>CM056574.1:79347873-84147873 GCA_029721435.1 Gymnothorax reevesii
AATTCAATGCTTTTAAAGCCCCTTTTTACAAGTGTCCCAACTTTTTTGAGACCTGTAGCTGCCGGAGAATTTGAAACCTCCGCTGATCCATTTAAGTCACGTCACAGCAGACAGCCTGTTTGGTCACAAGACAAGCCCGACGGCTAAGTGGAGGGCAGGCACATTTTGTCAATACGTAAACAAAAAGCATGCAACTGAATTGCGGTCATTTTTTTGCTTAAACAAAGAGTGAGTCAATTAAAATCTAATTTCATAAAAATAAAATCACTGCCAAATCGCACGTACACCTGGACATGTTTCCATGAGCATTGGACACGGACTGAGAATCAGCATTCTTCCGTCGGCCCCCTGGGCAGAGTTGTTTATAGCAACGGTGCTGTTGTTATAGCAACAAAATGAACATTCGATGCACTCTGGCTCTTTGACGTCAAAGCGACTTCTCAGCAGAATCCAAGCGAATTCGAACCTCTCATCCATCGGGCTTGTTTACTCCTTTGTTTTCTTCTGCTCAAGTGACCCGGTCTGATTTATGACGCCTCGAGTGTTCCATTTGAGACACGTCACCACAAGGCCTGTTCGTTGACTTTACACGCCCAACCCTAAGCATGGAGGGCTGGCACATTTTGTCAGAACGTTAACAGAAAGCATGGTACGGAATCGCGGTCAATCTTTTGTTCAAGTAAAAAGAGTGTGTCAAATGAAATCAAATGAAATTTTAAAACAATCACTACCTAATCGCACGTACACCAGTATATGTTTCCACAACGGACTGGGAATCTACTTCGTTCCGTGGCCCGCTGGGGAGATATGTTTATGGCAACGGTGCTTTTTATATATCCACGGAACAGGCATACGATGCACTCTGCGTCTTTGACATAACAGTGACTTCTCAGCGGAATCTCAGTAAATTAGCATCTCTCGTCCATCGGGCATGTTTACTATTTCCTCTCCTTTTGCTCAAGTGACCCTGTTTTATCTTTGACGCCTCCGCCGTTCCATTAAAGACACGTCACAGCGGAGAAATGGGGTCGTCGTATTTTCCGTGGACTAGGCTTCCAACAATAACAGTCCTCCTGTGTGTGCGTTTTATGTCTATACTCAATACATGTTCACAACAATAGATGGCGCAAAACAACAGCCTGCAATCTTTAATATCGGTTTTTCTTCCAGTTTGTTTTATCAGTATTTTCAAAGAAATTTTTGCGATGATTATTATTCTTTAGTGACTAAAACAAGATTTTGTCATCAAAACCCTATTTTTTCCAAAATATGACTTGAGAAAGGGGAGTAGTCTCATATCCAGAATCGTCTTATATTCGGAATGTCCTTATGTAATGAACAGATTTTCATAAAATTTCAGCACTGAATAGAATCTGCCCTAAAAGAGGAACTAATCACAGCTGTTGTTGGTCTGGATGATACTCTCCTGGATCCAGAACCAATAATACTTACATGTGGGCATGGCGGAGGTATGAGCTCTACCAAGTGCCCTTCTTGTTTTCAAAATGAGCAGCTGCTCAGACGGAATAAAGACTATTTCTAACCAGGCGTGGAGGTCATGCCTGGAGGCCCACCAGGCCTGTGTTTAACCCTGGTTTCTGTGACATGAAGCAAATAGGAGTATTGCTAAACCCCCTCGATGGGACACTAGTCCAACTCGGGTTCTCCCACTGCTCTCAGTCAAGTTTCCCTGACAATTTTGCTGGTACCCATTTGTACACCTGGGTAGAGTGAGGCAGTGTGGAAGTGAAGAGTTTTACCTGAGAACACTTTGCACAGGCTAAGGCAAGGACTTGAACACAGAATTTTTCCATCCCAAGTCAAGCCCATGCTCTCCACTGCGCTACTGCGTCTCCCCTCATCATGGCATGGATGACGTGGAAATATGACTGAATCCTCTTTATTGACAAAAATGCACCACTCTTTGTAATACTTTAAAGCTGTGAGGTCTTGCCTCAGTGAAAGCATTTCAAAGTACTTTCAGAATTCGGAGGACAATAAATGGTGTTTTGCTAAGATTCTTCATTGATTAAATAGTATAGAGGTCAGAGCTTTAAAACTTCAATTTTTTTGCGATTGTGGCTAATTTTAAATGTTTCAAAGTATTTGGACTTGAAATTATGCTGTGAAACCTAAGCATTATGACGTGAATAAATATGCAGTTTTGGTGACCTTCCTGGCATCAAAGGCTTAGTTTGCCCAGCAGCTGTGATACCTTTACCGTGTGGCTCACGATCGCATTCAGTTTCAAAATCGGAGTCGGATTCACTAGACCTAGACGCATCACTGAGCCCTGATATTTCTTCTCCATCTGACTCACAAGAACTCATGTCCTGAAGCATTGCCAAAGCCTGACTTACATTCATCCATTTCCTCTGATCCATTTCTTTTTCTTGTATCCTAACCAGCTTACTAAATAAACTAAATGAATAGAAGAACAGCTCTGTGACAATCACAATTTCTACCTGCAAAATGGGAGAACAAATTGATTCTGACGTCATGACAGCAACTGGCTTATATATGCGCCTGCACTCCATTCAAAAAGTAACAAAATGCAGTCAACCAAGATGCAGTTGACTGCCTTGCGTAGCCGTCAGTGTAATGAATGTGTTGCATAAATGGGCATACGTGAGGGATTTAGGCTATGGTCAAGTGCTTTGAGCTGCCAATCTGACTAGCTCCATAGTCAGCCGCTATATAGTCCATTTACATTCTTTTGCACTGGGACTAATGGAGGTCAAAATGACCTTGTGGCAGTTCTAGGTATAATCAGTGATGTTTTTTCTTTCTCTGTTATTGCAGAATCCCAAGAATCCTGCCGGTGAGTGATGCAGTGGCATCTGAGGGTCCGAAGATAAAGGGCATCCAGTAAAGGTTTCGGCCTAGTCCCTTACACGCAGAGATTTTTCCAGTTACTCTGAATCTTTTGATGATGTCATGTACTGAAGATGATGAGACCTTCAATGCTTTTGCAATTTAACGTCGAGGAGCAGTGTTTTTAAAGTATTCAACATTTTTTTTCATGCAAGCCTTCACAGGTGGGAGAGCTTCTGGCCATCTTTACTTTTGAGAAACTCAGCCTCTCAATGACAACCCTTTTATAAGTAATCATGTTGCGCAGCAGATGACAGTTAACTTAATTACTTGCTAAATGTTCTTTCAGCTGATTCTCTTAGAAATTCAATGCTTTTAAAGCCCCTTTTTACAAGTGTCCCAACTTTTTTGAGACCTGTAGCTGCCGGAGAATTTGAAACCTCCGCTGATCCATTTAAGTCACGTCACAGCAGACAGCCTGTTTGGTCACAAGACAAGCCCGACGGCTAAGTGGAGGGCAGGCACATTTTGTCAATACGTAAACAAAAAGCATGCAACTGAATTGCGGTCATTTTTTTGCTTAAACAAAGAGTGAGTCAATTAAAATCTAATTTCATAAAAATAAAATCACTGCCAAATCGCACGTACACCTGGACATGTTTCCATGAGCATTGGACACGGACTGAGAATCAGCATTCTTCCGTCGGCCCCCTGGGCAGAGTTGTTTATAGCAACGGTGCTGTTGTTATAGCAACAAAATGAACATTCGATGCACTCTGGCTCTTTGACGTCAAAGCGACTTCTCAGCAGAATCCAAGCGAATTCGAACCTCTCATCCATCGGGCTTGTTTACTCCTTTGTTTTCTTCTGCTCAAGTGACCCGGTCTGATTTATGACGCCTCGAGTGTTCCATTTGAGACACGTCACCACAAGGCCTGTTCGTTGACTTTACACGCCCAACCCTAAGCATGGAGGGCTGGCACATTTTGTCAGAACGTTAACAGAAAGCATGGTACGGAATCGCGGTCAATCTTTTGTTCAAGTAAAAAGAGTGTGTCAAATGAAATCAAATGAAATTTTAAAACAATCACTACCTAATCGCACGTACACCAGTATATGTTTCCACAACGGACTGGGAATCTACTTCGTTCCGTGGCCCGCTGGGGAGATATGTTTATGGCAACGGTGCTTTTTATATATCCACGGAACAGGCATACGATGCACTCTGCGTCTTTGACATAACAGTGACTTCTCAGCGGAATCTCAGTAAATTAGCATCTCTCGTCCATCGGGCATGTTTACTATTTCCTCTCCTTTTGCTCAAGTGACCCTGTTTTATCTTTGACGCCTCCGCCGTTCCATTAAAGACACGTCACAGCGGAGAAATGGGGTCGTCGTATTTTCCGTGGACTAGGCTTCCAACAATAACAGTCCTCCTGTGTGTGCGTTTTATGTCTATACTCAATACATGTTCACAACAATAGATGGCGCAAAACAACAGCCTGCAATCTTTAATATCGGTTTTTCTTCCAGTTTGTTTTATCAGTATTTTCAAAGAAATTTTTGCGATGATTATTATTCTTTAGTGACTAAAACAAGATTTTGTCATCAAAACCCTATTTTTTCCAAAATATGACTTGAGAAAGGGGAGTAGTCTCATATCCAGAATCGTCTTATATTCGGAATGTCCTTATGTAATGAACAGATTTTCATAAAATTTCAGCACTGAATAGAATCTGCCCTAAAAGAGGAACTAATCACAGCTGTTGTTGGTCTGGATGATACTCTCCTGGATCCAGAACCAATAATACTTACATGTGGGCATGGCGGAGGTATGAGCTCTACCAAGTGCCCTTCTTGTTTTCAAAATGAGCAGCTGCTCAGACGGAATAAAGACTATTTCTAACCAGGCGTGGAGGTCATGCCTGGAGGCCCACCAGGCCTGTGTTTAACCCTGGTTTCTGTGACATGAAGCAAATAGGAGTATTGCTAAACCCCCTCGATGGGACACTAGTCCAACTCGGGTTCTCCCACTGCTCTCAGTCAAGTTTCCCTGACAATTTTGCTGGTACCCATTTGTACACCTGGGTAGAGTGAGGCAGTGTGGAAGTGAAGAGTTTTACCTGAGAACACTTTGCACAGGCTAAGGCAAGGACTTGAACACAGAATTTTTCCATCCCAAGTCAAGCCCATGCTCTCCACTGCGCTACTGCATCTCCCCTCATCATGGCATGGATGACGTGGAAATATGACTGAATCCTCTTTATTGACAAAAATGCACCACTCTTTGTAATACTTTAAAGCTGTGAGGTCTTGCCTCAGTGAAAGCATTTCAAAGTACTTTCAGAATTCGGAGGACAATAAATGGTGTTTTGCTAAGATTCTTCATTGATTAAATAGTATAGAGGTCAGAGCTTTAAAACTTCAATTTTTTTGCGATTGTGGCTAATTTTAAATGTTTCAAAGTATTTGGACTTGAAATTATGCTGTGAAACCTAAGCATTATGACGTGAATAAATATGCAGTTTTGGTGACCTTCCTGGCATCAAAGGCTTAGTTTGCCCAGCAGCTGTGATACCTTTACCGTGTGGCTCACGATCGCATTCAGTTTCAAAATCGGAGTCGGATTCACTAGACCTAGACGCATCACTGAGCCCTGATATTTCTTCTCCATCTGACTCACAAGAACTCATGTCCTGAAGCATTGCCAAAGCCTGACTTACATTCATCCATTTCCTCTGATCCATTTCTTTTTCTTGTATCCTAACCAGCTTACTAAATAAACTAAATGAATAGAAGAACAGCTCTGTGACAATCACAATTTCTACCTGCAAAATGGGAGAACAAATTGATTCTGACGTCATGACAGCAACTGGCTTATATATGCGCCTGCACTCCATTCAAAAAGTAACAAAATGCAGTCAACCAAGATGCAGTTGACTGCCTTGCGTAGCCGTCAGTGTAATGAATGTGTTGCATAAATGGGCATACGTGAGGGATTTAGGCTATGGTCAAGTGCTTTGAGCTGCCAATCTGACTAGCTCCATAGTCAGCCGCTATATAGTCCATTTACATTCTTTTGCACTGGGACTAATGGAGGTCAAAATGACCTTGTGGCAGTTCTAGGTATAATCAGTGATGTTTTTTCTTTCTCTGTTATTGCAGAATCCCAAGAATCCTGCCGGTGAGTGATGCAGTGGCATCTGAGGGTCCGAAGATAAAGGGCATCCAGTAAAGGTTTCGGCCTAGTCCCTTACACGCAGAGATTTTTCCAGTTACTCTGAATCTTTTGATGATGTCATGTACTGAAGATGATGAGACCTTCAATGCTTTTGCAATTTAACGTCGAGGAGCAGTGTTTTTAAAGTATTCAACATTTTTTTTCATGCAAGCCTTCACAGGTGGGAGAGCTTCTGGCCATCTTTACTTTTGAGAAACTCAGCCTCTCAATGACAACCCTTTTATAAGTAATCATGTTGCGCAGCAGATGACAGTTAACTTAATTACTTGCTAAATGTTCTTTCAGCTGATTCTCTTAGAAATTCAATGCTTTTAAAGCCCCTTTTTACAAGTGTCCCAACTTTTTTGAGACCTGTAGCTGCCGGAGAATTTGAAACCTCCGCTGATCCATTTAAGTCACGTCACAGCAGACAGCCTGTTTGGTCACAAGACAAGCCCGACGGCTAAGTGGAGGGCAGGCACATTTTGTCAATACGTAAACAAAAAGCATGCAACTGAATTGCGGTCATTTTTTTGCTTAAACAAAGAGTGAGTCAATTAAAATCTAATTTCATAAAAATAAAATCACTGCCAAATCGCACGTACACCTGGACATGTTTCCATGAGCATTGGACACGGACTGAGAATCAGCATTCTTCCGTCGGCCCCCTGGGCAGAGTTGTTTATAGCAACGGTGCTGTTGTTATAGCAACAAAATGAACATTCGATGCACTCTGGCTCTTTGACGTCAAAGCGACTTCTCAGCAGAATCCAAGCGAATTCGAACCTCTCATCCATCGGGCTTGTTTACTCCTTTGTTTTCTTCTGCTCAAGTGACCCGGTCTGATTTATGACGCCTCGAGTGTTCCATTTGAGACACGTCACCACAAGGCCTGTTCGGTGACTTTACACGCCCAACCCTAAGCATGGAGGGCTGGCACATTTTGTCAGAACGTTAACAGAAAGCATGGTACGGAATCGCGGTCAATCTTTTGTTCAAGTAAAAAGAGTGTGTCAAATGAAATCAAATGAAATTTTAAAACAATCACTACCTAATCGCACGTACACCAGTATATGTTTCCACAACGGACTGGGAATCTACTTCGTTCCGTGGCCCGCTGGGGAGATATGTTTATGGCAACGGTGCTTTTTATATATCCACGGAACAGGCATACGATGCACTCTGCGTCTTTGACATAACAGTGACTTCTCAGCGGAATCTCAGTAAATTAGCATCTCTCGTCCATCGGGCATGTTTACTATTTCCTCTCCTTTTGCTCAAGTGACCCTGTTTTATCTTTGACGCCTCCGCCGTTCCATTAAAGACACGTCACAGCGGAGAAATGGGGTCGTCGTATTTTCCGTGGACTAGGCTTCCAACAATAACAGTCCTCCTGTGTGTGCGTTTTATGTCTATACTCAATACATGTTCACAACAATAGATGGCGCAAAACAACAGCCTGCAATCTTTAATATCGGTTTTTCTTCCAGTTTGTTTTATCAGTATTTTCAAAGAAATTTTTGCGATGATTATTATTCTTTAGTGACTAAAACAAGATTTTGTCATCAAAACCCTATTTTTTCCAAAATATGACTTGAGAAAGGGGAGTAGTCTCATATCCAGAATCGTCTTATATTCGGAATGTCCTTATGTAATGAACAGATTTTCATAAAATTTCAGCACTGAATAGAATCTGCCCTAAAAGAGGAACTAATCACAGCTGTTGTTGGTCTGGATGATACTCTCCTGGATCCAGAACCAATAATACTTACATGTGGGCATGGCGGAGGTATGAGCTCTACCAAGTGCCCTTCTTGTTTTCAAAATGAGCAGCTGCTCAGACGGAATAAAGACTATTTCTAACCAGGCGTGGAGGTCATGCCTGGAGGCCCACCAGGCCTGTGTTTAACCCTGGTTTCTGTGACATGAAGCAAATAGGAGTATTGCTAAACCCCCTCGATGGGACACTAGTCCAACTCGGGTTCTCCCACTGCTCTCAGTCAAGTTTCCCTGACAATTTTGCTGGTACCCATTTGTACACCTGGGTAGAGTGAGGCAGTGTGGAAGTGAAGAGTTTTACCTGAGAACACTTTGCACAGGCTAAGGCAAGGACTTGAACACAGAATTTTTCCATCCCAAGTCAAGCCCATGCTCTCCACTGCGCTACTGCGTCTCCCCTCATCATGGCATGGATGACGTGGAAATATGACTGAATCCTCTTTATTGACAAAAATGCACCACTCTTTGTAATACTTTAAAGCTGTGAGGTCTTGCCTCAGTGAAAGCATTTCAAAGTACTTTCAGAATTCGGAGGACAATAAATGGTGTTTTGCTAAGATTCTTCATTGATTAAATAGTATAGAGGTCAGAGCTTTAAAACTTCAATTTTTTTGCGATTGTGGCTAATTTTAAATGTTTCAAAGTATTTGGACTTGAAATTATGCTGTGAAACCTAAGCATTATGACGTGAATAAATATGCAGTTTTGGTGACCTTCCTGGCATCAAAGGCTTAGTTTGCCCAGCAGCTGTGATACCTTTACCGTGTGGCTCACGATCGCATTCAGTTTCAAAATCGGAGTCGGATTCACTAGACCTAGACGCATCACTGAGCCCTGATATTTCTTCTCCATCTGACTCACAAGAACTCATGTCCTGAAGCATTGCCAAAGCCTGACTTACATTCATCCATTTCCTCTGATCCATTTCTTTTTCTTGTATCCTAACCAGCTTACTAAATAAACTAAATGAATAGAAGAACAGCTCTGTGACAATCACAATTTCTACCTGCAAAATGGGAGAACAAATTGATTCTGACGTCATGACAGCAACTGGCTTATATATGCGCCTGCACTCCATTCAAAAAGTAACAAAATGCAGTCAACCAAGATGCAGTTGACTGCCTTGCGTAGCCGTCAGTGTAATGAATGTGTTGCATAAATGGGCATACGTGAGGGATTTAGGCTATGGTCAAGTGCTTTGAGCTGCCAATCTGACTAGCTCCATAGTCAGCCGCTATATAGTCCATTTACATTCTTTTGCACTGGGACTAATGGAGGTCAAAATGACCTTGTGGCAGTTCTAGGTATAATCAGTGATGTTTTTTCTTTCTCTGTTATTGCAGAATCCCAAGAATCCTGCCGGTGAGTGATGCAGTGGCATCTGAGGGTCCGAAGATAAAGGGCATCCAGTAAAGGTTTCGGCCTAGTCCCTTACACGCAGAGATTTTTCCAGTTACTCTGAATCTTTTGATGATGTCATGTACTGAAGATGATGAGACCTTCAATGCTTTTGCAATTAAACGTCGAGGAGCAGTGTTTTTAAAGTATTCAACATTTTTTTTCATGCAAGCCTTCACAGGTGGGAGAGCTTCTGGCCATCTTTACTTTTGAGAAACTCAGCCTCTCAATGACAACCCTTTTATAAGTAATCATGTTGCGCAGCAGATGACAGTTAACTTAATTACTTGCTAAATGTTCTTTCAGCTGATTCTCTTAGAAATTCAATGCTTTTAAAGCCCCTTTTTACAAGTGTCCCAACTTTTTTGAGACCTGTAGCTGCCGGAGAATTTGAAACCTCCGCTGATCCATTTAAGTCACGTCACAGCAGACAGCCTGTTTGGTCACAAGACAAGCCCGACGGCTAAGTGGACGGCAGGCACATTTTGTCAATACGTAAACAAAAAGCATGCAACTGAATTGCGGTCATTTTTTTGCTTAAACAAAGAGTGAGTCAATTAAAATCTAATTTCATAAAAATAAAATCACTGCCAAATCGCACGTACACCTGGACATTTTTCCATGAGCATTGGACACGGACTGAGAATCAGCATTCTTCCGTCGGCCCCCTGGGCAGAGTTGTTTATAGCAACGGTGCTGTTGTTATAGCAACAAAATGAACATTCGATGCACTCTGGCTCTTTGACGTCAAAGCGACTTCTCAGCAGAATCCAAGCGAATTCGAACCTCTCATCCATCGGGCTTGTTTACTCCTTTGTTTTCTTCTGCTCAAGTGACCCGGTCTGATTTATGACGCCTCGAGTGTTCCATTTGAGACACGTCACCACAAGGCCTGTTCGGTGACTTTACACGCCCAACCCTAAGCATGGAGGGCTGGCACATTTTGTCAGAACGTTAACAGAAAGCATGGTACGGAATCGCGGTCAATCTTTTGTTCAAGTAAAAAGAGTGTGTCAAATGAAATCAAATGAAATTTTAAAACAATCACTACCTAATCGCACGTACACCAGTATATGTTTCCACAACGGACTGGGAATCTACTTCGTTCCGTGGCCCGCTGGGGAGATATGTTTATGGCAACGGTGCTTTTTATATATCCACGGAACAGGCATACGATGCACTCTGCGTCTTTGACATAACAGTGACTTCTCAGCGGAATCTCAGTAAATTAGCATCTCTCGTCCATCGGGCATGTTTACTATTTCCTCTCCTTTTGCTCAAGTGACCCTGTTTTATCTTTGACGCCTCCGCCGTTCCATTAAAGACACGTCACAGCGGAGAAATGGGGTCGTCGTATTTTCCGTGGACTAGGCTTCCAACAATAACAGTCCTCCTGTGTGTGCGTTTTATGTCTATACTCAATACATGTTCACAACAATAGATGGCGCAAAACAACAGCCTGCAATCTTTAATATCGGTTTTTCTTCCAGTTTGTTTTATCAGTATTTTCAAAGAAATTTTTGCGATGATTATTATTCTTTAGTGACTAAAACAAGATTTTGTCATCAAAACCCTATTTTTTCCAAAATATGACTTGAGAAAGGGGAGTAGTCTCATATCCAGAATCGTCTTATATTCGGAATGTCCTTATGTAATGAACAGATTTTCATAAAATTTCAGCACTGAATAGAATCTGCCCTAAAAGAGGAACTAATCACAGCTGTTGTTGGTCTGGATGATACTCTCCTGGATCCAGAACCAATAATACTTACATGTGGGCATGGCGGAGGTATGAGCTCTACCAAGTGCCCTTCTTGTTTTCAAAATGAGCAGCTGCTCAGACGGAATAAAGACTATTTCTAACCAGGCGTGGAGGTCATGCCTGGAGGCCCACCAGGCCTGTGTTTAACCCTGGTTTCTGTGACATGAAGCAAATAGGAGTATTGCTAAACCCCCTCGATGGGACACTAGTCCAACTCGGGTTCTCCCACTGCTCTCAGTCAAGTTTCCCTGACAATTTTGCTGGTACCCATTTGTACACCTGGGTAGAGTGAGGCAGTGTGGAAGTGAAGAGTTTTACCTGAGAACACTTTGCACAGGCTAAGGCAAGGACTTGAACACAGAATTTTTCCATCCCAAGTCAAGCCCATGCTCTCCACTGCGCTACTGCGTCTCCCCTCATCATGGCATGGATGACGTGGAAATATGACTGAATCCTCTTTATTGACAAAAATGCACCACTCTTTGTAATACTTTAAAGCTGTGAGGTCTTGCCTCAGTGAAAGCATTTCAAAGTACTTTCAGAATTCGGAGGACAATAAATGGTGTTTTGCTAAGATTCTTCATTGATTAAATAGTATAGAGGTCAGAGCTTTAAAACTTCAATTTTTTTGCGATTGTGGCTAATTTTAAATGTTTCAAAGTATTTGGACTTGAAATTATGCTGTGAAACCTAAGCATTATGACGTGAATAAATATGCAGTTTTGGTGACCTTCCTGGCATCAAAGGCTTAGTTTGCCCAGCAGCTGTGATACCTTTACCGTGTGGCTCACGATCGCATTCAGTTTCAAAATCGGAGTCGGATTCACTAGACCTAGACGCATCACTGAGCCCTGATATTTCTTCTCCATCTGACTCACAAGAACTCATGTCCTGAAGCATTGCCAAAGCCTGACTTACATTCATCCATTTCCTCTGATCCATTTCTTTTTCTTGTATCCTAACCAGCTTACTAAATAAACTAAATGAATAGAAGAACAGCTCTGTGACAATCACAATTTCTACCTGCAAAATGGGAGAACAAATTGATTCTGACGTCATGACAGCAACTGGCTTAATATATGCGCCTGCACTCCATTCAAAAAGTAACAAAATGCAGTCAACCAAGATGCAGTTGACTGCCTTGCGTAGCCGTCAGTGTAATGAATGTGTTGCATAAATGGGCATACGTGAGGGATTTAGGCTATGGTCAAGTGCTTTGAGCTGCCAATCTGACTAGCTCCATAGTCAGCCGCTATATAGTCCATTTACATTCTTTTGCACTGGGACTAATGGAGGTCAAAATGACCTTGTGGCAGTTCTAGGTATAATCAGTGATGTTTTTTCTTTCTCTGTTATTGCAGAATCCCAAGAATCCTGCCGGTGAGTGATGCAGTGGCATCTGAGGGTCCGAAGATAAAGGGCATCCAGTAAAGGTTTCGGCCTAGTCCCTTACACGCAGAGATTTTTCCAGTTACTCTGAATCTTTTGATGATGTCATGTACTGAAGATGATGAGACCTTCAATGCTTTTGCAATTTAACGTCGAGGAGCAGTGTTTTTAAAGTATTCAACATTTTTTTTCATGCAAGCCTTCACAGGTGGGAGAGCTTCTGGCCATCTTTACTTTTGAGAAACTCAGCCTCTCAATGACAACCCTTTTATAAGTAATCATGTTGCGCAGCAGATGACAGTTAACTTAATTACTTGCTAAATGTTCTTTCAGCTGATTCTCTTAGAAATTCAATGCTTTTAAAGCCCCTTTTTACAAGTGTCCCAACTTTTTTGAGACCTGTAGCTGCCGGAGAATTTGAAACCTCCGCTGATCCATTTAAGTCACGTCACAGCAGACAGCCTGTTTGGTCACAAGACAAGCCCGACGGCTAAGTGGAGGGCAGGCACATTTTGTCAATACGTAAACAAAAAGCATGCAACTGAATTGCGGTCATTTTTTTGCTTAAACAAAGAGTGAGTCAATTAAAATCTAATTTCATAAAAATAAAATCACTGCCAAATCGCACGTACACCTGGACATGTTTCCATGAGCATTGGACACGGACTGAGAATCAGCATTCTTCCGTCGGCCCCCTGGGCAGAGTTGTTTATAGCAACGGTGCTGTTGTTATAGCAACAAAATGAACATTCGATGCACTCTGGCTCTTTGACGTCAAAGCGACTTCTCAGCAGAATCCAAGCGAATTCGAACCTCTCATCCATCGGGCTTGTTTACTCCTTTGTTTTCTTCTGCTCAAGTGACCCGGTCTGATTTATGACGCCTCGAGTGTTCCATTTGAGACACGTCACCACAAGGCCTGTTCGGTGACTTTACACGCCCAACCCTAAGCATGGAGGGCTGGCACATTTTGTCAGAACGTTAACAGAAAGCATGGTACGGAATCGCGGTCAATCTTTTGTTCAAGTAAAAAGAGTGTGTCAAATGAAATCAAATGAAATTTTAAAACAATCACTACCTAATCGCACGTACACCAGTATATGTTTCCACAACGGACTGGGAATCTACTTCGTTCCGTGGCCCGCTGGGGAGATATGTTTATGGCAACGGTGCTTTTTATATATCCACGGAACAGGCATACGATGCACTCTGCGTCTTTGACATAACAGTGACTTCTCAGCGGAATCTCAGTAAATTAGCATCTCTCGTCCATCGGGCATGTTTACTATTTCCTCTCCTTTTGCTCAAGTGACCCTGTTTTATCTTTGACGCCTCCGCCGTTCCATTAAAGACACGTCACAGCGGAGAAATGGGGTCGTCGTATTTTCCGTGGACTAGGCTTCCAACAATAACAGTCCTCCTGTGTGTGCGTTTTATGTCTATACTCAATACATGTTCACAACAATAGATGGCGCAAAACAACAGCCTGCAATCTTTAATATCGGTTTTTCTTCCAGTTTGTTTTATCAGTATTTTCAAAGAAATTTTTGCGATGATTATTATTCTTTAGTGACTAAAACAAGATTTTGTCATCAAAACCCTATTTTTTCCAAAATATGACTTGAGAAAGGGGAGTAGTCTCATATCCAGAATCGTCTTATATTCGGAATGTCCTTATGTAATGAACAGATTTTCATAAAATTTCAGCACTGAATAGAATCTGCCCTAAAAGAGGAACTAATCACAGCTGTTGTTGGTCTGGATGATACTCTCCTGGATCCAGAACCAATAATACTTACATGTGGGCATGGCGGAGGTATGAGCTCTACCAAGTGCCCTTCTTGTTTTCAAAATGAGCAGCTGCTCAGACGGAATAAAGACTATTTCTAACCAGGCGTGGAGGTCATGCCTGGAGGCCCACCAGGCCTGTGTTTAACCCTGGTTTCTGTGACATGAAGCAAATAGGAGTATTGCTAAACCCCCTCGATGGGACACTAGTCCAACTCGGGTTCTCCCACTGCTCTCAGTCAAGTTTCCCTGACAATTTTGCTGGTACCCATTTGTACACCTGGGTAGAGTGAGGCAGTGTGGAAGTGAAGAGTTTTACCTGAGAACACTTTGCACAGGCTAAGGCAAGGACTTGAACACAGAATTTTTCCATCCCAAGTCAAGCCCATGCTCTCCACTGCGCTACTGCGTCTCCCCTCATCATGGCATGGATGACGTGGAAATATGACTGAATCCTCTTTATTGACAAAAATGCACCACTCTTTGTAATACTTTAAAGCTGTGAGGTCTTGCCTCAGTGAAAGCATTTCAAAGTACTTTCAGAATTCGGAGGACAATAAATGGTGTTTTGCTAAGATTCTTCATTGATTAAATAGTATAGAGGTCAGAGCTTTAAAACTTCAATTTTTTTGCGATTGTGGCTAATTTTAAATGTTTCAAAGTATTTGGACTTGAAATTATGCTGTGAAACCTAAGCATTATGACGTGAATAAATATGCAGTTTTGGTGACCTTCCTGGCATCAAAGGCTTAGTTTGCCCAGCAGCTGTGATACCTTTACCGTGTGGCTCACGATCGCATTCAGTTTCAAAATCGGAGTCGGATTCACTAGACCTAGACGCATCACTGAGCCCTGATATTTCTTCTCCATCTGACTCACAAGAACTCATGTCCTGAAGCATTGCCAAAGCCTGACTTACATTCATCCATTTCCTCTGATCCATTTCTTTTTCTTGTATCCTAACCAGCTTACTAAATAAACTAAATGAATAGAAGAACAGCTCTGTGACAATCACAATTTCTACCTGCAAAATGGGAGAACAAATTGATTCTGACGTCATGACAGCAACTGGCTTATATATGCGCCTGCACTCCATTCAAAAAGTAACAAAATGCAGTCAACCAAGATGCAGTTGACTGCCTTGCGTAGCCGTCAGTGTAATGAATGTGTTGCATAAATGGGCATACGTGAGGGATTTAGGCTATGGTCAAGTGCTTTGAGCTGCCAATCTGACTAGCTCCATAGTCAGCCGCTATATAGTCCATTTACATTCTTTTGCACTGGGACTAATGGAGGTCAAAATGACCTTGTGGCAGTTCTAGGTATAATCAGTGATGTTTTTTCTTTCTCTGTTATTGCAGAATCCCAAGAATCCTGCCGGTGAGTGATGCAGTGGCATCTGAGGGTCCGAAGATAAAGGGCATCCAGTAAAGGTTTCGGCCTAGTCCCTTACACGCAGAGATTTTTCCAGTTACTCTGAATCTTTTGATGATGTCATGTACTGAAGATGATGAGACCTTCAATGCTTTTGCAATTAAACGTCGAGGAGCAGTGTTTTTAAAGTATTCAACATTTTTTTTCATGCAAGCCTTCACAGGTGGGAGAGCTTCTGGCCATCTTTACTTTTGAGAAACTCAGCCTCTCAATGACAACCCTTTTATAAGTAATCATGTTGCGCAGCAGATGACAGTTAACTTAATTACTTGCTAAATGTTCTTTCAGCTGATTCTCTTAGAAATTCAATGCTTTTAAAGCCCCTTTTTACAAGTGTCCCAACTTTTTTGAGACCTGTAGCTGCCGGAGAATTTGAAACCTCCGCTGATCCATTTAAGTCACGTCACAGCAGACAGCCTGTTTGGTCACAAGACAAGCCCGACGGCTAAGTGGACGGCAGGCACATTTTGTCAATACGTAAACAAAAAGCATGCAACTGAATTGCGGTCATTTTTTTGCTTAAACAAAGAGTGAGTCAATTAAAATCTAATTTCATAAAAATAAAATCACTGCCAAATCGCACGTACACCTGGACATTTTTCCATGAGCATTGGACACGGACTGAGAATCAGCATTCTTCCGTCGGCCCCCTGGGCAGAGTTGTTTATAGCAACGGTGCTGTTGTTATAGCAACAAAATGAACATTCGATGCACTCTGGCTCTTTGACGTCAAAGCGACTTCTCAGCAGAATCCAAGCGAATTCGAACCTCTCATCCATCGGGCTTGTTTACTCCTTTGTTTTCTTCTGCTCAAGTGACCCGGTCTGATTTATGACGCCTCGAGTGTTCCATTTGAGACACGTCACCACAAGGCCTGTTCGGTGACTTTACACGCCCAACCCTAAGCATGGAGGGCTGGCACATTTTGTCAGAACGTTAACAGAAAGCATGGTACGGAATCGCGGTCAATCTTTTGTTCAAGTAAAAAGAGTGTGTCAAATGAAATCAAATGAAATTTTAAAACAATCACTACCTAATCGCACGTACACCAGTATATGTTTCCACAACGGACTGGGAATCTACTTCGTTCCGTGGCCCGCTGGGGAGATATGTTTATGGCAACGGTGCTTTTTATATATCCACGGAACAGGCATACGATGCACTCTGCGTCTTTGACATAACAGTGACTTCTCAGCGGAATCTCAGTAAATTAGCATCTCTCGTCCATCGGGCATGTTTACTATTTCCTCTCCTTTTGCTCAAGTGACCCTGTTTTATCTTTGACGCCTCCGCCGTTCCATTAAAGACACGTCACAGCGGAGAAATGGGGTCGTCGTATTTTCCGTGGACTAGGCTTCCAACAATAACAGTCCTCCTGTGTGTGCGTTTTATGTCTATACTCAATACATGTTCACAACAATAGATGGCGCAAAACAACAGCCTGCAATCTTTAATATCGGTTTTTCTTCCAGTTTGTTTTATCAGTATTTTCAAAGAAATTTTTGCGATGATTATTATTCTTTAGTGACTAAAACAAGATTTTGTCATCAAAACCCTATTTTTTCCAAAATATGACTTGAGAAAGGGGAGTAGTCTCATATCCAGAATCGTCTTATATTCGGAATGTCCTTATGTAATGAACAGATTTTCATAAAATTTCAGCACTGAATAGAATCTGCCCTAAAAGAGGAACTAATCACAGCTGTTGTTGGTCTGGATGATACTCTCCTGGATCCAGAACCAATAATACTTACATGTGGGCATGGCGGAGGTATGAGCTCTACCAAGTGCCCTTCTTGTTTTCAAAATGAGCAGCTGCTCAGACGGAATAAAGACTATTTCTAACCAGGCGTGGAGGTCATGCCTGGAGGCCCACCAGGCCTGTGTTTAACCCTGGTTTCTGTGACATGAAGCAAATAGGAGTATTGCTAAACCCCCTCGATGGGACACTAGTCCAACTCGGGTTCTCCCACTGCTCTCAGTCAAGTTTCCCTGACAATTTTGCTGGTACCCATTTGTACACCTGGGTAGAGTGAGGCAGTGTGGAAGTGAAGAGTTTTACCTGAGAACACTTTGCACAGGCTAAGGCAAGGACTTGAACACAGAATTTTTCCATCCCAAGTCAAGCCCATGCTCTCCACTGCGCTACTGCGTCTCCCCTCATCATGGCATGGATGACGTGGAAATATGACTGAATCCTCTTTATTGACAAAAATGCACCACTCTTTGTAATACTTTAAAGCTGTGAGGTCTTGCCTCAGTGAAAGCATTTCAAAGTACTTTCAGAATTCGGAGGACAATAAATGGTGTTTTGCTAAGATTCTTCATTGATTAAATAGTATAGAGGTCAGAGCTTTAAAACTTCAATTTTTTTGCGATTGTGGCTAATTTTAAATGTTTCAAAGTATTTGGACTTGAAATTATGCTGTGAAACCTAAGCATTATGACGTGAATAAATATGCAGTTTTGGTGACCTTCCTGGCATCAAAGGCTTAGTTTGCCCAGCAGCTGTGATACCTTTACCGTGTGGCTCACGATCGCATTCAGTTTCAAAATCGGAGTCGGATTCACTAGACCTAGACGCATCACTGAGCCCTGATATTTCTTCTCCATCTGACTCACAAGAACTCATGTCCTGAAGCATTGCCAAAGCCTGACTTACATTCATCCATTTCCTCTGATCCATTTCTTTTTCTTGTATCCTAACCAGCTTACTAAATAAACTAAATGAATAGAAGAACAGCTCTGTGACAATCACAATTTCTACCTGCAAAATGGGAGAACAAATTGATTCTGACGTCATGACAGCAACTGGCTTATATATGCGCCTGCACTCCATTCAAAAAGTAACAAAATGCAGTCAACCAAGATGCAGTTGACTGCCTTGCGTAGCCGTCAGTGTAATGAATGTGTTGCATAAATGGGCATACGTGAGGGATTTAGGCTATGGTCAAGTGCTTTGAGCTGCCAATCTGACTAGCTCCATAGTCAGCCGCTATATAGTCCATTTACATTCTTTTGCACTGGGACTAATGGAGGTCAAAATGACCTTGTGGCAGTTCTAGGTATAATCAGTGATGTTTTTTCTTTCTCTGTTATTGCAGAATCCCAAGAATCCTGCCGGTGAGTGATGCAGTGGCATCTGAGGGTCCGAAGATAAAGGGCATCCAGTAAAGGTTTCGGCCTAGTCCCTTACACGCAGAGATTTTTCCAGTTACTCTGAATCTTTTGATGATGTCATGTACTGAAGATGATGAGACCTTCAATGCTTTTGCAATTAAACGTCGAGGAGCAGTGTTTTTAAAGTATTCAACATTTTTTTTCATGCAAGCCTTCACAGGTGGGAGAGCTTCTGGCCATCTTTACTTTTGAGAAACTCAGCCTCTCAATGACAACCCTTTTATAAGTAATCATGTTGCGCAGCAGATGACAGTTAACTTAATTACTTGCTAAATGTTCTTTCAGCTGATTCTCTTAGAAATTCAATGCTTTTAAAGCCCCTTTTTACAAGTGTCCCAACTTTTTTGAGACCTGTAGCTGCCGGAGAATTTGAAACCTCCGCTGATCCATTTAAGTCACGTCACAGCAGACAGCCTGTTTGGTCACAAGACAAGCCCGACGGCTAAGTGGACGGCAGGCACATTTTGTCAATACGTAAACAAAAAGCATGCAACTGAATTGCGGTCATTTTTTTGCTTAAACAAAGAGTGAGTCAATTAAAATCTAATTTCATAAAAATAAAATCACTGCCAAATCGCACGTACACCTGGACATTTTTCCATGAGCATTGGACACGGACTGAGAATCAGCATTCTTCCGTCGGCCCCCTGGGCAGAGTTGTTTATAGCAACGGTGCTGTTGTTATAGCAACAAAATGAACATTCGATGCACTCTGGCTCTTTGACGTCAAAGCGACTTCTCAGCAGAATCCAAGCGAATTCGAACCTCTCATCCATCGGGCTTGTTTACTCCTTTGTTTTCTTCTGCTCAAGTGACCCGGTCTGATTTATGACGCCTCGAGTGTTCCATTTGAGACACGTCACCACAAGGCCTGTTCGGTGACTTTACACGCCCAACCCTAAGCATGGAGGGCTGGCACATTTTGTCAGAACGTTAACAGAAAGCATGGTACGGAATCGCGGTCAATCTTTTGTTCAAGTAAAAAGAGTGTGTCAAATGAAATCAAATGAAATTTTAAAACAATCACTACCTAATCGCACGTACACCAGTATATGTTTCCACAACGGACTGGGAATCTACTTCGTTCCGTGGCCCGCTGGGGAGATATGTTTATGGCAACGGTGCTTTTTATATATCCACGGAACAGGCATACGATGCACTCTGCGTCTTTGACATAACAGTGACTTCTCAGCGGAATCTCAGTAAATTAGCATCTCTCGTCCATCGGGCATGTTTACTATTTCCTCTCCTTTTGCTCAAGTGACCCTGTTTTATCTTTGACGCCTCCGCCGTTCCATTAAAGACACGTCACAGCGGAGAAATGGGGTCGTCGTATTTTCCGTGGACTAGGCTTCCAACAATAACAGTCCTCCTGTGTGTGCGTTTTATGTCTATACTCAATACATGTTCACAACAATAGATGGCGCAAAACAACAGCCTGCAATCTTTAATATCGGTTTTTCTTCCAGTTTGTTTTATCAGTATTTTCAAAGAAATTTTTGCGATGATTATTATTCTTTAGTGACTAAAACAAGATTTTGTCATCAAAACCCTATTTTTTCCAAAATATGACTTGAGAAAGGGGAGTAGTCTCATATCCAGAATCGTCTTATATTCGGAATGTCCTTATGTAATGAACAGATTTTCATAAAATTTCAGCACTGAATAGAATCTGCCCTAAAAGAGGAACTAATCACAGCTGTTGTTGGTCTGGATGATACTCTCCTGGATCCAGAACCAATAATACTTACATGTGGGCATGGCGGAGGTATGAGCTCTACCAAGTGCCCTTCTTGTTTTCAAAATGAGCAGCTGCTCAGACGGAATAAAGACTATTTCTAACCAGGCGTGGAGGTCATGCCTGGAGGCCCACCAGGCCTGTGTTTAACCCTGGTTTCTGTGACATGAAGCAAATAGGAGTATTGCTAAACCCCCTCGATGGGACACTAGTCCAACTCGGGTTCTCCCACTGCTCTCAGTCAAGTTTCCCTGACAATTTTGCTGGTACCCATTTGTACACCTGGGTAGAGTGAGGCAGTGTGGAAGTGAAGAGTTTTACCTGAGAACACTTTGCACAGGCTAAGGCAAGGACTTGAACACAGAATTTTTCCATCCCAAGTCAAGCCCATGCTCTCCACTGCGCTACTGCGTCTCCCCTCATCATGGCATGGATGACGTGGAAATATGACTGAATCCTCTTTATTGACAAAAATGCACCACTCTTTGTAATACTTTAAAGCTGTGAGGTCTTGCCTCAGTGAAAGCATTTCAAAGTACTTTCAGAATTCGGAGGACAATAAATGGTGTTTTGCTAAGATTCTTCATTGATTAAATAGTATAGAGGTCAGAGCTTTAAAACTTCAATTTTTTTGCGATTGTGGCTAATTTTAAATGTTTCAAAGTATTTGGACTTGAAATTATGCTGTGAAACCTAAGCATTATGACGTGAATAAATATGCAGTTTTGGTGACCTTCCTGGCATCAAAGGCTTAGTTTGCCCAGCAGCTGTGATACCTTTACCGTGTGGCTCACGATCGCATTCAGTTTCAAAATCGGAGTCGGATTCACTAGACCTAGACGCATCACTGAGCCCTGATATTTCTTCTCCATCTGACTCACAAGAACTCATGTCCTGAAGCATTGCCAAAGCCTGACTTACATTCATCCATTTCCTCTGATCCATTTCTTTTTCTTGTATCCTAACCAGCTTACTAAATAAACTAAATGAATAGAAGAACAGCTCTGTGACAATCACAATTTCTACCTGCAAAATGGGAGAACAAATTGATTCTGACGTCATGACAGCAACTGGCTTAATATATGCGCCTGCACTCCATTCAAAAAGTAACAAAATGCAGTCAACCAAGATGCAGTTGACTGCCTTGCGTAGCCGTCAGTGTAATGAATGTGTTGCATAAATGGGCATACGTGAGGGATTTAGGCTATGGTCAAGTGCTTTGAGCTGCCAATCTGACTAGCTCCATAGTCAGCCGCTATATAGTCCATTTACATTCTTTTGCACTGGGACTAATGGAGGTCAAAATGACCTTGTGGCAGTTCTAGGTATAATCAGTGATGTTTTTTCTTTCTCTGTTATTGCAGAATCCCAAGAATCCTGCCGGTGAGTGATGCAGTGGCATCTGAGGGTCCGAAGATAAAGGGCATCCAGTAAAGGTTTCGGCCTAGTCCCTTACACGCAGAGATTTTTCCAGTTACTCTGAATCTTTTGATGATGTCATGTACTGAAGATGATGAGACCTTCAATGCTTTTGCAATTTAACGTCGAGGAGCAGTGTTTTTAAAGTATTCAACATTTTTTTTCATGCAAGCCTTCACAGGTGGGAGAGCTTCTGGCCATCTTTACTTTTGAGAAACTCAGCCTCTCAATGACAACCCTTTTATAAGTAATCATGTTGCGCAGCAGATGACAGTTAACTTAATTACTTGCTAAATGTTCTTTCAGCTGATTCTCTTAGAAATTCAATGCTTTTAAAGCCCCTTTTTACAAGTGTCCCAACTTTTTTGAGACCTGTAGCTGCCGGAGAATTTGAAACCTCCGCTGATCCATTTAAGTCACGTCACAGCAGACAGCCTGTTTGGTCACAAGACAAGCCCGACGGCTAAGTGGAGGGCAGGCACATTTTGTCAATACGTAAACAAAAAGCATGCAACTGAATTGCGGTCATTTTTTTGCTTAAACAAAGAGTGAGTCAATTAAAATCTAATTTCATAAAAATAAAATCACTGCCAAATCGCACGTACACCTGGACATGTTTCCATGAGCATTGGACACGGACTGAGAATCAGCATTCTTCCGTCGGCCCCCTGGGCAGAGTTGTTTATAGCAACGGTGCTGTTGTTATAGCAACAAAATGAACATTCGATGCACTCTGGCTCTTTGACGTCAAAGCGACTTCTCAGCAGAATCCAAGCGAATTCGAACCTCTCATCCATCGGGCTTGTTTACTCCTTTGTTTTCTTCTGCTCAAGTGACCCGGTCTGATTTATGACGCCTCGAGTGTTCCATTTGAGACACGTCACCACAAGGCCTGTTCGGTGACTTTACACGCCCAACCCTAAGCATGGAGGGCTGGCACATTTTGTCAGAACGTTAACAGAAAGCATGGTACGGAATCGCGGTCAATCTTTTGTTCAAGTAAAAAGAGTGTGTCAAATGAAATCAAATGAAATTTTAAAACAATCACTACCTAATCGCACGTACACCAGTATATGTTTCCACAACGGACTGGGAATCTACTTCGTTCCGTGGCCCGCTGGGGAGATATGTTTATGGCAACGGTGCTTTTTATATATCCACGGAACAGGCATACGATGCACTCTGCGTCTTTGACATAACAGTGACTTCTCAGCGGAATCTCAGTAAATTAGCATCTCTCGTCCATCGGGCATGTTTACTATTTCCTCTCCTTTTGCTCAAGTGACCCTGTTTTATCTTTGACGCCTCCGCCGTTCCATTAAAGACACGTCACAGCGGAGAAATGGGGTCGTCGTATTTTCCGTGGACTAGGCTTCCAACAATAACAGTCCTCCTGTGTGTGCGTTTTATGTCTATACTCAATACATGTTCACAACAATAGATGGCGCAAAACAACAGCCTGCAATCTTTAATATCGGTTTTTCTTCCAGTTTGTTTTATCAGTATTTTCAAAGAAATTTTTGCGATGATTATTATTCTTTAGTGACTAAAACAAGATTTTGTCATCAAAACCCTATTTTTTCCAAAATATGACTTGAGAAAGGGGAGTAGTCTCATATCCAGAATCGTCTTATATTCGGAATGTCCTTATGTAATGAACAGATTTTCATAAAATTTCAGCACTGAATAGAATCTGCCCTAAAAGAGGAACTAATCACAGCTGTTGTTGGTCTGGATGATACTCTCCTGGATCCAGAACCAATAATACTTACATGTGGGCATGGCGGAGGTATGAGCTCTACCAAGTGCCCTTCTTGTTTTCAAAATGAGCAGCTGCTCAGACGGAATAAAGACTATTTCTAACCAGGCGTGGAGGTCATGCCTGGAGGCCCACCAGGCCTGTGTTTAACCCTGGTTTCTGTGACATGAAGCAAATAGGAGTATTGCTAAACCCCCTCGATGGGACACTAGTCCAACTCGGGTTCTCCCACTGCTCTCAGTCAAGTTTCCCTGACAATTTTGCTGGTACCCATTTGTACACCTGGGTAGAGTGAGGCAGTGTGGAAGTGAAGAGTTTTACCTGAGAACACTTTGCACAGGCTAAGGCAAGGACTTGAACACAGAATTTTTCCATCCCAAGTCAAGCCCATGCTCTCCACTGCGCTACTGCGTCTCCCCTCATCATGGCATGGATGACGTGGAAATATGACTGAATCCTCTTTATTGACAAAAATGCACCACTCTTTGTAATACTTTAAAGCTGTGAGGTCTTGCCTCAGTGAAAGCATTTCAAAGTACTTTCAGAATTCGGAGGACAATAAATGGTGTTTTGCTAAGATTCTTCATTGATTAAATAGTATAGAGGTCAGAGCTTTAAAACTTCAATTTTTTTGCGATTGTGGCTAATTTTAAATGTTTCAAAGTATTTGGACTTGAAATTATGCTGTGAAACCTAAGCATTATGACGTGAATAAATATGCAGTTTTGGTGACCTTCCTGGCATCAAAGGCTTAGTTTGCCCAGCAGCTGTGATACCTTTACCGTGTGGCTCACGATCGCATTCAGTTTCAAAATCGGAGTCGGATTCACTAGACCTAGACGCATCACTGAGCCCTGATATTTCTTCTCCATCTGACTCACAAGAACTCATGTCCTGAAGCATTGCCAAAGCCTGACTTACATTCATCCATTTCCTCTGATCCATTTCTTTTTCTTGTATCCTAACCAGCTTACTAAATAAACTAAATGAATAGAAGAACAGCTCTGTGACAATCACAATTTCTACCTGCAAAATGGGAGAACAAATTGATTCTGACGTCATGACAGCAACTGGCTTATATATGCGCCTGCACTCCATTCAAAAAGTAACAAAATGCAGTCAACCAAGATGCAGTTGACTGCCTTGCGTAGCCGTCAGTGTAATGAATGTGTTGCATAAATGGGCATACGTGAGGGATTTAGGCTATGGTCAAGTGCTTTGAGCTGCCAATCTGACTAGCTCCATAGTCAGCCGCTATATAGTCCATTTACATTCTTTTGCACTGGGACTAATGGAGGTCAAAATGACCTTGTGGCAGTTCTAGGTATAATCAGTGATGTTTTTTCTTTCTCTGTTATTGCAGAATCCCAAGAATCCTGCCGGTGAGTGATGCAGTGGCATCTGAGGGTCCGAAGATAAAGGGCATCCAGTAAAGGTTTCGGCCTAGTCCCTTACACGCAGAGATTTTTCCAGTTACTCTGAATCTTTTGATGATGTCATGTACTGAAGATGATGAGACCTTCAATGCTTTTGCAATTTAACGTCGAGGAGCAGTGTTTTTAAAGTATTCAACATTTTTTTTCATGCAAGCCTTCACAGGTGGGAGAGCTTCTGGCCATCTTTACTTTTGAGAAACTCAGCCTCTCAATGACAACCCTTTTATAAGTAATCATGTTGCGCAGCAGATGACAGTTAACTTAATTACTTGCTAAATGTTCTTTCAGCTGATTCTCTTAGAAATTCAATGCTTTTAAAGCCCCTTTTTACAAGTGTCCCAACTTTTTTGAGACCTGTAGCTGCCGGAGAATTTGAAACCTCCGCTGATCCATTTAAGTCACGTCACAGCAGACAGCCTGTTTGGTCACAAGACAAGCCCGACGGCTAAGTGGAGGGCAGGCACATTTTGTCAATACGTAAACAAAAAGCATGCAACTGAATTGCGGTCATTTTTTTGCTTAAACAAAGAGTGAGTCAATTAAAATCTAATTTCATAAAAATAAAATCACTGCCAAATCGCACGTACACCTGGACATGTTTCCATGAGCATTGGACACGGACTGAGAATCAGCATTCTTCCGTCGGCCCCCTGGGCAGAGTTGTTTATAGCAACGGTGCTGTTGTTATAGCAACAAAATGAACATTCGATGCACTCTGGCTCTTTGACGTCAAAGCGACTTCTCAGCAGAATCCAAGCGAATTCGAACCTCTCATCCATCGGGCTTGTTTACTCCTTTGTTTTCTTCTGCTCAAGTGACCCGGTCTGATTTATGACGCCTCGAGTGTTCCATTTGAGACACGTCACCACAAGGCCTGTTCGTTGACTTTACACGCCCAACCCTAAGCATGGAGGGCTGGCACATTTTGTCAGAACGTTAACAGAAAGCATGGTACGGAATCGCGGTCAATCTTTTGTTCAAGTAAAAAGAGTGTGTCAAATGAAATCAAATGAAATTTTAAAACAATCACTACCTAATCGCACGTACACCAGTATATGTTTCCACAACGGACTGGGAATCTACTTCGTTCCGTGGCCCGCTGGGGAGATATGTTTATGGCAACGGTGCTTTTTATATATCCACGGAACAGGCATACGATGCACTCTGCGTCTTTGACATAACAGTGACTTCTCAGCGGAATCTCAGTAAATTAGCATCTCTCGTCCATCGGGCATGTTTACTATTTCCTCTCCTTTTGCTCAAGTGACCCTGTTTTATCTTTGACGCCTCCGCCGTTCCATTAAAGACACGTCACAGCGGAGAAATGGGGTCGTCGTATTTTCCGTGGACTAGGCTTCCAACAATAACAGTCCTCCTGTGTGTGCGTTTTATGTCTATACTCAATACATGTTCACAACAATAGATGGCGCAAAACAACAGCCTGCAATCTTTAATATCGGTTTTTCTTCCAGTTTGTTTTATCAGTATTTTCAAAGAAATTTTTGCGATGATTATTATTCTTTAGTGACTAAAACAAGATTTTGTCATCAAAACCCTATTTTTTCCAAAATATGACTTGAGAAAGGGGAGTAGTCTCATATCCAGAATCGTCTTATATTCGGAATGTCCTTATGTAATGAACAGATTTTCATAAAATTTCAGCACTGAATAGAATCTGCCCTAAAAGAGGAACTAATCACAGCTGTTGTTGGTCTGGATGATACTCTCCTGGATCCAGAACCAATAATACTTACATGTGGGCATGGCGGAGGTATGAGCTCTACCAAGTGCCCTTCTTGTTTTCAAAATGAGCAGCTGCTCAGACGGAATAAAGACTATTTCTAACCAGGCGTGGAGGTCATGCCTGGAGGCCCACCAGGCCTGTGTTTAACCCTGGTTTCTGTGACATGAAGCAAATAGGAGTATTGCTAAACCCCCTCGATGGGACACTAGTCCAACTCGGGTTCTCCCACTGCTCTCAGTCAAGTTTCCCTGACAATTTTGCTGGTACCCATTTGTACACCTGGGTAGAGTGAGGCAGTGTGGAAGTGAAGAGTTTTACCTGAGAACACTTTGCACAGGCTAAGGCAAGGACTTGAACACAGAATTTTTCCATCCCAAGTCAAGCCCATGCTCTCCACTGCGCTACTGCGTCTCCCCTCATCATGGCATGGATGACGTGGAAATATGACTGAATCCTCTTTATTGACAAAAATGCACCACTCTTTGTAATACTTTAAAGCTGTGAGGTCTTGCCTCAGTGAAAGCATTTCAAAGTACTTTCAGAATTCGGAGGACAATAAATGGTGTTTTGCTAAGATTCTTCATTGATTAAATAGTATAGAGGTCAGAGCTTTAAAACTTCAATTTTTTTGCGATTGTGGCTAATTTTAAATGTTTCAAAGTATTTGGACTTGAAATTATGCTGTGAAACCTAAGCATTATGACGTGAATAAATATGCAGTTTTGGTGACCTTCCTGGCATCAAAGGCTTAGTTTGCCCAGCAGCTGTGATACCTTTACCGTGTGGCTCACGATCGCATTCAGTTTCAAAATCGGAGTCGGATTCACTAGACCTAGACGCATCACTGAGCCCTGATATTTCTTCTCCATCTGACTCACAAGAACTCATGTCCTGAAGCATTGCCAAAGCCTGACTTACATTCATCCATTTCCTCTGATCCATTTCTTTTTCTTGTATCCTAACCAGCTTACTAAATAAACTAAATGAATAGAAGAACAGCTCTGTGACAATCACAATTTCTACCTGCAAAATGGGAGAACAAATTGATTCTGACGTCATGACAGCAACTGGCTTAATATATGCGCCTGCACTCCATTCAAAAAGTAACAAAATGCAGTCAACCAAGATGCAGTTGACTGCCTTGCGTAGCCGTCAGTGTAATGAATGTGTTGCATAAATGGGCATACGTGAGGGATTTAGGCTATGGTCAAGTGCTTTGAGCTGCCAATCTGACTAGCTCCATAGTCAGCCGCTATATAGTCCATTTACATTCTTTTGCACTGGGACTAATGGAGGTCAAAATGACCTTGTGGCAGTTCTAGGTATAATCAGTGATGTTTTTTCTTTCTCTGTTATTGCAGAATCCCAAGAATCCTGCCGGTGAGTGATGCAGTGGCATCTGAGGGTCCGAAGATAAAGGGCATCCAGTAAAGGTTTCGGCCTAGTCCCTTACACGCAGAGATTTTTCCAGTTACTCTGAATCTTTTGATGATGTCATGTACTGAAGATGATGAGACCTTCAATGCTTTTGCAATTTAACGTCGAGGAGCAGTGTTTTTAAAGTATTCAACATTTTTTTTCATGCAAGCCTTCACAGGTGGGAGAGCTTCTGGCCATCTTTACTTTTGAGAAACTCAGCCTCTCAATGACAACCCTTTTATAAGTAATCATGTTGCGCAGCAGATGACAGTTAACTTAATTACTTGCTAAATGTTCTTTCAGCTGATTCTCTTAGAAATTCAATGCTTTTAAAGCCCCTTTTTACAAGTGTCCCAACTTTTTTGAGACCTGTAGCTGCCGGAGAATTTGAAACCTCCGCTGATCCATTTAAGTCACGTCACAGCAGACAGCCTGTTTGGTCACAAGACAAGCCCGACGGCTAAGTGGAGGGCAGGCACATTTTGTCAATACGTAAACAAAAAGCATGCAACTGAATTGCGGTCATTTTTTTGCTTAAACAAAGAGTGAGTCAATTAAAATCTAATTTCATAAAAATAAAATCACTGCCAAATCGCACGTACACCTGGACATGTTTCCATGAGCATTGGACACGGACTGAGAATCAGCATTCTTCCGTCGGCCCCCTGGGCAGAGTTGTTTATAGCAACGGTGCTGTTGTTATAGCAACAAAATGAACATTCGATGCACTCTGGCTCTTTGACGTCAAAGCGACTTCTCAGCAGAATCCAAGCGAATTCGAACCTCTCATCCATCGGGCTTGTTTACTCCTTTGTTTTCTTCTGCTCAAGTGACCCGGTCTGATTTATGACGCCTCGAGTGTTCCATTTGAGACACGTCACCACAAGGCCTGTTCGGTGACTTTACACGCCCAACCCTAAGCATGGAGGGCTGGCACATTTTGTCAGAACGTTAACAGAAAGCATGGTACGGAATCGCGGTCAATCTTTTGTTCAAGTAAAAAGAGTGTGTCAAATGAAATCAAATGAAATTTTAAAACAATCACTACCTAATCGCACGTACACCAGTATATGTTTCCACAACGGACTGGGAATCTACTTCGTTCCGTGGCCCGCTGGGGAGATATGTTTATGGCAACGGTGCTTTTTATATATCCACGGAACAGGCATACGATGCACTCTGCGTCTTTGACATAACAGTGACTTCTCAGCGGAATCTCAGTAAATTAGCATCTCTCGTCCATCGGGCATGTTTACTATTTCCTCTCCTTTTGCTCAAGTGACCCTGTTTTATCTTTGACGCCTCCGCCGTTCCATTAAAGACACGTCACAGCGGAGAAATGGGGTCGTCGTATTTTCCGTGGACTAGGCTTCCAACAATAACAGTCCTCCTGTGTGTGCGTTTTATGTCTATACTCAATACATGTTCACAACAATAGATGGCGCAAAACAACAGCCTGCAATCTTTAATATCGGTTTTTCTTCCAGTTTGTTTTATCAGTATTTTCAAAGAAATTTTTGCGATGATTATTATTCTTTAGTGACTAAAACAAGATTTTGTCATCAAAACCCTATTTTTTCCAAAATATGACTTGAGAAAGGGGAGTAGTCTCATATCCAGAATCGTCTTATATTCGGAATGTCCTTATGTAATGAACAGATTTTCATAAAATTTCAGCACTGAATAGAATCTGCCCTAAAAGAGGAACTAATCACAGCTGTTGTTGGTCTGGATGATACTCTCCTGGATCCAGAACCAATAATACTTACATGTGGGCATGGCGGAGGTATGAGCTCTACCAAGTGCCCTTCTTGTTTTCAAAATGAGCAGCTGCTCAGACGGAATAAAGACTATTTCTAACCAGGCGTGGAGGTCATGCCTGGAGGCCCACCAGGCCTGTGTTTAACCCTGGTTTCTGTGACATGAAGCAAATAGGAGTATTGCTAAACCCCCTCGATGGGACACTAGTCCAACTCGGGTTCTCCCACTGCTCTCAGTCAAGTTTCCCTGACAATTTTGCTGGTACCCATTTGTACACCTGGGTAGAGTGAGGCAGTGTGGAAGTGAAGAGTTTTACCTGAGAACACTTTGCACAGGCTAAGGCAAGGACTTGAACACAGAATTTTTCCATCCCAAGTCAAGCCCATGCTCTCCACTGCGCTACTGCGTCTCCCCTCATCATGGCATGGATGACGTGGAAATATGACTGAATCCTCTTTATTGACAAAAATGCACCACTCTTTGTAATACTTTAAAGCTGTGAGGTCTTGCCTCAGTGAAAGCATTTCAAAGTACTTTCAGAATTCGGAGGACAATAAATGGTGTTTTGCTAAGATTCTTCATTGATTAAATAGTATAGAGGTCAGAGCTTTAAAACTTCAATTTTTTTGCGATTGTGGCTAATTTTAAATGTTTCAAAGTATTTGGACTTGAAATTATGCTGTGAAACCTAAGCATTATGACGTGAATAAATATGCAGTTTTGGTGACCTTCCTGGCATCAAAGGCTTAGTTTGCCCAGCAGCTGTGATACCTTTACCGTGTGGCTCACGATCGCATTCAGTTTCAAAATCGGAGTCGGATTCACTAGACCTAGACGCATCACTGAGCCCTGATATTTCTTCTCCATCTGACTCACAAGAACTCATGTCCTGAAGCATTGCCAAAGCCTGACTTACATTCATCCATTTCCTCTGATCCATTTCTTTTTCTTGTATCCTAACCAGCTTACTAAATAAACTAAATGAATAGAAGAACAGCTCTGTGACAATCACAATTTCTACCTGCAAAATGGGAGAACAAATTGATTCTGACGTCATGACAGCAACTGGCTTATATATGCGCCTGCACTCCATTCAAAAAGTAACAAAATGCAGTCAACCAAGATGCAGTTGACTGCCTTGCGTAGCCGTCAGTGTAATGAATGTGTTGCATAAATGGGCATACGTGAGGGATTTAGGCTATGGTCAAGTGCTTTGAGCTGCCAATCTGACTAGCTCCATAGTCAGCCGCTATATAGTCCATTTACATTCTTTTGCACTGGGACTAATGGAGGTCAAAATGACCTTGTGGCAGTTCTAGGTATAATCAGTGATGTTTTTTCTTTCTCTGTTATTGCAGAATCCCAAGAATCCTGCCGGTGAGTGATGCAGTGGCATCTGAGGGTCCGAAGATAAAGGGCATCCAGTAAAGGTTTCGGCCTAGTCCCTTACACGCAGAGATTTTTCCAGTTACTCTGAATCTTTTGATGATGTCATGTACTGAAGATGATGAGACCTTCAATGCTTTTGCAATTTAACGTCGAGGAGCAGTGTTTTTAAAGTATTCAACATTTTTTTTCATGCAAGCCTTCACAGGTGGGAGAGCTTCTGGCCATCTTTACTTTTGAGAAACTCAGCCTCTCAATGACAACCCTTTTATAAGTAATCATGTTGCGCAGCAGATGACAGTTAACTTAATTACTTGCTAAATGTTCTTTCAGCTGATTCTCTTAGAAATTCAATGCTTTTAAAGCCCCTTTTTACAAGTGTCCCAACTTTTTTGAGACCTGTAGCTGCCGGAGAATTTGAAACCTCCGCTGATCCATTTAAGTCACGTCACAGCAGACAGCCTGTTTGGTCACAAGACAAGCCCGACGGCTAAGTGGAGGGCAGGCACATTTTGTCAATACGTAAACAAAAAGCATGCAACTGAATTGCGGTCATTTTTTTGCTTAAACAAAGAGTGAGTCAATTAAAATCTAATTTCATAAAAATAAAATCACTGCCAAATCGCACGTACACCTGGACATGTTTCCATGAGCATTGGACACGGACTGAGAATCAGCATTCTTCCGTCGGCCCCCTGGGCAGAGTTGTTTATAGCAACGGTGCTGTTGTTATAGCAACAAAATGAACATTCGATGCACTCTGGCTCTTTGACGTCAAAGCGACTTCTCAGCAGAATCCAAGCGAATTCGAACCTCTCATCCATCGGGCTTGTTTACTCCTTTGTTTTCTTCTGCTCAAGTGACCCGGTCTGATTTATGACGCCTCGAGTGTTCCATTTGAGACACGTCACCACAAGGCCTGTTCGTTGACTTTACACGCCCAACCCTAAGCATGGAGGGCTGGCACATTTTGTCAGAACGTTAACAGAAAGCATGGTACGGAATCGCGGTCAATCTTTTGTTCAAGTAAAAAGAGTGTGTCAAATGAAATCAAATGAAATTTTAAAACAATCACTACCTAATCGCACGTACACCAGTATATGTTTCCACAACGGACTGGGAATCTACTTCGTTCCGTGGCCCGCTGGGGAGATATGTTTATGGCAACGGTGCTTTTTATATATCCACGGAACAGGCATACGATGCACTCTGCGTCTTTGACATAACAGTGACTTCTCAGCGGAATCTCAGTAAATTAGCATCTCTCGTCCATCGGGCATGTTTACTATTTCCTCTCCTTTTGCTCAAGTGACCCTGTTTTATCTTTGACGCCTCCGCCGTTCCATTAAAGACACGTCACAGCGGAGAAATGGGGTCGTCGTATTTTCCGTGGACTAGGCTTCCAACAATAACAGTCCTCCTGTGTGTGCGTTTTATGTCTATACTCAATACATGTTCACAACAATAGATGGCGCAAAACAACAGCCTGCAATCTTTAATATCGGTTTTTCTTCCAGTTTGTTTTATCAGTATTTTCAAAGAAATTTTTGCGATGATTATTATTCTTTAGTGACTAAAACAAGATTTTGTCATCAAAACCCTATTTTTTCCAAAATATGACTTGAGAAAGGGGAGTAGTCTCATATCCAGAATCGTCTTATATTCGGAATGTCCTTATGTAATGAACAGATTTTCATAAAATTTCAGCACTGAATAGAATCTGCCCTAAAAGAGGAACTAATCACAGCTGTTGTTGGTCTGGATGATACTCTCCTGGATCCAGAACCAATAATACTTACATGTGGGCATGGCGGAGGTATGAGCTCTACCAAGTGCCCTTCTTGTTTTCAAAATGAGCAGCTGCTCAGACGGAATAAAGACTATTTCTAACCAGGCGTGGAGGTCATGCCTGGAGGCCCACCAGGCCTGTGTTTAACCCTGGTTTCTGTGACATGAAGCAAATAGGAGTATTGCTAAACCCCCTCGATGGGACACTAGTCCAACTCGGGTTCTCCCACTGCTCTCAGTCAAGTTTCCCTGACAATTTTGCTGGTACCCATTTGTACACCTGGGTAGAGTGAGGCAGTGTGGAAGTGAAGAGTTTTACCTGAGAACACTTTGCACAGGCTAAGGCAAGGACTTGAACACAGAATTTTTCCATCCCAAGTCAAGCCCATGCTCTCCACTGCGCTACTGCGTCTCCCCTCATCATGGCATGGATGACGTGGAAATATGACTGAATCCTCTTTATTGACAAAAATGCACCACTCTTTGTAATACTTTAAAGCTGTGAGGTCTTGCCTCAGTGAAAGCATTTCAAAGTACTTTCAGAATTCGGAGGACAATAAATGGTGTTTTGCTAAGATTCTTCATTGATTAAATAGTATAGAGGTCAGAGCTTTAAAACTTCAATTTTTTTGCGATTGTGGCTAATTTTAAATGTTTCAAAGTATTTGGACTTGAAATTATGCTGTGAAACCTAAGCATTATGACGTGAATAAATATGCAGTTTTGGTGACCTTCCTGGCATCAAAGGCTTAGTTTGCCCAGCAGCTGTGATACCTTTACCGTGTGGCTCACGATCGCATTCAGTTTCAAAATCGGAGTCGGATTCACTAGACCTAGACGCATCACTGAGCCCTGATATTTCTTCTCCATCTGACTCACAAGAACTCATGTCCTGAAGCATTGCCAAAGCCTGACTTACATTCATCCATTTCCTCTGATCCATTTCTTTTTCTTGTATCCTAACCAGCTTACTAAATAAACTAAATGAATAGAAGAACAGCTCTGTGACAATCACAATTTCTACCTGCAAAATGGGAGAACAAATTGATTCTGACGTCATGACAGCAACTGGCTTATATATGCGCCTGCACTCCATTCAAAAAGTAACAAAATGCAGTCAACCAAGATGCAGTTGACTGCCTTGCGTAGCCGTCAGTGTAATGAATGTGTTGCATAAATGGGCATACGTGAGGGATTTAGGCTATGGTCAAGTGCTTTGAGCTGCCAATCTGACTAGCTCCATAGTCAGCCGCTATATAGTCCATTTACATTCTTTTGCACTGGGACTAATGGAGGTCAAAATGACCTTGTGGCAGTTCTAGGTATAATCAGTGATGTTTTTTCTTTCTCTGTTATTGCAGAATCCCAAGAATCCTGCCGGTGAGTGATGCAGTGGCATCTGAGGGTCCGAAGATAAAGGGCATCCAGTAAAGGTTTCGGCCTAGTCCCTTACACGCAGAGATTTTTCCAGTTACTCTGAATCTTTTGATGATGTCATGTACTGAAGATGATGAGACCTTCAATGCTTTTGCAATTTAACGTCGAGGAGCAGTGTTTTTAAAGTATTCAACATTTTTTCTCATGCAAGCCTTCACAGGTGGGAGAGCTTCTGGCCATCTTTACTTTTGAGAAACTCAGCCTCTCAATGACAACCCTTTTATAAGTAATCATGTTGCGCAGCAGATGACAGTTAACTTAATTACTTGCTAAATGTTCTTTCAGCTGATTCTCTTAGAAATTCAATGCTTTTAAAGCCCCTTTTTACAAGTGTCCCAACTTTTTTGAGACCTGTAGCTGCCGGAGAATTTGAAACCTCCGCTGATCCATTTAAGTCACGTCACAGCAGACAGCCTGTTTGGTCACAAGACAAGCCCGACGGCTAAGTGGAGGGCAGGCACATTTTGTCAATACGTAAACAAAAAGCATGCAACTGAATTGCGGTCATTTTTTTGCTTAAACAAAGAGTGAGTCAATTAAAATCTAATTTCATAAAAATAAAATCACTGCCAAATCGCACGTACACCTGGACATGTTTCCATGAGCATTGGACACGGACTGAGAATCAGCATTCTTCCGTCGGCCCCCTGGGCAGAGTTGTTTATAGCAACGGTGCTGTTGTTATAGCAACAAAATGAACATTCGATGCACTCTGGCTCTTTGACGTCAAAGCGACTTCTCAGCAGAATCCAAGCGAATTCGAACCTCTCATCCATCGGGCTTGTTTACTCCTTTGTTTTCTTCTGCTCAAGTGACCCGGTCTGATTTATGACGCCTCGAGTGTTCCATTTGAGACACGTCACCACAAGGCCTGTTCGTTGACTTTACACGCCCAACCCTAAGCATGGAGGGCTGGCACATTTTGTCAGAACGTTAACAGAAAGCATGGTACGGAATCGCGGTCAATCTTTTGTTCAAGTAAAAAGAGTGTGTCAAATGAAATCAAATGAAATTTTAAAACAATCACTACCTAATCGCACGTACACCAGTATATGTTTCCACAACGGACTGGGAATCTACTTCGTTCCGTGGCCCGCTGGGGAGATATGTTTATGGCAACGGTGCTTTTTATATATCCACGGAACAGGCATACGATGCACTCTGCGTCTTTGACATAACAGTGACTTCTCAGCGGAATCTCAGTAAATTAGCATCTCTCGTCCATCGGGCATGTTTACTATTTCCTCTCCTTTTGCTCAAGTGACCCTGTTTTATCTTTGACGCCTCCGCCGTTCCATTAAAGACACGTCACAGCGGAGAAATGGGGTCGTCGTATTTTCCGTGGACTAGGCTTCCAACAATAACAGTCCTCCTGTGTGTGCGTTTTATGTCTATACTCAATACATGTTCACAACAATAGATGGCGCAAAACAACAGCCTGCAATCTTTAATATCGGTTTTTCTTCCAGTTTGTTTTATCAGTATTTTCAAAGAAATTTTTGCGATGATTATTATTCTTTAGTGACTAAAACAAGATTTTGTCATCAAAACCCTATTTTTTCCAAAATATGACTTGAGAAAGGGGAGTAGTCTCATATCCAGAATCGTCTTATATTCGGAATGTCCTTATGTAATGAACAGATTTTCATAAAATTTCAGCACTGAATAGAATCTGCCCTAAAAGAGGAACTAATCACAGCTGTTGTTGGTCTGGATGATACTCTCCTGGATCCAGAACCAATAATACTTACATGTGGGCATGGCGGAGGTATGAGCTCTACCAAGTGCCCTTCTTGTTTTCAAAATGAGCAGCTGCTCAGACGGAATAAAGACTATTTCTAACCAGGCGTGGAGGTCATGCCTGGAGGCCCACCAGGCCTGTGTTTAACCCTGGTTTCTGTGACATGAAGCAAATAGGAGTATTGCTAAACCCCCTCGATGGGACACTAGTCCAACTCGGGTTCTCCCACTGCTCTCAGTCAAGTTTCCCTGACAATTTTGCTGGTACCCATTTGTACACCTGGGTAGAGTGAGGCAGTGTGGAAGTGAAGAGTTTTACCTGAGAACACTTTGCACAGGCTAAGGCAAGGACTTGAACACAGAATTTTTCCATCCCAAGTCAAGCCCATGCTCTCCACTGCGCTACTGCGTCTCCCCTCATCATGGCATGGATGACGTGGAAATATGACTGAATCCTCTTTATTGACAAAAATGCACCACTCTTTGTAATACTTTAAAGCTGTGAGGTCTTGCCTCAGTGAAAGCATTTCAAAGTACTTTCAGAATTCGGAGGACAATAAATGGTGTTTTGCTAAGATTCTTCATTGATTAAATAGTATAGAGGTCAGAGCTTTAAAACTTCAATTTTTTTGCGATTGTGGCTAATTTTAAATGTTTCAAAGTATTTGGACTTGAAATTATGCTGTGAAACCTAAGCATTATGACGTGAATAAATATGCAGTTTTGGTGACCTTCCTGGCATCAAAGGCTTAGTTTGCCCAGCAGCTGTGATACCTTTACCGTGTGGCTCACGATCGCATTCAGTTTCAAAATCGGAGTCGGATTCACTAGACCTAGACGCATCACTGAGCCCTGATATTTCTTCTCCATCTGACTCACAAGAACTCATGTCCTGAAGCATTGCCAAAGCCTGACTTACATTCATCCATTTCCTCTGATCCATTTCTTTTTCTTGTATCCTAACCAGCTTACTAAATAAACTAAATGAATAGAAGAACAGCTCTGTGACAATCACAATTTCTACCTGCAAAATGGGAGAACAAATTGATTCTGACGTCATGACAGCAACTGGCTTATATATGCGCCTGCACTCCATTCAAAAAGTAACAAAATGCAGTCAACCAAGATGCAGTTGACTGCCTTGCGTAGCCGTCAGTGTAATGAATGTGTTGCATAAATGGGCATACGTGAGGGATTTAGGCTATGGTCAAGTGCTTTGAGCTGCCAATCTGACTAGCTCCATAGTCAGCCGCTATATAGTCCATTTACATTCTTTTGCACTGGGACTAATGGAGGTCAAAATGACCTTGTGGCAGTTCTAGGTATAATCAGTGATGTTTTTTCTTTCTCTGTTATTGCAGAATCCCAAGAATCCTGCCGGTGAGTGATGCAGTGGCATCTGAGGGTCCGAAGATAAAGGGCATCCAGTAAAGGTTTCGGCCTAGTCCCTTACACGCAGAGATTTTTCCAGTTACTCTGAATCTTTTGATGATGTCATGTACTGAAGATGATGAGACCTTCAATGCTTTTGCAATTTAACGTCGAGGAGCAGTGTTTTTAAAGTATTCAACATTTTTTCTCATGCAAGCCTTCACAGGTGGGAGAGCTTCTGGCCATCTTTACTTTTGAGAAACTCAGCCTCTCAATGACAACCCTTTTATAAGTAATCATGTTGCGCAGCAGATGACAGTTAACTTAATTACTTGCTAAATGTTCTTTCAGCTGATTCTCTTAGAAATTCAATGCTTTTAAAGCCCCTTTTTACAAGTGTCCCAACTTTTTTGAGACCTGTAGCTGCCGGAGAATTTGAAACCTCCGCTGATCCATTTAAGTCACGTCACAGCAGACAGCCTGTTTGGTCACAAGACAAGCCCGACGGCTAAGTGGAGGGCAGGCACATTTTGTCAATACGTAAACAAAAAGCATGCAACTGAATTGCGGTCATTTTTTTGCTTAAACAAAGAGTGAGTCAATTAAAATCTAATTTCATAAAAATAAAATCACTGCCAAATCGCACGTACACCTGGACATGTTTCCATGAGCATTGGACACGGACTGAGAATCAGCATTCTTCCGTCGGCCCCCTGGGCAGAGTTGTTTATAGCAACGGTGCTGTTGTTATAGCAACAAAATGAACATTCGATGCACTCTGGCTCTTTGACGTCAAAGCGACTTCTCAGCAGAATCCAAGCGAATTCGAACCTCTCATCCATCGGGCTTGTTTACTCCTTTGTTTTCTTCTGCTCAAGTGACCCGGTCTGATTTATGACGCCTCGAGTGTTCCATTTGAGACACGTCACCACAAGGCCTGTTCGTTGACTTTACACGCCCAACCCTAAGCATGGAGGGCTGGCACATTTTGTCAGAACGTTAACAGAAAGCATGGTACGGAATCGCGGTCAATCTTTTGTTCAAGTAAAAAGAGTGTGTCAAATGAAATCAAATGAAATTTTAAAACAATCACTACCTAATCGCACGTACACCAGTATATGTTTCCACAACGGACTGGGAATCTACTTCGTTCCGTGGCCCGCTGGGGAGATATGTTTATGGCAACGGTGCTTTTTATATATCCACGGAACAGGCATACGATGCACTCTGCGTCTTTGACATAACAGTGACTTCTCAGCGGAATCTCAGTAAATTAGCATCTCTCGTCCATCGGGCATGTTTACTATTTCCTCTCCTTTTGCTCAAGTGACCCTGTTTTATCTTTGACGCCTCCGCCGTTCCATTAAAGACACGTCACAGCGGAGAAATGGGGTCGTCGTATTTTCCGTGGACTAGGCTTCCAACAATAACAGTCCTCCTGTGTGTGCGTTTTATGTCTATACTCAATACATGTTCACAACAATAGATGGCGCAAAACAACAGCCTGCAATCTTTAATATCGGTTTTTCTTCCAGTTTGTTTTATCAGTATTTTCAAAGAAATTTTTGCGATGATTATTATTCTTTAGTGACTAAAACAAGATTTTGTCATCAAAACCCTATTTTTTCCAAAATATGACTTGAGAAAGGGGAGTAGTCTCATATCCAGAATCGTCTTATATTCGGAATGTCCTTATGTAATGAACAGATTTTCATAAAATTTCAGCACTGAATAGAATCTGCCCTAAAAGAGGAACTAATCACAGCTGTTGTTGGTCTGGATGATACTCTCCTGGATCCAGAACCAATAATACTTACATGTGGGCATGGCGGAGGTATGAGCTCTACCAAGTGCCCTTCTTGTTTTCAAAATGAGCAGCTGCTCAGACGGAATAAAGACTATTTCTAACCAGGCGTGGAGGTCATGCCTGGAGGCCCACCAGGCCTGTGTTTAACCCTGGTTTCTGTGACATGAAGCAAATAGGAGTATTGCTAAACCCCCTCGATGGGACACTAGTCCAACTCGGGTTCTCCCACTGCTCTCAGTCAAGTTTCCCTGACAATTTTGCTGGTACCCATTTGTACACCTGGGTAGAGTGAGGCAGTGTGGAAGTGAAGAGTTTTACCTGAGAACACTTTGCACAGGCTAAGGCAAGGACTTGAACACAGAATTTTTCCATCCCAAGTCAAGCCCATGCTCTCCACTGCGCTACTGCGTCTCCCCTCATCATGGCATGGATGACGTGGAAATATGACTGAATCCTCTTTATTGACAAAAATGCACCACTCTTTGTAATACTTTAAAGCTGTGAGGTCTTGCCTCAGTGAAAGCATTTCAAAGTACTTTCAGAATTCGGAGGACAATAAATGGTGTTTTGCTAAGATTCTTCATTGATTAAATAGTATAGAGGTCAGAGCTTTAAAACTTCAATTTTTTTGCGATTGTGGCTAATTTTAAATGTTTCAAAGTATTTGGACTTGAAATTATGCTGTGAAACCTAAGCATTATGACGTGAATAAATATGCAGTTTTGGTGACCTTCCTGGCATCAAAGGCTTAGTTTGCCCAGCAGCTGTGATACCTTTACCGTGTGGCTCACGATCGCATTCAGTTTCAAAATCGGAGTCGGATTCACTAGACCTAGACGCATCACTGAGCCCTGATATTTCTTCTCCATCTGACTCACAAGAACTCATGTCCTGAAGCATTGCCAAAGCCTGACTTACATTCATCCATTTCCTCTGATCCATTTCTTTTTCTTGTATCCTAACCAGCTTACTAAATAAACTAAATGAATAGAAGAACAGCTCTGTGACAATCACAATTTCTACCTGCAAAATGGGAGAACAAATTGATTCTGACGTCATGACAGCAACTGGCTTATATATGCGCCTGCACTCCATTCAAAAAGTAACAAAATGCAGTCAACCAAGATGCAGTTGACTGCCTTGCGTAGCCGTCAGTGTAATGAATGTGTTGCATAAATGGGCATACGTGAGGGATTTAGGCTATGGTCAAGTGCTTTGAGCTGCCAATCTGACTAGCTCCATAGTCAGCCGCTATATAGTCCATTTACATTCTTTTGCACTGGGACTAATGGAGGTCAAAATGACCTTGTGGCAGTTCTAGGTATAATCAGTGATGTTTTTTCTTTCTCTGTTATTGCAGAATCCCAAGAATCCTGCCGGTGAGTGATGCAGTGGCATCTGAGGGTCCGAAGATAAAGGGCATCCAGTAAAGGTTTCGGCCTAGTCCCTTACACGCAGAGATTTTTCCAGTTACTCTGAATCTTTTGATGATGTCATGTACTGAAGATGATGAGACCTTCAATGCTTTTGCAATTTAACGTCGAGGAGCAGTGTTTTTAAAGTATTCAACATTTTTTTTCATGCAAGCCTTCACAGGTGGGAGAGCTTCTGGCCATCTTTACTTTTGAGAAACTCAGCCTCTCAATGACAACCCTTTTATAAGTAATCATGTTGCGCAGCAGATGACAGTTAACTTAATTACTTGCTAAATGTTCTTTCAGCTGATTCTCTTAGAAATTCAATGCTTTTAAAGCCCCTTTTTACAAGTGTCCCAACTTTTTTGAGACCTGTAGCTGCCGGAGAATTTGAAACCTCCGCTGATCCATTTAAGTCACGTCACAGCAGACAGCCTGTTTGGTCACAAGACAAGCCCGACGGCTAAGTGGAGGGCAGGCACATTTTGTCAATACGTAAACAAAAAGCATGCAACTGAATTGCGGTCATTTTTTTGCTTAAACAAAGAGTGAGTCAATTAAAATCTAATTTCATAAAAATAAAATCACTGCCAAATCGCACGTACACCTGGACATGTTTCCATGAGCATTGGACACGGACTGAGAATCAGCATTCTTCCGTCGGCCCCCTGGGCAGAGTTGTTTATAGCAACGGTGCTGTTGTTATAGCAACAAAATGAACATTCGATGCACTCTGGCTCTTTGACGTCAAAGCGACTTCTCAGCAGAATCCAAGCGAATTCGAACCTCTCATCCATCGGGCTTGTTTACTCCTTTGTTTTCTTCTGCTCAAGTGACCCGGTCTGATTTATGACGCCTCGAGTGTTCCATTTGAGACACGTCACCACAAGGCCTGTTCGTTGACTTTACACGCCCAACCCTAAGCATGGAGGGCTGGCACATTTTGTCAGAACGTTAACAGAAAGCATGGTACGGAATCGCGGTCAATCTTTTGTTCAAGTAAAAAGAGTGTGTCAAATGAAATCAAATGAAATTTTAAAACAATCACTACCTAATCGCACGTACACCAGTATATGTTTCCACAACGGACTGGGAATCTACTTCGTTCCGTGGCCCGCTGGGGAGATATGTTTATGGCAACGGTGCTTTTTATATATCCACGGAACAGGCATACGATGCACTCTGCGTCTTTGACATAACAGTGACTTCTCAGCGGAATCTCAGTAAATTAGCATCTCTCGTCCATCGGGCATGTTTACTATTTCCTCTCCTTTTGCTCAAGTGACCCTGTTTTATCTTTGACGCCTCCGCCGTTCCATTAAAGACACGTCACAGCGGAGAAATGGGGTCGTCGTATTTTCCGTGGACTAGGCTTCCAACAATAACAGTCCTCCTGTGTGTGCGTTTTATGTCTATACTCAATACATGTTCACAACAATAGATGGCGCAAAACAACAGCCTGCAATCTTTAATATCGGTTTTTCTTCCAGTTTGTTTTATCAGTATTTTCAAAGAAATTTTTGCGATGATTATTATTCTTTAGTGACTAAAACAAGATTTTGTCATCAAAACCCTATTTTTTCCAAAATATGACTTGAGAAAGGGGAGTAGTCTCATATCCAGAATCGTCTTATATTCGGAATGTCCTTATGTAATGAACAGATTTTCATAAAATTTCAGCACTGAATAGAATCTGCCCTAAAAGAGGAACTAATCACAGCTGTTGTTGGTCTGGATGATACTCTCCTGGATCCAGAACCAATAATACTTACATGTGGGCATGGCGGAGGTATGAGCTCTACCAAGTGCCCTTCTTGTTTTCAAAATGAGCAGCTGCTCAGACGGAATAAAGACTATTTCTAACCAGGCGTGGAGGTCATGCCTGGAGGCCCACCAGGCCTGTGTTTAACCCTGGTTTCTGTGACATGAAGCAAATAGGAGTATTGCTAAACCCCCTCGATGGGACACTAGTCCAACTCGGGTTCTCCCACTGCTCTCAGTCAAGTTTCCCTGACAATTTTGCTGGTACCCATTTGTACACCTGGGTAGAGTGAGGCAGTGTGGAAGTGAAGAGTTTTACCTGAGAACACTTTGCACAGGCTAAGGCAAGGACTTGAACACAGAATTTTTCCATCCCAAGTCAAGCCCATGCTCTCCACTGCGCTACTGCGTCTCCCCTCATCATGGCATGGATGACGTGGAAATATGACTGAATCCTCTTTATTGACAAAAATGCACCACTCTTTGTAATACTTTAAAGCTGTGAGGTCTTGCCTCAGTGAAAGCATTTCAAAGTACTTTCAGAATTCGGAGGACAATAAATGGTGTTTTGCTAAGATTCTTCATTGATTAAATAGTATAGAGGTCAGAGCTTTAAAACTTCAATTTTTTTGCGATTGTGGCTAATTTTAAATGTTTCAAAGTATTTGGACTTGAAATTATGCTGTGAAACCTAAGCATTATGACGTGAATAAATATGCAGTTTTGGTGACCTTCCTGGCATCAAAGGCTTAGTTTGCCCAGCAGCTGTGATACCTTTACCGTGTGGCTCACGATCGCATTCAGTTTCAAAATCGGAGTCGGATTCACTAGACCTAGACGCATCACTGAGCCCTGATATTTCTTCTCCATCTGACTCACAAGAACTCATGTCCTGAAGCATTGCCAAAGCCTGACTTACATTCATCCATTTCCTCTGATCCATTTCTTTTTCTTGTATCCTAACCAGCTTACTAAATAAACTAAATGAATAGAAGAACAGCTCTGTGACAATCACAATTTCTACCTGCAAAATGGGAGAACAAATTGATTCTGACGTCATGACAGCAACTGGCTTATATATGCGCCTGCACTCCATTCAAAAAGTAACAAAATGCAGTCAACCAAGATGCAGTTGACTGCCTTGCGTAGCCGTCAGTGTAATGAATGTGTTGCATAAATGGGCATACGTGAGGGATTTAGGCTATGGTCAAGTGCTTTGAGCTGCCAATCTGACTAGCTCCATAGTCAGCCGCTATATAGTCCATTTACATTCTTTTGCACTGGGACTAATGGAGGTCAAAATGACCTTGTGGCAGTTCTAGGTATAATCAGTGATGTTTTTTCTTTCTCTGTTATTGCAGAATCCCAAGAATCCTGCCGGTGAGTGATGCAGTGGCATCTGAGGGTCCGAAGATAAAGGGCATCCAGTAAAGATTTCGGCCTAGTCCCTTACACGCAGAGATTTTTCCAGTTACTCTGAATCTTTTGATGATGTCATGTACTGAAGATGATGAGACCTTCAATGCTTTTGCAATTTAACGTCGAGGAGCAGTGTTTTTAAAGTATTCAACATTTTTTTTCATGCATTTTTCAACATTTTTTTTCATGCAAGCCTTCACAGGTGGGAGAGCTTCTGGCCATCTTTACTTCTGAGAAACTCAGCCTCTCAATGACAACCCTTTTATAAGTAATCATGTTGCGCAGCAGATGACAGTTAACTTAATTACTTGCTAAATGTTCTTTCAGCTGATTCTCTTAGAAATTCAATGCTTTTAAAGCCCCTTTTTACAAGTGTCCCAACTTTTTTGAGACCTGTAGCTGCCGGAGAATTTGAAACCTCCGCTGATCCATTTAAGTCACGTCACAGCAGACAGCCTGTTTGGTCACAAGACAAGCCCGACGGCTAAGTGGAGGGCAGGCACATTTTGTCAATACGTAAACAAAAAGCATGCAACTGAATTGCGGTCATTTTTTTGCTTAAACAAAGAGTGAGTCAATAAAAATCTAATTTCATAAAAATAAAATCACTGCCAAATCGCACGTACACCTGGACATGTTTCCATGAGCATTGGACACGGACTGAGAATCAGCACTCTTCCGTCGGCCCCCTGGGCAGAGTTGTTTATAGCAACGGTGCTGTTGTTATAGCAACAAAATGAACATTCGATGCACTCTGGCTCTTTGACGTCAAAGCGACTTCTCAGCAGAATCCAAGCGAATTCGAACCTCTCATCCATCGGGCTTGTTTACTCCTTTGTTTTCTTCTGCTCAAGTGACCCGGTCTGATTTATGACGCCTCGAGTGTTCCATTCGAGACACGTCACCACAAGGCCTGTTCGGTGACTTTACACGCCCAACCCTAAGCATGGAGGGCTGGCACATTTTGTCAGAACGTTAACAGAAAGCATGGTACGGAATCGCGGTCAATCTTTTGTTCAAGTAAAAAGAGTGTGTCAAATGAAATCAAATGAAATTTTTAAACAATCACTACCTAATCGCACGTACACCAGTATATGTTTCCACAACGGACTGGGAATCTACTTCGTTCCGTGGCCCGCTGGGGAGATATGTTTATGGCAACGGTGCTTTTTATATATCCACGGAACAGGCATACGATGCACTCTGCGTCTTTGACATAACAGTGACTTCTCAGCGGAATCTCAGTAAATTAGCATCTCTCGTCCATCGGGCATGTTTACTATTTCCTCTCCTTTTGCTCAAGTGACCCTGTTTTATCTTTGACGCCTCCGCCGTTCCATTAAAGACACGTCAGAGCGGAGAAATGGGGTCGTCGTATTTTCCGTGGCTTCCAACAATAACAGTCCTCCTGTGTGTGCGTTTTCTGTCTATACTCAATACATGTTCACAACAATAGATGGCGCAAAACAACAGCCTGCAATCTTTAATATTGGTTTTTCTTCCAGTTTGTTTTATCAGTATTTTCAAAGAAATTTTTGCGATGATTATTATTCTTTAGTGACTAAAACAAGATTTTGTCAAAATATGACTTGAGAAAGGGGAGTAGTCTCATATCCAGAATCGTCTTATATTCGGAATGTCCTTATGTAATGAACAGATTTTCATAAAATTTCAGCACTGAATAGAATCTGCCCTAAAAGAGGAACTAATCACAGCTGTTGTTGGTCTGGATGATACTCTCCTGGATCCAGAACCAATAATACTTACATGTGGGCATGGCGGAGGTATGAGCTCTACCAAGTGCCCTTCTTGTTTACAAAATGAGCAGCTGCTCAGACGGAATAAAAACTATTTCTAACCAGGCGTGGAGGTCATGCCTGGAGGCCCACCAGGCCTGTGTTTAACCCTGGTTTCTGTGACATGAAGCAAATAGGAGTATTGCTAAACCCCCTCGATGGGACACTAGTCCAACTCGGGTTCTCCCACTGCTCTCAGTCAAGTTTCCCTGACAATTTTGCTGGTACCCATTTGTACACCTGGGTAGAGTGAGGCAGTGTGGAAGTGAAGAGTTTTACCTGAAAACACTTTGCACAGGCTAAGGCAAGGACTTGAACACAGAATTTTTCCATCCCAAGTCAAGCCCATGCTCTCCACTGCGCTACTGCGTCTCCCCTCATCATGGCATGGATGACGTGGAAATATGACTGAATCCTCTTTATTGACAAAAATGCACCACTCTTTGTAATACTTTAAAGCTGTGAGGTCTTGCCTCAGTGAAAGCATTTCAAAGTACTTTCAGAATTCGGAGGACAATAAATGGTGTTTTGCTAAGATTCTTCATTGATTAAATAGTATAGAGGTCAGAGCTTTAAAACTTCAATTTTTTTGCTATTGTGGCTAATTTTAAATGTTTCAAAGTATTTGGACTTGAAATTATGCAGTGAAACCTAAGCATTATGACGTGAATAAATATGCAGTTTTGGTGACCTTCCTGGCATCAAAGGCTTAGTTTGCCCAGCAGCTGTGATACCTTTACCGTGCGGCTCACGATCAAATTCAGTTTCATAATCGGAGTCGGATTCACTAGACCTAGACGCATCACTGAGCCCTGATATTTCTTCTCCATCTGACTCACAAGAACTCATGTCCTGAAGCATTGCCAAAGCCTGACTTACATTCATCCATTTCCTCTGATCCATTTCTTTTTCTTGTATCCTAACCAGCTTACTAAATAAACTAAATGAATAGAAGAACAGCTCTGTGACAATCACAATTTCTACCTGCAAAATGGGAGAACAAATTGATTCTGACGTCATGACAGCAACTGGCTTATATATGCGCCTGCACACCATTCAAAAAGTAACAAAATGCAGTCAACCAAGATGCAGTTGACTGCCTTGCGTAGCCGTCAGTGTAATGAATGTGTTGCATAAATGGGCATACGTGAGGGATTTAGGCTATGGTCAAGTGCTTTGAGCTGCCAATCTGACTAGCTCCATAGTCAGCCGCTATATAGTCCATTTACATTCTTTTGCACTGGGACTAATGGAGGTCAAAATGACCTTGTGGCAGTTCTAGGTATAATCAGTGATGTTTTTTCTTTCTCTGTTATTGCAGAATCCCAAAAATCATGCCGGTGAGTGATGCAGTGGCATCTGAGGGTCCGAAGATAAAGGGCATCCAGTAAAGGTTTCGGCCTAGTCCCTTACACGCAGAGATTTTTCCAGTTACTCTGAATCTTTTGATGATGTCATGTACTGAAGATGATGAGACCTTCAATGCTTTTGCAATTTAACGTCGAGGAGCAGTGTTTTTAAAGTATTCAACATTTTTTTTCATGCAAGCCTTCACAGGTGGGAGAGCTTCTGGCCATCTTTACTTCTGAGAAACTCAGCCTCTCAATGACAACCCTTTTATAAGTAATCATGTTGCGCAGCAGATGACAGTTAACTTAATTACTTGCTAAATGTTCTTTCAGCTGATTCTCTTAGAAATTCAATGCTTTTAAAGCCCCTTTTTACAAGTGTCCCAACTTTTTTGAGACCTGTAGCTGCCGGAGAATTTGAAACCTCCGCTGATCCATTTAAGTCACGTCACAGCAGACAGCCTGTTTGGTCACAAGACAAGCCCGACGGCTAAGTGGAGGGCAGGCACATTTTGTCAATACGTAAACAAAAAGCATGCTACTGAATTGCGGTCATTTTTTTGCTTAAACAAAGAGTGAGTCAATTAAAATCTAATTTCATAAAAATAAAATCACTGCCAAATCGCACGTACACCTGGACATGTTTCCATGAGCATTGGACACGGACTGAGAATCAGCACTCTTCCGTCGGCCCCCTGGGCAGAGTTGTTTATAGCAACGGTGCTGTTGTTATAGCAACAAAATGAACATTCGATGCACTCTGGCTCTTCGACGTCAAAGCGACTTCTCAGCAGAATCCAAGCGAATTCGAACCTCTCATCCATCGGGCTTGTTTACTCCTTTGTTTTCTTCTGCTCAAGTGACCCGGTCTGATTTATGACGCCTCGAGTGTTCCATTTGAGACACGTCACCACAAGGCCTGTTCGGTGACTTTACACGCCCAACCCTAAGCATGGAGGGCTGGCACATTTTGTCAGAACGTTAACAGAAAGCATGGTACGGAATCGCGGTCAATCTTTTGTTCAAGTAAAAAGAGTGTGTCCAATGAAATCAAATGAAATTTTAAAACAATCACTACCTAATCGCACGTACACCAGTATATGTTTCCACAACGGACTGGGAATCTACTTCGTTCCGTGGCCCGCTGGGGAGATATGTTTATGGCAACGGTGCTTTTTATATATCCACGGAACAGGCATACGATGCACTCTGCGTCTTTGACATAACAGTGACTTCTCCGCGGAATCTCAGTAAATTAGCATCTCTCGTCCATCGGGCATGTTTACTATTTCCTCTCCTTTTGCTCAAGTGACCCTGTTTTATCTTTGACGCCTCCGCCGTTCCATTAAAGACACGTCACAGCGGAGAAATGGGGTCGTCGTATTTTCCGTGGACTAGGCTTCCAACAATAACAGTCCTCCTGTGTGTGCGTTTTATGTCTATACTCAATACATGTTCACAACAATAGATGGCGCAAAACAACAGCCTGCAATCTTTAATATTGGTTTTTCTTCCAGTTTGTTTTATCAGTATTTTCAAAGAAATTTTTGCGATGATTATTATTCTTTAGTGACTAAAACAAGATTTTGTCATCAAAACCCTATTTTTTCCAAAATATGACTTGAGAAAGGGGAGTAGTCTCATATCCAGAATCGTCTTATATTCGGAATGTCCTTATGTAATGAACAGATTTTCATAAAATTTCAGCACTGAATAGAATCTGCCCTAAAAGAGGAACTAGCTGTTGTTGGTCTGGATGATACTCTCCTGGATCCAGAACCAATAATACTTACATGTGGGCATGGCGGAGGTATGAGCTCTACCAAGTGCCCTTCTTGTTTTCAAAATGAGCAGCTGCTCAGACGGAATAAAGACTATTTCTAACCAGGCGTGGAGGTCATGCCTGGAGGCCCACCAGGCCTGTGTTTAACCCTGGTTTCTGTGACATGAAGCAAATAGGAGTATTGCTAAACCCCCTCGATGGGACACTAGTCCAACTCGGGTTCTCCCACTGCTCTCAGTCAAGTTTCCCTGACAATTTAGCTGGTACCCATTTGTACACCTGGGTAGAGTGAGGCAGTGTGGAAGTGAAGAGTTTTACCTGAGAACACTTTGCACAGGCTAAGGCAAGGACTTGAACACAGAATTTTTCCATCCCAAGTCAAGCCCATGCTCTCCACTGCGCTACTGCGTCTCCCCTCATCATGGCATGGATGACGTGGAAATATGACTGAATCCTCTTTATTGACAAAAATGCACCACTCTTTGTAATACTTTAAAGCTGTGAGGTCTTGCCTCAGTGAAAGCATTTCAAAGTACTTTCAGAATTCGGAGGACAATAAATGGTGTTTTGCTAAGATTCTTCATTGATTAAATAGTATAGAGGTCAGAGCTTTAAAACTTCAATTTTTTTGCTATTGTGGCTAATTTTAAATGTTTCAAAGTATTTGGACTTGAAATTATGCTGTGAAACCTAAGCATTATGACGTGAATAAATATGCAGTTTTGGTGACCTTCCTGGCATCAAAGGCTTAGTTTGCCCAGCAGCTGTGATACCTTTACCGTGTGGCTCACGATCGCATTCAGTTTCAAAATCGGAGTCGGATTCACTAGACCTAGACGCATCACTGAGCCCTGATATTTCTTCTCCATCTGACTCACAAGAACTCATGTCCTGAAGCATTGCCAAAGCCTGACTTACATTCATCCATTTCCTCTGATCCATTTCTTTTTCTTGTATCCTAACCAGCTTACTAAATAAACTAAATGAATAGAAGAACAGCTCTGTGACAATCACAATTTCTACCTGCAAAATGGGAGAACAAATTGATTCTGACGTCATGACAGCAACTGGCTTATATATGCGCATGCACACCATTCAAAAAGTAACAAAATGCAGTCAACCAAGATGCAGTTGACTGCCTTGCGTAGCCGTCAGTGTAATGAATGTGTTGCATAAATGGGCATACGTGAGGGATTTAGGCTATGGTCAAGTGCTTTGAGCTGCCAATCTGACTAGCTCCATAGTCAGCCGCTATATAGTCCATTTACATTCTTTTGCACTGGGACTAATGGAGGTCAAAATGACCTTGTGGCAGTTCTAGGTATAATCAGTGATGTTTTTTCTTTCTCTGTTATTGCAGAATCCCAAGAATCATGCCGGTGAGTGATGCAGTGGCATCTGAGGGTCCGAAGATAAAGGGCATCCAGTAAAGGTTTCGGCCTAGTCCCTTACACGCAGAGATTTTTCCAGTTACTCTGAATCTTTTGATGATGTCATGTACTGAAGATGATGAGACCTTCAATGCTTTTGCAATTTAGCGTCGAGGAGCAGTGTTTTTAAAGTATTCAACATTTTTTTTCATGCATTTTTCAACATTTTTTTTCATGCAAGCCTTCACAGGTGGGAGAGCTTCTGGCCATCTTTACTTCTGAGAAACTCAGCCTCTCAATGACAACCCTTTTATAAGTAATCATGTTGCGCAGCAGATGACAGTTAACTTAATTACTTGCTAAATGTTCTTTCAGCTGATTCTCTTAGAAATTCAATGCTTTTAAAGCCCCTTTTTACAAGTGTCCCAACTTTTTTGAGACCTGTAGCTGCCGGAGAATTTGAAACCTCCGCTGATCCATTTAAGTCACGTCACAGCAGACAGCCTGTTTGGTCACAAGACAAGCCCGACGGCAAAGTGGAGGGCAGGCACATTTTTTCAATACGTAAACAAAAAGCATGCAACTGAATTGCGGTCATTTTTTGGCTTAAACAACGAGTGAGTCAATTAAAATCTAATTTCAGAAAAATAAAATCAATGCCAAATCGCACGTACACCTGGACATGTTTCCATGAGCATTGGACACGGACTGAGAATCAGCATTCTTCCGTCGGCCCCCTGGGCGGAGTTGTTTATAGCAACGGTGCTGTTGTTATAGCAACAAAATGAACATTCGATGCACTCTGGCTCTTTGACGTCAAAGCGACTTCTCAGCAGAATCCAAGCGAATTCGAACCTCTCATCCATCGGGCTTGTTTACTCCTTTGTTTTCTTCTGCTCCAGTGACCCGGTCTGATTTATGACGCCTCGAGTGTTCCATTTGAGACACGTCACCACAAGGCCTGTTCGGTGACTTTACACGCCCAACCCTAAGCATGGAGGGCTGGCACATTTTGTCAGAACGTTAACAGAAAGCATGGTACGGAATCGCGGTCAATCTTTTGTTCAAGTAAAAAGAGTGTGTCAAATGAAATGAAATTTTAAAACAATCACTACCTAATCGCACGTACACCAGTATATGTTTCCACAACGGACTGGGAATCTACTTCGTTCCGTGGCCCGCTGGGGAGATATGTTTATGGCAACGGTGCTTTTTATATATCCACGGAACAGGCGTACGATGCACTCTGCGTCTTTGACATAACAGTGACTTCTCAGCGGAATCTCAGTAAATTAGCATCTCTCGTCCATCGGGCATGTTTACTATTTCCTCTCCTTTTGCTCAAGTGACCCTGTTTTATCTTTGACGCCTCCGCCGTTCCATTAAAGACACGTCACAGCGGAGAAATGGGGTCGTCGTATTTTCCGTGGACTAGGCTTCCAACAATTACAGTCCTCCTGTGTGTGCGTTTTATGTCTATACTCAATACATGTTCACAACAATAGATGGCGCAAAACAACAGCCTGCAATCTTTAATATTGGTTTTTCTTCCAGTTTGTTTTATCAGTATTTTCAAAGAAATTTTTGCGATGATTATTATTCTTTAGTGACTAAAACAAGATTTTGTCATCAAAACCCTATTTTTTCCAAAATATGACTTGAGAAAGGGGAGTAGTCTCATATCCAGAATCGTCTTATATTCGGAATGTCCTTATGTAATGAACAGATTTTCATAAAATTTCAGCACTGAATAGAATCTGCCCTAAAAGAGGAACTAATCACAGCTGTTGTTGGTCTGGATGATACTCTCCTGGATCCAGAACCAATAATACTTACATGTGGGCATGGCGGAGGTATGAGCTCTACCAAGTGCCCTTCTTGTTTTCAAAATGAGCAGCTGCTCAGACGGAATAAAGACTATTTCTAACCAGGCGTGGAGGTCATGCCTGGAGGCCCACCAGGCCTGTGTTTAACCCTGGTTTCTGTGACATGAAGCAAATAGGAGTATTGCTAAACCCCCTTGATGGGACACTAGTCCAACTCGGGTTCTCCCACTGCTCTCAGTCAAGTTTCCCTGACAATTTTTCTGGTACACATTTGTACACCCGGGTAGAGTGAGGCATTGTGGAAGTGAAGAGTTTTGCCTGAGAACACTTTGCACAGGCTAAGGCAAGGACTTGAACAAAGATTTTTCCATCCCAAGTCAAGCCCATGCTCTCCACTGCGCTACTGCGTCTCCCCTCATCATGGCATGGATGACGTGGAAATATGACTGCATCCTTTTTTTTGACAAAAATGCACCACTCTTTGTAATACTTTAAAGCTGTGAGGTCTTGCCTCAGTGAAAGCATTTCAAAGTACTTTCAGAATTCGGAGGACAATAAATGATGTTTTGCGAAGATTCTTCATTGATTAAATAGTATAGAGGTCAGAGCATTAAAGCTTCAATGGCATGGATGACGTGGAAATATGACTGCATCCTCTATATTGACAAAAATGCACCACTCTTTGTAATACTTTTAAGCTGTGAGGTCTTGCCTCAGTGAAAGCATTTCAAAGTACTTTCAGAATTCGGAGGACAATAAATGGTGTTTTGCTAAGATTCTTCATTGATTAAATAGTATAGAGGTCAGAGCTTTAAAGCTTCAATTTGTTGGCTATTGTGGCTAATTTTGAATGTTTCAAAGTATTTGGACTTGAAATTATGCTGTGAAACCTAAGCATTATGACGTGAATAAATATCCAGTTTTGGTGACCTTCCTGCCATCAAAGGCTTAGTTTGCCCAGCAGCTGTGATACCTTTACCGTGTGGCTCACGATCGCATTCAGTTTCAAAATAGGAGTCGGATTCACTAGACCTAGACGCATCACAGAGCCCTGATATTTCTTCTCCATCTGACTCACAAGAACTCATGTCCTGAAGCTTTGCCAAAGCCTGACTTACATTCATCCATTTCCTCTGATCCATTTCTTTTTCTGGTATCCTAACCAGCTTACTAAATAAACTAAATGAATAGAAGAACAGCTCTGTGACAATCACAATTTCTACCTGCAAAATGGGAGAACAAATTGATTCTGACGTCATGACAGCAACTGGCTTATATATGCGCCTGCACACCATTCAAAAAGTAACAAAATGCAGTCAACCAAGATGCAGTTGACTGCCTTGCGTAGCCGTCAGTGTATGAATGTGTTGCATAAATGGGCATACGTGAGGTATTAGGCTACTGTCAAGTGCTTTGAGCTGCCAATCTGACTAGCTCCATAGTCAGCCGCTATATAGTCCATTTACATTCTTTTGCACTGGGACTAATGGAGGTCAAAATGACCTTGTGGCAGTTCTAGGTATAATCAGTGATGTTTTTTCATTCTTTATAATTGCAGAATCCCAAGAATCATGCCGGTGAGTGATGCAGTGGCATCTGAGGGTCCGAAGATAAAGGGCATCCAGTAAAGGTCTCGGCCTAGTCCCTTACACGCAGAGATTTTTCCAGTTACTCTGAATCTTCTGATGATGTCATGTACTGAAGATGATGAGACCTTCAATGCCTTTGCAATTTAACGTCGAAAAGCAGTGTTTTTAAAGTATTCAAAATTTTTTTTCATGCAAGCCTTCACAGGTGGGAGAGCTTCTGGCCATCTTTACTTCTGAGAAACTCAGCCTCTCAATGACAACCCTTTTATAAGGACCCGGTAATCATGTTGCGCAGCAGATGACAGTTAACTTAATTACTTGCTAAATGTTCTTTCAGCTGATTCTCTTGGAAATTCAATGCTTTTAAAGCCCCTTTTTACAAGTGTCCCAACTTTTTTGAGACCTGTAGCTGCCGGAGAATTTGAAACCTCCGCTGATCCATTTAAGTCACGTCACAGCAGACAGCCTGTTTGGTCACAAGACAAGCCCGACGGCTAAGTGGAGGGCAGGCACATTTTGTCAATACGTAAACAGAAAGCATGCTACTGAATCGCGGTCATTTTTTTGTTTAAACAAAGAGTGAGTCAATTAAAATCTAATTTCATAAAAATAAAATCACTGCCAAATCGCACGTACACCTGGACATGTTTCCATGAGCATTGGACACGGACTGAGAATAAGCATTCTTCCGTCGGCCCCCTGGGCAGAGTTGTTTATAGCAACGGTGCTGTTGTTATAGCAACAAAATGAACATTCGATGCACTCTGGCTCTTTGACGTCAAAGCGACTTCTCAGCAGAATCCAAGAGATTTCGAACCTCTGATCCATCGGGCTTGTTTGCTCCTTTATTTTGTTCTGCTCAAGTGACCCGGTCTGATTTATGACGCCTCGAGTGTTCCATTTAATACACGTCACCACAAGGCCTGTTCGGTGACTTTACACGCCCAACCCTAAGCATGGAGGGCTGGCACATTTTGTCAGAACGTTAACAGAAAGCATGGTACGGAATCTCGGTCAATCTTTTGTTCAACTAAAAAGAGTATGTCAAATGAAATCAAATGAAATTTAAAAACAATCACTACCTAATCGCACGTACACCAGTATATGTTTCCACAACGGACTGGGAATCTACTTCGTTCCGTGACCCGCTGGGGAGATATGTTTATGGCAACGGTGCTTTTTATATATCCACGGAACAGGCATACGATGCACTCTGCGTCTTTGACATAACAGTGACTTCTCAGCGGAATCTCAGTAAATTAGCATCTCTCGTCCATCGGGCATGTTTACTATTTCCTCTCCTTTTGCTCAAGTGACCCTGTTTTATCTTTGACGCCTCCGCCGTTCCATTTAAGACACGTCACAGCGGAGAAATGGGGTCGTCGTATTTTCCGTGGACTAGGCTTCCAACAATAACAGTCATCCTGTGTGTGCGTTTTATATCTATACTCAATACATGTTCACAACAATAGATGGCGCAAAACAACAGCCTTCAATCTTTGAAATTGGTTTTTCTTTCAGTTTGTTTTATCAGTATTTTCAAAGAAATTTTTGCGATGATTATTATTCTTTAGTGACTAAAACAAGATTTTGTCATCAAAACCCTATTTTTTCCAAAATATGACTTGAGAAAGGGGAGTAGTCTCATATCCAGAATCGTCTTATATTCGGAATGTCCTTATGTAATGAACAGATTTTCATAAAATTTCAGCACTGAATAGAATCTGCCCTAAAAGAGGAACTAATCACAGCTGTTGTTGGTCTGGATGATACTCTCCTGGATCCAGAACCAATAATACTTACATGTGGGCATGGCGGAGGTATGAGCTCTACCAAGTGCCCTTCTTGTTTTCAAAATGAGCAGCTGCTCAGACGGAATAAAGACTATTTCTAACCAGGCGTGGAGGTCATGCCTGGAGGCCCACCAGGCCTGTGTTTAACCCTGGTTTCTGTGACATGAAGCAAATAGGAGTATTGCTAAACCCCCTCGATGGGACACTAGTCCAACTCGGGTTCTCCCACTGCTCTCAGTCAAGTTTCCCTGACAATTTTGCTGGTACCCATTTGTACACCTGGGTAGAGTGAGGCAGTGTGGAAGTGAAGAGTTTTACCTGAGAACACTTTGCACAGGCTAAGGCAAGGACTTGAACACAGAATTTTTCCAAACCAAGTCAAGCCCATGCTCTCCACTGCGCTACTGCGTCTCCCCTCATCATGGCATGGATGACGTGGAAATATGACTGAATCCTCTTTATTGACAAAAATGCACCACTCTTTGTAATACTTTAAAGCTGTGAGGTCTTGCCTCAGTGAAAGCATTTCAAAGTACTTTCAGAATTCGGAGGACAATAAATGGTGTTTTGCTAAGATTCTTCATTGATTAAATAGTACAGAGGTCAGAGCTTTAAAACTTCAAATTTTTTTGATATTGTGGCTAATTTTAAATGTTTCAAAGTATTTGGGCTTGATATTATGCTGTGAAACCTAAGCATTATGACGTGAAGAAATATGCAGTTTTGGTGACCTTCCTGGCATCAAAGGCTTAGTTTGCCCAGCAGCTGTGATACCTTTACCGTGTGGCTCACGGTCGCATTCAGTTTCAAAAATCAGAGTCGGATTCACTAGACCTAGACGCATCACTGAGCCCTGATATTTCTTCTCCATCTGACTCACAAGAACTCATGTCCTGAAGCATTGCCAAAGCCTGACTTACATTCATCCATTTCCTCTGATCCATTTCTTTTTCTTGTATCCTAACCAGCTTACTAAATAAACTAAATGAATAGAAGAACAGCTCTGTGACAATCACAATTTCTACCTGCAAAATGGGAGAACAAATTGATTCTGACGTCATGACAGCAACTGGCTTATATATGCGCCTGCACACCATTCAAAAAGTAACAAAATGCAGTCAACCAAGATGCAGTTGACTGCCTTGCGTAGCCGTCAGTGTATGAATGTGTTGCATAAATGGGCATACGTGAGGGATTTAGGCTACTGTCAAGTGCTTTGAGCTGCCAATCTGACTAGCTCCATAGTCAGCCGCTATATAGTCCATTTACATTCTTTTGCACTGGGACTAATGGAGGTCAAAATGACCTTGTGGCAGTTCTAGGTATAATCAGTGATGTTTTTTCTTTCTCTGTTATTGCAGAATCCCAAGAATCATGCCGGTGAGTGATGCAGTGGCATCCGAGGGTCCGAAGATAAAGGGCATCCAGAAAAGGTTTCGGCCTAGTCCCTTACACGCAGAGATTTTTCCAGTTACTCTGAATCTTTTGATGATGTCATGTACTGAAGATGATGAGACCTTCAATGCCTTTGCAATTTAACGTCGAGGAGCAGTGTTTTTAAAGTATTCAAAATTTTTTTTCATGCAAGCCTTCACAGGTGGGAGAGCTTCTGGCCATCTTTACTTCTGAGAAACTCAGCCTCTCAATGACAACCCTTTTATAAGTACCCGGTAATCATGTTGCGCAGCAGATGACAGTTAGCAAGTAATTAAGTTAAATGTTCTTTCAGCTGATTCTCTTGGAAATTCAATGCTTTTCAAGCCCCTTTTTATAAGTGTCCCAACGTTTTTGAGACCTGTAGCTGCCGGAGAATTTGAAACCTCCGCTGATCCATTTAAGTCACGTCACAGCAGACAGCCTGTTTGGTCACAAGAGAAGCCCGACGGCTAAGTGGAGGGCAGGCACATTTTGTCAATACGTAAACAGAAAGCATGCTACTGAATCGCGGTCATTTTTTTGTTTAAACAAAGAGTGAGTCAATTAAAATCTAATTTCATAAAAATAAAATCACTGCCAAATCGCACGTACACCTGGACATGTTTCCATGAGCATTGGACACGGACTGAGAATCAGCACTCTTCCGTCGGCCCCCTGGGCGGAGTTGTTTATAGCAACGGTGCTGTTGTTATAGCAACAAAATGAACATTCGATGCACTCTGGCTCTTTGACGTCAAAGCGACTTCTCAGCAGCATCTAAGAGATTTCGAACCTCTGATCCATCGGGCTTGTTTGCTCCTTTGTTTTCTTCTGCTCAAGTGACCCGGTCTGATTTATGACGCCTCGAGTGTTCCATTTGAGACACGTCACCACAAGGCCTGTTCGGTGACTTTACACGCCCAACCCTAAGCATGGAGGGCTGGCACATTTTGTCAGAACGTTAACAGAAAGCATGGTACGGAATCGCGGTCAATCTTTTGTTCAAGTAAAAAGAGTGTGTCAAATGAAATCAAATGAAATTTTAAAACAATCACTACCTAATCGCACGTACACCAGTATATGTTTCCACAACGGACTGGGAATCTACTTCGTTCCGTGGCCCGCTGGGGAGATATGTTTATGGCAACGGTGCTTTTTATATATCCACGGAACAGGCATACGATGCACTCTGCGTCTTTGACATAACAGTGACTTCTCAGCGGAATCTCAGTAAATTAGCATCTCTCGTCCATCGGGCATGTTTACTATTTCCTCTCCTTTTGCTCAAGTGACCCTGTTTTATCTTTGACGCCTCCGCCGTTCCATTAAAGACACGTCACAGCGGAGAAATGGGGTCGTCGTATTTTCCGTGGACTAGGCTTCCAACAATAACAGTCCTCCTGTGTGTGCGTTTTATGTCTATACTCAATACATGTTCACAACAATAGATGGCGCAAAACAACAGCCTGCAATCTTTAATATTGGTTTTTCTTCCAGTTTGTTTTATCAGTATTTTCAAAGAAATTTTTGCGATGATTATTATTCTTTAGTGACTAAAACAAGATTTTGTCATCAAAACCCTATTTTTTCCAAAATATGACTTGAGAAAGGGGAGTAGTCTCATATCCAGAATCGTCTTATATTCGGAATGTCCTTATGTAATGAACAGATTTTCATAAAATTTCAGCACTGAATAGAATCTGCCCTAAAAGAGGAACTAATCACAGCTGTTGTTGGTCTGGATGATACTCTCCTGGATCCAGAACCAATAATACTTACATGTGGGCATAGAGGAGGTATGAGCTCTACCAAGTGCCCTTCTTGTTTTCAAAATGAGCAGCTGCTCAGACGGAATAAAGACTATTTCTAACCAGGCGTGGAGGTCATGCCTGGAGGCCCACCAGGCCTGTGTTTAACCCTGGTTTCTGTGACATGAAGCAAATAGGAGTATTGCTAAACCCCCTCGATGGGACACTAGTCCAACTCGGGTTCTCCCATTGCTCTCAGTCAAGTTTCCCTGACAATTTTGCTGGTACCCATTTGTACACCTGGGTAGAGTGAGGCAGTGTGGAAGTGAAGAGTTTTACCTGAGAACACTTTGCACAGGCTAAGGCAAGGACTTGAACACAGAATTTTTCCATCCCAAGTCAAGCCCATGCTCTCCACTGCGCTACTGCGTCTCCCCTCATCATGGCATGGATGACGTGGAAATATGACTGAATCCTCTTTATTGACAAAAATTCACCACTCTTTGTAATACGTTTAAGCTGTGAGGTGTTGCCTCAATGAAAGCATTTCAAAGTACATTCAGAATTCCGAGGACAATAAATGGTGTTTTGCAAAGATTCTTCATTGATTAAATAGTATAGAGGTCAGAGCTTTAAAGCTTCAGGGCTATTGTGGCTAATTTTAAATGTTTCAAAGTATTTGGACTTGAAATTATGCTGTGAAACCTAAGCATTATGACATGAATAAATATCCAGTTTTGGTGACCTTCCTGGCATTAAAGGCTTAGTTTGCCCAGCCGCTGTGATACCTTTACCGTGTGGCTCACGATCGCATTCAGTTTCAAAATCGGAGTTGGATTCACTAGACCTAGACGGATCCACTGAGCCCTGATATTTCTTCTCCATCTGACTCACAAGAACTCATGTCCTGAAGCTTTGCCAAAGCCTGACTTACATTCATCCATTTCCTCTGATCCATTTCTTTTACTGGTATCCTAACCAGCTTACTAAATAAACTAAATGAATAGAAGAACAGCTCTGTGACAATCACAATTTCTACCTGCAAAATGGGAGAACAAATTGATTCTGACGTCATGACAGCAACTGGCTTATATATGCGCCTGCACACCATTCAAAAAGTAACCAAATGCAGTCAACCAAGATGCAGTTGACTGCCATGCGTAGCCGTCAGTGTATGAATGTGTTGCATAAATGGGCATACGTGAGGTATTAGGCTACTGTCAAGTGCTTTGAGCTGCCAATCTGACTAGCTCCATAGTCAGCCGCTATATAGTCCATTTACATTCTTTTGCACTGGGACTAATGGAGGTCAAAATGACCTTTTGGCAGTTCTAGGTATAATCAGTGATGTTTTTTCTTTCTCTATTATTGCAGAATCCCAAGAATCATGCCGGTGAGTGATGCAGTGGCATCTGAGGGTCCGAAGATAAAGGGCATCCAGTAAAGGTTTCGGCCTAGTCCCTTACACGCAGAGATTTTTCCAGTTACTCTGAATCTTTTGATGATGTCATGTACTGAAGATGATGAGACCTTCAATGCTTTTGCAATTTAACGTCGAGGAGCAGTGTTTTTAAAGTATTCAACATTTTTTTTCATGCAAGCCTTCACAGGTGGGAGAGCTTCTGGCCATCTTTACTTCTGAGAAACTCAGCCTCTCAATGACAACCCTTTTATAAGTAATCATGTTGCGCAGCAGATGACAGTTAACTTAATTACTTGCTAAATGTTCTTTCAGCTGATTCTCTTAGAAATTCAATGCTTTTAAAGCCCCTTTTTACAAGTGTCCCAACTTTTTTGAGACCTGTAGCTGCCGGAGAATTTGAAACCTCCGCTGATCCATTTAAGTCACGTCACAGCAGACAGCCTGTTTGGTCACAAGACAAGCCCGACGGCTAAGTGGAGGGCAGGCACATTTTGTCAATACGTAAACAAAAAGCATGGAACTGAATTGCGGTCATTTTTTTGCTTAAACAAAGAGTGAGTCAATTAAAATCTAATTACATAAAAATAAAATCACTGCCAAATCGCACGTACACCTGGACATGTTTCCATGAGCATTGGACACGGACTGAGAATCAGCATTCTTCCGTCGGCCCCCTGGGCAGAGTTGTTTATAGCAACGGTGCTGTTGTTATAGCAACAAAATGAACATTCGATGCACTCTGGCTCTTTGACGTCAAAGCGACTTCTCAGCAGAATCCAAGCGAATTCGAACCTCTCATCCATCGGGCTTGTTTACTCCTTTGTTTTCTTCTGCTCAAGTGACCCGGTCTGATTTATGACGCCTCGAGTGTTCCATTTGAGACACGTCACCACAAGGCCTGTTCGGTGACTTTACACGCCCAACCCTAAGCATGGAGGGCTGGCACATTTTGTCAGAACGTTAACAGAAAGCATGGTACGGAATCGCGGTCATTTTTTTTTGTTCAAGTAAAAAGAGTGTGTCAAATGAAATCAAATTTTAAAACAATCACTACCTAATCGCACGTACACCAGTATATGTTTCCACAACGGACTGGGAATCTACTTCGTTCCGTGGCCCGCTGGGGAGATATGTTTATGGCAACGGTGCTTTTTATATATCCACGGAACAGGCATACGATGCACTCTGCGTCTTTGACATAACAGTGACTTCTCAGCGGAATCTCAGTAAATTAGCATCTCTCGTCCATCGGGCATGTTTACTATTTCCTCTCCTTTTGCTCAAGTGACCCTGTTTTATCTTTGACGCCTCCGCCGTTCCATTAAAGACACGTCACAGCGGAGAAATGGGGTCGTTGTATTTTCCGTGGACTAGGCTTCCAACAATAACAGTCTTCCTGTGTGCGCGTTTTATGTCTATACTCAATACATGTTCACAACAATAGATGTGAGAAACTCAGCCTCTCAATGACAACCCTTTTATAAGTAATCATGTTGCGCAGCAGATGACAGTTAACTTAATTACTTGCTAAATGTTCTTTCAGCTGATTCTCTTCGAAATTCAATGCTTTTAAAGACCCCTTTTACAAGTGTCCCAACTTTTTTGAGACCTGTAGCTGCCGGAGAATTTGAAACCTCCGCTGATCCATTTAAGTCACGTCACAGCAGACAGCCTGTTTGGTCACAAGACAAGCCCGACGGCTAAGTGGAGGGCAGGCACATTTTGTCAATACGTAAACAAAAAGCATGCAACTGAATTGCGGTCATTTTTTTGCTTAAACAAAGAGTGAGTCAATTAAAATCTAATTACATAAAAATAAAATCACTGCCAAATCGCACGTACACCTGGACATGTTTCCATGAGCATTGGACACGGACTGATAATCAGCATTCTTCCGTCGGCCCCCTGGGCAGAGTTGTTTATAGCAACGGTGCTGTTGTTATAGCAACAAAATGAACATTCGATGCACTCTGGCTCTTTGACGTCAAAGCGACTTCTCAGCAGAATCCAAGCGAATTCGAACCTCTCATCCATCGGGCTTGTTTACTCCTTTGTTTTCTTCTGCTCAAGTGACCCGGTCTGATTTATGACGCCTCGAGTGTTCCATTTGAGACACGTCACCACAAGGCCTGTTCGGTGACTTTACACGCCCAACCCTAAGCATGGAGGGCTGGCACATTTTGTCAGAACGTTAACAGAAAGCATGGTACGGAATCGCGGTCAATCTTTTGTTCAAGTAAAAAGAGTGTGTCAAATGAAATCAAATGAAATTTTAAAACAATCACTACCTAATCGCACGTACACCAGTATATGTTTCCACAACGGACTGGGAATCTACTTCGTTCCGTGGCCCGCTGGGGAGATATTTTTATGGCAACGGTGCTTTTTATATATCCACGGAACAGGCATACGATGCACTCTGCGTCTTTGACATAACAGTGACTTCTCAGCGGAATCTCAGTAAATTAGCATCTCTCGTCCATCGGGCATGTTTACTATTTCCTCTCCTTTTGCTCAAGTGACCCTGTTTTATCTTTGACGCCTCCGCCGTTCCATTAAAGACACGTCACAGCGGAGAAATGGGGTCGTCGTATTTTCCGTGGACTAGGCTTCCAACAATAACAGTCCTCCTGTGTGTGCGTTTTATGTCTATTCTCAATACATGTTCACAACAATAGATGGCGCAAAACAACAGCCTGCAATCTTTAATATTGGTTTTTCTTCCAGTTTGTTTTATCAGTATTTTCAAAGAAATTTTTGCGATGATTATTATTCTTTAGTGACTAAAACAAGATTTTGTCATCAAAACCCTATTTTTTCCAAAATATGACTTGAGAAAGGGGAGTAGTCTCATATCCAGAATCGTCTTATATTCGGAATGTCCTTATGTAATGAACAGATTTTCATAAAATTTCAGCACTGAATAGAATCTGCCCTAAAAGAGGAACTAATCACAGCTGTTGTTGGTCTGGATGATACTCTCCTGGATCCAGAACCAATAATACTTACATGTGGGCATGGCGGAGGTATGAGCTCTACCAAGTGCCCTTCTTGTTTTCAAAATGAGCAGCTGCTCAGACGGAATAAAGACTATTTCTAACCAGGCGTGGAGGTCATGCCTGGAGGCCCACCAGGCCTGTGTTTAACCCTGGTTTCTGTGACATGAAGCAAATAGGAGTATTGCTAAACCCCCTCGATGGGACACTAGTCCAACTCGGGTTCTCCCACTGCTCTCAGTCAAGTTTCCCTGACAATTTTGCTGGTACCCATTTGTACACCTGGGTAGAGTGAGGCAGTGTGGAAGTGAAGAGTTTTACCTGAGAACACTTTGCACAGGCTAAGGCAAGGACTTGAACACAGAATTTTTCCATCCCAAGTCAAGCCCATGCTCTCCACTGCGCTACTGCGTCTCCCCTCATCATGGCATGGATGACGTGGAAATATGACTGAATCCTCTTTATTGACAAAATGCACCACTCTTTGTAATACTTTAAAGCTGTGAGGTCTTGCCTCAGTGAAAGCATTTCAAAGTACTTTCAGAATTCGGAGGACAATAAATGGTGTTTTGCTAAGATTCTTCATTGATTAAATAGTATAGAGGTCAGAGCTTTAAAACTTCAATTTTTTTGCTATTGTGGCTAATTTTAAATGTTTCAAAGTATTTGGACTTGAAATTATGCTGTGAAACCTAAGCATTGTGACGTGAATAAATATGCAGTTTTGGTGACCTTCCTGGCATCAAAGGCTTAGTTTGCCCAGCAGCTGTGATACCTTTACCGTGTGGCTCACGATCGCATTCAGTTTCAAAATCGGAGTCGGATTCACTAGACCTAGACGCATCACTGAGCCCTGATATTTCTTCTCCATCTGACTCACAAGAACTCATGTCCTGAAGCATTGCCAAAGCCTGACTTACATTCATCCATTTCCTCTGATCCATTTCTTTTTCTTGTATCCTAAGCAGCTTACTAAATAAACTAAATGAATAGAAGAACAGCTCTGTGATAATCACAATTTCTACCTGCAAAATGGGAGAACAAATTGATTCTGACGTGATGATAGCAACTGGCTTATATATGCGCCTGCACACCATTCAAAAAGAAACAAAATGCAGTCAACCAAGATGCAGTTGACTGCCTTGCGTAGCCGTCAGTGTAATGAATGTGTTGCATAAATGGGCATACGTGAGGGATTTAGGCTATGGTCAAGTGCTTTGAGCTGCCAATCTGACTAGCTCCATAGTCAGCCGCTATATAGTCCATTTACATTCTTTTGCACTGGGACTAATGGAGGTCAAAATGACCTTGTGGCAGTTCTAGGTATAATCAGTGATGTTTTTTCTTTCTCTGTTATTGCAGAATCCCAAGAATCATGCCGGTGAGTGATGCAGTGGCATCTGAGGGTCCGAAGATAAAGGGCATCCAGTAAAGGTTTCGGCCTAGTCCCTTATACGCAGAGATTTTTCCAGTTACTCTGAATCTTTTGATGATGTCATGTACTGAAGATGATGAGACCTTCAATGCTTTTGCAATTTAGCGTCGAGGAGCAGTGTTTTTAAAGTATTCAACATTTTTTTTCATGCATTTTTCAACATTTTTTTTCATGCAAGCCTTCACAGGTGGGAGAGGTTCTGGCCATCTTTACTTCTGAGAAACTCAGCCTCTCAATGACAACCCTTTTATAAGTAATCATGTTGCGCAGCAGATGACAGTTAACTTAATTACTTGCTAAATGTTCTTTCAGCTGATTCTCTTAGAAATTCAATGCTTTTAAAGCCCCTTTTTACAAGTGTCCCAACTTTTTTGAGACCTGTAGCTGCCGGAGAATTTGAAACCTCCGCTGATCCATTTAAGTCACGTCACAGCAGACAGCCTGTTTGGTCACAAGACAAGCCCGACGGCTAAGTGGAGGGCAGGCACATTTTGTCAATACGTAAACAAAAAGCATGCAACTGAATTGCGGTCATTTTTTTGCTTAAACAAAGAGTGAGTCAATTAAAATCTAATTTCATAAAAATAAAATCACTGCCAAATCGCACGTACACCTGGACATGTTTCCATGAGCGTTGGACACGGACTGAGAATCAGCATTCTTCCGTCGGCCCCCTGGGCAGAGTTGTTTATAGCAACGGTGCTGTTGTTATAGCAACAAAATGAACATTCGATGCACTCTGGCTCTTTGACGTCAAAGCGACTTCTCAGCAGAATCCAAGCGAATTCGAACCTCTCATCCATCGGGCTTGTTTACTCCTTTGTTTTCTTCTGCTCAAGTGACCCGGTCTGATTTATGACGCCTCGAGTGTTCCATTTGAGACACGTCACCACAAGGCCTGTTCGGTGACTTTACACGCCCAACCCTAAGCATGGAGGGCTGGCACATTTTGTCAGAACGTTAACAGAAAGCATGGTACGGAATCGCGGTCAATCTTTTGTTCAAGTAAAAAGAGTGTGTCAAATGAAATCAAATGAAATTTAAAAACAATCACTACCTAATCGCACGTACACCAGTATATGTTTCCACAACGGACTGGGAATCTACTTCGTTCCGTGGCCCGCTGGGGAGATATGTTTATGGCAACGGTGCTTTTTATATATCCACGGAACAGGCATACGATGCACTCTGCGTCTTTGACATAACAGTGACTTCTCAGCGGAATCTCAGTAAATTAGCATCTCTCGTCCATCGGGCATGTTTACTATTTCCTCTCCTTTTGCTCAAGTGACCCTGTTTTATCTTTGACGCCTCCGCCGTTCCATTAAAGACACGTCACAGCGGAGAAATGGGGTCGTTGTATTTTCCGTGGACTAGGCTTCCAACAATAACAGTCTTCCTGTGTGCGCGTTTTATGTCTATACTCAATACATGTTCACAACAATAGATGTGAGAAACTCAGCCTCTCAATGACAACCCTTTTATGAGTAATCATGTTGCGCAGCAGATGACAGTTAACTTAATTACTTGCTAAATGTTCTTTCAGCTGATTCTCTTAGAAATTCAATGCTTTTAAAGCCCCCTTTTACAAGTGTCCCAACTTTTTTGAGACCTGTAGCTGCCGGAGAATTTGAAACCTCCGCTGATCCATTTAAGTCACGTCACAGCAGACAGCCTGTTTGGTCACAAGACAAGCCCGACGGCTAAGTGGAGGGCAGGCACATTTTGTCAATACGTAAACAAAAAGCATGCAACTGAATTGCGGTCATTTTTTTTGCTTAAACAAAGAGTGAGTCAATTAAAATCTAATTTCATAAAAATAAAATCACTGCCAAATCGCACGTACACCTGGACATGTTTCCATGAGCATTGGACACGGACTGATAATCAGCATTCTTCCGTCGGCCCCCTGGGCAGAGTTGTTTATAGCAACGGCGCTGTTGTTATAGCAACAAAATGAACATTCGATGCACTCTGGCTCTTTGACGTCAAAGCGACTTCTCAGCAGAATCCAAGCGAATTCGAACCTCTCATCCATCGGGCTTGTTTACTCCTTTGTTTTCTTCTGCTCAAGTGACCCGGTCTGATTTATGACGCCTCGAGTGTTCCATTTGAGACACGTCACCACAAGGCCTGTTCGGTGACTTTACACGCCCAACCCTAAGCATGGAGGGCTGGCACATTTTGTCAGAACGTTAACAGAAAGCATGGTACGGAATCGCGGTCAATCTTTTGTTCAAGTAAAAAGAGTGTGTCCAATGAAATCAAATGAAATTTTAAAACAATCACTACCTAATCGCACGTACACCAGTATATGTTTCCACAACGGACTGGGAATCTACTTCGTTCCGTGGCCCGCTGGGGAGATATGTTTATGGCAACGGTGCTTGTTATATATCCACGGAACAGGCATACGATGCACGCTGCGTCTTTGACATAACAGTGACTTCTCAGCGGAATCTCAGTAAAATTAGCATCTCTCGTCCATCGGGCATGTTTACTATTTCCTCTCCTTTTGCTCAAGTGACCCTGTTTTATCTTTGACGCCTCCGCCGTTCCATTAAAGACACGTCACAGCGGAGAAATGGGGTCGTCGTATTTTCCGTGGACTAGGCTTCCAACAATAACAGTCCTCCTGTGTGTGCGTTTTATGTCTATACTCAATACATGTTCACAACAATAGATGGCGCAAAACAACAGCCTGCAATCTTTAAAATTGGTTTTTCTTCCAGTTTGTTTTATCAGTATTTTCAAAGAAATTTTTGCGATGATTATTATTCTTTAGTGACTAAAACAAGATTTTGTCATCAAAACCCTATTTTTTCCAAAATATGACTTGAGAAAGGGGAGTAGTCTCATATCCAGAATCGTCTTATATTCGGAATGTCCTTATGTAATGAACAGATTTTCATAAAATTTCAGCACTGAATAGAATCTGCCCTAAAAGAGGAACTAATCACAGCTGTTGTTGGTCTGGATGATACTCTCCTGGATCCAGAACCAATAATACTTACATGTGGGCATGGCGGAGGTATGAGCTCTACCAAGTGCCCTTCTTGTTTTCAAAATGAGCAGCTGCTCAGACGGAATAAAGACTATTTCTAACCAGGCGTGGAGGTCATGCCTGGAGGCCCACCAGGCCTGTGTTTAACCCTGGTTTCTGTGACATGAAGCAAATAGGAGTATTGCTAAACCCCCTCGATGGGACACTAGTCCAACTCGGGTTCTCCCACTGCTCTCAGTCAAGTTTCCCTGACAATTTTGCTGGTACCCATTTGTACACCTGGGTAGAGTGAGGCAGTGTGGAAGTGAAGAGTTTTACCTGAGAACACTTTGCACAGGCTAAGGCAAGGACTTGAACACAGAATTTTTCCATCCCAAGTCAAGCCCATGCTCTCCACTGCGCTACTGCGTCTCCCCTCATCATGGCATGGATGACGTGGAAATATGACTGAATCCTCTTTATTGACAAAAATGCACCACTCTTTGTAATACTTTAAAGCTGTGAGGTCTTGCCTCAGTGAAAGCATTTCAAAGTACTTTCAGAATTCGGAGGACAATAAATGGTGTTTTGCTAAGATTCTTCATTGATTAAATAGTATAGAGGTCAGAGCTTTAAAACTTCAATTTTTTTGCTATTGTGGCTAATTTTAAATGTTTCAAAGTATTTGGACTTGAAATTATGCTGTGAAACCTAAGCATTATGACGTGAATAAATATGCAGTTTTGGTGACCTTCCTGGCATCAAAGGCTTAGTTTGCCCAGCAGCTGTGATACCTTTACCGTGTGGCTCACGATCGCATTCAGTTTCAAAATCGGAGTCGGATTCACTAGACCTAGACGCATCACTGAGCCCTGATATTTCTTCTCCATCTGACTCACAAGAACTCATGTCCTGAAGCATTGCCAAAGCCTGACTTACATTCATCCATTTCCTCTGATCCATTTTTCTTGTATCCTAACCAGCTTACTAAATAAACTAAATGAATAGAAGAACAGCTCTGTGACAATCACAATTTCTACCTGCAAAATGGGAGAACAAATTGATTCTGACGTCATGACAGCAACTGGCTTAAATATGCGCCTGCACACCATTCAAAAAGTAACAAAATGCAGTCAACCAAGATGCAGTTGACTGCCTTGCGTAGCCGTCAGTGTAATGAATGTGTTGCATAAATGGGCATACGTGAGGGATTTAGGCTATGGTCAAGTGCTTTGAGCTGCCAATCTGACTAGCTCCATAGTCAGCCGCTATATAGTCCATTTACATTCTTTTGCACTGGGACTAATGGAGGTCAAAATGACCTTGTGGCAGTTCTAGGTATAATCAGTGATGTTTTTTCTTTCTCTGTTATTGCAGAATCCCAAGAATCATGCCGGTGAGTGATGCAGTGGCATCTGAGGGTCCGAAGATAAAGGGCATCCAGTAAAGGTTTCGGCCTAGTCCCTTACACGCAGAGATTTTTCCAGTTACTCTGAATCTTTTGATGATGTCATGTACTGAAGATGATGAGACCTTCAATGCTTTTGCAATTTAGCGTCGAGGAGCAGTGTTTTTAAAGTATTCAACATTTTTTTTCATGCATTTTTCAACATTTTTTTTCATGCAAGCCTTCACAGGTGGGAGAGCTTCTGGCCATCTTTACTTCTGAGAAACTCAGCCTCTCAATGACAACCCTTTTATAAGTAATCATGTTGCGCAGCAGATGACAGTTAACTTAATTACTTGCTAAATGTTGTTTCAGCTGATTCTCTTAGAAATTCAATGCTTTTAAAGCCCCTTTTTACAAGTGTCCCAACTTTTTTGAGACCTGTAGCTGCCGGAGAATTTGAAACCTCCGCTGATCCATTTAAGTCACGTCACAGCAGACAGCCTGTTTGGTCACAAGACAAGCCCGACGGCAAAGTGGAGGGCAGGCACATTTTTTCAATACGTAAACAAAAAGCATGCAACTGAATTGCGGTCATTTTTTGGCTTAAACAACGAGTGAGTCAATTAAAATCTAATTTCAGAAAAATAAAATCAATGCCAAATCGCACGTACACCTGGACATGTTTCCATGAGCATTGGACACGGACTGAGAATCAGCATTCTTCCGTCGGCCCCCTGGGCGGAGTTGTTTATAGCAACGGTGCTGTTGTTATAGCAACAAAATGAACATTCGATGCACTCTGGCTCTTTGACGTCAAAGCGACTTCTCAGCAGAATCCAAGCGAATTCGAACCTCTCATCCATCGGGCTTGTTTACTCCTTTGTTTTCTTCTGCTCCAGTGACCCGGTCTGATTTATGACGCCTCGAGTGTTCCATTTGAGACACGTCACCACAAGGCCTGTTCGGTGACTTTACACGCCCAACCCTAAGCATGGAGGGCTGGCACATTTTGTCAGAACGTTAACAGAAAGCATGGTACGGAATCGCGGTCAATCTTTTGTTCAAGTAAAAAGAGTGTGTCAAATGAAATCAAATTTTAAAACAATCACTACCTAATCGCACGTACACCAGTATATGTTTCCACAACGGACTGGGAATCTACTTCGTTCCGTGGCCCGCTGGGGAGATATGTTTATGGCAACGGTGCTTTTTATATATCCACGGAACAGGCATACGATGCACTCTGCGTCTTTGACATAACAGTGACTTCTCAGCGGAATCTCAGTAAAATTAGCATCTCTCGTCCATCGGGCATGTTTACTATTTCCTCTCCTTTTGCTCAAGTGACCCTGTTTTATCTTTGACGCCTCCGCCGTTCCATTAAAGACACGTCACAGCGGAGAAATGGGGTCGTCGTATTTTCCGTGGACTAGGCTTCCAACAATAACAGTCCTCCTGTGTGTGCGTTTTATGTCTATACTCAATACATGTTCACAACAATAGATGGCGCAAAACAACAGCCTGCAATCTTTAATATTGGTTTTTCTTCCAGTTTGTTTTATCAGTATTTTCAAAGAAATTTTTGCGATGATTATTATTCTTTAGTGACTAAAACAAGATTTTGTCATCAAAACCCTATTTTTTCCAAAATATGACTTGAGAAAGGGGAGTAGTCTCATATCCAGAATCGTCTTATATTCGGAATGTCCTTATGTAATGAACAGATTTTCATAAAATTTCAGCACTGAATAGAATCTGCCCTAAAAGAGGAACTAATCACAGCAGTTGTTGGTCTGGATGATACTCTCCTGGATCCAGAACCAATAATACTTACATGTGGGCATGGCGGAGGTATGAGCTCTACCAAGTGCCCTTCTTGTTTTCAAAATGAGCAGCTGCTCAGACGGAATAAAGACTATTTCTAACCAGGCGTGGAGGTCATGCCTGGAGGCCCACCAGGCCTGTGTTTAACCCTGGTTTCTGTGACATGAAGCAAATAGGAGTATTGCTAAACCCCCTCGATGGGACACTAGTCCAACTCGGGTTCTCCCACTGCTCTCAGTCAAGTTTCCCTGACAATTTTTCTGGTACACATTTGTACACCCGGGTAGAGTGAGGCATTGTGGAAGTGAAGAGTTTTGCCTGAGAACACTTTGCACAGGCTAAGGCAAGGACTTGAACAAAGATTTTTCCATCCCAAGTCAAGCCCATGCTCTCCACTGCGCTACTGCGTCTCCCCTCATCATGGCATGGATGACGTGGAAATATGACTGCATCCTTTTTTTTGACAAAAATGCACCACTCTTTGTAATACTTTAAAGCTGTGAGGTCTTGCCTCAGTGAAAGCATTTCAAAATACTTTCAGAATTCGGAGGACAATAAATGATGTTTTGCGAAGATTCTTCATTGATTAAATAGTATAGAGGTCAGAGCATTAAAGCTTCAATGGCATGGATAACGTGGAAATATGACTGCATCCTCTATATTGACAAAAATGCACCACTCTTTGTAATACTTTTAAGCTGTGAGGTGTTGCTTCAGTGAAAGCATTTCAAAGTACTTTCAGAATTCGGAGGACAATAAATGGTGTTTTGCTAAGATTCTTCATTGATTAAATAGTATAGAGGTCAGAGCTTTAAAGCTTCAATTTGTTGGCTATTGTGGCTAATTTTGAATGTTTCAAAGTATTTGGACTTGAAATTATGCTGTGAAACCTAAGCATTATGACGTGAATAAATATCCAGTTTTGGTGACCTTCCTGCCATCAAAGGCTTAGTTTGCCCAGCAGCTGTGATACCTTTACCGTGTGGCTCACGATCGCATTCAGTTTCAAAATAGGAGTCGGATTCACTAGACCTAGACGCATCACTGAGCCCTGATATTTCTTCTCCATCTGACTCACAAGAACTCATGTCCTGAAGCTTTGCCAAAGCCTGACTTACATTCATCCATTTCCTCTGATCCATTTCTTTTTCTGGTATCCTAACCAGCTTACTAAATAAACTAAATGAATAGAAGAACAGCTCTGTGACAATCACAATTTCTACCTGCAAAATGGGAGAACAAATTGATTCTGACGTCATGACAGCAACTGGCTTATATATGCGCCTGCACACCATTCAAAAAGTAACAAAATGCAGTCAACCAAGATGCAGTTGACTGCCTTGCGTAGCCGTCAGTGTATGAATGTGTTGCATAAATGGGCATACGTGAGGTATTAGGCTACTGTCAAGTGCTTTGAGCTGCCAATCTGACTAGCTCCATAGTCAGCCGCTATATAGTCCATTTACATTCTTTTGCACTGGGACTAATGGAGGTCAAAATGACCTTGTGGCAGTTCTAGGTATAATCAGTGATGTTTTTTCATTCTTTATAATTGCAGAATCCCAAGAATCATGCCGGTGAGTGATGCAGTGGCATCTGAGGGTCCGAAGATAAAGGGCATCCAGTAAAGGTCTCGGCCTAGTCCCTTACACGCAGAGATTTTTCCAGTTACTCTGAATCTTCTGATGATGTCATGTACTGAAGATGATGAGACCTTCAATGCCTTTGCAATTTAACGTCAAAAAGCAGTGTTTTTAAAGTATTCAAAATTTTTTTTCATGCAAGCCTTCACAGGTGGGAGAGCTTCTGGCCATCTTTACTTCAGAGAAACTCAGCCTCTCAATGACAACCCTTTTAAAAGAACCCGGTAATCATGTTGCGCAGCAGATGACAGTTAACTTAATTACTTGCTAAATGTTCTTTCAGCTGATTCTCTTAGAAATTCAATGCTTTTAAAGCCCCTTTTTACAAGTGTCCCAACTTTTTTGAGACCTGTAGCTGCCGGAGAATTTGAAACCTCCGCTGATCCATTTAAGTCACGTCACAGCAGACAGCCTGTTTGGTCACAAGACAAGCCCGACGGCTAAGTGGAGGGCAGGCACATTTTGTCAATACGTAAACAAAAAGCATGGAACTGAATTGCGGTCATTTTTTTGCTTAAACAAAGAGTGAGTCAATTAAAATCTAATTTCATAAAAATAAAATCACTGCCAAATCGCACGTACACCTGGACATGTTTCCATGAGCATTGGACACGGACTGAGAATCAGCATTCTTCCGTCGGCCCCCTGGGCAGAGTTGTTTATAGCAACGGTGCTGTTGTTATAGCAACAAAATGAACATTCGATGCACTCTGGCTCTTTGACGTCAAAGCGACTTCTCAGCAGAATCCAAGCGAATTCGAACCTCTCATCCATCGGGCTTGTTTACTCCTTTGTTTTCTTCTGCTCAAGTGACCCGGTCTGATTTATGACGCCTCGAGTGTTCCATTTGAGACACGTCACCACAAGGCCTGTTCGGTGACTTTACACGCCCAACCCTAAGCATGGAGGGCTGGCACATTTTGTCAGAACGTTAACAGAAAGCATGGTACGGAATCGCGGTCAATCTTTTGTTCAAGTAAAAAGAGTGTGTCAAATGAAATCAAATTTTAAAACAATCACTACCTAATCGCACGTACACCAGTATATGTTTCCACAACGGACTGGGAATCTACTTCGTTCCGTGGCCCGCTGGGGAGATATGTTTATGGCAACGGTGCTTTTTATATATCCACGGAACAGGCATACGATGCACTCTGCGTCTTTGACATAACAGTGACTTCTCAGCGGAATCTCAGTAAATTAGCATCTCTCGTCCATCGGGCATGTTTACTATTTCCTCTCCTTTTGCTCAAGTGACCCTGTTTTATCTTTGACGCCTCCGCCGTTCCATTAAATACACGTCACAGCGGAGAAATGGGGTCGTCGTATTTTCCGTGGACGAGGCTTCCAACAATAACAGTCCTCCCGTGTGTGCGTTTTATGTCTATACTCAATACATGTTCACAACAATAGATGGCGCAAAACAACAGCCTGCAATCTTTAATATTGGTTTTTCTTCCAGTTTGTTTTATCAGTATTTTCAAAGAAATTTTAGTGACTAAAACAAGATTTTGTCATCAAAACCCTATTTTTTCCAAAATATGACTTGAGAAAGGGGAGTAGTCTCATATCCAGAATCGTCTTATATTCGGAATGTCCTTATGTAATGAACAGATTTTCATAAAATTTCAGCACTGAATAGAATCTGCCCTAAAAGAGGAACTAATCACAGCTGTTGTTGGTCTGGATGATACTCTCCTGGATCCAGAACCAATAATACTTACATGTGGGCATGGCGGAGGTATGAGCTCTACCAAGTGCCCTTCTTGTTTTCAAAATGAGCAGCTGCTCAGACGGAATAAAGACTATTTCTAACCAGGCGTGGAGGTCATGCCTGGAGGCCCACCAGGCCTGTGTTTAACCCTGGTTTCTGTGACATGACGCAAATAGGAGTATTGCTAAACCCCCTCGATGGGACACTAGTCCAACTCGGGTTCTCCCACTGCTCTCAGTCAAGTTTCCCTGACAATTTTGCTGGTACCCATTTGTACACCTGGGTAGAGTGAGGCAGTGTGGAAGTGAAGAGTTTTACCTGAGAACACTTTGCACAGGCTAAGGCAAGGACTTGAACACAGAATTTTTCCATCCCAAGTCAAGCCCATGCTCTCCACTGCGCTACTGCGTCTCCCCTCATCATGGCATGGATGACGTGGAAATATGACTGAATCCTCTTTATTGACAAAAATGCACCACTCTTTGTAATACTTTAAAGCTGTGAGGTCTTGCCTCAGTGAAAGCATTTCAAAGTACTTTCAGAATTCGGAGGACAATAAATGGTGTTTTGCTAAGATTCTTCATTGATTAAATAGTATAGAGGTCAGAGCTTTAAAACTTCAATTTTTTTGCTATTGTGGCTAATTTTAAATGTTTCAAAGTATTTGGACTTGAAATTATGCTGTGAAACCTAAGCATTATGACGTGAATAAATATGCAGTTTTGGTGACCTTCCTGGCATCAAAGGCTTAGTTTGCCCAGCAGCTGTGATACCTTTACCGTGTGGCTCACGATCGCATTCAGTTTCAAAATTGGAGTCGGATTCACTAGACCTAGACGCATCACTGAGCCCTGATATTTCTTCTCCATCTGACTCACAAAAACTCATGTCCTGAAGCATTGCCAAAGCCTGACTTACATTCATCCATTTCCTCTGATCCATTTCTTTTTCTTGTATCCTAACCAGCTTACTAAATGAACTAAATGAATAGAAGAACAGCTCTGTGACAATCACAATTTCTACCTGCAAAATGGGAGAACAAATTGATTCTGACGTCATGACAGCAACTGGCTTATATATGCGCCTGCACACCATTCAAAAAGTAACCAAATGCAGTCAACCAAGATGCAGTTGACTGCCATGCGTAGCCGTCAGTGTATGAATGTGTTGCATAAATGGGCATACGTGAGGTATTAGGCTACTGTCAAGTGCTTTGAGCTGCCAATCTGACTAGCTCCATAGTCAGCCGCTATATAGTCCATTTACATTCTTTTGCACTGGGACTAATGGAGGTCAAAATGACCTTGTGGCAGTTCTATGTATAATCAGTGATGTTTTTTCTTTCTCTATTATTGCAGAATCCCAAGAATCATGCCGGTGAGTGATGCAGTGGCATCTGAGGGTCCGAAGATAAAGGGCATCCAGTAAAGGTTTCGGCCTAGTCCCTTACACGCAGAGATTTTTCCAGTTACTCTGAATCTTTTGATGATGTCATGTACTGAAGATGATGAGACCTTCAATGCTTTTGCAATTTAACGTCGAGGAGCAGTGTTTTTAAAGTATTCAACATATTTTTTCATGCAAGCCTTCACAGGTGGGAGAGCTTCTGGGCATCTTTACTTCTGAGAAACTCAGCCTCTCAATGACAACCCTTTTATAAGTAATCATGTTGCGCAGCAGATGACAGTTAACTTAATTACTTGCAAAATGTTCTTTCAGCTGATTCTCTTAGAAATTCAATGCTTTTAAAGCCCCTTTTTACAAGAGTCCCAACTTTTTTGAGACCTGTAGCTGCCGGAGAATTTGAAACCTCCGCTGATCCATTTAAGTCACGTCACAGCAGACAGCCTGTTTGGTCACAAGACAAGCCCGACGGCTAAGTGGAGGGCAGGCACATTTTGTCAATACGTAAACAAAAAGCATGGAACTGAATTGCGGTCATTTTTTTGCTTAAACAAAGAGTGAGTCAATTAAAATCTAATTTCATAAAAATAAAATCACTGCCAAATCGCACGTACACCTGGACATGTTTCCATGAGCATTGGACACGGACTGAGAATCAGCATTCTTCCGTCGGCCCCCTGGGCAGAGTTGTTTATAGCAACGGTGCTGTTGTTATAGCAACAAAATGAACATTCGATGCACTCTGGCTCTTTGACGTCAAAGCGACTTCTCAGCAGAATCCAAGCGAATTCGAACCTCTCATCCATCGGGCTTGTTTACTCCTTTGTTTTCTTCTGCTCAAGTGACCCGGTCTGATTTATGACGCCTCGAGTGTTCCATTTAATACACGTCACCACAAGGCCTGTTCGGTGACTTTACACGCCCAACCCTAAGCATGGAGGGCTGGCACATTTTGTCAGAACGTTAACAGAAAGCATGGTACGGAATCGCGGTCAATCTTTTGTTCAAGTAAAAAGAGTGTGTCAAATGAAATCAAATTTTAAAACAATCACTACCTAATCGCACGTACACCAGTATATGTTTCCACCACGGACTGGGAATCTACTTCGTTCCGTGGCCCGCTGGGGAGATATGTTTATGGCAACGGTGCTTTTTATATATCCACGGAACAGGCATACGATGCACTCTGCGTCTTTGACATAACAGTGACTTCTCAGCGGAATCTCAGTAAATTAGCATCTCTCGTCCATCGGGCATGTTTACTATTTCCTCTCCTTTTGCTCAAGTGACCCTGTTTTATCTTTGACGCCTCCGCCGTTCCATTAAAGACACGTCACAGCGGAGAAATGGGGTCGTCGTATTTTCCGTGGACTAGGCTTCCAACAATAACAGTCCTCCTGTGTGTGCGTTTTATGTCTATACTCAATACATGTTCACAACAATAGATGGCGCAAAACAACAGCCTGCAATCTTTAATATTGGTTTTTCTTCCAGTTTGTTTTATCAGTATTTTCAAAGAAATTTTTGCGATGATTATTATTCTTTAGTGACTAAAACAAGATTTTGTCATCAAAACCCTATTTTTTCCAAAATATGACTTGAGAAAGGGGAGTAGTCTCATATCCAGAATCGTCTTATATTCGGAATGTCCTTATGTAATGAACAGATTTTCATAAAATTTCAGCACTGAATAGAATCTGCCCTAAAAGAGGAACTAATCACAGCTGTTGTTGGTCTGGATGATACTCTCCTGGATCCAGAACCAATAATACTTACATGTGGGCATGGCGGAGGTATGAGCTCTACCAAGTGCCCTTCTTGTTTTCAAAATGAGCAGCTGCTCAGACGGAATAAAGACTATTTCTAACCAGGCGTGGAGGTCATGCCTGGAGGCCCACCAGGCCTGTGTTTAACCCTGGTTTCTGTGACATGAAGCAAATAGGAGTATTGCTAAACCCCCTCGATGGGACACTAGTCCAACTCGGGTTCTCCCACTGCTCTCAGTCAAGTTTCCCTGACAATTTTGCTGGTACCCATTTGTACACCTGGGTAGAGTGAGACAGTGTGGAAGTGAAGAGTTTTACCTGAGAACACTTTGCACAGGCTAAGGCAAGGACTTGAACACAGAATTTTTCCATCCCAAGTCAAGCCCATGCTCTCCACTGCGCTACTGCGTCTCCCCTCATCATGGCAAGATGACGTGGAAATATGACTGAATCCTCTTTATTGACAAAAATTCACCACTCTTTGTAATACTTTAAAGCTGTGAGGTCTTGCCTCAGTGAAAGCATTTCAAAGTACTTTCAGAATTCGGAGGACAATAAATGGTGTTTTGCTAAGATTCTTCATTGATTAAATAGTATAGAGGTCAGAGCTTTAAAACTTCAATTTTCTTGCTATTGTGGCTAATTTTAAATGTTTCAAAGTATTTGGACTTGAAATTATGCTGTGAAACCTAAGCATTATGACGTGAATAAATATGCAGTTTTGGTGACCTTCCTGGCGTCAAAGGCTTAGTTTGCCCAGCAGCTGTGATACCTTTACCGTGTGGCTCACGATCGCAATCAGTTTCAAAATCGGAGTCGGATTTACTAGACCTAGACGCATCACTGAGCCCTGATATTTCTTCTCCATCTGACTCACAAGAACTCATGTCCTGAAGCATTGCCAAAGCCTGACTTACATTCATCCATTTCCTCTGATCCATTTCTTTTTCTTGTATCCTAACCAGCTTACTAAATAAACTAAATGAATAGAAGAACAGCTCTGTGACAATCGCAATTTCTACCTGCAAAATGGGAGAACAAATTGATTCTGACGTCATGACAGCAACTGGCTTATATATGCGCCTGCACACCATTCAAAAAGTAACAAAATGCAGTCAACCAAGATGCAGTTGACTGCCTTGCGTAGCCGTCAGTGTAATGAATGTGTTGCATAAATGGGCATACGTGAGGGATTTAGGCTATGGTCAAGTGCTTTGAGCTGCCAATCTGACTAGCTCCATAGTCAGCCGCTATATAGTCCATTTACATTCTTTTGCACTGGGACTAATGGAGGTCAAAATGACCTTGTGGCAGTTCTAGGTATAATCAGTGATGTTTTTTCTTTCTCTGTTATTGCAGAATCCCAAGAATCATGCCGGTGAGTGATGCAGTGGCATCTGAGGGTCCGAAGATAAAGGGCATCCAGTAAAGGTTTCGGCCTAGTCCCTTACACGCATAGATTTTTCCAGTTACTCTGAATCTTTTGATGATGTCATGTACTGAAGATGATGAGACCTTCAATGCTTTTGCAATTTAACGTCGAGGAGCAGTGTTTTTAAAGTATTCAACATTTTTTTTTCATGCAAGCCTTCACAGGTGGGAGAGCTTCTGGCCATCTTTACTTCTGAGAAACTCAGCCTCTCAATGACAACCCTTTTATAAGTAATCATGTTGCGCAGCAGATGACAGTTAACTTAATTACTTGCTAAATGTTCTTTCAGCTGATTCTCTTAGAAATTCAATGCTTTTAAAGCCCCTTTTTACAAGTGTCCCAACTTTTTTGAGACCTGTAGCTGCCGGAGAATTTGAAACCTCCGCTGATCCATTTAAGTCACGTCACAGCAGACAGCCTGTTTGGTCACAAGACAAGCCCGACGGCTAAGTGGAGGGCAGGCACATTTTGTCAATACGTAAACAAAAAGCATGGAACTGAATTGCGGTCATTTTTTTGCTTAAACAAAGAGTGAGTCAATTAAAATCTAATTTCATAAAAATAAAATCACTGCCAAATCGCACGTTCACCTGGACATGTTTCCATGAGCATTGGACACGGACTGAGAATCAGCATTCTTCCGTCGGCCCCCTGGGCAGAGTTGTTTATAGCAACGGTGCTGTTGTTATAGCAACAAAATGAACATTCGATGCACTCTGGCTCTTTGACGTCAAAGCGACTTCTCAGCAGAATCCAAGCGAATTCGAACCTCTCATCCATCGGGCTTGTTTACTCCTTTGTTTTCTTCTGCTCAAGTGACCCGGTCTGATTTATGACGCCTCGAGTGTTCCATTTGAGACACGTCACCACAAGGCCTGTTCGGTGACTTTACACGCCCAACCCTAAGCATGGAGGGCTGGCACATTTTGTCAGAACGTTAACAGAAAGCATGGTACGGAATCGCGGTCAATCTTTTGTTCAAGTAAAAAGAGTGTGTCAAATGAAATCAAATTTTAAAACAATCACTACCTAATCGCACGTACACCAGTATATGTTTCCACAACGGACTGGGAATCTACTTCGTTCCGTGGCCCGCTGGGGAGATATGTTTATGGCAACGGTGCTTTTTATATATCCACGGAACAGGCATACGATGCACTCTGCGTCTTTGACATAACAGTGACTTCTCAGCGGAATCTCAGTAAATTAGCATCTCTCGTCCATCGGGCATGTTTACTATTTCCGCTCCTTTTGCTCAAGTGACCCTGTTTTATCTTTGACGCCTCCGCCGTTCCATTAAAGACACGTCACAGCGGAGAAATGGGGTCGTCGTATTTTCCGTGGACTAGGCTTCCAACAATAACAGTCCTCCTGTGTGTGCGTTTTATGTCTATACTCAATACATGTTCACAACAATAGATGGCGCAAAACAACAGCCTGCAATCTTTAATATTGGTTTTTCTTCCAGTTTGTTTTATCAGTATTTTCAAAGAAATTTTTGCGATGATTATTATTCTTTAGTGACTAAAACAAGATTTTGTCATCAAAACCCTATTTTTTCCAAAATATGACTTGAGAAAGGGGAGTAGTCTCATATCCAGAATCGTCTTATATTCGGAATGTCCTTATGTAATGAACAGATTTTCATAAAATTTCAGCACTGAATAGAATCTGCCCTAAAAGAGGAACTAATCACAGCTGTTGTTGGTCTGGATGATACTCTCCTGGATCCAGAACCAATAATACTTACATGTGGGCATGGCGGAGGTATGAGCTCTACCAAGTGCCCTTCTTGTTTTCAAAATGAGCAGCTGCTCAGACGGAATAAAGACTATTTCTAACCAGGCGTGGAGGTCATGCCTGGAGGCCCACCAGGCCTGTGTTTAACCCTGGTTTCTGTGACATGAAGCAAATAGGAGTATTGCTAAACCCCCTCGATGGGACACTAGTCCAACTCGGGTTCTCCCACTGCTCTCAGTCAAGTTTCCCTGACAATTTTGCTGGTACCCATTTGTACACCTGGGTAGAGTGAGACAGTGTGGAAGTGAAGAGTTTTACCTGAGAACACTTTGCACAGGCTAAGGCAAGGACTTGAACACAGAATTTTTCCATCCCAAGTCAAGCCCATGCTCTCCACTGCGCTACTGCGTCTCCCCTCATCATGGCAAGATGACGTGGAAATATGACTGAATCCTCTTTATTGACAAAAATTCACCACTCTTTGTAATACTTTAAAGCTGTGAGGTCTTGCCTCAGTGAAAGCATTTCAAAGTACTTTCAGAATTCGGAGGACAATAAATGGTGTTTTGCTAAGATTCTTCATTGATTAAATAGTATAGAGGTCAGAGCTTTAAAACTTCAATTTTCTTGCTATTGTGGCTAATTTTAAATGTTTCAAAGTATTTGGACTTGAAATTATGCTGTGAAACCTAAGCATTATGACGTGAATAAATATGCAGTTTTGGTGACCTTCCTGGCGTCAAAGGCTTAGTTTGCCCAGCAGCTGTGATACCTTTACCGTGTGGCTCACGATCGCAATCAGTTTCAAAATCGGAGTCGGATTTACTAGACCTAGACGCATCACTGAGCCCTGATATTTCTTCTCCATCTGACTCACAAGAACTCATGTCCTGAAGCATTGCCAAAGCCTGACTTACATTCATCCATTTCCTCTGATCCATTTCTTTTTCTTGTATCCTAACCAGCTTACTAAATAAACTAAATGAATAGAAGAACAGCTCTGTGACAATCGCAATTTCTACCTGCAAAATGGGAGAACAAATTGATTCTGACGTCATGACAGCAACTGGCTTATATATGCGCCTGCACACCATTCAAAAAGTAACAAAATGCAGTCAACCAAGATGCAGTTGACTGCCTTGCGTAGCCGTCAGTGTAATGAATGTGTTGCATAAATGGGCATACGTGAGGGATTTAGGCTATGGTCAAGTGCTTTGAGCTGCCAATCTGACTAGCTCCATAGTCAGCCGCTATATAGTCCATTTACATTCTTTTGCACTGGGACTAATGGAGGTCAAAATGACCTTGTGGCAGTTCTAGGAATAATCAGTGATGTTTTTTCTTTCTATGTTATTGCAGAATCCCAAGAATCATGCCGGTGAGTGATGCAGTGGCATCTGAGGGTCCGAAGATAAAGGGCATCCAGTAAAGGTTTCGGCCTAGTCCCTTACACGCATAGATTTTTCCAGTTACTCTGAATCTTTTGATGATGTCATGTACTGAAGATGATGAGACCTTCAATGCTTTTGCAATTTAACGTCGAGGAGCAGTGTTTTTAAAGTATTCAACATTTTTTTTTCATGCAAGCCTTCACAGGTGGGAGAGCTTCTGGCCATCTTTACTTCTGAGAAACTCAGCCTCTCAATGACAACCCTTTTATAAGTAATCATGTTGCGCAGCAGATGACAGTTAACTTAATTACTTGCTAAATGTTCTTTCAGCTGATTCTCTTAGAAATTCAATGCTTTTAAAGCCCCTTTTTACAAGTGTCCCAACTTTTTTGAGACCTGTAGCTGCCGGAGAATTTGAAACCTCCGCTGATCCATTTAAGTCACGTCACAGCAGACAGCCTGTTTGGTCACAAGACAAGCCCGACGGCTAAGTGGAGGGCAGGCACATTTTGTCAATACGTAAACAAAAAGCATGGAACTGAATTGCGGTCATTTTTTTGCTTAAACAAAGAGTGAGTCAATTAAAATCTAATTTCATAAAAATAAAATCACTGCCAAATCGCACGTACACCTGGACATGTTTCCATGAGCATTGGACACGGACTGAGAATCAGCATTCTTCCGTCGGCCCCCTGGGCAGAGTTGTTTATAGCAACGGTGCTGTTGTTATAGCAACAAAATGAACATTCGATGCACTCTGGCTCTTTGACGTCAAAGCGACTTCTCAGCAGAATCCAAGCGAATTCGAACCTCTCATCCATCGGGCTTGTTTACTCCTTTGTTTTCTTCTGCTCAAGTGACCCGGTCTGATTTATGACGCCTCGAGTGTTCCATTTGAGACACGTCACCACAAGGCCTGTTCGGTGACTTTACACGCCCAACCCTAAGCATGGAGGGCTGGCACATTTTGTCAGAACGTTAACAGAAAGCATGGTACGGAATCGCGGTCAATCTTTTGTTCAAGTAAAAAGAGTGTGTCAAATGAAATCAAATTTTAAAACAATCACTACCTAATCGCACGTACACCAGTATATGTTTCCACAACGGACTGGGAATCTACTTCGTTCCGTGGCCCGCTGGGGAGATATGTTTATGGCAACGGTGCTTTTTATATATCCACGGAACAGGCATACGATGCACTCTGCGTCTTTGACATAACAGTGACTTCTCAGCGGAATCTCAGTAAATTAGCATCTCTCGTCCATCGGGCATGTTTACTATTTCCTCTCCTTTTGCTCAAGTGACCCTGTTTTATCTTTGACGCCTCCGCCGTTCCATTAAAGACACGTCACAGCGGAGAAATGGGGTCGTCGTATTTTCCGTGGACGAGGCTTCCAACAATAACAGTCCTCCCGTGTGTGCGTTTTATGTCTATACTCAATACATGTTCACAACAATAGATGGCGCAAAACAACAGCCTGCAATCTTTAATATTGGTTTTTCTTCCAGTTTGTTTTATCAGTATTTTCAAAGAAATTTTAGTGACTAAAACAAGATTTTGTCATCAAAACCCTATTTTTTCCAAAATATGACTTGAGAAAGGGGAGTAGTCTCATATCCAGAATCGTCTTATATTCGGAATGTCCTTATGTAATGAACAGATTTTCATAAAATTTCAGCACTGAATAGAATCTGCCCTAAAAGAGGAACTAATCACAGCTGTTGTTGGTCTGGATGATACTCTCCTGGATCCAGAACCAATAATACTTACATGTGGGCATGGCGGAGGTATGAGCTCTACCAAGTGCCCTTCTTGTTTTCAAAATGAGCAGCTGCTCAGACGGAATAAAGACTATTTCTAACCAGGCGTGGAGGTCATGCCTGGAGGCCCACCAGGCCTGTGTTTAACCCTGGTTTCTGTGACATGACGCAAATAGGAGTATTGCTAAACCCCCTCGATGGGACACTAGTCCAACTCGGGTTCTCCCACTGCTCTCAGTCAAGTTTCCCTGACAATTTTGCTGGTACCCATTTGTACACCTGGGTAGAGTGAGGCAGTGTGGAAGTGAAGAGTTTTACCTGAGAACACTTTGCACAGGCTAAGGCAAGGACTTGAACACAGAATTTTTCCATCCCAAGTCAAGCCCATGCTCTCCACTGCGCTACTGCGTCTCCCCTCATCATGGCATGGATGACGTGGAAATATGACTGAATCCTCTTTATTGACAAAAATGCACCACTCTTTGTAATACTTTAAAGCTGTGAGGTCTTGCCTCAGTGAAAGCATTTCAAAGTACTTTCAGAATTCGGAGGACAATAAATGGTGTTTTGCTAAGATTCTTCATTGATTAAATAGTATAGAGGTCAGAGCTTTAAAACTTCAATTTTTTTGCTATTGTGGCTAATTTTAAATGTTTCAAAGTATTTGGACTTGAAATTATGCTGTGAAACCTAAGCATTATGACGTGAATAAATATGCAGTTTTGGTGACCTTCCTGGCATCAAAGGCTTAGTTTGCCCAGCAGCTGTGATACCTTTACCGTGTGGCTCACGATCGCATTCAGTTTCAAAATTGGAGTCGGATTCACTAGACCTAGACGCATCACTGAGCCCTGATATTTCTTCTCCATCTGACTCACAAAAACTCATGTCCTGAAGCATTGCCAAAGCCTGACTTACATTCATCCATTTCCTCTGATCCATTTCTTTTTCTTGTATCCTAACCAGCTTACTAAATGAACTAAATGAATAGAAGAACAGCTCTGTGACAATCACAATTTCTACCTGCAAAATGGGAGAACAAATTGATTCTGACGTCATGACAGCAACTGGCTTATATATGCGCCTGCACACCATTCAAAAAGTAACAAAATGCAGTCAACCAAGATGCAGTTGACTGCCTTGCGTAGCCGTCAGTGTAATGAATGTGTTGCATAAATGGGCATACGTGAGGGATTAAGGCTATGGTCAAGTGCTTTGAGCTGCCAATCTGACTAGCTCCATAGTCAGCCGCTATATAGTCCATTTACATTCTTTTGCACTGGGACTAATGGAGGTCAAAATGACCTTGTGGCAGTTCTAGGTATAATCAGTGATGTTTTTTCTTTCTCTGTTATTGCAGAATCCCAAGAATCATGCCGGTGAGTGATGCAGTGGCATCTGAGGGTCCGAAGATAAAGGGCATCCAGTAAAGGTTTCGGCCTAGTCCCTTACACGCAGAGATTTTTCCAGTTACTCTGAATCTTTTGATGATGTCATGTACTGAAGATGATGAGACCTTCAATGCTTTTGCAATTTAACGTCGAGGAGCAGTGTTTTTAAAGTATTCAACATTTTTTTTCATGCAAGCCTTCACAGGTGGGAGAGCTTCTGGCCATCTTTACTTCTGAGAAACTCAGCCTCTCAATGACAACCCTTTTATAAGTAATCGTGTTGCGCAGCAGATGACAGTTAACTTAATTACTTGCTAAATGTTCTTTCAGCTGATTCTCTTAGAAATTCAATGCTTTTAAAGCCCCTTTGAATCCCAACTTTTTTGAGACCTGTAGCTGCCGGAGAATTTGAAACCTCCGCTGATCCATTTAAGTCACGTCACAGCAGACAGCCTGTTTGGTCACAAGACAAGCCCGACGGCAAAGTGGAGGGCAGGCACATTTTTTCAATACGTAAACAAAAAGCATGCAACTGAATTGCGGTCATTTTTTTGCTTAAACAACGAGTGAGTCAATTAAAATCTAATTTCAGAAAAATAAAATCAATGCCAAATCGCACGTACACCTGGACATGTTTCCATGAGCATTGGACACGGACTGAGAATCAGCATTCTTCCGTCGGCCCCCTGGGCGGAGTTGTTTATAGCAACGGTGCTGTTGTTATAGCAACAAAATGAACATTCGATTCACTCTGGCTCTTTGACGTCAAAGCGACTTCTCAGCAGAATCCAAGCGAATTCGAACCTCTCATCCATCGGGCTTGTTTACTCCTTTGTTTTCTTCTGCTCAAGTGACCCGGTCTTATTTATGACGCCGCGAGTGTTCCATTTGAGACACGTCACCACAAGGCCTGTTCGGTGACTTTACACGCCCAACCCTAAGCATGGAGGGCTGGCACATTTTGTCAGAACGTTAACAGAAAGCATGGTACGGAATCGCGGTCAATCTTTTGTTCAAGTAAAAAGAGTGTGTCAAATGAAATCAAATTTTAAAACAATCACTACCTAATCGCACGTACACCAGTATATGTTTCCACAACGGACTGGGAATCTACTTCGTTCCGTGGCCCGCTGGGGAGATATGTTTATGGCAACGGTGCTTTTTATATATCCACGGAACAGGCATACGATGCACTCTGCGTCTTTGACATAACAGTGACTTCTCAGCGGAATCTCAGTAAATAAGCATCTCTCGTCCATCGGGCATGTTTACTATTTCCTCTCCTTTTGCTCAAGTGACCCTGTTTTATCTTTGACGCCTCCGCCGTTCCATTAAAGACACGTCACAGCGGAGAAATGGGGTCGTCGTATTTTCCGTGGACTAGGCTTCCAACAATAACAGTCCTCCTGTGTGTGCGTTTTATGTCTATACTCAATACATGTTCACAACAATAGATGGCGCAAAACAACAGCCTTCAATCTTTGAAATTGGTTTTTCTTTCAGTTTGTTTTATCAGTATTTTCAAAGAAATTTTTGCGATGATTATTATTCTTTAGTGACTAAAACAAGATTTTGTCATCAAAACCCTATTTTTTCCAAAATATGACTTGAGAAAGGGGAGTAGTCTCATATCCAGAATCATCTTACATTCGGAATGTCCTTATGTAATGAACAGATTTTCATAAAATTTCAGCACTGAATAGAATCTGCCCTAAAAGAGGAACTAATCACAGCTGTTGTTGGTCTGGATGATACTGTCCTGGATCCAGAACCAATAATACTTACATGTGGGCATGGCGGAGGTATGAGCTCTACCAAGTGCCCTTCTTGTTTTCAAAATGAGCAGCTGCTCAGACGGAATAAAGACTATTTCTAACCAGGCGTGGAGGTCATGCCTGGAGGCCCACCAGGCCTGTGTTTAACCCTGGTTTCTGTGACATGAAGCAAATAGGAGTATTGCTAAACCCCCTCGATGGGACACTAGTCCAACTCGGGTTCTCCCACTGCTCTCAGTCAAGTTTCCCTGACAATTTTGCTGGTACCCATTTGTACACCTGGGTAGAGTGAGGCAGTGTGGAAGTGAAGAGTTTTACCTGAGAACACTTTGCACAGGCTAAGGCAAGGACTTGAACACAGAATTTTTCCATCCCAAGTCAAGCCCATGCTCTCCACTGCGCTACTGCGTCTCCCCTCATCATGGCATGGATGACGTGGAAATATGACTGAATCCTCTTTATTGACAAAAATGCACCACTCTTTGTAATACTTTAAAGCTGTGAGGTCTTGCCTCAGTGAAAGCATTTCAAAGTACTTTCAGAATTCGGAGGACAATAAATGGTGTTTTGCTAAGATTCTTCATTGATTAAATAGTATAGAGGTCAGAGCTTTAAAACTTCAATTTTTTTGCTATTGTGGCTAATTTTAAATGTTTCAAAGTATTTGGACTTGAAATTATGCTGTGAAACCTAAGCATTATGACGTGAAGAAATATGCAGTTTTGGTGACCTTCCTGGCATCAAAGGCTTAGTTTGCCCAGCAGCTGTGATACCTTTACCGTGTGGCTCACGGTCGCATTCAGTTTCAAAAATCAGAGTCGGATTCACTAGACCTAGACGCATCACTGAGCCCTGATATTTCTTCTCCATCTGACTCACAAGAACTCATGTCCTGAAGCATTGCCAAAGCCTGACTTACATTCATCCATTTCCTCTGATCCATTTCTTTTTCTTGTATCCTAACCAGCTTACTAAATAAACTAAATGAATAGAAGAACAGCTCTGTGACAATCACAATTTCTACCTGCAAAATGGGAGAACAAATTGATTCTGACGTCATGACAGCAACTGGCTTATATATGCGCCTGCACACCATTCAAAAAGTAACAAAATGCAGTCAACCAAGATGCAGTTGACTGCCTTGCGTAGCCGTCAGTGTAATGAATGTGTTGCATAAATGGGCATACGTGAGGGATTTAGGCTATGGTCAAGTGCTTTGAGCTGCCAATCTGACTAGCTCCATAGTCAGCCGCTATATAGTCCATTTACATTCTTTTGCACTGGGACTAATGGAGGTCAAAATGACCTTGTGGCAGTTCTAGGTATAATCAGTGATGTTTTTTCTTTCTCTGTTATTGCAGAATCCCAAGAATCATGCCGGTGAGTGATGCAGTGGCATCTGAGGGTCCGAAGATAAAGGGCATCCAGTCAAGGTTTCGGCCTAGTCCCTTACACGCAGAGATTTTTCCAGTTACTCTGAATCTTTTGATGATGTCATGTACTGAAGATGATGAGATCTTCAATGCTTTTGCAATTTAGCGTCGAGGAGCAGTGTTTTTAAAGTATTCAACATTTTTTTTCATGCAAGCCTTCACAGGTGGGAGAGCTTCTGGCCATCTTTACTTCTGAGAAACTCAGCCTCTCAATGACAACCCTTTTATAAGTACCCGGTAATCATGTTGCGCAGCAGATGACAGTTAACTTAATTACTTGCTAAATGTTCTTTCAGCTGATTCTCTTGGAAATTCAATGCTTTTAAAGCCCCTTTTTACAAGTGTCCCAACTTTTTTGAGACCTGTAGCTGCCGGAGAATTTGAAACCTCCGCTGATCCATTTAAGTCACGTCACAGCAGACAGCCTGTTTGGTCACAAGAGAAGCCCGACGGCTAAGTGGAGGGCAGGCACATTTTGTCAATACGTAAACAGAAAGCATGCTACTGAATCGCGGTCATTTTTTTGTTCAAACAAAGAGTGAGTCAATTAAAATCTAATTTCATAAAAATAAAATCACTGCCAAATCGCACGTACACCTGGACATGTTTCCATGAGCATTGGACACGGACTGAGAATCAGCATTCTTCCGTCGGCCCCCTGGGCAGAGTTGTTTATTGCAACGGTGCTGTTGTTATAGCAACAAAATTAACATTCGATGCACTCTGGCTCTTTGACGTCAAAGCGACTTCTCAGCAGAATCCAAGAGATTTCGAACCTCTGATCCATCGGGCTTGTTTGCTCCTTTGTTTTCTTCTGCTCAAGTGACCCGGTCTGATTTATGACGCCTCGAGTGTTCCATTTAATACACGTCACCACAAGGCCTGTTCGGTGACTTTACACGCCCAACCCTAAGCATGGAGGGCTGGCACATTTTGTCAGAACGTTAACAGAAAGCATGGTACGGAATCGCGGTCAATCTTTTGTTCAAGTAAAAAGAGTGTGTCAAATGAAATCAAATGAAATTTTAAAACAATCACTACCTAATCGCACGTACACCAGTATATGTTTCCACAACGGACTGGGAATCTACTTCGTTCCGTGGCCCGCTGGGGAGATATGTTTTTGGCATCGGTGCTTTTTATATATCCACGGAACAGGCATACGATGCACTCTGCGTCTTTGACATAACAGTGACTTCTCAGCGGAATCTCAGTAAATTAGCATCTCTCGTCCATCGGGCATGTTTACTATTTCCTCTCCTTTTGCTCAATTGACCCTGTTTTATCTTTGACGCCTCCGCCGTTCCATTAAAGACACGTCACAGCGGAGAAATGGGGTCGTCGTATTTTCCGTGGACTAGGCTTCCAACAATAACAGTCATCCTGTGTGTGCGTTTTATGTCTATACTCAATACATGTTCACAACAATAGATGGCGCAAAACAACAGCCTTCAATCTTTAATATTGGTTTTTCTTTCAGTTTGTTTTATCAGTATTTTCAAAGAAATTTTTGCGATGATTATTATTCTTTAGTGACTAAAACAAGATTTTGTCATCAAAACCCTATTTTTTCCAAAATATGACTTGAGAAAGGGGAGTAGTCTCATATCCAGAATCGTCTTATATTCGGAATGTCCTTATGTAATGAACAGATTTTCATAAAATTTCAGCACTGAATAGAATCTGCCCTAAAAGAGGAACTAATCACAGCTGTTGTTGGTCTGGATGATACTCTCCTGGATCCAGAACCAATAATACTTACATGTGGGCATGGCGGAGGTATGAGCTCTACCAAGTGCCCTTCTTGTTTTCAAAATGAGCAGCTGCTCAGACGGAATAAAGACTATTTCTAACCAGGCGTGGAGGTCATGCCTGGAGGCCCACCAGGCCTGTGTTTAACCCTGGTTTCTGTGACATGAAGCAAATAGGAGTATTGCTAAACCCCCTCGATGGGACACTAGGGTTCTCCCACTGCTCTCAGTCAAGTTTCCCTGACAATTTTGCTGGTACCCATTTGTACACCTGGGTAGAGTGAGGCAGTGTGGAAGTGAAGAGTTTTACCTGAGAACACTTTGCACAGGCTAAGGCAAGGACTCGAACACAGAATTTTTCCATACCAAGTCAAGCCCATGCTCTCCACTGCGCTACTGCGTCTCCCCTCATCATGGCATGGATGACGTGGAAATATGACTGAATCCTCTTTATTGACAAAAATGCACCACTCTTTGTAATACTTTAAACCTGTGAGGTCTTGCCTCAGTGAAAGCATTTCAAAGTACTTTCAGAATTCGGAGGACAATAAATGGTGTTTTGCTAAGATTCTTTATTGATTAAATAGTATAGAGGTCAGAGCTTTAAAACTTCAATTTTTTTGCTATTGTGGCTAATTTTAAATGTTTCAAAGTATTTGGACTTGAAATTATGCTGTGAAACCTAAGCATTATGACGTGAATAAATATGCAGTTTTGGTGACCTTCCTGGCATCAAAGGCTTAGTTTGCCCAGCAGCTGTGATACCTTTACCGTGTGGCTCACGATCGCATTCAGTTTCAAAATCGGAGTCGGATTCACTAGACCTAGACGCATCACTGAGCCCTGATATTTCTTCGCCATCTGACTCACAAGAACTCATGTCCTGAAGCATTGCCAAAGCCTGACTTACATTCATCCATTTCCTCTGATCCATTTCTTTTTCTTGTATCCTAACCAGCTTACTAAATAAACTAAATGAATAGAAGAACAGCTCTGTGACAATCACAATTTCTACCTGCAAAATGGGAGAACAAATTGATTCTGACGTCATGACAGCAACTGGCTTATATATGCGCCTGCACACCATTCAAAAAGTAACAAAATGCAGTCAACCAAGATGCAGTTGACTGCCTTGCGTAGCCGTCAGTGTAATGAATGTGTTGCATAAATGGGCATACGTGAGGGATTTAGGCTATGGTCAAGTGCTTTGAGCTACCAATCTGACTAGCTCCATAGTCAGCCGCTATATAGTCCATTTACATTCTTTTGCACTGGGACTAATGGAGGTCAAAATGACCTTGTGGCAGTTCTAGGTATAATCAGTGATGTTTTTTCTTTCTCTGTTATTGCAGAATCCCAAGAATCATGCCGGTGAGTGATGCAGTGGCATCTGAGGGTCCGAAGAGTAAAGGGCATCCAGTAAAGGTTTCGGCCTAGTCCCTTACACGCAGAGATTTTTCCAGTTACTCTGAATCTTTTGATGATGTCATGTACTGAAGATGATGAGACCTTCAATGCTTTTGCAATTTAACGTCGAGGAGCAGTGTTTTTAAAGTATTCAACATTTTTTTTCATGCAAGCCTTCACAGGTGGGAGAGCTTCTGGCCATCTTTACTTCTGAGAAACTCAGCCTCTCAATGACAACCCTTTTATAAGTAATCATGTTGCGCAGCAGATGACAGTTAACTTAATTACTTGCTAAATGTTCTTTCAGCTGATTCTCTTAGAAATTCAATGCTTTTAAAGCCCCTTTTTACAAGTGTCCCAACTTTTTTGAGACCTGTAGCTGCCGGAGAATTTGAAACCTCCGCTGATCCATTTAAGTCACGTCACAGCAGACAGCCTGTTTGGTCACAAGACAAGCCCGACGGCTCAGTGGAGGGCAGGCACATTTTGTCAATACGTAAACAAAAAGCATGCAACTGAATTGCGGTCATTTTTTTGCTTAAACAAAGAGTGAGTCAATTAAAATCTAATTTCATAAAAATAAAATCACTGCCAAATCGCACGTACACCTGGACATGTTTCTCATGAGCATTGAACACGGACTGAGAATCAGCATTCTTCCGTCGGCCCCCTGGGCAGAGTTGTTTATTGCAACGGTGCTGTTGTTATAGCAACAAAATGAACATTCGATGCACTCTGGCTCTTTGACGTCAAAGCGACTTCTCAGCAGAATCCAAGCGAATTCGAACCTCTCATCCATCGGGCTTGTTTACTCCTTTGTTTTCTTCTGCTCAAGTGACCCGGTCTGATTTATGACGCCTCGAGTGTTCCATTTGAGACACGTCACCACAAGGCCTGTTCGGTGACTTTCCACGCCCAACCCTAAGCATAGAGGGCTGGCACATTTTGTCAGAACGTTAACAGAAAGCATGGTACGGAATCGCGGTCAATCTTTTGTTCAAGTAAAAAGAGTGTGTCAAATGAAATCAAATGAAATTTTAAAACAATCACTACCTAATCGCACGTACACCAGTATATGTTTCCACAACGGACTGGGAATCTACTTCGTTCCGTGGCCCGCTGGGGAGATATGTTTATGGCAACGGTGCTTTTTATATATCCACGGAACAGGCATACGATGCACTCTGCGTCTTTGACATAAGAGTGATTCTATAATTAGGGGTACATTTCGGATCAACCAAAAAGTTGAAAAATCACTGCACTATTTGGCTTAATATTCCATTTGTTTCTATAGTATATCCTTGGATTGTGCTATATCCCTTAATTGGCAAGCTTAAGTTCGGACAATTTCTTAAATATTCAAATCAAAATAAACACCTTGTTCAATATTTTGTCAACTGTGTTACGGACAAAAGTGGTGTCATAGAAGACATGAACGAAGTACTGTGCATTTGATAGGACAATTATTTGCAACTTCTTGGGTCTATTCATCCAGACTTTTGTTGTTTTTTGTCTAACTGTTTTGAAAATAAGAATTTTGAGCCGAAAATGGATATTCTGCGGGATATTATCATTAAGGATGACAATTTTTTTCAACACAAATCCATATTACACAATTTAAAAGTTACTCAACATTAATTTGTAAGTCATCACTCTCTAGAAATGTCGCTCATCATTTATTTTACAGTTTAGCCAACATTTAAAGTAATTACGGCACAAAAATCATATGTAACACAGTTGACAACAAAATAACACAGTTGACAGGAGTAACACAGTTGACAGGACACATTTGGAAAAGAAGAGAGAAACCTTTCTTTGCAACAAAAACTTTAATTTGATTGATTTATTTTCAACTGAATAGTTTTTTTGTAACATTGCAACATTTTTAATATTCCCCCATCCCCTCCCATCAAGCCTTTCTGTCAATTCTTCCTTCGATCTGTCCTTCCTCCTCTCATTTTTCCCTTTGTCACTTCTCCCCTTCCTCCTTTCATCCTCACTCCTCTCCTTTCATTCTTCCTTTATTCTTTGCATTCTCCCCTGTCATTCCTTCCTTTCTTGTAACATTGCAACATTTTTAATATTCCCCCATCCCCTCCCACCATGCCTTTCTGTCATTTCTTCCTTCGATCTGTCCTTCCTCCTCTCATTTTTCCCTTTGTCATTTCTCCCCTTCCTCCTTTCATCCTCACTCCTCTCCTTTCATTCTTCCTTTATTCTTTGCATTCTCCCCTGTCATTCCTTCCTTTCTTTTTCTTCATCCTTCTGTCATTCTTTTCACCCCCCTCTCTCTTTTTCTTCCCGAGTTAAACTTAAAACTGAGTTAAGTACATTCCACTCAAAGCAATTAATTAAACTGGCCAAAAATGTTAGGTGTCAAATAAAGGTTACGTAAAGCTATTGCGTGGAACCAGTTGACATAACATTTGTAAGGAAATCTAACATTTCATGGGGTTTCACTTTTTTGAGTGGAAGGAAACATGAACTATACAAGTATTGGACAAGTTGTGAATGTAATTCACATTAATAATTCAGTATTAATGGTCCACGATTTCAATATATAACAAAAAACATCATGGGCCATTAATACCGAATTATTTACATTCACAAATTGTCCAATACTTGTATAGTTTATGTTTCCACTCTACTTACTATTATGTCTTACTATTATGTCAACTGCTTTCAGACAGTTCTCAGCTCTGAGATCTTGGACCATATGTCTCTGTCAATCTCCACATGACGTGTGCCCACAGGAGTTGGGGGTGGGATCATTCTTAATATATCTTCATACAAGTACCACAGGACATCATCCCGTGGTGGCCAGTAATAGCGGTTGATTCCAATTCGATGCATACATTTTACCTGAACATGAGTTTCGTTCACCTCTTGTATGATTCCAGGATAAATGTCATCATCATATTTCAGAGCACACCACTGGCCGATGATATCAGCGTTTTGCCATGGAATTTCTGACTTGTTCTCACCCTTATCCTCCTGTATGGGTGCTGTTGCCGGAACTTGAAAGGTAAAGGTTTTGGGTTTGTAACACTGGCACTCTAGGGTCTGTCCTGTTGAGCAAAGGCAGCTCACATCACGGAAACTAATATGTCCCCGAGTGACTGTGACCAGCTGGTGAATGCGCATGGTTGATGGCACCACTGGGAGACCTGCTGGCATTTTCTTTAAGGCTTCATCTACATCATCCTCACTTACATAGAACAGCCTTACTGAGGTCTGTGCATCCACCAGTTTCTTGAAGAAGAGCTCAGCGTTTGGTATGTCTACCCCGTGGCTGACGAGTCTGTCTGCGGTCCTTTTGAGGAGGGCTCCAACTCCATCTGGCGCTCCCTTGCCATGGGAGGCCTCAAAAAAGTTCCAGGTGCCCCAGTGGAAACCATACTCCTGCAGCTTGGTACAAAACAAATAGAAATTGCCCTTCTGCCTGTACTGTGTACACGGCCCATCACTAAAAAAATGCACCACAGTCACATTAGGATAGGCAGCCTTGATCAGATTGAGAATTGGGTCAAGATGGGCCCAAATTGCTGCAGGGCCTTTCTCTTTTGAAGAGCTGATTGTGCCAAAGCACACATGGTCTTCCGTTCCTCCAAAATGTATAACTCCAGTGTGAAGTGTTGCCTGCTGCTGGTTTGACGCAAAGTGAAGAGTTTGAATTTCAGAGTGGTACTTGCAGGCATAGTTTTCAGAAAAATCTATGTGAATTAAGCATTCATGGTCTTTCATGTTCCTCTTTAGTTTGCGGTGGTAAGCAAATTGTTGTTTAATGTTAAAGAGGTGCCTTCTGAAGTTTTTAAGTTGGCCTTGGAAGAGCTCCAGCAGGTCATGCAAAGTCTTCTCTGTCCTTTTTTTCACTGTCATTTTGACAGGCACTTTCTCCTTTTCACCTACCTTGTTTTTTTTCTCTCTGAGTACAGTCTCAGTAGTCCACTGTGTGAATAAAACACTTGCTTGCATATCCCCCGCATTTGCAACTGGAAAGTCTCTATCTTTGCAGTTGGGACATTCATTGTACATGCAGTCCTTCAAGTTTGAGTCACAGGATATTGACTCCGCCATTTCTTCCAAGTCGGTGTTCTTAACAAGCCGGAGAGAATGTAGCTTCTCTACAAGAAAAGAGAGGTTTTCATGTACCTTGCAAAGGCAGGTCTCCCTGTCTGCAATGGATGGTTGGACCACCCAGAAGGGCCGCATACGGCAGAACAAAGAGTATGATATGCTACAGTTAGGGTTCTCAAGAAGGAATTTTCGATGCAAGTTTCTCATGGTGTCAATCAGGAACCTTTTCTGTTTCTTGGACTTCCCTCTTGTAATTGTTTGAGATTTCCCAGCAGTTAAGCGACTGTTCTCATCCCTAGTCAAAAAGGATACAACTTTATCACATAATTTGGAGCATAGGGATTTGTACTTCACCTTGTTGATGAAGGAGGACTCACTGTGTTTTTGTTGTTTTCTAGAAATTGCAAGGGTCTCCTGAATTCTTTTCTTGAACTTATATTTTTTCAAAATCTTTCCTGAAACTGCAGTTGCAATTACCTGTCTATGTTTTTTGTTTTTGGTCAAGGTGTACTTTGTGCGTATGTTGTCCAGCAGAGCGTGGTGGAAAACTAACGTTTTGTGCACTTCCCTAGGCACATGTAACCTTCCTAACAAGTGCCAGGTTTTTGATCTGGGTGATTCTGAATTTTTCTGTTGTCTTTTAAGTCTTTTTCTGAATTTGTCGGTTCTTCTTTTCTCTTGTTTGAGTTTTGCCTTCAGATCCCGAATTTCCTTATACAGTTTGGAATCCCTCCTCTTGATTTTCTTCCTTCCCACACTACGCTGTCTGAAAAGATACAAAATCAAAGAAAATTATAGCGGTCTTTCACTTGATATCACACAACCAAGTCTCCACCCCTGACCACCCCATTCCCCTCGTACCTTGCCTAGTTCACGCCTAGCTGGCTCTGAGGGCATGAAAGGCCTTATGTCTGGACAGGTAATGTACATGCAAATGTTAACTTTAAACCAGGAGTAAAATGCACTGCACTACTTTACTCTTTTCCCCATGATTGTATGATCAAATCTATTTTCTAAAACTTTTTTGTTAAATAAATTTCTACCTTGACATCTGAGCCTCAACTTCTTCAGGACTCTGGGGTGGAGTAACCTGGTTCTCTATCACTTTCTTTCTTTCTCTGGCCTGACGTTGGGCTCTTCTCCAATAGCGTCTCTTGTGTCTCCTCTCCCTCACACTCAAGTCATGAACTGTCTTCACCTTCCCTAGTCGTCTGTCCTCATGCCACTTTTCTCTGTGTTTCTTTAAATATGCCTCCCTTCTCTCAGGATCGGCATCACGCCGAGCCCTGTACTGGCGCTGCTTCTCAGCAGCAGATAAGCTCATCTCCCTAGCACAGAAATGACCATTTAGTAATAGTGTGTAACATTGCTGTAGCATTGTAATTGATTTTTAAGGAGCATTTCATAGTTTTTCAACTTAAATTGACAGGGATAAAATTACACATGTCAACAGGGAACTGTCATTTCAAACCACAGAAACATATCAAAATGGTCCATGAAATTTATGTTTTAGGATATGGAATGGAATATATCTAAGGAATGCTTTTTAATCATGAAGCAAAGTCTAGTTGGAGTGCAATAATGTATTCAGTGTATAGAAAATTTTGATGATATCCCTGTATCATTCAAATCATGGTTTATGTAGTCTAATTGCTAAGTAATTACACCTATAAAGGTGTAGTCATCATGTTATTTCTTTGCAATAGCAATAGTTGATAGTCTAAGATCAGTTTGAGATATTCCCTGAAATGCTTCATTCAAATCATGGATTTATGTAATTACAACCTTATTACACTTGTTTATATTTCATCATGCAACTAAGGTGTAATAACAATTTAATCAAGTTAATATGTTTAAACCAACTACGCTCAATAAGCATGAACTATGAAAATAAACTCTGCCAAAATTGTCAACCGTGTTATTCCCTGTCAACTGTGTTACTCTTGATGGGTAACACAGTTGACATGTAACACAGTTGACATTTCCTCCATTTTAGGCCTTTGTGCTAGCTACAGACATTGGAGATGTCACCACATGACCACGATCAACTCATATTTCTGTGTGCTTTCTTTATATTTTTGTCGATAAAACATCAAAAGTAAGTACACAAAAAAATGTTGATAACACAGTTGACGAACAATTAATCCGTTCCATGTGTAGACAATCATTTTGATGAAATATTGACAAGGAGGAGTTAAAACTTACCACAGTGTCTTCAAGGTTCCCGCCAAAAAGGATGTGGCCTCCTGCAGTGCAAGTCATGTGACTTTGGAGCAAACCATTGCTGATTTATAGGGGTTTTATCAGTATGTAACACAGTTGACAATGATTTCTCGGACACACATAAAGTGAATAATTTCATGTATATTAATGTTTTAAATAGATTTAAAAACAGTTTTATCATGTTCTAATGATTGATTTTGAATATTTAATGGGAAAATAATATATGAAAACATGTATTCAATTGTTAATTTTCAAGAGCAAACTTGACATTTAAGAAATTGGACAGCACAAAACCTGCAAATTGCAATAAATAATTTGCATTTTTTGCTAAATAAATAATGGAACCTGTTAACTTTTTGTATGAAATGAAAGAGAAATATCATCCAAAATAAAATATATCATTGTTTGAAGTAATGGCCAATAATATTTGGTAAAATTGACGAAAACACCCCATGGACTTGAAATGTACCCCGAATTATAGAATCACCCACAACAGTGACTTCTCAGCGGAATCTCAGTAAATTAGCATCTCTCGTCCATCGGGCATGTTTACTATTTCCTCTCCTTTTGCTCAAGTGACCCTGTTTTATCTTTGACGCCTCCGCCGTTCCATTAAAGACACGTCACAGCGGAGAAATGGGGTCGTCGTATTTTCCGTGGACTAGGCTTCCAACAATAACAGTCCTCCTGTGTGTGCGTTTTATGTCTATACTCAATACATGTTCACAACAATAGATGGCGCAAAACAACAGCCTGCAATCTTTAATATTGGTTTTCTTCCAGTTTGTTTTATCAGTATTTTCAAAGAAATTTTTGCGATGATTATTATTCTTTAGTGACTAAAACAAGATTTTGTCATCAAAACCCTATTTTTTCCAAAATATGACTTGAGAAAGGGGAGTAGTCTCATATCCAGAATCGTCTTATATTCGGAATGTCCTTATATAATGAACAGATTTTCATAAAATTTCAGCACTGAATAGAATCTGCCCTAAAAGAGGAACTAATCACAGCTGTTGTTGGTCTGGATGATACTCTCCTGGATCCAGAACCAATAATACTTACATGTGGGCATGGCGGAGGTAAGAGCTCTACCAAGTGCCCTTCTTGTTTTCAAAATGAGCAGCTGCTCAGACGGAATAAAGACTATTCCTAACCCGGCGTGGAGGTCATGCCTGGAGGCCCACCAGGCCTGTGTTTAACCCTGGTTTCTGTGACATGAAGCAAATAGGAGTATTGCTAAACCCCCTCGATGGGACACTAGTCCAACTCAGGTTCTCCCACTGCTCTCAGTCAAGTTTCCCTGACAATTTTGCTGGTACCCATTTGTACACCTGGGTAGAGTGAGGCAGTGTGGAAGTGAAGAGTTTTACCTGAGAACACTTTGCACAGGCTAAGGCAAGGACTTGAACACAGAATTTTTCCATCCCAAGTCAAGCCCATGCTCTCCACTGCACTACTGCGTCTCCCCTCATCATGGCATGGATGACGTGGAAATATGACTGAATCCTCTTTATTGACAAAAATGCACCAATCTTTGTAATACTTTAAAGCTGTGAGGTCTTGCCTCAGTGAAAGCATTTCAAAGTACTTTCAGAATTCGGAGGACAATAAATGGTGTTTTGCTAAGATTCTTCATTGATTAAATAGTATAGACGTCAGAGATTTAAAACTTCAAATTTTTTTGATATTGTGGCTAATTTTAAATGTTTCAAAGTATTTGGACTTGATATTATGCTGTGAAACCTAAGCATTATGACGTGAAGAAATATGCAGTTTTGGTGACCTTCCTGGCATCAAAGGCTTAGTTTGCCCAGCAGCTGTGATACCTTTACCGTGTGGCTCACGATCGCATTCAGTTTCAAAAATCGGAGTCGGATTCACTAGACCTAGACGCATCACTGAGGCCTGATATTTCTTCTCCATCTGACTCACAAGAACTCATGTCCTGAAGCATTGCCAAAGCCTGACTTACATTCATCCATTTCCTCTGATCCATTTCTTTTTCTTGTATCCTAACCAGCTTACTAAATAAACTAAATGATTAGAAGAACAGCTCTGTGACAATCACAATTTCTACCTGCAAAATGGGAGAACAAATTGATTCTGACGTCATGACAGCAACTGGCTTATATATGCGCCTGCAAACCATTCAAAAAGTAACAAAATGCAGTCAACCAAGATGCAGTTGACTGCCTTGCGTAGCCGTCAGTGTATGAATGTGTTGCATAAATGGGCATACGTGAGGGATTTAGGCTATGGTCAAGTGCTTTGAGCTGCCAATCTGACTAGCTCCATAGTCAGCCGCTATATAGTCCATTTACATTCTTTTGCACTGGGACTAATGGAGGTCAAAATGACCTTGTGGCAGTTCTAGGTATAATCAGTGATGTTTTTTCTTTCTCTGTTATTGCAGAATCCCAAGAATCATGCCGGTGAGTGATGCAGTGGCATCTGAGGGTCCGAAGATAAAGGGCATCCACTAAAGGTTTCGGCCTAGTCCCTTACACGCAGAGATTTTTCCAGTTACTCTGAATCTTTTGATGATGTCATGTACTGAAGATGATGAGACCTTCAATGCTTTTGCAATTTAACGTCGAGGAGCAGTGTTTTTAAAGTATTCAACATTTTTTTTCATGCAAGCCTTCACAGGTGGGAGAGCTTCTGGCCATCTTTACTTCTGAGAAACTCAGCCTCTCAATGACAACCCTTTTATAAGTAATCGTGTTGCGCAGCAGATGACAGTTAACTTAATTACTTGCTAAATGTTCTTTCAGCTGATTCTCTTAGAAATTCAATGCTTTTAAAGCCCCTTTTTACAAGTGTCCCAACTTTTTTGAGACCTGTAGCTGCCGGAGAATTTGAAACCTCCGCTGATCCATTTAAGTCACGTCACAGCAGACAGCCTGTTTGGTCACAAGACAAGCCCGACGGCAAAGTGGAGGGCAGGCACATTTTTTCAATACGTAAACAAAAAGCATGCAACTGAATTGCGGTCATTTTTTTGCTTAAACAACGAGTGAGTCTATTAAAATTTAATTTCATAAAAATAAAATCACTGCCAAATCGCACGTACACCTGGACATGTTTCCATGAGCATTGGACACGGACTGAGAATCAGCATTCTTCCGTCGGCCCCCTGGGCAGAGTTGTTTATAGCAACGGTGCTGTTGTTATAGCAACAAAATGAACATTCGATGCACTCTGGCTCTTTGACGTCAAAGCGACTTCTCAGCAGAATCCAAGCGAATTCGAACCTCTCATCCATCGGGCTTGTTTACTCCTTTGTTTTCTTCTGCTCAAGTGACCCGGTCTGATTTATGACGCCTCGAGTGTTCCATTTGAGACACGTCACCACAAGGCCTGTTCGGTGACTTTACACGCCCAACCCTAAGCATGGAGGGCTGGCACATTTTGTCAGAACGTTAACAGAAAGCATGGTACGGAATCTCGGTCAATCTTTTGTTCAAGTAAAAAGAGTATGTCAAATGAAATCAAATGAAATTTAAAAACAATCACTACCTAATCGCACGTACACCAGTATATGTTTCCACAACGGACTGGGAATCTACTTCGTTCCGTGACCCGCTGGGGAGATATGTTTATGGCAACGGTGCTTTTTATATATCCACGGAACAGGCATACGATGCACTCTGCGTCTTTGACATAACAGTGACTTCTCAGCGGAATCTCAGTAAATTAGCATCTCTCGTCCATCGGGCATGTTTACTATTTCCTCTCCTTTTGCTCAAGTGACCCTATTTTATCTTTGACGCCTCCGCCGTTCCATTTAAGACACGTCACAGCGGAGAAATGGGGTCGTCGTATTTTCCGTGGACTAGGCTTCCAACAATAACAGTCATCCTGTGTGTGCGTTTTATATCTTTACTCAATACATGTTCACAACAATAGATGGCGCAAAACAACAGCCTTCAATCTTTGAAATTGGTTTTTCTTTCAGTTTGTTTTATCAGTATTTTCAAAGAAATTTTTCCGATGATTATTATTCTTTAGTGACTAAAACAAGATTTTGTCATCAAAACCCTATTTTTTCCAAAATATGACTTGAGAAAGGGGAGTAGTCTCATATCCAGAATCGTCTTATATTCGGAATGTCCTTATGTAATGAACAGATTTTCATAAAATTTCAGCACTGAATAGAATCTGCCCTAAAAGAGGAACTAATCACAGCTGTTGTTGGTCTGGATGATACTCTCCTGGATCCAGAACCAATAATACTTACATGTGGGCATGGCGGAGGTATGAGCTCTACCAAGTGCCCTTCTTGTTTTCAAAATGAGCAGCTGCTCAGACGGAATAAAGACTATTTCTAACCAGGCGTGGAGGTCATGCCTGAGGCCCACCAGGCCTGTGTTTAACCCTGGTTTCTGTGACATGAAGCAAATAGGAGTATTGCTAAACCCCCTCGATGGGACACTAGTCCAACTCGGGTTCTCCCACTGCTCTCAGTCAAGTTTCCCTGACAATTTTGCTGGTACCCATTTGTACACATGGGTAGAGTGAGGCAGTGTGGAAGTGAAGAGTTTTACCTGAGAACACTTTGCACAGGCTAAGGCAAGGACTTGAACACAGAATTTTTCCATACCAAGTCAAGCCCATGCTCTCCACTGCGCTACTGCGTCTCCCCTCATCATGGCATGGATGACGTGGAAATATGACTGAATCCTCTTTATTGACAAAAATGCACCACTCTTTGTAATACTTTAAAGCTGTGAGGTCTTGCCTCAGTGAAAGCATTTCAAAGTACTTTCAGAATTCGGAGGACAATAAATGGTGTTTTGCTAAGATTCTTCATTGATTAAATAGTACAGAGGTCAGAGCTTTAAAACTTCAAATTTTTTTTGATATTGTGGCTAATTTTAAATGTTTCAAAGTATTTGGACTTGATATTATGCTGTGAAACCTAAGCATTATGACGTGAAGAAATATGCAGTTTTGGTGACCTTCCTGGCATCAAAGGCTTAGTTTGCCCAGCAGCTGTTATACCTTTACCGTGTGGCTCACGATCGCATTCAGTTTCAAAAATCGGAGTCGGATTCACTAGACCTAGACGCATCACTGAGGCCTGATATTTCTTCTCCATCTGACTCACAAGAACTCATGTCCTGAAGCATTGCCAAAGCCTGACTTAAATTCATCCATTTCCTCTGATCCATTTCTTTTTCTTGTATCCTAACCAGCTTACTAAATAAACTAAATGAATAGAAGAACAGCTCTGTGACAATCACAATTTCTACCTGCAAAATGGGAGAACAAATTGATTCTGACGTCATGACAGCAACTGGCTTATATATGCGCCTGCAAACCATTCAAAAAGTAACAAAATGCAGTCAACCAAGATGCAGTTGACTGCCTTGCGTAGCCGTCAGTGTATGAATGTGTTGCATAAATGGGTATACGTGAGGGATTTAGGCTATGGTCAAGTGCTTTGAGCTGCCAATCTGACTAGCTCCATAGTCAGCCGCTATATAGTCCATCTACATTCTTTTGCACTGGGACTAATGGAGGTCAAAATGACCTTGTGGCAGTTCTAGGTATAATCAGTGATGTTTTTTCTTTCTCTGTTATTGCAGAATCCCAAGAATCATGCCGGTGAGTGATGCAGTGGCATCTGAGGGTCCGAAGATAAAGGGCATCCACTAAAGGTTTCGGCCTAGTCCCTTACACGCAGAGATTTTTCCAGTTACTCTGAATCTTTTGATGATGTCATGTACTGAAGATGATGAGACCTTCAATGCCTTTGCAATTTAACGTCGAGGAGCAGTGTTTTTAAAGTATTCAAAATTTTTTTTCATGCAAGCCTTCACAGGTGGGAGAGCTTCTGGCCATCTTTACTTCTGAGAAACTCAGCCTCTCAATGACAACCCTTTTATAAGTACCCGGTAATCATGTTGCGCAGCAGATGACAGTTAACTTAATTACTTGCTAAATGTTCTTTCAGCTGATTCTCTTGGAAATTCAATGCTTTTAAAGCCCCTTTTTACAAGTGTCCCAACTTTTTTGAGACCTGTAGCTGCCGGAGAATTTGAAACCTCCGCTGATCCATTTAAGTCACGTCACAGCAGACAGCCTGTTTGGTCACAAGAGAAGCCCGACGGCTAAGTGGAGGGCAGGCACATTTTGTCAATACGTAAACAGAAAGCATGCTACTGAATCGCGGTCATGTTTTTGTTTAAACAAAGAGTGAGTCAATTAAAATCTAATTTCATAAAAATAAAATCACTGCCAAATCGCACGTACACCTGGACATGTTTCCATGAGCATTGGACACGGACTGAGAATCAGCATTCTTCCGTCGGCCCCCTGGGCAGAGTTGTTTATAGCCACGGTGCTGTTGTTATAGCAACAAAATGAACATTCGATGCACTCTGGCTCTTTGACGTCAAAGCGACTTCTCAGCAGAATCCAAGAGATTTCGAACCTCTGATCCATCGGGCTTGTTTGCTCCTTTGTTTTCTTCAGCTCAAGTGACCCGGTCTGATTTATGACGCCTCGAGTGTTCCATTTAATACACGTCACCACAAGGCCTGTTCGGTGACTTTACACGCCCAACCCTAAGCATGGAGGGCTGGCACATTTTGTCAGAACGTTAACAGAAAGCATGGTACGGAATCTCGGTCAATCTTTTGTTCAAGTAAAAAGAGTATGTCAAATGAAATCAAATGAAATTTAAAAACAATCACTACCTAATCGCACGTACACCAGTATATGTTTCCACAACGGACTGGGAATCTACTTCGTTCTGTGACCCGCTGGGGAGATATGTTTATGGCAACGGTGCTTTTTATATATCCACGGAACAGGCATACGATGCACTCTGCGTCTTTGACATAACAGTGACTTCTCAGCGGAATCTCAGTAAATTAGCATCTCTCGTCCATCGGGCATGTTTACTATTTCCTCTCCTTTTGCTCAAGTGACCCTGTTTTATCTTTGACGCCTCCGCCGTTCCATTTAAGACACGTCACAGCGGAGAAATGGGGTCGTCGTATTTTCCGTGGACTAGGCTTCCAACAATAACAGTCATCCTGTGTGTGCGTTTTATATCTATACTCAATACATGTTCACAACAATAGATGGCGCAAAACAACAGCCTTCAATCTCTGAAATTGGTTTTTCTTTCAGTTTGTTTTATCAGTATTTTCAAAGAAATTTTTGCGATGATTATTATTCTTTAGTGACTAAAACAAGATTTTGTCATCAAAACCCTATTTTTTCCAAAATATGACTTGAGAAAGGGGAGTAGTCTCATATCCAGAATCGTCTTATATTCGGAATGTCCTTATGTAATGAACAGATTTTCATAAAATTTCAGCACTGAATAGAATCTGCCCTAAAAGAGGAACTAATCACAGCTGTTGTTGGTCTGGATGATACTCTCCTGGATCCAGAACCAATAATACTTACATGTGGGCATGGCGGAGGTATGAGCTCTACCAAGTGCCCTTCTTGTTTTCAAAATGAGCAGCTGCTCAGACGGAATAAAGACTATTTCTAACCAGGCGTGGAGGTCATGCCTGGAGGCCCACCAGGCCTGTGTTTAACCCTGGTTTCTGTGACATGACGCAAATAGGAGTATTGCTAAACCCCCTCGATGGGACACTAGTCCAACTCGGGTTCTCCCACTGCTCTCAGTCAAGTTTCCCTGACAATTTTGCTGGTACCCATTTGTACACCTGGGTAGAGTGAGGCAGTGTGGAAGTGAAGAGTTTTACCTGAGAACACTTTGCACAGGCTAAGGCAAGGACTTGAACACAGAATTTTTCCATCCCAAGTCAAGCCCATGCTCTCCACTGCGCTACTGCGTCTCCCCTCATCATGGCATGGATGACGTGGAAATATGACTGAATCCTCTTTATTGACAAAAATGCACCACTCTTTGTAATACTTTAAAGCTGTGAGGTCTTGCCTCAGTGAAAGCATTTCAAAGTACTTTCAGAATTCGGAGGACAATAAATGGTGTTTTGCTAAGATTCTTCATTGATTAAATAGTATAGAGGTCAGAGCTTTAAAACTTCAATTTTTTTGCTATTGTGGCTAATTTTAAATGTTTCAAAGTATTTGGACTTGAAATTATGCTGTGAAACCTAAGCATTATGACGTGAATAAATATGCAGTTTTGGTGACCTTCCTGGCATCAAAGGCTTAGTTTGCCCAGCAGCTGTGATACCTTTACCGTGTGGCTCACGATCGCATTCAGTTTCAAAATCGGAGTCGGATTCACTAGACCTAGACGCATCACTGAGCCCTGATATTTCTTCTCCATCTGACTCACAAGAACTCATGTCCTGAAGCATTGCCAAAGCCTGACTTAAATTCATCCATTTCCTCTGATCCATTTCTTTTTCTTGTATCCTAACCAGCTTACTAAATAAACTAAATGAATAGAAGAACAGCTCTGTGACAATCACAATTTCTACCTGCAAAATGGGAGAACAAATTGATTCTGACGTCATGACAGCAAATGGCTTATATATGCGCCTGCAAACCATTCAAAAAGTAACAAAATGCAGTCAACCAAGATGCAGTTGACTGCCTTGCGTAGCCGTCAGTGTATGAATGTGTTGCATAAATGGGCATACGTGAGGGATTTAGGCTACTGTCAAGTGCTTTGAGCTGCCAATCTGACTAGCTCCATAGTCAGCCACTATATAGTCCATTTACATTCTTTTGCACTGGGACTAATGGAGGTCAAAATGACCTTGTGGCAGTTCTAGGTATAATCAGTGATGTTTTTTCTTTCTCTGTTATTGCAGAATCCCAAGAATCATGCCGGTGAGTGATGCAGTGGCATCTGAGGGTCCGAAGATAAAGGGCATCCAGTAAAGGTTTCGGCCTAGTCCCTTACACGCAGAGATTTTTCCAGTTACTCTGAATCTTTTGATGATGTCATGTACTGAAGATGATGAGACCTTCAATGCTTTTGCAATTTAACGTCGAGGAGCAGTGTTTTTAAAGTATTCAACATTTTTTTTCATGCAAGCCTTCACAGGTGGGAGAGCTTCTGGCCATCTTTACTTCTGAGAAACTCAGCCTCTCAATGACAACCCTTTTATAAGTAATCATGTTGCGCAGCAGATGACAGTTAACTTAATTACTTGCGAAATGTTCTTTCAGCTGATTCTCTTAGAAATTCAATGCTTTTAAAGCCCCTTTTTACAAGTGTCCCAACTTTTTTGAGACCTGTAGCTGCCGGAGAATTTGAAACCTCCGCTGATCCATTTAAGTCACGTCACAGCAGACAGCCTGTTTGGTCACAAGACAAGCCCGACGGCTAAGTGGAGGGCAGGCACATTTTTGTCAATACGTAAACAAAAAGCATGCAACTGAATTGCGGTCATTTTTTTGCTTAAACAAAGAGTGAGTCAATTAAAATCTAATTTCATAAAAATAAAATCACTGCCAAATCGCACGTACACCTGGACATGTTTCCATGAGCATTGGACACGGACTGAGAATCAGCATTCTTCCGTCGGCCCCCTGGGCAGAGTTGTTTATAGCAACGGTGCAGTTGTTATAGCAACAAAATGAACATTCGATGCACTCTGGCTCTTTGACATCAAAGCGACTTCTCAGCAGAATCCAAAAGAATTCGAACCTCTCATCCATCGGGCTTGTTTACTCCTTTGTTTTCTTCTGCTCAAGATACCCGGTCTGATTTATGACGCCGCGAGTGTTCCATTTGAGACACGTCACCACAAGGCCTGTTCGGTGACTTTACACGCCCAACCCTAAGCATGGAGGGCTGGCACATTTTGTCAGAACGTTAACAGAAAGCATGGTACGGAATCGCGGTCAATCTTTTGTTCAAGTAAAAAGAGTGTGTCAAATGAAATCAAATGAAATTTTAAAACAATCACTACCTAATCGCACGTACACCAGTATATGTTTCCACAACGGACTGGGAATCTACTTCGTTCCGTGACCCGCTGGGGAGATATGTTTATGGCAACGGTGCTTTTTATATATCCACGGAACAGGCATACGATGCACTCTGCGTCTTTGACATAACAGTGACTTCTCAGCGGAATCTCAGTAAATTAGCATCTCTCGTCCATCGGGCATGTTTACTATTTCCTCTCCTTTTGCTCAAGTGACCCTGTTTTATCTTTGACGCCTCCGCCGTTCCATTTAAGACACGTCACAGCGGAGAAATGGGGTCGTCGTATTTTCCGTGGACTAGGCTTCCAACAATAACAGTCCTCCTGTGTGTGCGTTTTATGTCTATACTCAATACATGTTCACAACAATAGATGGCGCAAAACAACAGCCTGCAATCTTTAATATTGGTTTTTCTTCCAGTTTGTTTTATCAGTATTTTCAAAGAAATTTTTGCGATGATTATTATTCTTTAGTGACTAAAACAAGATTTTGTCATCAAAACCCTATTTTTTCCAAAATATGACTTGAGAAAGGGGAGTAGTCTCATATCCAGAATCGTCTTATATTCGGAATGTCCTTATGTAATGAACAGATTTTCATAAAATTTCAGCACTGAATAGAATCTGCCCTAAAAGAGGAACTAATCACAGCTGTTGTTGGTCTGGATGATACTCTCCTGGATCCAGAACCAATAATACTTACATGTGGGCATGGCGGAGGTATGAGCTCTACCAAGTGCCCTTCTTGTTTTCAAAATGAGCAGCTGCTCAGACGGAATAAAGACTATTTCTAACCAGGCGTGGAGGTCATGCCTGGAGGCCCACCAGGCCTGTGTTTAACCCTGGTTTCTGTGACATGAAGCAAATAGGAGTATTGCTAAACCCCCTCGATGGGACACTAGTCCAACTCGGGTTCTCCCACTGCTCTCAGTCAAGTTTCCCTGACAATTTTGCTGGTACCCATTTGTACACCTGGGTAGAGTGAGGCAGTGTGGAAGTGAAGAGTTTTACCTGAGAACACTTTGCACAGGCTAAGGCAAGGACTTGAACACAGAATTTTTCCATACCAAGTCAAGCCCATGCTCTCCACTGCGCTACTGCGTCTCCCCTCATCATGGCATGGATGACGTGGAAATATGACTGAATCCTCTTTATTGACAAAAATGCACCACTCTTTGTAATACTTTAAAGCTGTGAGGTCTTGCCTCAGTGAAAGCATTTCAAAGTACTTTCAGAATTCGGAGGACAATAAATGGTGTTTTGCTAAGATTCTTCATTGATTAAATAGTACAGAGGTCAGAGCTTTAAAACTTCAAATTTTTTTTGATATTGTGGCTAATTTTAAATGTTTCAAAGTATTTGGACTTGATATTATGCTGTGAAACCTAAGCATTATGACGTGAAGAAATATGCAGTTTTGGTGACCTTCCTGGCATCAAAGGCTTAGTTTGCCCAGCAGCTGTGATACCTTTACCGTGTGGCTCACGATCGCATTCAGTTTCAAAATCGGAGTCGGATTCACTAGACCTAGACGCATCACTGAGGCCTGATATTTCTTCTCCGTCTGACTCACAAGAACTCATGTCCTGAAGCATTGCCAAAGCCTGACTTACATTCATCCATTTCCTCTGATCCATTTCTTTTTCTTGTATCCTAACCAGCTTACTAAATAAACTAAATGAATAGAAGAACAGCTCTGTGACAATCACAATTTCTACCTGCAAAATGGGAGAACAAATTGATTCTGACGTCATGACAGCAACTGGCTTATATATGCGCCTGCAAACCATTCAAAAAGTAACAAAATGCAGTCAAACAAGATGCAGTTGACTGCCTTGCGTAGCCGTCAGTGTATGAATGTGTTGCATAAATGGGCATACGTGAGGGATTTAGGCTACTGTCAAGTGCTTTGAGCTGCCAATCTGACTAGCTCCATAGTCAGCCGCTATATAGTCCATTTACATTCTTTTGCACTGGGACTAATGGAGGTCAAAATGACCTTGTGGCAGTTCTAGGTATAATCAGTGATGTTTTTTCTTTCTCTGTTATTGCAGAATCCCAAGAATCATGCCGGTGAGTGATGCAGTGGCATCTGAGGGTCCGAAGATAAAGGGCATCCAGTAAAGGTTTCGGCCTAGTCCCTTACACGCAGAGATTTTTCCAGTTACTCTGAATCTTTTGATGATGTCATGTACTGAAGATGATGAGACCTTCAATGCTTTTGCAATTTAACGTCGAGGAGCAGTGTTTTTAAAGTATTCAACATTTTTTTTCATGCAAGCCTTCACAGGTGGGAGAGCTTCTGGCCCATCTTTACTTCTGAGAAACTCAGCCTCTCAATGACAACCCTTTTATAAGTAATCATGTTGCGCAGCAGATGACAGTTAACTTAATTACTTGCTAAATGTTCTTTCAGCTGATTCTCTTAGAAATTCAATGCTTTTAAAGCCCCTTTTTACAAGTGTCCCAACTTTTTTGAGACCTGTAGCTGCCGGAGGATTTGAAACCTCCGCTGATCCATTTAAGTCACGTCACAGCAGACAGCCTGTTTGGTCACAAGACAAGCCCGACGGCTAAGTGGAGGGCAGGCACATTTTGTCAATACGTAAACAAAAAGCATGCAACTGAATCGCGGTCATTTTTTTGTTTCAACAAAGAGTGAGTCAATTAAAATCTAATTTCATAAAAATAAAATCACTGCCAAATCGCACGTACACCTGGACATGTTTCCATGAGCATTGGACACGGACTGAGAATCAGCATTCTTCCGTCGGCCCCCTGGGCAGAGTTGTTTATAGCAACGGTGCTGTTGTTATAGCAACAAAATGAACATTCGATGCACTCGGGCTCTTTGACGTCAAAGCGACTTCTCAGCAGAATCCAAGAGATTTCGAACCTCTGATCCATCGGGCTTGTTTGCTCCTTTGTTTTCTTCTGCTCAAGTGACCCGGTCTGATTTATGACGCCTCGAGTGTTCCATTTAATACACGTCACCACAAGGCCTGTTCGGTGACTTTACACGCCCAACCCTAAGCATGGAGGGCTGGCACATTTTGTCAGAACGTTAACAGAAAGTATGGTACGGAATCGCGGTCAATCTTTTGTTCAAGTAAAAAGAGTATGTCAAATGAAATCAAATGAAATTTAAAAACAATCACTACCTAATCGCACGTACACCAGTATATGTTTCCACAACGGACTGGGAATCTACTTCGTTCCGTGGCCCGCTGGGGAGATATGTTTATGGCAACGGTGCTTTTTATATATCCACGGAACAGGCATACGATGCACTCTGCGTCTTTGACATAACAGTGACTTCTCAGCGGAATCTCAGTAAATTAGCATCTCTCGTCCATCGGGCATGTTTACTATTTCCTCTCCTTTTGCTCAAGTGACCCTGTTTTATCTTTGACGCCTCCGCCGTTCCATTAAAGACACGTCACAGCGGAGAAATGGGGTCGTCGTATTTTCCGTGGACTAGGCTTCCAACAATAACAGTCCTCCTGTGCGTGCGTTTTATGTCTATACTCAATACATGTTCACAACAATAGATGGCGCAAAACAACAGCCTGCAATCTTAAATATTGGTTTTTCTTCCAGTTTGTTTTATCAGTATTTTCAAAGAAATTTTTGCGATGATTATTATTCTTTAGTGACTAAAACAAGATTTTGTCATCAAAACCCTATTTTTTCCAAAATATGACTTGAGAAAGGGGAGTAGTCTCATATCCAGAATCGTCTTATATTCGGAATGTCCTTATGTAATGAACAGATTTTCTTAAAATTTCAGCACTGAATAGAATCTGCCCTAAAAGAGGAACTAATCACAGCTGTTGTTGGTCTGGATGATACTCTCCTGGATCCAGAACCAATAATACTTACATGTGGGCATGGCGGAGGTATGAGCTCTACCAAGTGCCCTTCTTGTTTTCAAAATGAGCAGCTGCTCAGACGGAATAAAGACTATTTCTAACCAGGCGTGGAGGTCATGCCTGGAGGCCCACCAGGCCTGTGTTTAACCCTGGTTTCTGTGACATGAAGCAAATAGGAGTATTGCTAAACCCCCTCGATGGGACACTAGTCCAACTCGGGTTCTCCCACTGCTCTCAGTCAAGTTTCCCTGACAATTTTGCTGGTACCCATTTGTACACCTGGGTAGAGTGAGGCAGTGTGGAAGTGAAGAGTTTTACCTGAAAACACTTTGCACAGGCTAAGGCAAGGACTTGAACACAGAATTTTTCCATCCCAAGTCAAGCCCATGCTCTCCACTGCGCTACTGCGTCTCCCCTCATCATGGCATGGATGACGTGGAAATATGACTGAATCCTCTTTATTGACAAAAATGCACCACTCTTTGTAATACTTTAAAGCTGTGAGGTCTTGCCTCAGTGAAAGCATTTCAAAGTACTTTCAGAATTCGGAGGACAATAAATGGTGTTTTGCTAAGATTCTTCATTGATTAAATAGTATAGAGGTCAGAGCTTTAAAACTTCAATTTTTTTGCTATTGTGGCTAATTTTAAATGTTTCAAAGTATTTGGACTTGAAATTATGCTGTGAAACCTAAGCATTATGACGTGAATAAATATGCAGTTTTGGTGACCTTCCTGGCATCAAAGGCTTAGTTTGCCCAGCAGCTGTGATACCTTTACCGCGTGGCTCACGATCGAATTCAGTTTCATAATCGGAGTCGGATTCACTAGACCTAGACGCATCACTGAGCCCTGATATTTCTTCTCCATCTGACTCACAAGAACTCATGTCCTGAAGCATTGCCAAAGCCTGACTTACATTCATCCATTTCCTCTGATCCATTTCTTTTTCTTGTATCCTAACCAGCTTACTAAATAAACTAAATGAATAGAAGAACAGCTCTGTGACAATCACAATTTCTACCTGCAAAATGGGAGAACAAATTGATTCTGAAGTCATGACAGCAACTGGCTTATATATGCGCCTGCACACCATTCAAAAAGTAACAAAATGCAGTCAACCAAGATGCAGTTGACTGCCTTGCGTAGCCGTCAGTGTATGAATGTGTTGCATAAATGGGCATACGTGAGGGATTTAGGCTATGGTCAAGTGCTTTGAGCTGCCAATCTGACTAGCTCCATAGTCAGCCGCTATATAGTCCATTTACATTCTTTTGCACTGGGACTAATGGAGGTCAAAATGACCTTGTGGCAGTTCTAGGTATAATCAGTGATGTTTTTTCTTTCTCTGTTATTGCAGAATCCCAAGAATCATGCCGGTGAGTGAGGCAGTGGCATCTGAGGGTCCGAAGATAAAGGGCATCCACTAAAGGTTTCGGCCTAGTCCCTTACACGCAGAGATTTTTCCAGTTACTCTGAATCTTTTGATGATGTCATGTACTGAAGATGATGAGAACTTCAATGCTTTTGCAATTTAACGTCGAGGAGCAGTGTTTTTAAAGTATTCAACAATTTTTTTTCATGCAAGCCTTCACAGGTGGGAGAGCTTCTGGCCATCTTTACTTCTGAGAAACTCAGCCTCTCAATGACAACCCTTTTATAAGTAATCGTGTTGCGCAGCAGATGACAGTTAACTTAATTACTTGCTAAATGTTCTTTCAGCTGATTCTCTTAGAAATTCAATGCTTTTAAAGCCCCTACAAAAGCATGCAACTGAATTGCGGTCATTTTTTTGCTTAAACAAAGAGTGAGTCAATTAAAATCTAATTTCATGAAAATAAAATCACTGCCAAATCGCACGTACACCTGGACATGTTTCCATGAGCATTGGACACGGACTGAGAATCAGCATTCTTCCGTCGGCCCCCTGGGCAGAGTTGTTTATAGCAACGGTGCTGTTGTTATAGCAACAAAATGAACATTCGATGCACTCTGGCTCTTTGACGTCAAAGCGACTTCTCAGCAGAATCCAAGCGAATTCGAACCTCTCATCCATCGGGCTTGTTTACTCCTTTGTTTTCTTCTGCTCAAGTGACCCGGTCTGATTTATGACGCCGCGAGTGTTCCATTTGAGACACGTCACCACAAGGCCTGTTCGGTGACTTTACACGCCCAACCCTAAGCATGGAGGGCTGGCACATTTTGTCAGAACGTTAACAGAAGGCATGGTACGGAATCGCGGTCAATCTTTTGTTCAAGTAAAAAGAGTGTGTCAAATGAAATCAAATGAAATTTTAAAACAATCACTACCTAATCGCACGTACACCAGTATATGTTTCCACAACGGACTGGGAATCTACTTCGTTCCGTGGCCCGCTGGGGAGATATGTTTATGGCAACGGTGCTTTTTATATATCCACGGAACAGGCGTACGATGCACTCTGCGTCTTTGACATAACAGTGACTTCTCAGCGGAATCTCAGTAAATTAGCATCTCTCGTCCATCGGGCATGTTTACTATTTCCTCTCCTTTTGCTCAAGTGACCCTGTTTTATCTTTGACGCCTCCGCCGTTCCATTAAAGACACGTCACAGCGGAGAAATGGGGTCGTCGTATTTTCCGTGGACTAGGCTTCCAACAATAACAGTCCTCCTGTGTGTGCGTTTTATGTCTATACTCAATACATGTTCACAACAATAGATGGCGCAAAACAACAGCCTGCAATCTTAAATATTGGTTTTTCTAAAGTTTGTTTTATCAGTATTTTCAAAGAAATTTTTGCGATGATTATTATTCTTTAGTGACTAAAACAAGATTTTGTCATCAAAACCCTATTTTTTCCAAAATATGACTTGAGAAAGGGGAGTAGTCTCATATCCAGAATCGTCTTATATTCGGAATGTCCTTATGTAATGAACAGATTTTCATAAAATTTCAGCACTGAATAGAATCTGCCCTAAAAGAGGAACTAATCACAGCTGTTGTTGGTCTGGATGATACTCTCCTGGATCCAGAACCAATAATACTTACATGTGGGCATGGCGGAGGTATGAGCTCTACCAAGTGCCCTTCTTGTTTTCAAAATGAGCAGCTGCTCAGACGGAATAAAGACTATTTCTAACCAGGCGTGGAGGTCATGCCTGGAGGCCCACCAGGCCTGTGTTTAACCCTGGTTTCTGTGACATGAAGCAAATAGGAGTATTGCTAAACCCCCTCGATGGGACACTAGTCCAACTCGGGTTCTCCCACTGCTCTCCAGTCAAGTTTCCCTGACAATTTTGCTGGTACCCATTTGTACACCTGGGTAGAGTGAGGCAGTGTGGAAGTGAAGAGTTTTACCTGAGAACACTTTGCACAGGCTAAGGCAAGGACTTGAACACAGAATTTTTCCATACCAAGTCAAGCCCATGCTCTCCACTGCGCTACTGCGTCTCCCCTCATCATGGCATGGATGACGTGGAAATATGACTGAATCCTCTTTATTGACAAAAATGCACCACTCTTTGTAATACTTTAAAGCTGTGAGGTCTTGCCTCAGTGAAAGCATTTCAAAGTACTTTCAGAATTCGGAGGACAATAAATGGTGTTTTGCTAAGATTCTTCATTGATTAAATAGTACAGAGGTCAGAGCTTTAAAACTTCAAATTTTTTTTGATATTGTGGCTAATTTTAAATGTTTCAAAGTATTTGGACTTGATATTATGCTGTGAAACCTAAGCATTATGACGTGAAGAAATATGCAGTTTTGGTGACCTTCCTGGCATCAAAGGCTTAGTTTGCCCAGCAGCTGTTATACCTTTACCGTGTGGCTCACGATCGCATTCAGTTTCAAAAATCGGAGTCGGATTCACTAGACCTAGACGCATCACTGAGGCCTGATATTTCTTCTCCATCTGACTCACAAGAACTCATGTCCTGAAGCATTGCCAAAGCCTGACTTAAATTCATCCATTTCCTCTGATCCATTTCTTTTTCTTGTATCCTAACCAGCTTACTAAATAAACTAAATGAATAGAAGAACAGCTCTGTGACAATCACAATTTCTACCTGCAAAATGGGAGAACAAATTGATTCTGACGTCATGACAGCAACTGGCTTATATATGCGCCTGCAAACCATTCAAAAAGTAACAAAATGCAGTCAACCAAGATGCAGTTGACTGCCTTGCGTAGCCGTCAGTGTATGAATGTGTTGCATAAATGGGCATACGTGAGGGATTTAGGCTACTGTCAAGTGCTTTGAGCTGCCAATCTGACTAGCTCCATAGTCAGCCGCTATATAGTCCATTTACATTCTTTTGCACTGGGACTAATGGAGGTCAAAATGACCTTGTGGCAGTTCTAGGTGTAATCAGTGATGTTTTTTCTGTCTCTGTTATTGCAGAATCCCAAGAATCATGCCGGTGAGTGATGCAGTGGCATCTGAGGGTCCGAAGATAAAGAGCATCCAGTAAAGGTTTCGGCCTAGTCCCTTACACGCAGAGATTTTTCCAGTTACTCTGAATCTTTTGATGATGTCATGTACTGAAGATGATGAGACCTTCAATGCCTTTGCAATTTAACGTCGAGGAGCAGTGTTTTTAAAGTATTCAAAATTTTTTTTCATGCAAGCCTTCACAGGTGGGAGAGCTTCTGGCCATCTTTACTTCTGAGAAACTCAGCCTCTCAATGACAACCCTTTTATAAGTACCCGGTAATCATGTTGCGCAGCAGATGACAGTTAGCAAGTAATTAAGTTAAATGTTCTTTCAGCTGATTCTCTTGGAAATTCAATGCTTTTAAAGCCCCTTTTTATAAGTGTCCCAACTTTTTTGAGACCTGTAGCTGCCGGAGAATTTGAAACCTCCGCTGATCCATTTAAGTCACGTCACAGCAGACAGCCTGTTTGGTCACAAGACAAGCCCGACGGCTAAGTGGAGGGCAGGCACATTTTGTCAATACGTAAACAGAAAGCATGCTACTGAATCGCGGTCATTTTTTTGTTTAAACAAAGAGTGAGTCAATTAAAATCTAATTTCATAAAAATAAAATCACTGCCAAATCGCACGTACACCTGGACATGTTTCCAAGAGCATTGGACACGGACTGAGAATCAGCATTCTTCCGTCGGCCCCCTGGGCAGAGTTGTTTATAGCAACGGTGCTGTTGTTATAGCAACAAAATGAACATTCGATGCACTCTGGCTCTTTGACGTCAAAGCGACTTCTCAGCAGAATCCAAGCGAATTCGAACCTCTCATCCATCGGGCTTGTTTACTCCTTTGTTTTCTTCTGCTCAAGTGACCCGGTCTGATTTATGACGCCGCGAGTGTTCCATTTGAGACACGTCACCACAAGGCCTGTTCGGTGACTTTACACGCCCAACCCTAAGCATGGAGGGCTGGCACATTTTGTCAGAACGTTAACAGAAGGCATGGTACGGAATCGCGGTCAATCTTTTGTTCAAGTAAAAAGAGTGTGTCAAATGAAATCAAATTTTAAAACAATCACTACCTAATCGCACGTACACCAGTATATGTTTCCACAACGGACTGGGAATCTACTTCGTTCCGTGGCCCGCTGGGGAGATATGTTTATGGCAACGGTGCTTTTTATATATCCACGGAACAGGCATACGATGCACTCTGCGTCTTTGACATAACAGTGACTTCTCAGCGGAATCTCAGTAAAATTAGCATCTCTCGTCCATCGGGCATGTTTACTATTTCCTCTCCTTTTGCTCAAGTGACCCTGTTTTATCTTTGACGCCTCCGCCGTTCCATTAAAGACACGTCACAGCGGAGAAATGGGGTCGTCGTATTTTCCGTGGACTAGGCTTCCAACAATAACAGTCCTCCTGTGTGTGCGTTTTATGTCTATACTCAATACATGTTCACAACAATAGATGGCGCAAAACAACAGCCTGCAATCTTAAATATTGGTTTTTCTAAAGTTTGTTTTATCAGTATTTTCAAAGAAATTTTTGCGATGATTATTATTCTTTAGTGACTAAAACAAGATTTTGTCATCAAAACCCTATTTTTTCCAAAATATGACTTGAGAAAGGGGAGTAGTCTCATATCCAGAATCGTCTTATATTCGGAATGTCCTTATGTAATGAACAGATTTTCATAAAATTTCAGCACTGAATAGAATCTGCCCTAAAAGAGGAACTAATCACAGCTGTTGTTGGTCTGGATGATACTCTCCTGGATCCAGAACCAATAATACTTACATGTGGGCATGGCGGAGGTATGAGCTCTACCAAGTGCCCTTCTTGTTTTCAAAATGAGCAGCTGCTCAGACGGAATAAAGACTATTTCTAACCAGGCGTGGAGGTCATGCCTGGAGGCCCACCAGGCCTGTGTTTAACCCTGGTTTCTGTGACATGAAGCAAATAGGAGTATTGCTAAACCCCCTCGATGGGACACTAGTCCAACTCGGGTTCTCCCACTGCTCTCAGTCAAGTTTCCCTGACAATTTTGCTGGTACCCATTTGTACACCTGGGTAGAGTGAGGCAGTGTGGAAGTGAAGAGTTTTACCTGAGAACACTTTGCACAGGCTAAGGCAAGGACTTGAACACAGAATTTTTCCATACCAAGTCAAGCCCATGCTCTCCACTGCGCTACTGCGTCTCCCCTCATCATGGCATGGATGACGTGGAAATATGACTGAATCCTCTTTATTGACAAAAATGCACCACTCTTTGTAATACTTTAAAGCTGTGAGGTCTTGCCTCAGTGAAAGCATTTCAAAGTACTTTCAGAATTCGGAGGACAATAAATGGTGTTTTGCTAAGATTCTTCATTGATTAAATAGTACAGAGGTCAGAGCTTTAAAACTTCAATTTTTTTGCTATTGTGGCTAATTTTAAATGTTTCAAAGTATTTGGACTTGATATTATGCTGTGAAACCTAAGCATTATGACGTGAAGAAATATGCAGTTTTGGTGACCTTCCTGGCATCAAAGGCTTAGTTTGCCCAGCAGCTGTTATACCTTTACCGTGTGGCTCACGATCGCATTCAGTTTCAAAAATCGGAGTCGGATTCACTAGACCTAGACGCATCACTGAGGCCTGATATTTCTTCTCCATCTGACTCACAAGAACTCATGTCCTGAAGCATTGCCAAAGCCTGACTTAAATTCATCCATTTCCTCTGATCCATTTCTTTTTCTTGTATCCTAACCAGCTTACTAAATAAACTAAATGAATAGAAGAACAGCTCTGTGACAATCACAATTTCTACCTGCAAAATGGGAGAACAAATTGATTCTGACGTCATGACAGCAACTGGCTTATATATGCGCCTGCAAACCATTCAAAAAGTAACAAAATGCAGTCAACCAAGATGCAGTTGACTGCCTTGCGTAGCCGTCAGTGTATGAATGTGTTGCATAAATGGGCATACGTGAGGGATTTAGGCTACTGTCAAGTGCTTTGAGCTGCCAATCTGACTAGCTCCATAGTCAGCCGCTATATAGTCCATTTACATTCTTTTGCACTGGGACTAATGGAGGTCAAAATGACCTTGTGGCAGTTCTAGGTGTAATCAGTGATGTTTTTTCTGTCTCTGTTATTGCAGAATCCCAAGAATCATGCCGGTGAGTGATGCAGTGGCATCTGAGGGTCCGAAGATAAAGGGCATCCAGTAAAGGTTTCGGCCTAGTCCCTTACACGCAGAGATTTTTCCAGTTACTCTGAATCTTTTGATGATGTCATGTACTGAAGATGATGAGACCTTCAATGCCTTTGCAATTTAACGTCGAGGAGCAGTGTTCTTAAAGTATTCAAAATTTTTTTTCATGCAAGCCTTCACAGGTGGGAGAGCTTCTGGCCATCTTTACTTCTGAGAAACTCAGCCTCTCAATGACAACCCTTTAATAAGTACCCGGTAATCATGTTGCGCAGCAGATGACAGTTAGCAAGTAATTAAGTTAAATGTTCTTTCAGCTGATTCTCTTGGAAATTCAATGCTTTTAAAGCCCCTTTTTATAAGTGTCCCAACTTTTTTGAGACCTGTAGCTGCCGGAGAATTTGAAACCTCCGCTGATCCATTTAAGTCACGTCACAGCAGACAGCCTGTTTGGTCACAAGAGAAGCCCGACGGCTAAGTGGAGGGCAGGCACATTTTGTCAATACGTAAACAGAAAGCATGCTCCTGAATGGCGGTCATTTTTTTGTTTAAACAAAGAGTGAGTCAATTAAAATCTAATTTCATAAAAATAAAATAACTGCCAAATCGCACGTACACCTGGACATGTTTCCATGAGCATTGGACACGGACTGAGAATCAGCATTCTTCCGTCGGCCCCCTGGGCAGAGTTGTTTATAGCCACGGTGCTGTTGTTATAGCAACAAAATGAACATTCGATGCACTCTGGCTCTTTGACGTCAAAGCGACTTCTCAGCAGAATCCAAGAGATTTCGAACCTCTGATCCATCGGGCTTGTTTGCTCCTTTGTTTTCTTCTGCTCAAGTGACCCGGTCTGATTTATGACGCCTCGAGTGTTCCATTTAATACACGTCACCACAAGGCCTGTTCGGTGACTTTACACGCCCAACCCTAAGCATGGAGGGCTGGCACATTTTGTCAGAACGTTAACAGAAAGCATGGTACGGAATCTCGGTCAATCTTTTGTTCAAGTAAAAAGAGTATGTCAAATGAAATCAAATGAAATTTAAAAACAATCACTACCTAATCGCACGTACACCAGTATATGTTTCCACAACGGACTGGGAATCTACTTCGTTCCGTGACCCGCTGGGGAGATATGTTTATGGCAACGGTGCTTTTTATATATCCACGGAACAGGCATACGATGCACTCTGCGTCTTTGACATAACAGTGACTTCTCAGCGGAATCTCAGTAAATTAGCATCTCTCGTCCATCGGGCATGTTTACTATTTCCTCTCCTTTTGCTCAAGTGACCCTATTTTATCTTTGACGCCTCCGCCGTTCCATTTAAGACACGTCACAGCGGAGAAATGGGGTCGTCGTATTTTCCGTGGACTAGGCATCCAACAATAACAGTCATCCTGTGTGTGCGTTTTATATCTATACTCAATACATGTTCACAACAATAGATGGCGCAAAACAACAGCCTTCAATCTTTGAAATTGGTTTTTCTTTCAGTTTGTTTTATCAGTATTTTCAAAGAAATTTTTGCGATGATTATTATTCTTTAGTGACTAAAACAAGATTTTGTCATCAAAACCCTATTTTTTCCAAAATATGACTTGAGAAAGGGGAGTAGTCTCATATCCAGAATCGTCTTATATTCGGAATGTCCTTATGTAATGAACAGATTTTCATAAAATTTCAGCACTGAATAGAATCTGCCCTAAAAGAGGAACTAATCACAGCTGTTGTTGGTCTGGATGATACTCTCCTGGATCCAGAACCAATAATACTTACATGTGGGCATGGCGGAGGTATGAGCTCTACCAAGTGCCCTTCTTGTTTTCAAAATGAGCAGCTGCTCAGACGGAATAAAGACTATTTCTAACCAGACGTGGAGGTCATGCCTGGAGGCCCACCAGGCCTGTGTTTAACCCTGGTTTCTGTGACATGAAGCAAATAGGAGTATTGCTAAACCCCCTCGATGGGACACTAGTCCAACTCGGGTTCTCCCACTGCTCTCAGTCAAGTTTCCCTGACAATTTTGCTGGTACCCATTTGTACACCTGGGTAGAGTGAGGCAGTGTGGAAGTGAAGAGTTTTACCTGAGAACACTTTGCACAGGCTAAGGCAAGGACTTGAACACAGAATTTTTCCATACCAAGTCAAGCACATGCTCTCCACTGCGCTACTGCGTCTCCCCTCATCATGGCATGGATGACGTGGAAATATGACTGAATCCTCTTTATTGACAAAAATGCACCACTCTTTGTAATACTTTAAAGCTGTGAGGTCTTGCCTCAGTGAAAGCATTTCAAAGTACTTTCAGAATTCGGAGGACAATAAATGGTGTTTTGCTAAGATTCTTCATTGATTAAATAGTACAGAGGTCAGAGCTTTAAAACTTCAAATTTTTTTTGATATTGTGGCGAATTTTAAATGTTTCAAAGTATTTGGACTTGATATTATGCTGTGAAACCTAAGCATTATGACGTGAATAAATATGCAGTTTTGGTGACCTTCCTGGCATCAAAGGCTTAGTTTGCCCAGCAGCTGTGATACCTTTACCGTGTGGCTCACGATCGCATTCAGTTTCAAAAATCGGAGTCGGATTCACTAGACCTAGACGCATCACTGAGGCCTGATATTTCTTCTCCATCTGACTCACAAGAACTCATGTCCTGAAGCATTGCCAAAGCCTGACTTACATTCATCCATTTCCTCTGATCCATTTCTTTTTCTTGTATCCTAACCAGCTTACTAAATAAACTAGATGAATAGAAGAACAGCTCTGGACAATCACAATTTCTACCTGCAAAATGGGAGAACAAATTGATTCTGACGTCATGACAGCAACTGGCTTATATATGCGCCTGCAAACCATTCAAAAAGTAACAAAATGCAGTCAACCAAGATGCAGTTGACTGCCTTGCGTAGCCGTCAGTGTATGAATGTGTTGCATAAATGGGCATACGTGAGGGATTTAGGCTACTGTCAAGTGCTTTGAGCTGCCAATCTGACTAGCTCCATAGTCAGCCGCTATATAGTCCATTTACATTCTTTTGCACTGGGACTAATGGAGGTCAAAATGACCTTGTGGCAGTTCTAGGTGTAATCAGTGATGTTTTTTCTGTCTCTGTTATTGCAGAATCCCAAGAATCATGCCGGTGAGTGATGCAGTGGCATCTGAGGGTCCGAAGATAAAGGGCATCCAGTAAAGGTTTCGGCCTAGTCCCTTACACGCAGAGATTTTTCCAGTTACTCTGAATCTTTTGATGATGTCATGTACTGAAGATGATGAGACCTTCAATGCCTTTGCAATTTAACGTCGAGGAGCAGTATTTTTAAAGTATTCAAAATTTTTTTTCATGCAAGCCTTCACAGGTGGGAGAGCTTCTGGCCATCTTTACTTCTGAGAAACTCAGCCTCTCAATGACAACCCTTTTATAAATACCCGGTAATCATGTTGCGCAGCAGATGACAGTTAGCAAGTAATTAAGTTAAATGTTCTTTCAGCTGATTCTCTTGGAAATTCAATGCTTTTAAAGCCCCTTTTTATAAGTGTCCCAACTTTTTTGAGACCTGTAGCTGCCGGAGAATTTGAAACCTCCGCTGATCCATTTAAGTCACGTCACAGCAGACAGCCTGTTTGGTCACAAGAGAAGCCCGACGGCTAAGTGGAGGGCAGGCACATTTTGTCAATACGTAAACAGAAAGCATGCTACTGAATGGCGGTCATTTTTTTGTTTAAACAAAGAGTGAGTCAATTAAAATCTAATTTCATAAAAATAAAATAACTGCCAAATCGCACGTACACCTGGACATGTTTCCATGAGCATTGGACACGGACTGAGAATCAGCATTCTTCCGTCGGCCCCCTGGGCAGAGTTGTTTATAGCCACGGTGCTGTTGTTATAGCAACAAAATGAACATTCGATGCACTCTGGCTCTTTGACGTCAAAGCGACTTCTCAGCAGAATCCAAGAGATTTCGAACCTCTGATCCATCGGGCTTGTTTGCTCCTTTGTTTTCTTCTGCTCAAGTGACCCGGTCTGATTTATGACGCCTCGAGTGTTCCATTTAATACACGTCACCACAAGGCCTGTTCGGTGACTTTACACGCCCAACCCTAAGCATGGAGGGCTGGCACATTTTGTCAGAACGTTAACAGAAAGCATGGTACGGAATCTCGGTCAATCTTTTGTTCAAGTAAAAAGAGTATGTCAAATGAAATCAAATGAAATTTAAAAACAATCACTACCTAATCGCACGTACACCAGTATATGTTTCCACAACGGACTGGGAATCTACTTCGTTCCGTGACCCGCTGGGGAGATATGTTTATGGCAACGGTGCTTTTTATATATCCACGGAACAGGCATACGATGCACTCTGCGTCTTTGACATAACAGTGACTTCTCAGCGGAATCTCAGTAAATTAGCATCTCTCGTCCATCGGGCATGTTTACTATTTCCTCTCCTTTTGCTCAAGTGACCCTATTTTATCTTTGACGCCTCCGCCGTTCCATTTAAGACACGTCACAGCGGAGAAATGGGGTCGTCGTATTTTCCGTGGACTAGGCATCCAACAATAACAGTCATCCTGTGTGTGCGTTTTATATCTATACTCAATACATGTTCACAACAATAGATGGCGCAAAACAACAGCCTTCAATCTTTGAAATTGGTTTTTCTTTCAGTTTGTTTTATCAGTATTTTCAAAGAAATTTTTGCGATGATTATTATTCTTTAGTGACTAAAACAAGATTTTGTCATCAAAACCCTATTTTTTCCAAAATATGACTTGAGAAAGGGGAGTAGTCTCATATCCAGAATCGTCTTATATTCGGAATGTCCTTATGTAATGAACAGATTTTCATAAAATTTCAGCACTGAATAGAATCTGCCCTAAAAGAGGAACTAATCACAGCTGTTGTTGGTCTGGATGATACTCTCCTGGATCCAGAACCAATAATACTTACATGTGGGCATGGCGGAGGTATGAGCTCTACCAAGTGCCCTTCTTGTTTTCAAAATGAGCAGCTGCTCAGACGGAATAAAGACTATTTCTAACCAGACGTGGAGGTCATGCCTGGAGGCCCACCAGGCCTGTGTTTAACCCTGGTTTCTGTGACATGAAGCAAATAGGAGTATTGCTAAACCCCCTCGATGGGACACTAGTCCAACTCGGGTTCTCCCACTGCTCTCAGTCAAGTTTCCCTGACAATTTTGCTGGTACCCATTTGTACACCTGGGTAGAGTGAGGCAGTGTGGAAGTGAAGAGTTTTACCTGAGAACACTTTGCACAGGCTAAGGCAAGGACTTGAACACAGAATTTTTCCATACCAAGTCAAGCACATGCTCTCCACTGCGCTACTGCGTCTCCCCTCATCATGGCATGGATGACGTGGAAATATGACTGAATCCTCTTTATTGACAAAAATGCACCACTCTTTGTAATACTTTAAAGCTGTGAGGTCTTGCCTCAGTGAAAGCATTTCAAAGTACTTTCAGAATTCGGAGGACAATAAATGGTGTTTTGCTAAGATTCTTCATTGATTAAATAGTACAGAGGTCAGAGCTTTAAAACTTCAAATTTTTTTTGATATTGTGGCGAATTTTAAATGTTTCAAAGTATTTGGACTTGATATTATGCTGTGAAACCTAAGCATTATGACGTGAATAAATATGCAGTTTTGGTGACCTTCCTGGCATCAAAGGCTTAGTTTGCCCAGCAGCTGTGATACCTTTACCGTGTGGCTCACGATCGCATTCAGTTTCAAAAATCGGAGTCGGATTCACTAGACCTAGACGCATCACTGAGGCCTGATATTTCTTCTCCATCTGACTCACAAGAACTCATGTCCTGAAGCATTGCCAAAGCCTGACTTACATTCATCCATTTCCTCTGATCCATTTCTTTTTCTTGTATCCTAACCAGCTTACTAAATAAACTAGATGAATAGAAGAACAGCTCTGTGACAATCACAATTTCTACCTGCAAAATGGGAGAACAAATTGATTCTGACGTCATGACAGCAACTGGCTTATATATGCGCCTGCAAACCATTCAAAAAGTAACAAAATGCAGTCAACCAAGATGCAGTTGACTGCCTTGCGTAGCCGTCAGTGTATGAATGTGTTGCATAAATGGGCATACGTGAGGGATTTAGGCTACTGTCAAGTGCTTTGAGCTGCCAATCTGACTAGCTCCATAGTCAGCCGCTATATAGTCCATTTACATTCTTTTGCACTGGGACTAATGGAGGTCAAAATGACCTTGTGGCAGTTCTAGGTGTAATCAGTGATGTTTTTTCTGTCTCTGTTATTGCAGAATCCCAAGAATCATGCCGGTGAGTGATGCAGTGGCATCTGAGGGTCCGAAGATAAAGGGCATCCAGTAAAGGTTTCGGCCTAGTCCCTTACACGCAGAGATTTTTCCAGTTACTCTGAATCTTTTGATGATGTCATGTACTGAAGATGATGAGACCTTCAATGCCTTTGCAATTTAACGTCGAGGAGCAGTATTTTTAAAGTATTCAAAATTTTTTTTCATGCAAGCCTTCACAGGTGGGAGAGCTTCTGGCCATCTTTACTTCTGAGAAACTCAGCCTCTCAATGACAACCCTTTTATAAATACCCGGTAATCATGTTGCGCAGCAGATGACAGTTAGCAAGTAATTAAGTTAAATGTTCTTTCAGCTGATTCTCTTGGAAATTCAATGCTTTTAAAGCCCCTTTTTATAAGTGTCCCAACTTTTTTGAGACCTGTAGCTGCCGGAGAATTTGAAACCTCCGCTGATCCATTTAAGTCACGTCACAGCAGACAGCCTGTTTGGTCACAAGAGAAGCCCGACGGCTAAGTGGAGGGCAGGCACATTTTGTCAATACGTAAACAGAAAGCATGCTACTGAATCGCGGTCATTTTTTTGTTTAAACAAAGAGTGAGTCAATTAAAATCTAATTTCATAAAAATAAAATCACTGCCAAATCGCACGTACACCTGGACATGTTTCCATGAGCATTGGACACGGACTGAGAATCAGCAATCTTCCGTCGGCCCCCTGGGCAGAGTTGTTTATAGCAACGGTGCTGTTGTTATAGCAACAAAATGAACATTCGATGCACTCTGGCTCTTTGACGTCAAAGCGACTTCTCAGCAGAATCCAAGCGAATTCGAACCTCTCATCCATCGGGCTTGTTTACTCCTTTGTTTTGTTCTGCTCAAGTGACCCGGTCTGATTTATGACGCCGCGAGTGTTCCATTTGAGACACGTCACCACAAGGCCTGTTCGGTGACTTTACACGCCCAACCCTAAGCATGGAGGGCTGGCACATTTTGTCAGAACGTTAACAGAAAGCATGGTACGGAATCGCGGTCAATCTTTTGTTCAAGTAAAAAGAGTGTGTCAAATGAAATCAAATGAAATTTTAAAACAATCACTACCTAATCGCACGTACACCAGTATATGTTTCCACAACGGACTGGGAATCTACTTCGTTCCGTGGCCCGCTGGGGAGATATGTTTATGGCAACGGTGCTTTTTATATATCCACGGAACAGGCGTACGATGCACTCTGCGTCTTTGACATAACAGTGACTTCTCAGCGGAATCTCAGTAAATTAGCATCTCTCGTCCATCGGGCATGTTTACTATTTCCTCTCCTTTTGCTCAAGTGACCCTGTTTTATCTTTGACGCCTCCGCCGTTCCATTAAAGACACGTCACAGCGGAGAAATGGGGTCGTCGTATTTTCCGTGGACTAGGCTTCCAGCAATAACAGTCCTCCTGTGTGTGCGTTTTATGTCTATACTCAATACATGTTCACAACAATAGATGGCGCAAAACAACAGCCTGCAATCTTTAATATTGGTTTTTCTTCCAGTTTGTTTTATCAGTATTTTCAAAGAAATTTTTGCGATGATTATTATTCTTTAGTGACTAAAACAAGATTTTGTCATCAAAACCCTATTTTTTCCAAAATATGACTTGAGAAAGGGGAGTAGTCTCATATCCAGAATCGTCTTATATTCGGAATGTCCTTATGTAATGAACAGATTTTCATAAAATTTCAGCACTGAATAGAATCTGCCCTAAAAGAGGAACTAATCACAGCTGTTGTTGGTCTGGATGATACTCTCCTGGATCCAGAACCAATAATACTTACATGTGGGCATGGCGGAGGTATGAGCTCTACCAAGTGCCCTTCTTGTTTTCAAAATGAGCAGCTGCTCAGACGGAATAAAGACTATTTCTAACCAGGCGTGGAGGTCATGCCTGGAGGCCCACCAGGCCTGTGTTTAACCCTGGTTTCTGTGACATGAAGCAAATAGGAGTATTGCTAAACCCCCTCGATGGGACACTAGTCCAACTCGGGTTCTCCCACTGCTCTCAGTCAAGTTTCCCTGACAATTTTGCTGGTACCCATTTGTACACCTGGGTAGAGTGAGGCAGTGTGGAAGTGAAGAGTTTTACCTGAAAACACTTTGCACAGGCTAAGGCAAGGACTTGAACACAGAATTTTTCCATCCCAAGTCAAGCCCATGCTCTCCACTGCGCTACTGCGTCTCCCCTCATCATGGCATGGATGACGTGGAAATATGACTGAATCCTCTTTATTGACAAAAATGCACCACTCTTTGTAATACTTTAAAGCTGTGAGGTCTTGCCTCAGTGAAAGCATTTCAAAGTACTTTCAGAATTCGGAGGACAATAAATGGTGTTTTGCTAAGATTCTTCATTGATTAAATAGTATAGAGGTCAGAGCTTTAAAACTTCAATTTTTTTGCTATTGTGGCTAATTTTAAATGTTTCAAAGTATTTGGACTTGAAATTATGCTGTGAAACCTAAGCATTATGACGTGAATAAATATGCAGTTTTGGTGACCTTCCTGGCATCAAAGGCTTAGTTTGCCCAGCAGCTGTGATACCTTTACCGTGTGGCTCACGATCGCATTCAGTTTCATAATCGGAGTCGGATTCACTAGACGTAGACGCATCACTGAGCCCTGATATTTCTTCTCCATCTGACTCACAAGAACTCATGTCCTGAAGCATTGCCAAAGCCTGACTTACATTCATCCATTTCCTCTGATCCATTTCTTTTTCTTGTATCCTAACCAGCTTACTAAATAAACTAAATGAATAGAAGAACAGCTCTGTGACAATCACAATTTCTACCTGCAAAATGGGAGAACAAATTGATTCTGAGGTCATGACAGCAACTGGCTTATATATGCGCCTGCACACCATTCAAAAAGTAACAAAATGCAGTCAACCAAGATGCAGTTGACTGCCTTGCGTAGCCGTCAGTGTATGAATGTGTTGCATAAATGGGTATACGTGAGGGATTTAGGCTATGGTCAAGTGCTTTGAGCTGCCAATCTGACTAGCTCCATAGTCAGCCGCTATATAGTCCATCTACATTCTTTTGCACTGGGACTAATGGAGGTCAAAATGACCTTGTGGCAGTTCTAGGAATAATCAGTGATGTTTTTTCTTTCTCTGTTATTGCAGAATCCCAAGAATCATGCCGGTGAGTGATGCAGTGGCATCTGAGGGTCCGAAGATAAAGGGCATCCACTAAAGGTTTCGGCCTAGTCCCTTACATGCAGAGATTTTTCCAGTTACTCTGAATCTTTTGATGATGTCATGTACTGAAGATGATGAGACCTTCAATGCTTTTGCAATTTAACGTCGAGGAGCAGTGTTTTTAAAGTATTCAACATTTTTTTTCATGCAAGCCTTCACAGGTGGGAGAGCTTCTGGCCATCTTTACTTCTGAGAAACTCAGCCTCTCAATGACAACCCTTTTATAAGTAATCATGTTGCGCAGCAGATGACAGTTAACTTAATTACTTGCTAAATGTTCTTTCAGCTGATTCTCTTAGAAATTCAATGCTTTTAAAGCCCCTTTTTACAAGTGTCCCAACTTTTTTGAGAACTGTAGCTGCCGGAGAATTTGAAACCTCCGCTGATCCATTTAAGTCACGTCACAGCAGACAGCCTGTTTGGTCACAAGCCAAGCCCGACGGCTAAGTAGAGGGCAGGCACATTTTGTCAATACGTAAACAAAAAGCATGCAACTGAATTGCGGTCATTTTTTTGCTTAAACAACGAGTGAGTCAATTAAAATCTAATTTCATAAAAATAAAATCACTGCCAAATCGCACGTACACCTGGACATGTTTCCATGAGCATTGGACACGGACTGAGAGTCAGCATTCTTCCGTCGGCCCCCTGGGCAGAGTTGTTTATAGCAACAAAATGAACATTCGATGCACTCTGGCTCTTTGACGTCAAAGCGACTTCTCAGCAGAATCCAAGCGAATTCGAACCTCTCATCCATCGGGCTTGTTTACTCCTTTGTTTTCTTCTGCTCAAGTGACCCGGTCTGATTTATGACGCCGGGAGTGTTCCATTTGAGACACGTCACCACAAGGCCTGTTCGGTGACTTTACACGCCCAACCCTAAGCATGGAGGGCTGGCACATTTTGTCAGAACGTTAACAGAAAGCATGGGACGGAATCGCGGTCAATCTTTTGTTCAAGTAAGAAGAGTGTGTCAAATGAAATCAAATGAAATGTTAAAACAATCACTACCTAATCGCGCGTACACCAGTATATGTTTCCACAACGGACTGGGAATCTACTTCGTTCCGTGGCCCGCTGGGGAGATATGTTTATGGCAACGGTGCTTTTTATATATCCACGGAACAGGCATACGATGCACTCTGCGTCTTTGACATAACAGTGACTTCTCAGCGGAATCTCAGTAAATTAGCATCTCTCGTCCATCGGGCATGTTTACTATTTCCTCTCCTTTTGCTCAAGTGACCCTGTTTTATCTTTGACGCCTCCGCCGTTCCATTAAAGACACGTCACAGCGGAGAAATGGGGTCGTCGTATTTTCCGTGGACTCGGCTTCCAACAATAACAGTCCTCATGTGTGTGCGTTTTATGTCTATACTCAATACATGTTCACAACAATAGATGGCGCAAAACAACAGCCTGCAATCTTAAATATTGGTTTTTCTTCCAGTTTGTTTTATCAGTATTTTCAAAGAAATTTTTGCGATGATTATTATTCTTTAGTGACTAAAACATGATTTTGTCATCAAAACCCTATTTTTTCCAAAATATGACTTGAGAAAGGGGAGTAGTCTCATATCCAGAATCGTCTTATATTCGGAATGTCCTTATGTAATGAACAGATTTTCATAAAATTTCAGCACTGAATAGAATCTGCCCTAAAAGAGGAACTAATCACAGCTGTATTTGGTCTGGATGATACTCTCCTGGATCCAGAACCAATAATACTTACATGTGGGCATGGCGGAGGTATGAGCTCTACCAAGTGCCCTTCTTGTTTTCAAAATGAGCAGCTGCTCATACGGAATAAAGACTATTTCTAACCAGGCGTGGAGGTCATGCCTGGAGGCCCACCAGGCCTGTGTTTAACCCTGGTTTCTGTGACATGAAGCAAATAGGAGTATTGCTAAACCCCCTCGATGGGACACTAGTCCAACTCGGGCTCTCCCACTGCTCTCAGTCAAGTTTCCCTGACAATTTTGCTGGTACCCATTTGTACACCTGGGTAGAGTGAGGCAGTGTGGAAGTGAAGAGTTTTACCTGAGAACACTTTGCACAGGCTAAGGCAAGGACTTGAACACAGAATTTTTCCATACCAAGTCAAGCCCATGCTCTCCACTGCGCTACTGCGTCTCCCCTCATCATGGCATGGATGACGTGGAAATATGACTGGATCCTCTTTATTGACAAAAATGCACCACTCTTTGTAATACTTTAAAGCTGTGAGGTCTTGCCTCAGTGAAAGCATTTCAAAGTACTTTCAGAATTCGGAGGACAATAAATGGTGTTTTGCTAAGATTCTTCATTGATTAAATAGTACAGAGGTCAGAGCTTTAAAACTTCAAATTTTTTTTGATATTGTGGCTAATTTTAAATGTTTCAAAGTATTTGGACTTGATATTATGCTGTGAAACCTAAGCATTATGACGTGAAGAAATATGCAGTTTTGGTGACCTTCCTGGCATCAAAGGCTTAGTTTGCCCAGCAGCTGTGATACCTTTACCGTGTGGCTCACGATCGCATTCAGTTTCAAAAATCGGAGTCGGATTCACTAGACCTAGACGCATCACTGAGGCCTGATATTTCTTCTCCATCTGACTCACAAGAACTCATGTCCTGAAGCATTGCCAAAGCCTGACTTACATTCATCCATTTCCTCTGATCCATTTCTTTTTCTTGTATCCTAACCAGCTTACTAAATAAACTAAATGAATAGAAGAACAGCTCTGTGACAATCACAATTTCTACCTGCAAAATGGGAGAACAAATTGATTCTGACGTCATGACAGCAACTGGCTTATATATGCGCCTGCACACCATTCAAAAAGTAACAAAATGCAGTCAACCAAGATGCAGTTGACTGCCTTGCGTAGCCGTCAGTGTATGAATGTGTTGCATAAATGGGCATACGTGAGGGATTTAGGCTACTGTCAAGTGCTTTGAGCTGCCAATCTGACTAGCTCCATAGTCAGCCGCTATATAGTCCATTTACATTCTTTTGCACTGGGACTAATGGAGGTCAAAATGACCTTGTGGCAGTTCTAGGTATAATCAGTGATGTTTTTTCTTTCTCTGTTATTGCAGAATCCCAAGAATCATGCCGGTGAGTGATGCAGTGGCATCTGAGGGTCCGAAGATAAAGGGCATCCAGTAAAGGTTTCGGCCTAGTCCCTTACACGCAGAGATTTTTCCAGTTACTCTGAATCTTTTGATGATGTCATGTACTGAAGATGATGAGACCTTCAATGCTTTTGCAATTTAACGTCGAGGAGCAGTGTTTTTAAAGTATTCAACATTTTTTTTCATGCAAGCCTTCACAGGTGGGAGAGCTTCTGGCCATCTTTACTTCTGAGAAACTCAGCCTCTCAATGACAACCCTTTTATAAGTAATCATGTTGCGCAGCAGATGACAGTTAACTTAATTACTTGCTAAATGTTCTTTCAGCTGATTCTCTTAGAAATTCAATGCTTTTAAAGCCCCTTTTTACAAGTGTCCCAACTTTTTTGAGACCTGTAGCTGCCGGAGGATTTGAAACCTCCGCTGATCCATTTAAGTCACGTCACAGCAGACAGCCTGTTTGGTCACAAGACAAGCCCGACGGCTAAGTGGAGGGCAGGCACATTTTGTCAATACGTAAACAAAAAGCATGCAACTGAATCGCGGTCATTTTTTTGTTTCAACAAAGAGTGAGTCAATTAAAATCTAATTTCATAAAAATAAAATCACTGCCAAATCGCACGTACACCTGGACATGTTTCCATGAGCATTGGACACGGACTGAGAATCAGCGTTCTTCCGTCGGCCCCCTGGGCAGAGTTGTTTATAGCAACGGTGCTGTTGTTATAGCAACAAAATGAACATTCGATGCACTCGGGCTCTTTGACGTCAAAGCGACTTCTCAGCAGAATCCAAGAGATTTCGAACCTCTGATCCATCGGGCTTGTTTGCTCCTTTGTTTTCTTCTGCTCAAGTGACCCGGTCTGATTTATGACGCCTCGAGTGTTCCATTTAATACACGTCACCACAAGGCCTGTTCGGTGACTTTACACGCCCAACCCTAAGCATGGAGGGCTGGCACATTTTGTCAGAACGTTAACAGAAAGTACGGTACGGAATCGCTGTCAATCTTTTGTTCAAGTAAAAAGAGTTTGTCAAATGAAATCAAATGAAATTTAAAAACAATCACTACCTAATCGCACGTACACCAGTATATGTTTCCACAACGGACTGGGAATCTACTTCGTTCCGTGGCCCGCTGGGGAGATATGTTTATGGCAACGGTGCTTTTTATATATCCACGGAACAGGCATACGATGCACTCTGCGTCTTTGACATAACAGTGACTTCTCAGCGGAATCTCAGTAAATTAGCATCTCTCGTCCATCGGGCATGTTTACTATTTCCTCTCCTTTTGCTCAAGTGACCCTGTTTTATCTTTGACGCCTCCGCCGTTCCATTAAAGACACGTCACAGCGGAGAAATGGGGTCGTCGTATTTTCCGTGGACTAGGCTTCCAACAATAACAGTCCTCCTGTGCGTGCGTTTTATGTCTATACTCAATACATGTTCACAACAATAGATGGCGCAAAACAACAGCCTGCAATCTTAAATATTGGTTTTTCTTCCAGTTTGTTTTATCAGTATTTTCAAAGAAATTTTTGCGATGATTATTATTCTTTAGTGACTAAAACAAGATTTTGTCATCAAAACCCTATTTTTTCCAAAATATGACTTGAGAAAGGGGAGTAGTCTCATATCCAGAACCGTCTTATATTCGGAATGTCCTTATGTAATGAACAGATTTTCATAAAATTTCAGCACTGAATAGAATCTGCCCTAAAAGAGGAACTAATCACAGCTGTTGTTGGTCTGGATGATACTCTCCTGGATCCAGAACCAATAATACTTACATGTGGGCATGGCGGAGGTATGAGCTCTACCAAGTGCCCTTCTTGTTTTCAAAATGAGCAGCTGCTCAGACGGAATAAAGACTATTTCTAACCAGGCGTGGAGGTCATGCCTGGAGGCCCACCAGGCCTGTGTTTAACCCTGGTTTCTGTGACATGAAGCAAATAGGAGTATTGCTAAACCCCCTCGATGGGACACTAGTCCAACTCGGGTTCTCCCACTGCTCTCAGTCAAGTTTCCCTGACAATTTTGCTGGTACCCATTTGTACACCTGGGTAGAGTGAGGCAGTGTGGAAGTGAAGAGTTTTACCTGAGAACACTTTGCACAGGCTAAGGCAAGGACTCGAACACAGAATTTTTCCATACCAAGTCAAGCCCATGCTCTCCACTGCGCTACTGCGTCTCCCCTCATCATGGCATGGATGACGTGGAAATATGACTGAATCCTCTTTATTGACAAAAATGCACCACTCTTTGTAATACTTTAAACCTGTGAGGTCTTGCCTCAGTGAAAGCATTTCAAAGTACTTTCAGAATTCGTAGGACAATAAATGGTGTTTTGCTAAGATTCTTTATTGATTAAATAGTATAGAGGTCAGAGCTTTAAAACTTCAATTTTTTTGCTATTGTGGCTAATTTTAAATGTTTCAAAGTATTTGGACTTGAAATTATGCTGTGAAACCTAAGCATTATGACGTGAATAAATATGCAGTTTTGGTGACCTTCCTGGCATCAAAGGCTTAGTTTGCCCAGCAGCTGTGATACCTTTACCGTGTGGCTCACGATCGCATTCAGTTTCAAAATCGGAGTCGGATTCACTAGACCTAGACGCATCACTGAGCCCTGATATTTCTTCGCCATCTGACTCACAAGAACTCATGTCCTGAAGCATTGCCAAAGCCTGACTTACATTCATCCATTTCCTCTGATCCATTTCTTTTTCTTGTATCCTAACCAGCTTACTAAATAAACTAAATGAATAGAAGAACAGCTCTGTGACAATCACAATTTCTACCTGCAAAATGGGAGAACAAATTGATTCTGACGTCATGACAGCAACTGGCTTATATATGCGCCTGCACACCATTCAAAAAGTAACAAAATGCAGTCAACCAAGATGCAGTTGACTGCCTTGCGTAGCCGTCAGTGTAATGAATGTGTTGCATAAATGGGCATACGTGAGGGATTTAGGCTATGGTCAAGTGCTTTGAGCTACCAATCTGACTAGCTCCATAGTCAGCCGCTATATAGTCCATTTACATTCTTTTGCACTGGGACTAATGGAGGTCAAAATGACCTTGTGGCAGTTCTAGGTATAATCAGTGATGTTTTTTCTTTCTCTGTTATTGCAGAATCCCAAGAATCATGCCGGTGAGTGATGCAGTGGCATCTGAGGGTCCGAAGAGTAAAGGGCATCCAGTAAAGGTTTCGGCCTAGTCCCTTACACGCAGAGATTTTTCCAGTTACTCTGAATCTTTTGATGATGTCATGTACTGAAGATGATGAGACCTTCAATGCTTTTGCAATTTAACGTCGAGGAGCAGTGTTTTTAAAGTATTCAACATTTTTTTTCATGCAAGCCTTCACAGGTGGGAGAGCTTCTGGCCATCTTTACTTCTGAGAAACTCAGCCTCTCAATGACAACCCTTTTATAAGTAATCATGTTGCGCAGCAGATGACAGTTAACTTAATTACTTGCTAAATGTTCTTTCAGCTGATTCTCTTAGAAATTCAATGCTTTTAAAGCCCCTTTTTACAAGTGTCCCAACTTTTTTGAGACCTGTAGCTGCCGGAGAATTTGAAACCTCCGCTGATCCATTTAAGTCACGTCACAGCAGACAGCCTGTTTGGTCACAAGACAAGCCCGACGGCTAAGTGGAGGGCAGGCACATTTTGTCAATACGTAAACAAAAAGCATGCAACTGAATTGCGGTCATTTTTTTGCTTAAACAAAGAGTGAGTCAATTAAAATCTAATTTCATAAAAATAAAATCACTGCCAAATCGCACGTACACCTGGACATGTTTCTCATGAGCATTGAACACGGACTGAGAATCAGCATTCTTCCGTCGGCCCCCTGGGCAGAGTTGTTTATTGCAACGGTGCTGTTGTTATAGCAACAAAATGAACATTCGATGCACTCTGGCTCTTTGACGTCAAAGCGACTTCTCAGCAGAATCCAAGCGAATTCGAACCTCTCATCCATCGGGCTTGTTTACTCCTTTGTTTTCTTCTGCTCAAGTGACCCGGTCTGATTTATGACGCCTCGAGTGTTCCATTTGAGACACGTCACCACAAGGCCTGTTCGGTGACTTTCCACGCCCAACCCTAAGCATAGAGGGCTGGCACATTTTGTCAGAACGTTAACAGAAAGCATGGTACGGAATCGCAGTCAATCTTTTGTTCAAGTAAAAAGAGTGTGTCAAATGAAATCAAATGAAATTTTAAAACAATCACTACCTAATCGCACGTACACCAGTATATGTTTCCACAACGGACTGGGAATCTACTTCGTTCCGTGGCCCGCTGGGGAGATATGTTTATGGCAACGGTGCTTTTTATATATCCACGGAACAGGCATACGATGCACTCTGCGTCTTTGACATAAGAGTGATTCTATAATTAGGGGTACATTTCGGATCAACCAAAAAGTTGAAAAATCACTGCACTATTTGGCTTAATATTCCATTTGTTTCTATAGTATATCCTTGGATTGTGCTATATCCCTTAATTGGCAAGCTTAAGTTCGGACAATTTCTTAAATATTCAAATCAAAATAAACACCTTGTTCAATATTTTGTCAACTGTGTTACGGACAAAAGTGGTGTCATAGAAGACATGAACGAAGTACTGTGCATTTGATAGGACAATTATTTGCAACTTCTTGGGTCTATTCATCCAGACTTTTGTTGTTTTTTGTCTAACTGTTTTGAAAATAAGAATTTTGAGCCGAAAATGGATATTCTGCGGGATATTATCATTAAGGATGACAATTTTTTTCAACACAAATCCATATTACACAATTTAAAAGTTACTCAACATTAATTTGTAAGTCATCACTCTCTAGAAATGTCGCTCATCATTTATTTTACAGTTTAGCCAACATTTAAAGTAATTACGGCACAAAAATCATATGTAACACAGTTGACAACAAAATAACACAGTTGACAGGAGTAACACAGTTGACAGGACACATTTGGAAAAGAAGAGAGAAACCTTTCTTTGCAACAAAAACTTTAATTTGATTGATTTATTTTCAACTGAATAGTTTTTTTGTAACATTGCAACATTTTTAATATTCCCCCATCCCCTCCCATCAAGCCTTTCTGTCAATTCTTCCTTCGATCTGTCCTTCCTCCTCTCATTTTTCCCTTTGTCATTTCTCCCCTTCCTCCTTTCATCCTCACTCCTCTCCTTTCATTCTTCCTTTATTCTTTGCATTCTCCCCTGTCATTCCTTCCTTTCTTTTTCTTCATCCTTCTGTCATTCTTTTCACCCCCCTCTCTCTTTTTCTTCCCGAGTTAAACTTAAAACTGAGTTAAGTACATTCCACTCAAAGCAATTAATTAAACTGGCCAAAAATGTTAGGTGTCAAATAAAGGTTACGTAAAGCTATTGCGTGGAACCAGTTGACATAACATTTGTAAGGAAATCTAACATTTCACGGGGTTTCACTTTTTTGAGTGCAAGGAAACATGAACTATACAAGTATTGGACAAGTTGTGAATGTAATTCACATTAATAATTCAGTATTAATGGTCCACGATTTCAATATATAACAAAAAACATCATGGGCCATTAATACCGAATTATTTACATTCACAAATTGTCCAATACTTGTATAGTTTATGTTTCCACTCTACTTACTATTATGTCTTACTATTATGTCAACTGCTTTCAGACAGTTCTCAGCTCTGAGATCTTGGACCATATGTCTCTGTCAATCTCCACATGACGTGTGCCCACAGGAGTTGGGGGTGGGATCATTCTTAATATATCTTCATACAAGTACCACAGGACATCATCCCGTGGTGGCCAGTAATAGCGGTTGATTCCAATTCGATGCATACATTTTACCTGAACATGAGTTTCGTTCACCTCTTGTATGATTCCAGGATAAATGTCATCATCATATTTCAGAGCACACCACTGGCCGATGATATCAGCGTTTTGCCATGGAATTTCTGACTTGTTCTCACCCTTATCCTCCTGTATGGGTGCTGTTGCCGGAACTTGAAAGGTAAAGGTTTTGGGTTTGTAACACTGGCACTCTAGGGTCTGTCCTGTTGAGCAAAGGCAGCTCACATCACGGAAACTAATATGTCCCCGAGTGACTGTGACCAGCTGGTGAATGCGCATGGTTGATGGCACCACTGGGAGACCTGCTGGCATTTTCTTTAAGGCTTCATCTACATCATCCTCACTTACATAGAACAGCCTTACTGAGGTCTGTGCATCCACCAGTTTCTTGAAGAAGAGCTCAGCGTTTGGTATGTCTACCCCGTGGCTGACGAGTCTGTCTGCGGTCCTTTTGAGGAGGGCTCCAACTCCATCTGGCGCTCCCTTGCCATGGGAGGCCTCAAAAAAGTTCCAGGTGCCCCAGTGGAAACCATACTCCTGCAGCTTGGTACAAAACAAATAGAAATTGCCCTTCTGCCTGTACTGTGTACACGGCCCATCACTAAAAAAATGCACCACAGTCACATTAGGATAGGCAGCCTTGATCAGATTGAGAATTGGGTCAAGATGGGCCCAAATTGCTGCAGGGCCTTTCTCTTTTGAAGAGCTGATTGTGCCAAAGCACACATGGTCTTCCGTTCCTCCAAAATGTATAACTCCAGTGTGAAGTGTTGCCTGCTGCTGGTTTGACGCAAAGTGAAGAGTTTGAATTTCAGAGTGGTACTTGCAGGCATAGTTTTCAGAAAAATCTATGTGAATTAAGCATTCATGGTCTTTCATGTTCCTCTTTAGTTTGCGGTGGTAAGCAAATTGTTGTTTAATGTTAAAGAGGTGCCTTCTGAAGTTTTTAAGTTGGCCTTGGAAGAGCTCCAGCAGGTCATGCAAAGTCTTCTCTGTCCTTTTTTTCACTGTCATTTTGACAGGCACTTTCTCCTTTTCACCTACCTTGTTTTTTTTCTCTCTGAGTACAGTCTCAGTAGTCCACTGTGTGAATAAAACACTTGCTTGCATATCCCCCGCATTTGCAACTGGAAAGTCTCTATCTTTGCAGTTGGGACATTCATTGTACATGCAGTCCTTCAAGTTTGAGTCACAGGATATTGACTCCGCCATTTCTTCCAAGTCGGTGTTCTTAACAAGCCGGAGAGAATGTAGCTTCTCTACAAGAAAAGAGAGGTTTTCATGTACCTTGCAAAGGCAGGTCTCCCTGTCTGCAATGGATGGTTGGACCACCCAGAAGGGCCGCATACGGCAGAACAAAGAGTATGATATGCTACAGTTAGGGTTCTCAAGAAGGAATTTTCGATGCAAGTTTCTCATGGTGTCAATCAGGAACCTTTTCTGTTTCTTGGACTTCCCTCTTGTAATTGTTTGAGATTTCCCAGCAGTTAAGCGACTGTTCTCATCCCTAGTCAAAAAGGATACAACTTTATCACATAATTTGGAGCATAGGGATTTGTACTTCACCTTGTTGATGAAGGAGGACTCACTGTGTTTTTGTTGTTTTCTAGAAATTGCAAGGGTCTCCTGAATTCTTTTCTTGAACTTATATTTTTTCAAAATCTTTCCTGAAACTGCAGTTGCAATTACCTGTCTATGTTTTTTGTTTTTGGTCAAGGTGTACTTTGTGCGTATGTTGTCCAGCAGAGCGTGGTGGAAAACTAACGTTTTGTGCACTTCCCTAGGCACATGTAACCTTCCTAACAAGTGCCAGGTTTTTGATCTGGGTGATTCTGAATTTTTCTGTTGTCTTTTAAGTCTTTTTCTGAATTTGTCGGTTCTTCTTTTCTCTTGTTTGAGTTTTGCCTTCAGATCCCGAATTTCCTTATACAGTTTGGAATCCCTCCTCTTGATTTTCTTCCTTCCCACACTACGCTGTCTGAAAAGATACAAAATCAAAGAAAATTATAGCGGTCTTTCACTTGATATCACACAACCAAGTCTCCACCCCTGACCACCCCATTCCCCTCGTACCTTGCCTAGTTCACGCCTAGCTGGCTCTGAGGGCATGAAAGGCCTTATGTCTGGACAGGTAATGTACATGCAAATGTTAACTTTAAACCAGGAGTAAAATGCACTGCACTACTTTACTCTTTTCCCCATGATTGTATGATCAAATCTATTTTCTAAAACTTTTTTGTTAAATAAATTTCTACCTTGACATCTGAGCCTCAACTTCTTCAGGACTCTGGGGTGGAGTAACCTGGTTCTCTATCACTTTCTTTCTTTCTCTGGCCTGACGTTGGGCTCTTCTCCAATAGCGTCTCTTGTGTCTCCTCTCCCTCACACTCAAGTCATGAACTGTCTTCACCTTCCCTAGTCGTCTGTCCTCATGCCACTTTTCTCTGTGTTTCTTTAAATATGCCTCCCTTCTCTCAGGATCGGCATCACGCCGAGCCCTGTACTGGCGCTGCTTCTCAGCAGCAGATAAGCTCATCTCCCTAGCACAGAAATGACCATTTAGTAATAGTGTGTAACATTGCTGTAGCATTGTAATTGATTTTTAAGGAGCATTTCATAGTTTTTCAACTTAAATTGACAGGGATAAAATTACACATGTCAACAGGGAACTGTCATTTCAAACCACAGAAACATATCAAAATGGTCCATGAAATTTATGTTTTAGGATATGGAATGGAATATATCTAAGGAATGCTTTTTAATCATGAAGCAAAGTCTAGTTGGAGTGCAATAATGTATTCAGTGTATAGAAAATTTTGATGATATCCCTGTATCATTCAAATCATGGTTTATGTAGTCTAATTGCTAGGTAATTACACCTATAAAGGTGTAGTCATCATGTTATTTCTTTGCAATAGCAATAGTTGATAGTCTAAGATCAGTTTGAGATATTCCCTGAAATGCTTCATTCAAATCATGGATTTATGTAATTACAACCTTATTACACTTGTTTATATTTCATCATGCAACTAAGGTGTAATAACAATTTAATCAAGTTAATATGTTTAAACCAACTACGCTCAATAAGCATGAACTATGAAAATAAACTCTGCCAAAATTGTCAACCGTGTTATTCCCTGTCAACTGTGTTACTCTTGATGGGTAACACAGTTGACATGTAACACAGTTGACATTTCCTCCATTTTAGGCCTTTGTGCTAGCTACAGACATTGGAGATGTCACCACATGACCACGATCAACTCATATTTCTGTGTGCTTTCTTTATATTTTTGTCGATAAAACATCAAAAGTAAGTACACAAAAAAATGTTGATAACACAGTTGACGAACAATTAATCCGTTCCATGTGTAGACAATCATTTTGATGAAATATTGACAAGGAGGAGTTAAAACTTACCACAGTGTCTTCAAGGTTCCCGCCAAAAAGGATGTGGCCTCCTGCAGTGCAAGTCATGTGACTTTGGAGCAAACCATTGCTGATTTATAGGGGTTTTATCAGTATGTAACACAGTTGACAATGATTTCTCGGACACACATAAAGTGAATAATTTCATGTATATTAATGTTTTAAATAGATTTAAAAACAGTTTTATCATGTTCTAATGATTGATTTTGAATATTTAATGGGAAAATAATATATGAAAACATGTATTCAATTGTTAATTTTCAAGAGCAAACTTGACATTTAAGAAATTGGACAGCACAAAACCTGCAAATTGCAATAAATAATTTGCATTTTTTGCTAAATAAATAATGGAACCTGTTAACTTTTTGTATGAAATGAAAGAGAAATATCATCCAAAATAAAATATATCATTGTTTGAAGTAATGGCCAATAATATTTGGTAAAATTGACGAAAACACCCCATGGACTTGAAATGTACCCCGAATTATAGAATCACCCACAACAGTGACTTCTCAGCGGAATCTCAGTAAATTAGCATCTCTCGTCCATCGGGCATGTTTACTATTTCCTCTCCTTTTGCTCAAGTGACCCTGTTTTATCTTTGACGCCTCCGCCGTTCCATTAAAGACACGTCACAGCGGAGAAATGGGGTCGTCGTATTTTCCGTGGACTAGGCTTCCAACAATAACAGTCCTCCTGTGTGTGCGTTTTATGTCTATACTCAATACATGTTCACAACAATAGATGGCGCAAAACAACAGCCTGCAATCTTTAATATTGGTTTTTCTTCCAGTTTGTTTTATCAGTATTTTCAAATAAATTTTTGCGATGATTATTATTCTTTAGTGACTAAAACAAGATTTTGTCATCAAAACCCTATTTTTTTCCAAAATCTGACTTGAGAAAGGGGAGTAGTCTCATATCCAGAATCGTCTTATATTCGGAATGTCCTTATGTAATGAACAGATTTTCATAAAATTTCAGCACTGAATAGAATCTGCCCTAAAAGAGGAACTAATCACAGCTGTTGTTGGTCTGGATGATACTCTCCTGGATCCAGAACCAATAATACTTACATGTGGGCATGGCGGAGGTATGAGCTCTACCAAGTGCCCTTCTTGTTTTCAAAATGAGCAGCTGCTCAGACGGAATAAAGACTATTTCTAACCAGGCGTGGAGGTCATGCCTGGAGGCCCACCAGGCCTGTGTTTAACCCTGGTTTCTGTGACATGAAGCAAATAGGAGTATTGCTAAACCCCCTCGATGGGACACTAGTCCAACTCGGGTTCTCCCACTGCTCTCAGTCAAGTTTCCCTGACAATTTTGCTGGTACCCATTTGTACACCTGGGTAGAGTGAGGCAGTGTGGAAGTGAAGAGTTTTACCTGAAAACACTTTGCACAGGCTAAGGCAAGGACTTGAACACAGAATTTTTCCATCCCAAGTCAAGCCCATGCTCTCCACTGCGCTACTGCGTCTCCCCTCATCATGGCATGGATGACGTGGAAATATGACTGAATCCTCTTTATTGACAAAAATGCACCACTCTTTGTAATACTTTAAAGCTGTGAGGTCTTGCCTCAGTGAAAGCATTTCAAAGTACTTTCAGAATTCGGAGGACAATAAATGGTGTTTTGCTAAGATTCTTCATTGATTAAATAGTATAGAGGTCAGAGTTTTAAAACTTCAATTTTTTTGCTATTGTGGCTAATTTTAAATGTTTCAAAGTATTTGGACTTGAAATTATGCTGTGAAACCTAAGCATTATGACGTGAATAAATATGCAGTTTTGGTGACCTTCCTGGCATCAAAGGCTTAGTTTGCCCAGCAGCTGTGATACCTTTACCGTGTGGCTCACGATCGAATTCAGTTTCATAATCGGAGTCGGATTCACTAGACCTAGACGCATCACTGAGCCCTGATATTTCTTCTCCATCTGACTCACAAGAACTCATGTCCTGAAGCATTGCCAAAGCCTGACTTACATTCATCCATTTCCTCTGATCCATTTCTTTTTCTTGTATCCTAACCAGCTTACTAAATAAACAAAATGAATAGAAGAACAGCTCTGTGACAATCACAATTTCTACCTGCAAAATGGGAGAACAAATTGATTCTGAAGTCATGACAGCAACTGGCTTATATATGCGCCTGCACACCATTCAAAAAGTAACAAAATGCAGTCAACCAAGATGCAGTTGACTGCCTTGCGTAGCCGTCAGTGTATGAATGTGTTGCATAAATGGGCATACGTGAGGGATTTAGGCTATGGTCAAGTGCTTTGAGCTGCCAATCTGACTAGCTCCATAGTCAGCCGCTATATAGTCCATTTACATTCTTTTGCACTGGGACTAATGGAGGTCAAAATGACCTTGTGGCAGTTCTAGGTATAATCAGTGATGTTTTTTCTTTCTCTGTTATTGCAGAATCCCAAGAATCATGCCGGTGAGTGATGCAGTGGCATCTGAGGGTCCGAAGATAAAGGGCATCCACTAAAGGTTTCGGCCTAGTCCCTTACACGCAGAGATTTTTCCAGTTACTCTGAATCTTTTGATGATGTCATGTACTGAAGATGATGAGACCTTCAATGCTTTTGCAATTTAACGTCGAGGAGCAGTGTTTTTAAAGTATTCAACATTTTTTTTCATGCAAGCCTTCACAGGTGGGAGAGCTTCTGGCCATCTTTACTTCTGAGAAACTCAGCCTCTCAATGACAACCCTTTTATAAGTAATCGTGTTGCGCAGCAGATGACAGTTAACTTAATTACTTGCTAAATGTTCTTTCAGCTGATTCTCTTAGAAATTCAATGCTTTTAAAGCCCCTTTTTACAAGTGTCCCAACTTTTTTGAGACCTGTAGCTGCCGGAGAATTTGAAACCTCCGCTGATCCATTTAAGTCACGTCACAGCAGACAGCCTGTTTGGTCACAAGACAAGCCCGACGGCAAAGTGGAGGGCAGGCACATTTTTTCAATACGTAAACAAAAAGCATGCAACTGAATTGCGGTCATTTTTTTGCTTAAACAACGAGTGAGTCTATTAAAATTTAATTTCATAAAAATAAAATCACTGCCAAATCGCACGTACACCTGGACATGTTTCCATGAGCATTGGACACGGACTGAGAATCAGCATTCTTCCGTCGGCCCCCTGGGCAGAGTTGTTTATAGCAACGGTGCTGTTGTTATAGCAACAAAATGAACATTCGATGCACTCTGGCTCTTTGACGTCAAAGCGACTTCTCAGCAGAATCCAAGCGAATTCGAACCTCTCATGCATCGGGCTTGTTTACTCCTTTGTTTTCTTCTGCTCAAGTGACCCGGTCTGATTTATGACGCCTCGAGTGTTCCATTTGAGACACGTCACCACAAGGCCTGTTCGGTGACTTTCCACGCCCAACCCTAAGCATAGAGGGCTGGCACATTTTGTCAGAACGTTAACAGAAAGCATGGTACGGAATCGCAGTCAATCTTTTGTTCAAGTAAAAAGAGTGTGTCAAATGAAATCAAATGAAATTTTAAAACAATCACTACCTAATCGCACGTACACCAGTATATGTTTCCACAACGGACTGGGAATCTACTTCGTTCCGTGGCCCGCTGGGGAGATATGTTTATGGCAACGGTGCTTTTTATATATCCACGGAACAGGCATACGATGCACTCTGCGTCTTTGACATAAGAGTGATTCTATAATTAGGGGTACATTTCGGATCAACCAAAAAGTTGAAAAATCACTGCACTATTTGGCTTAATATTCCATTTGTTTCTATAGTATATCCTTGGATTGTGCTATATCCCTTAATTGGCAAGCTTAAGTTCGGACAATTTCTTAAATATTCAAATCAAAATAAACACCTTGTTCAATATTTTGTCAACTGTGTTACGGACAAAAGTGGTGTCATAGAAGACATGAACGAAGTACTGTGCATTTGATAGGACAATTATTTGCAACTTCTTGGGTCTATTCATCCAGACTTTTGTTGATTTTTGTCTAACTGTTTTGAAAATAAGAATTTTGAGCCGAAAATGGATATTCTGCGGGATATTATCATTAAGGATGACAATTTTTTTCAACACAAATCCATATTACACAATTTAAAAGTTACTCAACATTAATTTGTAAGTCATCACTCTCTAGAAATGTCGCTCATCATTTATTTTACAGTTTAGCCAACATTTAAAGTAATTACGGCACAAAAATCATATGTAACACAGTTGACAACAAAATAACACAGTTGACAGGAGTAACACAGTTGACAGGACACATTTGGAAAAGAAGAGAGAAACCTTTCTTTGCAACAAAAACTTTAATTTGATTGATTTATTTTCAACTGAATAGTTTTTTTGTAACATTGCAACATTTTTAATATTCCCCCATCCCCTCCCATCAAGCCTTTCTGTCAATTCTTCCTTCGATCTGTCCTTCCTCCTCTCATTTTTCCCTTTGTCATTTCTCCCCTTCCTCCTTTCATCCTCACTCCTCTCCTTTCATTCTTCCTTTATTCTTTGCATTCTCCCCTGTCATTCCTTCCTTTCTTTTTCTTCATCCTTCTGTCATTCTTTTCACCCCCCTCTCTCTTTTTCTTCCCGAGTTAAACTTAAAACTGAGTTAAGTACATTCCACTCAAAGCAATTAATTAAACTGGCCAAAAATGTTAGGTGTCAAATAAAGGTTACGTAAAGCTATTGCGTGGAACCAGTTGACATAACATTTGTAAGGAAATCTAACATTTCACGGGGTTTCACTTTTTTGAGTGCAAGGAAACATGAACTATACAAGTATTGGACAAGTTGTGAATGTAATTCACATTAATAATTCAGTATTAATGGTCCACGATTTCAATATATAACAAAAAACATCATGGGCCATTAATACCGAATTATTTACATTCACAAATTGTCCAATACTTGTATAGTTTATGTTTCCACTCTACTTACTATTATGTCTTACTATTATGTCAACTGCTTTCAGACAGTTCTCAGCTCTGAGATCTTGGACCATATGTCTCTGTCAATCTCCACATGACGTGTGCCCACAGGAGTTGGGGGTGGGATCATTCTTAATATATCTTCATACAAGTACCACAGGACATCATCCCGTGGTGGCCAGTAATAGCGGTTGATTCCAATTCGATGCATACATTTTACCTGAACATGAGTTTCGTTCACCTCTTGTATGATTCCAGGATAAATGTCATCATCATATTTCAGAGCACACCACTGGCCGATGATATCAGCGTTTTGCCATGGAATTTCTGACTTGTTCTCACCCTTATCCTCCTGTATGGGTGCTGTTGCCGGAACTTGAAAGGTAAAGGTTTTGGGTTTGTAACACTGGCACTCTAGGGTCTGTCCTGTTGAGCAAAGGCAGCTCACATCACGGAAACTAATATGTCCCCGAGTGACTGTGACCAGCTGGTGAATGCGCATGGTTGATGGCACCACTGGGAGACCTGCTGGCATTTTCTTTAAGGCTTCATCTACATCATCCTCACTTACATAGAACAGCCTTACTGAGGTCTGTGCATCCACCAGTTTCTTGAAGAAGAGCTCAGCGTTTGGTATGTCTACCCCGTGGCTGACGAGTCTGTCTGCGGTCCTTTTGAGGAGGGCTCCAACTCCATCTGGCGCTCCCTTGCCATGGGAGGCCTCAAAAAAGTTCCAGGTGCCCCAGTGGAAACCATACTCCTGCAGCTTGGTACAAAACAAATAGAAATTGCCCTTCTGCCTGTACTGTGTACACGGCCCATCACTAAAAAAATGCACCACAGTCACATTAGGATAGGCAGCCTTGATCAGATTGAGAATTGGGTCAAGATGGGCCCAAATTGCTGCAGGGCCTTTCTCTTTTGAAGAGCTGATTGTGCCAAAGCACACATGGTCTTCCGTTCCTCCAAAATGTATAACTCCAGTGTGAAGTGTTGCCTGCTGCTGGTTTGACGCAAAGTGAAGAGTTTGAATTTCAGAGTGGTACTTGCAGGCATAGTTTTCAGAAAAATCTATGTGAATTAAGCATTCATGGTCTTTCATGTTCCTCTTTAGTTTGCGGTGGTAAGCAAATTGTTGTTTAATGTTAAAGAGGTGCCTTCTGAAGTTTTTAAGTTGGCCTTGGAAGAGCTCCAGCAGGTCATGCAAAGTCTTCTCTGTCCTTTTTTTCACTGTCATTTTGACAGGCACTTTCTCCTTTTCACCTACCTTGTTTTTTTTCTCTCTGAGTACAGTCTCAGTAGTCCACTGTGTGAATAAAACACTTGCTTGCATATCCCCCGCATTTGCAACTGGAAAGTCTCTATCTTTGCAGTTGGGACATTCATTGTACATGCAGTCCTTCAAGTTTGAGTCACAGGATATTGACTCCGCCATTTCTTCCAAGTCGGTGTTCTTAACAAGCCGGAGAGAATGTAGCTTCTCTACAAGAAAAGAGAGGTTTTCATGTACCTTGCAAAGGCAGGTCTCCCTGTCTGCAATGGATGGTTGGACCACCCAGAAGGGCCGCATACGGCAGAACAAAGAGTATGATATGCTACAGTTAGGGTTCTCAAGAAGGAATTTTCGATGCAAGTTTCTCATGGTGTCAATCAGGAACCTTTTCTGTTTCTTGGACTTCCCTCTTGTAATTGTTTGAGATTTCCCAGCAGTTAAGCGACTGTTCTCATCCCTAGTCAAAAAGGATACAACTTTATCACATAATTTGGAGCATAGGGATTTGTACTTCACCTTGTTGATGAAGGAGGACTCACTGTGTTTTTGTTGTTTTCTAGAAATTGCAAGGGTCTCCTGAATTCTTTTCTTGAACTTATATTTTTTCAAAATCTTTCCTGAAACTGCAGTTGCAATTACCTGTCTATGTTTTTTGTTTTTGGTCAAGGTGTACTTTGTGCGTATGTTGTCCAGCAGAGCGTGGTGGAAAACTAACGTTTTGTGCACTTCCCTAGGCACATGTAACCTTCCTAACAAGTGCCAGGTTTTTGATCTGGGTGATTCTGAATTTTTCTGTTGTCTTTTAAGTCTTTTTCTGAATTTGTCGGTTCTTCTTTTCTCTTGTTTGAGTTTTGCCTTCAGATCCCGAATTTCCTTATACAGTTTGGAATCCCTCCTCTTGATTTTCTTCCTTCCCACACTACGCTGTCTGAAAAGATACAAAATCAAAGAAAATTATAGCGGTCTTTCACTTGATATCACACAACCAAGTCTCCACCCCTGACCACCCCATTCCCCTCGTACCTTGCCTAGTTCACGCCTAGCTGGCTCTGAGGGCATGAAAGGCCTTATGTCTGGACAGGTAATGTACATGCAAATGTTAACTTTAAACCAGGAGTAAAATGCACTGCACTACTTTACTCTTTTCCCCATGATTGTATGATCAAATCTATTTTCTAAAACTTTTTTGTTAAATAAATTTCTACCTTGACATCTGAGCCTCAACTTCTTCAGGACTCTGGGGTGGAGTAACCTGGTTCTCTATCACTTTCTTTCTTTCTCTGGCCTGACGTTGGGCTCTTCTCCAATAGCGTCTCTTGTGTCTCCTCTCCCTCACACTCAAGTCATGAACTGTCTTCACCTTCCCTAGTCGTCTGTCCTCATGCCACTTTTCTCTGTGTTTCTTTAAATATGCCTCCCTTCTCTCAGGATCGGCATCACGCCGAGCCCTGTACTGGCGCTGCTTCTCAGCAGCAGATAAGCTCATCTCCCTAGCACAGAAATGACCATTTAGTAATAGTGTGTAACATTGCTGTAGCATTGTAATTGATTTTTAAGGAGCATTTCATAGTTTTTCAACTTAAATTGACAGGGATAAAATTACACATGTCAACAGGGAACTGTCATTTCAAACCACAGAAACATATCAAAATGGTCCATGAAATTTATGTTTTAGGATATGGAATGGAATATATCTAAGGAATGCTTTTTAATCATGAAGCAAAGTCTAGTTGGAGTGCAATAATGTATTCAGTGTATAGAAAATTTTGATGATATCCCTGTATCATTCAAATCATGGTTTATGTAGTCTAATTGCTAGGTAATTACACCTATAAAGGTGTAGTCATCATGTTATTTCTTTGCAATAGCAATAGTTGATAGTCTAAGATCAGTTTGAGATATTCCCTGAAATGCTTCATTCAAATCATGGATTTATGTAATTACAACCTTATTACACTTGTTTATATTTCATCATGCAACTAAGGTGTAATAACAATTTAATCAAGTTAATATGTTTAAACCAACTACGCTCAATAAGCATGAACTATGAAAATAAACTCTGCCAAAATTGTCAACCGTGTTATTCCCTGTCAACTGTGTTACTCTTGATGGGTAACACAGTTGACATGTAACACAGTTGACATTTCCTCCATTTTAGGCCTTTGTGCTAGCTACAGACATTGGAGATGTCACCACATGACCACGATCAACTCATATTTCTGTGTGCTTTCTTTATATTTTTGTCGATAAAACATCAAAAGTAAGTACACAAAAAAATGTTGATAACACAGTTGACGAACAATTAATCCGTTCCATGTGTAGACAATCATTTTGATGAAATATTGACAAGGAGGAGTTAAAACTTACCACAGTGTCTTCAAGGTTCCCGCCAAAAAGGATGTGGCCTCCTGCAGTGCAAGTCATGTGACTTTGGAGCAAACCATTGCTGATTTATAGGGGTTTTATCAGTATGTAACACAGTTGACAATGATTTCTCGGACACACATAAAGTGAATAATTTCATGTATATTAATGTTTTAAATAGATTTAAAAACAGTTTTATCATGTTCTAATGATTGATTTTGAATATTTAATGGGAAAATAATATATGAAAACATGTATTCAATTGTTAATTTTCAAGAGCAAACTTGACATTTAAGAAATTGGACAGCACAAAACCTGCAAATTGCAATAAATAATTTGCATTTTTTGCTAAATAAATAATGGAACCTGTTAACTTTTTGTATGAAATGAAAGAGAAATATCATCCAAAATAAAATATATCATTGTTTGAAGTAATGGCCAATAATATTTGGTAAAATTGACGAAAACACCCCATGGACTTGAAATGTACCCCGAATTATAGAATCACCCACAACAGTGACTTCTCAGCGGAATCTCAGTAAATTAGCATCTCTCGTCCATCGGGCATGTTTACTATTTCCTCTCCTTTTGCTCAAGTGACCCTGTTTTATCTTTGACGCCTCCGCCGTTCCATTAAAGACACGTCACAGCGGAGAAATGGGGTCGTCGTATTTTCCGTGGACTAGGCTTCCAACAATAACAGTCCTCCTGTGTGTGCGTTTTATGTCTATACTCAATACATGTTCACAACAATAGATGGCGCAAAACAACAGCCTGCAATCTTTAATATTGGTTTTTCTTCCAGTTTGTTTTATCAGTATTTTCAAATAAATTTTTGCGATGATTATTATTCTTTAGTGACTAAAACAAGATTTTGTCATCAAAACCCTATTTTTTTCCAAAATCTGACTTGAGAAAGGGGAGTAGTCTCATATCCAGAATCGTCTTATATTCGGAATGTCCTTATGTAATGAACAGATTTTCATAAAATTTCAGCACTGAATAGAATCTGCCCTAAAAGAGGAACTAATCACAGCTGTTGTTGGTCTGGATGATACTCTCCTGGATCCAGAACCAATAATACTTACATGTGGGCATGGCGGAGGTATGAGCTCTACCAAGTGCCCTTCTTGTTTTCAAAATGAGCAGCTGCTCAGACGGAATAAAGACTATTTCTAACCAGGCGTGGAGGTCATGCCTGGAGGCCCACCAGGCCTGTGTTTAACCCTGGTTTCTGTGACATGAAGCAAATAGGAGTATTGCTAAACCCCCTCGATGGGACACTAGTCCAACTCGGGTTCTCCCACTGCTCTCAGTCAAGTTTCCCTGACAATTTTGCTGGTACCCATTTGTACACCTGGGTAGAGTGAGGCAGTGTGGAAGTGAAGAGTTTTACCTGAAAACACTTTGCACAGGCTAAGGCAAGGACTTGAACACAGAATTTTTCCATCCCAAGTCAAGCCCATGCTCTCCACTGCGCTACTGCGTCTCCCCTCATCATGGCATGGATGACGTGGAAATATGACTGAATCCTCTTTATTGACAAAAATGCACCACTCTTTGTAATACTTTAAAGCTGTGAGGTCTTGCCTCAGTGAAAGCATTTCAAAGTACTTTCAGAATTCGGAGGACAATAAATGGTGTTTTGCTAAGATTCTTCATTGATTAAATAGTATAGAGGTCAGAGTTTTAAAACTTCAATTTTTTTGCTATTGTGGCTAATTTTAAATGTTTCAAAGTATTTGGACTTGAAATTATGCTGTGAAACCTAAGCATTATGACGTGAATAAATATGCAGTTTTGGTGACCTTCCTGGCATCAAAGGCTTAGTTTGCCCAGCAGCTGTGATACCTTTACCGTGTGGCTCACGATCGAATTCAGTTTCATAATCGGAGTCGGATTCACTAGACCTAGACGCATCACTGAGCCCTGATATTTCTTCTCCATCTGACTCACAAGAACTCATGTCCTGAAGCATTGCCAAAGCCTGACTTACATTCATCCATTTCCTCTGATCCATTTCTTTTTCTTGTATCCTAACCAGCTTACTAAATAAACAAAATGAATAGAAGAACAGCTCTGTGACAATCACAATTTCTACCTGCAAAATGGGAGAACAAATTGATTCTGAAGTCATGACAGCAACTGGCTTATATATGCGCCTGCACACCATTCAAAAAGTAACAAAATGCAGTCAACCAAGATGCAGTTGACTGCCTTGCGTAGCCGTCAGTGTATGAATGTGTTGCATAAATGGGCATACGTGAGGGATTTAGGCTATGGTCAAGTGCTTTGAGCTGCCAATCTGACTAGCTCCATAGTCAGCCGCTATATAGTCCATTTACATTCTTTTGCACTGGGACTAATGGAGGTCAAAATGACCTTGTGGCAGTTCTAGGTATAATCAGTGATGTTTTTTCTTTCTCTGTTATTGCAGAATCCCAAGAATCATGCCGGTGAGTGATGCAGTGGCATCTGAGGGTCCGAAGATAAAGGGCATCCACTAAAGGTTTCGGCCTAGTCCCTTACACGCAGAGATTTTTCCAGTTACTCTGAATCTTTTGATGATGTCATGTACTGAAGATGATGAGACCTTCAATGCTTTTGCAATTTAACGTCGAGGAGCAGTGTTTTTAAAGTATTCAACATTTTTTTTCATGCAAGCCTTCACAGGTGGGAGAGCTTCTGGCCATCTTTACTTCTGAGAAACTCAGCCTCTCAATGACAACCCTTTTATAAGTAATCGTGTTGCGCAGCAGATGACAGTTAACTTAATTACTTGCTAAATGTTCTTTCAGCTGATTCTCTTAGAAATTCAATGCTTTTAAAGCCCCTTTTTACAAGTGTCCCAACTTTTTTGAGACCTGTAGCTGCCGGAGAATTTGAAACCTCCGCTGATCCATTTAAGTCACGTCACAGCAGACAGCCTGTTTGGTCACAAGACAAGCCCGACGGCAAAGTGGAGGGCAGGCACATTTTTTCAATACGTAAACAAAAAGCATGCAACTGAATTGCGGTCATTTTTTTGCTTAAACAACGAGTGAGTCTATTAAAATTTAATTTCATAAAAATAAAATCACTGCCAAATCGCACGTACACCTGGACATGTTTCCATGAGCATTGGACACGGACTGAGAATCAGCATTCTTCCGTCGGCCCCCTGGGCAGAGTTGTTTATAGCAACGGTGCTGTTGTTATAGCAACAAAATGAACATTCGATGCACTCTGGCTCTTTGACGTCAAAGCGACTTCTCAGCAGAATCCAAGCGAATTCGAACCTCTCATGCATCGGGCTTGTTTACTCCTTTGTTTTCTTCTGCTCAAGTGACCCGGTCTGATTTATGACGCCGCGAGTGTTCCATTTGAGACACGTCACCACAAGGCCTGTTCGGTGACTTTACACGCCCAACCCTAAGCATGGAGGGCTGGCACATTTTGTCAGAACGTTAACAGAAAGCGTGGTACGGAATCGCGGTCAATCTTTTGTTCAAGTAAAAAGAGTGTGTCAAATGAAATCAAATGAAATTTTAAAACAATCACTACCTAATCGCACGTACACCAGTATATGTTTCCACAACGGACTGGGAATCTACTTCGTTCCGTGGCCCGCTGGGGAGATATGTTTATGGCAACGGTGCTTTTTATATATCCACGGAACAGGCATACGATGCACTCTGCGTCTTTGACATAACAGTGACTTCTCAGCGGAATCTCAGTAAATTAGCATCTCTCGTCCATCGGGCATGTTTACTATTTCCTCTCCTTTTGCTCAAGTGACCCTGTTTTATCTTTGACGCCTCCGCCGTTCCATTAAAGACACGTCACAGCGGAGAAATGGGGTCGTCGTATTTTCCGTGGACTAGGCTTCCAACAATAACAGTCCTCCTGTGTGTGCGTTTTATGTCTATACTCAATACATGTTCACAACAATAGATGGCGCAAAACAACAGCCTGCAATCTTAAATATTGGTTTTTCTTCCAGTTTGTTTTATCAGTATTTTCAAAGAAATTTTTGCGATGATTATTATTCTTTAGTGACTAAAACAAGATTTTGTCATCAAAACCCTATTTTTTTCCAAAATCTGACTTGAGAAAGGGGAGTAGTCTCATATCCAGAATCGTCTTATATTCGGAATGTCCTTATGTAATGAACAGATTTTCATAAAATTTCAGCACTGAATAGAATCTGCCCTAAAAGAGGAACTAATCACAGCTGTTGTTGGTCTGGATGATACTCTCCTGGATCCAGAACCAATAATACTTACATGTGGGCATGGCGGAGGTATGAGCTCTACCAAGTGCCCTTCTTGTTTTCAAAATGAGCAGCTGCTCAGACGGAATAAAGACTATTTCTAACCAGGCGTGGAGGTCATGCCTGGAGGCCCACCAGGCCTGTGTTTAACCCTGGTTTCTGTGACATGAAGCAAATAGGAGTATTGCTAAACCCCCTCGATGGGACACTAGTCCAACTCGGGTTCTCCCACTGCTCTCAGTCAAGTTTCCCTGACAATTTTGCTGGTACCCATTTGTACACCTGGGTAGAGTGAGGCAGTGTGGAAGTGAAGAGTTTTACCTGAAAACACTTTGCACAGGCTAAGGCAAGGACTTGAACACAGAATTTTTCCATCCCAAGTCAAGCCCATGCTCTCCACTGCGCTACTGCGTCTCCCCTCATCATGGCATGGATGACGTGGAAATATGACTGAATCCTCTTTATTGACAAAAATGCACCACTCTTTGTAATACTTTAAAGCTGTGAGGTCTTGCCTCAGTGAAAGCATTTCAAAGTACTTTCAGAATTCGGAGGACAATAAATGGTGTTTTGCTAAGATTCTTCATTGATTAAATAGTATAGAGGTCAGAGTTTTAAAACTTCAATTTTTTTGCTATTGTGGCTAATTTTAAATGTTTCAAAGTATTTGGACTTGAAATTATGCTGTGAAACCTAAGCATTATGACGTGAATAAATATGCAGTTTTGGTGACCTTCCTGGCATCAAAGGCTTAGTTTGCCCAGCAGCTGTGATACCTTTACCGTGTGGCTCACGATCGAATTCAGTTTCATAATCGGAGTCGGATTCACTAGACCTAGACGCATCACTGAGCCCTGATATTTCTTCTCCATCTGACTCACAAGAACTCATGTCCTGAAGCATTGCCAAAGCCTGACTTACATTCATCCATTTCCTCTGATCCATTTCTTTTTCTTGTATCCTAACCAGCTTACTAAATAAACAAAATGAATAGAAGAACAGCTCTGTGACAATCACAATTTCTACCTGCAAAATGGGAGAACAAATTGATTCTGAAGTCATGACAGCAACTGGCTTATATATGCGCCTGCACACCATTCAAAAAGTAACAAAATGCAGTCAACCAAGATGCAGTTGACTGCCTTGCGTAGCCGTCAGTGTATGAATGTGTTGCATAAATGGGCATACGTGAGGGATTTAGGCTATGGTCAAGTGCTTTGAGCTGCCAATCTGACTAGCTCCATAGTCAGCCGCTATATAGTCCATTTACATTCTTTTGCACTGGGACTAATGGAGGTCAAAATGACCTTGTGGCAGTTCTAGGTATAATCAGTGATGTTTTTTCTTTCTCTGTTATTGCAGAATCCCAAGAATCATGCCGGTGAGTGATGCAGTGGCATCTAAGGGTCCGAAGATAAAGGGCATCCACTAAAGGTTTCGGCCTAGTCCCTTACACGCAGAGATTTTTCCAGTTACTCTGAATCTTTTGATGATGTCATGTACTGAAGATGATGAGACCTTCAATGCTTTTGCAATTTAACGTCGAGGAGCAGTGTTTTTAAAGTATTCAACATTTTTTTTCATGCAAGCCTTCACAGGTGGGAGAGCTTCTGGCCATCTTTACTTCTGAGAAACTCAGCCTCTCAATGACAACCCTTTTATAAGTAATCGTGTTGCGCAGCAGATGACAGTTAACTTATTTACTTGCTAAATGTTCTTTCAGCTGATTCTCTTAGAAATTCAATGCTTTTAAAGCCCCTTTTTACAAGTGTCCCAACTTTTTTGAGACCTGTAGCTGCCGGAGAATTTGAAACCTCCGCTGATCCATTTAAGTCACGTCACAGCAGACAGCCTGTTTGGTCACAAGACAAGCCCGACGGCAAAGTGGAGGGCAGGCACATTTTTTCAATACGTAAACAAAAAGCATGCAACTGAATTGCGGTCATTTTTTTGCTTAAACAACGAGTGAGTCTATTAAAATTTAATTTCATAAAAATAAAATCACTGCCAAATCGCACGTACACCTGGACATGTTTCCATGAGCATTGGACACGGACTGAGAATCAGCATTCTTCCGTCGGCCCCCTGGGCAGAGTTGTTTATAGCAACGGTGCTGTTGTTATAGCAACAAAATGAACATTCGATGCACTCTGGCTCTTTGACGTCAAAGCGACTTCTCAGCAGAATCCAAGCGAATTCGAACCTCTCATGCATCGGGCTTGTTTACTCCTTTGTTTTCTTCTGCTCAAGTGACCCGGTCTGATTTATGACGCCGCGAGTGTTCCATTTGAGACACGTCACCACAAGGCCTGTTCGGTGACTTTACACGCCCAACCCTAAGCATGGAGGGCTGGCACATTTTGTCAGAACGTTAACAGAAAGCGTGGTACGGAATCGCGGTCAATCTTTTGTTCAAGTAAAAAGAGTGTGTCAAATGAAATCAAATGAAATTTTAAAACAATCACTACCTAATCGCACGTACACCAGTATATGTTTCCACAACGGACTGGGAATCTACTTCGTTCCGTGGCCCGCTGGGGAGATATGTTTATGGCAACGGTGCTTTTTATATATCCACGGAACAGGCATACGATGCACTCTGCGTCTTTGACATAACAGTGACTTCTCAGCGGAATCTCAGTAAATTAGCATCTCTCGTCCATCGGGCATGTTTACTATTTCCTCTCCTTTTGCTCAAGTGACCCTGTTTTATCTTTGACGCCTCCGCCGTTCCATTAAAGACACGTCACAGCGGAGAAATGGGGTCGTCGTATTTTCCGTGGACTAGGCTTCCAACAATAACAGTCCTCCTGTGTGTGCGTTTTATGTCTATACTCAATACATGTTCACAACAATAGATGGCGCAAAACAACAGCCTGCAATCTTAAATATTGGTTTTTCTTCCAGTTTGTTTTATCAGTATTTTCAAAGAAATTTTTGCGATGATTATTATTCTTTAGTGACTAAAACAAGATTTTGTCATCAAAACCCTATTTTTTTCCAAAATCTGACTTGAGAAAGGGGAGTAGTCTCATATCCAGAATCGTCTTATATTCGGAATGTCCTTATGTAATGAACAGATTTTCATAAAATTTCAGCACTGAATAGAATCTGCCCTAAAAGAGGAACTAATCACAGCTGTTGTTGGTCTGGATGATACTCTCCTGGATCCAGAACCAATAATACTTACATGTGGGCATGGCGGAGGTATGAGCTCTACCAAGTGCCCTTCTTGTTTTCAAAATGAGCAGCTGCTCAGACGGAATAAAGACTATTTCTAACCAGGCGTGGAGGTCATGCCTGGAGGCCCACCAGGCCTGTGTTTAACCCTGGTTTCTGTGACATGAAGCAAATAGGAGTATTGCTAAACCCCCTCGATGGGACACTAGTCCAACTCGGGTTCTCCCACTGCTCTCAGTCAAGTTTCCCTGACAATTTTGCTGGTACCCATTTGTACACCTGGGTAGAGTGAGGCAGTGTGGAAGTGAAGAGTTTTACCTGAAAACACTTTGCACAGGCTAAGGCAAGGACTTGAACACAGAATTTTTCCATCCCAAGTCAAGCCCATGCTCTCCACTGCGCTACTGCGTCTCCCCTCATCATGGCATGGATGACGTGGAAATATGACTGAATCCTCTTTATTGACAAAAATGCACCACTCTTTGTAATACTTTAAAGCTGTGAGGTCTTGCCTCAGTGAAAGCATTTCAAAGTACTTTCAGAATTCGGAGGACAATAAATGGTGTTTTGCTAAGATTCTTCATTGATTAAATAGTATAGAGGTCAGAGTTTTAAAACTTCAATTTTTTTGCTATTGTGGCTAATTTTAAATGTTTCAAAGTATTTGGACTTGAAATTATGCTGTGAAACCTAAGCATTATGACGTGAATAAATATGCAGTTTTGGTGACCTTCCTGGCATCAAAGGCTTAGTTTGCCCAGCAGCTGTGATACCTTTACCGTGTGGCTCACGATCGAATTCAGTTTCATAATCGGAGTCGGATTCACTAGACCTAGACGCATCACTGAGCCCTGATATTTCTTCTCCATCTGACTCACAAGAACTCATGTCCTGAAGCATTGCCAAAGCCTGACTTACATTCATCCATTTCCTCTGATCCATTTATTTTTCTTGTATCCTAACCAGCTTACTAAATAAACAAAATGAATAGAAGAACAGCTCTGTGACAATCACAATTTCTACCTGCAAAATGGGAGAACAAATTGATTCTGAAGTCATGACAGCAACTGGCTTATATATGCGCCTGCACACCATTCAAAAAGTAACAAAATGCAGTCAACCAAGATGCAGTTGACTGCCTTGCGTAGCCGTCAGTGTATGAATGTGTTGCATAAATGGGCATACGTGAGGGATTTAGGCTATGGTCAAGTGCTTTGAGCTGCCAATCTGACTAGCTCCATAGTCAGCCGCTATATAGTCCATTTACATTCTTTTGCACTGGGACTAATGGAGGTCAAAATGACCTTGTGGCAGTTCTAGGTATAATCAGTGATGTTTTTTCTTTCTCTGTTATTGCAGAATCCCAAGAATCATGCCGGTGAGTGATGCAGTGGCATCTGAGGGTCCGAAGATAAAGGGCATCCACTAAAGGTTTCGGCCTAGTCCCTTACACGCAGAGATTTTTCCAGTTACTCTGAATCTTTTGATGATGTCATGTACTGAAGATGATGAGACCTTCAATGCTTTTGCAATTTAACGTCGAGGAGCAGTGTTTTTAAAGTATTCAACATTTTTTTTCATGCAAGCCTTCACAGGTGGGAGAGCTTCTGGCCATCTTTACTTCTGAGAAACTCAGCCTCTCAATGACAACCCTTTTATAAGTAATCGTGTTGCGCAGCAGATGACAGTTAACTTAATTACTTGCTAAATGTTCTTTCAGCTGATTCTCTTAGAAATTCAATGCTTTTAAAGCCCCTTTTTACAAGTGTCCCAACTTTTTTGAGACCTGTAGCTGCCGGAGAATTTGAAACCTCCGCTGATCCATTTAAGTCACGTCACAGCAGACAGCCTGTTTGGTCACAAGACAAGCCCGACGGCAAAGTGGAGGGCAGGCACATTTTTTCAATACGTAAACAAAAAGCATGCAACTGAATTGCGGTCATTTTTTTGCTTAAACAACGAGTGAGTCTATTAAAATTTAATTTCATAAAAATAAAATCACTGCCAAATCGCACGTACACCTGGACATGTTTCCATGAGCATTGGACACGGACTGAGAATCAGCATTCTTCCGTCGGCCCCCTGGGCAGAGTTGTTTATAGCAACGGTGCTGTTGTTATAGCAACAAAATGAACATTCGATGCACTCTGGCTCTTTGACGTCAAAGCGACTTCTCAGCAGAATCCAAGCGAATTCGAACCTCTCATGCATCGGGCTTGTTTACTCCTTTGTTTTCTTCTGCTCAAGTGACCCGGTCTGATTTATGACGCCGCGAGTGTTCCATTTGAGACACGTCACCACAAGGCCTGTTCGGTGACTTTACACGCCCAACCCTAAGCATGGAGGGCTGGCACATTTTGTCAGAACGTTAACAGAAAGCGTGGTACGGAATCGCGGTCAATCTTTTGTTCAAGTAAAAAGAGTGTGTCAAATGAAATCAAATGAAATTTTAAAACAATCACTACCTAATCGCACGTACACCAGTATATGTTTCCACAACGGACTGGGAATCTACTTCGTTCCGTGGCCCGCTGGGGAGATATGTTTATGGCAACGGTGCTTTTTATATATCCACGGAACAGGCATACGATGCACTCTGCGTCTTTGACATAACAGTGACTTCTCAGCGGAATCTCAGTAAATTAGCATCTCTCGTCCATCGGGCATGTTTACTATTTCCTCTCCTTTTGCTCAAGTGACCCTGTTTTATCTTTGACGCCTCCGCCGTTCCATTAAAGACACGTCACAGCGGAGAAATGGGGTCGTCGTATTTTCCGTGGACTAGGCTTCCAACAATAACAGTCCTCCTGTGTGTGCGTTTTATGTCTATACTCAATACATGTTCACAACAATAGATGGCGCAAAACAACAGCCTGCAATCTTAAATATTGGTTTTTCTTCCAGTTTGTTTTATCAGTATTTTCAAAGAAATTTTTGCGATGATTATTATTCTTTAGTGACTAAAACAAGATTTTGTCATCAAAACCCTATTTTTTTCCAAAATCTGACTTGAGAAAGGGGAGTAGTCTCATATCCAGAATCGTCTTATATTCGGAATGTCCTTATGTAATGAACAGATTTTCATAAAATTTCAGCACTGAATAGAATCTGCTCTAAAAGAGGAACTAATCACAGCTGTTGTTGGTCTGGATGATACTCTCCTGGATCCAGAACCAATAATACTTACATGTGGGCATGGCGGAGGTATGAGCTCTACCAAGTGCCCTTCTTGTTTTCAAAATGAGCAGCTGCTCAGACGGAATAAAGACTATTTCTAACCAGGCGTGGAGGTCATGCCTGGAGGCCCACCAGGCCTGTGTTTAACCCTGGTTTCTGTGACATGAAGCAAATAGGAGTATTGCTAAACCCCCTCGATGGGACACTAGTCCAACTCGGGTTCTCCCACTGCTCTCAGTCAAGTTTCCCTGACAATTTTGCTGGTACCCATTTGTACACCTGGGTAGAGTGAGGCAGTGTGGAAGTGAAGAGTTTTACCTGAAAACACTTTGCACAGGCTAAGGCAAGGACTTGAACACAGAATTTTTCCATCCCAAGTCAAGCCCATGCTCTCCACTGCGCTACTGCGTCTCCCCTCATCATGGCATGGATGACGTGGAAATATGACTGAATCCTCTTTATTGACAAAAATGCACCACTCTTTGTAATACTTTAAAGCTGTGAGGTCTTGCCTCAGTGAAAGCATTTCAAAGTACTTTCAGAATTCGGAGGACAATAAATGGTGTTTTGCTAAGATTCTTCATTGATTAAATAGTATAGAGGTCAGAGTTTTAAAACTTCAATTTTTTTGCTATTGTGGCTAATTTTAAATGTTTCAAAGTATTTGGACTTGAAATTATGCTGTGAAACCTAAGCATTATGACGTGAATAAATATGCAGTTTTGGTGACCTTCCTGGCATCAAAGGCTTAGTTTGCCCAGCAGCTGTGATACCTTTACCGTGTGGCTCACGATCGAATTCAGTTTCATAATCGGAGTCGGATTCACTAGACCTAGACGCATCACTGAGCCCTGATATTTCTTCTCCATCTGACTCACAAGAACTCATGTCCTGAAGCATTGCCAAAGCCTGACTTACATTCATCCATTTCCTCTGATCCATTTCTTTTTCTTGTATCCTAACCAGCTTACTAAATAAACAAAATGAATAGAAGAACAGCTCTGTGACAATCACAATTTCTACCTGCAAAATGGGAGAACAAATTGATTCTGAAGTCATGACAGCAACTGGCTTATATATGCGCCTGCACACCATTCAAAAAGTAACAAAATGCAGTCAACCAAGATGCAGTTGACTGCCTTGCGTAGCCGTCAGTGTATGAATGTGTTGCATAAATGGGCATACGTGAGGGATTTAGGCTATGGTCAAGTGCTTTGAGCTGCCAATCTGACTAGCTCCATAGTCAGCCGCTATATAGTCCATTTACATTCTTTTGCACTGGGACTAATGGAGGTCAAAATGACCTTGTGGCAGTTCTAGGTATAATCAGTGATGTTTTTTCTTTCTCTGTTATTGCAGAATCCCAAGAATCATGCCGGTGAGTGATGCAGTGGCATCTGAGGGTCCGAAGATAAAGGGCATCCACTAAAGGTTTCGGCCTAGTCCCTTACACGCAGAGATTTTTCCAGTTACTCTGAATCTTTTGATGATGTCATGTACTGAAGATGATGAGACCTTCAATGCTTTTGCAATTTAACGTCGAGGAGCAGTGTTTTTAAAGTATTCAACATTTTTTTTCATGCAAGCCTTCACAGGTGGGAGAGCTTCTGGCCATCTTTACTTCTGAGAAACTCAGCCTCTCAATGACAACCCTTTTATAAGTAATCGTGTTGCGCAGCAGATGACAGTTAACTTAATTACTTGCTAAATGTTCTTTCAGCTGATTCTCTTAGAAATTCAATGCTTTTAAAGCCCCTTTTTACAAGTGTCCCAACTTTTTTGAGACCTGTAGCTGCCGGAGAATTTGAAACCTCCGCTGATCCATTTAAGTCACGTCACAGCAGACAGCCTGTTTGGTCACAAGACAAGCCCGACGGCAAAGTGGAGGGCAGGCACATTTTTTCAATACGTAAACAAAAAGCATGCAACTGAATTGCGGTCATTTTTTTGCTTAAACAACGAGTGAGTCTATTAAAATTTAATTTCATAAAAATAAAATCACTGCCAAATCGCACGTACACCTGGACATGTTTCCATGAGCATTGGACACGGACTGAGAATCAGCATTCTTCCGTCGGCCCCCTGGGCAGAGTTGTTTATAGCAACGGTGCTGTTGTTATAGCAACAAAATGAACATTCGATGCACTCTGGCTCTTTGACGTCAAAGCGACTTCTCAGCAGAATCCAAGCGAATTCGAACCTCTCATGCATCGGGCTTGTTTACTCCTTTGTTTTCTTCTGCTCAAGTGACCCGGTCTGATTTATGACGCCGCGAGTGTTCCATTTGAGACACGTCACCACAAGGCCTGTTCGGTGACTTTACACGCCCAACCCTAAGCATGGAGGGCTGGCACATTTTGTCAGAACGTTAACAGAAAGCGTGGTACGGAATCGCGGTCAATCTTTTGTTCAAGTAAAAAGAGTGTGTCAAATGAAATCAAATGAAATTTTAAAACAATCACTACCTAATCGCACGTACACCAGTATATGTTTCCACAACGGACTGGGAATCTACTTCGTTCCGTGGCCCGCTGGGGAGATATGTTTATGGCAACGGTGCTTTTTATATATCCACGGAACAGGCATACGATGCACTCTGCGTCTTTGACATAACAGTGACTTCTCAGCGGAATCTCAGTAAATTAGCATCTCTCGTCCATCGGGCATGTTTACTATTTCCTCTCCTTTTGCTCAAGTGACCCTGTTTTATCTTTGACGCCTCCGCCGTTCCATTAAAGACACGTCACAGCGGAGAAATGGGGTCGTCGTATTTTCCGTGGACTAGGCTTCCAACAATAACAGTCCTCCTGTGTGTGCGTTTTATGTCTATACTCAATACATGTTCACAACAATAGATGGCGCAAAACAACAGCCTGCAATCTTAAATATTGGTTTTTCTTCCAGTTTGTTTTATCAGTATTTTCAAAGAAATTTTTGCGATGATTATTATTCTTTAGTGACTAAAACAAGATTTTGTCATCAAAACCCTATTTTTTTCCAAAATCTGACTTGAGAAAGGGGAGTAGTCTCATATCCAGAATCGTCTTATATTCGGAATGTCCTTATGTAATGAACAGATTTTCATAAAATTTCAGCACTGAATAGAATCTGCCCTAAAAGAGGAACTAATCACAGCTGTTGTTGGTCTGGATGATACTCTCCTGGATCCAGAACCAATAATACTTACATGTGGGCATGGCGGAGGTATGAGCTCTACCAAGTGCCCTTCTTGTTTTCAAAATGAGCAGCTGCTCAGACGGAATAAAGACTATTTCTAACCAGGCGTGGAGGTCATGCCTGGAGGCCCACCAGGCCTGTGTTTAACCCTGGTTTCTGTGACATGAAGCAAATAGGAGTATTGCTAAACCCCCTCGATGGGACACTAGTCCAACTCGGGTTCTCCCACTGCTCTCAGTCAAGTTTCCCTGACAATTTTGCTGGTACCCATTTGTACACCTGGGTAGAGTGAGGCAGTGTGGAAGTGAAGAGTTTTACCTGAAAACACTTTGCACAGGCTAAGGCAAGGACTTGAACACAGAATTTTTCCATCCCAAGTCAAGCCCATGCTCTCCACTGCGCTACTGCGTCTCCCCTCATCATGGCATGGATGACGTGGAAATATGACTGAATCCTCTTTATTGACAAAAATGCACCACTCTTTGTAATACTTTAAAGCTGTGAGGTCTTGCCTCAGTGAAAGCATTTCAAAGTACTTTCAGAATTCGGAGGACAATAAATGGTGTTTTGCTAAGATTCTTCATTGATTAAATAGTATAGAGGTCAGAGTTTTAAAACTTCAATTTTTTTGCTATTGTGGCTAATTTTAAATGTTTCAAAGTATTTGGACTTGAAATTATGCTGTGAAACCTAAGCATTATGACGTGAATAAATATGCAGTTTTGGTGACCTTCCTGGCATCAAAGGCTTAGTTTGCCCAGCAGCTGTGATACCTTTACCGTGTGGCTCACGATCGAATTCAGTTTCATAATCGGAGTCGGATTCACTAGACCTAGACGCATCACTGAGCCCTGATATTTCTTCTCCATCTGACTCACAAGAACTCATGTCCTGAAGCATTGCCAAAGCCTGACTTACATTCATCCATTTCCTCTGATCCATTTCTTTTTCTTGTATCCTAACCAGCTTACTAAATAAACTAAATGAATAGAAGAACAGCTCTGTGACAATCACAATTTCTACCTGCAAAATGGGAGAACAAATTGATTCTGAAGTCATGACAGCAACTGGCTTATATATGCGCCTGCACACCATTCAAAAAGTAACAAAATGCAGTCAACCAAGATGCAGTTGACTGCCTTGCGTAGCCGTCAGTGTATGAATGTGTTGCATAAATGGGCATACGTGAGGGATTTAGGCTATGGTCAAGTGCTTTGAGCTGCCAATCTGACTAGCTCCATAGTCAGCCGCTATATAGTCCATTTACATTCTTTTGCACTGGGACTAATGGAGGTCAAAATGACCTTGTGGCAGTTCTAGGTATAATCAGTGATGTTTTTTCTTTCTCTGTTATTGCAGAATCCCAAGAATCATGCCGGTGAGTGATGCAGTGGCATCTGAGGGTCCGAAGATAAAGGGCATCCACTAAAGGTTTCGGCCTAGTCCCTTACACGCAGAGATTTTTCCAGTTACTCTGAATCTTTTGATGATGTCATGTACTGAAGATGATGAGACCTTCAATGCTTTTGCAATTTAACGTCGAGGAGCAGTGTTTTTAAAGTATTCAACATTTTTTTTCATGCAAGCCTTCACAGGTGGGAGAGCTTCTGGCCATCTTTACTTCTGAGAAACTCAGCCTCTCAATGACAACCCTTTTATAAGTAATCGTGTTGCGCAGCAGATGACAGTTAACTTAATTACTTGCTAAATGTTCTTTCAGCTGATTCTCTTAGAAATTCAATGCTTTTAAAGCCCCTTTTTACAAGTGTCCCAACTTTTTTGAGACCTGTAGCTGCCGGAGAATTTGAAACCTCCGCTGATCCATTTAAGTCACGTCACAGCAGACAGCCTGTTTGGTCACAAGACAAGCCCGACGGCAAAGTGGAGGGCAGGCACATTTTTTCAATACGTAAACAAAAAGCATGCAACTGAATTGCGGTCATTTTTTTGCTTAAACAACGAGTGAGTCTATTAAAATTTAATTTCATAAAAATAAAATCACTGCCAAATCGCACGTACACCTGGACATGTTTCCATGAGCATTTGACACGGACTGAGAATCAGCATTCTTCCGTCGGCCCCCTGGGCAGAGTTGTTTATAGCAACGGTGCTGTTGTTATAGCAACAAAATGAACATTCGATGCACTCTGGCTCTTTGACGTCAAAGCGACTTCTCAGCAGAATCCAAGCGAATTCGAACCTCTCATGCATCGGGCTTGTTTACTCCTTTGTTTTCTTCTGCTCAAGTGACCCGGTCTGATTTATGACGCCGCGAGTGTTCCATTTGAGACACGTCACCACAAGGCCTGTTCGGTGACTTTACACGCCCAACCCTAAGCATGGAGGGCTGGCACATTTTGTCAGAACGTTAACAGAAAGCGTGGTACGGAATCGCGGTCAATCTTTTGTTCAAGTAAAAAGAGTGTGTCAAATGAAATCAAATGAAATTTTAAAACAATCACTACCTAATCGCACGTACACCAGTATATGTTTCCACAACGGACTGGGAATCTACTTCGTTCCGTGGCCCGCTGGGGAGATATGTTTATGGCAACGGTGCTTTTTATATATCCACGGAACAGGCATACGATGCACTCTGCGTCTTTGACATAACAGTGACTTCTCAGCGGAATCTCAGTAAATTAGCATCTCTCGTCCATCGGGCATGTTTACTATTTCCTCTCCTTTTGCTCAAGTGACCCTGTTTTATCTTTGACGCCTCCGCCGTTCCATTAAAGACACGTCACAGCGGAGAAATGGGGTCGTCGTATTTTCCGTGGACTAGGCTTCCAACAATAACAGTCCTCCTGTGTGTGCGTTTTATGTCTATACTCAATACATGTTCACAACAATAGATGGCGCAAAACAACAGCCTGCAATCTTAAATATTGGTTTTTCTTCCAGTTTGTTTTATCAGTATTTTCAAAGAAATTTTTGCGATGATTATTATTCTTTAGTGACTAAAACAAGATTTTGTCATCAAAACCCTATTTTTTTCCAAAATCTGACTTGAGAAAGGGGAGTAGTCTCATATCCAGAATCGTCTTATATTCGGAATGTCCTTATGTAATGAACAGATTTTCATAAAATTTCAGCACTGAATAGAATCTGCCCTAAAAGAGGAACTAATCACAGCTGTTGTTGGTCTGGATGATACTCTCCTGGATCCAGAACCAATAATACTTACATGTGGGCATGGCGGAGGTATGAGCTCTACCAAGTGCCCTTCTTGTTTTCAAAATGAGCAGCTGCTCAGACGGAATAAAGACTATTTCTAACCAGGCGTGGAGGTCATGCCTGGAGGCCCACCAGGCCTGTGTTTAACCCTGGTTTCTGTGACATGAAGCAAATAGGAGTATTGCTAAACCCCCTCGATGGGACACTAGTCCAATTCGGGTTCTCCCACTGCTCTCAGTCAAGTTTCCCTGACAATTTTGCTGGTACCCATTTGTACACCTGGGTAGAGTGAGGCAGTGTGGAAGTGAAGAGTTTTACCTGAAAACACTTTGCACAGGCTAAGGCAAGGACTTGAACACAGAATTTTTCCATCCCAAGTCAAGCCCATGCTCTCCACTGCGCTACTGCGTCTCCCCTCATCATGGCATGGATGACGTGGAAATATGACTGAATCCTCTTTATTGACAAAAATGCACCACTCTTTGTAATACTTTAAAGCTGTGAGGTCTTGCCTCAGTGAAAGCATTTCAAAGTACTTTCAGAATTCGGAGGACAATAAATGGTGTTTTGCTAAGATTCTTCATTGATTAAATAGTATAGAGGTCAGAGTTTTAAAACTTCAATTTTTTTGCTATTGTGGCTAATTTTAAATGTTTCAAAGTATTTGGACTTGAAATTATGCTGTGAAACCTAAGCATTATGACGTGAATAAATATGCAGTTTTGGTGACCTTCCTGGCATCAAAGGCTTAGTTTGCCCAGCAGCTGTGATACCTTTACCGTGTGGCTCACGATCGAATTCAGTTTCATAATCGGAGTCGGATTCACTAGACCTAGACGCATCACTGAGCCCTGATATTTCTTCTCCATCTGACTCACAAGAACTCATGTCCTGAAGCATTGCCAAAGCCTGACTTACATTCATCCATTTCCTCTGATCCATTTCTTTTTCTTGTATCCTAACCAGCTTACTAAATAAACAAAATGAATAGAAGAACAGCTCTGTGACAATCACAATTTCTACCTGCAAAATGGGAGAACAAATTGATTCTGAAGTCATGACAGCAACTGGCTTATATATGCGCCTGCACACCATTCAAAAAGTAACAAAATGCAGTCAACCAAGATGCAGTTGACTGCCTTGCGTAGCCGTCAGTGTATGAATGTGTTGCATAAATGGGCATACGTGAGGGATTTAGGCTATGGTCAAGTGCTTTGAGCTGCCAATCTGACTAGCTCCATAGTCAGCCGCTATATAGTCCATTTACATTCTTTTGCACTGGGACTAATGGAGGTCAAAATGACCTTGTGGCAGTTCTAGGTATAATCAGTGATGTTTTTTCTTTCTCTGTTATTGCAGAATCCCAAGAATCATGCCGGTGAGTGATGCAGTGGCATCTGAGGGTCCGAAGATAAAGGGCATCCACTAAAGGTTTCGGCCTAGTCCCTTACACGCAGAGATTTTTCCAGTTACTCTGAATCTTTTGATGATGTCATGTACTGAAGATGATGAGACCTTCAATGCTTTTGCAATTTAACGTCGAGGAGCAGTGTTTTTAAAGTATTCAACATTTTTTTTCATGCAAGCCTTCACAGGTGGGAGAGCTTCTGGCCATCTTTACTTCTGAGAAACTCAGCCTCTCAATGACAACCCTTTTATAAGTAATCGTGTTGCGCAGCAGATGACAGTTAACTTAATTACTTGCTAAATGTTCTTTCAGCTGATTCTCTTAGAAATTCAATGCTTTTAAAGCCCCTTTTTACAAGTGTCCCAACTTTTTTGAGACCTGTAGCTGCCGGAGAATTTGAAACCTCCGCTGATCCATTTAAGTCACGTCACAGCAGACAGCCTGTTTGGTCACAAGACAAGCCCGACGGCAAAGTGGAGGGCAGGCACATTTTTTCAATACGTAAACAAAAAGCATGCAACTGAATTGCGGTCATTTTTTTGCTTAAACAACGAGTGAGTCTATTAAAATTTAATTTCATAAAAATAAAATCACTGCCAAATCGCACGTACACCTGGACATGTTTCCATGAGCATTGGACACGGACTGAGAATCAGCATTCTTCCGTCGGCCCCCTGGGCAGAGTTGTTTATAGCAACGGTGCTGTTGTTATAGCAACAAAATGAACATTCGATGCACTCTGGCTCTTTGACGTCCAAGCGAATTCGAACCTCTCATGCATCGGGCTTGTTTACTCCTTTGTTTTCTTCTGCTCAAGTGACCCGGTCTGATTTATGACGCCGCGAGTGTTCCATTTGAGACACGTCACCACAAGGCCTGTTCGGTGACTTTACACGCCCAACCCTAAGCATGGAGGGCTGGCACATTTTGTCAGAACGTTAACAGAAAGCGTGGTACGGAATCGCGGTCAATCTTTTGTTCAAGTAAAAAGAGTGTGTCAAATGAAATCAAATGAAATTTTAAAACAATCACTACCTAATCGCACGTACACCAGTATATGTTTCCACAACGGACTGGGAATCTACTTCGTTCCGTGGCCCGCTGGGGAGATATGTTTATGGCAACGGTGCTTTTTATATATCCACGGAACAGGCATACGATGCACTCTGCGTCTTTGACATAACAGTGACTTCTCAGCGGAATCTCAGTAAATTAGCATCTCTCGTCCATCGGGCATGTTTTACTATTTCCTCTCCTTTTGCTCAAGTGACCCTGTTTTATCTTTGACGCCTCCGCCGTTCCATTAAAGACACGTCACAGCGGAGAAATGGGGTCGTCGTATTTTCCGTGGACTAGGCTTCCAACAATAACAGTCCTCCTGTGTGTGCGTTTTATGTCTATACTCAATACATGTTCACAACAATAGATGGCGCAAAACAACAGCCTGCAATCTTAAATATTGGTTTTTCTTCCAGTTTGTTTTATCAGTATTATCAAAGAAATTTTTGCGATGATTATTATTCTTTAGTGACTAAAACAAGATTTTGTCATCAAAACCCTATTTTTTCCAAAATATGACTTGAGAAAGGGGAGTAGTCTCATATCCAGAATCGTCTTATATTCGGAATGTCCTTATGTAATGAACAGATTTTCATAAAATTTCAGCACTGAATAGAATCTGCCCTAAAAGAGGAACTAATCACAGCTGTTGTTGGTCTGGATGATACTCTCCTGGATCCAGAACCAATAATACTTACATGTGGGCATGGCGGAGGTATGAGCTCTACCAAGTGCCCTTCTTGTTTTCAAAATGAGCAGCTGCTCAGACGGAATAAAGACTATTTCTAACCAGGCGTGGAGGTCATGCCTGGAGGCCCACCAGGCCTGTGTTTAACCCTGGTTTCTGTGACATGAAGCAAATAGGAGTATTGCTAAACCCCCTCGATGGGACACTAGTCCAACTCGGGTTCTCCCACTGCTCTCAGTCAAGTTTCCCTGACAATTTTGCTGGTACCCATTTGTACACCTGGGTAGAGTGAGGCAGTGTGGAAGTGAAGAGTTTTACCTGAAAACACTTTGCACAGGCTAAGGCAAGGACTTGAACACAGAATTTTTCCATCCCAAGTCAAGCCCATGCTCTCCACTGCGCTACTGCGTCTCCCCTCATCATGGCATGGATGACGTGGAAATATGACTGAATCCTCTTTATTGACAAAAATGCACCACTCTTTGTAATACTTTAAAGCTGTGAGGTCTTGCCTCAGTGAAAGCATTTCAAAGTACTTTCAGAATTCGGAGGACAATAAATGGTGTTTTGCTAAGATTCTTCATTGATTAAATAGTATAGAGGTCAGAGTTTTAAAACTTCAATTTTTTTGCTATTGTGGCTAATTTTAAATGTTTCAAAGTATTTGGACTTGAAATTATGCTGTGAAACCTAAGCATTATGACGTGAATAAATATGCAGTTTTGGTGACCTTCCTGGCATCAAAGGCTTAGTTTGCCCAGCAGCTGTGATACCTTTACCGTGTGGCTCACGATCGAATTCAGTTTCATAATCGGAGTCGGATTCACTAGACCTAGACGCATCACTGAGCCCTGATATTTCTTCTCCATCTGACTCACAAGAACTCATGTCCTGAAGCATTGCCAAAGCCTGACTTACATTCATCCATTTCCTCTGATCCATTTCTTTTTCTTGTATCCTAACCAGCTTACTAAATAAACTAAATGAATAGAAGAACAGCTCTGTGACAATCACAATTTCTACCTGCAAAATGGGAGAACAAATTGATTCTGAAGTCATGACAGCAACTGGCTTATATATGCGCCTGCACACCATTCAAAAAGTAACAAAATGCAGTCAACCAAGATGCAGTTGACTGCCTTGCGTAGCCGTCAGTGTATGAATGTGTTGCATAAATGGGCATACGTGAGGGATTTAGGCTATGGTCAAGTGCTTTGAGCTGCCAATCTGACTAGCTCCATAGTCAGCCGCTATATAGTCCATTTACATTCTTTTGCACTGGGACTAATGGAGGTCAAAATGACCTTGTGGCAGTTCTAGGTATAATCAGTGATGTTTTTTCTTTCTCTGTTATTGCAGAATCCCAAGAATCATGCCGGTGAGTGATGCAGTGGCATCTGAGGGTCCGAAGATAAAGGGCATCCACTAAAGGTTTCGGCCTAGTCCCTTACACGCAGAGATTTTTCCAGTTACTCTGAATCTTTTGATGATGTCATGTACTGAAGATGATGAGACCTTCAATGCTTTTGCAATTTAACGTCGAGGAGCAGTGTTTTTAAAGTATTCAACATTTTTTTTCATGCAAGCCTTCACAGGTGGGAGAGCTTCTGGCCATCTTTACTTCTGAGAAACTCAGCCTCTCAATGACAACCCTTTTATAAGTAATCGTGTTGCGCAGCAGATGACAGTTAACTTAATTACTTGCTAAATGTTCTTTCAGCTGATTCTCTTAGAAATTCAATGCTTTTAAAGCCCCTTTTTACAAGTGTCCCAACTTTTTTGAGACCTGTAGCTGCCGGAGAATTTGAAACCTCCGCTGATCCATTTAAGTCACGTCACAGCAGACAGCCTGTTTGGTCACAAGACAAGCCCGACGGCAAAGTGGAGGGCAGGCACATTTTTTCAATACGTAAACAAAAAGCATGCAACTGAATTGCGGTCATTTTTTTGCTTAAACAACGAGTGAGTCTATTAAAATTTAATTTCATAAAAATAAAATCACTGCCAAATCGCACGTACACCTGGACATGTTTCCATGAGCATTGGACACGGACTGAGAATCAGCATTCTTCCGTCGGCCCCCTGGGCAGAGTTGTTTATAGCAACGGTGCTGTTGTTATAGCAACAAAATGAACATTCGATGCACTCTGGCTCTTTGACGTCAAAGCGACTTCTCAGCAGAATCCAAGCGAATTCGAACCTTTCATGCATCGGGCTTGTTTACTCCTTTGTTTTCTTCTGCTCAAGTGACCCGGTCTGATTTATGACGCCGCGAGTGTTCCATTTGAGACACGTCACCACAAGGCCTGTTCGGTGACTTTACACGCCCAACCCTAAGCATGGAGGGCTGGCACATTTTGTCAGAACGTTAACAGAAAGCGTGGTACGGAATCGCGGTCAATCTTTTGTTCAAGTAAAAAGAGTGTGTCAAATGAAATCAAATGAAATTTTAAAACAATCACTACCTAATCGCACGTACACCAGTATATGTTTCCACAACGGACTGGGAATCTACTTCGTTCCGTGGCCCGCTGGGGAGATATGTTTATGGCAACGGTGCTTTTTATATATCCACGGAACAGGCATACGATGCACTCTGCGTCTTTGACATAACAGTGACTTCTCAGCGGAATCTCAGTAAATTAGCATCTCTCGTCCATCGGGCATGTTTACTATTTCCTCTCCCTTTGCTCAAGTGACCCTGTTTTATCTTTGACGCCTCCGCCGTTCCATTAAAGACACGTCACAGCGGAGAAATGGGGTCGTCGTATTTTCCGTGGACTAGGCTTCCAACAATAACAGTCCTCCTGTGTGTGCGTTTTATGTCTATACTCAATACATGTTCACAACAATAGATGGCGCAAAACAACAGCCTGCAATCTTAAATATTGGTTTTTCTTCCAGTTTGTTTTATCAGTATTTTCAAAGAAATTTTTGCGATGATTATTATTCTTTAGTGACTAAAACAAGATTTTTTCATCAAAACCCTATTTTTTCCAAAATCTGACTTGAGAAAGGGGAGTAGTCTCATATCCAGAATCGTCTTATATTCGGAATGTCCTTATGTAATGAACAGATTTTCATAAAATTTCAGCACTGAATAGAATCTGCCCTAAAAGAGGAACTAATCACAGCTGTTGTTGGTCTGGATGATACTCTCCTGGATCCAGAACCAATAATACTTACATGTGGGCATGGCGGAGGTATGAGCTCTGAGGTATGAGCTCTACCAAGTGCCCTTCTTGTTTTCAAAATGAGCAGCTGCTCAGACGGAATAAAGACTATTTCTAACCAGGCGTGGAGGTCATGCCTGGAGGCCCACCAGGCCTGTGTTTAACCCTGGTTTCTGTGACATGAAGCAAATAGGAGTATTGCTAAACCCCCTCGATGGGACACTAGTCCAACTCGGGTTCTCCCACTGCTCTCAGTCAAGTTTCCCTGACAATTTTGCTGGTACCCATTTGTACACCTGGGTAGAGTGAGGCAGTGTGGAAGTGAAGAGTTTTACCTGAGAACACTTTGCACAGGCTAAGGCAAGGACTTGAACACAGAATTTTTCCATCCCAAGTCAAGCCCATGCTCTCCACTGCGCTACTGCGTCTCCCCTCATCATGGCATGGATGACGTGGAAATATGACTGAATCCTCTTTATTGACAAAAATGCACCACTCTTTGTAATACTTTAAAGCTGTGAGGTCTTGCCTCAGTGAAAGCATTTCAAAGTACTTTCAGAATTCGGAGGACAATAAATGGTGTTTTGCTAAGATTCTTCATTGATTAAATAGTATAGAGGTCAGAGCTTTAAAACTTCAATTTTTTTGCTATTGTGGCTAATTTTAAATGTTTCAAAGTATCTGGACTTGAAATTATGCTGTGAAACCTAAGCATTATGACGTGAATAAATATGCAGTTTTGGTGACCTTCCTGGCATCAAAGGCTTAGTTTGCCCAGCAGCTGTGATACCTTTACCGTGTGGCTCACGATCGCATTCAGTTTCAAAATCGGAGTCGGATTCACTAGACCTAGACGCATCACTGAGCCCTGATATTTCTTCTCCATCTGACTCACAAGAACTCATGTCCTGAAGCATTGCCAAAGCCTGACTTACATTCATCCATTTCCTCTGATCCATTTCTTTTTCTTGTATCCTAACCAGCTTACTAAATAAACTAAATGAATAGAAGAACAGCTCTGTGACAATCACAATTTCTACCTGCAAAATGGGAGAACAAATTGATTCTGACGTCATGACAGCAACTGGCTTATATATGCGCCTGCACACCATTCAAAAAGTAACAAAATGCAGTCAACCGAGATGCAGTTGACTGCCTTGCGTAGCCGTCAGTGTAATGACTGTGTTGCATAAATGGGCATACGTGAGGGATTTAGGCTATGGTCAAGTGCTTTGAGCTGCCAATCTGACTAGCTCCATAGTCAGCCGCTATATAGTCCATTTACATTCTTTTGCACTGGGACTAATGGAGGTCAAAATGACCTTGTGGCAGTTCTAGGTATAATCAGTGATGTTTTTTCTTTCTCTGTTATTGCAGAATCCCAAGAATCATGCCGGTGAGTGATGCAGTGGCATCTGAGGGTCCGAAGATAAAGGGCATCCAGTAAAGGTTTCGGCCTAGTCCCTTAAACGCAGAGATTTTTCCAGTTACTCTGAATCTTTTGATGATGTCATGTACTGAAGATGATGAGACCTTCAATGCTTTTGCAATATAGCGTCGAGGAGCAGTGTTTTTAAAGTATTCAACATTTTTTTTCATGCATTTTTCAACATTTTTTTTCATGCAAGCCTTCACAGGTGGGAGAGCTTCTGGCCATCTTTACTTCTGAGAAACTCAGCTTCTCAATGACAACCCTTTTATAAGTAATCGTGTTGCGCAGCAGATGACAGTTAACTTAATTACTTGCTAAATGTTCTTTCAGCTGATTCTCTTAGAAATTCAATGCTTTTAAAGCCCCTTTTTACAAGTGTCCCAACTTTTTTGAGACCTGTAGCTGCCGGAGAATTTGAAACCTCCGCTGATCCATTTAAGTCACGTCACAGCAGACAGCCTGTTTGGTCACAAGACAAGCCCGACGGCAAAGTGGAGGGCAGGCACATTTTTTCAATACGTAAACAAAAAGCATGCAACTGAATTGCGGTCATTTTTTTGCTTAAACAACGAGTGAGTCAATTAAAATCTAATTTCATAAAAATAAAATCACTGCCAAATCGCACGTACACCTGGACATGTTTCCATGAGCATTGGACACGGACTGAGAATCAGCATTCTTCCGTCGGCCCCCTGGGCGGAGTTGTTTATAGCAACGGTGCTGTTGTTATAGCAACAAAATGAACATTCGATGCACTCTGGCTCTTTGACGTCAAAGCATGCAACTGAATTGCGGTCATTTTTTTGCTTAAACAACGAGTGAGTCAATTAAAATCTAATTTCATAAAAATAAAATCACTGCCAAATCGCACGTACACCTGGACATGTTTCCATGAGCATTGGACACGGACTGAGAATCAGCATTCTTCCGTCGGCCCCCTGGGCGGAGTTGTTTATAGCAACGGTGCTGTTGTTATAGCAACAAAATGAACATTCGATGCACTCTGGCTCTTTGACGTCAAAGCGACTTCTCAGCAGAATCCAAGCGAATTCGAACCTCTCATCCATCGGGCTTGTTTACTCCTTTGTTTTCTTCTGCTCAAGTGACCCGGTCTGATTTATGACGCCGCGAGTGTTCCATTTGAGACACGTCACCACAAGGCCTGTTCGGTGACTTTACACGCCCAACCCTAAGCATGGAGGGCTGGCACATTTTGTCAGAACGTTAACAGAAAGCATGGTACGGAATCGCGGTCAATCTTTTGTTCAAGTAAAAAGAGTGTGTCAAATGAAATCAAATGAAATTTTAAAACAATCACTACCTAATCGCACGTACACCAGTATATGTTTCCACAACGGACTGGGAATCTACTTCGTTCCGTGGCCCGCTGGGGAGATATGTTTATGGCAACGGTGCTTTTTATATATCCACGGAACAGGCATACGATGCACTCTGCGTCTTTGACATAACAGTGACTTCTCAGCGGAATCTCAGTAAATTAGCATCTCTCGTCCATCGGGCATGTTTACTATTTCCTCTCCTTTTGCTCAAGTGACCCTGTTTTATCTTTGACGCCTCCGCCGTTCCATTAAAGACACGTCACAGCGGAGAAATGGGGTCGTCGTATTTTCCGTGGACTAGGCTTCCAACAATAACAGTCCTCCTGTGTGTGCGTTTTATGTCTATACTCAATACATGTTCACAACAATAGATGGCGCAAAACAACAGCCTGCAATCTTAAATATTGGTTTTTCTTCCAGTTTGTTTTATCAGTATTTTCAAAGAAATTTTTGCGATGATTATTATTCTTTAGTGACTAAAACAAGATTTTGTCATCAAAACCCTATTTTTTCCAAAATATGACTTGAGAAAGGGGAGTAGTCTCATATCCAGAATCGTCTTATATTCGGAATGTCCTTATGTAATGAACAGATTTTCATAAAATTTCAGCACTGAATAGAATCTGCCCTAAAAGAGGAACTAATCACAGCTGTTGTTGGTCTGGATGATACTCTCCTGGATCCAGAACCAATAATACTTACATGTGGGCATGGCGGAGGTATGAGCTCTACCAAGTGCCCTTCTTGTTTTCAAAATGAGCAGCTGCTCAGACGGAATAAAGACTATTTCTAACCAGGCGTGGAGGTCATGCCTGGAGGCCCACCAGGCCTGTGTTTAACCCTGGTTTCTCTGACATGAAGCAAATAGGAGTATTGCTAAACCCCCTCGATGGGACACTAGTCCAACTCGGGTTCTCCCACTGCTCTCAGTCAAGTTTCCCTGACAATTTTGCTGGTACCCATTTGTACACCTGGGTAGAGTGAGGCAGTGTGGAAGTGAAGAGTTTTACTTGAAAACACTTTGCACAGGCTAAGGCAAGGACTTGAACACAGAATTTTTCCATCCCAAGTCAAGCCCATGCTCTCCACTGCGCTACTGCGTCTCCCCTCATCATGGCATGGATGACGTGGAAATATGACTGAATCCTCTTTATTGACAAAAATGCACCACTCTTTGTAATACTTTAAAGCTGTGAGGTCTTGCCTCAGTGAAAGCATTTCAAAGTACTTTCAGAATTCGGAGGACAATAAATGGTGTTTTGCTAAGATTCTTCATTGATTAAATAGTATAGAGGTCAGAGCTTTAAAACTTCAATTTTTTTGCTATTGTGGCTAATTTTAAATGTTTCAAAGTATTTGGACTTGAAATTATGCTGTGAAACCTAAGCATTATGACGTGAATAAATATGCAGTTTTGGTGACCTTCCTGGCATCAAAGGCTTAGTTTGCCCAGCAGCTGTGATACCTTTACCGTGTGGCTCACGATCGAATTCAGTTTCATAATCGGATTCGGATTCACTAGACCTAGACGCATCACTGAGCCCTGATATTTCTTCTCCATCTGACTCACAAGAACTCATGTCCTGAAGCATTGCCAAAGCCTGACTTACATTCATCCATTTCCTCTGATCCATTTCTTTTTCTTGTATCCTAACCAGCTTACTAAATAAACTAAATGAATAGAAGAACAGCTCTGTGACAATCACAATTTCTACCTGCAAAATGGGAGAACAAATTGATTCTGAAGTCATGACAGCAACTGGCTTATATATGCGCCTGCACACCATTCAAAAAGTAACAAAATGCAGTCAACCAAGATGCAGTTGACTGCCTTGCGTAGCCGTCAGTGTATGAATGTGTTGCATAAATGGGCATACGTGAGGGATTTAGGCTATGGTCAAGTGCTTTGAGCTGCCAATCTGACTAGCTCCATAGTCAGCCGCTATATAGTCCATTTACATTCTTTTGCACTGGGACTAATGGAGGTCAAAATGACCTTGTGGCAGTTCTAGGTATAATCAGTGATGTTTTTTCTTTCTCTGTTATTGCAGACTCCCAAGAATCATGCCGGTGAGTGATGCAGTGGCATCTGAGGGTCCGAAGATAAAGGGCATCCACTAAAGGTTTCGGCCTAGTCCCTTACACGCAGAGATTTTTCCAGTTACTCTGAATCTTTTGATGATGTCATGTACTGAAGATGATGAGACCTTCAATGCTTTTGCAATTTAACGTCGAGGAGCAGTGTTTTTAAAGTATTCAACATTTTTTTTCAAGCAAGCCTTCACAGGTGGGAGAGCTTCTGGCCATCTTTACTTCTGAGAAACTCAGCCTCTCAATGACAACCCTTTTATAAGTATGTTGCGCAGCAGATGACAGTTAACTTAATTACTTGCTAAATGTTCTTTCAGCTGATTCTCTTAGAAATTCAATGCTTTTAAAGCCCCTTTTTACAAGTGTCCCAACTTTTTTGAGACCTGTAGCTGCCGGAGAATTTGAAACCTCCGCTGATCCATTTAAGTCACGTCACAGCAGACAGCCTGTTTGGTCACAAGACAAGCCCGACGGCTAAGTGGAGGGCAGGCACATTTTGTCAATACGTAAACAAAAAGCATGCAACTGAATTGCGGTCATTTTTTTGCTTAAACAAAGAGTGAGTCAATTAAAATCTAATTTCATGAAAATAAAATCACTGCCAAATCGCACGTACACCTGGACATGCTTCCATGAGCATTGGACACGGACTGAGAATCAGCATTCTTCCGTCGGCCCCCTGGGCAGAGTTGTTTATAGCAACGGTGCTGTTGTTATAGCAACAAAATGAACATTCAATGCACTCTGGCTCTTTGACGTCAAAGCGACTTCTCAGCAGAATCCAAGCGAATTCGAACCTCTCATCCATCGGGCTTGTTTACTCCTTTGTTTTCTTCTGCTCAAGTGACCCGGTCTGATTTATGACGCCTCGAGTGTTCCATTTGAGACACGTCACCACAAGGCCTGTTCGGTGACTTTACACGCCCAACCCTAAGCATGGAGGGCTGGCACATTTTGTCAGAACGTTAACAGAAAGCATGGTACGGAATCGCGGTCAATCTTTTGTTCAAGTAAAAAGAGTGTGTCAAATGAAATCAAATGAAATTTTAAAACAATCACTACCTAATCGCACGTACACCAGTATATGTTTCCACAACGGACTGGGAATCTACTTCGTTCCGTGGCCCGCTGGGGAGATATGTTTATGGCAACGGTGCTTTTTATATATCCACGGAACAGGCATACGATGCACTCTGCGTCTTTGACATAACAGTGACTTCTCAGCGGAATCTCAGTAAATTAGCATCTCTCGTCCATCGGGCATGTTTACTATTTCCTCTCCTTTTGCTCAAGTGACCCTGTTTTATCTTTGACGCCTCCGCCGTTCCATTAAAGACACGTCACAGTGGAGAAATGGGGTCGTCGTATTTTCCGTGGACTAGGCTTCCAACAATAACAGTCCTCCTGTGTGTGCGTTTATGTCTATACTCAATACATGTTCACAACAATAGATGGCGCAAAACTACAGCCTGCAATCTTTAATATTGGTTTTTCTTCCAGTTTGTTTTATCAGTATTTTCAAAGAAATTTTTGCGATGATTATTATTCTTTAGTGACTAAAACAAGATTTTGTCATCAAAACCCTATTTTTTCCAAAATATGACTTGAGAAAGGGGAGTAGTCTCATATCCAGAATCGTCTTATATTCGGAATGTCCTTATGTAATGAACAGATTTTCATAAAATTTCAGCACTGAATAGAATCTGCCCTAAAAGAGGAACTAATCACAGCTGTTGTTGGTCTGGATGATACTCTCCTGGATCCAGAACCAATAATACTTACATGTGGGCATGGCGGAGGTATGAGCTCTACCAAGTGCCCTTCTTGTTTTCAAAATGAGCAGCTGCTCAGACGGAATAAAGACTATTTCTAACCAGGCGTGGAGGTCATGCCTGGAGGCCCACCAGGCCTGTGTTTAACCCTGGTTTCTGTGACATGAAGCAAATAGGAGTATTGCTAAACCCCCTCGATGGGACACTAGTCCAACTCGGGTTCTCCCACTGCTCTCAGTCAAGTTTCCCTGACAATTTTGCTGGTACCCATTTGTACACCTGGGTAGAGTGAGGCAGTGTGGAAGTGAAGAGTTTTACCTGAGAACACTTTGCACAGGCTAAGGCAAGGACTTGAACACAGAATTTTTCCATCCCAAGTCAAGCCCATGCTCTCCACTGCGCTACTGCGTCTCCCCTCATCATGGCATGGATGACGTGGAAATATGACTGAATCCTCTTTATTGACAAAAATTTACCACTCTTTGTAATACTTTAAAGCTGTGAGGTCTTGCCTCAGTGAAAGCATTTCAAAGTACTTTCAGAATTCGGAGGACAATAAATGGTGTTTTGCTAAGATTCTTCATTGATTAAATAGTATAGAGGTCAGAGCTTTAAAACTTCATTTTTTTTGCTATTGTGGCTAATTTTAAATGTTTCAAAGTATTTGGACTTGAAATTATGCTGTGAAACCTAAGCATTATGACGTGAATAAATATGCAGTTTTGGTGACCTTCCTGGCGTCAAAGGCTTAGTTTGCCCAGCAGCTGTGATACCTTTACCGTGTGGCTCACGATCGCATTCAGTTTCAAAATCGGAGTCGGATTCACTAGACCTAGACGCATCACTGAGCCCTGATATTTCTTCTCCATCTGACTCACAAGAACTCATGTCCTGAAGCATTGCCAAAGCCTGACTTACATTCATCCATTTCCTCTGATCCATTTCTTTTTCTTGTATCCTAACCAGCTTACTAAATAAACTAAATGAATAGAAGAACAGCTCTGTGACAATCACAATTTCTACCTGCAAAATGGGAGAACAAATTGATTCTGACGTCATGACAGCAACTGGCTTATATATGCGCCTGCACACCATTCAAAAAGTAACAAAATGCAGTCAACCAAGATGCAGTTGACTGCCTTGCGTAGCCGTCAGTGTAATGAATGTGTTGCATAAATGGGCATACGTGAGGGATTTAGGCTATGGTCAAGTGCTTTGAGCTGCCAATCTGACTAGCTCCATAGTCAGCCGCTATATAGTCCATTTACATTCTTTTGCACTGGGACTAATGGAGGTCAAAATGACCTTGTGGCAGTTCTAGGTATAATCAGTGATGTTTTTTCTTTCTCTGTTATTGCAGAATCCCAAGAATCATGCCGGTGAGTAATGCAGTGGCATCTGAGGGTCCGAAGATAAAGGGCATCCAGTAAAGGTTTCGGCCTAGTCCCTTACACGCAGAGATTTTTCCAGTTACTCTGAATCTTTTGATGATGTCATGTACTGAAGATGATGAGACCTTCAATGCTTTTGCAATTTAACGTCGAGGAGCAGTGTTTTTAAAGTATTCAACATTTTTTTTCATGCAAGCCTTCACAGGTGGGAGAGCTTCTGGCCATCTTTACTTCTGAGAAACTCAGCCTCTCAATGACAACCCTTTTATAAGTATGTTGCGCAGCAGATGACAGTTAACTTAATTACTTGCTAAATGTTCTTTCAGCTGATTCTCTTAGAAATTCAATGCTTTTAAAGCCCCTTTTTACAAGTGTCCCAACTTTTTTGAGACCTGTAGCTGCCGGAGAATTTGAAACCTCCGCTGATCCATTTAAGTCACGTCACAGCAGACAGCCTGTTTGGTCACAAGACAAGCCCGACGGCTAAGTGGAGGGCAGGCACATTTTGTCAATACGTAAACAAAAAGCATGCAACTGAATTGCGGTCATTTTTTTGCTTAAACAAAGAGTGAGTCAATTAAAATCTAATTTCATAAAAATAAAATCACTGCCAAATCGCACGTACACCTGGACATGTTTCCATGAGCATTGGACACGGACTGAGAATCAGCATTCTTCCGTCGGCCCCCTGGGCAGAGTTGTTTATAGCAACGGTGCTGTTGTTATAGCAACAAAATGAACATTCGATGCACTCTGGCTCTTTGACGTCAAAGCGACTTCTCAGCAGAATCCAAGCGAATTCGAACCTCTCATCCATCGGGCTTGTTTACTCCTTTGTTTTCTTCTGCTCAAGTGACCCGGTCTGATTTATGACGCCGCGAGTGTTCCATTTGAGACACGTCACCACAAGGCCTGTTCGGTGACTTTACACGCCCAACCCTAAGCATGGAGGGCTGGCACATTTTGTCAGAACGTTAACAGAAAGCATGGTACGGAATCGCGGTCAATCTTTTGTTCACGTAAAAAGAGTGTGTCAAATGAAATCAAATGAAATTTTAAAACAATCACTACCTAATCGCACGTACACCAGTATATGTTTCCACAACGGACTGGGAATCTACTTCGTTCCGTGGCCCGCTGGGGAGATATGTTTATGGCAACGGTGCTTTTTATATATCCACGGAACAGGCATACGATGCACTCTGCGTCTTTGACATAACAGTGACTTCTCAGCGGAATCTCAGTAAATTAGCATCTCTCGTCCATCGGGCATGTTTACTATTTCCTCTCCTTTTGCTCAAGTGACCCTGTTTTATCTTTGACGCCTCCGCCGTTCCATTAAAGACACGTCACAGTGGAGAAATGGGGTCGTCGTATTTTCCGTGGACTAGGCTTCCAACAATAACAGTCCTCCTGTGTGTGCGTTTATGTCTATACTCAATACATGTTCACAACAATAGATTTCGCAAAACAACAGCCTGCAATCTTTAATATTGGTTTTTCTTCCAGTTTGTTTTATCAGTATTTTCAAAGAAATTTTTGCGATGATTATTATTCTTTAGTGACTAAAACAAGATTTTGTCATCAAAACCCTATTTTTTCCAAAATATGACTTGAGAAAGGGGAGTAGTCTCATATCCAGAATCGTCTTATATTCGGAATGTCCTTATGTAATGAACAGATTTTCATAAAATTTCAGCACTGAATAGAATCTGCCCTAAAAGAGGAACTAATCACAGCTGTTGTTGGTCTGGATGATACTCTCCTGGATCCAGAACCAATAATACTTACATGTGGGCATGGCGGAGGTATGAGCTCTACCAAGTGCCCTTCTTGTTTTCAAAATGAGCAGCTGCTCAGACGGAATAAAGACTATTTCTAACCAGGCGTGGAGGTCATGCCTGGAGGCCCACCAGGCCTGTGTTTAACCCTGGTTTCTGTGACATGAAGCAAATAGGAGTATTGCTAAACCCCCTCGATGGGACACTAGTCCAACTCGGGTTCTCCCACTGCTCTCAGTCAAGTTTCCCTGACAATTTTGCTGGTACCCATTTGTACACCTGGGTAGAGTGAGGCAGTGTGGAAGTGAAGAGTTTTACCTGAGAACACTTTGCACAGGCTAAGGCAAGGACTTGAACACAGAATTTTTCCATCCCAAGTCAAGTCCATGCTCTCCACTGCGCTACTGCGTCTCCCCTCATCATGGCATGGATGATGTGGAAATATGACTGAATCCTCTTTATTGACAAAAATGCACCACTCTTTGTAATACTTTAAAGCTGTGAGGTCTTGCCTCAGTGAAAGCATTTCAAAGTACTTTCAGAATTCGGAGGACAATAAATGGTGTTTTGCTAAGATTCTTCATTGATTAAATAGTATAGAGGTCAGAGCTTTAAAACTTCAATTTTTTTGCTATTGTGGCTAATTTTAAATGTTTCAAAGTATTTGGACTTGAAATTATGCTGTGAAACCTAAGCATTATGACGTGAATAAATATGCAGTTTTGGTGACCTTCCTGGCGTCAAAGGCTTAGTTTGCCCAGCAGCTGTGATACCTTTACCGTGTGGCTCACGATCGCATTCAGTTTCAAAATCGGAGTCGGATTCACTAGACCTAGACGCATCACTGAGCCCTGATATTTCTTCTCCATCTGACTCACAAGAACTCATGTCCTGAAGCATTGCCAAAGCCTGACTTACATTCATCCATTTCCTCTGATCCATTTCTTTTTCTTGTATCCTAACCAGCTTACTAAATAAACTAAATGAATAGAAGAACAGCTCTGTGACAATCACAATTTCTACCTGCAAAATGGGAGAACAAATTGATTCTGACGTCATGACAGCAACTGGCTTATATATGCGCCTGCACACCATTCAAAAAGTAACAAAATGCAGTCAACCAAGATGCAGTTGACTGCCTTGCGTAGCCGTCAGTGTAATGAATGTGTTGCATAAATGGGCATACGTGAGGGATTTAGGCTATGGTCAAGTGCTTTGAGCTGCCAATCTGACTAGCTCCATAGTCAGCCGCTATATAGTCCATTTACATTCTTTTGCACTGGGACTAATGGAGGTCAAAATGACCTTGTGGCAGTTCTAGGTATAATCAGTGATGTTTTTTCTTTCTCTGTTATTGCAGAATCCCAAGAATCATGCCGGTGAGTGATGCAGTGGCATCTGAGGGTCCGAAGATAAAGGGCATCCACTAAAGGTTTCGGCCTAGTCCCTTACACGCAGAGATTTTTCCAGTTACTCTGAATCTTTTGATGATGTCATGTACTGAAGATGATGAGACCTTCAATGCTTTTGCAATTTAACGTCGAGGAGCAGTGTTTTTAAAGTATTCAACATTTTTTTTCATGCAAGCCTTCACAGGTGGGAGAGCTTCTGGCCATCTTTACTTCTGAGAAACTCAGCCTCTCAATGACAACCCTTTTATAAGTATGTTGCGCAGCAGATGACAGTTAACTTAATTACTTGCTAAATGTTCTTTCAGCTGATTCTCTTAGAAATTCAATGCTTTTAAAGCCCCTTTTTACAAGTGTCCCAACTTTTTTGAGACCTGTAGCTGCCGGAGAATTTGAAACCTCCGCTGATCCATTTAAGTCACGTCACAGCAGACAGCCTGTTTGGTCACAAGACAAGCCCGACGGCTAAGTGGAGGGCAGGCACATTTTGTCAATACGTAAACAAAAAGCATGCAACTGAATTGCGGTCATTTTTTTGCTTAAACAAAGAGTGAGTCAATTAAAATCTAATTTCATAAAAATAAAATCACTGCCAAATCGCACGTACACCTGGACATGTTTCCATGAGCATTGGACACGGACTGAGAATCAGCATTCTTCCGTCGGCCCCCTGGGCAGAGTTGTTTATAGCAACGGTGCTGTTGTTATAGCAACAAAATGAACATTCGATGCACTCTGGCTCTTTGACGTCAAAGCGACTTCTCAGCAGAATCCAAGCGAATTCGAACCTCTCATCCATCGGGCATGTTTACTCCTTTGTTTTCTTCTGCTCAAGTGACCCGGTCTGATTTATGACGCCGCGAGTGTTCCATTTGAGACACGTCACCACAAGGCCTGTTCGGTGACTTTACACGCCCAACCCTAAGCATGGAGGGCTGGCACATTTTGTCAGAACGTTAACAGAAAGCATGGTACGGAATCGCGGTCAATCTTTTGTTCAAGTAAAAAGAGTGTGTCAAATGAAATCAAATGAAATTTTAAAACAATCACTACCTAATCGCACGTACACCAGTATATGTTTCCACAACGGACTGGGAATCTACTTCGTTCCGTGGCCCGCTGGGGAGATATGTTTATGGCAACGGTGCTTTTTATATATCCACGGAACAGGCATACGATGCACTCTGCGTCTTTGACATAACAGTGACTTCTCAGCGGAATCTCAGTAAATTAGCATCTCTCGTCCATCGGGCATGTTTACTATTTCCTCTCCTTTTGCTCAAGAGACCCTGTTTTATCTTTGACGCCTCCGCCGTTCCATTAAAGACACGTCACAGCGGAGAAATGGGGTCGTCGTATTTTCCGTGGACTAGGCTTCCAACAATAACAGTCCTCCTGTGTGTGCGTTTTATGTCTATACTCAATACATGTTCACAACAATAGATGGCGCAAAACTACAGCCTGCAATCTTTAATATTGGTTTTTCTTCCAGTTTGTTTTATCAGTATTTTCAAAGAAAGTTTTGCGATGATTATTATTCTTTAGTGACTAAAACAAGATTTTGTCATCAAAACCCTATTTTTTCCAAAATATGACTTGAGAAAGGGGAGTAGTCTCATATCCAGAATCGTCTTATATTCGGAATGTCCTTATGTAATGAACAGATTTTCATAAAATTTCAGCACTGAATAGAATCTGCCCTAAAAGAGGAACTAATCACAGCTGTTGTTGGTCTGGATGATACTCTCCTGGATCCAGAACCAATAATACTTACATGTGGGCATGGCGGAGGTATGAGCTCTACCAAGCGCCCTTCTTGTTTTCAAAATGAGTAGCTGCTCAGACGGAATAAAGACTATTTCTAACCAGGCGTGGAGGTCATGCCTGGAGGCCCACCAGGCCTGTGTTTAACCCTGGTTTCTGTGACATGACGCAAATAGGAGTATTGCTAAACCCCCTCGATGGGACACTAGTCCAACTCGGGTTCTCCCACTGCTCTCAGTCAAGTTTCCCTGACAATTTTGCTGGTACCCATTTGTACACCTGGGTAGAGTGAGGCAGTGTGGAAGTGAAGAGTTTTACCTGAGAACACTTTGCACAGGCTAAGGCAAGGACTTGAACACAGAATTTTTCCATCCCAAGTCAAGCCCATGCTCTCCACTGCGCTACTGCGTCTCCCCTCATCATGGCATGGATGACGTGGAAATATGACTGAATCCTCTTTATTGACAAAAATGCACCACTCTTTGTAATACTTTAAAGCTGTGAGGTCTTGCCTCAGTGAAAGCATTTCAAAGTACTTTCAGAATTCGGAGGACAATAAATGGTGTTTTGCTAAGATTCTTCATTGATTAAATAGTATAGAGGTCAGAGCTTTAAAACTTCAATTTTTTTGCTATTGTGGCTAATTTTAAATGTTTCAAAGTATTTGGACTTGAAATTATGCTGTGAAACCTAAGCATTATGACGTGAATAAATATGCAGTTTTGGTGACCTTCCTGGCATCAAAGGCTTAGTTTGCCCAGCAGCTGTGATACCTTTACCGTGTGGCTCACGATCGCATTCAGTTTCAAAATCGGAGTCGGATTCACTAGACCTAGACGCATCACTGAGCCCTGATATTTCTTCTCCATCTGACTCACAAGAACTCATGTCCTGAAGCATTGCCAAAGCCTGACTTACATTCATCCATTTCCTCTGATCCATTTGTTTTTCTTGTATCCTAACCAGCTTACTAAATAAACTAAATGAATAGAAGAACAGCTCTGTGACAATCACAATTTCTACCTGCAAAATGGGAGAACAAATTGATTCTGACGTCATGTAAGCAACTGGCTTATATATATGGCTTATATATGCGCCTGCACACCATTCAAAAAGTAACAAAATGCAGTCAACCAAGATGCAGTTGACTGCCTTGCGTAGCCGTCAGTGTATGAATGTGTTGCATAAATGGGCATACGTGAGGGATTTAGGCTATGGTCAAGTGCTTTGAGCTGCCAATCTGACTAGCTCCATAGTCAGCCGCTATATAGTCCATTTACATTCTTTTGCACTGGGACTAATGGAGGTCAAAATGACCTTGTGGCAGTTCTAGGTATAATCAGTGATGTTTTTTCTTTCTCTGTTATTGCAGAATCCCAAGAATCATGCCGGTGAGTGATGCAGTGGCATCTGAGGGTCCGAAGATAAAGGGCATCCAGTAAAGGTTTCGGCCTAGTCCCTTACACGCAGAGATTTTTCCAGTTACTCTGAATCTTTTGATGATGTCATGTACTGAAGATGATGAGACCTTCAATGCTTTTGCAATTTAACGTCGAGGAGCAGTGTTTTTAAAGTATTCAACATTTTTTTTTCATGCAAGCCTTCACAGGTGGGAGTGCTTCTGGCCATCTTTACTTCTGAGAAACTCAGCCTCTCAATGACAACCCTTTTATAAGTAATCATGTTGCGCAGCAGATGACAGTTAACTTAATTACTTGCTAAATGTTCTTTCAGCTGATTCTCTTAGAAATTCATTGCTTTTAAAGCCCCTTTTTTCAAGTGTCCCAACTTTTTTGAGACCTGTAGCTGCCGGAGAATTTGAAACCTCCGCTGATCCATTTAAGTCACGTCACAGCAGACAGCCTGTTTGGTCACAAGACAAGCCCGACGGCTAAGTGGAGGGCAGGCACATTTTGTCAATACGTAAACAAAAAGCATGCAACTGAATTGCGGTCATTTTTTGGCTTAAACAACGAGTGAGTCAATTAAAATCTAATTTCAGAAAAATAAAATCAATGCCAAATCGCACGTACACCTGGACATGTTTCCATGAGCATTGGACACGGACTGAGAATCAGCATTCTTCCGTCGGCCCCCTGGGCGGAGTTGTTTATAGCAACGGTGCTGTTGTTATAGCAACAAAATGAACATTCGATGCACTCTGGCTCTTTGACGTCAAAGTGACTTCTCAGCAGAATCCAAGCGAATTCGAACCTCTCATCCATCGGGCTTGTTTACTCCTTTGTTTTCTTCTGCTCCAGTGACCCGGTCTGATTTATGACGCCGCGAGTGTTCCATTTGAGACACGTCACCACAAGGCCTGTTCGGTGACTTTACACGCCCAACCCTAAGCATGGAGGGCTGGCACATTTTGTCAGAACGTTAACAGAAAGCATGGTACGGAATCGCGGTCAATCTTTTGTTCAAGTAAAAAGAGTGTGTCAAATGAAATCAAATGAAATTTTAAAACAATCACTACCTAATCGCACGTACACCAGTATATGTTTCCACAACGGACTGGGAATCTACTTCGTTCCGTGGCCCGCTGGGGAGATATGTTTATGGCAACGGTGCTTTTTATATATCCACGGAACAGGCATACGATGCACTCTGCGTCTTTGACATAACAGTGACTTCTCAGCGGAATCTCAGTAAATTAGCATCTCTCGTCCATCGGGCATGTTTACTATTTCCTCTCCTTTTGCTCAAGTGACCCTGTTTTATCTTTGACGCCTCCGCCGTTCCATTAAAGACACGTCACAGCGGAGAAATGGGGTCGTCGTATTTTCCGTGGACTAAGCTTCCAACAATAACAGTCCTCCTGTGTGTGCGTTTTATGTCTATACTCAATACATGTTCACAACAATAGATGGCGCAAAACAACAGCCTGCAATCTTTAATATTGGTTTTTCTTCCAGTTTGTTTTATCAGTATTTTCAAAGAAATTTTTGCGATGATTATTATTCTTTAGTGACTAAAACAAGATTTTGTCATCAAAACCCTATTTTTTCCAAAATATGACTTGAGAAAGGGGAGTAGTCTCATATCCAGAATCGTCTTATATTCGGAATGTCCTTATGTAATGAACAGATTTTCATAAAATTTCAGCACTGAATAGAATCTGCCCTAAAAGAGGAACTAATCACAGCTGTTGTTGGTCTGGATGATACTCTCCTGGATCCAGAACCAATAATACTTACATGTGGGCATAGAGGAGGTATGAGCTCTACCAAGTGCCCTTCTTGTTTTCAAAATGAGCAGCTGCTCAGACGGAATAAAGACTATTTCTAACCAGGCGTGGAGGTCATGCCTGGAGGCCCACCAGGCCTGTGTTTAACCCTGGTTTCTGTGACATGAAGCAAATAGGAGTATTGCTAAACCCCCTCGATGGGACACTAGTCCAACTCGGGTTCTCCCACTGCTCTCAGTCAAGTTTCCCTGACAATTTTGCTGGTACCCATTTGTACACCTGGGTAGAGTGAGGCAGTGTGGAAGTGAAGAGTTTTACCTGAAAACACTTTGCACAGGCTAAGGCAAAGACTTGAACACAGAATTTTTCCATCCCAAGTCAAGCCCATGCTCTCCACTGCGCTACTGCGTCTCCCCTCATCATGGCATGGATGACGTGGAAATATGACTGAATCCTCTTTATTGACAAAAATGCACCACTCTTTGTAATACTTTAAAGCTGTGAGGTCTTGCCTCAGTGAAAGCATTTCAAAGTACTTTCAGAATTCGGAGGACAATAAATGGTGTTTTGCTAAGATTCTTCATTGATTAAATAGTATAGAGGTCAGAGCTTTAAAACTTCAATTTTTTTGCTATTGTGGCTAATTTTAAATGTTTCAAAGTATTTGGACTTGATATTATGCTGTGAAACCTAAGCATTATGACGTGAATAAATATGCAGTTTTGGTGACCTTCCTGGCATCAAAGGCTTAGTTTGCCCAGCAGCTGTGATACCTTTACCGTGTGGCTCACGATCGAATTCAGTTTCATAATCGGAGTCGGATTCACCAGACCTAGACGCATCACTGAGCCCTGATATTTCTTCTCCATCTGACTCACAAGAACTCATGTCCTGAAGCATTGCCAAAGCCTGACTTACATTCATCCATTTCCTCTGATCCATTTCTTTTTCTTGTATCCTAACCAGCTTACTAAATAAACTAAATGAATAGAAGAACAGCTCTGTGACAATCACAATTTCTACCTGCAAAATGGGAGAACAAATTGATTCTGACGTCATGACAGCAACTGGCTTATATATGCGCCTGCAAACCATTCAAAAAGTAACAAAATGCAGTCAACCAAGATGCAGTTGACTGCCTTGCGTAGCCATCAGTGTATGAATGTGTTGCATAAATGGGCATACGTGAGGGATTTAGGCTACTGTCAAGTGCTTTGAGCTGCCAATCTGACTAGCTCCATAGTCAGCCGCTATATAGTCCATTTACATTCTTTTGCACTGGGACTAATGGAGGTCAAAATGACCTTGTGGCAGTTCTAGGTGTAATCAGTGATGTTTTTTCTGTCTCTGTTATTGCAGAATCCCAAGAATCATGCCGGTGAGTGATGCAGTGGCATCTGAGGGTCCGAAGATAAAGGGCATCCAGTAAAGGTTTCGGCCTAGTCCCTTACACGCAGAGATTTTTCCAGTTACTCTGAATCTTTTGATGATGTCATGTACTGAAGATGATGAGACCTTCAATGCCTTTGCAATTTAACGTCGAGGAGCAGTGTTTTTAAAGTATTCAAAATTTTTTTTCATGCAAGCCTTCACAGGTGGGAGAGCTTCTGGCCATCTTTACTACTGAGAAACTCAGCCTCTCAATGACAACCCTTTTATAAGTACCCGGTAATCATGTTGCGCAGCAGATGACAGTTAACTTAATTACTTGCTAAATGTTCTTTCAGCTGATTCTCTTGGAAATTCAATGCTTTTAAAGCCCCTTTTTACAAGTGTCCCAACTTTTTTGAGACCTGTAGCTGCCGGAGAATTTGAAACCTCCGCTGATCCATTTAAGTCACGTCACAGCAGACAGCCTGTTTGGTCACAAGAGAAGCCCGACGGCTAAGTGGAGGGCAGGCACATTTTGTCAATACGTAAACAGAAAGCATGCTACTGAATCGCGGTCATTTTTTTGTTTAAACAAAGAGTGAGTCAATTAAAATCTAATTTCATAAAAATAAAATCACTGCCAAATCGCACGTACACCTGGACATGTTTCCATGAGCATTGGACACGGACTGAGAATCAGCATTCTTCCGTCGGCCCCCTGGGCGGAGTTGTTTATAGCAACGGTGCTGTTGTTATAGCAACAAAATGAACATTCGATGCACTCGGGCTCTTTGACGTCAAAGCGACTTCTCAGCAGAATCCAAGAGATTTCGAACCTCTCATCCATCGGGCTTGTTTACTCCTTTGTTTTCTTCTGCTCAAGTGACCCGGTCTGATTTATGACGCCTCGAGTGTTCCATTTAATACACGTCACCACAAGGCCTGTTCGGTGACTTAACACGCCCAACCCTAAGCATGGAGGGCTGGCACATTTTGTCAGAACGTTAACAGAAAGCATGGTACGGAATCGCGGTCAATCTTTTGTTCAAGTAAAAAGAGTGTGTCAAATGAAATCAAATGAAATTTTAAAACAATCACTACCTAATCGCACGTACACCAGTATATGTTTCCACAACGGACTGGGAATCTACTTCGTTCCGTGGCCCGCTGGGGAGACATGTTTATGGCAACGGTGCTTTTTATATATCCACGGAACAGGCATACGATGCACGCTGCGTCTTTGACATAACAGTGACTTCTCTGCGGAATCTCAGTAAATTAGCATCTCTCGTCCATCGGGCATGTTTACTATTTCCTCTCTTTTTGCTCAAGTGACCCTGTTTTATCTTTGACGCCTCCGCCGTTCCATTAAAGACACGTCACAGCGGAGAAATGGGGTCGTCGTATTTTCCGTGGACTAGGCTTCTAACAATAACAGTCATCCTGTGTGTGCGTTTTATAGTCTATACTCAATACATGTTCACAACAATAGATGGCGCAAAACAACAGCCTGCAATGTTTTATATTGGTTTTTCTTTCAGTTTGTTTTATCAGTATTTTCAAAGAAATTTTTGCGATGATTATTATTCTTTAGTGACTAAAACAAGATTTTGTCATCAAAACCCTATTTTTTCCAAAATATGACTTGAGAAAGGGGAGTAGTCTCATATCCAGAATCGTCTTATATTCGGAACAATTCGGTATGTCCTTATGTAATGAACAGATTTTCAGAAAATTTCAGCACTGAATAGAATCTGCCCTAAAAGAGGAACTAATTACAGCTGTTGTTGGTCTGGATGATACTCTCCTGGATCCAGAACCAATAATACTTACATGTGGGCTTGGCGGAGGTATGAGCTCTACCAAGTGCCCTTCTTGTTTTCAAAATGAGCAGCTGCTCAGACGTAATAAAGACTATTTCTAACCAGGCGTGGAGGTCATGCCTGGAGGCCCACCAGGCCTGTGTTTAACCCTGGTTTCTGTGACATGAAGCAAATAGGAGTATTGCTAAACCCCCTCGATGGGACACTAGTCCAACTCGGGTTCTCCCACTGCTCTCAGTCAAGTTTCCCTGACAATTTTGCTGGGACCCATTTGTACACCTGGGTAGAGTGAGGCAGTGTGGAAGTGAAGAGTTTTGCCTGAGAACACTTTGCACAGGCTAAGGCAAGGACTGGAACACAGAATCTTTCCATCCCAAGTCAAGCCCATGCTCTCCACTGCGCTACTGCGTCTCCCTTCATCATGGCATGGATGACGTGGAAATATGGCTGCATCCTCTTTATTGACAAAAATGCACCACTCTTTGTAATACTTTTAAGCTGTGAGGTGTTGCCTCAGTGAAAGCATTTCAAAGTACTTTCAGAATTCAGAGGACAATAAATGGTGTTTTGCTAAGATTCTTCATTGATTAAATAGTATAGAGGTCAGAGCTTTAAAGCTTCAATTTGTTGGCTATTGTGGCTAATTTTAAATGTTTCAAAGTATTTGGACTTGAAATTATGCTGTGAAACCTAAGCGTTATGACATGAATAAATATCCAGTTTTGGTGACCTTCCTGGCATCAAAGGCTTAGTTTGCCCAGCAGCTGTGATACCTTTACCGTGTGGCTCACGATCGCATTCAGTTTCAAAATCGGAGTCGGATTCACTAGACCTAGAAGCATCACTGAGCCCTGATATTTCTTCTCCAACTGACTCACAAGAACTCATGTCCTGAAGCTTTGCCAAAGCCTGACTTACATTCATCCATTTCCTCTGATTAATTTCTTTTTCTTGTATCCTAACCAGCTTACTAAATAAACTAAATGAATAGAAGAACAGCTCTGTGACAATCACAATTTCTACCTGCAAAATGGGAGAACAAATTGATTCTGACGTCATGACAGCAACTGGCTTATATATGCGCCTGCACACCATTCTAAAAGTAACAAAATGCAGTCAACCAAGATGCAGTTGACTGCCTTGCGTAGCCGTCAGTGTATGAATGTGTTGCATAAATGGGCATACGTGAGGTATTAGGCTACTGTCAAGTGCTTTGAGCTGCCAATCTGAATAGCTCCATAGTCAGCCCCTATATAGTCCATTTACATTCTTTTGCACTGGGACTAATGGAGGTCAGAATGACCTTGTGGCAGTTCTAGGTATAATCAGTGATGTTTTTTCTTTCTCTATTATTGCAGAATCCCAAGAATCATGCCGGTGAGTGATGCAGTGGCATCTGAGGGTCCAAAGATAAAGGGCATCCAGTAAAGGTCTCGGCCTAGTCCCTTACACGCAGAGATTTTTCCAGTTACTCTGAATCTTTTGATGATGTCATGTACTGAAGATGATGAGACCTTCAATGCCTTTGCAATTTAACGTCGAGGAGCAGTGTTTTTAAAGTATTCAACATTTTTTTTTATGCAAGCCTTCACAGGTGGGAGAGCTTCTGGCCATCTTTACTTCTGAGAAACTCAGCCTCTCAATGACAACCCTTTTATAAGTAATCATGTTGCGCAGCAGATGACAGTTAACTTAATTTCTTGCTAAATGTTCTTTCAGCTGATTCTCTTAGAAATTCAATGCTTTAAAAGCCCCTTTTTACAAGTGTCCCAACTTTTTTGAGACCTGTAGCTGCCGGAGAATTTGAAACCTCCGCTGATCCATTTAAGTCACGTCACAGCAGAGCCTGTTTGGTCACAAGACAAGCCCGACGGCAAAGTGGAGGGCAGGCACATTTTGTCAATACGTAAACAGAAAGCATGCTACTGAATCGCGCATTTTTTTTTTTTTTTTGTTTAAACAAAGAGTGAGTCAATTAAAATCTAATTTCATAAAAATAAAATCACTGCCAAATCGCACGTACACCTGGACATGTTTCCATGAGCATTGGACACGGACTGAGAATCAGCATTCTTCCGTCGGCCCCCTGGGCAGAGTTGTTTATAGCAACGGTGCTGTTGTTATAGCAACAAAATGAACATTCGATGCACTCTGGCTCTTTGACGTCAAAGCGACTTCTCAGCAGAATCCAAGAGATTTCGAACCTCTGATCCATCGGGCTTGTTTGCTCCTTTGTTTTCTTCTGCTCAAGTGACCCGGTCTGATTTATGACGCCTCGAGTGTTCCATTTAATACACGTCACCACAAGGCCTGTTCGGTGACTTTACACGCCCAACCCTAAGCATGGAGGGCTGGCACATTTTGTCAGAACGTTAACAGAAAGCATGGTACGGAATCTCGGTCAATCTTTTGTTCAAGTAAAAAGAGTATGTCAAATGAAATCAAATGAAATTTAAAAACAATCACTACCTAATCGAAAGTACACCAGTATATGTTTCCACAACGGACTGGGAATCTACTTCGTTCCGTGACCCGCTGGGGAGATATGTTTATGGCAACGGCCCTTTTTATATATCCACGGAACAGGCATACGATGCACTCTGCGTCTTTGACATAACAGTGACTTCTCAGCGGAATCTCAGTAAATTAGCATCTCTCGTCCATCGGGCATGTTTACTATTTCCTCTCCTTTTGCTCAAGTGACCCTATTTTATCTTTGACGCCTCCGCCGTTCCATTTAAGACACGTCACAGCGGAGAAATGGGGTCGTCATATTTTCCGTGGACTAGGCTTCCAACAATAACAGTCATCCTGTGTGTGCGTTTTATATCTATACTCAATACATGTTCACAACAATAGATGGCGCAAAACAACAGCCTTCAATCTTTGAAATTGGTTTTTCTTTCAGTTTGTTTTATCAGTATTTTCAAAGAAATTTTTGCGATGATTATTATTCTTTAGTGACTAAAACAAGATTTTGTCATCAAAACCCTATTTTTTCCAAAATATGACTTGAGAAAGGGGAGTAGTTTCATATCCAGAATCGTCTTATATTCGGAATGTCCTTATGTAATGAACAGATTTTCATAAAATTTCAGCACTGAATAGAATCTGCCCTAAAAGAGGAACTAATCACAGCTGTTGTTGGTCTGGATGATACTCTCCTGGATCCAGAACCAATAATACTTACATGTGGGCATGGCGGAGGTATGAGCTCTACCAAGTGCCCTTCTTATTTTCAAAATGAGCAGCTGCTCAGACAGAATAAAGACTATTTCTAACCAGGCGTGGAGGTCATGCCTGGAGGCCCACCAGGCCTGTGTTTAACCCTGGTTTCTGTGACATGAAGCAAATAGGAGTATTGCTAAACCCCCTCGATGGGACACTAGTCCAACTCGGGTTCTCCCACTGCTCTCAGTCAAGTTTCCCTGACAATTTTGCTGGTACCCATTTGTACACCTGGGTAGAGTGAGGCAGTGTGGAAGTGAAGAGTTTTACCTGAGAACACTTTGCACAGGCTAAGGCAAGGACTTGAACACAGAATTTTTCCATACCAAGTCAAGCCCATGCTCTCCACTGCGCTACTGCGTCTCCCCTCATCATGGCATGGATGACGTGGAAATATGACTGAATCCTCTTTATTGACAAAAATGCACCACTGTTTGTAATACTTTAAAGCTGTGAGGTCTTGCCTCAGTGAAAGCATTTCAAAGTACTTTCAGAATTCGGAGGACAATAAATGGTGTTTTGCTAAGATTCTTCATTGATTCAATAGTATAGAGGTCAGAGCTTTAAAACTTCAATTTTTTTGCTATTGTGGCTAATTTTAAATGTTTCAAAGTATTTGGACTTGAAATTATGCTGTGAAACCTAAGCATTATGACGTGAATAAATATGCAGTTTTGGTGACCTTCCTGGCATCAAAGGCTTAGTTTGCCCAGCAGCTGTGATACCTTTACCGTGTGGCTGACGATCGCATTCAGTTTCAAAATCGGAGTCGGATTCACTAGACCTAGACGCATCACTGAGCCCTTATATTTCTTCTCCATCTGACTCACAAGAACTCATGTCCTGAAGCATTGCCAAAGCCTGACTTACATTCATCCATTTCCTCTGATCCATTTCTTTTTCTTGTATCCTAACCAGCTTACTAAATAAACTAAATGAATAGAAGAACAGCTCTGTGACAATCACAATTTCTACCTGCAAAATGGGAGAACAAATTGATTCTGACGTCATGACAGCAACTGGCTTATATATGCGCCTGCACACCATTCAAAAAGTAACAAAATGCAGTCAACCAAGATGCAGTTGACTGCCTTGCGTAGCCGTCAGTGTAATGAATGTGTTGCATAAATGGGCATACGTGAGGGATTAAGGCTATGGTCAAGTGCTTTGAGCTGCCAATCTGACTAGCTCCATAGTCAGCCGCTATATAGTCCATTTACATTCTTTTGCACTGGGACTAATGGAGGTCAAAATGACCTTGTGGCAGTTCTAGGTATAATCAGTGATGTTTTTTCTTTCTCTGTTATTGCAGAATCCCAAGAATCATGCCGGTGAGTGATGCAGTGGCATCTGAGGGTCCGAAGATAAAGGGCATCCAGTAAAGGTTTCGGCCTAGTCCCTTACACGCAGAGATTTTTCCAGTTACTCTGAATCTTTTGATGATGTCATGTACTGAAGATGATGAGACCTTCAATGCTTTTGCAATTTAACGTCGAGGAGCAGTGTTTTTAAAGTATTCAACATTTTTTTTCATGCATTTTTCAACATTTTTTTTCATGCAAGCCTTCACAGGTGGGAGAGCTTCTGGCCATCTTTACTTCTGAGAAACTCAGCCTCTCAATGACAACCCTTTTATAAATAATCATGTTGCGCAGCAGATGACAGTTAACTTAATTACTTGCTAAATGTTCTTTCAGCTGATTCTCTTAGAAATTCAATGCTTTTAAAGCCCCTTTTTACACGTGTCCCAACTTTTTTGAGACCTGTAGCTGCCGGAGAATTTGAAACCTCCGCTGATCCATTTAAGTCACGTCACAGCAGACAGCCTGTTTGGTCACAAGACAAGCCCGACGGCAAAGTGGAGGGCAGGCACATTTTTTCAATACGTAAACAAAAAGCATGCAACTGAATTGCGGTCATTTTTTGGCTTAAACAACGAGTGAGTCAATTAAAATCTAATTTCAGAAAAATAAAATCAATGCCAAATCGCACGTACACCTGGACATGTTTCCATGAGCATTGGACACGGACTGAGAATCAGCATTCTTCCGTCGGCCCCCTGGGCGGAGTTGTTTATAGCAACGGTGCTGTTGTTATAGCAACAAAATGAACATTCGATGCACTCTGGCTCTTTGACGTCAAAGTGACTTCTCAGCAGAATCCAAGCGAATTCGAACCTCTCATCCATCGGGCTTGTTTACTCCTTTGTTTTCTTCTGCTCCAGTGACCCGGTCTGATTTATGACGCCGCGAGTGTTCCATTTGAGACACGTCACCACAAGGCCTGTTCGGTGACTTTACACGCCCAACCCTAAGCATGGAGGGCTGGCACATTTTGTCAGAACGTTAACAGAAAGCATGGTACGGAATCGCGGTCAATCTTTTGTTCAAGTAAAAAGAGTGTGTCAAATGAAATCAAATGAAATTTTAAAACAATCACTACCTAATCGCACGTACACCAGTATATGTTTCCACAACGGACTGGGAATCTACTTCGTTCCGTGGCCCGCTGGGGAGATATGTTTATGGCAACGGTGCTTTTTATATATCCACGGAACAGGCATACGATGCACTCTGCGTCTTTGACATAACAGTGACTTCTCAGCGGAATCTCAGTAAATTAGCATCTCTCGTCCATCGGGCATGTTTACTATTTCCTCTCCTTTTGCTCAAGTGACCCTGTTTTATCTTTGACGCCTCCGCCGTTCCATTAAAGACACGTCACAGCGGAGAAATGGGGTCGTCGTATTTTGCGTGGACTAAGCTTCCAACAATAACAGTCCTCCTGTGTGTGCGTTTTATGTCTATACTCAATACATGTTCACAACAATAGATGGCGCAAAACAACAGCCTGCAATCTTTAATATTGGTTTTTCTTCCAGTTTGTTTTATCAGTATTTTCAAAGAAATTTTTGCGATGATTATTATTCTTTAGTGACTAAAACAAGATTTTGTCATCAAAACCCTATTTTTTCCAAAATATGACTTGAGAAAGGGGAGTAGTCTCATATCCAGAATCGTCTTATATTCGAAATGTCCTTATGTAATGAACAGATTTTCATAAAATTTCAGCACTGAATAGAATCTGCCCTAAAAGAGGAACTAATCACAGCTGTTGTTGGTCTGGATGATACTCTCCTGGATCCAGAACCAATAAAACTTACATGTGGGCATAGAGGAGGTATGAGCTCTACCAAGTGCCCTTCTTGTTTTCAAAATGAGCAGCTGCTCAGACGGAATAAAGACTATTTCTAACCAGGCGTGGAGGTCATGCCTGGAGGCCCACCAGGCCTGTGTTTAACCCTGGTTTCTGTGACATGAAGCAAATAGGAGTATTGCTAAACCCCCTCGATGGGACACTAGTCCAACTCGGGTTCTCCCATTGCTCTCAGTCAAGTTTCCCTGACAATTTTGCTGGTACCCATTTGTACACCTGGGTAGAGTGAGGCAGTGTGGAAGTGAAGAGTTTTACCTGAGAACACTTTGCACAGGCTAAGGCAAGGACTTGAACACGGAATTTTTCCATCCCAAGTCAAGCCCATGCTCTCCACTGCGCTACTGCGTCTCCCTTCATCATGGCATGGATGACGTGGAAATATGACTGCATCCTCTTTATTGACAAAAATTCACCACTCTTTGTAATACGTTTAAGCTGTGAGGTCTTGCCTCAATGAAAGCATTTCAAAGTACATTCAGAATTCGGAGGACAATAAATGGTGTTTTGCAAAGATTCTTCATTGATTAAATAGTATAGAGGTCAGAGCTTTAAAGCTTCAATTTGTTGGCTATTGTGGCTAATTTTAAATGTTTCAAAGTATTTGGACTTGAAATTATGCTGTGAAACCTAAGCATTATGACATGAATAAATATCCAGTTTTGGTGACCTTCCTGGCATTAAAGGCTTAGTTTGCCCAGCCGCTGTGATACCTTTACCGTGTGGCTCACTATCGCATTCAGTTTCAAAATCGGAGTTGGATTCACTAGACCTAGACGGATCCACTGAGCCCTGATATTTCTTCTCCATCTGACTCACAAGAACTCATGTCCTGAAGCTTTGCCAAAGCCTGACTTACATTCATCCATTTCCTCTGATCCATTTCTTTTACTGGTATCCTAACCAGCTTACTAAATAAACTAAATGAATAGAAGAACAGCTCGGTGACAATCACAATTTCTACCTGCAAAATGGGAGAACAAATTGATTCTGACGTCATGACAGCAACTGGCTTATATATGCGCCTGCACACCATTCAAAAAGTAACAAAATGCAGTCAACCAAGATGCAGTTGACTGCCTTGCGTAGCCGTCAGTGTAATGAATGTGTTGCATAAATGGGCATACGTGAGGGATTTAGGCTATGGTCAAGTGCTTTGAGCTGCCAATCTGACTAGCTCCATAGTCAGCCGCTATATAGTCCATTTACATTCTTTTGCACTGGGACTAATGGAGGTCAAAATGACCTTTTGGCAGTTCTAGGAATAATCAGTGATGTTTTTTCTTTCTCTGTTATTGCAGAATCCCAAGAATCATGCCGGTGAGTGATGCAGTGGCATCTGAGGGTCCGAAGATAAAGGGCATCCAGTAAAGGTTTCGGCCTAGTCCCTTACACGCAGAGATTTTTCCAGTTACTCTGAATCTTTTGATGATGTCATGTACTGAAGATGATGAGACCTTCAATGCTTTTGCAATTTAGCGTCGAGGAGCAGTGTTTTTAAAGTATTCAACATTTTTTTTCATGCATTTTTCAACATTTTTTTTCATGCAAGCCTTCACAGGTGGGAGAGCTTCTGGCCATCTTTACTTCTGAGAAACTCAGCCTCTCAATGACAACCCTTTTATAAATAATCATGTTGCGCAGCAGATGACAGTTAACTTAATTACTTGCTAAATGTTCTTTCAGCTGATTCTCTTAGAAATTCAATGCTTTTAAAGCCCCTTTTTACAAGTGTCCCAACTTTTTTGAGACCTGTAGCTGCCGGAGAATTTGAAACCTCCGCTGATCCATTTAAGTCACGTCACAGCAGACAGCCTGTTTGGTCACAAGACAAGCCCGACGGCTAAGTGGAGGGCAGGCACATTTTGTCAATAAGTAAACAAAAAGCATGCAACTGAATTGCGGTCATTTTTTTGCTGAAACAAAGAGTGAGTCAATTAAAATCTAATTTCATAAAAATAAAATCACTGCCAAATCGCACGTACACCTGGACATGTTTCCATGAGCATTGGACACGGACTGAGAATCAGCATTCTTCCGTCGGCCCCCTGGGCAGAGTTGTTTATAGCAACGGCGCTGTTGTTATAGCAACAAAATGAACATTCGATGCACTCTGGCTCTTTGACGTCAAAGCGACTTCTCAGCAGAATCCAAGCGAATTCGAACCTCTCATCCATCGGGCTTGTTTACTCCTTTGTTTTCTTCTGCTCAAGTGACCCGGTCTGATTTATGACGCCTCGAGTGTTCCATTTGAGACACGTCACCACAAGGCCTGTTCGGTGACTTTACACGCCCAACCCTAAGCATGGAGGGCTGGCACATTTTGTCAGAACGTTAACAGAAAGCATGGTACGGAATCGCGGTCAATCTTTTGTTCAAGTAAAAAGAGTGTGTCAAATGAAATCAAATGAAATTTTAAAACAATCACTACCTAATCGCACGTACACCAGTATCTATAAGTAGATTCCCAGTCCGTTGTGGAAACATATTATGTTTCCACAACGGACTGGGAATCTACTTCGTTCCGTGGCCCGCTGGGGAGATATGTTTATGGCAACGGTGCTTTTTATATATCCACGGAACAGGCATACGATGCACTCTGCGTCTTTGACATAACAGTGACTTCTCAGCGGAATCTCAGTAAATTAGCATCTCTCGTCCATCGGGCATGTTTACTATTTCCTCTCCTTTTGCTCAAGTGACCCTGTTTTATCTTTGACGCCTCCGCCGTTCCATTAAAGACACGTCACAGCGGAGAAATGGGGTCGTTGTATTTTCCGTGGACTAGGCTTCCAACAATAACAGTCTTCCTGTGTGCGCGTTTTATGTCTATACTCAATACATGTTCACAACAATAGATGTGAGAAACTCAGCCTCTCAATGACAACCCTTTTATAAGTAATCATGTTGCGCAGCAGATGACAGTTAACTTAATTACTTGCTAAATGTTCTTTCAGCTGATTCTCTTCGAAATTCAATGCTTTTAAAGACCCCTTTTACAAGTGTCCCAACTTTTTTGAGACCTGTAGCTGCCGGAGAATTTGAAACCTCCGCTGATCCATTTAAGTCACGTCACAGCAGACAGCCTGTTTGGTCACAAGACAAGCCCGACGGCTAAGAGGAGGGCAGGCACATTTTGTCAATACGTAAACAAAAAGCATGCAACTGAATTGCGGTCATTTTTTTGCTTAAACAAAGAGTGAGTCAATTAAAATCTAATTTCATAAAAATAAAATCACTGCCAAATCGCACGTACACCTGGACATGTTTCCATGAGCATTGGACACGGACTGATAATCAGCATTCTTCCGTCGGCCCCCTGGGCAGAGTTGTTTATAGCAACGGCGCTGTTGTTATAGCAACAAAATGAACATTCGATGCACTCTGGCTCTTTGACGTCAAAGCGACTTCTCAGCAGAATCCAAGCGAATTCGAACCTCTCATCCATCGGGCTTGTTTACTCCTTTGTTTTCTTCTGCTCAAGTGACCCGGTCTGATTTATGACGCCTCGAGTGTTCCATTTGAGACACGTCACCACAAGGCCTGTTCGGTGACTTTACACGCCCAACCCTAAGCATGGAGGGCTGGCACATTTTGTCAGAACGTTAACAGAAAGCATGGTACGGAATCGCGGTCAATCTTTTGTTCAAGTAAAAAGAGTGTGTCAAATGAAATCAAATGAAATTTTAAAACAATCACTACCTAATCGCACGTACACCAGTATATGTTTCCACAACGGACTGGGAATCTACTTCGTTCCGTGGCCCGCTGGGGAGATATTTTTATGGCAACGGTGCTTTTTATATATCCACGGAACAGGCATACGATGCACTCTGCGTCTTTGACATAACAGTGACTTCTCAGCGGAATCTCAGTAAATTAGCATCTCTCGTCCATCGGGCATGTTTACTATTTCCTCTCCTTTTGCTCAAGTGACCCTGTTTTATCTTTGACGCCTCCGCCGTTCCATTAAAGACACGTCACAGCGGAGAAATGGGGTCGTCGTATTTTCCGTGGACTAGGCTTCCAACAATAACAGTCCTCCTGTGTGTGCGTTTTATGTCTATTCTCAATACATGTTCACAACAATAGATGGCGCAAAACAACAGCCTGCAATCTTTAATATTGGTTTTTCTTCCAGTTTGTTTAATCAGTATTTTCAAAGAAATTTTTGCGATGATTATTATTCTTTAGTGACTAAAACAAGATTTTGTCATCAAAACCCTATTTTTTCCAAAATATGACTTGAGAAAGGGGAGTAGTCTCATATCCAGAATCGTCTTATATTCGGAATGTCCTTATGTAATGAACAGATTTTCATAAAATTTCAGCACTGAATAGAATCTGCCCTAAAAGAGGAACTAATCACAGCTGTTGTTGGTCTGGATGATACTCTCCTGGATCCAGAACCAATAATACTTACATGTGGGCATGGCGGAGGTATGAGCTCTACCAAGTGCCCTTCTTGTTTTCAAAATGAGCAGCTGCTCAGACGGAATAAAGACTATTTCTAACCAGGCGTGGAGGTCATGCCTGGAGGCCCACCAGGCCTGTGTTTAACCCTGGTTTCTGTGACATGAAGCAAATAGGAGTATTGCTAAACCCCCTCGATGGGACACTAGTCCAACTCGGGTTCTCCCACTGCTCTCAGTCAAGTTTCCCTGACAATTTTGCTGGTACCCATTTGTACACCTGGGTAGAGTGAGGCAGTGTGGAAGTGAAGAGTTTTACCTGAGAACACTTTGCACAGGCTAAGGCAAGGACTTGAACACAGAATTTTTCCATCCCAAGTCAAGCCCATGCTCTCCACTGCGCTACTGCGTCTCCCCTCATCATGGCATGGATGATGTGGAAATATGACTGAATCCTCTTTATTGACAAAAATGCACCACTCTTTGTAATACTTTAAAGCTGTGAGGTCTTGCCTCAGTGAAAGCATTTCAAAGTACTTTCAGAATTCGGAGGACAATAAATGGTGTTTTGCTAAGATTCTTCATTGATTAAATAGTATAGAGGTCAGAGCTTTAAAACTTCAATTTTTTTGCTATTGTGGCTAATTTTAAATGTTTCAAAGTATTTGGACTTGAAATTATGCTGTGAAACCTAAGCATTATGACGTGAATAAATATGCAGTTTTGGTGACCTTCCTGGCATCAAAGGCTTAGTTTGCCCAGCAGCTGTGATACCTTTACCGTGTGGCTCACGATCGCATTCAGTTTCAAAATCGGAGTCGGATTCACTAGACCTAGACGCATCACTGAGCCCTGATATTTCTTCTCCATCTGACTCACAAGAACTCATGTCCTGAAGCATTGCCAAAGCCTGACTTACATTCATCCATTTCCTCTGATCCATTTCTTTTTCTTGTATCCTAAGCAGCTTACTAAATAAACTAAATGAATAGAAGAACAGCTCTGTGATAATCACAATTTCTACCTGCAAAATGGGAGAACAAATTGATTCTGACGTGATGACAGCAACTGGCTTATATATGCGCCTGCACACCATTCAAAAAGTAACAAAATGCAGTCAACCAAGATGCAGTTGACTGCCTTGCGTAGCCGTCAGTGTAATGAATGTGTTGCATAAATGGGCATACGTGAGGGATTTAGGCTATGGTCAAGTGCTTTGAGCTGCCAATCTGACTAGCTCCATAGTCAGCCGCTATATAGTCCATTTACATTCTTTTGCACTGGGACTAATGGAGGTCAAAATGACCTTGTGGCAGTTCTAGGTATAATCAGTGATGTTTTTTCTTTCTCTGTTATTGCAGAATCCCAAGAATCATGCCGGTGAGTGATGCAGTGGCATCTGAGGGTCCGAAGATAAAGGGCATCCAGTAAAGGTTTCGGCCTAGTCCCTTATACGCAGAGATTTTTCCAGTTACTCTGAATCTTTTGATGATGTCATGTACTGAAGATGATGAGACCTTCAATGCTTTTGCAATTTAGCGTCGAGGAGCAGTGTTTTTAAAGTATTCAACATTTTTTTTCATGCATTTTTCAACATTTTTTTTCATGCAAGCCTTCACAGGTGGGAGAGCTTCTGGCCATCTTTACTTCTGAGAAACTCAGCCTCTCAATGACAACCCTTTTATAAGTAATCATGTTGCGCAGCAGATGACAGTTAACTTAATTACTTGCTAAATGTTCTTTCAGCTGATTCTCTTAGAAATTCAATGCTTTTAAAGCCCCTTTTTACAAGTGTCCCAACTTTTTTGAGACCTGTAGCTGCCGGAGAATTTGAAACCTCCGCTGATCCATTTAAGTCACGTCACAGCAGACAGCCTGTTTGGTCACAAGACAAGCCCGACGGCTAAGTGGAGGGCAGGCACATTTTGTCAATACGTAAACAAAAAGCATGCAACTGAATTGCGGTCATTTTTTTGCTTAAACAAAGAGTGAGTCAATTAAAATCTAATTTCATAAAAATAAAATCACTGCCAAATCGCACGTACACCTGGACATGTTTCCATGAGCATTGGACACGGACTGAGAATCAGCATTCTTCCGTCGGCCCCCTGGGCAGAGTTGTTTATAGCAACGGTGCTGTTGTTATAGCAACAAAATGAACATTCGATGCACTCTGGCTCTTTGACGTCAAAGCGACTTCTCAGCAGAATCCAAGCGAATTCGAACCTCTCATCCATCGGGCTTGTTTACTCCTTTGTTTTCTTCTGCTCAAGTGACCCGGTCTGATTTATGACGCCTCGAGTGTTCCATTTGAGACACGTCACCACAAGGCCTGTTCGGTGACTTTACACGCCCAACCCTAAGCATGGAGGGCTGGCACATTTTGTCAGAACGTTAACAGAAAGCATGGTACGGAATCGCGGTCAATCTTTTGTTCAAGTAAAAAGAGTGTGTCAAATGAAATCAAATGAAATTTTAAAACAATCACTACCTAATCGCACGTACACCAGTATATGTTTCCACAACGGACTGGGAATCTACTTCGTTCCGTGGCCCGCTGGGGAGATATGTTTATGGCAACGGTGCTTTTTATATATCCACGGAACAGGCATACGATGCACTCTGCGTCTTTGACATAACAGTGACTTCTCAGCGGAATCTCAGTAAATTAGCATCTCTCGTCCATCGGGCATGTTTACTATTTCCTCTCCTTTTGCTCAAGTGACCCTGTTTTATCTTTGACGCCTCCGCCGTTCCATTAAAGACACGTCACAGCGGAGAAATGGGGTCGTTGTATTTTCCGTGGACTAGGCTTCCAACAATAACAGTCTTCCTGTGTGCGCGTTTTATGTCTATACTCAATACATGTTCACAACAATAGATGTGAGAAACTCAGCCTCTCAATGACAACCCTTTTATGAGTAATCATGTTGCGCAGCAGATGACAGTTAACTTAATTACTTGCTAAATGTTCTTTCAGCTGATTCTCTTAGAAATTCAATGCTTTTAAAGCCCCCTTTTACAAGTGTCCCAACTTTTTTGAGACCTGTAGCTGCCGGAGAATTTGAAACCTCCGCTGATCCATTTAAGTCACGTCACAGCAGACAGCCTGTTTGGTCACAAGACAAGCCCGACGGCTAAGTGGAGGGCAGGCACATTTTGTCAATACGTAAACAAAAAGCATGCAACTGAATTGCGGTCATTTTTTTGCTTAAACAAAGAGTGAGTCAATTAAAATCTAATTTCATAAAAATAAAATCACTGCCAAATCGCACGTACACCTGGACATGTTTCCATGAGCATTGGACACGGACTGATAATCAGCATTCTTCCGTCGGCCCCCTGGGCAGAGTTGTTTATAGCAACGGCGCTGTTGTTATAGCAACAAAATGAACATTCGATGCACTCTGGCTCTTTGACGTCAAAGCGACTTCTCAGCAGAATCCAAGCGAATTCGAACCTCTCATCCATCGGGCTTGTTTACTCCTTTGTTTTCTTCTGCTCAAGTGACCCGGTCTGATTTATGACGCCTCGAGTGTTCCATTTGAGACACGTCACCACAAGGCCTGTTCGGTGACTTTACACGCCCAACCCTAAGCATGGAGGGCTGGCACATTTTGTCAGAACGTTAACAGAAAGCATGGTACGGAATCGCGGTCAATCTTTTGTTCAAGTAAAAAGAGTGTGTCCAATGAAATCAAATGAAATTTTAAAACAATCACTACCTAATCGCACGTACACCAGTATATGTTTCCACAACGGACTGGGAATCTACTTCGTTCCGTGGCCCGCTGGGGAGATATGTTTATGGCAACGGTGCTTTTTATATATCCACGGAACAGGCATACGATGCACGCTGCGTCTTTGACATAACAGTGACTTCTCAGCGGAATCTCAGTAAATTAGCATCTCTCGTCCATCGGGCATGTTTACTATTTCCTCTCATTTTGCTCAAGTGACCCTGTTTTCTCTTTGACGCCTCCGCCGTTCCATTAAAGACACGTCACAGCGGAGAAATGGGGTCGTCGTATTTTCCGTGGACTAGGCTTCCAACAATAACAGTCCTCCTGTGTGTGCGTTTTATGTCTATACTCAATACATGTTCACAACAATAGATGGCGCAAAACAACAGCCTGCAATCTTTAATATTGGTTTTTCTTCCAGTTTGTTTTATCAGTATTTTCAAAGAAATTTTTGCGATGATTATTATTCTTTAGTGACTAAAACAAGATTTTGTCATCAAAACCCTATTTTTTCCAAAATATGACTTGAGAAAGGGGAGTAGTCTCATATCCAGAATCGTCTTATATTCGGAATGTCCTTATGTAATGAACAGATTTTCATAAAATTTCAGCACTGAATAGAATCTGCCCTAAAAGAGGAACTAATCACAGCTGTTGTTGGTCTGGATGATACTCTCCTGGATCCAGAACCAATAATACTTACATGTGGGCATGGCGGAGGTATGAGCTCTACCAAGTGCCCTTCTTGTTTTCAAAATGAGCAGCTGCTCAGACGGAATAAAGACTATTTCTAACCAGGCGTGGAGGTCATGCCTGGAGGCCCACCAGGCCTGTGTTTAACCCTGGTTTCTGTGACATGAAGCAAATAGGAGTATTGCTAAACCCCCTCGATGGGACACTAGTCCAACTCGGGTTCTCCCACTGCTCTCAGTCAAGTTTCCCTGACAATTTTGCTGGTACCCATTTGTACACCTGGGTAGAGTGAGGCAGTGTGGAAGTGAAGAGTTTTACCTGAGAACACTTTGCACAGGCTAAGGCAAGGACTTGAACACAGAATTTTTCCATCCCAAGTCAAGCCCATGCTCTCCACTGCGCTACTGCGTCTCCCCTCATCATGGCATGGATGACGTGGAAATATGACTGAATCCTCTTTATTGACAAAAATGCACCACTCTTTGTAATACTTTAAAGCTGTGAGGTCTTGCCTCAGTGAAAGCATTTCAAAGTACTTTCAGAATTCGGAGGACAATAAATGGTGTTTTGCTAAGATTCTTCATTGATTAAATAGTATAGAGGTCAGAGCTTTAAAACTTCAATTTTTTTGCTATTGTGGCTAATTTTAAATGTTTCAAAGTATTTGGACTTGAAATTATGCTGTGAAACCTAAGCATTATGACGTGAATAAATATGCAGTTTTGGTGACCTTCCTGGCATCAAAGGCTTAGTTTGCCCAGCAGCTGTGATACCTTTACCGTGTGGCTCACGATCGCATTCAGTTTCAAAATCGGAGTCGGATTCACTAGACCTAGACGCATCACTGAGCCCTGATATTTCTTCTCCATCTGACTCACAAGAACTCATGTCCTGAAGCATTGCCAAAGCCTGACTTACATTCATCCATTTCCTCTGATCCATTTCTTTTTCTTGTATCCTAAGCAGCTTACTAAATAAACTAAATGAATAGAAGAACAGCTCTGTGATAATCACAATTTCTACCTGCAAAATGGGAGAACAAATTGATTCTGACGTGATGACAGCAACTGGCTTATATATGCGCCTGCACACCATTCAAAAAGTAACAAAATGCAGTCAACCAAGATGCAGTTGACTGCCTTGCGTAGCCGTCAGTGTAATGAATGTGTTGCATAAATGGGCATACGTGAGGGATTTAGGCTATGGTCAAGTGCTTTGAGCTGCCAATCTGACTAGCTCCATAGTCAGCCGCTATATAGTCCATTTACATTCTTTTGCACTGGGACTAATGGAGGTCAAAATGACCTTGTGGCAGTTCTAGGTATAATCAGTGATGTTTTTTCTTTCTCTGTTATTGCAGAATCCCAAGAATCATGCCGGTGAGTGATGCAGTGGCATCTGAGGGTCCGAAGATAAAGGGCATCCAGTAAAGGTTTCGGCCTAGTCCCTTATACGCAGAGATTTTTCCAGTTACTCTGAATCTTTTGATGATGTCATGTACTGAAGATGATGAGACCTTCAATGCTTTTGCAATTTAGCGTCGAGGAGCAGTGTTTTTAAAGTATTCAACATTTTTTTTCATGCATTTTTCAACATTTTTTTTCATGCAAGCCTTCACAGGTGGGAGAGCTTCTGGCCATCTTTACTTCTGAGAAACTCAGCCTCTCAATGACAACCCTTTTATAAGTAATCATGTTGCGCAGCAGATGACAGTTAACTTAATTACTTGCTAAATGTTCTTTCAGCTGATTCTCTTAGAAATTCAATGCTTTTAAAGCCCCTTTTTACAAGTGTCCCAACTTTTTTGAGACCTGTAGCTGCCGGAGAATTTGAAACCTCCGCTGATCCATTTAAGTCACGTCACAGCAGACAGCCTGTTTGGTCACAAGACAAGCCCGACGGCTAAGTGGAGGGCAGGCACATTTTGTCAATACGTAAACAAAAAGCATGCAACTGAATTGCGGTCATTTTTTTGCTTAAACAAAGAGTGAGTCAATTAAAATCTAATTTCATAAAAATAAAATCACTGCCAAATCGCACGTACACCTGGACATGTTTCCATGAGCATTGGACACGGACTGAGAATCAGCATTCTTCCGTCGGCCCCCTGGGCAGAGTTGTTTATAGCAACGGTGCTGTTGTTATAGCAACAAAATGAACATTCGATGCACTCTGGCTCTTTGACGTCAAAGCGACTTCTCAGCAGAATCCAAGCGAATTCGAACCTCTCATCCATCGGGCTTGTTTACTCCTTTGTTTTCTTCTGCTCAAGTGACCCGGTCTGATTTATGACGCCTCGAGTGTTCCATTTGAGACACGTCACCACAAGGCCTGTTCGGTGACTTTACACGCCCAACCCTAAGCATGGAGGGCTGGCACATTTTGTCAGAACGTTAACAGAAAGCATGGTACGGAATCGCGGTCAATCTTTTGTTCAAGTAAAAAGAGTGTGTCAAATGAAATCAAATGAAATTTTAAAACAATCACTACCTAATCGCACGTACACCAGTATATGTTTCCACAACGGACTGGGAATCTACTTCGTTCCGTGGCCCGCTGGGGAGATATGTTTATGGCAACGGTGCTTTTTATATATCCACGGAACAGGCATACGATGCACTCTGCGTCTTTGACATAACAGTGACTTCTCAGCGGAATCTCAGTAAATTAGCATCTCTCGTCCATCGGGCATGTTTACTATTTCCTCTCCTTTTGCTCAAGTGACCCTGTTTTATCTTTGACGCCTCCGCCGTTCCATTAAAGACACGTCACAGCGGAGAAATGGGGTCGTTGTATTTTCCGTGGACTAGGCTTCCAACAATAACAGTCTTCCTGTGTGCGCGTTTTATGTCTATACTCAATACATGTTCACAACAATAGATGTGAGAAACTCAGCCTCTCAATGACAACCCTTTTATGAGTAATCATGTTGCGCAGCAGATGACAGTTAACTTAATTACTTGCTAAATGTTCTTTCAGCTGATTCTCTTAGAAATTCAATGCTTTTAAAGCCCCCTTTTACAAGTGTCCCAACTTTTTTGAGACCTGTAGCTGCCGGAGAATTTGAAACCTCCGCTGATCCATTTAAGTCACGTCACAGCAGACAGCCTGTTTGGTCACAAGACAAGCCCGACGGCTAAGTGGAGGGCAGGCACATTTTGTCAATACGTAAACAAAAAGCATGCAACTGAATTGCGGTCATTTTTTTGCTTAAACAAAGAGTGAGTCAATTAAAATCTAATTTCATAAAAATAAAATCACTGCCAAATCGCACGTACACCTGGACATGTTTCCATGAGCATTGGACACGGACTGATAATCAGCATTCTTCCGTCGGCCCCCTGGGCAGAGTTGTTTATAGCAACGGCGCTGTTGTTATAGCAACAAAATGAACATTCGATGCACTCTGGCTCTTTGACGTCAAAGCGACTTCTCAGCAGAATCCAAGCGAATTCGAACCTCTCATCCATCGGGCTTGTTTACTCCTTTGTTTTCTTCTGCTCAAGTGACCCGGTCTGATTTATGACGCCTCGAGTGTTCCATTTGAGACACGTCACCACAAGGCCTGTTCGGTGACTTTACACGCCCAACCCTAAGCATGGAGGGCTGGCACATTTTGTCAGAACGTTAACAGAAAGCATGGTACGGAATCGCGGTCAATCTTTTGTTCAAGTAAAAAGAGTGTGTCCAATGAAATCAAATGAAATTTTAAAACAATCACTACCTAATCGCACGTACACCAGTATATGTTTCCACAACGGACTGGGAATCTACTTCGTTCCGTGGCCCGCTGGGGAGATATGTTTATGGCAACGGTGCTTTTTATATATCCACGGAACAGGCATACGATGCACGCTGCGTCTTTGACATAACAGTGACTTCTCAGCGGAATCTCAGTAAATTAGCATCTCTCGTCCATCGGGCATGTTTACTATTTCCTCTCATTTTGCTCAAGTGACCCTGTTTTCTCTTTGACGCCTCCGCCGTTCCATTAAAGACACGTCACAGCGGAGAAATGGGGTCGTCGTATTTTCCGTGGACTAGGCTTCCAACAATAACAGTCCTCCTGGGTGTGCGTTTTATGTCTATACTCAATACATGTTCACAACAATAGATGGCGCAAAACAACAGCCTGCAATCTTTAATATTGGTTTTTCTTCCAGTTTGTTTTATCAGTATTTTCAAAGAAATTTTTGCGATGATTATTATTCTTTAGTGACTAAAACAAGATTTTGTCATCAAAACCCTATTTTTTCCAAAATATGACTTGAGAAAGGGGAGTAGTCTCATATCCAGAATCGTCTTATATTCGGAATGTCCTTATGTAATGAACAGATTTTCATAAAATTTCAGCACTGAATAGAATCTGCCCTAAAAGAGGAACTAATCACAGCTGTTGTTGGTCTGGATGATACTCTCCTGGATCCAGAACCAATAATACTTACATGTGGGCATGGCGGAGGTATGAGCTCTACCAAGTGCCCTTCTTGTTTTCAAAATGAGCAGCTGCTCAGACGGAATAAAGACTATTTCTAACCAGGCGTGGAGGTCATGCCTGGAGGCCCACCAGGCCTGTGTTTAACCCTGGTTTCTGTGACATGAAGCAAATAGGAGTATTGCTAAACCCCCTCGATGGGACACTAGTCCAACTCGGGTTCTCCCACTGCTCTCAGTCAAGTTTCCCTGACAATTTTGCTGGTACCCATTTGTACACCTGGGTAGAGTGAGGCAGTGTGGAAGTGAAGAGTTTTACCTGAGAACACTTTGCACAGGCTAAGGCAAGGACTTGAACACAGAATTTTTCCATCCCAAGTCAAGCCCATGCTCTCCACTGCGCTACTGCGTCTCCCCTCATCATGGCATGGATGACGTGGAAATATGACTGAATCCTCTTTATTGACAAAAATGCACCACTCTTTGTAATACTTTAAAGCTGTGAGGTCTTGCCTCAGTGAAAGCATTTCAAAGTACTTTCAGAATTCGGAGGACAATAAATGGTGTTTTGCTAAGATTCTTCATTGATTAAATAGTATAGAGGTCAGAGCTTTAAAACTTCAATTTTTTTGCTATTGTGGCTAATTTTAAATGTTTCAAAGTATTTGGACTTGAAATTATGCTGTGAAACCTAAGCATTATGACGTGAATAAATATGCAGTTTTGGTGACCTTCCTGGCATCAAAGGCTTAGTTTGCCCAGCAGCTGTGATACCTTTACCGTGTGGCTCACGATCGCATTCAGTTTCAAAATCGGAGTCGGATTCACTAGACCTAGACGCATCACTGAGCCCTGATATTTCTTCTCCATCTGACTCACAAGAACTCATGTCCTGAAGCATTGCCAAAGCCTGACTTACATTCATCCATTTCCTCTGATCCATTTTTCTTGTATCCTAACCAGCTTACTAAATAAACTAAATGAATAGAAGAACAGCTCTGTGACAATCACAATTTCTACCTGCAAAATGGGAGAACAAATTGATTCTGACGTCATGACAGCAACTGGCTTATATATGCGCCTGCACACCATTCAAAAAGTAACAAAATGCAGTCAACCAAGATGCAGTTGACTGCCTTGCGTAGCCGTCAGTGTAATGAATGTGTTGCATAAATGGGCATACGTGAGGGATTTAGGCTATGGTCAAGTGCTTTGAGCTGCCAATCTGACTAGCTCCATAGTCAGCCGCTATATAGTCCATTTACATTCTTTTGCACTGGGACTAATGGAGGTCAAAATGACCTTGTGGCAGTTCTAGGTATAATCAGTGATGTTTTTTCTTTCTCTGTTATTGCAGAATCCCAAGAATCATGCCGGTGAGTGATGCAGTGGCATCTGAGGGTCCGAAGATAAAGGGCATCCAGTAAAGGTTTCGGCCTAGTCCCTTACACGCAGAGATTTTTCCAGTTACTCTGAATCTTTTGATGATGTCATGTACTGAAGATGATGAGACCTTCAATGCTTTTGCAATTTAGCGTCGAGGAGCAGTGTTTTTAAAGTATTCAACATTTTTTTTCATGCATTTTTCAACATTTTTTTTCATGCAAGCCTTCACAGGTGGGAGAGCTTCTGGCCATCTTTACTTCTGAGAAACTCAGCCTCTCAATGACAACCCTTTTATAAATAATCATGTTGCGCAGCAGATGACAGTTAACTTAATTACTTGCTAAATGTTCTTTCAGCTGATTCTCTTAGAAATTCAATGCTTTTAAAGCCCCTTTTTACACGTGTCCCAACTTTTTTGAGACCTGTAGCTGCCGGAGAATTTGAAACCTCCGCTGATCCATTTAAGTCACGTCACAGCAGACAGCCTGTTTGGTCACAAGACAAGCCCGACGGCAAAGTGGAGGGCAGGCACATTTTTTCAATACGTAAACAAAAAGCATGCAACTGAATTGCGGTCATTTTTTGGCTTAAACAACGAGTGAGTCAATTAAAATCTAATTTCAGAAAAATAAAATCAATGCCAAATCGCACGTACACCTGGACATGTTTCCATGAGCATTGGACACGGACTGAGAATCAGCATTCTTCCGTCGGCCCCCTGGGCGGAGTTGTTTATAGCAACGGTGCTGTTGTTATAGCAACAAAATGAACATTCGATGCACTCTGGCTCTTTGACGTCAAAGTGACTTCTCAGCAGAATCCAAGCGAATTCGAACCTCTCATCCATCGGGCTTGTTTACTCCTTTGTTTTCTTCTGCTCCAGTGACCCGGTCTGATTTATGACGCCGCGAGTGTTCCATTTGAGACACGTCACCACAAGGCCTGTTCGGTGACTTTACACGCCCAACCCTAAGCATGGAGGGCTGGCACATTTTGTCAGAACGTTAACAGAAAGCATGGTACGGAATCGCGGTCAATCTTTTGTTCAAGTAAAAAGAGTGTGTCAAATGAAATCAAATGAAATTTTAAAACAATCACTACCTAATCGCACGTACACCAGTATATGTTTCCACAACGGACTGGGAATCTACTTCGTTCCGTGGCCCGCTGGGGAGATATGTTTATGGCAACGGTGCTTTTTATATATCCACGGAACAGGCATACGATGCACTCTGCGTCTTTGACATAACAGTGACTTCTCAGCGGAATCTCAGTAAATTAGCATCTCTCGTCCATCGGGCATGTTTACTATTTCCTCTCCTTTTGCTCAAGTGACCCTGTTTTATCTTTGACGCCTCCGCCGTTCCATTAAAGACACGTCACAGCGGAGAAATGGGGTCGTCGTATTTTGCGTGGACTAAGCTTCCAACAATAACAGTCCTCCTGTGTGTGCGTTTTATGTCTATACTCAATACATGTTCACAACAATAGATGGCGCAAAACAACAGCCTGCAATCTTTAATATTGGTTTTTCTTCCAGTTTGTTTTATCAGTATTTTCAAAGAAATTTTTGCGATGATTATTATTCTTTAGTGACTAAAACAAGATTTTGTCATCAAAACCCTATTTTTTCCAAAATATGACTTGAGAAAGGGGAGTAGTCTCATATCCAGAATCGTCTTATATTCGAAATGTCCTTATGTAATGAACAGATTTTCATAAAATTTCAGCACTGAATAGAATCTGCCCTAAAAGAGGAACTAATCACAGCTGTTGTTGGTCTGGATGATACTCTCCTGGATCCAGAACCAATAAAACTTACATGTGGGCATAGAGGAGGTATGAGCTCTACCAAGTGCCCTTCTTGTTTTCAAAATGAGCAGCTGCTCAGACGGAATAAAGACTATTTCTAACCAGGCGTGGAGGTCATGCCTGGAGGCCCACCAGGCCTGTGTTTAACCCTGGTTTCTGTGACATGAAGCAAATAGGAGTATTGCTAAACCCCCTCGATGGGACACTAGTCCAACTCGGGTTCTCCCATTGCTCTCAGTCAAGTTTCCCTGACAATTTTGCTGGTACCCATTTGTACACCTGGGTAGAGTGAGGCAGTGTGGAAGTGAAGAGTTTTACCTGAGAACACTTTGCACAGGCTAAGGCAAGGACTTGAACACGGAATTTTTCCATCCCAAGTCAAGCCCATGCTCTCCACTGCGCTACTGCGTCTCCCTTCATCATGGCATGGATGACGTGGAAATATGACTGCATCCTCTTTATTGACAAAAATTCACCACTCTTTGTAATACGTTTAAGCTGTGAGGTCTTGCCTCAATGAAAGCATTTCAAAGTACATTCAGAATTCGGAGGACAATAAATGGTGTTTTGCAAAGATTCTTCATTGATTAAATAGTATAGAGGTCAGAGCTTTAAAGCTTCAATTTGTTGGCTATTGTGGCTAATTTTAAATGTTTCAAAGTATTTGGACTTGAAATTATGCTGTGAAACCTAAGCATTATGACATGAATAAATATCCAGTTTTGGTGACCTTCCTGGCATTAAAGGCTTAGTTTGCCCAGCCGCTGTGATACCTTTACCGTGTGGCTCACGATCGCATTCAGTTTCAAAATCGGAGTTGGATTCACTAGACCTAGACGGATCCACTGAGCCCTGATATTTCTTCTCCATCTGACTCACAAGAACTCATGTCCTGAAGCTTTGCCAAAGCCTGACTTACATTCATCCATTTCCTCTGATCCATTTCTTTTACTGGTATCCTAACCAGCTTACTAAATAAACTAAATGAATAGAAGAACAGCTCGGTGACAATCACAATTTCTACCTGCAAAATGGGAGAACAAATTGATTCTGACGTCATGACAGCAACTGGCTTATATATGCGCCTGCACACCATTCAAAAAGTAACAAAATGCAGTCAACCAAGATGCAGTTGACTGCCTTGCGTAGCCGTCAGTGTAATGAATGTGTTGCATAAATGGGCATACGTGAGGGATTTAGGCTATGGTCAAGTGCTTTGAGCTGCCAATCTGACTAGCTCCATAGTCAGCCGCTATATAGTCCATTTACATTCTTTTGCACTGGGACTAATGGAGGTCAAAATGACCTTTTGGCAGTTCTAGGAATAATCAGTGATGTTTTTTCTTTCTCTGTTATTGCAGAATCCCAAGAATCATGCCGGTGAGTGATGCAGTGGCATCTGAGGGTCCGAAGATAAAGGGCATCCAGTAAAGGTTTCGGCCTAGTCCCTTACACGCAGAGATTTTTCCAGTTACTCTGAATCTTTTGATGATGTCATGTACTGAAGATGATGAGACCTTCAATGCTTTTGCAATTTAGCGTCGAGGAGCAGTGTTTTTAAAGTATTCAACATTTTTTTTCATGCATTTTTCAACATTTTTTTTCATGCAAGCCTTCACAGGTGGGAGAGCTTCTGGCCATCTTTACTTCTGAGAAACTCAGCCTCTCAATGACAACCCTTTTATAAATAATCATGTTGCGCAGCAGATGACAGTTAACTTAATTACTTGCTAAATGTTCTTTCAGCTGATTCTCTTAGAAATTCAATGCTTTTAAAGCCCCTTTTTACAAGTGTCCCAACTTTTTTGAGACCTGTAGCTGCCGGAGAATTTGAAACCTCCGCTGATCCATTTAAGTCACGTCACAGCAGACAGCCTGTTTGGTCACAAGACAAGCCCGACGGCTAAGTGGAGGGCAGGCACATTTTGTCAATAAGTAAACAAAAAGCATGCAACTGAATTGCGGTCATTTTTTTGCTGAAACAAAGAGTGAGTCAATTAAAATCTAATTTCATAAAAATAAAATCACTGCCAAATCGCACGTACACCTGGACATGTTTCCATGAGCATTGGACACGGACTGAGAATCAGCATTCTTCCGTCGGCCCCCTGGGCAGAGTTGTTTATAGCAACGGCGCTGTTGTTATAGCAACAAAATGAACATTCGATGCACTCTGGCTCTTTGACGTCAAAGCGACTTCTCAGCAGAATCCAAGCGAATTCGAACCTCTCATCCATCGGGCTTGTTTACTCCTTTGTTTTCTTCTGCTCAAGTGACCCGGTCTGATTTATGACGCCTCGAGTGTTCCATTTGAGACACGTCACCACAAGGCCTGTTCGGTGACTTTACACGCCCAACCCTAAGCATGGAGGGCTGGCACATTTTGTCAGAACGTTAACAGAAAGCATGGTACGGAATCGCGGTCAATCTTTTGTTCAAGTAAAAAGAGTGTGTCAAATGAAATCAAATGAAATTTTAAAACAATCACTACCTAATCGCACGTACACCAGTATCTATAAGTAGATTTCCAGTCCGTTGTGGAAACATATTATGTTTCCACAACGGACTGGGAATCTACTTCGTTCCGTGGCCCGCTGGGGAGATATGTTTATGGCAACGGTGCTTTTTATATATCCACGGAACAGGCATACGATGCACTCTGCGTCTTTGACATAACAGTGACTTCTCAGCGGAATCTCAGTAAATTAGCATCTCTCGTCCATCGGGCATGTTTACTATTTCCTCTCCTTTTGCTCAAGTGACCCTGTTTTATCTTTGACGCCTCCGCCGTTCCATTAAAGACACGTCACAGCGGAGAAATGGGGTCGTTGTATTTTCCGTGGACTAGGCTTCCAACAATAACAGTCTTCCTGTGTGCGCGTTTTATGTCTATACTCAATACATGTTCACAACAATAGATGTGAGAAACTCAGCCTCTCAATGACAACCCTTTTATAAGTAATCATGTTGCGCAGCAGATGACAGTTAACTTAATTACTTGCTAAATGTTCTTTCAGCTGATTCTCTTCGAAATTCAATGCTTTTAAAGACCCCTTTTACAAGTGTCCCAACTTTTTTGAGACCTGTAGCTGCCGGAGAATTTGAAACCTCCGCTGATCCATTTAAGTCACGTCACAGCAGACAGCCTGTTTGGTCACAAGACAAGCCCGACGGCTAAGAGGAGGGCAGGCACATTTTGTCAATACGTAAACAAAAAGCATGCAACTGAATTGCGGTCATTTTTTTGCTTAAACAAAGAGTGAGTCAATTAAAATCTAATTTCATAAAAATAAAATCACTGCCAAATCGCACGTACACCTGGACATGTTTCCATGAGCATTGGACACGGACTGATAATCAGCATTCTTCCGTCGGCCCCCTGGGCAGAGTTGTTTATAGCAACGGCGCTGTTGTTATAGCAACAAAATGAACATTCGATGCACTCTGGCTCTTTGACGTCAAAGCGACTTCTCAGCAGAATCCAAGCGAATTCGAACCTCTCATCCATCGGGCTTGTTTACTCCTTTGTTTTCTTCTGCTCAAGTGACCCGGTCTGATTTATGACGCCTCGAGTGTTCCATTTGAGACACGTCACCACAAGGCCTGTTCGGTGACTTTACACGCCCAACCCTAAGCATGGAGGGCTGGCACATTTTGTCAGAACGTTAACAGAAAGCATGGTACGGAATCGCGGTCAATCTTTTGTTCAAGTAAAAAGAGTGTGTCAAATGAAATCAAATGAAATTTTAAAACAATCACTACCTAATCGCACGTACACCAGTATATGTTTCCACAACGGACTGGGAATCTACTTCGTTCCGTGGCCCGCTGGGGAGATATTTTTATGGCAACGGTGCTTTTTATATATCCACGGAACAGGCATACGATGCACTCTGCGTCTTTGACATAACAGTGACTTCTCAGCGGAATCTCAGTAAATTAGCATCTCTCGTCCATCGGGCATGTTTACTATTTCCTCTCCTTTTGCTCAAGTGACCCTGTTTTATCTTTGACGCCTCCGCCGTTCCATTAAAGACACGTCACAGCGGAGAAATGGGGTCGTCGTATTTTCCGTGGACTAGGCTTCCAACAATAACAGTCCTCCTGTGTGTGCGTTTTATGTCTATTCTCAATACATGTTCACAACAATAGATGGCGCAAAACAACAGCCTGCAATCTTTAATATTGGTTTTTCTTCCAGTTTGTTTAATCAGTATTTTCAAAGAAATTTTTGCGATGATTATTATTCTTTAGTGACTAAAACAAGATTTTGTCATCAAAACCCTATTTTTTCCAAAATATGACTTGAGAAAGGGGAGTAGTCTCATATCCAGAATCGTCTTATATTCGGAATGTCCTTATGTAATGAACAGATTTTCATAAAATTTCAGCACTGAATAGAATCTGCCCTAAAAGAGGAACTAATCACAGCTGTTGTTGGTCTGGATGATACTCTCCTGGATCCAGAACCAATAATACTTACATGTGGGCATGGCGGAGGTATGAGCTCTACCAAGTGCCCTTCTTGTTTTCAAAATGAGCAGCTGCTCAGACGGAATAAAGACTATTTCTAACCAGGCGTGGAGGTCATGCCTGGAGGCCCACCAGGCCTGTGTTTAACCCTGGTTTCTGTGACATGAAGCAAATAGGAGTATTGCTAAACCCCCTCGATGGGACACTAGTCCAACTCGGGTTCTCCCACTGCTCTCAGTCAAGTTTCCCTGACAATTTTGCTGGTACCCATTTGTACACCTGGGTAGAGTGAGGCAGTGTGGAAGTGAAGAGTTTTACCTGAGAACACTTTGCACAGGCTAAGGCAAGGACTTGAACACAGAATTTTTCCATCCCAAGTCAAGCCCATGCTCTCCACTGCGCTACTGCGTCTCCCCTCATCATGGCATGGATGATGTGGAAATATGACTGAATCCTCTTTATTGACAAAAATGCACCACTCTTTGTAATACTTTAAAGCTGTGAGGTCTTGCCTCAGTGAAAGCATTTCAAAGTACTTTCAGAATTCGGAGGACAATAAATGGTGTTTTGCTAAGATTCTTCATTGATTAAATAGTATAGAGGTCAGAGCTTTAAAACTTCAATTTTTTTGCTATTGTGGCTAATTTTAAATGTTTCAAAGTATTTGGACTTGAAATTATGCTGTGAAACCTAAGCATTATGACGTGAATAAATATGCAGTTTTGGTGACCTTCCTGGCATCAAAGGCTTAGTTTGCCCAGCAGCTGTGATACCTTTACCGTGTGGCTCACGATCGCATTCAGTTTCAAAATCGGAGTCGGATTCACTAGACCTAGACGCATCACTGAGCCCTGATATTTCTTCTCCATCTGACTCACAAGAACTCATGTCCTGAAGCATTGCCAAAGCCTGACTTACATTCATCCATTTCCTCTGATCCATTTCTTTTTCTTGTATCCTAAGCAGCTTACTAAATAAACTAAATGAATAGAAGAACAGCTCTGTGATAATCACAATTTCTACCTGCAAAATGGGAGAACAAATTGATTCTGACGTGATGACAGCAACTGGCTTATATATGCGCCTGCACACCATTCAAAAAGTAACAAAATGCAGTCAACCAAGATGCAGTTGACTGCCTTGCGTAGCCGTCAGTGTAATGAATGTGTTGCATAAATGGGCATACGTGAGGGATTTAGGCTATGGTCAAGTGCTTTGAGCTGCCAATCTGACTAGCTCCATAGTCAGCCGCTATATAGTCCATTTACATTCTTTTGCACTGGGACTAATGGAGGTCAAAATGACCTTGTGGCAGTTCTAGGTATAATCAGTGATGTTTTTTCTTTCTCTGTTATTGCAGAATCCCAAGAATCATGCCGGTGAGTGATGCAGTGGCATCTGAGGGTCCGAAGATAAAGGGCATCCAGTAAAGGTTTCGGCCTAGTCCCTTATACGCAGAGATTTTTCCAGTTACTCTGAATCTTTTGATGATGTCATGTACTGAAGATGATGAGACCTTCAATGCTTTTGCAATTTAGCGTCGAGGAGCAGTGTTTTTAAAGTATTCAACATTTTTTTTCATGCATTTTTCAACATTTTTTTTCATGCAAGCCTTCACAGGTGGGAGAGCTTCTGGCCATCTTTACTTCTGAGAAACTCAGCCTCTCAATGACAACCCTTTTATAAGTAATCATGTTGCGCAGCAGATGACAGTTAACTTAATTACTTGCTAAATGTTCTTTCAGCTGATTCTCTTAGAAATTCAATGCTTTTAAAGCCCCTTTTTACAAGTGTCCCAACTTTTTTGAGACCTGTAGCTGCCGGAGAATTTGAAACCTCCGCTGATCCATTTAAGTCACGTCACAGCAGACAGCCTGTTTGGTCACAAGACAAGCCCGACGGCTAAGTGGAGGGCAGGCACATTTTGTCAATACGTAAACAAAAAGCATGCAACTGAATTGCGGTCATTTTTTTGCTTAAACAAAGAGTGAGTCAATTAAAATCTAATTTCATAAAAATAAAATCACTGCCAAATCGCACGTACACCTGGACATGTTTCCATGAGCATTGGACACGGACTGAGAATCAGCATTCTTCCGTCGGCCCCCTGGGCAGAGTTGTTTATAGCAACGGTGCTGTTGTTATAGCAACAAAATGAACATTCGATGCACTCTGGCTCTTTGACGTCAAAGCGACTTCTCAGCAGAATCCAAGCGAATTCGAACCTCTCATCCATCGGGCTTGTTTACTCCTTTGTTTTCTTCTGCTCAAGTGACCCGGTCTGATTTATGACGCCTCGAGTGTTCCATTTGAGACACGTCACCACAAGGCCTGTTCGGTGACTTTACACGCCCAACCCTAAGCATGGAGGGCTGGCACATTTTGTCAGAACGTTAACAGAAAGCATGGTACGGAATCGCGGTCAATCTTTTGTTCAAGTAAAAAGAGTGTGTCAAATGAAATCAAATGAAATTTTAAAACAATCACTACCTAATCGCACGTACACCAGTATATGTTTCCACAACGGACTGGGAATCTACTTCGTTCCGTGGCCCGCTGGGGAGATATGTTTATGGCAACGGTGCTTTTTATATATCCACGGAACAGGCATACGATGCACTCTGCGTCTTTGACATAACAGTGACTTCTCAGCGGAATCTCAGTAAATTAGCATCTCTCGTCCATCGGGCATGTTTACTATTTCCTCTCCTTTTGCTCAAGTGACCCTGTTTTATCTTTGACGCCTCCGCCGTTCCATTAAAGACACGTCACAGCGGAGAAATGGGGTCGTTGTATTTTCCGTGGACTAGGCTTCCAACAATAACAGTCTTCCTGTGTGCGCGTTTTATGTCTATACTCAATACATGTTCACAACAATAGATGTGAGAAACTCAGCCTCTCAATGACAACCCTTTTATGAGTAATCATGTTGCGCAGCAGATGACAGTTAACTTAATTACTTGCTAAATGTTCTTTCAGCTGATTCTCTTAGAAATTCAATGCTTTTAAAGCCCCCTTTTACAAGTGTCCCAACTTTTTTGAGACCTGTAGCTGCCGGAGAATTTGAAACCTCCGCTGATCCATTTAAGTCACGTCACAGCAGACAGCCTGTTTGGTCACAAGACAAGCCCGACGGCTAAGTGGAGGGCAGGCACATTTTGTCAATACGTAAACAAAAAGCATGCAACTGAATTGCGGTCATTTTTTTGCTTAAACAAAGAGTGAGTCAATTAAAATCTAATTTCATAAAAATAAAATCACTGCCAAATCGCACGTACACCTGGACATGTTTCCATGAGCATTGGACACGGACTGATAATCAGCATTCTTCCGTCGGCCCCCTGGGCAGAGTTGTTTATAGCAACGGCGCTGTTGTTATAGCAACAAAATGAACATTCGATGCACTCTGGCTCTTTGACGTCAAAGCGACTTCTCAGCAGAATCCAAGCGAATTCGAACCTCTCATCCATCGGGCTTGTTTACTCCTTTGTTTTCTTCTGCTCAAGTGACCCGGTCTGATTTATGACGCCTCGAGTGTTCCATTTGAGACACGTCACCACAAGGCCTGTTCGGTGACTTTACACGCCCAACCCTAAGCATGGAGGGCTGGCACATTTTGTCAGAACGTTAACAGAAAGCATGGTACGGAATCGCGGTCAATCTTTTGTTCAAGTAAAAAGAGTGTGTCCAATGAAATCAAATGAAATTTTAAAACAATCACTACCTAATCGCACGTACACCAGTATATGTTTCCACAACGGACTGGGAATCTACTTCGTTCCGTGGCCCGCTGGGGAGATATGTTTATGGCAACGGTGCTTTTTATATATCCACGGAACAGGCATACGATGCACGCTGCGTCTTTGACATAACAGTGACTTCTCAGCGGAATCTCAGTAAATTAGCATCTCTCGTCCATCGGGCATGTTTACTATTTCCTCTCATTTTGCTCAAGTGACCCTGTTTTCTCTTTGACGCCTCCGCCGTTCCATTAAAGACACGTCACAGCGGAGAAATGGGGTCGTCGTATTTTCCGTGGACTAGGCTTCCAACAATAACAGTCCTCCTGGGTGTGCGTTTTATGTCTATACTCAATACATGTTCACAACAATAGATGGCGCAAAACAACAGCCTGCAATCTTTAATATTGGTTTTTCTTCCAGTTTGTTTTATCAGTATTTTCAAAGAAATTTTTGCGATGATTATTATTCTTTAGTGACTAAAACAAGATTTTGTCATCAAAACCCTATTTTTTCCAAAATATGACTTGAGAAAGGGGAGTAGTCTCATATCCAGAATCGTCTTATATTCGGAATGTCCTTATGTAATGAACAGATTTTCATAAAATTTCAGCACTGAATAGAATCTGCCCTAAAAGAGGAACTAATCACAGCTGTTGTTGGTCTGGATGATACTCTCCTGGATCCAGAACCAATAATACTTACATGTGGGCATGGCGGAGGTATGAGCTCTACCAAGTGCCCTTCTTGTTTTCAAAATGAGCAGCTGCTCAGACGGAATAAAGACTATTTCTAACCAGGCGTGGAGGTCATGCCTGGAGGCCCACCAGGCCTGTGTTTAACCCTGGTTTCTGTGACATGAAGCAAATAGGAGTATTGCTAAACCCCCTCGATGGGACACTAGTCCAACTCGGGTTCTCCCACTGCTCTCAGTCAAGTTTCCCTGACAATTTTGCTGGTACCCATTTGTACACCTGGGTAGAGTGAGGCAGTGTGGAAGTGAAGAGTTTTACCTGAGAACACTTTGCACAGGCTAAGGCAAGGACTTGAACACAGAATTTTTCCATCCCAAGTCAAGCCCATGCTCTCCACTGCGCTACTGCGTCTCCCCTCATCATGGCATGGATGACGTGGAAATATGACTGAATCCTCTTTATTGACAAAAATGCACCACTCTTTGTAATACTTTAAAGCTGTGAGGTCTTGCCTCAGTGAAAGCATTTCAAAGTACTTTCAGAATTCGGAGGACAATAAATGGTGTTTTGCTAAGATTCTTCATTGATTAAATAGTATAGAGGTCAGAGCTTTAAAACTTCAATTTTTTTGCTATTGTGGCTAATTTTAAATGTTTCAAAGTATTTGGACTTGAAATTATGCTGTGAAACCTAAGCATTATGACGTGAATAAATATGCAGTTTTGGTGACCTTCCTGGCATCAAAGGCTTAGTTTGCCCAGCAGCTGTGATACCTTTACCGTGTGGCTCACGATCGCATTCAGTTTCAAAATCGGAGTCGGATTCACTAGACCTAGACGCATCACTGAGCCCTGATATTTCTTCTCCATCTGACTCACAAGAACTCATGTCCTGAAGCATTGCCAAAGCCTGACTTACATTCATCCATTTCCTCTGATCCATTTCTTTTTCTTGTATCCTAAGCAGCTTACTAAATAAACTAAATGAATAGAAGAACAGCTCTGTGATAATCACAATTTCTACCTGCAAAATGGGAGAACAAATTGATTCTGACGTGATGACAGCAACTGGCTTATATATGCGCCTGCACACCATTCAAAAAGTAACAAAATGCAGTCAACCAAGATGCAGTTGACTGCCTTGCGTAGCCGTCAGTGTAATGAATGTGTTGCATAAATGGGCATACGTGAGGGATTTAGGCTATGGTCAAGTGCTTTGAGCTGCCAATCTGACTAGCTCCATAGTCAGCCGCTATATAGTCCATTTACATTCTTTTGCACTGGGACTAATGGAGGTCAAAATGACCTTGTGGCAGTTCTAGGTATAATCAGTGATGTTTTTTCTTTCTCTGTTATTGCAGAATCCCAAGAATCATGCCGGTGAGTGATGCAGTGGCATCTGAGGGTCCGAAGATAAAGGGCATCCAGTAAAGGTTTCGGCCTAGTCCCTTATACGCAGAGATTTTTCCAGTTACTCTGAATCTTTTGATGATGTCATGTACTGAAGATGATGAGACCTTCAATGCTTTTGCAATTTAGCGTCGAGGAGCAGTGTTTTTAAAGTATTCAACATTTTTTTTCATGCATTTTTCAACATTTTTTTTCATGCAAGCCTTCACAGGTGGGAGAGCTTCTGGCCATCTTTACTTCTGAGAAACTCAGCCTCTCAATGACAACCCTTTTATAAGTAATCATGTTGCGCAGCAGATGACAGTTAACTTAATTACTTGCTAAATGTTCTTTCAGCTGATTCTCTTAGAAATTCAATGCTTTTAAAGCCCCTTTTTACAAGTGTCCCAACTTTTTTGAGACCTGTAGCTGCCGGAGAATTTGAAACCTCCGCTGATCCATTTAAGTCACGTCACAGCAGACAGCCTGTTTGGTCACAAGACAAGCCCGACGGCTAAGTGGAGGGCAGGCACATTTTGTCAATACGTAAACAAAAAGCATGCAACTGAATTGCGGTCATTTTTTTGCTTAAACAAAGAGTGAGTCAATTAAAATCTAATTTCATAAAAATAAAATCACTGCCAAATCGCACGTACACCTGGACATGTTTCCATGAGCATTGGACACGGACTGAGAATCAGCATTCTTCCGTCGGCCCCCTGGGCAGAGTTGTTTATAGCAACGGTGCTGTTGTTATAGCAACAAAATGAACATTCGATGCACTCTGGCTCTTTGACGTCAAAGCGACTTCTCAGCAGAATCCAAGCGAATTCGAACCTCTCATCCATCGGGCTTGTTTACTCCTTTGTTTTCTTCTGCTCAAGTGACCCGGTCTGATTTATGACGCCTCGAGTGTTCCATTTGAGACACGTCACCACAAGGCCTGTTCGGTGACTTTACACGCCCAACCCTAAGCATGGAGGGCTGGCACATTTTGTCAGAACGTTAACAGAAAGCATGGTACGGAATCGCGGTCAATCTTTTGTTCAAGTAAAAAGAGTGTGTCAAATGAAATCAAATGAAATTTTAAAACAATCACTACCTAATCGCACGTACACCAGTATATGTTTCCACAACGGACTGGGAATCTACTTCGTTCCGTGGCCCGCTGGGGAGATATGTTTATGGCAACGGTGCTTTTTATATATCCACGGAACAGGCATACGATGCACTCTGCGTCTTTGACATAACAGTGACTTCTCAGCGGAATCTCAGTAAATTAGCATCTCTCGTCCATCGGGCATGTTTACTATTTCCTCTCCTTTTGCTCAAGTGACCCTGTTTTATCTTTGACGCCTCCGCCGTTCCATTAAAGACACGTCACAGCGGAGAAATGGGGTCGTTGTATTTTCCGTGGACTAGGCTTCCAACAATAACAGTCTTCCTGTGTGCGCGTTTTATGTCTATACTCAATACATGTTCACAACAATAGATGTGAGAAACTCAGCCTCTCAATGACAACCCTTTTATGAGTAATCATGTTGCGCAGCAGATGACAGTTAACTTAATTACTTGCTAAATGTTCTTTCAGCTGATTCTCTTAGAAATTCAATGCTTTTAAAGCCCCCTTTTACAAGTGTCCCAACTTTTTTGAGACCTGTAGCTGCCGGAGAATTTGAAACCTCCGCTGATCCATTTAAGTCACGTCACAGCAGACAGCCTGTTTGGTCACAAGACAAGCCCGACGGCTAAGTGGAGGGCAGGCACATTTTGTCAATACGTAAACAAAAAGCATGCAACTGAATTGCGGTCATTTTTTTGCTTAAACAAAGAGTGAGTCAATTAAAATCTAATTTCATAAAAATAAAATCACTGCCAAATCGCACGTACACCTGGACATGTTTCCATGAGCATTGGACACGGACTGATAATCAGCATTCTTCCGTCGGCCCCCTGGGCAGAGTTGTTTATAGCAACGGCGCTGTTGTTATAGCAACAAAATGAACATTCGATGCACTCTGGCTCTTTGACGTCAAAGCGACTTCTCAGCAGAATCCAAGCGAATTCGAACCTCTCATCCATCGGGCTTGTTTACTCCTTTGTTTTCTTCTGCTCAAGTGACCCGGTCTGATTTATGACGCCTCGAGTGCTCCATTTGAGACACGTCACCACAAGGCCTGTTCGGTGACTTTACACGCCCAACCCTAAGCATGGAGGGCTGGCACATTTTGTCAGAACGTTAACAGAAAGCATGGTACGGAATCGCGGTCAATCTTTTGTTCAAGTAAAAAGAGTGTGTCCAATGAAATCAAATGAAATTTTAAAACAATCACTACCTAATCGCACGTACACCAGTATATGTTTCCACAACGGACTGGGAATCTACTTCGTTCCGTGGCCCGCTGGGGAGATATGTTTATGGCAACGGTGCTTTTTATATATCCACGGAACAGGCATACGATGCACGCTGCGTCTTTGACATAACAGTGACTTCTCAGCGGAATCTCAGTAAATTAGCATCTCTCGTCCATCGGGCATGTTTACTATTTCCTCTCATTTTGCTCAAGTGACCCTGTTTTCTCTTTGACGCCTCCGCCGTTCCATTAAAGACACGTCACAGCGGAGAAATGGGGTCGTCGTATTTTCCGTGGACTAGGCTTCCAACAATAACAGTCCTCCTGGGTGTGCGTTTTATGTCTATACTCAATACATGTTCACAACAATAGATGGCGCAAAACAACAGCCTGCAATCTTTAATATTGGTTTTTCTTCCAGTTTGTTTTATCAGTATTTTCAAAGAAATTTTTGCGATGATTATTATTCTTTAGTGACTAAAACAAGATTTTGTCATCAAAACCCTATTTTTTCCAAAATATGACTTGAGAAAGGGGAGTAGTCTCATATCCAGAATCGTCTTATATTCGGAATGTCCTTATGTAATGAACAGATTTTCATAAAATTTCAGCACTGAATAGAATCTGCCCTAAAAGAGGAACTAATCACAGCTGTTGTTGGTCTGGATGATACTCTCCTGGATCCAGAACCAATAATACTTACATGTGGGCATGGCGGAGGTATGAGCTCTACCAAGTGCCCTTCTTGTTTTCAAAATGAGCAGCTGCTCAGACGGAATAAAGACTATTTCTAACCAGGCGTGGAGGTCATGCCTGGAGGCCCACCAGGCCTGTGTTTAACCCTGGTTTCTGTGACATGAAGCAAATAGGAGTATTGCTAAACCCCCTCGATGGGACACTAGTCCAACTCGGGTTCTCCCACTGCTCTCAGTCAAGTTTCCCTGACAATTTTGCTGGTACCCATTTGTACACCTGGGTAGAGTGAGGCAGTGTGGAAGTGAAGAGTTTTACCTGAGAACACTTTGCACAGGCTAAGGCAAGGACTTGAACACAGAATTTTTCCATCCCAAGTCAAGCCCATGCTCTCCACTGCGCTACTGCGTCTCCCCTCATCATGGCATGGATGACGTGGAAATATGACTGAATCCTCTTTATTGACAAAAATGCACCACTCTTTGTAATACTTTAAAGCTGTGAGGTCTTGCCTCAGTGAAAGCATTTCAAAGTACTTTCAGAATTCGGAGGACAATAAATGGTGTTTTGCTAAGATTCTTCATTGATTAAATAGTATAGAGGTCAGAGCTTTAAAACTTCAATTTTTTTGCTATTGTGGCTAATTTTAAATGTTTCAAAGTATTTGGACTTGAAATTATGCTGTGAAACCTAAGCATTATGACGTGAATAAATATGCAGTTTTGGTGACCTTCCTGGCATCAAAGGCTTAGTTTGCCCAGCAGCTGTGATACCTTTACCGTGTGGCTCACGATCGCATTCAGTTTCAAAATCGGAGTCGGATTCACTAGACCTAGACGCATCACTGAGCCCTGATATTTCTTCTCCATCTGACTCACAAGAACTCATGTCCTGAAGCATTGCCAAAGCCTGACTTACATTCATCCATTTCCTCTGATCCATTTTTCTTGTATCCTAACCAGCTTACTAAATAAACTAAATGAATAGAAGAACAGCTCTGTGACAATCACAATTTCTACCTGCAAAATGGGAGAACAAATTGATTCTGACGTCATGACAGCAACTGGCTTATATATGCGCCTGCACACCATTCAAAAAGTAACAAAATGCAGTCAACCAAGATGCAGTTGACTGCCTTGCGTAGCCGTCAGTGTAATGAATGTGTTGCATAAATGGGCATACGTGAGGGATTTAGGCTATGGTCAAGTGCTTTGAGCTGCCAATCTGACTAGCTCCATAGTCAGCCGCTATATAGTCCATTTACATTCTTTTGCACTGGGACTAATGGAGGTCAAAATGACCTTGTGGCAGTTCTAGGTATAATCAGTGATGTTTTTTCTTTCTCTGTTATTGCAGAATCCCAAGAATCATGCCGGTGAGTGATGCAGTGGCATCTGAGGGTCCGAAGATAAAGGGCATCCAGTAAAGGTTTCGGCCTAGTCCCTTACACGCAGAGATTTTTCCAGTTACTCTGAATCTTTTGATGATGTCATGTACTGAAGATGATGAGACCTTCAATGCTTTTGCAATTTAGCGTCGAGGAGCAGTGTTTTTAAAGTATTCAACATTTTTTTTCATGCATTTTTCAACATTTTTTTTCATGCAAGCCTTCACAGGTGGGAGAGCTTCTGGCCATCTTTACTTCTGAGAAACTCAGCCTCTCAATGACAACCCTTTTATAAGTAATCATGTTGCGCAGCAGATGACAGTTAACTTAATTACTTGCTAAATGTTGTTTCAGCTGATTCTCTTAGAAATTCAATGCTTTTAAAGCCCCTTTTTACAAGTGTCCCAACTTTTTTGAGACCTGTAGCTGCCGGAGAATTTGAAACCTCCGCTGATCCATTTAAGTCACGTCACAGCAGACAGCCTGTTTGGTCACAAGACAAGCCCGACGGCAAAGTGGAGGGCAGGCACATTTTTTCAATACGTAAACAAAAAGCATGCAACTGAATTGCGGTCATTTTTTGGCTTAAACAACGAGTGAGTCAATTAAAATCTAATTTCAGAAAAATAAAATCAATGCCAAATCGCACGTACACCTGGACATGTTTCCATGAGCATTGGACACGGACTGAGAATCAGCATTCTTCCGTCGGCCCCCTGGGCGGAGTTGTTTATAGCAACGGTGCTGTTGTTATAGCAACAAAATGAACATTCGATGCACTCTGGCTCTTTGACGTCAAAGCGACTTCTCAGCAGAATCCAAGCGAATTCGAACCTCTCATCCATCGGGCTTGTTTACTCCTTTGTTTTCTTCTGCTCCAGTGACCCGGTCTGATTTATGACGCCTCGAGTGTTCCATTTGAGACACGTCACCACAAGGCCTGTTCGGTGACTTTACACGCCCAACCCTAAGCATGGAGGGCTGGCACATTTTGTCAGAACGTTAACAGAAAGCATGGTACGGAATCGCGGTCAATCTTTTGTTCAAGTAAAAAGAGTGTGTCAAATGAAATCAAATTTTAAAACAATCACTACCTAATCGCACGTACACCAGTATATGTTTCCACAACGGACTGGGAATCTACTTCGTTCCGTGGCCCGCTGGGGAGATATGTTTATGGCAACGGTGCTTTTTATATATCCACGGAACAGGCATACGATGCACTCTGCGTCTTTGACATAACAGTGACTTCTCAGCGGAATCTCAGTCAATTAGCATCTCTCGTCCATCGGGCATGTTTACTATTTCCTCTCCTTTTGCTCAAGTGACCCTGTTTTATCTTTGACGCCTCCGCCGTTCCATTAAAGACACGTCACAGCGGAGAAATGGGGTCGTCGTATTTTCCGTGGACTAGGCTTCCAACAATAACAGTCCTCCTGTGTGTGCGTTTTATGCAAGGACTGTATAAAAGATGGACGACGCGTCTCCATTCACTCCCATTCAACAAAAATGGAGCCAAAATATCCTCGATATGGCCGCTGCCATGTTGCACATCTGGAGCCTGAGTCGGCGCAGTAGTGATAGGGGGGTAGAGCCGCGCTATCGAATCCCACCCACACACCATCCGACCAGCCCCCTGAACTTTTCACCTGGTCTGGCAGCTGCGCTATTAACGTAAGTGCCCGTAATGGCCAGCCCAGCTGTCACACGGAGACGGTGCAGGAAAGTGAAAGGACCCAACGACTGCCGGCAGCATAAATATTCGCGGGCTCGTTCAAAAAGTGAATGGCCTCATTGGCAAAACATTCCCCACCTCACAGTCATCTGTTACGAAATTAGTTGAAGTACCTAACTTAACTGGCTATCTATGATATCTTAGAACTGAATCTTGTTTGACTAGCTAGGTATGCAGCTAATTACATTAAGTAATGTAAGCCAATGTTCTCCATCGTCACTTACCCAACGTTGCGAGTGGCGAGCATATTAACGCCGACTTTCGTTGTATTTTCTAATTGACGTTCCACCGGGAAAGTTCCATTTCGTATGCGCATGTACTAGCTGAGTAATGGGTCGAACTTTTAATTAACACGTTAGAACGCTAAATCGAGTTTTGAATTAAAATACACGGTCCTTCGAACCAAAGTTAGCTTGCTGTGTTTAAGTAGTCGCATATCTTACCGCTAGCTAATGTTGTATTTGTTAAAATGCTTGCAGTTGAAGATAACCATCCTGACCAGGCTTGGAGGACCGGCAATTCATTCTCTGTGATAGTGAACTTAGCAATGCAACCCCCCTCCACGTTCTTTTTTGTGGACTCGATGTATTTGAATGCATAGTAATTGTTCAATTTTTGTTATCCTAATTTTTAGACGACGAAATGGAGTCAGCATCCTCCACAGTGGCCAAGAGTATGCATAAATCTCATGGGAATATGGAAAAAAACCGACGCTTGCGGTTATTAACGCACAAGACTTTTCACGGGAGAATGGCATAAAAACTGATTTATAACATTAAATCACATCCATTACATGCATAAAAAGCACAATACCACCAGATAAAATATGGAGAAATAGAATAGAAATATTAAATGTGCTAAATTCCATAAAAAGCCAGCAGAAGTGTATCATTTAAAGGTGACATTTGCACTTAACAACCAACAGGGCCAAAAGTTTATATCATAGGGGACAACTACATCTGCCGTGGGAAAACCGCGCATGGAGACCATTGAGACCAACCTTGGTTTGGATGCCCAAGTCCAGTGGTTTGGCTAGGGTGGCGTAGTTTGGGGAAACCTCCTCCCCTTGATCCACCAGTACCTGAGAGGAAGAGCTGTGCAGGAGGTCCTGCTGGTCCACTGTGGTGGGAATGACTTCGGAAAAATCAAGTGTGAGAAGCTTGTCGCAGGGATCAAGCAGGACTTGGAAGATGTTCATAGGCAGTTCCCTTGGATGAAGATTATCTTCTTTGCCATCACCCAGCGATGCCGGTGCAGGTCTTCCCATCCAGAGGATTGAAAAAGCCCGGCGATATATCAACTGTGTGATGGCTACCTTTGTTTCGCATATTGGTGGAGAGATTTTGTATCATCATCAGATAAAGCAGAGATCCTGGCCAATTTTTGCATGACAGAGTTCATTTCACCCCTATGGGAAATGATATTTTTAAATAACATTGCCCTGCATCTGAAAGACCAAATCCAGAAGGGTGATGCTGGATTTGGATTTTCAACATTAGTTATGGGCACAAAAAAAGTCATAGTTTGTTTGCTATATGTGATGTTTGATGTACTTTTTATTCATTTATTTTATACTAGCCATCATACCTATTGTTTTCCCAGCTCTTCCTCTCAATCCACCTTCCTTTCTCCAAACCATTTGCTTTCCCCAGCCTTTCCACCTGATGGGGCCTCCTTCATGTTTCCCCACGGCGAATGTAGCCAGTAGGTTGTTGATGGACCACAGACAACTACATGCAGTGTGGTTTTGTTTAAATACTTTTTTTATTTAACACTCATTTGCATGCCTGATTTACTGCAGCAGAGGACATGTATGTGAAAGAATTCCAGAGTGAAGTCTTTGCTCAATGTAAATGTAAAGACCTTTATTGTGCATAACAGGTTTAATTTACCACCATAACAGGAAATGTGCATTCAATTACATAACATTTCCCATGTGCTCCCAGTCCAAGGACAGATGACTCGAGTCTTTGTTGGAATACTGAAGGCTCAGTAGTGAAGATGAACAGCTTCTGATTGCATTATTTTAAAAAAAAAAAAAACAGTTTATGCCAATTTTTGAAAACGATGACATATAAGGAAGGTGACACAGACGGAACAAGCATACATAGGAGAAACCAGTTAGAAGTCCATTATTACTCTGTCAACATGGACTTACCTACTTCCTTGTAAATTATGGTCAAACAGAACCATTGCAGGTTTCTGTGACAATGCACAGTTGAGCAGTTTTGACAAGCATTTTATCAGGTTTTCATTTACAAATTACTTCAGAAGTATCTTCCAGCAATACAACAAAATAATTGCTTGTGGCATGCTCCAAGTCTTCACTGGGTAATGCTGAGGTCTGAATTTGAGGGCGGCTTCTGTAATCACCTGATTAAAAAAAAAACATTGAATTATTTGTGAAGCTTTTGTCTGAAACCTAAAGTGCAGTCTGCCCTACCATGACAGCAGTAAAGTAGAATTCCAACCCATACATCTGGCAATTTTTCTTATGGCAGGTTTTACATACATAAAAAAATAGAATGGAGTGATATGCAGCTTTAAATACTTGGAAACTAAATTCTTCCTGCTACCAATTTACATTCCTTTTTATGTGGGGTAACATGGTACAGCAAGTCTGATACAGAAATACTCCACCAGTCAAAAAACAGCTGCACACTCAAATATTTAAATGAAACCACGGTAGCTTGAATTACAGCACAAATTCTTTGTGTTATTCTCTTGACAACTGTATGCAAGGTCAGAACATTTACTTTCAATCGGAATTGCATTAACTATGGCTGAGCTCTCGTATTGACAACCAGATAGTTGAATGAATTTGAGAAATACATGCACCTATTCGGACTTGAAACGTGTCTCAAACATAGTTTGTATATGAAGAGACATCACATTTCAAAAGAACTCACTCTGTTTTTCTTGAAATTATAAAGCTGATCATGGAAAATATTATCTTGTCATTGTGGAACGCCCAAACTCAGCTCTGACTGTCGAAATTAAGATACTGGAAGCACTACTTTAACAAATGTGTTTCACTGGCTGAATTAATTGATCATAAATTGCCGTGTGCAAGGTCAGTTAACGTTAACTGAAGTCAGCTAGCTCGCTAGTTAACGTGACTCCATAGCAAACGCAGCAATGATTAATGTGTAATTTAATAGCGCAACATCCATTACGCGACAAACAATTTCTAAATGTTATTATTCCCAGTTTACACCACTCCCTCATTTACAGCTTGTGCCCCTTCTCTTTCCAGGCCAAACTCGAAATGTCAGCTTTTCTCGATACTTCGTCCGATCAATCTTTTAAGAGTTATCCCGTTAACTAGCCAATTCCACTGAAGTAGATGCATTGATTCCATCCGTAATTTCATCCGAAACCTGCCGAATTCATATTGAAAGTATGAATGAATGGAATCCGCTTTCGGTAAGTCTCATTTTTGTCATATTGTCGTTGGTAAAATAATCTGTACCATTGATCCAATTAGTTTTCCTTGCAGTTTTAGCCGCTGTCCGTAGGATTACAAAATAAGGTTGGACTTAAGTTGTATTGACGTTACCCACTGAAAAACGAGAAGTTGGCTTGCTGATGCTTACGAAAACACTCGAACCTAGGGCTCGTCTGTTGAAAGGTAGATTAGCTCGCTAATTAGCCTAAGCGACATCAAGCAGAATTCCTACCGGGCCGAGACACTCGCAGTCTCTGTTCGTTCGAAAATTCCGAGATACCGACGGCAGAACTAGAATCTGAAGGCTGAACCTACTGCGGCACTGGCTCAAAATTTCAAGTTCAAGTACAGAAGAACGACATTATATGACACAGAGCCGTTGACTTCATTCAAAAGCTTACCTTAATAGGTATTCTCTAAAATTAAAAATGTATATTTTGCCAGTTACGAATGGCCACCGATAACCATTTTGTCCATATTCATCGTAAACGTCTGCTACTCTGCTTGCTGTCTTAACGTAGCCAGGGTAGCTAGCTTACTTGGTAATAACTTCACTGACCGTACAACTTCAACAAACAAAAAATAAAATTAACTTACCAAAAAAACTGCAAAGATCCTTTCCATCGGTCCGGACGGTTAACTTGTTAGTGAAATCCACAGCAGAGCAACTCATTTCGTCGTTTTTGGTTACAGTCTGCCCTGCTTGAAGCACAATCGCTGTTAGCTGTGAAGAATGTCAGATAACGTCAAGCCTCCTGTCGACGTTCCCGCTCCAGCTCTACGCGAAATTACTATTCACAAAACGAAGTACGCAGGGGGCAGGCGCCATCGGGACTTAGTCCACGCGCACTGCGGTTGTCAATCACTGTGTTTATTATGACTACACGCCCCTTTTGCATAATATCAAATAAAAGGTTTACAGAAAACTGATCAGAAAAATTGACGCTAGAATATATATCAGAATGGTAAGAACTTCCTAAAAATGAAGAAACCATCTTCAGAAATAAATTATTTTTCATGTACACAATTTTTCCTGTCTCGCATTTCTCCCCTTCACTAACATGGAGGGGGCGGGCCTATAATTTGTACTGCAGCCTGCCAGTAGTTGGCGATCGAGACGCTTTTGCTTCACTTTTCAGGAGACGTTCGGCCGTCCATCTTTTATACAGTCCTTGGTTTTATGTCTATACTCAATACATGTTCACAACAATAGATGGCGCAAAACAACAGCCTGCAATCTTTAATATTGGTTTTTCTTCCAGTTTGTTTTATCAGTATTTTCAAAGAAATTTTTGCGATGATTATTATTCTTTAGTGACTAAAACAAGATTTTGTCATCAAAACCCTATTTTTTCCAAAATATGACTTGAGAAAGGGGAGTAGTCTCATATCCAGAATCGTCTTATATTCGGAATGTCCTTATGTAATGAACAGATTTTCATAAAATTTCAGCACTGAATAGAATCTGCCCTAAAAGAGGAACTAATCACAGCTGTTGTTGGTCTGGATGATACTCTCCTGGATCCAGAACCAATAATACTTACATGTGGGCATGGCGGAGGTATGAGCTCTACCAAGTGCCCTTCTTGTTTTCAAAATGAGCAGCTGCTCAGACGGAATAAAGACTATTTCTAACCAGGCGTGGAGGTCATGCCTGGAGGCCCACCAGGCCTGTGTTTAACCCTGGTTTCTGTGACATGAAGCAAATAGGAGTATTGCTAAACCCCCTCGATGGGACACTAGTCCAACTCGGGTTCTCCCACTGCTCTCAGTCAAGTTTCCCTGACAATTTTTCTGGTACACATTTGTACACCCGGGTAGAGTGAGGCATTGTGGAAGTGAAGAGTTTTGCCTTAGAACACTTTGCACAGGCTAAGGCAAGGACTTGAACAAAGATTTTTCCATCCCAAGTCAAGCCCATGCTCTCCACTGCGCTACTGCGTCTCCCCTCATCATGGCATGGATGACGTGGAAATATGACTGCATCCTTTTTTTTGACAAAAATGCACCACTCTTTGTAATACTTTAAAGCTGTGAGGTCTTGCCTCAGTGAAAGCATTTCAAAGTACTTTCAGAATTCGGAGGACAATAAATGATGTTTTGCGAAGATTCTTCATTGATTAAATAGTATAGAGGTCAGAGCATTAAAGCTTCAATGGCATGGATGACGTGGAAATATGACTGCATCCTCTATATTGACAAAAATGCACCACTCTTTGTAATACTTTTAAGCTGTGAGGTGTTGCCTCAGTGAAAGCATTTCAAAGTACTTTCAGAATTCGGAGGACAATAAATGGTGTTTTGCTAAGATTCTTCATTGATTAAATAGTATAGAGGTCAGAGCTTTAAAGCTTCAATTTGTTGGCTATTGTGGCTAATTTTGAATGTTTCAAAGTATTTGGACTTGAAATTATGCTGTGAAACCTAAGCATTATGACGTGAATAAATATCCAGTTTTGGTGACCTTCCTGCCATCAAAGGCTTAGTTTGCCCAGCAGCTGTGATACCTTTACCGTGTGGCTCACGATCGCATTCAGTTTCAAAATAGGAGTCGGATTCACTAGACCTAGACGCATCACTGAGCCCTGATATTTCTTCTCCATCTGACTCACAAGAACTCATGTCCTGAAGCTTTGCCAAAGCCTGACTTACATTCATCCATTTCCTCTGATCCATTTCTTTTTCTGGTATCCTAACCAGCTTACTAAATAAACTAAATGAATAGAAGAACAGCTCTGTGACAATCACAATTTCTACCTGCAAAATGGGAGAACAAATTGATTCTGACGTCATGACAGCAACTGGCTTATATATGCGCCTGCACACCATTCAAAAAGTAACAAAATGCAGTCAACCAAGATGCAGTTGACTGCCTTGCGTAGCCGTCAGTGTAATGAATGTGTTGCATAAATGGGCATACGTGAGGGATTTAGGCTATGGTCAAGTGCTTTGAGCTGCCAATCTGACTAGCTCCATAGTCAGCCGCTATATAGTCCATTTACATTCTTTTGCACTGGGACTAATGGAGGTCAAAATGACCTTGTGGCAGTTCTAGGTATAATCGGGGAGATATGTTTATGGCAACGGTGCTTTTTATATATCCACGGAACAGGCATACGATGCACTCTGCGTCTTTGACATAACAGTGACTTCTCAGCGGAATCTCAGTAAATTAGCATCTCTCGTCCATCGGGCATGTTTACTATTTCCTCTCCTTTTGCTCAAGTGACCCTGTTTTATCTTTGACGCCTCTGCCGTTCCATTAAAGACACGTCACAGCGGAGAAATGGGGTCGTCGTATTTTCCGTGGACGAGGCTTCCAACAATAACAGTCCTCCTGTGTGTGCGTTTTATGTCTATACTCAATACATGTTCACAACAATAGATGGCGCAAAACTACAGCCTGCAATCTTTTATATTGGTTTTTCTTCCAGTTTGTTTTATCAGTATTTTCAAAGAAATTTTTGCGATGATTATTATTCTTTAGTGGCTAAAACAAGATTTTGTCATCAAAACCCTATTTTTTTCCAAAATATGACTTGAGAAAGGGGAGTAGTCTCATATCCAGAATCGTCTTATATTCGGAATGTCCTTATGTAATGAACAGATTTTCATAAAATTTCAGCATTGAATAGATTTTCCAAAATATGACTTGAGAAAGGGGAGTAGTCTCATATCCAGAATCGTCTTATATTCGGAATGTCCTTATGTAATGAACAGATTTTCATAAAATTTCAGCACTGAATAGAATCTGCCCTAAAAGAGGAACTAATCACAGCTGTTGTTGGTCTGGATGATACTCTCCTGGATCCAGAACCAATAATACTTACATGTGGGCATGGCAGAGGTATGAGCTCTACCAAGTGCCCTTCTTGTTTTCAAAATGAGCAGCTGCTCAGACGGAATAAAGACTATTTCTAACCAGGCGTGGAGGTTATGCCTGGAGGCCCACCAGGCCTGTGTTTAACCCTGGTTTCTGTGACATGAAGCAAATAGGAGTATTGCTAAACCCCCTCGATGGGACACTAGTCCAACTCGGGTTCTCCCACTGCTCTCAGTCAAGTTTCCCTGACAATTTTGCTGGTACCCATTTGTACACCTGGGTAGAGTGAGGCAGTGTGGAAGTGAAGAGTTTTACCTGAGAACACTTTGCACAGGCTAAGGCAAGGACTTGAACACAGAATTTTTCCATCCCAAGTCAAGGCCATGCTCTCCACTGCGTTACTGCGTCTCCCCTCATCATGGCATGGATGACGTGGAAATATGACTGAATCCTCTTTATTGACAAAAATGCACCACTCTTTGTAATACTTTAAAGCTGTGAGGTCTTGCCTCAGTGAAAGCATTTCAAAGTACTTTCAGAATTCGGAGGACAATAAATGGTGTTTTGCTAAGATTCTTCATTGATTAAATAGTATAGAGGTCAGAGCTTTAAAACTTCAATTTTTTTGCTATTGTGGCTAATTTTAAATGTTTCTAAGTATTTGGACTGGAAATTATGCTGTGAAACCAAAGCATTATGACGTGAATAAATATGCAGTTTTGGCGACCTTCCTGGCATCAAAGGCTTAGTTTGCCCAGCAGCTGTGATACCTTTGCCGTGTGGCTCACGATCGCATTCAGTTTCAAAATCGGAGTCGGATTCACTAGACCTAGACGCATCACTGAGCCCTGATATTTCTTCTCCATCTGACTCACAAGAACTCATGTCCTGAAGCATCGCCAAAGCCTGACTTACATTCATCCATTTCCTCTGATCCATTTCTTTTTCTTGTATCCTAACCAGCTTGCTAAATAAACTAAATGAATAGAAGAACAGCTCTGTGACAATCACAATTTCTACCTGCAAAATGGGAGAACAAATTGATTCTGACGTGATGACAGCAACTGGCTTATATATGCGCCTGCACACCATTCAAAAAGTAACAAAATGCAGTCAACCAAGATGCAGTTGACTGCCTTGCGTAGCCGTCAGTGTAATGAATGTGTTGCATAAATGGGCATACGTGAGGGATTTAGGCTATGGTCAAGTGCTTTGAGCTGCCAATCTGACTAGCTCCATAGTCAGCCGCTATATAGTCCATTTACATTCTTTTGCACTGGGACTAATGGAGGTCAAAATGACCTTGTGGCAGTTCTAGGTATAATCAGTGATGTTTTTTCTTTCTCTGTTATTGCAGAATCCCAAAAATCATGCCGGTGAGTGATGCAGTGGCATCTGAGGGTCCGAAGATAAAGGGCATCCAGTAAAGGTTTCGGCCTAGTCCCTTACACGCAGAGATTTTTCCAGTTACTCTGAATCTTTTGATGATGTCATGTACTGAAGATGATGAGACCTTCAATGCTTTTGCAATTTAACGTCAAGGAGCAGTGTTTTTAAAGTATTCAACATTTTTTTTCATGCAAGCCTTCACAAGGTGGGAGAGCTTCTGGCCATCTTTACTTCTGAGAAACTCAGCCTCTCAATGACAACCCTTTTATAAGTATGTTGCGCAGCAGATGACAGTTAACTTAATTACTTGCTAAATGTTCTTTCAGCTGATTCTCTTAGAAATTCAATGCTTTAAAAGCCCTTTTTTACAAGTGTCCCAACTTTTTTGAGACCTGTAGCTGCCGGAGAATTTGAAACCTCCGCTGATCCATTTAAGTCACGTCACAGCAGACAGCCTGTTTGGTCACAAGACAAGCCCGACGGCTAAGTGGAGGGCAGGCACATTTTGTCAATACGTAAACAAAAAGCATGCAACTGAATTGCGGTCATTTTTTTGCTTAAACAAAGAGTGAGTCAATTAAAATCTAATTTCATAAAAATAAAATCACTGCCAAATCGCACGTACACCTGGACATGTTTCCATGAGCATTGGACACGGACTGAGAATCAGCATTCTTCCGTCGGCCCCCTGGGCAGAGTTGTTTATAGCAACGGTGCTGTTGTTATAGCAACAAAATGAACATTCGATGCACTCTGGCTCTTTGACGTCAAAGCGACTTCTCAGCAGAATCCAAGCGAATTCGAACCTCTCATCCATCGGGCTTGTTTACTCCTTTGTTTTCTTCTGCTCAAGTGACCCGGTCTGATTTATGACGCCTCGAGTGTTCCATTTAATACACGTCACCACAAGGCCTGTTCGGTGACTTTACACGCCCAACCCTAAGCATGGAGGGCTGGCACATTTTGTCAGAACGTTAACAGAAAGCATGGTACGGAATCGCGGTCAATCTTTTGTTCAAGTAAAAAGAGTGTGTCAAATGAAATCAAATGAAATTTTAAAACAATCACTACCTAATCGCACGTACACCAGTATATGTTTCCACAACGGACTGGGAATCTACTTCGTTCCGTGGCCCGCTGGGGAGACATGTTTATGGCAACGGTGCTTTTTATATATCCACGGAACAGGCATACGATGCACTCTGCGTCTTTGACATAACAGTGACTTCTCAGCGGAATCTCAGTAAATTAGCATCTCTCGTCCATCGGGCATGTTTACTATTTCCTCTCCTTTTTGCTCAAGTGACCCTGTTTTATCTTTGACGCCTCCGCCGTTCCATTAAAGACACGTCACAGCGGAGAAATGGGGTCGTCGTATTTTCCGTGGACTAGGCTTCCAACAATAACAGTCCTCCTGTGTGTGCGCTTTATGTCTATACTCAATACATGTTCACAACAATAGATGGCGCAAAACAACAGCCTGCAATCTTTAATAGTGGTTTTTCTTCCAGTTTGTTTTATCAGTATTTTCAAAGAAATTTTTGCGATGATTATTATTTTTAGTGACTAAAACAAGATTTTGTCATCAAAACCCTATTTTTTCCAAAATATGACTTGAGAAAGGGGAGAAGTCTCATATCCAGAATCGTCTTATATTCGGAATGTCCTTATGTAATGAACAGATTTTCATAAAATTTCAGCACTGAATAGAATCTGCCCTAAAAGAGGAACTAATCACAGCTGTTGTTGGTCTGGATGATACTCTCCTGGATCCAGAACCAATAATACTTACATGTGGGCATGGCGGAGGTATGAGTTCTACCAAGTGCCCTTCTTGTTTTCAAAATGAGCAGCTGCTTAGACGGAATAAAGACTATTTCTAACCAGGCGTGGAGGTCATACCTGGAGGCCCACCAGGCCTGTGTTTAACCCTGGTTTCTGTGACATGAAGCAAATAGGAGTATTGCTAAACCCCCTCGATGGGACACTAGTCCAACTCGGGTTCTCCCACTGCTCTCAGTCAAGTTTCCCTGACAATTTTGCTGGTACCCATTTGTACACCTGGGTAGAATGAGGCAGTGTGGAAGTGAAGAGTTTTACCTGAGAACACTTTGCACAGGCTAAGGCAAGGACTTGAACACAGAATTTTCCCATCCCAAGTCAAGCCCATGCTCTCCACTGCGCTACTGCGTCTCCCCTCATCATGGCATGGATGATGTGGAAATATGACTGAATCCTCTTTATTGACAAAAATGCACCACTCTTTGTAATACTTTAAAGCTGTGAGGTCTTGCCTCAGTGAAAGCATTTCAAAGTACTTTCAGAATTCGGAGGACAATAAATGGTGTTTTGCTAAGATTCTTCATTGATTAAATAGTATAGAGGTCAGAGCTTTAAAACTTCAATTTTTTTGCTATTGTGGCTAATTTTAAATGTTTCAAAGTATTTGGACTTGAAATTATGCTGTGAAACCTAAGCATTATGACGTGAATAAATATGCAGTTTTGGTGACCTTCCTGGCATCAAAGGCTTAGTTTGCCCAGCAGCTGTGATACCTTTACCGTGTGGCTCACGATCGCATTCAGTTTCAAAATCGGAGTCGGATTCACTAGACCTAGACGCATCACTGAGTCCTGATATTTCTTCTCCATCTGACTCACAAGAACTCATGTCCTGAAGCATTGCCAAAGCCTGACTTACATTCATCCATTTCCTCTGATCCATTTCTTTTTCTTGTATCCTAACCAGCTTACTAAATAAACTAAATGAATAGAAGAACAGCTCTGTGACGCCTCCGCCGTTCCATTTAAGACACGTCACAGCGGAGAAATGGGGTCGTCGTATTTTCCGTGGACTAGGCTTCCAACAATAACAGTCATCCTGTGTGTGTGTTTTATGTCTATACTCAATACATGTTCACAACAATAGATGGTGCAAAACAACAGCCTTCAATCTTTTATATTGGTTTTTCTTTCAGTTTGTTTTATCAGTATTTTCAAAGAAATTTTTGCGATGATTATTATTCTTTAGTGACTAAAACAAGATTTTGTCATCAAAACTCTATTTTTTCCAAAATATGACTTGAGAAAGGGGAGTAGTCTCATATCCAGAATCGTGAGGTGAGCTGTGAGGTCTTGCCTCAGTGAAAGCATTTCAAAGTACTTTCAGAATTCGGAGGACAATAAATGGTGTTTTGCTAAGATTCTTCATTGATTAAATAGTATAGAGGTCAGAGCTTTAAAACTTCAATTTTTTTGCTATTTTGGCTTATTTTAAATGTTTCAAAGTATTTGGACTTGAAATTATGCTGTGAAACCTAAGCATTATGACGTGAATAAATATTCAGTTTTGGTGACCTTCCTGGCATCAAAGGCTTAGTTTGCCCAGCAGCTGTGATACCTTTACCGTGTGGCTCACGATCGCATTCAGTTTCAAAATCGGAGTCGGATTCACTAGACCTAGACGCATCACTGAGTCCTGATATTTCTTCTCCATCTGACTCACAAGAACTCATGTCCTGAAGCATTGCCAAAGCCTGACTTAAATTCATCCATTTCCTCTGATCCATTTCTTTTTCTTGTATCCTAACCAGCTTACTAAATAAACTAAATGAATAGAAGAACAGCTCTGTGACAATCACAATTTCTACCTGCAAAATGGGAGAACAAATTGATTCTGACGTCATGACAGCAACTGGCTTATATATGCGCCTGCACACCATTCAAAAAGAAACAAAATGCAGTCAACCAAGATGCAGTTGACTGCCTTGCGTAGCCGTCAGTGTAATGAATGTGTTGCATAAATGGGCATACGTGAGGGATTTAGGCTATGGTCAAGTGCTTTGAGCTGCCAATCTGACTAGCTCCATAGTCAGCCGCTATATAGTCCATTTACATTCTTTTGCACTGGGACTAATGGAGGTCAAAATGACCTTGTGGCAGTTCTAGGTATAATCAGTGATGTTTTTTCTTTCTCTGTTATTGCAGAATCCCAAGAATCATGCCGGTGAGTGATGCAGTGGCATCTGAGGGTCCGAAGATAAAGGGCATCCAGAAAAGGTTTCGGCCTAGTCCCTTACACGCAGAGATTTTTCCAGTTACTCTGAATCTTTTGATGATGTCATGTACTGAAGATGATGAGACCTTCAATGCCTTTGCAATTTAACGTCGAGGAGCAGTGTTTTTAAAGTATTCAAAATTTTTTTTCATGAAAGCCTTCACAGGTGGGAGAGCTTCTGGCCATCTTTACTTCTGAGAAACTCAGCCTCTCAATGACAACCCTTTTATAAGTAATCATGTTGCGCAGCAGATGACAGTTAACTTAATTACTTGCTAAATGTTCTTTCAGCTGATTCTCTTGGAAATTCAATGCTTTTAAAGCCCCTTTTTACAAGTGTCCCAACTTTTTTGAGACCTGTAGCTGCCGGAGAATTTGAAACCTCCGCTGATCCATTTAAGTCACGTCACAGCAGACAGCCTGTTTGGTCACAAGAGAAGCCTGACGGCTAAGTGGAGGGCAGGCACATTTTGTCAATACGGAAACAAAAAGCATGCAACTGAATCGCGGTCATTTTTTTGTTTAAACAAAGAGTGAGTCAATTAAAATCTAATTTCATAAAAATAAAATCACTGCCGAATCGCACGTACACCTGGACATGTTTCCATGAGCATTGGACACGGACTGAGAATCAGCATTCTTCCGTCGGCCCCCTGGGCAGAGTTGTTAATAGCAACGGTGCTGTTGTTATAGCAACAAAATGAACATTCGATGCACTCTGGCTGTTTGACGTCAAAGCGACTTCTCAGCAGAATCCAAGACAATTCGAACCTCTGATCCATCGGGCTTGTTTACTCCTTTGTTTTCTTCTGCTCAAGTGACCCGGTCTGATTTATGACGCCTCGAGTATTCCATTTAATACACGTCACCACAAGGCCTGTTCGGTGACTTTACACGCCCAACCCTAAGCATGGAGGGCTGGCACATTTTGTCAGAACGTTAACAGAAAGCATGGTACGGAATCGCGGTCAATCTTTTGTTCAAGTAAAAAGAGTGTGTCAAATGAAATCAAATGAAATTTAAAAACAATCACTACCTAATCACACGTACACCAGTATATGTTTCCACAACGGACTGGGAATCTACTTCGTTCCGTGACCCGCTGGGGAGATATGTTTATGGCAACGGTGCTTTTTATATATCCACGGAACAGGCATACGATGCACTCTGCGTCTTTGACATAACAGTGACTTCTCAGCGGAATCTCAGTAAATTAGCATCTCTCGTCCATCGGGCATGTTTACTATTTCCTCTCCTTTTGCTCCAGTGACCCTGTTTTATCTTTGACGCCTCCGCCGTTCCATTTAAGACACGTCACAGCGGAGAAATGGGGTCGTCGTATTTTCCGTGGACTAGGCTTCCAACAATAACAGTCCTCCTGTGTGTTTGTTTTATGTCTATACTCAATACATGTTCACAACAATAGATGGCGCAAAACAACAGCCTTCAATCTTTTATATTGGTTTTTCTTTCAGTTTGTTTTATCAGTATTTTCAAAGAAATTTTTGCGATGATTATTATTCTTTAGTGACTAAAACAAGATTTTGTCATCAAAACCCTATTTTTTGCAAAGTATGACTTGAGAAAGGGGAGTAGTCTCATATCCAGAATCGTCTCATATTCGGAATGTCCTTATGTAATGAACAGATTTTCATAAAATTTCAGCACTGAATAGAATCTGCCCTAAAAGAGGAACTAATCACAGCTGTTGTTGGTCTGGATGATACTCTCCTGGATCCAGAACCAATACTACTTACATGTGGGCATGGCGGAGGTATGAGCTCTACCAAGTGCCCTTCTTGTTTTCAAAATGAGCAGCTGCTCAGACGGAATAAAGACTATTTCTAACCAGGCGTGGAGGTCATGCCTGGAGGCCCACCAGGCCTGTGTTTAACCCTGGTTTCTGTGACATGAAGCAAATAGGAGTATTGCTAAACCCCCTCGATGGGACACTAGTCCAACTCGGGTTCTCCCACTGCTCTCAGTCAAGTTTCCCTGACAATTTTGCTGGTACCCATTTGTACACCTGGGTAGAGTGAGGCAGTGTGGAAGTGAAGAGTTTTACCTGAGAACACTTTGCACAGGCTAAGGCAAGGACTTGAACACAGAATTTTTCCATCCCAAGTCAAGCCCATGCTCTCCACTGCGCTACTGCGTCTCCCCTCATCATGGCATGGATGACGTGGAAATATGACTGAATCCTCTTTATTGACAAAAATGCACCACTCTTTGTAATACTTTAAAGCTGTGAGGTCTTGCCTCAGTGAAAGCATTTCAAAGTACTTTCAGAATTCGGAGGACAATAAATGGTGTTTTGCTAAGATTCTTCATTGATTAAATAGTACAGAGGTCAGAGCTTTAAAACTTCAAATTTTTTTTGATATTGTGGCTAATTTTAAATGTTTCAAAGTATTTGGACTTGATATTATGCTGTGAAACCTAAGCATTATGACGTGAAGAAATATGCAGTTTTGGTGACCTTCCTGGCATCAAAGGCTTAGTTTGCCCAGCAGCTGTTATACCTTTACCGTGTGGCTCACGATCGCATTCAGTTTCAAAAATCGGAGTCGGATTCACTAGACCTAGACGCATCACTGAGGCCTGATATTTCTTCTCCATCTGACTCACAAGAACTCATGTCCTGAAGCATTGCCAAAGCCTGACTTAAATTCATCCATTTCCTCTGATCCATTTCTTTTTCTTGTATCCTAACCAGCTTACTAAATAAACTAAATGAATAGAAGAACAGCTCTGTGACAATCACAATTTCTACCTGCAAAATGGGAGAACAAATTGATTCTGACGTCATGACAGCAACTGGCTTATATATGCGCCTGCAAACCATTCAAAAAGTAACAAAATGCAGTCAACCAAGATGCAGTTGACTGCCTTGCGTAGCCGTCAGTGTATGAATGTGTTGCATAAATGGGCATACGTGAGGGATTTAGGCTACTGTCAAGTGCTTTGAGCTGCCAATCTGACTAGCTCCATAGTCAGCCGCTATATAGTCCATTTACATTCTTTTGCACTGGGACTAATGGAGGTCAAAATGACCTTGTGGCAGTTCTAGGTGTAATCAGTGATGTTTTTTCTGTCTCTGTTATTGCAGAATCCCAAGAATCATGCCGGTGAGTGATGCAGTGGCATCTGAGGGTCCGAAGATAAAGGGCATCCAGTAAAGGTTTCGGCCTAGTCCCTTACACGCAGAGATTTTTCCAGTTACTCTGAATCTTTTGATGATGTCATGTACTGAAGATGATGAGACCTTCAATGCCTTTGCAATTTAACGTCGAGGAGCAGTGTTTTTAAAGTATTCAAAATTTTTTTTCATGCAAGCCTTCACAGGTGGGAGAGCTTCTGGCCATCTTTACTTCTGAGAAACTCAGCCTCTCAATGACAACCCTTTTATAAGTACCCGGTAATCATGTTGCGCAGCAGATGACAGTTAGCAAGTAATTAAGTTAAATGTTCTTTCAGCTGATTCTCTTGGAAATTCAATGCTTTTAAAGCCCCTTTTTATAAGTGTCCCAACTTTTTTGAGACCTGTAGCTGCCGGAGAATTTGAAACCTCCGCTGATCCATTTAAGTCACGTCACAGCAGACAGCCTGTTTGGTCACAAGAGAAGCCCGACGGCTAAGTGGAGGGCAGGCACATTTTGTCAATACGTAAACAGAAAGCATGCTACTGAATCGCGGTCATTTTTTTGTTTAAACAAAGAGTGAGTCAATTAAAATCTAATTTCATAAAAATAAAATCACTGCCAAATCGCACGTACACCTGGACATGTTTCCATGAGCATTGGACACGGACTGAGAATCAGCAATCTTCCGTCGGCCCCCTGGGCAGAGTTGTTTATAGCAACGGTGCTGTTGTTATAGCAACAAAATGAACATTCGATGCACTCTGGCTCTTTGACGTCAAAGCGACTTCTCAGCAGAATCCAAGCGAATTCGAACCTCTCATCCATCGGGCTTGTTTACTCCTTTGTTTTCTTCTGCTCAAGTGACCCGGTCTGATTTATGACGCCGCGAGTGTTCCATTTGAGACACGTCACCACAAGGCCTGTTCGGTGACTTTACACGCCCAACCCTAAGCATGGAGGGCTGGCACATTTTGTCAGAACGTTAACAGAAGGCATGGTACGGAATCGCGGTCAATCTTTTGTTCAAGTAAAAAGAGTGTGTCAAATGAAATCAAATGAAATTTTAAAACAATCACTACCTAATCGCACGTACACCAGTATATGTTTCCACAACGGACTGGGAATCTACTTCGTTCCGTGGCCCGCTGGGGAGATATGTTTATGGCAACGGTGCTTTTTATATATCCACGGAACAGGCGTACGATGCACTCTGCGTCTTTGACATAACAGTGACTTCTCAGCGGAATCTCAGTAAATTAGCATCTCTCGTCCATCGGGCATGTTTACTATTTCCTCTCCTTTTGCTCAAGTGACCCTGTTTTATCTTTGACGCCTCCGCCGTTCCATTAAAGACACGTCACAGCGGAGAAATGGGGTCGTCGTATTTTCCGTGGACTAGGCTTCCAACAATAACAGTCCTCCTGTGTGTGCGTTTTATGTCTATACTCAATACATGTTCACAACAATAGATGGCGCAAAACAACAGCCTTCAATCTTTGAAATTGGTTTTTCTTTCAGTTTGTTTTATCAGTATTTTCAAAGAAATTTTTGCGATGATTATTATTCTTTAGTGACTAAAACAAGATTTCGTCATCAAAACCCTATTTTTTCCAAAATATGACTTGAGAAAGGGGAGTAGTCTCATATCCAGAATCGTCTTATATTCGGAATGTCCTTATGTAATGAACAGATTTTCATAAAATTTCAGCACTGAATAGAATCTGCCCTAAAAGAGGAACTAATCACAGCTGTTGTTGGTCTGGATGATACTCTCCTGGATCCAGAACCAATAATACTTACATGTGGGCATGGCGGAGGTATGAGCTCTACCAAGTGCCCTTCTTGTTTTCAAAATGAGCAGCTGCTCAGACGGAATAAAGACTATTTCTAACCAGGCGTGGAGGTCATGCCTGGAGGCCCACCAGGCCTGTGTTTAACCCTGGTTTCTGTGACATGAAGCAAATAGGAGTATTGCTAAACCCCCTCGATGGGACACTAGTCCAACTCGGGTTCTCCCACTGCTCTCAGTCAAGTTTCCCTGACAATTTTGCTGGTACCCATTTGTACACCTGGGTAGAGTGAGGCAGTGTGGAAGTGAAGAGTTTTACCTGAGAACACTTTGCACAGGCTAAGGCAAGGACTTGAACACAGAATTTTTCCATACCAAGTCAAGCACATGCTCTCCACTGCGCTACTGCGTCTCCCCTCATCATGGCATGGATGACGTGGAAATATGACTGAATCCTCTTTATTGACAAAAATGCACCACTCTTTGTAATACTTTAAAGCTGTGAGGTCTTGCCTCAGTGAAAGCATTTCAAAGTACTTTCAGAATTCGGAGGACAATAAATGGTGTTTTGCTAAGATTCTTCATTGATTAAATAGTACAGAGGTCAGAGCTTTAAAACTTCAAATTTTTTTTGATATTGTGGCGAATTTTAAATGTTTCAAAGTATTTGGACTTGATATTATGCTGTGAAACCTAAGCATTATGACGTGAAGAAATATGCAGTTTTGGTGACCTTCCTGGCATCAAAGGCTTAGTTTGCCCAGCAGCTGTGATACCTTTACCGTGTGGCTCACGATCGCATTCAGTTTCAAAAATCGGAGTCGGATTCACTAGACCTAGACGCATCACTGAGGCCTGATATTTCTTCTCCATCTGACTCACAAGAACTCATGTCCTGAAGCATTGCCAAAGCCTGACTTACATTCATCCATTTCCTCTGATCCATTTCTTTTTCTTGTATCCTAACCAGCTTACTAAATAAACTAAATGAATAGAAGAACAGCTCTGTGACAATCACAATTTCTACCTGCAAAATGGGAGAACAAATTGATTCTGACGTCATGACAGCAACTGGCTTATATATGCGCCTGCAAACCATTCAAAAAGTAACAAAATGCAGTCAACCAAGATGCAGTTGACTGCCTTGCGTAGCCGTCAGTGTATGAATGTGTTGCATAAATGGGCATACGTGAGGGATTTAGGCTACTGTCAAGTGCTTTGAGCTGCCAATCTGACTAGCTCCATAGTCAGCCGCTATATAGTCCATTTACATTCTTTTGCACTGGGACTAATGGAGGTCAAAATGACCTTGTGGCAGTTCTAGGTGTAATCAGTGATGTTTTTTCTGTCTCTGTTATTGCAGAATCCCAAGAATCATGCCGGTGAGTGATGCAGTGGCATCTGAGGGTCCGAAGATAAAGGGCATCCAGTAAAGGTTTCGGCCTAGTCCCTTACACGCAGAGATTTTTCCAGTTACTCTGAATCTTTTGATGATGTCATGTACTGAAGATGATGAGACCTTCAATGCCTTTGCAATTTAACGTCGAGGAGCAGTATTTTTAAAGTATTCAAAATTTTTTTTCATGCAAGCCTTCACAGGTGGGAGAGCTTCTGGCCATCTTTACTTCTGAGAAACTCAGCCTCTCAATGACAACCCTTTTATAAGTACCCGGTAATCATGTTGCGCAGCAGATGACAGTTAGCAAGTAATTAAGTTAAATGTTCTTTCAGCTGATTCTCTTGGAAATTCAATGCTTTTAAAGCCCCTTTTTATAAGTGTCCCAACTTTTTTGAGACCTGTAGCTGCCGGAGAATTTGAAACCTCCGCTGATCCATTTAAGTCACGTCACAGCTAGACAGCCTGTTTGGTCACAAGAGAAGCCCGACGGCTAAGTGGAGGGCAGGCACATTTTGTCAATACGTAAACAGAAAGCATGCAACTGAATTGCGGTCATTTTTTTGTTTAAACAAAGAGTGAGTCAATTAAAATCTAATTTCATAAAAATAAAATCACTGCCAAATCGCACGTACACCTGGACATGTTTCCATGAGCATTGGACACGGACTGAGAATCAGCAATCTTCCGTCGGCCCCCTGGGCAGAGTTGTTTATAGCAACGGTGCTGTTGTTATAGCAACAAAATGAACATTCGATGCACTCTGGCTCTTTGACGTCAAAGCGACTTCTCAGCAGAATCCAAGCGAATTCGAACCTCTCATCCATCGGGCTTGTTTACTCCTTTGTTTTGTTCTGCTCAAGTGACCCGGTCTGATTTATGACGCCGCGAGTGTTCCATTTGAGACACGTCACCACAAGGCCTGTTCGGTGACTTTACACGCCCAACCCTAAGCATGGAGGGCTGGCACATTTTGTCAGAACGTTAACAGAAAGCATGGTACGGAATCGCGGTCAATCTTTTGTTCAAGTAAAAAGAGTGTGTCAAATGAAATCAAATGAAATTTTAAAACAATCACTACCTAATCGCACGTACACCAGTATATGTTTCCACAACGGACTGGGAATCTACTTCGTTCCGTGGCCCGCTGGGGAGATATGTTTATGGCAACGGTGCTTTTTATATATCCACGGAACAGGCGTACGATGCACTCTGCGTCTTTGACATAACAGTGACTTCTCAGCGGAATCTCAGTAAATTAGCATCTCTCGTCCATCGGGCATGTTTACTATTTCCTCTCCTTTTGCTCAAGTGACCCTGTTTTATCTTTGACGCCTCCGCCGTTCCATTAAAGACACGTCACAGCGGAGAAATGGGGTCGTCGTATTTTCCGTGGACTAGGCTTCCAACAATAACAGTCCTCTTGTGTGTGCGTTTTATGTCTATACTCAATACATGTTCACAACAATAGATGGCGCAAAACAACAGCCTGCAATCTTTAATATTGGTTTTTCTTCCAGTTTGTTTTATCAGTATTTTCAAAGAAATTTTTGCGATGATTATTATTCTTTAGTGACTAAAACAAGATTTTGTCATCAAAACCCTATTTTTTCCAAAATATGACTTGAGAAAGGGGAGTAGTCTCATATCCAGAATCGTCTTATATTCGGAATGTCCTTATGTAATGAACAGATTTTCATAAAATTTCAGCACTGAATAGAATCTGCCCTAAAAGAGGAACTAATCACAGCTGTTGTTGGTCTGGATGATACTCTCCTGGATCCAGAACCAATAATACTTACATGTGGGCATGGCGGAGGTATGAGCTCTACCAAGTGCCCTTCTTGTTTTCAAAATGAGCAGCTGCTCAGACGGAATAAAGACTATTTCTAACCAGGCGTGGAGGTCATGCCTGGAGGCCCACCAGGCCTGTGTTTAACCCTGGTTTCTGTGACATGAAGCAAATAGGAGTATTGCTAAACCCCCTCGATGGGACACTAGTCCAACTCGGGTTCTCCCACTGCTCTCAGTCAAGTTTCCCTGACAATTTTGCTGGTACCCATTTGTACACCTGGGTAGAGTGAGGCAGTGTGGAAGTGAAGAGTTTTACCTGAGAACACTTTGCACAGGCTAAGGCAAGGACTTGAACACAGAATTTTTCCATCCCAAGTCAAGCCCATGCTCTCCACTGCGCTACTGCGTCTCCCCTCATCATGGCATGGATGACGTGGAAATATGACTGAATCCTCTTTATTGACAAAAATGCACCACTCTTTGTAATACTTTAAAGCTGTGAGGTCTTGCCTCAGTGAAAGCATTTCAAAGTACTTTCAGAATTCGGAGGACAATAAATGGTGTTTTGCTAAGATTCTTCATTGATTAAATAGTATAGAGGTCAGAGCTTTAAAACTTCAATTTTTTTGCTATTGTGGCTAATTTTAAATGTTTCTAAGTATTTGGACTGGAAATTATGCTGTGAAACCAAAGCATTATGACGTAAATAAATATGCAGTTTTGGCGACCTTCCTGGCATCAAAGGCTTAGTTTGCCCAGCAGCTGTGATACCTTTACCGTGTGGCTCACGATCGCATTCAGTTTCAAAATCGGAGTCGGATTCACTAGACCTAGACGCATCACTGAGCCCTGATATTTCTTCTCCATCTGACTCACAAGAACTCATGTCCTGAAGCATCGCCAAAGCCTGACTTACATTCATCCATTTCCTCTGATCCATTTCTTTTTCTTGTATCCTAACCAGCTTGCTAAATAAACTAAATGAATAGAAGAACAGCTCTGTGACAATCACAATTTCTACCTGCAAAATGGGAGAACAAATTGATTCTGACGTCATGACAGCAACTGGCTTATATATGCGCCTGCACACCATTCAAAAAGTAACAAAATGCAGTCAACCAAGATGCAGTTGACTGCCTTGCGTAGCCGTCAGTGTAATGAATGTGTTGCATAAATGGGCATACGTGAGGGATTTAGGCTATGGTCAAGTGCTTTGAGCTGCCAATCTGACTAGCTCCATAGTCAGCCGCTATATAGTCCATTTACATTCTTTTGCACTGGGACTAATGGAGGTCAAAATGACCTTGTGGCAGTTCTAGGTATAATCAGTGATGTTTTTTCTTTCTCTGTTATTGCAGAATCCCAAAAATCATGCCGGTGAGTGATGCAGTGGCATCTGAGGGTCCGAAGATAAAGGGCATCCAGTAAAGGTTTCGGCCTAGTCCCTTACACGCAGAGATTTTTCCAGTTACTCTGAATCTTTTGATGATGTCATGTACTGAAGATGATGAGACCTTCAATGCTTTTGCAATTTAACGTCGAGGAGCAGTGTTTTTAAAGTATTCAACATTTTTTTTCATGCAAGCCTTCACAGGTGGGAGAGCTTCTGGCCATCTTTACTTCTGAGAAACTCAGCCTCTCAATGACAACCCTTTTATAAGTATGTTGCGCAGCAGATGACAGTTAACTTAATTACTTGCTAAATGTTCTTTCAGCTGATTCTCTTAGAAATTCAATGCTTTTAAAGCCCTTTTTTACAAGTGTCCCAACTTTTTTGAGACCTGTAGCTGCCGGAGAATTTGAAACCTCCGCTGATCCATTTAAGTCACGTCACAGCAGACAGCCTGTTTGGTCACAAGACAAGCCCGACGGCTAAGTGGAGGGCAGGCACATTTTGTCAATACGTAAACAAAAAGCATGCAACTGAATTGCGGTCATTTTTTTGCTTAAACAAAGAGTGAGTCAATTAAAATCTAATTTCATAAAAATAAAATCACTGCCAAATCGCACGTACACCTGGACATGTTTCCATGAGCATTGGACACGGACTGAGAATCAGCATTCTTCCGTCGGCCCCCTGGGCAGAGTTGTTTATAGCAACGGTGCTGTTGTTATAGCAACAAAATGAACATTCGATGCACTCTGGCTCTTTGACGTCAAAGCGACTTCTCAGCAGAATCCAAGCGAATTCGAACCTCTCATCCATCGGGCTTGTTTACTCCTTTGTTTTCTTCTGCTCAAGTGACCCGGTCTGATTTATGACGCCTCGAGAGTTCCATTTGAGACACGTCACCACAAGGCCTGTTCGGTGACTTTACACGCCCAACCCTAAGCATGGAGGGCTGGCACATTTTGTCAGAACGTTAACAGAAAGCATGGTACGGAATCGCGGTCAATCTTTTGTTCAAGTAAAAAGAGTGTGTCAAATGAAATCAAATGAAATTTTAAAACAATCACTACCTAATCGCACGTACACCAGTATATGTTTCCACAACGGACTGGGAATCTACTTCGTTCCGTGGCCCGCTGGGGAGACATGTTTATGGCAACGGTGTTTTTTATATATCCACGGAACAGGCATACGATGCACTCTGCGTCTTTGACAAAACAGTGACTTCTCAGCGGAATCTCAGTAAATTAGCATCTCTCGTCCATCGGGCATGTTTACTATTTCCTCTCCTTTTTGCTCAAGTGACCCTGTTTTATCTTTGACGCCTCCGCCGTTCCATTAAAGACACGTCACAGCGGAGAAATGGGGTCGTCGTATTTTCCGTGGACTAGGCTTCCAACAATAACAGTCCTCCTGTGTGTGCGCTTTATGTCTATACTCAATACATGTTCACAACAATAGATGGCGCAAAACAACAGCCTGCAATCTTTAATAGTGGTTTTTCTTCCAGTTTGTTTTATCAGTATTTTCAAAGAAATTTTTGCGATGATTATTATTTTTAGTGACTAAAACAAGATTTTGTCATCAAAACCCTATTTTTTCCAAAATATGACTTGAGAAAGGGGAGAAGTCTCATATCCAGAATCGTCTTATATTCGGAATGTCCTTATGTAATGAACAGATTTTCATAAAATTTCAGCACTGAATAGAATCTGCCCTAAAAGAGGAACTAATCACAGCTGTTGTTGGTCTGGATGATACTCTCCTGGATCCAGAACCAATAATACTTACATGTGGGCATGGCGGAGGTATGAGTTCTACCAAGTGCCCTTCTTGTTTTCAAAATGAGCAGCTGCTTAGACGGAATAAAGACTATTTCTAACCAGGCGTGGAGGTCATACCTGGAGGCCCACCAGGCCTGTGTTTAACCCTGGTTTCTGTGACATGAAGCAAATAGGAGTATTGCTAAACCCCCTCGATGGGACACTAGTCCAACTCGGGTTCTCCCACTGCTCTCAGTCAAGTTTCCCTGACAATTTTGCTGGTACCCATTTGTACACCTGGGTAGAATGAGGCAGTGTGGAAGTGAAGAGTTTTACCTGAGAACACTTTGCACAGGCTAAGGCAAGGACTTGAACACAGAATTTTCCCATCCCAAGTCAAGCCCATGCTCTCCACTGCGCTACTGCGTCTCCCCTCATCATGGCATGGATGATGTGGAAATATGACTGAATCCTCTTTATTGACAAAAATGCACCACTCTTTGTAATACTTTAAAGCTGTGAGGTCTTGCCTCAGTGAAAGCATTTCAAAGTACTTTCAGAATTCGGAGGACAATAAATGGTGTTTTGCTAAGATTCTTCATTGATTAAATAGTATAGAGGTCAGAGCTTTAAAACTTCAATTTTTTTGCTATTGTGGCTAATTTTAAATGTTTCAAAGTTTTTGGACTTGAAATTATGCTGTGAAACCTAAGCATTATGACGTGAATAAATATGCAGTTTTGGTGACCTTCCTGGCATCAAAGGCTTAGTTTGCCCAGCAGCTGTGATACCTTTACCGTGTGGCTCACGATCGCATTCAGTTTCAAAATCGGAGTCGGATTCACTAGACCTAGACGCATCACTGAGTCCTGATATTTCTTCTCCATCTGACTCACAAGAACTCATGTCCTGAAGCATTGCCAAAGCCTGACTTACATTCATCCATTTCCTCTGATCCATTTCTTTTTCTTGTATCCTAACCAGCTTACTAAATAAACTAAATGAATAGAAGAACAGCTCTGTGACGCCTCCGCCGTTCCATTTAAGACACGTCACAGCGGAGAAATGGGGTCGTCGTATTTTCCGTGGACTAGGCTTCCAACAATAACAGTCATCCTGTGTGTGTGTTTTATGTCTATACTCAATACATGTTCACAACAATAGATGGTGCAAAACAACAGCCTTCAATCTTTTATATTGGTTTTTCTTTCAGTTTGTTTTATCAGTATTTTCAAAGAAATTTTTGCGATGATTATTATTCTTTAGTGACTAAAACAAGATTTTGTCATCAAAACCCTATTTTTTCCAAAATATGACTTGAGAAAGGGGAGTAGTCTCATATCCAGAATCGTGAGGTGAGCTGTGAGGTCTTGCCTCAGTGAAAGCATTTCAAAGTACTTTCAGAATTCGGAGGACAATAAATGGTGTTTTGCTAAGATTCTTCATTGATTAAATAGTATAGAGGTCAGAGCTTTAAAACTTCAATTTTTTTGCTATTGTGGCTAATTTTAAATGTTTCAAAGTATTTGGACTTGAAATTATGCTGTGAAACCTAAGCATTATGACGTGAATAAATATGCAGTTTTGGTGACCTTCCTGGCATCAAAGGCTTAGTTTGCCCAGCAGCTGTGATACCTTTACCGTGTGGCTCACGATCGCATTCAGTTTCAAAATCGGAGTCGGATTCACTAGACCTAGACGCATCACTGAGTCCTGATATTTCTTCTCCATCTGACTCACAAGAACTCATGTCCTGAAGCATTGCCAAAGCCTGACTTAAATTCATCCATTTCCTCTGATCCATTTCTTTTTCTTGTATCCTAACCAGCTTACTAAATAAACTAAATGAATAGAAGAACAGCTCTGTGACAATCACAATTTCTACCTGCAAAATGGGAGAACAAATTGATTCTGACGTCATGACAGCAACTGGCTTATATATGCGCCTGCACACCATTCAAAAAGAAACAAAATGCAGTCAACCAAGATGCAGTTGACTGCCTTGCGTAGCCGTCAGTGTAATGAATGTGTTGCATAAATGGGCATACGTGAGGGATTTAGGCTATGGTCAAGTGCTTTGAGCTGCCAATCTGACTAGCTCCATAGTCAGCCGCTATATAGTCCATTTACATTCTTTTGCACTGGGACTAATGGAGGTCAAAATGACCTTGTGGCAGTTCTAGGTATAATCAGTGATGTTTTTTCTTTCTCTGTTATTGCAGAATCCCAAGAATCATGCCGGTGAGTGATGCAGTGGCATCTGAGGGTCCGAAGATAAAGGGCATCCAGAAAAGGTTTCGGCCTAGTCCCTTACACGCAGAGATTTTTCCAGTTACTCTGAATCTTTTGATGATGTCATGTACTGAAGATGATGAGACCTTCAATGCCTTTGCAATTTAACGTCGAGGAGCAGTGTTTTTAAAGTATTCAAAATTTTTTTTCATGAAAGCCTTCACAGGTGGGAGAGCTTCTGGCCATCTTTACTTCTGAGAAACTCAGCCTCTCAATGACAACCCTTTTATAAGTAATCATGTTGCGCAGCAGATGACAGTTAACTTAATTACTTGCTAAATGTTCTTTCAGCTGATTCTTTCTTTCAGCTGATTCTCTTGGAAATTCAATGCTTTTAAAGCCCCTTTTTACAAGTGTCCCAACTTTTTTGAGACCTGTAGCTGCCGGAGAATTTGAAACCTCCGCTGATCCATTTAAGTCACGTCACAGCAGACAGCCTGTTTGGTCACAAGAGAAGCCTGACGGCTAAGTGGAGGGCAGGCACATTTTGTCAATACGTAAACAAAAAGCATGCAACTGAATCGCGGTCATTTTTTTGTTTAAACAAAGAGTGAGTCAATTAAAATCTAATTTCATAAAAATAAAATCACTGCCGAATCGCACGTACACCTGGACATGTTTCCATGAGCATTGGACACGGACTGAGAATCAGCATTCTTCCGTCGGCCCCCTGGGCAGAGTTGTTAATAGCAACGGTGCTGTTGTTATAGCAACAAAATGAACATTCGATGCACTCTGGCTCTTTGACGTCAAAGCGACTTCTCAGCAGAATCCAAGACAATTCGAACCTCTGATCCATCGGGCTTGTTTACTCCTTTGTTTTCTTCTGCTCAAGTGACCCGGTCTGATTTATGACGCCTCGAGTATTCCATTTAATACACGTCACCACAAGGCCTGTTCGGTGACTTTACACGCCCAACCCTAAGCATGGAGGGCTGGCACATTTTGTCAGAACGTTAACAGAAAGCATGGTACGGAATCGCGGTCAATCTTTTGTTCAAGTAAAAAGAGTGTGTCAAATGAAATCAAATGAAATTTAAAAACAATCACTACCTAATCACACGTACACCAGTATATGTTTCCACAACGGACTGGGAATCTACTTCGTTCCGTGACCCGCTGGGGAGATATGTTTATGGCAACGGTGCTTTTTATATATCCACGGAACAGGCATACGATGCACTCTGCGTCTTTGACATAACAGTGACTTCTCAGCGGAATCTCAGTAAATTAGCATCTCTCGTCCATCGGGCATGTTTACTATTTCCTCTCCTTTTGCTCCAGTGACCCTGTTTTATCTTTGACGCCTCCGCCGTTCCATTTAAGACACGTCACAGCGGAGAAATGGGGTCGTCGTATTTTCGGTGGACTAGGCTTCCAACAATAACAGTCCTCCTGTGTGTGCGTTTTATGTCTATACTCAATACATGTTCACAACAATAGATGGCGCAAAACAACAGCCTTCAATCTTTTATATTGGTTTTTCTTTCAGTTTGTTTTATCAGTATTTTCAAAGAAATTTTTGCGATGATTATTATTCTTTAGTGACTAAAACAAGATTTTGTCATCAAAACCCTATTTTTTGCAAAGTATGACTTGAGAAAGGGGAGTAGTCTCATATCCAGAATCGTCTCATATTCGGAATGTCCTTATGTAATGAACAGATTTTCATAAAATTTCAGCACTGAATAGAATCTGCCCTAAAAGAGGAACTAATCACAGCTGTTGTTGGTCTGGATGATACTCTCCTGGATCCAGAACCAATAATACTTACATGTGGGCATGGCGGAGGTATGAGCTCTACCAAGTGCCCTTCTTGTTTTCAAAATGAGCAGCTGCTCAGACGGAATAAAGACTATTTCTAACCAGGCGTGGAGGTCATGCCTGGAGGCCCACCAGGCCTGTGTTTAACCCTGGTTTCTGTGACATGAAGCAAATAGGAGTATTGCTAAACCCCCTCGATGGGACACTAGTCCAACTCGGGTTCTCCCACTGCTCTCAGTCAAGTTTCCCTGACAATTTTGCTGGTACCCATTTGTACACCTGGGTAGAGTGAGGCAGTGTGGAAGTGAAGAGTTTTACCTGAGAACACTTTGCACAGGCTAAGGCAAGGACTTGAACACAGAATTTTTCCATACCAAGTCAAGCCCATGCTCTCCACTGCGCTACTGCGTCTCCCCTCATCATGGCATGGATGACGTGGAAATATGACTGAATCCTCTTTATTGACAAAAATGCACCACTCTTTGTAATACTTTAAAGCTGTGAGGTCTTGCCTCAGTGAAAGCATTTCAAAGTACTTTCAGAATTCGGAGGACAATAAATGGTGTTTTGCTAAGATTCTTCATTGATTAAATAGTACAGAGGTCAGAGCTTTAAAACTTCAAATTTTTTTTGATATTGTGGCTAATTTTAAATGTTTCAAAGTATTTGGACTTGATATTATGCTGTGAAACCTAAGCATTATGACGTGAAGAAATATGCAGTTTTGGTGACCTTCCTGGCATCAAAGGCTTAGTTTGCCCAGCAGCTGTTATACCTTTACCGTGTGGCTCACGATCGCATTCAGTTTCAAAAATCGGAGTCGGATTCACTAGACCTAGACGCATCACTGAGGCCTGATATTTCTTCTCCATCTGACTCACAAGAACTCATGTCCTGAAGCATTGCCAAAGCCTGACTTAAATTCATCCATTTCCTCTGATCCATTTCTTTTTCTTGTATCCTAACCAGCTTACTAAATAAACTAAATGAATAGAAGAACAGCTCTGTGACAATCACAATTTCTACCTGCAAAATGGGAGAACAAATTGATTCTGACGTCATGACAGCAACTGGCTTATATATGCGCCTGCAAACCATTCAAAAAGTAACAAAATGCAGTCAACCAAGATGCAGTTGACTGCCTTGCGTAGCCGTCAGTGTATGAATGTGTTGCATAAATGGGCATACGTGAGGGATTTAGGCTACTGTCAAGTGCTTTGAGCTGCCAATCTGACTAGCTCCATAGTCAGCCGCTATATAGTCCATTTACATTCTTTTGCACTGGGACTAATGGAGGTCAAAATGACCTTGTGGCAGTTCTAGGTGTAATCAGTGATGTTTTTTCTGTCTCTGTTATTGCAGAATCCCAAGAATCATGCCGGTGAGTGATGCAGTGGCATCTGAGGGTCCGAAGATAAAGGGCATCCAGTAAAGGTTTCGGCCTAGTCCCTTACACGCAGAGATTTTTCCAGTTACTCTGAATCTTTTGATGATGTCATGTACTGAAGATGATGAGACCTTCAATGCCTTTGCAATTTAACGTCGAGGAGCAGTGTTTTTAAAGTATTCAAAATTTTTTTTCATGCAAGCCTTCACAGGTGGGAGAGCTTCTGGCCATCTTTACTTCTGAGAAACTCAGCCTCTCAATGACAACCCTTTTATAAGTACCCGGTAATCATGTTGCGCAGCAGATGACAGTTAGCAAGTAATTAAGTTAAATGTTCTTTCAGCTGATTCTCTTGGAAATTCAATGCTTTTAAAGCCCCTTTTTATAAGTGTCCCAAATTTTTTGAGACCTGTAGCTGCCGGAGAATTTGAAACCTCCGCTGATCCATTTAAGTCACGTCACAGCAGACAGCCTGTTTGGTCACAAGAGAAGCCCGACGGCTAAGTGGAGGGCAGGCACATTTTGTCAATACGTAAACAGAAAGCATGCTACTGAATCGCGGTCATTTTTTTGTTTAAACAAAGAGTGAGTCAATTAAAATCTAATTTCATAAAAATAAAATCACTGCCAAATCGCACGTACACCTGGACATGTTTCCATGAGCATTGGACACGGACTAAGAATCAGCATTCTTCCGTCGGCCCCCTGGGCAGAGTTGTTTATAGCAACGGTGCTGTTGTTATAGCAACAAAATGAACATTCGATGCACTCTGGCTCTTTGACGTCAAAGCGACTTCTCAGCAGAATCCAAGCGAATTCGAACCTCTCATCCATCGGGCTTGTTTACTCCTTTGTTTTCTTCTGCTCAAGTGACCCGGTCTGATTTTTGACGCCGCGAGTGTTCCATTTGAGACCACAAGGCCTGTTCGGTGACTTTACACGCCCAACCCTAAGCATGGAGGGCTGGCACATTTTGTCAGAACGTTAACAGAAGGCATGGTACGGAATCGCGGTCAATCTTTTGTTCAAGTAAAAAGAGTGTGTCAAATGAAATCAAATGAAATTTTAAAACAATCACTACCTAATCGCACGTACACCAGTATATGTATCCACAACGGACTGGGAATCTACTTCGTTCCGTGGCCCGCTGGGGAGATATGTTTATGGCAACGGTGCTTTTTATATATCCACGGAACAGGCGTACGATGCACTCTGCGTCTTTGACATAACAGTGACTTCTCAGCGGAATCTCAGTAAATTAGCATCTCTCGTCCATCGGGCATGTTTACTATTTCCTCTCCTTTTGCTCAAGTGACCCTGTTTTATCTTTGACGCCTCCGCCGTTCCATTAAAGACACGTCACAGCGGAGAAATGGGGTCGTCGTATTTTCCGTGGACTAGGCTTCCAACAATAACAGTCCTCCTGTGTGTGCGTTTTATGTCTATACTCAATACATGTTCACAACAATAGATGGCGCAAAACAACAGCCTGCAATCTTAAATATTGGTTTTTCTTCCAGTTTGTTTTATCAGTATTTTCAAAGAAATTTTTGCGATGATTATTATTCTTTAGTGACTAAAACAAGATTTTGTCATCAAAACCCTATTTTTTCCAAAATATGACTTGAGAAAGGGGAGTAGTCTCATATCCAGAATCGTCTTATATTCGGAATGTCCTTATGTAATGAACAGATTTTCATAAAATTTCAGCACTGAATAGAATCTGCCCTAAAAGAGGAACTAATCACAGCTGTTGTTGGTCTGGATGATACTCTCCTGGATCCAGAACCAATAATACTTACATGTGGGCATGGCGGAGGTATGAGCTCTACCAAGTGCCCTTCTTGTTTTCAAAATGAGCAGCTGCTCAGACGGAATAAAGACTATTTCTAACCAGGCGTGGAGGTCATGCCTGGAGGCCCACCAGGCCTGTGTTTAACCCTGGTTTCTGTGACATGAAGCAAATAGGAGTATTGCTAAACCCCCTCGATGGGACACTAGTCCAACTCGGGTTCTCCCACTGCTCTCAGTCAAGTTTCCCTGACAATTTTGCTGGTACCCATTTGTACACCTGGGTAGAGTGAGGCAGTGTGGAAGTGAAGAGTTTTACCTGAGAACACTTTGCACAGGCTAAGGCAAGGACTTGAACACAGAATTTTTCCATACCAAGTCAAGCCCATGCTCTCCACTGCGCTACTGCGTCTCCCCTCATCATGGCATGGATGACGTGGAAATATGACTGAATCCTCTTTATTGACAAAAATGCACCACTCTTTGTAATACTTTAAAGCTGTGAGGTCTTGCCTCAGTGAAAGCATTTCAAAGTACTTTCAGAATTCGGAGGACAATAAATGGTGTTTTGCTAAGATTCTTCATTGATTAAGTAGTATAGAGGTCAGAGCTTTAAAACTTCAAATTTTTTTTGATATTGTGGCTAATTTTAAATGTTTCAAAGTATTTGGACTTGATATTATGCTGTGAAACCTAAGCATTATGACGTGAAGAAATATGCAGTTTTGGTGACCTTCCTGGCATCAAAGGCTTAGTTTGCCCAGCAGCTGTGATACCTTTACCGTGTGGCTCACGATCGCATTCAGTTTCAAAATCGGAGTCGGATTCACTAGACCTAGACGCATCACTGAGGCCTGATATTTCTTCTCCATCTGACTCACAAGAACTCATGTCCTGAAGCATTGCCAAAGCCTGACTTACATTCATCCATTTCCTCTGATCCATTTCTTTTTCTTGTATCCTAACCAGCTTACTAAATAAACTAAATGAATAGAAGAACAGCTCTGTGACAATCACAATTTCTACCTGCAAAATGGGAGAACAAATTGATTCTGACGTCATGACAGCAACTGGCTTATATATGCGCCTGCAAACCATTCAAAAAGTAACAAAATGCAATCAAACAAGATGCAGTTGACTGCCTTGCGTAGCCGTCAGTGTATGAATGTGTTGCATAAATGGGCATACGTGAGGGATTTAGGCTACTGTCAAGTGCTTTGAGCTGCCAATCTGACTAGCTCCATAGTCAGCCGCTATATAGTCCATTTACATTCTTTTGCACTGGGACTAATGGAGGTCAAAATGACCTTGTGGCAGTTCTAGGTATAATCAGTGATGTTTTTTCTTTCTCTGTTATTGCAGAATCCCAAGAATCATGCCGGTGAGTGATGCAGTGGCATCTGAGGGTCCGAAGATAAAGGGCATCCAGTAAAGGTTTCGGCCTAGTCCCTTACACGCAGAGATTTTTCCAGTTACTCTGAATCTTTTGATGATGTCATGTACTGAAGATGATGAGACCTTCAATGCTTTTGCAATTTAACGTCGAGGAGCAGTGTTTTTAAAATATTCAACATTTTTTTTCATGCAAGCCTTCACAGGTGGGAGAGCTTCTGGCCATCTTTACTTCTGAGAAACTCAGCCTCTCAATGACAACCCTTTTATAAGTAATCATGTTGCACAGCAGATGACAGTTAACTTAATTACTTGCTAAATGTTCTTTCAGCTGATTCTCTTTGAAATTCAATGCTTTTAAAGCCCCTTTTTACAAGTGTCCCAACTTTTTTGAGACCTGTAGCTGCCGGAGGATTTGAAACCTCCGCTGATCCATTTAAGTCACGTCACAGCAGACAGCCTGTTTGGTCACAAGACAAGCCCGACGGCAAAGTGGAGGGCAGGCACATTTTGTCAATACGTAAACAAAAAGCATGCAACTGAATCGCGGTCATTTTTTTGTTTCAACAAAGAGTGAGTCAATTAAAATCTAATTTCATAAAAATAAAATCACTGCCAAATCGCACGTACACCTGGACATGTTTCCATGAGCATTGGACACGGACTGAGAATCAGCATTCTTCCGTCGGCCCCCTGGGCAGAGTTGTTTATAGCAACGGTGCTGTTGTTATAGCAACAAAATGAACATTCGATGCACTCGGGCTCTTTGACGTCAAAGCGACTTCTCAGCAGAATCCAAGAGATTTCGAACCTCTGATCCATCGGGCTTGTTTGCTCCTTTGTTTTCTTCTGCTCAAGTGACCCGGTCTGATTTATGACGCCTCGAGTGTTCCATTTAATACACGTCACCACAAGGCCTGTTCGGTGACTTTACACGCCCAACCCTAAGCATGGAGGGCTGGCACATTTTGTCAGAACGTTAACAGAAAGTATGGTACGGAATCGCGGTCAATCTTTTGTTCAAGTAAAAAGAGTATGTCAAATGAAATCAAATGAAATTTAAAAACAATCACTACCTAATCGCACGTACACCAGTATATGTTTCCACAACGGACTGGGAATCTACTTCGTTCCGTGGCCCGCTGGGGAGATATGTTTATGGCAACGGTGCTTTTTATATATCCACGGAACAGGCATACGATGCACTCTGCGTCTTTGACACAACAGTGACTTCTCAGCGGAATCTCAGTAAATTAGCATCTCTCGTCCATCGGGCATGTTTACTATTTCCTCTCCTTTTGCTCAAGTGACCCTGTTTTATCTTTGACGCCTCCGCCGTTCCATTAAAGACACGTCACAGCGGAGAAATGGGGTCGTCGTATTTTCCGTGGACTAGGCTTCCAACAATAACAGTCCTCCTGTGCGTGCGTTTTATGTCTATACTCAATACATGTTCACAACAATAGATGGCGCAAAACAACAGCCTGCAATCTTAAATATTGGTTTTTCTTCCAGTTTGTTTTATCAGTATTTTCAAAGAAATTTTTGCGATGATTATTATTCTTTAGTGACTAAAACAAGATTTTGTCATCAAAACCCTATTTTTTCCAAAATATGACTTGAGATAAGGGGAGTAGTCTCATATCCAGAATCGTCTTATATTCGGAATGTCCTTATGTAATGAACAGATTTTCATAAAATTTCAGCACTGAATAGAATCTGCCCTAAAAGAGGAACTAATCACAGCTGTTGTTGGTCTGGATGATACTCTCCTGGATCCAGAACCAATAATACTTACATGTGGGCATGGCGGAGGTATGAGCTCTACCAAGTGCCCTTCTTGTTTTCAAAATGAGCAGCTGCTCAGACGGAATAAAGACTATTTCTAACCAGGCGTGGAGGTCATGCCTGGAGGCCCACCAGGCCTGTGTTTAACCCTGGTTTCTGTGACATGAAGCAAATAGGAGTATTGCTAAACCCCCTCGATGGGACACTAGTCCAACTCGGGTTCTCCCACTGCTCTCAGTCAAGTTTCCCTGACAATTTTGCTGGTACCCATTTGTACACCTGGGTAGAGTGAGGCAGTGTGGAAGTGAAGAGTTTTACCTGAGAACACTTTGCACAGGCTAAGGCAAGGACTTGAACACAGAATTTTTCCATACCAAGTCAAGCCCATGCTCTCCACTGCGCTACTGCGTCTCCCCTCATCATGGCATGGATGACGTGGAAATATGACTGAATCCTCTTTATTGACAAAAATGCACCACTCTTTGTAATACTTTAAAGCTGTGAGGTCTTGCCTCAGTGAAAGCATTTCAAAGTACTTTCAGAATTCGGAGGACAATAAATGGTGTTTTGCTAAGATTCTTCATTGATTAAATAGTACAGAGGTCAGAGCTTTAAAACTTCAAATTTTTTTTGATATTGTGGCTAATTTTAAATGTTTCAAAGTATTTGGACTTGATATTATGCTGTGAAACCTAAGCATTATGACGTGAAGAAATATGCAGTTTTGGTGACCTTCCTGGCATCAAAGGCTTAGTTTGCCCAGCAGCTGTGATACCTTTACCGTGTGGCTCACGATCGCATTCAGTTTCAAAATCGGAGTCGGATTCACTAGACCTAGACGCATCACTGAGGCCTGATATTTCTTCTCCATCTGACTCACAAGAACTCATGTCCTGAAGCATTGCCAAAGCCTGACTTACATTCATCCATTTCCTCTGATCCATTTCTTTTTCTTGTATCCTAACCAGCTTACTAAATAAACTAAATGAATAGAAGAACAGCTCTGTGACAATCACAATTTCTACCTGCAAAATGGGAGAACAAATTGATTCTGACGTCATGACAGCAACTGGCTTATATATGCGCCTGCAAACCATTCAAAAAGTAACAAAATGCAGTCAAACAAGATGCAGTTGACTGCCTTGCGTAGCCGTCAGTGTATGAATGTGTTGCATAAATGGGCATACGTGAGGGATTTAGGCTATGGTCAAGTGCTTTGAGCTGCCAATCTGACTAGCTCCATAGTCAGCCGCTATATAGTCCATTTACATTCTTTTGCACTGGGACTAATGGAGGTCAAAATGACCTTGTGGCAGTTCTAGGTATAATCAGTGATGTTTTTTCTTTCTCTGTTATTGCAGAATCCCAAGAATCATGCCGGTGAGTGATGCAGTGGCATCTGAGGGTCCGAAGATAAAGGGCATCCAGTAAAGGTTTCGGCCTAGTCCCTTACACGCAGAGATTTTTCCAGTTACTCTGAATCTTTTGATGATGTCATGTACTGAAGATGATGAGACCTTCAATGCTTTTGCAATTTAACGTCGAGGAGCAGTGTTTTTAAAGTATTCAACATTTTTTTTCATGCAAGCCTGCACAGGTGGGAGAGCTTCTGGCCATCTTTACTTCTGAGAAACTCAGCCTCTCAATGACAACCCTTTTATAAGTAATCATGTTGCGCAGCAGATGACAGTTAACTTAATTACTTGCTAAATGTTCTTTCAGCTGATTCTCTTAGAAATTCAATGCTTTTAAAGCCCCTTTTCACAAGTGTCCCAACTTTTTTGAGACCTGTAGCTGCCGGAGAATTTGAAACCTCCGCTGATCCATTTAAGTCACGTCACAGCAGACAGCCTGTTTGGTCACAAGACAAGCCCGACGGCTAAGTGGAGGGCAGGCACATTTTGTCAATACGTAAACAAAAAGCATGCAACTGAATTGCGGTCATTTTTTTGCTTAAACAAAGAGTGAGTCAATTAAAATCTAATTTCATAAAAATAAAATCACTGCCAAATCGCACGTACACCTGGACATGTTTCCATGAGCATTGGACACGGACTGAGAATCAGCATTCTTCCGTCGGCCCCCTGGGCAGAGTTGTTTATAGCAACGGTGCTGTTGTTATAGCAACAAAATGAACATTCGATGCACTCTGGCTCTTTGACGTCAAAGCGACTTCTCAGCAGAATCCAAGCGAATTCGAACCGCTCATCCATCGGGCTTGTTTACTCCTTTGTTTTCTTCTGCTCAAGTGACCCGGTCTGATTTATGACGCCTCGAGTGTTCCATTTGAGACACGTCACCACAAGGCCTGTTCAGTGACTTTACACGCCCAACCCTAAGCATGGAGGGCTGGCACATTTTGTCAGAACGTTAACAGAAAGCATGGTACGGAATCGCGGTCAATATTTTGTTCAAGTAAAAAGAGTGTGTCAAATGAAATCAAATGAAATTTTAAAACAATCTCTACCTAATCGCACGTACACCAGTATATGTTTCCACAACGGACTGGGAATCTACTTCGTTCCGTGGCCCGCTGGGGAGACATGTTTATGGCAACGGTGCTTTTTATATATCCACGGAACAGGCATACGATGCACTCTGCGTCTTTGACATAACAGTGACTTCTCAGCGGAATCTCAGTAAATTAGCATCTCTCGTCCATCGGGCATGTTTACTATTTCCTCTCCTTTTTGCTCAAGTGACCCTGTTTTATCTTTGACGCCTCCGCCGTTCCATTAAAGACACGTCACAGCGGAGAAATGGGGTCGTCGTATTTTCCGTGGACTAGGCTTCCAACAATAACAGTCCTCCTGTGTGTGCGCTTTATGTCTATACTCAATACATGTTCACAACAATAGATGGCGCAAAACAACAGCCTGCAATCTTTTATATTGGTTTTTCTTTCAGTTTGTTTTATCAGTATTTTCAAAGAAATTTTTGCGATGATTATTATTCTTTAGTGACTAAAACAAGATTTTGTCATCAAAACCCTATTTTTTCCAAAATATGACTTGAGAAAGGGGAGTAGTCTCATATCCAGATTCGGAATGTCCTTATGTAATGAACAGATTTTCATAAAATTTCAGCACTGAATAGAATCTGCCCTAAAAGAGGAACTAATCACAGCTGTTGTTGGTCTGGATGATACTCTCCTGGATCCAGAACCAATAATACTTACATGTGGGCATGGCGGAGCTATGAGCTCTACCAAGTGCCCTTCTTGTTTTCAAAATGAGCAGCTGCTCAGACGGAATAAAGACTATTTCTAACCAGGCGTGGAGGTCATGCCTGGAGGCCCACCAGGCCTGTGTTTAACCCTGGTTTCTGTGACATGAAGCAAATAGGAGTATTGCTAAACCCCCTCGATGGGACACTAGTCCAACTCGGGTTCTCCCACTGCTCTCAGTCAAGTTTCCCTGACAATTTTGCTGGTACCCATTTGTACACCTGGGTAGAGTGAGGCAGTGTGGAAGTGAAGAGTTTTACCTGAGAACACTTTGCACAGGCTAAGGCAAGGACTTGAACACAGAATTTTTCCATACCAAGTCAAGCCCATGCTCTCCACTGCGCTACTGCGTCTCCCCTCATCATGGCATGGATGACGTGGAAATATGACTGAATCCTCTTTATTGACAAAAATGCACCACTCTTTGTAATACTTTAAAGCTGTGAGGTCTTGCCTCAGTGAAAGCATTTCAAAGTACTTTCAGAATTCGGAGGACAATAAATGGTGTTTTGCTAAGATTCTTCATTGATTAAATAGTACAGAGGTCAGAGCTTTAAAACTTCAAATTTTTTTTGATATTGTGGCTAATTTTAAATGTTTCAAAGTTTTTGGACTTGATATTATGCTGTGAAACCTAAGCATTATGACGTGAAGAAATATGCAGTTTTGGTGACCTTCCTGGCATCAAAGGCTTAGTTTGCCCAGCAGCTGTTATACCTTTACCGTGTGGCTCACGATCGCATTCAGTTTCAAAAATCGGAGTCGGATTCACTAGACCTAGACGCATCACTGAGGCCTGATATTTCTTCTCCATCTGACTCACAAGAACTCATGTCCTGAAGCATTGCCAAAGCCTGACTTAAATTCATCCATTTCCTCTGATCCATTTCTTTTTCTTGTATCCTAACCAGCTTACTAAATAAACTAAATGAATAGAAGAACAGCTCTGTGACAATCACAATTTCTACCTGCAAAATGGGAGAACAAATTGATTCTGACGTCATGACAGCAACTGGCTCATATATGCGCCTGCAAACCATTCAAAAAGTAACAAAATGCAGTCAACCAAGATGCAGTTCACTGCCTTGCGTAGCCGTCAGTGTATGAATGTGTTGCATAAATGGGCATACGTGAGGGATTTAGGCTACTGTCAAGTGCTTTGAGCTGCCAATCTGACTAGCTCCATAGTCAGCCGCTATATAGTCCATTTACATTCTTTTGCACTGGGACTAATGGAGGTCAAAATGACCTTGTGGCAGTTCTAGGTGTAATCAGTGATGTTTTTTCTGTCTCTGTTATTGCAGAATCCCAAGAATCATGCCGGTGAGTGATGCAGTGGCATCTGAGGGTCCGAAGATAAAGGGCATCCAGTAAAGGTTTCGGCCTAGTCCCTTACACGCAGAGATTTTTCCAGTTACTCTGAATCTTTTGATGATGTCATGTACTGAAGATGATGAGACCTTCAATGCTTTTGCAATTTAACGTCGAGGAGCAGTGTTTTTAAAGTATTCAAAATTTTTTTTCATGCAAGCCTTCACAGGTGGGAGAGCTTCTGGCCATCTTTACTTCTGAGAAACTCAGCCTCTCAATGACAACCCTTTTATAAGTACCCGGTAATCATGTTGCGCAGCAGATGACAGTTAGCAAGTAATTAAGTTAAATGTTCTTTCAGCTGATTCTCTTGGAAATTCAATGCTTTTAAAGCCCCTTTTTATAAGTGTCCCAACTTTTTTGAGACCTGTAGCTGCCGGAGAATTTGAAACCTCCGCTGATCCATTTAAGTCACGTCACAGCAGACAGCCTGTTTGGTCACAAGAGAAGCCCGACGGCTAAGTGGAGGGCAGGCACATTTTGTCAATACGTAAACAGAAAGCATGCTACTGAATCGCGGTCATTTTTTTGTTTAAACAAAGAGTGAGTCAATTAAAATCTAATTTCATAAAAATAAAATCACTGCCAAATCGCACGTACACCTGGACATGTTTCCATGAGCATTGGACACGGACTGAGAATCAGCATTCTTCCGTCGGCCCCCTGGGCAGAGTTGTTTATAGCAACGGTGCTGTTGTTATAGCAACAAAATACTGCAGTCAAGCTATCCGCGCTTCGGCATTTCTCGGTCAAGCCATCAGCGGCAAAAAATTTACGTGCGCGTATATACGTAAAATTGCGGTAGCAAAGGAAACTGGGACTTCACGACTCCATCGAATTTAAAGAATGAGCGCACTTAGCAGATGTCCTGTGAATTAAACTGTCTTATCAAAGGTCTGTGTAAACGGACAGCATATCATTATAGAACATGTTATTATCTACAAAAAGAGAAAGTCCCTGCACAGTGATCACCATAGTAGAGCTTTATTAGGAGCGAACAACGCGTTTCACACTAGCTTCGTCGGGTTTGCTTACTAGTGCGAAACGCGTTGTTCGCTCCTAATTAAGCTCGACTATGGTGATCAGTGTGCGGGGTCTTTCTCTTTTTGTGAATAACTTGTGTTTTGTCAGCCATCACCAGCACCTGATCGACTTGGACAGACTTGAGCACGGGGACTTTGTGGACTTATGTTATTATCTACATTATGTGTATGTCTGGAGTGACTTAACTGCAGTTTTTGAGTTCACCATTTCTGAGTGTTTAATGCATGTACATGGTCATTTTAGGGATGTCAAATTTGATTGACAGTGTTTAAAAATACGAGAGGTAAGTAAGTAATTTATTTATATTGCACTTTTCACATATAAAATCACAAAGTGCTTTACAGTGCATACCAGGAATAAAAGCAAAAGCAGATCAACAGACACACACACAAAAAAGGTCTGTCCAAACTGACAAAATAGATCATAATTTGGTCTGTGATAATATCTCAGGGCTGAGTCTGGTGACATTTTACTGCACAGTTTTTAAATTAACCCCTTGTGAATATGTAATGCATGTAAATAGGCATTTTGGTTCTGTCAAATTTGATTGACAATTTATGAAAAATTAACAAAGGTCTGTAGAAACTGACACCATATTATTATAGAACAAGTTGTGCCCTACCAAACTGGTAAGTCTGGGGACATTTTACTGCGTAATCTTTGAATTAACCCCTTGTGAATAATTAAGGCACGTAAATGCTATTTCAGTTCTGTCAACTTTGATTGAATTTTTATGAAAAATTAACAAAGGTCTGTAAAAACTGACATGATATTATCATAGAAGAAACTATGCTCCATCTCAGGGCTGAGTCTGGAGACATTTTACTGCATAATTTTTGAATTAACCCCTTGTGGATATGTAAGGCACGTAAATAGGCATTTTGGTTCTGTCAACTTTGATTGACAATTTAAGAAAAATTAACAAAGGTCTGTAATAGGTGACACCATAGTTTCATAGAACAAGTTGTGCTCTACCAAATTGGGAAGTCTGGGGACATTTTACTGCGTAATTTTTGAATTAACCCCTTGTGAATAATTAAGGCAGGTAAATGGCTATTTCAGTTCTGTCAACTTTGCTTGAATTTTTATGAAAAATTAGCAAAGGTCTGTCAACACTGACACCATACTATAATAGAACAAGGTGTGCTCTACCAAATTGGGAAGTCTGGGGACATTTTACTGCGTAATTTTTGAATTAACCCCTTGTGGATATGTAAGGCACGTAAATAGGCATTTTGGTTCTGTCAACTTTGATTGACAATTTAAGAAAAATTAACAAAGGTCTGTAATAGGTGACACCATAGTTTCATAGAACAAGTTGTACTCTACCAAATTGGGAAGTCTGGGGACATTTTACTGCGTAATTTTGGAATTAAACTCTTGTGAATAATTAAGGCACGTCAATGGCTATTTCAGTTCTGTTAACTTTGCTTAAATTTTCATGAAAAATTAGCAAATGTCTGTCAACACTGACACCATACTATGATAGAACAAGGTGTGCTCTACCAAATTGGGAAGTCTGGGGACATTTTACTGCGTAATTTTTGAATTAACCCCTTGTTAATAATTAAGGCATGTAAATGGCTATTTCAGTTCTTTCAACTTTGCTTGAATTTTTATGACAAATTAGCAAAGGTCTGTAAGAACTGACACCATATTATCATAGAACAAGGTGTGCTCTACCAAATTGGGAAGTCTGGGGACGTTTTACTGCATAATTTTTGAATTAACCCCTTGTGGATATGTAAGGCATGTAAATGGCTATTTCAGTTCTGTCAACTTTGCTTGAATTTTCATAAAAAATTAGCAAAGGTCTGTCAACACTGACACCATACTGTCATAGAACAAGGTGTGCTCTACCAAATTGGGAAGTCTGGGGACATTTTACTGCGTAATTTTTGAATTAACCCCTTGTGAATAATTAAGGCATGTAAATGGCTATTTCAGTTCTTTCAACTTTGCTTGAATTTTTATGAAAAATTAGCAAAGGTCTGTAAAAACTGACACCATATTATCATAGAGCAAGGTGTGCTCTACCAAATTGGGAAGTCTGGAGACATTTTACTGCGTAATTTTTGAATTAACCCCTTGTGGATATGTAAGGCACGTAAATAGGCATTTTGGTTCTGTCAACTTTGATTGAATTTTTATGAAAAATTAGCAAAGGTCTGTCAACACTGACACCATACTATAATAGAACAAGGTGTGCTCTACCAAATTGGGAAGTCTGGGGACATTTTACTGCGTAATTTTTGAATTAACCCCTTGTGAATAATTAAGGCATGTAAATGGCTATTTCAGTTCTTTCAACTTTGCTTGAATTTTTATGAAAAATTAGCAAAGGTCTGTAAAAACTGACACCATATTATCATAGAACAAATTGTACTCTACCAAATTGGGAAGTCTGGGGACATTTTACTGCGTAATTTTGGAATTAAACTCTTGTGAATAATTAAGGCACGTCAATGGCTATTTCAGTTCTGTTAACTTTGCTTAAATTTTCATGAAAAATTAGCAAAGGTCTGTCAACACTGACACCATACTATGATAGAACAAGGTGTGCTCTACCAAATTGGTAAGTCTGGGGACATTTTACTGCGTAATTTTTGAATTAACCCCTTGTTAATAATTAAGGCATGTAAATGGCTATTTCAGTTCTTTCAACTTTGCTTGAATTTTTATGAAAAATTAGCAAAGGTCTGTAAGAACTGACACCATACTATGATAGAACAAGGTGTGCTCTACCAAATTGGGAAGTCTGGGGACATTTTACTGCGTTGTTTTTGAATTAACCCCTTGTTAATAATTAAGGCATGTAAATGGCTATTTCAGTTCTTTCAACTTTGCTTGAATTTTTATGAAAAATTAGCAAAGGTCTGTAAGAACTGACACCATATTATCATAGAGCAAGGTGTGCTCTACCAAATTGGGAAGTCTGGAGACATTTTACTGCGTAATTTTTGAATTAACCCCTTGTGGATATGTAAGGCACGTAAATAGGCATTTTGGTTCTGTCAACTTTGATTGAATTTTTATGAAAAATTAGCAAAGGTCTGTCAACACTGACACCATACTATAATAGAACAAGGTATGCTCTACCAAACAGGTAAGCTTGGAGACATTTTACTGCATCATTTTTGAATTAACCCCTTGTGAATATGTAAGGCATGAAAATAGCTATTTTGGTTCTGTCAACTTTGATTGAATTTTTACGAAAAATTAGCAAAGGTCTGTCTAAAATGACATTATTACATTATAGGCCGAAGTATGATCCATCTCAGGGCTGAGTCTGGTGACATTTTACTGCATAGTTTTTGAAAAAACGCCTTGTGAATATGTAAGGCATGTAAATGGCCATTACGGTTCTCTCAACTTTGACTGACAACTTATGAAAAATTAGCAAAGTTCTGTAAAAACTAACACCATAGTATCATAGAACAAGGTATGCTCTACCAAAATGCTAAGTCTGGAGACATTTTACTGCACAATTTTTGAAATAACCCCTTGTGAACAGGTAAGGCATGTAAATAGGCATTTTGGTTCTGTCAACTTTGATTGAATTTTTAAGAAAAATTAGCAAAGGTTTGTAAAAACTGACACCATAGTATCATAGAACAAGGTATGCTCTACCAAACAGGTAAGTTTGGAGACATTTTACTGCATCATTTTTGAATTAACCCCTTGTGAATATGTAATTCATGAAAATAGCTATTTCGGTTCTGTCAACTTTGAGTTTTTAAGAAAAATTGGCAAAGGTTTGTAAAAACTGACACCATAAAATCATAGAAAAAAATGTGCTGTACCAAAGTGGTAGGTTTTGGGACATTTCACTGTGTAATTTTTGAATTAACCCTTTGTGAATATCTAAGGCATGTTAATAGCTATTTTGGTTGCCAAATTTGATTGGCAATTTATGAAAAGTTAACAAAGGTCTGTAAAAATTGACACCACAGTATCATAGAACAATGTATGCTCTACCAATGTGGTAAGTCTGGGGACATTTTACTGTGCAATTTTTGAATTAACCCTTTGTGAATATGTATGGTATATCAATAGCTGTTTTGGTTCTGTCAAATTTCATGGACAATTTATGAAATTTGCATGGAGTGTCTAATCTGAGGACATTTTGACATAGATCAAGGCAATATCTATCACAAGGGTGAGTCAGGAGAAATTTGGCTGTATAGTTCTTGAGTTAAACCTTTCTGAGCTTATAATGCATGTAAATGCTCATTTCAGGCATGTCAAATTTGATTGACCGTTTATAAGAAATGATCAAAAATCTGTCCAAACTAACATGATATTAACAAATACAAAAGGTATTATCTACATTAGGGGTACATCTGGAGTCATTTAACTTTGTAGTTTTTGAGTTAACTCTTCGTGAACATGTAATGCATGTAAAAACCCATTACAGCTTTGAATGACCATTAACAAAAAATTATCAATGGTCCGTTCAAACTGACACCATGTTTTAATTGGCCTCATCTGTTCCCACTGTATTGTCAACTCTGGAGACACTTTACTTTGTAGTCTCTGACTTCACCCTGAATTTGTGTATAAGCGCATTTTGGCTACATCGATTTTAAATTACAGTTTGTATAAAATGTATCAAACGTCCGTAGAAAGTCACACTGCTTTTTCAGTGAATGGAGTGTTATTTCCCACTTTGACAAACCTTTCTTCTGTGTGTTTTCTTGAAATCAGATCATTAAGTTTGAGAAAAATGCAGCATATAAAAATGTTTGCTTGTCTCTTTCACCTTTGATTGACACATTATATAGCGCCCTCCACAATTATTGGCACCCCTGGTTAAGATGCGTTCTTTAGCTTGTAATAAATTCAGGTTTTTTAATAAATAATATAGGACCACAATGAAAAAAGTGGAAAATCCAACCTTTAATTCAAGAGCATTTATTCAGTGGGGAACAAAATCACGTATTAAGAAATAATTCTTTTACATCAAATCCTGTGTGCACAATTATTAGCACCCCTGATGTTAATATTTTGTACAACCCCCTTTTGCTGACAAAACAGCACCTAATCTTCTCCTATAATGTTTCACTAGATGGGAGAGTACAGAAAGAGGGATCTTCGACCATTCCTCTTTGCACAATCTCTCTAAATCATCCAGTGACCTCGGTCCTCTCCTCTGCACTCTCCTCTTCAGCTCACTCCACAGGTTTTCAATGGGGTTGAGGTCTGGAGACTGAGATGGCCATGGGCGGAGCATAATTCTGTCTGGTGAACCATTTCTGTGTAGATTTGGCCACATGTTTAGGGTCATTACCTTGCTGAAAGACCCAGTGACAACCCATCTTCAGCTTTTGGGCAGAGGTCACCAGATTTTGATATAAAATGTCCTGGTATTTCAAAGCGTTCATGATACCATGCACCCTAACTAGGTTCCCGGAGCCTCTGGAAGAACAGGCCCACAGCATCACCAATCCTCCCCCATACTTCACAGTGGGCATGAGGTGCTTTTCTGCATACTCATCTTTTGTGTTCCGCCAGACCAACTTAGAGTGTTTGTTGCCAAAAAGCTCTATCTTGGTCTCATCAGACCAAAGCACACGGTCCCAGTTGAAGTCCTCAGACGTTTGCGTTTATGATTGTGAGTGAGAAAAGGTTTTTTCCGTGCATGCCTCCCAAATAGCTTGTTGCCATGTAGATAGCGCCTGGTGGCTGTATTTTTAACTTTGTGACCCCAAGATGCTACCATTTGTTGCAATTTTTTAACAGTGAGCTTTGGATAACTTTTTATTTCTCTTACCATCCTACTCACTGTTCGTGGTGGCAGAATAACCTTGCATCCTCGTCCAGGCTTGTTTTCCACTGTTCCAGTTGTTGTAAACTTCTAACTGATTCTTCTGACAGTAGATATGGGCAGGTACAGGCAAGTGGTTATTTACTTGTAGCCATTGCCTGACTTGTGAAGGTCGACACACATCTGCCTTACTTGAATGATGTGTTCCTTTGTCTTTCCCATGTTGAAGAGTAGATAAGAGATATGGCCTCTGTGTCACGTCATATTTATACCCCAGGGATACAGAAAGTGATGATTTACTGATTAAATGTTCCTAGATACTCTGATCAAATTTGTAAACTACTGTAGAAATGACAGAAATACTTCAATTACATTTATTTCCTAGGAATTGTTAGGGGTGCCAATAATTGTGGAACAGGTGATTTTATGAAAAATACTTATTTCTTAGTCAGGGATTATTTTTCCCTTAAAATTCACTTGAGTTGAAGGTTACATTTTTCTACAATTTCCAGTGTTTCAGTATGCTTCTGGAATAAAATTTTTATTTTTTTAAGGCTTTTAACGCATCTTAACCAGGGGTGCCAATAATTGTGGAGGGCGCTATATAATGTGTCAATCAAAGGTGAAAGAGACAAGCAAACATTTTTATATGCTGCATTTTTCTCAAACTTAATGATCTGATTTCAAGAAAACACACAGAAGAAAGGTTTGTCAAAGTGGGAAATAACACTCCATTCACTGAAAAAGCAGTGTGACTTTCTACGGACGTTTGATACATTTTATACAAACTGTAATTTAAAATCGATGTAGCCAAAATGCGCTTATACACAAATTCAGGGTGAAGTCAGAGACTACAAAGTAAAGTGTCTCCAGAGTTGACAATACAGTGGGAACAGATGAGGCCAATTAAAACATGGTGTCAGTTTGAACGGACCATTGATAATTTTTTGTTAATGGTCATTCAAAGCTGTAATGGGTTTTTACATGCATTACATGTTCACGAAGAGTTAACTCAAAAACTACAAAGTTAAATGACTCCAGATGTACCCCTAATGTAGATAATACCTTTTGTATTTGTTAATATCATGTTAGTTTGGACAGATTTTTGATCATTTCTTATAAACGGTCAATCAAATTTGACATGCCTGAAATGAGCATTTACATGCATTATAAGCTCAGAAAGGTTTAACTCAAGAACTATACAGCCAAATTTCTCCTGACTCACCCTTGTGATAGATATTGCCTTGATCTATGTCAAAATGTCCTCAGATTAGACACTCCATGCAAATTTCATAAATTGTCCATGAAATTTGACAGAACCAAAACAGCTATTGATATACCATACATATTCACAAAGGGTTAATTCAAAAATTGCACAGTAAAATGTCCCCAGACTTACCACATTGGTAGAGCATACATTGTTCTATGATACTGTGGTGTCAATTTTTACAGACCTTTGTTAACTTTTCATAAATTGCCAATCAAATTTGGCAACCAAAATAGCTATTAACATGCCTTAGATATTCACAAAGGGTTAATTCAAAAATTACACAGTGAAATGTCCCAAAACCTACCACTTTGGTACAGCACATTTTTTTCTATGATTTTATGGTGTCAGTTTTTACAAACCTTTGCCAATTTTTCTTAAAAACTCAAAGTTGACAGAACCGAAATAGCTATTTTCATGAATTACATATTCACAAGGGGTTAATTCAAAAATGATGCAGTAAAATGTCTCCAAACTTACCTGTTTGGTAGAGCATACCTTGTTCTATGATACTATGGTGTCAGTTTTTACAAACCTTTGCTAATTTTTCTTAAAAATTCAATCAAAGTTGACAGAACCAAAATGCCTATTTACATGCCTTACCTGTTCACAAGGGGTTATTTCAAAAATTGTGCAGTAAAATGTCTCCAGACTTAGCATTTTGGTAGAGCATACCTTGTTCTATGATACTATGGTGTTAGTTTTTACAGAACTTTGCTAATTTTTCATAAGTTGTCAGTCAAAGTTGAGAGAACCGTAATGGCCATTTACATGCCTTACATATTCACAAGGCGTTTTTTCAAAAACTATGCAGTAAAATGTCACCAGACTCAGCCCTGAGATGGATCATACTTCGGCCTATAATGTAATAATGTCATTTTAGACAGACCTTTGCTAATTTTTCGTAAAAATTCAATCAAAGTTGACAGAACCAAAATAGCTATTTTCATGCCTTACATATTCACAAGGGGTTAATTCAAAAATGATGCAGTAAAATGTCTCCAAGCTTACCTGTTTGGTAGAGCATACCTTGTTCTATTATAGTATGGTGTCAGTGTTGACAGACCTTTGCTAATTTTTCATAAAAATTCAATCAAAGTTGACAGAACCAAAATGCCTATTTACGTGCCTTACATATCCACAAGGGGTTAATTCAAAAATTACGCAGTAAAATGTCTCCAGACTTCCCAATTTGGTAGAGCACACCTTGCTCTATGATAATATGGTGTCAGTTCTTACAGACCTTTGCTAATTTTTCATAAAAATTCAAGCAAAGTTGAAAGAACTGAAATAGCCATTTACATGCCTTAATTATTAACAAGGGGTTAATTCAAAAACTACGCAGTAAAATGTCCCCAGACTTCCCAATTTGGTAGAGCACACCTTGTTCTATCATAGTATGGTGTCAGTTCTTACAGACCTTTGCTAATTTTTCATAAAAATTCAAGCAAAGTTGAAAGAACTGAAATAGCCATTTACATGGCTTAATTATTAACAAGGGGTTAATTCAAAAATTACGCAGTAAAATGTCCCCAGACTTCCCAATTTGGTAGAGCACACCTTGTTCTATCATAGTATGGTGTCAGTGTTGACAGACCTTTGCTAATTTTTCATGAAAATTTAAGCAAAGTTAACAGAACTGAAATAGCCATTGACGTGCCTTAATTATTCACAAGAGTTTAATTCCAAAATTACGCAGTAAAATGTCCCCAGACTTCCCAATTTGGTAGAGTACAATTTGTTCTATGATAATATGATGTCAGTTTTTACAGACCTTTGCTAATTTTTCATAAAAATTCAAGCAAAGTTGAAAGAACTGAAATAGCCATTTACATGCCTTAATTATTCACAAGGGGTTAATTCAAAAATTACGCAGTAAAATGTCCCCAGACTTCCCAATTTGGTAGAGCACACCTTGTTCTATTATAGTATGGTGTCAGTGTTGACAGACCTTTGCTAATTTTTCATGAAAATTTAAGCAAAGTTGAAAGAACTGAAATAGCCATTTACATGCCTTAATTATTCACAAGGGGTTAATTCAAAAATTACGCAGTAAAATGTCCCCAGACTTCCCAATTTGGTAGAGCACACCTTGTTCTATCATAGTATGGTGTCAGTGTTGACAGACCTTTGCTAATTTTTCATGAAAATTTAAGCAAAGTTAACAGAACTGAAATAGCCATTGACGTGCCTTAATTATTCACAAGAGTTTAATTCCAAAATTACGCAGTAAAATGTCCCCAGACTTCCCAATTTGGTAGAGTACAATTTGTTCTATGATAATATGGTGTCAGTTTTTACAGACCTTTGCTAATTTTTCATAAAAATTCAAGCAAAGTTGAAAGAACTGAAATAGCCATTTACATGCCTTAATTATTCACAAGGGGTTAATTCAAAAATTACGCAGTAAAATGTCCCCAGACTTCCCAATTTGGTAGAGCACACCTTGTTCTATTATAGTATGGTGTCAGTGTTGACAGACCTTTGCTAATTTTTCATAAAAATTCAATCAAAGTTGACAGAACCAAAATGCCTATTTACGTGCCTTACATATCCACAAGGGGTTAATTCAAAAATTACGCAGTAAAATGTCTCCAGACTTCCCAATTTGGTAGAGCACACCTTGCTCTATGATAATATGGTGTCAGTTTTTACAGACCTTTGCTAATTTTTCATAAAAATTCAAGCAAAGTTGAAAGAACTGAAATAGCCATTTACATGCCTTAATTATTCACAAGGGGTTAATTCAAAAATTACGCAGTAAAATGTCCCCAGACTTCCCAATTTGGTAGAGCACACCTTGTTCTATGACAGTATGGTGTCAGTGTTGACAGACCTTTGCTAATTTTTCATGAAAATTCAAGCAAAGTTGACAGAACTGAAATAGCCATTTACATGCCTTACATATCCACAAGGGGTTAATTCAAAAATTATGCAGTAAAACGTCCCCAGACTTCCCAATTTGGTAGAGCACACCTTGTTCTATGATAATATGGTGTCAGTTCTTACAGACCTTTGCTAATTTTTCATAAAAATTCAAGCAAAGTTGAAAGAACTGAAATAGCCATTTACATGCCTTAATTATTAACAAGGGGTTAATTCAAAAATTACGCAGTAAAATGTCCCCAGACTTCCCAATTTGGTAGAGCACACCTTGTTCTATCATAGTATGGTGTCAGTGTTGACAGACATTTGCTAATTTTTCATGAAAATTTAAGCAAAGTTAACAGAACTGAAATAGCCATTGACGTGCCTTAATTATTCACAAGAGTTTAATTCCAAATTTACGCAGTAAAATGTCCCCAGACTTCCCAATTTGGTAGAGTACAATTTGTTCTATGATAATATGGTGTCAGTTTTTACAGACCTTTGCTAATTTTTCATAAAAATTCAAGCAAAGTTGAAAGAACTGAAATCGCCATTTACATGCCTTAATTATTCACAAGGGGTTAATTCAAAAAATACGCAGTAAAATGTTCCCAGACTTCCCAATTTGGTAGAGCACACCTTGTTCTATTATAGTATGGTGTCAGTGTTGACAGACCTTTGCTAATTTTTCATAAAAATTCAATCAAAGTTGACAGAACCAAAATGCCTATTTACGTGCCTTACATATCCACAAGGGGTTAATTCAAAAATTACGCAGTAAAATGTCTCCAGACTTCCCAATTTGGTAGAGCACACCTTGCTCTATGATAATATGGTGTCAGTTTTTACAGACCTTTGCTAATTTTTCATAAAAATTCAAGCAAAGTTGAAAGAACTGAAATAGCCATTTACATGCCTTAATTATTCACAAGGGGTTAATTCAAAAATTACGCAGTAAAATGTCCCCAGACTTCCCAATTTGGTAGAGCACACCTTGTTCTATTATAGTATGGTGTCAGTGTTGACAGACCTTTGCTAATTTTTCATAAAAATTCAAGCAAAGTTGACAGAACTGAAATAGCCATTTACCTGCCGTAATTATTCACAAGGGGTTAATTCAAAAATTACGCAGTTAAATGTCCCCAGACTTCCCAATTTGGTAGAGCACAACTTGTTCTATGAAACTATGGTGTCACGAACTGAAATAGCCATTTACCTGCCTTAATTATTCACAAGGGGTTAATTCAAAAATTATGCAGTAAAATGTTCCCAGGCTTCCCAATTTGGTAGAGCACAACTTGTTCTATGAAACTATGGTGTCACCTATTACAGACCTTTGTTAATTTTTCTTAAATTGTCAATCAAAGTTGACAGAACCAAAATGCCTATTTACGTGCCTTACATATCCACAAGGGGTTAATTCAAAAATTATGCAGTAAAATGTCTCCAGACTCAGCCCTGAGATGGAGCATAGTTTCTTCTATGATAATATCATGTCAGTTTTTACAGACCTTTGTTAATTTTTCATAAAAATTCAATCAAAGTTGACAGAACTGAAATAGCATTTACGTGCCTTAATTATTCACAAGGGGTTAATTCAAAGATTACGCAGTAAAATGTCCCCAGACTTACCAGTTTGGTAGGGCACAACTTGTTCTATAATAATATGGTGTCAGTTTCTACAGACCTTTGTTAATTTTTCATAAATTGTCAATCAAATTTGACAGAACCAAAATGCCTATTTACATGCATTACATATTCACAAGGGGTTAATTTAAAAACTGTGCAGTAAAATGTCACCAGACTCAGCCCTGAGATATTATCACAGACCAAATTATGATCTATTTTGTCAGTTTGGACAGACCTTTTTTGTGTGTGTGTCTGTTGATCTGCTTTTGCTTTTATTCCTGGTATGCACTGTAAAGCACTTTGTGATTTTATATGTGAAAAGTGCAATATAAATAAATTACTTACTTACCTCTCGTATTTTTAAACACTGTCAATCAAATTTGACATCCCTAAAATGACCATGTACATGCATTAAACACTCAGAAATGGTGAACTCAAAAACTGCAGTTAAGTCACTCCAGACATACACATAATGTAGATAATAACATAAGTCCACAAAGTCCCCGTGCTCAAGTCTGTCCAAGTCGATCAGGTGCTGGTGATGGCTGACAAAACACAAGTTATTCACAAAAAGAGAAAGACCCCGCACACTGATCACCATAGTCGAGCTTAATTAGGAGCGAACAACGCGTTTCGCACTAGTAAGCAAACCCGACGAAGCTAGTGTGAAACGCGTTGTTCGCTCCTAATAAAGCTCTACTATGGTGATCACTGTGCAGGGACTTTCTCTTTTTGTAGATAATGACATGTTCTATAATGATATGCTGTCCGTTTACACAGACCTTTGATAAGACAGTTTAATTCACAGGACATCTGCTAAGTGCGCTCATTCTTTAAATTCGATGGAGTCGTGAAGTCCCAGTTTCCTTTGCTACCGCAATTTTACGTATATACGCGCACGTAAATTTTTTGCCGCTGATGGCTTGACCGAGAAATGCCGAAGCGCGGATAGCTTGACTGCAGTGTTCCGTGGATATATAAAAAGCACCGTTGCCATAAACATATCTCCCCAGCGGGCCACGGAACGAAGTAGATTCCCAGTCCGTTGTGGAAACATATACTGGTGTACGTGCGATTAGGTAGTGATTGTTTAAAAATTTCATTTGATTTCATTTGACACACTCTTTTTACTTGAACAAAAGATTGACCGCGATTCCGTACCACGCTTTCTGTTAACGTTCTGACAAAATGTGCCAGCCCTCCATGCTTAGGGTTGGGCGTGTAAAGTCACCGAACAGGCCTTGTGGTGACGTGTCTCAAATGGAACACTCGCGGCGTCATAAAACAGACCGGGTTACTTGAGCAGAAGAAAACAAAGGAGTAAACAAGCCCGATGGATGAGAGGTTCGAATTCGCTTGGATTCTGCTGAGAAGTCGCTTTGACGTCAAAGAGCCAGAGTGCATCGAATGTTCATTTTGTTGCTATAACAACAGCACCGTTGCTATAAACAACTCTGCCCAGGGGGCCGACGGAAGAATGCTGATTCTCAGTCCGTGTCCAATGCTCATGGAAACATGTCCAGGTGTACGTGCGATTTGGCAGTGATTTTATTTTTATGAAATTAAATTTCAATAGACTCACTCGTTGTTTAAGCAAAAAAATGACCGCAATTCAGTTGCATGCTTTTTGTTTACGTATTGAAAAAATGTGCCTGCCCTCCACTTTGCCGTCGGGCTTGTCTTGTGACCAAACAGGCTGTCTGCTGTGACGTGACTTAAATGGATCAGCGGAGGTTTCAAATTCTCCGGCAGCTACAGGTCTCAAAAAAGTTGGGACACTTGTAAAAAGGGGCTTTAAAAGCATTGAATTTCTAAGAGAATCAGCTGAAAGAACATTTAGCAAGTAATTAAGTTAACTGTCATCTGCTGCGCAACACGATTACTTATAAAAGGGTTGTCATTGAGAGGCTGAGTTTCTCAGAAGTAAAGATGGCCAGAAGCTCTCCCACCTGTGAAGGCTTGCATGAAAAAAAATGTTGAATACTTTAAAAACACTGCTCCTCGACGTTAAATTGCAAAAGCATTGAAGGTCTCATCATCTTCAGTACATGACATCATCAAAAGATTCAGAGTAACTGGAAAAATCTCTGCGTGTAAGGGACTAGGCCGAAACCTTTACTGGATGCCCTTTATCTTCGGACCCTCAGATGCCACTGCATCACTCACCGGCATGATTCTTGGGATTCTGCAATAACAGAGACAGAAAAAACATCACTGATTACACCTAGAACTGCCACAAGGTCATTTTGACCTCCATTAGTCCCAGTGCAAAAGAATGTAAATGGACTATATAGCGGCTGACTATGGAGCTAGTCAGATTGGCAGCTCAAAGCACTTGACCATAGCCTAAATCCCTCACGTATGCCCATTTATGCAACACATTCATACACTGACGGCTACGCAAGGCAGTCAACTGCATCTTGGTTGACTGCATTTTGTTACTTTTTGAATGGTTTGCAGGCGCATATATAAGCCAGTTGCTGTCATGACGTCAGAATCAATTTGTTCTCCCATTTTGCAGGTAGAAATTGTGATTGTCACAGAGCTGTTCTTCTATTCATTTAGTTTATTTAGTAAGCTGGTTAGGATACAAGAAAAAGAAATGGATCAGAGGAAATGGATGAATGTAAGTCGGGCTTTGGCAATGCTTCAGGACATGAGTTCTTGTGAGTCAGATGGAGAAGAAATATCAGGCCTCAGTGATGCGTCTAGGTCTAGTGAATCCGACTCCGATTTTTGAAACTGAATGCGATCGTGAGCCACACGGTAAAGGTATCACAGCTGCTGGGCAAACTAAGCCTTTGATGCCAGGAAGGTCACCAAAACTGCATATTTCTTCACGTCATAATGCTTAGGTTTCACAGCATAATTTCAAGTCCAAATACTTTGAAACATTTAAAATTAGCCACAATAGCAAAAAAATTGAAGTTTTAAAGCTCTGACCTCTATACTATTTAATCAATGAAGAATCTTAGCAAAACACCATTTATTGTCCTCCGAATTCTGAAAGTACTTTGAAATGCTTTCACTGAGGCAAGACCTCACACCTTTAAAGTATTACAAAGAGTGGTGCATTTTTGTCAATAAAGAGGATTCAGTCATATTTCCACGTCATCCATGCCATGATGAGGGGAGACGCAGTAGCGCAGTGGAGAGCATGGGCTTGACTTGGGATGGAAAAATTCTGTGTTCAAGTCCTTGCCTTAGCCTGTGCAAAGTGTTTTCAGGTAAAACTCTTCACTTCCACACTGCCTCACTCTACCCAGGTGTACAAATGGGTACCAGCAAAATTGTCAGGGAAACTTGACTGAGAGCAGTGGGAGAACCCGAGTTGGACTAGTGTCCCATCGAGGGGGTTTAGCAATACTCCTATTTGCTTCATGTCACAGAAACCAGGGTTAAACACAGGCCTGGTGGGCCTCCAGGCATGACCTCCACGCCTGGTTAGAAATAGTTTTTATTCCGTCTGAGCAGCTGCTCATTTTGTAAACAAGAAGGACACTTGGTAGAGCTCATACCTCCGCCATGCCCACATGTAAGTATTATTGGTTCTGGATCCAGGAGAGTATCATCCAGACCAACAACAGCTGTGATTAGTTCCTCTTTTAGGGCAGATTCTATTCAGTGCTGAAATTTTATGAAAATCTGTTCATTACATAAGGACATTCCGAATATAAGACGATTCTGGATATGAGACTACTCCCCTTTCTCAAGTCATATTTTGGAAAAAATAGGGTTTTGATGACAAAATCTTGTTTTAGTCACTAAAGAATAATAATCATCGCAAAAATTTCTTTGAAAATACTGATAAAACAAACTGGAAGAAAAACCAATATTTAAGATTGCAGGCTGTTGTTTTGCGCCATCTATTGTTGTGAACATGTATTGAGTATAGACATAAAACGCACACACAGGAGGACTGTTATTGTTGGAAGCCTAGTCCACGGAAAATACGACGACCCCATTTCTCCGCTGTGACGTGTCTTTAATGGAACGGCGGAGGCGTCAAAGATAAAACAGGGTCACTTGAGCAAAAGGAGAGGAAATAGTAAACATGCCCGATGGACGAGAGATGCTAATTTACTGAGATTCCGCTGAGAAGTCACTGTTATGTCAAAGACGCAGAGTGCATCGTATGCCTGTTCCGTGGATATATAAAAAGCACCGTTGCCATAAACATATCTCCCCAGCGGGCCACGGAACGAAGTAGATTCCCAGTCCGTTGTGGAAACATATACTGGTGTACGTGCGATTAGGTAGTGATTGTTTTAAAATTTCATTTGATTTCATTTGACACACTCTTTTTACTTGAACAAAAGATTGACCGCGATTCCGTACCATGCTTTCTGTTAACGTTCTGACAAAATGTGCCAGCCCTCCATGCTTAGGGTTGGGCGTGTAAAGTCACCGAACAGGCCTTGTGGTGACGTGTCTCAAATGGAACACTCGCGGCGTCATAAATCAGACCGGGTCACTTGAGCAGAAGAAAACAAAGGAGTAAACAAGCCCGATGGATGAGAGGTTCGAATTCGCTTGGATTCTGCTGAGAAGTCGCTTTGACGTCAAAGAGCCAGAGTTTCATCGAATGTTCATTTTGTTGCTATAACAACAGCACCGTTGCTATAAACAACTCTGCCCAGGGGGCCGACGGAAGAATGCTGATTCTCAGTCCGTGTCCAATGCTCATGGAAACATGTCCAGGTGTACGTGCGATTTGGCAGTGATTTTATTTTTATGAAATTAAATTTTAATAGACTCACTCGTTGTTTAAGCAAAAAAATGACCGCAATTCAGTTGCATGCTTTTTGTTTACGTATTGACAAAATGTGCACTTAGCCGTCGGGCTTGTCTTGTGACCAAACAGGCTGTCTGCTGTGACGTGACTTAAATGGATCAGCGGAGGTTTCAAATTCTCCGGCAGCTACAGGTCTCAAAAAAGTTGGGACACTTGTAAAAATGGGCTTTAAAAGCATTGAATTTCTAAGAGAATCAGCTGAAAGAACATTTAGCAAGTAATTAAGTTAACTGTCATCTGCTGCGCAACATGATTACTTATAAAAGGGTTGTCATTGAGAGGCTGAGTTTCTCAGAAGTAAAGATGGCCAGAAGCTCTCCCACCTGTGAAGGCTTGCATGAAAAAAAATGTTGAATACTTTAAAAACACTGCTCCCCGACGTTAAATTGCAAAAGCATTGAAGGTCTCATCATCTTCAGTACATGACATCATCAAAATTACTTATAAAAGGGTTGTCATTGAGAGGCTGAGTTTCTCAGAAGTAAAGATGGCCAGAAGCTCTCCCACCTGTGAAGACTTGCATGAAACAAAATGTTGAATACTTTAAAAACACTGCTCCTCGACGTTAAATTGCAAAAGCATTGAAGGTCTCATCATCTTCAGTACATGACATCATGAAAAAAGATTCAGAGTAAGTGGAAAAATCTCTGCGTGTAAGGGACTAGGCCGAAACCTTTAGTGGATGCCCTTTATCTTCAGACCCTCAGATGCCACTGCATCACTCACCGGCATGATTCTTGGGATTCTGCAATAACAGAGAAAGAAAAAACATCACTGATTATACCTAGAACTGCCACAAGGTCATTTTGACCTCCATTAGTCCCAGTGCAAAAGAATGTAAATGGACTATATAGCGGCTGACTATGGAGCTAGTCAGATTGGCAGCTCAAAGCACTTGACCATAGCCTAAATCCCTCACGTATGCCCATTTATGCAACACATTCATACACTGACGGCTACGCAAGGCAGTCAACTGCATCTTGGTTGACTGCATTTTGTTACTTTTTGAACGGTGTGCAGGCGCATATATAAGCCAGTTGCTGTCATGACTTCAGAATCAATTTGTTCTCCCATTTTGCAGGTAGAAATTGTGATTGTCACAGAGCTGTTCTTCTATTCATTTAGTTTATTTAGTAAGCTGGTTAGGATACAAGAAAAAGAAATGGATCAGAGGAAATGGATGAATGTAAGTCAGGCTTTGGCAATGCTTCAGGACATGAGTTCTTGTGAGTCAGATGGAGAAGAAATATCAGGGCTCAGTGATGCGTCTAGGTCTAGTGAATCCGACTCCGATTATGAAACTGAATTCGATCGTGAGCCACACGGTAAAGGTATCACAGCTGCTGGGCAAACTAAGCCTTTGATGCCAGGAAGGTCACCAAAACTGCATATTTATTCACGTCATAATGCTTAGGTTTCACAGCATAATTTCAAGTCCAAATACTTTGAAACATTTAAAATTAGCCACAATAGCAAAAAAATTGAAGTTTTAAAGCTCTGACCTCTATACTATTTAATCAATGAAGAATCTTAGCAAAACACCATTTATTGTCCTCCGAATTCTGAAAGTACTTTGAAATGCTTTCACTGAGGCAAGACCTCACAGCTTTAAAGTATTACAAAGAGTGGTGCATTTTTGTCAATAAAGAGGATTCAGTCATATTTCCACGTCATCCATGCCATGATGAGGGGAGACGCAGTAGCGCAGTGGAGAGCATGGGCTTGACTTGGGATGGAAAAATTCTGTGTTCAAGTCCTTGCCTTAGCCTGTGCAAAGTGTTTTCAGGTAAAACTCTTCACTTCCACACTGCCTCACTCTTCCCAGGTGTACAAATGGGTACCAGCAAAATTGTCAGGGAAACTTGACTGAGAGCAGTGGGAGAACACGAGTTGGACTAGTGTCCCATCGAGGGGGTTTAGCAATACTCCTATTTGCTTCATGTCACAGAAACCAGGGTTAAACACAGGCCTGGTGGGCCTCCAGGCATGACCTCCACGCCTGGTTAGAAATAGTTTTTATTCCGTCTGAGCAGCTGCTCATTTTGTAAACAAGAAGGGCACTTGGTAGAGCTCATACCTCCGCCATGCCCACATGTAAGTATTATTGGTTCTGGATCCAGGAGAGTATCATCCAGACCAACAACAGCTGTGATTAGTTCCTCTTTTAGGGCAGATTCTATTCAGTGCTGAAATTTTATGAAAATCTGTTCATTACATAAGGACATTCCGAATATAAGACGATTCTGGATATGAGACTACTCCCCTTTCTCAAGTCATATTTTGGAAAAAATAGGGTTTTGATGACAAAATCTTGTTTTAGTCACTAAAGAATAATAATCATCGCAAAAATTTCTTTGAAAATACTGATAAAACAAACTGGAAGAAAAACCAATATTTAAGATTGCAGGCTGTTGTTTTGCGCCATCTATTGTTGTGAACATGTATTGAGTATAGACATAAAACGCACACACAGGAGGACTGTTATTGTTGGAAGCCTAGTCCACGGAAAATACGACGACCCCATTTCTCCGCTGTGACGTGTCTTTAATGGAACGGCGGAGGCGTCAAAGATAAAACAGGGTCACTTGAGCAAAAGGAGAGGAAATAGTAAACATGCCCGATGGACGAGAGATGCTAATTTACTGAGATTCCGCTGAGAAGTCACTGTTATGTCAAAGACGCAGAGTGCATCGTATGCCTGTTCCGTGGATATATAAAAAGCACCGTTGCCATAAACATATCTCCCCAGCGGGCCACGGAACGAAGTAGATTCCCAGTCCGTTGTGGAAACATATACTGGTGTACGTGCGATTAGGTAGTGATTGTTTTAAAATTTCATTTGATTTCATTTGACACACTCTTTTTACTTGAACAAAAGATTGACCGCGATTCCGTACCACGCTTTCTGTTAACGTTCTGACAAAATGTGCCAGCCCTCCATGCTTAGGGTTGGGCGTGTAAAGTCACCGAACAGGCCTTGTGGTGACGTGTCTCAAATGGAACACTCGAGGCGTCATAAATCAGACCGGGTCACTTGAGCAGAAGAAAACAAAGGAGTAAACAAGCCCGATGGATGAGAGGTTCGAATTCGCTTGGATTCTGCTGAGAAGTCGCTTTGACGTCAAAGAGCCAGAGTGCATCGAATGTTCATTTTGTTGCTATAACAACAGCACCGTTGCTATAAACAACTCTGCCCAGGGGGCCGACGGAAGAATGCTGATTCTCAGTCCGTGTCCAATGCTCATGGAAACATGTCCAGGTGTACGTGCGATTTGGCAGTGATTTTATTTTTATGAAATTAAATTTCAATAGACTCACTCGTTGTTTAAGCAAAAAAATGACCGCAATTCAGTTGCATGCTTTTTGTTTACGTATTGAAAAAATGTGCCTGCCCTCCACTTTGCCGTCGGGCTTGTCTTGTGACCAAACAGGCTGTCTGCTGTGACGTGACTTAAATGGATCAGCGGAGGTTTCAAATTCTCCGGCAGCTACAGGTCTCAAAAAAGTTGGGACACTTGTAAAAAGGGGCTTTAAAAGCATTGAATTTCTAAGAGAATCAGCTGAAAGAACATTTAGCAAGTAATTAAGTTAACTGTCATCTGCTATGCAACACGATTACTTATAAAAGGGTTGTCATTGAGAGGCTGAGTTTCTCAGAAGTAAAGATGGCCAGAAGCTCTCCCACCTGTGAAGGCTTGCATGAAAAAAAATGTTGAATACTTTAAAAACACTGCTCCTCGACGTTAAATTGCAAAAGCATTGAAGGTCTCATCATCTTCAGTACATGACATCATCAAAAGATTCAGAGTAACTGGAAAAATCTCTGCGTGTAAGGGACTAGGCCGAAACCTTTAGTGGATGCCCTTTATCTTCGGACCCTCAGATGCCACTGCATCACTCACCGGCATGATTCTTGGGATTCTGCAATAACAGAGAAAGAAAAAACATCACTGATTATACCTAGAACTGCCACAAGGTCATTTTGACCTCCATTAGTCCCAGTGCAAAAGAATGTAAATGGACTATATAGCGGCTGACTATGGAGCTAGTCAGATTGGCAGCTCAAAGCACTTGACCATAGCCTAAATCCCTCACGTATGCCCATTTATGCAACACATTCATTACACTGACGGCTACGCAAGGCAGTCAACTGCATCTTGGTTGACTGCATTTTGTTACTTTTTGAATGGTGTGCAGGCGCATATATAAGCCAGTTGCTGTCATGACGTCAGAATCAATTTGTTCTCCCATTTTGCAGGTAGAAATTGTGATTGTCACAGAGCTGTTCTTCTATTCATTTCGTTTATTTAGTAAGCTGGTTAGGATACAAGAAAAAGAAATGGATCAGAGGAAATGGATGAATGTAAGTCAGGCTTTGGCAATGCTTCAGGACATGAGTTCTTGTGAGTCAGATGGAGAAGAAATATCAGGGCTCAGTGATGCGTCTAGGTCTAGTGAATCCGACTCCGATTATGAAACTGAATGCGATCGTGAGCCACACGGTAAAGGTATGACAGCTGCTGGGGAAACTAAGCCTTTGATGCCAGGAAGGTCACCAAAACTGGATATTTATTCAGGTCATAATGCTTAGGTTTCACAGCATAATTTCAAGTCCAAATACTTTGAAACATTTAAAATTAGCCACAATAGCCAACAAATTGATGCTTTAAAGCTCTGACCTCTATACTATTTAATCAATGAAGAATCTTAGCAAAACACCATTTATTGTCCTCCGAATTCTGAAAGTACTTTGAAATGCTTTCACTGAGGCAACACCTCACAGCTTAAAAGTATTACAAAGAGTGGTGCATATTTGTCGATAAAGAGGATGCAGTCATATTTCCACGTCATCCATGCCATGATGAAGTGAGACGCAGTAGCGCAGTGGAGAGCATGGGCTTGACTTGGGATGGAAAGATTCTGTGTTCAAGTCCATGCCTTAGCCTGTGCAAAGTGTTCTCAGGCAAGACTCTTCACTTCCACACTGCCTCACTCTACCCAGGTGTACAAATGGGTCCCAGCAAAATTGTCAGGGAAACTTGACTGAGAGCAGTGGGAGAACCTGAGTTGGACTAGTGTCCCATCGAGGGGGTTTAGCAATACTCCTATTTGCTTCATGTCACAGAAACCAGGGTTAAACACAGGCCTGGTGGGCCTCCAGGCATGACCTCCACGCCTGGTTAGAAATAGTCTTTATTCCGTCTGAGCAGCTGCTCATTTTGAAAACAAGAAGGGCACTTGGTAGAGCTCATACCTCCGCCAAGCCCAAATGTAAGTATTATTGGTTCTGGACCCAGGAGAGTATCATCCAGACCAACAACAGCTGTGATTAGTTCCTCTTTTAGGGCAGATTCTATTCAGTGCTGAAATTTTCTGAAAATCTGTTCATTACATAAGGACATACCAAATTGTTCCGAATATTAGACGATTCTGGATATGAGACTACTCTCCTTTCTCAAGTCATATTTTGGAAAAAATAGGGTTTTGATGACAAAATCTTGTTTTAGTCACTAAAGAATAATAATCATCGCAAAAATTTCTTTGAAAATACTGATAAAACAAACTGAAAGAAAAACCAATATAAAAGATTGCAGGCTGTTGTTTTGCGCCATCTATTGTTGTGAACATGTATTGAGTATAGACGAAAAAACGCACACACAGGATGACTGTTATTGTTAGAAGCCTAGTCCACGGAAAATACGACGACCCCATTTCTCCGCTGTGACGTGTCTTTAATGGAACGGCGGAGGCGTCAAAGATAAAACAGGGTCACTTGAGCAAAAGGAGAGTAAAAAGTAAACATGCCCGATGGACGAGAGATGCTAATTTACTGAGATTCCGCAGAGAAGTCACTGTTATGTCAAAGACGCAGAGTGCATCGTTTGCCTGTTCCGTGGATATGTAAAAAGCACCGTTGCCATAAACATATCTCCCCAGCGGGCCACAGTACGAAGTAGATTCCCAGTCCGTCGTGGAAACATATACTGGTGTACGTGCGATTAGGTCGTGATTGTTTTAAAATTTCATTTGATTTCATTTGACACACTCTTTTTACTTGAACAAAAGATTGACCGCGATTCCGTACCATGCTTTCTGTTAACGTTCTGACAAAATGTGGCAGCCCTCCATGCTTAGGGTCGGGCGTGTAAAGTCACCGAACAGGCCTTGTGGTGACGTGTCTTAAATGGAACACTCGAGGCGTCATAAATCAGACCGGGTCACTTGAGCAGAAGAAAACAAAGGAGTAAACAAGCCCGATGGATGAGAGGTTCGAATTCTCTTGGATTCTGCTGAGAAGTCGCTTTGACGTCAAAGAGCCAGAGTGCATCGAATGTTCATTTTGTTGCTATAACAACAGCACCGTTGCTATAAACAACTCTGCCCAGGGAGCCGACGGAAGAATGCTGATTCTCAGTCCGTGTCCAATGCTCATGGAAACATGTCCAGGTGTACGTGCGATTTGGCAGTGATTTTATTTTCATGAAATTAAATTTTAATAGACTCACTCGTTGTTTAAGCAAAAAAATGACCGCAATTCAGTGGCATGCTTTTTGTTTACGTATTGAAAAAATGTGCCTGCCCTCCACTTTGCCGTCGGGCTTGTCTTGTGACCAAACAGGCTGTCTGCTGTGACGTGACTTAAATGGATCAGCGGAGGTTTCAAATTCTCCGGCAGCTACAGGTCTCAAAAAAGTTGGGACACTTGTAAAAAGGGGCTTTAAAAGCATTGAATTTCTAAGAGAATCAGCTGAAAGAACATTTAGCAAGTAATTAAGTTAACTGTCATCTGCTGCGCAACACGATTACTTATCAAAGGGTTGTCATTGAGAGGCTGAGTTTCTCAGAAGTAAAGATGGCCAGAAGCTCTCCCACCTGTGAAGGCTTGCATGAAAAAAAATGTTGAATACTTTAAAAACACTGCTCCTCGACGTTAAATTGCAAAAGCATTGAAGGTCTCATCATCTTCAGTACATGACATCATCAAAAGATTCAGAGTAAGTGGAAAAATCTCTGCGTGTAAGGGACTAGGCCGAAACCTTTAGTGGATGCCCTTTATCTTCAGACCCTCAGATGCCACTGCATCACTCACCGGCATGATTCTTGGGATTCTGCAATAACAGAGAAAGAAAAAACATCACTGATTATACCTAGAACTGCCACAAGGTCATTTTGACCTCCATTAGTCCCAGTGCAAAAGAGTGTAAATGGACTATATAGCGGCTGACTATGGAGCTAGTCAGATTGGCAGCTCAAAGCACTTGACCATAGCCTAAATCCCTCACGTATGCCCATTTATGCAACACATTCATACACTGACGGCTACGCAAGGCAGTCAACTGCATCTTGGTTGACTGCATTTTGTTACTTTTTGAATGGTGTGCAGGCGCATATATAAGCCAGTTGCTGTCATGACTTCAGAATCAATTTGTTCTCCCATTTTGCAGGTAGAAATTGTGATTGTCACAGAGCTGTTCTTCTATTCATTTAGTTTATTTAGTAAGCTGGTTAGGATACAAGAAAAAGAAATGGATCAGAGGAAATGGATGAATGTAAGTCAGGCTTTGGCAATGCTTCAGGACATGAGTTCTTGTGAGTCAGATGGAGAAGAAATATCAGGGCTCAGTGATGCGTCTAGGTCTAGTGAATCCGACTCCGATTATGAAACTGAATTCGATCGTGAGCCACACGGTAAAGGTATCACAGCTGCTGGGCAAACTAAGCCTTTGATGCCAGGAAGGTCACCAAAACTGCATATTTATTCACGTCATAATGCTTAGGTTTCACAGCATAATTTCAAGTCCAAATACTTTGAAACATTCAAAATTAGCCACAATAGCAAAAAAATTGAAGTTTTAAAGCTCTGACCTCTATACTATTTAATCAATGAAGAATCTTAGCAAAACACCATTTATTGTCCTCCGAATTCTGAAAGTACTTTGAAATGCTTTCACTGAGGCAAGACCTCACAGCTTTAAAGTATTACAAAGAGTGGTGCATTTTTGTCAATAAAGAGGATTCAGTCATATTTCCACGTCATCCATGCCATGATGAGGGGAGACGCAGTAGCGCAGTGGAGAGCATGGGCTTGACTTGGGATGGAAAAATTCTGTGTTCAAGTCCTTGCCTTAGCCAGTGCAAAGTGTTTTCAGGTAAAACTCTTCACTTCCACACTGCCTCACTCTACCCAGGTGTACAAATGGGTACCAGCAAAATTGTCAGGGAAACTTGACTGAGAGCAGTGGGAGAACCCGAGTTGGACTAGTGTCCCATCGAGGGGGTTTAGCAATACTCCTATTTGCTTCATGTCACAGAAACCAGGGTTAAACACAGGCCTGGTGGGCCTCCAGGCATGACCTCCACGCCTGGTTAGAAATAGTTTTTATTCCGTCTGAGCAGCTGCTCATTTTGTAAACAAGAAGGGCACTTGGTAGAGCTCATACCTCCGCCATGCCCACATGTAAGTATTATTGGTTCTGGATCCAGGAGAGTATCATCCAGACCAACAACAGCTGTGATTAGTTCCTCTTTTAGGGCAGATTCTATTCAGTGCTGAAATTTTATGAAAATCTGTTCATTACATAAGGACATTCCGAATATAAGACGATTCTGGATATGAGACTACTCCCCTTTCTCAAGTCATATTTTGGAAAAAATAGGGTTTTGATGACAAAATCTTGTTTTAGTCACTAAAGAATAATAATCATCGCAAAAATTTCTTTGAAAATACTGATAAAACAAACTGGAAGAAAAACCAATATTTAAGATTGCAGGCTGTTGTTTTGCGCCATCTATTGTTGTGAACATGTATTGAGTATAGACATAAAACGCACACACAGGAGGACTGTTATTGTTGGAAGCCTAGCCCACGGAAAATACGACGACCCCATTTCTCCGCTGTGACGTGTCTTTAATGGAACGGCGGAGGCGTCAAAGATAAAACAGGGTCACTTGAGCAAAAGGAGAGGAAATAGTAAACATGCCCGATGGACGAGAGATGCTAATTTACTGAGATTCCGCTGAGAAGTCACTGTTATGTCAAAGACGCAGAGTGCATCGTATGCCTGTTCCGTGGATATATAAAAAGCACCGTTGCCATAAACATATCTCCCCAGCGGGCCACGGAACGAAGTAGATTCCCAGTCCGTTGTGGAAACATATACTGGTGTACGTGCGATTAGGTAGTGATTGTTTAAAAATTTCATTTGATTTCATTTGACACACTCTTTTTACTTGAACAAAAGATTGACCGCGATTCCGTACCACGCTTTCTGTTAACGTTCTGACAAAATGTGCCAGCCCTCCATGCTTAGGGTTGGGCGTGTAAAGTCACCGAACAGGCCTTGTGGTGACGTGTCTCAAATGGAACACTCGCGGCGTCATAAAACAGACCGGGTCACTTGAGCAGAAGAAAACAAAGGAGTAAACAAGCCCGATGGATGAGAGGTTCGAATTCGCTTGGATTCTGCTGAGAAGTCGCTTTGACGTCAAAGAGCCAGAGTGCATCGAATGTTCATTTTGTTGCTATAACAACAGCACCGTTGCTACAAACAACTCTGCCCAGGGGGCCGACGGAAGAATGCTGATTCTCAGTCCGTGTCCAATGCTCATGGAAACATGTCCAGGTGTACGTGCGATTTGGCAGTGATTTTATTTTTATGAAATTAAATTTCAATAGACTCACTCGTTGTTTAAGCAAAAAAATGACCGCAATTCAGTTGCATGCTTTTTGTTTACGTATTGAAAAAATGTGCCTGCCCTCCACTTTGCCGTCGGGCTTGTCTTGTGACCAAACAGGCTGTCTGCTGTGACGTGACTTAAATGGATCAGCGGAGGTTTCAAATTCTCCGGCAGCTACAGGTCTCAAAAAAGTTGGGACACTTGTAAAAAGGGGCTTTAAAAGCATTGAATTTCTAAGAGAATCAGCTGAAAGAACATTTAGCAAGTAATTAAGTTAACTGTCATCTGCTGCGCAACACGATTACTTATAAAAGGGTTGTCATTGAGAGGCTGAGTTTCTCAGAAGTAAAGATGGCCAGAAGCTCTCCCACCTGTGAAGGCTTGCATGAAAAAAAATGTTGAATACTTTAAAAACACTGCTCCTCGACGTTAAATTGCAAAAGCATTGAAGGTCTCATCATCTTCAGTACATGACATCATCAAAAGATTCAGAGTAACTGGAAAAATCTCTGCGTGTAAGGGACTAGGCCGAAACCTTTACTGGATGCCCTTTATCTTCGGACCCTCAGATGCCACTGCATCACTCACCGGCATGATTCTTGGGATTCTGCAATAACAGAGACAGAAAAAACATCACTGATTACACCTAGAACTGCCACAAGGTCATTTTGACCTCCATTAGTCCCAGTGCAAAAGAATGTAAATGGACTATATAGCGGCTGACTATGGAGCTAGTCAGATTGGCAGCTCAAAGCACTTGACCATAGCCTAAATCCCTCACGTATGCCCATTTATGCAACACATTCATACACTGACGGCTACGCAAGGCAGTCAACTGCATCTTGGTTGACTGCATTTTGTTACTTTTTGAATGGTTTGCAGGCGCATATATAAGCCAGTTGCTGTCATGACGTCAGAATCAATTTGTTCTCCCATTTTGCAGGTAGAAATTGTGATTGTCACAGAGCTGTTCTTCTATTCATTTAGTTTATTTAGTAAGCTGGTTAGGATACAAGAAAAAGAAATGGATCAGAGGAAATGGATGAATGTAAGTCGGGCTTTGGCAATGCTTCAGGACATGAGTTCTTGTGAGTCAGATGGAGAAGAAATATCAGGCCTCAGTGATGCGTCTAGGTCTAGTGAATCCGACTCCGATTTTTGAAACTGAATGCGATCGTGAGCCACACGGTAAAGGTATCACAGCTGCTGGGCAAACTAAGCCTTTGATGCCAGGAAGGTCACCAAAACTGCATATTTCTTCACGTCATAATGCTTAGGTTTCACAGCATAATTTCAAGTCCAAATACTTTGAAACATTTAAAATTAGCCACTATAGCAAAAAAATTGAAGTTTTAAAGCTCTGACCTCTATACTATTTAATCAATGAAGAATCTTAGCAAAACACCATTTATTGTCCTCCGAATTCTGAAAGTACTTTGAAATGCTTTCACTGAGGCAAGACCTCACAGCTTTAAAGTATTACAAAGAGTGGTGTATTTTTGTCAATAAAGAGGATTCAGTCATATTTCCACGTCATCCATGCCATGATGAGGGGAGACGCAGTAGCGCAGTGGAGAGCATGGGCTTGACTTGGGATGGAAAAATTCTGTGTTCAAGTCCTAGCCTTAGCCTGTGCAAAGTGTTTTCGGGTAAAACTCTTCACTTCCACACTGCCTCACTCTACCCAGGTGTACAAATGGGTACCAGCAAAATTGTCAGGGAAACTTGACTGAGAGCAGTGGGAGAACCCGAGTTGGACTAGTGTCCCATCGAGGGGGTTTAGCAATACTCCTATTTGCTTCATGTCACAGAAACCAGGGTTAAACACAGGCCTGGTGGGCCTCCAGGCATGACCTCCACGCCTGGTTAGAAATAGTTTTTATTCCGTCTGAGCAGCTGCTCATTTTGTAAACAAGAAGGACACTTGGTAGAGCTCATACCTCCGCCATGCCCACATGTAAGTATTATTGGTTCTGGATCCAGGAGAGTATCATCCAGACCAACAACAGCTGTGATTAGTTCCTCTTTTAGGGCAGATTCTATTCAGTGCTGAAATTTTATGAAAATCTGTTCATTACATAAGGACATTCCGAATATAAGACGATTCTGGATATGAGACTACTCCCCTTTCTCAAGTCATATTTTGGAAAAAATAGGGTTTTGATGACAAAATCTTGTTTTAGTCACTAAAGAATAATAATCATCGCAAAAATTTCTTTGAAAATACTGATAAAACAAACTGGAAGAAAAACCAATATTTAAGATTGCAGGCTGTTGTTTTGCGCCATCTATTGTTGTGAACATGTATTGAGTATAGACATAAAACGCACACACAGGAGGACTGTTATTGTTGGAAGCCTAGTCCACGGAAAATACGACGACCCCATTTCTCCGCTGTGACGTGTCTTTAATGGAACGGCGGAGGCGTCAAAGATAAAACAGGGTCACTTGAGCAAAAGGAGAGGAAATAGTAAACATGCTCGATGGACGAGAGATGCTAATTTACTGAGATTCCGCTGAGAAGTCACTGTTATGTCAAAGACGCAGAGTGCATCGTATGCCTGTTCCGTGGATATATAAAAAGCACCGTTGCCATAAACATATCTCCCCAGCGGGCCACGGAACGAAGTAGATTCCCAGTCCGTTGTGGAAACATATACTGGTGTACGTGCGATTAGGTAGTGATTGTTTTAAAATTTCATTTGATTTCATTTGACACACTCTTTTTACTTGAACAAAAGATTGACCGCGATTCCGTACCATGCTTTCTGTTAACGTTCTGACAAAATGTGCCAGCCCTCCATGCTTAGGGTTGGGCGTGTAAAGTCACCGAACAGGCCTTGTGGTGACGTGTCTCAAATGGAACACTCGCGGCGTCATAAATCAGACCGGGTCACTTGAGCAGAAGAAAACAAAGGAGTAAACAAGCCCGATGGATGAGAGGTTCGAATTCGCTTGGATTCTGCTGAGAAGTCGCTTTGACGTCAAAGAGCCAGAGTGCATCGAATGTTCATTTTGTTGCTATAACAACAGCACCGTTGCTATAAACAACTCTGCCCAGGGGGCCGACGGAAGAATGCTGATTCTCAGTCCGTGTCCAATGCTCATGGAAACATGTCCAGGTGTACGTGCGATTTGGCAGTGATTTTATTTTTATGAAATTAAATTTTAATAGACTCACTCGTTGTTTAAGAAAAAAAATGACCGCAATTCAGTTGCATGCTTTTTGTTTACGTATTGAAAAAATGTGCCTGCCCTCCACTTTGCCGTCGGGCTTGTCTTGTGACCAAACAGGCTGTCTGCTGTGACGTGACTTAAATGGATCAGCGGAGGTTTCAAATTCTCCGGCAGCTACAGGTCTCAAAAAAGTTGGGACACTTGTAAAAAGGGGCTTTAAATGCATTGAATTTCTAAGAGAATCAGCTGAAAGAACATTTAGCAAGTAATTAAGTTAACTGTCATCTGCTGCGCAACACGATTACTTATAAAAGGGTTGTCATTGAGAGGCTGAGTTTCTCAGAAGTAAAGATGGCCAGAAGCTCTCCCACCTGTGAAGGCTTGCATGAAAAAAAATGTTGAATACTTTAAAAACACTGCTCTTCGACGTTAAATTGCAAAAGCATTGAAGGTCTCATCATCTTCAGTACATGACATCATCAAAAGATTCAGAGTAACTGGAAAAATCTCTGCGTGTAAGGGACTAGGCCGAAACCTTTAGTGGATGCCCTTTATCTTCGGACCCTCAGATGCCACTGCATCACTCACCGGCATGATTCTTGGGATTCTGCAATAACAGAGAAAGAAAAAACATCACTGATTATACCTAGAACTGCCACAAGGTCATTTTGACCTCCATTAGTCCCAGTGCAAAAGAATGTAAATGGACTATATAGCGGCTGACTATGGAGCTAGTCAGATTGGCAGCTCAAAGCACTTGACCATAGCCTAAATCCCTCACGTATGCCCATTTATGCAACACATTCATACACTGAAGGCTACGCAAGGCAGTCAACTGCATCTTGGTTGACTGCATTTTGTTACTTTTTGAATGGTGTGCAGGCGCATATATAAGCCAGTTGCTGTCATGACTTCAGAATCAATTTGTTCTCCCATTTTGCAGGTAGAAATTGTGATTGTCACAGAGCTGTTCTTCTATTCATTTAGTTTATTTAGTAAGCTGGTTAGGATACAAGAAAAAGAAATGGATCAGAGGAAATGGATGAATGTAAGTCAGGCTTTGGCAATGCTTCAGGACATGAGTTCTTGTGAGTCAGATGGAGAAGAAATATCAGGGCTCAGTGATGCGTCTAGGTCTAGTGAATCCGACTCCGATTATGAAACTGAATTCGATCGTGAGCCACACGGTAAAGGTATCACAGCTGCTGGGCAAACTAAGCCTTTGATGCCAGGAAGGTCACCAAAACTGCATATTTATTCACGTCATAATGCTTAGGTTTCACAGCATAATTTCAAGTCCAAATACTTTGAAACATTTAAAATTAGCCACAATAGCAAAAAAATTGAAGTTTTAAAGCTCTGACCTCTATACTATTTAATCAATGAAGAATCTTAGCAAAACACCATTTATTGTCCTCCGAATTCTGAAAGTACTTTGAAATGCTTTCACTGAGGCAAGACCTCACAGCTTTAAAGTATTACAAAGAGTGGTGCATTTTTGTCAATAAAGAGGATTCAGTCATATTTCCACGTCATCTATGCCATGATGAGGGGAGACGCAGTAGCGCAGTGGAGAGCATGGGCTTGACTTGGGATGGAAAAATTCTGTGTTCAAGTCCTAGCCTTAGCCTGTGCAAAGTGTTTTCAGGTAAAACTCTTCACTTCCACACTGCCTCACTCTACCCAGGTGTACAAATGGGTACCAGCAAAATTGTCAGGGAAACTTGACTGAGAGCAGTGGGAGAACCCGAGTTGGACTAGTGTCCCATCGAGGGGGTTTAGCAATACTCCTATTTGCTTCATGTCACAGAAACCAGGGTTAAACACAGGCCTGGTGGGCCTCCAGGCATGACCTCCACGCCTGGTTAGAAATAGTTTTTATTCCGTCTGAGCAGCTGCTCATTTTGTAAACAAGAAGGGCACTTGGTAGAGCTCATACCTCCGCCATGCCCACATGTAAGTATTATTGGTTCTGGATCCAGGAGAGTATCATCCAGACCAACAACAGCTGTGATTAGTTCCTCTTTTAGGGCAGATTCTATTCAGTGCTGAAATTTTATGAAAATCTGTTCATTACATAAGGACATTCCGAATATAAGACGATTCTGGATATGAGACTACTCCCCTTTCTCAAGTCATATTTTGGAAAAAATAGGGTTTTGGTGACAAAATCTTGTTTTAGTCACTAAAGAATAATAATCATCGCAAACATTTCTTTGAAAATACTGATAAAACAAACTGGAAGAAAAACCAATATTTAAGATTGCAGGCTGTTGTTTTGCGCCATCTATTGTTGTGAACATGTATTGAGTATAGACATAAAACGCACACACAGGAGGACTGTTATTGTTGGAAGCCTAGTCCACGGAAAATACGACGACCCCATTTCTCCGCTGTGACGTGTCTTTAATGGAACGGCGGAGGCGTCAAAGATAAAACAGGGTCACTTGAGCAAAAGGAGAGGAAATAGTAAACATGCTCGATGGACGAGAGATGCTAATTTACTGAGATTCCGCTGAGAAGTCACTGTTATGTCAAAGACGCAGAGTGCATCGTATGCCTTTTCCGTGGATATATAAAAAGCACCGTTGCCATAAACATATCTCCCCAGCGGGCCACGGAACGAAGTAGATTCCCAGTCCGTTGTGGAAACATATACTGGTGTACGTGCGATTAGGTAGTGATTGTTTTAAAATTTCATTTGATTTCATTTGACACACTCTTTTTACTTGAACAAAAGATTGACCGCGATTCCGTACCATGCTTTCTGTTAACGTTCTGACAAAATGTGCCAGCCCTCCATGCTTAGGGTTGGGCGTGTAAAGTCACCGAACAGGCCTTGTGGTGACGTGTCTCAAATGGAACACTCGCGGCGTCATAAATCAGACCGGGTCACTTGAGCAGAAGAAAACAAAGGAGTAAACAAGCCCGATGGATGAGAGGTTCGAATTCGCTTGGATTCTGCTGAGAAGTCGCTTTGACGTCAAAGAGCCAGAGTGCATCGAATGTTCATTTTGTTGCTATAACAACAGCACCGTTGCTATAAACAACTCTGCCCAGGGGGCCGACGGAAGAATGCTGATTCTCAGTCCGTGTCCAATGCTCATGGAAACATGTCCAGGTGTACGTGCGATTTGGCAGTGATTTTATTTTTATGAAATTAAATTTTAATAGACTCACTCGTTGTTTAAGCAAAAAAATGACCGCAATTCAGTTGCATGCTTTTTGTTTACGTATTGAAAAAATGTGCCTGCCCTCCACTTTGCCGTCGGGCTTGTCTTGTGACCAAACAGGCTGTCTGCTGTGACGTGACTTAAATGGATCAGCGGAGGTTTCAAATTCTCCGGCAGCTACAGGTCTCAAAAAAGTTGGGACACTTGTAAAAAGGGGCTTTAAAAGCATTGAATTTCTAAGAGAATCAGCTGAAAGAACATTTAGCAAGTAATTAAGTTAACTGTCATCTGCTGCGCAACACGATTACTTATAAAAGGGTTGTCATTGAGAGGCTGAGTTTCTCAGAAGTAAAGATGGCCAGAAGCTCTCCCACCTGTGAAGGCTTGCATGAAAAAAAATTTTGAATACTTTAAAAACACTGCTCCTCGACGTTAAATTGCAAAGGCATTGAAGGTCTCATCATCTTCAGTACATGACATCATCAAAAGATTCAGAGTAACTGGAAAAATCTCTGCGTGTAAGGGACTAGGCCGAAACCTTTACTGGATGCCCTTTATCTTCGGACCCTCAGATGCCACTGCATCACTCACCGGCATGATTCTTGGGATTCTGCAATAACATAGACAGAAAAAACATCACTGATTACACCTAGAACTGCCACAAGGTCATTTTGACCTCCATTAGTCCCAGTGCAAAAGAATGTAAATGGACTATATAGCGGCTGACTATGGAGCTAGTCAGATTGGCAGCTCAAAGCACTTGACAGTAGCCTAAATCCCTCACGTATGCCCATTTATGCAACACATTCATACACTGACGGCTACGCAAGGCAGTCAACTGCATCTTGGTTGACTGCATTTTGTTACTTTTTGAATGGTTTGCAGGCGCATATATAAGCCAGTTGCTGTCATGACGTCAGAATCAATTTGTTCTCCCATTTTGCAGGTAGAAATTGTGATTGTCACAGAGCTGTTCTTCTATTCATTTAGTTTATTTAGTAAGCTGGTTAGGATACAAGAAAAAGAAATGGATCAGAGGAAATGGATGAATGTAAGTCAGGCTTTGGCAATGCTTCAGGACATGAGTTCTTGTGAGTCAGATGGAGAAGAAATATCAGGCCTCAGTGATGCGTCTAGGTCTAGTGAATCCGACTCCGATTTTTGAAACTGAATGCGATCGTGAGCCACACGGTAAAGGTATCACAGCTGCTGGGCAAACTAAGCCTTTGATGCCAGGAAGGTCACCAAAACTGCATATTTCTTCACGTCATAATGCTTAGGTTTCACAGCATAATATCAAGTCCAAATACTTTGAAACATTTAAAATTAGCCACAATATCAAAAAAAATTTGAAGTTTTAAAGCTCTGACCTCTGTACTATTTAATCAATGAAGAATCTTAGCAAAACACCATTTATTGTCCTCCGAATTCTGAAAGTACTTTGAAATGCTTTCACTGAGGCAAGACCTCACAGCTTTAAAGTATTACAAAGAGTGGTGCATTTTTGTCAATAAAGAGGATTCAGTCATATTTCCACGTCATCCATGCCATGATGAAGGGAGACGCAGTAGCGCAGTGGAGAGCATGGGCTTGACTTGGGATGGAAAAATTCTGTGTTCAAGTCCTTACCTTAGCCTGTGCAAAGTGTTCTCAGGTAAAACTCTTCACTTCCACACTGCCTCACTCTACCCAGGTGTACAAATGGGTACCAGCAAAATTGTCAGGGAAACTTGACTGAGAGCAGTGGGAGAACCCGAGTTGGACTAGTGTCCCATCGAGGGGGTTTAGCAATACTCCTATTTGCTTCATGCCACAGAAACCAGGGTTAAACACAGGCCTGGTGGGCCTCCAGGCATGACCTCCACGCCTGGTTAGAAATAGTCTTTATTCCGTCTGAGCAGCTGCTCATTTTGAAAACAAGAAGGGCACTTGGTAGAGCTCATACCTCCGCCATGCCCACATGTAAGTATTATTGGTTCTGGATCCAGGAGAGTATCATCCAGACCAACAACAGCTGTGATTAGTTCTTCTTTTAGGGCAGATTCTATTCAGTGCTGAAATTTTATGAAAATCTGTTCATTACATAAGGACATTCCGAATATAAGACGATTCTGGATATGAGACTACTCCCCTTTCTCAAGTCATATTTTGGAAAAAATAGGGTTTTGATGACAAAATCTTGTTTTAGTCACTAAAGAATAATAATCATCGCAAAAATTTCTTTGAAAATACTGATAAAACAAACTGGAAGAAAAACCAATATAAAAGATTGCAGGCTGTTGTTTTGCGCCATCTATTGTTGTGAACATGTATTGAGTACAGATATAAAACGCACACACAGGAGGACTGTTATTGTTGGAAGCCTAGTCCACGGAAAATACGACGACCCCATTTCTCCGCTGTGACGTGTCTTTAATGGAACGGCGGAGGCGTCAAAGATAAAACAGGGTCACTTGAGCAAAAGGAGAGGAAATAGTAAACATGCCCGATGGACGAGAGATGCTAATTTACTGAGATTCCGCTGAGAAGTCACTGTTATGTCAAAGACGCAGAGTGCATCGTATGCCTGTTCCGTGGATATATAAAAAGCACCGTTGCCATAAACATATCTCCCCAGCGGGCCACGGAACGAAGTAGATTCCCAGTCCGTTGTGGAAACATATACTGGTGTACGTGCGATTAGGTAGTGATTGTTTTAAAATTTCATTTGATTTCATTTGACACACTCTTTTTACTTGAACAAAAGATTGACCGCGATTCCGTACCATGCTTTCTGTTAACGTTCTGACAAAATATGCCTGCCCTCCATGCTTAGGGTTGGGCGTGTAAAGTCACCGAACAGGCCTTGTGGTGACGTGTCTCAAATGGAACACTCGAGGCGTCATAAATCAGACCGGGTCACTTGAGCAGAAGAAAACAAAGGAGTAAACAAGCCCGATGGATGAGAGGTTCGAATTCGCTTGGATTCTGCTGAGAAGTCGCTTTGACGTCAAAGAGCCAGAGTGCATCGAATGTTCATTTTGTTGCTATAACAACAGCACCGTTGCTATAAACAACTCTGCCCAGGGGGCCGACGGAAGAATGCTGATTCTCAGTCCGTGTCCAATGCTCATGGAAACATGTCCAGGTGTACGTGCGATTTGGCAGTGATTTTATTTTTATGAAATTAGATTTTAATTGACTCACTCTTTGTTTAAGCAAAAAAATGATTGCAATTCAGTTGCATGCTTTTTGTTTACGTATTGACAAAATGTGCCTGCCCTCCACTTAGCCGTCGGGCTTGTCTTGTGACTAAACAGGCTGTCTGCTGTGACGTGACTTAAATAGATCAGCGGAGGTTTCAAATTCTCCGGCAGCTACAGGTCTCAAAAAAGTTGGGACACTTGTAAAAAGGGGCTTTAAAAGCATTGAATTTCTAAGAGAATCAGCTGAAAGAACATTTAGCAAGTAATTAAGTTAACTGTCATCTGCTGCGCAACATGATTACTTATAAAAGGGTTGTCATTGAGAGGCTGAGTTTCTCAGAAGTAAAGATGGCCAGAAGCTCTCCCACCTGTGCAGGCTTGCATGAAAAAAAATGTTGAATACTTTAAAAACACTGCTCCTCGACGTTAAATTGCAAAAGCATTGAAGGTCTCATCATCTTCAGTACATGACATCATCAAAAGATTCAGAGTAACTGGAAAAATCTCTGCGTGTAAGGGACTAGGCCGAAACCTTTACTGGATGCTCTTTATCTTCGGACCCTCAGATGCCACTGCATCACTCACCGGCATGATTCTTGGGATTCTGCAATAACAGAGAAAGAAAAAACATCACTGATTATACCTAGAACTGCCACAAGGTCATTTTGACCTCCATTAGTCCCAGTGCAAAAGAATGTAAATGGACTATATAGCGGCTGACTATGGAGCTATTCAGATTGGCAGCTCAAAGCACTTGACCATAGCCTAAATCCCTCACGTATGCCCATTTATGCAACACATTCATTACACTGACGGCTACGCAAGGCAGTCAACTGCATCTTGGTTGACTGCATTTTGTTACTTTTTGAATGGTGTGCAGGCGCATATATAAGCCAGTTGCTGTCATGACGTCAGAATCAATTTGTTCTCCCATTTTGCAGGTAGAAATTGTGATTGTCAGAGAGCTGTTCTTCTATTCATTTAGTTTATTTAGTAAGCTGGTTAGGATACAAGAAAAAGAAATGGATCAGAGGAAATGGATGAATGTAAGTCAGGCTTTGGCAATGCTTCAGGACATGAGTTCTTGTGAGTCAGATGGAGAAGAAATATCAGGCCTCAGTGATGCGTCTAGGTCTAGTGAATCCGACTCCGATTTTTGAAACTGAATGCGATCGTGAGCCACACGGTAAAGGTATCACAGCTGCTGGGCAAACTAAGCCTTTGATGCCAGGAAGGTCACCAAAACTGCATATTTCTTCACGTCATAATGCTTAGGTTTCACAGCATAATATCAAGTCCAAATACTTTGAAACATTTAAAATTAGCCACAATATCAAAAAAAATTTGAAGTTTTAAAGCTCTGACCTCTGTACTATTTAATCAATGAAGAATCTTAGCAAAACACCATTTATTGTCCTCCGAATTCTGAAAGTACTTTGAAATGCTTTCACTGAGGCAAGACCTCACAGCTTTAAAGTATTACAAAGAGTGGTGCATTTTTGTCAATAAAGAGGATTCAGTCATATTTCCACGTCATCCATGCCATGATGAGGGGAGACGCAGTAGCGCAGTGGAGAGCATGGGCTTGACTTGGTATGGAAAAATTCTGTGTTCAAGTCCTTGCCTTAGCCTGTGCAAAGTGTTCTCAGGTAAAACTCTTCACTTCCACACTGCCTCACTCTACCCAGGTGTACAAATGGGTACCAGCAAAATTGTCAGGGAAACTTGACTGAGAGCAGTGGGAGAACCCGAGTTGGACTAGTGTCCCATCGAGGGTGTTTAGCAATAATCCTATTTGCTTCATGTCACAGAAACCAGGGTTAAACACAGGCCTGGTGGGCCTCCAGGCATGACCTCCACGCCTGGTTAGAAATAGTCTTTATTCCGTCTGAGCAGCTGCTCATTTTGAAAATAAGAAGGGCACTTGGTAGAGCTCATACCTCCGCCATGCCCACATGTAAGTATTATTGGTTCTGGATCCAGGAGAGTATCATCCAGACCAACAACAGCTGTGATTAGTTCCTCTTTTAGGGCAGATTCTATTCAGTGCTGAAATTTTATGAAAATCTGTTCATTACATAAGGACATTCCGAATATAAGACGATTCTGGATATGAGACTACTCCCCTTTCTCAAGTCATATTTTGGAAAAAATAGGGTTTTGATGACAAAATCTTGTTTTAGTCACTAAAGAATAATAATCATCGCAAAAATTTCTTTGAAAATACTGATAAAACAAACTGAAAGAAAAACCAATTTCAAAGATTGAAGGCTGTTGTTTTGCGCCATCTATTGTTGTTAACATGTATTGAGTATAGATATAAAACGCACACACAGGATGACTGTTATTGTTGGAAGCCTAGTCCACGGAAAATACGACGACCCCATTTCTCCGCTGTGACGTGTCTTAAATGGAACGGCGGAGGCGTCAAAGATAAAATAGGGTCACTTGAGCAAAAGGAGAGGAAATAGTAAACATGCCCGATGGACGAGAGATGCTAATTTACTGAGATTCCGCTGAGAAGTCACTGTTATGTCAAAGACGCAGAGTGCATCGTATGCCTGTTCCGTGGATATATAAAAAGCACCGTTGCCATAAACATATCTCCCCAGCGGGTCACGGAACGAAGTAGATTCCCAGTCCGTTGTGGAAACATATACTGGTGTACGTGCGATTAGGTAGTGATTGATTTTAAATTTCATTTGATTTCATTTGACATACTCTTTTTACTTGAACAAAAGATTGACCGAGATTCCGTTCCATGCTTTCTGTTAACGTTCTGACAAAATGTGCCAGCCCTCCATGCTTAGGGTTGGGCGTGTAAAGTCACCGAACAGGCCTTGTGGTGACGTGTATTAAATGGAACACTCGAGGCGTCATAAATCAGACCGGGTCACTTGAGCAGAAGAAAACAAAGGAGTAAACAAGCCCGATGGATGAGAGGTTCGAATTCGCTTGGATTCTGCTGAGAAGTCGCTTTGACGTCAAAGAGCCAGAGTGCATCGAATGTTCATTTTGTTGCTATAACAACAGCACCGTTGCTATAAACAACTCTGCCCAGGGGGCCGACGGAAGAATGCTGATTCTCAGTCCGTGTCCAATGCTCATGGAAACATGTCCAGGTGTACGTGCGATTTGGCAGTGATTTTATTTTTATGAAATTAGATTTTAATTGACTCACTCTTTGTTTAAGCAAAAAAATGACCGCAATTCAGTTGCATGCTTAAAGATGGCCAGAAGCTCTCCCACCTGTGCAGGCTTGCATGAAAAAAAATGTTGAATACTTTAAAAACACTGCTCCTCGACGTTAAATTGCAAAAGCATTGAAGGTCTCATCATCTTCAGTACATGACATCATCAAAAGATTCAGAGTAACTGGAAAAATCTCTGCGTGTAAGGGACTAGGCCGAAACCTTTAGTGGATGCCCTTTATCTTCGGACCCTCAGATGCCACTGCATCACTCACCGGCATGATTCTTGGGATTCTGCAATAACAGAGAAAGAAAAAACATCACTGATTATACCTAGAACTGCCACAAGGTCATTTTGACCTCCATTAGTCCCAGTGCAAAAGAATGTAAATGGACTATATAGCGGCTGACTATGGAGCTAGTCAGATTGGCAGCTCAAAGCACTTGACCATAGCCTAAATCCCTCACGTATGCCCATTTATGCAACACATTCATTACACTGACGGCTACGCAAGGCAGTCAACTGCATCTTGGTTGACTGCATTTTGTTACTTTTTGAATGGTGTGCAGGCGCATATATAAGCCAGTTGCTGTCATGACGTCAGAATCAATTTGTTCTCCCATTTTGCAGGTAGAAATTGTGATTGTCACAGAGCTGTTCTTCTATTCATTTAGTTTATTTAGTAAGCTGGTTAGGATACAAGAAAAAGAAATGGATCAGAGGAAATGGATGAATGTAAGTCAGGCTTTGGCAATGCTTCAGGACATGAGTTCTTGTGAGTCAGATGGAGAAGAAATATCAGGGCTCAGTGATGCGTCTAGGTCTAGTGAATCCGACTCCGATTTTGAAACTGAATGCGATCGTGAGCCACACGGTAAAGGTATCACAGCTGCTGGGCAAACTAAGCCTTTGATGCCAGGAAGGTCACCAGAACTGCATATTTATTCACGTCATAATGCTTAGGTTTCACAGCATAATTTCAAGTCCAAATACTTTGAAACATTTAAAATTAGCCACAATAGCAAAAAAATTGAAGTTTTAAAGGTCTGACCTCTATACTATTTAATCAATGAAGAATCTTAGCAAAACACCATTTATTGTCCTCCGAATTCTGAAAGTACTTTGAAATGCTTTCACTGAGGCAAGACCTCACAGCTTTAAAGTATTACAAAGAGTGGTGCATTTTTGTCAATAAAGAGGATTCAGTCATATTTCCACGTCATCCATGCCATGATGAGGGGAGACGCAGTAGCGCAGTGGAGAGCATGGGCTTGACTTGGGATGGAAAAATTCTGTGTTCAAGTCCTTGCCTTAGCCTGTGCAAAGTGTTCTCAGGTAAAACTCTTCACTTCCACACTGCCTCACTCTACCCAGGTGTACAAATGGGTACCAGCAAAATTGTCAGGGAAACTTGACTGAGAAAAACTGGAAGAAAAACCAATATTAAAGATTGCATGCTGTTGTTTTGCGCCATCTATTGTTGTGAACATGTATTGAGTATAGACATAAAACGCGCACACAGGAAGACTGTTATTGTTGGAAGCCTAGTCCACGGAAAATACGACGACCCCATTTCTCCGCTGTGACGTGTCTTTAATGGAACGGCGGAGGCGTCAAAGATAAAACAGGGTCACTTGAGCAAAAAGGAGAGGAAATAGTAAACATGCCCGATGGACGAGAGATGCTAATTTACTGAGATTCCGCTGAGAAGTCACTGTTATGTCAAAGACGCAGAGTGCATCGTATGCCTGTTCCGTGGATATATAAAAAGCACCGTTGCCATAAACATATCTCCCCAGCGGGCCACGGAACGAAGTAGATTCCCAGTCCGTTGTGGAAACATATACTGGTGTACGTGCGATTAGGTAGTGATTGATTTAAAATTTCATTTGATTTCATTTGACACACTCTTTTTACTTGAACAAAAGATTGACCGCGATTCCGTACCATGCTTTCTGTTAACGTTCTGACAAAATGTGCCAGCCCTCCATGTTTAGGGTTGGGCGTGTAAAGTCACCGAACAGGCCTTGTGGTGACGTGTCTCAAATGGAACACTCGAGGCGTCATAAATCAGACCGGGTCACTTGAGCAGAAGAAAACAAAGGAGTAAACAAGCCCGATGGATGAGAGGTTCGAATTCGCTTGGATTCTGCTGAGAAGTCGCTTTGACGTCAAAGAGCCAGAGTGCATCGAATGTTCATTTTGTTGCTATAACAACAGCACCGTTGCTATAAACAACTCTGCCCAGGGGGCCGACGGAAGAATGCTGATTCTCAGTCCGTGTCCAATGCTCATGGAAACATGTCCAGGTGCACGTGCGATTTGGCAGTGATTTTATTTTTATGAAATTAGATTTTAATTGACTCACTCTTTGTTTAAACAAAAAAATGACCGCGATTCAGTAGCATGCTTTCTGTTTACGTATTGACAAAATGTGCCTGCCCTCCACTTAGCCGTCGGGCTTCTCTTGTGACCAAACAGGCTGTCTGCTGTGACGTGACTTAAATGGATCAGCGGAGGTTTCAAATTCTCCGGCAGCTACAGGTCTCAAAAAAGTTGGGACACTTGTAAAAAGGGGCTTTAAAAGCATTGAATTTCCAAGGGAATCAGCTGAAAGAACATTTAGCAAGTAATTAAGTTAACTGTCATCTGCTGCGCAACATGATTACCGGGTACTTATAAAAGGGTTGTCATTGAGAGGCTGAGTTTCTCAGAAGTAAAGATGGCCAGAAGCTCTCCCACCTGTGAAGGCTTGCATGAAAAAAAATTTTGAATACTTTAAAAACACTGCTCCTCGACGTTAAATTGCAAAGGCATTGAAGGTCTCATCATCTTCAGTACATGACATCATCAAAAGATTCAGAGTAACTGGAAAAATCTCTGCGTGTAAGGGACTAGGCCGAAACCTTTACTGGATGCCCTTTATCTTCGGACCCTCAGATGCCACTGCATCACTCACCGGCATGATTCTTGGGATTCTGCAATAACAGAGACAGAAAAAACATCACTGATTACACCTAGAACTGCCACAAGGTCATTTTGACCTCCATTAGTCCCAGTGCAAAAGAATGTAAATGGACTATATAGCGGCTGACTATGGAGCTAGTCAGATTGGCAGCTCAAAGCACTTGACAGTAGCCTAAATCCCTCACGTATGCCCATTTATGCAACACATTCATACACTGACGGCTACGCAAGGCAGTCAACTGCATCTTGGTTGACTGCATTTTGTTACTTTTTGAATGGTTTGCAGGCGCATATATAAGCCAGTTGCTGTCATGACGTCAGAATCAATTTGTTCTCCCATTTTGCAGGTAGAAATTGTGATTGTCACAGAGCTGTTCTTCTATTCATTTAGTTTATTTAGTAAGCTGGTTAGGATACAAGAAAAAGAAATGGATCAGAGGAAATGGATGAATGTAAGTCAGGCTTTGGCAATGCTTCAGGACATGAGTTCTTGTGAGTCAGATGGAGAAGAAATATCAGGCCTCAGTGATGCGTCTAGGTCTAGTGAATCCGACTCCGATTTTTGAAACTGAATGCGATCGTGAGCCACACGGTAAAGGTATCACAGCTGCTGGGCAAACTAAGCCTTTGATGCCAGGAAGGTCACCAAAACTGCATATTTCTTCACGTCATAATGCTTAGGTTTCACAGCATAATATCAAGTCCAAATACTTTGAAACATTTAAAATTAGCCACAATATCAAAAAAAATTTGAAGTTTTAAAGCTCTGACCTCTGTACTATTTAATCAATGAAGAATCTTAGCAAAACACCATTTATTGTCCTCCGAATTCTGAAAGTACTTTGAAATGCTTTCACTGAGGCAAGACCTCACAGCTTTAAAGTATTACAAAGAGTGGTGCATTTTTGTCAATAAAGAGGATTCAGTCATATTTCCACGTCATCCATGCCATGATGAGGGGAGACGCAGTAGCGCAGTGGAGAGCATGGGCTTGACTTGGTATGGAAAAATTCTGTGTTCAAGTCCTTGCCTTAGCCTGTGCAAAGTGTTCTCAGGTAAAACTCTTCACTTCCACACTGCCTCACTCTACCCAGGTGTACAAATGGGTACCAGCAAAATTGTCAGGGAAACTTGACTGAGAGCAGTGGGAGAACCCGAGTTGGACTAGTGTCCCATCGAGGGGGTTTAGCAATACTCCTATTTGCTTCATGTCACAGAAACCAGGGTTAAACACAGGCCTGGTGGGCCTCCAGGCATGACCTCCACGCCTGGTTAGAAATAGTCTTTATTCCGTCTGAGCAGCTGCTCATTTTGAAAATAAGAAGGGCACTTGGTAGAGCTCATACCTCCGCCATGCCCTCATGTAAGTATTATTGGTTCTGGATCCAGGAGAGTATCATCCAGACCAACAACATCTGTGATTAGTTCCTCTTTTAGGGCAGATTCTATTCAGTGCTGAAATTTTATGAAAATCTGTTCATTACATAAGGACATTCCGAATATAAGACGATTCTGGATATGAGACTACTCCCCTTTCTCAAGTCATATTTTGGAAAAAATAGGGTTTTGATGACAAAATCTTGTTTTAGTCACTAAAGAATAATAATCATCGCAAAAATTTCTTTGAAAATACTGATAAAACAAACTGAAAGAAAAACCAATTTCAAAGATTGAAGGCTGTTGTTTTGCGCCATCTATTGTTGTGAACATGTATTGAGTATAGATATAAAACGCACACACAGGATGACTGTTATTGTTGGAAGCCTAGTCCACGGAAAATACGACGACCCCATTTCTCCGCTGTGACGTGTCTTAAATGGAACGGCGGAGGCGTCAAAGATAAAATAGGGTCACTTGAGCAAAAGGAGAGGAAATAGTAAACATGCCCGATGGACGAGAGATGCTAATTTACTGAGATTCCGCTGAGAAGTCACTGTTATGTCAAAGACGCAGAGTGCATCGTATGCCTGTTCCGTGGATATATAAAAAGCACCGTTGCCATAAACATATCTCCCCAGCGGGTCACGGAACGAAGTTGATTCCCAGTCCGTTGTGGAAACATATACTGGTGTACGTGCGATTAGGTAGTGATTGTTTTTAAATTTCATTTGATTTCATTTGACACACTCTTTTTACTTGAACAAAAGATTGACCGCGATTCCGTACCATGCTTTCTGTTTACGTTCTGACAAAATGTGCCAGCCCTCCATGCTTAGGGTTGGGCGTGTAAAGTCACCGAACAGGCCTTGTGGTGACGTGTATTAAATGGAACACTCGAGGCGTCATAAATCAGACCGGGTCACTTGAGCAGAAGAAAACAAAGGAGCAAACAAGCCCGATGGATCAGAGGTTCGAAATCTCTTGGATTCTGCTGAGAAGTCGCTTTGACGTCAAAGAGCCAGAGTGCATCGAATGTTCATTTTGTTGCTATAACAACAGCACCGTTGCTATAAACAACTCTGCCCAGGGGGCCGACGGAAGAATGCTGATTCTCAGTCCGTGTCCAATGCTGATGGAAACATGTCCAGGTGTACGTGCGATTTGGCAGTGATTTTATTTTTATGAAATTAGATTTTAATTGACTCACTCTTTGTTTAAACAAAAAAATGACCGCGATTCAGTAGCATGCTTTCTGTTTACGTATTGACAAAATGTGCCTGCCCTCCACTTAGCCGTCGGGCTTCTCTTGTGACCAAACAGGCTGTCTGCTGTGACGTGACTTAAATGGATCAGCGGAGGTTTCAAATTCTCCGGCAGCTACAGTCTCAAAAAAGTTGGGACACTTGTAAAAAGGGGCTTTAAAAGCATTGAATTTCCAAGAGAATCAGCTGAAAGAACATTTAGCAAGTAATTAAGTTAACTGTCATCTGCTGCGCAACATGATTACCGGGTACTTATAAAAGGGTTGTCATTGAGAGGCTGAGTTTCTCAGAAGTAAAGATGGCCAGAAGCTCTCCCACCTGTGAAGGCTTGCATGAAAAAAAATTTTGAATACTTTAAAAACACTGCTCTTCGACGTTAAATTGCAAAGGCATTGAAGGTCTCATCATCTTCAGTACATGACATCATCAAAAGATTCAGAGTAACTGGAAAAATCTCTGCGTGTAAGGGACTAGGCCGAAACCTTTACTGGATGCCCTTTATCTTCGGACCCTCAGATGCCACTGCATCACTCACCGGCATGATTCTTGGGATTCTGCAATAACAGAGACAGAAAAAACATCACTGATTACACCTAGAACTGCCACAAGGTCATTTTGACCTCCATTAGTCCCAGTGCAAAAGAATGTAAATGGACTATATAGCGGCTGACTATGGAGCTAGTCAGATTGGCAGCTCAAAGCACTTGACAGTAGCCTAAATCCCTCACGTATGCCCATTTATGCAACACATTCATACACTGACGGCTACGCAAGGCAGTCAACTGCATCTTGGTTGACTGCATTTTGTTACTTTTTGAATGGTTTGCAGGCGCATATATAAGCCAGTTGCTGTCATGACGTCAGAATCAATTTGTTCTCCCATTTTGCAGGTAGATATTGTGATTGTCACAGAGCTGTTCTTCTATTCATTTAGTTTATTTAGTAAGCTGGTTAGGATACAAGAAAAAGAAATGGATCAGAGGAAATGGATGAATTTAAGTCAGGCTTTGGCAATGCTTCAGGACATGAGTTCTTGTGAGTCAGATGGAGAAGAAATATCAGGCCTCAGTGATGCGTCTAGGTCTAGTGAATCCGACTCCGATTTTTGAAACTGAATGCGATCGTGAGCCACACGGTAAAGGTATCACAGCTGCTGGGCAAACTAAGCCTTTGATGCCAGGAAGGTCACCAAAACTACATATTTCTTCACGTCATAATGCTTAGGTTTCACAGCATAATATCAAGTCCAAATACTTTGAAACATTTAAAATTAGCCACAATATCAAAAAAAATTTGAAGTTTTAAAGCTCTGACCTCTGTACTATTTAATCAATGAAGAATCTTAGCAAAACACCATTTATTGTCCTCCGAATTCTGAAAGTACTTTGAAATGCTTTCACTGAGGCAAGACCTCACAGCTTTAAAGTATTACAAAGAGTGGTGCATTTTTGTCAATAAAGAGGATTCAGTCATATTTCCACGTCATCCATGCCATGATGAGGGGAGACGCAGTAGCGCAGTGGAGAGCATGGGCTTGACTTGGTATGGAAAAATTCTGTGTTCAAGTCCTTGCCTTAGCCTGTGCAAAGTGTTCTCAGGTAAAACTCTTCACTTCCACACTGCCTCACTCTACCCAGGTGTACAAATGGGTACCAGCAAAATTGTCAGGGAAACTTGACTGAGAAAAACTGGAAGAAAAACCAATATTAAAGATTGCATGCTGTTGTTTTGCGCCATCTATTGTTGTGAACATGTATTGAGTATAGACATAAAACGCGCACACAGGAAGACTGTTATTGTTAGAAGCCTAGTCCACGGAAAATACGACGACCCAATTTCTCCGCTGTGACGTGTCTTTAATGGAACGGCAGAGGCGTCAAAGATAAAACAGGGTCACTTGAGCAAAAAGGAGAGGAAATAGTAAACATGCCCGATGGACGAGAGATGCTAATTTACTGAGATTCCGCTGAGAAGTCACTGTTATGTCAAAGACGCAGAGTGCATCGTATGCCTGTTCCGTGGATATATAAAAAGCACCGTTGCCATAAACATATCTCCCCAGCGGGCCACGGAACGAAGTAGATTCCCAGTCCGTTGTGGAAACATATACTGGTGTACGTGCGATTAGGTAGTGATTGTTTTAAAATTTCATTTGATTTCATTTGACACACTCTTTTTACTTGAACAAAAGATTGACCGCGATTCCGTACCATGCTTTCTGTTAACGTTCTGACAAAATGTGCCAGCCCTCCATGCTTAGGGTTGGGCGTGTAAAGTCACCGAACAGGCCTTGTGGTGACGTGTCTCAAATGGAACACTCGAGGCGTCATAAATCAGACCGGGTCACTTGAGCAGAAGAAAACAAAGGAGTAAACAAGCCCGATGGATGAGAGGTTCGAATTCGCTTGGATTCTGCTGAGAAGTCGCTTTGACGTCAAAGAGCCAGAGTGCATCGAATGTTCATTTCGTTGCTATAACAACAGCACCGTTGCTATAAACAACTCTGCCCAGGGGGCCGACGGAAGAATGCTGATTCTCAGTCCGTGTCCAATGCTCATGGAAACATGTCCAGGTGTACGTGCGATTTGGCAGTGATTTTATTTTTATGAAATTAGATTTTAATTGACTCACTCTTTGTTTAAGCAAAAAAATGACCGCAATTCAGTTGCATGCTTTTTGTTTACGTATTGACAAAATGTGCCTGCCCTCCACTTAGCCGTCGGGCTTGTCTTGTGACCAAACAGGCTGTCTGCTGTGACGTGACTTAAATGGATCAGCGGAGGTTTCAAATTCTCCGGCAGCTACAGGTCTCAAAAAAGTTGGGACACTTGTAAAAAGGGGCTTTAAAAGCATTGAATTTCTAAGAGAATCAGCTGAAAGAACATTTAGCAAGTAATTAAGTTAACTGTCATCTGCTGCGCAACATACTTATAAAAGGGTTGTCATTGAGAGGCTGAGTTTCTCAGAAGTAAAGATGGCCAGAAGCTCTCCCACCTGTGAAGGCTTGCATGAAAAAAAATGTTGAATACTTTAAAAACACTGCTCCTCGACGTTAAATTGCAAAAGCATTGAAGGTCTCATCATCTTCAGTACATGACATCATCAAAAGATTCAGAGTAACTGGAAAAATCTCTGCGTGTAAGGGACTAGGCCGAAACCTTTTCTGGATGCCCTTTATCTTCGGACCCTCTGATGCCACTGCATCACTCACCGGCATGATTCTTGGGATTCTGCAATAACAGAGAAAGAAAAAACATCACTGATTATACCTAGAACTGCCACAAGGTCATTTTGACCACCATTAGTCCCAGTGCAAAAGATTGTAAATGGACTATATAGCGGCTGACTATGGAGCTAGTCAGATTGGCAGCTCAAAGCACTTGACAGTAGCCTAAATCCCTCACGTATGCCCATTTATGCAACACATTCATACACTGACGGCTACGCAAGGCAGTCAACTGCATCTTGGTTGATTGCATTTTGTTACTTTTTGAATGTTGTGCAGGCGCATATATAAGCCAGTTGCTGTCATGACGTCAGAATCAATTTGTTCTCCCATTTTGCAGGTAGAAATTGTGATTGTCACAGAGCTGTTCTTCTATTCATTTAGTTTATTTAGTAAGCTGGTTAGGATACAAGAAAAAGAAATGGATCAGAGGAAATGGATGAATGTAAGTCAGGCTTTGGCAATGCTTCAGGACATGAGTTCTTGTGAGTCAGATGGAGAAGAAATATCAGGGCTCAGTGATGCGTCTAGGTCTAGTGAATCCGACTCCGATTTTGAAACTGAATGCGATCGTGAGCCACACGGTAAAGGTATCACAGCTGCTGGGCAAACTAAGCCTTTGATGCCAGGAAGGTCACCAAAACTGCATATTTATTCACGTCATAATGCTTAGGTTTCACAGCATAATTTCAAGTCCAAATACTTTGAAACATTTAAAATTAGCCACAATAGCAAAAAAATTGAAGTTTTAAAGCTCTGACCTCTATACTATTTAATCAATGAAGAATCTTAGCAAAACACCATTTATTGTCCTCCGAATTCTGAAAGTACTTTGAAATGCTTTCACTGAGGCAAGACCTCACAGCTTTTTAAAGTATTACAAAGAGTGGTGCATTTTTGTCAATAAAGAGGATTCAGTCATATTTCCACGTCATCCATGCCATGATGAGGGGAGACGCAGTAGCGCAGTGGAGAGCATGGGCTTGACTTGGGATGGAAAAATTCTGTGTTCAAGTCCTTGCCTTAGCCTGTGCAAAGTGTTCTCAGGTAAAACTCTTCACTTCCACACTGCCTCACTCTACCCAGGTGTACAAATGGGTACCAGCAAAATTGTCAGGGAAACTTGACTGAGAGCAGTGGGAGAACCCGAGTTGGACTAGTGTCCCATCGAGGGGGTTTAGCAATACTCCTATTTGCTTCATGTCACAGAAACCAGGGTTAAACACAGGCCTGGTGGGCCTCCAGGCATGACCTCCACGCCTGGTTAGAAATAGTCTTTATTCCGTCTGAGCAGCTGCTCATTTTGAAAACAAGAAGGGCACTTGGTAGAGCTCATACCTCCGCCATGCCCACATGTAAGTATTATTGGTTCTGGATCCAGGAGAGTATCATCCAGACCAACAACAGCTGTGATTAGTTCCTCTTTTAGGGCAGATTCTATTCAGTGCTGAAATTTTATGAAAATCTGTTCATTACATAAGGACATTCCGAATATAAGACGATTCTGGATATGAGACTACTCCCCTTTCTCAAGTCATATTTTGGAAAAAATAGGGTTTTGATGACAAAATCTTGTTTTAGTCACTAAAGAATAATAATCATCGCAAAAATTTCTTTGAAAATACTGATAAAACAAACTGGAAGAAAAACCAAAATTTAAGATTGCAGGCTGTTGTTTTGCGCCATCTATTGTTGTGAACATGTATTGAGTATAGACATAAAACGCACACACAGGAGGACTGTTATTGTTGGAAGCCTAGTCCACGGAAAATACGACGACCCCATTTCTCCGCTGTGACGTGTCTTTAATGGAACGGCGGAGGCGTCAAAGATAAAACAGGGTCACTTGAGCAAAAGGAGAGGAAATAGTAAACATGCCCGATGGACGAGAGATGCTAATTTACTGAGATTCCACTGAGAAGTCACTGTTATGTCAAAGACGCAGAGTGCATCGTATGCCTGTTCCGTGGATATATAAAAAGCACCGTTGCCATAAACATATCTCCCCAGCGGGCCACGGAACGAAGTAGATTCCCAGTCCGTTGTGGAAACATATACTGGTGTACGTGCGATTAGGTAGTGATTGTTTTAAAATTTCATTTGATTTCATTTGACACACTCTTTTTACTTGAACAAAAGATTGACCGCGATTCCGTCCCATGCTTTCTGTTAACGTTCTGACAAAATGTGCCTGCCATCCATGCTTAGGGTTGGGCGTGTAAAGTCACCGAACAGGCCTTGTGGTGACGTGTCTCAAATGGAACACTCGCGGCGTCATAAATCAGACCGGGTCACTTGAGCAGAAGAAAACAAAGGAGTAAACAAGCCCGATGGATGAGAGGTTCGAATTCGCTTGGATTCTGCTGAGAAGTCGCTTTGACGTCAAAGAGCCAGAGTGCATCGAATGTTCATTTTGTTGCTATAACAACAGCACCGTTGCTATAAACAACTCTGCCCAGGGGGCCGACGGAAGAATGCTGATTCTCAGTCCGTGTCCAATGCTCATGGAAACATGTCCAGGTGTACGTGCGATTTGGCAGTGATTTTATTTTTATGAAATTAGATTTTAATTGACTCACTCTTTGTTTAAGCAAAAATTGACCGCAATTCAGTTGCATGCTTTTTGTTTACGTATTGACAAAAATGTGCCTGCCCTCCACTTAGCCGTCGGGCTTGTCTTGTGACCAAACAGGCTGTCTGCTGTGACGTGACTTAAATGGATCAGCCGAGGTTTCAAATTCTCCGGCAGCTACAGGTCTCAAAAAAGTTGGGACACTTGTAAAAAGGGGCTTTAAAAGCATTGAATTTCTAAGAGAATCAGCTGAAAGAACATTTAGCAAGTAATTAAGTTAACTGTCATCTGCTGCGCAACATGATTACTTATAAAAGGGTTGTCATTGAGAGGCTGAGTTTCTCAGAAGTAAAGATGGCCAGAAGCTCTCCCACCTGTGAAGGCTTGCATGAAAAAAAATGCTGAATACTTTAAAAACACTGCTCCTCGACGTTAAATTGCAAAAGCATTGAAGGTCTCATCATCTTCAGTACATGACATCATCAAAATATTCAGAGTAACTGGAAAAATCTCTGCGTGTAAGGGACTAGGCCGAAACCTTTTCTGGATGCCCTTTATCTTCGGACCCTCAGATGCCACTGCATCACTCACCGGCATGATTCTTGGGATTCTGCAATAACAGAGAAAGAAAAAACATCACTGATTATACCTAGAACTGCCACAAGGTCATTTTGACCTCCATTAGTCCCAGTGCAAAAGAATGTAAATGGACTATATAGCGGCTGACTATGGAGCTAGTCAGATTGGCAGCTCAAAGCACTTGACCATAGCCTAAATCCCTCACGTATGCCCATTTATGCAACACATTCATTACACTGACGGCTACGCAAGGCAGTCAACTGCATCTTGGTTGACTGCATTTTGTTACTCTTTGAATGGTGTGCAGGCGCATATATAAGCCAGTTGCTGTCATGACGTCAGAATCAATTTGTTCTCCCATTTTGCAGGTAGAAATTGTGATTGTCACAGAGCTGTTCTTCTATTCATTTAGTTTATTTAGTAAGCTGGTTAGGATACAAGAAAAAGAAATGGATCAGAGGAAATGGATGAATGTAAGTCAGGCTTTGGCAATGCTTCAGGACATGAGTTCTTGTGAGTCAGATGGAGAAGAAATATCAGGGCTCAGTGATGCGTCTAGGTCTAGTGAATCCGACTCCGATTTTGAAACTGAATGCGATCGTGAGCCACACGGTAAAGGTATCACAGCTGCTGGGCAAACTAAGCCTTTGATGCCAGGAAGGTCACCAAAACTGCATATTTATTCACGTCATAATGCTTAGGTTTCACAGCATAATTTCAAGTCCAAATACTTTGAAACATTTAAAATTAGCCACAATAGCAAAAAAATTGAAGTTTTAAAGCTCTGACCTCTATACTATTTAATCAATGAAGAATCTTAGCAAAACACCATTTATTGTCCTCCGAATTCTGAAAGTACTTTGAAATGCTTTCACTGAGGCAAGACCTCACAGCTTTAAAGTATTACAAAGAGTGGTGCATTTTTGTCAATAAAGAGGATTCAGTCATATTTCCACGTCATCCATGCCATGATGAGGGGAGACGCAGTAGCGCAGTGGAGAGCATGGGCTTGACTTGGGATGGAAAAATTCTGTGTTCAAGTCCTTGCCTTAGCCTGTGCAAAGTGTTCTCAGGTAAAACTCTTCACTTCCACACTGCCTCACTCTACCCAGGTGTACAAATGGGTACCAGCAAAATTGTCAGGGAAACTTGACTGAGAGCAGTGGGAGAACCCGAGTTGGACTAGTGTCCCATCGAGGGGGTTTAGCAATACTCCTATTTGCTTCATGTCACAGAAACCAGGGTTAAACACAGGCCTGGTGGGCCTCCAGGCATGACCTCCACGCCTGGTTAGAAATAGTCTTTATTCCGTCTGAGCAGCTGCTCATTTTGAAAACAAGAAGGGCACTTGGTAGAGCTCATACCTCCGCCATGCCCACATGTAAGTATTATTGGTTCTGGATCCAGGAGAGTATCATCCAGACCAACAACAGCTGTGATTAGTCCCTCTTTTAGGGCAGATTCTATTCAGTGCTGAAATTTTATGAAAATCTGTTCATTACATAAGGACATTCCGAATATAAGACGATTCTGGATATGAGACTACTCCCCTTTCTCAAGTCATATTTTGGAAAAAATAGGGTTTTGATGACAAAATCTTGTTTTAGTCACTAAAGAATAATAATCATCGCAAAAATTTCTTTGAAAATACTGATAAAACAAACTGGAAGAAAAACCAAAATTTAAGATTGCAGGCTGTTGTTTTGCGCCATCTATTGTTGTGAACATGTATTGAGTATAGACATAAAACGCACACACAGGAGGACTGTTATTGTTGGAAGCCTAGTCCACGGAAAATACGACGACCCCATTTCTCCGCTGTGACGTGTCTTTAATGGAACGGCGGAGGCGTCAAAGATAAAACAGGGTCACTTGAGCAAAAGGAGAGGAAATAGTAAACATGCCCGATGGACGAGAGATGCTAATTTACTGAGATTCCACTGAGAAGTCACTGTTATGTCAAAGACGCAGAGTGCATCGTATGCCTGTTCCGTGGATATATAAAAAGCACCGTTGCCATAAACATATCTCCCCAGCGGGCCACGGAACGAAGTAGATTCCCAGTCCGTTGTGGAAACATATACTGGTGTACGTGCGATTAGGTAGTGATTGTTTTAAAATTTCATTTGATTTCATTTGACACACTCTTTTTACTTGAACAAAAGATTGACCGCGATTCCGTACCATGCTTTCTGTTAACGTTCTGACAAAATGTGCCTGCCCTCCATGCTTAGGGTTGGGCGTGTAAAGTCACCGAACAGGCCTTGTGGTGACGTGTCTCAAATGGAACACTCGCGGCGTCATAAATCAGACCGGGTCACTTGAGCAGAAGAAAACAAAGGAGTAAACAAGCCCGATGGATGAGAGGTTCGAATTCGCTTGGATTCTGCTGAGAAGTCGCTTTGACGTCAAAGAGCCAGAGTGCATCGAATGTTCATTTTGTTGCTATAACAACAGCACCGTTGCTATAAACAACTCTGCCCAGGGGGCCGACGGAAGAATGCTGATTCTCAGTCCGTGTCCAATGCTCATGGAAACATGTCCAGGTGTACGTGCGATTTGGCAGTGATTTTATTTTTATGAAATTAGATTTTAATTGACTCACTCTTTGTTTAAGCAAAAATTGACCGCAATTCAGTTGCATGCTTTTTGTTTACGTATTGACAAAAATGTGCCTGCCCTCCACTTAGCCGTCGGGCTTGTCTTGTGACCAAACAGGCTGTCTGCTGTGACGTGACTTAAATGGATCAGCGGAGGTTTCAAATTCTCCGGCAGCTACAGGTCTCAAAAAAGTTGGGACACTTGTAAAAAGGGGCTTTAAAAGCATTGAATTTCTAAGAGAATCAGCTGAAAGAACATTTAGCAAGTAATTAAGTTAACTGTCATCTGCTGCGCAACATGATTACTTATAAAAGGGTTGTCATTGAGAGGCTGAGTTTCTCAGAAGTAAAGATGGCCAGAAGCTCTCCCACCTGTGAAGGCTTGCATGAAAAAAAATGCTGAATACTTTAAAAACACTGCTCCTCGACGTTAAATTGCAAAAGCATTGAAGGTCTCATCATCTTCAGTACATGACATCATCAAAAGATTCAGAGTAACTGGAAAAATCTCTGCGTGTAAGGGACTAGGCCGAAACCTTTTCTGGATGCCCTTTATCTTCGGACCCTCAGATGCCACTGCATCACTCACCGGCATGATTCTTGGGATTCTGCAATAACAGAGAAAGAAAAAACATCACTGATTATACCTAGAACTGCCACAAGGTCATTTTGACCTCCATTAGTCCCAGTGCAAAAGAATGTAAATGGACTATATAGCGGCTGACTATGGAGCTAGTCAGATTGGCAGCTCAAAGCACTTGACAGTAGCCTAAATCCCTCACGTATGCCCATTTATGCAACACATTCATACACTGACGGCTACGCAAGGCAGTCAACTGCATCTTGGTTGACTGCATTTTGTTACTTTTTGAATGGTGTGCAGGCGCATATATAAGCCAGTTGCTGTCATGACGTCAGAATCAATTTGTTCTCCCATTTTGCAGGTAGAAATTGTGATTGTCACAGAGCTGTTCTTCTATTCATTTAGTTTATTTAGTAAGCTGGTTAGGATACAAGAAAAATAAATGGATCAGAGGAAATGGATGAATGTAAGTCAGGCTTTGGCAATGCTTCAGGACATGAGTTCTTGTGAGTCAGATGGAGAAGAAATATCAGGGCTCAGTGATGCGTCTAGGTCTAGTGAATCCGACTCCGATTTTGAAACTGAATGCGATCGTGAGCCACACGGTAAAGGTATCACAGCTGCTGGGCAAACTAAGCCTTTGATGCCAGGAAGGTCACCAAAACTGCATATTTATTCACGTCATAATGCTTAGGTTTCACAGCATAATTTCAAGTCCAAATACTTTGAAACATTTAAAATTAGCCACAATAGCAAAAAAATTGAAGTTTTAAAGCTCTGACCTCTATACTATTTAATCAATGAAGAATCTTAGCAAAACACCATTTATTGTCCTCCGAATTCTGAAAGTACTTTGAAATGCTTTCACTGAGGCAAGACCTCACAGCTTTAAAGTATTACAAAGAGTGGTGCATTTTTGTCAATAAAGAGGATTCAGTCATATTTCCACGTCATCCATGCCATGATGAGGGGAGACGCAGTAGCGCAGTGGAGAGCATGGGCTTGACTTGGGATGGAAAGATTCTGTGTTCAAGTCCTTGCCTTAGCCTGTGCAAAGTGTTCTCAGGTAAAACTCTTCACTTCCACACTGCCTCACTCTACCCAGGTGTACAAATGGGTACCAGCAAAATTGTCAGGGAAACTTGACTGAGAGCAGTGGGAGAACCCGAGTTGGACTAGTGTCCCATCGAGGGGGTTTAGCAATACTCCTATTTGCTTCATGTCACAGAAACCAGGGTTAAACACAGGCCTGGTGGGCCTCCAGGCATGACCTCCACGCCTGGTTAGAAATAGTCTTTATTCCGTCTGAGCAGCTGCTCATTTTGAAAACAAGAAGGGCACTTGGTAGAGCTCATACCTCCGCCATGCCCACATGTAAGTATTATTGGTTCTGGATCCAGGAGAGTATCATCCAGACCAACAACAGCTGTGATTAGTTCCTCTTTTAGGGCAGATTCTATTCAGTGCTGAAATTTTATGAAAATCTGTTCATTACATAAGGACATTCCGAATATAAGACGATTCTGGATATGAGACTACTCCCCTTTCTCAAGTCATATTTTGGAAAAAATAGGGTTTTGATGACAAAATCTTGTTTTAGTCACTAAAGAATAATAATCATCGCAAAAATTTCTTTGAAAATACTGATAAAACAAACTGGAAGAAAAACCAATATTAAAGATTGCAGGCTGTTGTTTTGCGCCATCTATTGTTGTGAACATGTATTGAGTATAGACATAAAACGCACACACAGGAGGACTGTTATTGTTGGAAGCCTAGTCCACGGAAAATACGACGACCCCATTTCTCCGCTGTGACGTGTCTTTAATGGAACGGCGGAGGCGTCAAAGATAAAACAGGGTCACTTGAGCAAAAGGAGAGGAAATAGTAAACATGCCCGATGGACGAGAGATGCTAATTTACTGAGATTCCGCTGAGAAGTCACTGTTATGTCAAAGACGCAGAGTGCATCGTATGCCTGTTCCGTGGATATATAAAAAGCACCGTTGCCATAAACATATCTCCCCAGCGGGCCACGGAACGAAGTAGATTCCCAGTCCGTTGTGGAAACATATACTGGTGTACGTGCGATTAGGTAGTGATTGTTTTAAAATTTCATTTGATTTCATTTGACACACTCTTTTTACTTGAACAAAAGATTGACCGCGATTCCGTACCATGCTTTCTGTTAACGTTCTGACAAAATGTGCCAGCCCTCCATGCTTAGGGTTGGGCGTGTAAAGTCACCGAACAGGCCTTGTGGTGACGTGTCTCAAATGGAACACTCGCGGCGTCATAAATCAGACCGGGTCACTTGAGCAGAAGAAAACAAAGGAGTAAACAAGCCCGATGGATGAGAGGTTCGAATTCGCTTGGATTCTGCTGAGAAGTCGCTTTGACGTCAAAGAGCCAGAGTGCATCGAATGTTCATTTTGTTGCTATAACAACAGCACCGTTGCTATAAACAACTCCGCCCAGGGGGCCGACGGAAGAATGCTGATTCTCAGTCCGTGTCCAATGCTCATGGAAACATGTCCAGGTGTACGTGCGATTTGGCAGTGATTTTATTTTTATGAAATTAGATTTTAATTGACTCACTCGTTGTTTAAGCAAAAAAATGACCGCAATTCAGTTGCATGCTTTTTGTTTACGTATTGAAAAAATGTGCCTGCGCTCCACTTTGCCGTCGGGCTTGTCTTGTGACCAAACAGGCTGTCTGCTGTGACGTGACTTAAATGGATCAGCGGAGGTTTCAAATTCTCCGGCAGCTACAGGTCTCAAAAAAGTTGGGACACTTGTAAAAAGGGGCTTTAAAAGCATTGAATTTCTAAGAGAATCAGCTGAAAGAACATTTAAGTTAACTGTCATCTGCTGCGCAACATACTTATAAAAGGGTTGTCATTGAGAGGCTGAGTTTCTCAGAAGTAAAGATGGCCAGAAGCTCTCCCACCTGTGAAGGCTTGCATGAAAAAAAATGTTGAATACTTTAAAAACACTGCTCCTCGACGTTAAATTGCAAAAGCATTGAAGGTCTCATCATCTTCAGTACATGACATCATCAAAAGATTCAGAGTAACTGGAAAAATCTCTGCGTGTAAGGGACTAGGCCGAAACCTTTACTGGATGCCCTTTATCTTCGGACCCTCAGATGCCACTGCATCACTCACCGGCATGATTCTTGGGATTCTGCAATAACAGAGAAAGAAAAACATCACTGATTATTCCTAGAACTGCCACAAGGTCATTTTGACCTCCATTAGTCCCAGTGCAAAAGAATGTAAATGGACTATATAGCGGCTGACTATGGAGCTAGTCAGATTGGCAGCTCAAAGCACTTGACCATAGCCTAAATCCCTCACGTATGCCCATTTATGCAACACATTCATACACTGACGGCTACGCAAGGCAGGCAACTGCATCTTGGTTGATTGCATTTTGTTACTTTTTGAATGGTGTGCAGGCGCATATATAAGCCAGTTGCTGTCATGACGTCAGAATCAATTTGTTCTCCCATTTTGCAGGTAGAAATTGTGATTGTCACAGAGCTGTTCTTCTATTCATTTAGTTTATTTAGTAAGCTGGTTAGGATACAAGAAAAAGAAATGGATCAGAGGAAATGGATGAATGTAAGTCAGGCTTTGGCAACGCTTCAGGACATGAGTTCTTGTGAGTCAGATGGAGAAGAAATATCAGGGCTCAGTGATGCGTCTAGGTCTAGTGAATCCGACTCCGATTTTGAAACTGAATGCGATCGTGAGCCACACGGTAAAGGTTTCACAGCTGCTGGGCAAACTACGCCTTTGATGCCAGGAAGGTCACCAGAACTGCATATTTATTCACATCATAATGCTTAGGTTTCACAGCATAATTTCAAGTCCAAATACTTTGAAACATTTAAAATTAGCCACAATAGCAAAAAAATTGAAGTTTTAAAGCTCTGACCTCTATACTATTAAATCAATGAAGAATCTTAGCAAAACACCATTTATTGTCCTCCGAATTCTGAAAGTACTTTGAAATGCTTTCACTGAGGCAAGACCTCACAGCTTTAAAGTATTACAAAGAGTGGTGCATTTTTGTCAATAAAGAGGATTCAGTCATATTTCCACGTCATCCATGCCATGATGAGGGGAGACGCAGTAGCGCAGTGGAGAGCATGGGCTTGACTTGGGATGGAAAAATTCTGTGTTCAAGTCCTTGCCTTAGCCTGTGCAAAGTGTTCTCAGGTAAAACTCTTCACTTCCACACTGCCTCACTCTACCCAGGTGTACAAATGGGTACCAGCAAAATTGTCAGGGAAACTTGACTGAGAGCAGTGGGAGAACCCGAGTTGGACTAGTGTCCCATCGAGGGGGTTTAGCAATACTCCTATTTGCTTCATGTCACAGAAACCAGGGTTAACCACAGGCCTGGTGGGCCTCCAGGCATGACCTCCACGCCTGGTTAGAAATAGTCTTTATTCCGTCTGAGCAGCTGCTCATTTTGAAAACAAGAAGGGCACTTGGTAGAGCTCATACCTCCGCCATGCCCACATGTAAGTATTATTGGTTCTGGATCCAGGAGAGTATCATCCAGACCAACAACAGCTGTGATTAGTCCCTCTTTTAGGGCAGATTCTATTCAGTGCTGAAATTTTATGAAAATCTGTTCATTACATAAGGACATTCCGAATATAAGACGATTCTGGATATGAGACTACTCCCCTTTCTCAAGTCATATTTTGGAAAAAATAGGGTTTTGATGACAAAATCTTGTTTTAGTCACTAAAGAATAATAATCATCGCAAAAATTTCTTTGAAAATACTGATAAAACAAACTGGAAGAAAAACCAAAATTTAAGATTGCAGGCTGTTGTTTTGCGCCATCTATTGTTGTGAACATGTATTGAGTATAGACATAAAACGCACACACAGGAGGACTGTTATTGTTGGAAGCCTAGTCCACGGAAAATACGACGACCCCATTTCTCCGCTGTGACGTGTCTTTAATGGAACGGCGGAGGCGTCAAAGATAAAACAGGGTCACTTGAGCAAAAGGAGAGGAAATAGTAAACATGCCCGATGGACGAGAGATGCTAATTTACTGAGATTCCACTGAGAAGTCACTGTTATGTCAAAGACGCAGAGTGCATCGTATGCCTGTTCCGTGGATATATAAAAAGCACCGTTGCCATAAACATATCTCCCCAGCGGGCCACGGAACGAAGTAGATTCCCAGTCCGTTGTGGAAACATATACTGGTGTACGTGCGATTAGGTAGTGATTGTTTTAAAATTTCATTTGATTTCATTTGACACACTCTTTTTACTTGAACAAAAGATTGACCGCGATTCCGTACCATGCTTTCTGTTAACGTTCTGACAAAATGTGCCTGCCCTCCATGCTTAGGGTTGGGCGTGTAAAGTCACCGAACAGGCCTTGTGGTGACGTGTCTCAAATGGAACACTCGCGGCGTCATAAATCAGACCGGGTCACTTGAGCAGAAGAAAACAAAGGAGTAAACAAGCCCGATGGATGAGAGGTTCGAATTCGCTTGGATTCTGCTGAGAAGTCGCTTTGACGTCAAAGAGCCAGAGTGCATCGAATGTTCATTTTGTTGCTATAACAACAGCACCGTTGCTATAAACAACTCTGCCCAGGGGGCCGACGGAAGAATGCTGATTCTCAGTCCGTGTCCAATGCTCATGGAAACATGTCCAGGTGTACGTGCGATTTGGCAGTGATTTTATTTTTATGAAATTAGATTTTAATTGACTCACTCTTTGTTTAAGCAAAAATTGACCGCAATTCAGTTGCATGCTTTTTGTTTACGTATTGACAAAAATGTGCCTGCCCTCCACTTAGCCGTCGGGCTTGTCTTGTGACCAAACAGGCTGTCTGCTGTGACGTGACTTAAATGGATCAGCGGAGGTTTCAAATTCTCCGGCAGCTACAGGTCTCAAAAAAGTTGGGACACTTGTAAAAAGGGGCTTTAAAAGCATTGAATTTCTAAGAGAATCAGCTGAAAGAACATTTAGCAAGTAATTAAGTTAACTGTCATCTGCTGCGCAACATGATTACTTATAAAAGGGTTGTCATTGAGAGGCTGAGTTTCTCAGAAGTAAAGATGGCCAGAAGCTCTCCCACCTGTGAAGGCTTGCATGAAAAAAAATGCTGAATACTTTAAAAACACTGCTCCTCGACGTTAAATTGCAAAAGCATTGAAGGTCTCATCATCTTCAGTACATGACATCATCAAAAGATTCAGAGTAACTGGAAAAATCTCTGCGTGTAAGGGACTAGGCCGAAACCTTTTCTGGATGCCCTTTATCTTCGGACCCTCAGATGCCACTGCATCACTCACCGGCATGATTCTTGGGATTCTGCAATAACAGAGAAAGAAAAAACATCACTGATTATACCTAGAACTGCCACAAGGTCATTTTGACCTCCATTAGTCCCAGTGCAAAAGAATGTAAATGGACTATATAGCGGCTGACTATGGAGCTAGTCAGATTGGCAGCTCAAAGCACTTGACAGTAGCCTAAATCCCTCACGTATGCCCATTTATGCAACACATTCATACACTGACGGCTACGCAAGGCAGTCAACTGCATCTTGGTTGACTGCATTTTGTTACTTTTTGAATGGTGTGCAGGCGCATATATAAGCCAGTTGCTGTCATGACGTCAGAATCAATTTGTTCTCCCATTTTGCAGGTAGAAATTGTGATTGTCACAGAGCTGTTCTTCTATTCATTTAGTTTATTTAGTAAGCTGGTTAGGATACAAGAAAAAGAAATGGATCAGAGGAAATGGATGAATGTAAGTCAGGCTTTGGCAATGCTTCAGGACATGAGTTCTTGTGAGTCAGATGGAGAAGAAATATCAGGGCTCAGTGATGCGTCTAGGTCTAGTGAATCCGACTCCGATTTTGAAACTGAATGCGATCGTGAGCCACACGGTAAAGGTATCACAGCTGCTGGGCAAACTAAGCCTTTGATGCCAGGAAGGTCACCAGAACTGCATATTTATTCATGTCATAATGCTTAGGTTTCACAGCATAATTTCAAGTCCAAATACTTTGAAACATTTAAAATTAGCCACAATAGCAAAAAAATTGAAGTTTTAAAGCTCTGACCTCTATACTATTTAATCAATGAAGAATCTTAGCAAAACACCATTTATTGTCCTCCGAATTCTGAAAGTACTTTGAAATGCTTTCACTGAGGCAAGACCTCACAGCTTTAAAGTATTACAAAGAGTGGTGCATTTTTGTCAATAAAGAGGATTCAGTCATATTTCCACGTCATCCATGCCATGATGAGGGGAGACGCAGTAGCGCAGTGGAGAGCATGGGCTTGACTTGGGATGGAAAGATTCTGTGTTCAAGTCCTTGCCTTAGCCTGTGCAAAGTGTTCTCAGGTAAAACTCTTCACTTCCACACTGCCTCACTCTACCCAGGTGTACAAATGGGTACCAGCAAAATTGTCAGGGAAACTTGACTGAGAGCAGTGGGAGAACCCGAGTTGGACTAGTGTCCCATCGAGGGGGTTTAGCAATACTCCTATTTGCTTCATGTCACAGAAACCAGGGTTAAACACAGGCCTGGTGGGCCTCCAGGCATGACCTCCACGCCTGGTTAGAAATAGTCTTTATTCCGTCTGAGCAGCTGCTCATTTTGAAAACAAGAAGGGCACTTGGTAGAGCTCATACCTCCGCCATGCCCACATGTAAGTATTATTGGTTCTGGATCCAGGAGAGTATCATCCAGACCAACAACAGCTGTGATTAGTTCCTCTTTTAGGGCAGATTCTATTCAGTGCTGAAATTTTATGAAAATCTGTTCATTACATAAGGACATTCCGAATATAAGACGATTCTGGATATGAGACTACTCCCCTTTCTCAAGTCATATTTTGGAAAAAATAGGGTTTTGATGACAAAATCTTGTTTTAGTCACTAAAGAATAATAATCATCGCAAAAATTTCTTTGAAAATACTGATAAAACAAACTGGAAGAAAAACCAATATTAAAGATTGCAGGCTGTTGTTTTGCGCCATCTATTGTTGTGAACATGTATTGAGTATAGACATAAAACGCACACACAGGAGGACTGTTATTGTTGGAAGCCTAGTCCACGGAAAATACGACGACCCCATTTCTCCGCTGTGACGTGTCTTTAATGGAACGGCGGAGGCGTCAAAGATAAAACAGGGTCACTTGAGCAAAAGGAGAGGAAATAGTAAACATGCCCGATGGACGAGAGATGCTAATTTACTGAGATTCCGCTGAGAAGTCACTGTTATGTCAAAGACGCAGAGTGCATCGTATGCCTGTTCCGTGGATATATAAAAAGCACCGTTGCCATAAACATATCTCCCCAGCGGGCCACGGAACGAAGTAGATTCCCAGTCCGTTGTGGAAACATATACTGGTGTACGTGCGATTAGGTAGTGATTGTTTTAAAATTTCATTTGATTTCATTTGACACACTCTTTTTACTTGAACAAAAGATTGACCGCGATTCCGTACCATGCTTTCTGTTAACGTTCTGACAAAATGTGCCAGCCCTCCATGCTTAGGGTTGGGCGTGTAAAGTCACCGAACAGGCCTTGTGGTGACGTGTCTCAAATGGAACACTCGCGGCGTCATAAATCAGACCGGGTCACTTGAGCAGAAGAAAACAAAGGAGTAAACAAGCCCGATGGATGAGAGGTTCGAATTCGCTTGGATTCTGCTGAGAAGTCGCTTTGACGTCAAAGAGCCAGAGTGCATCGAATGTTCATTTTGTTGCTATAACAACAGCACCGTTGCTATAAACAACTCCGCCCAGGGGGCCGACGGAAGAATGCTGATTCTCAGTCCGTGTCCAATGCTCATGGAAACATGTCCAGGTGTACGTGCGATTTGGCAGTGATTTTATTTTTATGAAATTAGATTTTAATTGACTCACTCGTTGTTTAAGCAAAAAAATGACCGCAATTCAGTTGCATGCTTTTTGTTTACGTATTGAAAAAATGTGCCTGCGCTCCACTTTGCCGTCGGGCTTGTCTTGTGACCAAACAGGCTGTCTGCTGTGACGTGACTTAAATGGATCAGCGGAGGTTTCAAATTCTCCGGCAGCTACAGGTCTCAAAAAAGTTGGGACACTTGTAAAAAGGGGCTTTAAAAGCATTGAATTTCTAAGAGAATCAGCTGAAAGAACATTTAGCAAGTAATTAAGTTAACTGTCATCTGCTGCGCAACATACTTATAAAAGGGTTGTCATTGAGAGGCTGAGTTTCTCAGAAGTAAAGATGGCCAGAAGCTCTCCCACCTGTGAAGGCTTGCATGAAAAAAAATGTTGAATACTTTAAAAACACTGCTCCTCGACGTTAAATTGCAAAAGCATTGAAGGTCTCATCATCTTCAGTACATGACATCATCAAAAGATTCAGAGTAACTGGAAAAATCTCTGCGTGTAAGGGACTAGGCCGAAACCTTTACTGGATGCCCTTTATCTTCGGACCCTCAGATGCCACTGCATCACTCACCGGCATGATTCTTGGGATTCTGCAATAACAGAGAAAGAAAAACATCACTGATTATTCCTAGAACTGCCACAAGGTCATTTTGACCTCCATTAGTCCCAGTGCAAAAGAATGTAAATGGACTATATAGCGGCTGACTATGGAGCTAGTCAGATTGGCAGCTCAAAGCACTTGACCATAGCCTAAATCCCTCACGTATGCCCATTTATGCAACACATTCATACACTGACGGCTACGCAAGGCAGGCAACTGCATCTTGGTTGATTGCATTTTGTTACTTTTTGAATGGTGTGCAGGCGCATATATAAGCCAGTTGCTGTCATGACGTCAGAATCAATTTGTTCTCCCATTTTGCAGGTAGAAATTGTGATTGTCACAGAGCTGTTCTTCTATTCATTTAGTTTATTTAGTAAGCTGGTTAGGATACAAGAAAAAGAAATGGATCAGAGGAAATGGATGAATGTAAGTCAGGCTTTGGCAACGCTTCAGGACATGAGTTCTTGTGAGTCAGATGGAGAAGAAATATCAGGGCTCAGTGATGCGTCTAGGTCTAGTGAATCCGACTCCGATTTTGAAACTGAATGCGATTGTGAGCCACACGGTAAAGGTTTCACAGCTGCTGGGCAAACTACGCCTTTGATGCCAGGAAGGTCACCAGAACTGCATATTTATTCACATCATAATGCTTAGGTTTCACAGCATAATTTCAAGTCCAAATACTTTGAAACATTTAAAATTAGCCACAATAGCAAAAAAATTGAAGTTTTAAAGCTCTGACCTCTATACTATTTAATCAATGAAGAATCTTAGCAAAACACCATTTATTGTCCTCCGAATTCTGAAAGTACTTTGAAATGCTTTCACTGAGGCAAGACCTCACAGCTTTAAAGTATTACAAAGAGTGGTGAATTTTTGTCAATAAAGAGGATTCAGTCATATTTCCACGTCATCCATGCCATGATGAGGGGAGACGCAGTAGCGCAGTGGAGAGCATGGGCTTGACTTGGGATGGAAAAATTCTGTGTTCAAGTCCTTGCCTTAGCCTGTGCAAAGTGTTCTCAGGTAAAACTCTTCACTTCCACACTGCCTCACTCTACCCAGGTGTACAAATGGGTACCAGCAAAATTGTCAGGGAAACTTGACTGAGAGCAGTGGGAGAACCCGAGTTGGACTAGTGTCCCATCGAGGGGGTTTAGCAATACTCCTATTTGCTTCATGTCACAGAAACCAGGGTTAAACACAGGCCTGGTGGGCCTCCAGGCATGACCTCCACGCCTGGTTAGAAATAGTCTTTATTCCGTCTGAGCAGCTGCTCATTTTGAAAACAAGAAGGGCACTTGGTAGAGCTCATACCTCCGCCATGCCCACATGTAAGTATTATTGGTTCTGGATCCAGGAGAGTATCATCCAGACCAACAACAGCTGTGATTAGTTCCTCTTTTAGGGCAGATTCTATTCAGTGCTGAAATTTTATGAAAATCTGTTCATTACATAAGGACATTCCGAATATAAGACGATTCTGGATATGAGACTACTCCCCTTTCTCAAGTCATATTTTGGAAAAAATAGGGTTTTGATGACAAAATCTTGTTTTAGTCACTAAAATTTCTTTGAAAATACTGATAAAACAAACTGGAAGAAAAACCAATATTAAAGATTGCAGGCTGTTGTTTTGCGCCATCTATTGTTGTGAACATGTATTGAGTATAGACATAAAACGCACACACGGGAGGACTGTTATTGTTGGAAGCCTCGTCCACGGAAAATACGACGACCCCATTTCTCCGCTGTGACGTGTCTTTAATGGAACGGCGGAGGCGTCAAAGATAAAACAGGGTCACTTGAGCAAAAGGAGAGGAAATAGTAAACATGCCCGATGGACGAGAGATGCTAATTTACTGAGATTCCGCTGAGAAGTCACTGTTATGTCAAAGACGCAGAGTGCATCGTATGCCTGTTCCGTGGATATATAAAAAGCACCGTTGCCATAAACATATCTCCCCAGCGGGCCACGGAACGAAGTAGATTCCCAGTCCGTTGTGGAAACATATACTGGTGTACGTGCGATTAGGTAGTGATTGTTTTAAAATTTCATTTGATTTCATTTGACACACTCTTTTTACTTGAACAAAAGATTGACCGCGATTCCGTACCATGCTTTCTGTTAACGTTCTGACAAAATGTGCCAGCCCTCCATGCTTAGGGTTGGGCGTGTAAAGTCACCGAACAGGCCTTGTGGTGACGTGTCTCAAATGGAACAGTCGAGGCGTCATAAATCAGACCGGGTCACTTGAGCAGAAGAAAACAAAGGAGTAAACAAGCCCGATGGATGAGAGGTTCGAATTCGCTTGGATTCTGCTGAGAAGTCGCTTTGACGTCAAAGAGCCAGAGTGCATCGAATGTTCATTTTGTTGCTATAACAACAGCACCGTTGATATAAACAACTCTGCCCAGGGGGCCGACGGAAGAATGCTGATTCTCAGTCCGTGTCCAATGCTCATGGAAACATGTCCAGGTGTACGTGCGATTTGGCAGTGATTTTATTTTTATGAAATTAGATTTTAATTGACTCACTCTTTGTTTAAGCAAAAAAATGACCGCAATTCAGTTCCATGCTTTTTGTTTACGTATTGACAAAATGTGCCTGCCCTCCACTTAGCCGTCGGGCTTGTCTTGTGACCAAACAGGCTGTCTGCTGTGACGTGACTTAAATGGATCAGCGGAGGTTTCAAATTCTCCGGCAGCTACAGGTCTCAAAAAAGTTGGGACACTTGTAAAAAGGGGCTTTAAAAGCATTGAATTTCTAAGAGAATCAGCTGAAAGAACATTTCGCAAGTAATTAAGTTAACTGTCATCTGCTGCGCAACATGATTACTTATAAAAGGGTTGTCATTGAGAGGCTGAGTTTCTCAGAAGTAAAGATGGCCAGAAGCTCTCCCACCTGTGAAGGCTTGCATGAAAAAAAAATGTTGAATACTTTAAAAACACTGCTCCTCGACGTTAAATTGCAAAAGCATTGAAGGTCTCATCATCTTCAGTACATGACATCATCAAAAGATTCAGAGTAACTGGAAAAATCTCTGCGTGTAAGGGACTAGGCCGAAACCTTTACTGGATGCCCTTTATCTTCGGACCCTCAGATGCCACTGCATCACTCACCGGCATGATTCTTGGGATTCTGCAATAACAGAGAAAGAAAAAACATCACTGATTATACCTAGAACTGCCACAAGGTCATTTTGACCTCCATTAGTCCCAGTGCAAAAGAATGTAAATGGACTATATAGTGGCTGACTATGGAGCTAGTCAGATTGGCAGCTCAAAGCACTTGACCATAGCCTAAATCCCTCACGTATGCCCATTTATGCAACACATTCATTACACTGACAGCTACGCAAGGCAGTGAACTGCATCTTGGTTGACTGCATTTTGTTACTTTTTGAATGGTGTGCAGGCGCATATATAAGCCAGTTGCTGTCATGACGTCAGAATCAATTTGTTCTCCCATTTTGCAGGTAGAAATTGTGATTGTCACAGAGCTGTCCTTCTATTCATTTAGTTTATTTAGTAAGCTGGTTAGGATACAAGAAAAAGAAATGGATCAGAGGAAATGGATGAATGTAAGTCAGGCTTTGGCAATGCTTCAGGACATGAGTTCTTGTGAGTCAGATGGAGAAGAAATATCAGGGCTCAGTGATGCGTCTAGGTCTAGTGAATCCGACTCTGATTTTTGAAACTGAATGCGACCGTGAGCCACACGGTAAAGGTATCACAGCTGCTGGGCAAACTAAGCCTTTGATGCCAGGAAGGTCACCAAAACTGCATATTTCTTCACGTCATAATGCTTAGGTTTCACAGCATAATTTCAAGTCCAAATACTTTGAAACATTTAAAATTAGCCACAATAGCAAAAAAATTGAAGTTTTAAAGCTCTGACCTCTATACTATTTAATCAATGAAGAATCTTAGCAAAACACCATTTATTGTCCTCCGAATTCTGAAAGTACTTTGAAATGCTTTCACTGAGGCAAGACCTCACAGCTTTAAAGTATTACAAAGAGTGGTGAATTTTTGTCAATAAAGAGGATTCAGTCATATTTCCACGTCATCCATGCCATGATGAGGGGAGACGCAGTAGCGCAGTGGAGAGCATGGGCTTGACTTGGGATGGAAAAATTCTGTGTTCAAGTCCTTGCCTTAGCCTGTGCAAAGTGTTCTCAGGTAAAACTCTTCACTTCCACACTGCCTCACTCTACCCAGGTGTACAAATGGGTACCAGCAAAATTGTCAGGGAAACTTGACTGAGAGCAGTGGGAGAACCCGAGTTGGACTAGTGTCCCATCGAGGGGGTTTAGCAATACTCCTATTTGCTTCATGTCACAGAAACCAGGGTTAAACACAGGCCTGGTGGGCCTCCAGGCATGACCTCCACGCCTGGTTAGAAATAGTCTTTATTCCGTCTGAGCAGCTGCTCATTTTGAAAACAAGAAGGGCACTTGGTAGAGCTCATACCTCCGCCATGCCCACATGTAAGTATTATTGGTTCTGGATCCAGGAGAGTATCATCCAGACCAACAACAGCTGTGATTAGTTCCTCTTTTAGGGCAGATTCTATTCAGTGCTGAAATTTTATGAAAATCTGTTCATTACATAAGGACATTCCGAATATAAGACGATTCTGGATATGAGACTACTCCCCTTTCTCAAGTCATATTTTGGAAAAAATAGGGTTTTGATGACAAAATCTTGTTTTAGTCACTAAAATTTCTTTGAAAATACTGATAAAACAAACTGGAAGAAAAACCAATATTAAAGATTGCAGGCTGTTGTTTTGCGCCATCTATTGTTGTGAACATGTATTGAGTATAGACATAAAACGCACACACGGGAGGACTGTTATTGTTGGAAGCCTCGTCCACGGAAAATACGACGACCCCATTTCTCCGCTGTGACGTGTCTTTAATGGAACGGCGGAGGCGTCAAAGATAAAACAGGGTCACTTGAGCAAAAGGAGAGGAAATAGTAAACATGCCCGATGGACGAGAGATGCTAATTTACTGAGATTCCGCTGAGAAGTCACTGTTATGTCAAAGACGCAGAGTGCATCGTATGCCTGTTCCGTGGATATATAAAAAGCACCGTTGCCATAAACATATCTCCCCAGCGGGCCACGGAACGAAGTAGATTCCCAGTCCGTTGTGGAAACATATACTGGTGTACGTGCGATTAGGTAGTGATTGTTTTAAAATTTCATTTGATTTCATTTGACACACTCTTTTTACTTGAACAAAAGATTGACCGCGATTCCGTACCATGCTTTCTGTTAACGTTCTGACAAAATGTGCCAGCCCTCCATGCTTAGGGTTGGGCGTGTAAAGTCACCGAACAGGCCTTGTGGTGACGTGTCTGAAATGGAACAGTCGAGGCGTCATAAATCAGACCGGGTCACTTGAGCAGAAGAAAACAAAGGAGTAAACAAGCCCGATGGATGAGAGGTTCGAATTCGCTTGGATTCTGCTGAGAAGTCGCTTTGACGTCAAAGAGCCAGAGTGCATCGAATGTTCATTTTGTTGCTATAACAACAGCACCGTTGCTATAAACAACTCTGCCCAGGGGGTCGACGGAAGAATGCTGATTCTCAGTCCGTGTCCAATGCTCATGGAAACATGTCCAGGTGTACGTGCGATTTGGCAGTGATTTTATTTTTATGAAATTAGATTTTAATTGACTCACTCTTTGTTTAAACAAAAAAATGACCGCGATTCAGTAGCATGCTTTCTGTTTACGTATTGACAAAATGTGCCTGCCCTCCACTTAGCCGTCGGGCTTCTCTTGTGACCAAACAGGCTGTCTGCTGTGACGTGACTTAAATGGATCAGCGGAGGTTTCAAATTCTCCGGCAGCTACAGGTCTCAAAAAAGTTGGGACACTTATAAAAAGGGGCTTGAAAAGCATTGAATTTCCAAGAGAATCAGCTGAAAGAACATTTAACTTAATTACTTGCTAACTGTCATCTGCTGCGCAACATGATTACCGGGTACTTATAAAAGGGTTGTCATTGAGAGGCTGAGTTTCTCAGAAGTAAAGATGGCCAGAAGCTCTCCCACCTGTGAAGGCTTGCATGAAAAAAAATTTTGAATACTTTAAAAACACTGCTCCTCGACGTTAAATTGCAAAGGCATTGAAGGTCTCATCATCTTCAGTACATGACATCATCAAAAGATTCAGAGTAACTGGAAAAATCTCTGCGTGTAAGGGACTAGGCCGAAACCTTTTCTGGATGCCCTTTATCTTCGGACCCTCGGATGCCACTGCATCACTCACCGGCATGATTCTTGGGATTCTGCAATAACAGAGAAAGAAAAAACATCACTGATTATACCTAGAACTGCCACAAGGTCATTTTGACCTCCATTAGTCCCAGTGCAAAAGAATGTAAATGGACTATATAGCGGCTGACTATGGAGCTAGTCAGATTGGCAGCTCAAAGCACTTGACAGTAGCCTAAATCCCTCACGTATGCCCATTTATGCAACACATTCATACACTGACGGCTACGCAAGGCAGTCAACTGCATCTTGGTTGACTGCATTTTGTTACTTTTTGAATGGTGTGCAGGCGCATATATAAGCCAGTTGCTGTCATGACGTCAGAATCAATTTGTTCTCCCATTTTGCAGGTAGAAATTGTGATTGTCACAGAGCTGTTCTTCTATTCATTTAGTTTATTTAGTAAGCTGGTTAGGATACAAGAAAAAGAAATGGATCAGAGGAAATGGATGAATGTAAGTCAGGCTTTGGCAATGCTTCAGGACATGAGTTCTTGTGAGTCAGATGGAGAAGAAATATCAGGGCTCAGTGATGCGTCTAGGTCTAGTGAATCCGACTCTGATTTTTGAAACTGAATGCGACCGTGAGCCACACGGTAAAGGTATCACAGCTGCTGGGCAAACTAAGCCTTTGATGCCAGGAAGGTCACCAAAACTGCATATTTCTTCACGTCATAATGCTTAGGTTTCACAGCATAATATCAAGCCCAAATACTTTGAAACATTTAAAATTAGCCACAACATCAAAAAAATTTGAAGTTTTAAAGCTCTGACCTCTGTACTATTTAATCAATGAAGAATCTTAGCAAAACACCATTTATTGTCCTCCGAATTCTGAAAGTACTTTGAAATGCTTTCACTGAGGCAAGACCTCACAGCTTTAAAGTATTACAAAGAGTGGTGCATTTTTGTCAATAAAGAGGATTCAGTCATATTTCCACGTCATCCATGCCATGATGAGGGGAGACGCAGTAGCGCAGTGGAGAGCATGAGCTTGACTTGGTATGGAAAAATTCTGTGTTCAAGTCCTTGCCTTAGCCTGTGCAAAGTGTTCTCAGGTAAAACTCTTCACTTCCACACTGCCTCACTCTACCCAGGTGTACAAATGGGTACCAGCAAAATTGTCAGGGAAACTTGACTGAGAGCAGTGGGAGAACCCGAGTTGGACTAGTGTCCCATCGAGGGGGTTTAGCAATACTCCTATTTGCTTCATGTCACAGAAACCAGGGTTAAACACAGGCCTGGTGGGCCTCCAGGCATGACCTCCACGCCTGGTTAGAAATAGTCTTTATTCCGTCTGAGCAGCTGCTCATTTTGAAAACAAGAAGGGCACTTGGTAGAGCTCATACCTCCGCCATGCCCACATGTAAGTATTATTGGTTCTGGATCCAGGAGAGTATCATCCAGACCAACAACAGCTGTGATTAGTTCCTCTTTTAGGGCAGATTCTATTCAGTGCTGAAATTTTATGAAAATCTGTTCATTACATAAGGACATTCCGAATATAAGACGATTCTGGATATGAGACTACTCCCCTTTCTCAAGTCATATTTTGGAAAAAATAGGGTTTTGATGACAAAATCTTGTTTTAGTCACTAAAGAATAATAATCATCGCAAAAATTTCTTTGAAAATACTGATAAAACAAACTGAAAGAAAAACCAATTTCAAAGATTGAAGGCTGTTGTTTTGCGCCATCTATTGTTGTGAACATGTATTGAGTATAGATATAAAACGCACACACAGGATGACTGTTATTGTTGGAAGCCTAGTCCACGGAAAATACGACGACCCCATTTCTCCGCTGTGACGTGTCTTAAATGGAACGGCGGAGGCGTCAAAGATAAAACAGGGTCACTTGAGCAAAAGGAGAGGAAATAGTAAACATGCCCGATGGACGAGAGATGCTAATTTACTGAGATTCCGCTGAGAAGTCACTGTTATGTCAAAGACGCAGAGTGCATCGTATGCCTGTTCCGTGGATATATAAAAAGCACCGTTGCCATAAACATATCTCCCCAGCGGGTCACGGAACGAAGTAGATTCCCAGTCCGTTGTGGAAACATATACTGGTGTACGTGCGATTAGGTAGTGATTGTTTTTAAATTTCATTTGACATACTCTTTTTAGTTGAACAAAAGATTGACCGAGATTCCGTACCACGCTTTCTGTTAACGTTCTGACAAAATGTGCCAGCCATCCATGCTTAGGGTTGGGCGTGTAAAGTCACCGAACAGGCCTTGTGGTGACGTGTATTAAATGGAACACTCGAGGCGTCATAAATCAGACCGGGTCACTTGAGCAGAACAAAACAAAGGAGCAAACAAGCCCGATGGATCAGAGGTTCGAAATCTCTTGGATTCTGCTGAGAAGTCGCTTTGACGTCAAAGAGCCAGAGTGCATCGAATGTTCATTTTGTTGCTATAACAACAGCGCCGTTGCTATAAACAACTCTGCCCAGGGGGCCGACGGAAGAATGCTGATTCTCAGTCCGTGTCCAATGCTCATGGAAACATGTCCAGGTGTACGTGCGATTTGGCATTGATTTTATTTTTCTGAAATTAGATTTTAATTGACTCACTCGTTGTTTAAGCCAAAAAATGACCGCAATTCAGTTGCATGCTTTTTGTTTACGTATTGAAAAAATGTGCCTGCCCTCCACTTTGCCGTCGGGCTTGTCTTGTGACCAAACAGGCTGTCTGCTGTGACGTGACTTAAATGGATCAGCGGAGGTTTCAAATTCTCCGGCAGCTACAGGTCTCAAAAAAGTTGGGACACTTGTAAAAAGGGGCTTTAAAAGCATTGAATTTCTAAGAGAATCAGCTGAAACAACATTTAGCAAGTAATTAAGTTAACTGTCATCTGCTGCGCAACATGATTACTTATAAAAGGGTTGTCATTGAGAGGCTGAGTTTCTCAGAAGTAAAGATGGCCAGAAGCTCTCCCACCTGTGAAGGCTTGCATGAAAAAAAATGTTGAAAAATGCATGAAAAAAAATGTTGAATACTTTAAAAACACTGCTCCTCGACGCTAAATTGCAAAAGCATTGAAGGTCTCATCATCTTCAGTACATGACATCATCAAAAGATTCAGAGTAACTGGAAAAATCTCTGCGTGTAAGGGACTAGGCCGAAACCTTTACTGGATGCCCTTTATCTTCGGACCCTCAGATGCCACTGCATCACTCACCGGCATGATTCTTGGGATTCTGCAATAACAGAGAAAGAAAAAACATCACTGATTATACCTAGAACTGCCACAAGGTCATTTTGACCTCCATTAGTCCCAGTGCAAAAGAATGTAAATGGACTATATAGCGGCTGACTATGGAGCTAGTCAGATTGGCAGCTCAAAGCACTTGACCATAGCCTAAATCCCTCACGTATGCCCATTTATGCAACACATTCATTACACTGACGGCTACGCAAGGCAGTCAACTGCATCTTGGTTGACTGCATTTTGTTACTTTTTGAATGGTGTGCAGGCGCATATATAAGCCAGTTGCTGTCATGACGTCAGAATCAATTTGTTCTCCCATTTTGCAGGTAGAAATTGTGATTGTCACAGAGCTGTTCTTCTATTCATTTAGTTTTTTTAATAAGCTGGTTAGGATACAAGAAAAATGGATCAGAGGAAATGGATGAATGTAAGTCAGGCTTTGGCAATGCTTCAGGACATGAGTTCTTGTGAGTCAGATGGAGAAGAAATATCAGGGCTCAGTGATGCGTCTAGGTCTAGTGAATCCGACTCCGATTTTGAAACTGAATGCGATCGTGAGCCACACGGTAAAGGTATCACAGCTGCTGGGCAAACTAAGCCTTTGATGCCAGGAAGGTCACCAAAACTGCATATTTATTCACGTCATAATGCTTAGGTTTCACAGCATAATTTCAAGTCCAAATACTTTGAAACATTTAAAATTAGCCACAATAGCAAAAAAATTGAAGTTTTAAAGCTCTGACCTCTATACTATTTAATCAATGAAGAATCTTAGCAAAACACCATTTATTGTCCTCCGAATTCTGAAAGTACTTTGAAATGCTTTCACTGAGGCAAGACCTCACAGCTTTAAAGTATTACAAAGAGTGGTGCATTTTTGTCAATAAAGAGGATTCAGTCATATTTCCACGTCATCCATGCCATGATGAGGGGAGACGCAGTAGCGCAGTGGAGAGCATGGGCTTGACTTGGGATGGAAAAATTCTGTGTTCAAGTCCTTGCCTTAGCCTGTGCAAAGTGTTCTCAGGTAAAACTCTTCACTTCCACACTGCCTCACTCTACCCAGGTGTACAAATGGGTACCAGCAAAATTGTCAGGGAAACTTGACTGAGAGCAGTGGGAGAACCCGAGTTGGACTAGTGTCCCATCGAGGGGGTTTAGCAATACTCCTATTTGCTTCATGTCACAGAAACCAGGGTTAAACACAGGCCTGGTGGGCCTCCAGGCATGACCTCCACGCCTGGTTAGAAATAGTCTTTATTCCGTCTGAGCAGCTGCTCATTTTGAAAACAAGAAGGGCACTTGGTAGAGCTCATACCTCCGCCATGCCCACATGTAAGTATTATTGGTTCTGGATCCAGGAGAGTATCATCCAGACCAACAACAGCTGTGATTAGTTCCTCTTTTAGGGCAGATTCTATTCAGTGCTGAAATTTTATGAAAATCTGTTCATTACATAAGGACATTCCGAATATAAGACGATTCTGGATATGAGACTACTCCCCTTTCTCAAGTCATATTTTGGAAAAAATAGGGTTTTGATGACAAAATCTTGTTTTAGTCACTAAAGAATAATAATCATCGCAAAAATTTCTTTGAAAATACTGATAAAACAAACTGGAAGAAAAACCAATATTAAAGATTGCAGGCTGTTGTTTTGCGCCATCTATTGTTGTGAACATGTATTGAGTATAGACATAAAACGCACACACAGGAGGACTGTTATTGTTGGAAGCCTAGTCCACGGAAAATACGACGACCCCATTTCTCCGCTGTGACGTGTCTTTAATGGAACGGCGGAGGCGTCAAAGATAAAACAGGGTCACTTGAGCAAAAGGAGAGGAAATAGTAAACATGCCCGATGGACGAGAGATGCTAATTTACTGAGATTCCGCTGAGAAGTCACTGTTATGTCAAAGACGCAGCGTGCATCGTATGCCTGTTCCGTGGATATATAACAAGCACCGTTGCCATAAACATATCTCCCCAGCGGGCCACGGAACGAAGTAGATTCCCAGTCCGTTGTGGAAACATATACTGGTGTACGTGCGATTAGGTAGTGATTGTTTTAAAATTTCATTTGATTTCATTGGACACACTCTTTTTACTTGAACAAAAGATTGACCGCGATTCCGTACCATGCTTTCTGTTAACGTTCTGACAAAATGTGCCAGCCCTCCATGCTTAGGGTTGGGCGTGTAAAGTCACCGAACAGGCCTTGTGGTGACGTGTCTCAAATGGAACACTCGAGGCGTCATAAATCAGACCGGGTCACTTGAGCAGAAGAAAACAAAGGAGTAAACAAGCCCGATGGATGAGAGGTTCGAATTCGCTTGGATTCTGCTGAGAAGTCGCTTTGACGTCAAAGAGCCAGAGTGCATCGAATGTTCATTTTGTTGCTATAACAACAGCGCCGTTGCTATAAACAACTCTGCCCAGGGGGCCGACGGAAGAATGCTGATTATCAGTCCGTGTCCAATGCTCATGGAAACATGTCCAGGTGTACGTGCGATTTGGCAGTGATTTTATTTTTATGAAATTAGATTTTAATTGACTCACTCTTTGTTTAAGCAAAAAAAATGACCGCAATTCAGTTGCATGCTTTTTGTTTACGTATTGACAAAATGTGCCTGCCCTCCACTTAGCCGTCGGGCTTGTCTTGTGACCAAACAGGCTGTCTGCTGTGACGTGACTTAAATGGATCAGCGGAGGTTTCAAATTCTCCGGCAGCTACAGGTCTCAAAAAAGTTGGGACACTTGTAAAAAGGGGCTTTAAAAGCATTGAATTTCTAAGAGAATCAGCTGAAAGAACATTTAGCAAGTAATTAAGTTAACTGTCATCTGCTGCGCAACATGATTACTTATAAAAGGGTTGTCATTGAGAGGCTGAGTTTCTCAGAAGTAAAGATGGCCAGAAGCTCTCCCACCTGTGAAGGCTTGCATGAAAAAAAATGTTGAAAAATGCATGAAAAAAAATGTTGAATACTTTAAAAACACTGCTCCTCGACGCTAAATTGCAAAAGCATTGAAGGTCTCATCATCTTCAGTACATGACATCATCAAAAGATTCAGAGTAACTGGAAAAATCTCTGCGTATAAGCGACTAGGCCGAAACCTTTACTGGATGCCCTTTATCTTCGGACCCTCAGATGCCACTGCATCACTCACCGGCATGATTCTTGGGATTCTGCAATAACAGAGAAAGAAAAAACATCACTGATTATACCTAGAACTGCCACAAGGTCATTTTGACCTCCATTAGTCCCAGTGCAAAAGAATGTAAATGGACTATATAGCGGCTGACTATGGAGCTAGTCAGATTGGCAGCTCAAAGCACTTGACCATAGCCTAAATCCCTCACGTATGCCCATTTATGCAACACATTCATTACACTGACGGCTACGCAAGGCAGTCAACTGCATCTTGGTTGACTGCATTTTGTTACTTTTTGAATGGTGTGCAGGCGCATATATAAGCCAGTTGCTGTCATCACGTCAGAATCAATTTGTTCTCCCATTTTGCAGGTAGAAATTGTGATTATCACAGAGCTGTTCTTCTATTCATTTAGTTTATTTAGTAAGCTGCTTAGGATACAAGAAAAAGAAATGGATCAGAGGAAATGGATGAATGTAAGTCAGGCTTTGGCAATGCTTCAGGACATGAGTTCTTGTGAGTCAGATGGAGAAGAAATATCAGGGCTCAGTGATGCGTCTAGGTCTAGTGAATCCGACTCCGATTTTGAAACTGAATGCGATCGTGAGCCACACGGTAAAGGTATCACAGCTGCTGGGCAAACTAAGCCTTTGATGCCAGGAAGGTCACCAAAACTGCATATTTATTCACGTCATAATGCTTAGGTTTCACAGCATAATTTCAAGTCCAAATACTTTGAAACATTTAAAATTAGCCACAATAGCAAAAAAATTGAAGTTTTAAAGCTCTGACCTCTATACTATTTAATCAATGAAGAATCTTAGCAAAACACCATTTATTGTCCTCCGAATTCTGAAAGTACTTTGAAATGCTTTCACTGAGGCAAGACCTCACAGCTTTAAAGTATTACAAAGAGTGGTGCATTTTTGTCAATAAAGAGGATTCAGTCATATTTCCACGTCATCCATGCCATGATGAGGGGAGACGCAGTAGCGCAGTGGAGAGCATGGGCTTGACTTGGGATGGAAAAATTCTGTGTTCAAGTCCTTGCCTTAGCCTGTGCAAAGTGTTCTCAGGTAAAACTCTTCACTTCCACACTGCCTCACTCTACCCAGGTGTACAAATGGGTACCAGCAAAATTGTCAGGGAAACTTGACTGAGAGCAGTGGGAGAACCCGAGTTGGACTAGTGTCCCATCGAGGGGGTTTAGCAATACTCCTATTTGCTTCATGTCACAGAAACCAGGGTTAAACACAGGCCTGGTGGGCCTCCAGGCATGACCTCCACGCCTGGTTAGAAATAGTCTTTATTCCGTCTGAGCAGCTGCTCATTTTGAAAACAAGAAGGGCACTTGGTAGAGCTCATACCTCCGCCATGCCCACATGTAAGTATTATTGGTTCTGGATCCAGGAGAGTATCATCCAGACCAACAACAGCTGTGATTAGTTCCTCTTTTAGGGCAGATTCTATTCAGTGCTGAAATTTTATGAAAATCTGTTCATTACATAAGGACATTCCGAATATAAGACGATTCTGGATATGAGACTACTCCCCTTTCTCAAGTCATATTTTGGAAAAAATAGGGTTTTGATGACAAAATCTTGTTTTAGTCACTAAAGAATAATAATCATCGCAAAAATTTCTTTGAAAATACTGATAAAACAAACTGGAAGAAAAACCAATATTAAAGATTGCAGGCTGTTGTTTTGCGCCATCTATTGTTGTGAACATGTATTGAGAATAGACATAAAACGCACACACAGGAGGACTGTTATTGTTGGAAGCCTAGTCCACGGAAAATACGACGACCCCATTTCTCCGCTGTGACGAGTCTTTAATGGAACGGCGGAGGCGTCAAAGATAAAACAGGGTCACTTGAGCAAAAGGAGAGGAAATAGTAAACATGCCCGATGGACGAGAGATGCTAATTTACTGAGATTCCGCTGAGAAGTCACTGTTATGTCAAAGACGCAGAGTGCATCGTATGCCTGTTCCGTGGATATATAAAAAGCACCGTTGCCATAAAAATATCTCCCCAGCGGGCCACGGAACGAAGTAGATTCCCAGTCCGTTGTGGAAACATATACTGGTGTACGTGCGATTAGGTAGTGATTGTTTTAAAATTTCATTTGATTTCATTTGACACACTTTTTACTTGAACAAAAGATTGACCGCGATTCCGTACCATGCTTTCTGTTAACGTTCTGACAAAATGTGCCAGCCCTCCATGCTTAGGGTTGGGCGTGTAAAGTCACCGAACAGGCCTTGTGGTGACGTGTCTCAAATGGAACACTCGAGGCGTCATAAATCAGACCGGGTCACTTGAGCAGAAGAAAACAAAGGAGTAAACAAGCCCGATGGATGAGAGGTTCGAATTCGCTTGGATTCTGCTGAGAAGTCGCTTTGACGTCAAAGAGCCAGAGTGCATCGAATGTTCATTTTGTTGCTATAACAACAGCGCCGTTGCTATAAACAACTCTGCCCAGGGGGCCGACGGAAGAATGCTGATTATCAGTCCGTGTCCAATGCTCATGGAAACATGTCCAGGTGTACGTGCGATTTGGCAGTGATTTTATTTTTATGAAATTAGATTTTAATTGACTCACTCTTTGTTTAAGCAAAAAAATGACCGCAATTCAGTTGCATGCTTTTTGTTTACGTATTGACAAAATGTGCCTGCCCTCCACTTAGCCGTCGGGCTTGTCTTGTGACCAAACAGGCTGTCTGCTGTGACGTGACTTAAATGGATCAGCGGAGGTTTCAAATTCTCCGGCAGCTACAGGTCTCAAAAAAGTTGGGACACTTGTAAAAGGGGTCTTTAAAAGCATTGAATTTCGAAGAGAATCAGCTGAAAGAACATTTAGCAAGTAATTAAGTTAACTGTCATCTGCTGCGCAACATGATTACTTATAAAAGGGTTGTCATTGAGAGGCTGAGTTTCTCACATCTATTGTTGTGAACATGTATTGAGTATAGACATAAAACGCGCACACAGGAAAGCTGTTATTGTTGGAAGCCTAGTCCACGGAAAATACAACGACCCCATTTCTCCGCTGTGACGTGTCTTTAATGGAACGGCGGAGGCGTCAAAGATAAAACAGGGTCACTTGAGCAAAAGGAGAGGAAATAGTAAACATGCCCGATGGACGAGAGATGCTAATTTACTGAGATTCCGCTGAGAAGTCACTGTTATGTCAAAGACGCAGAGTGCATCGTATGCCTGTTCCGTGGATATATAAAAAGCACCGTTGCCATAAACATATCTCCCCAGCGGGCCACGGAACGAAGTAGATTCCCAGTCCGTTGTGGAAACATAATATGTTTCCACAACGGACTGGGAATCTACTTATAGATACTGGTGTACGTGCGATTAGGTAGTGATTGTTTTAAAATTTCATTTGATTTCATTTGACACACTCTTTTTACTTGAACAAAAGATTGACCGCGATTCCGTACCATGCTTTCTGTTAACGTTCTGACAAAATGTGCCAGCCCTCCATGCTTAGGGTTGGGCGTGTAAAGTCACCGAACAGGCCTTGTGGTGACGTGTCTCAAATGGAACACTCGCGGCGTCATAAATCAGACCGGGTCACTTGAGCAGAAGAAAACAAAGGAGTAAACAAGCCCGATGGATGAGAGGTTCGAATTCGCTTGGATTCTGCTGAGAAGTCGCTTTGACGTCAAAGAGCCAGAGTGCATCGAATGTTCATTTTGTTGCTATAACAACAGCGCCGTTGCTATAAACAACTCTGCCCAGGGGGCCGACGGAAGAATGCTGATTCTCAGTCCGTGTCCAATGCTCATGGAAACATGTCCAGGTGTACGTGCGATTTGGCAGTGATTTTATTTTTATGAAATTAGATTTTAATTGACTCACTCTTTGTTTCAGCAAAAAAATGACCGCAATTCAGTTGCATGCTTTTTGTTTACTTATTGACAAAATGTGCCTGCCCTCCACTTAGCCGTCGGGCTTGTCTTGTGACCAAACAGGCTGTCTGCTGTGACGTGACTTAAATGGATCAGCGGAGGTTTCAAATTCTCCGGCAGCTACAGGTCTCAAAAAAGTTGGGACACTTGTAAAAAGGGGCTTTAAAAGCATTGAATTTCTAAGAGAATCAGCTGAAAGAACATTTAGCAAGTAATTAAGTTAACTGTCATCTGCTGCGCAACATGATTATTTATAAAAGGGTTGTCATTGAGAGGCTGAGTTTCTCAGAAGTAAAGATGGCCAGAAGCTCTCCCACCTGTGAAGGCTTGCATGAAAAAAAATGTTGAAAAATGCATGAAAAAAAATGTTGAATACTTTAAAAACACTGCTCCTCGACGCTAAATTGCAAAAGCATTGAAGGTCTCATCATCTTCAGTACATGACATCATCAAAAGATTCAGAGTAACTGGAAAAATCTCTGCGTGTAAGGGACTAGGCCGAAACCTTTACTGGATGCCCTTTATCTTCGGACCCTCAGATGCCACTGCATCACTCACCGGCATGATTCTTGGGATTCTGCAATAATAGAGAAAGAAAAAACATCACTGATTATACCTAGAACTGCCAAAAGGTCATTTTGACCTCCATTAGTCCCAGTGCAAAAGAATGTAAATGGACTATATAGCGGCTGACTATGGAGCTAGTCAGATTGGCAGCTCAAAGCACTTGACAGTAGCCTAATACCTCACGTATGCCCATTTATGCAACACATTCATACACTGACGGCTACGCATGGCAGTCAACTGCATCTTGGTTGACTGCATTTGGTTACTTTTTGAATGGTGTGCAGGCGCATATATAAGCCAGTTGCTGTCATGACGTCAGAATCAATTTCTTCTCCCATTTTGCAGGTAGAAATTGTGATTGTCACAGAGCTGTTCTTCTATTCATTTAGTTTATTTAGTAAGCTGGTTAGGATACCAGTAAAAGAAATGGATCAGAGGAAATGGATGAATGTAAGTCAGGCTTTGGCAAAGCTTCAGGACATGAGTTCTTGTGAGTCAGATGGAGAAGAAATATCAGGGCTCAGTGGATCCGTCTAGGTCTAGTGAATCCGACTCCGATTTTGAAACTGAATGCGATCGTGAGCCACACGGTAAAGGTATCACAGCGGCTGGGCAAACTAAGCCTTTAATGCCAGGAAGGTCACCAAAATTGGATATTTATTCATGTCATAATGCTTAGGTTTCACAGCATAATTTCAAGTCCAAATACTTTGAAACATTTAAAATTAGCCACAATAGCCAACAAATTGAAGCTTTAAAGCTCTGACCTCTATACTATTTAATCAATGAAGAATCTTTGCAAAACACCATTTATTGTCCTCCGAATTCTGAATGTACTTTGAAATGCTTTCATTGAGGCAACACCTCACAGCTTAAACGTATTACAAAGAGTGGTGAATTTTTGTCAATAAAGAGGATGCAGTCATATTTCCACGTCATCCATGCCATGATGAAGGGAGACGCAGTAGCGCAGTGGAGAGCATGGGCTTGACTTGGGATGGAAAAATTCTGTGTTCAAGTCCTTGCCTTAGCCTGTGCAAAGTGTTCTCAGGTAAAACTCTTCACTTCCACACTGCCTCACTCTACCCAGGTGTACAAATGGGTACCAGCAAAATTGTCAGGGAAACTTGACTGAGAGCAATGGGAGAACCCGAGTTGGACTAGTGTCCCATCGAGGGGGTTTAGCAATACTCCTATTTGCTTCATGTCACAGAAACCAGGGTTAAACACAGGCCTGGTGGGCCTCCAGGCATGACCTCCACGCCTGGTTAGAAATAGTCTTTATTCCGTCTGAGCAGCTGCTCATTTTGAAAACAAGAAGGGCAATTGGTAGAGCTCATACCTCCTCTATGCCCACATGTAAGTATTATTGGTTCTGGATCCAGGAGAGTATCATCCAGACCAACAACAGCTGTGATTAGTTCCTCTTTTAGGGCAGATTCTATTCAGTGCTGAAATTTTATGAAAATCTGTTCATTACATAAGGACATTCCGAATATAAGACGATTCTGGATATGAGACTACTCCCCTTTCTCAAGTCATATTTTGGAAAAAATAGGGTTTTGATGACAAAATCTTGTTTTAGTCACTAAAGAATAATAATCATCGCAAAAATTTCTTTGAAAATACTGATAAAACAAACTGGAAGAAAAACCAATATTAAAGATTGCAGGCTGTTGTTTTGCGCCATCTATTGTTGTGAACATGTATTGAGTATAGACATAAAACGCACACACAGGAGGACTGTTATTGTTGGAAGCTTAGTCCACGGAAAATACGACGACCCCATTTCTCCGCTGTGACGTGTCTTTAATGGAACGGCGGAGGCGTCAAAGATAAAACAGGGTCACTTGAGCAAAAGGAGAGGAAATAGTAAACATGCCCGATGGACGAGAGATGCTAATTTACTGAGATTCCGCTGAGAAGTCACTGTTATGTCAAAGACGCAGAGTGCATCGTATGCCTGTTCCGCGGATATATAAAAAGCACCGTTGCCATAAACATATCTCCCCAGCGGGCCACGGAACGAAGTAGATTCCCAGTCCGTTGTGGAAACATATACTGGTGTACGTGCGATTAGGTAGTGATTGTTTTAAAATTTCATTTGATTTCATTTGACACACTCTTTTTACTTGAACAAAAGATTGACCGCGATTCCGTACCATGCTTTCTGTTAACGTTCTGACAAAATGTGCCAGCCCTCCATGCTTAGGGTGGGGCGTGTAAAGTCACCGAACAGGCCTTGTGGTGACGTGTCTCAAATGGAACACTCGCGGCGTCATAAATCAGACCGGGTCACTGGAGCAGAAGAAAACAAAGGAGTAAACAAGCCCGATGGATGAGAGGTTCGAATTCGCTTGGATTCTGCTGAGAAGTCACTTTGACGTCAAAGAGCCAGAGTGCATCGAATGTTCATTTTGTTGCTATAACAACAGCACCGTTGCAATAAACAACTCCGCCCAGGGGGCCGACGGAAGAATGCTGATTCTCAGTCCGTGTCCAATGCTCATGGAAACATGTCCAGGTGTACGTGCGATTTGGCATTGATTTTATTTTTCTGAAATTAGATTTTAATTGACTCACTCGTTGTTTAAGCCAAAAAATGACCGCAATTCAGTTGCATGCTTTTTGTTTACGTATTGAAAAAATGTGCCTGCCCTCCACTTTGCCGTCGGGCTTGTCTTGTGACCAAACAGGCTGTCTGCTGTGACGTGACTTAAATGGATCAGCGGAGGTTTCAAATTCTCCGGCAGCTACAGGTCTCAAAAAAGTTGGGACACTTGTAAAAAGGGGCTTTAAAAGCATTGAATTTCTAAGAGAATCAGCTGAAACAACATTTAGCAAGTAATTAAGTTAACTGTCATCTGCTGCGCAACATGATTACTTATAAAAGGGTTGTCATTGAGAGGCTGAGTTTCTCAGAAGTAAAGATGGCCAGAAGCTCTCCCACCTGTGAAGGCTTGCATGAAAAAAAATGTTGAAAAATGCATGAAAAAAAATGTTGAATACTTTAAAAACACTGCTCCTCGACGCTAAATTGCAAAAGCATTGAAGGTCTCATCATCTTCAGTACATGACATCATCAAAAGATTCAGAGTAACTGGAAAAATCTCTGCGTGTAAGGGACTAGGCCGAAACCTTTACTGGATGCCCTTTATCTTCGGACCCTCAGATGCCACTGCATCACTCACCGGCATGTTTCTTGGGATTCTGCAATAACAGAGAAAGAAAAAACATCACTGATTATACCTAGAACTGCCACAAGGTCATTTTGACCTCCATTAGTCCCAGTGCAAAAGAATGTAAATGGACTATATAGCGGCTGACTATGGAGCTAGTCAGATTGGCAGCTCAAAGCACTTGACCATAGCCTTAATCCCTCACGTATGCCCATTTATGCAACACATTCATTACACTGACGGCTACGCAAGGCAGTCAACTGCATCTTGGTTGACTGCATTTTGTTACTTTTTGAATGGTGTGCAGGCGCATATATAAGCCAGTTGCTGTCATGACGTCAGAATCAATTTGTTCTCCCATTTTGCAGGTAGAAATTGTGATTGTCACAGAGCTGTTCTTCTATTCATTTAGTTTATTTAGTAAGCTGGTTAGGATACAAGAAAAAGAAATGGATCAGAGGAAATGGATGAATGTAAGTCAGGCTTTGGCAATGCTTCAGGACATGAGTTCTTGTGAGTCAGATGGAGAAGAAATATAAGGGCTCAGTGATGCGTCTAGGTCTAGTGAATCCGACTCCGATTTTGAAACTGAATGCGATCGTGAGCCACACGGTAAAGGTATCACAGCTGCTGGGCAAACTAAGCCTTTGATGCCAGGAAGGTCACCAAAACTGCATATTTATTCACGTCATAATGCTTAGGTTTCACAGCATAATTTCAAGTCCAAATACTTTGAAACATTTAAAATTAGCCACAATAGCAAAAAAATTGAAGTTTTAAAGCTCTGACCTCTATACTATTGAATCAATGAAGAATCTTAGCAAAACACCATTTATTGTCCTCCGAATTCTGAAAGTACTTTGAAATGCTTTCACTGAGGCAAGACCTCACAGCTTTAAAGTATTACAAACAGTGGTGCATTTTTGTCAATAAAGAGGATTCAGTCATATTTCCACGTCATCCATGCCATGATGAGGGGAGACGCAGTAGCGCAGTGGAGAGCATGGGCTTGACTTGGTATGGAAAAATTCTGTGTTCAAGTCCTTGCCTTAGCCTGTGCAAAGTGTTCTCAGGTAAAACTCTTCACTTCCACACTGCCTCACTCTACCCAGGTGTACAAATGGGTACCAGCAAAATTGTCAGGGAAACTTGACTGAGAGCAGTGGGAGAACCCGAGTTGGACTAGTGTCCCATCGAGGGGGTTTAGCAATACTCCTATTTGCTTCATGTCACAGAAACCAGGGTTAAACACAGGCCTGGTGGGCCTCCAGGCATGACCTCCACGCCTGGTTAGAAATAGTCTTTATTCTGTCTGAGCAGCTGCTCATTTTGAAAATAAGAAGGGCACTTGGTAGAGCTCATACCTCCGCCATGCCCACATGTAAGTATTATTGGTTCTGGATCCAGGAGAGTATCATCCAGACCAACAACAGCTGTGATTAGTTCCTCTTTTAGGGCAGATTCTATTCAGTGCTGAAATTTTATGAAAATCTGTTCATTACATAAGGACATTCCGAATATAAGACGATTCTGGATATGAGACTACTCCCCTTTCTCAAGTCAAATTTTGGAAAAAATAGGGTTTTGATGACAAAATCTTGTTTTAGTCACTAAAGAATAATAATCATCGCAAAAATTTCTTTGAAAATACTGATAAAACAAACTGAAAGAAAAACCAATATTTAAGAATGCAGGCTGTTGTTTTGCGCCATCTATTGTTGTGAACATGTATTGAGTATAGATATAAAACGCACACACAGGATGACTGTTATTGTTGGAAGCCTAGTCCACGGAAAATACGACGACCCCATTTCTCCGCTGTGACGTGTCTTTAATGGAACGGCGGAGGCGTCAAAGATAAAACAGGGTCACTTGAGCAAAAGGAGAGGAAATAGTAAACATGCCCGATGGACGAGAGATGCTAATTTACTGAGATTCCGCTGAGAAGTCACTGTTATGTCAAAGACGCAGAGTGCATCGTATGCCTGTTCCGTGGATATATAAAAAGCACCGTTGCCATAAACATATCTCCCCAGCGGGCCACGGAACGAAGTAGATTCCCAGTCCGTTGTGGAAACATATACTGGTGTACGCGCGATTAGGTAGTGATTGTTTTAAAATTTCATTTGATTTCATTTGACACACTCTTTTTACTTGAACAAAAGATTGACCGCGATTCCGTACCATGCTTTCTGTTAACGTTCTGACAAAATGTGCCAGCCCTCCATGCTTTGGGTTGGGCGTGTAAAGTCACCGAACAGGCCTTGTGGTGACGTGTTTTAAATGGAACACTCGAGGCGTCATAAATCAGACCGGGTCACTTGAGCAGAAAAAAACAAAGGAGTAAACAAGCCCGATGGATGAGAGGTTCGAATTCTCTTGGATTCTGCTGAGAAGTCGCTTTGACGTCAAAGAGCCAGAGTGCATCGAATGTTCATTTTGTTGCTATAACAACAGCACCGTTGCTATAAACAACTCTGCCCAGGGAGCCGACGGAAGAATGCTGATTCTCAGTCCGTGTCCAATGCTCATGGAAAGATGTCCAGGAGTACGTGCGATTTGGCAGTGACTTTATTTTTATGAAATTAGATTTTAATTGACTCACTCTTTGTTTAAACAAAAAAAAAAAAAAAATGCGCGATTCAGTAGCATGCTTTCTGTTTACGTATTGACAAAATGTGCCTGCCCTCCACTTAGCCGTCGGGCTTGTCTTGTGACCAAACAGGCTCTGCTGTGACGTGACTTAAATGGATCAGCGGAGGTTTCAAATTCTCCGGCAGCTACAGGTCTCAAAAAAGTTGGGACACTTGTAAAAAGGGGCTTTTAAAGCATTGAATTTCTAAGAGAATCAGCTGAAAGAACATTTAGCAAGAAATTAAGTTAACTGTCATCTGCTGCGCAACATGATTACTTATAAAAGGGTTGTCATTGAGAGGCTGAGTTTCTCAGAAGTAAAGATGGCCAGAAGCTCTCCCACCTGTGAAGGCTTGCATAAAAAAAAATGTTGAATACTTTAAAAACACTGCTCCTCGACGTTAAATTGCAAAGGCATTGAAGGTCTCATCATCTTCAGTACATGACATCATCAAAAGATTCAGAGTAACTGGAAAAATCTCTGCCTGTAAGGGACTAGGCCGAGACCTTTACTGGATGCCCTTTATCTTTGGACCCTCAGATGCCACTGCATCACTCACCGGCATGATTCTTGGGATTCTGCAATAATAGAGAAAGAAAAAACATCACTGATTATACCTAGAACTGCCACAAGGTCATTCTGACCTCCATTAGTCCCAGTGCAAAAGAATGTAAATGGACTATATAGGGGCTGACTATGGAGCTATTCAGATTGGCAGCTCAAAGCACTTGACAGTAGCCTAATACCTCACGTATGCCCATTTATGCAACACATTCATACACTGACGGCTACGCAAGGCAGTCAACTGCATCTTGGTTGACTGCATTTTGTTACTTTTAGAATGGTGTGCAGGCGCATATATAAGCCAGTTGCTGTCATGACGTCAGAATCAATTTGTTCTCCCATTTTGCAGGTAGAAATTGTGATTGTCACAGAGCTGTTCTTCTATTCATTTAGTTTATTTAGTAAGCTGGTTAGGATACAAGAAAAAGAAATTAATCAGAGGAAATGGATGAATGTAAGTCAGGCTTTGGCAAAGCTTCAGGACATGAGTTCTTGTGAGTCAGTTGGAGAAGAAATATCAGGGCTCAGTGATGCTTCTAGGTCTAGTGAATCCGACTCCGATTTTGAAACTGAATGCGATCGTGAGCCACACGGTAAAGGTATCACAGCTGCTGGGCAAACTAAGCCTTTGATGCCAGGAAGGTCACCAAAACTGGATATTTATTCATGTCATAACGCTTAGGTTTCACAGCATAATTTCAAGTCCAAATACTTTGAAACATTTAAAATTAGCCACAATAGCCAACAAATTGAAGCTTTAAAGCTCTGACCTCTATACTATTTAATCAATGAAGAATCTTAGCAAAACACCATTTATTGTCCTCTGAATTCTGAAAGTACTTTGAAATGCTTTCACTGAGGCAACACCTCACAGCTTAAAAGTATTACAAAGAGTGGTGCATTTTTGTCAATAAAGAGGATGCAGCCATATTTCCACGTCATCCATGCCATGATGAAGGGAGACGCAGTAGCGCAGTGGAGAGCATGGGCTTGACTTGGGATGGAAAGATTCTGTGTTCCAGTCCTTGCCTTAGCCTGTGCAAAGTGTTCTCAGGCAAAACTCTTCACTTCCACACTGCCTCACTCTACCCAGGTGTACAAATGGGTCCCAGCAAAATTGTCAGGGAAACTTGACTGAGAGCAGTGGGAGAACCCGAGTTGGACTAGTGTCCTATCGAGGGGGTTTAGCAATACTCCTATTTGCTTCATGTCACAGAAACCAGGGTTAAACACAGGCCTGGTGGGCCACCAGGCATGACCTCCACGCCTGGTTAGAAATAGTCTTTATTACGTCTGAGCAGCTGCTCATTTTGAAAACAAGAAGGGCACTTGGTAGAGCTCATACCTCCGCCAAGCCCACATGTAAGTATTATTGGTTCTGGATCCAGGAGAGTATCATCCAGACCAACAACAGCTGTAATTAGTTCCTCTTTTAGGGCAGATTCTATTCAGTGCTGAAATTTTCTGAAAATCTGTTCATTACATAAGGACATACCGAATTGTTCCGAATATAAGACGATTCTGGATATGAGACTACTCCCCTTTCTCAAGTCATATTTTGGAAAAAATAGGGTTTTGATGACAAAATCTTGTTTTAGTCACTTAAGAATAATAATCATCGCAAAAATTTCTTTGAAAATACTGATAAAACAAACTGAAAGAAAAACCAATATAAAACATTGCAGGCTGTTGTTTTGCGCCATCTATTGTTGTGAACATGTATTGAGTATAGACTATAAAACGCACACACAGGATGACTGTTATTGTTAGAAGCCTAGTCCACGGAAAATACGACGACCCCATTTCTCCGCTGTGACGTGTCTTTAATGGAACGGCGGAGGCGTCAAAGATAAAACAGGGTCACTTGAGCAAAAAGAGAGGAAATAGTAAACATGCCCGATGGACGAGAGATGCTAATTTACTGAGATTCCGCAGAGAAGTCACTGTTATGTCAAAGACGCAGAGTGCATCGTATGCCTGTTCCGTGGATATGTAAAAAGCACCGTTGCCATAAACATATCTCCCCAGCGGGCCACAGTACGAAGTAGATTCCCAGTCCGTCGTGGAAACATATACTGGTGTACGTGCGATTAGGTAGTGATTGTTTTTAAATTTCATTTGATTTCATTTGACACACTCTTTTTACTTGAACAAAAGATTGACCGCGATTCCGTACCATGCTTTCTGTTAACGTTCTGACAAAATGTGGCAGCCCTCCATGCTTACGGTCAGGCGTGTAAAGTCACCGAACAGGCCTTGTGGTGACGTGTCTTAAATGGAACACTCGAGGCGTCATAAATCAGACCGGGTCACTTGAGCAGAAGAAAACAAAGGAGTAAACAAGCCCGATGGATGAGAGGTTCGAATTCTCTTGGATTCTGCTGAGAAGTCGCTTTGACGTCAAAGAGCCAGAGTGCATCGAATGTTCATTTTGTTGCTATAACAACAGCACCGTTGCTATAAACAACTCTGCCCAGGGAGCCGACGGAAGAATGCTGATTCTCAGTCCGTGTCCAATGCTCATGGAAAGATGTCCAGGAGTACGTGCGATTTGGCAGTGACTTTATTTTTATGAAATTAGATTTTAATTGACTCACTCTTTGTTTAAACAAAAAAAAAAAAAAAATGCGCGATTCAGTAGCATGCTTTTTGTTTACGTATTGACAAAATGTGCCTGCCCTCCACTTAGCCGTCGGGCTTGTCTTGTGACCAAACAGGCTGTCTGCTGTGACGTGACTTAAATGGATCAGCGGAGGTTTCAAATTCTCCGGCAGCTACAGGTCTCAAAAAAGTTGGGACACTTGAAAAAAGGGGCTTTAAAAGCAATGAATTTCTAAGAGAATCAGCTGAAAGAACATTTAGCAAGTAATTAAGTTAACTGTCATCTGCTGCGCAACATGATTACTTATAAAAGGGTTGTCATTGAGAGGCTGAGTTTCTCAGAAGTAAAGATGGCCAGAAGCTCTCCCACCTGTGAAGGCTTGCATGAAAAAAAAATGTTGAATACTTTAAAAACACTGCTCCTCGACGTTAAATTGCAAAAGCATTGAAGGTCTCATCATCTTCAGTACATGACATCATCAAAAGATTCAGAGTAACTGGAAAAATCTCTGCGTGTAAGGGACTAGGCCGAAACCTTTACTGGATGCCCTTTATCTTCGGACCCTCAGATGCCACTGCATCACTCACCGGCATGATTCTTGGGATTCTGCAATAACAGAGAAAGAAAAAACATCACTGATTATGCCTAGAACTGCCACAAGGTCATTTTGACCTCCATTAGTCCCAGTGCAAAAGAATGTAAATGGACTATATAGCGGCTGACTATGGAGCTAGTCAGATTGGCAGCTCAAAGCACTTGACCATAGCCTAAATCCCTCACGTATGCCCATTTATGCAACACATTCATACACTGACGGCTACGCAAGGCAGTCAACTGCATCTTGGTTGACTGCATTTTGTTACTTTTTGAATGGTGTGCAGGCGCATATATAAGCCATATATATAAGCCAGTTGCTTACATGACGTCAGAATCAATTTGTTCTCCCATTTTGCAGGTAGAAATTGTGATTGTCACAGAGCTGTTCTTCTATTCATTTAGTTTATTTAGTAAGCTGGTTAGGATACAAGAAAAAGAAATGGATCAGAGGAAATGGATGAATGTAAGTCAGGCTTTGGCAATGCTTCAGGACATGAGTTCTTGTGAGTCAGATGGAGAAGAAATATCAGGGCTCAGTGATGCGTCTAGGTCTAGTGAATCCGACTCCGATTTTGAAACTGAATGCGATCGTGAGCCACACGGTAAAGGTATCACAGCTGCTGGGCAAACTAAGCCTTTGATGCCAGGAAGGTCACCAAAACTGCATATTTATTCACGTCATAATGCTTAGGTTTCACAGCATAATTTCAAGTCCAAATACTTTGAAACATTTAAAATTAGCCACAATAGCAAAAAAATTGAAGTTTTAAAGCTCTGACCTCTATACTATTTAATCAATGAAGAATCTTAGCAAAACACCATTTATTGTCCTCCGAATTCTGAAAGTACTTTGAAATGCTTTCACTGAGGCAAGACCTCACAGCTTTAAAGTATTACAAAGAGTGGTGCATTTTTGTCAATAAAGAGGATTCAGTCATATTTCCACGTCATCCATGCCATGATGAGGGGAGACGCAGTAGCGCAGTGGAGAGCATGGGCTTGACTTGGGATGGAAAAATTCTGTGTTCAAGTCCTTGCCTTAGCCTGTGCAAAGTGTTCTCAGGTAAAACTCTTCACTTCCACACTGCCTCACTCTACCCAGGTGTACAAATGGGTACCAGCAAAATTGTCAGGGAAACTTGACTGAGAGCAGTGGGAGAACCCGAGTTGGACTAGTGTCCCATCGAGGGGGTTTAGCAATACTCCTATTTGCGTCATGTCACAGAAACCAGGGTTAAACACAGGCCTGGTGGGCCTCCAGGCATGACCTCCACGCCTGGTTAGAAATAGTCTTTATTCCGTCTGAGCAGCTGCTCATTTTGAAAACAAGAAGGGCACTTGGTAGAGCTCATACCTCCGCCATGCCCACATGTAAGTATTATTGGTTCTGGATCCAGGAGAGTATCATCCAGACCAACAACAGCTGTGATTAGTTCCTCTTTTAGGGCAGATTCTATTCAGTGCTGAAATTTTATGAAAATCTGTTCATTACATAAGGACATTCCGAATATAAGACGATTCTGGATATGAGACTACTCCCCTTTCTCAAGTCATATTTTGGAAAAAATAGGGTTTTGATGACAAAATCTTGTTTTAGTCACTAAAGAATAATAATCATCGCAAAACTTTCTTTGAAAATACTGATAAAACAAACTGGAAGAAAAACCAATATAAAAGATTGCAGGCTGTAGTTTTGCGCCATCTATTGTTGTGAACATGTATTGAGTATAGACAAAAAACGCACACACAGGAGGACTGTTATTGTTGGAAGCCTAGTCCACGGAAAATACGACGACCCCATTTCTCCGCTGTGACGTGTCTTTAATGGAACGGCGGAGGCGTCAAAGATAAAACGGGGTCTCTTGAGCAAAAGGAGAGGAAATAGTAAACATGCCCGATGGACGAGAGATGCTAATTTACTGAGATTCCGCTGAGAAGTCACTGTTATGTCAAAGACGCAGAGTGCATCGTATGCCTGTTCCGTGGATATATAAAAAGCACCGTTGCCATAAACATATCTCCCCAGCGGGCCACGGAACGAAGTAGATTCCCAGTCCGTTGTGGAAACATATACTGGTGTACGTGCGATTAGGTAGTGATTGTTTTAAAATTTCATTTGATTTCATTTGACACACTCTTTTTACTTGAACAAAAGATTGACCGCGATTCCGTACCATGCTTTCTGTTAACGTTCTGACAAAATGTGCCAGCCCTCCATGCTTAGGGTTGGGCGTGTAAAGTCACCGAACAGGCCTTGTGGTGACGTGTCTCAAATGGAACACTCGCGGCGTCATAAATCAGACCGGGTCACTTGAGCAGAAGAAAACAAAGGAGTAAACAAGCCCGATGGATGAGAGGTTCGAATTCGCTTGGATTCTGCTGAGAAGTCGCTTTGACGTCAAAGAGCCAGAGTGCATCGAATGTTAATTTTGTTGCTATAACAACAGCACCGTTGCTATAAACAACTCTGCCCAGGGGGCCGACGGAAGAATGCTGATTCTCAGTCCGTGTCCAATGCTCATGGAAACATGTCCAGGTGTACGTGCGATTTGGCAGTGATTTTATTTTTATGAAATTAGATTTTAATTGACTCACTCTTTGTTTAAGCAAAAAAATGACCGCAATTCAGTTGCATGCTTTTTGTTTACGTATTGACAAAATGTGCCTGCCCTCCACTTAGCCGTCGGGCTTGTCTTGTGACCAAACAGGCTGTCTGCTGTGACGTGACTTAAATGGATCAGCGGAGGTTTCAAATTCTCCGGCAGCTACAGGTCTCAAAAAAGTTGGGACACTTGTAAAAAGGGGCTTTAAAAGCATTGAATTTCTAAGAGAATCAGCTGAAAGAACATTTAGCAAGTAATTAAGTTAACTGTCATCTGCTGCGCAACATACTTATAAAAGGGTTGTCATTGAGAGGCTGAGTTTCTCAGAAGTAAAGATGGCCAGAAGCTCTCCCACCTGTGAAGGCTTGCATGAAAAAAAATGTTGAATACTTTAAAAACACTGCTCCTCGACGTTAAATTGCAAAAGCATTGAAGGTCTCATCATCTTCAGTACATGACATCATCAAAAGATTCAGAGTAACTGGAAAAATCTCTGCGTGTAAGGGACTAGGCCGAAACCTTTACTGGATGCCCTTTATCTTCGGACCCTCAGATGCCACTGCATCACTCACCGGCATGATTCTTGGGATTCTGCAATAACAGAGAAAGAAAAAACATCACTGATTATACCTAGAACTGCCACAAGGTCATTTTGACCTCCATTAGTCCCAGTGCAAAAGAATGTAAATGGACTATATAGCGGCTGACTATGGAGCTAGTCAGATTGGCAGCTCAAAGCACTTGACCATAGCCTAAATCCCTCACGTATGCCCATTTATGCAACACATTCATTACACTGACGGCTACGCAAGGCAGTCAACTGCATCTTGGTTGACTGCATTTTGTTACTTTTTGAATGGTGTGCAGGCGCATATATAAGCCAGTTGCTGTCATGACGTCAGAATCAATTTGTTCTCCCATTTTGCAGGTAGAAATTGTGATTGTCACAGAGCTGTTCTTCTATTCATTTAGTTTATTTAGTAAGCTGGTTAGGATACAAGAAAAAGAAATGGATCAGAGGAAATGGATGAATGTAAGTCAGGCTTTGGCAATGCTTCAGGACATGAGTTCTTGTGAGTCAGATGGAGAAGAAATATCAGGGCTCAGTGATGCGTCTAGGTCTAGTGAATCCGACTCCGATTTTGAAACTGAATGCGATCGTGAGCCACACGGTAAAGGTATCACAGCTGCTGGGCAAACTAAGCCTTTGACGCCAGGAAGGTCACCAAAACTGCATATTTATTCACGTCATAATGCTTAGGTTTCACAGCATAATTTCAAGTCCAAATACTTTGAAACATTTAAAATTAGCCACAATAGCAAAAAAATTGAAGTTTTAAAGCTCTGACCTCTATACTATTTAATCAATGAAGAATCTTAGCAAAACACCATTTATTGTCCTCCGAATTCTGAAAGTACTTTGAAATGCTTTCACTGAGGCAAGACCTCACAGCTTTAAAGTATTACAAAGAGTGGTGCATTTTTGTCAATAAAGAGGATTCAGTCATATTTCCACATCATCCATGCCATGATGAGGGGAGACGCAGTAGCGCAGTGGAGAGCATGGACTTGACTTGGGATGGAAAAATTCTGTGTTCAAGTCCTTGCCTTAGCCTGTGCAAAGTGTTCTCAGGTAAAACTCTTCACTTCCACACTGCCTCACTCTACCCAGGTGTACAAATGGGTACCAGCAAAATTGTCAGGGAAACTTGACTGAGAGCAGTGGGAGAACCCGAGTTGGACTAGTGTCCCATCGAGGGGGTTTAGCAATACTCCTATTTGCTTCATGTCACAGAAACCAGGGTTAAACACAGGCCTGGTGGGCCTCCAGGCATGACCTCCACGCCTGGTTAGAAATAGTCTTTATTCCGTCTGAGCAGCTGCTCATTTTGAAAACAAGAAGGGCACTTGGTAGAGCTCATACCTCCGCCATGCCCACATGTAAGTATTATTGGTTCTGGATCCAGGAGAGTATCATCCAGACCAACAACAGCTGTGATTAGTTCCTCTTTTAGGGCAGATTCTATTCAGTGCTGAAATTTTATGAAAATCTGTTCATTACATAAGGACATTCCGAATATAAGACGATTCTGGATATGAGACTACTCCCCTTTCTCAAGTCATATTTTGGAAAAAATAGGGTTTTGATGACAAAATCTTGTTTTAGTCACTAAAGAATAATAATCATCGCAAAAATTTCTTTGAAAATACTGATAAAACAAACTGGAAGAAAAACCAATATTAAAGATTGCAGGCTGTTGTTTTGCGCCATCTATTGTTGTGAACATGTATTGAGTATAGACATAAAACGCACACACAGGAGGACTGTTATTGTTGGAAGCCTAGTCCACGGAAAATACGACGACCCCATTTCTCCGCTGTGACGTGTCTTTAATGGAACGGCGGAGGCGTCAAAGATAAAACAGGGTCACTTGAGCAAAAGGAGAGGAAATAGTAAACATGCCCGATGGACGAGAGATGCTAATTTACTGAGATTCCGCTGAGAAGTCACTGTTATGTCAAAGACGCAGAGTGCATCGTATGCCTGTTCCGTGGATATATAAAAAGCACCGTTGCCATAAACATATCTCCCCAGCGGGCCACGGAACGAAGTAGATTCCCAGTCCGTTGTGGAAACATATACTGGTGTACGTGCGATTAGGTAGTGATTGTTTTAAAATTTCATTTGATTTCATTTGACACACTCTTTTTACTTGAACAAAAGATTGACCGCGATTCCGTACCATGCTTTCTGTTAACGTTCTGACAAAATGTGCCAGCCCTCCATGCTTAGGGTTGGGCGTGTAAAGTCACCGAACAGGCCTTGTGGTGACGTGTCTCAAATGGAACACTCGAGGCGTCATAAATCAGACCGGGTCACTTGAGCAGAAGAAAACAAAGGAGTAAACAAGCCCGATGGATGAGAGGTTCGAATTCGCTTGGATTCTGCTGAGAAGTCGCTTTGACGTCAAAGAGCCAGAGTGCATTGAATGTTCATTTTGTTGCTATAACAACAGCACCGTTGCTATAAACAACTCTGCCCAGGGGGCCGACGGAAGAATGCTGATTCTCAGTCCGTGTCCAATGCTCATGGAAACATGTCCAGGTGTACGTGCGATTTGGCAGTGATTTTATTTTCATGAAATTAGATTTTAATTGACTCACTCTTTGTTTAAGCAAAAAAATGACCGCAATTCAGTTGCATGCTTTTTGTTTACGTATTGACAAAATGTGCCTGCCCTCCACTTAGCCGTCGGGCTTGTCTTGTGACCAAACAGGCTGTCTGCTGTGACGTGACTTAAATGGATCAGCGGAGGTTTCAAATTCTCCGGCAGCTACAGGTCTCAAAAAAGTTGGGACACTTGTAAAAAGGGGCTTTAAAAGCATTGAATTTCTAAGAGAATCAGCTGAAAGAACATTTAGCAAGTAATTAAGTTAACTGTCATCTGCTGCGCAACATGATTACTCATAAAAGGGTTGTCATTGAGAGGCTGAGTTTCTCAGAAGTAAAGATGGCCAGAAGCTCTCCCACCTGTGAAGGCTTGCATGAAAAAAAATGTTGAATACTTTAAAAACACTGCTCCTCGACGTTAAATTGCAAAAGCATTGAAGGTCTCATCATCTTCAGTACATGACATCATCAAAAGATTCAGAGTAACTGGAAAAATCTCTGCGTGTAAGGGACTAGGCCGAAACCTTTACTGGATGCCCTTTATCTTCGGACCCTCAGATGCCACTGCATCACTCACCGGCATGATTCTTGGGATTCTGCAAAAACAGAGAAAGAAAAAACATCACTGATTATACCTAGAACTGCCACAAGGTCATTTTGACCTCCATTAGTCCCAGTGCAAAAGAATGTAAATGGACTATATAGCGGCTGACTATGGAGCTAGTCAGATTGGCAGCTCAAAGCACTTGACCATAGCCTAAATCCCTCACGTATGCCCATTTATGCAACACATTCATTACACTGACGGCTACGCAAGGCAGTCAACTGCATCTTGGTTGACTGCATTTTGTTACTTTTTGAATGGTGTGCAGGCGCATATATAAGCCAGTTGCTGTCATGACGTCAGAATCAATTTGTTCTCCCATTTTGCAGGTAGAAATTGTGATTGTCACAGAGCTGTTCTTCTATTCATTTAGTTTATTTAGTAAGCTGGTTAGGATACAAGAAAAAGAAATGGATCAGAGGAAATGGATGAATGTAAGTCAGGCTTTGGCAATGCTTCAGGACATGAGTTCTTGTGAGTCAGATGGAGAAGAAATATCAGGGCTCAGTGATGCGTCTAGGTCTAGTGAATCCGACTCCGATTTTGAAACTGAATGCGATCGTGAGCCACACGGTAAAGGTATCACAGCTGCTGGGCAAACTAAGCCTTTGACGCCAGGAAGGTCACCAAAACTGCATATTTATTCACGTCATAATGCTTAGGTTTCACAGCATAATTTCAAGTCCAAATACTTTGAAACATTTAAAATTAGCCACAATAGCAAAAAAATTGAAGTTTTAAAGCTCTGACCTCTATACTATTTAATCAATGAAGAATCTTAGCAAAACACCATTTATTGTCCTCCGAATTCTGAAAGTACTTTGAAATGCTTTCACTGAGGCAAGACCTCACAGCTTTAAAGTATTACAAAGAGTGGTGCATTTTTGTCAATAAAGAGGATTCAGTCATATTTCCACATCATCCATGCCATGATGAGGGGAGACGCAGTAGCGCAGTGGAGAGCATGGACTTGACTTGGGATGGAAAAATTCTGTGTTCAAGTCCTTGCCTTAGCCTGTGCAAAGTGTTCTCAGGTAAAACTCTTCACTTCCACACTGCCTCACTCTACCCAGGTGTACAAATGGGTACCAGCAAAATTGTCAGGGAAACTTGACTGAGAGCAGTGGGAGAACCCGAGTTGGACTAGTGTCCCATCGAGGGGGTTTAGCAATACTCCTATTTGCTTCATGTCACAGAAACCAGGGTTAAACACAGGCCTGGTGGGCCTCCAGGCATGACCTCCACGCCTGGTTAGAAATAGTCTTTATTCCGTCTGAGCAGCTGCTCATTTTGAAAACAAGAAGGGCACTTGGTAGAGCTCATACCTCCGCCATGCCCACATGTAAGTATTATTGGTTCTGGATCCAGGAGAGTATCATCCAGACCAACAACAGCTGTGATTAGTTCCTCTTTTAGGGCAGATTCTATTCAGTGCTGAAATTTTATGAAAATCTGTTCATTACATAAGGACATTCCGAATATAAGACGATTCTGGATATGAGACTACTCCCCTTTCTCAAGTCATATTTTGGAAAAAATAGGGTTTTGATGACAAAATCTTGTTTTAGTCACTAAAGAATAATAATCATCGCAAAAATTTCTTTGAAAATACTGATAAAACAAACTGGAAGAAAAACCAATATTAAAGATTGCAGGCTGTTGTTTTGCGCCATCTATTGTTGTGAACATGTATTGAGTATAGACATAAAACGCACACACAGGAGGACTGTTATTGTTGGAAGCCTAGTCCACGGAAAATACGACGACCCCATTTCTCCGCTGTGACGTGTCTTTAATGGAACGGCGGAGGCGTCAAAGATAAAACAGGGTCACTTGAGCAAAAGGAGAGGAAATAGTAAACATGCCCGATGGACGAGAGATGCTAATTTACTGAGATTCCGCTGAGAAGTCACTGTTATGTCAAAGACGCAGAGTGCATCGTATGCCTGTTCCGTGGATATATAAAAAGCACCGTTGCCATAAACATATCTCCCCAGCGGGCCACGGAACGAAGTAGATTCCCAGTCCGTTGTGGAAACATATACTGGTGTACGTGCGATTAGGTAGTGATTGTTTTAAAATTTCATTTGATTTCATTTGACACACTCTTTTTACTTGAACAAAAGATTGACCGCGATTCCGTACCATGCTTTCTGTTAACGTTCTGACAAAATGTGCCAGCCCTCCATGCTTAGGGTTGGGCGTGTAAAGTCACCGAACAGGCCTTGTGGTGACGTGTCTCAAATGGAACACTCGAGGCGTCATAAATCAGACCGGGTCACTTGAGCAGAAGAAAACAAAGGAGTAAACAAGCCCGATGGATGAGAGGTTCGAATTCGCTTGGATTCTGCTGAGAAGTCGCTTTGACGTCAAAGAGCCAGAGTGCATTGAATGTTCATTTTGTTGCTATAACAACAGCACCGTTGCTATAAACAACTCTGCCCAGGGGGCCGACGGAAGAATGCTGATTCTCAGTCCGTGTCCAATGCTCATGGAAACATGTCCAGGTGTACGTGCGATTTGGCAGTGATTTTATTTTCATGAAATTAGATTTTAATTGACTCACTCTTTGTTTAAGCAAAAAAATGACCGCAATTCAGTTGCATGCTTTTTGTTTACGTATTGACAAAATGTGCCTGCCCTCCACTTAGCCGTCGGGCTTGTCTTGTGACCAAACAGGCTGTCTGCTGTGACGTGACTTAAATGGATCAGCGGAGGTTTCAAATTCTCCGGCAGCTACAGGTCTCAAAAAAGTTGGGACACTTGTAAAAAGGGGCTTTAAAAGCATTGAATTTCTAAGAGAATCAGCTGAAAGAACATTTAGCAAGTAATTAAGTTAACTGTCATCTGCTGCGCAACATGATTACTCATAAAAGGGTTGTCATTGAGAGGCTGAGTTTCTCAGAAGTAAAGATGGCCAGAAGCTCTCCCACCTGTGAAGGCTTGCATGAAAAAAAATGTTGAATACTTTAAAAACACTGCTCCTCGACGTTAAATTGCAAAAGCATTGAAGGTCTCATCATCTTCAGTACATGACATCATCAAAAGATTCAGAGTAACTGGAAAAATCTCTGCGTGTAAGGGACTAGGCCGAAACCTTTACTGGATGCCCTTTATCTTCGGACCCTCAGATGCCACTGCATCACTCACCGGCATGATTCTTGGGATTCTGCAAAAACAGAGAAAGAAAAAACATCACTGATTATACCTAGAACTGCCACAAGGTCATTTTGACCTCCATTAGTCCCAGTGCAAAAGAATGTAAATGGACTATATAGCGGCTGACTATGGAGCTAGTCAGATTGGCAGCTCAAAGCACTTGACCATAGCCTAAATCCCTCACGTATGCCCATTTATGCAACACATTCATTACACTGACGGCTACGCAAGGCAGTCAACTGCATCTTGGTTGACTGCATTTTGTTACTTTTTGAATGGTGTGCAGGCGCATATATAAGCCAGTTGCTGTCATGACGTCAGAATCAATTTGTTCTCCCATTTTGCAGGTAGAAATTGTGATTGTCACAGAGCTGTTCTTCTATTCATTTAGTTTATTTAGTAAGCTGGTTAGGATACAAGAAAAAGAAATGGATCAGAGGAAATGGATGAATGTAAGTCAGGCTTTGGCAATGCTTCAGGACATGAGTTCTTGTGAGTCAGATGGAGAAGAAATATCAGGGCTCAGTGATGCGTCTAGGTCTAGTGAATCCGACTCCGATTTTGAAACTGAATGCGATCGTGAGCCACACGGTAAAGGTATCACAGCTGCTGGGCAAACTAAGCCTTTGACGCCAGGAAGGTCACCAAAACTGCATATTTATTCACGTCATAATGCTTAGGTTTCACAGCATAATTTCAAGTCCAAATACTTTGAAACATTTAAAATTAGCCACAATAGCAAAAAAAATGAAGTTTTAAAGCTCTGACCTCTATACTATTTAATCAATGAAGAATCTTAGCAAAACACCATTTATTGTCCTCCGAATTCTGAAAGTACTTTGAAATGCTTTCACTGAGGCAAGACCTCACAGCTTTAAAGTATTACAAAGAGTGGTAAATTTTTGTCAATAAAGAGGATTCAGTCATATTTCCACGTCATCCATGCCATGATGAGGGGAGACGCAGTAGCGCAGTGGAGAGCATGGGCTTGACTTGGGATGGAAAAATTCTGTGTTCAAGTCCTTGCCTTAGCCTGTGCAAAGTGTTCTCAGGTAAAACTCTTCACTTCCACACTGCCTCACTCTACCCAGGTGTACAAATGGGTACCAGCAAAATTGTCAGGGAAACTTGACTGAGAGCAGTGGGAGAACCCGAGTTGGACTAGTGTCCCATCGAGGGGGTTTAGCAATACTCCTATTTGCTTCATGTCACAGAAACCAGGGTTAAACACAGGCCTGGTGGGCCTCCAGGCATGACCTCCACGCCTGGTTAGAAATAGTCTTTATTCCGTCTGAGCAGCTGCTCATTTTGAAAACAAGAAGGGCACTTGGTAGAGCTCATACCTCCGCCATGCCCACATGTAAGTATTATTGGTTCTGGATCCAGGAGAGTATCATCCAGACCAACAACAGCTGTGATTAGTTCCTCTTTTAGGGCAGATTCTATTTAGTGCTGAAATTTTATAAAAATCTGTTCATTACATAAGGACATTCCGAATATAAGACGATTCTGGATATGAGACTACTCCCCTTTCTCAAGTCATATTTTGGAAAAAATAGGGTTTTGATGACAAAATCTTGTTTTAGTCACTAAAGAATAATAATCATCGCAAAAATTTCTTTGAAAATACTGATAAAACAAACTGGAAGAAAAACCAATATTAAAGATTGCAGGCTGTTGTTTTGCGCCATCTATTGTTGTGAACATGTATTGAGTATAGACATAAACGCACACACAGGAGGACTGTTATTGTTGGAAGCCTAGTCCACGGAAAATACGACGACCCCATTTCTCCACTGTGACGTGTCTTTAATGGAACGGCGGAGGCGTCAAAGATAAAACAGGGTCACTTGAGCAAAAGGAGAGGAAATAGTAAACATGCCCGATGGACGAGAGATGCTAATTTACTGAGATTCCGCTGAGAAGTCACTGTTATGTCAAAGACGCAGAGTGCATCGTATGCCTGTTCCGTGGATATATAAAAAGCACCGTTGCCATAAACATATCTCCCCAGCGGGCCACGGAACGAAGTAGATTCCCAGTCCGTTGTGGAAACATATACTGGTGTACGTGCGATTAGGTAGTGATTGTTTTAAAATTTCATTTGATTTCATTTGACACACTCTTTTTACTTGAACAAAAGATTGACCGCGATTCCGTACCATGCTTTCTGTTAACGTTCTGACAAAATGTGCCAGCCCTCCATGCTTAGGGTTGGGCGTGTAAAGTCACCGAACAGGCCTTGTGGTGACGTGTCTCAAATGGAACACTCGCGGCGTCATAAATCAGACCGGGTCACTTGAGCAGAAGAAAACAAAGGAGTAAACAAGCCCGATGGATGAGAGGTTCGAATTCGCTTGGATTCTGCTGAGAAGTCGCTTTGACGTCAAAGAGCCAGAGTGCATCGAATGTTCATTTTGTTGCTATAACAACAGCACCGTTGCTATAAACAACTCTGCCCAGGGGGCCGACGGAAGAATGCTGATTCTCAGTCCGTGTCCAATGCTCATGGAAACATGTCCAGGTGTACGTGCGATTTGGCAGTGATTTTATTTTTATGAAATTAGATTTTAATTGACTCACTCTTTGTTTAAGCAAAAAAATGACCGCAATTCAGTTGCATGCTTTTTGTTTACGTATTGACAAAATGTGCCTGCCCTCCACTTAGCCGTCGGGCTTGTCTTGTGACCAAACAGGCTGTCTGCTGTGACGTGACTTAAATGGATCAGCGGAGGTTTCAAATTCTCCGGCAGCTACAGGTCTCAAAAAAGTTGGGACACTTGTAAAAAGGGGCTTTAAAAGCATTGAATTTCTAAGAGAATCAGCTGAAAGAACATTTAGCAAGTAATTAAGTTAACTGTCATCTGCTGCGCAACATGATTACTCATAAAAGGGTTGTCATTGAGAGGCTGAGTTTCTCAGAAGTAAAGATGGCCAGAAGCTCTCCCACCTGTGAAGGCTTGCATGAAAAAAAATGTTGAATACTTTAAAAACACTGCTCCTCGACGTTAAATTGCAAAAGCATTGAAGGTCTCATCATCTTCAGTACATGACATCATCAAAAGATTCAGAGTAACTGGAAAAATCTCTGCGTGTAAGGGACTAGGCCGAAACCTTTACTGGATGCCCTTTATCTTCGGACCCTCAGATGCCACTGCATCACTCACCGGCATGATTCTTGGGATTCTGCAAAAACAGAGAAAGAAAAAACATCACTGATTATACCTAGAACTGCCACAAGGTCATTTTGACCTCCATTAGTCCCAGTGCAAAAGAATGTAAATGGACTATATAGCGGCTGACTATGGAGCTAGTCAGATTGGCAGCTCAAAGCACTTGACCATAGCCTAAATCCCTCACGTATGCCCATTTATGCAACACATTCATTACACTGACGGCTACGCAAGGCAGTCAACTGCATCTTGGTTGACTGCATTTTGTTACTTTTTGAATGGTGTGCAGGCGCATATATAAGCCAGTTGCTGTCATGACGTCAGAATCAATTTGTTCTCCCATTTTGCAGGTAGAAATTGTGATTGTCACAGAGCTGTTCTTCTATTCATTTAGTTTATTTAGTAAGCTGGTTAGGATACAAGAAAAAGAAATGGATCAGAGGAAATGGATGAATGTAAGTCAGGCTTTGGCAATGCTTCAGGACATGAGTTCTTGTGAGTCAGATGGAGAAGAAATATCAGGGCTCAGTGATGCGTCTAGGTCTAGTGAATCCGACTCCGATTTTGAAACTGAATGCGATCGTGAGCCACACGGTAAAGGTATCACAGCTGCTGGGCAAACTAAGCCTTTGATGCCAGGAAGGTCACCAAAACTGCATATTTATTCACGTCATAATGCTTAGGTTTCACAGCATAATTTCAAGTCCAAATACTTTGAAACATTTAAAATTAGCCACAATAGCAAAAAAATTGAAGTTTTAAAGCTCTGACCTCTATACTATTTAATCAATGAAGAATCTTAGCAAAACACCATTTATTGTCCTCCGAATTCTGAAAGTACTTTGAAATGCTTTCACTGAGGCAAGACCTCACAGCTTTAAAGTATTACAAAGAGTGGTGCATTTTTGTCAATAAAGAGGATTCAGTCATATTTCCACGTCATCCATGCCATGATGAGGGGAGACGCAGTAGCGCAGTGGAGAGCATGGGCTTGACTTGGGATGGAAAAATTCTGTGTTCAAGTCCTTGCCTTAGCCTGTGCAAAGTGTTCTCAGGTAAAACTCTTCACTTCCACACTGCCTCACTCTACCCAGGTGTACAAATGGGTACCAGCAAAATTGTCAGGGAAACTTGACTGAGAGCAGTGGGAGAACCCGAGTTGGACTAGTGTCCCATCGAGGGGGTTTAGCAATACTCCTATTTGCGTCATGTCACAGAAACCAGGGTTAAACACAGGCCTGGTGGGCCTCCAGGCATGACCTCCACGCCTGGTTAGAAATAGTCTTTATTCCGTCTGAGCAGCTGCTCATTTTGAAAACAAGAAGGGCACTTGGTAGAGCTCATACCTCCGCCATGCCCACATGTAAGTATTATTGGTTCTGGATCCAGGAGAGTATCATCCAGACCAACAACAGCTGTGATTAGTTCCTCTTTTAGGGCAGATTCTATTCAGTGCTGAAATTTTATGAAAATCTGTTCATTACATAAGGACATTCCGAATATAAGACGATTCTGGATATGAGACTACTCCCCTTTCTCAAGTCATATTTTGGAAAAAATAGGGTTTTGATGACAAAATCTTGTTTTAGTCACTAAAGAATAATAATCATCGCAAAACTTTCTTTGAAAATACTGATAAAACAAACTGGAAGAAAAACCAATATAAAAGATTGCAGGCTGTAGTTTTGCGCCATCTATTGTTGTGAACATGTATTGAGTATAGACAAAAAACGCACACACAGGAGGACTGTTATTGTTGGAAGCCTAGTCCACGGAAAATACGACGACCCCATTTCTCCGCTGTGACGTGTCTTTAATGGAACGGCGGAGGCGTCAAAGATAAAACGGGGTCTCTTGAGCAAAAGGAGAGGAAATAGTAAACATGCCCGATGGACGAGAGATGCTAATTTACTGAGATTCCGCTGAGAAGTCACTGTTATGTCAAAGACGCAGAGTGCATCGTATGCCTGTTCCGTGGATATATAAAAAGCACCGTTGCCATAAACATATCTCCCCAGCGGGCCACGGAACGAAGTAGATTCCCAGTCCGTTGTGGAAACATATACTGGTGTACGTGCGATTAGGTAGTGATTGTTTTAAAATTTCATTTGATTTCATTTGACACACTCTTTTTACTTGAACAAAAGATTGACCGCGATTCCGTACCATGCTTTCTGTTAACGTTCTGACAAAATGTGCCAGCCCTCCATGCTTAGGGTTGGGCGTGTAAAGTCACCGAACAGGCCTTGTGGTGACGTGTCTCAAATGGAACACTCGCGGCGTCATAAATCAGACCGGGTCACTTGAGCAGAAGAAAACAAAGGAGTAAACAAGCCCGATGGATGAGAGGTTCGAATTCGCTTGGATTCTGCTGAGAAGTCGCTTTGACGTCAAAGAGCCAGAGTGCATCGAATGTTAATTTTGTTGCTATAACAACAGCACCGTTGCTATAAACAACTCTGCCCAGGGGGCCGACGGAAGAATGCTGATTCTCAGTCCGTGTCCAATGCTCATGGAAACATGTCCAGGTGTACGTGCGATTTGGCAGTGATTTTATTTTTATGAAATTAGATTTTAATTGACTCACTCTTTGTTTAAGCAAAAAAATGACCGCAATTCAGTTGCATGCTTTTTGTTTACGTATTGACAAAATGTGCCTGCCCTCCACTTAGCCGTCGGGCTTGTCTTGTGACCAAACAGGCTGTCTGCTGTGACGTGACTTAAATGGATCAGCGGAGGTTTCAAATTCTCCGGCAGCTACAGGTCTCAAAAAAGTTGGGACACTTGTAAAAAGGGGCTTTAAAAGCATTGAATTTCTAAGAGAATCAGCTGAAAGAACATTTAGCAAGTAATTAAGTTAACTGTCATCTGCTGCGCAACATACTTATAAAAGGGTTGTCATTGAGAGGCTGAGTTTCTCAGAAGTAAAGATGGCCAGAAGCTCTCCCACCTGTGAAGGCTTGCATGAAAAAAAATGTTGAATACTTTAAAAACACTGCTCCTCGACGTTAAATTGCAAAAGCATTGAAGGTCTCATCATCTTCAGTACATGACATCATCAAAAGATTCAGAGTAACTGGAAAAATCTCTGCGTGTAAGGGACTAGGCCGAAACCTTTACTGGATGCCCTTTATCTTCGGACCCTCAGATGCCACTGCATCACTCACCGGCATGATTCTTGGGATTCTGCAATAACAGAGAAAGAAAAAACATCACTGATTATACCTAGAACTGCCACAAGGTCATTTTGACCTCCATTAGTCCCAGTGCAAAAGAATGTAAATGGACTATATAGCGGCTGACTATGGAGCTAGTCAGATTGGCAGCTCAAAGCACTTGACCATAGCCTAAATCCCTCACGTATGCCCATTTATGCAACACATTCATTACACTGACGGCTACGCAAGGCAGTCAACTGCATCTTGGTTGACTGCATTTTGTTACTTTTTGAATGGTGTGCAGGCGCATATATAAGCCAGTTGCTGTCATGACGTCAGAATCAATTTGTTCTCCCATTTTGCAGGTAGAAATTGTGATTGTCACAGAGCTGTTCTTCTATTCATTTAGTTTATTTAGTAAGCTGGTTAGGATACAAGAAAAAGAAATGGATCAGAGGAAATGGATGAATGTAAGTCAGGCTTTGGCAATGCTTCAGGACATGAGTTCTTGTGAGTCAGATGGAGAAGAAATATCAGGGCTCAGTGATGCGTCTAGGTCTAGTGAATCCGACTCCGATTTTGAAACTGAATGCGATCGTGAGCCACACGGTAAAGGTATCACAGCTGCTGGGCAAACTAAGCCTTTGACGCCAGGAAGGTCACCAAAACTGCATATTTATTCACGTCATAATGCTTAGGTTTCACAGCATAATTTCAAGTCCAAATACTTTGAAACATTTAAAATTAGCCACAATAGCAAAAAAATTGAAGTTTTAAAGCTCTGACCTCTATACTATTTAATCAATGAAGAATCTTAGCAAAACACCATTTATTGTCCTCCGAATTCTGAAAGTACTTTGAAATGCTTTCACTGAGGCAAGACCTCACAGCTTTAAAGTATTACAAAGAGTGGTGCATTTTTGTCAATAAAGAGGATTCAGTCATATTTCCACATCATCCATGCCATGATGAGGGGAGACGCAGTAGCGCAGTGGAGAGCATGGACTTGACTTGGGATGGAAAAATTCTGTGTTCAAGTCCTTGCCTTAGCCTGTGCAAAGTGTTCTCAGGTAAAACTCTTCACTTCCACACTGCCTCACTCTACCCAGGTGTACAAATGGGTACCAGCAAAATTGTCAGGGAAACTTGACTGAGAGCAGTGGGAGAACCCGAGTTGGACTAGTGTCCCATCGAGGGGGTTTAGCAATACTCCTATTTGCTTCATGTCACAGAAACCAGGGTTAAACACAGGCCTGGTGGGCCTCCAGGCATGACCTCCACGCCTGGTTAGAAATAGTCTTTATTCCGTCTGAGCAGCTGCTCATTTTGAAAACAAGAAGGGCACTTGGTAGAGCTCATACCTCCGCCATGCCCACATGTAAGTATTATTGGTTCTGGATCCAGGAGAGTATCATCCAGACCAACAACAGCTGTGATTAGTTCCTCTTTTAGGGCAGATTCTATTCAGTGCTGAAATTTTATGAAAATCTGTTCATTACATAAGGACATTCCGAATATAAGACGATTCTGGATATGAGACTACTCCCCTTTCTCAAGTCATATTTTGGAAAAAATAGGGTTTTGATGACAAAATCTTGTTTTAGTCACTAAAGAATAATAATCATCGCAAAAATTTCTTTGAAAATACTGATAAAACAAACTGGAAGAAAAACCAATATTAAAGATTGCAGGCTGTTGTTTTGCGCCATCTATTGTTGTGAACATGTATTGAGTATAGACATAAAACGCACACACAGGAGGACTGTTATTGTTGGAAGCCTAGTCCACGGAAAATACGACGACCCCATTTCTCCGCTGTGACGTGTCTTTAATGGAACGGCGGAGGCGTCAAAGATAAAACAGGGTCACTTGAGCAAAAGGAGAGGAAATAGTAAACATGCCCGATGGACGAGAGATGCTAATTTACTGAGATTCCGCTGAGAAGTCACTGTTATGTCAAAGACGCAGAGTGCATCGTATGCCTGTTCCGTGGATATATAAAAAGCACCGTTGCCATAAACATATCTCCCCAGCGGGCCACGGAACGAAGTAGATTCCCAGTCCGTTGTGGAAACATATACTGGTGTACGTGCGATTAGGTAGTGATTGTTTTAAAATTTCATTTGATTTCATTTGACACACTCTTTTTACTTGAACAAAAGATTGACCGCGATTCCGTACCATGCTTTCTGTTAACGTTCTGACAAAATGTGCCAGCCCTCCATGCTTAGGGTTGGGCGTGTAAAGTCACCGAACAGGCCTTGTGGTGACGTGTCTCAAATGGAACACTCGAGGCGTCATAAATCAGACCGGGTCACTTGAGCAGAAGAAAACAAAGGAGTAAACAAGCCCGATGGATGAGAGGTTCGAATTCGCTTGGATTCTGCTGAGAAGTCGCTTTGACGTCAAAGAGCCAGAGTGCATTGAATGTTCATTTTGTTGCTATAACAACAGCACCGTTGCTATAAACAACTCTGCCCAGGGGGCCGACGGAAGAATGCTGATTCTCAGTCCGTGTCCAATGCTCATGGAAACATGTCCAGGTGTACGTGCGATTTGGCAGTGATTTTATTTTCATGAAATTAGATTTTAATTGACTCACTCTTTGTTTAAGCAAAAAAATGACCGCAATTCAGTTGCATGCTTTTTGTTTACGTATTGACAAAATGTGCCTGCCCTCCACTTAGCCGTCGGGCTTGTCTTGTGACCAAACAGGCTGTCTGCTGTGACGTGACTTAAATGGATCAGCGGAGGTTTCAAATTCTCCGGCAGCTACAGGTCTCAAAAAAGTTGGGACACTTGTAAAAAGGGGCTTTAAAAGCATTGAATTTCTAAGAGAATCAGCTGAAAGAACATTTAGCAAGTAATTAAGTTAACTGTCATCTGCTGCGCAACATGATTACTCATAAAAGGGTTGTCATTGAGAGGCTGAGTTTCTCAGAAGTAAAGATGGCCAGAAGCTCTCCCACCTGTGAAGGCTTGCATGAAAAAAAATGTTGAATACTTTAAAAACACTGCTCCTCGACGTTAAATTGCAAAAGCATTGAAGGTCTCATCATCTTCAGTACATGACATCATCAAAAGATTCAGAGTAACTGGAAAAATCTCTGCGTGTAAGGGACTAGGCCGAAACCTTTACTGGATGCCCTTTATCTTCGGACCCTCAGATGCCACTGCATCACTCACCGGCATGATTCTTGGGATTCTGCAAAAACAGAGAAAGAAAAAACATCACTGATTATACCTAGAACTGCCACAAGGTCATTTTGACCTCCATTAGTCCCAGTGCAAAAGAATGTAAATGGACTATATAGCGGCTGACTATGGAGCTAGTCAGATTGGCAGCTCAAAGCACTTGACCATAGCCTAAATCCCTCACGTATGCCCATTTATGCAACACATTCATTACACTGACGGCTACGCAAGGCAGTCAACTGCATCTTGGTTGACTGCATTTTGTTACTTTTTGAATGGTGTGCAGGCGCATATATAAGCCAGTTGCTGTCATGACGTCAGAATCAATTTGTTCTCCCATTTTGCAGGTAGAAATTGTGATTGTCACAGAGCTGTTCTTCTATTCATTTAGTTTATTTAGTAAGCTGGTTAGGATACAAGAAAAAGAAATGGATCAGAGGAAATGGATGAATGTAAGTCAGGCTTTGGCAATGCTTCAGGACATGAGTTCTTGTGAGTCAGATGGAGAAGAAATATCAGGGCTCAGTGATGCGTCTAGGTCTAGTGAATCCGACTCCGATTTTGAAACTGAATGCGATCGTGAGCCACACGGTAAAGGTATCACAGCTGCTGGGCAAACTAAGCCTTTGACGCCAGGAAGGTCACCAAAACTGCATATTTATTCACGTCATAATGCTTAGGTTTCACAGCATAATTTCAAGTCCAAATACTTTGAAACATTTAAAATTAGCCACAATAGCAAAAAAATTGAAGTTTTAAAGCTCTGACCTCTATACTATTTAATCAATGAAGAATCTTAGCAAAACACCATTTATTGTCCTCCGAATTCTGAAAGTACTTTGAAATGCTTTCACTGAGGCAAGACCTCACAGCTTTAAAGTATTACAAAGAGTGGTGCATTTTTGTCAATAAAGAGGATTCAGTCATATTTCCACATCATCCATGCCATGATGAGGGGAGACGCAGTAGCGCAGTGGAGAGCATGGACTTGACTTGGGATGGAAAAATTCTGTGTTCAAGTCCTTGCCTTAGCCTGTGCAAAGTGTTCTCAGGTAAAACTCTTCACTTCCACACTGCCTCACTCTACCCAGGTGTACAAATGGGTACCAGCAAAATTGTCAGGGAAACTTGACTGAGAGCAGTGGGAGAACCCGAGTTGGACTAGTGTCCCATCGAGGGGGTTTAGCAATACTCCTATTTGCTTCATGTCACAGAAACCAGGGTTAAACACAGGCCTGGTGGGCCTCCAGGCATGACCTCCACGCCTGGTTAGAAATAGTCTTTATTCCGTCTGAGCAGCTGCTCATTTTGAAAACAAGAAGGGCACTTGGTAGAGCTCATACCTCCGCCATGCCCACATGTAAGTATTATTGGTTCTGGATCCAGGAGAGTATCATCCAGACCAACAACAGCTGTGATTAGTTCCTCTTTTAGGGCAGATTCTATTCAGTGCTGAAATTTTATGAAAATCTGTTCATTACATAAGGACATTCCGAATATAAGACGATTCTGGATATGAGACTACTCCCCTTTCTCAAGTCATATTTTGGAAAAAATAGGGTTTTGATGACAAAATCTTGTTTTAGTCACTAAAGAATAATAATCATCGCAAAAATTTCTTTGAAAATACTGATAAAACAAACTGGAAGAAAAACCAATATTAAAGATTGCAGGCTGTTGTTTTGCGCCATCTATTGTTGTGAACATGTATTGAGTATAGACATAAAACGCACACACAGGAGGACTGTTATTGTTGGAAGCCTAGTCCACGGAAAATACGACGACCCCATTTCTCCGCTGTGACGTGTCTTTAATGGAACGGCGGAGGCGTCAAAGATAAAACAGGGTCACTTGAGCAAAAGGAGAGGAAATAGTAAACATGCCCGATGGACGAGAGATGCTAATTTACTGAGATTCCGCTGAGAAGTCACTGTTATGTCAAAGACGCAGAGTGCATCGTATGCCTGTTCCGTGGATATATAAAAAGCACCGTTGCCATAAACATATCTCCCCAGCGGGCCACGGAACGAAGTAGATTCCCAGTCCGTTGTGGAAACATATACTGGTGTACGTGCGATTAGGTAGTGATTGTTTTAAAATTTCATTTGATTTCATTTGACACACTCTTTTTACTTGAACAAAAGATTGACCGCGATTCCGTACCATGCTTTCTGTTAACGTTCTGACAAAATGTGCCAGCCCTCCATGCTTAGGGTTGGGCGTGTAAAGTCACCGAACAGGCCTTGTGGTGACGTGTCTCAAATGGAACACTCGAGGCGTCATAAATCAGACCGGGTCACTTGAGCAGAAGAAAACAAAGGAGTAAACAAGCCCGATGGATGAGAGGTTCGAATTCGCTTGGATTCTGCTGAGAAGTCGCTTTGACGTCAAAGAGCCAGAGTGCATTGAATGTTCATTTTGTTGCTATAACAACAGCACCGTTGCTATAAACAACTCTGCCCAGGGGGCCGACGGAAGAATGCTGATTCTCAGTCCGTGTCCAATGCTCATGGAAACATGTCCAGGTGTACGTGCGATTTGGCAGTGATTTTATTTTCATGAAATTAGATTTTAATTGACTCACTCTTTGTTTAAGCAAAAAAATGACCGCAATTCAGTTGCATGCTTTTTGTTTACGTATTGACAAAATGTGCCTGCCCTCCACTTAGCCGTCGGGCTTGTCTTGTGACCAAACAGGCTGTCTGCTGTGACGTGACTTAAATGGATCAGCGGAGGTTTCAAATTCTCCGGCAGCTACAGGTCTCAAAAAAGTTGGGACACTTGTAAAAAGGGGCTTTAAAAGCATTGAATTTCTAAGAGAATCAGCTGAAAGAACATTTAGCAAGTAATTAAGTTAACTGTCATCTGCTGCGCAACATGATTACTCATAAAAGGGTTGTCATTGAGAGGCTGAGTTTCTCAGAAGTAAAGATGGCCAGAAGCTCTCCCACCTGTGAAGGCTTGCATGAAAAAAAATGTTGAATACTTTAAAAACACTGCTCCTCGACGTTAAATTGCAAAAGCATTGAAGGTCTCATCATCTTCAGTACATGACATCATCAAAAGATTCAGAGTAACTGGAAAAATCTCTGCGTGTAAGGGACTAGGCCGAAACCTTTAGTGGATGCCCTTTATCTTCGGACCCTCAGATGCCACTGCATCACTCACCGGCATGATTCTTGGGATTCTGCAAAAACAGAGAAAGAAAAAACATCACTGATTATACCTAGAACTGCCACAAGGTCATTTTGACCTCCATTAGTCCCAGTGCAAAAGAATGTAAATGGACTATATAGCGGCTGACTATGGAGCTAGTCAGATTGGCAGCTCAAAGCACTTGACCATAGCCTAAATCCCTCACGTATGCCCATTTATGCAACACATTCATTACACTGACGGCTACGCAAGGCAGTCAACTGCATCTTGGTTGACTGCATTTTGTTACTTTTTGAATGGTGTGCAGGCGCATATATAAGCCAGTTGCTGTCATGACGTCAGAATCAATTTGTTCTCCCATTTTGCAGGTAGAAATTGTGATTGTCACAGAGCTGTTCTTCTATTCATTTAGTTTATTTAGTAAGCTGGTTAGGATACAAGAAAAAGAAATGGATCAGAGGAAATGGATGAATGTAAGTCAGGCTTTGGCAATGCTTCAGGACATGAGTTCTTGTGAGTCAGATGGAGAAGAAATATCAGGGCTCAGTGATGCGTCTAGGTCTAGTGAATCCGACTCCGATTTTGAAACTGAATGCGATCGTGAGCCACACGGTAAAGGTATCACAGCTGCTGGGCAAACTAAGCCTTTGACGCCAGGAAGGTCACCAAAACTGCATATTTATTCACGTCATAATGCTTAGGTTTCACAGCATAATTTCAAGTCCAAATACTTTGAAACATTTAAAATTAGCCACAATAGCAAAAAAAATGAAGTTTTAAAGCTCTGACCTCTATACTATTTAATCAATGAAGAATCTTAGCAAAACACCATTTATTGTCCTCCGAATTCTGAAAGTACTTTGAAATGCTTTCACTGAGGCAAGACCTCACAGCTTTAAAGTATTACAAAGAGTGGTAAATTTTTGTCAATAAAGAGGATTCAGTCATATTTCCACGTCATCCATGCCATGATGAGGGGAGACGCAGTAGCGCAGTGGAGAGCATGGGCTTGACTTGGGATGGAAAAATTCTGTGTTCAAGTCCTTGCCTTAGCCTGTGCAAAGTGTTCTCAGGTAAAACTCTTCACTTCCACACTGCCTCACTCTACCCAGGTGTACAAATGGGTACCAGCAAAATTGTCAGGGAAACTTGACTGAGAGCAGTGGGAGAACCCGAGTTGGACTAGTGTCCCATCGAGGGGGTTTAGCAATACTCCTATTTGCTTCATGTCACAGAAACCAGGGTTAAACACAGGCCTGGTGGGCCTCCAGGCATGACCTCCACGCCTGGTTAGAAATAGTCTTTATTCCGTCTGAGCAGCTGCTCATTTTGAAAACAAGAAGGGCACTTGGTAGAGCTCATACCTCCGCCATGCCCACATGTAAGTATTATTGGTTCTGGATCCAGGAGAGTATCATCCAGACCAACAACAGCTGTGATTAGTTCCTCTTTTAGGGCAGATTCTATTTAGTGCTGAAATTTTATAAAAATCTGTTCATTACATAAGGACATTCCGAATATAAGACGATTCTGGATATGAGACTACTCCCCTTTCTCAAGTCATATTTTGGAAAAAATAGGGTTTTGATGACAAAATCTTGTTTTAGTCACTAAAGAATAATAATCATCGCAAAAATTTCTTTGAAAATACTGATAAAACAAACTGGAAGAAAAACCAATATTAAAGATTGCAGGCTGTTGTTTTGCGCCATCTATTGTTGTGAACATGTATTGAGTATAGACATAAACGCACACACAGGAGGACTGTTATTGTTGGAAGCCTAGTCCACGGAAAATACGACGACCCCATTTCTCCACTGTGACGTGTCTTTAATGGAACGGCGGAGGCGTCAAAGATAAAACAGGGTCACTTGAGCAAAAGGAGAGGAAATAGTAAACATGCCCGATGGACGAGAGATGCTAATTTACTGAGATTCCGCTGAGAAGTCACTGTTATGTCAAAGACGCAGAGTGCATCGTATGCCTGTTCCGTGGATATATAAAAAGCACCGTTGCCATAAACATATCTCCCCAGCGGGCCACGGAACGAAGTAGATTCCCAGTCCGTTGTGGAAACATATACTGGTGTACGTGCGATTAGGTAGTGATTGTTTTAAAATTTCATTTGATTTCATTTGACACACTCTTTTTACTTGAACAAAAGATTGACCGCGATTCCGTACCATGCTTTCTGTTAACGTTCTGACAAAATGTGCCAGCCCTCCATGCTTAGGGTTGGGCGTGTAAAGTCACCGAACAGGCCTTGTGGTGACGTGTCTCAAATGGAACACTCGCGGCGTCATAAATCAGACCGGGTCACTTGAGCAGAAGAAAACAAAGGAGTAAACAAGCCCGATGGATGAGAGGTTCGAATTCGCTTGGATTCTGCTGAGAAGTCGCTTTGACGTCAAAGAGCCAGAGTGCATCGAATGTTCATTTTGTTGCTATAACAACAGCACCGTTGCTATAAACAACTCTGCCCAGGGGGCCGACGGAAGAATGCTGATTCTCAGTCCGTGTCCAATGCTCATGGAAACATGTCCAGGTGTACGTGCGATTTGGCAGTGATTTTATTTTTATGAAATTAGATTTTAATTGACTCACTCTTTGTTTAAGCAAAAAAATGACCGCAATTCAGTTGCATGCTTTTTGTTTACGTATTGACAAAATGTGCCTGCCCTCCACTTAGCCGTCGGGCTTGTCTTGTGACCAAACAGGCTGTCTGCTGTGACGTGACTTAAATGGATCAGCGGAGGTTTCAAATTCTCCGGCAGCTACAGGTCTCAAAAAAGTTGGGACACTTGTAAAAAGGGGCTTTAAAAGCATTGAATTTCTAAGAGAATCAGCTGAAAGAACATTTAGCAAGTAATTAAGTTAACTGTCATCTGCTGCGCAACATGATTACTCATAAAAGGGTTGTCATTGAGAGGCTGAGTTTCTCAGAAGTAAAGATGGCCAGAAGCTCTCCCACCTGTGAAGGCTTGCATGAAAAAAAATGTTGAATACTTTAAAAACACTGCTCCTCGACGTTAAATTGCAAAAGCATTGAAGGTCTCATCATCTTCAGTACATGACATCATCAAAAGATTCAGAGTAACTGGAAAAATCTCTGCGTGTAAGGGACTAGGCCGAAACCTTTACTGGATGCCCTTTATCTTCGGACCCTCAGATGCCACTGCATCACTCACCGGCATGATTCTTGGGATTCTGCAAAAACAGAGAAAGAAAAAACATCACTGATTATACCTAGAACTGCCACAAGGTCATTTTGACCTCCATTAGTCCCAGTGCAAAAGAATGTAAATGGACTATATAGCGGCTGACTATGGAGCTAGTCAGATTGGCAGCTCAAAGCACTTGACCATAGCCTAAATCCCTCACGTATGCCCATTTATGCAACACATTCATTACACTGACGGCTACGCAAGGCAGTCAACTGCATCTTGGTTGACTGCATTTTGTTACTTTTTGAATGGTGTGCAGGCGCATATATAAGCCAGTTGCTGTCATGACGTCAGAATCAATTTGTTCTCCCATTTTGCAGGTAGAAATTGTGATTGTCACAGAGCTGTTCTTCTATTCATTTAGTTTATTTAGTAAGCTGGTTAGGATACAAGAAAAAGAAATGGATCAGAGGAAATGGATGAATGTAAGTCAGGCTTTGGCAATGCTTCAGGACATGAGTTCTTGTGAGTCAGATGGAGAAGAAATATCAGGGCTCAGTGATGCGTCTAGGTCTAGTGAATCCGACTCCGATTTTGAAACTGAATGCGATCGTGAGCCACACGGTAAAGGTATCACAGCTGCTGGGCAAACTAAGCCTTTGACGCCAGGAAGGTCACCAAAACTGCATATTTATTCACGTCATAATGCTTAGGTTTCACAGCATAATTTCAAGTCCAAATACTTTGAAACATTTAAAATTAGCCACAATAGCAAAAAAATTGAAGTTTTAAAGCTCTGACCTCTATACTATTTAATCAATGAAGAATCTTAGCAAAACACCATTTATTGTCCTCCGAATTCTGAAAGTACTTTGAAATGCTTTCACTGAGGCAAGACCTCACAGCTTTAAAGTATTACAAAGAGTGGTGCATTTTTGTCAATAAAGAGGATTCAGTCATATTTCCACATCATCCATGCCATGATGAGGGGAGACGCAGTAGCGCAGTGGAGAGCATGGACTTGACTTGGGATGGAAAAATTCTGTGTTCAAGTCCTTGCCTTAGCCTGTGCAAAGTGTTCTCAGGTAAAACTCTTCACTTCCACACTGCCTCACTCTACCCAGGTGTACAAATGGGTACCAGCAAAATTGTCAGGGAAACTTGACTGAGAGCAGTGGGAGAACCCGAGTTGGACTAGTGTCCCATCGAGGGGGTTTAGCAATACTCCTATTTGCTTCATGTCACAGAAACCAGGGTTAAACACAGGCCTGGTGGGCCTCCAGGCATGACCTCCACGCCTGGTTAGAAATAGTCTTTATTCCGTCTGAGCAGCTGCTCATTTTGAAAACAAGAAGGGCACTTGGTAGAGCTCATACCTCCGCCATGCCCACATGTAAGTATTATTGGTTCTGGATCCAGGAGAGTATCATCCAGACCAACAACAGCTGTGATTAGTTCCTCTTTTAGGGCAGATTCTATTCAGTGCTGAAATTTTATGAAAATCTGTTCATTACATAAGGACATTCCGAATATAAGACGATTCTGGATATGAGACTACTCCCCTTTCTCAAGTCATATTTTGGAAAAAATAGGGTTTTGATGACAAAATCTTGTTTTAGTCACTAAAGAATAATAATCATCGCAAAAATTTCTTTGAAAATACTGATAAAACAAACTGGAAGAAAAACCAATATTAAAGATTGCAGGCTGTTGTTTTGCGCCATCTATTGTTGTGAACATGTATTGAGTATAGACATAAAACGCACACACAGGAGGACTGTTATTGTTGGAAGCCTAGTCCACGGAAAATACGACGACCCCATTTCTCCGCTGTGACGTGTCTTTAATGGAACGGCGGAGGCGTCAAAGATAAAACAGGGTCACTTGAGCAAAAGGAGAGGAAATAGTAAACATGCCCGATGGACGAGAGATGCTAATTTACTGAGATTCCGCTGAGAAGTCACTGTTATGTCAAAGACGCAGAGTGCATCGTATGCCTGTTCCGTGGATATATAAAAAGCACCGTTGCCATAAACATATCTCCCCAGCGGGCCACGGAACGAAGTAGATTCCCAGTCCGTTGTGGAAACATATACTGGTGTACGTGCGATTAGGTAGTGATTGTTTTAAAATTTCATTTGATTTCATTTGACACACTCTTTTTACTTGAACAAAAGATTGACCGCGATTCCGTACCATGCTTTCTGTTAACGTTCTGACAAAATGTGCCAGCCCTCCATGCTTAGGGTTGGGCGTGTAAAGTCACCGAACAGGCCTTGTGGTGACGTGTCTCAAATGGAACACTCGAGGCGTCATAAATCAGACCGGGTCACTTGAGCAGAAGAAAACAAAGGAGTAAACAAGCCCGATGGATGAGAGGTTCGAATTCGCTTGGATTCTGCTGAGAAGTCGCTTTGACGTCAAAGAGCCAGAGTGCATTGAATGTTCATTTTGTTGCTATAACAACAGCACCGTTGCTATAAACAACTCTGCCCAGGGGGCCGACGGAAGAATGCTGATTCTCAGTCCGTGTCCAATGCTCATGGAAACATGTCCAGGTGTACGTGCGATTTGGCAGTGATTTTATTTTCATGAAATTAGATTTTAATTGACTCACTCTTTGTTTAAGCAAAAAAATGACCGCAATTCAGTTGCATGCTTTTTGTTTACGTATTGACAAAATGTGCCTGCCCTCCACTTAGCCGTCGGGCTTGTCTTGTGACCAAACAGGCTGTCTGCTGTGACGTGACTTAAATGGATCAGCGGAGGTTTCAAATTCTCCGGCAGCTACAGGTCTCAAAAAAGTTGGGACACTTGTAAAAAGGGGCTTTAAAAGCATTGAATTTCTAAGAGAATCAGCTGAAAGAACATTTAGCAAGTAATTAAGTTAACTGTCATCTGCTGCGCAACATGATTACTCATAAAAGGGTTGTCATTGAGAGGCTGAGTTTCTCAGAAGTAAAGATGGCCAGAAGCTCTCCCACCTGTGAAGGCTTGCATGAAAAAAAATGTTGAATACTTTAAAAACACTGCTCCTCGACGTTAAATTGCAAAAGCATTGAAGGTCTCATCATCTTCAGTACATGACATCATCAAAAGATTCAGAGTAACTGGAAAAATCTCTGCGTGTAAGGGACTAGGCCGAAACCTTTACTGGATGCCCTTTATCTTCGGACCCTCAGATGCCACTGCATCACTCACCGGCATGATTCTTGGGATTCTGCAAAAACAGAGAAAGAAAAAACATCACTGATTATACCTAGAACTGCCACAAGGTCATTTTGACCTCCATTAGTCCCAGTGCAAAAGAATGTAAATGGACTATATAGCGGCTGACTATGGAGCTAGTCAGATTGGCAGCTCAAAGCACTTGACCATAGCCTAAATCCCTCACGTATGCCCATTTATGCAACACATTCATTACACTGACGGCTACGCAAGGCAGTCAACTGCATCTTGGTTGACTGCATTTTGTTACTTTTTGAATGGTGTGCAGGCGCATATATAAGCCAGTTGCTGTCATGACGTCAGAATCAATTTGTTCTCCCATTTTGCAGGTAGAAATTGTGATTGTCACAGAGCTGTTCTTCTATTCATTTAGTTTATTTAGTAAGCTGGTTAGGATACAAGAAAAAGAAATGGATCAGAGGAAATGGATGAATGTAAGTCAGGCTTTGGCAATGCTTCAGGACATGAGTTCTTGTGAGTCAGATGGAGAAGAAATATCAGGGCTCAGTGATGCGTCTAGGTCTAGTGAATCCGACTCCGATTTTGAAACTGAATGCGATCGTGAGCCACACGGTAAAGGTATCACAGCTGCTGGGCAAACTAAGCCTTTGACGCCAGGAAGGTCACCAAAACTGCATATTTATTCACGTCATAATGCTTAGGTTTCACAGCATAATTTCAAGTCCAAATACTTTGAAACATTTAAAATTAGCCACAATAGCAAAAAAAATGAAGTTTTAAAGCTCTGACCTCTATACTATTTAATCAATGAAGAATCTTAGCAAAACACCATTTATTGTCCTCCGAATTCTGAAAGTACTTTGAAATGCTTTCACTGAGGCAAGACCTCACAGCTTTAAAGTATTACAAAGAGTGGTAAATTTTTGTCAATAAAGAGGATTCAGTCATATTTCCACGTCATCCATGCCATGATGAGGGGAGACGCAGTAGCGCAGTGGAGAGCATGGGCTTGACTTGGGATGGAAAAATTCTGTGTTCAAGTCCTTGCCTTAGCCTGTGCAAAGTGTTCTCAGGTAAAACTCTTCACTTCCACACTGCCTCACTCTACCCAGGTGTACAAATGGGTACCAGCAAAATTGTCAGGGAAACTTGACTGAGAGCAGTGGGAGAACCCGAGTTGGACTAGTGTCCCATCGAGGGGGTTTAGCAATACTCCTATTTGCTTCATGTCACAGAAACCAGGGTTAAACACAGGCCTGGTGGGCCTCCAGGCATGACCTCCACGCCTGGTTAGAAATAGTCTTTATTCCGTCTGAGCAGCTGCTCATTTTGAAAACAAGAAGGGCACTTGGTAGAGCTCATACCTCCGCCATGCCCACATGTAAGTATTATTGGTTCTGGATCCAGGAGAGTATCATCCAGACCAACAACAGCTGTGATTAGTTCCTCTTTTAGGGCAGATTCTATTTAGTGCTGAAATTTTATAAAAATCTGTTCATTACATAAGGACATTCCGAATATAAGACGATTCTGGATATGAGACTACTCCCCTTTCTCAAGTCATATTTTGGAAAAAATAGGGTTTTGATGACAAAATCTTGTTTTAGTCACTAAAGAATAATAATCATCGCAAAAATTTCTTTGAAAATACTGATAAAACAAACTGGAAGAAAAACCAATATTAAAGATTGCAGGCTGTTGTTTTGCGCCATCTATTGTTGTGAACATGTATTGAGTATAGACATAAACGCACACACAGGAGGACTGTTATTGTTGGAAGCCTAGTCCACGGAAAATACGACGACCCCATTTCTCCACTGTGACGTGTCTTTAATGGAACGGCGGAGGCGTCAAAGATAAAACAGGGTCACTTGAGCAAAAGGAGAGGAAATAGTAAACATGCCCGATGGACGAGAGATGCTAATTTACTGAGATTCCGCTGAGAAGTCACTGTTATGTCAAAGACGCAGAGTGCATCGTATGCCTGTTCCGTGGATATATAAAAAGCACCGTTGCCATAAACATATCTCCCCAGCGGGCCACGGAACGAAGTAGATTCCCAGTCCGTTGTGGAAACATATACTGGTGTACGTGCGATTAGGTAGTGATTGTTTTAAAATTTCATTTGATTTCATTTGACACACTCTTTTTACTTGAACAAAAGATTGACCGCGATTCCGTACCATGCTTTCTGTTAACGTTCTGACAAAATGTGCCAGCCCTCCATGCTTAGGGTTGGGCGTGTAAAGTCACCGAACAGGCCTTGTGGTGACGTGTCTCAAATGGAACACTCGCGGCGTCATAAATCAGACCGGGTCACTTGAGCAGAAGAAAACAAAGGAGTAAACAAGCCCGATGGATGAGAGGTTCGAATTCGCTTGGATTCTGCTGAGAAGTCGCTTTGACGTCAAAGAGCCAGAGTGCATCGAATGTTCATTTTGTTGCTATAACAACAGCACCGTTGCTATAAACAACTCTGCCCAGGGGGCCGACGGAAGAATGCTGATTCTCAGTCCGTGTCCAATGCTCATGGAAACATGTCCAGGTGTACGTGCGATTTGGCAGTGATTTTATTTTTATGAAATTAGATTTTAATTGACTCACTCTTTGTTTAAGCAAAAAAATGACCGCAATTCAGTTGCATGCTTTTTGTTTACGTATTGACAAAATGTGCCTGCCCTCCACTTAGCCGTCGGGCTTGTCTTGTGACCAAACAGGCTGTCTGCTGTGACGTGACTTAAATGGATCAGCGGAGGTTTCAAATTCTCCGGCAGCTACAGGTCTCAAAAAAGTTGGGACACTTGTAAAAAGGGGCTTTAAAAGCATTGAATTTCTAAGAGAATCAGCTGAAAGAACATTTAGCAAGTAATTAAGTTAACTATCATCTGCTGCGCAACATACTTATAAAAGGGTTGTCATTGAGAGGCTGAGTTTCTCAGAAGTAAAGATGGCCAGAAGCTCTCCCACCTGTGAAGGCTTGCATGAAAAAAAATGTTGAATACTTTAAAAACACTGCTCCTCGACGTTAAATTGCAAAAGCATTGAAGGTCTCATCATCTTCAGTACATGACATCATCAAAAGATTCAGAGTAACTGGAAAAATCTCTGCGTGTAAGGGACTAGGCCGAAACCTTTAGTGGATGCCCTTTATCTTCGGACCCTCAGATGCCACTGCATCACTCACCGGCATGATTCTTGGGAGTCTGCAATAACAGAGAAAGAAAAAACATCACTGATTATACCTAGAACTGCCACAAGGTCATTTTGACCTCCATTAGTCCCAGTGCAAAAGAATGTAAATGGACTATATAGCGGCTGACTATGGAGCTAGTCAGATTGGCAGCTCAAAGCACTTGACCATAGCCTAAATCCCTCACGTATGCCCATTTATGCAACACATTCATACACTGACGGCTACGCAAGGCAGTCAACTGCATCTTGGTTGACTGCATTTTGTTACTTTTTGAATGGTGTGCAGGCGCATATATAAGCCAGTTGCTGTCATGACTTCAGAATCAATTTGTTCTCCCATTTTGCAGGTAGAAATTGTGATTGTCACAGAGCTGTTCTTCTATTCATTTAGTTTATTTAGTAAGCTGGTTAGGATACAAGAAAAAGAAATGGATCAGAGGAAATGGATGAATGTAAGTCAGGCTTTGGCAATGCTTCAGGACATGAGTTCTTGTGAGTCAGATGGAGAAGAAATATCAGGGCTCAGTGATGCGTCTAGGTCTAGTGAATCCGAATCCGATTATGAAACTGAATTCGATCGTGAGCCACACGGTAAAGGTATCACAGCTGCTGGGCAAACTAAGCCTTTGATGCCAGGAAGGTCACCAAAACTGCATATTTATTCACGTCATAATGCTTAGGTTTCACAGCATAATTTCAAGTCCAAATACTTTGAAACATTTAAAATTAGCCACAATAGCAAAAAAATTGAAGTTTTAAAGCTCTGACCTCTATACTATTTAATCAATGAAGAATCTTAGCAAAACACCATTTATTGTCCTCCGAATTCTGAAAGTACTTTGAAATGCTTTCACTGAGGCAAGACCTCACAGCTTTAAAGTATTACAAAGAGTGGTGCATTTTTGTCAATAAAGAGGATTCAGTCATATTTCCACGTCATCCATGCCATGATGAGGGGAGACGCAGTAGCGCAGTGGAGAGCATGGGCTTGACTTGGGATCGAAAAATTCTGTGTTCAAGTCCTTGCCTTAGCCTGTGCAAAGTGTTTTCAAGTAAAACTCTTCACTTCCACACTGCCTCACTCTACCTAGGTGTACAAATGGGTACCAGCAAAATTGTCAGGGAAACTTGACTGAGAGCAGTGGGAGAACCCGAGTTGGACTAGTGTCCCATCGAGGGGGTTTAGCAATACTCCTATTTGCTTCATGTCAGAGAAACCAGGGTTAAACACAGGCCTGGTGGGCCTCCAGGCATGACCTCCACGCCTGGTTAGAAATAGTCTTTATTCCGTCTGAGCAGCTGCTCATTTTGAAAACAAGAAGGGCACTTGGTAGAGCTCATACCTCCGCCATGCCCACATGTAAGTATTATTGGTTCTGGATCCAGGAGAGTATCATCCAGACCAACAACAGCTGTGATTAGTTCCTCTTTTAGGGCAGATTCTATTCAGTGCTGAAATTTTATGAAAATCTGTTCATTACATAAGGACATTCCGAATATAAGACGATTCTGGATATGAGACTACTCCCCTTTCTCAAGTCATATTTTGGAAAAAATAGGGTTTTGATGACAAAATCTTGTTTTAGTCACTAAAGAATAATAATCATCGCAAAAATTTCTTTGAAAATACTGATAAAACAAACTGGAAGAAAAACCAATATTTAAGATTGCAGGCTGTTGTTTTGCGCCATCTATTGTTGTGAACATGTATTGAGTATAGACATAAAACGCACACACAGGAGGACTGTTATTGTTGGAAGCCTAGTCCACGGAAAATACGACGACCCCATTTCTCCGCTGTGACGTGTCTTTAATGGAACGGCGGAGGCGTCAAAGATAAAACAGGGTCACTTGAGCAAAAGGAGAGGAAATAGTAAACATGCCCGATGGACGAGAGATGCTAATTTACTGAGATTCCGCTGAGAAGTCACTGTTATGTCAAAGACGCAGAGTGCATCGTATGCCTGTTCCGTGGATATATAAAAAGCACCGTTGCCATAAACATATCTCCCCAGCGGGCCACGGAACGAAGTAGATTCCCAGTCCGTTGTGGAAACATATACTGGTGTACGTGCGATTAGGTAGTGATTGTTTTAAAATTTCATTTGATTTCATTTGACACACTCTTTTTACTTGAACAAAAGATTGACCGCGATTCCGTACCATGCTTTCTGTTAACGTTCTGACAAAATGTGCCAGCCATTCATGCTTAGGGTTGGGCGTGTAAAGTCACCGAACAGGCCTTGTGGTGACGTGTCTCAAATGGAACACTCGCGGCGTCATAAATCAGACCGGGTCACTTGAGCAGAAGAAAACAAAGGAGTAAACAAGCCCGATGGATGAGAGGTTCGAATTCGCTTGGATTCTGCTGAGAAGTCGCTTTGACGTCAAAGAGCCAGAGTGCATCGAATGTTCATTTTGTTGCTATAACAACAGCACCGTTGCTATAAACAACTCCGCCCAGGGGGCCGACGGAAGAATGCTGATTCTCAGTCCGTGTCCAATGCTCATGGAAACATGTCCAGGTGTACGTGCGATTTGGCAGTGATTTTATTTTTATGAAATTAGATTTTAATTGACTCACTCGTTGTTTAAGCAAAAAAATGACCGCAATTCAGTTGCATGCTTTGACGTCAAAGAGCCAGAGTGCATCGAATGTTCATTTTGTTGCTATAACAACAGCACCGTTGCTATAAACAACTCCGCCCAGGGGGCCGACGGAAGAATGCTGATTCTCAGTCCGTGTCCAATGCTCATGGAAACATGTCCAGGTGTACGTGCGATTTGGCAGTGATTTTATTTTTATGAAATTAGATTTTAATTGACTCACTCGTTGTTTTAGCAAAAAAATGACCGCAATTCAGTTGCATGCTTTTTGTTTACGTATTGAAAAAATGTGCCTGCCCTCCACTTTGCCGTCGGGCTTGTCTTGTGACCAAACAGGCTGTCTGCTGTGACGTGACTTAAATGGATCAGCGGAGGTTTCAAATTCTCCGGCAGCTACAGGTCTCAAAAAAGTTGGGACACTTGTAAAAAGGGGCTTTAAAAGCATTGAATTTCTAAGAGAATCAGCTGAAAGAACATTTAGCAAGTAATTAAGTTAACTGTCATCTGCTGCGCAACACGATTACTTATAAAAGGGTTGTCATTGAGAAGCTGAGTTTCTCAGAAGTAAAGATGGCCAGAAGCTCTCCCACCTGTGAAGGCTTGCATGAAAAAAAATGTTGAATACTTTAAAAACACTGCTCCTCGACGTTAAATTGCAAAAGCATTGAAGGTCTCATCATCTTCAGTACATGACATCATCAAAAGATTCAGAGTAACTGGAAAAATCTCTGCGTGTAAGGGACTAGGCCGAAACCTTTACTGGATGCCCTTTATCTTCGGACCCTCAGATGCCACTGCATCACTCACCGGCATGATTCTTGGGATTCTGCAAAAACAGAGAAAGAAAAAACATCACTGATTATACCTAGAACTGCCACAAGGTCATTTTGACCTCCATTAGTCCCAGTGCAAAAGAATGTAAATGGACTATATAGCGGCTGACTATGGAGCTAGTCAGATTGGCAGCTCAAAGCACTTGACCATAGCCTAAATCCCTCACGTATGCCCATTTATGCAACACATTCATTACACTGACGGCTACGCAAGGCAGTCAACTGCATCTTGGTTGACTGCATTTTGTTACTTTTTGAATGGTGTGCAGGCGCATATATAAGCCAGTTGCTGTCATGACGTCAGAATCAATTTGTTCTCCCATTTTGCAGGTAGAAATTGTGATTGTCACAGAGCTGTTCTTCTATTCATTTAGTTTATTTAGTAAGCTGGTTAGGATACAAGAAAAAGAAATGGATCAGAGGAAATGGATGAATGTAAGTCAGGCTTTGGCAATGCTTCAGGACATGAGTTCTTGTGAGTCAGATGGAGAAGAAATATCAGGGCTCAGTGATGCGTCTAGGTCTAGTGAATCCGACTCCGATTTTGAAACTGAATGCGATCGTGAGCCACACGGTAAAGGTATCACAGCTGCTGGGCAAACTAAGCCTTTGACGCCAGGAAGGTCACCAAAACTGCATATTTATTCACGTCATAATGCTTAGGTTTCACAGCATAATTTCAAGTCCAAATACTTTGAAACATTTAAAATTAGCCACAATAGCAAAAAAATTGAAGTTTTAAAGCTCTGACCTCTATACTATTAAATCAATGAAGAATCTTAGCAAAACACCATTTATTGTCCTCCGAATTCTGAAAGTACTTTGAAATGCTTTCACTGAGGCAAGACCTCACAGCTTTAAAGTATTACAAAGAGTGGTGCATTTTTGTCAATAAAGAGGATTCAGTCATATTTCCACATCATCCATGCCATGATGAGGGGAGACGCAGTAGCGCAGTGGAGAGCATGGACTTGACTTGGGATGGAAAAATTCTGTGTTCAAGTCCTTGCCTTAGCCTGTGCTAAGTGTTCTCAGGTAAAATTCTTCACTTCCACACTGCCTCACTCTACCCAGGTGTACAAATGGGTACCAGCAAAATTGTCAGGGAAACTTGACTGAGAGCAGTGGGAGAACCCGAGTTGGACTAGTGTCCCATCGAGGGGGTTTAGCAATACTCCTATTTGCTTCATGTCACAGAAACCAGGGTTAAACACAGGCCTGGTGGGCCTCCAGGCATGACCTCCACGCCTGGTTAGAAATAGTCTTTATTCCGTCTGAGCAGCTGCTCATTTTGAAAACAAGAAGGGCACTTGGTAGAGCTCATACCTCCGCCATGCCCACATGTAAGTATTATTGGTTCTGGATCCAGGAGAGTATCATCCAGACCAACAACAGCTGTGATTAGTTCCTCTTTTAGGGCAGATTCTATTCAGTGCTGAAATTTTATGAAAATCTGTTCATTACATAAGGACATTCCGAATATAAGACGATTCTGGATATGAGACTACTCCCCTTTCTCAAGTCATATTTTGGAAAAAATAGGGTTTTGATGACAAAATCTTGTTTTAGTCACTAAAGAATAATAATCATCGCAAAAATTTCTTTGAAAATACTGATAAAACAAACTGGAAGAAAAACCAATATTAAAGATTGCAGGCTGTTGTTTTGCGCCATCTATTGTTGTGAACATGTATTGAGTATAGACATAAAACGCACACACAGGAGGACTGTTATTGTTGGAAGCCTAGTCCACGGAAAATACGACGACCCCATTTCTCCGCTGTGACGTGTCTTTAATGGAACGGCGGAGGCGTCAAAGATAAAACAGGGTCACTTGAGCAAAAGGAGAGGAAATAGTAAACATGCCCGATGGACGAGAGATGCTAATTTACTGAGATTCCGCTGAGAAGTCACTGTTATGTCAAAGACGCAGAGTGCATCGTATGCCTGTTCCGTGGATATATAAAAAGCACCGTTGCCATAAACATATCTCCCCAGCGGGCCACGGAACGAAGTAGATTCCCAGTCCGTTGTGGAAACATATACTGGTGTACGTGCGATTAGGTAGTGATTGTTTTAAAATTTCATTTGATTTCATTTGACACACTCTTTTTACTTGAACAAAAGATTGACCGCGATTCCGTACCATGCTTTCTGTTAACGTTCTGACAAAATGTGCCAGCCCTCCATGCTTAGGGTTGGGCGTGTAAAGTCACCGAACAGGCCTTGTGGTGACGTGTCTCAAATGGAACACTCGAGGCGTCATAAATCAGACCGGGTCACTTGAGCAGAAGAAAACAAAGGAGTAAACAAGCCCGATGGATGAGAGGTTCGAATTCGCTTGGATTCTGCTGAGAAGTCGCTTTGACGTCAAAGAGCCAGAGTGCATTGAATGTTCATTTTGTTGCTATAACAACAGCACCGTTGCTATAAACAACTCTGCCCAGGGGGCCGACGGAAGAATGCTGATTCTCAGTCCGTGTCCAATGCTCATGGAAACATGTCCAGGTGTACGTGCGATTTGGCAGTGATTTTATTTTCATGAAATTAGATTTTAATTGACTCACTCTTTGTTTAAGCAAAAAAATGACCGCAATTCAGTTGCATGCTTTTTGTTTACGTATTGACAAAATGTGCCTGCCCTCCACTTAGCCGTCGGGCTTGTCTTGTGACCAAACAGGCTGTCTGCTGTGACGTGACTTAAATGGATCAGCGGAGGTTTCAAATTCTCCGGCAGCTACAGGTCTCAAAAAAGTTGGGACACTTGTAAAAAGGGGCTTTAAAAGCATTGAATTTCTAAGAGAATCAGCTGAAAGAACATTTAGCAAGTAATTAAGTTAACTGTCATCTGCTGCGCAACATGATTACTCATAAAAGGGTTGTCATTGAGAGGCTGAGTTTCTCGAAGTAAAGATGGCCAGAAGCTCTCCCACCTGTGAAGGCTTGCATGAAAAAAAATGTTGAATACTTTAAAAACACTGCTCCTCGACGTTAAATTGCAAAAGCATTGAAGGTCTCATCATCTTCAGTACATGACATCATCAAAAGATTCAGAGTAACTGGAAAAATCTCTGCGTGTAAGGGACTAGGCCGAAACCTTTACTGGATGCCCTTTATCTTCGGACCCTCAGATGCCACTGCATCACTCACCGGCATGATTCTTGGGATTCTGCAAAAACAGAGAAAGAAAAAACATCACTGATTATACCTAGAACTGCCACAAGGTCATTTTGACCTCCATTAGTCCCAGTGCAAAAGAATGTAAATGGACTATATAGCGGCTGACTATGGAGCTAGTCAGATTGGCAGCTCAAAGCACTTGACCATAGCCTAAATCCCTCACGTATGCCCATTTATGCAACACATTCATTACACTGACGGCTACGCAAGGCAGTCAACTGCATCTTGGTTGACTGCATTTTGTTACTTTTTGAATGGTGTGCAGGCGCATATATAAGCCAGTTGCTGTCATGACGTCAGAATCAATTTGTTCTCCCATTTTGCAGGTAGAAATTGTGATTGTCACAGAGCTGTTCTTCTATTCATTTAGTTTATTTAGTAAGCTGGTTAGGATACAAGAAAAAGAAATGGATCAGAGGAAATGGATGAATGTAAGTCAGGCTTTGGCAATGCTTCAGGACATGAGTTCTTGTGAGTCAGATGGAGAAGAAATATCAGGGCTCAGTGATGCGTCTAGGTCTAGTGAATCCGACTCCGATTTTGAAACTGAATGCGATCGTGAGCCACACGGTAAAGGTATCACAGCTGCTGGGCAAACTAAGCCTTTGACGCCAGGAAGGTCACCAAAACTGCATATTTATTCACGTCATAATGCTTAGGTTTCACAGCATAATTTCAAGTCCAAATACTTTGAAACATTTAAAATTAGCCACAATAGCAAAAAAAATGAAGTTTTAAAGCTCTGACCTCTATACTATTTAATCAATGAAGAATCTTAGCAAAACACCATTTATTGTCCTCCGAATTCTGAAAGTACTTTGAAATGCTTTCACTGAGGCAAGACCTCACAGCTTTAAAGTATTACAAAGAGTGGTAAATTTTTGTCAATAAAGAGGATTCAGTCATATTTCCACGTCATCCATGCCATGATGAGGGGAGACGCAGTAGCGCAGTGGAGAGCATGGGCTTGACTTGGGATGGAAAAATTCTGTGTTCAAGTCCTTGCCTTAGCCTGTGCAAAGTGTTCTCAGGTAAAACTCTTCACTTCCACACTGCCTCACTCTACCCAGGTGTACAAATGGGTACCAGCAAAATTGTCAGGGAAACTTGACTGAGAGCAGTGGGAGAACCCGAGTTGGACTAGTGTCCCATCGAGGGGGTTTAGCAATACTCCTATTTGCTTCATGTCACAGAAACCAGGGTTAAACACAGGCCTGGTGGGCCTCCAGGCATGACCTCCACGCCTGGTTAGAAATAGTCTTTATTCCGTCTGAGCAGCTGCTCATTTTGAAAACAAGAAGGGCACTTGGTAGAGCTCATACCTCCGCCATGCCCACATGTAAGTATTATTGGTTCTGGATCCAGGAGAGTATCATCCAGACCAACAACAGCTGTGATTAGTTCCTCTTTTAGGGCAGATTCTATTTAGTGCTGAAATTTTATAAAAATCTGTTCATTACATAAGGACATTCCGAATATAAGACGATTCTGGATATGAGACTACTCCCCTTTCTCAAGTCATATTTTGGAAAAAATAGGGTTTTGATGACAAAATCTTGTTTTAGTCACTAAAGAATAATAATCATCGCAAAAATTTCTTTGAAAATACTGATAAAACAAACTGGAAGAAAAACCAATATTAAAGATTGCAGGCTGTTGTTTTGCGCCATCTATTGTTGTGAACATGTATTGAGTATAGACATAAACGCACACACAGGAGGACTGTTATTGTTGGAAGCCTAGTCCACGGAAAATACGACGACCCCATTTCTCCACTGTGACGTGTCTTTAATGGAACGGCGGAGGCGTCAAAGATAAAACAGGGTCACTTGAGCAAAAGGAGAGGAAATAGTAAACATGCCCGATGGACGAGAGATGCTAATTTACTGAGATTCCGCTGAGAAGTCACTGTTATGTCAAAGACGCAGAGTGCATCGTATGCCTGTTCCGTGGATATATAAAAAGCACCGTTGCCATAAACATATCTCCCCAGCGGGCCACGGAACGAAGTAGATTCCCAGTCCGTTGTGGAAACATATACTGGTGTACGTGCGATTAGGTAGTGATTGTTTTAAAATTTCATTTGATTTCATTTGACACACTCTTTTTACTTGAACAAAAGATTGACCGCGATTCCGTACCATGCTTTCTGTTAACGTTCTGACAAAATGTGCCAGCCCTCCATGCTTAGGGTTGGGCGTGTAAAGTCACCGAACAGGCCTTGTGGTGACGTGTCTCAAATGGAACACTCGCGGCGTCATAAATCAGACCGGGTCACTTGAGCAGAAGAAAACAAAGGAGTAAACAAGCCCGATGGATGAGAGGTTCGAATTCGCTTGGATTCTGCTGAGAAGTCGCTTTGACGTCAAAGAGCCAGAGTGCATCGAATGTTCATTTTGTTGCTATAACAACAGCACCGTTGCTATAAACAACTCTGCCCAGGGGGCCGACGGAAGAATGCTGATTCTCAGTCCGTGTCCAATGCTCATGGAAACATGTCCAGGTGTACGTGCGATTTGGCAGTGATTTTATTTTTATGAAATTAGATTTTAATTGACTCACTCTTTGTTTAAGCAAAAAAATGACCGCAATTCAGTTGCATGCTTTTTGTTTACGTATTGACAAAATGTGCCTGCCCTCCACTGAGCCGTCGGGCTTGTCTTGTGACCAAACAGGCTGTCTGCTGTGACGTGACTTAAATGGATCAGCGGAGGTTTCAAATTCTCCGGCAGCTACAGGTCTCAAAAAAGTTGGGACACTTGTAAAAAGGGGCTTTAAAAGCATTGAATTTCTAAGAGAATCAGCTGAAAGAACATTTAGCAAGTAATTAAGTTAACTGTCATCTGCTGCGCAACATACTTATAAAAGGGTTGTCATTGAGAGGCTGAGTTTCTCAGAAGTAAAGATGGCCAGAAGCTCTCCCACCTGTGAAGGCTTGCATGAAAAAAAATGTTGAATACTTTAAAAACACTGCTCCTCGACGTTAAATTGCAAAAGCATTGAAGGTCTCATCATCTTCAGTACATGACATCATCAAAAGATTCAGAGTAACTGGAAAAATCTCTGCGTGTAAGGGACTAGGCCGAAACCTTTAGTGGATGCCCTTTATCTTCGGACCCTCAGATGCCACTGCATCACTCACCGGCATGATTCTTGGGAGTCTGCAATAACAGAGAAAGAAAAAACATCACTGATTATACCTAGAACTGCCACAAGGTCATTTTGACCTCCATTAGTCCCAGTGCAAAAGAATGTAAATGGACTATATAGCGGCTGACTATGGAGCTAGTCAGATTGGCAGCTCAAAGCACTTGACCATAGCCTAAATCCCTCACGTATGCCCATTTATGCAACACATTCATACACTGACGGCTACGCAAGGCAGTCAACTGCATCTTGGTTGACTGCATTTTGTTACTTTTTGAATGGTGTGCAGGCGCATATATAAGCCAGTTGCTGTCATGACTTCAGAATCAATTTGTTCTCCCATTTTGCAGGTAGAAATTGTGATTGTCACAGAGCTGTTCTTCTATTCATTTAGTTTATTTAGTAAGCTGGTTAGGATACAAGAAAAAGAAATGGATCAGAGGAAATGGATGAATGTAAGTCAGGCTTTGGCAATGCTTCAGGACATGAGTTCTTGTGAGTCAGATGGAGAAGAAATATCAGGGCTCAGTGATGCGTCTAGGTCTAGTGAATCCGAATCCGATTATGAAACTGAATTCGATCGTGAGCCACACGGTAAAGGTATCACAGCTGCTGGGCAAACTAAGCCTTTGATGCCAGGAAGGTCACCAAAACTGCATATTTATTCACGTCATAATGCTTAGGTTTCACAGCATAATTTCAAGTCCAAATACTTTGAAACATTTAAAATTAGCCACAATAGCAAAAAAATTGAAGTTTTAAAGCTCTGACCTCTATACTATTTAATCAATGAAGAATCTTAGCAAAACACCATTTATTGTCCTCCGAATTCTGAAAGTACTTTGAAATGCTTTCACTGAGGCAAGACCTCACAGCTTTAAAGTATTACAAAGAGTGGTGCATTTTTGTCAATAAAGAGGATTCAGTCATATTTCCACGTCATCCATGCCATGATGAGGGGAGACGCAGTAGCGCAGTGGAGAGCATGGGCTAGACTTGGGATCGAAAAATTCTGTGTTCAAGTCCTTGCCTTAGCCTGTGCAAAGTGTTTTCAAGTAAAACTCTTCACTTCCACACTGCCTCACTCTACCTAGGTGTACAAATGGGTACCAGCAAAATTGTCAGGGAAACTTGACTGAGAGCAGTGGGAGAACCCGAGTTGGACTAGTGTCCCATCGAGGGGGTTTAGCAATACTCCTATTTGCTTCATGTCAGAGAAACCAGGGTTAAACACAGGCCTGGTGGGCCTCCAGGCATGACCTCCACGCCTGGTTAGAAATAGTCTTTATTCCGTCTGAGCAGCTGCTCATTTTGAAAACAAGAAGGGCACTTGGTAGAGCTCATACCTCCGCCATGCCCACATGTAAGTATTATTGGTTCTGGATCCAGGAGAGTATCATCCAGACCAACAACAGCTGTGATTAGTTCCTCTTTTAGGGCAGATTCTATTCAGTGCTGAAATTTTATGAAAATCTGTTCATTACATAAGGACATTCCGAATATAAGACGATTCTGGATATGAGACTACTCCCCTTTCTCAAGTCATATTTTGGAAAAAATAGGGTTTTGATGACAAAATCTTGTTTTAGTCACTAAAGAATAATAATCATCGCAAAAATTTCTTTGAAAATACTGATAAAACAAACTGGAAGAAAAACCAATATTTAAGATTGCAGGCTGTTGTTTTGCGCCATCTATTGTTGTGAACATGTATTGAGTATAGACATAAAACGCACACACAGGAGGACTGTTATTGTTGGAAGCCTAGTCCACGGAAAATACGACGACCCCATTTCTCCGCTGTGACGTGTCTTTAATGGAACGGCGGAGGCGTCAAAGATAAAACAGGGTCACTTGAGCAAAAGGAGAGGAAATAGTAAACATGCCCGATGGACGAGAGATGCTAATTTACTGAGATTCCGCTGAGAAGTCACTGTTATGTCAAAGACGCAGAGTGCATCGTATGCCTGTTCCGTGGATATATAAAAAGCACCGTTGCCATAAACATATCTCCCCAGCGGGCCACGGAACGAAGTAGATTCCCAGTCCGTTGTGGAAACATATACTGGTGTACGTGCGATTAGGTAGTGATTGTTTTAAAATTTCATTTGATTTCATTTGACACACTCTTTTTACTTGAACAAAAGATTGACCGCGATTCCGTACCATGCTTTCTGTTAACGTTCTGACAAAATGTGCCAGCCCTTCATGCTTAGGGTTGGGCGTGTAAAGTCACCGAACAGGCCTTGTGGTGACGTGTCTCAAATGGAACACTCGCGGCGTCATAAATCAGACCGGGTCACTTGAGCAGAAGAAAACAAAGGAGTAAACAAGCCCGATGGATGAGAGGTTCGAATTCGCTTGGATTCTGCTGAGAAGTCGCTTTGACGTCAAAGAGCCAGAGTGCATCGAATGTTCATTTTGTTGCTATAACAACAGCACCGTTGCTATAAACAACTCCGCCCAGGGGGCCGACTGAAGAATGCTGATTCTCAGTCCGTGTCCAATGCTCATGGAAACATGTCCAGGTGTACGTGCGATTTGGCAGTGATTTTATTTTTATGAAATTAGATTTTAATTGACTCACTCGTTGTTTAAGCAAAAAAATGACCGCAATTCAGTTGCATGCTTTGACTGTCAAAGAGCCAGAGTGCATCGAATGTTCATTTTGTTGCTATAACAACAGCACCGTTGCTATAAACAACTCCGCCCAGGGGGCCGACGGAAGAATGCTGATTCTCAGTCCGTGTCCAATGCTCATGGAAACATGTCCAGGTGTACGTGCGATTTGGCAGTGATTTTATTTTTATGAAATTAGATTTTAATTGACTCACTCGTTGTTTTAGCAAAAAAATGACCGCAATTCAGTTGCATGCTTTTTGTTTACGTATTGAAAAAATGTGCCTGCCCTCCACTTTGCCGTCGGGCTTGTCTTGTGACCAAACAGGCTGTCTGCTGTGACGTGACTTAAATGGATCAGCGGAGGTTTCAAATTCTCCGGCAGCTACAGGTCTCAAAAAAGTTGGGACACTTGTAAAAAGGGGCTTTAAAAGCATTGAATTTCTAAGAGAATCAGCTGAAAGAACATTTAGCAAGTAATTAAGTTAACTGTCATCTGCTGCGCAACACGATTACTTATAAAAGGGTTGTCATTGAGAAGCTGAGTTTCTCAGAAGTAAAGATGGCCAGAAGCTCTCCCACCTGTGAAGGCTTGCATGAAAAAAAATGTTGAAAAATGCATGAAAAAAAATGTTGAATACTTTAAAAACACTGCTCCTCGACGCTAAATTGCAAAAGCATTGAAGGTCTCATCATCTTCAGTACATGACATCATCAAAAGATTCAGAGTAACTGGAAAAATCTCTGCGTGTAAGGGACTAGGCCGAAACCTTTACTGGATGCCCTTTATCTTCGGACCCTCAGATGCCACTGCATCACTCACCGGCATGATTCTTGGGATTCTGCAATAACAGAGAAAGAAAAAACATCACTGATTATACCTAGAACTGCCACAAGGTCATTTTGACCTCCATTAGTCCCAGTGCAGAAGAATGTAAATGGACTATATAGCGGCTGACTATGGAGCTAGTCAGATTGGCAGCTCAAAGCACTTGACCATAGCCTAAATCCCTCACGTATGCCCATTTATGCAACACAGTCATTACACTGACGGCTACGCAAGGCAGTCAACTGCATCTTGGTTGACTGCATTTTGTTACTTTTTGAATGGTGTGCAGGCGCATATATAAGCCAGTTGCTGTCATGACGTCAGAATCAATTTGTTCTCCCATTTTGCAGGTAGAAATTGTGATTGTCACAGAGCTGTTCTTCTATTCATTTAGTTTATTTAGTAAGCTGGTTAGGATACAAGAAAAAGAAATGGATCAGAGGAAATGGATGAATGTAAGTCAGGCTTTGGCAATGCTTCAGGACATGAGTTCTTGTGAGTCAGATGGAGAAGAAATACCAGGGCTCAGTGATGCGTCTAGGTCTAGTGAATCCGACTCCGATTTTGAAACTGAATGCGATCGTGAGCCACACGGTAAAGGTATCACAGCTGCTGGGCAAACTAAGCCTTTGATGCCAGGAAGGTCACCAAAACTGCATATTTATTCACGTCATAATGCTTAGGTTTCACAGCATAATTTCAAGTCCAAATACTTTGAAACATTTAAAATTAGCCACAATAGCAAAAAAATTGAAGTTTTAAAGCTCTGACCTCTATACTATTTAATCAATGAAGAATCTTAGCAAAACACCATTTATTGTCCTCCGAATTCTGAAAGTACTTTGAAATGCTTTCACTGAGGCAAGACCTCACAGCTTTAAAGTATTACAAAGAGTGGTGCATTTTTGTCAATAAAGAGGATTCAGTCATATTTCCACGTCATCCATGCCATGATGAGGGGAGACGCAGTAGCGCAGTGGAGAGCATGGGCTTGACTTGGGATGGAAAAATTCTGTGTTCAAGTCCTTGCCTTAGCCTGTGCAAAGTGTTCTCAGGTAAAACTCTTCACTTCCACACTGCCTCACTCTACCCAGGTGTACAAATGGGTACCAGCAAAATTGTCAGGGAAACTTGACTGAGAGCAGTGGGAGAACCCGAGTTGGACTAGTGTCCCATCGAGGGGGTTTAGCAATACTCCTATTTGCTTCATGTCACAGAAACCAGGGTTAAACACAGGCCTGGTGGGCCTCCAGGCATGACCTCCACGCCTGGTTAGAAATAGTCTTTATTCCGTCTGAGCAGCTGCTCATTTTGAAAACAAGAAGGGCACTTGGTAGAGCTCATACCTCCGCCATGCCCACATGTAAGTATTATTGGTTCTGGATCCAGGAGAGTATCATCCAGACCAACAACAGCTGTGATTAGTTCCTCTTTTAGGGCAGATTCTATTCAGTGCTGAAATTTTATGAAAATCTGTTCATTACATAAGGACATTCCGAATATAAGACGATTCTGGATATGAGACTACTCCCCTTTCTCAAGTCATATTTTGGAAAAAATAGGGTTTTGATGACAAAATCTTGTTTTAGTCACTAAAGAATAATAATCATCGCAAAAATTTCTTTGAAAATACTGATAAAACAAACTGGAAGAAAAACCAATATTAAAGATTGCAGGCTGTTGTTTTGCGCCATCTATTGTTGTGAACATGTATTGAGTATAGACATAAAACGCACACACAGGAGGACTGTTATTGTTGGAAGCCTAGTCCACGGAAAATACGACGACCCCATTTCTCCGCTGTGACGTGTCTTTAATGGAACGGCGGAGGCGTCAAAGATAAAACAGGGTCACTTGAGCAAAAGGAGAGGAAATAGTAAACATGCCCGATGGACGAGAGATGCTAATTTACTGAGATTCCGCTGAGAAGTCACTGTTATGTCAAAGACGCAGAGTGCATCGTATGCCTGTTCCGTGGATATATAAAAAGCACCGTTGCCATAAACATATCTCCCCAGCGGGCCACGGAACGAAGTAGATTCCCAGTCCGTTGTGGAAACATATACTGGTGTACGTGCGATTAGGTAGTGATTGTTTTAAAATTTCATTTGATTTCATTTGACACACTCTTTTTACTTGAACAAAAGATTGACCGCGATTCCGTACCATGCTTTCTGTTAACGTTCTGACAAAATGTGCCAGCCCTCCATGCTTAGGGTTGGGCGTGTAAAGTCACCGAACAGGCCTTGTGGTGACGTGTCTCAAATGGAACACTCGAGGCGTCATAAATCAGACCGGGTCACTTGAGCAGAAGAAAACAAAGGAGTAAACAAGCCCGATGGATGAGAGGTTCGAATTCCCTTGGATTCTGCTGAGAAGTCGCTTTGACGTCAAAGAGCCAGAGTGCATCGAATGTTCATTTTGTTGCTATAACAACAGCACCGTTGCTATAAACAACTCTGCCCAGGGGGCCGACGGAAGAATGCTGATTCTCAGTCCGTGTCCAATGCTCATGGAAACATGTCCAGGTGTACGTGCGATTTGGCAGTGATTTTATTTTTATGAAATTAGATTTTAATTGACTCACTCTTTGTTTAAGCAAAAAAATGACCGCAATTCAGTTGCATGCTTTTTGTTTACGTATTGACAAAATGTGCCTGCCCTCCACTTAGCCGTCGGGCTTGTCTTGTGACCAAACAGGCTGTCTGCTGTGACGTGACTTAAATGGATCAGCGGAGGTTTCAAATTCTCCGGCAGCTACAGGTCTCAAAAAAGTTGGGACACTTGTAAAAAGGGGCTTTAAAAGCATTGAATTTCTAAGAGAATCAGCTGAAAGAACATTTAGCAAGTAATTAAGTTAACTGTCATCTGCTGCGCAACATGATTACTTATAAAAGGGTTGTCATTGAGAGGCTGAGTTTCTCAGAAGTAAAGATGGCCAGAAGCTCTCCCACCTGTGAAGGCTTGCATGAAAAAAAATGTTGAATACTTTAAAAACACTGCTCCTCGACGTTAAATTGCAAAAGCATTGAAGGTCTCATCATCTTCAGTACATGACATCATCAAAAGATTCAGAGTAACTGGAAAAATCTCTGCGTGTAAGGGACTAGGCCGAAACCTTTACTGGATGCCCTTTATCTTCGGACCCTCAGATGCCACTGCATCACTCACCGGCATGATTCTTGGGATTCTGCAATAACAGAGAAAGAAAAAACATCACTGATTATACCTAGAACTGCCACAAGGTCATTTTGACCTCCATTAGTCCCAGTGCAAAAGAATGTAAATGGACTATATAGCGGCTGACTATGGAGCTAGTCAGATTGGCAGCTCAAAGCACTTGACCATAGCCTAAATCCCTCACGTATGCCCATTTATGCAACACATTCATTACACTGACGGCTACGCAAGGCAGTCAACTGCATCTTGGTTGACTGCATTTTGTTACTTTTTGAATGGTGTGCAGGCGCATATATAAGCCAGTTGCTGTCATGACGTCAGAATCAATTTGTTCTCCCATTTTGCAGGTAGAAATTGTGATTGTCACAGAGCTGTTCTTCTATTCATTTAGTTTATTTAGTAAGCTGGTTAGGATACAAGAAAAAGAAATGGATCAGAGGAAATGGATGAATGTAAGTCAGGCTTTGGCAATGCTTCAGGACATGAGTTCTTGTGAGTCAGATGGAGAAGAAATATCAGGGCTCAGTGATGCGTCTAGGTCTAGTGAATCCGACTCCGATTTTGAAACTGAATGCGATCGTGAGCCACACGGTAAAGGTATCACAGCTGCTGGGCAAACTAAGCCTTTGATGCCAGGAAGGTCACCAGAACTGCATATTTATTCACGTCATAATGCTTAGGTTTCACAGCATAATTTCAAGTCCAAATACTTTGAAACATTTAAAATTAGCCACAATAGCAAAAAAATTGAAGTTTTAAAGCTCTGACCTCTATACTATTTAATCAATGAAGAATCTTAGCAAAACACCATTTATTGTCCTCCGAATTCTGAAAGTACTTTGAAATGCTTTCACTGAGGCAAGACCTCACAGCTTTAAAGTATTACAAAGAGTGGTGCATTTTTGTCAATAAAGAGGATTCAGTCATATTTCCACGTCATCCATGCCATGATGAGGGGAGACGCAGTAGCGCAGTGGAGAGCATGGGCTTGACTTGGGATGGAAAAATTCTGTGTTCAAGTCCTTGCCTTAGCCTGTGCAAAGTGTTCTCAGGTAAAACTCTTCACTTCCACACTGCCTCACTCTACCCAGGTGTACAAATGGGTACCAGCAAAATTGTCAGGGAAACTTGACTGAGAGCAGTGGGAGAACCCGAGTTGGACTAGTGTCCCATCGAGGGGGTTTAGCAATACTCCTATTTGCTTCATGTCACAGAAACCAGGGTTAAACACAGGCCTGGTGGGCCTCCAGGCATGACCTCCACGCCTGGTTAGAAATAGTCTTTATTCCGTCTGAGCAGCTGCTCATTTTGAAAACAAGAAGGGCACTTGGTAGAGCTCATACCTCCGCCATGCCCACATGTAAGTATTATTGGTTCTGGATCCAGGAGAGTATCATCCAGACCAACAACAGCTGTGATTAGTTCCTCTTTTAGGGCAGATTCTATTCAGTGCTGAAATTTTATGAAAATCTGTTCATTACATAAGGACATTCCGAATATAAGACGATTCTGGATATGAGACTACTCCCCTTTCTCAAGTCATATTTTGGAAAAAATAGGGTTTTGATGACAAAATCTTGTTTTAGTCACTAAAGAATAATAATCATCGCAAAAATTTCTTTGAAAATACTGATAAAACAAACTGGAAGAAAAACCAATATTAAAGATTGCAGGCTGTTGTTTTGCGCCATCTATTGTTGTGAACATGTATTGAGTATAGACATAAAACGCACACACAGGAGGACTGTTATTGTTGGAAGCCTAGTCCACGGAAAATACGACGACCCCATTTCTCCGCTGTGACGTGTCTTTAATGGAACGGCGGAGGCGTCAAAGATAAAACAGGGTCACTTGAGCAAAAGGAGAGGAAATAGTAAACATGCCCGATGGACGAGAGATGCTAATTTACTGAGATTCCGCTGAGAAGTCACTGTTATGTCAAAGACGCAGAGTGCATCGTATGCCTGTTCCGTGGATATATAAAAAGCACCGTTGCCATAAACATATCTCCCCAGCGGGCCACGGAACGAAGTAGATTCCCAGTCCGTTGTGGAAACATATACTGGTGTACGTGCGATTAGGTAGTGATTGTTTTAAAATTTCATTTGATTTCATTTGACACACTCTTTTTACTTGAACAAAAGATTGACCGCGATTCCGTACCATGCTTTCTGTTAACGTTCTGACAAAATGTGCCAGCCCTCCATGCTTAGGGTTGGGCGTGTAAAGTCACCGAACAGGCCTTGTGGTGACGTGTCTCAAATGGAACACTCGAGGCGTCATAAATCAGACCGGGTCACTTGAGCAGAAGAAAACAAAGGAGTAAACAAGCCCGATGGATGAGAGGTTCGAATTCGCTTGGATTCTGCTGAGAAGTCGCTTTGACGTCAAAGAGCCAGAGTGCATCGAATGTTCATTTTGTTGCTATAACAACAGCACCGTTGCTATAAACAACTCTGCCCAGGGGGCCGACGGAAGAATGCTGATTCTCAGTCCGTGTCCAATGCTCATGGAAACATGTCCAGGTGTACGTGCGATTTGGCAGTGATTTTATTTTTATGAAATTAAATTTTAATAGACTCACTCGTTGTTTAAGCAAAAAAATGACCGCAATTCAGTTGCATGCTTTTTGTTTACGTATTGAAAAAATGTGCCTGCCCTCCACTTTGCCGTCGGGCTTGTCTTGTGACCAAACAGGCTGTCTGCTGTGACGTGACTTAAATGGATCAGCGGAGGTTTCAAATTCTCCGGCAGCTACAGGTCTCAAAAAAGTTGGGACACTTGTAAAAAGGGGCTTTAAAAGCATTGAATTTCTAAGAGAATCAGCTGAAAGAATATTTAGCAAGTAATTAAGTTAACTGTCATCTGCTGCGCAACACGATTACTTATAAAAGGGTTGTCATTGAGAGGCTGAGTTTCTCAGAAGTAAAGATGGCCAGAAGCTCTCCCACCTGTGAAGGCTTGCATGAAAAAAAATGTTGAATACTTTAAAAACACTGCTCCTCGACGTTAAATTGCAAAAGCATTGAAGGTCTCATCATCTACAGTACATGACATCATCAAAAGATTCAGAGTAACTGGAAAAATCTCTGCGTGTAAGGGACTAGGCCGAAACCTTTAGTGGATGCCCTTTATCTTCGGACCCTCAGATGCCACTGCATCACTCACCGGCATGATTCTTGGGATTCTGCAATAACAGAGAAAGAAAAAACATCACTGATTATACCTAGAACTGCCACAAGGTCATTTTGACCTCCATTAGTCCCAGTGCAAAAGAATGTAAATGGACTATATAGCGGCTGACTATGGAGCTAGTCAGATTGGCAGCTCAAAGCACTTGACCATAGCCTAAATCCCTCACGTATGCCCATTTATGCAACACATTCATACACTGACGGCTACGCAAGGCAGTCAACTGCATCTTGGTTGACTGCATTTTGTTACTTTTTGAATGGTGTGCAGGCGCATATATAAGCCAGTTGCTGTCATGACTTCAGAATCAATTTGTTCTCCCATTTTGCAGGTAGAAATTGTGATTGTCACAGAGCTGTTCTTCTATTCATTTAGTTTATTTAGTAAGCTGGTTAGGATACAAGAAAAAGAAATGGATCAGAGGAAATGGATGAATGTAAGTCAGGCTTTGGCAATGCTTCAGGACATGAGTTCTTGTGAGTCAGATGGAGAAGAAATATCAGGGCTCAGTGATGCGTCTAGGTCTAGTGAATCCGACTCCGATTATGAAACTGAATTCGATCGTGAGCCACACGGTAAAGGTATCACAGCTGCTGGGCAAACTAAGCCTTTGATGCCAGGAAGGTCACCAAAACTGCATATTTATTCACGTCATAATGCTTAGGTTTCACAGCATAATTTCAAGTCCAAATACTTTGAAACATTTAAAATTAGCCACAATAGCAAAAAAATTGAAGTTTTAAAACTCTGACCTCTATACTATTTAATCAATGAAGAATCTTAGCAAAACACCATTTATTGTCCTCCGAATTCTGAAAGTACTTTGAAATGCTTTCACTGAGGCAAGACCTCACAGCTTTAAAGTATTACAAAGAGTGGTGCATTTTTGTCAATAAAGAGGATTCAGTCATATTTCCACGTCATCCATGCCATGATGAGGGGAGACGCAGTAGCGCAGTGGAGAGCATGGGCTTGACTTGGGATGGAAAAATTCTGTGTTCAAGTCCTTGCCTTAGCCTGTGCAAAGTGTTTTCAGGTAAAACTCTTCACTTCCACACTGCCTCACTCTACCCAGGTGTACAAATGGGTACCAGCAAAATTGTCAGGGAAACTTGACTGAGAGCAGTGGGAGAACCCGAGTTGGACTAGTGTCCCATCGAGGGGGTTTAGCAATACTCCTATTTGCTTCATGTCACAGAAACCAGGGTTAAACACAGGCCTGGTGGGCCTCCAGGCATGACCTCCACGCCTGGTTAGAAATAGTCTTTATTCCGTCTGAGCAGCTGCTCATTTTGAAAACAAGAAGGGCACTTGGTAGAGCTCATACCTCCGCCATGCCCACATGTAAGTATTATTGGTTCTGGATCCAGGAGAGTATCATCCAGACCAACAACAGCTGTGATTAGTTCCTCTTTTAGGGCAGATTCTATTCAGTGCTGAAATTTTATGAAAATCTGTTCATTACATAAGGACATTCCGAATATAAGACGATTCTGGATATGAGACTACTCCCCTTTCTCAAGTCATATTTTGGAAAAAATAGGGTTTTGATGACAAAATCTTGTTTTAGTCACTAAAGAATAATAATCATCGCAAAAATTTCTTTGATAATACTGATAAAACAAACTGGAAGAAAAACCAATATTTAAGATTGCAGGCTGTTGTTTTGCGCCATCTATTGTTGTGAACATGTATTGAGTATAGACATAAAACGCACACACAGGAGGACTGTTATTGTTGGAAGCCTAGTCCACGGAAAATACGACGACCCCATTTCTCCGCTGTGACGTGTCTTTAATGGAACGGCGGAGGCGTCAAAGATAAAACAGGGTCACTTGAGCAAAAGGAGAGGAAATAGTAAAACATGCCCGATGGACGAGAGATGCTAATTTACTGAGATTCCGCTGAGAAGTCACTGTTATGTCAAAGACGCAGAGTGCATCGTATGCCTGTTCCGTGGATATATAAAAAGCACCGTTGCCATAAACATATCTCCCCAGCGGGCCACGGAACGAAGTAGATTCCCAGTCCGTTGTGGAAACATATACTGGTGTACGTGCGATTAGGTAGTGATTGTTTTAAAATTTCATTTGATTTCATTTGACACACTCTTTTTACTTGAACAAAAGATTGACCGCGATTCCGTACCACGCTTTCTGTTAACGTTCTGACAAAATGTGCCAGCCCTCCATGCTTAGGGTTGGGCGTGTAAAGTCACCGAACAGGCCTTGTGGTGACGTGTCTCAAATGGAACACTCGCGGCGTCATAAATCAGACCGGGTCACTTGAGCAGAAGAAAACAAAGGAGTAAACAAGCCCGATGCATGAGAGGTTCGAATTCGCTTGGATTCTGCTGAGAAGTCGCTTTGACGTCAAAGAGCCAGAGTGCATCGAATGTTCATTTTGTTGCTATAACAACAGCACCGTTGCTATAAACAACTCTGCCCAGGGGGCCGACGGAAGAATGCTGATTCTCAGTCCGTGTCCAATGCTCATGGAAACATGTCCAGGTGTACGTGCGATTTGGCAGTGATTTTATTTTTATGAAATTAAATTTTAATAGACTCACTCGTTGTTTAAGCAAAAAAATGACCGCAATTCAGTTGCATGCTTTTTGTTTACGTATTGAAAAAATGTGCCTGCCCTCCACTTTGCCGTCGGGCTTGTCTTGTGACCAAACAGGCTGTCTGCTGTGACGTGACTTAAATGGATCAGCGGAGGTTTCAAATTCTCCGGCAGCTACAGGTCTCAAAAAAGTTGGGACACTTGTAAAAAGGGGCTTTAAAAGCATTGAATTTCTAAGAGAATCAGCTGAAAGAACATTTAGCAAGTAATTAAGTTAACTGTCATCTGCTGCGCAACACGATTACTTATAAAAGGGTTGTCATTGAGAGGCTGAGTTTCTCAGAAGTAAAGATGGCCAGAAGCTCTCCCACCTGTGAAGGCTTGCATGAAAAAAAATGTTGAATACTTTAAAAACACTGCTCCTCGACGTTAAATTGCAAAAGCATTGAAGGTCTCATCATCTTCAGTACATGACATCATCAAAAGATTCAGAGTAACTGGAAAAATCTCTGCGTGTAAGGGACTAGGCCGAAACCTTTAGTGGATGCCCTTTATCTTCGGACCCTCAGATGCCACTGCATCACTCACCGGCATGATTCTTGGGATTCTGCAATAACAGAGAAAGAAAAAACATCACTGATTATACCTAGAACTGCCACAAGGTCATTTTGACCTCCATTAGTCCCAGTGCAAAAGAATGTAAATGGACTATATAGCGGCTGACTATGGAGCTAGTCAGATTGGCAGCTCAAAGCACTTGACCATAGCCTAAATCCCTCACGTATGCCCATTTATGCAACACATTCATACACTGACGGCTACGCAAGGCAGTCAACTGCATCTTGGTTGACTGCATTTTGTTACTTTTTGAATGGTGTGCAGGCGCATATATAAGCCAGTTGCTGTCATGACTTCAGAATCAATTTGTTCTCCCATTTTGCAGGTAGAAATTGTGATTGTCACAGAGCTGTTCTTCTATTCATTTTGTTTATTTAGTAAGCTGGTTAGGATACAAGAAAAAGAAATGGATCAGAGGAAATGGATGAATGTAAGTCAGGCTTTGGCAATGCTTCAGGACATGAGTTCTTGTGAGTCAGATGGAGAAGAAATATCAGGGCTCAGTGATGCGTCTAGGTCTAGTGAATCCGACTCCGATTATGAAACTGAATTCGATCGTGAGCCACACGGTAAAGGTATCACAGCTGCTGGGCAAACTAAGCCTTTGATGCCAGGAAGGTCACCAAAACTGCATATTTATTCACGTCATAATGCTTAGGTTTCACAGCATAATTTCAAGTCCAAATACTTTGAAACATTTAAAATTAGCCACAATAGCAAAAAAATTGAAGTTTTAAAACTCTGACCTCTATACTATTTAATCAATGAAGAATCTTAGCAAAACACCATTTATTGTCCTCCGAATTCTGAAAGTACTTTGAAATGCTTTCACTGAGGCAAGACCTCACAGCTTTAAAGTATTACAAAGAGTGGTGCATTTTTGTCAATAAAGAGGATTCAGTCATATTTCCACGTCATCCATGCCATGATGAGGGGAGACGCAGTAGCGCAGTGGAGAGCATGGGCTTGACTTGGGATGGAAAAATTCTGTGTTCAAGTCCTTGCCTTAGCATGTGCAAAGTGTTTTCAGGTAAAACTCTTCACTTCCACACTGCCTCACTCTACCCAGGTGTACAAATGGGTACCAGCAAAATTGTCAGGGAAACTTGACTGAGAGCAGTGGGAGAACCCGAGTTGGACTAGTGTCCCATCGAGGGGGTTTAGCAATACTCCTATTTGCTTCATGTCACAGAAACCAGGGTTAAACACAGGCCTGGTGGGCCTCCAGGCATGACCTCCACGCCTGGTTAGAAATAGTCTTTATTCCGTCTGAGCAGCTGCTCATTTTGAAAACAAGAAGGGCACTTGGTAGAGCTCATACCTCCGCCATGCCCACATGTAAGTATTATTGGTTCTGGATCCAGGAGAGTATCATCCAGACCAACAACAGCTGTGATTAGTTCCTCTTTTAGGGCAGATTCTATTCAGTGCTGAAATTTTATGAAAATCTGTTCATTACATAAGGACATTCCGAATATAAGACGATTCTGGATATGAGACTACTCCCCTTTCTCAAGTCAGATTTTGGAAAAAAATAGGGTTTTGATGACAAAATCTTGTTTTAGTCACTAAAGAATAATAATCATCGCAAAAATTTCTTTGAAAATACTGATAAAACAAACTGGAAGAAAAACCAATATTTAAGATTGCAGGCTGTTGTTTTGCGCCATCTATTGTTGTGAACATGTATTGAGTATAGACATAAAACGCACACACAGGAGGACTGTTATTGTTGGAAGCCTAGTCCACGGAAAATACGACGACCCCATTTCTCCGCTGTGACGTGTCTTTAATGGAACGGCGGAGGCGTCAAAGATAAAACAGGGTCACTTGAGCAAAAGGAGAGGAAATAGTAAACATGCCCGATGGACGAGAGATGCTAATTTACTGAGATTCCGCTGAGAAGTCACTGTTATGTCAAAGACGCAGAGTGCATCGTATGCCTGTTCCGTGGATATATAAAAAGCACCGTTGCCATAAACATATCTCCCCAGCGGGCCACGGAACGAAGTAGATTCCCAGTCCGTTGTGGAAACATATACTGGTGTACGTGCGATTAGGTAGTGATTGTTTTAAAATTTCATTTGATTTCATTTGACACACTCTTTTTACTTGAACAAAAGATTGACCGCGATTCCGTACCACGCTTTCTGTTAACGTTCTGACAAAATGTGCCAGCCCTCCATGCTTAGGGTTGGGCGTGTAAAGTCACCGAACAGGCCTTGTGGTGACGTGTCTCAAATGGAACACTCGCGGCGTCATAAATCAGACCGGGTCACTTGAGCAGAAGAAAACAAAGGAGTAAACAAGCCCGATGCATGAGAGGTTCGAATTCGCTTGGATTCTGCTGAGAAGTCGCTTTGACGTCAAAGAGCCAGAGTGCATCGAATGTTCATTTTGTTGCTATAACAACAGCACCGTTGCTATAAACAACTCTGCCCAGGGGGCCGACGGAAGAATGCTGATTCTCAGTCCGTGTCCAATGCTCATGGAAACATGTCCAGGTGTACGTGCGATTTGGCAGTGATTTTATTTTTATGAAATTAAATTTTAATAGACTCACTCGTTGTTTAAGCAAAAAAATGACCGCAATTCAGTTGCATGCTTTTTGTTTACGTATTGAAAAAATGTGCCTGCCCTCCACTTTGCCGTCGGGCTTGTCTTGTGACCAAACAGGCTGTCTGCTGTGACGTGACTTAAATGGATCAGCGGAGGTTTCAAATTCTCCGGCAGCTACAGGTCTCAAAAAAGTTGGGACACTTGTAAAAAGGGGCTTTAAAAGCATTGAATTTCTAAGAGAATCAGCTGAAAGAACATTTAGCAAGTAATTAAGTTAACTGTCATCTGCTGCGCAACACGATTACTTATAAAAGGGTTGTCATTGAGAGGCTGAGTTTCTCAGAAGTAAAGATGGCCAGAAGCTCTCCCACCTGTGAAGGCTTGCATGAAAAAAAATGTTGAATACTTTAAAAACACTGCTCCTCGACGTTAAATTGCAAAAGCATTGAAGGTCTCATCATCTTCAGTACATGACATCATCAAAAGATTCAGAGTAACTGGAAAAATCTCTGCGTGTAAGGGACTAGGCCGAAACCTTTAGTGGATGCCCTTTATCTTCGGACCCTCAGATGCCACTGCATCACTCACCGGCATGATTCTTGGGATTCTGCAATAACAGAGAAAGAAAAAACATCACTGTTTATACCTAGAACTGCCACAAGGTCATTTTGACCTCCATTAGTCCCAGTGCAAAAGAATGTAAATGGACTATATAGCGGCTGACTATGGAGCTAGTCAGATTGGCAGCTCAAAGCACTTGACCATAGCCTAAATCCCTCACGTATGCCCATTTATGCAACACATTCATACACTGACGGCTACGCAAGGCAGTCAACTGCATCTTGGTTGACTGCATTTTGTTACTTTTTGAATGGTGTGCAGGCGCATATATAAGCCAGTTGCTGTCATGACTTCAGAATCAATTTGTTCTCCCATTTTGCAGGTAGAAATTGTGATTGTCACAGAGCTGTTCTTCTATTCATTTAGTTTATTTAGTAAGCTGGTTAGGATACAAGAAAAAGAAATGGATCAGAGGAAATGGATGAATGTAAGTCAGGCTTTGGCAATGCTTCAGGACATGAGTTCTTGTGAGTCAGATGGAGAAGAAATATCAGGGCTCAGTGATGCGTCTAGGTCTAGTGATTCCGACTCCGATTATGAAACTGAATTCGATCGTGAGCCACACGGTAAAGGTATCACAGCTGCTGGGCAAACTAAGCCTTTGATGCCAGGAAGGTCACCAAAACTGCATATTTATTCACGTCATAATGCTTAGGTTTCACAGCATAATTTCAAGTCCAAATACTTTGAAACATTTAAAATTAGCCACAATAGCAAAAAAATTGAAGTTTTAAAACTCTGACCTCTATACTATTTAATCAATGAAGAATCTTAGCAAAACACCATTTATTGTCCTCCGAATTCTGAAAGTACTTTGAAATGCTTTCACTGAGGCAAGACCTCACAGCTTTAAAGTATTACAAAGAGTGGTGCATTTTTGTCAATAAAGAGGATTCAGTCATATTTCCACGTCATCCATGCCATGATGAGGGGAGACGCAGTAGCGCAGTGGAGAGCATGGGCTTGACTTGGGATGGAAAAATTCTGTGTTCAAGTCCTTGCCTTAGCCTGTGCAAAGTGTTTTCAGGTAAAACTCTTCACTTCCACACTGCCTCACTCTACCCAGGTGTACAAATGGGTACCAGCAAAATTGTCAGGGAAACTTGACTGAGAGCAGTGGGAGAACCCGAGTTGGACTAGTGTCCCATCGAGGGGGTTTAGCAATACTCCTATTTGCTTCATGTCACAGAAACCAGGGTTAAACACAGGCCTGGTGGGCCTCCAGGCATGACCTCCACGCCTGGTTAGAAATAGTCTTTATTCCGTCTGAGCAGCTGCTCATTTTGAAAACAAGAAGGGCACTTGGTAGAGCTCATACCTCCGCCATGCCCACATGTAAGTATTATTGGTTCTGGATCCAGGAGAGTATCATCCAGACCAACAACAGCTGTGATTAGTTCCTCTTTTAGGGCAGATTCTATTCAGTGCTGAAATTTTATGAAAATCTGTTCATTACATAAGGACATTCCGAATATAAGACGATTCTGGATATGAGACTACTCCCCTTTCTCAAGTCATATTTTGGAAAAAATAGGGTTTTGATGACAAAATCTTGCTTTAGTCACTAAAGAATAATAATCATCGCAAAAATTTCTTTGATAATACTGATAAAACAAACTGGAAGAAAAACCAATATTTAAGATTGCAGGCTGTTGTTTTGCGCCATCTATTGTTGTGAACATGTATTGAGTATAGACATAAAACGCACACACAGGAGGACTGTTATTGTTGGAAGCCTAGTCCACGGAAAATACGACGACCCCATTTCTCCGCTGTGACGTGTCTTTAATGGAACGGCGGAGGCGTCAAAGATAAAACAGGGTCACTTGAGCAAAAGGAGAGGAAATAGTAAAACATGCCCGATGGACGAGAGATGCTAATTTACTGAGATTCCGCTGAGAAGTCACTGTTATGTCAAAGACGCAGAGTGCATCGTATGCCTGTTCCGTGGATATATAAAAAGCACCGTTGCCATAAACATATCTCCCCAGCGGGCCACGGAACGAAGTAGATTCCCAGTCCGTTGTGGAAACATATACTGGTGTACGTGCGATTAGGTAGTGATTGTTTTAAAATTTCATTTGATTTCATTTGACACACTCTTTTTACTTGAACAAAAGATTGACCGCGATTCCGTACCACGCTTTCTGTTAACGTTCTGACAAAATGTGCCAGCCCTCCATGCTTAGGGTTGGGCGTGTAAAGTCACCGAACAGGCCTTGTGGTGACGTGTCTCAAATGGAACACTCGCGGCGTCATAAATCAGACCGGGTCACTTGAGCAGAAGAAAACAAAGGAGTAAACAAGCCCGATGCATGAGAGGTTCGAATTCGCTTGGATTCTGCTGAGAAGTCGCTTTGACGTCAAAGAGCCAGAGTGCATCGAATGTTCATTTTGTTGCTATAACAACAGCACCGTTGCTATAAACAACTCTGCCCAGGGGGCCGACGGAAGAATGCTGATTCTCAGTCCGTGTCCAATGCTCATGGAAACATGTCCAGGTGTACGTGCGATTTGGCAGTGATTTTATTTTTATGAAATTAAATTTTAATAGACTCACTCGTTGTTTAAGCAAAAAAATGACCGCAATTCAGTTGCATGCTTTTTGTTTACGTATTGAAAAAATGTGCCTGCCCTCCACTTTGCCGTCGGGCTTGTCTTGTGACCAAACAGGCTGTCTGCTGTGACGTGACTTAAATGGATCAGCGGAGGTTTCAAATTCTCCGGCAGCTACAGGTCTCAAAAAAGTTGGGACACTTGTAAAAAGGGGCTTTAAAAGCATTGAATTTCTAAGAGAATCAGCTGAAAGAACATTTAGCAAGTAATTAAGTTAACTGTCATCTGCTGCGCAACACGATTACTTATATAAGGGTTGTCATTGAGAGGCTGAGTTTCTCAGAAGTAAAGATGGCCAGAAGCTCTCCCACCTGTGAAGGCTTGCATGAAAAAAAATGTTGAATACTTTAAAAACACTGCTCCTCGACGTTAAATTGCAAAAGCATTGAAGGTCTCATCATCTTCAGTACATGACATCATCAAAAGATTCAGAGTAACTGGAAAAATCTCTGCGTGTAAGGGACTAGGCCGAAACCTTTAGTGGATGCCCTTTATCTTCGGACCCTCAGATGCCACTGCATCACTCACCGGCATGATTCTTGGGAGTCTGCAATAACAGAGAAAGAAAAAACATCACTGATTATACCTAGAACTGCCACAAGGTCATTTTGACCTCCATTAGTCCCAGTGCAAAAGAATGTAAATGGACTATATAGCGGCTGACTATGGAGCTAGTCAGATTGGCAGCTCAAAGCACTTGACCATAGCCTAAATCCCTCACGTATGCCCATTTATGCAACACATTCATACACTGACGGCTACGCAAGGCAGTCAACTGCATCTTGGTTGACTGCATTTTGTTACTTTTTGAATGGTTTGCAGGCGCATATATAAGCCAGTTGCTGTCATGACGTCAGAATCAATTTGTTCTCCCATTTTGCAGGTAGAAATTGTGATTGTCACAGAGCTGTTCTTCTATTCATTTAGTTTATTTAGTAAGCTGGTTAGGATACAAGAAAAAGAAATGGATCAGAGGAAATGGATGAATTTAAGTCAGGCTTTGGCAATGCTTCAGGACATGAGTTCTTGTGAGTCAGATGGAGAAGAAATATCAGGCCTCAGTGATGCGTCTAGGTCTAGTGAATCCGACTCCGATTTTTGAAACTGAATGCGATCGTGAGCCACACGGTAAAGGTATAACAGCTGCTGGGCAAACTAAGCCTTTGATGCCAGGAAGGTCACCAAAACTGCATATTTCTTCAGGTCATAATGCTTAGGTTTCACAGCATAATATCAAGTCCAAATACTTTGAAACATTTAAAATTAGCCACAATATCAAAAAAAATTTGAAGTTTTAAAGCTCTGACCTCTGTACTATTTAATCAATGAAGAATCTTAGCAAAACACCATTTATTGTCCTCCGAATTCTGAAAGTACTTTGAAATGCTTTCACTGAGGCAAGACCTCACAGCTTTAAAGTATTACAAAGAGTGGTGCATTTTTGTCAATAAAGAGGATTCAGTCATATTTCCACGTCATCCATGCCATGATGAGGGGAGACGCAGTAGCGCAGTGGAGAGCATGGGCTTGACTTGGTATGGAAAAATTCTGTGTTCAAGTCCTTGCCTTAGCCTGTGCAAAGTGTTCTCAGGTAAAACTCTTCACTTCCACACTGCCTCACTCTACCCAGGTGTACAAATGGGTACCAGCAAAGTTGTCAGGGAAACTTGACTGAGAGCAGTGGGAGAACCCGAGTTGGACTAGTGTCCCATCGAGGGGGTTTAGCAATACTCCTATTTGCTTCATGTCACAGAAACCAGGGTTAAACACAGGCCTGGTGGGCCTCAGGCATGACCTCCACGCCTGGTTAGAAATAGTCTTTATTCCGTCTGAGCAGCTGCTCATTTTGAAAACAAGAAGGGCACTTGGTAGAGCTCATACCTCCGCCATGCCCACATGTAAGTATTATTGGTTCTGGATCCAGGAGAGTATCATCCAGACCAACAACAGCTGTGATTAGTTCCTCTTTTAGGGCAGATTCTATTCAGTGCTGAAATTTTATGAAAATCTGTTCATTACATAAGGACATTCCGAATATAAGACGATTCTGGATATGAGACTACTCCCCTTTCTCAAGTCATATTTTGGAAAAAATAGGGTTTTGATGACAAAATCTTGTTTTAGTCACTAAAGAATAATAATCATCGGAAAAATTTCTTTGAAAATGCTGATAAAACAAACTGAAAGAAAAACCAATTTCAAAGATTGAAGGCTGTTGTTTTGCGCCATCTATTGTTGTGAACATGTATTGAGTATAGATATAAAACGCACACACAGGATGACTGTTATTGTTGGAAGCCTAGTCCACGGAAAATACGACGACCCCATTTCTCCGCTGTGACGTGTCTTAAATGGAACGGCGGAGGCGTCAAAGATCAAAGAGGGTCACTTGAGCAAAAGGAGAGGAAATAGTAAACATGCCCGATGGACGAGAGATGCTAATTTACTGAGATTCCGCTGAGAAGTCACTGTTATGTCAAAGACGCAGAGTGCATCGTATGCCTGTTCCGTGGATATATAAAAAGCACCGTTGCCATAAACATATCTCCCCAGCGGGTCACGGAACGAAGTAGATTCCCAGTCCGTTGTGGAAACATATACTGGTGTACGTGCGATTAGGTAGTGATTGTTTTTAAATTTCATTTGATTTCATTTGACATACTCTTTTTACTTGAACAAAAGATTGACCGAGATTCCGTACCATGCTTTCTGTTAACGTTCTGACAAAATGTGCCAGCCCTCCATGCTTAGGGTTGGGCGTGTAAAGTCACCGAACAGGCCTTGTGGTGACGTGTATTAAATGGAACACTCGAGGCGTCATAAATCAGACCGGGTCACTTGAGCTGAAGAAAACAAAGGAGCAAACAAGCCCGATGGATCAGAGGTTCGAAATCTCTTGGATTCTGCTGAGAAGTCGCTTTGACGTCAAAGAGCCAGAGTGCATCGAATGTTCATTTTGTTGCTATAACAACAGCACCGTGGCTATAAACAACTCTGCCCAGGGGGCTGACCGAAGAATGCTGATTCTCAGTCCGTGTCCAATGCTCATGGAAACATGTCCAGGTGTACGTGCGATTTGGCAGTGATTTTATTTTTATGAAATTAGATTTTAATTGACTCACTCTTTGTTTAAACAAAAAAATGACCGCGATTCAGTAGCATGCTTTCTGTTTACGTATTGACAAAATGTGCCTGCCCTCCACTTAGCCGTCGGGCTTCTCTTGTGACCAAACAGGCTGTCTGCTGTGACGTGACTTAAATGGATCAGCGGAGGTTTCAAATTCTCCGGCAGCTACAGGTCTCAAAAAAGTTGGGACACTTGTAAAAAGGGGCTTTAAAAGCATTGAATTTCCAAGAGAATCAGCTGAAAGAACATTTAGCAAGTAATTAAGTTAACTGTCATCTGCTGCGCAACATGATTACCGGGTACTTATAAAAGGGTTGTCATTGAGAGGCTGAGTTTCTCAGAAGTAAAGATGGCCAGAAGCTCTCCCACCTGTGAAGGCTTGCATGAAAAAAAATTTTGAATACTTTAAAAACACTGCTCCTCGACGTTAAATTGCAAAGGCATTGAAGGTCTCATCATCTTCAGTACATGACATCATCAAAAGATTCAGAGTAACTGGAAAAATCTCTGCGTGTAAGGGACTAGGCCGAAACCTTTACTGGATGCCCTTTATCTTCGGACCCTCAGATGCCACTGCATCACTCACCGGCATGATTCTTGGGATTCTGCAATAACAGAGACAGAAAAAACATCACTGATTACACCTAGAACTGCCACAAGGTCATTTTGACCTCCATTAGTCCCAGTGCAAAAGAATGTAAATGGACTATATAGCGGCTGACTATGGAGCTAGTCAGATTGGCAGCTCAAAGCACTTGACAGTAGCCTAAATCCCTCACGTATGCCCATTTATGCAACACATTCATACACTGACGGCTACGCAAGGCAGTCAACTGCATCTTGGTTGACTGCATTTTGTTACTTTTTGAATGGTTTGCAGGCGCATATATAAGCCAGTTGCTGTCATGACGTCAGAATCAATTTGTTCTCCCATTTTGCAGGTAGAAATTGTGATTGTCACAGAGCTGTTCTTCTATTCATTTAGTTTATTTAGTAAGCTGGTTAGGATACAAGAAAAAGAAATGGATCAGAGGAAATGGATGAATGTAAGTCAGGCTTTGGCAATGCTTCAGGACATGAGTTCTTGTGAGTCAGATGGAGAAGAAATATCAGGCCTCAGTGATGCGTCTAGGTCTAGTGAATCCGACTCCGATTTTTGAAACTGAATGCGATCGTGAGCCACACGGTAAAGGTATCACAGCTGCTGGGCAAACTAAGCCTTTGATGCCAGGAAGGTCACCAAAACTGCATATTTCTTCACGTCATAATGCTTAGGTTTCACAGCATAATATCAAGTCCAAATACTTTGAAACATTTAAAATTAGCCACAATATCAAAAAAATTTTGAAGTTTTAAAGCTCTGACCTCTGTACTATTTAATCAATGAAGAATCTTAGCAAAACACCATTTATTGTCCTCCGAATTCTGAAAGTACTTTGAAATGCTTTCACTGAGGCAAGACCTCACAGCTTTAAAGTATTACAAAGAGTGGTGAATTTTTGTCAATAAAGAGGATTCAGTCATATTTCCACGTCATCCATGCCATGATGAGGGGAGACGCAGTAGCGCAGTGGAGAGCATGGGCTTGACTTGGTATGGAAAAATTCTGTGTTCAAGTCCTTGCCTTAGCCTGTGCAAAGTGTTCTCAGGTAAAACTCTTCACTTCCACACTGCCTCACTCTACCCAGGTGTACAAATGGGTACCAGCAAAATTGTCAGGGAAACTTGACTGAGAGCAGTGGGAGAACCCGAGTTGGACTAGTGTCCCATCGAGGGGGTTTAGCAATACTCCTATTTGCTTCATGTCACAGAAACCAGGGTTAAACACAGGCCTGGTGGGCCTCAGGCATGACCTCCACGCCTGGTTAGAAATAGTCTTTATTCCGTCTGAGCAGCTGCTCATTTTGAAAACAAGAAGGGCACTTGGTAGAGCTCATACCTCCGCCATGCCCACATGTAAGTATTATTGGTTCTGGATCCAGGAGAGTATCATCCAGACCAACAACAGCTGTGATTAGTTCCTCTTTTAGGGCAGATTCTATTCAGTGCTGAAATTTTATGAAAATCTGTTCATTACATAAGGACATTCCGAATATAAGACGATTCTGGATATGAGACTACTCCCCTTTCTCAAGTCATATTTTGGAAAAAATAGGGTTTTGATGACAAAATCTTGTTTTAGTCACTAAAGAATAATAATCATCGCAAAAATTTCTTTGAAAATACTGATAAAACAAACTGAAAGAAAAACCAATTTCAAAGATTGAAGGCTGTTGTTTTGCGCCATCTATTGTTGTGAACATGTATTGAGTATAGATATAAAACGCGCACACAGGAAGACTGTTATTGTTGGAAGCCTAGTCCACGGAAAATACGACGACCCCATTTCTCCGCTGTGACGTGTCTTAAATGGAACGGCGGAGGCGTCAAAGATAAAATAGGGTCACTTGAGCAAAAGGAGAGGAAATAGTAAACATGCCCGATGGACGAGAGATGCTAATTTACTGAGATTCCGCTGAGAAGTCACTGTTATGTCAAAGACGCAGAGTGCATCGTATGCCTGTTCCGTGGATATATAAAAAGCACCGTTGCCATAAACATATCTCCCCAGCGGGTCACGGAACGAAGTAGATTCCCAGTCCGTTGTGGAAACATATACTGGTGTACGTGCGATTAGGTAGTGATTGTTTTAAAATTTCATTTGATTTCATTTGACACACTCTTTTTACTTGAACAAAAGATTGACCGCGATTCCGTACCACGCTTTCTGTTAACGTTCTGACAAAATGTGCCAGCCCTCCATGCTTAGGGTTGGGCGTGTGAAGTCACCGAACAGGCCTTGTGGTGACGTGTCTCAAATGGAACACTCGCGGCGTCATAAATCAGACCGGGTCACTTGAGCAGAAGAAAACAAAGGAGTAAACAAGCCCGATGGATGAGAGGTTCGAATTCGCTTGGATTCTGCTGAGAAGTCGCTTTGACGTCAAAGAGCCAGAGTGCATCGAATGTTCATTTTGTTGCTATAACAACAGCACCGTTGCTATAAACAACTCTGCCCAGGGGGCCGACGGAAGAATGCTGATTCTCAGTCCGTGTCCAATGCTCATGGAAACATGTCCAGGTGTACGTGCGATTTGGCAGTGATTTTATTTTTATGAAATTAAATTTTAATAGACTCACTCGTTGTTTAAGCAAAAAAATGACCGCAATTCAGTTGCATGCTTTTTGTTTACGTATTGAAAAAATGTGCCTGCCCTCCACTTTGCCGTCGGGCTTGTCTTGTGACCAAACAGGCTGTCTGCTGTGACGTGACTTAAATGGATCAGCGGAGGTTTCAAATTCTCCGGCAGCTACAGGTCTCAAAAAAGTTGGGACACTTGTAAAAAGGGGCTTTAAAAGCATTGAATTTCTAAGAGAATCAGCTGAAAGAACATTTAGCAAGTAATTAAGTTAACTGTCATCTGCTGCGCAACACGATTACTTATAAAAGGGTTGTCATTGAGAGGCTGAGTTTCTCAGAAGTAAAGATGGCCAGAAGCTCTCCCACCTGTGAAGGCTTGCATGAAAAAAAATGTTGAATACTTTAAAAACACTGCTCCTCGACGTTAAATTGCAAAAGCATTGAAGGTCTCATCATCTTCAGTACATGACATCATCAAAAGATTCAGAGTAACTGGAAAAATCTCTGCGTGTAAGGGACTAGGCCGAAACCTTTAGTGGATGCCCTTTATCTTCGGACCCTCAGATGCCACTGCATCACTCACCGGCATGATTCTTGGGATTCTGCAATAACAGAGAAAGAAAAAACATCACTGATTATACCTAGAACTGCCACAAGGTCATTTTGACCTCCATTAGTCCCAGTGCAAAAGAATGTAAATGGACTATATAGCGGCTGACTATGGAGCTAGTCAGATTGGCAGCTCAAAGCACTTGACCATAGCCTAAATCCCTCACGTATGCCCATTTATGCAACACATTCATACACTGACGGCTACGCAAGGCAGTCAACTGCATCTTGGTTGACTGCATTTTGTTACTTTTTGAATGGTTTGCAGGCGCATATATAAGCCAGTTGCTGTCATGACGTCAGAATCAATTTGTTCTCCCATTTTGCAGGTAGAAATTGTGATTGTCACAGAGCTGTTCTTCTAATCATTTAGTTTATTTAGTAAGCTGGTTAGGATACAAGAAAAAGAAATGGATCAGAGGAAATGGATGAATGTAAGTCAGGCTTTGGCAATGCTTCAGGACATGAGTTCTTGTGAGTCAGATGGAGAAGAAATATCAGGCCTCAGTGATGCGTCTAGGTCTAGTGAATCCGACTCCGATTTTTGAAACTGAATGCGATCGTGAGCCACACGGTAAAGGTATCACAGCTGCTGGGCAAACTAAGCCTTTGATGCCAGGAAGGTCACCAAAACTGCATATTTCTTCACGTCATAATGCTTAGGTTTCACAGCATAATATCAAGTCCAAATACTTTGAAACATTTAAAATTAGCCACAATATCAAAAAAATTTGAAGTTTTAAATCTCTGACGTCTATACTATTTAATCAATGAAGAATCTTAGCAAAACACCATTTATTGTCCTCCGAATTCTGAAAGTACTTTGAAATGCTTTCACTGAGGCAAGACCTCACAGCTTTAAAGTATTACAAAGATTGGTGCATTTTTGTCAATAAAGAGGATTCAGTCATATTTCCACGTCATCCATGCCATGATGAGGGGAGACGCAGTAGTGCAGTGGAGAGCATGGGCTTGACTTGGGATGGAAAAATTCTGTGTTCAAGTCCTTGCCTTAGCCTGTGCAAAGTGTTCTCAGGTAAAACTCTTCACTTCCACACTGCCTCACTCTACCCAGGTGTACAAATGGGTACCAGCAAAATTGTCAGGGAAACTTGACTGAGAGCAGTGGGAGAACCTGAGTTGGACTAGTGTCCCATCGAGGGGGTTTAGCAATACTCCTATTTGCTTCATGTCACAGAAACCAGGGTTAAACACAGGCCTGGTGGGCCTCCAGGCATGACCTCCACGCCGGGTTAGGAATAGTCTTTATTCCGTCTGAGCAGCTGCTCATTTTGAAAACAAGAAGGGCACTTGGTAGAGCTCTTACCTCCGCCATGCCCACATGTAAGTATTATTGGTTCTGGATCCAGGAGAGTATCATCCAGACCAACAACAGCTGTGATTAGTTCCTCTTTTAGGGCAGATTCTATTCAGTGCTGAAATTTTATGAAAATCTGTTCATTATATAAGGACATTCCGAATATAAGACGATTCTGGATATGAGACTACTCCCCTTTCTCAAGTCATATTTTGGAAAAAATAGGGTTTTGATGACAAAATCTTGTTTTAGTCACTAAAGAATAATAATCATCGCAAAAATTTCTTTGAAAATACTGATAAAACAAACTGGAAGAAAACCAATATTAAAGATTGCAGGCTGTTGTTTTGCGCCATCTATTGTTGTGAACATGTATTGAGTATAGACATAAAACGCACACACAGGAGGACTGTTATTGTTGGAAGCCTAGTCCACGGAAAATACGACGACCCCATTTCTCCGCTGTGACGTGTCTTTAATGGAACGGCGGAGGCGTCAAAGATAAAACAGGGTCACTTGAGCAAAAGGAGAGGAAATAGTAAACATGCCCGATGGACGAGAGATGCTAATTTACTGAGATTCCGCTGAGAAGTCACTGTTGTGGGTGATTCTATAATTCGGGGTACATTTCAAGTCCATGGGGTGTTTTCGTCAATTTTACCAAATATTATTGGCCATTACTTCAAACAATGATATATTTTATTTTGGATGATATTTCTCTTTCATTTCATACAAAAAGTTAACAGGTTCCATTATTTATTTAGCAAAAAATGCAAATTATTTATTGCAATTTGCAGGTTTTGTGCTGTCCAATTTCTTAAATGTCAAGTTTGCTCTTGAAAATTAACAATTGAATACATGTTTTCATATATTATTTTCCCATTAAATATTCAAAATCAATCATTAGAACATGATAAAACTGTTTTTAAATCTATTTAAAACATTAATATACATGAAATTATTCACTTTATGTGTGTCCGAGAAATCATTGTCAACTGTGTTACATACTGATAAAACCCCTATAAATCAGCAATGGTTTGCTCCAAAGTCACATGACTTGCACTGCAGGAGGCCACATCCTTTTTGGCGGGAACCTTGAAGACACTGTGGTAAGTTTTAACTCCTCCTTGTCAATATTTCATCAAAATGATTGTCTACACATGGAACGGATTAATTGTTCGTCAACTGTGTTATCAACATTTTTTTGTGTACTTACTTTTGATGTTTTATCGACAAAAATATAAAGAAAGCACACAGAAATATGAGTTGATCGTGGTCATGTGGTGACATCTCCAATGTCTGTAGCCAGCACAAAGGCCTAAAATGGAGGAAATGTCAACTGTGTTACATGTCAACTGTGTTACCCATCAAGAGTAACACAGTTGACAGGGAATAACACGGTTGACAATTTTGGCAGAGTTTATTTTCATAGTTCATGCTTATTGAGCGTAGTTGGTTTAAACATATTAACTTGATTAAATTGTTATTACACCTTAGTTGCATGATGAAATATAAACAAGTGTAATAAGGTTGTAATTACATAAATCCATGATTTGAATGAAGCATTTCAGGGAATATCTCAAACTGATCTTAGACTATCAACTATTGCTATTGCAAAGAAATAACATGATGACTACACCTTTATAGGTGTAATTACCTAGCAATTAGACTACATAAACCATGATTTGAATGATACAGGGATATCATCAAAATATTCTATACACTGAATACATTATTGCACTCCAACTAGACTTTGCTTCATGATTAAAAAGCATTCCTTAGATATATTCCATTCCATATCCTAAAACATAAATTTCATGGACCATTTTGATATGTTTCTGTGGTTTGAAATGACAGTTCCCTGTTGACATGTGTAATTTTATCCCTGTCAATTTAAGTTGAAAAACTATGAAATGCTCCTTAAAAATCAATTACAATGCTACAGCAATGTTACACACTATTACTAAATGGTCATTTCTGTGCTAGGGAGATGAGCTTATCTGCTGCTGAGAAGCAGCGCCAGTACAGGGCTCGGCGTGATGCCGATCCTGAGAGAAGGGAGGCATATTTAAAGAAACACAGAGAAAAGTGGCATGAGGACAGACGACTAGGGAAGGTGAAGACAGTTCATGACTTGAGTGTGAGGGAGAGGAGACACAAGAGACGCTATTGGAGAAGAGCCCAACGTCAGGCCAGAGAAAGAAAGAAAGTGATAGAGAACCAGGTTACTCCACCCCAGAGTCCTGAAGAAGTTGAGGCTCAGATGTCAAGGTAGAAATTTATTTAACAAAAAAGTTTTAGAAAATAGATTTGATCATACAATCATGGGGAAAAGAGTAAAGTAGTGCAGTGCATTTTACTCCTGGTTTAAAGTTAACATTTGCATGTACATTACCTGTCCAGACATAAGGCCTTTCATGCCCTCAGAGCCAGCTAGGCGTGAACTAGGCAAGGTACGAGGGGAATGGGGTGGTCAGGGGTGGAGACTTGGTTGTGTGATATCAAGTGAAAGACCGCTATAATTTTCTTTGATTTTGTATCTTTTCAGACAGCGTAGTGTGGGAAGGAAGAAAATCAAGAGGAGGGATTCCAAACTGTATAAGGAAATTCGGGATCTGAAGGCAAAACTCAAACAAGAGAAAAGAAGAACCGACAAATTCAGAAAAAGACTTAAAAGACAACAGAAAAATTCAGAATCACCCAGATCAAAAACCTGGCACTTGTTAGGAAGGTTACATGTGCCTAGGGAAGTGCACAAAACGTTAGTTTTCCACCACGCTCTGCTGGACAACATACGCACAAAGTACACCTTGACCAAAAACAAAAAACATAGACAGGTAATTGCAACTGCAGTTTCAGGAAAGATTTTGAAAAAATATAAGTTCAAGAAAAGAATTCAGGAGACCCTTGCAATTTCTAGAAAACAACAAAAACACAGTGAGTCCTCCTTCATCAACAAGGTGAAGTACAAATCCCTATGCTCCAAATTATGTGATAAAGTTGTATCCTTTTTGACTAGGGATGAGAACAGTCGCTTAACTGCTGGGAAATCTCAAACAATTACAAGAGGGAAGTCCAAGAAACAGAAAAGGTTCCTGATTGACACCATGAGAAACTTGCATCGAAAATTCCTTCTTGAGAACCCTAACTGTAGCATATCATACTCTTTGTTCTGCCGTATGCGGCCCTTCTGGGTGGTCCAACCATCCATTGCAGACAGGGAGACCTGCCTTTGCAAGGTACATGAAAACCTCTCTTTTCTTGTAGAGAAGCTACATTCTCTCCGGCTTGTTAAGAACACCGACTTGGAAGAAATGGCGGAGTCAATATCCTGTGACTCAAACTTGAAGGACTGCATGTACAATGAATGTCCCAACTGCAAAGATAGAGACTTTCCAGTTGCAAATGCGGGGGATATGCAAGCAAGTGTTTTATTCACACAGTGGACTACTGAGACTGTACTCAGAGAGAAAAAAAACAAGGTAGGTGAAAAGGAGAAAGTGCCTGTCAAAATGACAGTGAAAAAAAGGACAGAGAAGACTTTGCATGACCTGCTGGAGCTCTTCCAAGGCCAACTTAAAAACTTCAGAAGGCACCTCTTTAACATTAAACAACAATTTGCTTACCACCGCAAACTAAAGAGGAACATGAAAGACCATGAATGCTTAATTCACATAGATTTTTCTGAAAACTATGCCTGCAAGTACCACTCTGAAATTCAAACTCTTCACTTTGCGTCAAACCAGCAGCAGGCAACACTTCACACTGGAGTTATACATTTTGGAGGAACGGAAGACCATGTGTGCTTTGGCACAATCAGCTCTTCAAAAGAGAAAGGCCCTGCAGCAATTTGGGCCCATCTTGACCCAATTCTCAATCTGATCAAGGCTGCCTATCCTAATGTGACTGTGGTGCATTTTTTTAGTGATGGGCCGTGTACACAGTACAGGCAGAAGGGCAATTTCTATTTGTTTTGTACCAAGCTGCAGGAGTATGGTTTCCACTGGGGCACCTGGAACTTTTTTGAGGCCTCCCATGGCAAGGGAGCGCCAGATGGAGTTGGAGCCCTCCTCAAAAGGACCGCAGACAGACTCGTCAGCCACGGGGTAGACATACCAAACGCTGAGCTCTTCTTCAAGAAACTGGTGGATGCACAGACCTCAGTAAGGCTGTTCTATGTAAGTGAGGATGATGTAGATGAAGCCTTAAAGAAAATGCCAGCAGGTCTCCCAGTGGTGCCATCAACCATGCGCATTCACCAGCTGGTCACAGTCACTCGGGGACATATTAGTTTCCGTGATGTGAGCTGCCTTTGCTCAACAGGACAGACCCTAGAGTGCCAGTGTTACAAACCCAAAACCTTTACCTTTCAAGTTCCGGCAACAGCACCCATACAGGAGGATAAGGGTGAGAACAAGTCAGAAATTCCATGGCAAAACGCTGATATCATCGGCCAGTGGTGTGCTCTGAAATATGATGATGACATTTATCCTGGAATCATACAAGAGGTGAACGAAACTCATGTTCAGGTAAAATGTATGCATCGAATTGGAATCAACCGCTATTACTGGCCACCACGGGATGATGTCCTGTGGTACTTGTATGAAGATATATTAAGAATGATCCCACCCCCAACTCCTGTGGGCACACGTCATGTGGAGATTGACAGAGACATATGGTCCAAGATCTCAGAGCTGAGAACTGTCTGAAAGCAGTTGACATAATAGTAAGACATAATAGTAAGTAGAGTGGAAACATAAACTATACAAGTATTGGACAATTTGTGAATGTAAATAATTCGGTATTAATGGCCCATGATGTTTTTTGTTATATATTGAAATCGTGGACCATTAATACTGAATTATTAATGTGAATTACATTCACAACTTGTCCAATACTTGTATAGTTCATGTTTCCTTGCACTCAAAAAAGTGAAACCCCATGAAATGTTAGATTTCCTTACAAATGTTATGTCAACTGGTTCCACGCAATAGCTTTACGTAACCTTTATTTGACACCTAACATTTTTGGCCAGTTTAATTAATTGCTTTGAGTGGAATGTACTTAACTCAGTTTTAAGTTTAACTCGGGAAGAAACAGAGAGAGGGGGGTCAAAAGAATGACAGAAGGATGAAGAAAAAGAAAGGAAGGAATGACAGGGGAGAATGCAAAGAATAAAGGAAGAATGAAAGGAGAGGAGTGAGGATGAAAGGAGGAAGGGGAGAAATGACAAAGGGAAAAATGAGAGGAGGAAGGACAGATCGAAGGAAGAATTGACAGAAAGGCTTGATGGGAGGGGATGGGGGAATATTAAAAATGTTGCAATGTTACAAAAAAACTATTCAGTTGAAAATAAATCAATCAAATTAAAGTTTTTGTTGCAAAGAAAGGTTTCTCTCTTCTTTTCCAAATGTGTCCTGTCAACTGTGTTACTCCTGTCAACTGTGTTATTTTGTTGTCAACTGTGTTACATATGATTTTTGTGCCGTAATTACTTTAAATGTTGGCTAAACTGTAAAATAAATGATGAGCGACATTTCTAGAGAGTGATGACTTACAAATTAATGTTGAGTAACTTTTAAATTGTGTAATATGGATTTGTGTTGAAAAAAATTGTCATCCTTAATGATAATATCCCGCAGAATATCCATTTTCGGCTCAAAATTCTTATTTTCAAAACAGTTAGACAAAAAACAACAAAAGTCTGGATGAATAGACCCAAGAAGTTGCAAATAATTGTCCTATCAAATGCACAGTACTTCGTTCATGTCTTCTATGACACCACTTTTGTCCGTAACACAGTTGACAAAATATTGAACAAGGTGTTTATTTTGATTTGAATATTTAAGAAATTGTCCGAACTTAAGCTTGCCAATTAAGGGATATAGCACAATCCAAGGATATACTATAGAAACAAATGGAATATTAAGCCAAATAGTGCAGTGATTTTTCAACTTTTTGGTTGATCCGAAATGTACCCCTAATTATAGAATCACTCTTATGTCAAAGACGCAGAGTGCATCGTATGCCTGTTCCGTGGATATATAAAAAGCACCGTTGCCATAAACATATCTCCCCAGCGGGCCACGGAACGAAGTAGATTCCCAGTCCGTTGTGGAAACATATACTGGTGTACGTGCGATTAGGTAGTGATTGTTTTAAAATTTCATTTGATTTCATTTGACACACTCTTTTTACTTGAACAAAAGATTGACCGCGATTCCGTACCATGCTTTCTGTTAACGTTCTGACAAAATGTGCCAGCCCTCTATGCTTAGGGTTGGGCGTGGAAAGTCACCGAACAGGCCTTGTGGTGACGTGTCTCAAATGGAACACTCGAGGCGTCATAAATCAGACCGGGTCACTTGAGCAGAAGAAAACAAAGGAGTAAACAAGCCCGATGGATGAGAGGTTCGAATTCGCTTGGATTCTGCTGAGAAGTCGCTTTGACGTCAAAGAGCCAGAGTGCATCGAATGTTCATTTTGTTGCTATAACAACAGCACCGTTGCAATAAACAACTCTGCCCAGGGGGCCGACGGAAGAATGCTGATTCTCAGTCCGTGTTCAATGCTCATGAGAAACATGTCCAGGTGTACGTGCGATTTGGCAGTGATTTTATTTTTATGAAATTAGATTTTAATTGACTCACTCTTTGTTTAAGCAAAAAAATGACCGCAATTCAGTTGCATGCTTTTTGTTTACGTATTGACAAAATGTGCCTGCCCTCCACTTAGCCGTCGGGCTTGTCTTGTGACCAAACAGGCTGTCTGCTGTGACGTGACTTAAATGGATCAGCGGAGGTTTCAAATTCTCCGGCAGCTACAGGTCTCAAAAAAGTTGGGACACTTGTAAAAAGGGGCTTTAAAAGCATTGAATTTCTAAGAGAATCAGCTGAAAGAACATTTAGCAAGTAATTAAGTTAACTGTCATCTGCTGCGCAACATGATTACTTATAAAAGGGTTGTCATTGAGAGGCTGAGTTTCTCAGAAGTAAAGATGGCCAGAAGCTCTCCCACCTGTGAAGGCTTGCATGAAAAAAAATGTTGAATACTTTAAAAACACTGCTCCTCGACGTTAAATTGCAAAAGCATTGAAGGTCTCATCATCTTCAGTACATGACATCATCAAAAGATTCAGAGTAACTGGAAAAATCTCTGCGTGTAAGGGACTAGGCCGAAACCTTTACTGGATGCCCTTTACTCTTCGGACCCTCAGATGCCACTGCATCACTCACCGGCATGATTCTTGGGATTCTGCAATAACAGAGAAAGAAAAAACATCACTGATTATACCTAGAACTGCCACAAGGTCATTTTGACCTCCATTAGTCCCAGTGCAAAAGAATGTAAATGGACTATATAGCGGCTGACTATGGAGCTAGTCAGATTGGTAGCTCAAAGCACTTGACCATAGCCTAAATCCCTCACGTATGCCCATTTATGCAACACATTCATTACACTGACGGCTACGCAAGGCAGTCAACTGCATCTTGGTTGACTGCATTTTGTTACTTTTTGAATGGTGTGCAGGCGCATATATAAGCCAGTTGCTGTCATGACGTCAGAATCAATTTGTTCTCCCATTTTGCAGGTAGAAATTGTGATTGTCACAGAGCTGTTCTTCTATTCATTTAGTTTATTTAGTAAGCTGGTTAGGATACAAGAAAAAGAAATGGATCAGAGGAAATGGATGAATGTAAGTCAGGCTTTGGCAATGCTTCAGGACATGAGTTCTTGTGAGTCAGATGGCGAAGAAATATCAGGGCTCAGTGATGCGTCTAGGTCTAGTGAATCCGACTCCGATTTTGAAACTGAATGCGATCGTGAGCCACACGGTAAAGGTATCACAGCTGCTGGGCAAACTAAGCCTTTGATGCCAGGAAGGTCACCAAAACTGCATATTTATTCACGTCATAATGCTTAGGTTTCACAGCATAATTTCAAGTCCAAATACTTTGAAACATTTAAAATTAGCCACAATAGCAAAAAAATTGAAGTTTTAAAGCTCTGACCTCTATACTATTTAATCAATAAAGAATCTTAGCAAAACACCATTTATTGTCCTCCGAATTCTGAAAGTACTTTGAAATGCTTTCACTGAGGCAAGACCTCACAGGTTTAAAGTATTACAAAGAGTGGTGCATTTTTGTCAATAAAGAGGATTCAGTCATATTTCCACGTCATCCATGCCATGATGAGGGGAGACGCAGTAGCGCAGTGGAGAGCATGGGCTTGACTTGGTATGGAAAAATTCTGTGTTCGAGTCCTTGCCTTAGCCTGTGCAAAGTGTTCTCAGGTAAAACTCTTCACTTCCACACTGCCTCACTCTACCCAGGTGTACAAATGGGTACCAGCAAAATTGTCAGGGAAACTTGACTGAGAGCAGTGGGAGAACCCGAGTTGGACTAGTGTCCCATCGAGGGGGTTTAGCAATACTCCTATTTGCTTCATGTCACAGAAACCAGGGTTAAACACAGGCCTGGTGGGCCTCCAGGCATGACCTCCACGCCTGGTTAGAAATAGTCTTTATTCCGTCTGAGCAGCTGCTCATTTTGAAAACAAGAAGGGCACTTGGTAGAGCTCATACCTCCGCCATGCCCACATGTAAGTATTATTGGTTCTGGATCCAGGAGAGTATCATCCAGACCAACAACAGCTGTGATTAGTTCCTCTTTTAGGGCAGATTCTATTCAGTGCTGAAATTTTATGAAAATCTGTTCATTACATAAGGACATTCCGAATATAAGACGATTCTGGATATGAGACTACTCCCCTTTCTCAAGTCATATTTTGGAAAAAATAGGGTTTTGATGACAAAATCTTGTTTTAGTCACTAAAGAATAATAATCATCGCAAAAATTTCTTTGAAAATACTGATAAAACAAACTGGAAGAAAAACCAATATTTAAGATTGCAGGCTGTTGTTTTGCGCCATCTATTGTTGTGAACATGTATTGAGTATAGACATAAAACGCACGCACAGGAGGACTGTTATTGTTGGAAGCCTAGTCCACGGAAAATACGACGACCCCATTTCTCCGCTGTGACGTGTCTTTAATGGAACGGCGGAGGCGTCAAAGATAAAACAGGGTCACTTGAGCAAAAGGAGAGGAAATAGTAAACATGCCCGATGGACGAGAGATGCTAATTTACTGAGATTCCGCTGAGAAGTCACTGTTATGTCAAAGACGCAGAGTGCATCGTATGCCTGTTCCGTGGATATATAAAAAGCACCGTTGCCATAAACATATCTCCCCAGCGGGCCACGGAACGAAGTAGATTCCCAGTCCGTTGTGGAAACATATACTGGTGTACGTGCGATTAGGTAGTGATTGTTTTTAAATTTCATTTGATTTCATTTGACAAACTCTTTTTACTTGAACAAAAGATTGACAGCGATTCCGTACCGTACTTTCTGTTAACGTTCTGACAAAATGTGCCAGCCCTCCATGCTTAGGGTTGGGCGTGTAAAGTCACCGAACAGGCCTTGTGGTGACGTGTATTAAATGGAACACTCGAGGCGTCATAAATCAGACCGGGTCACTTCCCAGCCAGCATGTCTATGTGGGGCCCATAAGGGTTGAATTTGGGCTGCAGATAAGGGTCCCAAGTGGGTTTGTCCGCAGTTTCCATGGTGGTCCCACCTGTGTTTGCCCATATGGGTTTCAAGTTGGTTCTGACTGGGTTTCAGGTAGGGCCCAACTTAGTGAGTTACACATGACCCATGTAGGCCCCATATGTTTGCCCATATGGGCACAAAGATGGATCAGACTGGACCTTAAATGGGCCCCAACCGGGACGTTTATCTGAGACCCATTTAGACCCCAGCTGGTTAACTTTAAGAGGGATCTGACTGGGCTCTAAGTGGGACCCAAATGGGTTACATTATGGGCCTTAAGTGGGTTTGTCCGCAGTTTCCATGGTGGCCCCACCTGTGTTTGCCCATATAGGTTTCAAGTTGGTTCTGACTGGGTTTCAGGTAGGGCCCAACTTAGTGAGTTACACATGACCCATGTAGGCCCCATATGTTTGCCCATATGGGCACAAAGATGGATCAGACTGGACCTTAAATGGGCCCCAACCGGGACGTTTATCTGAGACCCATTTAGACCCCAGCTGGTTAACTTTAAGAGGGATCTGACTGGGCTCTAAGTGGGACCCAAATGGGTTACATTATGGGCATTAAGTGGGTTTGTCCGCAGTTTCCATGGTGGCCCCACCTGTGTTTGCCCATATGGGTTACAAGTTGGTTCTGACTGGGTTTCAGGTAGGGCCCAACTTGGTGAGTTACACATGACCCATGTAGGCCCCATATGTTTGCCCATATGGGCACAAAGATGGATCAGACTGGACCTTAAATGGGGCCCAACCGGGATGTTTATCTGAGACCCATTTAGACCCCAGCTGGTTAACTTTAAGAGGGATCTGACTGGGCTCTAAGTGGGACCCAAATGGGTTACATTATGGGCATTAAGTGGGTTTGTCCGCAGTTTCCATGGTGGCCCCACCTGTGTTTGCCCATATGGGTTTCAAGTTGGTTCTGACTGGGTTTCAGGTAGGGCCCAACTTGGTGAGTTACACATGACCCATGTAGGCCCCATATGTTTGCCCATATGGGCACAAAGATGGATCAGACTGGACCTTAAATGGGGCCCAACCGGGATGTTTATCTGAGACCCATTTAGACCCCAGCTGGTTAACTTTAAGAGGGATCTGACTGGGCTCTAAGTGGGACCCAAATGGGTTGCATTATGGGCATTAAGTGGGTTTGTCCGCAGTTTCCATGGTGGCCCCACCTGTGTTTGCCCATATGGGTTTCAAGTTGGTTCTGACTGGGTTTCAGGTAGGGCCCAACTTGGTGAGTTACACATGACCCATGTAGGCCCCATGTGTTTGCCCATATGGGCACAAAGATGGCTCAGACTGGACCTTAAATGGGCCCCAGCCGGGACGTTTATCTGAGACCCATTTAGACCCCAGCTGGTTAACTTTAAGAGGGATCTGACTGGGCTGTAACTGGGACCCAAGTGGAAGACTTTTATTAGACCCATATAAGCCCCAAGTGTGTGCTTCCATGTGGTCTTGAAATGAGCTCAGGCTGGGCTTTAGGTGGGTCCTAAGTGGGTGAGTTCTGTTAGACCCATGTAGGCTCCACCTGTGTGTCCCGATGCGAGTTTGAGGGATTTTACTAGTTCAGGCTCAATTAAAGTGAATTTGTACACATGGAGTGGGGGATAACATTACATACATGTTACAATGTGTATATTTGTGTAGTTATGTCTGACATAAACAAGAGATTACGGAACATATTTGTGATGCTGCCAAGAAGAGAGCTGGGATACAGGGTTGGAGGCGCTGATGGTGCAAGTTTGGATTTTGGTCAAGGGACATAGGCCACGTGCTAAGGCTCAAAATATGATGTTTCGTTCCACCATCTGGGGATACTATTTAAGTAAACAAAACTTCTCCTCTGAAAAGTGTGCAGTTTTTGCAGAAACAACTACCATTACAGGGGCAAAGGGAAATAGAGTAGGGGTCGAAAATCTGATGTCATCAGATTGTAGCAAGTTTGGTATCAAATTGTAGGTCTATGAATGTGCTTCAAGGAAATATACGTCCCAATCCGCTGGCCAGCCCCTGTGCCCCTGCAGAGGGGGTTGAAATCTGAGAAAATGAGATTTTGGCCCCTTACCATGGGGCCCAGGGGCAAGTGAGGAGGATCAAATATGTTGTATTCAAGTATGTTTAGTTAGACCTTTCAAATGACACCCATGTCGCTGGAGTCCACAAACTCATTGCTGCCCAGGGGCAGGGAACCCCCTAAAAAGGGGGCCAAAATGCATGAACATTTCCCCTGAGTGAATGGGTTTGTGGACCCCATTGACATGGGTGTCATTTGAAAGGTCTAACTAAACATACACTCAACAAAAATATAAACGCAACACTTTTGTTTTTGCTCCCATTTGTCATGAGATGGACTCAAAGATCTAAAATTCATTCCAGATACACAATATTACCATTTCTCTCAAACATTGTTCACAAATCTGTCTAAATGTATGATAGTGAGCACTTTTGCTTTGCTGAGACAATCCATCCCACCTCACAGGTGTGCCACATCAAGATGCTCATCAGACACCATGATTAGTGCACAGGTGTACCTTAGACTGTCCACAATAAAAGGCCACTCTGAAATGTGCAGTTTTGTCTCACAACAAAATGCCACAGATGGCGCAAGCATTGAGGGAGCGTGCAATTGGCATGCTGACAGCAGGAATGTCAACCAGATCTGTTGCTCGGGCATTGAATGTTCATTTCTCCACCATAAGCCGTCTCCAAAGGCGTTTCAGAGAATATGGCAGTACATCCAACCGGCCTCACAACCGCAGACCACGTGTAACCACACCAGCCCAGGACCTCCACATCCAGCAGGTTCACCTCCAAGATCATCTGAGACCAGCTACTCAGACAGCTGCTGAAACAATTGGTTTGCATAACCAAAGAATTTCTGCACAAACTGTCAGAAACCGTCTCAGGGAAGCTCAACTGCATGCTCGTCATCCTCATCGGGGTCTTAACCTGACTCCAGATCGTCGCTGTCACAGACTTGAGTGGGCAAATGCTCACATTCGATGGCATCTGGCACGTTGGAGAAATGTTCTCTTCACGGATGAATCTCGGTTTACATTGTTCAGAGCAGATGGCAGACAGCGTGTCTGGCGTCGTGTGGGTGAGCGCTTTGCTGATGTCAATGTTGTGGATCGAGTGGTCCATGTTGGTGGTGGGGTTATGGTATGGGCAGGCATCTGTTATGGACGAAGAACACAGGTGCATTTTATTGATGGCATTTTGAATGCACAGAGATACCGTGATGAGATCCTGAGGCCCATTGTTGTGCCATACATCCATGAACATCACCTCATGTTTCAGCAAGATAATGCATGGCCCCATGTTGCAAGGATCTGTACACAATTCTTGGAAGCTGAAAATGTCCCAGTTCTTGCATGGCCAGCATACTCACCGGACATGTCACCCATTGAGCATGTTTGGGATGTGCTTGACCGGCGTTTACGACAGCGCGTACCAGTCCCCACTAATATCCAGCAACTTCGCACAGCCATTGAAGAGGAGTGGACCAACATTCCACAGGCCACAATTGACAATCTGATAAACTCTATGCGAAGAAGATGTGTTGCACTGCATGAGGCAAATGGTGGTCACACCAGATACTGACTGGTTCTGAGTCCCCAGACCCCCAATGAAGCAAAAACTGCACATTTCAGGGTGGCCTTTTATTGTGGGCAGTATAAAGTACACCTGTGCACTAATCATGGTGTCTGATGAGCATCTTGATGTGGCACACCTGTGAGGTGGGATGGATTGTCTCAGCAAAGCAAAAGTGCTCACTATCACACATTTAGACAGATTTGCGAACAATGTTTGAGAGCATTGGTAATATTGTGTATCTGGAATGAATTTTAGATCTTTGAGTCCATCTCATGACAAATGGGAGCAAAAACAAAAGTGTTGCGTTTATATTTTTGTTGAGTGTATTTGAATACAACATGTTTGAGCTTGCTCACTTGCCCCTGGGCCCCATGACAAGTGGCCAAAATCTCATTTTCTCAGATTTCAACCCCCTCTACAGAGGCACAGGGGCTGGCCAGCGAATTGGGACACATATTTCCTTGAAGCACATTCATAGACCTACAGTTTGATACCAAACTTGTTCCAATCCGATGACATCAGATTTTTGACCCCTACTACATTTCCCTTTGCCCCTGAAATGGTAGTTGTTTCTGCAAAAACTGCAAACTTTTCAGCGGAGAACTCTTGGTTACTTTGATAGCATGTTTTTGTGGTTATAATTATGCAAAAATAAAGTATTACCCAGTCGTTGGAACGAAAACCATTTTCTAGGCATATTTTCAGCCTTAGCACATGGCCTAACACTACTGGAAGACAGCCTCCATTCTCCCCATAGTCATTTAACCATCACAATTACTCCACAGCCATTTGATAAATTAACAATTGAAATTTAATACAGGATCAAAGTTGCATAGTTCATCTTTAACTAAATACAAAAAATAATGCAACAATTTAGCAGCAAAAACCACAACATAAAGTTGTATTTCAATGAATGTTACAGCTTGCTTTAAACATAAAAATTTGAGTTGCACTTTTTATTTAAAAAAGTCTTGCTTTAAACATGAAACAAGTGAGCTGCACTTTTTATAAATTCTTGCTTTAAACATAACACATTTAAGATATACTTTTTTAGGAAAAAAAAACAATAAAACGTTTCATTTTTGCTCATCTCGTTTATTATGGCGGAATGGGATTACACAATAGATTATTAAACTTGACATAGCGGATCATTCACTGGGCATGTTTGGCATTTTTAGCACAAATTAATTGTTTAAGCGCTAGGGCATTAAAACCGAAAGCAGAATGGATGAGTTGAATGAATAGCGTTTATGTTCAAGCAGCTTTGAAATTTTTTAATTGCGATGCGCGACATCAAATATGAATTCGCTTTCCCCAATTAATTTATTCAGTAAGTTCTTTGATTAGCTATTATGTTATTTAGAATAGGCTATATAACATTATTCAAATCAAGTGAACTTCTCCTGGTTCATTCTGTATTCCGTTTTCTTAGGAAAAACGAAGCAACCCCTGCGGCAGTCTGGAATGGACTATAATGTCAGCTGTTTTCTTTAAACACGAATTAAAAGCCCAACAGATTAATTCAATTAATAGAAACAATGAAAACAAAAATAACTGACTGTACCCAGTTCTTTATTTAACGTTATTTCCACTTTGTGTCTATTTGACAGTCCATAAGAATTTTCTACTTTACTCCAATAGAATTTCAATAACAACAATTACGCTTTGCGTTTGTTTGTCGCAAACTGCATGCAAGAAACACTTCGCACCTGTGCAGGCTTTTTTTCTGCGTAAAATGGATTTATTGAGAAGGTACTAATTGAGCAACATATCGAGAACCTGCATGTCCTTTCAATCTGGTATCCAACGCTGTTGAATACATAACACGCAAATGACTGCCAGGTGAAACCGTATAGGCTACATCTAACGAAGTGAGGGAGCGTCTTTTAGGTGCTACAATGATCCCAATGAAGATTAAAGGCCCTGTCACACTCTAGCGTATAGAGCCAGCGTATGAGGAACGTATGGACTTTTTTGGCATACGCTGACATACGCTGAAACACGCTAGGTGTACGCTGGAATACGTTTCTAGTACGCCGGGGTACGTCAGTGTACGCTGATGTACGCTGACGGCCAAAAAATTTTTTGAACATGCACAAAAATTTTCAGCGTATGCCGACGTATAAATTTTACGCTCCTCATACCTTCCTCATACGCTGAACACGCTAGAGGTACGCTGAAGGTACGTTACTCATACGTTGAGTACGCTTCTCATACATTGAAATTGAGTGGGTCAGGAAACCTAGCGTTAGAGGAGCGTATAATGAACGTGTGTCTGACGTGTGTCTAACGAATGGCGAACGTTATGATGGTAGTTCTAACGACAGTCTAACGTACTCAACTTATGCCTAACGTGTTCTGAGCGTACAGCCAGCTTATCCAATGCGTATTACATGCTTATTTCCAGCGTATGGGGGGTATATAAAGTCTCACATTTCCAAATTAACGCGCTGCCACATTTTATACCCCCCCCCCCCCCACCCCCCCCCCCCCCCGCTGTGTACGCTCCTCACACGTTAGGCTGACGTTCCGCATACGTTTGTCATACGTCGGAGGTACGCTCACACACGCTACTCATACGCTACTCATACGGTGACGGTACGCTAGTCTCACGTTACTCTAACGGTCATTAACCAAAAATCGACCTCATACGCTGAAAAGTTGTGCGTGTAAACAATTTTTTGAAATATTCGATACGTCCCTCATACGCTGGCTCTATACGCTAGAGTGTGACAGGGCCTTAACCAATGGTGTCGGATACGCTCAGTGCAACAGCATTGGATACCAGATTGAAAGGACAGATTATTGGTGTGCTGCTCAGTTGATGACCTACCTTTTCAATTAATCCATTTTACAAAGAAAAAAGGCCTGCACAGGTGTGAAGCATTTCTTGCACGCAGTTTGTGGCAAAGAAAGGAAAAATGCCAAAGAAGCTTGGAGAAATAACTGTTGCCACTGCTATTCGACAAGTCCACAACAGGCGCTAACTCTGGCGTTCGTAGAGCCGAAAACACTAGGGCTAACGTTACTAGTTCGTCTTTACACCCAGAAACTTTCAGTTTCCGTGTCCTAAGAAAGTCCTCGAACACATAGATATAAGAAAACTTGAGTGGACCATCTCGTCGTTTCCGTGGCAGCACGCCACCGCAATCTTGTGTATGTATATCGAGGCAGACGTTCAATGAAAAATGCAGTATAACTGGCCTAAACCGTGCTCGAAAAATAACGAAAACTCGTTCATACGGGACAACAGCTGAAGTTCCGATTTCTCTGTAATGTCTTCCGATTAAATAAACATCGAATACACCGGATTAAAAAATTAAATAAATTTTGTTGTTTGATTATAATTCCTTATTTGTGTCCATTTGAAGTAAGAAAAGATAAAAAGAACACGGAAAACAAGTCTCTAAGTTGTCAACACCCATGTTTAGCCTACTGTTTACATATAACTCATTGGACGTTTATACATACACAGGATGGCGTAGCTATTCTGCCGTTTCAGCTTTGGTCCAGCCCACACTCCGTCCACTCTAGTTTTCTTATATCTCTGTGGTCCTGAAGACGTGGCACGGTCCACAAACGAATCTCGTCTATGGACATTTCCTGCTCTTCGTCCATTTCGACGATCACGGAGGTAGATTTTATTCATTTTCAGGACAAAAACAAGGCATTCAGCCCGGGTCGGCTCTATGTACATGTGACCCTTGACACAGTGACGTCGTGCAGCTCCTGTGGGCAACTGAGGAGAGGAGACGGGAGCTATGCCAGGCAGCTGGTTTTCAAACAGCATATCCATCCGCAGAGAACCCGCTTAGGCTTAACTGCTCCATCTAATCTGTAAATTACTAATATTTGCAACAGGTATGACGGTAATGATTAAACTATAATTTGTCGGAATTGGGCGTTAACCAATGAAATTTAATCGTCGTTAAATGAATTTGATGTACGTGAAGGGGACGATTACAGTGAGGCGGAAAGCGCACGTTCTTTTAACTTTTCAAAATTGACACACCTCCTGCTCTCCGCCAAAACCCCTAAACGCAGCACAACTCTCTCGCTTAGTTTTCTCTCTCTCTCTCTCACACACACACACACACACACACACACACAATAATTATAAGGTTAAATTTGTACAGCATCAAAACATTCACACATCTATTTGTGTCAAATGGACAATGACTAATGCTACAGTTAGTCTTTTTTAGTTTTAGTTCCTTTAGCTCCTCATGTGGCCCCCATGCAACTAAACCCAAATGGGTCCCACAAAGTGTTTCCCCACTTCTATACCATGACCACTTAGCCTACATATGTTTCATATAGGGCCCAATTCCATGTCACTCAATTCCAGTCCAGACTCACTTAGCCCTTTAAATAATGGGGCCCATTAATGGGGCCCATTCAGCCCGCCTACGCGGGCTCCTCAGGTTAACCCCATGTAACTAAAGCCTAATGGGTCCCACATAACATTTCCCAGTTCCATACCATGCCCACTTAGCTCATGTATATTTCGTAAAGGGCCCATGTCCATGTTACCCAGTTCCAGCCCAGACTCACTTAGTCCACATATGTACTTAATGGGCCTATTTAGCCTGCATACATGGGCTCCTCACGTGGCCCCCATGTAACTAAACTCAAATTGGTCCCACATAGCGTTTACCAGTTCTGTACCATGCTCACTCAGCCCACGTATATTCCTTATAGGGCCCATGTCCATGTTACCCATTTATAGCCCAGACTCATTTAGCCCACATACATACTCAATGGGGCCCATTTAGCCAGACTATATGGGCTCCCCACGTGGCCCCCATGCAACTAAACCAAAATGGGTCCCACATAGTGTTTCCCCACTTCTATACCATGCCCAATTAGCCTACATATGTTCCATATAGGGCCCCAAGTTCATGTCACCTAATTCCAGTCCAGACTCACTTAGCCCATTAAATACTTAATGGGGCCCATTTAGCCAGCCTACACAAGCTCCTCAGGTTACCCCCATGTAACTAAAGCCAAATGGGTCCCACATAACGTTTCCTAGTTCCATACCATGCCCACTTAGCTCATGTATATTCCGTATAGGGCCCATGTCCATGTTACCCAGTTCCAGCCCAGACTCACTCAGCCCACATATGTACTTAATGGGGCCCATTCAGCCAGCCTACATGGGCTCCTCGTGTGGCCCCCATGTAATTCAACCCAAATGGGTCCCACATAGCGTTTCCCAGTTCCATACCATGCCCACTTAGCCTACATATGTTCCATATAGGGCCCAAGTCCATGTTACCCAGTTCCAGTCCAGACTCACTTAGCCCACATATATACTTAATGGGGCCCATTTAGCCAGCCTACGCGGGCTCCTCAGGTTACCCCCATGTAACTAAAGCCAAATGGGTCCCACATTACGTTTCCCAGTTCCATACCATGCCCACTTAGCTCATGTATATTCCATATAGGGCCCATGTCCATGTTACCCATTTCCAGCCCAGACTCTCTTAGCCCACATATGTACTTAATAGGGCCCATTCAGCCAGTCTACATGGGCTCGTCACGTGGCCCCCATGTAACTAAACTGAAATGGGTCCCACATAGCGTTTCCCAGTTCCATACCATGGCCTCTTAGCCCACGTATATTCTATATAGGGCCCAGTTCCATGTTACCCAGTTCCAGCCCAGACTCACTTAGCCCACATGTATACTTAATGGGGCCCATTTAGCCAGCCTACATGGGCTCTTCATGTGGGGCCCACGTTTCTGAAAAAATATGGGGCCCTTACAATTTGCCCTGTTTACTCCCATGCCCACTTTGCCCACTTCGATCCCTTATGAGGCTTACATGGCCTGCCCACATGGGCTTCACATGTGGGGCCCATGACAATGAAACTGCATGGGACCTGCTAAATTTGCCCAATTCAAGCCCATGCCCACTCAGTACCCACACAGCCCGTATTAAACCCTTGTGAGCCCCATATGGACATGCTGGCTGGGTTGAGCAGAAGAAAACAAAGGAGTAAACAAGCCCGATGGATCAGAGGTTCGAAATCTCTTGGATTCTGCTGAGAAGTCGCTTTGACGTCAAAGAGCCCGAGTGCATCGAATGTTCATTTTGTTGCTATAACAACAGCACCGTTGCTATAAACAACTCTGCCCAGGGGGCCGACGGAAGAATGCTGATTCTCAGTCCGTGTCCAATGCTCATGGAAACATGTCCAGGTGTACGTGCGATTTGGCAGTGATTTTATTTTTATGAAATTAGATTTTAATTGACTCACTCTTTGTTGAAACAAAAAAATGACCGCGATTCAGTTGCATGCTTTTTGTTTACGTATTGACAAAATGTGCCTGCCCTCCACTTAGCCGTCGGGCTTGTCTTGTGACCAAACAGGCTGTCTGCTGTGACGTGACTTAAATGGATCAGCGGAGGTTTCAAATCCTCCGGCAGCTACAGGTCTCAAAAAAGTTGGGACACTTGTAAAAAGGGGCTTTAAAAGCATTGAATTTCTAAGAGAATCAGCTGAAAGAACATTTAGCAAGTAATTAAGTTAACTGTCATCTGCTGCGCAACATGATTACTTATAAAAGGGTTGTCATTGAGAGGCTGAGTTTCTCAGAAGTAAAGATGGCCAGAAGCTCTCCCACCTGTGAAGGCTTGCATGAAAAAAAATGTTGAATACTTTAAAAACACTGCTCCTCGACGTTAAATTGCAAAAGCATTGAAGGTCTCATCATCTTCAGTACATGACATCATCAAAAGATTCAGAGTAACTGGAAAAATCTCTGCGTGTAAGGGACTAGGCCGAAACCTTTACTGGATGCCCTTTATCTTCGGACCCTCAGATGCCACTGCATCACTCACCGGCATGATTCTTGGGATTCTGCAATAACAGAGAAAGAAAAAACATCACTGATTATACCTAGAACTGCCACAAGGTCATTTTGACCTCCATTAGTCCCAGTGCAAAAGAATGTAAATGGACTATATAGCGGCTGACTATGGAGCTAGTCAGATTGGCAGCTCAAAGCACTTGACAGTAGCCTAAATCCCTCACGTATGCCCATTTATGCAACACATTCATACACTGACGGCTACGCAAGGCAGTCAACTGCATCTTGTTTGACTGCATTTTGTTACTTTTTGAATGGTTTGCAGGCTCATATATAAGCCAGTTGCTGTCATGACGTCAGAATCAATTTGTTCTCCCATTTTGCAGGTAGAAATTGTGATTGTCACAGAGCTGTTCTTCTATTCATTTAGTTTATTTAGTAAGCTGGTTAGGATACAAGAAAAAGAAATGGATCAGAGGAAATGGATGAATGTAAGTCAGGCTTTGGCAATGCTTCAGGACATGAGTTCTTGTGAGTCAGATGGAGAAGAAATATCAGGCCTCAGTGATGCGTCTAGGTCTAGTGAATCCGACTCCGATTTTGAAACTGAATGCGATCGTGAGCCACACGGTAAAGGTATCACAGCTGCTGGGCAAACTAAGCCTTTGATGCCAGGAAGGTCACCAAAACTGCATATTTCTTCACGTCATAATGCTTAGGTTTCACAGCATAATATCAAGTCCAAATACTTTGAAACATTTAAAATTAGCCACAATATCAAAAAAAATTTGAAGTTTTAAAGCTCTGACCTCTGTACTATTTAATCAATGAAGAATCTAAGCAAAACACCATTTATTGTCCTCCGAATTCTGAAAGTACTTTGAAATGCTTTCACTGAGGCAAGACCTCACAGCTTTAAAGTATTACAAAGAGTGGTGCATTTTTGTCAATAAAGAGGATTCAGTCATATTTCCACGTCATCCATGCCATGATGAGGGGAGACGCAGTAGCGCAGTGGAGAGCATGGGCTTGACTTGGTATGGAAAAATTCTGTGTTCAAGTCCTTGCCTTAGCCTGTGCAAAGTGTTCTCAGGTAAAACTCTTCACTTCCACACTGCCTCACTCTACCCAGGTGTACAAATGGGTACCAGCAAAATTGTCAGGGAAACTTGACTGAGAGCAGTGGGAGAACCCGAGTTGGACTAGTGTCCCATCGAGGGGGTTTAGCAATACTCCTATTTGCTTCATGTCACAGAAACCAGGGTTAAACACAGGCCTGGTGGGCCTTCAGGCATGACCTCCACGCCTGGTTAGAAATAGTCTTTATTCCGTCTGAGCAGCTGCTCATTTTGAAAACAAGAAGGGCACTTGGTAGAGCTCATACCTCCGCCATGCCCACATGTAAGTATTATTGGTTCTGGATCCAGGAGAGTATCATCCAGACCAACAACAGCTGTGATTAGTTCCTCTTTTAGGGCAGATTCTATTCAGTGCTGAAATTTTATGAAAATCTGTTCATTACATAAGGACATTCCGAATATAAGACGATTCTGGATATGAGACTACTCCCCTTTCTCAAGTCATATTTTGGAAAAAATAGGGTTTTGATGACAAAATCTTGTTTTAGTCACTAAAGAATAATAATCATCGCAAAAATTTCTTTGAAAATACTGATAAAACAAACTGGAAGAAAAACCAATATTAAAGATTGCAGGCTGTTGTTTTGCGCCATCTATTGTTGTGAACATGTATTGAGTATAGACATAAAACGCACACACAGGAGGACTGTTATTGTTGGAAGCCTAGTCCACGGAAAATACGACGACCCCATTTCTCCGCTGTGACGTGTCTTAAATGGAACGGCGGAGGCGTCAAAGATAAAACAGGGTCACTTGAGCAAAAGGAGAGGAAATAGTAAACATGCCCGATGGACGAGAGATGCTAATTTACTGAGATTCCGCTGAGAAGTCACTGTTATGTCAAAGACGCAGAGTGCATCGTATGCCTGTTCCGTGGATATATAAAAAGCACCGTTGCCATAAACATATCTCCCCAGCGGGTCACGGAACGAAGTAGATTCCCAGTCCGTTGTGGAAACATATACTGGTGTACGTGCGATTAGGTAGTGATTGTTTTAAAATTTCATTTGATTTCATTTGACACACTCTTTTTACTTGAACAAAAGATTGACCGCGATTCCGTACCATGCTTTCTGTTAACGTTCTGACAAAATGTGCCAGCCCTCCATGCTTAGGGTTGGGCGTGTAAAGTCACCGAACAGGCCTTGTGGTGACGTGTATTAAATGGAACACTCGAGGCGTCATAAATCAGACCAGGTCACTTGAGCAGAAGAAAACAAAGGAGTAAACAAGCCCGATGGATCAGAGGTTCGAATTCTCTTGGATTCTGCTGAGAAGTCGCTTTGACGTCAACGAGCCAGAGTGCATCGAATGTTCATTTTGTTGCTATAACAACAGCACCGTTGCTATAAACAACTCTGCCCAGGGGGCCGACGGAAGAATGCTGATTCTCAGTCCGTGTCCAATGCTCATGGAAACATGTCCAGGTGTACGTGCGATTTGGCAGTGATTTTATTTTTATGAAATTAGATTTTAATTGACTCACTCTTTGTTTAAACAAAAAAATGACCGCGATTCAGTTGCATGCTTTTTGTTTACGTATTGACAAAATGTGCCTGCCCTCCACTTAGCCGTCGGGCTTCTCTTGTGACCAAACAGGCTGTCTGCTGTGACGTGACTTAAATGGATCAGCGGAGGTTTCAAATTCTCCGGCAGCTACAGGTCTCAAAAAAGTTGGGACACTTATAAAAAGGGGCTTTAAAAGCATTGAATTTCCAAGAGAATCAGCTGAAAGAACATTGAACTTAATTACTTGCTAACTGTCATCTGCTGCGCAACATGATTACCGGGTACTTATAAAAGGGTTGTCATTGAGAGGCTGAGTTTCTCAGAAGTAAAGATGGCCAGAAGCTCTCCCACCTGTGAAGGCTTGCATGAAAAAAAATTTTGAATACTTTAAAAACACTGCTCCTCGACGTTAAATTGCAAAGGCATTGAAGGTCTCATCATCTTCAGTACATGACATCATCAAAAGATTCAGAGTAACTGGAAAAATCTCTGCGTGTAAGGGACTAGGCCGAAACCTTTTCTGGATGCCCTTTATCTTCGGACCCTCAGATGCCACTGCATCACTCACCGGCATGATTCTTGGGATTCTGCAATAACAGAGAAAGAAAAAACATCACTGATTATACCTAGAACTGCCACAAGGTCATTTTGACCTCCATTAGTCCCAGTGCAAAAGAATGTAAATGGACTATATAGCGGCTGACTATGGAGCTACGGCTGACTATGGAGCTAGTCAGATTGGCAGCTCAAAGCACTTGACAGTAGCCTAAATCCCTCACGTATGCCCATTTATGCAACACATTCATACACTGACGGCTACGCAAGGCAGTCAACTGCATCTTGGTTGACTGCATTTTGTTACTTTTTGAATGGTGTGCAGGCGCATATATAAGCCAGTTGCTGTCATGACGTCAGAATCAATTTGTTCTCCCATTTTGCAGGTAGAAATTGTGATTGTCACAGAGCTGTTCTTCTATTCATTTAGTTTATTTAGTAAGCTGGTTAGGATACAAGAAAAAGAAATGGATCAGAGGAAATGGATGAATGTAAGTCAGGCTTTGGCAATGCTTCAGGACATGAGTTCTTGTGAGTCAGATGGAGAAGAAATATCAGGCCTCAGTGATGCGTCTAGGTCTAGTGAATCCGACTCCGATTTTTGAAACTGAATGCGATCGTGAGCCACACGGTAAAGGTATCACAGCTGCTGGGCAAACTAAGCCTTTGATGCCAGGAAGGTCACCAAAACTGCATATTTCTTCACGTCATAATGCTTAGGTTTCACAGCATAATATCAAGTCCAAATACTTTGAAACATTTAAAATTAGCCACAATATCAAAAAAAATTTGAAGTTTTAAAGCTCTGACCTCTGTACTATTTAATCAATGAAGAATCTTAGCAAAACACCATTTATTGTCCTCCGAATTCTGAAAGTACTTTGAAATGCTTTCACTGAGGCAAGACCTCACAGCTTTAAAGTATTACAAAGAGTGGTGCATTTTTGTCAATAAAGAGGATCCAGTCATATTTCCACGTCATCCATGCCATGATGAGGGGAGACGCAGTAGCGCAGTGGAGAGCATGGGCTTGACTTGGTATGGAAAAATTCTGTGTTCAAGTCCTTGCCTTAGCCTGTGCAAAGTGTTCTCAGGTAAAACTCTTCACTTCCACACTGCCTCACTCTACCCAGGTGTACAAATGGGTACCAGCAAAATTGTCAGGGAAACTTGACTGAGAGCAGTGGGAGAGCCCGAGTTGGACTAGTGTCCCATCGAGGGGGTTTAGCAATACTCCTATTTGCTTCATGTCACAGAAACCAGGGTTAAACACAGGCCTGGTGGGCCTCCAGGCATGACCTCCACGCCTGGTTAGAAATAGTCTTTATTCCGTATGAGCAGCTGCTCATTTTGAAAACAAGAAGGGCACTTGGTAGAGCTCATACCTCCGCCATGCCCACATGTAAGTATTATTGGTTCTGGATCCAGGAGAGTATCATCCAGACCAACAACAGCTGTGATTAGTTCCTCTTTTAGGGCAGATTCTATTCAGTGCTGAAATTTTATGAAAATCTGTTCATTACATAAGGACATTCCGAATATAAGACGATTCTGGATATGAGACTACTCCCCTTTCTCAAGTCATATTTTGGAAAAAATAGGGTTTTGATGACAAAATCTTGTTTTAGTCACTAAAGAATAATAATCATCGCAAAAATTTCTTTGAAAATACTGATAAAACAAACTGGAAGAAAAACCAATATTAAAGATTGCAGGCTGTTGTTTTGCGCCATCTATTGTTGTGAACATGTATTGAGAATAGACATAAAACGCACACACAGGAGGACTGTTATTGTTGGAAGCCTAGTCCACGGAAAATACGACGACCCCATTTCTCCGCTGTGACGTGTCTTTAATGGAACGGCGGAGGCGTCAAAGATAAAACAGGGTCACTTGAGCAAAAGGAGAGGAAATAGTAAACATGCCCGATGGACGAGAGATGCTAATTTACTGAGATTCCGCTGAGAAGTCACTGTTATGTCAAAGACGCAGAGTGCATCGTACGCCTGTTCCGTGGATATATAAAAAGCACCGTTGCCATAAACATATCTCCCCAGCGGGCCACGGAACGAAGTAGATTCCCAGTCCGTTGTGGAAACATATACTGGTGTACGTGCGATTAGGTAGTGATTGTTTTAAAATTTCATTTGATTTCATTTGACACACTCTTTTTACTTGAACAAAAGATTGACCGCGATTCCGTACCATGCTTTCTGTTAACGTTCTGACAAAATGTGCCAGCCCTCCATGCTTAGGGTTGGGCGTGTAAAGTCACCGAACAGGCCTTGTGGTGACGTGTCTCAAATGGAACACTCGCGGCGTCATAAATCAGACCGGGTCACTTGAGCAGAAGAAAACAAAGGAGTAAACAAGCCCGATGGATGAGAGGTTCGAATTCGCTTGGATTCTGCTGAGAAGTCGCTTTGACGTCAAAGAGCCAGAGTGCATCGAATATTCATTTTGTTGCTATAACAACAGCACCGTTGCTATAAACAACTCTGCCCAGGGGGCCGACGGAAGAATGCTGATTCTCAGTCCGTGTCCAATGCTCATGGAAACATGTCCAGGTGTACGTGCGATTTGGCAGTGATTTTATTTTTATGAAATTAGATTTTAATTGACTCACTCTTTGTTTAAACAAAAAAATGACCGCGATTCAGTAGCATGCTTTCTGTTTACGTATTGACAAAATGTGCCTGCCCTCCACTTAGCCGTCGGGCTTCTCTTGTGACCAAACAGGCTGTCTGCTGTGACGTGACTTAAATGGATCAGCGGAGGTTTCAAATTCTCCGGCAGCTACAGGTCTCAAAAAAGTTGGGACACTTATAAAAAGGGGCTTTAAAAGCATTGAATTTCCAAGAGAATCAGCTGAAAGAACATTTAACTTAATTACTTGCTAACTGTCATCTGCTGCGCAACATGATTACCGGGTACTTATAAAAGGGTTGTCATTGAGAGGCTGAGTTTCTCAGAAGTAAAGATGGCCAGAAGCTCTCCCACCTGTGAAGGCTTGCATGAAAAAAAATTTTGAATACTTTAAAAACACTGCTCCTCGACGTTAAATTGCAAAGGCATTGAAGGTCTCATCATCTTCAGTACATGACATCATCAAAAGATTCAGAGTAACTGGAAAAATCTCTGCGTGTAAGGGACTAGGCCGAAACCTTTACTGGATGCCCTTTATCTTCGGACCCTCAGATGCCACTGCATCACTCACCGGCATGATTCTTGGGATTCTGCAATAACAGAGACAGAAAAAACATCACTGATTACACCTAGAACTGCCACAAGGTCATTTTGACCTCCATTAGTCCCAGTGCAAAAGAATGTAAATGGACTATATAGCGGCTGACTATGGAGCTAGTCAGATTGGCAGCTCAAAGCACTTGACAGTAGCCTAAATCCCTCACGTATGCCCATTTATGCAACACATTCATACACTGACGGCTACGCAAGGCAGTCAACTGCATCTTGGTTGACTGCATTTTGTTACTTTTTGAATGGTTTGCAGGCGCATATATAAGCCAGTTGCTGTCATGACGTCAGAATCAATTTGTTCTCCCATTTTGCAGGTAGAAATTGTGATTGTCACAGAGCTGTTCTTCTATTCATTTAGTTTATTTAGTAAGCTGGTTAGGATACAAGAAAAAGAAATGGATCAGAGGAAATGGATGAATGTAAGTCAGGCTTTGGCAATGCTTCAGGACATGAGTTCTTGTGAGTCAGATGGAGAAGAAATATCAGGCCTCAGTGATGCGTCTAGGTCTAGTGAATCCGACTCCGATTTTTGAAACTGAATGCGATCGTGAGCCACACGGTAAAGGTATCACAGCTGCTGGGCAAACTAAGCCTTTGATGCCAGGAAGGTCACCAAAACTGCATATTTCTTCACGTCATAATGCTTAGGTTTCACAGCATAATATCAAGTCCAAATACTTTGAAACATTTAAAATTAGCCACAATATCAAAAAAATTTGAAGTTTTAAATCTCTGACGTCTATACTATTTAATCAATGAAGAATCTTAGCAAAACACCATTTATTGTCCTCCGAATTCTGAAAGTACTTTGAAATGCTTTCACTGAGGCAAGACCTCACAGCTTTAAAGTATTACAAAGAGTGGTGCATTTTTGTCAATAAAGAGGATTCAGTCATATTTCCACGTCATCCATGCCATGATGAGGGGAGACGCAGTAGCGCAGTGGAGAGCATGTGCTTGACTTGGTATGGAAAAATTCTGTGTTCAAGTCCTTGCCTTAGCCTGTGCAAAGTGTTCTCAGGTAAAACTCTTCACTTCCACACTGCCTCACTCTACCCAGGTGTACAAATGGGTACCAGCAAAATTGTCAGGGAAACTTGACTGAGAGCAGTGGGAGAACCCGAGTTGGACTAGTGTCCCATCGAGGGGGTTTAGCAATACTCCTATTTGCTTCATGTCACAGAAACCAGGGTTAAACACAGGCCTGGTGGGCCTCCAGGCATGACCTCCACGCCTGGTTAGAAATAGTCTCTATTCCGTCTGAGCAGCTGCTCATTTTGAAAACAAGAAGGGCACTTGGTAGAGCTCATACCTCCGCCATGCCCACATGTAAGTATTATTGGTTCTGGATCCAGGAGAGTATCATCCAGACCAACAACAGCTGTGATTAGTTCCTCTTTTAGGGCAGATTCTATTCAGTGCTGAAATTTTATGAAAATCTGTTCATTACATAAGGACATTCCGAATATAAGACGATTCTGGATATGAGACTACTCCCCTTTCTCAAGTCATATTTTGGAAAAAATAGGGTTTTGATGACAAAATCTTGTTTTAGTCACTAAAGAATAATAATCATCGCAAAAATTTCTTTGAAAATACTGATAAAACAAACTGGAAGAAAAACCAATATTTAAGATTGCAGGCTGTTGTTTTGCGCCATCTATTGTTGTGAACATGTATTGAGTATAGACATAAAACGCACACACATGAGGACTGTTATTGTTGGAAGCCGAGTCCACGGAAAATACGACGACCCCATTTCTCCGCTGTGACGTGTCTTTAATGGAACGGCGGAGGCGTCAAAGATAAAACAGGGTCACTTGAGCAAAAGGAGAGGAAATAGTAAACATGCCCGATGGACGAGAGATGCTAATTTACTGAGATTCCGCTGAGAAGTCACTGTTATGTCAAAGACGCAGAGTGCATCGTATGCCTGTTCCGTGGATATATAAAAAGCACCGTTGCCATAAACATATCTCCCCAGCGGGCCACGGAACGAAGTAGATTCCCAGTCCGTTGTGGAAACATATACTGGTGTACGCGCGATTAGGTAGTGATTGTTTTAACATTTCATTTGATTTCATTTGACACACTCTTCTTACTTGAACAAAAGATTGACCGCGATTCCGTCCCATGCTTTCTGTTAACGTTCTGACAAAATGTGCCAGCCCTCCATGCTTAGGGTTGGGCGTGTAAAGTCACCGAACAGGCCTTGTGGTGACGTGTCTCAAATGGAACACTCCCGGCGTCATAAATCAGACCGGGTCACTTGAGCAGAAGAAAACAAAGGAGTAAACAAGCCCGATGGATGAGAGGTTCGAATTCGCTTGGATTCTGCTGAGAAGTCGCTTTGACGTCAAAGAGCCAGAGTGCATCGAATGTTCATTTTGTTGCTATAAACAACTCTGCCCAGGGGGCCGACGGAAGAATGCTGACTCTCAGTCCGTGTCCAATGCTCATGGAAACATGTCCAGGTGTACGTGCGATTTGGCAGTGATTTTATTTTTATGAAATTAGATTTTAATTGACTCACTCGTTGTTTAAGCAAAAAAATGACCGCAATTCAGTTGCATGCTTTTTGTTTACGTATTGACAAAATGTGCCTGCCCTCTACTTAGCCGTCGGGCTTGGCTTGTGACCAAACAGGCTGTCTGCTGTGACGTGACTTAAATGGATCAGCGGAGGTTTCAAATTCTCCGGCAGCTACAGTTCTCAAAAAAGTTGGGACACTTGTAAAAAGGGGCTTTAAAAGCATTGAATTTCTAAGAGAATCAGCTGAAAGAACATTTAGCAAGTAATTAAGTTAACTGTCATCTGCTGCGCAACATGATTACTTATAAAAGGGTTGTCATTGAGAGGCTGAGTTTCTCAGAAGTAAAGATGGCCAGAAGCTCTCCCACCTGTGAAGGCTTGCATGAAAAAAAATGTTGAATACTTTAAAAACACTGCTCCTCGACGTTAAATTGCAAAAGCATTGAAGGTCTCATCATCTTCAGTACATGACATCATCAAAAGATTCAGAGTAACTGGAAAAATCTCTGCATGTAAGGGACTAGGCCGAAACCTTTAGTGGATGCCCTTTATCTTCGGACCCTCAGATGCCACTGCATCACTCACCGGCATGATTCTTGGGATTCTGCAATAACAGAGAAAGAAAAAACATCACTGATTATACCTAGAACTGCCACAAGGTCATTTTGACCTCCATTAGTCCCAGTGCAAAAGAATGTAGATGGACTATATAGCGGCTGACTATGGAGCTAGTCAGATTGGCAGCTCAAAGCACTTGACCATAGCCTAAATCCCTCACGTATACCCATTTATGCAACACATTCATACACTGACGGCTACGCAAGGCAGTCAACTGCATCTTGGTTGACTGCATTTTGTTACTTTTTGAATGGTGTGCAGGCGCATATATAAGCCAGTTGCTGTCATGACCTCAGAATCAATTTGTTCTCCCATTTTGCAGGTAGAAATTGTGATTGTCACAGAGCTGTTCTTCTATTCATTTAGTTTATTTAGTAAGCTGGTTAGGATACAAGAAAAAGAAATGGATCAGAGGAAATGGATGAATGTAAGTCAGGCTTTGGCAATGCTTCAGGACATGAGTTCTTGTGAGTCAGATGGAGAAGAAATATCAGGGCTCAGTGATGCGTCTACGTCTAGTGAATCCGACTCCGATTATGAAACTGAATGCGATCGTGAGCCACACGGTAAAGGTATCACAGCTGCTGGGCAAACTAAGCCTTTGATGCCAGGAAGGTCACCAAAACTGCATATTTATTCACGTCATAATGCTTAGGTTTCACAGCATAATTTCAAGTCCAAATACTTTGAAACATTTAAAATTAGCCACAATAGCAAAAAAATTGAAGTTTTAAAGCTCTGACCTCTATACTATTTAATCAATGAAGAATCTTAGCAAAACACCATTTATTGTCCTCCGAATTCTGAAAGTACTTTGAAATGCTTTCACTGAGGCAAGACCTCACAGCTTTAAAGTATTACAAAGAGTGGTGCATTTTTGTCAATAAAGAGGATTCAGTCATATTTCCACGTCATCCATGCCATGATGAGGGGAGACGCAGTAGCGCAGTGGAGAGCATGGGCTTGACTTGGGATGGAAAAATTCTGTGTTCAAGTCCTTGCCTTAGCCTGTGCAAAGTGTTTTCAGGTAAAACTCTTCACTTCCACACTGCCTCACTCTACCCAGGTGTACAAATGGGTACCAGCAAAATTGTCAGGGAAACTTGACTGAGAGCAGTGGGAGAACCCGAGTTGGACTAGTGTCCCATCGAGGGGGTTTAGCAATACTCCTATTTGCTTCATGTCACAGAAACCAGGGTTAAACACAGGCCTGGTGGGCCTCCAGGCATGACCTCCACGCCTGGTTAGAAATAGTCTTTATTCCGTCTGAGCAGCTGCTCATTTTGAAAACAAGAAGGGCACTTGGTAGAGCTCATACCTCCGCCATGCCCACATGTAAGTATTATTGGTTCTGGATCCAGGAGAGTATCATCCAGACCAACAACAGCTGTGATTAGTTCCTCTTTTAGGGCAGATTCTATTCAGTGCTGAAATTTTATGAAAATCTGTTCATTACATAAGGACATTCCGAATATAAGACGATTCTGGATATGAGACTACTCCCCTTTCTCAAGTCATATTTTGGAAAAAATAGGGTTTTGATGACAAAATCTTGTTTTAGTCACTAAAGAATAATAATCATCGCAAAAATTTCTTTGAAAATACTGATAAAACAAACTGGAAGAAAAACCAATATTAAAGATTGCAGGCTGTTGTTTTGCGCCATCTATTGTTGTGAACATGTATTGAGTATAGACATAAAACGCACACACAGGAGGACTGTTATTGTTGGAAGCCTAGTCCACGGAAAATACGACGACCCCATTTCTCCGCTGTGACGTGTCTTTAATGGAACGGCGGAGGCGTCAAAGATAAAACAGGGTCACTTGAGCAAAAGGAGAGGAAATAGTAAACATGCCCGATGGACGAGAGATGCTAATTTACTGAGATTCCGCTGAGAAGTCACTGTTATGTCAAAGACGCAGAGTGCATCGTACGCCTGTTCCGTGGATATATAAAAAGCACCGTTGCCATAAACATATCTCCCCAGCGGGCCACGGAACGAAGTAGATTCCCAGTCCGTTGTGGAAACATATACTGGTGTACGTGCGATTAGGTAGTGATTGTTTTAAAATTTCATTTGATTTCATTTGACACACTCTTTTTACTTGAACAAAAGATTGACCGCGATTCCGTACCATGCTTTCTGTTAACGTTCTGACAAAATGTGCCAGCCCTCCATGCTTAGGGTTGGGCGTGTAAAGTCACCGAACAGGCCTTGTGGTGACGTGTCTCAAATGGAACACTCGCGGCGTCATAAATCAGACCGGGTCACTTGAGCAGAACAAAACAAAGGAGTAAACAAGCCCGATGGATGAGAGGTTCGAATTCGCTTGGATTCTGCTGAGAAGTCGCTTTGACGTCAAAGAGCCAGAGTGCATCGAATGTTCATTTTGTTGCTATAACAACAGCACCGTTGCTATAAACAACTCTGCCCAGGGGGCCGACGGAAGATTGCTGATTCTCAGTCCGTGTCCAATGCTCATGGAAACATGTCCAGGTGTACGTGCGATTTGGCAGTGATTTTATTTTTATGAAATTAGATTTTAATTGACTCACTCTTTGTTTAAACAAAAAAATGACCGCGATTCAGTAGCATGCTTTCTGTTTACGTATTGACAAAATGTGCCTGCCCTCCACTTAGCCGTCGGGCTTCTCTTGTGACCAAACAGGCTGTCTGCTGTGACGTGACTTAAATGGATCAGCGGAGGTTTCAAATTCTCCGGCAGCTACAGGTCTCAAAAAAGTTGGGACACTTATAAAAAGGGGCTTTAAAAGCATTGAATTTCCAAGAGAATCAGCTGAAAGAACATTTAACTTAATTACTTGCTAACTGTCATCTGCTGCGCAACATGATTACCGGGTATTTATAAAAGGGTTGTCATTGAGAGGCTGAGTTTCTCAGAAGTAAAGATGGCCAGAAGCTCTCCCACCTGTGAAGGCTTGCATGAAAAAAAATTTTGAATACTTTAAAAATACTGCTCCTCGACGTTAAATTGCAAAGGCATTGAAGGTCTCATCATCTTCAGTACATGACATCATCAAAAGATTCAGAGTAACTGGAAAAATCTCTGCGTGTAAGGGACTAGGCCGAAACCTTTACTGGATGCCCTTTATCTTCGGACCCTCAGATGCCACTGCATCACTCACCGGCATGATTCTTGGGATTCTGCAATAACAGAGACAAAAAAAACATCACTGATTACACCTAGAACTGCCACAAGGTCATTTTGACCTCCATTAGTCCCAGTGCAAAAGAATGTAAATGGACTATATAGCGGCTGACTATGGAGCTAGTCAGATTGGCAGCTCAAAGCACTTGACAGTAGCCTAAATCCCTCACGTATGCCCATTTATGCAACACATTCATACACTGACGGCTACGCAAGGCAGTCAACTGCATCTTGGTTGACTGCATTTTGTTACTTTTTGAATGGTTTGCAGGCGCATATATAAGCCAGTTGCTGTCATGACGTCAGAATCAATTTGTTCTCCCATTTTGCAGGTAGAAATTGTGATTGTCACAGAGCTGTTCTTCTATTCATCTAGTTTATTTAGTAAGCTGGTTAGGATACAAGAAAAAGAAATGGATCAGAGGAAATGGATGAATGTAAGTCAGGCTTTGGCAATGCTTCAGGACATGAGTTCTTGTGAGTCAGATGGAGAAGAAATATCAGGCCTCAGTGACGCGTCTAGGTCTAGTGAATCCGACTCCGATTTTTGAAACTGAATGCGATCGTGAGCCACACGGTAAAGGTATCACAGCTGCTGGGCAAACTAAGCCTTTGATGCCAGGAAGGTCACCAAAACTGCATATTTATTCACGTCATAATGCTTAGGTTTCACAGCATAATATCAAGTCCAAATACTTTGAAACATTTAAAATTCGCCACAATATCAAAAAAAATTTGAAGTTTTAAAGCTCTGACCTCTGTACTATTTAATCAATGAAGAATCTTAGCAAAACACCATTTATTGTCCTCCGAATTCTGAAAGTACTTTGAAATGCTTTCACTGAGGCAAGACCTCACAGCTTTAAAGTATTACAAAGAGTGGTGCATTTTTGTCAATAAAGAGGATTCAGTCATATTTCCACGTCATCCATGCCATGATGAGGGGAGACGCAGTAGCGCAGTGGAGAGCATGTGCTTGACTTGGTATGGAAAAATTCTGTGTTCAAGTCCTTGCCTTAGCCTGTGCAAAGTGTTTTCAGGTAAAACTCTTCACTTCCACACTGCCTCACTCTACCCAGGTGTACAAATGGGTACCAGCAAAATTGTCAGGGAAACTTGACTGAGAGCAGTGGGAGAACCCGAGTTGGACTAGTGTCCCATCGAGGGGGTTTAGCAATACTCCTATTTGCTTCATGTCACAGAAACCAGGGTTAAACACAGGCCTGGTGGGCCTCCAGGCATGACCTCCACGTCTGGTTAGAAATAGTCTTTATTCCGTCTGAGCAGCTGCTCATTTTGAAAACAAGAAGGGCACTTGGTAGAGCTCATACCTCCGCCATGCCCACATGTAAGTATTATTGGTTCTGGATCCAGGAGAGTATCATCCAGACCAACAACAGCTGTGATTAGTTCCTCTTTTAGGGCAGATTCTATTCAGTGCTGAAATTTTATGAAAATCTGTTCATTACATAAGGACATTCCGAATATAAGACGATTCTGGATATGAGACTACTCCCCTTTCTCAAGTCATATTTTGGAAAAAATAGGGTTTTGATGACAAAATCTTGTTTTAGTCACTAAAGAATAATAATCATCGCAAAAATTTCTTTGAAAATACTGATAAAACAAACTGAAAGAAAAACCAATTTCAAAGATTGAAGGCTGTTGTTTTGCGCCATCTATTGTTGTGAACATGTATTGAGTATAGATATAAAACGCACACACAGGATGACTGTTATTGTTGGATGCCTAGTCCACGGAAAATACGACGACCCCATTTCTCCGCTGTGACGTGTCTTTAATGGAACGGCGGAGGCGTCAAAGATAAAATAGGGTCACTTGAGCAAAAGGAGAGGAAATAGTAAACATGCCCGATGGACGAGAGATGCTAATTTACTGAGATTCCGCTGAGAAGTCACTGTTATGTCAAAGACGCAGAGTGCATCGTATGCCTGTTCCGTGGATATATAAAAAGCACCGTTGCCATAAACATATCTCCCCAGCGGGTCACGGAACGAAGTAGATTCCCAGTCCGTTGTGGAAACATATACTGGTGTACGTGCGATTAGGTAGTGATTGTTTTTAAATTTCATTTGATTTCATTTGACATACTCTTTTTACTTGAACAAAAGATTGACCGAGATTCCGTACCATGCTTTCTGTTAACGTTCTGACAAAATGTGCCAGCCCTCCATGCTTAGGGTTGGGCGTGTAAAGTCACCGAACAGGCCTTGTGGTGACGTGTATTAAATGGAACACTCAAGGCGTCATAAATCAGACCGGGTCACTTGAGCAGAAGAAAACAAAGGAGCAAACAAGCCCGATGGATCAGAGGTTCGAAATCTCTTGGATTCTGCTGAGAAGTCGCTTTGACGTCAAAGAGCCAGAGTGCATCGAATGTTCATTTTGTTGCTATAACAACAGCACCGTGGCTATAAACAACTCTGCCCAGGGGGCCGACGGAAGAATGCTGATTCTCAGTCCGTGTCCAATGCTCATGGAAACATGTCCAGGTGTACGTGCGATTTGGCAGATATTTTATTTTTATGAAATTAGATTTTAATTGACTCACTCTTTGTTTAAACAAAAAAATGACCGCCATTCAGTAGCATGCTTTCTGTTTACGTATTGACAAAATGTGCCTGCCCTCCACTTAGCCGTCGGGCTTCTCTTGTGACCAAACAGGCTGTCTGCTGTGACGTGACTTAAATGGATCAGCGGAGGTTTCAAATTCTCCGGCAGCTACAGGTCTCAAAAAAGTTGGGACACTTATAAAAAGGGGCTTTAAAAGCATTGAATTTCCAAGAGAATCAGCTGAAAGAACATTTAACTTAATTACTTGCTAACTGTCATCTGCTGCGCAACATGATTACCGGGTACTTATTAAAGGGTTGTCATTGAGAGGCTGAGTTTCTCAGAAGTAAAGATGGCCAGAAGCTCTCCCACCTGTGAAGGCTTGCATGAAAAAAAATTTTGAATACTTTAAGAACACTGCTCCTCGACGTTAAATTGCAAAGGCATTGAAGGTCTCATCATCTTCAGTACATGACATCATCAAAAGATTCAGAGTAACTGGAAAAATCTCTGCGTGTAAGGGACTAGGCCGAAACCTTTACTGGATGCCCTTTATCTTCGGACCCTCAGATGCCACTGCATCACTCACCGGCATGATTCTTGGGATTCTGCAATAACAGAGACAGAAAAAACATCACTGATTACACCTAGAACTGCCACAAGGTCATTTTGACCTCCATTAGTCCCAGTGCAAAAGAATGTAAATGGACTATATAGCGGCTGACTATGGAGCTAGTCAGATTGGCAGCTCAAAGCACTTGACAGTAGCCTAAATCCCTCACGTATGCCCATTTATGCAACACATTCATACACTGACGGCTACGCAAGGCAGTCAACTGCATCTTGGTTGACTGCATTTTGTTACTTTTTGAATGGTTTGCAGGCGCATATATAAGCCAGTTGCTGTCATGACGTCAGAATCAATTTGTTCTCCCATTTTGCAGGTAGAAATTGTGATTGTCACAGAGCTGTTCTTCTATTCATTTAGTTTATTTAGTAAGCTGGTTAGGATACAAGAAAAAGAAATGGATCAGAGGAAATGGATGAATTTAAGTCAGGCTTTGGCAATGCTTCAGGACATGAGTTCTTGTGAGTCAGATGGAGAAGAAATATCAGGCCTCAGTGATGCGTCTAGGTCTAGTGAATCCGACTCCGATTTTTGAAACTGAATGCGATCGTGAGCCACACGGTAAAGGTATAACAGCTGCTGGGCAAACTAAGCCTTTGATGCCAGGAAGGTCACCAAAACTGCATATTTCTTCACGTCATAATGCTTAGGTTTCACAGCATAATATCAAGTCCAAATACTTTGAAACATTTAAAATTAGCCACAATATCAAAAAAAATTTGAAGTTTTAAAGCTCTGACCTCTGTACTATTTAATCAATGAAGAATCTTAGCAAAACACCATTTATTGTCCTCCGAATTCTGAAAGTACTTTGAAATGCTTTCACTGAGGCAAGACCTCACAGCTTTAAAGTATTACAAAGAGTGGTGCATTTTTGTCAATAAAGAGGATTCAGTCATATTTCCACGTCATCCATGCCATGATGAGGGGAGACGCAGTAGCGCAGTGGAGAGCATGGGCTTGACTTGGTATGGAAAAATTCTGTGTTCAAGTCCTTGCCTTAGCCTGTGCAAAGTGTTCTCAGGTAAAACTCTTCACTTCCACACTGCCTCACTCTACCCAGGTGTACAAATGGGTACCAGCAAAATTGTCAGGGAAACTTGACTGAGAGCAGTGGGAGAACCCGAGTTGGACTAGTGTCCCATCGAGGGGGTTTAGCAATACTCCTATTTGCTTCATGTCACAGAAACCAGGGTTAAACACAGGCCTGGTGGGCCTCCAGGCATGACCTCCACGCCTGGTTAGAAATAGTCTTTATTCCGTCTGAGCAGCTGCTCATTTTGAAAACAAGAAGGGCACTTGGTAGAGCTCATACCTCCGCCATGCCCACATGTAAGTATTATTGCTTCTGGATCCAGGAGAGTATCACCCAGACCAACAACAGCTGTGATTAGTTCCTCTTTTAGGGCAGATTCTATTCAGTGCTGAAATTTTATGAAAATCTGTTCATTACATAAGGACATTCCGAATATAAGACGATTCTGGATATGAGACTACTCCCCTTTCTCAAGTCATATTTTGGAAAAAATAGGGTTTTGATGACAAAATCTTGTTTTAGTCACTAAAGAATAATAATCATCGCAAAAATTTCTTTGAAAATACTGATAAAACAAACTTTAGAAAAACCAATATTTAAGATTGCAGGCTGTTGTTTTGCGCCATCTATTGTTGTGAACATGTATTGAGTATAGACATAAAACGCACACACAGGAGGACTGTTATTGTTGGAAGCCTAGTCCACGGAAAATACGACGACCCCATTTCTCCGCTGTGACGTGTCTTTAATGGAACGGCGGAGGCGTCAAAGATAAAACAGGGTCACTTGAGCAAAAGGAGAGGAAATAGTAAACATGCCCGATGGACGAGAGATGCTAATTTACTGAGATTCCGCTGAGAAGTCACTGTTATGTCAAAGACGCAGAGTGCATCGTACGCCTGTTCCGTGGATATATAAAAAGCACCGTTGCCATAAACATATCTCCCCAGCGGGCCACGGAACGAAGTAGATTCCCAGTCCGTTGTGGAAACATATACTGGTGTACGTGCGATTAGGTAGTGATTGTTTTAAAATTTCATTTGATTTCATTTGACACACTCTTTTTACTTGAACAAAAGATTGACCGCGATTCCGTACCATGCCTTCTGTTAACGTTCTGACAAAATGTGCCAGCCCTCCATGCTTAGGGTTGGGCGTGTAAAGTCACCGAACAGGCCTTGTGGTGACGTGTCTCAAATGGAACACTCGCGGCGTCATAAATCAGACCGGGTCACTTGAGCAGAAGAAAACAAAGGAGTAAACAAGGCCGATGGATGAGAGGTTCGAATTCGCTTGGATTCTGCTGAGAAGTCGCTTTGACGTCAAAGAGCCAGAGTGCATCGAATGTTCATTTTGTTGCTATAACAACAGCACCGTTGCTATAAACAACTCTGCCCAGGGGGCCGACGGAAGAATGCTGATTCTCAGTCCGTGTCCAATGCTCTTGGAAACATGTCCAGGTGTACGTGCGATTTGGCAGTGATTTTATTTTTATGAAATTAGATTTTAATTGACTCACTCTTTGTTGAAACAAAAAAATGACCGCCATTCAGTAGCATGCTTTCTGTTTACGTATTGACAAAATGTGCCTGCCCTCCACTTAGCCGTCGGGCTTCTCTTGTGACCAAACAGGCTGTCTGCTGTGACGTGACTTAAATGGATCAGCGGAGGTTTCAAATTCTCCGGCAGCTACAGGTCTCAAAAAAGTTGGGACACTTATAAAAAGGGGCTTTAAAAGCATTGAATTTCCAAGAGAATCAGCTGAAAGAACATTTAACTTAATTACTTGCTAACTGTCATCTGCTGCGCAACATGATTACCGGGTACTTATTAAAGGGTTGTCATTGAGAGGCTGAGTTTCTCAGAAGTAAAGATGGCCAGAAGCTCTCCCACCTGTGAAGGCTTGCATGAAAAAAAATGTTGAATACTTTAAAAACACTGCTCCTCGACGTTAAATTGCAAAGGCATTGAAGGTCTCATCATCTTCAGTACATGACATCATCAAAAGATTCAGAGTAACTGGAAAAATCTCTGCGTGTAAGGGACTAGGCCGAAACCTTTACTGGATGCCCTTTATCTTCGGACCCTCAGATGCCACTGCATCACTCACCGGCATGATTCTTGGGATTCTGCAATAACAGAGACAGAAAAAACATCACTGATTACACCTAGAACTGCCACAAGGTCATTTTGACCTCCATTAGTCCCAGTGCAAAAGAATGTAAATGGACTATATAGCGGCTGACTATGGAGCTAGTCAGATTGGCAGCTCAAAGCACTTGACAGTAGCCTAAATCCCTCACGTATGCCCATTTATGCAACACATTCATACACTGACGGCTACGCAAGGCAGTCAACTGCATCTTGGTTGACTGCATTTTGTTACTTTTTGAATGGTTTGCAGGCGCATATATAAGCCAGTTGCTGTCATGACGTCAGAATCAATTTGTTCTCCCATTTTGCAGGTAGAAATTGTGATTGTCACAGAGCTGTTCTTCTATTCATTTAGTTTATTTAGTAAGCTGGTTAGGATACAAGAAAAAGAAATGGATCAGAGGAAATGGATGAATTTAAGTCAGGCTTTGGCAATGCTTCAGGACATGAGTTCTTGTGAGTCAGATGGAGAAGAAATATCAGGCCTCAGTGATGCGTCTAGGTCTAGTGAATCCGACTCCGATTTTTGAAACTGAATGCGATCGTGAGCCACACGGTAAAGGTATAACAGCTGCTGGGCAAACTAAGCCTTTGATGCCAGGAAGGTCACCAAAACTGCATATTTCTTCACGTCATAATGCTTAGGTTTCACAGCATAATATCAAGTCCAAATACTTTGAAACATTTAAAATTAGCCACAATATCAAAAAAAATTTGAAGTTTTAAAGCTCTGACCTCTGTACTATTTAATCAATGAAGAATCTTAGCAAAACACCATTTATTGTCCTCCGAATTCTGAAAGTACTTTGAAATGCTTTCACTGAGGCAAGACCTCACAGCTTTAAAGTATTACAAAGAGTGGTGCATTTTTGTCAATAAAGAGGATTCAGTCATATTTCCACGTCATCCATGCCATGATGAGGGGAGACGCAGTAGCGCAGTGGAGAGCATGGGCTTGACTTGGTATGGAAAAATTCTGTGTTCAAGTCCTTGCCTTAGCCTGTGCAAAGTGTTCTCAGGTAAAACTCTTCACTTCCACGCTGCCTCACTCTACCCAGGTGTACAAATGGGTACCAGCAAAATTGTCAGGGAAACTTGACTGAGAGCAGTGGGAGAACCCGAGTTGGACTAGTGTCCCATCGAGGGGGTTTAGCAATACTCCTATTTGCTTCATGTCACAGAAACCAGGGTTAAACACAGGCCTGGTGGGCCTCCAGGCATGACCTCCACGCCTGGTTAGAAATAGTCTTTATTCCGTCTGAGCAGCTGCTCATTTTGAAAACAAGAAGGGCACTTGGTAGAGCTCATACCTCCGCCATGCCCACATGTAAGTATTATTGCTTCTGGATCCAGGAGAGTATCACCCAGACCAACAACAGCTGTGATTAGTTCCTCTTTTAGGGCAGATTCTATTCAGTGCTGAAATTTAATGAAAATCTGTTCATTACATAAGGACATTCCGAATATAAGACGATTCTGGATATGAGACTACTCCCCTTTCTCAAGTCATATTTTGGAAAAAATAGGGTTTTGATGACAAAATCTTGTTTTAGTCACTAAAGAATAATAATCATCGCAAAAATTTCTTTGAAAATACTGATAAAACAAACTTTAGAAAAACCAATATTTAAGATTGCAGGCTGTTGTTTTGCGCCATCTATTGTTGTGAACATGTATTGAGTATAGACATAAAACGCACACACAGGAGGACTGTTATTGTTGGAAGCCTAGTCCACGGAAAATACGACGACCCCATTTCTCCGCTGTGACGTGTCTTTAATGGAACGGCGGAGGCGTCAAAGATAAAACAGGGTCACTTGAGCAAAAGGAGAGGAAATAGTAAACATGCCCGATGGACGAGAGATGCTAATTTACTGAGATTCCGCTGAGAAGTCACTGTTATGTCAAAGACGCAGAGTGCATCGTACGCCTGTTCCGTGGATATATAAAAAGCACCGTTGCCATAAACATATCTCCCCAGCGGGCCACGGAACGAAGTAGATTCCCAGTCCGTTGTGGAAACATATACTGGTGTACGTGCGATTAGGTAGTGATTGTTTTAAAATTTCATTTGATTTCATTTGACACACTCTTTTTACTTGAACAAAAGATTGACCGCGATTCCGTACCATGCCTTCTGTTAACGTTCTGACAAAATGTGCCAGCCCTCTATGCTTAGGGTTGGGCGTGTAAAGTCACCGAACAGGCCTTGTGGTGACGTGTCTCAAATGGAACACTCGCGGCGTCATAAATCAGACCGGGTCACTTGAGCAGAAGAAAACAAAGGAGTAAACAAGGCCGATGGATGAGAGGTTCGAATTCGCTTGGATTCTGCTGAGAAGTCGCTTTGACGTCAAAGAGCCAGAGTGCATCGAATGTTCATTTTGTTGCTATAACAACAGCACCGTTGCTATAAACAACTCTGCCCAGGGGGCCGACGGAAGAATGCTGATTCTCAGTCCGTGTCCAATGCTCTTGGAAACATGTCCAGGTGTACGTGCGATTTGGCAGTGATTTTATTTTTATGAAATTAGATTTTAATTGACTCACTCTTTGTTTAAACAAAAAAATGACCGCGATTCAGTAGCATGCTTTCTGTTTACGTATTGACAAAATGTGCCTGCCCTCCACTTAGCCGTCGGGCTTCTCTTGTGACCAAACAGGCTGTCTGCTGTGACGTGACTTAAATGGATCAGCGGAGGTTTCAAATTCTCCGGCAGCTACAGGTCTCAAAAAAGTTGGGACACTTATAAAAAGGGGCTTTAAAAGCATTGAATTTCCAAGAGAATCAGCTGAAAGAACATTTAACTTAATTACTTGCTAACTGTCATCTGCTGCGCAACATGATTACCGGGTACTTATAAAAGGGTTGTCATTGAGAGGCTGAGTTTCTCAGAAGTAAAGATGGCCAGAAGCTCTCCCACCTGTGAAGGCTTGCATGAAAAAAAATTTTGAATACTTTAAAAACACTGCTCCTCGACGTTAAATTGCAAAGGCATTGAAGGTCTCATCATCTTCAGTACATGACATCATCAAAAGATTCAGAGTAACTGGAAAAATCTCTGCGTGTAAGGGACTAGGCCGAAACCTTTACTGGATGCTCTTTATCTTCGGACCCTCAGATGCCACTGCATCACTCACCGGCATGATTCTTGGGATTCTGCAATAACAGAGACAGAAAAAACATCACTGATTACACCTAGAACTGCCACAAGGTCATTTTGACCTCCATTAGTCCCAGTGCAAAAGAATGTAAATGGACTATATAGCGGCTGACTATGGAGCTAGTCAGATTGGCAGCTCAAAGCACTTGACAGTAGCCTAAATCCCTCACGTATGCCCATTTATGCAACACATTCATACACTGACGGCTACGCAAGGCAGTCAACTGCATCTTGGTTGACTGCATTTTGTTACTTTTTGAATGGTTTGCAGGCGCATATATAAGCCAGTTGCTGTCATGACGTCAGAATCAATTTGTTCTCCCATTTTGCAGGTAGAAATTGTGATTGTCACAGAGCTGTTCTTCTATTCATTTAGTTTATTTAGTAAGCTGGTTAGGATACAAGAAAAAGAAATGGATCAGAGGAAATGGATGAATTTAAGTCAGGCTTTGGCAATGCTTCAGGACATGAGTTCTTGTGAGTCAGATGGAGAAGAAATATCAGGCCTCAGTGATGCGTCTAGGTCTAGTGAATCCGACTCCGATTTTTGAAACTGAATGCGATCGTGAGCCACACGGTAAAGGTATAACAGCTGCTGGGCAAACTAAGCCTTTGATGCCAGGAAGGTCACCAAAACTGCATATTTCTTCACGTCATAATGCTTAGGTTTCACAGCATAATATCAAGTCCAAATACTTTGAAACATTTAAAATTAGCCACAATATCAAAAAAAATTTGAAGTTTTAAAGCTCTGACCTCTGTACTATTTAATCAATGAAGAATCTTAGCAAAACACCATTTATTGTCCTCCGAATTCTGAAAGTACTTTGAAATGCTTTCACTGAGGCAAGACCTCACAGCTTTAAAGTATTACAAAGAGTGGTGCATTTTTGTCAATAAAGAGGATTCAGTCATATTTCCACGTCATCCATGCCATGATGAGGGGAGACGCAGTAGCGCAGTGGAGAGCATGGGCTTGACTTGGTATGGAAAAATTCTGTGTTCAAGTCCTTGCCTTAGCCTGTGCAAAGTGTTCTCAGGTAAAACTCTTCACTTCCACACTGCCTCACTCTACCCAGGTGTACAAATGGGTACCAGCAAAATTGTCAGGGAAACTTGACTGAGAGCAGTGGGAGAACCCGAGTTGGACTAGTGTCCCATCGAGGGGGTTTAGCAATACTCCTATTTGCTTCATGTCACAGAAACCAGGGTTAAACACAGGCCTGGTGGGCCTCCAGGCATGACCTCCACGCCTGGTTAGAAATAGTCTTTATTCCGTCTGAGCAGCTGCTCATTTTGAAAACAAGAAGGGCACTTGGTAGAGCTCATACCTCCGCCATGCCCACATGTAAGTATTATTGCTTCTGGATCCAGGAGAGTATCATCCAGACCAACAACAGCTGTGATTAGTTCCTCTTTTAGGGCAGATTCTATTCAGTGCTGAAATTTTATGAAAATCTGTTCATTACATAAGGACATTCCGAATATAAGACGATTCTGGATATGAGACTACTCCCCTTTCTCAAGTCATATTTTGGAAAAAATAGGGTTTTGATGACAAAATCTTGTTTTAGTCACGAAAGAATAATAATCATCGCAAAAATTTCTTTGAAAATACTGATAAAACAAACTTTAGAAAAACCAATATTTAAGATTGCAGGCTGTTGTTTTGCGCCATCTATTGTTGTGAACATGTATTGAGTATAGACATAAAACGCACACACAGGAGGACTGTTATTGTTGGAAGCCTAGTCCACGGAAAATACGACGACCCCATTTCTCCGCTGTGACGTGTCTTTAATGGAACGGCGGAGGCGTCAAAGATAAAACAGGGTCACTTGAGCAAAAGGAGAGGAAATAGTAAACATGCCCGATGGACGAGAGATGCTAATTTACTGAGATTCCGCTGAGAAGTCACTGTTATGTCAAAGACGCAGAGTGCATCGTACGCCTGTTCCGTGGATATATAAAAAGCACCGTTGCCATAAACATATCTCCCCAGCGGGCCACGGAACGAAGTAGATTCCCAGTCCGTTGTGGAAACATATACTGGTGTACGTGCGATTAGGTAGTGATTGTTTTAAAATTTCATTTGATTTCATTTGACACACTCTTTTTACTTGAACAAAAGATTGACCGCGATTCCGTACCATGCCTTCTGTTAACGTTCTGACAAAATGTGCCAGCCCTCCATGCTTAGGGTTGGGCGTGTAAAGTCACCGAACAGGCCTTGTGGTGACGTGTCTCAAATGGAACACTCGCGGCGTCATAAATCAGACCGGGTCACTTGAGCAGAAGAAAACAAAGGAGTAAACAAGCCCGATGGATGAGAGGTTCGAATTCGCTTGGATTCTGCTGAGAAGTCGCTTTGACGTCAAAGAGCCAGAGTGCATCGAATGTTCATTTTGTTGCTATAACAACAGCACCGTTGCTATAAACAACTCTGCCCAGGGGGCCGACGGAAGAATGCTGATTCTCAGTCCGTGTCCAATGCTCATGGAAACATGTCCAGGTGTACGTGCGATTTGGCAGTGATTTTATTTTCATGAAATTAGATTTTAATTGACTCACTCTTTGTTTAAGCAAAAAAATGACCGCAATTCAGTTGCATGCTTTTTGTTTACGTATTGACAAAATGTGCCTGCCCTCCACGTAGCCGTCGGGCTTGTCTTGTGACCAAACAGGCTGTCTGCTGTGACGTGACTTAAATGGATCAGCGGAGGTTTCAAATCCTCCGGCAGCTACAGGTCTCAAAAAAGTTGGGACACTTGTAAAAAGGGGCTTTAAAAGCATTGAATTTCTAAGAGAATCAGCTGAAAGAACATTTAGCAAGTAATTAAGTTAACTGTCATCTGCTGCGCAACATGATTACTTATAAAAGGGTTGTCATTGAGAGGCTGAGTTTCTCAGAAGTAAAGATGGCCAGAAGCTCTCCCACCTGTGAAGGCTTGCATGAAAAAAAATGTTGAATACTTTAAAAACACTGCTCCTCGACGTTAAATTGCAAAAGCATTGAAGGTCTCATCATCTTCAGTACATGACATCATCAAAAGATTCAGAGTAACTGGAAAAATCTCTGCGTGTAAGGGACTAGGCCGAAACCTTTACTGGATGCCCTTTATCTTCGGACCCTCAGATGCCACTGCATCACTCACCGGCATGATTCTTGGGATTCTGCAATAACAGAGAAAGAAAAAACATCACTGATTATACCTAGAACTGCCACAAGGTCATTTTGACCTCCATTAGTCCCAGTGCAAAAGAATGTAAATGGACTATATAGCGGCTGACTATGGAGCTAGTCAGATTGGCAGCTCAAAGCACTTGACAGTAGCCTAAATCCCTCACGTATGCCCATTTATGCAACACATTCATACACTGACGGCTACGCAAGGCAGTCAACTGCATCTTGTTTGACTGCATTTTGTTACTTTTTGAATGGTTTGCAGGCGCATATATAAGCCAGTTGCTGTCATGACGTCAGAATCAATTTGTTCTCCCATTTTGCAGGTAGAAATTGTGATTGTCACAGAGCTGTTCTTCTATTCATTTAGTTTATTTAGTAAGCTGGTTAGGATACAAGAAAAAGAAATGGATCAGAGGAAATGGATGAATGTAAGTCAGGCTTTGGCAATGCTTCAGGACATGAGTTCTTGTGAGTCAGATGGAGAAGAAATATCAGGCCTCAGTGATGCGTCTAGGTCTAGTGAATCCGACTCCGATTTTGAAACTGAATGCGATCGTGAGCCACACGGTAAAGGTATCACAGCTGCTGGGCAAACTAAGCCTTTGATGCCAGGAAGGTCACCAAAACTGCATATTTCTTCACGTCATAATGCTTAGGTTTCACAGCATAATATCAAGTCCAAATACTTTGAAACATTTAAAATTAGCCACAATATCAAAAAAAATTTGAAGTTTTAAAGCTCTGACCTCTGTACTATTTAATCAATGAAGAATCTTAGCAAAACACCATTTATTGTCCTCCGAATTCTGAAAGTACTTTGAAATGCTTTCACTGAGGCAAGACCTCACAGCTTTAAAGTATTACAAAGAGTGGTGCATTTTTGTCAATAAAGAGGATTCAGTCATATTTCCACGTCATCCATGCCATGATGAGGGGAGACGCAGTAGCGCAGTGGAGAGCATGGGCTTGACTTGGTATGGAAAAATTCTGTGTTCAAGTCCTTGCCTTAGCCTGTGCAAAGTGTTCTCAGGTAAAACTCTTCACTTCCACACTGCCTCACTCTACCCAGGTGTACAAATGGGTACCAGCAAAATTGTCAGGGAAACTTGACTGAGAGCAGTGGGAGAACCCGAGTTGGACTAGTGTCCCATCGAGGGGGTTTAGCAATACTCCTATTTGCTTCATGTCACAGAAACCAGGGTTAAACACAGGCCTGGTGGGCCTCCAGGCATGACCTCCACGCCTGGTTAGAAATAGTCTTTATTCCGTCTGAGCAGCTGCTCATTTTGAAAACAAGAAGGGCACTTGGTAGAGCTCATACCTCCGCCATGCCCACATGTAAGTATTATTGGTTCTGGATCCAGGAGAGTATCATCCAGACCAACAACAGCTGTGATTAGTTCCTCTTTTAGGGCAGATTCTATTCAGTGCTGAAATTTTATGAAAATCTGTTCATTACATAAGGACATTCCGAATATAAGACGATTCTGGATATGAGACTACTCCCCTTTCTCAAGTCATATTTTGGAAAAAATAGGGTTTTGATGACAAAATCTTGTTTTAGTCACTAAAGAATAATAATCATCGCAAAAATTTCTTTGAAAATACTGATAAAACAAACTGGAAGAAAAACCAATATTAAAGATTGCAGGCTGTTGTTTTGCGCCATCTATTGTTGTGAACATGTATTGAGTATAGACATAAAACGCACACACAGGAGGACTGTTATTGTTGGAAGCCTAGTCCACGGAAAATACGACGACCCCATTTCTCCGCTGTGACGTGTCTTAAATGGAACGGCGGAGGCGTCAAAGATAAAACAGGGTCACTTGAGCAAAAGGAGAGGAAATAGTAAACATGCCCGATGGACGAGAGATGCTAATTTACTGAGATTCCGCTGAGAAGTCACTGTTATGTCAAAGACGCAGAGTGCATCGTATGCCTGTTCCGTGGATATATAAAAAGCACCGTTGCCATAAACATATCTCCCCAGCGGGTCACGGAACGAAGTAGATTCCCAGTCCGTTGTGGAAACATATACTGGTGTACGTGCGATTAGGTAGTGATTGTTTTAAAATTTCATTTGATTTCATTTGACACACTCTTTTTACTTGAACAAAAGATTGACCGCGATTCCGTACCATGCTTTCTGTTAACGTTCTGACAAAATGTGCCAGCCCTCCATGCTTAGGGTTGGGCGTGTAAAGTCACCGAACAGGCCTTGTGGTGACGTGTCTCAAATGGAACACTCGCGGCGTCATAAATCAGACCGGGCCACTTGAGCAGAAGAAAACAAAGGAGTAAACAAGCCCGATGGATGAGAGGTTCGAATTCTTTTGGATTCTGCTGAGAAGTCGCTTTGATGTCAAAGAGCCAGAGTGCATCGAATGTTCATTTTGTTGCTATAACAACTGCACCGTTGCTATAAACAACTCTGCCCAGGGGGCCGACGGAAGAATGCTGATTCTCAGTCCGTGTCCAATGCTCATGGAAACATGTCCAGGTGTACGTGCGATTTGGCAGTGATTTTATTTTTATGAAATTAGATTTTAATTGACTCACTCTTTGTTTAAGCAAAAAAATGACCGCAATTCAGTTGCATGCTTTTTGTTTACGTATTGACAAAATGTGCCTGCCCTCCACTTAGCCGTCGGGCTTGTCTTGTGACCAAACAGGCTGTCTGCTGTGACGTGACTTAAATGGATCAGCGGAGGTTTCAAATTCTCCGGCAGCTACAGGTCTCAAAAAAGTTGGGACACTTGTAAAAAGGGGCTTTAAAAGCATTGAATTTCTAAGAGAATCAGCTGAAAGAACATTTAGCAAGTAATTAAGTTAACTGTCATCTGCTGCGCAACATGATTACTTATAAAAGGGTTTTCATTGAGAGGCTGAGTTTCTCAGAAGTAAAGATGGCCAGAAGCTCTCCCACCTGTGAAGGCTTGCATGAAAAAAAATGTTGAATACTTTAAAAACACTGCTCCTCGACGTTAAATTGCAAAAGCATTGAAGGTCTCATCATCTTCAGTACATGACATCATCAAAAGATTCAGAGTAACTGGAAAAATCTCTGCGTGTAAGGGACTAGGCCGAAACCTTTACTGGATGCCCTTTATCTTCGGACCCTCAGATGCCACTGCATCACTCACCGGCATGATTCTTGGGATTCTGCAATAACAGAGAAAGAAAAAACATCACTGATTATACCTAGAACTGCCACAAGGTCATTTTGACCTCCATTAGTCCCAGTGCAAAAGAATGTAAATGGACTATATAGCGGCTGACTATGGAGCTAGTCAGATTGGCAGCTCAAAGCACTTGACCATAGCCTAAATCCCTCACGTATGCCCATTTATGCAACACATTCATACACTGACGGCTACGCAAGGCAGTCAACTGCATCTTGGTTGACTGCATTTTGTTACTTTTTGAATGGTTTGCAGGCGCATATATAAGCCAGTTGCTGTCATGACGTCAGAATCAATTTGTTCTCCCATTTTGCAGGTAGAAATTGTGATTGTCACAGAGCTGTTCTTCTAATCATTTAGTTTATTTAGTAAGCTGGTTAGGATACAAGAAAAAGAAATGGATCAGAGGAAATGGATGAATGTAAGTCAGGCTTTGGCAATGCTTCAGGACATGAGTTCTTGTGAGTCAGATGGAGAAGAAATATCAGGCCTCAGTGATGCGTCTAGGTCTAGTGAATCCGACTCCGATTTTTGAAACTGAATGCGATCGTGAGCCACACGGTAAAGGTATCACAGCTGCTGGGCAAACTAAGCCTTTGATGCCAGGAAGGTCACCAAAACTGCATATTTCTTCACGTCATAATGCTTAGGTTTCACAGCATAATATCAAGTCCAAATACTTTGAAACATTTAAAATTAGCCACAATATCAAAAAAATTTGAAGTTTTAAATCTCTGACGTCTATACTATTTAATCAATGAAGAATCTTAGCAAAACACCATTTATTGTCCTCCGAATTCTGAAAGTACTTTGAAATGCTTTCACTGAGGCAAGACCTCACAGCTTTAAAGTATTACAAAGATTGGTGCATTTTTGTCAATAAAGAGGATTCAGTCATATTTCCACGTCATCCATGCCATGATGAGGGGAGACGCAGTAGTGCAGTGGAGAGCATGGGCTTGACTTGGGATGGAAAAATTCTGTGTTCAAGTCCTTGCCTTAGCCTGTGCAAAGTGTTCTCAGGTAAAACTCTTCACTTCCACACTGCCTCACTCTACCCAGGTGTACAAATGGGTACCAGCAAAATTGTCAGGGAAACTTGACTGAGAGCAGTGGGAGAACCTGAGTTGGACTAGTGTCCCATCGAGGGGGTTTAGCAATACTCCTATTTGCTTCATGTCACAGAAACCAGGGTTAAACACAGGCCTGGTGGGCCTCCAGGCATGACCTCCACGCCGGGTTAGGAATAGTCTTTATTCCGTCTGAGCAGCTGCTCATTTTGAAAACAAGAAGGGCACTTGGTAGAGCTCTTACCTCCGCCATGCCCACATGTAAGTATTATTGGTTCTGGATCCAGGAGAGTATCATCCAGACCAACAACAGCTGTGATTAGTTCCTCTTTTAGGGCAGATTCTATTCAGTGCTGAAATTTTATGAAAATCTGTTCATTATATAAGGACATTCCGAATATAAGACGATTCTGGATATGAGACTACTCCCCTTTCTCAAGTCATATTTTGGAAAAAATAGGGTTTTGATGACAAAATCTTGTTTTAGTCACTAAAGAATAATAATCATCGCAAAAATTTCTTTGAAAATACTGATAAAACAAACTGGAAGAAAACCAATATTAAAGATTGCAGGCTGTTGTTTTGCGCCATCTATTGTTGTGAACATGTATTGAGTATAGACATAAAACGCACACACAGGAGGACTGTTATTGTTGGAAGCCTAGTCCACGGAAAATACGACGACCCCATTTCTCCGCTGTGACGTGTCTTTAATGGAACGGCGGAGGCGTCAAAGATAAAACAGGGTCACTTGAGCAAAAGGAGAGGAAATAGTAAACATGCCCGATGGACGAGAGATGCTAATTTACTGAGATTCCGCTGAGAAGTCACTGTTGTGGGTGATTCTATAATTCGGGGTACATTTCAAGTCCATGGGGTGTTTTCGTCAATTTTACCAAATATTATTGGCCATTACTTCAAACAATGATATATTTTATTTTGGATGATATTTCTCTTTCATTTCATACAAAAAGTTAACAGGTTCCATTATTTATTTAGCAAAAAATGCAAATTATTTATTGCAATTTGCAGGTTTTGTGCTGTCCAATTTCTTAAATGTCAAGTTTGCTCTTGAAAATTAACAATTGAATACATGTTTTCATATATTATTTTCCCATTAAATATTCAAAATCAATCATTAGAACATGATAAAACTGTTTTTAAATCTATTTAAAACATTAATATACATGAAATTATTCACTTTATGTGTGTCCGAGAAATCATTGTCAACTGTGTTACATACTGATAAAACCCCTATAAATCAGCAATGGTTTGCTCCAAAGTCACATGACTTGCACTGCAGGAGGCCACATCCTTTTTGGCGGGAACCTTGAAGACACTGTGGTAAGTTTTAACTCCTCCTTGTCAATATTTCATCAAAATGATTGTCTACACATGGAACGGATTAATTGTTCGTCAACTGTGTTATCAACATTTTTTTGTGTACTTACTTTTGATGTTTTATCGACAAAAATATAAAGAAAGCACACAGAAATATGAGTTGATCGTGGTCATGTGGTGACATCTCCAATGTCTGTAGCTAGCACAAAGGCCTAAAATGGAGGAAATGTCAACTGTGTTACATGTCAACTGTGTTACCCATCAAGAGTAACACAGTTGACAGGGAATAACACGGTTGACAATTTTGGCAGAGTTTATTTTCATAGTTCATGCTTATTGAGCGTAGTTGGTTTAAACATATTAACTTGATTAAATTGTTATTACACCTTAGTTGCATGATGAAATATAAACAAGTGTAATAAGGTTGTAATTACATAAATCCATGATTTGAATGAAGCATTTCAGGGAATATCTCAAACTGATCTTAGACTATCAACTATTGCTATTGCAAAGAAATAACATGATGACTACACCTTTATAGGTGTAATTACTTAGCAATTAGACTACATAAACCATGATTTGAATGATACAGGGATATCATCAAAATTTTCTATACACTGAATACATTATTGCACTCCAACTAGACTTTGCTTCATGATTAAAAAGCATTCCTTAGATATATTCCATTCCATATCCTAAAACATAAATTTCATGGACCATTTTGATATGTTTCTGTGGTTTGAAATGACAGTTCCCTGTTGACATGTGTAATTTTATCCCTGTCAATTTAAGTTGAAAAACTATGAAATGCTCCTTAAAAATCAATTACAATGCTACAGCAATGTTACACACTATTACTAAATGGTCATTTCTGTGCTAGGGAGATGAGCTTATCTGCTGCTGAGAAGCAGCGCCAGTACAGGGCTCGGCGTGATGCCGATCCTGAGAGAAGGGAGGCATATTTAAAGAAACACAGAGAAAAGTGGCATGAGGACAGACGACTAGGGAAGGTGAAGACAGTTCATGACTTGAGTGTGAGGGAGAGGAGACACAAGAGACGCTATTGGAGAAGAGCCCAACGTCAGGCCAGAGAAAGAAAGAAAGTGATAGAGAACCAGGTTACTCCACCCCAGAGTCCTGAAGAAGTTGAGGCTCAGATGTCAAGGTAGAAATTTATTTAACAAAAAAGTTTTAGAAAATAGATTTGATCATACAATCATGGGGAAAAGAGTAAAGTAGTGCAGTGCATTTTACTCCTGGTTTAAAGTTAACATTTGCATGTACATTACCTGTCCAGACATAAGGCCTTTCATGCCCTCAGAGCCAGCTAGGCGTGAACTAGGCAAGGTACGAGGGGAATGGGGTGGTCAGGGGTGGAGACTTGGTTGTGTGATATCAAGTGAAAGACCGCTATAATTTTCTTTGATTTTGTATCTTTTCAGACAGCGTAGTGTGGGAAGGAAGAAAATCAAGAGGAGGGATTCCAAACTGTATAAGGAAATTCGGGATCTGAAGGCAAAACTCAAACAAGAGAAAAGAAGAACCGACAAATTCAGAAAAAGACTTAAAAGACAACAGAAAAATTCAGAATCACCCAGATCAAAAACCTGGCACTTGTTAGGAAGGTTACATGTGCCTAGGGAAGTGCACAAAACGTTAGTTTTCCACCACGCTCTGCTGGACAACATACGCACAAAGTACACCTTGACCAAAAACAAAAAACATAGACAGGTAATTGCAACTGCAGTTTCAGGAAAGATTTTGAAAAAATATAAGTTCAAGAAAAGAATTCAGGAGACCCTTGCAATTTCTAGAAAACAACAAAAACACAGTGAGTCCTCCTTCATCAACAAGGTGAAGTACAAATCCCTATGCTCCAAATTATGTGATAAAGTTGTATCCTTTTTGACTAGGGATGAGAACAGTCGCTTAACTGCTGGGAAATCTCAAACAATTACAAGAGGGAAGTCCAAGAAACAGAAAAGGTTCCTGATTGACACCATGAGAAACTTGCATCGAAAATTCCTTCTTGAGAACCCTAACTGTAGCATATCATACTCTTTGTTCTGCCGTATGCGGCCCTTCTGGGTGGTCCAACCATCCATTGCAGACAGGGAGACCTGCCTTTGCAAGGTACATGAAAACCTCTCTTTTCTTGTAGAGAAGCTACATTCTCTCCGGCTTGTTAAGAACACCGACTTGGAAGAAATGGCGGAGTCAATATCCTGTGACTCAAACTTGAAGGACTGCATGTACAATGAATGTCCCAACTGCAAAGATAGAGACTTTCCAGTTGCAAATGCGGGGGATATGCAAGCAAGTGTTTTATTCACACAGTGGACTACTGAGACTGTACTCAGAGAGAAAAAAAACAAGGTAGGTGAAAAGGAGAAAGTGCCTGTCAAAATGACAGTGAAAAAAAGGACAGAGAAGACTTTGCATGACCTGCTGGAGCTCTTCCAAGGCCAACTTAAAAACTTCAGAAGGCACCTCTTTAACATTAAACAACAATTTGCTTACCACCGCAAACTAAAGAGGAACATGAAAGACCATGAATGCTTAATTCACATAGATTTTTCTGAAAACTATGCCTGCAAGTACCACTCTGAAATTCAAACTCTTCACTTTGCGTCAAACCAGCAGCAGGCAACACTTCACACTGGAGTTATACATTTTGGAGGAACGGAAGACCATGTGTGCTTTGGCACAATCAGCTCTTCAAAAGAGAAAGGCCCTGCAGCAATTTGGGCCCATCTTGACCCAATTCTCAATCTGATCAAGGCTGCCTATCCTAATGTGACTGTGGTGCATTTTTTTAGTGATGGGCCGTGTACACAGTACAGGCAGAAGGGCAATTTCTATTTGTTTTGTACCAAGCTGCAGGAGTATGGTTTCCACTGGGGCACCTGGAACTTTTTTGAGGCCTCCCATGGCAAGGGAGCGCCAGATGGAGTTGGAGCCCTCCTCAAAAGGACCGCAGACAGACTCGTCAGCCACGGGGTAGACATACCAAACGCTGAGCTCTTCTTCAAGAAACTGGTGGATGCACAGACCTCAGTAAGGCTGTTCTATGTAAGTGAGGATGATGTAGATGAAGCCTTAAAGAAAATGCCAGCAGGTCTCCCAGTGGTGCCATCAACCATGCGCATTCACCAGCTGGTCACAGTCACTCGGGGACATATTAGTTTCCGTGATGTGAGCTGCCTTTGCTCAACAGGACAGACCCTAGAGTGCCAGTGTTACAAACCCAAAACCTTTACCTTTCAAGTTCCGGCAACAGCACCCATACAGGAGGATAAGGGTGAGAACAAGTCAGAAATTCCATGGCAAAACGCTGATATCATCGGCCAGTGGTGTGCTCTGAAATATGATGATGACATTTATCCTGGAATCATACAAGAGGTGAACGAAACTCATGTTCAGGTAAAATGTATGCATCGAATTGGAATCAACCGCTATTACTGGCCACCACGGGATGATGTCCTGTGGTACTTGTATGAAGATATATTAAGAATGATCCCACCCCCAACTCCTGTGGGCACACGTCATGTGGAGATTGACAGAGACATATGGTCCAAGATCTCAGAGCTGAGAACTGTCTGAAAGCAGTTGACATAATAGTAAGACATAATAGTAAGTAGAGTGGAAACATAAACTATACAAGTATTGGACAATTTGTGAATGTAAATAATTCGGTATTAATGGCCCATGATGTTTTTTGTTATATATTGAAATCGTGGACCATTAATACTGAATTATTAATGTGAATTACATTCACAACTTGTCCAATACTTGTATAGTTCATGTTTCCTTGCACTCAAAAAAGTGAAACCCCATGAAATGTTAGATTTCCTTACAAATGTTATGTCAACTGGTTCCACGCAATAGCTTTACGTAACCTTTATTTGACACCTAACATTTTTGGCCAGTTTAATTAATTGCTTTGAGTGGAATGTACTTAACTCAGTTTTAAGTTTAACTCGGGAAGAAAAAGAGAGAGGGGGGTGAAAAGAATGACAGAAGGATGAAGAAAAAGAAAGGAAGGAATGACAGGGGAGAATGCAAAGAATAAAGGAAGAATGAAAGGAGAGGAGTGAGGATGAAAGGAGGAAGGGGAGAAATGACAAAGGGAAAAATGAGAGGAGGAAGGACAGATCGAAGGAAGAATTGACAGAAAGGCTTGATGGGAGGGGATGGGGGAATATTAAAAATGTTGCAATGTTACAAAAAAACTATTCAGTTGAAAATAAATCAATCAAATTAAAGTTTTTGTTGCAAAGAAAGGTTTCTCTCTTCTTTTCCAAATGTGTCCTGTCAACTGTGTTACTCCTGTCAACTGTGTTATTTTGTTGTCAACTGTGTTACATATGATTTTTGTGCCGTAATTACTTTAAATGTTGGCTAAACTGTAAAATAAATGATGAGCGACATTTCTAGAGAGTGATGACTTACAAATTAATGTTGAGTAACTTTTAAATTGTGTAATATGGATTTGTGTTGAAAAAAATTGTCATCCTTAATGATAATATCCCGCAGAATATCCATTTTCGGCTCAAAATTCTTATTTTCAAAACAGTTAGACAAAAAACAACAAAAGTCTGGATGAATAGACCCAAGAAGTTGCAAATAATTGTCCTATCAAATGCACAGTACTTCGTTCATGTCTTCTATGACACCACTTTTGTCCGTAACACAGTTGACAAAATATTGAACAAGGTGTTTATTTTGATTTGAATATTTAAGAAATTGTCCGAACTTAAGCTTGCCAATTAAGGGATATAGCACAATCCAAGGATATACTATAGAAACAAATGGAATATTAAGCCAAATAGTGCAGTGATTTTTCAACTTTTTGGTTGATCCGAAATGTACCCCTAATTATAGAATCACTCTTATGTCAAAGACGCAGAGTGCATCGTATGCCTGTTCCGTGGATATATAAAAAGCACCGTTGCCATAAACATATCTCCCCAGCGGGCCACGGAACGAAGTAGATTCCCAGTCCGTTGTGGAAACATATACTGGTGTACGTGCGATTAGGTAGTGATTGTTTTAAAATTTCATTTGATTTCATTTGACACACTCTTTTTACTTGAACAAAAGATTGACCGCGATTCCGTACCATGCTTTCTGTTAACGTTCTGACAAAATGTGCCAGCCCTCTATGCTTAGGGTTGGGCGTGGAAAGTCACCGAACAGGCCTTGTGGTGACGTGTCTCAAATGGAACACTCGAGGCGTCATAAATCAGACCGGGTCACTTGAGCAGAAGAAAACAAAGGAGTAAACAAGCCCGATGGATGAGAGGTTCGAATTCGCTTGGATTCTGCTGAGAAGTCGCTTTGACGTCAAAGAGCCAGAGTGCATCGAATGTTAATTTTGTTGCTATAACAACAGCACCGTTGCAATAAACAACTCTGCCCAGGGGGCCGACGGAAGAATGCTGATTCTCAGTCCGTGTTCAATGCTCATGAGAAACATGTCCAGGTGTACGTGCGATTTGGCAGTGATTTTATTTTTATGAAATTAGATTTTAATTGACTCACTCTTTGTTTAAGCAAAAAAATGACCGCAATTCAGTTGCATGCTTTTTGTTTACGTATTGACAAAATGTGCCTGCCCTCCACTTAGCCGTCGGGCTTGTCTTGTGACCAAACAGGCTGTCTGCTGTGACGTGACTTAAATGGATCAGCGGAGGTTTCAAATTCTCCGGCAGCTACAGGTCTCAAAAAAGTTGGGACACTTGTAAAAAGGGGCTTTAAAAGCATTGAATTTCTAAGAGAATCAGCTGAAAGAACATTTAGCAAGTAATTAAGTTAACTGTCATCTGCTGCGCAACATGATTACTTATAAAAGGGTTGTCATTGAGAGGCTGAGTTTCTCAGAAGTAAAGATGGCCAGAAGCTCTCCCACCTGTGAAGGCTTGCATGAAAAAAAATGTTGAATACTTTAAAAACACTGCTCCTCGACGTTAAATTGCAAAAGCATTGAAGGTCTCATCATCTTCAGTACATGACATCATCAAAAGATTCAGAGTAACTGGAAAAATCTCTGCGTGTAAGGGACTAGGCCGAAACCTTTACTGGATGCCCTTTACTCTTCGGACCCTCAGATGCCACTGCATCACTCACCGGCATGATTCTTGGGATTCTGCAATAACAGAGAAAGAAAAAACATCACTGATTATACCTAGAACTGCCACAAGGTCATTTTGACCTCCATTAGTCCCAGTGCAAAAGAATGTAAATGGACTATATAGCGGCTGACTATGGAGCTAGTCAGATTGGTAGCTCAAAGCACTTGACCATAGCCTAAATCCCTCACGTATGCCCATTTATGCAACACATTCATTACACTGACGGCTACGCAAGGCAGTCAACTGCATCTTGGTTGACTGCATTTTGTTACTTTTTGAATGGTGTGCAGGCGCATATATAAGCCAGTTGCTGTCATGACGTCAGAATCAATTTGTTCTCCCATTTTGCAGGTAGAAATTGTGATTGTCACAGAGCTGTTCTTCTATTCATTTAGTTTATTTAGTAAGCTGGTTAGGATACAAGAAAAAGAAATGGATCAGAGGAAATGGATGAATGTAAGTCAGGCTTTGGCAATGCTTCAGGACATGAGTTCTTGTGAGTCAGATGGCGAAGAAATATCAGGGCTCAGTGATGCGTCTAGGTCTAGTGAATCCGACTCCGATTTTGAAACTGAATGCGATCGTGAGCCACACGGTAAAGGTATCACAGCTGCTGGGCAAACTAAGCCTTTGATGCCAGGAAGGTCACCAAAACTGCATATTTATTCACGTCATAATGCTTAGGTTTCACAGCATAATTTCAAGTCCAAATACTTTGAAACATTTAAAATTAGCCACAATAGCAAAAAAATTGAAGTTTTAAAGCTCTGACCTCTATACTATTTAATCAATAAAGAATCTTAGCAAAACACCATTTATTGTCCTCCGAATTCTGAAAGTACTTTGAAATGCTTTCACTGAGGCAAGACCTCACAGGTTTAAAGTATTACAAAGAGTGGTGCATTTTTGTCAATAAAGAGGATTCAGTCATATTTCCACGTCATCCATGCCATGATGAGGGGAGACGCAGTAGCGCAGTGGAGAGCATGGGCTTGACTTGGTATGGAAAAATTCTGTGTTCGAGTCCTTGCCTTAGCCTGTGCAAAGTGTTCTCAGGTAAAACTCTTCACTTCCACACTGCCTCACTCTACCCAGGTGTACAAATGGGTACCAGCAAAATTGTCAGGGAAACTTGACTGAGAGCAGTGGGAGAACCCTAGTGTCCCATCGAGGGGGTTTAGCAATACTCCTATTTGCTTCATGTCACAGAAACCAGGGTTAAACACAGGCCTGGTGGGCCTCCAGGCATGACCTCCACGCCTGGTTAGAAATAGTCTTTATTCCGTCTGAGCAGCTGCTCATTTTGAAAACAAGAAGGGCACTTGGTAGAGCTCATACCTCCGCCATGCCCACATGTAAGTATTATTGGTTCTGGATCCAGGAGAGTATCATCCAGACCAACAACAGCTGTGATTAGTTCCTCTTTTAGGGCAGATTCTATTCAGTGCTGAAATTTTATGAAAATCTGTTCATTACATAAGGACATTCCGAATATAAGATGATTCTGGATATGAGACTACTCCCCTTTCTCAAGTCATATTTTGGAAAAAATAGGGTTTTGATGACAAAATCTTGTTTTAGTCACTAAAGAATAATAATCATCGCAAAAATTTCTTTGAAAATACTGATAAAACAAACTGAAAGAAAAACCAATTTCAAAGATTGAAGGCTGTTGTTTTGCGCCATCTATTGTTGTGAACATGTATTGAGTATAGACATAAAACGCACACACAGGAGGACTGTTATTGTTGGAAGCCTAGTCCACGGAAAATACGACGACCCCATTTCTCCGCTGTGACGTGTCTTTAATGGAACGGCGGAGGCGTCAAAGATAAAACAGGGTCACTTGAGCAAAAGGAGAGGAAATAGTAAACATGCCCGATGGACGAGAGATGCTTATTTACTGAGATTCCGCTGAGAAGTCACTGTTATGTCAAAGACGCAGAGTGCATCGTATGCCTGTTCCGTGGATATATAAAAAGCACCGTTGCCATAAACATATCTCCCCAGCGGGCCACGGTACGAAGTAGATTCCCAGTCCGTTGTGGAAACATATACTGGTGTACGTGCGATTAGGTAGTGATTGTTTTAAAATTTGATTTCATTTGACACACTCTTTTTACTTGAACAAAAGATTGACCGCGATTCCGTACCATGCTTTCTGTTAACGTTCTGACAAAATGTGCCAGCCCTCCATGCTTAGGGTTGGGCGTGTAAAGTCACCGAACAGGCCTTGTGGTGACGTGTCTCAAATGGAACACTCGCGGCGTCATAAATAAGACCGGGTCACTTGAGCAGAAGAAAACAAAGGAGTAAACAAGCCCGATGGATGAGAGGTTCGAATTCGCTTGGATTCTGCTGAGAAGTCGCTTTGACGTCAAAGAGCCAGAGTGCATCGAATGTTCATTTTGTTGCTATAACAACAGCACCGTTGCTATAAACAACTCCGCCCAGGGGGCCGACGGAAGAATGCTGATTCTCAGTCCGTGTCCAATGCTCATGGAAACATGTCCAGGTGTACGTGCGATTTGGCATTGATTTTATTTTTCTGAAATTAGATTTTAATTGACTCACTCGTTGTTTAAGCAAAAAAATGACCGCAATTCAGTTGCATGCTTTTTGTTTACGTATTGAAAAAATGTGCCTGCCCTCCACTTTGCCGTCGGGCTTGTCTTGTGACCAAACAGGCTGTCTGCTGTGACGTGACTTAAATGGATCAGCGGAGGTTTCAAATTCTCCGGCAGCTACAGGTCTCAAAAAAGTTGGGATTCTTGTAAAAAGGGGCTTTAAAAGCATTGAATTTCTAAGAGAATCAGCTGAAAGAACATTTAGCAAGTAATTAAGTTAACTGTCATCTGCTGCGCAACACGATTACTTATAAAAGGGTTGTCATTGAGAGGCTGAGTTTCTCAGAAGTAAAGATGGCCAGAAGCTCTCCCACCTGTGAAGGCTTGCATGAAAAAAAAATGTTGAATACTTTAAATACACTGCTCCTCGACGTTAAATTGCAAAAGCATTGAAGGTCTCATCATCTTCAGTACATGACATCATCAAAAGATTCAGAGTAACTGGAAAAATCTATGCGTGTAAGGGACTAGGCCGAAACCTTTACTGGATGCCCTTTATCTTCGGACCCTCAGATGCCACTGCATCACTCACCGGCATGATTCTTGGGATTCTGCAATAACATAGAAAGAAAAAACATCACTGATTATTCCTAGAACTGCCACAAGGTCATTTTGACCTCCATTAGTCCCAGTGCAAAAGAATGTAAATGGACTATATAGCGGCTGACTATGGAGCTAGTCAGATTGGCAGCTCAAAGCACTTGACCATAGCCTAAATCCCTCACGTATGCCCATTTATGCAACACATTCATTACACTGACGGCTACGCAAGGCAGTCAACTGCATCTTGGTTGACTGCATTTTGTTACTTTTTGAATGGTGTGCAGGCGCATATATAAGCCAGTTGCTGTCATGACGTCAGAATCAATTTGTTCTCCCATTTTGCAGGTAGAAATTGCGATTGTCACAGAGCTGTTCTTCTATTCATTTAGTTTATTTAGTAAGCTGGTTAGGATACAAGAAAAAGAAATGGATCAGAGGAAATGGATGAATGTAAGTCAGGCTTTGGCAATGCTTCAGGACATGAGTTCTTGTGAGTCAGATGGAGAAGAAATATCAGGGCTCAGTGATGCGTCTAGGTCTAGTAAATCCGACTCCGATTTTGAAACTGATTGCGATCGTGAGCCACACGGTAAAGGTATCACAGCTGCTGGGCAAACTAAGCCTTTGACGCCAGGAAGGTCACCAAAACTGCATATTTATTCACGTCATAATGCTTAGGTTTCACAGCATAATTTCAAGTCCAAATACTTTGAAACATTTAAAATTAGCCACAATAGCAAGAAAATTGAAGTTTTAAAGCTCTGACCTCTATACTATTTAATCAATGAAGAATCTTAGCAAAACACCATTTATTGTCCTCCGAATTCTGAAAGTACTTTGAAATGCTTTCACTGAGGCAAGACCTCACAGCTTTAAAGTATTACAAAGAGTGGTGAATTTTTGTCAATAAAGAGGATTCAGTCATATTTCCACGTCATCTTGCCATGATGAGGGGAGACGCAGTAGCGCAGTGGAGAGCATGGGCTTGACTTGGGATGGAAAAATTCTGTGTTCAAGTCCTTGCCTTAGCCTGTGCAAAGTGTTCTCAGGTAAAACTCTTCACTTCCACACTGTCTCACTCTACCCAGGTGTACAAATGGGTACTAGCAAAATTGTCAGGGAAACTTGACTGAGAGCAGTGGGAGAACCCGAGTTGGACTAGTGTCCCATCGAGGGGGTTTAGCAATACTCCTATTTGCTTCATGTCACAGAAACCAGGGTTAAACACAGGCCTGGTGGGCCTCCAGGCATGACCTCCACGCCTGGTTAGAAATAGTCTTTATTCCGTCTGAGCAGCTGCTCATTTTGATAACAAGAAGGGCACTTGGTAGAGCTCATACCTCCGCCATGCCCACATTTAAGTATTATTGGTTCTGGATCCAGGAGAGTATCATCCAGACCAACAACAGCTGTGATTAGTTCCTCTTTTAGGGCAGATTCTATTCAGTGCTGAAATTTTATGAAAATCTGTTCATTACATAAGGACATTCCGAATATAAGACGATTCTGGATATGAGACTACTCCCCTTTCTCAAGTCATATTTTGGAAAAAATAGGGTTTTGATGACAAAATCTTGTTTTAGTCACTAAAGAATAATAATCATCGCAAAAATTTCTTTGAAAATACTGATAAAACAAACTGGAAGAAAAACCAATATTAAAGATTGCAGGCTGTTGTTTTGCGCCATCTATTGTTGTGAACATGTATTGAGTATAGACATAAAACGCACACACAGGAGGACTGTTATTGTTGGAAGCCTAGTCCACGGAAAATACGACGACCCCATTTCTCCGCTGTGACGTGTCTTTAATGGAACGGCGGAGGCGTCAAAGATAAAACAGGGTCACTTGAGCAAAAGGAGAGGAAATAGTAAACATGCCCGATGGACGAGAGATGCTTATTTACTGAGATTCCGCTGAGAAGTCACTGTTATGTCAAAGACGCAGAGTGCATCGTATGCCTGTTCCGTGGATATATAAAAAGCACCGTTGCCATAAACATATCTCCCCAGCGGGCCACGGAACGAAGTAGATTCCCAGTCCGTTGTGGAAACATATACTGGTGTACGTGCGATTAGGTAGTGATTGTTTTAAAATTTGATTTCATTTGACACACTCTTTTTACTTGAACAAAAGATTGACCGCGATTCCGTACCATGCTTTCTGTTAACGTTCTGACAAAATGTGCCAGCCCTCCATGCTTAGGGTTGGGCGTGTAAAGTCACCGAACAGGCCTTGTGGTGACGTGTCTCAAATGGAACACTCGAGGCGTCATAAATCAGACCGGGTCACTTGAGCAGAAGAAAACAAAGGAGTAAACAAGCCCGATGGATGAGAGGTTCGAATTCGCTTGGATTCTGCTGAGAAGTCGCTTTGACGTCAAAGAGCCAGAGTGCATCGAATGTTCATTTTGTTGCTATAACAACAGCACCGTTGCTATAAACAACTCTGCCCAGGGGGCCGACGGAAGAATGCTGATTCTCAGTCCGTGTCCAATGCTCATGGAAACATGTCCAGGTGAACGTGCGATTTGGCAGTGATTTTATTTTTATGAAATTAGATTTTAATTGACTCACTCTTTGTTTAAGCAAAAAAATGACCGCAATTCAGTTCCATGCTTTTTGTTTACGTATTGACAAAATGTGCCTGCCCTCCACTTAGCCGTCGGGCTTGTCTTGTGACCAAACAGGCTGTCTGCTGTGACGTGACTTAAATGGATCAGCGGAGGTTTCAAATTCTCCGGCAGCTACAGGTCTCAAAAAAGTTGGGACACTTGTAAAAAGGGGCTTTAAAAGCATTGAATTTCTAAGAGAATCAGCTGAAAGAACATTTAGCAAGTAATTAAGTTAACTGTCATCTGCTGCGCAACATGATTACTTATAAAAGGGTTGTCATTGAGAGGCTGAGTTTCTCAGAAGTAAAGATGGCCAGAAGCTCTCCCACCTGTGAAGGCTTGCATGAAAAAAAAATGTTGAATACTTTAAAAACACTGCTCCTCGACGTTAAATTGCAAAAGCATTGAAGGTCTCATCATCTTCAGTACATGACATCATCAAAAGATTCAGAGTAACTGGAAAAATCTATGCGTGTAAGGGACTAGGCCGAAACCTTTACTGGATGCCCTTTATCTTCGGACCCTCAGATGCCACTGCATCACTCACCGGCATGATTCTTGGGATTCTGCAATAACATAGAAAGAAAAAACATCACTGATTATTCCTAGAACTGCCACAAGGTCATTTTGACCTCCATTAGTCCCAGTGCAAAAGAATGTAAATGGACTATATAGCGGCTGACTATGGAGCTAGTCAGATTGGCAGCTCAAAGCACTTGACCATAGCCTAAATCCCTCACGTATGCCCATTTATGCAACACATTCATTACACTGACGGCTACGCAAGGCAGTCAACTGCATCTTGGTTGACTGCATTTTGTTACTTTTTGAATGGTGTGCAGGCGCATATATAAGCCAGTTGCTGTCATGACGTCAGAATCAATTTGTTCTCCCATTTTGCAGGTAGAAATTGCGATTGTCACAGAGCTGTTCTTCTATTCATTTAGTTTATTTAGTAAGCTGGTTAGGATACAAGAAAAAGAAATGGATCAGAGGAAATGGATGAATGTAAGTCAGGCTTTGGCAATGCTTCAGGACATGAGTTCTTGTGAGTCAGATGGAGAAGAAATATCAGGGCTCAGTGATGCGTCTAGGTCTAGTAAATCCGACTCCGATTTTGAAACTGATTGCGATCGTGAGCCACACGGTAAAGGTATCACAGCTGCTGGGCAAACTAAGCCTTTGACGCCAGGAAGGTCACCAAAACTGCATATTTATTCACGTCATAATGCTTAGGTTTCACAGCATAATTTCAAGTCCAAATACTTTGAAACATTTAAAATTAGCCACAATAGCAAGAAAATTGAAGTTTTAAAGCTCTGACCTCTGTACTATTTAATCAATGAAGAATCTTAGCAAAACACCATTTATTGTCCTCCGAATTCTGAAAGTACTTTGAAATGCTTTCACTGAGGCAAGACCTCACAGCTTTAAAGTATTACAAAGAGTGGTGAATTTTTGTCAATAAAGAGGATTCAGTCATATTTCCACGTCATCTTGCCATGATGAGGGGAGACGCAGTAGCGCAGTGGAGAGCATGGGCTTGACTTGGGATGGAAAAATTCTGTGTTCAAGTCCTTGCCTTAGCCTGTGCAAAGTGTTCTCAGGTAAAACTCTTCACTTCCACACTGTCTCACTCTACCCAGGTGTACAAATGGGTACCAGCAAAATTGTCAGGGAAACTTGACTGAGAGCAGTGGGAGAACCCGAGTTGGACTAGTGTCCCATCGAGGGGGTTTAGCAATACTCCTATTTGCTTCATGTCACAGAAACCAGGGTTAAACACAGGCCTGGTGGGCCTCCAGGCATGACCTCCACGCCTGGTTAGAAATAGTCTTTATTCCGTCTGAGCAGCTGCTCATTTTGAAAACAAGAAGGGCACTTGGTAGAGCTCATACCTCCGCCATGCCCACATGTAAGTATTATTGGTTCTGGATCCAGGAGAGTATCATCCAGACCAACAACAGCTGTGATTAGTTCCTCTTTTAGGGCAGATTCTATTCAGTGCTGAAATTTTATGAAAATCTGTTCATTATATAAGGACATTCCGAATATAAGACGATTCTGGATATGAGACTACTCCCCTTTCTCAAGTCATATTTTGGAAAAAATAGGGTTTTGATGACAAAATCTTGTTTTAGTCACTAAAGAATAATAATCATCGCAAAAATTTCTTTGAAAATACTGATAAAACAAACTGGAAGAAAACCAATATTAAAGATTGCAGGCTGTTGTTTTGCGCCATCTATTGTTGTGAACATGTATTGAGTATAGACATAAAACGCACACACAGGAGGACTGTTATTGTTGGAAGCCTAGTCCACGGAAAATACGACGACCCCATTTCTCCGCTGTGACGTGTCTTTAATGGAACGGCGGAGGCGTCAAAGATAAAACAGGGTCACTTGAGCAAAAGGAGAGGAAATAGTAAACATGCCCGATGGACGAGAGATGCTAATTTACTGAGATTCCGCTGAGAAGTCACTGTTGTGGGTGATTCTATAATTCGGGGTACATTTCAAGTCCATGGGGTGTTTTCGTCAATTTTACCAAATATTATTGGCCATTACTTCAAACAATGATATATTTTATTTTGGATGATATTTCTCTTTCATTTCATACAAAAAGTTAACAGGTTCCATTATTTATTTAGCAAAAAATGCAAATTATTTATTGCAATTTGCAGGTTTTGTGCTGTCCAATTTCTTAAATGTCAAGTTTGCTCTTGAAAATTAACAATTGAATACATGTTTTCATATATTATTTTCCCATTAAATATTCAAAATCAATCATTAGAACATGATAAAACTGTTTTTAAATCTATTTAAAACATTAATATACATGAAATTATTCACTTTATGTGTGTCCGAGAAATCATTGTCAACTGTGTTACATACTGATAAAACCCCTATAAATCAGCAATGGTTTGCTCCAAAGTCACATGACTTGCACTGCAGGAGGCCACATCCTTTTTGGCGGGAACCTTGAAGACACTGTGGTAAGTTTTAACTCCTCCTTGTCAATATTTCATCAAAATGATTGTCTACACATGGAACGGATTAATTGTTCGTCAACTGTGTTATCAACATTTTTTTGTGTACTTACTTTTGATGTTTTATCGACAAAAATATAAAGAAAGCACACAGAAATATGAGTTGATCGTGGTCATGTGGTGACATCTCCAATGTCTGTAGCTAGCACAAAGGCCTAAAATGGAGGAAATGTCAACTGTGTTACATGTCAACTGTGTTACCCATCAAGAGTAACACAGTTGACAGGGAATAACACGGTTGACAATTTTGGCAGAGTTTATTTTCATAGTTCATGCTTATTGAGCGTAGTTGGTTTAAACATATTAACTTGATTAAATTGTTATTACACCTTAGTTGCATGATGAAATATAAACAAGTGTAATAAGGTTGTAATTACATAAATCCATGATTTGAATGAAGCATTTCAGGGAATATCTCAAACTGATCTTAGACTATCAACTATTGCTATTGCAAAGAAATAACATGATGACTACACCTTTATAGGTGTAATTACTTAGCAATTAGACTACATAAACCATGATTTGAATGATACAGGGATATCATCAAAATTTTCTATACACTGAATACATTATTGCACTCCAACTAGACTTTGCTTCATGATTAAAAAGCATTCCTTAGATATATTCCATTCCATATCCTAAAACATAAATTTCATGGACCATTTTGATATGTTTCTGTGGTTTGAAATGACAGTTCCCTGTTGACATGTGTAATTTTATCCCTGTCAATTTAAGTTGAAAAACTATGAAATGCTCCTTAAAAATCAATTACAATGCTACAGCAATGTTACACACTATTACTAAATGGTCATTTCTGTGCTAGGGAGATGAGCTTATCTGCTGCTGAGAAGCAGCGCCAGTACAGGGCTCGGCGTGATGCCGATCCTGAGAGAAGGGAGGCATATTTAAAGAAACACAGAGAAAAGTGGCATGAGGACAGACGACTAGGGAAGGTGAAGACAGTTCATGACTTGAGTGTGAGGGAGAGGAGACACAAGAGACGCTATTGGAGAAGAGCCCAACGTCAGGCCAGAGAAAGAAAGAAAGTGATAGAGAACCAGGTTACTCCACCCCAGAGTCCTGAAGAAGTTGAGGCTCAGATGTCAAGGTAGAAATTTATTTAACAAAAAAGTTTTAGAAAATAGATTTGATCATACAATCATGGGGAAAAGAGTAAAGTAGTGCAGTGCATTTTACTCCTGGTTTAAAGTTAACATTTGCATGTACATTACCTGTCCAGACATAAGGCCTTTCATGCCCTCAGAGCCAGCTAGGCGTGAACTAGGCAAGGTACGAGGGGAATGGGGTGGTCAGGGGTGGAGACTTGGTTGTGTGATATCAAGTGAAAGACCGCTATAATTTTCTTTGATTTTGTATCTTTTCAGACAGCGTAGTGTGGGAAGGAAGAAAATCAAGAGGAGGGATTCCAAACTGTATAAGGAAATTCGGGATCTGAAGGCAAAACTCAAACAAGAGAAAAGAAGAACCGACAAATTCAGAAAAAGACTTAAAAGACAACAGAAAAATTCAGAATCACCCAGATCAAAAACCTGGCACTTGTTAGGAAGGTTACATGTGCCTAGGGAAGTGCACAAAACGTTAGTTTTCCACCACGCTCTGCTGGACAACATACGCACAAAGTACACCTTGACCAAAAACAAAAAACATAGACAGGTAATTGCAACTGCAGTTTCAGGAAAGATTTTGAAAAAATATAAGTTCAAGAAAAGAATTCAGGAGACCCTTGCAATTTCTAGAAAACAACAAAAACACAGTGAGTCCTCCTTCATCAACAAGGTGAAGTACAAATCCCTATGCTCCAAATTATGTGATAAAGTTGTATCCTTTTTGACTAGGGATGAGAACAGTCGCTTAACTGCTGGGAAATCTCAAACAATTACAAGAGGGAAGTCCAAGAAACAGAAAAGGTTCCTGATTGACACCATGAGAAACTTGCATCGAAAATTCCTTCTTGAGAACCCTAACTGTAGCATATCATACTCTTTGTTCTGCCGTATGCGGCCCTTCTGGGTGGTCCAACCATCCATTGCAGACAGGGAGACCTGCCTTTGCAAGGTACATGAAAACCTCTCTTTTCTTTTAGAGAAGCTACATTCTCTCCGGCTTGTTAAGAACACCGACTTGGAAGAAATGGCGGAGTCAATATCCTGTGACTCAAACTTGAAGGACTGCATGTACAATGAATGTCCCAACTGCAAAGATAGAGACTTTCCAGTTGCAAATGCGGGGGATATGCAAGCAAGTGTTTTATTCACACAGTGGACTACTGAGACTGTACTCAGAGAGAAAAAAAACAAGGTAGGTGAAAAGGAGAAAGTGCCTGTCAAAATGACAGTGAAAAAAAGGACAGAGAAGACTTTGCATGACCTGCTGGAGCTCTTCCAAGGCCAACTTAAAAACTTCAGAAGGCACCTCTTTAACATTAAACAACAATTTGCTTACCACCGCAAACTAAAGAGGAACATGAAAGACCATGAATGCTTAATTCACATAGATTTTTCTGAAAACTATGCCTGCAAGTACCACTCTGAAATTCAAACTCTTCACTTTGCGTCAAACCAGCAGCAGGCAACACTTCACACTGGAGTTATACATTTTGGAGGAACGGAAGACCATGTGTGCTTTGGCACAATCAGCTCTTCAAAAGAGAAAGGCCCTGCAGCAATTTGGGCCCATCTTGACCCAATTCTCAATCTGATCAAGGCTGCCTATCCTAATGTGACTGTGGTGCATTTTTTTAGTGATGGGCCGTGTACACAGTACAGGCAGAAGGGCAATTTCTATTTGTTTTGTACCAAGCTGCAGGAGTATGGTTTCCACTGGGGCACCTGGAACTTTTTTGAGGCCTCCCATGGCAAGGGAGCGCCAGATGGAGTTGGAGCCCTCCTCAAAAGGACCGCAGACAGACTCGTCAGCCACGGGGTAGACATACCAAACGCTGAGCTCTTCTTCAAGAAACTGGTGGATGCACAGACCTCAGTAAGGCTGTTCTATGTAAGTGAGGATGATGTAGATGAAGCCTTAAAGAAAATGCCAGCAGGTCTCCCAGTGGTGCCATCAACCATGCGCATTCACCAGCTGGTCACAGTCACTCGGGGACATATTAGTTTCCGTGATGTGAGCTGCCTTTGCTCAACAGGACAGACCCTAGAGTGCCAGTGTTACAAACCCAAAACCTTTACCTTTCAAGTTCCGGCAACAGCACCCATACAGGAGGATAAGGGTGAGAACAAGTCAGAAATTCCATGGCAAAACGCTGATATCATCGGCCAGTGGTGTGCTCTGAAATATGATGATGACATTTATCCTGGAATCATACAAGAGGTGAACGAAACTCATGTTCAGGTAAAATGTATGCATCGAATTGGAATCAACCGCTATTACTGGCCACCACGGGATGATGTCCTGTGGTACTTGTATGAAGATATATTAAGAATGATCCCACCCCCAACTCCTGTGGGCACACGTCATGTGGAGATTGACAGAGACATATGGTCCAAGATCTCAGAGCTGAGAACTGTCTGAAAGCAGTTGACATAATAGTAAGACATAATAGTAAGTAGAGTGGAAACATAAACTATACAAGTATTGGACAATTTGTGAATGTAAATAATTCGGTATTAATGGCCCATGATGTTTTTTGTTATATATTGAAATCGTGGACCATTAATACTGAATTATTAATGTGAATTACATTCACAACTTGTCCAATACTTGTATAGTTCATGTTTCCTTGCACTCAAAAAAGTGAAACCCCATGAAATGTTAGATTTCCTTACAAATGTTATGTCAACTGGTTCCACGCAATAGCTTTACGTAACCTTTATTTGACACCTAACATTTTTGGCCAGTTTAATTAATTGCTTTGAGTGGAATGTACTTAACTCAGTTTTAAGTTTAACTCGGGAAGAAAAAGAGAGAGGGGGGTGAAAAGAATGACAGAAGGATGAAGAAAAAGAAAGGAAGGAATGACAGGGGAGAATGCAAAGAATAAAGGAAGAATGAAAGGAGAGGAGTGAGGATGAAAGGAGGAAGGGGAGAAATGACAAAGGGAAAAATGAGAGGAGGAAGGACAGATCGAAGGAAGAATTGACAGAAAGGCTTGATGGGAGGGGATGGGGGAATATTAAAAATGTTGCAATGTTACAAAAAAACTATTCAGTTGAAAATAAATCAATCAAATTAAAGTTTTTGTTGCAAAGAAAGGTTTCTCTCTTCTTTTCCAAATGTGTCCTGTCAACTGTGTTACTCCTGTCAACTGTGTTATTTTGTTGTCAACTGTGTTACATATGATTTTTGTGCCGTAATTACTTTAAATGTTGGCTAAACTGTAAAATAAATGATGAGCGACATTTCTAGAGAGTGATGACTTACAAATTAATGTTGAGTAACTTTTAAATTGTGTAATATGGATTTGTGTTGAAAAAAATTGTCATCCTTAATGATAATATCCCGCAGAATATCCATTTTCGGCTCAAAATTCTTATTTTCAAAACAGTTAGACAAAAAACAACAAAAGTCTGGATGAATAGACCCAAGAAGTTGCAAATAATTGTCCTATCAAATGCACAGTACTTCGTTCATGTCTTCTATGACACCACTTTTGTCCGTAACACAGTTGACAAAATATTGAACAAGGTGTTTATTTTGATTTGAATATTTAAGAAATTGTCCGAACTTAAGCTTGCCAATTAAGGGATATAGCACAATCCAAGGATATACTATAGAAACAAATGGAATATTAAGCCAAATAGTGCAGTGATTTTTCAACTTTTTGGTTGATCCGAAATGTACCCCTAATTATAGAATCACTCTTATGTCAAAGACGCAGAGTGCATCGTATGCCTGTTCCGTGGATATATAAAAAGCACCGTTGCCATAAACATATCTCCCCAGCGGGCCACGGAACGAAGTAGATTCCCAGTCCGTTGTGGAAACATATACTGGTGTACGTGCGATTAGGTAGTGATTGTTTTAAAATTTCATTTGATTTCATTTGACACACTCTTTTTACTTGAACAAAAGATTGACCGCGATTCCGTACCATGCTTTCTGTTAACGTTCTGACAAAATGTGCCAGCCCTCTATGCTTAGGGTTGGGCGTGGAAAGTCACCGAACAGGCCTTGTGGTGACGTGTCTCAAATGGAACACTCGAGGCGTCATAAATCAGACCGGGTCACTTGAGCAGAAGAAAACAAAGGAGTAAACAAGCCCGATGGATGAGAGGTTCGAATTCGCTTGGATTCTGCTGAGAAGTCGCTTTGACGTCAAAGAGCCAGAGTGCATCGAATGTTCATTTTGTTGCTATAACAACAGCACCGTTGCAATAAACAACTCTGCCCAGGGGGCCGACGGAAGAATGCTGATTCTCAGTCCGTGTTCAATGCTCATGAGAAACATGTCCAGGTGTACGTGCGATTTGGCAGTGATTTTATTTTTATGAAATTAGATTTTAATTGACTCACTCTTTGTTTAAGCAAAAAAATGACCGCAATTCAGTTGCATGCTTTTTGTTTACGTATTGACAAAATGTGCCTGCCCTCCACTTAGCCGTCGGGCTTGTCTTGTGACCAAACAGGCTGTCTGCTGTGACGTGACTTAAATGGATCAGCGGAGGTTTCAAATTCTCCGGCAGCTACAGGTCTCAAAAAAGTTGGGACACTTGTAAAAAGGGGCTTTAAAAGCATTGAATTTCTAAGAGAATCAGCTGAAAGAACATTTAGCAAGTAATTAAGTTAACTGTCATCTGCTGCGCAACATGATTACTTATAAAAGGGTTGTCATTGAGAGGCTGAGTTTCTCAGAAGTAAAGATGGCCAGAAGCTCTCCCACCTGTGAAGGCTTGCATGAAAAAAAATGTTGAATACTTTAAAAACACTGCTCCTCGACGTTAAATTGCAAAAGCATTGAAGGTCTCATCATCTTCAGTACATGACATCATCAAAAGATTCAGAGTAACTGGAAAAATCTCTGCGTGTAAGGGACTAGGCCGAAACCTTTACTGGATGCCCTTTACTCTTCGGACCCTCAGATGCCACTGCATCACTCACCGGCATGATTCTTGGGATTCTGCAATAACAGAGAAAGAAAAAACATCACTGATTATACCTAGAACTGCCACAAGGTCATTTTGACCTCCATTAGTCCCAGTGCAAAAGAATGTAAATGGACTATATAGCGGCTGACTATGGAGCTAGTCAGATTGGTAGCTCAAAGCACTTGACCATAGCCTAAATCCCTCACGTATGCCCATTTATGCAACACATTCATTACACTGACGGCTACGCAAGGCAGTCAACTGCATCTTGGTTGACTGCATTTTGTTACTTTTTGAATGGTGTGCAGGCGCATATATAAGCCAGTTGCTGTCATGACGTCAGAATCAATTTGTTCTCCCATTTTGCAGGTAGAAATTGTGATTGTCACAGAGCTGTTCTTCTATTCATTTAGTTTATTTAGTAAGCTGGTTAGGATACAAGAAAAAGAAATGGATCAGAGGAAATGGATGAATGTAAGTCAGGCTTTGGCAATGCTTCAGGACATGAGTTCTTGTGAGTCAGATGGCGAAGAAATATCAGGGCTCAGTGATGCGTCTAGGTCTAGTGAATCCGACTCCGATTTTGAAACTGAATGCGATCGTGAGCCACACGGTAAAGGTATCACAGCTGCTGGGCAAACTAAGCCTTTGATGCCAGGAAGGTCACCAAAACTGCATATTTATTCACGTCATAATGCTTAGGTTTCACAGCATAATTTCAAGTCCAAATACTTTGAAACATTTAAAATTAGCCACAATAGCAAAAAAAATTGAAGTTTTAAAGCTCTGACCTCTATACTATTTAATCAATAAAGAATCTTAGCAAAACACCATTTATTGTCCTCCGAATTCTGAAAGTACTTTGAAATGCTTTCACTGAGGCAAGACCTCACAGGTTTAAAGTATTACAAAGAGTGGTGCATTTTTGTCAATAAAGAGGATTCAGTCATATTTCCACGTCATCCATGCCATGATGAGGGGAGACGCAGTAGCGCAGTGGAGAGCATGGGCTTGACTTGGTATGGAAAAATTCTGTGTTCGAGTCCTTGCCTTAGCCTGTGCAAAGTGTTCTCAGGTAAAACTCTTCACTTCCACACTGCCTCACTCTACCCAGGTGTACAAATGGGTACCAGCAAAATTGTCAGGGAAACTTGACTGAGAGCAGTGGGAGAACCCTAGTGTCCCATCGAGGGGGTTTAGCAATACTCCTATTTGCTTCATGTCACAGAAACCAGGGTTAAACACAGGCCTGGTGGGCCTCCAGGCATGACCTCCACGCCTGGTTAGAAATAGTCTTTATTCCGTCTGAGCAGCTGCTCATTTTGAAAACAAGAAGGGCACTTGGTAGAGCTCATACCTCCGCCATGCCCACATGTAAGTATTATTGGTTCTGGATCCAGGAGAGTATCATCCAGACCAACAACAGCTGTGATTAGTTCCTCTTTTAGGGCAGATTCTATTCAGTGCTGAAATTTTATGAAAATCTGTTCATTACATAAGGACATTCCGAATATAAGACGATTCTGGATATGAGACTACTCCCCTTTCTCAAGTCATATTTTGGAAAAAATAGGGTTTTGATGACAAAATCTTGTTTTAGTCACTAAAGAATAATAATCATCGCAAAAATTTCTTTGAAAATACTGATAAAACAAACTGAAAGAAAAACCAATATAAAAGATTGAAGGCTGTTGTTTTGCGCCATCTATTGTTGTGAACATGTATTGAGTATAGACATAAAACGCACACACAGGATGACTGTTATTGTTGGAAGCCTAGTCCACGGAAAATACGACGACCCCATTTCTCCGCTGTGACGTGTCTTTAATGGAACGGCGGAGGCGTCAAAGATAAAACAGGGTCAATTGAGCAAAAGGAGAGGAAATAGTAAACATGCCCGATGGACGAGAGATGCTAATTTACTGAGATTCCGCTGAGAAGTCACTGTCATGTCAAAGACGCAGAGTGCATCGTATGCCTGTTCCGTGGATATATAAAAAGCACCGATGCCATAAACATATCTCCCCAGCGGGCCACGGAACGAAGTAGATTCCCAGTCCGTTGTGGAAACATATACTGGTGTACGTGCGATTAGGTAGTGATTGTTTTAAAATTTCATTTGATTTCATTTGACACACTCTTTTTACTTGAACAAAAGATTGACCGCGATTCCGTACCATGCTTTCTGTTAACGTTCTGACAAAATGTGCCAGCCCTCCATGCTTAGGGTTGGGCGTGTAAAGTCACCGAACAGGCCTTGTGGTGACGTGTATTAAATGGAACACTCGAGGCGTCATAAATCAGACCGGGTCACTTGAGCAGAAGAAAACAAAGGAGCAAACAAGCCCGATGGATCAAAGGTTCGAAATCTCTTGGATTCTGCTGAGAAGTCGCTTTGACGTCAAAGAGCCAGAGTGCATCGAATGTTAATTTTGTTGCTATAACAACAGCACCGTTGCAATAAACAACTCTGCCCAGGGGGCCGACGGAAGAATGCTGATTCTCAGTCCGTGTCCAATGCTCATGGAAACATGTCCAGGTGTACGTGCGATTTGGCAGTGATTTTATTTTTATGAAATTAGATTTTAATTGACTCACTCTTTGTTTGAACAAAAAAATGACCGCGATTCAGTAGCATGCTTTCTGTTTACGTATTGACAAAATGTGCCTGCCCTCCACTTAGCCGTCGGGCTTCTCTTGTGACCAAACAGGCTGTCTGCTGTGACGTGACTTAAATGGATCAGCGGAGGTTTCAAATTCTCCGGCAGCTACAGGTCTCAAAAAAGTTGGGACACTTGTAAAAAGGGGCTTTAAAAGCATTGAATTTCCAAGAGAATCAGCTGAAAGAACATTTAGCAAGTAATTAAGTTAACTGTCATCTGCTGCGCAACATGATTACCGGGTACTTATAAAAGGGTTGTCATTGAGAGGCTGAGTTTCTCAGAAGTAAAGATGGCCAGAAGCTCTCCCACCTGTGAAGGCTTGCATGAAAAAAAATGTTGAAAAATGCATGAAAAAAAATGTTGAATACTTTAAAAACACTGCTCCTCGACGCTAAATTGCAAAAGCATTGAAGATCTCATCATCTTCAGTACATGACATCATCAAAAGATTCAGAGTAACTGGAAAAATCTCTGCGTGTAAGGGACTAGGCCGAAACCTTGACTGGATGCCCTTTATCTTCGGACCCTCAGATGCCACTGCATCACTCACCGGCATGATTCTTGGGATTCTGCAATAACAGAGAAAGAAAAAACATCACTGATTATACCTAGAACTGCCACAAGGTCATTTTGACCTCCATTAGTCCCAGTGCAAAAGAATGTAAATGGACTATATAGCGGCTGACTATGGAGCTAGTCAGATTGGCAGCTCAAAGCACTTGACCATAGCCTAAATCCCTCACGTATGCCCATTTATGCAACACATTCATTACACTGACGGCTACGCAAGGCAGTCAACTGCATCTTGGTTGACTGCATTTTGTTACTTTTTGAATGGTGTGCAGGCGCATATATAAGCCAGTTGCTGTCATGACGTCAGAATCAATTTGTTCTCCCATTTTGCAGGTAGAAATTGTGATTGTCACAGAGCTGTTCTTCTATTCATTTAGTTTATTTAGTAAGCTGGTTAGGATACAAGAAAAAGAAATGGATCAGAGGAAATGGATGAATGTAAGTCAGGCTTTGGCAATGCTTCAGGACATGAGTTCTTGTGAGTCAGATGGAGAAGAAATATCAGGGCTCAGTGATGCGTCTAGGTCTAGTGAATCCGACTCCGATTTTGAAACTGAATGCGATCGTGAGCCACACGGTAAAGGTATCACAGCTGCTGGGCAAACTAAGCCTTTGATGCCAGGAAGGTCACCAAAACTGCATATTTCTTCACGTCATAATGCTTAGGTTTCACAGCATAATTTCAAGTCCAAATACTTTGAAACATTTAAAATTAGCCACAATAGCAAAAAAATTGAAGTTTTAAAGCTCTGACCTCTATACTATTTAATCAATGAAGAATCTTAGCAAAACACCATTTATTGTCCTCCGAATTCTGAAAGTACTTTGAAATGCTTTCACTGAGGCAAGACCTCACAGCTTTAAAGTATTACAAAGAGTGGTGCATTTTTGTCAATAAAGAGGATTCAGTCATATTTCCACGTCATCCATGCCATGATGAGGGGAGACGCAGTAGCGCAGTGGAGAGCATGGGCTTGACTTGGGATGGAAAAATTCTGTGTTCAAGTCCTTGCCTTAGCCTGTGCAAAGTGTTCTCAGGTAAAACTCTTCACTTCCACACTGCCTCACTCTACCCAGGTGTACAAATGGGTACCAGCAAAATTGTCAGGGAAACTTGACTGAGAGCAGTGGGAGAACCCGAGTTGGACTAGTGTCCCATCGAGGGGGTTTAGCAATACTCCTATTTGCTTCATGTCACAGAAACCAGGGTTAAACACAGGCCTGGTGGGCCTCCAGGCATGACCTCCACGCCTGGTTAGAAATAGTCTTTATTCCGTCTGAGCAGCTGCTCATTTTGAAAACAAGAAGGGCACTTGGTAGAGCTCATACCTCCGCCATGCCCACATGTAAGTATTATTGGTTCTGGATCCAGGACAGTATCATCCAGACCAACAACAGCTGTGATTAGTTCCTCTTTTAGGGCAGATTCTATTCAGTGCTGAAATTTTATGAAAATCTGTTCATTACATAAGGACATTCCGAATATAAGATGATTCTGGATATGAGACTACTCCCCTTTCTCAAGTCATATTTTGGAAAAAATAGGGTTTTGATGACAAAATCTTGTTTTAGTCACTAAAGAATAATAATCATCGCAAAAATTTCTTTGAAAATACTGATAAAACAAACTGAAAGAAAAACCAATTTCAAAGATTGAAGGCTGTTGTTTTGCGCCATCTATTGTTGTGAACATGTATTGAGTATAGACATAAAACGCACACACAGGAGGACTGTTATTGTTGGAAGCCTAGTCCACGGAAAATACGACGACCCCATTTCTCCGCTGTGACGTGTCTTTAATGGAACGGCGGAGGCGTCAAAGATAAAACAGGGTCACTTGAGCAAAAGGAGAGGAAATAGTAAACATGCCCGATGGACGAGAGATGCTTATTTACTGAGATTCCGCTGAGAAGTCACTGTTATGTCAAAGACGCAGAGTGCATCGTATGCCTGTTCCGTGGATATATAAAAAGCACCGTTGCCATAAACATATCTCCCCAGCGGGCCACGGTACGAAGTAGATTCCCAGTCCGTTGTGGAAACATATACTGGTGTACGTGCGATTAGGTAGTGATTGTTTTAAAATTTGATTTCATTTGACACACTCTTTTTACTTGAACAAAAGATTGACCGCGATTCCGTACCATGCTTTCTGTTAACGTTCTGACAAAATGTGCCAGCCCTCCATGCTTAGGGTTGGGCGTGTAAAGTCACCGAACAGGCCTTGTGGTGACGTGTCTCAAATGGAACACTCGCGGCGTCATAAATAAGACCGGGTCACTTGAGCAGAAGAAAACAAAGGAGTAAACAAGCCCGATGGATGAGAGGTTCGAATTCGCTTGGATTCTGCTGAGAAGTCGCTTTGACGTCAAAGAGCCAGAGTGCATCGAATGTTCATTTTGTTGCTATAACAACAGCACCGTTGCTATAAACAACTCCGCCCAGGGGGCCGACGGAAGAATGCTGATTCTCAGTCCGTGTCCAATGCTCATGGAAACATGTCCAGGTGTACGTGCGATTTGGCATTGATTTTATTTTTCTGAAATTAGATTTTAATTGACTCACTCGTTGTTTAAGCAAAAAAATGACCGCAATTCAGTTGCATGCTTTTTGTTTACGTATTGAAAAAATGTGCCTGCCCTCCACTTTGCCGTCGGGCTTGTCTTGTGACCAAACAGGCTGTCTGCTGTGACGTGACTTAAATGGATCAGCGGAGGTTTCAAATTCTCCGGCAGCTACAGGTCTCAAAAAAGTTGGGATTCTTGTAAAAAGGGGCTTTAAAAGCATTGAATTTCTAAGAGAATCAGCTGAAAGAACATTTAGCAAGTAATTAAGTTAACTGTCATCTGCTGCGCAACACGATTACTTATAAAAGGGTTGTCATTGAGAGGCTGAGTTTCTCAGAAGTAAAGATGGCCAGAAGCTCTCCCACCTGTGAAGGCTTGCATGAAAAAAAAATGTTGAATACTTTAAAAACACTGCTCCTCGACGTTAAATTGCAAAAGCATTGAAGGTCTCATCATCTTCAGTACATGACATCATCAAAAGATTCAGAGTAACTGGAAAAATCTATGCGTGTAAGGGACTAGGCCGAAACCTTTACTGGATGCCCTTTATCTTCGGACCCTCAGATGCCACTGCATCACTCACCGGCATGATTCTTGGGATTCTGCAATAACATAGAAAGAAAAAACATCACTGATTATTCCTAGAACTGCCACAAGGTCATTTTGACCTCCATTAGTCCCAGTGCAAAAGAATGTAAATGGACTATATAGCGGCTGACTATGGAGCTAGTCAGATTGGCAGCTCAAAGCACTTGACCATAGCCTAAATCCCTCACGTATGCCCATTTATGCAACACATTCATTACACTGACGGCTACGCAAGGCAGTCAACTGCATCTTGGTTGACTGCATTTTGTTACTTTTTGAATGGTGTGCAGGCGCATATATAAGCCAGTTGCTGTCATGACGTCAGAATCAATTTGTTCTCCCATTTTGCAGGTAGAAATTGCGATTGTCACAGAGCTGTTCTTCTATTCATTTAGTTTATTTAGTAAGCTGGTTAGGATACAAGAAAAAGAAATGGATCAGAGGAAATGGATGAATGTAAGTCAGGCTTTGGCAATGCTTCAGGACATGAGTTCTTGTGAGTCAGATGGAGAAGAAATATCAGGGCTCAGTGATGCGTCTAGGTCTAGTAAATCCGACTCCGATTTTGAAACTGATTGCGATCGTGAGCCACACGGTAAAGGTATCACAGCTGCTGGGCAAACTAAGCCTTTGACGCCAGGAAGGTCACCAAAACTGCATATTTATTCACGTCATAATGCTTAGGTTTCACAGCATAATTTCAAGTCCAAATACTTTGAAACATTTAAAATTAGCCACAATAGCAAGAAAATTGAAGTTTTAAAGCTCTGACCTCTATACTATTTAATCAATGAAGAATCTTAGCAAAACACCATTTATTGTCCTCCGAATTCTGAAAGTACTTTGAAATGCTTTCACTGAGGCAAGACCTCACAGCTTTAAAGTATTACAAAGAGTGGTGAATTTTTGTCAATAAAGAGGATTCAGTCATATTTCCACGTCATCTTGCCATGATGAGGGGAGACGCAGTAGCGCAGTGGAGAGCATGGGCTTGACTTGGGATGGAAAAATTCTGTGTTCAAGTCCTTGCCTTAGCCTGTGCAAAGTGTTCTCAGGTAAAACTCTTCACTTCCACACTGTCTCACTCTACCCAGGTGTACAAATGGGTACCAGCAAAATTGTCAGGGAAACTTGACTGAGAGCAGTGGGAGAACCCGAGTTGGACTAGTGTCCCATCGAGGGGGTTTAGCAATACTCCTATTTGCTTCATGTCACAGAAACCAGGGTTAAACACAGGCCTGGTGGGCCTCCAGGCATGACCTCCACGCCTGGTTAGAAATAGTCTTTATTCCGTCTGAGCAGCTGCTCATTTTGAAAACAAGAAGGGCACTTGGTAGAGCTCATACCTCCGCCATGCCCACATGTAAGTATTATTGGTTCTGGATCCAGGAGAGTATCATCCAGACCAACAACAGCTGTGATTAGTTCCTCTTTTAGGGCAGATTCTATTCAGTGCTGAAATTTTATGAAAATCTGTTCATTACATAAGGACATTCCGAATATAAGACGATTCTGGATATGAGACTACTCCCCTTTCTCAAGTCATATTTTGGAAAAAATAGGGTTTTGATGACAAAATCTTGTTTTAGTCACTAAAGAATAATAATCATCGCAAAAATTTCTTTGAAAATACTGATAAAACAAACTGGAAGAAAAACCAATATTAAAGATTGCAGGCTGTTGTTTTGCGCCATCTATTGTTGTGAACATGTATTGAGTATAGACATAAAACGCACACACAGGAGGACTGTTATTGTTGGAAGCCTAGTCCACGGAAAATACGACGACCCCATTTCTCCGCTGTGACGTGTCTTTAATGGAACGGCGGAGGCGTCAAAGATAAAACAGGGTCACTTGAGCAAAAGGAGAGGAAATAGTAAACATGCCCGATGGACGAGAGATGCTAATTTACTGAGATTCCGCTGAGAAGTCACTGTTATGTCAAAGACGCAGAGTGCATCGTATGCCTGTTCCGTGGATATATAAAAAGCACCGTTGCCATAAACATATCTCCCCAGCGGGCCACGGAACGAAGTAGATTCCCAGTCCGTTGTGGAAACATATACTGGTGTACGTGCGATTAGGTAGTGATTGTTTTAAAATTTCATTTCATTTGACACACTCTTTTTACTTGAACAAAAGATTGACCGCGATTCCGTACCATGCTTTCTGTTAACGTTCTGACAAAATGTGCCAGCCCTCCATGCTTAGGGTTGGGCGTGTAAAGTCACCGAACAGGCCTTGTGGTGACGTGTCTCAAATGGAACACTCGAGGCGTCATAAATCAGACCGGGTCACTTGAGCAGAAGAAAACAAAGGAGTAAACAAGCCCGATGGATGAGAGGTTCGAATTCGCTTGGATTCTGCTGAGAAGTCGCTTTGACGTCAAAGAGCCAGAGTGCATCGAATGTTCATTTTGTTGCTATAACAACAGCACCGTTGCTATAAACAACTCTGCCCAGGGGGCCGACGGAAGAATGCTGATTCTCAGTCCGTGTCCAATGCTCATGGAAACATGTCCAGGTGAACGTGCGATTTGGCAGTGATTTTATTTTTATGAAATTAGATTTTAATTGACTCACTCTTTGTTTAAGCAAAAAAATGACCGCAATTCAGTTCCATGCTTTTTGTTTACGTATTGACAAAATGTGCCTGCCCTCCACTTAGCCGTCGGGCTTGTCTTGTGACCAAACAGGCTGTCTGCTGTGACGTGACTTAAATGGATCAGCGGAGGTTTCAAATTCTCCGGCAGCTACAGGTCTCAAAAAAGTTGGGACACTTGTAAAAAGGGGCTTTAAAAGCATTGAATTTCTAAGAGAATCAGCTGAAAGAACATTTAGCAAGTAATTAAGTTAACTGTCATCTGCTGCGCAACATGATTACTTATAAAAGGGTTGTCATTGAGAGGCTGAGTTTCTCAGAAGTAAAGATGGCCAGAAGCTCTCCCACCTGTGAAGGCTTGCATGAAAAAAAAATGTTGAATACTTTAAAAACACTGCTCCTCGACGTTAAATTGCAAAAGCATTGAAGGTCTCATCATCTTCAGTACATGACATCATCAAAAGATTCAGAGTAACTGGAAAAATCTATGCGTGTAAGGGACTAGGCCGAAACCTTTACTGGATGCCCTTTATCTTCGGACCCTCAGATGCCACTGCATCACTCACCGGCATGATTCTTGGGATTCTGCAATAACATAGAAAGAAAAAACATCACTGATTATTCCTAGAACTGCCACAAGGTAATTTTGACCTCCATTAGTCCCAGTGCAAAAGAATGTAAATGGACTATATAGCGGCTGACTATGGAGCTAGTCAGATTGGCAGCTCAAAGCACTTGACCATAGCCTAAATCCCTCACGTATGCCCATTTATGCAACACATTCATTACACTGACGGCTACGCAAGGCAGTCAACTGCATCTTGGTTGACTGCATTTTGTTACTTTTTGAATGGTGTGCAGGCGCATATATAAGCCAGTTGCTGTCATGACGTCAGAATCAATTTGTTCTCCCATTTTGCAGGTAGAAATTGCGATTGTCACAGAGCTGTTCTTCTATTCATTTAGTTTATTTAGTAAGCTGGTTAGGATACAAGAAAAAGAAATGGATCAGAGGAAATGGATGAATGTAAGTCAGGCTTTGGCAATGCTTCAGGACATGAGTTCTTGTGAGTCAGATGGAGAAGAAATATCAGGGCTCAGTGATGCGTCTAGGTCTAGTAAATCCGACTCCGATTTTGAAACTGATTGCGATCGTGAGCCACACGGTAAAGGTATCACAGCTGCTGGGCAAACTAAGCCTTTGACGCCAGGAAGGTCACCAAAACTGCATATTTATTCACGTCATAATGCTTAGGTTTCACAGCATAATTTCAAGTCCAAATACTTTGAAACATTTAAAATTAGCCACAATAGCAAGAAAATTGAAGTTTTAAAGCTCTGACCTCTATACTATTTAATCAATGAAGAATCTTAGCAAAACACCATTTATTGTCCTCCGAATTCTGAAAGTACTTTGAAATGCTTTCACTGAGGCAAGACCTCACAGCTTTAAAGTATTACAAAGAGTGGTGAATTTTTGTCAATAAAGAGGATTCAGTCATATTTCCACGTCATCTTGCCATGATGAGGGGAGACGCAGTAGCGCAGTGGAGAGCATGGGCTTGACTTGGGATGGAAAAATTCTGTGTTCAAGTCCTTGCCTTAGCCTGTGCAAAGTGTTCTCAGGTAAAACTCTTCACTTCCACACTGTCTCACTCTACCCAGGTGTACAAATGGGTACCAGCAAAATTGTCAGGGAAACTTGACTGAGAGCAGTGGGAGAACCCGAGTTGGACTAGTGTCCCATCGAGGGGGTTTAGCAATACTCCTATTTGCTTCATGTCACAGAAACCAGGGTTAAACACAGGCCTGGTGGGCCTCCAGGCATGACCTCCACGCCTGGTTAGAAATAGTCTTTATTCCGTCTGAGCAGCTGCTCATTTTGAAAACAAGAAGGGCACTTGGTAGAGCTCATACCTCCGCCATGCCCACATGTAAGTATTATTGGTTCTGGATCCAGGAGAGTATCATCCAGACCAACAACAGCTGTGATTAGTTCCTCTTTTAGGGCAGATTCTATTCAGTGCTGAAATTTTATGAAAATCTGTTCATTATATAAGGACATTCCGAATATAAGACGATTCTGGATATGAGACTACTCCCCTTTCTCAAGTCATATTTTGGAAAAAATAGGGTTTTGATGACAAAATCTTGTTTTAGTCACTAAAGAATAATAATCATCGCAAAAATTTCTTTGAAAATACTGATAAAACAAACTGGAAGAAAACCAATATTAAAGATTGCAGGCTGTTGTTTTGCGCCATCTATTGTTGTGAACATGTATTGAGTATAGACATAAAACGCACACACAGGAGGACTGTTATTGTTGGAAGCCTAGTCCACGGAAAATACGACGACCCCATTTCTCCGCTGTGACGTGTCTTTAATGGAACGGCGGAGGCGTCAAAGATAAAACAGGGTCACTTGAGCAAAAGGAGAGGAAATAGTAAACATGCCCGATGGACGAGAGATGCTAATTTACTGAGATTCCGCTGAGAAGTCACTGTTGTGGGTGATTCTATAATTCGGGGTACATTTCAAGTCCATGGGGTGTTTTCGTCAATTTTACCAAATATTATTGGCCATTACTTCAAACAATGATATATTTTATTTTGGATGATATTTCTCTTTCATTTCATACAAAAAGTTAACAGGTTCCATTATTTATTTAGCAAAAAATGCAAATTATTTATTGCAATTTGCAGGTTTTGTGCTGTCCAATTTCTTAAATGTCAAGTTTGCTCTTGAAAATTAACAATTGAATACATGTTTTCATATATTATTTTCCCATTAAATATTCAAAATCAATCATTAGAACATGATAAAACTGTTTTTAAATCTATTTAAAACATTAATATACATGAAATTATTCACTTTATGTGTGTCCGAGAAATCATTGTCAACTGTGTTACATACTGATAAAACCCCTATAAATCAGCAATGGTTTGCTCCAAAGTCACATGACTTGCACTGCAGGAGGCCACATCCTTTTTGGCGGGAACCTTGAAGACACTGTGGTAAGTTTTAACTCCTCCTTGTCAATATTTCATCAAAATGATTGTCTACACATGGAACGGATTAATTGTTCGTCAACTGTGTTATCAACATTTTTTTGTGTACTTACTTTTGATGTTTTATCGACAAAAATATAAAGAAAGCACACAGAAATATGAGTTGATCGTGGTCATGTGGTGACATCTCCAATGTCTGTAGCTAGCACAAAGGCCTAAAATGGAGGAAATGTCAACTGTGTTACATGTCAACTGTGTTACCCATCAAGAGTAACACAGTTGACAGGGAATAACACGGTTGACAATTTTGGCAGAGTTTATTTTCATAGTTCATGCTTATTGAGCGTAGTTGGTTTAAACATATTAACTTGATTAAATTGTTATTACACCTTAGTTGCATGATGAAATATAAACAAGTGTAATAAGGTTGTAATTACATAAATCCATGATTTGAATGAAGCATTTCAGGGAATATCTCAAACTGATCTTAGACTATCAACTATTGCTATTGCAAAGAAATAACATGATGACTACACCTTTATAGGTGTAATTACTTAGCAATTAGACTACATAAACCATGATTTGAATGATACAGGGATATCATCAAAATTTTCTATACACTGAATACATTATTGCACTCCAACTAGACTTTGCTTCATGATTAAAAAGCATTCCTTAGATATATTCCATTCCATATCCTAAAACATAAATTTCATGGACCATTTTGATATGTTTCTGTGGTTTGAAATGACAGTTCCCTGTTGACATGTGTAATTTTATCCCTGTCAATTTAAGTTGAAAAACTATGAAATGCTCCTTAAAAATCAATTACAATGCTACAGCAATGTTACACACTATTACTAAATGGTCATTTCTGTGCTAGGGAGATGAGCTTATCTGCTGCTGAGAAGCAGCGCCAGTACAGGGCTCGGCGTGATGCCGATCCTGAGAGAAGGGAGGCATATTTAAAGAAACACAGAGAAAAGTGGCATGAGGACAGACGACTAGGGAAGGTGAAGACAGTTCATGACTTGAGTGTGAGGGAGAGGAGACACAAGAGACGCTATTGGAGAAGAGCCCAACGTCAGGCCAGAGAAAGAAAGAAAGTGATAGAGAACCAGGTTACTCCACCCCAGAGTCCTGAAGAAGTTGAGGCTCAGATGTCAAGGTAGAAATTTATTTAACAAAAAAGTTTTAGAAAATAGATTTGATCATACAATCATGGGGAAAAGAGTAAAGTAGTGCAGTGCATTTTACTCCTGGTTTAAAGTTAACATTTGCATGTACATTACCTGTCCAGACATAAGGCCTTTCATGCCCTCAGAGCCAGCTAGGCGTGAACTAGGCAAGGTACGAGGGGAATGGGGTGGTCAGGGGTGGAGACTTGGTTGTGTGATATCAAGTGAAAGACCGCTATAATTTTCTTTGATTTTGTATCTTTTCAGACAGCGTAGTGTGGGAAGGAAGAAAATCAAGAGGAGGGATTCCAAACTGTATAAGGAAATTCGGGATCTGAAGGCAAAACTCAAACAAGAGAAAAGAAGAACCGACAAATTCAGAAAAAGACTTAAAAGACAACAGAAAAATTCAGAATCACCCAGATCAAAAACCTGGCACTTGTTAGGAAGGTTACATGTGCCTAGGGAAGTGCACAAAACGTTAGTTTTCCACCACGCTCTGCTGGACAACATACGCACAAAGTACACCTTGACCAAAAACAAAAAACATAGACAGGTAATTGCAACTGCAGTTTCAGGAAAGATTTTGAAAAAATATAAGTTCAAGAAAAGAATTCAGGAGACCCTTGCAATTTCTAGAAAACAACAAAAACACAGTGAGTCCTCCTTCATCAACAAGGTGAAGTACAAATCCCTATGCTCCAAATTATGTGATAAAGTTGTATCCTTTTTGACTAGGGATGAGAACAGTCGCTTAACTGCTGGGAAATCTCAAACAATTACAAGAGGGAAGTCCAAGAAACAGAAAAGGTTCCTGATTGACACCATGAGAAACTTGCATCGAAAATTCCTTCTTGAGAACCCTAACTGTAGCATATCATACTCTTTGTTCTGCCGTATGCGGCCCTTCTGGGTGGTCCAACCATCCATTGCAGACAGGGAGACCTGCCTTTGCAAGGTACATGAAAACCTCTCTTTTCTTGTAGAGAAGCTACATTCTCTCCGGCTTGTTAAGAACACCGACTTGGAAGAAATGGCGGAGTCAATATCCTGTGACTCAAACTTGAAGGACTGCATGTACAATGAATGTCCCAACTGCAAAGATAGAGACTTTCCAGTTGCAAATGCGGGGGATATGCAAGCAAGTGTTTTATTCACACAGTGGACTACTGAGACTGTACTCAGAGAGAAAAAAAACAAGGTAGGTGAAAAGGAGAAAGTGCCTGTCAAAATGACAGTGAAAAAAAGGACAGAGAAGACTTTGCATGACCTGCTGGAGCTCTTCCAAGGCCAACTTAAAAACTTCAGAAGGCACCTCTTTAACATTAAACAACAATTTGCTTACCACCGCAAACTAAAGAGGAACATGAAAGACCATGAATGCTTAATTCACATAGATTTTTCTGAAAACTATGCCTGCAAGTACCACTCTGAAATTCAAACTCTTCACTTTGCGTCAAACCAGCAGCAGGCAACACTTCACACTGGAGTTATACATTTTGGAGGAACGGAAGACCATGTGTGCTTTGGCACAATCAGCTCTTCAAAAGAGAAAGGCCCTGCAGCAATTTGGGCCCATCTTGACCCAATTCTCAATCTGATCAAGGCTGCCTATCCTAATGTGACTGTGGTGCATTTTTTTAGTGATGGGCCGTGTACACAGTACAGGCAGAAGGGCAATTTCTATTTGTTTTGTACCAAGCTGCAGGAGTATGGTTTCCACTGGGGCACCTGGAACTTTTTTGAGGCCTCCCATGGCAAGGGAGCGCCAGATGGAGTTGGAGCCCTCCTCAAAAGGACCGCAGACAGACTCGTCAGCCACGGGGTAGACATACCAAACGCTGAGCTCTTCTTCAAGAAACTGGTGGATGCACAGACCTCAGTAAGGCTGTTCTATGTAAGTGAGGATGATGTAGATGAAGCCTTAAAGAAAATGCCAGCAGGTCTCCCAGTGGTGCCATCAACCATGCGCATTCACCAGCTGGTCACAGTCACTCGGGGACATATTAGTTTCCGTGATGTGAGCTGCCTTTGCTCAACAGGACAGACCCTAGAGTGCCAGTGTTACAAACCCAAAACCTTTACCTTTCAAGTTCCGGCAACAGCACCCATACAGGAGGATAAGGGTGAGAACAAGTCAGAAATTCCATGGCAAAACGCTGATATCATCGGCCAGTGGTGTGCTCTGAAATATGATGATGACATTTATCCTGGAATCATACAAGAGGTGAACGAAACTCATGTTCAGGTAAAATGTATGCATCGAATTGGAATCAACCGCTATTACTGGCCACCACGGGATGATGTCCTGTGGTACTTGTATGAAGATATATTAAGAATGATCCCACCCCCAACTCCTGTGGGCACACGTCATGTGGAGATTGACAGAGACATATGGTCCAAGATCTCAGAGCTGAGAACTGTCTGAAAGCAGTTGACATAATAGTAAGACATAATAGTAAGTAGAGTGGAAACATAAACTATACAAGTATTGGACAATTTGTGAATGTAAATAATTCGGTATTAATGGCCCATGATGTTTTTTGTTATATATTGAAATCGTGGACCATTAATACTGAATTATTAATGTGAATTACATTCACAACTTGTCCAATACTTGTATAGTTCATGTTTCCTTGCACTCAAAAAAGTGAAACCCCATGAAATGTTAGATTTCCTTACAAATGTTATGTCAACTGGTTCCACGCAATAGCTTTACGTAACCTTTATTTGACACCTAACATTTTTGGCCAGTTTAATTAATTGCTTTGAGTGGAATGTACTTAACTCAGTTTTAAGTTTAACTCGGGAAGAAAAAGAGAGAGGGGGGTGAAAAGAATGACAGAAGGATGAAGAAAAAGAAAGGAAGGAATGACAGGGGAGAATGCAAAGAATAAAGGAAGAATGAAAGGAGAGGAGTGAGGATGAAAGGAGGAAGGGGAGAAATGACAAAGGGAAAAATGAGAGGAGGAAGGACAGATCGAAGGAAGAATTGACAGAAAGGCTTGATGGGAGGGGATGGGGGAATATTAAAAATGTTGCAATGTTACAAAAAAACTATTCAGTTGAAAATAAATCAATCAAATTAAAGTTTTTGTTGCAAAGAAAGGTTTCTCTCTTCTTTTCCAAATGTGTCCTGTCAACTGTGTTACTCCTGTCAACTGTGTTATTTTGTTGTCAACTGTGTTACATATGATTTTTGTGCCGTAATTACTTTAAATGTTGGCTAAACTGTAAAATAAATGATGAGCGACATTTCTAGAGAGTGATGACTTACAAATTAATGTTGAGTAACTTTTAAATTGTGTAATATGGATTTGTGTTGAAAAAAATTGTCATCCTTAATGATAATATCCCGCAGAATATCCATTTTCGGCTCAAAATTCTTATTTTCAAAACAGTTAGACAAAAAACAACAAAAGTCTGGATGAATAGACCCAAGAAGTTGCAAATAATTGTCCTATCAAATGCACAGTACTTCGTTCATGTCTTCTATGACACCACTTTTGTCCGTAACACAGTTGACAAAATATTGAACAAGGTGTTTATTTTGATTTGAATATTTAAGAAATTGTCCGAACTTAAGCTTGCCAATTAAGGGATATAGCACAATCCAAGGATATACTATAGAAACAAATGGAATATTAAGCCAAATAGTGCAGTGATTTTTCAACTTTTTGGTTGATCCGAAATGTACCCCTAATTATAGAATCACTCTTATGTCAAAGACGCAGAGTGCATCGTATGCCTGTTCCGTGGATATATAAAAAGCACCGTTGCCATAAACATATCTCCCCAGCGGGCCACGGAACGAAGTAGATTCCCAGTCCGTTGTGGAAACATATACTGGTGTACGTGCGATTAGGTAGTGATTGTTTTAAAATTTCATTTGATTTCATTTGACACACTCTTTTTACTTGAACAAAAGATTGACCGCGATTCCGTACCATGCTTTCTGTTAACGTTCTGACAAAATGTGCCAGCCCTCTATGCTTAGGGTTGGGCGTGGAAAGTCACCGAACAGGCCTTGTGGTGACGTGTCTCAAATGGAACACTCGAGGCGTCATAAATCAGACCGGGTCACTTGAGCAGAAGAAAACAAAGGAGTAAACAAGCCCGATGGATGAGAGGTTCGAATTCGCTTGGATTCTGCTGAGAAGTCGCTTTGACGTCAAAGAGCCAGAGTGCATCGAATGTTCATTTTGTTGCTATAACAACAGCACCGTTGCAATAAACAACTCTGCCCAGGGGGCCGACGGAAGAATGCTGATTCTCAGTCCGTGTTCAATGCTCATGAGAAACATGTCCAGGTGTACGTGCGATTTGGCAGTGATTTTATTTTTATGAAATTAGATTTTAATTGACTCACTCTTTGTTTAAGCAAAAAAATGACCGCAATTCAGTTGCATGCTTTTTGTTTACGTATTGACAAAATGTGCCTGCCCTCCACTTAGCCGTCGGGCTTGTCTTGTGACCAAACAGGCTGTCTGCTGTGACGTGACTTAAATGGATCAGCGGAGGTTTCAAATTCTCCGGCAGCTACAGGTCTCAAAAAAGTTGGGACACTTGTAAAAAGGGGCTTTAAAAGCATTGAATTTCTAAGAGAATCAGCTGAAAGAACATTTAGCAAGTAATTAAGTTAACTGTCATCTGCTGCGCAACATGATTACTTATAAAAGGGTTGTCATTGAGAGGCTGAGTTTCTCAGAAGTAAAGATGGCCAGAAGCTCTCCCACCTGTGAAGGCTTGCATGAAAAAAAATGTTGAATACTTTAAAAACACTGCTCCTCGACGTTAAATTGCAAAAGCATTGAAGGTCTCATCATCTTCAGTACATGACATCATCAAAAGATTCAGAGTAACTGGAAAAATCTCTGCGTGTAAGGGACTAGGCCGAAACCTTTACTGGATGCCCTTTACTCTTCGGACCCTCAGATGCCACTGCATCACTCACCGGCATGATTCTTGGGATTCTGCAATAACAGAGAAAGAAAAAACATCACTGATTATACCTAGAACTGCCACAAGGTCATTTTGACCTCCATTAGTCCCAGTGCAAAAGAATGTAAATGGACTATATAGCGGCTGACTATGGAGCTAGTCAGATTGGTAGCTCAAAGCACTTGACCATAGCCTAAATCCCTCACGTATGCCCATTTATGCAACACATTCATTACACTGACGGCTACGCAAGGCAGTCAACTGCATCTTGGTTGACTGCATTTTGTTACTTTTTGAATGGTGTGCAGGCGCATATATAAGCCAGTTGCTGTCATGACGTCAGAATCAATTTGTTCTCCCATTTTGCAGGTAGAAATTGTGATTGTCACAGAGCTGTTCTTCTATTCATTTAGTTTATTTAGTAAGCTGGTTAGGATACAAGAAAAAGAAATGGATCAGAGGAAATGGATGAATGTAAGTCAGGCTTTGGCAATGCTTCAGGACATGAGTTCTTGTGAGTCAGATGGCGAAGAAATATCAGGGCTCAGTGATGCGTCTAGGTCTAGTGAATCCGACTCCGATTTTGAAACTGAATGCGATCGTGAGCCACACGGTAAAGGTATCACAGCTGCTGGGCAAACTAAGCCTTTGATGCCAGGAAGGTCACCAAAACTGCATATTTATTCACGTCATAATGCTTAGGTTTCACAGCATAATTTCAAGTCCAAATACTTTGAAACATTTAAAATTAGCCACAATAGCAAAAAAATTGAAGTTTTAAAGCTCTGACCTCTATACTATTTAATCAATAAAGAATCTTAGCAAAACACCATTTATTGTCCTCCGAATTCTGAAAGTACTTTGAAATGCTTTCACTGAGGCAAGACCTCACAGGTTTAAAGTATTACAAAGAGTGGTGCATTTTTGTCAATAAAGAGGATTCAGTCATATTTCCACGTCATCCATGCCATGATGAGGGGAGACGCAGTAGCGCAGTGGAGAGCATGGGCTTGACTTGGTATGGAAAAATTCTGTGTTCGAGTCCTTGCCTTAGCCTGTGCAAAGTGTTCTCAGGTAAAACTCTTCACTTCCACACTGCCTCACTCTACCCAGGTGTACAAATGGGTACCAGCAAAATTGTCAGGGAAACTTGACTGAGAGCAGTGGGAGAACCCTAGTGTCCCATCGAGGGGGTTTAGCAATACTCCTATTTGCTTCATGTCACAGAAACCAGGGTTAAACACAGGCCTGGTGGGCCTCCAGGCATGACCTCCACGCCTGGTTAGCAATAGTCTTTATTCCGTCTGAGCAGCTGCTCATTTTGAAAACAAGAAGGGCACTTGGTAGAGCTCATACCTCCGCCATGCCCACATGTAAGTATTATTGGTTCTGGATCCAGGAGAGTATCATCCAGACCAACAACAGCTGTGATTAGTTCCTCTTTTAGGGCAGATTCTATTCAGTGCTGAAATTTTATGAAAATCTGTTCATTACATAAGGACATTCCGAATATAAGACGATTCTGGATATGAGACTACTCCCCTTTCTCAAGTCATATTTTGGAAAAAATAGGGTTTTGATGACAAAATCTTGTTTTAGTCACTAAAGAATAATAATCATCGCAAAAATTTCTTTGAAAATACTGATAAAACAAACTGAAAGAAAAACCAATATAAAAGATTGAAGGCTGTTGTTTTGCGCCATCTATTGTTGTGAACATGTATTGAGTATAGACATAAAACGCACACACAGGATGACTGTTATTGTTGGAAGCCTAGTCCACGGAAAATACGACGACCCCATTTCTCCGCTGTGACGTGTCTTTAATGGAACGGCGGAGGCGTCAAAGATAAAACAGGGTCAATTGAGCAAAAGGAGAGGAAATAGTAAACATGCCCGATGGACGAGAGATGCTAATTTACTGAGATTCCGCTGAGAAGTCACTGTCATGTCAAAGACGCAGAGTGCATCGTATGCCTGTTCCGTGGATATATAAAAAGCACCGATGCCATAAACATATCTCCCCAGCGGGCCACGGAACGAAGTAGATTCCCAGTCCGTTGTGGAAACATATACTGGTGTACGTGCGATTAGGTAGTGATTGTTTTAAAATTTCATTTGATTTCATTTGACACACTCTTTTTACTTGAACAAAAGATTGACCGCGATTCCGTACCATGCTTTCTGTTAACGTTCTGACAAAATGTGCCAGCCCTCCATGCTTAGGGTTGGGCGTGTAAAGTCACCGAACAGGCCTTGTGGTGACGTGTCTCAAATGGAACACTCGAGGCGTCATAAATCAGACCGGGTCACTTGAGCAGAAGAAAACAAAGGAGCAAACAAGCCCGATGGATCAGAGGTTCGAAATCTCTTGGATTCTGCTGAGAAGTCGCTTTGACGTCAAAGAGCCAGAGTGCATCGAATGTTAATTTTGTTGCTATAACAACAGCACCGTTGCAATAAACAACTCTGCCCAGGGGGCCGACGGAAGAATGCTGATTCTCAGTCCGTGTCCAATGCTCATGGAAACATGTCCAGGTGTACGTGCGATTTGGCAGTGATTTTATTTTTATGAAATTAGATTTTAATTGACTCACTCTTTGTTTGAACAAAAAAATGACCGCGATTCAGTAGCATGCTTTCTGTTTACGTATTGACAAAATGTGCCTGCCCTCCACTTAGCCGTCGGGCTTCTCTTGTGACCAAACAGGCTGTCTGCTGTGACGTGACTTAAATGGATCAGCGGAGGTTTCAAATTCTCCGGCAGCTACAGGTCTCAAAAAAGTTGGGACACTTGTAAAAAGGGGCTTTAAAAGCATTGAATTTCCAAGAGAATCAGCTGAAAGAACATTTAGCAAGTAATTAAGTTAACTGTCATCTGCTGCGCAACATGATTACCGGGTACTTATAAAAGGGTTGTCATTGAGAGGCTGAGTTTCTCAGAAGTAAAGATGGCCAGAAGCTCTCCCACCTGTGAAGGCTTGCATGAAAAAAAATGTTGAAAAATGCATGAAAAAAAATGTTGAATACTTTAAAAACACTGCTCCTCGACGCTAAATTGCAAAAGCATTGAAGATCTCATCATCTTCAGTACATGACATCATCAAAAGATTCAGAGTAACTGGAAAAATCTCTGCGTGTAAGGGACTAGGCCGAAACCTTGACTGGATGCCCTTTATCTTCGGACCCTCAGATGCCACTGCATCACTCACCGGCATGATTCTTGGGATTCTGCAATAACAGAGAAAGAAAAAACATCACTGATTATACCTAGAACTGCCACAAGGTCATTTTGACCTCCATTAGTCCCAGTGCAAAAGAATGTAAATGGACTATATAGCGGCTGACTATGGAGCTAGTCAGATTGGCAGCTCAAAGCACTTGACCATAGCCTAAATCCCTCACGTATGCCCATTTATGCAACACATTCATTACACTGACGGCTACGCAAGGCAGTCAACTGCATCTTGGTTGACTGCATTTTGTTACTTTTTGAATGGTGTGCAGGCGCATATATAAGCCAGTTGCTGTCATGACGTCAGAATCAATTTGTTCTCCCATTTTGCAGGTAGAAATTGTGATTGTCACAGAGCTGTTCTTCTATTCATTTAGTTTATTTAGTAAGCTGGTTAGGATACAAGAAAAAGAAATGGATCAGAGGAAATGGATGAATGTAAGTCAGGCTTTGGCAATGCTTCAGGACATGAGTTCTTGTGAGTCAGATGGAGAAGAAATATCAGGGCTCAGTGATGCGTCTAGGTCTAGTGAATCCGACTCCGATTATGAAACTGAATTTGATCGTGAGCCGCACGGTAAAGGTATCACAGCTGCTGGGCAAACTAAGCCTTTGATGCCAGGAAGGTCACCAAAACTGCATATTTATTCACGTCATAATGCTTAGGTTTCACTGCATAATTTCAAGTCCAAATACTTTGAAACATTTAAAATTAGCCACAATAGCAAAAAAATTGAAGTTTTAAAGCTCTGACCTCTATACTATTTAATCAATGAAGAATCTTAGCAAAACACCATTTATTGTCCTCCGAATTCTGAAAGTACTTTGAAATGCTTTCACTGAGGCAAGACCTCACAGCTTTAAAGTATTACAAAGAGTGGTGCATTTTTGTCAATAAAGAGGATTCAGTCATATTTCCACGTCATCCATGCCATGATGAGGGGAGACGCAGTAGCGCAGTGGAGAGCATGGGCTTGACTTGGGATGGAAAAATTCTGTGTTCAAGTCCTTGCCTTAGCCTGTGCAAAGTGTTTTCAGGTAAAACTCTTCACTTCCACACTGCCTCACTCTACCCAGGTGTACAAATGGGTACCAGCAAAATTGTCAGGGAAACTTGACTGAGAGCAGTGGGAGAACCCGAGTTGGACTAGTGTCCCATCGAGGGGGTTTAGCAATACTCCTATTTGCTTCATGTCACAGAAACCAGGGTTAAACACAGGCCTGGTGGGCCTCCAGGCATGACCTCCACGCCTGGTTAGAAATAGTTTTTATTCCGTCTGAGCAGCTGCTCATTTTGTAAACAAGAAGGGCACTTGGTAGAGCTCATACCTCCGCCATGCCCACATGTAAGTATTATTGGTTCTGGATCCAGGAGAGTATCATCCAGACCAACAACAGCTGTGATTAGTTCCTCTTTTAGGGCAGATTCTATTCAGTGCTGAAATTTTATGAAAATCTGTTCATTACATAAGGACATTCCGAATATAAGACGATTCTGGATATGAGACTACTCCCCTTTCTCAAGTCATATTTTGACAAAATCTTGTTTTAGTCACTAAAGAATAATAATCATCGCAAAAATTTCTTTGAAAATACTGATAAAACAAACTGGAAGAAAAACCAATATTAAAGATTGCAGGCTGTTGTTTTGCGCCATCTATTGTTGTGAACATGTATTGAGTATAGACAGAAAACGCACACACAGGAGGACTGTTATTGTTGGAAGCCACGGAAAATACGACGACCCCATTTCTCCGCTCTGACGTGTCTTTAATGGAACGGCGGAGGCGTCAAAGATAAAACAGGGTCACTTGAGCAAAAGGAGAGGAAATAGTAAACATGCCCGATGGACGAGAGATGCTAATTTACTGAGATTCCGCTGAGAAGTCACTGTTATGTCAAAGACGCAGAGTGCATCGTATGCCTGTTCCGTGGATATATAAAAAGCACCGTTGCCATAAACATATCTCCCCAGCGGGCCACGGAACGAAGTAGATTCCCAGTCCGTTGTGGAAACATATACTGGTGTACGTGCGATTAGGTAGTGATTGTTTAAAAATTTCATTTGATTTCATTTGACACACTCTTTTTACTTGAACAAAAGATTGACCGCGATTCCGTACCATGCTTTCTGTTAACGTTCTGACAAAATGTGCCAGCCCTCCATGCTTAGGGTTGGGCGTGTAAAGTCACCGAACAGGCCTTGTGGTGACGTGTCTCGAATGGAACACTCGAGGCGTCATAAATCAGACCGGGTCACTTGAGCAGAAGAAAACAAAGGAGTAAACAAGCCCGATGGATGAGAGGTTCGAATTCGCTTGGATTCTGCTGAGAAGTCGCTTTGACGTCAAAGAGCCAGAGTGCATCGAATGTTCATTTTGTTGCTATAACAACAGCACCGTTGCTATAAACAACTCTGCCCAGGGGGCCGACGGAAGAGTGCTGATTCTCAGTCCGTGTCCAATGCTCATGGAAACATGTCCAGGTGTACGTGCGATTTGGCAGTGATTTTATTTTCATGAAATTAGATTTTTATTGACTCACTCTTTGTTTAAGCAAAAAAATGACCGCAATTCAGTTGCATGCTTTTTGTTTACGTATTGACAAAATGTGCCTGCCCTCCACTTAGCCGTCGGGCTTGTCTTGTGACCAAACAGGCTGTCTGCTGTGACGTGACTTAAATGGATCAGCGGAGGTTTCAAATTCTCCGGCAGCTACAGGTCTCAAAAAAGTTGGGACACTTGTAAAAAGGGGCTTTAAAAGCATTGAATTTCTAAGAGAATCAGCTGAAAGAACATTTAGCAAGTAATTAAGTTAACTGTCATCTGCTGCGCAACATGATTACTTATAAAAGGGTTGTCATTGAGAGGCTGAGTTTCTCAGAAGTAAAGATGGCCAGAAGCTCTCCCACCTGTGAAGGCTTGCATGAAAAAAAATGTTGAATACTTTAAAAACACTGCTCCTCGACGTTAAATTGCAAAAGCATTGAAGGTCTCATCATCTTCAGTACATGACATCATCAAAAGATTCAGAGTAACTGGAAAAGTCTCTGCGTGTAAGGGACTAGGCCGAAACCTTTAGTGGATGCCCTTTATCTTCGGACCCTCAGATGCCACTGCATCACTCACCGGCATGATTCTTGGGATTCTGCAATAACAGAGAAAGAAAAAACATCACTGATTATACCTAGAACTGCCACAAGGTCATTTTGACCTCCATTAGTCCCAGTGCAAAAGAATGTAAATGGACTATATAGCGGCTGACTATGGAGCTAGTCAGATTGGCAGCTCAAAGCACTTGACCATAGCCTAAATCCCTCACGTATGCCCATTTATGCAACACATTCATACACTGACGGCTACGCAAGGCAGTCAACTGTATCTTGGTTGACTGCATTTTGTTACTTTTTGAATGGTGTGCAGGCGCATATATAAGCCAGTTGCTGTCATGACGTCAGAATCAATTTGTTCTCCCATTTTGCAGGTAGAAATTGTGATTGTCACAGAGCTGTTCTTCTATTCATTTAGTTTATTTAGTAAGCTGGTTAGGATACAAGAAAAAGAAATGGATCAGAGGAAATGGATGAATGTAAGTCAGGCTTTGGCAATGCTTCAGGACATGAGTTCTTGTGAGTCAGATGGAGAAGAAATATCAGGGCTCAGTGATGCGTCTAGGTCTAGTGAATCCGATTCCGATTTTGAAACTGAATGCGATCGTGAGCCGCACGGTAAAGGTATCACAGCTGCTGGGCAAACTAAGCCTTTGATGCCAGGAAGGTCACCAAAACTGCATATTTATTCACGTCATAATGCTTAGATTTCACAGCATAATTTCAAGTCCAAATACTTTGAAACATTTAAAATTAGCCACAATAGCAAAAAAATTGAAGTTTTAAAGTTCTGACCTCTATACTATTTAATCAATGAAGAATCTTAGCAAAACACCATTTATTGTCCTCCGAATTCTGAAAGTACTTTGAAATGCTTTCACTGAGGCAAGACCTCACAGCTTTAAAGTATTACAAAGAGTGGTGCATTTTTGTCAATAAAGAGGATTCAGTCATATTTTCACGTCATCCATGCCATGATGAGGGGAGACGCAGTAGCGCAGTGGAGAGCATGGGCTTGACTTGGGATGGAAAAATTCTGTGTTCAAGTCCTAGCCTTAGCCTGTGCAAAGTGTTCTCAGGTAAAACTCTTCACTTCCACACTGCCTCACTCTACCCAGGTGTACAAATGGGTACCAGCAAAATTGTCAGGGAAACTTGACTGAGAGCAGTGGGAGAACCCGAGTTGGACTAGTGTCCCATCGAGGGGGTTTAGCAATACTCCTATTTGCTTCATGTCACAGAAACCAGGGTTAAACACAGGCCTGGTGGGCCTCCAGGCATGACCTCCACGCCTGGTTAGAAATAGTCTTTATTCCGTCTGAGCAGCTGCTCATTTTGAAAACAAGAAGGGCACTTGGTAGAGCTCATACCTCCGCCATGCCCACATGTAAGTATTATTGGTTCTGGATCCAGGAGAGTATCATCCAGACCAACAACAGCTGTGATTAGTTCCTCTTTTAGGGCAGATTCTATTCAGTGCTGAAATTTTATGAAAATCTGTTCATTACATAAGGACATTCCGAATATAAGACGATTCTGGATATGAGACTACTCCCCTTTCTCAAGTCATATTTTGGAAAAAATAGGGTTTTGATGACAAAATCTTGTTTTAGTCACTAAAGAATAATAATCATCGCAAAAATTTCTTTGAAAATACTGATAAAACAAACTGGAAGAAAAACCAATATTAAAGATTGCAGGCTGTTGTTTTGCGCCATCTATTGTTGTGAACATGTATTGAGTATAGACATAAAACGCACACACAGGAGGACTGTTATTGTTGGAAGCCTAGTCCACGGAAAATACGACGACCCCATTTCTCCGCTGTGACGTGTCTTTAATGGAACGGCGGAGGCGTCAAAGATAAAACAGGGTCACTTGAGCAAAAGGAGAGGAAATAGTAAACATGCCCGATGGACGAGAGATGCTAATTTACTGAGATTCCGCTGAGAAGTCACTGTTATGTCAAAGACGCAGAGTGCATCGTATGCCTGTTCCGCGGATATATAAAAAGCACCGTTGCCATAAACATATCTCCCCAGCGGGCCACGGAACGAAGTAGATTCCCAGTCCGTTGTGGAAACATATACTGGTGTACGTGCGATTAGGTAGTGATTGTTTTAAAATTTCATTTGATTTCATTTGACACACTCTTTTTACTTGAACAAAAGATTGACCGCGATTCCGTACCATGCTTTCTGTTAACGTTCTGACAAAATGTGCCAGCCCTCCATGCTTAGGGTTGGGCGTGTAAAGTCACCGAACAGGCCTTGTGGTGACGTGTCTCAAATGGAACAGTCGAGGCGTCATAAATCAGACCGGGTCACTTGAGCAGAAGAAAACAAAGGAGTAAACAAGCCCGATGGATGAGAGGTTCGAATTCGCTTGGATTCTGCTGAGAAGTCGCTTTGACGTCAAAGAGCCAGAGTGCATCGAATGTTCATTTTGTTGCTATAACAACAGCACCGTTGCTATAAACAACTCTGCCCAGGGGGCCGACGGAAGAATGCTGATTCTCAGTCCGTGTCCAATGCTCATGGAAACATGTCCAGGTGTACGTGCGATTTGGCCGTGATTTTATTTTTATGAAATTAGGTTTTAATTGACTCACTCTTTGTTTAAGCAAAAAAATGACCGCAATTCAGTTGCATGCTTTTTGTTTACGTATTGACAAAATGTGCCTGCCCTCCACTTAGCCGTCGGGCTTGTCTTGTGACCAAACAGGCTGTCTGCTGTGACGTGACTTAAATGGATCAGCGGAGGTTTCAAATTCTCCGGCAGCTACAGGTCTCAAAAAAGTTGGGACACTTATAAAAAGGGGCTTTAAAAGCATTGAATTTCTAAGAGAATCAGCTGAAAGAACATTTAGCAAGTAATTAAGTTAACTGTCATCTGCTGCGCAACATGATTACTTATAAAAGGGTTGTCATTGAGAGGCTGAGTTTCTCACATCTATTGTTGTGAACATGTATTGAGTATAGACATAAAACGCGCACACAGGAAGACTGTTATTGTTGGAAGCCTAGTCCACGGAAAATACAACGACCCCATTTCTCCGCTGTGACGTGTCTTTAATGGAACGGCGGAGGCGTCAAAGATAAAACAGGGTCACTTGAGCAAAAGGAGAGGAAATAGTAAACATGCCCGATGGACGAGAGATGCTAATTTACTGAGATTCCGCTGAGAAGTCACTGTTATGTCAAAGACGCAGAGTGCATCGTATGCCTGTTCCGTGGATATATAAAAAGCACCGTTGCCATAAACATATCTCCCCAGCGGGCCACGGAACGAAGTAGATTCCCAGTCCGTTGTGGAAACATATACTGGTGTACGTGCGATTAGGTAGTGATTGTTTTAAAATTTCATTTGATTTCATTTGACACACTCTTTTAACTTGAACAAAAGATTGACCGCGATTCCGTACCATGCTTTCTGTTAACGTTCTGACAAAATGTGCCAGCCCTCCATGCTTAGGGTTGGGCGTGTAAAGTCACCGAACAGGCCTTGTGGTGACGTGTCTCAAATGGAACACTCGAGGCGTCATAAATCAGACCGGGTCACTTGAGCAGAAGAAAACAAAGGAGTAAACAAGCCCGATGGATGAGAGGTTCGAATTCGCTTGGATTCTGCTGAGAAGTCGCTTTGACGTCAAAGAGCCAGAGTGCATCGAATGTTCATTTTGTTGCTATAACAACAGCACCGTTGCTATAAACAACTCTGCCCAGGGGGCCGACGGAAGAGTGCTGATTCTCAGTCCGTGTCCAATGCTCATGGAAACATGTCCAGGTGTACGTGCGATTTGGCAGTGATTTTATTTTTATGAAATTAGATTTTTATTGACTCACTCTTTGTTTAAGCAAAAAAATGACCGCAATTCAGTTGCATGCTTTTTGTTTACGTATTGACAAAATGTGCCTGCCCTCCACTTAGCCGTCGGGCTTGTCTTGTGACCAAACAGGCTGTCTGCTGTGACGTGACTTAAATGGATCAGCGGAGGTTTCAAATTCTCCGGCAGCTACAGGTCTCAAAAAAGTTGGGACACTTGTAAAAAGGGGCTTTAAAAGCATTGAATTTCTAAGAGAATCAGCTGAAAGAACATTTAGCAAGTAATTAAGTTAACTGTCATCTGCTGCGCAACATGATTACTTATAAAAGGGTTGTCATTGAGAGGCTGAGTTTCTCAGAAGTAAAGATGGCCAGAAGCTCTCCCACCTGTGAAGGCTTGCATGAAAAAAAATGTTGAATACTTTAAAAACACTGCTCCTCGACGTTAAATTGCAAAAGCATTGAAGGTCTCATCATCTTCAGTACATGACATCATCAAAAGATTCAGAGTAACTGGAAAAGTCTCTGCGTGTAAGGGACTAGGCCGAAACCTTTAGTGGATGCCCTTTATCTTCGGACCCTCAGATGCCACTGCATCACTCACCGGCATGATTCTTGGGATTCTGCAATAACAGAGAAAGAAAAAACATCACTGATTATACCTAGAACTGCCACAAGGTCATTTTGACCTCCATTAGTCCCAGTGCAAAAGAATGTAAATGGACTATATAGCGGCTGACTATGGAGCTAGTCAGATTGGCAGCTCAAAGCACTTGACCATAGCCTAAATCCCTCACGTATGCCCATTTATGCAACACATTCATACACTGACGGCTACGCAAGGCAGTCAACTGTATCTTGGTTGACTGCATTTTGTTACTTTTTGAATGGTGTGCAGGCGCATATATAAGCCAGTTGCTGTCATGACGTCAGAATCAATTTGTTCTCCCATTTTGCAGGTAGAAATTGTGATTGTCACAGAGCTGTTCTTCTATTCATTTAGTTTATTTAGTAAGCTGGTTAGGATACAAGAAAAAGAAATGGATCACAGGAAATGGATGAATGTAAGTCAGGCTTTGGCAATGCTTCAGGACATGAGTTCTTGTGAGTCAGATGGAGAAGAAATATCAGGGCTCAGTGATGCGTCTAGGTCTAGTGAATCCGACTCCGATTATGAAACTGAATTTGATCGTGAGCCACACGGTAAAGGTATCACAGCTGCTGGGCAAACTAAGCCTTTGATGCCAGGAAGGTCACCAAAACTGCATATTTATTCACGTCATAATGCTTAGGTTTCACTGCATAATTTCAAGTCCAAATACTTTGAAACATTTAAAATTAGCCACAATAGCAAAAAAATTGAAGTTTTAAAGCTCTGACCTCTATACTATTTAATCAATGAAGAATCTTAGCAAAACACCATTTATTGTCCTCCGAATTCTGAAAGTACTTTGAAATGCTTTCACTGAGGCAAGACCTCACAGCTTTAAAGTATTACAAAGAGTGGTGCATTTTTGTCAATAAAGAGGATTCAGTCATATTTCCACGTCATCCATGCCATGATGAGGGGAGACGCAGTAGCGCAGTGGAGAGCATGGGCTTGACTTGGGATGGAAAAATTCTGTGTTCAAGTCCTAGCCTTAGCCTGTGCAAAGTGTTTTCAGGTAAAACTCTTCACTTCCACACTGCCTCACTCTACCCAGGTGTACAAATGGGTACCAGCAAAATTGTCAGGGAAACTTGACTGAGAGCAGTGGGAGAACCCGAGTTGGACTAGTGTCCCATCGAGGGGGTTTAGCAATACTCCTATTTGCTTCATGTCACAGAAACCAGGGTTAAACACAGGCCTGGTGGGCCTCCAGGCATGACCTCCACGCCTGGTTAGAAATAGTTTTTATTCTGTCTGAGCAGCTGCTCATTTTGTAAACAAGAAGGGCACTTGGTAGAGCTCATACCTCCGCCATGCCCACATGTAAGTATTATTGGTTCTGGATCCAGGAGAGTATCATCCAGACCAACAACAGCTGTGATTAGTTCCTCTTTTAGGGCAGATTCTATTCAGTGCTGAAATTTTATGAAAATCTGTTCATTACATAAGGACATTCCGAATATAAGACGATTCTGGATATGAGACTACTCCCCTTTCTCAAGTCATATTTTGGAAAAAATAGGGTTTTGATGACAAAATCTTGTTTTAGTCACTAAAGAATAATAATCATCGCAAAAATTTCTTTGAAAATACTGATAAAACAAACTGGAAGAAAAACCAATATTAAAGATTGCAGGCTGTTGTTTTGCGCCATCTATTGTTGTGAACATGTATTGAGTATAGACATAAAACGCACACACAGGAGGACTGTTATTGTTGGAAGCCTAGTCCACGGAAAATACAACGACCCCATTTCTCCGCTGTGACGTGTCTTTAATGGAACGGCGGAGGCGTCAAAGATAAAACAGGGTCACTTGAGCAAAAGGAGAGGAAATAGTAAACATGCCCGATGGACGAGAGATGCTAATTTACTGAGATTCCGCTGAGAAGTCACTGTTATGTCAAAGACGCAGAGTGCATCGTATGCCTGTTCCGTGGATATATAAAAAGCACCGTTGCCATAAACATATCTCCCCAGCGGGCCACGGAACGAAGTAGATTCCCAGTCCGTTGTGGAAACATATACTGGTGTACGTGCGATTAGGTAGTGATTGTTTTAAAATTTCATTTGATTTCATTTGACACACTCTTTTTACTTGAACAAAAGATTGACCGCGATTCCGTACCATGCTTTCTGTTAACGTTCTGACAAAATGTGCCAGCCCTCCATGCTTAGGGTTGGGCGTGTAAAGTCACCGAACAGGCCTTGTGGTGACGTGTCTCAAATGGAACACTCGAGGCGTCATAAATCAGACCGGGTCACTTGAGCAGAAGAAAACAAAGGAGTAAACAAGCCCGATGGATGAGAGGTTCGAATTCGCTTGGATTCTGCTGAGAAGTCGCTTTGACGTCAAAGAGCCAGAGTGCATCGAATGTTCATTTTGTTGCTATAACAACAGCACCGTTGCTATAAACAACTCTGCCCAGGGGGCCGACGGAAGAGTGCTGATTCTCAGTCCGTGTCCAATGCTCATGGAAACATGTCCAGGTGTACGTGCGATTTGGCAGTGATTTTATTTTTATGAAATTAGATTTTTATTGACTCACTCTTTGTTTAAGCAAAAAAATGACCGCAATTCAGTTGCATGCTTTTTGTTTACGTATTGACAAAATGTGCCTGCCCTCCACTTAGCCGTCGGGCTTGTCTTGTGACCAAACAGGCTGTCTGCTGTGACGTGACTTAAATGGATCAGCGGAGGTTTCAAATTCTCCGGCAGCTACAGGTCTCAAAAAAGTTGGGACACTTGTAAAAAGGGGCTTTAAAAGCATTGAATTTCTAAGAGAATCAGCTGAAAGAACATTTAGCAAGTAATTAAGTTAACTGTCATCTGCTGCGCAACATGATTACTTATAAAAGGGTTGTCATTGAGAGGCTGAGTTTCTCAGAAGTAAAGATGGCCAGAAGCTCTCCCACCTGTGAAGGCTTGCATGAAAAAAAATGTTGAATACTTTAAAAACACTGCTCCTCGACGTTAAATTGCAAAAGCATTGAAGGCCTCATCATCTTCAGTACATGACATCATCAAAAGATTCAGAGTAACTGGAAAAGTCTCTGCGTGTAAGGGACTAGGCCGAAACCTTTAGTGGATGCCCTTTATCTTCGGACCCTCAGATGCCACTGCATCACTCACCGGCATGATTCTTGGGATTCTGCAATAACAGAGAAAGAAAAAACATCACTGATTATACCTAGAACTGCCACAAGGTCATTTTGACCTCCATTAGTCCCAGTGCAAAAGAATGTAAATGGACTATATAGCGGCTGACTATGGAGCTAGTCAGATTGGCAGCTCAAAGCACTTGACCATAGCCTAAATCCCTCACGTATGCCCATTTATGCAACACATTCATACACTGACGGCTACGCAAGGCAGTCAACTGTATCTTGGTTGACTGCATTTTGTTACTTTTTGAATGGTTTGCAGGCGCATATATAAGCCAGTTGCTGTCATGACGTCAGAATCAATTTGTTCTCCCATTTTGCAGGTAGAAATTGTGATTGTCACAGAGCTGTTCTTCTATTCATTTAGTTTATTTAGTAAGCTGGTTAGGATACAAGAAAAAGAAATGGATCAGAGGAAATGGATGAATGTAAGTCAGGCTTTGGCAATGCTTCAGGACATGAGTTCTTGTGAGTCAGATGGAGAAGAAATATCAGGGCTCAGTGATGCGTCTAGGTCTAGTGAATCCGACTCCGATTATGAAACTGAATTTGATCGTGAGCCACACGGTAAAGGTATCACAGCTGCTGGGCAAACTAAGCCTTTGATGCCAGGAAGGTCACCAAAACTGCATATTTATTCACGTCATAATGCTTAGGTTTCACTGCATAATTTCAAGTCCAAATACTTTGAAACATTTAAAATTAGCCACAATAGCAAAAAAATTGAAGTTTTAAAGCTCTGACCTCTATACTATTTAATCAATGAAGAATCTTAGCAAAACACCATTTATTGTCCTCCGAATTCTGAAAGTACTTTGAAATGCTTTCACTGAGGCAAGACCTCACAGCTTTAAAGTATTACAAAGAGTGGTGCATTTTTGTCAATAAAGAGGATTCAGTCATATTTCCACGTCATCCATGCCATGATGAGGGGAGACGCAGTAGCGCAGTGGAGAGCATGGGCTTGACTTGGGATGGAAAAATTCTGTGTTCAAGTCCTAGCCTTAGCCTGTGCAAAGTGTTTTCAGGTAAAACTCTTCACTTCCACACTGCCTCACTCTACCCAGGTGTACAAATGGGTACCAGCAAAATTGTCAGGGAAACTTGACTGAGAGCAGTGGGAGAACCCGAGTTGGACTAGTGTCCCATCGAGGGGGTTTAGCAATACTCCTATTTGCTTCATGTCACAGAAACCAGGGTTAAACACAGGCCTGGTGGGCCTCCAGGCATGACCTCCACGCCTGGTTAGAAATAGTTTTTATTCCATCTGAGCAGCTGCTCATTTTGTAAACAAGAACGGCACTTGGTAGAGCTCATACCTCCGCCATGCCCACATGTAAGTATTATTGGTTCTGGATCCAGGAGAGTATCATCCAGACCAACAACAGCTGTGATTAGTTCCTCTTTAAGGGCAGATTCTATTCAGTGCTGAAATTTTATGAAAATCTGTTCATTACATAAGGACATTCCGAATATAAGACGATTCTGGATATGAGACTACTCCCCTTTCTCAAGTCATATTTTGACAAAATCTTGTTTTAGTCACTAAAGAATAATAATCATCGCAAAAATTTCTTTGAAAATACTGATAAAACAAACTGGAAGAAAAACCAATATTAAAGATTGCAGGCTGTTGTTTTGCGCCATCTATTGTTGTGAACATGTATTGAGTATAGACATAAAACGCACACACAGGAGGACTGTTATTGTTGGAAGCCACGGAAAATACGACGACCCCATTTCTCCGCTGTGACGTGTCTTTAATGGAACGGCGGAGGCGTCAAAGATAAAACAGGGTCACTTGAGCAAAAGGAGAGGAAATAGTAAACATGCCCGATGGACGAGAGATGCTAATTTACTGAGATTCCGCTGAGAAGTCACTGTTATGTCAAAGACGCAGAGTGCATCGTATGCCTGTTCCGTGGATATATAAAAAGCACCGTTGCCATAAACATATCTCCCCAGCGGGCCACGGAACGAAGTAGATTCCCAGTCCGTTGTGGAAACATATACTGGTGTACGTGCGATTAGGTAGTGATTGTTTAAAAATTTCATTTGATTTCATTTGACACACTCTTTTTACTTGAACAAAAGATTGACCGCGATTCCGTACCATGCTTTCTGTTAACGTTCTGACAAAATGTGCCAGCCCTCCATGCTTAGGGTTGGGCGTGTAAAGTCACCGAACAGGCCTTGTGGTGACGTGTCTCAAATGGAACACTCGAGGCGTCATAAATCAGACCGGGTCACTTGAGCAGAAGAAAACAAAGGAGTAAACAAGCCCGATGGATGAGAGGTTCGAATTCGCTTGGATTCTGCTGAGAAGTCGCTTTGACGTCAAAGAGCCAGAGTGCATCGAATGTTCATTTTGTTGCTATAACAACAGCACCGTTGCTATAAACAACTCTGCCCAGGGGGCCGACGGAAGAATGCTGATTCTCAGTCCGTGTCCAATGCTCATGGAAACATGTCCAGGTGTACGTGCGATTTGGCAGTGATTTTATTTTTATGAAATTAGATTTTTATTGACTCACTCTTTGTTTAAGCAAAAAAATGACCGCAATTCAGTTGCATGCTTTTTGTTTACGTATTGACAAAATGTGCCTGCCCTCCACTTAGCCGTCGGGCTTGTCTTGTGACCAAACAGGCTGTCTGCTGTGACGTGACTTAAATGGATCAGCGGAGGTTTCAAATTCTCCGGCAGCTACAGGTCTCAAAAAAGTTGGGACACTTGTAAAAAGGGGCTTTAAAAGCATTGAATTTCTAAGAGAATCAGCTGAAAGAACATTTAGCAAGTAATTAAGTTAACTGTCATCTGCTGCGCAACATGATTACTTATAAAAGGGTTGTCATTGAGAGGCTGAGTTTCTCAGAAGTAAAGATGGCCAGAAGCTCTCCCACCTGTGAAGGCTTGCATGAAAAAAAATGTTGAATACTTTAAAAACACTGCTCCTCGACGTTAAATTGCAAAAGCATTGAAGGTCTCATCATCTTCAGTACATGACATCATCAAAAGATTCAGAGTAACTGGAAAAGTCTCTGCGTGTAAGGGACTAGGCCGAAACCTTTAGTGGATGCCCTTTATCTTCGGACCCTCAGATGCCACTGCATCACTCACCGGCATGATTCTTGGGATTCTGCAATAACAGAGAAAGAAAAAACATCACTGATTATACCTAGAACTGCCACAAGGTCATTTTGACCTCCATTAGTCCCAGTGCAAAAGAAAGTAAATGGACTATATAGCGGCTGACTATGGAGCTAGTCAGATTGGCAGCTCAAAGCACTTGACCATAGCCTAAATCCCTCACGTATGCCCATTTATGCAACACATTCATACACTGACGGCTACGCAAGGCAGTCAACTGTATCTTGGTTGACTGCATTTTGTTACTTTTTGAATGGTGTGCAGGCGCATATATAAGCCAGTTGCTGTCATGACGTCAGAATCAATTTGTTCTCCCATTTTGCAGGTAGAAATTGTGATTGTCACAGAGCTGTTCTTCTATTCATTTAGTTTATTTAGTAAGCTGGTTAGGATACAAGAAAAAGAAATGGATCAGAGGAAATGGATGAATGTAAGTCAGGCTTTGGCAATGCTTCAGGACATGAGTTCTTGTGAGTCAGATGGAGAAGAAATATCAGGGCTCAGTGATGCGTCTAGGTCTAGTGAATCCGACTCCGATTATGAAACTGAATTTGATCGTGAGCCACATGGTAAAGGTATCACAGCTGCTGGGCAAACTAAGCCTTTGATGCCAGGAAGGTCACCAAAACTGCATATTTATTCACGTCATAATGCTTAGGTTTCACTGCATAATTTCAAGTCCAAATACTTTGAAACATTTAAAATTAGCCACAATAGCAAAAAAATTGAAGTTTTAAAGCTCTGACCTCTATACTATTTAATCAATGAAGAATCTTAGCAAAACACCATTTATTGTCCTCCGAATTCTGAAAGTACTTTGAAATGCTTTCACTGAGGCAAGACCTCACAGCTTTAAAGTATTACAAAGAGTGGTGCATTTTTGTCAATAAAGAGGATTCAGTCATATTTCCACGTCATCCATGCCATGATGAGGGGAGACGCAGTAGCGCAGTGGAGAGCATGGGCTTGACTTGGGATGGAAAAATTCTGTGTTCAAGTCCTAGCCTTAGCCTGTGCAAAGTGTTTTCAGGTAAAACTCTTCACTTCCACACTGCCTCACTCTACCCAGGTGTACAAATGGGTACCAGCAAAATTGTCAGGGAAACTTGACTGAGAGCAGTGGGAGAACCCGAGTTGGACTAGTGTCCCATCGAGGGGGTTTAGCAATACTCCTATTTGCTTCATGTCACAGAAACCAGGGTTAAACACAGGCCTGGTGGGCCTTCAGGCATGACCTCCACGCCTGGTTAGAAATAGTTTTTATTCCGTCTGAGCAGCTGCTCATTTTGTAAACAAGAAGGGCACTTGGTAGAGCTCATACCTCCGCCATGCCCACATGTAAGTATTATTGGTTCTGGATCCAGGAGAGTATCATCCAGACCAACAACAGCTGTGATTAGTTCCTCTTTTAGGGCAGATTCTATTCAGTGCTGAAATTTTATGAAAATCTGTTCATTACATAAGGACATTCCGAATATAAGACGATTCTGGATATGAGACTACTCCCCTTTCTCAAGTCATATTTTGGAAAAAATAGGGTTTTGATGACAAAATCTTGTTTTAGTCACTAAAGAATAATAATCATCGCAAAAATTTCTTTGAAAATACTGATAAAACAAACTGGAAGAAAAACCAATATTAAAGATTGCAGGCTGTTGTTTTGCGCCATCTATTGTTGTGAACATGTATTGAGTATAGACATAAAACGCACACACAGGAGGACTGTTATTGTTGGAAGCCACGGAAAATACGACGACCCCATTTCTCCGCCCTGACGTGTCTTTAATGGAACGGCGGAGGCGTCAAAGATAAAACAGGGTCACTTGAGCAAAAGGAGAGGAAATAGTAAACATGCCCGATGGACGAGAGATGCTAATTTACTGAGATTCCGCTGAGAAGTCACTGTTATGTCAAAGACGCAGAGTGCATCGTATGCCTGTTCCGTGGATATATAAAAAGCACCGTTGCCATAAACATATCTCCCCAGCGGGCCACGGAACGAAGTAGATTCCCAGTCCGTTGTGGAAACATATACTGGTGTACGTGCGATTAGGTAGTGATTGTTTAAAAATTTCATTTGATTTCATTTGACACACTCTTTTTACTTGAACAAAAGATTGACCGCGATTCCGTACCATGCTTTCTGTTAACGTTCTGACAAAATGTGCCAGCCCTCCATGCTTAGGGTTGGGCGTGTAAAGTCACCGAACAGGCCTTGTGGTGACGTGTCTCAAATGGAACACTCGAGGCGTCATAAATCAGACCGGGTCACTTGAGCAGAAGAAAACAAAGGAGTAAACAAGCCCGATGGATGAGAGGTTCGAATTCGCTTGGATTCTGCTGAGAAGTCGCTTTGACGTCAAAGAGCCAGAGTGCATCGAATGTTCATTTTGTTGCTATAACAACAGCACCGTTGCTATAAACAACTCTGCCCAGGGGGCCGACGGAAGAGTGCTGATTCTCAGTCCGTGTCCAATGCTCATGGAAACATGTCCAGGTGTACGTGCGATTTGGCAGTGATTTTATTTTTATGAAATTAGATTTTTATTGACTCACTCTTTGTTTAAGCAAAAAAATGACCGCAATTCAGTTGCATGCTTTTTGTTTACGTATTGACAAAATGTGCCTGCCCTCCACTTAGCCGTCGGGCTTGTCTTGTGACCAAACAGGCTGTCTGCTGTGACGTGACTTAAATGGATCAGCGGAGGTTTCAAATTCTCCGGCAGCTACAGGTCTCAAAAAAGTTGGGACACTTGTAAAAAGGGGCTTTAAAAGCTTTGAATTTCTAAGAGAATCAGCTGAAAGAACATTTAGCAAGTAATTAAGTTAACTGTCATCTGCTGCGCAACATGATTACTTATAAAAGGGTTGTCATTGAGAGGCTGAGTTTCTCAGAAGTAAAGATGGCCAGAAGCTCTCCCACCTGTGAAGGCTTGCATGAAAAAAAATGTTGAATACTTTAAAAACACTGCTCCTCGACGTTAAATTGCAAAAGCATTGAAGGTCTCATCATCTTCAGTACATGACATCATCAAAAGATTCAGAGTAACTGGAAAAGTCTCTGCGTGTAAGGGACTAGGCCGAAACCTTTAGTGGATGCCCTTTATCTTCGGACCCTCAGATGCCACTGCATCACTCACCGGCATGATTCTTGGGATTCTGCAATAACAGAGAAAGAAAAAACATCACTGATTATACCTAGAACTGCCACAAGGTCATTTTGACCTCCATTAGTCCCAGTGCAAAAGAATGTAAATGGACTATATAGCGGCTGACTATGGAGCTAGTCAGATTGGCAGCTCAAAGCACTTGACCATAGCCTAAATTCCTCACGTATGCCCATTTATGCAACACATTCATACACTGACGGCTACGCAAGGCAGTCAACTGTATCTTGGTTGACTGCATTTTGTTACTTTTTGAATGGTGTGCAGGCGCATATATAAGCCAGTTGCTGTCATGACGTCAGAATCAATTTGTTCTCCCATTTTGCAGGTAGAAATTGTGATTGTCACAGAGCTGTTCTTCTATTCATTTAGTTTATTTAGTAAGCTGGTTAGGATACAAGAAAAAGAAATGGATCAGAGGAAATGGATGAATGTAAGTCAGGCTTTGGCAATGCTTCAGGACATGAGTTCTTGTGAGTCAGATGGAGAAGAAATATCAGGGCTCAGTGATGCGTCTAGGTCTAGTGAATCCGACTCCGATTATGAAACTGAATTTGATCGTGAGCCACACGGTAAAGGTATCACAGCTGCTGGGCAAACTAAGCCTTTGATGCCAGGAAGGTCACCAAAACTGCATATTTATTCACGTCATAATGCTTAGGTTTCACTGCATAATTTCAAGTCCAAATACTTTGAAACATTTAAAATTAGCCACAATAGCAAAAAAATTGAAGTTTTAAAGCTCTGACCTCTATACTATTTAATCAATGAAGAATCTTAGCAAAACACCATTTATTGTCCTCCGAATTCTGAAAGTACTTTGAAATGCTTTCACTGAGGCAAGACCTCACAGCTTTAAAGTATTACAAAGAGTGGTGCATTTTTGTCAATAAAGAGGATTCAGTCATATTTCCACGTCATCCATGCCATGATGAGGGGAGACGCAGTAGCGCAGTGGAGAGCATGGGCTTGACTTGGGATGGAAAAATTCTGTGTTCAAGTCCTAGCCTTAGCCTGTGCAAAGTGTTTTCAGGTAAAACTCTTCACTTCCACACTGCCTCACTCTACCCAGGTGTACAAATGGGTACCAGCAAAATTGTCAGGGAAACTTGACTGAGAGCAGTGGGAGAACCCGAGTTGGACTAGTGTCCCATCGAGGGGGTTTAGCAATACTCCTATTTGCTTCATGTCACAGAAACCAGGGTTAAACACAGGCCTGGTGGGCCTCCAGGCATGACCTCCACGCCTGGTTAGAAATGGTTTTTATTCCGTCTGAGCAGCTGCTCATTTTGTAAACAAGAAGGGCACTTGGTAGAGCTCATACCTCCGCCATGCCCACATGTAAGTATTATTGGTTCTGGATCCAGGAGAGTATCATCCAGACCAACAACAGCTGTGATTAGTTCCTCTTTTAGGGCAGATTCTATTCAGTGCTGAAATTTTATGAAAATCTGTTCATTACATAAGGACATTCCGAATATAAGACGATTCTGGATATGAGACTACTCCCCTTTCTCAAGTCATATTTTGGAAAAAATAGGGTTTTGATGACAAAATCTTGTTTTAGTCACTAAAGAATAATAATCATCGCAAAAATTTCTTTGAAAATACTGATAAAACAAACTGGAAGAAAAACCAATATTAAAGATTGCAGGCTGTTGTTTTGCGCCATCTATTGTTGTGAACATGTATTGAGTATAGACATAAAACGCACACACAGGAGGACTGTTATTGTTGGAAGCCACGGAAAATACGACGACCCCATTTCTCCGCTGTGACGTGTCTTTAATGGAACGGCGGAGGCGTCAAAGATAAAACAGGGTCACTTGAGCAAAAGGAGAGGAAATAGTAAACATGCCCGATGGACGAGAGATGCTAATTTACTGAGATTCCGCTGAGAAGTCACTGTTATGTCAAAGACGCAGAGTGCATCGTATGCCTGTTCCGTGGATATATAAAAAGCACCGTTGCCATAAACATATCTCCCCAGCGGGCCACGGAACGAAGTAGATTCCCAGTCCGTTGTGGAAACATATACTGGTGTACGTGCGATTAGGTAGTGATTGTTTTAAAATTTCATTTGATTTCATTTGACACACTCTTTTTACTTGAACAAAAGATTGACCGCGATTCCGTACCATGCTTTCTGTTAACGTTCTGACAAAATGTGCCAGCCCTCCATGCTTAGGGTTGGGCGTGTAAAGTCACCGAACAGGCCTTGTGGTGACGTGTCTCAAATGGAACACTCGAGGCGTCATAAATCAGACCGGGTCACTTGAGCAGAAGAAAACAAAGGAGTAAACAAGCCCGATGGATGAGAGGTTCGAATTCGCTTGGATTCTGCTGAGAAGTCGCTTTGACGTCAAAGAGCCAGAGTGCATCGAATGTTCATTTTGTTGCTATAACAACAGCACCGTTGCTATAAACAACTCTGCCCAGGGGGCCGACGGAAGAGTGCTGATTCTCAGTCCGTGTCCAATGCTCATGGAAACATGTCCAGGTGTACGTGCGATTTGGCAGTGATTTTATTTTTATGAAATTAGATTTTAATTGACTCACTCTTTGTTTAAGCAAAAAAATGACCGCAATTCAGTTGCATGCTTTTTGTTTACGTATTGACAAAATGTGCCTGCCCTCCACTTAGCCGTCGGGCTTGTCTTGTGACCAAACAGGCTGTCTGCTGTGACGTGACTTAAATGGATCAGCGGAGGTTTCAAATTCTCCGGCAGCTACAGGTCTCAAAAAAGTTGGGACACTTGTAAAAAGGGGCTTTAAAAGCATTGAATTTCTAAGAGAATCAGCTGAAAGAACATTTAGCAAGTAATTAAGTTAACTGTCATCTGCTGCGCAACATGATTACTTATAAAAGGGTTGTCATTGAGAGGCTGAGTTTCTCAGAAGTAAAGATGGCCAGAAGCTCTCCCACCTGTGAAGGCTTGCATGAAAAAAAATGTTGAATACTTTAAAAACACTGCTCCTCGACGTTAAATTGCAAAAGCATTGAAGGTCTCATCATCTTCAGTACATGACATCATCAAAAGATTCAGAGTAACTGGAAAAATCTCTGCGTGTAAGGGACTAGGCCGAAACCTTTACTGGATGCCCTTTATCTTCGGACCCTCAGATGCCACTGCATCACTCACCGGCATGATTTTTGGGATTCTGCAATAACAGAGAAAGAAAAAACATCACTGATTATACCTAGAACTGCCACAAGGTCATTTTGACCTCCATTAGTCCCAGTGCAAAAGAATGTAAATGGACTATATAGTGGCTGACTATGGAGCTAGTCAGATTGGCAGCTCAAAGCACTTGACCATAGCCTAAATCCCTCACGTATGCCCATTTATGCAACACATTCATTACACTGACGGCTACGCAAGGCAGTCAACTGCATCTTGGTTGACTGCATTTTGTTACTTTTTGAATGGTGTGCAGGCGCATATATAAGCCAGTTGCTGTCATGACGTCAGAATCAATTTGTTCTCCCATTTTGCAGGTAGAAATTGTGATTGTCACAGAGCTGTTCTTCTATTCATTTAGTTTATTTAGTAAGCTGGTTAGGATACAAGAAAAAGAAATGGATCAGAGGAAATGGATGAATGTAAGTCAGGCTTTGGCAATGCTTCAGGACATGAGTTCTTGTGAGTCAGATGGAGAAGAAATATCAGGGCTCAGTGATGCGTCTAGGTCTAGTGAATCCGACTCCGATTATGAAACTGAATTTGATCGTGAGCCGCACGGTAAAGGTATCACAGCTGCTGGGCAAACTAAGCCTTTGATGCCAGGAAGGTCACCAAAACTGCATATTTATTCACGTCATAATGCTTAGGTTTCACTGCATAATTTCAAGTCCAAATACTTTGAAACATTTAAAATTAGCCACAATAGCAAAAAAATTGAAGTTTTAAAGCTCTGACCTCTATACTATTTAATCAATGAAGAATCTTAGCAAAACACCATTTATTGTCCTCCGAATTCTGAAAGTACTTTGAAATGCTTTCACTGAGGCAAGACCTCACAGCTTTAAAGTATTACAAAGAGTGGTGCATTTTTGTCAATAAAGAGGATTCAGTCATATTTCCACGTCATCCATGCCATGATGAGGGGAGACGCAGTAGCGCAGTGGAGAGCATGGGCTTGACTTGGGATGGAAAAATTCTGTGTTCAAGTCCTTGCCTTAGCCTGTGCAAAGTGTTTTCAGGTAAAACTCTTCACTTCCACACTGCCTCACTCTACCCAGGTGTACAAATGGGTACCAGCAAAATTGTCAGGGAAACTTGACTGAGAGCAGTGGGAGAACCCGAGTTGGACTAGTGTCCCATCGAGGGGGTTTAGCAATACTCCTATTTGCTTCATGTCACAGAAACCAGGGTTAAACACAGGCCTGGTGGGCCTCCAGGCATGACCTCCACGCCTGGTTAGAAATAGTTTTTATTCCGTCTGAGCAGCTGCTCATTTTGTAAACAAGAACGGCACTTGGTAGAGCTCATACCTCCGCCATGCCCACATGTAAGTATTATTGGTTCTGGATCCAGGAGAGTATCATCCAGACCAACAACAGCTGTGATTAGTTCCTCTTTTAGGGCAGATTCTATTCAGTGCTGAAATTTTATGAAAATCTGTTCATTACATAAGGACATTCCGAATATAAGACGATTCTGGATATGAGACTACTCCCCTTTCTCAAGTCATATTTTGGAAAAAATAGGGTTTTGATGACAAAATCTTGTTTTAGTCACTAAAGAATAATAATCATCGCAAAAATTTCTTTGAAAATACTGATAAAACAAACTGGAAGAAAAACCAATATTAAAGATTGCAGGCTGTTGTTTTGCGCCATCTATTGTTGTGAACATGTATTGAGTATAGACATAAAACGCACACACAGGAGGACTGTTATTGTTGGAAGCCACGGAAAATACGACGACCCCATTTCTCCGCTGTGACGTGTCTTTAATGGAACGGCGGAGGCGTCAAAGATAAAACAGGGTCACTTGAGCAAAAGGAGAGGAAATAGTAAACATGCCCGATGGACGAGAGATGCTAATTTACTGAGATTCCGCTGAGAAGTCACTGTTATGTCAAAGACGCAGAGTGCATCGTATGCCTGTTCCGTGGATATATAAAAAGCACCGTTGCCATAAACATATCTCCCCAGCGGGCCACGGAACGAAGTAGATTCCCAGTCCGTTGTGGAAACATATACTGGTGTACGTGCGATTAGGTAGTGATTGTTTTAAAATTTCATTTGATTTCATTTGACACACTCTTTTTACTTGAACAAAAGATTGACCGCGATTCCGTACCATGCTTTCTGTTAACGTTCTGACAAAATGTGCCAGCCCTCCATGCTTAGGGTTGGGCGTGTAAAGTCACCGAACAGGCCTTGTGGTGACGTGTCTCAAATGGAACACTCGAGGCGTCATAAATCAGACCGGGTCACTTGAGCAGAAGAAAACAAAGGAGTAAACAAGCCCGATGGATGAGAGGTTCGAATTCGCTTGGATTCTGCTGAGAAGTCGCTTTGACGTCAAAGAGCCAGAGTGCATCGAATGTTCATTTTGTTGCTATAACAACAGCACCGTTGCTATAAACAACTCTGCCCAGGGGGCCGACGGAAGAGTGCTGATTCTCAGTCCGTGTCCAATGCTCATGGAAACATGTCCAGGTGTACGTGCGATTTGGCAGTGATTTTATTTTTATGAAATTAGATTTTTATTGACTCACTCTTTGTTTAAGCAAAAAAATGACCGCAATTCAGTTGCATGCTTTTTGTTTACGTATTGACAAAATGTGCCTGCCCTCCACTTAGCCGTCGGGCTTGTCTTGTGACCAAACAGGCTGTCTGCTGTGACGTGACTTAAATGGATCAGCGGAAATTTCAAATTCTCCGGCAGCTACAGGTCTCAAAAAAGTTGGGACACTTGTAAAAAGGGGCTTTAAAAGCATTGAATTTCTAAGAGAATCAGCTGAAAGAACATTTAGCAAGTAATTAAGTTAACTGTCATCTGCTGCGCAACATGATTACTTATAAAAGGGTTGTCATTGAGAGGCTGAGTTTCTCAGAAGTAAAGATGGCCAGAAGCTCTCCCACCTGTGAAGGCTTGCATGAAAAAAAATGTTGAATACTTTAAAAACACTGCTCCTCGACGTTAAATTGCAAAAGCATTGAAGGTCTCATCATCTTCAGTACATGACATCATCAAAAGATTCAGAGTAACTGGAAAAATCTCTGCGTGTAAGGGACTAGGCCGAAACCTTTACTGGATGCCCTTTATCTTCGGACCCTCAGATGCCACTGCATCGCTCACCGGCATGATTTTTGGGATTCTGCAATAACAGAGAAAGAAAAAACATCACTGATTATACCTAGAACTGCCACAAGGTCATTTTGACCTCCATTAGTCCCAGTGCAAAAGAATGTAAATGGACTATATAGCGGCTGACTATGGAGCTAGTCAGATTGGCAGCTCAAAGCACTTGACCATAGCCTAAATCCCTCACGTATGCCCATTTATGCAACACATTCATTACACTGACGGCTACGCAAGGCAGTCAACTGCATCTTGGTTGACTGCATTTTGTTACTTTTTGAATGGTGTGCAGGCGCATATATAAGCCAGTTGCTGTCATGACGTCAGAATCAATTTGTTCTCCCATTTTGCAGGTAGAAATTGTGATTGTCACAGAGCTGTTCTTCTATTCATTTAGTTTATTTAGTAAGCTGGTTAGGATACAAGAAAAAGAAATGGATCAGAGGAAATGGATGAATGTAAGTCAGGCTTTGGCAATGCTTCAGGACATGAGTTCTTGTGAGTCAGATGGAGAAGAAATATCAGGGCTCAGTGATGCGTCTAGGTCTAGTGAATCCGACTCCGATTATGAAACTGAATTTGATCGTGAGCCACACGGTAAAGGTATCACAGCTGCTGGGCAAACTAAGCCTTTGATGCCAGGAAGGTCACCAAAACTGCATATTTATTCACGTCATAATGCTTAGGTTTCACTGCATAATTTCAAGTCCAAATACTTTGAAACATTTAAAATTAGCCACAATAGCAAAAAAATTGAAGTTTTAAAGCTCTGACCTCTATACTATTTAATCAATGAAGAATCTTAGCAAAACACCATTTATTGTCCTCCGAATTCTGAAAGTACTTTGAAATGCTTTCACTGAGGCAAGACCTCACAGCTTTAAAGTATTACAAAGAGTGGTGCATTTTTGTCAATAAAGAGGATTCAGTCATATTTCCACGTCATCCATGCCATGATGAGGGGAGACGCAGTAGCGCAGTGGAGAGCATGGGCTTGACTTGGGATGGAAAAATTCTGTGTTCAAGTCCTTGCCTTAGCCTGTGCAAAGTGTTTTCAGGTAAAACTCTTCACTTCCACACTGCCTCACTCTACCCAGGTGTACAAATGGGTACCAGCAAAATTGTCAGGGAAACTTGACTGAGAGCAGTGGGAGAACCCGAGTTGGACTAGTGTCCCATCGAGGGGGTTTAGCAATACTCCTATTTGCTTCATGTCACAGAAACCAGGGTTAAACACAGGCCTGGTGGGCCTCCAGGCATGACCTCCACGCCTGGTTAGAAATAGTTTTTATTCCGTCTGAGCAGCTGCTCATTTTGTAAACAAGAACGGCACTTGGTAGAGCTCATACCTCCGCCATGCCCACATGTAAGTATTATTGGTTCTGGATCCAGGAGAGTATCATCCAGACCAACAACAGCTGTGATTAGTTCCTCTTTTAGGGCAGATTCTATTCAGTGCTGAAATTTTATGAAAATCTGTTCATTACATAAGGACATTCCGAATATAAGACGATTCTGGATATGAGACTACTCCCCTTTCTCAAGTCATATTTTGGAAAAAATAGGGTTTTGATGACAAAATCTTGTTTTAGTCACTAAAGAATAATAATCATCGCAAAAATTTCTTTGAAAATACTGATAAAACAAACTGGAAGAAAAACCAATATTAAAGATTGCAGGCTGTTGTTTTGCGCCATCTATTGTTGTGAACATGTATTGAGTATAGACATAAAACGCACACACAGGAGGACTGTTATTGTTGGAAGCCTAGTCCACGGAAAATACGACGACCCCATTTCTCCGCTGTGACGTGTCTTTAATGGAACGGCGGAGGCGTCAAAGATAAAACAGGGTCACTTGAGCAAAAGGAGAGGAAATAGTAAACATGCCCGATGGACGAGAGATGCTAATTTACTGAGATTCCGCTGAGAAGTCACTGTTATGTCAAAGACGCAGAGTGCATCGTATGCCTGTTCCGCGGATATATAAAAAGCACCGTTGCCATAAACATATCTCCCCAGCGGGCCACGGAACGAAGTAGATTCCCAGTCCGTTGTGGAAACATATACTGGTGTACGTGCGATTAGGTAGTGATTGTTTTAAAATTTCATTTGATTTCATTTGACACACTCTTTTTACTTGAACAAAAGATTGACCGCGATTCCGTACCATGCTTTCTGTTAACGTTCTGACAAAATGTGCCAGCCCTCCATGCTTAGGGTTGGGCGTGTAAAGTCACCGAACAGGCCTTGTGGTGACGTGTCTCAAATGGAACAGTCGAGGCGTCATAAATCAGACCGGGTCACTTGAGCAGAAGAAAACAAAGGAGTAAACAACCCAGCGAGCATTTTTAGGACTAATATACGTCTAATAGACGTCTATACGTCACCAAGACGCCGCGTCTAAAAATGGTGTAATAATGGTGCAGAAATGAAAGTTTTTTAGACGTCTATATTTAGACTAGACGTCTATTAGACGTCTAAACAACGTCTATGTATAGACGTGTGTCTATATATAGACGTCTAAAAAACGTCTATGTATAAACTTGTTTATATATAGACGTCTAAACAACGTCTATATATCGACACACGTCTATACATGGACGTTGAAACAAACGCTAATAGACGACTAAATATACACGTCTATATATAGACGTGGTTTATACGTTCATATTTAGACCTAATCTATACGAGGGTTATATAGACTATAGACATTTACTAGACGACCATTAAAAACGATAATAAAATTGTATATTAATACTTATTTATAAATACTGATTTAGTATTAAAACATTCGCAAGCAACCTTTAAAAGACCCAAAATGATATTTGGACCAATCTTACAGACCAAACTTTGCTTGTTGTCCGTACCTTGATGGTTGTGTTGATGTATCCAGGCTGATCTGACAGTTAATTAGCATAACGTTGGTTCTCGGTCATCATTATATAAGAGCATCAATACAAAGTGCAATAGAATGAAAAACATTAAATTGTTGAGAATTTATTTTTATTGTGATTTTGTCTAAACAATATAAAATATATAAATATATAAAATACAACATTTGGCAAACAGTATAAACAACAGTGCAAAGAACAGTGCATAAATAAAATTTAAGACAACATGTGTAAACAATAGAACATATAACTTTTAAATAACAAAATCAGGAACAGTGCAAAAACAATTAATTTATTTCTTGAACCCCCCTCCACCAGATCGGGCTGGCGCCTGTTTAAAATGTTCGCCCATTGCAGTTTGAATCTCGGCTTCAGTTGCGCCACTGAATGTCTTCAGCACAGCTTCTGCAATTGTGGAAGGGGAAAAGGAAACGGGAGTGGGGGAGAAGCCATATACACCATTTATACATCACATCACGCATTCATAGGAGCAATTAACAAAGACCTAGTTCGATGCGCTCATATTCTTACCAGAAACAATTGAACAGAAGACGGTGGACTTGAACCTCCTCTTTCCTTGAGTCCCACCACCCAGCATGTTGAAATGGCGCATCAGAGCGTTGGTGAAAAGTCTGAAACATGCAAATATAATAAAAGGTGTTACTCGAACATCATTTTAACCTTTTCACGTATTGTTTGTTCTATAGTTTTGTGTTTTCAATTTGTATTCATACCTGTCAAGGACCTTCCTGGTGCAGGACCTGACGTCCCTCCCTCCAATGCATGCCAGCTTCTTGATCTGTAAGATATAACAAATTATTGATAGTGTCAAATATTTTGAATTGTTATTTAAAGGATCTATATTTGATTTACCATTGAAGTCCTCAAAGTCTTCCGCTTCTCCAGTTCCCCTGACATTCTGTCAAACTCCTCCACCGAAGATAGCGGTAACACTCCCTCTTCATCACTCTCTGACCCCCGGTTCAGCATCTTGAGTTGGTCGAGAATTTTTAAAAGGGTCTCAACCACCACCTTTTGAAACACTGAATAAAACAAATTTAGTAATGACAAAAACTTTCATTCGTAAAGACAGAACAGACGTTTTTTGAGTTATTTTAAACAATAGTTCCATAATTACTTTTCTCCGTCATCGGGTATTCATACGTCCTCTTCTTTGCGGCTAAAATTAAGGAAGAAACAATAAATGGATACTGGATGAAAGGCTTCATTCTGGGTGAAGTAATATTTCATTACAACTTCATAATTCGCCAGACAGGTAAAAATCACTACCAAGCTGGATAAAAATGTACCTCTGATACGTGGACTTCTTTGGCGCCGACTTGCTGAGGCTGAAAGACACAGCAATTAGAAATCATACTAGCAACATCCCAATGAAATATTACACTAAAAGTGAATTAGTACCTTGTGGAGTACGGCGAACAGAATGCCTGGGTTCAAATTCGGGAGTCAGAGGCTCTGTTGGGAAGATATAAGGAAACACTCAGTTTACCAGTTATATAATCAGTACTGATAATCCATTACTCTCTTATCTTGAGTCCTTTTTCCATGGGCACAAGAAAATGTTGAGGGTAAAACAATGTTGATACAACAAGTTCATTAAAACACACGAATATCATCACTGTTCAAGGATCTAAAAATCTAACTTTGGGTTTGACAACTGGGGATATCTGACGCGTCACTACAAGAAGGTGGAAAGTAGGATAATTAAACATCTAATCTTGTCAATGCCATCCCAAAATGTCTACTTGGCCATGTAAACTTACCGTTTGATTTCCTTGAAATCACAAGCCTGGCTACCTGTGACAATCTTTTATTGATATCTGAAAACAATTAAAGGCAAATTAAATTTCAAATTCTTACACTAGAAATTGGAACAGCTGCTTTGATGAATCATTTTTTACCCTTTGGAGTCACTGGCCGGGTCCGAAGAGGAGTCCTTCGTCTACGTTCATCTGCTTGGAGCAAAAGCAACACAATTTAAACCTTTTCATTACACCATTAGTCATATGCTGCATATGCTGTACAGTTTTGAAAACAATGACAATATTAATGACATTTTACACTTTGAAATACGTCTACAATATGCGAGATATTATTATTGAAATAAACAGAAGGGCGAGGGCAGCAAAACAAATGAAAGTTCTTATTTACATTAAACATTGTGATGGGGATGCTTTAATCTCTAACAGTGGTTCTCAACTTGTGGTATGCGTACCACTGGTGGTATTATATATATATTTTTTTTCTGAGGTGGTACTTGGCATGAAAAGCATGATATCTATAACAGTTTTACCTTGTGGGGTCGATCCGCGAGTCTGTATTGGACTCCGTCTACCAGCCCTGCCATGGACTACAGGGGTAGTCTGCGCTTGATAATTCGGAGTAACTGCTGTAAAGGTGAAGATGATGTGCATGTATTAATCTGACTATGTTCATAATCACCTCACTAATATCTATTAATATGCAGACAGGGGCAGTGAAAAAAACTGACTGCTCAATGCTATTTTTAATATTATACCTGGTGGTGTCCATCCAGGAGTTTGTCGTAAACGCCTTTGACTACCTCCCCTGCCATGAGGCACTGGCGTCCTCTGTCCATGATCAACAGCTGCCATAGAATTAATAAAAGTTATTCATCTGTGGTGTGGACCATAGTCTATTTGACCACACTTTTCTATATGTTGAGGGGGGATAAAGACATCGAAAGTTGGCTTACATAATTAGCGATATATGGTGTACAGATTACAACAACATTATTGCACAGGTAGCCAAAAGGGGTATGGTTACAATTCAATTAACATTACATTCATACCTGGTGTGGATGTTTGTTTCGGAGCAGACAGGACAGTGTTTGGACTTGGAATCGATCCATCAGGGGAATCGCCTGGGGAGGATATTAATTGAATATGTACATTGTTACAATCAATTTAAATGGCAAGTACTGTTAATGCAAGCCCTTTTGTTATATTTCTATCAAAAGTACGAATTTTAAACTCACAGGGCAGCTGCGTAACATCATCATCATCTTGCGGTGGCTTCCATGCTAATTAAAAAGAAGGGGGGGGGGGGGGGGGTAAAATTGTATGAAACAATGTTCGGAACTCCAACCATTTCTTTTTTCTTCATGCTCACTCTTACATTTAGAAAGCTCAGCATCTGTGGTGTCACAAGACGATTCAAAAAGATCCTCTGAATAGGGCATCTCTGTGTCTGAAAGGACAATAAATTTGTTATACAATTCAAGTTTTAAAAATGCTATATTGGACACCTTATATTGAAATGAAATCATTAACTATAGCACATCTAGTGCAGAGAATTATTTAAATTCCAAAAAAGGGTTTACAGGAAAATTGCTAATGAATCAAATCCAATTTCATCAAAGGAGGTCAAGCGGTTTGTCTTAAGCGGAGTCAAGATACCACACTGGAAGCCAAGGAGTCCATCTGCCATTATGTGTAATCGACATTGGTTCAACATTTTGCAGTTTGATAGAAGATCCCAAAACAAATCTAAATGTGTGATTATGAGAAAGACACAGACAGACAGACAGACAGACAGAACTCACTAGGAATAGTAGGGGGGGCAGTTCCTCTCCCTGGTGCTTTATCGTGTCCTGTAGCAATAAGGTTAATTTGGTGTCAGTAGTTTGTGGTGCTGGCAGTAGCCCTGTTTAAGGATCGTCTTATAAAGAAGCATACATTAATGTAAATAACTGATAGGAATCAGAACACATAGAAGATCAGAGCATTGAAGTTGCTTGGTGAATTAGGATATGAAATTTGAATTACCTTTTGAGGGCACTGTGTGGGACCCCTTCCTAAATTTTTTGGGGGGTGAAGGATAGCTGGGACCTAGAAACCAATGGCATGTACATATAAATTTCAAAAATGAATGTATCAATATGTTATGCAAATGTGTGTGTTGTGTCCATATATATTTGTATAGTATGTGATTACCTTCAACACAGTCAGGGAAGGTCTTCTTTTTTATTACACGTGTAGTCTTCCGCTGTGACATGACCTGTAAATAGGGGGGAAAAAAGATATATAAAAATTATAAATGACATTCTAAATGAAAAGAATAGCCTAACATTTTTTGTTAACAATCAATTAGCATTTTTCAAGATGCAAAGGCGTAAATGTTTTATTACAAAAATAGTGTGCTCACTTCAACTGCAACATAATCAGGCAAACTGTTAAAATAAGTGTTAGAATCCAAATCTTTAGAAATGGTGCACACTACTCGAAAGGCCCAGCCAAGAACCACAAGTTCTTTTAAGTTTGTAACTCTTCAGAAGTGTTAGTGTTAGGGTTACATTCATTACATTCACATCTCAGAGGAAATTTTATTATTTTGATGCAGTACTGATGGCAAATACAATGTTATACCTCAGTTTTGCCATGAAAAATGTAATGGACATAGATAGCTGGTTTGGATGCCAGCTTAGTCTTGGCATTGCTGGTGGGATATGGGGTGTGTCCGCTGGGCTCTGTGCTCTCTGATGTAGCCACTCAATCTCTGTAATATGCCAATGATGGTCCACTGCACTTCTGGGGGTTGTTGACTGGTTAGTTCAGCCACTACGGCCCTTCTTCAATGTTGAAGACTAATTTCTTTAACTTTTATTCCTCTGTAATTATAACAGGAATCGGTGAGTGGGCGAGTTACCAGCTGTTAGTCTCTAAACCAGTGGTTCTTAAGTTCGGTCCTGGCACCCCCCTTTGTATGCTCGCTTTTGTTCTAGCCACGACTGCAATTCTGGGAGTTTAAAAATCTGCTACTTTGTCTTAATTAGCAGCATTCCTTGTTTAGAGTAGTTATTTACCATCTTAAGTCACATTTGGATGGACATATGCATTCTGCTATGAAGAATAAAAACCCTTGAACATATTGTGCTTAATTTTCAATATTGGTAGGATTTTTTGGTGAGAAAAATTTTAAACAGATCAAATTAGACTCTGAGAAAATCAATAAGCTCCAAATTAGGTTTCTGAACACAAGTGTTTTAAGTTTTTCCCAAATAACCTGCCTGAACCAAATAAAATCAACATAAAACACAACAGGTGTGACTTCGTTGTTTGCCGAGTAAATTGTCGGGTTTTGCCACCATGTGTCAAGAGTTTCACCAATGAGGAACCTTTTGATTATTTATGTTGATTAAAGGTTTGGCTAAATTGTTTCTCTCTGCCAATATATGCCAATGTGGATATTTGCATAAATGCGCCTAATTAAAACAAGTCAACAGCTTGTTAAAATCCTAGAATTGCAGTTGTGGCTAGAACAAAAACCAGCATACACAGGGGGGCGCCAGGACTGAACTTGAGAACCACTCTTCTAAACAGTTTGCTGCTGGTATTCTAATTAGTCCATGCTGTGGAGCAAAGGAAAGATGGCAAATCCCTCTGAATGTGGAATGCAAACAGCCTTCCTCAACAATTCTCTCTTATCCACAAGCCAGCGATGTGCTTTATCCATTTGTCTGTCAACATAGACAATGTTGATGAGCTTGGAGTTGCATGGTTTCACAAACAGATTGAGTACGTCATCCATTGTGACAACATCAGCCACCAACTTTCCATCTGCTCTCTTCTCCCTCACAAACGCAATCTGGTCTTCTAGGATGAAGCAACTGTCTCGGATATTGGCTGAGACATAAAACCTCTTGTGGGACGATATTTTTGATGGGTTTGACTGCTTCTTTTCCACAATCCTTGTAGTGACCTGTGCAATCGGATTTTGGGCATTTCTAACCATTCTCTTGATAGACTGCAAATGGTTCTCAAAGGGAAATGCAGAGATGTCATTCAAGAAACATTTGAAACCCTCCACGTCTTCATGTAGGTGCAGCAGGCTGTGGATGTTGTGCACACAAAAGGTATTGCCATAAAACTCAGCAGAGTTCTCTACAAAGAAGTGCAGGACATACCTTGAGTGTTGCAGATATGCTTCTCTCTGCTCAGGATCAGACTCAAGCAAGATAGACATACCTACTGTCAAACACAAGAAGTGGTGGTACTGGTCATCTGACAGAATGTCTTTAAGAACAACTGGACCCGTGTAGAGAAGAAACTGCCGGAATTCTGTGACTTTCCACCGATCTAGATCCAAAACTGACCGTGGCTGCCTGGCAAATTCTGATGGAATCTTTCCTCTGAGTGCCACTAATCGGCTTGATAGTTCTTCGATTGTCTTTTTGGGCAGTTTGCACTCAGCAGGACCTTTAATCAGAAAGGTCAGAAGCCTCTTCACTGCACCTAGGCAAACCACATGCATGTAGTCTAAGACAAACTGGCTGACACACCCGATCCCAGTCGCAATGAGGGGCGTAGCTTTTTTCTGGTGGACAGTGTAGCGGACCAGTTTAAATCTTTCATCAGTCCTTCTTTCAAAAGGTGCATGATTAGTGTAGACCATCCTGCCGCCCACATAGCTGGCCTCAGCCTCACAGCGTTCACATCCCTGATACGCATTGTGACCTTTGATACACTTAACAAAGGCCCTTGCAGGAGAGTCACAGATAAAGGCATTAATCTTGACCTCAAACTGGGTCCCTTCATGAATAATGCCATTTTCTTGCAGGTCATCCAACTCCCTGACAAAATCTTGTAGATAATCCTCTACTGGCTCAGGTTTTCCATTCCCACAAAATAAAGAAATGAGGAAAGGTTCTGAATTGTGAAATTTGGCCAAAATAGGCCACAACTGTGTCTTGCTTGACTTGAAAAGGGGAAGACCATCAATATTTATGTCCAATTTGACTGGTCCTGTCAAGGTAGAGCATTGCTCTAGATAACTGCAGATGCCGGGCTTAAAACCATAATAAATGTAGTCCCCACCACACTTCTTCTGAATCTCCACAGAAGACGGAGTCTGCATTAGTGTGCGGTAATCTTTGGGCAAATCCTGTCCATGTTTGCGGAGGATTGCTAGCATCTTGTTGACACAGCTTTGTGTTGGCTTTGTGTCTACGACCCAAGCTGCAATATCCTCCCTTAGGCTTGAATGTTCCTCCTTGGTCTGGGATTCCAAGTCAACAAGCTCCGTTTCTTCATCACTTGTGTCTGGGTATTCCCTAAAACCATAATCCACCTGTGTCCCAGGGTCTTCTTCCATGCTTGTGCCAAAGGATGTACTTCCTGGGGTCTCATCTGGCGGGTGGACTAATTGACTTGCCCTACCCTGCTGCGTATCCTCCAACTGCTGTCCATCAAAGGATGTGCTTCCAGATGTCTCAACTGGCGTCTGGCCAGATTGACTTGCCCCACTCTCCCGCGACACCTCTTCATCACTGGAAAACTCATCTAAAAAATCACCTGTCCTAGCACGTTTCCTCCTCCAGTTTTTCAAGTAATTAGAGGCCATTTTAAAAATGTCTGGAAAGAAAGACAAAATAGGAAAAAAGAGAGGTGGCAGCAGAAGATAAAATGATGAAGAAGAGAGAATCAGAATCAAACTTTATTGTCTCAAGAAGTTGCAGGTAACCTTGGTGAAATTCTTGTTTGTGCAAGCTTTGCATTAGACTTAGAGCATGAGACAATGCATTGATGCAACCGGACCCCAACTCAATATTAAAATAATTTTCTTCAATTAAAAATGTAAAATTCATTATACTGAAATTACATCCATTGATGGTTGACACAAGCCGATGAATGTTAATTGTATATAAATAATTACGTAATGGCATCCAAATACACTTCATTACTGAAATCTAATACTAAAAGTTTTGGAAAAAATGTTTAATAGAAGCACATAACCATGTCTCCATCAAAACGAATACAGCCGTAATAGTCATGTATAAGTCACATTTTCACAAAAGAAATCTAGTTATGTCTTAATGTGCTTAGTAAAACTAAACCCAGTCGGTTTGTAAACTGCCCAACAACAATGCTAAACAAAAGAGTCTTCGCCCGCTGCTTGCAACGCGTCGGCTCGGCATTACAAATGCTATGCTGGCTAACTGGCTGGAAAGGGCCTGAATACGACCAGGAAACTAATTCTTGTGCAACTGCATCAAAACTTCGTCGAATTTAGGCCATTTTTTCTTTCCAGTATAGCATTTTGTTATCTTCAATCGTGCGTGAAGAAGCGACAAGTTTAAACAAACATTTTGCCAGTACATTTCTTCCCATTAAGTTAAAATAAAAAACTCGGAACAAAAGGGCCTTCGCCCGCTGCTTGCAGCGCGTCGGGTCGGGCCCTAACACGCTGCTAAACTGATGCATGACGATGAAAGGACCAAGATTTTCTAAGATTTCCAAATTAAACATTTATAGTAACCTGTCCTTAAACACTCACCTCTGTTTACGCGGAAAAATGAGTAATTTTCCTCTTGCAGAGCAGCCAGCTTCTTCTTCTTCTTCTTCTTTTTGGCGTTTTTTGGCGGATGACAACCAACATTAAGGTGTATTACCGCCACCTACTGTGTTGGAGTGTGAACCAGAGTTATATATCTACCCCAGTGCACCGACATATTAAAAAAAAAAAAAAATTTTATAAATGGATACAAACACCAACTCATCTTGACTAAATCCTTCTAATTAATTCAGTATCATTTAAAAACTTGAAAAGGCCTCCTATATCACCTGTTAATACAGTCTTAAGAGTCAGCTCCCCCTGCGTAGTCCTGGCTGTTTTCATTAATGCTTCACGGTCGTGTGAATATTTTGGGCACCACAGAATAACATGCTCCACTGATAGAGCAGCCAGCAAATCTCGACGCTGTGGTAATCAGAATCGCTTCGCTCGAAGTTTACGCACATGCGCAGTGATGGTGATGAGGCGCTTCGCTCATATGCTTCGCTCGCTAGCGAAGTGTCTGCACATGCACAGTACACGGAAGCAGTGAGCTGCCGACCACAGCTCTTCCAAGGCACTGCATATAGACAGATCTGCCTATCACATCTTATTTTACTATATTAAGGTTCGTTTTTCTAAGATGAATTTGCATTTGTATTTTTTAAAACATGGTCTAAACAAAGACGTTGAAAATAGGTATATTAGACGTCTAGATCTATACCTTATAGTGAAGAATGACTGTTAAATTAATTTTACATCTATATTTGGAGTTCAATTCTACTAAATGCAGTTAATTCCGAAACATATACTTATTGAAAAATTAGGTCTAAATTAGGTATAAATATAGACGTTGATATGCGGTATAGATTTAGACGTATATTACACGTCTAAATGTAGACATGCACCTTATAGTGAAGAGTGACTGTTAAAATAATTTCAGAACTATATTTGGAGTTCAGTTCCACTACGTGCAGTTAATTCTTAGATATATATTTATTGAAAAGGACATTTGATTTCTATCGTCTAAATTAGGTCTAAATATAGACGTTGATATGCGGCGTAGATTTCGACGTTTAAATCCTGGCTAAATCTAAACTGTACTTTAGATTGATGAACGGATATCAGAATCATTTGTCTCCAATATAAGGAGATGCGTTGTGCTGCTTACTGTTGTCATTTTGAGAAATAGTAATTGGATTTTCGAAAAAATGGCAAAGTCTAATTTCGGTCTAAATATAGACGGCATATAGACGGTCTAAATTACGTCTAAAAAAAAACTAGACGACTATTAGACGTCTATTGCTCAGTGGGAAGCCCGATGGATGAGAGGTTCGAATTCGCTTGGATTCTGCTGAGAAGTCGCTTTGACGTCAAAGAGCCAGAGTGCATCGAATGTTCATTTTGTTGCTATAACAACAGCACCGTTGCTATAAACAACTCTGCCCAGGGGGCCGACGGAAGAATGCTGATTCTCAGTCCGTGTCCAATGCTCATGGAAACATGTCCAGGTGTACGTGCGATTTGGCCGTGATTTTATTTTTATGAAATTAGGTTTTAATTGACTCACTCTTTGTTTAAGCAAAAAAATGACCGCAATTCAGTTGCATGCTTTTTGTTTACGTATTGACAAAATGTGCCTGCCCTCCACTTAGCCGTCGGGCTTGTCTTGTGACCAAACAGGCTGTCTGCTGTGACGTGACTTAAATGGATCAGCGGAGGTTTCAAATTCTCCGGCAGCTACAGGTCTCAAAAAAGTTGGGACACTTATAAAAAGGGGCTTTAAAAGCATTGAATTTCTAAGAGAATCAGCTGAAAGAACATTTAGCAAGTAATTAAGTTAACTGTCATCTGCTGCGCAACATGATTACTTATAAAAGGGTTGTCATTGAGAGGCTGAGTTTCTCACATCTATTGTTGTGAACATGTATTGAGTATAGACATAAAACGCGCACACAGGAAGACTGTTATTGTTGGAAGCCTAGTCCACGGAAAATACAACGACCCCATTTCTCCGCTGTGACGTGTCTTTAATGGAACGGCGGAGGCGTCAAAGATAAAACAGGGTCACTTGAGCAAAAGGAGAGGAAATAGTAAACATGCCCGATGGGCGAGAGATGCTAATTTACTGAGATTCCGCTGAGAAGTCACTGTTATGTCAAAGACGCAGAGTGCATCGTATGCCTGTTCCGTGGATATATAAAAAGCACCGTTGCCATAAACATATCTCCCCAGCGGGCCACGGAACGAAGTAGATTCCCAGTCCGTTGTGGAAACATATACTGGTGTACGTGCGATTAGGTAGTGATTGTTTTAAAATTTCATTTGATTTCATTTGACACACTCTTTTTACTTGAACAAAAGATTGACCGCGATTCCGTACCATGCTTTCTGTTAACGTTCTGACAAAATGTGCCAGCCCTCCATGCTTAGGGTTGGGCGTGTAAAGTCACCGAACAGGCCTTGTGGTGACGTGTCTCAAATGGAACAGTCGAGGCGTCATAAATCAGACCGGGTCACTTGAGCAGAAGAAAACAAAGGAGTAAACAAGCCCGATGGATGAGAGGTTCGAATTCGCTTGGATTCTGCTGAGAAGTCGCTTTGACGTCAAAGAGCCAGAGTGCATCGAATGTTCATTTTGTTGCTATAACAACAGCACCGTTGCTATAAACAACTCTGCCCAGGGGGCCGACGGAAGAATGCTGATTCTCAGTCCGTGTCCAATGCTCATGGAAACATGTCCAGGTGTACGTGCGATTTGGCAGTGATTTTATTTTTATGAAATTAGATTTTAATTGACTCACTCTTTGTTTAAGCAAAAAAATGACCGCAATTCAGTTGCATGCTTTTTGTTTACGTATTGACAAAATGTGCCTGCCCTCCACTTAGCCGTCGGGCTTGTCTTGTGACCAAACAGGCTGTCTGCTGTGACGTGACTTAAATGGATCAGCGGAGGTTTCAAATTCTCCGGCAGCTACAGGTCTCAAAAAAGTTGGGACACTTGTAAAAAGGGGCTTTAAAAGCATTGAATTTCTAAGAGAATCAGCTGAAAGAACATTTAGCAAGTAATTAAGTTAACTGTCATCTGCTGCGCAACATGATTACTTATAAAAGGGTTGTCATTGAGAGGCTGAGTTTCTCAGAAGTAAAGATGGCCAGAAGCTCTCCCACCTGTGAAGGCTTGCATGAAAAAAAATGTTGAAAAATGCATGAAAAAAAATGTTGAATACTTTAAAAACACTGCTCCTCGACGCTAAATTGCAAAAGCATTGAAGGTCTCATCATCTTCAGTACATGACATCATCAAAAGATTCAGAGTAACTGGAAAAATCTCTGCGTGTAAGGGACTAGGCCGAAACCTTTACTGGATGCCCTTTATCTTCGGACCCTCAGATGCCACTGCATCACTCACCGGCATGATTCTTGGGATTCTGCAATAACAGAGAAAGAAAAAACATCACTGATTATACCTAGAACTGCCACAAGGTCATTTTGACCTCCATTAGTCCCAGTGCAAAAGAATGTAAATGGACTATATAGCGGCTGACTATGGAGCTAGTCAGATTGGCAGCTCAAAGCACTTGACCATAGCCTAAATCCCTCACGTATGCCCATTTATGCAACACATTCATTACACTGACGGCTACGCAAGGCAGTCAACTGCATCTTGGTTGACTGCATTTTGTTACTTTTTGAATGGTGTGCATGCGCATATATAAGCCAGTTGCTGTCATGACGTCAGAATCAATTTGTTCTCCCATTTTGCAGGTAGAAATTGTGATTGTCACAGAGCTGTTCTTCTATTCATTTAGTTTATTTAGTAAGCTGGTTAGGATACAAGAAAAAGAAATGGATCAGAGGAAATGGATGAATGTAAGTCAGGCTTTGGCAATGCTTCAGGACATGAGTTCTTGTGAGTCAGATGGAGAAGAAATATCAGGGCTCAGTGATGCGTCTAGGTCTAGTGAATCCGACTCCGATTTTGAAACTGAATGCGATCGTGAGCCACACGGTAAAGGTATCACAGCTGCTGGGCAAACTAAGCCTTTGATGCCAGGAAGGTCACCAAAACTGCATATTTATTCACGTCATAATGCTTAGGTTTCACAGCATAATTTCAAGTCCAAATACTTTGAAACATTTAAAATTAGCCACAATAGCAAAAAAATTGAAGTTTTAAAGCTCTGACCTCTATACTATTTAATCAATGAAGAATCTTAGCAAAACACCATTTATTGTCCTCCGAATTCTGAAAGTACTTTGAAATGCTTTCACTGAGGCAAGACCTCACAGCTTTAAAGTATTACAAAGAGTGGTGCATTTTTGTCAATAAAGAGGATTCAGTCATATTTCCACGTCATCCATGCCATGATGAGGGGAGACGCAGTAGCGCAGTGGAGAGCATGGGCTTGACTTGGGATGGAAAAATTCTGTGTTCAAGTCCTTGCCTTAGCCTGTGCAAAGTGTTCTCAGGTAAAACTCTTCACTTCCACACTGCCTCACTCTACCCAGGTGTACAAATGGGTACCAGCAAAATTGTCAGGGAAACTTGACTGAGAGCAGTGGGAGAACCCGAGTTGGACTAGTGTCCCATCGAGGGGGTTTAGCAATACTCCTATTTGCTTCATGTCACAGAAACCAGGGTTAAACACAGGCCTGGTGGGCCTCCAGGCATGACCTCCACGCCTGGTTAGAAATAGTCTTTATTCCGTCTGAGCAGCTGCTCATTTTGAAAACAAGAAGGGCACTTGGTAGAGCTCATACCTCCGCCATGCCCACATGTAAGTATTATTGGTTCTGGATCCAGGAGAGTATCATCCAGACCAACAACAGCTAGTTCCTCTTTTAGGGCAGATTCTATTCAGTGCTGAAATTTTATGAAAATCTGTTCATTACATAAGGACATTCCGAATATAAGACGATTCTGGATATGAGACTACTCCCCTTTCTCAAGTCATATTTTGGAAAAAATAGGGTTTTGATGACAAAATCTTGTTTTAGTCACTAAAGAATAATAATCATCGCAAAAATTTCTTTGAAAATACTGATAAAACAAACTGGAAGAAAAACCAATATTAAAGATTGCAGGCTGTTGTTTTGCGCCATCTATTGTTGTGAACATGTATTGAGTATAGACATAAAACGCACACACAGGAGGACTGTTATTGTTGGAAGCCTAGTCCACGGAAAATACGACGACCCCATTTCTCCGCTGTGACGTGTCTTTAATGGAACGGCGGAGGCGTCAAAGATAAAACAGGGTCACTTGAGCAAAAGGAGAGGAAATAGTAAACATGCCCGATGGACGAGAGATGCTAATTTACTGAGATTCCGCGGAGAAGTCACTGTTATGTCAAAGACGCAGAGTGCATCGTATGCCTGTTCCGTGGATATATAAAAAGCACCGTTGCCATAAACATATCTCCCCAGCGGGCCACGGAACGAAGTAGATTCCCAGTCCGTTGTGGAAACATATACTGGTGTACGTGCGATTAGGTAGTGATTGTTTTAAAATTTCATTTGATTTCATTGGACACACTCTTTTTACTTGAACAAAAGATTGACCGCGATTCCGTACCATGCTTTCTGTTAACGTTCTGACAAAATGTGCCAGCCCTCCATGCTTAGGGTTGGGCGTGTAAAGTCACCGAACAGGCCTTGTGGTGACGTGTCTCAAATGGAACACTCGAGGCGTCATAAATCAGACCGGGTCACTTGAGCAGAAGAAAACAAAGGAGTAAACAAGCCCGATGGATGAGAGGTTCGAATTCGCTTGGATTCTGCTGAGAAGTCGCTTTGACGTCAAAGAGCCAGAGTGCATCGAATGTTCATTTTGTTGCTATAACAACAGCGCCGTTGCTATAAACAACTCTGCCCAGGGGGCCGACGGAAGAATGCTGATTATCAGTCCGTGTCCAATGCTCATGGAAACATGTCCAGGTGTACGTGCGATTTGGCAGTGATTTTATTTTTATGAAATTAGATTTTAATTGACTCACTCTTTGTTTAAGCAAAAAAATGACCGCAATTCAGTTGCATGCTTTTTGTTTACGTATTGACAAAATGTGCCTGCCCTCCACTTAGCCGTCGGGCTTGTCTTGTGACCAAACAGGCTGTCTGCTGTGACGTGACTTAAATGGATCAGCGGAGGTTTCAAATTCTCCGGCAGCTACAGGTCTCAAAAAAGTTGGGACACTTGTAAAAGGGGGCTTTAAAAGCATTGAATTTCTAAGAGAATCAGCTGAAAGAACATTTAGCAAGTAATTAAGTTAACTGTCATCTGCTGCGCAACATGATTACTTATAAAAGGGTTGTCATTGAGAGGCTGAGTTTCTCACATCTATTGTTGTGAACATGTATTGAGTATAGACATAAAACGCGCACACAGGAAGACTGTTATTGTTGGAAGCCTAGTCCACGGAAAATACAACGACCCCATTTCTCCGCTGTGACGTGTCTTTAATGGAACGGCGGAGGCGTCAAAGATAAAACAGGGTCACTTGAGCAAAAGGAGAGGAAATAGTAAACATGCCCGATGGACGAGAGATGCTAATTTACTGAGATTCCGCTGAGAAGTCACTGTTATGTCAAAGACGCAGAGTGCATCGTATGCCTGTTCCGTGGATATATAAAAAGCACCGTTGCCATAAACATATCTCCCCAGCGGGCCACGGAACGAAGGAGATTCCCAGTCCGTTGTGGAAACATATACTGGTGTACGTGCGATTAGGTAGTGATTGTTTTAAAATTTCATTTGATTTCATTTGACACACTCTTTTTACTTGAACAAAAGATTGACCGCGATTCCGTACCATGCTTTCTGTTAACGTTCTGACAAAATGTGCCAGCCCTCCATGCTTAGGGTTGGGCGTGTAAAGTCACCGAACAGGCCTTGTGGTGACGTGTCTCAAAAGGAACAGTCGAGGCGTCATAAATCAGACCGGGTCACTTGAGCAGAAGAAAACAAAGGAGTAAACAAGCCCGATGGATGAGAGGTTCGAATTCGCTTGGATTCTGCTGAGAAGTCGCTTTGACGTCAAAGAGCCAGAGTGCATCGAATGTTCATTTTGTTGTTATAACAACAGCACCGTTGCTATAAACAACTCTGCCCAGGGGGCCGACGGAAGAATGCTGATTCTCAGTCCGTGTCCAATGCTCATGGAAACATGTCCAGGTGTACGTGCGATTTGGCCGTGATTTTATTTTTATGAAATTAGGTTTTAATTGACTCACTCTTTGTTTAAGCAAAAAAATGACCGCAATTCAGTTGCATGCTTTTTGTTTACGTATTGACAAAATGTGCCTGCCCTCCACTTAGCCGTCGGGCTTGTCTTGTGACCAAACAGGCTGTCTGCTGTGACGTGACTTAAATGGATCAGCGGAGGTTTCAAATTCTCCGGCAGCTACAGGTCTCAAAAAAGTTGGGACACTTGTAAAAAGGGGCTTTAAAAGCATTGAATTTCTAAGAGAATCAGCTGAAAGAACATTTAGCAAGTAATTAAGTTAACTGTCATCTGCTGCGCAACATGATTACTTATAAAAGGGTTGTCATTGAGAGGCTGAGTTTCTCAGAAGTAAAGATGGCCAGAAGCTCTCCCACCTGTGAAGGCTTGCATGAAAAAAAATGTTGAATACTTTAAAAACACTGCTCCTCGACGTTAAATTGCAAAAGCATTGAAGGTCTCATCATCTTCAGTACATGACATCATCAAAAGATTCAGAGTAACTGGAAAAGTCTCTGCGTGTAAGGGACTAGGCCGAAACCTTTAGTGGATGCCCTTTATCTTCGGACCCTCAGATGCCACTGCATCACTCACCGGCATGATTCTTGGGATTCTGCAATAACAGAGAAAGAAAAAACATCACTGATTATACCTAGAACTGCCACAAGGTCATTTTGACCTCCATTAGTCCCAGTGCAAAAGAATGTAAATGGACTATATAGCGGCTGACTATGGAGCTAGTCAGATTGGCAGCTCAAAGCACTTGACCATAGCCTAAATCCCTCACGTATGCCCATTTATGCAACACATTCATACACTGACGGCTACGCAAGGCAGTCAACTGTATCTTGGTTGACTGCATTTTGTTACTTTTTGAATGGTGTGCAGGCGCATATATAAGCCAGTTGCTGTCATGACGTCAGAATCAATTTGTTCTCCCATTTTGCAGGTAGAAATTGTGATTGTCACAGAGCTGTTCTTCTATTCATTTAGTTTATTTAGTAAGCTGGTTAGGATACAAGAAAAAGAAATGGATCAGAGGAAATGGATGAATGTAAGTCAGGCTTTGGCAATGCTTCAGGACATGAGTTCTTGTGAGTCAGATGGAGAAGAAATATCAGGGCTCAGTGATGCGTCTAGGTCTAGTGAATCCGACTCCGATTATGAAACTGAATTTGATCGTGAGCCACACGGTAAAGGTATCACAGCTGCTGGGCAAACTAAGCCTTTGATGCCAGGAAGGTCACCAAAACTGCATATTTATTCACGTCATAATGCTTAGGTTTCACTGCATAATTTCAAGTCCAAATACTTTGAAACATTTAAAATTAGCCACAATAGCAAAAAAATTGAAGTTTTAAAGCTCTGACCTCTATACTATTTAATCAATGAAGAATCTTAGCAAAACACCATTTATTGTCCTCCGAATTCTGAAAGTACTTTGAAATGCTTTCACTGAGGCAAGACCTCACAGCTTTAAAGTATTACAAAGAGTGGTGCATTTTTGTCAATAAAGAGGATTCAGTCATATTTCCACGTCATCCATGCCATGATGAGGGGAGACGCAGTAGCGCAGTGGAGAGCATGGGCTTGACTTGGGATGGAAAAATTCTGTGTTCAAGTCCTAGCCTTAGCCTGTGCAAAGTGTTTTCAGGTAAAACTCTTCACTTCCACACTGCCTCACTCTACCCAGGTGTACAAATGGGTACCAGCAAAATTGTCAGGGAAACTTGACTGAGAGCAGTGGGAGAACCCGAGTTGGACTAGTGTCCCATCGAGGGGGTTTAGCAATACTCCTATTTGCTTCATGTCACAGAAACCAGGGTTAAACACAGGCCTGGTGGGCCTCCAGGCATGACCTCCACGCCTGGTTAGAAATGGTTTTTATTCCGTCTGAGCAGCTGCTCATTTTGTAAACAAGAAGGGCACTTGGTAGAGCTCATACCTCCGCCATGCCCACATGTAAGTATTATTGGTTCTGGATCCAGGAGAGTATCATCCAGACCAACAACAGCTGTGATTAGTTCCTCTTTTAGGGCAGATTCTATTCAGTGCTGAAATTTTATGAAAATCTGTTCATTACATAAGGACATTCCGAATATAAGACGATTCTGGATATGAGACTACTCCCCTTTCTCAAGTCATATTTTGGAAAAAATAGGGTTTTGATGACAAAATCTTGTTTTAGTCACTAAAGAATAATAATCATCGCAAAAATTTCTTTGAAAATACTGATAAAACAAACTGGAAGAAAAACCAATATTAAAGATTGCAGGCTGTTGTTTTGCGCCATCTATTGTTGTGAACATGTATTGAGTATAGACATAAAACGCACACACAGGAGGACTGTTATTGTTGGAAGCCACGGAAAATACGACGACCCCATTTCTCCGCTCTGACGTGTCTTTAATGGAACGGCGGAGGCGTCAAAGATAAAACAGGGTCACTTGAGCAAAAGGAGAGGAAATAGTAAACATGCCCGATGGACGAGAGATGCTAATTTACTGAGATTCCGCTGAGAAGTCACTGTTATGTCAAAGACGCAGAGTGCATCGTATGCCTGTTCCGTGGATATATAAAAAGCACCGTTGCCATAAACATATCTCCCCAGCGGGCCACGGAACGAAGTAGATTCCCAGTCCGTTGTGGAAACATATACTGGTGTACGTGCGATTAGGTAGTGATTGTTTTAAAATTTCATTTGATTTCATTTGACACACTCTTTTTACTTGAACAAAAGATTGACCGCGATTCCGTACCATGCTTTCTGTTAACGTTCTGACAAAATGTGCCAGCCCTCCATGCTTAGGGTTGGGCGTGTAAAGTCACCGAACAGGCCTTGTGGTGACGTGTCTCAAATGGAACACTCGAGGCGTCATAAATCAGACCGGGTCACTTGAGCAGAAGAAAACAAAGGAGTAAACAAGCCCGATGGATGAGAGGTTCGAATTCGCTTGGATTCTGCTGAGAAGTCGCTTTGACGTCAAAGAGCCAGAGTGCATCGAATGTTCATTTTGTTGCTATAACAACAGCACCGTTGCTATAAACAACTCTGCCCAGGGGGCCGACGGAAGAATGCTGATTCTCAGTCCGTGTCCAATGCTCATGGAAACATGTCCAGGTGTACGTGCGATTTGGCAGTGATTTTATTTTTATGAAATTAGATTTTAATTGACTCACTCTTTGTTTAAGCAAAAAAATGACCGCAATTCAGTTGCATGCTTTTTGTTTACGTATTGACAAAATGTGCCTGCCCTCCACTTAGCCGTCGGGCTTGTCTTGTGACCAAACAGGCTGTCTGCTGTGACGTGACTTAAATGGATCAGCGGAGGTTTCTGTTGGGATTCTGATTCTGCTGTCATGTTAAGTTCTGTGCCTGGCCTAGCCATGTTTTCATTTTCATGCTTTGCACTTTGTCTCCCCTGTCTTGTCAGGTGTGTATCTTTGCTCACGGTCCCTTGTCTTGTGTAACACTCATTCGGGTGATTTATTGGTTTCTGGGTTTCAATCTTCTTTCATTATCTCGTGTTCTTCCTTCCTCTCTCTTTTTCTGTCTTACTAACACATACTAACAGTTTATTGTTTTTGCTCAATACTAATCCACACTAACCATGTATATTTGGACTAACTTACTAACAAGCACTTGGGATTGTATAGCTGCACTTACTAATTGACTAATGATCTCTCAGCTGTCGCCCAATTCTAGTCTCCGCCTCCTTGCCTATCCCTAATTATCTCTGCTGCAAGTTTCTGTGGATTTCCACTTATACTTTGTGCTTTCCTTTTCTTTTATCTTGGCACTTTAGCACTCCTTAACCGGAGCTGTTGTTTTGTACTTAGGTTTGTCTTGTGATCCCTGTCTGCGTTTTGGCTACAGCCAAATTCATGTAATTAGTTTATCCCTCATGTGTCTCTCCCTAATCATTGTCACCATTGATTGCACCTGTTCTCCCTGGTCATGTGTTTACCCTGGATGTGTATATAAGATGTCTGTTTGGTTCTCACTCTTGTCAGATCGTTCTCCCTAGTTTTCTCGTGCCACGTTTCTCGCCTTGATTGCTCAGTGTTTATCTTTCTGACTGGATTGCTCGACTATTGATTTTGGTTTGCCTTTTTGGATATTGTTGCATCTGTGAGTTTTGACCTTTTTCTGCCCGACCTTGATTTTGTGATTACTGCCCTGGTTTTGGATTCGGACTGTCTTTGGCTTATGAGTTTGTTTCTCCTCCAAACCTACGCCTGTGTACCGAACCCTTTTTGTCTGACCACGAACTTTGTTATTGGTGCCCTGGTTACGATTCTGGATTACGCCCATTGGATACTGTTTTTGGATTGTGGACTTTGTACCGTTGCCAGCTCTGTTGGGGGGTTTCCCCCTTCAGAAATAAAGCCTCCTTTTTGCATTCTACTGGTTGTCGCACTTGGTTCATTTCGTAAATCCCAACAGTTTCAAATTCTCCGGCAGCTACAGGTCTCAAAAAAGTTGGGACACTTGTAAAAAGGGGCTTTAAAAGCATTGAATTTCTAAGAGAATCAGCTGAAAGAACATTTAGCAAGTAATTAAGTTAACTGTCATCTGCTGCGCAACATGATTACTTATAAAAGGGTTGTCATTGAGAGGCTGAGTTTCTCAGAAGTAAAGATGGCCAGAAGCTCTCCCACCTGTGAAGGCTTGCATGAAAAAAAATGTTGAATACTTTAAAAACACTGCTCCTCGACGTTAAATTGCAAAAGCATTGAAGGTCTCATCATCTTCAGTACATGACATCATCAAAAGATTCAGAGTAACTGGAAAAATCTCTGCGTGTAAGGGACTAGGCCGAAACCTTTACTGGATGCCCTTTATCTTCGGACCCTCAGATGCCACTGCATCACTCACCGGCATGATTTTTGGGATTCTGCAATAACAGAGAAAGAAAAAACATCACTGATTATACCTAGAACTGCCACAAGGTCATTTTGACCTCCATTAGTCCCAGTGCAAAAGAATGTAAATGGACTATATAGTGGCTGACTATGGAGCTAGTCAGATTGGCAGCTCAAAGCACTTGACCATAGCCTAAATCCCTCACGTATGCCCATTTATGCAACACATTCATTACACTGACGGCTACGCAAGGCAGTCAACTGCATCTTGGTTGACTGCATTTTGTTACTTTTTGAATGGTGTGCAGGCGCATATATAAGCCAGTTGCTGTCATGACGTCAGAATCAATTTGTTCTCCCATTTTGCAGGTAGAAATTGTGATTGTCACAGAGCTGTTCTTCTATTCATTTAGTTTATTTAGTAAGCTGGTTAGGATACAAGAAAAAGAAATGGATCAGAGGAAATGGATGAATGTAAGTCAGGCTTTGGCAATGCTTCAGGACATGAGTTCTTGTGAGTCAGATGGAGAAGAAATATCAGGGCTCAGTGATGCGTCTAGGTCTAGTGAATCCGACTCCGATTATGAAACTGAATTTGATCGTGAGCCACACGGTAAAGGTATCACAGCTGCTGGGCAAACTAAGCCTTTGATGCCAGGAAGGTCACCAAAACTGCATATTTACTCACGTCATAATGCTTAGGTTTCACTGCATAATTTCAAGTCCAAATACTTTGAAACATTTAAAATTAGCCACAATAGCAAAAAAATTGAAGTTTTAAAGCTCTGACCTCTATACTATTTAATCAATGAAGAATCTTAGCAAAACACCATTTATTGTCCTCCGAATTCTGAAAGTACTTTGAAATGCTTTCACTGAGGCAAGACCTCACAGCTTTAAAGTATTACAAAGAGTGGTGTATTTTTGTCAATAAAGAGGATTCAGTCATATTTCCACGTCATCCATGCCATGATGAGGGGAGACGCAGTAGCGCAGTGGAGAGCATGGGCTTGACTTGGGATGGAAAAATTCTGTGTTCAAGTCCTAGCCTTAGCCTGTGCAAAGTGTTTTCAGGTAAAACTCTTCACTTCCACACTGCCTCACTCTACCCAGGTGTACAAATGGGTACCAGCAAAATTGTCTGGGAAACTTGACTGAGAGCAGTGGGAGAACCCGAGTTGGACTAGTGTCCCATCGAGGGGGTTTAGCAATACTCCTATTTGCTTCATGTCACAGAAACCAGGGTTAAACACAGGCCTGGTGGGCCTCCAGGCATGACCTCCACGCCTGGTTAGAAATAGTTTTTATTCCGTCTGAGCAGCTGCTCATTTTGTAAACAAGAACGGCACTTGGTAGAGCTCATACCTCCGCCATGCCCACATGTAAGTATTATTGGTTCTGGATCCAGGAGAGTATCATCCAGACCAACAACAGCTGTGATTAGTTCCTCTTTTAGGGCAGATTCTATTCAGTGCTGAAATTTTATGAAAATCTGTTCATTACATAAGGACATTCCGAATATAAGACGATTCTGGATATGAGACTACTCCCCTTTCTCAAGTCATATTTTGGAAAAAATAGGGTTTTGATGACAAAATCTTGTTTTAGTCACTAAAGAATAATAATCATCGCAAAAATTTCTTTGAAAATACTGATAAAACAAACTGGAAGAAAAACCAATATTAAAGATTGCAGGCTGTTGTTTTGCGCCATCTATTGTTGTGAACATGTATTGAGTATAGACATAAAACGCACACACAGGAGGACTGTTATTGTTGGAAGCCTAGTCCACGGAAAATACGACGACCCCATTTCTCCGCTGTGACGTGTCTTTAATGGAACGGCGGAGGCGTCAAAGATAAAACAGGGTCACTTGAGCAAAAGGAGAGGAAATAGTAAACATGCCCGATGGACGAGAGATGCTAATTTACTGAGATTCCGCTGAGAAGTCACTGTTATGTCAAAGACGCAGAGTGCATCGTATGCCTGTTCCGCGGATATATAAAAAGCACCGTTGCCATAAACATATCTCCCCAGCGGGCCACGGAACGAAGTAGATTCCCAGTCCGTTGTGGAAACATATACTGGTGTACGTGCGATTAGGTAGTGATTGTTTTAAAATTTCATTTGATTTCATTTGACACACTCTTTTTACTTGAACAAAAGATTGACCGCGATTCCGTACCATGCTTTCTGTTAACGTTCTGACAAAATGTGCCAGCCCTCCATGCTTAGGGTTGGGCGTGTAAAGTCACCGAACAGGCCTTGTGGTGACGTGTCTCAAATGGAACAGTCGAGGCGTCATAAATCAGACCGGGTCACTTGAGCAGAAGAAAACAAAGGAGTAAACAAGCCCGATGGATGAGAGGTTCGAATTCGCTTGGATTCTGCTGAGAAGTCGCTTTGACGTCAAAGAGCCAGAGTGCATCGAATGTTCATTTTGTTGCTATAACAACAGCACCGTTGCTATAAACAACTCTGCCCAGGGGGCCGACGGAAGAATGCTGATTCTCAGTCCGTGTCCAATGCTCATGGAAACATGTCCAGGTGTACGTGCGATTTGGCCGTGATTTTATTTTTATGAAATTAGGTTTTAATTGACTCACTCTTTGTTTCAGCAAAAAAATGACCGCAATTCAGTTGCATGCTTTTTGTTTACGTATTGACAAAATGTGCCTGCCCTCCACTTAGCCGTCGGGCTTGTCTTGTGACCAAACAGGCTGTCTGCTGTGACGTGACTTAAATGGATCAGCGGAGGTTTCAAATTCTCCGGCAGCTACAGGTCTCAAAAAAGTTGGGACACTTATAAAAAGGGGCTTTAAAAGCATTGAATTTCTAAGAGAATCAGCTGAAAGAACATTTAGCAAGTAATTAAGTTAACTGTCATCTGCTGCGCAGCATGATTACTTATAAAAGGGTTGTCATTGAGAGGCTGAGTTTCTCACATCTATTGTTGTGAACATGTATTGAGTATAGACATAAAACGCGCACACAGGAAGACTGTTATTGTTGGAAGCCTAGTCCACGGAAAATACAACGACCCCATTTCTCCGCTGTGACGTGTCTTTAATGGAACGGCGGAGGCGTCAAAGATAAAACAGGGTCACTTGAGCAAAAGGAGAGGAAATAGTAAACATGCCCGATGGACGAGAGATGCTAATTTACTGAGATTCCGCTGAGAAGTCACTGTTATGTCAAAGACGCAGAGTGCATCGTATGCCTGTTCCGTGGATATATAAAAAGCACCGTTGCCATAAACATATCTCCCCAGCGGGCCACGGAACGAAGTAGATTCCCAGTCCGTTGTGGAAACATATACTGGTGTACGTGCGATTAGGTAGTGATTGTTTTAAAATTTCATTTGATTTCATTTGACACACTCTTTTTACTTGAAAAAAAGATTGACCGCGATTCCGTACCATGCTTTCTGTTAACGTTCTGACAAAATGTGCCAGCCCTCCATGCTTAGGGTTGGGCGTGTAAAGTCACCGAACAGGCCTTGTGGTGACGTGTCTCAAATGGAACAGTCGAGGCGTCATAAATCAGACCGGGTCACTTGAGCAGAAGAAAACAAAGGAGTAAACAAGCCCGATGGATGAGAGGTTCGAATTCGCTTGGATTCTGCTGAGAAGTCGCTTTGACGTCAAAGAGCCAGAGTGCATCGAATGTTCATTTTGTTGCTATAACAACAGCACCGTTGCTATAAACAACTCTGCCCAGGGGGCCGACGGAAGAATGCTGATTCTCAGTCCGTGTCCAATGCTCATGGAAACATGTCCAGGTGTACGTGCGATTTGGCAGTGATTTTATTTTTATGAAATTAGATTTTAATTGACTCACTCTTTGTTTCAGCAAAAAAATGACCGCAATTCAGTTGCATGCTTTTTGTTTACGTATTGACAAAATGTGCCTGCCCTCCACTTAGCCGTCGGGCTTGTCTTGTGACCAAACAGGCTGTCTGCTGTGACGTGACTTAAATGGATCAGCGGAGGTTTCAAATTCTCCGGCAGCTACAGGTCTCAAAAAAGTTGGGACACTTGTAAAAAGGGGCTTTAAAAGCATTGAATTTCTAAGAGAATCAGCTGAAAGAACATTTAGCAAGTAATTAAGTTAACTGTCATCTGCTGCGCAACATGATTACTTATAAAAGGGTTGTCATTGAGAGGCTGAGTTTCTCAGAAGTAAAGATGGCCAGAAGCTCTCCCACCTGTGAAGGCTTGCATGAAAAAAAATGTTGAAAAATGCATGAAAAAAAATGTTGAATACTTTAAAAACACTGCTCCTCGACGCTAAATTGCAAAAGCATTGAAGGTCTCATCATCTTCAGTACATGACATCATCAAAAGATTCAGAGTAACTGGAAAAATCTCTGCGTGTAAGGGACTAGGCCGAAACCTTTACTGGATGCCCTTTATCTTCGGACCCTCAGATGCCACTGCATCACTCACCGGCATGATTCTTGGGATTCTGCAATAACAGAGAAAGAAAAAACATCACTGATTATACCTAGAACTGCCACAAGGTCATTTTGACCTCCATTAGTCCCAGTGCAAAAGAATGTAAATGGACTATATAGCGGCTGACTATGGAGCTAGTCAGATTGGCAGCTCAAAGCACTTGACCATAGCCTAAATCCCTCATGTATGCCCATTTATGCAACACATTCATTACACTGACGGCTACGCAAGGCAGTCAACTGCATCTTGGTTGACTGCATTTTGTTACTTTTTGAATGGTGTGCATGCGCATATATAAGCCAGTTGCTGTCATGACGTCAGAATCAATTTGTTCTCCCATTTTGCAGGTAGAAATTGTGATTGTCACAGAGCTGTTCTTCTATTCATTTAGTTTATTTAGTAAGCTGGTTAGGATACAAGAAAAAGAAATGGATCAGAGGAAATGGATGAATGTAAGTCAGGCTTTGGCAATGCTTCAGGACATGAGTTCTTGTGAGTCAGATGGAGAAGAAATATCAGGGCTCAGTGATGCGTCTAGGTCTAGTGAATCCGACTCCGATTTTGAAACTGAATGCGATCGTGAGCCACACGGTAAAGGTATCACAGCTGCTGGGCAAACTAAGCCTTTGATGCCAGGAAGGTCACCAAAACTGCATATTTATTCACGTCATAATGCTTAGGTTTCACAGCATAATTTCAAGTCCAAATACTTTGAAACATTTAAAATTAGCCACAATAGCAAAAAAATTGAAGTTTTAAAGCTCTGACCTCTATACTATTTAATCAATGAAGAATCTTAGCAAAACACCATTTATTGTCCTCCGAATTCTGAAAGTACTTTGAAATGCTTTCACTGAGGCAAGACCTCACAGCTTTAAAGTATTACAAAGAGTGGTGCATTTTTGTCAATAAAGAGGATTCAGTCATATTTCCACGTCATCCATGCCATGATGAGGGGAGACGCAGTAGCGCAGTGGAGAGCATGGGCTTGACTTGGGATGGAAAAATTCTGTGTTCAAGTCCTTGCCTTAGCCTGTGCAAAGTGTTCTCAGGTAAAACTCTTCACTTCCACACTGCCTCACTCTACCCAGGTGTACAAATGGGTACCAGCAAAATTGTCAGGGAAACTTGACTGAGAGCAGTGGGAGAACCCGAGTTGGACTAGTGTCCCATCGAGGGGGTTTAGCAATACTCCTATTTGCTTCATGTCACAGAAACCAGGGTTAAACACAGGCCTGGTGGGCCTCCAGGCATGACCTCCACGCCTGGTTAGAAATAGTCTTTATTCCGTCTGAGCAGCTGCTCATTTTGAAAACAAGAAGGGCACTTGGTAGAGCTCATACCTCCGCCATGCCCACATGTAAGTATTATTGGTTCTGGATCCAGGAGAGTATCATCCAGACCAACAACAGCTAGTTCCTCTTTTAGGGCAGATTCTATTCAGTGCTGAAATTTTATGAAAATCTGTTCATTACATAAGGACATTCCGAATATAAGACGATTCTGGATATGAGACTACTCCCCTTTCTCAAGTCATATTTTGGAAAAAATAGGGTTTTGATGACAAAATCTTGTTTTAGTCACTAAAGAATAATAATCATCGCAAAAATTTCTTTGAAAATACTGATAAAACAAACTGGAAGAAAAACCAATATTAAAGATTGCAGGCTGTTGTTTTGCGCCATCTATTGTTGTGAACATGTATTGAGTATAGACATAAAACGCACACACAGGAGGACTGTTATTGTTGGAAGCCACGGAAAATACGACGACCCCATTTCTCCGCTCTGACGTGTCTTTAATGGAACGGCGGAGGCGTCAAAGATAAAACAGGGTCACTTGAGCAAAAGGAGAGGAAATAGTAAACATGCCCGATGGACGAGAGATGCTAATTTACTGAGATTCCGCTGAGAAGTCACTGTTATGTCAAAGACGCAGAGTGCATCGTATGCCTGTTCCGTGGATATATAAAAAGCACCGATGCCATAAACATATCTCCCCAGCGGGCCACGGAACGAAGTAGATTCCCAGTCCGTTGTGGAAACATATACTGGTGTACGTGCGATTAGGTAGCGATTGTTTTAAAATTTCATTTGATTTCATTTGACACACTCTTTTTACTTGAACAAAAGATTGACCGCGATTCCGTACCATGCTTTCTGTTAACGTTCTGACAAAATGTGCCAGCCCTCCATGCTTAGGGTTGGGCGTGTAAAGTCACCGAACAGGCCTTGTGGTGACGTGTATTAAATGGAACACTCGAGGCGTCATAAATCAGACCGGGTCACTTGAGCAGAAGAAAACAAAGGAGCAAACAAGCCCGATGGATCAGAGGTTCGAAATCTCTTGGATTCTGCTGAGAAGTCGCTTTGACGTCAAAGAGCCAGAGTGCATCGAATGTTAATTTTGTTGCTATAACAACTGCACCGTTGCAATAAACAACTCTGCCCAGGGGGCCGACGGAAGAATGCTGATTCTCAGTCCGTGTCCAATGCTCATGGAAACATGTCCAGGTGTACGTGCGATTTGGCAGTGATTTTATTTTTATGAAATTAGATTTTAATTGACTCACTCTTTGTTTGAACAAAAAAATGACCGCGATTCAGTAGCATGCTTTCTGTTTACGTATTGACAAAATGTGCCTGCCCTCCACTTAGCCGTCGGGCTTCTCTTGTGACCAAACAGGCTGTCTGCTGTGACGTGACTTAAATGGATCAGCGGAGGTTTCAAATTCTCCGGCAGCTACAGGTCTCAAAAAAGTTGGGACACTTGTAAAAAGGGGCTTTAAAAGCATTGAATTTCCAAGAGAATCAGCTGAAAGAACATTTAGCAAGTAATTAAGTTAACTGTCATCTGCTGCGCAACATGATTACCGGGTACTTATAAAAGGGTTGTCATTGAGAGGCTGAGTTTCTCAGAAGTAAAGATGGCCAGAAGCTCTCCCACCTGTGAAGGCTTGCATGAAAAAAAATGTTGAAAAATGCATGAAAAAAAATGTTGAATACTTTAAAAACACTGCTCCTCGACGCTAAATTGCAAAAGCATTGAAGATCTCATCATCTTCAGTACATGACATCATCAAAAGATTCAGAGTAACTGGAAAAATCTCTGCGTGTAAGGGACTAGGCCGAAACCTTGACTGGATGCCCTTTATCTTCGGACCCTCAGATGCCACTGCATCACTCACCGGCATGATTCTTGGGATTCTGCAATAACAGAGAAAGAAAAAACATCACTGATTATACCTAGAACTGCCACAAGGTCATTTTGACCTCCATTAGTCCCAGTGCAAAAGAATGTAAATGGACTATATAGCGGCTGACTATGGAGCTAGTCAGATTGGCAGCTCAAAGCACTTGACCATAGCCTAAATCCCTCACGTATGCCCATTTATGCAACACATTCATTACACTGACGGCTACGCAAGGCAGTCAACTGCATCTTGGTTGACTGCATTTTGTTACTTTTTGAATGGTGTGCAGGCGCATATATAAGCCAGTTGCTGTCATGACGTCAGAATCAATTTGTTCTCCCATTTTGCAGGTAGAAATTGTGATTGTCACAGAGCTGTTCTTCTATTCATTTAGTTTATTTAGTAAGCTGGTTAGGATACAAGAAAAAGAAATGGATCAGAGGAAATGGATGAATGTAAGTCAGGCTTTGGCAATGCTTCAGGACATGAGTTCTTGTGAGTCAGATGGAGAAGAAATATCAGGGCTCAGTGATGCGTCTAGGTCTAGTGAATCCGACTCCGATTTTGAAACTGAATGCGATCGTGAGCCACACGGTAAAGGTATCACAGCTGCTGGGCAAACTAAGCCTTTGATGCCAGGAAGGTCACCAAAACTGCATATTTCTTCACGTCATAATGCTTAGGTTTCACAGCATAATTTCAAGTCCAAATACTTTGAAACATTTAAAATTAGCCACAATAGCAAAAAAATTGAAGTTTTAAAGCTCTGACCTCTATACTATTTAATCAATGAAGAATCTTAGCAAAACACCATTTATTGTCCTCCGAATTCTGAAAGTACTTTGAAATGCTTTCACTGAGGCAAGACCTCACAGCTTTAAAGTATTACAAAGAGTGGTGCATTTTTGTCAATAAAGAGGATTCAGTCATATTTCCACGTCATCCATGCTATGATGAGGGGAGACGCAGTAGCGCAGTGGAGAGCATGGGCTTGACTTGGGATGGAAAAATTCTGTGTTCAAGTCCTTGCCTTAGCCTGTGCAAAGTGTTCTCAGGTAAAACTCTTCACTTCCACACTGCCTCACTCTACCCAGGTGTACAAATGGGTACCAGCAAAATTGTCAGGGAAACTTGACTGAGAGCAGTGGGAGAACCCGAGTTGGACTAGTGTCCCATCGAGGGGGTTTAGCAATACTCCTATTTGCTTCATGTCACAGAAACCAGGGTTAAACACAGGCCTGGTGGGCCTCCAGGCATGACCTCCACGCCTGGTTAGAAATAGTCTTTATTCCGTCTGAGCAGCTGCTCATTTTGAAAACAAGAAGGGCACTTGGTAGAGCTCATACCTCCGCCATGCCCACATGTAAGTATTATTGGTTCTGGATCCAGGACAGTATCATCCAGACCAACAACAGCTGTGATTAGTTCCTCTTTTAGGGCAGATTCTATTCAGTGCTGAAATTTTATGAAAATCTGTTCATTACATAAGGACATTCCGAATATAAGATGATTCTGGATATGAGACTACTCCCCTTTCTCAAGTCATATTTTGGAAAAAATAGGGTTTTGATGACAAAATCTTGTTTTAGTCACTAAAGAATAATAATCATCGCAAAAATTTCTTTGAAAATACTGATAAAACAAACTGAAAGAAAAACCAATTTCAAAGATTGAAGGCTGTTGTTTTGCGCCATCTATTGTTGTGAACATGTATTGAGTATAGACATAAAACGCACACACAGGAGGACTGTTATTGTTGGAAGCCTAGTCCACGGAAAATACGACGACCCCATTTCTCCGCTGTGACGTGTCTTTAATGGAACGGCGGAGGCGTCAAAGATAAAACAGGGTCACTTGAGCAAAAGGAGAGGAAATAGTAAACATGCCCGATGGACGAGAGATGCTTATTTAATGAGATTCCGCTGAGAAGTCACTGTTATGTCAAAGACGCAGAGTGCATCGTATGCCTGTGCCGTGGATATATAAAAAGCACCGTTGCCATAAACATATCTCCCCAGCGGGCCACGGAACGAAGTAGATTCCCAGTCCGTTGTGGAAACATATACTGGTGTACGTGCGATTAGGTAGTGATTGTTTTAAAATTTGATTTCATTTGACACACTCTTTTTACTTGAACAAAAGATTGACCGCGATTCCGTACCATGCTTTCTGTTAACGTTCTGACAAAATGTGCCAGCCCTCCATGCTTAGGGTTGGGCGTGTAAAGTCACCGAACAGGCCTTGTGGTGACGTGTCTCAAATGGAACACTCGCGGCGTCATAAATAAGACCGGGTCACTTGAGCAGAAGAAAACAAAGGAGTAAACAAGCCCGATGGATGAGAGGTTCGAATTCGCTTGGATTCTGCTGAGAAGTCGCTTTGACGTCAAAGAGCCAGAGTGCATCGAATGTTCATTTTGTTGCTATAACAACAGCACCGTTGCTATAAACAACTCCGCCCAGGGGGCCGACGGAAGAATGCTGATTCTCAGTCCGTGTCCAATGCTCATGGAAACATGTCCAGGTGTACGTGCGATTTGGCATTGATTTTATTTTTCTGAAATTAGATTTTAATTGACTCACTCGTTGTTTAAGCAAAAAAATGACCGCAATTCAGTTGCATGCTTTTTGTTTACGTATTGAAAAAATGTGCCTGCCCTCCACTTTGCCGTCGGGCTTGTCTTGTGACCAAACAGGCTGTCTGCTGTGACGTGACTTAAATGGATCAGCGGAGGTTTCAAATTCTCCGGCAGCTACAGGTCTCAAAAAAGTTGGGATTCTTGTAAAAAGGGGCTTTAAAAGCATTGAATTTCTAAGAGAATCAGCTGAAAGAACATTTAGCAAGTAATTAAGTTAACTGTCATCTGCTGCGCAACACGATTACTTATAAAAGGGTTGTCATTGAGAGGCTGAGTTTCTCAGAAGTAAAGATGGCCAGAAGCTCTCCCACCTGTGAAGGCTTGCATGAAAAAAAATGTTGAATACTTTAAAAACACTGCTCCTCGACGTTAAATTGCAAAAGCATTGAAGGTCTCATCATCTTCAGTACATGACATCATCAAAAGATTCAGAGTAACTGGAAAAATCTCTGCGTGTAAGGGACTAGGCCGAAACCTTTACTGGATGCCCTTTATCTTCGGACCCTCAGATGCCACTGCATCACTCACCGGCATGATTCTTGGGATTCTGCAATAACAGAGAAAGAAAAAACATCACTGATTATACCTAGAACTGCCACAAGGTCATTTTGACCTCCATTAGTCCCAGTGCAAAAGAATGTAAATGGACTATATAGCGGCTGACTATGGAGCTAGTCAGATTGGCAGCTCAAAGCACTTGACCATAGCCTTAATCCCTCACGTATGCCCATTTATGCAACACATTCATTACACTGACGGCTACGCAAGGCAGTCAACTGCATCTTGGTTGACTGCATTTTGTTACTTTTTGAATGGTGTGCAGGCGCATATATAAGCCAGTTGCTGTCATGACGTCAGAATCAATTTGTTCTCCCATTTTGCAGGTAGAAATTGTGATTGTCACAGAGCTGTTCTTCTATTCATTTAGTTCATTTAGTAAGCTGGTTAGGATACAAGAAAAAGAAATGGATCAGAGGAAATGGATGAATGTAAGTCAGGCTTTGGCAATGCTTCAGGACATGAGTTTTTGTGAGTCAGATGGAGAAGAAATATCAGGGCTCAGTGATGCGTCTAGGTCTAGTGAATCCGACTCCAATTTTGAAACTGAATGCGATCGTGAGCCACACGGTAAAGGTATCACAGCTGCTGGGCAAACTAAGCCTTTGATGCCAGGAAGGTCACCAAAACTGCATATTTATTCACGTCATAATGCTTAGGTTTCACAGCATAATTTCAAGTCCAAATACTTTGAAACATTTAAAATTAGCCACAATAGCAAAAAAATTGAAGTTTTAAAGCTCTGACCTCTATACTATTTAATCAATGAAGAATCTTAGCAAAACACCATTTATTGTCCTCCGAATTCTGAAAGTACTTTGAAATGCTTTCACTGAGGCAAGACCTCACAGCTTTAAAGTATTACAAAGAGTGGTGCATTTTTGTCAATAAAGAGGATTCAGTCATATTTCCACGTCTTCCATGCCATGATGAGGGGAGACGCAGTAGCGCAGTGGAGAGCATGGGCTTGACTTGGGATGGAAAAATTCTGTGTTCAAGTCCTTGCCTTAGCCTGTGCAAAGTGTTCTCAGGTAAAACTCTTCACTTCCACACTGCCTCACTCTACCCAGGTGTACAAATGGGTACCAGCAAAATTGTCAGGGAAACTTGACTGAGAGCAGTGGGAGAACCCGAGTTGGACTAGTGTCCCATCGAGGGGGTTTAGCAATACTCCTATTTGCGTCATGTCACAGAAACCAGGGTTAAACACAGGCCTGGTGGGCCTCCAGGCATGACCTCCACGCCTGGTTAGAAATAGTCTTTATTCCGTCTGAGCAGCTGCTCATTTTGAAAACAAGAAGGGCACTTGGTAGAGCTCATACCTCCGCCATGCCCACATGTAAGTATTATTGGTTCTGGATCCAGGAGAGTATCATCCAGACCAACAACAGCTGTGATTAGTTCCTCTTTTAGGGCAGATTCTATTCAGTGCTGAAATTTTATGAAAATCTGTTCATTACATAAGGACATTCCGAATATAAGACGATTCTGGATATGAGACTACTCCCCTTTCTCAAGTCATATTTTGGAAAAAATAGGGTTTTGATGACAAAATCTTGTTTTAGTCACTAAAATTTCTTTGAAAATACTGATAAAACAAACTGGAAGAAAAACCAATATTAAAGATTGCAGGCTGTTGTTTTGCGCCATCTATTGTTGTGAACATGTATTGAGTATAGACATAAAACGCACACACGGGAGGACTGTTATTGTTGGAAGCCTCGTCCACGGAAAATACGACGACCCCATTTCTCCGCTGTGACGTGTCTTTAATGGAACGGCGGAGGCGTCAAAGATAAAACAGGGTCACTTGAGCAAAAGGAGAGGAAATAGTAAACATGCCCGATGGACGAGAGATGCTAATTTACTGAGATTCCGCTGAGAAGTCACTGTTATGTCAAAGACGCAGAGTGCATCGTATGCCTGTTCCGTGGATATATAAAAAGCACCGTTGCCATAAACATATCTCCCCAGCGGGCCACGGAACGAAGTAGATTCCCAGTCCGTTGTGGAAACATATACTGGTGTACGTGCGATTAGGTAGTGATTGTTTTAAAATTTGATTTCATTTGACACACTCTTTTTACTTGAACAAAAGATTGACCGCGATTCCGTACCATGCTTTCTGTTAACGTTCTGACAAAATGTGCCAGCCCTCCATGCTTAGGGTTGGGCGTGTAAAGTCACCGAACAGGCCTTGTGGTGACGTGTCTCAAATGGAACACTCGAGGCGTCATAAATCAGACCGAGTCACTTGAGCAGAAGAAAACAAAGGAGTAAACAAGCCCGATGGATGAGAGGTTCGAATTCGCTTGGATTCTGCTGAGAAGTCGCTTTGACGTCAAAGAGCCAGAGTGCATCGAATGTTCATTTTGTTGCTATAACAACAGCACCGTTGCTATAAACAACTCTGCCCAGGGGGCCGACGGAAGAATGCTGATTCTCAGTCCGTGTCCAATGCTCATGGAAACATGTCCAGGTGTACGTGCGATTTGGCAGTGATTTTATTTTTATGAAATTAGATTTTAATTGACTCACTCTTTGTTTAAGCAAAAAAATGACCGCAATTCAGTTCCATGCTTTTTGTTTACGTATTGACAAAATGTGCCTGCCCTCCACTTAGCCGTCGGGCTTGTCTTGTGACCAAACAGGCTGTCTGCTGTGACGTGACTTAAATGGATCAGCGGAGGTTTCAAATTCTCCGGCAGCTACAGGTCTCAAAAAAGTTGGGACACTTGTAAAAAGGGGCTTTAAAAGCATTGAATTTCTAAGAGAATCAGCTGAAAGAACATTTAGCAAGTAATTAAGTTAACTGTCATCTGCTGCGCAACATGATTACTTATAAAAGGGTTGTCATTGAGAGGCTGAGTTTCTCAGAAGTAAAGATGGCCAGAAGCTCTCCCACCTGTGAAGGCTTGCATGAAAAAAAAATGTTGAATACTTTAAAAACACTGCTCCTCGACGTTAAATTGCAAAAGCATTGAAGGTCTCATCATCTTCAGTACATGACATCATCAAAAGATTCAGAGTAACTGGAAAAATCTATGCGTGTAAGGGACTAGGCCGAAACCTTTACTGGATGCCCTTTATCTTCGGACCCTCAGATGCCACTGCATCACTCACCGGCATGATTCTTGGGATTCTGCAATAACATAGAAAGAAAAAACATCACTGATTATTCCTAGAACTGCCACAAGGTCATTTTGACCTCCATTAGTCCCAGTGCAAAAGAATGTAAATGGACTATATAGCGGCTGACTATGGAGCTAGTCAGATTGGCAGCTCAAAGCACTTGACCATAGCCTAAATCCCTCACGTATGCCCATTTATGCAACACATTCATTACACTGACGGCTACGCAAGGCAGTCAACTGCATCTTGGTTGACTGCATTTTGTTACTTTTTGAATGGTGTGCAGGCGCATATATAAGCCAGTTGCTGTCATGACGTCAGAATCAATTTGTTCTCCCATTTTGCAGGTAGAAATTGCGATTGTCACAGAGCTGTTCTTCTATTCATTTAGTTTATTTAGTAAGCTGGTTAGGATACAAGAAAAAGAAATGGATCAGAGGAAATGGATGAATGTAAGTCAGGCTTTGGCAATGCTTCAGGACATGAGTTCTTGTGAGTCAGATGGAGAAGAAATATCAGGGCTCAGTGATGCGTCTAGGTCTAGTAAATCCGACTCCGATTTTGAAACTGATTGCGATCGTGAGCCACACGGTAAAGGTATCACAGCTGCTGGGCAAACTAAGCCTTTGACGCCAGGAAGGTCACCAAAACTGCATATTTATTCACGTCATAATGCTTAGGTTTCACAGCATAATTTCAAGTCCAAATACTTTGAAACATTTAAAATTAGCCACAATAGCAAGAAAATTGAAGTTTTAAAGCTCTGACCTCTATACTATTTAATCAATGAAGAATCTTAGCAAAACACCATTTATTGTCCTCCGAATTCTGAAAGTACTTTGAAATGCTTTCACTGAGGCAAGACCTCACAGCTTTAAAGTATTACAAAGAGTGGTGAATTTTTGTCAATAAAGAGGATTCAGTCATATTTCCACGTCATCTTGCCATGATGAGGGGAGACGCAGTAGCGCAGTGGAGAGCATGGGCTTGACTTGGGATGGAAAAATTCTGTGTTCAAGTCCTTGCCTTAGCCTGTGCAAAGTGTTCTCAGGTAAAACTCTTCACTTCCACACTGTCTCACTCTACCCAGGTGTACAAATGGGTACCAGCAAAATTGTCAGGGAAACTTGACTGAGAGCAGTGGGAGAACCCGAGTTGGACTAGTGTCCCATCGAGGGGGTTTAGCAATACTCCTATTTGCTTCATGTCACAGAAACCAGGGTTAAACACAGGCCTGGTGGGCCTCCAGGCATGACCTCCACGCCTGGTTAGAAATAGTCTTTATTCCGTCTGAGCAGCTGCTCATTTTGAAAACAAGAAGGGCACTTGGTAGAGCTCATACCTCCGCCATGCCCACATGTAAGTATTATTGGTTCTGGATCCAGGAGAGTATCATCCAGACCAACAACAGCTGTGATTAGTTCCTCTTTTAGGGCAGATTCTATTCAGTGCTGAAATTTTATGAAAATCTGTTCATTACATAAGGACATTCCGAATATAAGACGATTCTGGATATGAGACTACTCCCCTTTCTCAAGTCATATTTTGGAAAAAATAGGGTTTTGATGACAAAATCTTGTTTTAGTCACTAAAGAATAATAATCATCGCAAAAATTTCTTTGAAAATACTGATAAAACAAACTGGAAGAAAAACCAATATTAAAGATTGCAGGCTGTTGTTTTGCGCCATCTATTGTTGTGAACATGTATTGAGTATAGACATAAAACGCACACACAGGAGGACTGTTATTGTTGGAAGCCTAGTCCACGGAAAATACGACGACCCCATTTCTCCGCTGTGACGTGTCTTTAATGGAACGGCGGAGGCGTCAAAGATAAAACAGGGTCACTTGAGCAAAAGGAGAGGAAATAGTAAACATGCCCGATGGACGAGAGATGCTAATTTACTGAGATTCCGCTGAGAAGTCACTGTTATGTCAAAGACGCAGAGTGCATCGTATGCCTGTTCCGTGGATATATAAAAAGCACCGTTGCCATAAACATATCTCCCCAGCGGGCCACGGAACGAAGTAGATTCCCAGTCCGTTGTGGAAACATATACTGGTGTACGTGCGATTAGGTAGTGATTGTTTTAAAATTTGATTTCATTTGACACACTCTTTTTACTTGAACAAAAGATTGACCGCGATTCCGTACCATGCTTTCTGTTAACGTTCTGACAAAATGTGCCAGCCCTCCATGCTTAGGGTTGGGCGTGTAAAGTCACCGAACAGGCCTTGTGGTGACGTGTCTCAAATGGAACACTCGAGGCGTCATAAATCAGACCGGGTCACTTGAGCAGAAGAAAACAAAGGAGTAAACAAGCCCGATGGATGAGAGGTTCGAATTCGCTTGGATTCTGCTGAGAAGTCGCTTTGACGTCAAAGAGCCAGAGTGCATCGAATGTTCATTTTGTTGCTATAACAACAGCACCGTTGCTATAAACAACTCTGCCCAGGGGGCCGACGGAAGAATGCTGATTCTCAGTCCGTGTCCAATGCTCATGGAAACATGTCCAGGTGTACGTGCGATTTGGCAGTGATTTTATTTTTATGAAATTAGATTTTAATTGACTCACTCTTTGTTTAAGCAAAAAAATGACCGCAATTCAGTTGCATGCTTTTTGTTTACGTATTGACAAAATGTGCCTGCCCTCCACTTAGCCGTCGGGCTTGTCTTGTGACCAAACAGGCTGTCTGCTGTGACGTGACTTAAATGGATCAGCGGAGGTTTCAAATTCTCCGGCAGCTACAGGTCTCAAAAAAGTTGGGACACTTGTAAAAAGGGGCTTTAAAAGCATTGAATTTCTAAGAGAATCAGCTGAAAGAACATTTAGCAAGTAATTAAGTTAACTGTCATCTGCTGCGCAACATGATTACTTATAAAAGGGTTGTCATTGAGAGGCTGAGTTTCTCAGAAGTAAAGATGGCCAGAAGCTCTCCCACCTGTGAAGGCTTGCATGAAAAAAAAATGTTGAATACTTTAAAAACACTGCTCCTCGACGTTAAATTGCAAAAGCATTGAAGGTCTCATCATCTTCAGTACATGACATCATCAAAAGATTCAGAGTAACTGGAAAAATCTATGCGTGTAAGGGACTAGGCCGAAACCTTTACTGGATGCCCTTTATCTTCGGACCCTCAGATGCCACTGCATCACTCACCGGCATGATTCTTGGGATTCTGCAATAACATAGAAAGAAAAAACATCACTGATTATTCCTAGAACTGCCACAAGGTCATTTTGACCTCCATTAGTCCCAGTGCAAAAGAATGTAAATGGACTATATAGCGGCTGACTATGGAGCTAGTCAGATTGGCAGCTCAAAGCACTTGACCATAGCCTAAATCCCTCACGTATGCCCATTTATGCAACACATTCATTACACTGACGGCTACGCAAGGCAGTCAACTGCATCTTGGTTGACTGCATTTTGTTACTTTTTGAATGGTGTGCAGGCGCATATATAAGCCAGTTGCTGTCATGACGTCAGAATCAATTTGTTCTCCCATTTTGCAGGTAGAAATTGCGATTGTCACAGAGCTGTTCTTCTATTCATTTAGATTATTTAGTAAGCTGGTTAGGATACAAGAAAAAGAAATGGATCAGAGGAAATGGATGAATGTAAGTCAGGCTTTGGCAATGCTTCAGGACATGAGTTCTTGTGAGTCAGATGGAGAAGAAATATCAGGGCTCAGTGATGCGTCTAGGTCTAGTAAATCCGACTCCGATTTTGAAACTGATTGCGATCATGAGCCACACGGTAAAGGTATCACAGCTGCTGGGCAAACTAAGCCTTTGACGCCAGGAAGGTCACCAAAACTGCATATTTATTCACGTCATAATGCTTAGGTTTCACAGCATAATTTCAAGTCCAAATACTTTGAAACATTTAAAATTAGCCACAATAGCAAGAAAATTGAAGTTTTAAAGCTCTGACCTCTATACTATTTAATCAATGAAGAATCTTAGCAAAACACCATTTATTGTCCTCCGAATTCTGAAAGTACTTTGAAATGCTTTCACTGAGGCAAGACCTCACAGCTTTAAAGTATTACAAAGAGTGGTGAATTTTTGTCAATAAAGAGGATTCAGTCATATTTCCACGTCATCTTGCCATGATGAGGGGAGACGCAGTAGCGCAGTGGAGAGCATGGGCTTGACTTGGGATGGAAAAATTCTGTGTTCAAGTCCTTGCCTTAGCCTGTGCAAAGTGTTCTCAGGTAAAACTCTTCACTTCCACACTGTCTCACTCTACCCAGGTGTACAAATGGGTACCAGCAAAATTGTCAGGGAAACTTGACTGAGAGCAGTGGGAGAACCCGAGTTGGACTAGTGTCCCATCGAGGGGGTTTAGCAATACTCCTATTTGCTTCATGTCACAGAAACCAGGGTTAAACACAGGCCTGGTGGGCCTCCAGGCATGACCTCCACACCTGGTTAGAAATAGTCTTTATTCCGTCTGAGCAGCTGCTCATTTTGAAAACAAGAAGGGCACTTGGTAGAGCTCATACCTCCGCCATGCCCACATGTAAGTATTATTGGTTCTGGATCCAGGAGAGTATCATCCAGACCAACAACAGCTGTGATTAGTTCCTCTTTTAGGGCAGATTCTATTCAGTGCTGAAATTTTATGAAAATCTGTTCATTACATAAGGACATTCCGAATATAAGACGATTCTGGATATGAGACTACTCCCCTTTCTCAAGTCATATTTTGGAAAAAATAGGGTTTTGATGACAAAATCTTGTTTTAGTCACTAAAGAATAATAATCATCGCAAAAATTTCTTTGAAAATACTGATAAAACAAACTGGAAGAAAAACCAATATTAAAGATTGCAGGCTGTTGTTTTGCGCCATCTATTGTTGTGAACATGTATTGAGTATAGACATAAAACGCACACACAGGAGGACTGTTATTGTTGGAAGCCTCGTCCACGGAAAATACGACGACCCCATTTCTCCGCTGTGACGTGTCTTTAATGGAACGGCGGAGGCGTCAAAGATAAAACAGGGTCACTTGAGCAAAAGGAGAGGAAATAGTAAACATGCCCGATGGACGAGAGATGCTAATTTACTGAGATTCCGCTGAGAAGTCACTGTTATGTCAAAGACGCAGAGTGCATCGTATGCCTGTTCCGTGGATATATAAAAAGCACCGTTGCCATAAACATATCTCCCCAGCGGGCCACGGAACGAAGTAGATTCCCAGTCCGTTGTGGAAACATATACTGGTGTACGTGCGATTAGGTAGTGATTGTTTTAAAATTTGATTTCATTTGACACACTCTTTTTACTTGAACAAAAGATTGACCGCGATTCCGTACCATGCTTTCTGTTAACGTTCTGACAAAATGTGCCAGCCCTCCATGCTTAGGGTTGGGCGTGTAAAGTCACCGAACAGGCCTTGTGGTGACGTGTCTCAAATGGAACACTCGAGGCGTCATAAATCAGACCGGGTCACTTGAGCAGAAGAAAACAAAGGAGTAAACAAGCCCGATGGATGAGAGGTTCGAATTCGCTTGGATTCTGCTGAGAAGTCGCTTTGACGTCAAAGAGCCAGAGTGCATCGAATGTTCATTTTGTTGCTATAACAACAGCACCGTTGCTATAAACAACTCTGCCCAGGGGGCCGACGGAAGAATGCTGATTCTCAGTCCGTGTCCAATGCTCATGGAAACATGTCCAGGTGTACGTGCGATTTGGCAGTGATTTTATTTTTATGAAATTAGATTTTAATTGACTCACTCTTTGTTTAAGCAAAAAAATGACCGCAATTCAGTTCCATGCTTTTTGTTTACGTATTGACAAAATGTGCCTGCCCTCCACTTAGCCGTCGGGCTTGTCTTGTGACCAAACAGGCTGTCTGCTGTGACGTGACTTAAATGGATCAGCGGAGGTTTCAAATTCTCCGGCAGCTACAGGTCTCAAAAAAGTTGGGACTCTTGTAAAAAGGGGCTTTAAAAGCATTGAATTTCTAAGAGAATCAGCTGAAAGAACATTTAGCAAGTAATTAAGTTAACTGTCATCTGCTGCGCAACATGATTACTTATAAAAGGGTTGTCATTGAGAGGCTGAGTTTCTCAGAAGTAAAGATGGCCAGAAGCTCTCCCACCTGTGAAGGCTTGCATGAAAAAAAATGTTGAATACTTTAAAAACACTGCTCCTCGACGTTAAATTGCAAAAGCATTGAAGGTCTCATCATCTTCAGTACATGACATCATCAAAAGATTCAGAGTAACTGGAAAAATCTCTGCGTGTGAGGGACTAGGCCGAAACCTTTACTGGATGCCCTTTATCTTCGGACCCTCAGATGCCACTGCATCACTCACCGGCATGATTCTTGGGATTCTGCAATAATAGAGAAAGAAAAAACATCACTGATTATACATAGAACTGCCACAAGGTCATTTTGACCTCCATTAGTCCCAGTGCAAAAGAATGTAAATGGACTATATAGCGGCTGACTATGGAGCTAGTCAGATTGGCAGCTCAAAGCACTTGACAGTAGCCTAATACCTCACGTATGCCCATTTATGCAACACATTCATACACTGACGGCTACGCATGGCAGTCAACTGCATCTTGGTTGACTGCATTTGGTTACTTTTTGAATGGTGTGCAGGCGCATATATAAGCCAGTTGCTGTCATGACGTCAGAATCAATTTGTTCTCCCATTTTGCAGGTAGAAATTGTGATTGTCATAGAGCTGTTCTTCTATTCATTTAGTTCATTTAGTAAGCTGGTTAGGATACAAGAAAAAGAAATGGATCAGAGGAAATGGATGAATGTAAGTCAGGCTTTGGCAATGCTTCAGGACATGAGTTTTTGTGAGTCAGATGGAGAAGAAATATCAGGGCTCAGTGATGCGTCTAGGTCTAGTGAATCCGACTCCAATTTTGAAACTGAATGCGATCGTGAGCCACACGGTAAAGGTATCACAGCTGCTGGGCAAACTAAGCCTTTGATGCCAGGAAGGTCACCAAAACTGCATATTTATTCACGTCATAATGCTTAGGTTTCACAGCATAATTTCAAGTCCAAATACTTTGAAACATTTAAAATTAGCCACAATAGCAAAAAAATTGAAGTTTTAAAGCTCTGACCTCTATACTATTTAATCAATGAAGAATCTTAGCAAAACACCATTTATTGTCCTCCGAATTCTGAAAGTACTTTGAAATGCTTTCACTGAGGCAAGACCTCACAGCTTTAAAGTATTACAAAGAGTGGTGCATTTTTGTCAATAAAGAGGATTCAGTCATATTTCCACGTCATCCATGCCATGATGAGGGGAGACGCAGTAGCGCAGTGGAGAGCATGGGCTTGACTTGGGATGGAAAAATTCTGTGTTCAAGTCCTTGCCTTAGCCTGTGCAAAGTGTTCTCAGGTAAAACTCTTCACTTCCACACTGCCTCACTCTACCCAGGTGTACAAATGGGTACCAGCAAAATTGTCAGGGAAACTTGACTGAGAGCAGTGGGAGAACCCGAGTTGGACTAGTGTCCCATCGAGGGGGTTTAGCAATACTCCTATTTGCGTCATGTCACAGAAACCAGGGTTAAACACAGGCCTGGTGGGCCTCCAGGCATGACCTCCACGCCTGGTTAGAAATAGTCTTTATTCCGTCTGAGCAGCTGCTCATTTTGAAAACAAGAAGGGCACTTGGTAGAGCTCATACCTCCGCCATGCCCACATGTAAGTATTATTGGTTCTGGATCCAGGAGAGTATCATCCAGACCAACAACAGCTGTGATTAGTTCCTCTTTTAGGGCAGATTCTATTCAGTGCTGAAATTTTATGAAAATCTGTTCATTACATAAGGACATTCCGAATATAAGACGATTCTGGATATGAGACTACTCCCCTTTCTCAAGTCATATTTTGGAAAAAAATAGGGTTTTGATGACAAAATCTTGTTTTAGTCACTAAAATTTCTTTGAAAATACTGATAAAACAAACTGGAAGAAAAACCAATATTAAAGATTGCAGGCTGTTGTTTTGCGCCATCTATTGTTGTGAACATGTATTGAGTATAGACATAAAACGCACACACGGGAGGACTGTTATTGTTGGAAGCCTCGTCCACGGAAAATACGACGACCCCATTTCTCCGCTGTGACGTGTATTTAATGGAACGGCGGAGGCGTCAAAGATAAAACAGGGTCACTTGAGCAAAAGGAGAGGAAATAGTAAACATGCCCGATGGACGAGAGATGCTAATTTACTGAGATTCCGCTGAGAAGTCACTGTTATGTCAAAGACGCAGAGTGCATCGTATGCCTGTTCCGTGGATATATAAAAAGCACCGTTGCCATAAACATATCTCCCCAGCGGGCCAACGAACGAAGTAGATTCCCAGTCCGTTGTGGAAACATATACTGGTGTACGTGCGATTAGGTAGTGATTGTTTTAAAATTTGATTTCATTTGACACACTCTTTTTACTTGAACAAAAGATTGACCGCGATTCCGTACCATGCTTTCTGTTAACGTTCTGACAAAATGTGCCAGCCCTCCATGCTTAGGGTTGGGCGTGTAAAGTCACCGAACAGGCCTTGTGGTGACGTGTCTCAAATGGAACACTCGAGGCGTCATAAATCAGACCGGGTCACTTGAGCAGAAGAAAACAAAGGAGTAAACAAGCCCGATGGATGAGAGGTTCGAATTCGCTTGGATTCTGCTGAGAAGTCGCTTTGACGTCAAAGAGCCAGAGTGCATCGAATGTTCATTTTGTTGCTATAACAACAGCACCGTTGCTATAAACAACTCTGCCCAGGGGGCCGACGGAAGAATGCTGATTCTCAGTCCGTGTCCAATGCTCATGGAAACATGTCCAGGTGTACGTGCGATTTGGCAGTGATTTTATTTTTATGAAATTAGATTTTAATTGACTCACTCTTTGTTTAAGCAAAAAAATGACCGCAATTCAGTTCCATGCTTTTTGTTTACGTATTGACAAAATGTGCCTGCCCTCCACTTAGCCGTCGGGCTTGTCTTGTGACCAAACAGGCTGTCTGCTGTGACGTGACTTAAATGGATCAGCGGAGGTTTCAAATTCTCCGGCAGCTACAGGTCTCAAAAAAGTTGGGACACTTGTAAAAAGGGGCTTTAAAAGCATTGAATTTCTAAGAGAATCAGCTGAAAGAACATTTAGCAAGTAATTAAGTTAACTGTCATCTGCTGCGCAACATGATTACTTATAAAAGGGTTGTCATTGAGAGGCTGAGTTTCTCAGAAGTAAAGATGGCCAGAAGCTCTCCCACCTGTGAAGGCTTGCATGAAAAAAAATGTTGAATACTTTAAAAACACTGCTCCTCGACGTTAAATTGCAAGAGCATTGAAGGTCTCATCATCTTCAGTACATGACATCATCAAAAGATTCAGAGTTACTGGAAAAATCTCTGCGTGTAAGGGACTAGGCCGAAACCTTTACTGGATGCCCTTTATCTTCGGACCCTCAGATGCCACTGCATCACTCACCGGCATGATTCTTGGGATTCTGCAATAACAGAGAAAGAAAAAACATCACTGATTATTCCTAGAACTGCCACAAGGTCATTTTGACCTCCATTAGTCCCAGTGCAGAAGAATGTAAATGGACTATATAGCGGCTGACTATGGAGCTAGTCAGATTGGCAGCTCAAAGCACTTGAACCATAGCCTAAATCCCTCACGTATGCCCATTTATGCAACACATTCATTACACTGACGGCTACGCAAGGCAGTCAACTGCATCTTGGTTGACTGCATTTTGTTACTTTTTGAATGGTGTGCAGGCGCATATATAAGCCAGTTGCTGTCATCACGTCAGAATCAATTTGTTCTCCCATTTTGCAGGTAGAAATTGTGATTGTCACAGAGCTGTTCTTCTATTCATTTAGTTTATTTAGTAAGCTGGTTAGGATACAAGAAAAAGAAATGGATCAGAGGAAATGGATGAATGTAAGTCAGGCTTTGGCAATGCTTCAGGACATGAGTTCTTGTGAGTCAGATGGAGAAGAAATATAAGGGCTCAGTGATGCGTCTAGGTCTAGTGAATCCGACTCCGATTTTGAAACTGAATGCGATCGTGAGCCACACGGTAAAGGTATCACAGCTGCTGGACAAACTAAGCCTTTGATGCCAGGAAGGTCACCAAAACTGCATATTTATTCACGTCATAATGCTTAGGTTTCACAGCATAATTTCAAGTCCAAATACTTTGAAACATTTAAAATTAGCCACAATAGCAAAAAAATTGAAGTTTTAAAGCTCTGACCTCTATACTATTTCATCAATGAAGAATCTTAGCAAAACACCATTTATTGTCCTCCGAATTCTGAAAGTACTTTGAAATGCTTTCACTGAGGCAAGACCTCACAGCTTTAAAGTATTACAAAGAGTGGTGCATTTTTGTCAATAAAGAGGATTCAGTCATATTTCCACGTCATCCATGCCATGATGAGGGGAGACGCAGTAGCGCAGTGGAGAGCATGGGCTTGACTTGGTATGGAAAAATTCTGTGTTCAAGTCCTTGCCTTAGCCTGTGCAAAGTGTTCTCAGGTAAAACTCTTCACTTCCACACTGCCTCACTCTACCCAGGTGTACAAATGGGTACCAGCAAAATTGTCAGGGAAACTTGACTGAGAGCAGTGGGAGAACCCGAGTTGGACTAGTGTCCCATCGAGGGGGTTTAGCAATACTCCTATTTGCTTCATGTCACAGAAACCAGGGTTAAACACAGGCCTGGTGGGCCTCCAGGCATGACCTCCACGCCTGGTTAGAAATAGTCTTTATTCCGTCTGAGCAGCTGCTCATTTTGAAAACAAGAAGGGCACTTGGTAGAGCTCATACCTCCGCCATGCCCACATGTAAGTATTATTGGTTCTGGATCCAGGAGAGTATCATCCAGACCAACAACAGCTGTGATTAGTTCCTCTTTTAGGGCAGATTCTATTCAGTGCTGAAATTTTATGAAAATCTGTTCATTACATAAGGACATTCCGAATATAAGACGATTCTGGATATGAAACTACTCCCCTTTCTCAAGTCATATTTTGAAAAAAATAGGGTTTTGATGACAAAATCTTGTTTTAGTCACTAAAGAATAATAATCATCGCAAAAATTTCTTTGAAAATAGTGATAAAACAAACTGGAAGAAAAACCAATATTTAAGATTGCAGGCTGTTGTTTTGCGCCATCTATTGTTGTGAACATGTATTGAGAATAGACATAAAACGCACAGACAGGAGGACTGTTATTGTTGGAAGCCTTGTCCACGGAAAATACGACGACCCCATTTCTCCGCTGTGACGTGTCTTTAATGGAACGGCGGAGGCGTCAAAGATAAAACAGGGTCACTTGAGCAAAAGGAGAGGAAATAGTAAACATGCCCGATGGACGAGAGATGCTAATTTACTGAGATTCCGCTGAGAAGTCACTGTTATGTCAAAGACGCAGAGTGCATCGTATGCCTGTTCCGTGGATATATAAAAAGCACCGTTGCCATAAACATATCTCCCCAGCGGGCCACGGAACGAAGTAGATTCCCAGTCCGTTGTGGAAACATATACTGGTGAACGTGCGATTAGGTAGTGATTGTTTTAAAATTTCATTTGATTTCATTTGACACACTCTTTTTACTTGAACAAAAGATTGACCGCGATTCCGTACCATGCTTTCTGTTAACGTTCTGACAAAATGTGCCAGCCCTCCATGCTTAGGGTTGGGCGTGTAAAGTCACCGAACAGGCCTTGTGGTGACGTGTCTCAAATGGAACACTCGCGGCGTCATAAATCAGACCGGGTCACTTGAGCAGAAGAAAACAAAGGAGTAAACAAGCCCGATGGATGAGAGGTTCGAATTCACTTGGATTCTGCTGAGAAGTCGCTTTGACGTCAAAGAGCCAGAGTGCATCGAATGTTCATTTTGTTGCTATAACAACAGCACCGTTGCAAAAACAACTCTGCCCAGGGGGCCGACGGAAGAATGCTGACTCTCAGTCCGTGTCCAATGCTCATGGAAACATGTCCAGGTGTACGTGCGATTTGGCAGTGATTTTATTTTTATGAAATTAGATTTTAATTGACTCACTCGTTGTTTAAGCAAAAAAATGACCGCAATTCAGTTGCATGCTTTTTGTTTACGTATTGACAAAATGTGCCTGCCCTCCACTTAGCCGTCGGGCTTGTCTTGTGACCAAACAGGCTGTCTGCTGTGACGTGACTTAAATGGATCAGCGGAGGTTTCAAATTCTCCGGCAGCTACAGGTCTCAAAAAAGTTGGGACACTTGTAAAAAGGGGCTTTAAAAGCATTGAATTTCTAAGAGAATCAGCTGAAAGAACATTTAGCAAGTAATTAAGTTAACTGTCATCTGCTGCGCAACATGATTACTTATAAAAGGGTTGTCATTGAGAGGCTGAGTTTCTCAGAAGTAAAGATGGCCAGAAGCTCTCCCACCTGTGAAGGCTTGCATGAAAAAAAATGTTGAAAAATGCATGAAAAAAAATGTTGAATACTTTAAAAACACTGCTCCTCGACGCTAAATTGCAAAAGCATTGAAGGTCTCATCATCTTCAGTACATGACATCATCAAAAGATTCAGACTAACTGGAAAAATCTCTGCGTATAAGGGACTAGGCCGAAACCTTTACTGGATGCCCTTTATCTTCGGACCCTCAGATGCCACTGCATCACTCACCGGCATGATTCTTGGGATTCTGCAATAACAGAGAAAGAAAAAACATCACTGATTATTCCTAGAACTGCCACAAGGTCATTTTGACCTCCATTAGTCCCAGTGCAGAAGAATGTAAATGGACTATATAGCGGCTGACTATGGAGCTAGTCAGATTGGCAGCTCAAAGCACTTGACCATAGCCTTAATCCCTCACGTATGCCCATTTATGCAACACATTCATTACACTGACGGCTACGCAAGGCAGTCAACTGCATCTTGGTTGACTGCATTTTGTTACTTTTTGAATGGTGTGCAGGCGCATATATAAGCCAGTTGCTGTCATGACGTCAGAATCAATTTGTTCTCCCATTTTGCAGGTAGAAATTGTGATTGTCACAGAGCTGTTCTTCTATTCATTTAGTTTATTTAGTAAGCTGGTTAGGATACAAGAAAAAGAAATGGATCAGAGGAAATGGATGAATGTAAGTCAGGCTTTGGCAATGCTTCAGGACATGAGTTCTTGTGAGTCAGATGGAGAAGAAATATAAGGGCTCAGTGATGCGTCTAGGTCTAGTGAATCCGACTCCGATTTTGAAACTGAATGCGATCGTGAGCCACACGGTAAAGGTATCACAGCTGCTGGGCAAACTAAGCCTTTGATGCCAGGAAGGTCACCAAAACTGCATATTTATTCACGTCATAATGCTTAGGTTTCACAGCATAATTTCAAGTCCAAATACTTTGAAACATTTAAAATTAGCCACAATAGCAAAAAAATTGAAGTTTTAAAGCTCTGACCTCTATACTATTTAATCAATGAAGAATCTTAGCAAAACACCATTTATTGTCCTCCGAATTCTGAAAGTACTTTGAAATGCTTTCACTGAGGCAAGACCTCACAGCTTTAAAGTATTACAAAGAGTGGTGCATTTTTGTCAATAAAGAGGATTCAGTCATATTTCCACGTCATCCATGCCATGATGAGGGGAGACGCAGTAGCGCAGTGGAGAGCATGGGCTTGACTTGGGATGGAAAAATTCTGTGTTCAAGTCCTTGCCTTAGCCTGTGCAAAGTGTTCTCAGGTAAAACTCTTCACTTCCACACTGCCTCACTCTACCCAGGTGTACAAATGGGTACCAGCAAAATTGTCAGGGAAACTTGACTGAGAGCAGTGGGAGAACCCGAGTTGGACTAGTGTCCCATCGAGGGGGTTTAGCAATACTCCTATTTGCGTCATGTCACAGAAACCAGGGTTAAACACAGGCCTGGTGGGCCTCCAGGCATGACCTCCACGCCTGGTTAGAAATAGTCTTTATTCCGTCTGAGCAGCTGCTCATTTTGAAAACAAGAAGGGCACTTGGTAGAGCTCATACCTCCGCCATGCCCACATGTAAGTATTATTGGTTCTGGATCCAGGAGAGTATCATCCAGACCAACAACAGCTGTGATTAGTTCCTCTTTTAGGGCAGATTCTATTCAGTGCTGAAATTTTATGAAAATCTGTTCATTACATAAGGACATTCCGAATATAAGACGATTCTGGATATGAGACTACTCCCCTTTCTCAAGTCATATTTTGGAAAAAATAGGGTTTTGATGACAAAATCTTGTTTTAGTCACTAAAATTTCTTTGAAAATACTGATAAAACAAACTGGAAGAAAAACCAATATTAAAGATTGCAGGCTGTTGTTTTGCGCCATCTATTGTTGTGAACATGTATTGAGTATAGACATAAAACGCACACACGGGAGGACTGTTATTGTTGGAAGCCTCGTCCACGGAAAATACGACGACCCCATTTCTCCGCTGTGACGTGTATTTAATGGAACGGCGGAGGCGTCAAAGATAAAACAGGGTCACTTGAGCAAAAGGAGAGGAAATAGTAAACATGCCCGATGGACGAGAGATGCTAATTTACTGAGATTCCGCTGAGAAGTCACTGTTATGTCAAAGACGCAGAGTGCATCGTATGCCTGTTCCGTGGATATATAAAAAGCACCGTTGCCATAAACATATCTCCCCAGCGGGCCAACGAACGAAGTAGATTCCCAGTCCGTTGTGGAAACATATACTGGTGTACGTGCGATTAGGTAGTGATTGTTTTAAAATTTGATTTCATTTGACACACTCTTTTTACTTGAACAAAAGATTGACCGCGATTCCGTACCATGCTTTCTGTTAACGTTCTGACAAAATGTGCCAGCCCTCCATGCTTAGGGTTGGGCGTGTAAAGTCACCGAACAGGCCTTGTGGTGACGTGTCTCAAATGGAACACTCGAGGCGTCATAAATCAGACCGGGTCACTTGAGCAGAAGAAAACAAAGGAGTAAACAAGCCCGATGGATGAGAGGTTCGAATTCGCTTGGATTCTGCTGAGAAGTCGCTTTGACGTCAAAGAGCCAGAGTGCATCGAATGTTCATTTTGTTGCTATAACAACAGCACCGTTGCTATAAACAACTCTGCCCAGGGGGCCGACGGAAGAATGCTGATTCTCAGTCCGTGTCCAATGCTCATGGAAACATGTCCAGGTGTACGTGCGATTTGGCAGTGATTTTATTTTTATGAAATTAGATTTTAATTGACTCACTCTTTGTTTAAGCAAAAAAATGACCGCAATTCAGTTCCATGCTTTTTGTTTACGTATTGACAAAATGTGCCTGCCCTCCACTTAGCCGTCGGGCTTGTCTTGTGACCAAACAGGCTGTCTGCTGTGACGTGACTTAAATGGATCAGCGGAGGTTTCAAATTCTCCGGCAGCTACAGGTCTCAAAAAAGTTGGGACACTTGTAAAAAGGGGCTTTAAAAGCATTGAATTTCTAAGAGAATCAGCTGAAAGAACATTTAGCAAGTAATTAAGTTAACTGTCATCTGCTGCGCAACATGATTACTTATAAAAGGGTTGTCATTGAGAGGCTGAGTTTCTCAGAAGTAAAGATGGCCAGAAGCTCTCCCACCTGTGAAGGCTTGCATGAAAAAAAATGTTGAATACTTTAAAAACACTGCTCCTCGACGTTAAATTGCAAGAGCATTGAAGGTCTCATCATCTTCAGTACATGACATCATCAAAAGATTCAGAGTTACTGGAAAAATCTCTGCGTGTAAGGGACTAGGCCGAAACCTTTACTGGATGCCCTTTATCTTCGGACCCTCAGATGCCACTGCATCACTCACCGGCATGATTCTTGGGATTCTGCAATAACAGAGAAAGAAAAAACATCACTGATTATTCCTAGAACTGCCACAAGGTCATTTTGACCTCCATTAGTCCCAGTGCAGAAGAATGTAAATGGACTATATAGCGGCTGACTATGGAGCTAGTCAGATTGGCAGCTCAAAGCACTTGAACCATAGCCTAAATCCCTCACGTATGCCCATTTATGCAACACATTCATTACACTGACGGCTACGCAAGGCAGTCAACTGCATCTTGGTTGACTGCATTTTGTTACTTTTTGAATGGTGTGCAGGCGCATATATAAGCCAGTTGCTGTCATGACGTCAGAATCAATTTGTTCTCCCATTTTGCAGGTAGAAATTGTGATTGTCACAGAGCTGTTCTTCTATTCATTTAGTTTATTTAGTAAGCTGGTTAGGATACAAGAAAAAGAAATGGATCAGAGGAAATGGATGAATGTAAGTCAGGCTTTGGCAATGCTTCAGGACATGAGTTCTTGTGAGTCAGATGGAGAAGAAATATAAGGGCTCAGTGATGCGTCTAGGTCTAGTGAATCCGACTCCGATTTTGAAACTGAATGCGATCGTGAGCCACACGGTAAAGGTATCACAGCTGCTGGACAAACTAAGCCTTTGATGCCAGGAAGGTCACCAAAACTGCATATTTATTCACGTCATAATGCTTAGGTTTCACAGCATAATTTCAAGTCCAAATACTTTGAAACATTTAAAATTAGCCACAATAGCAAAAAAATTGAAGTTTTAAAGCTCTGACCTCTATACTATTTCATCAATGAAGAATCTTAGCAAAACACCATTTATTGTCCTCCGAATTCTGAAAGTACTTTGAAATGCTTTCACTGAGGCAAGACCTCACAGCTTTAAAGTATTACAAAGAGTGGTGCATTTTTGTCAATAAAGAGGATTCAGTCATATTTCCACGTCATCCATGCCATGATGAGGGGAGACGCAGTAGCGCAGTGGAGAGCATGGGCTTGACTTGGTATGGAAAAATTCTGTGTTCAAGTCCTTGCCTTAGCCTGTGCAAAGTGTTCTCAGGTAAAACTCTTCACTTCCACACTGCCTCACTCTACCCAGGTGTACAAATGGGTACCAGCAAAATTGTCAGGGAAACTTGACTGAGAGCAGTGGGAGAACCCGAGTTGGACTAGTGTCCCATCGAGGGGGTTTAGCAATACTCCTATTTGCTTCATGTCACAGAAACCAGGGTTAAACACAGGCCTGGTGGGCCTCCAGGCATGACCTCCACGCCTGGTTAGAAATAGTCTTTATTCCGTCTGAGCAGCTGCTCATTTTGAAAACAAGAAGGGCACTTGGTAGAGCTCATACCTCCGCCATGCCCACATGTAAGTATTATTGGTTCTGGATCCAGGAGAGTATCATCCAGACCAACAACAGCTGTGATTAGTTCCTCTTTTAGGGCAGATTCTATTCAGTGCTGAAATTTTATGAAAATCTGTTCATTACATAAGGACATTCCGAATATAAGACGATTCTGGATATGAAACTACTCCCCTTTCTCAAGTCATATTTTGAAAAAAATAGGGTTTTGATGACAAAATCTTGTTTTAGTCACTAAAGAATAATAATCATCGCAAAAATTTCTTTGAAAATGCTGATAAAACAAACTGGAAGAAAAACCAATATTTAAGATTGCAGGCTGTTGTTTTGCGCCATCTATTGTTGTGAACATGTATTGAGAATAGACATAAAACGCACAGACAGGAGGACTGTTATTGTTGGAAGCCTTGTCCACGGAAAATACGACGACCCCATTTCTCCGCTGTGACGTGTCTTTAATGGAACGGCGGAGGCGTCAAAGATAAAACAGGGTCACTTGAGCAAAAGGAGAGGAAATAGTAAACATGCCCGATGGACGAGAGATGCTAATTTACTGAGATTCCGCTGAGAAGTCACTGTTATGTCAAAGACGCAGAGTGCATCGTATGCCTGTTCCGTGGATATATAAAAAGCACCGTTGCCATAAACATATCTCCCCAGCGGGCCACGGAACGAAGTAGATTCCCAGTCCGTTGTGGAAACATATACTGGTGAACGTGCGATTAGGTAGTGATTGTTTTAAAATTTCATTTGATTTCATTTGACACACTCTTTTTACTTGAACAAAAGATTGACCGCGATTCCGTACCATGCTTTCTGTTAACGTTCTGACAAAATGTGCCAGCCCTCCATGCTTAGGGTTGGGCGTGTAAAGTCACCGAACAGGCCTTGTGGTGACGTGTCTCAAATGGAACACTCGCGGCGTCATAAATCAGACCGGGTCACTTGAGCAGAAGAAAACAAAGGAGTAAACAAGCCCGATGGATGAGAGGTTCGAATTCACTTGGATTCTGCTGAGAAGTCGCTTTGACGTCAAAGAGCCAGAGTGCATCGAATGTTCATTTTGTTGCTATAACAACAGCACCGTTGCAAAAACAACTCTGCCCAGGGGGCCGACGGAAGAATGCTGACTCTCAGTCCGTGTCCAATGCTCATGGAAACATGTCCAGGTGTACGTGCGATTTGGCAGTGATTTTATTTTTATGAAATTAGATTTTAATTGACTCACTCGTTGTTTAAGCAAAAAAATGACCGCAATTCAGTTCCATGCTTTTTGTTTACGTATTGACAAAATGTGCCTGCCCTCCACTTAGCCGTCGGGCTTGTCTTGTGACCAAACAGGCTGTCTGCTGTGACGTGACTTAAATGGATCAGCGGAGGTTTCAAATTCTCCGGCAGCTACAGGTCTCAAAAAAGTTGGGACACTTGTAAAAAGGGGCTTTAAAAGCATTGAATTTCTAAGAGAATCAGCTGAAAGAACATTTAGCAAGTAATTAAGTTAACTGTCATCTGCTGCGCAACATGATTACTTATAAAAGGGTTGTCATTGAGAGGCTGAGTTTCTCAGAAGTAAAGATGGCCAGAAGCTCTCCCACCTGTGAAGGCTTGCATGAAAAAAAATGTTGAAAAATGCATGAAAAAAAATGTTGAATACTTTAAAAACACTGCTCCTCGACGCTAAATTGCAAAAGCATTGAAGGTCTCATCATCTTCAGTACATGACATCATCAAAAGATTCAGACTAACTGGAAAAATCTCTGCGTATAAGGGACTAGGCCGAAACCTTTACTGGATGCCCTTTATCTTCGGACCCTCAGATGCCACTGCATCACTCACCGGCATGATTCTTGGGATTCTGCAATAACAGAGAAAGAAAAAACATCACTGATTATACCTAGAACTGCCACAAGGTCATTTTGACCTCCATTAGTCCCAGTGCAAAAGAATGTAAATGGACTATATAGCGGCTGACTATGGAGCTAGTCAGATTGGCAGCTCAAAGCACTTGACCATAGCCTTAATCCCTCACGTATGCCCATTTATGCAACACATTCATTACACTGACGGCTACGCAAGGCAGTCAACTGCATCTTGGTTGACTGCATTTTGTTACTTTTTGAATGGTGTGCAGGCGCATATATAAGCCAGTTGCTGTCATGACGTCAGAATCAATTTGTTCTCCCATTTTGCAGGTAGAAATTGTGATTGTCACAGAGCTGTTCTTCTATTCATTTAGTTTATTTAGTAAGCTGGTTAGGATACAAGAAAAAGAAATGGATCAGAGGAAATGGATGAATGTAAGTCAGGCTTTGGCAATGCTTCAGGACATGAGTTCTTGTGAGTCAGATGGAGAAGAAATATAAGGGCTCAGTGATGCGTCTAGGTCTAGTGAATCCGACTCCGATTTTGAAACTGAATGCGATCGTGAGCCACACGGTAAAGGTATCACAGCTGCTGGGCAAACTAAGCCTTTGATGCCAGGAAGGTCACCAAAACTGCATATTTATTCACGTCATAATGCTTAGGTTTCACAGCATAATTTCAAGTCCAAATACTTTGAAACATTTAAAATTAGCCAGAATAGCAAAAAAATTGAAGTTTTAAAGCTCTGACCTCTATACTATTGAATCAATGAAGAATCTTAGCAAAACACCATTTATTGTCCTCCGAATTCTGAAAGTACTTTGAAATGCTTTCACTGAGGCAAGACCTCACAGCTTTAAAGTATTACAAAGAGTGGTAAATTTTTGTCAATAAAGAGGATTCAGTCATATTTCCACGTCATCCATGCCATGATGAGGGGAGACGCAGTAGCGCAGTGGAGAGCATGGGCTTGACTTGGGATGGAAAAATTCTGTGTTCAAGTCCTTGCCTTAGCCTGTGCAAAGTGTTCTCAGGTAAAACTCTTCACTTCCACACTGCCTCACTCTACCCAGGTGTACAAATGGGTACCAGCAAAATTGTCAGGGAAACTTGACTGAGAGCAGTGGGAGAACCCGAGTTGGACTAGTGTCCCATCGAGGGGGTTTAGCAATACTCCTATTTGCTTCATGTCACAGAAACCAGGGTTAAACACAGGCCTGGTGGGCCTCCAGGCATGACCTCCACGCCTGGTTAGAAATAGTCTTTATTCCGTCTGAGCAGCTGCTCATTTTGAAAACAAGAAGGGCACTTGGTAGAGCTCATACCTCCGCCATGCCCACATGTAAGTATTATTGGTTCTGGATCCAGGAGAGTATCATCCAGACCAACAACAGCTGTGATTAGTTCCTCTTTTAGGGCAGATTCTATTCAGTGCTGAAATTTTATGAAAATCTGTTCATTACATAAGGACATTCCGAATATAAGACGATTCTGGATATGAGACTACTCCCCTTTCTCAAGTCATATTTTGGAAAAAATAGGGTTTTGATGACAAAATCTTGTTTTAGTCCCTAAAATTTCTTTGAAAATACTGATAAAACAAACTGGAAGAAAAACCAATATTTAAGATTGCAGGCTGTTGTTTTGCGCCATCTATTGTTGTGAACATGTATTGAGTATAGACATAAAACGCACACACGGGAGGACTGTTATTGTTGGAAGCCTCGTCCACGGAAAATACGACGACCCCATTTCTCCGCTGTGACGTGTCTTTAATGGAACGGCGGAGGCGTCAAAGATAAAACAGGGTCACTTGAGCAAAAGGAGAGGAAATAGTAAACATGCCCGATGGACGAGAGATGCTAATTTACTGAGATTCCGCTGAGAAGTCACTGTTATGTCAAAGACGCAGAGTGCATCGTATGCCTGTTCCGTGGATATATAAAAAGCACCGTTGCCATAAACATATCTCCCCAGCGGGCCACGGAACGAAGTAGATTCCCAGTCCGTTGTGGAAACATATACTGGTGTACGTGCGATTAGGTAGTGATTGTTTTAAAATTTCATTTGATTTCATTTGACACACTCTTTTTACTTGAACAAAAGATTGACCGCGATTCCGTACCATGCTTTCTGTTAACGTTCTGACAAAATGTGCCAGCCCTCCATGCTTAGGGTTGGGCGTGTAAAGTCACCGAACAGGCCTTGTGGTGACGTGTCTCAAATGGAACAGTCGAGGCGTCATAAATCAGACCGGGTCACTTGAGCAGAAGAAAACAAAGGAGTAAACAAGCCCGATGGATGAGAGGTTCGAATTCGCTTGGATTCTGCTGAGAAGTCGCTTTGACGTCAAAGAGCCAGAGTGCATCGAATGTTCATTTTGTTGCTATAACAACAGCACCGTTGCTATAAACAACTCTGCCCAGGGGGCCGACGGAAGAATGCTGATTCTCAGTCCGTGTCCAATGCTCATGGAAACATGTCCAGGTGTACGTGCGATTTGGCAGTGATTTTATTTTTATGAAATTAGATTTTAATTGACTCACTCTTTGTTTAAGCAAAAAAATGACCGCAATTCAGTTCCATGCTTTTTGTTTACGTATTGACAAAATGTGCCTGCCCTCCACTTAGCCGTCGGGCTTGTCTTGTGACCAAACAGGCTGTCTGCTGTGACGTGACTTAAATGGATCAGCGGAGGTTTCAAATTCTCCGGCAGCTACAGGTCTCAAAAAAGTTGGGACACTTGTAAAAAGGGGCTTTAAAAGCATTGAATTTCTAAGAGAATCAGCTGAAAGAACATTTAGCAAGTAATTAAGTTAACTGTCATCTGCTGCGCAACATGATTACTTATAAAAGGGTTGTCATTGAGAGGCTGAGTTTCTCAGAAGTAAAGATGGCCAGAAGCTCTCCCACCTGTGAAGGCTTGCATGAAAAAAAATGTTGAAAAATGCATGAAAAAAAATGTTGAATACTTTAAAAACACTGCTCCTCGACGCTAAATTGCAAAAGCATTGAAGGTCTCATCATCTTCAGTACATGACATCATCAAAAGATTCAGACTAACTGGAAAAATCTCTGCGTATAAGGGACTAGGCCGAAACCTTTACTGGATGCCCTTTATCTTCGGACCCTCAGATGCCACTGCATCACTCACCGGCATGATTCTTGGGATTCTGCAATAACAGAGAAAGAAAAAACATCACTGATTATACCTAGAACTGCCACAAGGTCATTTTGACCTCCATTAGTCCCAGTGCAAAAGAATGTAAATGGACTATATAGCGGCTGACTATGGAGCTAGTCAGATTGGCAGCTCAAAGCACTTGACCATAGCCTTAATCCCTCACGTATGCCCATTTATGCAACACATTCATTACACTGACGGCTACGCAAGGCAGTCAACTGCATCTTGGTTGACTGCATTTTGTTACTTTTTGAATGGTGTGCAGGCGCATATATAAGCCAGTTGCTGTCATGACGTCAGAATCAATTTGTTCTCCCATTTTGCAGGTAGAAATTGTGATTGTCACAGAGCTGTTCTTCTATTCATTTAGTTTATTTAGTAAGCTGGTTAGGATACAAGAAAAAGAAATGGATCAGAGGAAATGGATGAATGTAAGTCAGGCTTTGGCAATGCTTCAGGACATGAGTTCTTGTGAGTCAGATGGAGAAGAAATATAAGGGCTCAGTGATGCGTCTAGGTCTAGTGAATCCGACTCCGATTTTGAAACTGAATGCGATCGTGAGCCACACGGTAAAGGTATCACAGCTGCTGGGCAAACTAAGCCTTTGATGCCAGGAAGGTCACCAAAACTGCATATTTATTCACGTCATAATGCTTAGGTTTCACAGCATAATTTCAAGTCCAAATACTTTGAAACATTTAAAATTAGCCAGAATAGCAAAAAAATTGAAGTTTCAAAGCTCTGACCTCTATACTATTGAATCAATGAAGAATCTTAGCAAAACACCATTTATTGTCCTCCGAATTCTGAAAGTACTTTGAAATGCTTTCACTGAGGCAAGACCTCACAGCTTTAAAGTATTACAAAGAGTGGTAAATTTTTGTCAATAAAGAGGATTCAGTCATATTTCCACGTCATCCATGCCATGATGAGGGGAGACGCAGTAGCGCAGTGGAGAGCATGGGCTTGACTTGGGATGGAAAAATTCTGTGTTCAAGTCCTTGCCTTAGCCTGTGCAAAGTGTTCTCAGGTAAAACTCTTCACTTCCACACTGCCTCACTCTACCCAGGTGTACAAATGGGTACCAGCAAAATTGTCAGGGAAACTTGACTGAGAGCAGTGGGAGAACCCGAGTTGGACTAGTGTCCCATCGAGGGGGTTTAGCAATACTCCTATTTGCTTCATGTCACAGAAACCAGGGTTAAACACAGGCCTGGTGGGCCTCCAGGCATGACCTCCACGCCTGGTTAGAAATAGTCTTTATTCCGTCTGAGCAGCTGCTCATTTTGAAAACAAGAAGGGCACTTGGTAGAGCTCATACCTCCGCCATGCCCACATGTAAGTATTATTGGTTCTGGATCCAGGAGAGTATCATCCAGACCAACAACAGCTGTGATTAGTTCCTCTTTTAGGGCAGATTCTATTCAGTGCTGAAATTTTATGAAAATCTGTTCATTACATAAGGACATTCCGAATATAAGACGATTCTGGATATGAGACTACTCCCCTTTCTCAAGTCATATTTTGGAAAAAATAGGGTTTTGATGACAAAATCTTGTTTTAGTCCCTAAAATTTCTTTGAAAATACTGATAAAACAAACTGGAAGAAAAACCAATATTAAAGATTGCAGGCTGTTGTTTTGCGCCATCTATTGTTGTGAACATGTATTGAGTATAGACATAAAACGCACACACGGGAGGACTGTTATTGTTGGAAGCCTCGTCCACGGAAAATACGACGACCCCATTTCTCCGCTGTGACGTGTCTTTAATGGAACGGCGGAGGCGTCAAAGATAAAACAGGGTCACTTGAGCAAAAGGAGAGGAAATAGTAAACATGCCCGATGGACGAGAGATGCTAATTTACTGAGATTCCGCTGAGAAGTCACTGTTATGTCAAAGACGCAGAGTGCATCGTATGCCTGTTCCGTGGATATATAAAAAGCACCGTTGCCATAAACATATCTCCCCAGCGGGCCACGGAACGAAGTAGATTCCCAGTCCGTTGTGGAAACATATACTGGTGTACGTGCGATTAGGTAGTGATTGTTTTAAAATTTCATTTGATTTCATTTGACACACTCTTTTTACTTGAACAAAAGATTGACCGCGATTCCGTACCATGCTTTCTGTTAACGTTCTGACAAAATGTGCCAGCCCTCCATGCTTAGGGTTGGGCGTGTAAAGTCACCGAACAGGCCTTGTGGTGACGTGTCTCAAATGGAACAGTCGAGGCGTCATAAATCAGACCGGGTCACTTGAGCAGAAGAAAACAAAGGAGTAAACAAGCCCGATGGATGAGAGGTTCGAATTCGCTTGGATTCTGCTGAGAAGTCGCTTTGACGTCAAAGAGCCAGAGTGCATCGAATGTTCATTTTGTTGCTATAACAACAGCACCGTTGCTATAAACAACTCTGCCCAGGGGGCCGACGGAAGAATGCTGATTCTCAGTCCGTGTCCAATGCTCATGGAAACATGTCCAGGTGTACGTGCGATTTGGCAGTGATTTTATTTTTATGAAATTAGATTTTAATTGACTCACTCTTTGTTTAAGCAAAAAAATGACCGCAATTCAGTTCCATGCTTTTTGTTTACGTATTGACAAAATGTGCCTGCCCTCCACTTAGCCGTCGGGCTTGTCTTGTGACCAAACAGGCTGTCTGCTGTGACGTGACTTAAATGGATCAGCGGAGGTTTCAAATTCTCCGGCAGCTACAGGTCTCAAAAAAGTTGGGACACTTGTAAAAAGGGGCTTTAAAAGCATTGAATTTCTAAGAGAATCAGCTGAAAGAACATTTAGCAAGTAATTAAGTTAACTGTCATCTGCTGCGCAACATGATTACTTATAAAAGGGTTGTCATTGAGAGGCTGAGTTTCTCAGAAGTAAAGATGGCCAGAAGCTCTCCCACCTGTGAAGGCTTGCATGAAAAAAAATGTTGAATACTTTAAAAACACTGCTCCTCGACGTTAAATTGCAAAAGCATTGAAGGTCTCATCATCTTCAGTACATGACATCATCAAAAGATTCAGAGTAACTGGAAAAATCTCTGCGTGTAAGGGACTAGGCCGAAACCTTTACTGGATGCCCTTTATCTTCGGACCCTCAGATGCCACTGCATCACTCACCGGCATGATTCTTGGGATTCTGCAATAACAGAGAAAGAAAAAACATCACTGATTATTCCTAGAACTGCCACAAGGTCATTTTGACCTCCATTAGTCCCAGTGCAGAAGAATGTAAATGGACTATATAGCGGCTGACTATGGAGCTAGTCAGATTGGCAGCTCAAAGCACTTGACCATAGCCTAAATCCCTCACGTATGCCCATTTATGCAACACATTCATTACACTGACGGCTACGCAAGGCAGTCAACTGCATCTTGGTTGACTGCATTTTGTTACTTTTTGAATGGTGTGCAGGCGCATATATAAGCCAGTTGCTGTCATGACGTCAGAATCAATTTGTTCTCCCATTTTGCAGGTAGAAATTGTGATTGTCACAGAGCTGTTCTTCTATTCATTTAGTTTATTTAGTAAGCTGGTTAGGATACAAGAAAAAGAAATGGATCAGAGGAAATGGATGAATGTAAGTCAGGCTTTGGCAATGCTTCAGGACATGAGTTCTTGTGAGTCAGATGGAGAAGAAATATAAGGGCTCAGTGATGCGTCTAGGTCTAGTGAATCCGACTCCGATTTTGAAACTGAATGCGATCGTGAGCCACACGGTAAAGGTATCACAGCTGCTGGACAAACTAAGCCTTTGATGCCAGGAAGGTCACCAAAACTGCATATTTATTCACGTCATAATGCTTAGGTTTCACAGCATAATTTCAAGTCCAAATACTTTGAAACATTTAAAATTAGCCACAATAGCAAAAAAATTGAAGTTTTAAAGCTCTGACCTCTATACTATTTCATCAATGAAGAATCTTAGCAAAACACCATTTATTGTCCTCCGAATTCTGAAAGTATTTTGAAATGCTTTCACTGAGGCAAGACCTCACAGCTTTAAAGTATTACAAAGAGTGGTGCATTTTTGTCAATAAAGAGGATTCAGTCATATTTCCACGTCATCCATGCCATGATGAGGGGAGACGCAGTAGCGCAGTGGAGAGCATGGGCTTGACTTGGTATGGAAAAATTCTGTGTTCAAGTCCTTGCCTTAGCCTGTGCAAAGTGTTCTCAGGTAAAACTCTTCACTTCCACACTGCCTCACTCTACCCAGGTGTACAAATGGGTACCAGCAAAATTGTCAGGGAAACTTGACTGAGAGCAGTGGGAGAACCCGAGTTGGACTAGTGTCCCATCGAGGGGGTTTAGCAATACTCCTATTTGCTTCATGTCACAGAAACCAGGGTTAAACACAGGCCTGGTGGGCCTCCAGGCATGACCTCCACGCCTGGTTAGAAATAGTCTTTATTCCGTCTGAGCAGCTGCTCATTTTGAAAACAAGAAGGGCACTTGGTAGAGCTCATACCTCCGCCATGCCCACATGTAAGTATTATTGGTTCTGGATCCAGGAGAGTATCATCCAGACCAACAACAGCTGTGATTAGTTCCTCTTTTAGGGCAGATTCTATTCAGTGCTGAAATTTTATGAAAATCTGTTCATTACATAAGGACATTCCGAATATAAGACGATTCTGGATATGAAACTACTCCCCTTTCTCAAGTCATATTTTGAAAAAAATAGGGTTTTGATGACAAAATCTTGTTTTAGTCACTAAAGAATAATAATCATCGCAAAAATTTCTTTGAAAATAGTGATAAAACAAACTGGAAGAAAAACCAATATTTAAGATTGCAGGCTGTTGTTTTGCGCCATCTATTGTTGTGAACATGTATTGAGAATAGACATAAAACGCACAGACAGGAGGACTGTTATTGTTGGAAGCCTTGTCCACGCAAAATGCGACGACCCCATTTCTCCGCTGTGACGTGTCTTTAATGGAACGGCGGAGGCGTCAAAGATAAAACAGGGTCACTTGAGCAAAAGGAGAGGAAATAGTAAACATGCCCGATGGACGAGAGATGCTAATTTACTGAGATTCCGCTGAGAAGTCACTGTTATGTCAAAGACGCAGAGTGCATCGTATGCCTGTTCCGTGGATATATAAAAAGCACCGTTGCCATAAACATATCTCCCCAGCGGGCCACGGAACGAAGTAGATTCCCAGTCCGTTGTGGAAACATATACTGGTGAACGTGCGATTAGGTAGTGATTGTTTTAAAATTTCATTTGATTTCATTTGACACACTCTTTTTACTTGAACAAAAGATTGACCGCGATTCCGTACCATGCTTTCTGTTAACGTTCTGACAAAATGTGCCAGCCCTCCATGCTTAGGGTTGGGCGTGTAAAGTCACCGAACAGGCCTTGTGGTGACGTGTCTCAAATGGAACACTCGCGGCGTCATAAATCAGACCGGGTCACTTGAGCAGAAGAAAACAAAGGAGTAAACAAGCCCGATGGATGAGAGGTTCGAATTCACTTGGATTCTGCTGAGAAGTCGCTTTGACGTCAAAGAGCCAGAGTGCATCGAATGTTCATTTTGTTGCTATAACAACAGCACCGTTGCAAAAACAACTCTGCCCAGGGGGCCGACGGAAGAATGCTGACTCTCAGTCCGTGTCCAATGCTCATGGAAACATGTCCAGGTGTACGTGCGATTTGGCAGTGATTTTATTTTTATGAAATTAGATTTTAATTGACTCACTCGTTGTTTAAGCAAAAAAATGACCGCAATTCAGTTGCATGCTTTTTGTTTACGTATTGACAAAATGTGCACTTAGCCGTCGGGCTTGTCTTGTGACCAAACAGGCTGTCTGCTGTGACGTGACTTAAATGGATCAGCGGAGGTTTCAAATTCTCCGGCAGCTACAGGTCTCAAAAAAGTTGGGACACTTGTAAAAATGAGCTTTAAAAGCATTGAATTTCTAAGAGAATCAGCTGAAAGAACATTTAGCAAGTAATTAAGTTAACCATTTAGCAAGTAATTAAGTTAACTGTCTTCTGCTGCGCAACACGATTACTTATATAAGGGTTGTCATTGAGAGGCTGAGTTTCTCAGAAGTAAAGATGGCCAGAAGCTCTCCCACCTGTGAAGGCTTGCATGAAAAAAAATGTTGAATACTTTAAAAACACTGCTCCTCGACGTTAAATTGCAAAAGCATTGAAGGTCTCATCATCTTCAGTACATGACATCATCAAAAGATTCAGAGTAACTGGAAAAATCTCTGCGTGTAAGGGACTAGGCCGAAACCCTTCGTGGATGCCCTTTATCTTCGGACCCTCAGATGCCACTGCATCACTCACCGGCATGATTCTTGGGAGTCTGCAATAACAGAGAAAGAAAAAACATCACTGATTATACCTAGAACTGCCACAAGGTCATTTTGACCTCCATTAGTCCCAGTGCAAAAGAATGTAAATGGACTATATAGCGGCTGACTATGGAGCTAGTCAGATTGGCAGCTCAAAGCACTTGACCATAGCCTAAATCCCTCACGTATGCCCATTTATGCAACACATTCATACACTGACGGCTACGCAAGGCAGTCAACTGCATCTTGGTTGACTGCATTTTGTTACTTTTTGAATGGTGTGCAGGCGCATATATAAGCCAGTTGCTGTCATGCCGTCAGAATCAATTTGTTCTCCCATTTTGCAGTTAGAAATTGTGATTGTCACAGAGCTGTTCTTCTATTCATTTAGTTTATTTAGTAAGCTGGTTAGGATACAAGAAAAAGAAATGGATCAGAGGAAATGGATGAATGTAAGTCAGGCTTTGGCAATGCTTCAGGACATGAGTTCTTGTGAGTCAGATGGAGAAGAAATATCAGGGCTCAGTGATGCGTCTAGGTCTAGTGAATCCGACTCCGATTTTGAAACTGAATGCGATCGTGAGCCACACGGTAAAGGTATCACAGCTGCTGGGCAAACTAAGCCTTTGATGCCAGGAAGGTCACCAGAACTGCATATTTATTCACGTCATAATGCTTAGGTTTCACAACATAATTTCAAGTCCAAATACTTTGAAACATTTAAAATTAGCCACAATAGCAAAAAAATTGAAGTTTTAAAGCTCTGACCTCTATACTATTTAATCAATGAAGAATCTTAGCAAAACACCATTTATTGTCCTCCGAATTCTGAAAGTACTTTGAAATGCTTTCACTGAGGCAAGACCTCACAGCTTTAAAGTATTACAAAGAGTGGTGCATTTTTGTCAATAAAGAGGATTCAGTCATATTTCCACGTCATCCATGCCATGATGAGGGGAGACGCAGTAGCGCAGTGGAGAGCATGGGCTTGACTTGGGATGGAAAAATTCTGTGTTCAAGTCCTTGCCTTAGCCTGTGCAAAGTGTTCTCAGGTAAAACTCTTCACTTCCACACTGCCTCACTCTACCAGGTGTACAAATGAGTCCCAGCAAAATTGTCAGGGAAACTTGACTGAGAGCAGTGGGAGAACCCGAGTTGGACTAGTGTCCCATCGAGGGGGTTTAGCAATACTCCTATTTGCTTCATGTCACAGAAACCAGGGTTAAACACAGGCCTGGTGGGCCTCCAGGCATGACCTCCACGCCTGGTTAGAAATAGTCTTTATTCCGTCTGAGCAGCTGCTCATTTTGAAAACAAGAAGGGCACTTGGTAGAGCTCATACCTCCGCCATGCCCACATGTAAGTATTATTGGTTCTGGATCCAGGAGAGTATCATCCAGACCAACAACAGCTGTGATTAGTTCCTCTTTTAGGGCAGATTCTATTCAGTGCTGAAATTTTATGAAAATCTGTTCATTACATAAGGACATTCCGAATATAAGACGATTCTGGATATGAGACTACTCCCCTTTCTCAAGTCATATTTTGGAAAAAATAGGGTTTTGATGACAAAATCTTGTTTTAGTCACTAAAGAATAATAATCATCGCAAAAATTTCTTTGAAAATACTGATAAAACAAACTGGAAGAAAAACCAATATTAAAGATTGCAGGCTGTTGTTTTGCGCCATCTATTGTTGTGAACATGTATTGAGTATAGACATAAAACGCACACACAGGAGGACTGTTATTGTTGGAAGCCTAGTCCACGGAAAATACGACGACCCCATTTCTCCGCTGTGACGTGTCTTTAATGGAACGGCGGAGGCGTCAAAGATAAAACAGGGTCACTTGAGCAAAAGGAGAGGAAATAGTAAACATGCCCGATGGACGAGAGATGCTAATTTACTGAGATTCCGCTGAGAAGTCACTGTTATGTCAAAGACGCAGAGTGCATCGTATGCCTGTTCCGTGGATATATAAAAAGCACCGTTGCCATAAACATATCTCCCCAGCGGGCCACGGAACGAAGTAGATTCCCAGTCCGTTGTGGAAACAAATACTGGTGTACGTGCGATTAGGTAGTGATTGTTTTAAAATTTCATTTGATTTCATTTGACACACTCTTTTTACTTGAACAAAAGATTGACCGCGATTCCGTACCATGCTTTCTGTTAACGTTCTGACAAAATGTGCCAGCCCTCCATGCTTAGGGTTGGGCGTGTAAAGTCACCGAACAGGCCTTGTGGTGACGTGTCTCAAATGGAACACTCGCGGCGTCATAAATCAGACCGGGTCACTTGAGCAGAAGAAAACAAAGGAGTAAACAAGCCCGATGGATGAGAGGTTCGAATTCGCTTGGATTCTGCTGAGAAGTCGCTTTGACGTCAAAGAGCCAGAGTGCATCGAATGTTCATTTTGTTGCTATAACAACAGCACCGTTGCTATAAACAACTCTGCCCAGGGGGCCGACGGAAGAATGCTGATTCTCAGTCCGTGTCCAATGCTCATGGAAACATGTCCAGGTGTCCGTGCGATTTGGCAGTGATTTTATTTTTATGAAATTAAATTTTAATAGACTCACTCGTTGTTTAAACAAAAAAATGACCGCGATTCAGTAGCATGCTTTCTGTTTACGTATTGACAAAATGTGCCTGCCCTCCACTTAGCCGTCGGGCTTCTCTTGTGACCAAACAGGCTGTCTGCTGTGACGTGACTTAAATGGATCAGCGGAGGTTTCAAATTCTCCGGCAGCGACAGGTCTCAAAAAAGTTGGGACACTTGTAAAAAGGGGCTTTAAAAGCATTGAATTTCCAAGAGAATCAGCTGAAAGAACATTTAGCAAGTAATTAAGTTAACTGTCATCTGCTGCGCAACATGATTACCGGGTACTTATAAAAGGGTTGTCATTGAGAGGCTGAGTTTCTCAGAAGTAAAGATGGCCAGAAGCTCTCCCACCTGTGAAGGCTTGCATGAAAAAAAATTTTGAATACTTTAAAAACACTGCTCCTCGACGTTAAATTGCAAAGGCATTGAAGGTCTCATCATCTTCAGTACATGACATCATCAAAAGATTCAGAGTAACTGGAAAAATCTCTGCGTGTAAGGGACTAGGCCGAAACCTTTACTGGATGCCCTTTATCTTCGGACCCTCAGATGCCACTGCATCACTCACCGGCATGATTCTTGGGATTCTGCAAGAACAGAGAAAGAAAAAACATCACTGATTATACCTAGAACTGCCAAAAGGTCATTTTGACCTCCATTAGTCCCAGTGCAAAAGAATGTAAATGGACTATATAGCGGCTGACTATGGAGCTAGTCAGATTGGCAGCTCAAAGCACTTGACCATAGCCTAAATCCCTCACGTATGCCCATTTATGCAACACATTCATACACTGACGGCTACGCAAGGCAGTCAACTGCATCTTGGTTGACTGCATTTTGTTACTTTTTGAATGGTGTGCAGGCGCAAATATAAGCCAGTTGCTGTCATGACGTCAGAATCAATTTGTTCTCCCATTTTGCAGGTAGAAATTGTGATTGTCACAGAGCTGTTCTTCTATTCATTTAGTTTATTTAGTAAGCTGGTTAGGATACAAGAAAAAGAAATGGATCAGAGGAAATGGATGAATGTAAGTCAGGCTTTGGCAATGCTTCAGGACATGAGTTCTTGTGAGTCAGATGGAGAAGAAATATCAGGGCTCAGTGATGCGTCTAGGTCTAGTGAATCCGACTCCGATTTTGAAACTGAATGCGATCGTGAGCCACACGGTAAAGGTATCACAGCTGCTGGGCAAACTAAGCCTTTGATGCCAGGAAGGTCACCAGAACTGCATATTTATTCACGTCATAATGCTTAGGTTTCACAACATAATTTCAAGTCCAAATACTTTGAAACATTTAAAATTAGCCACAATAGCAAAAAGAATTGAAGTTTTAAAGCTCTGACCTCTATACTATTTACTCAATGAAGAATCTTAGCAAAACACCATTTATTGTCCTTCGAATTCTGAAAGTACTTTGAAATGCTTTCACTGAGGCAAGACCTCACAGCTTTAAAGTATTACAAAGAGTGGTGCATTTTTGTCAATAAAGAGGATTCAGTCATATTTCCACGTCATCCATGCCATGATGAGGGGAGACGCAGTAGCGCAGTGGAGAGCATGGGCTTGACTTGGGATGGAAAAATTCTGTGTTCAAGTCCTTGCCTTAGCCTGTGCAAAGTGTTCTCAGGTAAAACTCTTCACTTCCACACTGCCTCACTCTACCCAGGTGTACAAATGGGTACCAGCAAAATTGTCAGGGAAACTTGACTGAGAGCAGTGGGAGAACCCGAGTTGGACTAGTGTCCCATCGAGGGGGTTTAGCAATACTCCTATTTGCTTCATGTCACAGAAACCAGGGTTAAACACAGGCCTGGTGGGCCTCCAGGCATGACCTCCACGCCTGGTTAGAAATAGTCTTTATTCCGTCTGAGCAGCTGCTCATTTTGAAAACAAGAAGGGCACTTGGTAGAGCTCATACCTCCGCCATGCCCACATGTAAGTATTATTGGTTCTGGATCCAGGAGAGTATCATCCAGACCAACAAAAGCTGTGATTAGTTCCTCTTTTAGGGCAGATTCTATTCAGTGCTGAAATTTTATGAAAATCTGTTCATTACATAAGGACATTCCGAATATAAGACGATTCTGGATATGAGACTACTCCCCTTTCTCAAGTCATATTTTGGAAAAAATAGGGTTTTGATGACAAAATCTTGTTTTAGTCACTAAAGAATAATAATCATCGCAAAAATTTATTTGAAAATACTGATAAAACAAACTGGAAGAAAAACCAATATTAAAGATTGAAGGCTGTTGTTTTGCGCCATCTATTGTTGTGAACATGTATTGAGTATAGATATAAAACGCACACACAGGATGACTGTAATTGTTGGAAGCCTAGTCCACGGAAAATACGACGACCCCATTTCTCCGCTGTGACGTGTCTTAAATGGAACGGCGGAGGCGTCAAAGATAAAATAGGGTCACTTGAGCAAAAGGAGAGGAAATAGTAAACATGCCCGATGGACGAGAGATGCTAATTTACTGAGATTCCGCTGAGAAGTCACTGTTATGTCAAAGACGCAGAGTGCATCGTATGCCTGTTCCGTGGGTATATAAAAAGCACCGTTGCCATAAACATATCTCCCCAGCGGGTCACGGAACGAAGTAGATTCCCAGTCCGTTGTGGAAACATATACTGGTGTACGTGCGATTAGGTAGTGATTGTTTTTAAATTTCATTTGATTTCATTTGACATACTCTTTTTACTTGAACAAAAGATTGACCGAGATTCCGTACCATGCTTTCTGTTAACGTTCTGACAAAATGTGCCAGCCCTCCATGCTTAGGGTTGGGCGTGTAAAGTCACCGAACAGGCCTTGTGGTGACGTGTATTAAATGGAACACTCGAGGCGTCATAAATCAGACCGGGTCACTTGAGCAGAAGAAAACAAAGGAGCAAACAAGCCCGATGGATCAGAGGTTCGAAATCTCTTGGATTCTGCTGAGAAGTCGCTTTGACGTCAAAGAGCCAGAGTGCATCGAATGTTCATTTTGTTGCTATAACAACAGCACCGTTGCTATAAACAACTCTGCCCAGGGGGCCGACGGAAGAATGCTTATTCTCAGTCCGTGTCCAATGCTCATGGAAACATGTCCAGGTGTACGTGCGATTTGGCAGTGATTTTATTTTTATGAAATTAGATTTTAATTGACTCACTCTTTGTTTAAACAAAAAAATGACCGCGATTCAGTAGCATGCTTTCTGTTTACGTATTGACAAAATGTGCCTGCCCTCCACTTAGCCGTCGGGCTTCTCTTGTGACCAAACAGGCTGTCTGCTGTGACGTGACTTAAATGGATCAGCGGAGGTTTCAAATTCTCCGGCAGCTACAGGTCTCAAAAAAGTTGGGACACTTGTAAAAAGGGGCTTTAAAAGCATTGAATTTCCAAGAGAATCAGCTGAAAGAACATTTAGCAAGTAATTAAGTTAACTGTCATCTGCTGCGCAACATGATTACCGGGTACTTATAAAAGGGTTGTCATTGAGAGGCTGAGTTTCTCAGAAGTAAAGATGGCCAGAATCTCTCCCACCTGTGAAGGCTTGCATGAAAAAAAATTTTGAATACTTTAAAAACACTGCTCCTCGACGTTAAATTGCAAAGGCATTGAAGGTCTCATCATCTTCAGTACATGACATCATCAAAAGATTCAGAGTAACTGGAAAAATCTCTGCGTGTAAGGGACTAGGCCGAAACCTTTACTGGATGCCCTTTATCTTCGGACCCTCAGATGCCACTGCATCACTCACCGGCATGATTCTTGGGATTCTGCAATAACAGAGACAGAAAAAACATCACTGATTACACCTAGAACTGCCACAAGGTCATTTTGACCTCCATTAGTCCCAGTGCAAAAGAATGTAAATGGACTATATAGCGGCTGACTATGGAGCTAGTCAGATTGGCAGCTCAAAGCACTTGACAGTAGCCTAAATCCCTCACGTATGCCCATTTATGCAACACATTCATACACTTACGGCTACGCAAGGCAGTCAACTGCATCTTGGTTGACTGCATTTTGTTACTTTTTGAATGGTTTGCAGGTGCATATATAAGCCAGTTGCTGTCATGACGTCAGAATCAATTTGTTCTCCCATTTTGCAGGTAGAAATTGTGATTGTCACAGAGCTGTTCTTCTATTCATTTAGTTTATTTAGTAAGCTGGTTAGGATACAAGAAAAAGAAATGGATCAGAGGAAATGGATGAATGTAAGTCAGGCTTTGGCAATGCTTCAGGACATGAGTTCTTGTGAGTCAGATGGAGAAGAAATATCAGGCCTCAGTGATGCGTCTAGGTCTAGTGAATCCGACTCCGATTTTTGAAACTGAATGCGATCGTGAGCCACACGGTAAAGGTATCACAGCTGCTGGGCAAACTAAGCCTTTGATGGCAGGAAGGTCACCAAAACTGCATATTTCTTCACGTCATAATGCTTAGGTTTCACAGCATAATATCAAGTCCAAATACTTTGAAACATTTAAAATTAGCCACAATATCAAAAAAAAATTGAAGTTTTAAAGCTCTGACCTCTGTACTATTTAATCAATGAAGAATCTTAGCAAAACACCATTTATTGTCCTCCGAATTCTGAAAGTACTTTGAAATGCTTTCACTGAGGCAAGACCTCACAGCTTTAAAGTATTACAAAGAGTGGTGCATTTTTGTCAATAACGAGGATTCAGTCATATTTCCACGTCATCCATGCCATGATGAGGGGAGACGCAGTAGCGCAGTGGAGAGCATGGGCTTGACTTGGTATGGAAAAATTCTGTGTTCAAGTCCTTGCCTTAGCCTGTGCAAAGTGTTCTCAGGTAAAACTCTTCACTTCCACACTGCCTCACTCTACCCAGGTGTACAAATGGGTACCAGCAAAATTGTCAGGGAAACTTGACTGAGAGCAGTGGGAGAACCCGAGTTGGACTAGTGTCCCATCGAGGGGGTTTAGCAATACTCCTATTTGCTTCATGTCACAGAAACCAGGGTTAAACACAGGCCTGGTGGGCCTCCAGGCATGACCTCCACGCCTGGTTAGAAATAGTCTTTATTCCGTCTGAGCAGCTGCTCATTTTGAAAATAAGAAGGGCACTTGGTAGAGCTCATACCTCCGCCATGCCCACATGTAAGTATTATTGGTTCTGGATCCAGGAGAGTATCATCCAGACCAACAACAGCTGTGATTAGTTCCTCTTTTAGGGCAGATTCTATTCAGTGCTGAAATTTTATGAAAATCTGTTCATTACATAAGGACATTCCGAATATAAGACGATTCTGGATATGAGACTACTCCCCTTTCTCAAGTCATATTTTGGAAAAAATTGGGTTTTGATGACAAAATCTTGTTTTAGTCACTAAAGAATAATAATCATCGCAAAAATTTCTTTGAAAATACTGATAAAACAAACTGAAAGAAAAACCAATATAAAAGATTGAAGGCTGTTGTTTTGCGCCATCTATTGTTGTGAACATGTATTGAGTATAGATATAAAACGCACACACTTGATGACTGTTATTGTTGGAAGCCTAGTCCACGGAAAATACGACGACCCAATTTCTCCGCTGTGACGTGTTTTTAATTGAACGGCGGAGGCGTCAAAGATAAAACAGGGTCACTTGAGCAAAAGGAGAGGAAATAGTAAACATGCCCGATGGACGAGAGATGCTAATTTACTGAGATTCCGCTGAGAAGTCACTGTTATGTCCAAGACGCAGAGTGCATCGTATGCCTGTTCCGTGGATATATAAAAAGCACCGTTGCCATAAACATATCTCCCCAGCGGGTCACGGAACGAAGTAGATTCCCAGTCCGTTGTGGAAACATATACTGGTGTACGTGCGATTAGGTAGTGATTGTTTTTAAATTTCATTTGATTTCATTTGACATAATCTTTTTACTTGAACAAAAGATTGACCGCGATTCCGTACCATGCTTTCTGTTAACGTTCTGACAAAATGTGCCAGCCCTCCATGCTTAGGGTTGGGCGTGTAAAGTCACCGAACAGGCCTTGTGGTGACGTGTATTAAATGGAACACTCGAGGCGTCATAAATCAGACCGGGTCACTTGAGCAGAAGAAAACAAAGGAGCAAACAAGCCCGATGGATCAGAGGTTCGAAATCTCTTGGATTCTGCTGAGAAGTCGCTTTGACGTCAAAGAGCCAGAGTGCATCGAATGTTCATTTTGTTGCTATAACAACAGCACCGTTGCTATAAACAACTCTGCCCAGGGGGCCGACGGAAGAATGCTTATTCTCAGTCCGTGTCCAATGCTCATGGAAACATGTCCAGGTGTACGTGCGATTTGGCAGTGATTTTATTTTTATGAAATTAGATTTTAATTGACTCACTCTTTGTTTCAACAAAAAAATGACCGCGATTCAGTAGCATGCTTTCTGTTTACGTATTGACAAAATGTGCCTGCCCTCCACTTAGCCGTCGGGCTTCTCTTGTGACCAAACAGGCTGTCTGCTGTGACGTGACTTAAATGGATCAGCGGAGGTTTCAAATTCTCCGGCAGCTACAGGTCTCAAAAAAGTTGGGACACTTGTAAAAAGGGGCTTTAAAAGCATTGAATTTCCAAGAGAATCAGCTGAAAGAACATTAAGCAAGTAATTAAGTTAACTGTCATCTGCTGCGCAACATGATTACCGGGTACTTATAAAAGGGTTGTCATTGAGAGGCTGAGTTTCTCAGAAGTAAAGATGGCCAGAAGCTCTCCCACCTGTGAAGGCTTGCATGAAAAAAAATTTTGAATACTTTAAAAACACTGCTCCTCGACGTTAAATTGCAAAGGCATTGAAGGTCTCATCATCTTCAGTACATGACATCATCAAAAGATTCAGAGTAACTGGAAAAATCTCTGCGTGTAAGGGACTAGGCCGAAACCTTTACTGGATGCCCTTTATCTTCGGACCCTCAGATGCCACTGCATCACTCACCGGCATGATTCTTGGGATTCTGCAATAACAGAGACAGAAAAAACATCACTGATTACACCTAGAACTGCCACAAGGTCATTTTGACCTCCATTAGTCCCAGTGCAAAAGAATGTAAATGGACTATATAGCGGCTGACTATGGAGCTAGTCAGATTGGCAGCTCAAAGCACTTGACAGTAGCCTAAATCCCTCACGTATGCCCATTTATGCAACACATTCATACACTTACGGCTACGCAAGGCAGTCAACTGCATCTTGGTTGACTGCATTTTGTTACTTTTTGAATGGTTTGCAGGCGCATATATAAGCCAGTTGCTGTCATGACGTCAGAATGAATTTGTTCTCCCATTTTGCAGGTAGAAATTGTGATTGTCACAGAGCTGTTCTTCTATTCATTTAGTTTATTTAGTAAGCTGGTTAGGATACAAGAAAAAGAAATGGATCAGAGGAAATGGATGAATGTAAGTCAGGCTTTGGCAATGCTTCAGGACATGAGTTCTTGTGAGTCAGATGGAGAAGAAATATCAGGCCTCAGTGATGCGTCTAGGTCTAGTGAATCCGACTCCGATTTTTGAAACTGAATGCGATCGTGAGCCACACGGTAAAGGTATCACAGCTGCTGGGCAAACTAAGCCTTTGATGCCAGGAAGGTCACCAAAACTGCATATTTCTTCACGTCATAATGCTTAGGTTTCACAGCATAATATCAAGTCCAAATACTTTGAAACATTTAAAATTAGCCACAATATCAAAAAAAAATTGAAGTTTTAAAGCTCTGACCTCTGTACTATTTAATCAATGAAGAATCTTAGCAAAACACCATTTATTGTCCTCCGAATTCTGAAAGTACTTTGAAATGCTTTCACTGAGGCAAAACCTCACAGCTTTAAAGTATTACAAAGAGTGGTGCATTTTTGTCAATAACGAGGATTCAGTCATATTTCCACGTCATCCATGCCATGATGAGGGGAGACGCAGTAGCGCAGTGGAGAGCATGGGCTTGACTTGGTATGGAAAAATTCTGTGTTCAAGTCCTTGCCTTAGCCTGTGCAAAGTGTTCTCAGGTAAAACTCTTCACTTCCACACTGCCTCACTCTACCCAGGTGTACAAATGGGTACCAGCAAAATTGTCAGGGAAACTTGACTGAGAGCAGTGGGAGAACCCGAGTTGGACTAGTGTCCCATCGAGGGGGTTTAGCAATACTCCTATTTGCTTCATGTCACAGAAACCAGGGTTAAACACAGGCCTGGTGGGCCTCCAGGCATGACCTCCACGCCTGGTTAGAAATAGTCTTTATTCCGTCTGAGCAGCTGCTCATTTTGAAAACAAGAAGGGCACTTGGTAGAGCTCTTACCTCCGCCATGCCCACATGTAAGTATTATTGGTTCTGGATCCAGGAGAGTATCATCCAGACCAACAACAGCTGTGATTAGTTCCTCTTTTAGGGCAGATTCTATTCAGTGCTGAAATTTTATGAAAATCTGTTCATTACATAAGGACATTCCGAATATAAGACGATTCTGGATATGAGACTACTCCCCTTTCTCAAGTCATATTTTGGAAAAAATTGGGTTTTGATGACAAAATCTTGTTTTAGTCACTAAAGAATAATAATCATCGCAAAAATTTCTTTGAAAATACTGATAAAACAAACTGAAAGAAAAACCAATATAAAAGATTGAAGGCTGTTGTTTTGCGCCATCTATTGTTGTGAACATGTATTGAGTATAGATATAAAACGCACACACTTGATGACTGTTATTGTTGGAAGCCTAGTCCACGGAAAATACGACGACCCCATTTCTCCGCTGTGACGTGTTTTTAATGGAACGGCGGAGGCGTCAAAGATAAAACAGGGTCACTTGAGCAAAAGGAGAGGAAATAGTAAACATGCCCGATGGACGAGAGATGCTAATTTACTGAGATTCCGCTGAGAAGTCACTGTTATGTCCAAGACGCAGAGTGCATCGTATGCCTGTTCCGTGGATATATAAAAAGCACCGTTGCCATAAACATATCTCCCCAGCGGGTCACGGAACGAAGTAGAATCCCAGTCCGTTGTGGAAACATATACTGGTGTACGTGCGATTAGGTAGTGATTGTTTTTAAATTTCATTTGATTTCATTTGACATACTCTTTTTACTTGAACAAAAGATTGACCGCGATTCCGTACCATGCTTTCTGTTAACGTTCTGACAAAATGTGCCAGCCCTCCATGCTTAGGGTTGGGCGTGTAAAGTCACCGAACAGGCCTTGTGGTGACGTGTATTAAATGGAACACTCGAGGCGTCATAAATCAGACCGGGTCACTTGAGCAGAAGAAAACAAAGGAGCAAACAAGCCCGATGGATCAGAGGTTCGAAATCTCTTGGATTCTGCTGAGAAGTCGCTTTGACGTCAAAGAGCCAGAGTGCATCGAATGTTCATTTTGTTGCTATAACAACAGCACCGTTGCTATAAACAACTCTGCCCAGGGGGCCGACGGAAGAATGCTGATTCTCAGTCCGTGTCCAATGCTCATGGAAACATGTCCAGGTGTACGTGCGATTTGGCAGTGATTTTATTTTTATGAAATTAGATTTTAATTGACTCACTCTTTGTTGAAACAAAAAAATGACCGCGATTCAGTAGCATGCTTTCTGTTTACGTTTTGACAAAATGTGCCTGCCCTCCACTTAGCCGTCGGGCTTCTCTTGTGACCAAACAGGCTGTCTGCTGTGACGTGACTTAAATGGATCAGCGGAGGTTTCAAATTCTCCGGCAGCTACAGGTCTCAAAAAAGTTGGGACACTTGTAAAAAGGGGCTTTAAAAGCATTGAATTTCCAAGAGAATCAGCTGAAAGAACATTTAGCAAGTAATTAAGTTAACTGTCATCTGCTGCGCAACATGATTACCGGGTACTTATAAAAGGGTTGTCATTGAGAGGCTGAGTTTCTCTTAAAGATGGCCAGAAGCTCTCCCACCTGTGAAGGCTTGCATGAAAAAAAATTTTGAATACTTTAAAAACACTGCTCCTCGACGTTAAATTGCAAAGGCATTGAAGGTCTCATCATCTTCAGTACATGACATCATCAAAAGATTCAGAGTAACTGGAAAAATCTCTGCGTGTAAGGGACTAGGCCGAAACCTTTACTGGATGCCCTTTATCTTTGGACCCTCAGATGCCACTGCATCACTCACCGGCATGATTCTTGGGATTCTGCAATAACAGAGAAAGAAAAAACATCACTGATTATACCTAGAACTGCCACAAGGTCATTTTGACCTCCATTAGTCCCAGTGCAAAAGAATGTAAATGGACTATATAGCGGCTGACTATGGAGCTAGTCAGATTGGCAGCTCAAAGCACTTGACAGTAGCCTAAATCCCTCACGTATGCCCATTTATGCAACACATTCATACACTGACGGCTACGCAAGGCAGTCAACTGCATCTTGGTTGACTGCATTTTGTTACTTTTTGAATGGTTTGCAGGCGCATATATAAGCCAGTTGCTGTCATGACGTCAGAATCAATTTGTTCTCCCATTTTCCTGGTAGAAATTGTGATTGTCACAGAGCTGTTCTTCTATTCATTTAGTTTATTTAGTAAGCTGGTTAGGATACAAGAAAAAGAAATGGATCAGAGGAAATGGATGAATGTAAGTCAGGCTTTGGCAATGCTTCAGGACATGAGTTCTTGTGAGTCAGATGGAGAAGAAATATCAGGCCTCAGTGATGCGTCTAGGTCTAGTGAATCCGACTCCGATTTTTGAAACTGAATGCGATCGTGAGCCACACGGTAAAGGTATCACAGCTGCTGGGCAAACTAAGCCTTTGATGCCAGGAAGGTCACCAAAACTGCATATTTCTTCACGTCATAATGCTTAGGTTTCACAGCATAATATCAAGTCCAAATACTTTGAAACATTTAAAATTAGCCACAATATCAAAAAAATTTGAAGTTTTAAATCTCTGACGTCTATACTATTTAATCAATGAAGAATCTTAGCAAAACACCATTTATTGTCCTCCGAATTCTGAAAGTACTTTGAAATGCTTTCACTGAGGCAAGACCTCACAGCTTTAAAGTATTACAAAGATTGGTGCATTTTTGTCAATAAAGAGGATTCAGTCATATTTCCACGTCATCCATGCCATGATGAGGGGAGACGCAGTAGCGCAGTGGAGAGCATGGGCTTGACTTGGGATGGAAAAATTCTGTGTTCAAGTCCTTGCCTTAGCCTGTGCAAAGTGTTCTCAGGTAAAACTCTTCACTTCCACACTGCCTCACTCTACCCAGGTGTACAAATGGGTACCAGCAAAATTGTCAGGGAAACTTGACTGAGAGCAGTGGGAGAACCTGAGTTGGACTAGTGGCCCATCGAGGGGGTTTAGCAATACTCCTATTTGCTTCATGTCACAGAAACCAGGGTTAAACACAGGCTTGGTGGGCCTCCAGGCATGACCTCCACGCCGGGTTAGAAATAGTCTTTATTCCGTCTGAGCAGCTGCTCATTTTGAAAACAAGAAGGGCACTTGGTAGAGCTCTTACCTCCGCCATGCCCACATGTAAGTATTATTGGTTCTGGATCCAGGAGAGTATCATCCAGACCAACAACAGCTGTGATTAGTTCCTCTTTTAGGGCAGATTCTATTCAGTGCTGAAATTTTATGAAAATCTGTTCATTACATAAGGACATTCCGAATATAAGACGATTCTGGATATGAGACTACTCCCCTTTCTCAAGTCATATTTTGGAAAAAATTGGGTTTTGATGACAAAATCTTGTTTTAGTCACTAAAGAATAATAATCATCGCAAAAATTTCTTTGAAAATACTGATAAAACAAACTGAAAGAAAAACCAATATTAAATATTGAAGGCTGTTGTTTTGCGCCATCTATTGTTGTGAACATGTATTGAGTATAGATATAAAATGCACACACTTGATGACTGTTATTGTTGGACGCCTAGTCCACGGAAAATACGACGACCCCATTTCTCCGCTGTGACGTGTTTTTAATGGAACGGCGGAGGCGTCAAAGATAAAACAGGGTCACTTGAGCAAAAGGAGAGGAAATAGTAAACATGCCCGATGGACGAGAGATGCTAATTTACTGAGATTCCGCTGAGAAGTCACTGTTATGTCAAAGACGCAGAGTGCATCGTATGCCTGTTCCGTGGATATATAAAAAGCACCGTTGCCATAAACATATCTCCCCAGCGGGCCACGGAACGAAGTAGATTCCCAGTCCGTTGTGGAAACATATACTGGTGTACGTGCGATTAGGTAGTGATTGTTTTAAAATTTCATTTGATTTCATTTGACACACTCTTTTTACTTGAACAAAAGATTGACCGCGATTCCGTACCATGCTTTCTGTTAACGTTCTGACAAAATGTGACAGCCCTCCATGCTTAGGGTTGGGCGTGTAAAGTCACCGAACAGGCCTTGTGGTGACGTGTCTCAAATGGAACACTCGCGGCGTCATAAATCAGACCGGGTCACTTGAGCAGAAGAAAACAAAGGAGTAAACAAGCCCGATGGATGAGAGGTTCGAATTCGCTTGGATTCTGCTGAGAAGTCGCTTTGACGTCAAAGAGCCAGAGTGCATCGAATGTTCATTTTGTTGCTATAACAACAGCACCGTTGCTATAAACAACTCTGCCCAGGGGGCCGACGGAAGAATGCTGATTCTCAGTCCGTGTCCAATGCTCATGGAAACATGTCCAGGTGTACGTGCGATTTGGCAGTGATTTTATTTTTATGAAATTAGATTTTAATTGACTCACTCTTTGTTTAAGCAAAAAAATGACCGCAATTCAGTTGCATGCTTTTTGTTTACGTATTGACAAAATGTGCCTGCCCTCCACTTAGCCGTCGGGCTTGTCTTGTGACCAAACAGGCTGTCTGCTGTGACGTGACTTAAATGGATCAGCGGAGGTTTCAAATTCTCCGGCAGCTACAGGTCTCAAAAAAGTTGGGACACTTGTAAAAAGGGGCTTTAAAAGCATTGAATTTCCAAGAGAATCAGCTGAAAGAACATTTAGCAAGTAATTAAGTTAACTGTCTTCTGCTGTGCAACATGATTTCTTATAAAAGGGTTGTCATTGAGAGGCTGAGTTTCTCAGAAGTAAAGATGGCCAGAGGCTCTCTCACCTGTGAAGGCTTGCATAAAAAAAATGTTGAATACTTTAAAAACCCTGCTTTTCGACGTTAAATTGCAAAGGCATTGAAGGTCTCATCATCTTCAGTACATGACATCATCAAAAGATTCAGAGTAACTGGAAAAATCTCTGCGTGTAAGGGACTAGGCCGAGACCTTTACTGGATGCCCTTTATCTTCGGACCCTCAGATGCCACTGCATCACTCACCGGCATGATTCTTGGGATTCTGCAATTATAGAGAATGAAAAAACATCACTGATTATACCTAGAACTGCCACAAGGTCATTTTGACCTCCATTAGTCCCAGTGCAAAAGAACGTAAATGGACTATATAGCGGCTGACTATGGAGCTAGTCAGATTGGCAGCTCAAAGCACTTGACAGTAGCCTAATACCTCACGTATGCCCATTTATGCAACACATTCATACACTGACGGCTACGCAAGGCAGTCAACTGCATCTTGGTTGACTGCATTTTGTTACTTTTTGAATGGTGTGCAGGCGCATATATAAGCCAGTTGCTGTCATGACTTCAGAATCAATTTGTTCTCCCATTTTGCAGGTAGAAATTGTGATTGTCACAGAGCTGTTCTTCTATCATTTAGTTTATTTAGTAAGCTGGTTAGGATACCAGAAAAAGAAATGGATCAGAGGAAATGGATGAATGTAAGTCAGGCTTTGTCAAAGCTTCAGGACATGAGTTCTTGTGAGTCAGATGGAGAAGAAATATCAGGGCTCAGTGATGCGTCTAGGTCTAGTGAATCCGACTCCGATTTTGAAACTGAATGCAATCGTGAGCCACACGGTAAAGGTATCACAGCTGCTGGGCAAACTAAGCCTTGGATGCCAGGAAGGTCACCAAAACTGGAAATTTATTCACGTTATAATGCTTAGGTTTCACAGCATAATTTCAAGTCCAAATACTTTGAAACATTTAAAATTAGCCACAATAGCAAAAAAATTGAAGTTTTAAAGCTCTGACCTCTATACTATTTAATCAATGAAGAAACTTAGCAAAACACCATTTATTGTCCTCCGAATTCTGAAAGTACTTTGAAATGCTTTCACTGAGGCAAGACCTCACAGCTTTAAAGTATTACAAAGAGTGGTGCATTTTTGTCAATAAAGAGGATTCAGTCATATTTCCACGTCATCCATGCCATGATGAGGGGAGACGCAGTAGCGCAGTGGAGAGCATGGGCTTGACTTGGGATGGAAAAATTCTGTGTTCAAGTCCTTGCCTTAGCCTGTGCAGTGTTCTCAGGTAAAACTCTTCACTTCCACACTGCCTCACTCTACCCAGGTGTACAAATGGGTACGAGGGGGTTTAGCAATACTCCTATTTGCGTCATGTCACAGAAACCAGGGTTAAACACAGGCCTGGTGGGCCTCCAGGCATGACCTCCACGCCTGGTTAGAAATGGTCTTTATTCCGTCTGAGCAGCTGCTCATTTTGAAAACAAGAAGGGCACTTGGTAGAGCTCATACTTCCGCCATGCCCACATGTAAGTATTATTGGTTCTGGATCCAGGAGAGTATCATCCAGACCAACAACAGCTGTGATTAGTTCCTCTTTTAGGGCAGATTCTATTCAGTGCTGAAATTTTATGAAAATCTGTTCATTACATAAGGACATTCCGAATATAAGACGATTCTGGATATGAGACTACTCCCCTTTCTCAAGTCATATTTTGGAAAAAATTGGGTTTTGATGACAAAATCTTGTTTTAGTCACTAAAGAATAATAATCATCGCAAAAATTTCTTTGAAAATACTGATAAAACAAACTGGATGAAAAACCAATATTAAAGATTGCAGGCTGTTGTTTTGCGCCATCTATTGTTGTGAACATGTATTGAGTATAGACATAAAACGCACACACAGGAGGACTGTTATTGTTGGAAGCCTAGTCCACGGAAAATACGACGACCCCATTTCTCCGCTGTGACGTGTCTTTCATGGAACGGCGGAGGCGTCAAAGATAAAACAGGGTCACTTGAGCAAAAGGAGAGGAAATAGTAAACATGCCCGATGGACGAGAGATGCTAATTTACTGAGATTCCGCTGAGAAGTCACTGTTATGTCAAAGACGCAGAGTGCATCGTATGCCTGTTCCGTGGATATATAAAAAGCACCGATGCCATAAACATATCTCCCCAGCGGGCCACGGAACGAAGTAGATTCCCAGTCCGTTGTGGAAACATATACTGGTGTACGTGCGATTAGGTAGTGATTGTTTTAAAATTTCATTTGATTTCATTTGACACACTCTTTTTACTTGAACAAAAGATTGACCGCGATTCCGTACCATGCTTTCTGTTAACGTTCTGACAAAATGTGCCAGCCCTCCATGCTTAGGGTTGGGCGTGTAAAGTCACCGAACAGGCCTTGTGGTGACGTGTATTAAATGGAACACTCGAGGCGTCATAAATCAGACCGGGTCACTTGAGCAGAAGAAAACAAAGGAGCAAACAAGCCCGATGGATCAGAGGTTCGAAATCTCTTGGATTCTGCTGAGAAGTCGCTTTGACGTCAAAGAGCCAGAGTGCATCGAATGTTAATTTTGTTGCTATAACAACAGCACCGTTGCAATAAACAACTCTGCCCAGGGGGCCGACGGAAGAATGCTGATTCTCAGTCCGTGTCCAGTGCTCATGGAAACATGTCCAGGTGTACGTGCGATTTGGCTGTGATTTTATTTTTATGAAATTAGATTTTAATTGACTCACTCTTTGTTTAAACAAAAAAATGACCGCGATTCAGTAGCATGCTTTCTGTTTACGTATTGACAAAATGTGCCTGCCCTCCACTTAGCCGTCGGGCTTCTCTTGTGACCAAACAGGCTGTCTGCTGTGACGTGACTTAAATGGATCAGCGGAGGTTTCTAATTCTCCGGCAGCTACAGGTCTCAAAAAAGTTGGGACACTTGTAAAAAGAGGCTTTAAAAGCATTGAATTTCTAAGAGAATCAGCTGAAAGAACATTTAGCAAGTAATTAAGTTAACTGTCATCTGCTGCGCAACATGATTACCGGGTACTTATAAAAGGGTTGTCATTGAGAGGCTGAGTTTCTCAGAAGTAAAGATGGCCAGAAGCTCTCCCACCTGTGAAGGCTTGCATGAAAAAAAATTTTGAATACTTTAAAAACACTGCTCCTCGACGTTAAATTGCAAAGGCATTGAAGGTCTCATCATCTTCAGTACATGACATCATCAAAAGATTCAGAGTAACTGGAAAAATCTCTGCGTGTAAGGGACTAGGCCGAAACCTTTACTGGATGCCCTTTATCTTTGGACCCTCAGATGCCACTGCATCACTCACCGGCATGATTCTTGGGATTCTGCAATAACAGAGAAAGAAAAAACATCACTGATTATACCTAGAACTGCCACAAGGTCATTTTGACCTCCATTAGTCCCAGTGCAAAAGAATGTAAATGGACTATATAGCGGCTGACTATGGAGCTAGTCAGATTGGCAGCTCAAAGCACTTGACAGTAGCCTAAATCCCTCACGTATGCCCATTTATGCAACACATTCATACACTGACGGCTACGCAAGGCAGTCAACTGCATCTTGGTTGACTGCATTTTGTTACTTTTTGAATGGTTTGCAGGCGCATATATAAGCCAGTTGCTGTCATGACGTCAGAATCAATTTGTTCTCCCATTTTACAGGTAGAAATTGTGATTGTCACAGAGCTGTTCTTCTATTCATTTAGTTTATTTAGTAAGCTGGTTAGGATACAAGAAAAAGAAATGGATCAGAGGAAATGGATGAATGTAAGTCAGGCTTTGGCAATGCTTCAGGACATGAGTTCTTGTGAGTCAGATGGAGAAGAAATATCAGGCCTCAGTGATGCGTCTAGGTCTAGTGAATCCGACTCCGATTTTTGAAACTGAATGCGATCGTGAGCCACACGGTAAAGGTATCACAGCTGCTGGGCAAACTAAGCCTTTGATGCCAGGAAGGTCACCAAAACTGCATATTTCTTCACGTCATAATGCTTAGGTTTCACAGCATAATATCAAGTCCAAATACTTTGAAACATTTAAAATTAGCCACAATATCAAAAAAATTTGAAGTTTTAAATCTCTGACGTCTATACTATTTAATCAATGAAGAATCTTAGCAAAACACCATTTATTGTCCTCCGAATTCTGAAAGTACTTTGAAATGCTTTCACTGAGGCAAGACCTCACAGCTTTAAAGTATTACAAAGATTGGTGCATTTTTGTCAATAAAGAGGATTCAGTCATATTTCCACGTCATCCATGCCATGATGAGGGGAGACGCAGTAGCGCAGTGGAGAGCATGGGCTTGACTTGGGATGGAAAAATTCTGTGTTCAAGTCCTTGCCTTAGCCTGTGCAAAGTGTTCTCAGGTAAAACTCTTCACTTCCACACTGCCTCACTCTACCCAGGTGTACAAATGGGTACCAGCAAAATTGTCAGGGAAACTTGACTGAGAGCAGTGGGAGAACCTGAGTTGGACTAGTGGCCCATCGAGGGGGTTTAGCAATACTCCTATTTGCTTCATGTCACAGAAACCAGGGTTAAACACAGGCTTGGTGGGCCTCCAGGCATGACCTCCACGCCGGGTTAGAAATAGTCTTTATTCCGTCTGAGCAGCTGCTCATTTTGAAAACAAGAAGGGCACTTGGTAGAGCTCTTACCTCCGCCATGCCCACATGTAAGTATTATTGGTTCTGGATCCAGGAGAGTATCATCCAGACCAACAACAGCTGTGATTAGTTCCTCTTTTAGGGCAGATTCTATTCAGTGCTGAAATTTTATGAAAATCTGTTCATTACATAAGGACATTCCGAATATAAGACGATTCTGGATATGAGACTACTCCCCTTTCTCAAGTCATATTTTGGAAAAAATTGGGTTTTGATGACAAAATCTTGTTTTAGTCACTAAAGAATAATAATCATCGCAAAAATTTCTTTGAAAATACTGATAAAACAAACTGAAAGAAAAACCAATATAAAATATTGAAGGCTGTTGTTTTGCGCCATCTATTGTTGTGAACATGTATTGAGTATAGATATAAAATGCACACACTTGATGACTGTTATTGTTGGACGCCTAGTCCACGGAAAATACGACGACCCCATTTCTCCGCTGTGACGTGTTTTTAATGGAACGGCGGAGGCGTCAAAGATAAAACAGGGTCACTTGAGCAAAAGGAGAGGAAATAGTAAACATGCCCGATGGACGAGAGATGCTAATTTACTGAGATTCCGCTGAGAAGTCACTGTTATGTCAAAGACGCAGAGTGCATCGTATGCCTGTTCCGTGGATATATAAAAAGCACCGTTGCCATAAACATATCTCCCCAGCGGGCCACGGAACGAAGTAGATACCCAGTCCGTTGTGGAAACATATACTGGTGTACGTGCGATTAGGTAGTGATTGTTTTAAAATTTCATTTGATTTCATTTGACACACTCTTTTTACTTGAACAAAAGATTGACCGCGATTCCGTACCATGCTTTCTGTTAACGTTCTGACAAAATGTGACAGCCCTCCATGCTTAGGGTTGGGCGTGTAAAGTCACCGAACAGGCCTTGTGGTGACGTGTCTCAAATGGAACACTCGCGGCGTCATAAATCAGACCGGGTCACTTGAGCAGAAGAAAACAAAGGAGTAAACAAGCCCGATGGATGAGAGGTTCGAATTCGCTTGGATTCTGCTGAGAAGTCGCTTTGACGTCAAAGAGCCAGAGTGCATCGAATGTTCATTTTGTTGCTATAACAACAGCACCGTTGCTATAAACAACTCTGCCCAGGGGGCCGACGGAAGAATGCTGATTCTCAGTCCGTGTCCAATGCTCATGGAAACATGTCCAGGTGTACGTGCGATTTGGCAGTGATTTTATTTTTATGAAATTAGATTTTAATTGACTCACTCTTTGTTTAAGCAAAAAAATGACCGCAATTCAGTTGCATGCTTTTTGTTTACGTATTGACAAAATGTGCCTGCCCTCCACTTAGCCGTCGGGCTTGTCTTGTGACCAAACAGGCTGTCTGCTGTGACGTGACTTAAATGGATCAGCGGAGGTTTCAAATTCTCCGGCAGCTACAGGTCTCAAAAAAGTTGGGACACTTGTAAAAAGGGGCTTTAAAAGCATTAAATTTCCAAGAGAATCAGCTGAAAGAACATTTAGCAAGTAATTAAGTTAACTGTCCTCTGCTGTGCAACATGATTTCTTATAAAAGGGTTGTCATTGAGAGGCTGAGTTTCTCAGAAGTAAAGATGGCCAGAGGCTCTCTCACCTGTGAAGGCTTGCATGAAAAAAATGTTGAATACTTTAAAAACCCTGCTTTTCGACGTTAAATTGCAAAGGCATTGAAGGTCTCATCATCTTCAGTACATGACATCATCAAAAGATTCAGAGTAACTGGAAAAATCTCTGCGTGTAAGGGACTAGGCCGAGACCTTTACTGGATGCCCTTTATCTTCGGACCCTCAGATGCCACTGCATCACTCACCGGCATGATTCTTGGGATTCTGCAATTATAGAGAATGAAAAAACATCACTGATTATACCTAGAACTGCCACAAGGTCATTTTGACCTCCATTAGTCCCAGTGCAAAAGAACGTAAATGGACTATATAGCGGCTGACTATGGAGCTAGTCAGATTGGCAGCTCAAAGCACTTGACAGTAGCCTAATACCTCACGTATGCCCATTTATGCAACACATTCATACACTGACGGCTACGCAAGGCAGTCAACTGCATCTTGGTTGACTGCATTTTGTTACTTTTTGAATGGTGTGCAGGCGCATATATAAGCCAGTTGCTGTCATGACTTCAGAATCAATTTGTTCTCCCATTTTGCAGGTAGAAATTGTGATTGTCACAGAGCTGTTCTTCTATCATTTAGTTTATTTAGTAAGCTGGTTAGGATACCAGAAAAAGAAATGGATCAGAGGAAATGGATGAATGTAAGTCAGGCTTTGTCAAAGCTTCAGGACATGAGTTCTTGTGAGTCAGATGGAGAAGAAATATCAGGGCTCAGTGATGCGTCTAGGTCTAGTGAATCCGACTCCGATTTTGAAACTGAATGCAATCGTGAGCCACACGGTAAAGGTATCACAGCTGCTGGGCAAACTAAGCCTTGGATGCCAGGAAGGTCACCAAAACTGGAAATTTATTCACGTTATAATGCTTAGGTTTCACAGCATAATTTCAAGTCCAAATACTTTGAAACATTTAAAATTAGCCACAATAGCAAAAAAATTGAAGTTTTAAAGCTCTGACCTCTATACTATTTAATCAATGAAGAAACTTAGCAAAACACCATTTATTGTCCTCCGAATTCTGAAAGTACTTTGAAATGCTTTCACTGAGGCAAGACCTCACAGCTTTAAAGTATTACAAAGAGTGGTGCATTTTTGTCAATAAAGAGGATTCAGTCATATTTCCACGTCATCCATGCCATTGATGAGGGGAGACGCAGTAGCGCAGTGGAGAGCATGGGCTTGACTTGGGATGGAAAAATTCTGTGTTCAAGTCCTTGCCTTAGCCTGTGCAAAGTGTTCTCAGGTAAAACTCTTCACTTCCACACTGCCTCACTCTACCCAGGTGTACAAATGGGTACGAGGGGGTTTAGCAATACTCCTATTTGCGTCATGTCACAGAAACCAGGGTTAAACACAGGCCTGGTGGGCCTCCAGGCATGACCTCCACGCCTGGTTAGAAATGGTCTTTATTCCGTCTGAGCAGCTGCTCATTTTGAAAACAAGAAGGGCACTTGGTAGAGCTCATACCTCCGCCATGCCCACATGTAAGTATTATTGGTTCTGGATCCAGGAGAGTATCATCCAGACCAACAACAGCTGTGATTAGTTCCTCTTTTAGGGCAGATTCTATTCAGTGCTGAAATTTTATGAAAATCTGTTCATTACATAAGGACATTCCGAATATAAGACGATTCTGGATATGAGACTACTCCCCTTTCTCAAGTCATATTTTGGAAAAAATTGGGTTTTGATGACAAAATCTTGTTTTAGTCACTAAAGAATAATAATCATCGCAAAAATTTCTTTGAAAATACTGATAAAACAAACTGGATGAAAAACCAATATTAAAGATTGCAGGCTGTTGTTTTGCGCCATCTATTGTTGTGAACATGTATTGAGTATAGACATAAAACGCACACACAGGAGGACTGTTATTGTTGGAAGCCTAGTCCACGGAAAATACGACGACCCCATTTCTCCGCTGTGACGTGTCTTTCATGGAACGGCGGAGGCGTCAAAGATAAAACAGGGTCACTTGAGCAAAAGGAGAGGAAATAGTAAACATGCCCGATGGACGAGAGATGCTAATTTACTGAGATTCCGCTGAGAAGTCACTGTTATGTCAAAGACGCAGAGTGCATCGTATGCCTGTTCCGTGGATATATAAAAAGCACCGATGCCATAAACATATCTCCCCAGCGGGCCACGGAACGAAGTAGATTCCCAGTCCGTTGTGGAAACATATACTGGTGTACGTGCGATTAGGTAGTGATTGTTTTAAAATTTCATTTGATTTCATTTGACACACTCTTTTTACTTGAACAAAAGATTGACCGCGATTCCGTACCATGCTTTCTGTTAACGTTCTGACAAAATGTGCCAGCCCTCCATGCTTAGGGTTGGGCGTGTAAAGTCACCGAACAGGCCTTGTGGTGACGTGTATTAAATGGAACACTCGAGGCGTCATAAATCAGACCGGGTCACTTGAGCAGAAGAAAACAAAGGAGCAAACAAGCCCGATGGATCAGAGGTTCGAAATCTCTTGGATTCTGCTGAGAAGTCGCTTTGACGTCAAAGAGCCAGAGTGCATCGAATGTTAATTTTGTTGCTATAACAACAGCACCGTTGCAATAAACAACTCTGCCCAGGGGGCCGACGGAAGAATGCTGATTCTCAGTCCGTGTCCAGTGCTCATGGAAACATGTCCAGGTGTACGTGCGATTTGGCAGTGATTTTATTTTTATGAAATTAGATTTTAATTGACTCACTCTTTGTTTAAACAAAAAAATGACCGCGATTCAGTAGCATGCTTTCTGTTTACGTATTGACAAAATGTGCCTGCCCTCCACTTAGCCGTCGGGCTTCTCTTGTGACCAAACAGGCTGTCTGCTGTGACGTGACTTAAATGGATCAGCGGAGGTTTCAAATTCTCCGGCAGCTACAGGTCTCAAAAAAGTTGGGACACTTGTAAAAAGGGGCTTTAAAAGCATTGAATTTCCAAGAGAATCAGCTGAAAGAACATTTAGCAAGTAATTAAGTTAACTGTCATCTGCTGCGCAACATGATTACCGGGTACTTATAAAAGGGTTGTCATTGAGAGGCTGAGTTTCTCAGAAGTAAAGATGGCCAGAAGCTCTCCCACCTGTGAAGGCTTGCATGAAAAAAAATTTTGAATACTTTAAAAACACTGCTCCTCGACGTTAAATTGCAAAGGCATTGAAGGTCTCACCATCTTCAGTACATGACATCATCAAAAGATTCAGAGTAACTGGAAAAATCCCTGCGTGTAAGGGACTAGGCCGAAACCTTTACTGGATGCCCTTTATCTTCGGACCCTCAGATGCCACTGCATCACTCGCCGGCATGATTCTTGGGATTCTGCAATAACAGAGACAGAAAAAACATCACTGATTACACCTAGAACTGCCACAAGGTCATTTTGACCTCCATTAGTCCCAGTGCAAAAGAATGTAAATGGACTATATAGCGGCTGACTATGGAGCTAGTCAGATTGGCAGCTCAAAGCACTTGACCATAGCCTAAATCCCTCACGTATGCCCATTTATGCAACACATTCATTACACTGACGGCTACGCAAGGCAGTCAACTGCATCTTGGTTGACTGCATTTTGTTACTTTTTGAATGGTGTGCAGGCGCATATATAAGCCAGTTGCTGTCATGACGTCAGAATCAATTTGTTCTCCCATTTTGCAGGTAGAAATTGTGATTGTCACAGAGCTGTTCTTCTATTCATTTAGTTTATTTAGTAAGCTGGTTAGGATACAAGAAAAAGAAATGTATCAGAGGAAATGGATGAATGTAAGTCAGGCTGCGATCGTGAGCCACACGGTAAAGGTATCACAGCTGCTGGTCAAACTAGCCTTTGATGCCAGGAAGGTCACCAAAACTGCATATTTATTCACGTCATAATGCTTAGGTTTCACAGCATAATTTCAAGTCCAAATACTTTGAAACATTTAAAATTAGCCACAATAGCAAAAAAATTGAAGTTTTAAAGCTCTGACCTCTATACTACTTAATCAATGAAGAATCTTAGCAAAACACCATTTATTGTCCTCCGAATTCTGAAAGTACTTTGAAATGCTTTCACTGAGGCAAGACCTCACAGCTTTAAAGTATTACAAAGAGTGGTGCATTTTTGTCAATAAAGAGGATTCAGTCATATTTCCACGTCATCCATGCCATGATAAGGGGAGACGCAGTAGCGCAGTGGAGAGCATGGGCTTGACTTGGGATGGAAAAATTCTGTGTTCAAGTCCTTGCCTTAGCCTGTGCAAAGTGTTCTCAGGTAAAACTCTTCACTTCCACACTGCCTCACTCTACCCAGGTGTACAAATGGGTACCAGCAAAATTGTCAGGGAAACTTGACTGAGAGCAGTGGGAGAACCCGAGTTGGACTAGTGTCCCATCGAGGGGGTTTAGCAATACTCCTATTTGCTTCATGTCACAGAAACCAGGGTTAAACACAGGCCTGGTGGGCCTCCAGGCATGACCTCCACGCCTGGTTAGAAATAGTCTTTATTCCGTCTGAGCAGCTGCTCATTTTGAAAACAAGAAGGGCACTTGGTAGAGCTCATACCTCCGCCATGCCCACATGTAAGTATTATTGGTTCTGGATCCAGGAGAGTATCATCCAGACCAACAACAGCTGTGATTAGTTCCTCTTTTAGGGCAGATTCTATTCAGTGCTGAAATTTTATGAAAATCTGTTCATTACATGAGGACATTCCGAATATAAGACGATTCTGGATATGAGACTACTCCCCTTTCTCAAGTCATATTTTGGAAAAAATAGGGTTTTGATGACAAAATCTTGTTTTAGTCACTAAAGAATAATAATCATCGCAAAAATTTCTTTGAAAATACTGATAAAACAAACTGGAAGAAAAACCAATATTAAAGATTGCAGGCTGTTGTTTTGCGCCATCTATTGTTGTGAACATGTATTGAGTATAGACATAAAACGCACACACAGGAGGACTGTTATTGTTGGAAGCCTAGTCCACGGAAAATACGACGACCCCATTTCTCCGCTGTGACGTGTCTTTAATGGAACGGCGGAGGCGTCAAAGATAAAACAGGGTCACTTGAGCAAAAGGAGAGGAAATAGTAAACATGCCCGATGGACGAGAGATGCTAATTTACTGAGATTCCGCTGAGAAGTCACTGTTATGTCAAAGACGCAGAGTGCATCGTACGCCTGTTCCGTGGATATATAAAAAGCACCGTTGCCATTAACATATCTCCCCAGCGGGCCACGGAACGAAGTAGATTCCCAGTCCGTTGTGGAAACATATACTGGTGTACGTGCGATTAGGTAGTGATTGTTTTAAAATTTCATTTGATTTCATTTGACACACTCTTTTTACTTGAACAAAAGATTGACCGCGATTCCGTACCATGCTTTCTGTTAACGTTCTGACAAAATGTGCCAGCCCTCCATGCTTAGGGTTGGGCGTGTAAAGTCACCGAACAGGCCTTGTGGTGACGTGTCTCAAATGGAACACTCGCGGCATCATAAATCAGACCGGGTCACTTGAGCAGAACAAAACAAAGGAGTAAACAAGCCCGATGGATGAGAGGTTCGAATTCGCTTGGATTCTGCTGAGAAGTCGCTTTGACGTCAAAGAGCCAGAGTGCATCGAATGTTCATTTTGTTGCTATAACAACAGCACCGTTGCTATAAACAACTCTGCCCAGGGGGCCGACGGAAGATTGCTGATTCTCAGTCCGTGTCCAATGCTCATGGAAACATGTCCAGGTGTACGTGCGATTTGGCAGTGATTTTATTTTTATGAAATTAGATTTTAATTGACTCACTCTTTGTTTAAACAAAAAAATGACCGCGATTCAGTAGCATGCTTTCTGTTTACGTATTGACAAAATGTGCCTGCCCTCCACTTAGCCGTCGGGCTTCTCTTGTGACCAAACAGGCTGTCTGCTGTGACGTGACTTAAATGGATCAGCGGAGGTTTCAAATTCTCCGGCAGCTACAGGTCTCAAAAAAGTTGGGACACTTATAAAAAGGGGCTTTAAAAGCATTGAATTTCCAAGAGAATCAGCTGAAAGAACATTTAACTTAATTACTTGCTAACTGTCATCTGCTGCGCAACATGATTACCGGGTACTTATAAAAGGGTTGTCATTGAGAGGCTGAGTTTCTCAGAAGTAAAGATGGCCAGAAGCTCTCCCACCTGTGAAGGCTTGCATGAAAAAAAATTTTGAATACTTTAAAAATACTGCTCCTCGACGTTAAATTGCAAAGGCATTGAAGGTCTCATCATCTTCAGTACATGACATCATCAAAAGATTCAGAGTAACTGGAAAAATCTCTGCGTGTAAGGGACTAGGCCGAAACCTTTACTGGATGCCCTTTATCTTCGGACCCTCAGATGCCACTGCATCACTCACCGGCATGATTCTTGGGATTCTGCAATAACAGAGACAGAAAAAACATCACTGATTACACCTAGAACTGCCACAAGGTCATTTTGACCTCCATTAGTCCCAGTGCAAAAGAATGTAAATGGACTATATAGCGGCTGACTATGGAGCTAGTCAGATTGGCAGCTCAAAGCACTTGACAGTAGCCTAAATCCCTCACGTATGCCCATTTATGCAACACATTCATACACTGACGGCTACGCAAGGCAGTCAACTGCATCTTGGTTGACTGCATTTTGTTACTTTTTGAATGGTTTGCAGGCGCATATATAAGCCAGTTGCTGTCATGACGTCAGAATCAATTTGTTCTCCCATTTTGCAGGTAGAAATTGTGATTGTCACAGAGCTGTTCTTCTATTCATTTAGTTTATTTAGTAAGCTGGTTAGGATACAAGAAAAAGAAATGGATCAGAGGAAATGGATGAATGTAAGTCAGGCTTTGGCAATGCTTCAGGACATGAGTTCTTGTGAGTCAGATGGAGAAGAAATATCAGGCCTCAGTGATGCGTCTAGGTCTAGTGAATCCGACTCCGATTTTTGAAACTGAATGCGATCGTGAGCCACACGGTAAAGGTATCACAGCTGCTGGGCAAACTAAGCCTTTGATGCCAGGAAGGTCACCAAAACTGCATATTTCTTCACGTCATAATGCTTAGGTTTCACAGCATAATATCAAGTCCAAATACTTTGAAACATTTAAAATTCGCCACAATATCAAAAAAAAATTGAAGTTTTAAAGCTCTGACCTCTGTACTATTTAATCAATGAAGAATCTTAGCAAAACACCATTTATTGTCCTCCGAATTCTGAAAGTACTTTGAAATGCTTTCACTGAGGCAAGACCTCACAGCTTTAAAGTATTACAAAGAGTGGTGCATTTTTGTCAATAAAGAGGATTCAGTCATATTTCCACGTCATCCATGCCATGATGAGGGGAGACGCAGTAGCGCAGTGGAGAGCATGTGCTTGACTTGGTATGGAAAAATTCTGTGTTCAAGTCCTTGCCTTAGCCTGTGCAAAGTGTTCTCAGGTAAAACTCTTCACTTCCACACTGCCTCACTCTACCCAGGTGTACAAATGGGTACCAGCAAAATTGTCAGGGAAACTTGACTGAGAGCAGTGGGAGAACCCGAGTTGGACTAGTGTCCCATCGAGGGGGTTTAGCAATACTCCTATTTGCTTCATGTCACAGAAACCAGGGTTAAACACAGGCCTGGTGGGCCTCCAGGCATGACCTCCACGCCTGGTTAGAAATAGTCTTTATTCCGTCTGAGCAGCTGCTCATTTTGAAAACAAGAAGGGCACTTGGTAGAGCTCATACCTCCGCCATGCCCACATGTAAGTATTATTGGTTCTGGATCCAGGAGAGTATCATCCAGACCAACAACAGCTGTGATTAGTTCCTCTTTTAGGGCAGATTCTATTCAGTGCTGAAATTTTATGAAAATCTGTTCATTACATAAGGACATTCCGAATATAAGACGATTCTGGATATGAGACTACTCCCCTTTCTCAAGTCATATTTTGGAAAAAATAGGGTTTTGATGACAAAATCTTGTTTTAGTCACTAAAGAATAATAATCATCGCAAAAATTTCTTTGAAAATACTGATAAAACAAACTGAAAGAAAAACCAATTTCAAAGATTGAAGGCTGTTGTTTTGCGCCATCTATTGTTGTGAACATGTATTGAGTATAGACATAAAACGCACACACAGGAGGACTGTTATTGTTGGAAGCCTAGTCCACGGAAAATACGACGACCCCATTTCTCCGCTGTGACGTGTCTTTAATGGAACGGCGGAGGCGTCAAAGATAAAACAGGGTCACTTGAGCAAAAGGAGAGGAAATAGTAAACATGCCCGATGGACGAGAGATGCTAATTTACTGAGATTCCGCTGAGAAGTCACTGTTATGTCAAAGACGCAGAGTGCATCGTACGCCTGTTCCGTGGATATATGAAAAGCACCGTTGCCATAAACATATCTCCCCAGCGGGCCACGGAACGAAGTAGATTCCCAGTCCGTTGTGGAAACATATACTGGTGTACGTGCGATTAGGTAGTGATTGTTTTAAAATTTCATTTGATTTCATTTGACACACTCTTTTTACTTGAACAAAAGATTGACCGCGATTCCGTACCATGCCTTCTGTTAACGTTCTGACAAAATGTGCCAGCCCTCCATGCTTAGGGTTGGGCGTGTAAAGTCACCGAACAGGCCTTGTGGTGACGTGTCTCAAATGGAACACTCGCGGCGTCATAAATCAGACCGGGTCACTTGAGCAGAAGAAAACAAAGGAGTAAACAAGCCCGATGGATGAGAGGTTCGAATTCGCTTGGATTCTGCTGAGAAGTCGCTTTGACGTCAAAGAGCCAGAGTGCATCGAATGTTCATTTTGTTGCTATAACAACAGCACCGTTGCTATAAACAACTCTGCCCAGGGGGCCGACGGAAGAATGCTGATTCTCAGTCCGTGTCCAATGCTCATGGAAACATGTCCAGGTGTACGTGCGATTTGGCAGTGATTTTATTTTTATGAAATTAGATTTTAATTGACTCACTCTTTGTTTAAACAAAAAAATGACCGCGATTCAGTAGCATGCTTTCTGTTTACGTATTGACAAAATGTGCCTGCCCTCCACTTAGCCGTCGGGCTTCTCTTGTGACCAAACAGGCTGTCTGCTGTGACGTGACTTAAATGGATCAGCGGAGGTTTCAAATTCTCCGGCAGCTACAGGTCTCAAAAAAGTTGGGACACTTATAAAAAGGGGCTTTAAAAGCATTGAATTTCCAAGAGAATCAGCTGAAAGAACATTTAACTTAATTACTTGCTAACTGTCATCTGCTGCGCAACATGATTACCGGGTACTTATAAAAGGGTTGTCATTGAGAGGCTGAGTTTCTCAGAAGTAAAGATGGCCAGAAGCTCTCCCACCTGTGAAGGCTTGCATGAAAAAAAATTTTGAATACTTTAAAAACACTGCTCCTCGACGTTAAATTGCAAAGGCATTGAAGGTCTCATCATCTTCAGTACATGACATCATCAAAAGATTCAGAGTAACTGGAAAAATCTCTGCGTGTAAGGGACTAGGCCGAAACCTTTACTGGATGCCCTTTATCTTCGGACCCTCAGATGCCACTGCATCACTCACCGGCATGATTCTTGGGATTCTGCAATAACAGAGACAGAAAAAACATCACTGATTACACCTAGAACTGCCACAAGGTCATTTTGACCTCCATTAGTCCCAGTGCAAAAGAATGTAAATGGACTATATAGCGGCTGACTATGGAGCTAGTCAGATTGGCAGCTCAAAGCACTTGACAGTAGCCTAATACCTCACGTATGCCCATTTATGCAACACATTCATACACTGACGGCTACGCAAGGCAGTCAACTGCATCTTGGTTGACTGCATTTTGTTACTTTTTGAATGGTTTGCAGGCGCATATATAAGCCAGTTGCTGTCATGACGTCAGAATCAATTTGTTCTCCCATTTTGCAGGTAGAAATTGTGATTGTCACAGAGCTGTTCTTCTATTCATTTAGTTTATTTAGTAAGCTGGTTAGGATACAAGAAAAAGAAATGGATCAGAGGAAATGGATGAATTTAAGTCAGGCTTTGGCAATGCTTCAAGACATGAGTTCTTGTGAGTCAGATGGAGAAGAAATATCAGGCCTCAGTGATGCGTCTAGGTCTAATGAATCCGACTCCGATTTTTGAAACTGAATGCGATCGTGAGCCACACGGTAAAGGTATAACAGCTGCTGGGCAAACTAAGCCTTTGATGCCAGGAAGGTCACCAAAACTGCATATTTCTTCACGTCATAATGCTTAGGTTTCACAGCATAATATCAAGTCCAAATACTTTGAAACATTTAAAATTAGCCACAATATCAAAAAAAATTTGAAGTTTTAAAGCTCTGACCTCTGTACTATTTAATCAATGAAGAATCTTAGCAAAACACCATTTATTGTCCTCCGAATTCTGAAAGTACTTTGAAATGCTTTCACTGAGGCAAGACCTCACAGCTTTAAAGTATTACAAAGAGTGGTGCATTTTTGTCAATAAAGAGGATTCAGTCATATTTCCACGTCATCCATGCCATGATGAGGGGAGACGCAGTAGCGCAGTGGAGAGCATGGGCTTGACTTGGTATGGAAAAATTCTGTGTTCAAGTCCTTGCCTTAGCCTGTGCAAAGTGTTCTCAGGTGAAACTCTTCACTTCCACACTGCCTCACTCTACCCAGGTGTACAAATGGGTACCAGCAAAATTGTCAGGGAAACTTGACTGAGAGCAGTGGGAGAACCCGAGTTGGACTAGTGTCCCATCGAGGGGGTTTAGCAATACTCCTATTTGCTTCATGTCACAGAAACCAGGGTTAAACACAGGCCTGGTGGGCCTCCAGGCATGACCTCCACGCCTGGTTAGAAATAGTCTTTATTCCGTCTGAGCAGCTGCTCATTTTGAAAACAAGAAGGGCACTTGGTAGAGCTCATACCTCCGCCATGCCCACATGTAAGTATTATTGGTTCTGGATCCAGGAGAGTATCATCCAGACCAACAACAGCTGTGATTAGTTCCTCTTTTAGGGCAGATTCTATTCAGTGCTGAAATTTTATGAAAATCTGTTCATTACATAAGGACATTCCGAATATGAGACGATTCTGGATATGAGACTACTCCCCTTTCTCAAGTCATACTTTGCAAAAAATAGGGTTTTGATGACAAAATCTTGTTTTAGTCACTAAAGAATAATAATCATCGCAAAAATTTCTTTGAAAATACTGATAAAACAAACTGAAAGAAAAACCAATATAAAAGATTGAAGGCTGTTGTTTTGCGCCATCTATTGTTGTGAACATGTATTGAGTATAGACATAAAACGCACACACAGGAGGACTGTTATTGTTGGAAGCCTAGTCCACGGAAAATACGACGACCCCATTTCTCCGCTGTGACGTGTCTTAAATGGAACGGCGGAGGCGTCAAAGATAAAACAGGGTCACTGGAGCAAAAGGAGAGGAAATAGTAAACATGCCCGATGGACGAGAGATGCTAATTTACTGAGATTCCGCTGAGAAGTCACTGTTATGTCAAAGACGCAGAGTGCATCGTATGCCTGTTCCGTGGATATATAAAAAGCACCGTTGCCATAAACATATCTCCCCAGCGGGTCACGGAACGAAGTAGATTCCCAGTCCGTTGTGGAAACATATACTGGTGTACGTGTGATTAGGTAGTGATTGTTTTTAAATTTCATTTGATTTCATTTGACACACTCTTTTTACTTGAACAAAAGATTGACCGCGATTCCGTACCATGCTTTCTGTTAACGTTCTGACAAAATGTGCCAGCCCTCCATGCTTAGGGTTGGGCGTGTAAAGTCACCGAACAGGCCTTGTGGTGACGTGTATTAAATGGAATACTCGAGGCGTCATAAATCAGACCGGGTCACTTGAGCAGAAGAAAACAAAGGAGTAAACAAGCCCGATGGATCAGAGGTTCGAATTGTCTTGGATTCTGCTGAGAAGTCGCTTTGACGTCAAAGAGCCAGAGTGCATCGAATGTTCATTTTGTTGCTATAACAACAGCACCGTTGCTATTAACAACTCTGCCCAGGGGGCCGACGGAAGAATGCTGATTCTCAGTCCGTGTCCAATGCTCATGGAAACATGTCCAGGTGTACGTGCGATTTGGCAGTGATTTTATTTTTATGAAATTAGATTTTAATTGACTCACTCTTTGTTTAAACAAAAAAATGACCGCGATTCAGTTGCATGCTTTTTGTTTACGTATTGACAAAATGTGCCTGCCCTCCACTTAGCCGTCAGGCTTCTCTTGTGACCAAACAGGCTGTCTGCTGTGACGTGACTTGAATGGATCAGCGGAGGTTTCAAATTCTCCGGCAGCTACAGGTCTCAAAAAAGTTGGGACACTTGTAAAAAGGGGCTTTAAAAGCATTGAATTTCCAAGAGAAACAGCTGAAAGAACATTTAGCAAGTAATTAAGTTAACTGTCATCTGCTGCGCAACATGATTACTTATAAAAGGGTTGTCATTGAGAGGCTGAGTTTCTCAGAAGTAAAGATGGCCAGAAGCTCTCCCACCTGTGAAGGCTTTCATGAAAAAAAATTTTGAATACTTTAAAAACACTGCTCCTCGACGTTAAATTGCAAAGGCATTGAAGGTCTCATCATCTTCAGTACATGACATCATAAAAAGATTCAGAGTAACTGGAAAAATCTCTGCGTGTAAGGGACTAGGCCGAAACCTTTTCTGGATGCCCTTTATCTTCGGACCCTCAGATGCCACTGCATCACTCACCGGCATGATTCTTGGGATTCTGCAATAACAGAGAAAGAAAAAACATCACTGATTATACCTAGAACTGCCACAAGGTCATTTTGACCTCCATTAGTCCCAGTGCAAAAGAATGTAAATGGACTATATAGCGGCTGACTATGGAGCTAGTCAGATTGGCAGCTCAAAGCACTTGACCATAGCCTAAATCCCTCACGTATGCCCATTTATGCAACACATTCATTACACTGACGGCTACGCAAGGCAGTCAACTGCATCTTGGTTGACTGCATTTTGTTTCTTTTTGAATGGTGTGCAGGCGCATATATAAGCCAGTTGCTGTCATGACGTCAGAATCAATTTGTTCTCCCATTTTGCAGGTAGAAATTGTGATTGTCACAGAGCTGTTCTTCTATTCATTTAGTTTATTTAGTAAGCTGGTTAGGATACAAGAAAAAGAAATGGATCAGAGGAAATGGATGAATGTAAGTCAGGCTTTGGCAATGCTTCAGGACATGAGTTCTTGTGAGTCAGATGGAGAAGAAATATCAGGACTCAGTGATGCGTCTAGGTCTAGTGAATCCGACTCCGATTTTGAAACTGAATGCGATCGTGAGCCACACGGTAAAGGTATCACAGCTGCTGGGCAAACTAAGCCTTTGATGCCAGGAAGGTCACCAAAACTGCATATTTATTCACGTCATAATGCTTAGGTTTCACAGCATAATTTCAAGTCCAAATACTTTGAAACATTTAAAATTAGCCACAATAGCAAAAAAATTGAAGTTTTAAAGCTCTGACCTCTATACTATTTAATCAATGAAGAATCTTAGCAAAACACCATTTATTGTCCTCCGAATTCTGAAAGTACTTTGAAATGCTTTCACTGAGGCAAGACCTCACAGCTCACCTCACAATTCTGGATATGAGACTACTCCCCTTTCTCAAGTCATATTTTGGAAAAAATAGGGTTTTGATGACAAAATCTTGTTTTAGTCACTAAAGAATAATAATCATCGCAAAAATTTCTTTGAAAATACTGATAAAACAAACTGAAAGAAAAACCAATATAAAAGATTGAAGGCTGTTGTTTTGCACCATCTATTGTTGTGAACATGTATTGAGTATAGACATAAAACACACACACAGGATGACTGTTATTGTTGGAAGCCTAGTCCACGGAAAATACGACGACCCCATTTCTCCGCTGTGACGTGTCTTAAATGGAACGGCGGAGGCGTCACAGAGCTGTTCTTCTATTCATTTAGTTTATTTAGTAAGCTGGTTAGGATACAAGAAAAAGAAATGGATCAGAGGAAATGGATGAATGTAAGTCAGGCTTTGGCAATGCTTCAGGACATGAGTTCTTGTGAGTCAGATGGAGAAGAAATATCAGGACTCAGTGATGCGTCTAGGTCTAGTGAATCCGACTCCGATTTTGAAACTGAATGCGATCGTGAGCCACACGGTAAAGGTATCACAGCTGCTGGGCAAACTAAGCCTTTGATGCCAGGAAGGTCACCAAAACTGCATATTTATTCACGTCATAATGCTTAGGTTTCACAGCATAATTTCAAGTCCAAATACTTTGAAACATTTAAAATTAGCCACAATAGCAAAAAAATTGAAGTTTTAAAGCTCTGACCTCTATACTATTTAATCAATGAAGAATCTTAGAAAACACCATTTATTGTCCTCTCTTCAGTCATATTTCCACATCATCCATGCCATGATGAGGGGAGACGCAGTAGCGCAGTGGAGAGCATGGGCTTGACTTGGGATGGGAAAATTCTGTGTTCAAGTCCTTGCCTTAGCCTGTGCAAAGTGTTCTCAGGTAAAACTCTTCACTTCCACACTGCCTCATTCTACCCAGGTGTACAAATGGGTACCAGCAAAATTGTCAGGGAAACTTGACTGAGAGCAGTGGGAGAACCCGAGTTGGACTAGTGTCCCATCGAGGGGGTTTAGCAATACTCCTATTTGCTTCATGTCACAGAAACCAGGGTTAAACACAGGCCTGGTGGGCCTCCAGGTATGACCTCCACGCCTGGTTAGAAATAGTCTTTATTCCGTCTAAGCAGCTGCTCATTTTGAAAACAAGAAGGGCACTTGGTAGAACTCATACCTCCGCCATGCCCACATGTAAGTATTATTGGTTCTGGATCCAGGAGAGTATCATCCAGACCAACAACAGCTGTGATTAGTTCCTCTTTTAGGGCAGATTCTATTCAGTGCTGAAATTTTATGAAAATCTGTTCATTACATAAGGACATTCCGAATATAAGACGATTCTGGATATGAGACTTCTCCCCTTTCTCAAGTCATATTTTGGAAAAAATAGTGTTTTGATGACAAAATCTTGTTTTAGTCACTAAAAATAATAATCATCGCAAAAATTTCTTTGAAAATACTGATAAAACAAACTGGAAGAAAAACCACTATTAAAGATTGCAGGCTGTTGTTTTGCGCCATCTATTGTTGTGAACATGTATTGAGTATAGACATAAAGCGCACACACAGGAGGACTGTTATTGTTGGAAGCCTAGTCCACGGAAAATACGACGACCCCATTTCTCCGCTGTGACGTGTCTTTAATGGAACGGCGGAGGCGTCAAAGATAAAACAGGGTCACTTGAGCAAAAAGGAGAGGAAATAGTAAACATGCCCGATGGACGAGAGATGCTAATTTACTGAGATTCCGCTGAGAAGTCACTGTTATGTCAAAGACGCAGAGTGCATCGTATGCCTGTTCCGTGGATATATAAAAAGCACCGTTGCCATAAACATATCTCCCCAGCGGGCCACGGAACGAAGTAGATTCCCAGTCCGTTGTGGAAACATATACTGGTGTACGTGCGATTAGGTAGTGATTGTTTTAAAATTTCATTTGATTTCATTTGACACACTCTTTTTACTTGAACAAAAGATTGACCGCGATTCCGTACCATGCTTTCTGTTAACGTTCTGACAAAATGTGCCAGCCCTCCATGCTTAGGGTTGGGCGTGTAAAGTCACCGAACAGGCCTTGTGGTGACGTGTCTCAAATGGAACTCTCGAGGCGTCATAAATCAGACCGGGTCACTTGAGCAGAAGAAAACAAAGGAGTAAACAAGCCCGATGGATGAGAGGTTCGAATTCGCTTGGATTCTGCTGAGAAGTCGCTTTGACGTCAAAGAGCCAGAGTGCATCGAATGTTCATTTTGTTGCTATAACAACAGCACCGTTGCTATAAACAACTCTGCCCAGGGGGCCGACGGAAGAATGCTGATTCTCAGTCCGTGTCCAATGCTCATGGAAACATGTCCAGGTGTACGTGCGATTTGGCAGTGATTTTATTTTTATGAAATTAGATTTTAATTGACTCACTCTTTGTTTAAGCAAAAAAATGACCGCAATTCAGTTGCATGCTTTTTGTTTACGTATTGACAAAATGTGCCTGCCCTCCACTTAGCCGTCGGGCTTGTCTTGTGACCAAACAGGCTGTCTGCTGTGACGTGACTTAAATGGATCAGCGGAGGTTTCAAATTCTCCGGCAGCTACAGGTCTCAAAAAAGTTGGGACACTTGTAAAAAAGGGCTTTAAAAGCATTGAATTTCTAAGAGAATCAGCTGAAAGAACATTTAGCAAGTAATTAAGTTAACTGTCATCTGCTGCGCAACATACTTATAAAAGGGTTGTCATTGAGAGGCTGAGTTTCTCAGAAGTAAAGATGGCCAGAAGCTCTCCCACCTGTGAAGGCTTGCATGAAAAAAAATGTTGAATACTTTAAAAACACTGCTCCTCGACGTTAAATTGCAAAAGCATTGAAGGTCTCATCATCTTCAGTACATGACATCATCAAAAGATTCAGAGTAACTGGAAAAATCTCTGCGTGTAAGGGACTAGGCCGAAACCTTTACTGGATGCCCTTTATCTTCGGACCCTCAGATGCCACTGCATCACTCACCGGCATGATTTTTGGGATTCTGCAATAACAGAGAAAGAAAAAACATCACTGATTATACCTAGAACTGCCACAAGGTCATTTTGACCTCCATTAGTCCCAGTGCAAAAGAATGTAAATGGACTATATAGCGGCTGACTATGGAGCTAGTCAGATTGGCAGCTCAAAGCACTTGACCATAGCCTAAATCCCTCACGTATGCCCATTTATGCAACACATTCATTACACTGACGGCTACGCAAGGCAGTCAACTGCATCTTGGTTGACTGCATTTTGTTACTTTTTGAATGGTGTGCAGGCGCATATATAAGCCAGTTGCTGTCATGATGTCAGAATCAATTTGTTCTCCCATTTTGCAGGTAGAAATTGTGATTGTCACAGAGCTGTTCTTCTATTCATTTAGTTTATTTAGCAAGCTGGTTAGGATACAAGAAAAAGAAATGGATCAGAGGAAATGGATGAATGTAAGTCAGGCTTTGGCAATGCTTCAGGACATGAGTTCTTGTGAGTCAGATGGAGAAGAAATATCAGGGCTCAGTGATGCGTCTAGGTCTAGTGAATCCGACTCCGATTTTGAAACTGAATGCGATCGTGAGCCACACGGTAAAGGTATCGCAGCTGCTGGGCAAACTAAGCCTTTGATGCCAGGAAGGTCGTCAAAACTGCATATTTATTCACGTCATAATGCTTTGGTTTCACAGCATAATTTCCAGTCCAAATACTTAGAAACATTTAAAATTAGCCACAATAGCAAAAAAATTGAAGTTTTAAAGCTCTGACCTCTATACTATTTAATCAATGAAGAATCTTAGCAAAACACCATTTATTGTCCTCCGAATTCTGAAAGTACTTTGAAATGCTTTCACTGAGGCAAGACCTCACAGCTTTAAAGTATTACAAAGAGTGGTGCATTTTTGTCAATAAAGAGGATTCAGTCATATTTCCACGTCATCCATGCCATGATGAGGGGAGACGCAGTAACGCAGTGGAGAGCATGGGCTTGACTTGGGATGGAAAAATTCTGTGTTCAAGTCCTTGCCTTAGCCTGTGCAAAGTGTTCTCAGGTAAAACTCTTCACTTCCACACTGCCTCACTCTACCCAGGTGTACAAATGGGTACCAGCAAAATTGTCAGGGAAACTTGACTGAGAGCAGTGGGAGAACCCGAGTTGGACTAGTGTCCCATCGAGGGGGTTTAGCAATACTCCTATTTGCTTCATGTCACAGAAACCAGGGTTAAACACAGGCCTGGTGGGCCTCCAGGCATGACCTCCACGCCTGGTTAGAAATAGTCTTTATTCCGTCTGAGCAGCTGCTCATTTTGAAAACAAGAAGGGCACTTGGTAGAGCTCATACCTCTGCCAAGCCCACATGTAAGTATTATTGGTTCTGGATCCAGGAGAGTATCATCCAGACCAACAACAGCTGTGATTAGTTCCTCTTTTAGGGCAGATTCTATTCAGTGCTGAAATTTTATGAAAATCTGTTCATTACATAAGGACATTCCGAATATAAGACGATTCTGGATATGAGACTACTCCCCTTTCTCAAGTCATATTTTGGAAAATCTATTCAGTGCTGAAATTTTATGAAAATCTGTTCATTACATAAGGACATTCCGAATATAAGACGATTCTGGATATGAGACTACTCCCCTTTCTCTAGTCATATTTTGGAAAAAAATAGGGTTTTGATGACAAAATCTTGTTTTAGCCACTAAAGAATAATAATCATCGCAAAAATTTCTTTGAAAATACTGATAAAACAAACTGGAAGAAAAACCAATATAAAAGATTGCAGGCTGTAGTTTTGCGCCATCTATTGTTGTGAACATGTATTGAGTATAGACATAAAACGCACACACAGGAGGACTGTTATTGTTGGAAGCCTCGTCCACGGAAAATACGACGACCCCATTTCTCCGCTGTGACGTGTCTTTAATGGAACGGCAGAGGCGTCAAAGATAAAACAGGGTCACTTGAGCAAAAGGAGAGGAAATAGTAAACATGCCCGATGGACGAGAGATGCTAATTTACTGAGATTCCGCTGAGAAGTCACTGTTATGTCAAAGACGCAGAGTGCATCGTATGCCTGTTCCGTGGATATATAAAAAGCACCGTTGCCATAAACATATCTCCCCGATTATACCTAGAACTGCCACAAGGTCATTTTGACCTCCATTAGTCCCAGTGCAAAAGAATGTAAATGGACTATATAGCGGCTGACTATGGAGCTAGTCAGATTGGCAGCTCAAAGCACTTGACCATAGCCTAAATCCCTCACGTATGCCCATTTATGCAACACATTCATTACACTGACGGCTACGCAAGGCAGTCAACTGCATCTTGGTTGACTGCATTTTGTTACTTTTTGAATGGTGTGCAGGCGCATATATAAGCCAGTTGCTGTCATGACGTCAGAATCAATTTGTTCTCCCATTTTGCAGGTAGAAATTGTGATTGTCACAGAGCTGTTCTTCTATTCATTTAGTTTATTTAGTAAGCTGGTTAGGATACAAGAAAAAGAAATGGATCAGAGGAAATGGATGAATGTAAGTCAGGCTTTGGCAATGCTTCAGGACATGAGTTCTTGTGAGTCAGATGGAGAAGAAATATCAGGGCTCAGTGATGCGTCTAGGTCTAGTGAATCCGACTCCGATTTTGAAACTGAATGCGATCGTGAGCCGCACGGTAAAGGTATCACAGCTGCTGGGCAAACTAAGCCTTTGATGCCAGGAAGGTCACCAAAACTGCATATTTATTCACGTCATAATGCTTAGGTTTCACAGCATAATTTCAAGTCCAAATACTTTGAAACATTTAAAATTAGCCACAATAGCAAAAAAATTGAAGTTTTAAAGTTCTGACCTCTACACTATTTAATCAATGAAGAATCTGAGCAAAACACCATTTATTGTCCTCCGAATTCTGAAAGTACTTTGAAATGCTTTCACTGAGGCAAGACCTCACAGCTTTAAAGTATTACAAAGAGTGGTGCATTTTTGTCAATAAAGAGGATTCAGTCATATTTCCACGTCATCCATGCCATGATGAGGGGAGACGCAGTAGCGCAGTGGAGAGCATGGGCTTGACTTGGGATGGAAAAATTCTGTGTTCAAGTCCTTGCCTTAGCCTGTGCAAAGTGTTCTCAGGTAAAACTCTTCACTTCCACACTGCCTCACTCTACCCAGGTGTACAAATGGGTACCAGCAAAATTGTCAGGGAAACTTGACTGAGAGCAGTGGGAGAACCCGAGTTGGACTAGTGTCCCATCGAGGGGGTTTAGCAATACTCCTATTTGCTTCATGTCACAGAAACCAGGGTTAAACACAGGCCTGGTGGGCCTCCAGGCATGACCTCCACGCCTGGTTAGAAATAGTCTTTATTCCGTCTGAGCAGCTGCTCATTTTGAAAACAAGAAGGGCACTTGGTAGAGCTCATACCTCCGCCATGCCCACATGTAAGTATTATTGGTTCTGGATCCAGGAGAGTATCATCCAGACCAACAACAGCTGTGATTAGTTCCTCTTTTAGGGCAGATTCTATTCAGTGCTGAAATTTTATGAAAATCTGTTCATTACATAAGGACATTCCGAATATAAGACGATTCTGGATATGAGACTACTCCCCTTTCTCAAGTCATATTTTGGAAAAAATAGGGTTTTGATGACAAAATCTTGTTTTAGTCACTAAAGAATAATAATCATCGCAAAAATTTCTTTGAAAATACTGATAAAACAAACTGGAAGAAAAACCAATATTAAAGATTGCAGGCTGTTGTTTTGCGCCATCTATTGTTGTGAACATGTATTGAGTATAGACATAAAACGCACACACAAGAGGACTGTTATTGTTGGAAGCCTAGTCCACGGAAAATACGACGACCCCATTTCTCCGCTGTGACGTGTCTTTAATGGAACGGCGGAGGCGTCAAAGATAAAACAGGGTCACTTGAGCAAAAGGAGAGGAAATAGTAAACATGCCCGATGGACGAGAGATGCTAATTTACTGAGATTCCGCTGAGAAGTCACTGTTATGTCAAAGACGCAGAGTGCATCGTACGCCTGTTCCGTGGATATATAAAAAGCACCGTTGCCATAAACATATCTCCCCAGCGGGCCACGGAACGAAGTAGATTCCCAGTCCGTTGTGGAAACATATACTGGTGTACGTGCGATTAGGTAGTGATTGTTTTAAAATTTCATTTGATTTCATTTGACACACTCTTTTTACTTGAACAAAAGATTGACCGCGATTCCGTACCATGCCTTCTGTTAACGTTCTGACAAAATGTGCCAGCCCTCCATGCTTAGGGTTGGGCGTGTAAAGTCACCGAACAGGCCTTGTGGTGACGTGTCTCAAATGGAACACTCGCGGCGTCATAAATCAGACCGGGTCACTTGAGCAGAACAAAACAAAGGAGTAAACAAGCCCGATGGATGAGAGGTTCGAATTCGCTTGGATTCTGCTGAGAAGTCGCTTTGACGTCAAAGAGCCAGAGTGCATCGAATGTTCATTTTGTTGCTATAACAACAGCACCGTTGCTATAAACAACTCTGCCCAGGGGGCCGACGGAAGATTGCTGATTCTCAGTCCGTGTCCAATGCTCATGGAAACATGTCCAGGTGTACGTGCGATTTGGCAGTGATTTTATTTTTATGAAATTAGATTTTAATTGACTCACTCTTTGTTTAAACAAAAAAATGACCGCGATTCAGTAGCATGCTTTCTGTTTACGTATTGACAAAATGTGCCTGCCCTCCACTTAGCCGTCGGGCTTCTCTTGTGACCAAACAGGCTGTCTGCTGTGACGTGACTTAAATGGATCAGCGGAGGTTTCAAATTCTCCGGCAGCTACAGGTCTCAAAAAAGTTGGGACACTTATAAAAAGGGGCTTTAAAAGCATTGAATTTCCAAGAGAATCAGCTGAAAGAACATTTAACTTAATTACTTGCTAACTGTCCTCTGCTGCGCAACATGATTACCGGGTACTTATAAAAGGGTTGTCATTGAGAGGCTGAGTTTCTCAGAAGTAAAGATGGCCAGAAGCTCTCCCACCTGTGAAGGCTTGCATGAAAAAAAATTTTGAATACTTTAAAAATACTGCTCCTCGACGTTAAATTGCAAAGGCATTGAAGGTCTCATCATCTTCAGTACATGACATCATCAAAAGATTCAGAGTAACTGGAAAAATCTCTGCGTGTAAGGGACTAGGCCGAAACCTTTACTGGATGCCCTTTATCTTCGGACCCTCAGATGCCACTGCATCACTCACCGGCATGATTCTTGGGATTCTGCAATAACAGAGACAGAAAAAACATCACTGATTACACCTAGAACTGCCACAAGGTCATTTTGACCTCCATTAGTCCCAGTGCAAAAGAATGTAAATGGACTATATAGCGGCTGACTATGGAGCTAGTCAGATTGGCAGCTCAAAGCACTTGACAGTAGCCTAAATCCCTCACGTATGCCCATTTATGCAACACATTCATACACTGACGGCTACGCAAGGCAGTCAACTGCATCTTGGTTGACTGCATTTTGTTACTTTTTGAATGGTTTGCAGGCGCATATATAAGCCAGTTGCTGTCATGACGTCAGAATCAATTTGTTCTCCCATTTTGCAGGTAGAAATTGTGATTGTCACAGAGCTGTTCTTCTATTCATTTAGTTTATTTAGTAAGCTGGTTAGGATACAAGAAAAAGAAATGGATCAGAGGAAATGGATGAATGTAAGTCAGGCTTTGGCAATGCTTCAGGACATGAGTTCTTGTGAGTCAGATGGAGAAGAAATATCAGGCCTCAGTGATGCGTCTAGGTCTAGTGAATCCGACTCCGATTTTTGAAACTGAATGCGATCGTGAGCCACACGGTAAAGGTATCACAGCTGCTGGGCAAACTAAGCCTTTGATGCCAGGAAGGTCACCAAAACTGCATATTTCTTCACGTCATAATGCTTAGGTTTCACAGCATAATATCAAGTCCAAATACTTTGAAACATTTAAAATTCGCCACAATATCAAAAAAAATTTGAAGTTTTAAAGCTCTGACCTCTGTACTATTTAATCAATGAAGAATCTTAGCAAAACACCATTTATTGTCCTCCGAATTCTGAAAGTACTTTGAAATGCTTTCACTGAGGCAAGACCTCACAGCTTTAAAGTATTACAAAGAGTGGTGCATTTTTGTCAATAAAGAGGATTCAGTCATATTTCCACGTCATCCATGCCATGATGAGGGGAGACGCAGTAGCGCAGTGGAGAGCATGTGCTTGACTTGGTATGGAAAAATTCTGTGTTCAAGTCCTTGCCTTAGCCTGTGCAAAGTGTTCTCAGGTAAAACTCTTCACTTCCACACTGCCTCACTCTACCCAGGTGTACAAATGGGTACCAGCAAAATTGTCAGGGAAACTTGACTGAGAGCAGTGGGAGAACCCGAGTTGGACTAGTGTCCCATCGAGGGGGTTTAGCAATACTCCTATTTGCTTCATGTCACAGAAACCAGGGTTAAACACAGGCCTGGTGGGCCTCCAGGCATGACCTCCACGCCTGGTTAGAAATAGTCTTTATTCCGTCTGAGCAGCTGCTCATTTTGAAAACAAGAAGGGCACTTGGTAGAGCTCATACCTCCGCCATGCCCACATGTAAGTATTATTGGTTCTGGATCCAGGAGAGTATCATCCAGACCAACAACAGCTGTGATTAGTTCCTCTTTTAGGGCAGATTCTATTCAGTGCTGAAATTTTATGAAAATCTGTTCATTACATAAGGACATTCCGAATATAAGACGATTCTGGATATGAGACTACTCCCCTTTCTCAAGTCATATTTTGGAAAAAATAGGGTTTTGATGACAAAATCTTGTTTTAGTCACTAAAGAATAATAATCATCGCAAAAATTTCTTTGAAAATACTGATAAAACAAACTGAAAGAAAAACCAATTTCAAAGATTGAAGGCTGTTGTTTTGCGCCATCTATTGTTGTGAACATGTATTGAGTATAGACATAAAACGCACACACAGGAGGACTGTTATTGTTGGAAGCCTAGTCCACGGAAAATACGACGACCCCATTTCTCCGCTGTGACGTGTCTTTAATGGAACGGCGGAGGCGTCAAAGATAAAACAGGGTCACTTGAGCAAAAGGAGAGGAAATAGTAAACATGCCCGATGGACGAGAGATGCTAATTTACTGAGATTCCGCTGAGAAGTCACTGTTATGTCAAAGACGCAGAGTGCATCGTACGCCTGTTCCGTGGATATATAAAAAGCACCGTTGCCATAAACATATCTCCCCAGCGGGCCACGGAACGAAGTAGATTCCCAGTCCGTTGTGGAAACATATACTGGTGTACGTGCGATTAGGTAGTGATTGTTTTAAAATTTCATTTGATTTCATTTGACACACTCTTTTTACTTGAACAAAAGATTGACCGCGATTCCGTACCATGCCTTCTGTTAACGTTCTGACAAAATGTGCCAGCCCTCCATGCTTAGGGTTGGGCGTGTAAAGTCACCGAACAGGCCTTGTGGTGACGTGTCTCAAATGGAACACTCGCGGCGTCATAAATCAGACCGGGTCACTTGAGCAGAAGAAAACAAAGGAGTAAACAAGCCCGATGGATGAGAGGTTCGAATTCGCTTGGATTCTGCTGAGAAGTCGCTTTGACGTCAAAGAGCCAGAGTGCATCGAATGTTCATTTTGTTGCTATAACAACAGCACCGTTGCTATAAACAACTCTGCCCAGGGGGCCGACGGAAGAATGCTGATTCTCAGTCCGTGTCCAATGCTCATGGAAACATGTCCAGGTGTACGTGCGATTTGGCAGTGATTTTATTTTTATGAAATTAGATTTTAATTGACTCACTCTTTGTTTAAACAAAAAAATGACCGCGATTCAGTAGCATGCTTTCTGTTTACGTATTGACAAAATGTGCCTGCCCTCCACTTAGCCGTCGGGCTTCTCTTGTGACCAAACAGGCTGTCTGCTGTGACGTGACTTAAATGGATCAGCGGAGGTTTCAAATTCTCCGGCAGCTACAGGTCTCAAAAAAGTTGGGACACTTATAAAAAGGGGCTTTAAAAGCATTGAATTTCCAAGAGAATCAGCTGAAAGAACATTTAACTTAATTACTTGCTAACTGTCATCTGCTGCGCAACATGATTACCGGGTACTTATAAAAGGGTTGTCATTGAGAGGCTGAGTTTCTCAGAAGTAAAGATGGCCAGAAGCTCTCCCACCTGTGAAGGCTTGCATGAAAAAAAATTTTGAATACTTTAAAAACACTGCTCCTCGACGTTAAATTGCAAAGGCATTGAAGGTCTCATCATCTTCAGTACATGACATCATCAAAAGATTCAGAGTAACTGGAAAAATCTCTGCGTGTAAGGGACTAGGCCGAAACCTTTACTGGATGCCCTTTATCTTCGGACCCTCAGATGCCACTGCATCACTCACCGGCATGATTCTTGGGATTCTGCAATAACAGAGACAGAAAAAACATCACTGATTACACCTAGAACTGCCACAAGGTCATTTTGACCTCCATTAGTCCCAGTGCAAAAGAATGTAAATGGACTATATAGCGGCTGACTATGGAGCTAGTCAGATTGGCAGCTCAAAGCACTTGACAGTAGCCTAAATCCCTCACGTATGCCCATTTATGCAACACATTCATACACTGACGGCTACGCAAGGCAGTCAACTGCATCTTGGTTGACTGCATTTTGTTACTTTTTGAATGGTGTGCAGGCGCATATATAAGCCAGTTGCTGTCATGACGTCAGAATCAATTTGTTCTCCCATTTTGCAGGTAGAAATTGTGATTGTCACAGAGCTGTTCTTCTATTCATTTAGTTTATTTAGTAAGCTGGTTAGGATACAAGAAAAAGAAATGGATCAGAGGAAATGGATGAATGTAAGTCAGGCTTTGGCAAAGCTTCAGGACATGAGTTCTTGTGAGTCAGATGGAGAAGAAATATCAGGCCTCAGTGATGCGTCTAGGTCTAATGAATCCGACTCCGATTTTTGAAACTGAATGCGATCGTGAGCCACACGGTAAAGGTATAACAGCTGCTGGGCAAACTAAGCCTTTGATGCCAGGAAGGTCACCAAAACTGCATATTTCTTCACGTCATAATGCTTAGGTTTCACAGCATAATATCAAGTCCAAATACTTTGAAACATTTAAAATTAGCCACAATATCAAAAAAAATGTGAAGTTTTAAAGCTCTGACCTCTGTACTATTTAATCAATGAAGAATCTTAGCAAAACACCATTTATTGTCCTCCGAATTCTGAAAGTACTTTGAAATGCTTTCACTGAGGCAAGACCTCACAGCTTTAAAGTATTACAAAGAGTGGTGCATTTTTGTCAATAAAGAGGATTCAGTCATATTTCCACGTCATCCATGCCATGATGAGGGGAGACGCAGTAGCGCAGTGGAGAGCATGGGCTTGACTTGGGATGGAAAAATTCTGTGTTCAAGTCCTTGCCTTAGCCTGTGCAAAGTGTTCTCAGGTAAAACTCTTCACTTCCACACTGCCTCACTCTACCCAGGTGTACAAATGGGTACCAGCAAAATTGTCAGGGAAACTTGACTGAGAGCAGTGGGAGAACCCGAGTTGGACTAGTGTCCCATCGAGGGGGTTTAGCAATACTCCTATTTGCTTCATGTCACAGAAACCAGGGTTAAACACAGGCCTGGTGGGCCTCCAGGCATGACCTCCACGCCTGGTTAGAAATAGTCTTTATTCCGTCTGAGCAGCTGCTCATTTTGAAAACAAGAAGGGCACTTGGTAGAGCTCATACCTCCGCCATGCCCACATGTAAGTATTATTGGTTCTGGATCCAGGAGAGTATCATCCAGACCAACAACAGCTGTGATTAGTTCCCCTTTTAGGGCAGATTCTATTCAGTGCTGAAATTTTATGAAAATCTGTTCATTACATAAGGACATTCCGAATATAAGACGATTCTGGATATGAGACTACTCCCCTTTCTCAAGTCATATTTTGGAAAAAATAGGGTTTTGATGACAAAATCTTGTTTTAGTCACTAAAGAATAATAATCATCGCAAAAATTTCTTTGAAAATACTGATAAAACAAACTGGAAGAAAAACCAATATTTAAGATTGCAGGCTGTTGTTTTGCGCCATCTATTGTTGTGAACATGTATTGAGTATAGACATAAAACGCACACACATGAGGACTGTTATTGTTGGAAGCCGAGTCCACGGAAAATACGACGACCCCATTTCTCCGCTGTGACGTGTCTTTAATGGAACGGCGGAGGCGTCAAAGATAAAACAGGGTCACTTGAGCAAAAGGAGAGGAAATAGTAAACATGCCCGATGGACGAGAGATGCTAATTTACTGAGATTCCGCTGAGAAGTCACTGTTATGTCAAAGACGCAGAGTGCATCGTATGCCTGTTCCGTGGATATATAAAAAGCACCGTTGCCATAAACATATCTCCCCAGCGGGCCACGGAACGAAGTAGATTCCCAGTCCGTTGTGGAAACATATACTGGTGTACGCGCGATTAGGTAGTGATTGTTTTAACATTTCATTTGATTTCATTTGACACACTCTTCTTACTTGAACAAAAGATTGACCGCGATTCCGTCCCATGCTTTCTGTTAACGTTCTGACAAAATGTGCCAGCCCTCCATGCTTAGGGTTGGGCGTGTAAAGTCACCGAACAGGCCTTGTGGTGACGTGTCTCAAATGGAACACTCCCGGCGTCATAAATCAGACCGGGTCACTTGAGCAGAAGAAAACAAAGGAGTAAACAAGCCCGATGGATGAGAGGTTCGAATTCGCTTGGATTCTGCTGAGAAGTCGCTTTGACGTCAAAGAGCCAGAGTGCATCGAATGTTCATTTTGTTGCTATAACAACAGCACCGTTGCTATAAACAACTCTGCCCAGGGGGCCGACGGAAGAATGCTGACTCTCAGTCCGTGTCCAATGCTCATGGAAACATGTCCAGGTGTACGTGCGATTTGGCAGTGATTTTATTTTTATGAAATTAGATTTTAATTGACTCACTCGTTGTTTAAGCAAAAAAATGACCGCAATTCAGTTGCATGCTTTTTGTTTACGTATTGACAAAATGTGCCTGCCCTCTACTTAGCCGTCGGGCTTGGCTTGTGACCAAACAGGCTGTCTGCTGTGACGTGACTTAAATGGATCAGCGGAGGTTTCAAATTCTCCGGCAGCTACAGTTCTCAAAAAAGTTGGGACACTTGTAAAAAGGGGCTTTAAAAGCATTGAATTTCTAAGAGAATCAGCTGAAAGAACATTTAGCAAGTAATTAAGTTAACTGTCATCTGCTGCGCAACATGATTACTTATAAAAGGGTTGTCATTGAGAGGCTGAGTTTCTCTGAAGTAAAGATGGCCAGAAGCTCTCCCACCTGTGAAGGCTTGCATGAAAAAAAATGTTGAATACTTTAAAAACACTGCTCCTCGACGTTAAATTGCAAAAGCATTGAAGGTCTCATCATCTTCAGTACATGACATCATCAAAAGATTCAGAGTAACTGGAAAAATCTCTGCATGTAAGGGACTAGGACGAAACCTTTAGTGGATGCCCTTTATCTTCGGACCCTCAGATGCCACTGCATCACTCACCGGCATGATTCTTGGGATTCTGCAATAACAGAGAAAGAAAAAACATCACTGATTATACCTAGAACTGCCACAAGGTCATTTTGACCTCCATTAGTCCCAGTGCAAAAGAATGTAGATGGACTATATAGCGGCTGACTATGGAGCTAGTCAGATTGGCAGCTCAAAGCACTTGACCATAGCCTAAATCCCTCACGTATACCCATTTATGCAACACATTCATACACTGACGGCTACGCAAGGCAGTCAACTGCATCTTGGTTGACTGCATTTTGTTACTTTTTGAATGGTGTGCAGGCGCATATATAAGCCAGTTGCTGTCATGACCTCAGAATCAATTTGTTCTCCCATTTTGCAGGTAGAAATTGTGATTGTCACAGAGCTGTTCTTCTATTCATTTAGTTTATTTAGTAAGCTGGTTAGGATACAAGAAAAAGAAATGGATCAGAGGAAATGGATGAATGTAAGTCAGGCTTTGGCAATGCTTCAGGACATGAGTTCTTGTGAGTCAGATGGAGAAGAAATATCAGGGCTCAGTGATGCGTCTACGTCTAGTGAATCCGACTCCGATTATGAAACTGAATGCGATCGTGAGCCACACGGTAAAGGTATCACAGCTGCTGGGCAAACTAAGCCTTTGATGCCAGGAAGGTCACCAAAACTGCATATTTATTCACGTCATAATGCTTAGGTTTCACAGCATAATTTCAAGTCCAAATACTTTGAAACATTTAAAATTAGCCACAATAGCAAAAAAATTGAAGTTTTAAAGCTCTGACCTCTATACTATTTAATCAATGAAGAATCTTAGCAAAACACCATTTTTTGTCCTCCGAATTCTGAAAGTACTTTGAAATGCTTTCACTGAGGCAAGACCTCACAGCTTTAAAGTATTACAAAGAGTGGTGCATTTTTGTCAATAAAGAGGATTCAGTCATATTTCCACGTCATCCATGCCATGATGAGGGGAGACGCAGTAGCGCAGTGGAGAGCATGGGCTTGACTTGGGATGGAAAAATTCTGTGTTCAAGTCCTTGCCTTGGCCTGTGCAAAGTGTTTTCAGGTAAAACTCTTCACTTCCACACTGCCTCACTCTACCCAGGTGTACAAATGGGTACCAGCAAAATTGTCAGGGAAACTTGACTGAGAGCAGTGGGAGAACCCGAGTTGGACTAGTGTCCCATCGAGGGGGTTTAGCAATACTCCTATTTGCTTCATGTCACAGAAACCAGGGTTAAACACAGGCCTGGTGGGCCTCCAGGCATGACCTCCACGCCTGGTTAGAAATAGTCTTTATTCCGTCTGAGCAGCTGCTCATTTTGAAAACAAGAAGGGCACTTGGTAGAGCTCATACCTCCGCCATGCCCACATGTAAGTATTATTGGTTCTGGATCCAGGAGAGTATCATCCAGACCAACAACAGCTGTGATTAGTTCCTCTTTTAGGGCAGATTCTATTCAGTGCTGAAATTTTATGAAAATCTGTTCATTACATAAGGACATTCCGAATATAAGACGATTCTGGATATGAGACTACTCCCCTTTCTCAAGTCATATTTCGGAAAAAATAGGGTTTTGATGACAAAATCTTGTTTTAGTCACTAAAGAATAATAATCATCGCAAAAATTTCTTTGAAAATACTGATAAAACAAACTGGAAGAAAAACCAATATTAAAGATTGCAGGCTGTTGTTTTGCGCCATCTATTGTTGTCAACATGTATTGAGTATAGACATAAAACGCACACACAGGAGGACTGTTATTGTTGGAAGCCTAGTCCACGGAAAATACGACGACCCCATTTCTCCGCTGTGACGTGTCTTTAATGGAACGGCGGAGGCGTCAAAGATAAAACAGGGTCACTTGAGCAAAAGGAGAGGAAATAGTAAACATGCCCGATGGACGAGAGATGCTAATTTACTGAGATTCCGCTGAGAAGTCACTGTTATGTCAAAGACGCAGAGTCCATCGTACGCCTGTTCCGTGGATATATAAAAAGCACCGTTGCCATAAACATATCTCCCCAGCGGGCCACGGAACGAAGTAGATTCCCAGTCCGTTGTGGAAACATATACTGGTGTACGCGCGATTAGGTAGTGATTGTTTTAACATTTCATTTGATTTCATTTGACACACTCTTTTTACTTGAACAAAAGATTGACCGCGATTCCGTACCATGCTTTCTGTTAACGTTCTGACAAAATGTGCCAGCCCTCCATGCTTAGGGTTGGGCGTGTAAAGTCACCGAACAGGCCTTGTGGTGACGTGTCTCAAATGGAACACTCGCGGCGTCATAAATCAGACCGGGTCACTTGAGCAGAAGAAAACAAAGGAGTAAACAAGCCCGATGGATGAGAGGTTCGAATTCGCTTGGATTCTGCTGAGAAGTCGCTTTGACGTCAAAGAGCCAGAGTGCATCGAATGTTCATTTTGTTGCTATAACAACAGCACCGTTGCTATAAACAACTCTGCCCAGGGGGCCGACGGAAGAATGCTGATTCTCAGTCCGTGTCCAATGCTCATGGAAACATGTCCAGGTGTACGTGCGATTTGGCAGTGATTTTATTTTTATGAAATTAGATTTTAATTGACTCACTCTTTGTTTAAACAAAAAAATGACCGCGATTCAGTAGCATGCTTTCTGTTTACGTATTGACAAAATGTGCCTGCCCTCCACTTAGCCGTCGGGCTTCTCTTGTGACCAAACAGGCTGTCTGCTGTGACGTGACTTAAATGGATCAGCGGAGGTTTCAAATTCTCCGGCAGCTACAGGTCTCAAAAAAGTTGGGACACTTATAAAAAGGGGCTTTAAAAGCATTGAATTTCCAAGAGAATCAGCTGAAAGAACATTTAACTTAATTACTTGCTAACTGTCATCTGCTGCGCAACATGATTACCGGGTACTTATAAAAGGGTTGTCATTGAGAGGCTGAGTTTCTCAGAAGTAAAGATGGCCAGAAGCTCTCCCACCTGTGAAGGCTTGCATGAAAAAAAATTTTGAATACTTTAAAAACACTGCTCCTCGACGTTAAATTGCAAAGGCATTGAAGGTCTCATCATCTTCAGTACATGACATCATCAAAAGATTCAGAGTAACTGGAAAAATCTCTGCGTGTAAGGGACTAGGCCGAAACCTTTACTGGATGCCCTTTATCTTCGGACCCTCAGATGCCACTGCATCACTCACCGGCATGATTCTTGGGATTCTGCAATAACAGAGACAGAAAAAACATCACTGATTACACCTAGAACTGCCACAAGGTCATTTTGACCTCCATTAGTCCCAGTGCAAAAGAATGTAAATGGACTATATAGCGGCTGACTATGGAGCTAGTCAGATTGGCAGCTCAAAGCACTTGACAGTAGCCTAAATCCCTCACGTATGCCCATTTATGCAACACATTCATACACTGACGGCTACGCAAGGCAGTCAACTGCATCTTGGTTGACTGCATTTTGTTACTTTTTGAATGGTGTGCAGGCGCATATATAAGCCAGTTGCTGTCATGACGTCAGAATCAATTTGTTCTCCCATTTTGCAGGTAGAAATTGTGATTGTCACAGAGCTGTTCTTCTATTCATTTAGTTTATTTAGTAAGCTGGTTAGGATACAAGAAAAAGAAATGGATCAGAGGAAATGGATGAATGTAAGTCAGGCTTTGGCAAAGCTTCAGGACATGAGTTCTTGTGAGTCAGATGGAGAAGAAATATCAGGCCTCAGTGATGCGTCTAGGTCTAATGAATCCGACTCCGATTTTTGAAACTGAATGCGATCGTGAGCCACACGGTAAAGGTATAACAGCTGCTGGGCAAACTAAGCCTTTGATGCCAGGAAGGTCACCAAAACTGCATATTTCTTCACGTCATAATGCTTAGGTTTCACAGCATAATATCAAGTCCAAATACTTTGAAACATTTAAAATTAGCCACAATATCAAAAAAAATGTGAAGTTTTAAAACTCTGACCTCTGTACTATTTAATCAATGAAGAATCTTAGCAAAACACCATTTATTGTCCTCCGAATTCTGAAAGTACTTTGAAATGCTTTCACTGAGGCAAGACCTCACAGCTTTAAAGTATTACAAAGAGTGGTGCATTTTTGTCAATAAAGAGGATTCAGTCATATTTCCACGTCATCCATGCCATGATGAGGGGAGACGCAGTAGCGCAGTGGAGAGCATGGGCTTGACTTGGGATGGAAAAATTCTGTGTTCAAGTCCTTGCCTTAGCCTGTGCAAAGTGTTCTCAGGTAAAACTCTTCACTTCCACACTGCCTCACTCTACCCAGGTGTACAAATGGGTACCAGCAAAATTGTCAGGGAAACTTGACTGAGAGCAGTGGGAGAACCCGAGTTGGACTAGTGTCCCATCGAGGGGGTTTAGCAATACTCCTATTTGCTTCATGTCACAGAAACCAGGGTTAAACACAGGCCTGGTGGGCCTCCAGGCATGACCTCCACGCCTGGTTAGAAATAGTCTTTATTCCGTCTGAGCAGCTGCTCATTTTGAAAACAAGAAGGGCACTTGGTAGAGCTCATACCTCCGCCATGCCCACATGTAAGTATTATTGGTTCTGGATCCAGGAGAGTATCATCCAGACCAACAACAGCTGTGATTAGTTCCTCTTTTAGGGCAGATTCTATTCAGTGCTGAAATTTTATGAAAATCTGTTCATTACATAAGGACATTCCGAATATAAGACGATTCTGGATATGAGACTACTCCCCTTTCTCAAGTCATATTTCGGAAAAAATAGGGTTTTGATGACAAAATCTTGTTTTAGTCACTAAAGAATAATAATCATCGCAAAAATTTCTTTGAAAATACTGATAAAACAAACTGGAAGAAAAACCAATATTAAAGATTGCAGGCTGTTGTTTTGCGCCATCTATTGTTGTCAACATGTATTGAGTATAGACATAAAACGCACACACAGGAGGACTGTTATTGTTGGAAGCCTAGTCCACGGAAAATACGACGACCCCATTTCTCCGCTGTGACGTGTCTTTAATGGAACGGCGGAGGCGTCAAAGATAAAACAGGGTCACTTGAGCAAAAGGAGAGGAAATAGTAAACATGCCCGATGGACGAGAGATGCTAATTTACTGAGATTCCGCTGAGAAGTCACTGTTATGTCAAAGACGCAGAGTCCATCGTACGCCTGTTCCGTGGATATATAAAAAGCACCGTTGCCATAAACATATCTCCCCAGCGGGCCACGGAACGAAGTAGATTCCCAGTCCGTTGTGGAAACATATACTGGTGTACGCGCGATTAGGTAGTGATTGTTTTAACATTTCATTTGATTTCATTTGACACACTCTTTTTACTTGAACAAAAGATTGACCGCGATTCCGTACCATGCTTTCTGTTAACGTTCTGACAAAATGTGCCAGCCCTCCATGCTTAGGGTTGGGCGTGTAAAGTCACCGAACAGGCCTTGTGGTGACGTGTCTCAAATGGAACACTCGCGGCGTCATAAATCAGACCGGGTCACTTGAGCAGAAGAAAACAAAGGAGTAAACAAGCCCGATGGATGAGAGGTTCGAATTCGCTTGGATTCTGCTGAGAAGTCGCTTTGACGTCAAAGAGCCAGAGTGCATCGAATGTTCATTTTGTTGCTATAACAACAGCACCGTTGCTATAAACAACTCTGCCCAGGGGGCCGACGGAAGAATGCTGATTCTCAGTCCGTGTCCAATGCTCATGGAAACATGTCCAGGTGTACGTGCGATTTGGCAGTGATTTTATTTTTATGAAATTAGATTTTAATTGACTCACTCTTTGTTTAAACAAAAAAATGACCGCGATTCAGTAGCATGCTTTCTGTTTACGTATTGACAAAATGTGCCTGCCCTCCACTTAGCCGTCGGGCTTCTCTTGTGACCAAACAGGCTGTCTGCTGTGACGTGACTTAAATGGATCAGCGGAGGTTTCAAATTCTCCGGCAGCTACAGGTCTCAAAAAAGTTGGGACACTTATAAAAAGGGGCTTTAAAAGCATTGAATTTCCAAGAGAATCAGCTGAAAGAACATTTAACTTAATTACTTGCTAACTGTCATCTGCTGCGCAACATGATTACCGGGTATTTATAAAAGGGTTGTCATTGAGAGGCTGAGTTTCTCAGAAGTAAAGATGGCCAGAAGCTCTCCCACCTGTGAAGGCTTGCATGAAAAAAAATTTTGAATACTTTAAAAATACTGCTCCTCGACGTTAAATTGCAAAGGCATTGAAGGTCTCATCATCTTCAGTACATGACATCATCAAAAGATTCAGAGTAACTGGAAAAATCTCTGCGTGTAAGGGACTAGGCCGAAACCTTTACTGGATGCCCTTTATCTTCGGACCCTCAGATGCCACTGCATCACTCACCGGCATGATTCTTGGGATTCTGCAATAACAGAGACAGAAAAAACATCACTGATTACACCTAGAACTGCCACAAGGTCATTTTGACCTCCATTAGTCCCAGTGCAAAAGAATGTAAATGGACTATATAGCGGCTGACTATGGAGCTAGTCAGATTGGCAGCTCAAAGCACTTGACAGTAGCCTAAATCCCTCACGTATGCCCATTTATGCAACACATTCATACACTGACGGCTACGCAAGGCAGTCAACTGCATCTTGGTTGACTGCATTTTGTTACTTTTTGAATGGTTTGCAGGCGCATATATAAGCCAGTTGCTGTCATGACGTCAGAATCAATTTGTTCTCCCATTTTGCAGGTAGAAATTGTGATTGTCACAGAGCTGTTCTTCTATTCATTTAGTTTATTTAGTAAGCTGGTTAGGATACAAGAAAAAGAAATGGATCAGAGGAAATGGATGAATGTAAGTCAGGCTTTGGCAATGCTTCAGGACATGAGTTCTTGTGAGTCAGATGGAGAAGAAATATCAGGCCTCAGTGATGCGTCTAGGTCTAGTGAATCCGACTCCGATTTTTGAAACTGAATGCGATCGTGAGCCACACGGTAAAGGTATCACAGCTGCTGGGCAAACTAAGCCTTTGATGCCAGGAAGGTCACCAAAACTGCATATTTCTTCACGTCATAATGCTTAGGTTTCACAGCATAATATCAAGTCCAAATACTTTGAAACATTTAAAATTCGCCACAATATCAAAAAAAATTTGAAGTTTTAAAGCTCTGACCTCTGTACTATTTAATCAATGAAGAATCTTAGCAAAACACCATTTATTGTCCTCCGAATTCTGAAAGTACTTTGAAATGCTTTCACTGAGGCAAGACCTCACAGCTTTAAAGTATTACAAAGAGTGGTGCATTTTTGTCAATAAAGAGGATTCAGTCATATTTCCACGTCATCCATGCCATGATGAGGGGAGACGCAGTAGCGCAGTGGAGAGCATGTGCTTGACTTGGTATGGAAAAATTCTGTGTTCAAGTCCTTGCCTTAGCCTGTGCAAAGTGTTCTCAGGTAAAACTCTTCACTTCCACACTGCCTCACTCTACCCAGGTGTACAAATGGGTACCAGCAAAATTGTCAGGGAAACTTGACTGAGAGCAGTGGGAGAACCCGAGTTGGACTAGTGTCCCATCGAGGGGGTTTAGCAATACTCCTATTTGCTTCATGTCACAGAAACCAGGGTTAAACACAGGCCTGGTGGGCCTCCAGGCATGACCTCCACGCCTGGTTAGAAATAGTCTTTATTCCGTCTGAGCAGCTGCTCATTTTGAAAACAAGAAGGGCACTTGGTAGAGCTCATACCTCCGCCATGCCCACATGTAAGTATTATTGGTTCTGGATCCAGGAGAGTATCATCCAGACCAACAACAGCTGTGATTAGTTCCTCTTTTAGGGCAGATTCTATTCAGTGCTGAAATTTTATGAAAATCTGTTCATTACATAAGGACATTCCGAATATAAGACGATTCTGGATATGAGACTACTCCCCTTTCTCAAGTCATATTTTGGAAAAAATAGGGTTTTGATGACAAAATCTTGTTTTAGTCTCTAAAGAATAATAATCATCGCAAAAATTTCTTTGAAAATACTGATAAAACAAACTGAAAGAAAAACCAATTTCAAAGATTGAAGGCTGTTGTTTTGCGCCATCTATTGTTGTGAACATGTATTGAGTATAGATATAAAACGCACACACAGGATGACTGTTATTGTTGGATGCCTAGTCCACGGAAAATACGACGACCCCATTTCTCCGCTGTGACGTGTCTTAAATGGAACGGCGGAGGCGTCAAAGATAAAATAGGGTCACTTGAGCAAAAGGAGAGGAAATAGTAAACATGCCCGATGGACGAGAGATGCTAATTTACTGAGATTCCGCTGAGAAGTCACTGTTATGTCAAAGACGCAGAGTGCATCGTATGCCTGTTCCGTGGATATATAAAAAGCACCGTTGCCATTAACATATCTCCCCAGCGGGTCACGGAACGAAGTAGATTCCAAGTCCGTTGTGGAAACATATACTGGTGTACGTGCGATTAGGTAGTGATTGTTTTTAAATTTCATTTGATTTCATTTGACATACTCTTTTTACTTGAACAAAAGATTGACCGAGATTCCGTACCATGCTTTCTGTTAACGTTCTGACAAAATGTGCCAGCCATCCATGCTTAGGGTTGGGCGTGTAAAGTCACCGAACAGGCCTTGTGGTGACGTGTATTAAATGGAACACTCGAGGCGTCATAAATCAGACCGGGTCACTTGAGCAGAAGAAAACAAAGGAGCAAACAAGCCCGATGGATCAGAGGTTCGAAATCTCTTGGATTCTGCTGAGAAGTCGCTTTGACGTCAAAGAGCCAGAGTGCATCGAATGTTCATTTTGTTGCTATAACAACAGCACCGTGGCTATAAACAACTCTGCCCAGGGGGCCGACGGAAGAATGCTGATTCTCAGTCCGTGTCCAATGCTCATGGAAACATGTCCAGGTGTACGTGCGATTTGGCAGTTATTTTATTTTTATGAAATTAGATTTTAATTGACTCACTCTTTGTTTAAACAAAAAAATGACCGCCATTCAGTAGCATGCTTTCTGTTTACGTATTGACAAAATGTGCCTGCCCTCCACTTAGCCGTCGGGCTTCTCTTGTGACCAAACAGGCTGTCTGCTGTGACGTGACTTAAATGGATCAGCGGAGGTTTCAAATTCTCCGGCAGCTACAGGTCTCAAAAAAGTTGGGACACTTAAAAAAAGGGGCTTTAAAAGCATTGAATTTCCAAGAGAATCAGCTGAAAGAACATTTAACTTAATTACTTGCTAACTGTCATCTGCTGCGCAACATGATTACCGGGTACTTATAAAAGGGTTGTCATTGAGAGGCTGAGTTTCTCAGAAGTAAAGATGGCCAGAAGCTCTCCCACCTGTGAAGGCTTGCATGAAAAAAAATTTTGAATACTTTAAAAACACTGCTCCTCGACGTTAAATTGCAAAGGCATTGAAGGTCTCATCATCTTCAGTACATGACATCATCAAAAGATTCAGAGTAACTGGAAAAATCTCTGCGTGTAAGGGACTAGGCCGAAACCTTTACTGGATGCCCTTTATCTTCGGACCCTCAGATGCCACTGCATCACTCACCGGCATGATTCTTGGGATTCTGCAATAACAGAGACAGAAAAAACATCACTGATTACACCTAGAACTGCCACAAGGTCATTTTGACCTCCATTAGTCCCAGTGCAAAAGAATGTAAATGGACTATATAGCGGCTGACTATGGAGCTAGTCAGATTGGCAGCTCAAAGCACTTGACCATAGCCTAAATCCCTCACGTATGCCCATTTATGCAACACATTCATACACTGACGGCTACGCAAGGCAGTCAACTGCATCTTGGTTGACTGCATTTTGTTACTTTTTGAATGGTTTGCAGGCGCATATATAAGCCAGTTGCTGTCATGACGTCAGAATCAATTTGTTCTCCCATTTTGCAGGTAGAAATTGTGATTGTCACAGAGCTGTTCTTCTATTCATTTAGTTTATTTAGTAAGCTGGTTAGGATACAAGAAAAAGAAATGGATCAGAGGAAATGGATGAATTTAAGTCAGGCTTTGGCAATGCTTCAGGACATGAGTTCTTGTGAGTCAGATGGAGAAGAAATATCAGGCCTCAGTGATGCGTCTAGGTCTAGTGAATCCGACTCCGATTTTTGAAACTGAATGCGATCGTGAGCCACACGGTAAAGGTATAACAGCTGCTGGGCAAACTAAGCCTTTGATGCCAGGAAGGTCACCAAAACTGCATATTTCTTCACGTCATAATGCTTAGGTTTCACAGCATAATATCAAGTCCAAATACTTTGAAACATTTAAAATTAGCCACAATATCAAAAAAAATTTGAAGTTTTAAAGCTCTGACCTCTGTACTATTTAATCAATGAAGAATCTTAGCAAAACACCATTTATTGTCCTCCGAATTCTGAAAGTACTTTGAAATGCTTTCACTGAGGCAAGACCTCACAGCTTTAAAGTATTACAAAGAGTGGTGCATTTTTGTCAATAAAGAGGATTCAGTCATATTTCCACGTCATCCATGCCATGATGAGGGGAGACGCAGTAGCGCAGTGGAGAGCATGGGCTTGACTTGGTATGGAAAAATTCTGTGTTCAAGTCCTTGCCTTAGCCTGTGCAAAGTGTTCTCAGGTAAAACTCTTCACTTCCACACTGCCTCACTCTACCCAGGTGTACAAATGGGTACCAGCAAAATTGTCAGGGAAACTTGACTGAGAGCAGTGGGAGAACCCGAGTTGGACTAGTGTCCCATCGAGGGGGTTTAGCAATACTCCTATTTGCTTCATGTCACAGAAACCAGGGTTAAACACAGGCCTGGTGGGCCTCCAGGCATGACCTCCACGCCTGGTTAGAAATAGTCTTTATTCCGTCTGAGCAGCTGCTCATTTTGAAAACAAGAAGGGCACTTGGTAGAGCTCATACCTCCGCCATGCCCACATGTAAGTATTATTGGTTCTGGATCCAGGAGAGTATCATCCAGACCAACAACAGCTGTGATTAGTTCCTCTTTTAGGGCAGATTCTATTCAGTGCTGAAATTTTATGAAAATCTGTTCATTACATAAGGACATTCCGAATATAAGACGATTCTGGATATGAGACTACTCCCCTTTCTCAAGTCATATTTTGGAAAAAATAGGGTTTTGATGACAAAATCTTGTTTTAGTCACTAAAGAATAATAATCATCGCAAAAATTTCTTTGAAAATACTGATAAAACAAACTTTAGAAAAACCAATATTTAAGATTGCAGGCTGTTGTTTTGCGCCATCTATTGTTGTGAACATGTATTGAGTATAGACATAAAACGCACACACAGGAGGACATTTATTGTTGGAAGCCTAGTCCACGGAAAATACGACGACCCCATTTCTCCGCTGTGACGTGTCTTTAATGGAACGGCGGAGGCGTCAAAGATAAAACAGGGTCACTTGAGCAAAAGGAGAGGAAATAGTAAACATGCCCGATGGACGAGAGATGCTAATTTACTGAGATTCCGCTGAGAAGTCACTGTTATGTCAAAGACGCAGAGTGCATCGTACGCCTGTTCCGTGGATATATAAAAAGCACCGTTGCCATAAACATATCTCCCCAGCGGGCCACGGAACGAAGTAGATTCCCAGTCCGTTGTGGAAACATATACTGGTGTACGTGCGATTAGGTAGTGATTGTTTTAAAATTTCATTTGATTTCATTTGACACACTCTTTTTACTTGAACAAAAGATTGACCGCGATTCCGTACCATGCCTTCTGTTAACGTTCTGACAAAATGTGCCAGCCCTCCATGCTTAGGGTTGGGCGTGTAAAGTCACCGAACAGGCCTTGTGGTGACGTGTCTCAAATGGAACACTCGCGGCGTCATAAATCAGACCGGGTCACTTGAGCAGAAGAAAACAAAGGAGTAAACAAGCCCGATGGATGAGAGGTTCGAATTCGCTTGGATTCTGCTGAGAAGTCGCTTTGACGTCAAAGAGCCAGAGTGCATCGAATGTTCATTTTGTTGCTATAACAACAGCACCGTTGCTATAAACAACTCTGCCCAGGGGGCCGACGGAAGAATGCTGATTCTCAGTCCGTGTCCAATGCTCATGGAAACATGTCCAGGTGTACGTGCGATTTGGCAGTGATTTTATTTTTATGAAATTAGATTTTAATTGACTCACTCTTTGTTTAAACAAAAAAATGACCGCGATTCAGTAGCATGCTTTCTGTTTACGTATTGACAAAATGTGCCTGCCCTCCACTTAGCCGTCGGGCTTCTCTTGTGACCAAACAGGCTGTCTGCTGTGACGTGACTTAAATGGATCAGCGGAAGTTTCAAATTCTCCGGCAGCTACAGGTCTCAAAAAAGTTGGGACACTTGTAAAAAGGGGCTTTAAAAGCATTGAATTTCCAAGAGAATCAGCTGAAAGAACATTTAGCAAGTAATAAAGTTAACTGTCATCTGCTGCGCAACATGATTACCGGGTACTTATAAAAGGGTTGTCATTGAGAGGCTGAGTTTCTCAGAAGTAAAGATGGCCAGAAGCTCTCCCACCTGTGAAGGCTTGCATGAAAAAAAATTTTGAATACTTTAAAAACACTGCTCCTCGACGTTAAATTGCAAAGGCATTGAAGGTCTCATCATCTTCAGTACATGACATCATCAAAAGATTCAGAGTAACTGGAAAAATCTCTGCGTGTAAGGGACTAGGCCGAAACCTTTACTGGATGCCCTTTATCTTCGGACCCTCAGATGCCACTGCATCACTCACCGGCATGATTCTTGGGATTCTGCAATAACAGAGACAGAAAAAACATCACTGATTATACCTAGAACTGCCACAAGGTCATTTTGACCTCCATTAGTCCCAGTGCAAAAGAATGTAAATGGACTGTATAGCGGCTGACTATGGAGCTAGTCAGATTGGCAGCTCAAAGCACTTGACAGTAGCCTAAATCCCTCACGTATGCCCATTTATGCAACACATTCATACACTGACGGCTACGCAAGGCAGTCAACTGCATCTTGGTTGATTGCATTTTGTTACTTTTTGAATGGTTTGCAGGCGCATATATAAGCCAGTTGCTGTTATGACGTCAGAATCAATTTGTTCTCCCATTTTGCAGGTAGAAATTGTGATTGTCACAGAGCTGTTCTTCTATTCATTTAGTTTATTTAGTAAGCTGGTTAGGATACAAGAAAAAGAAATGGATCAGAGGAAATGGATGAATGTAAGTCAGGCTTTGGCAATGCTTCAGGACATGAGTTCTTGTGAGTCAGATGGAGAAGAAATATCAGGCCTCAGTGATGCGTCTAGGTCTAGTGAATCCGACTCCGATTTTTGAAACTGAATGCGATCGTGAGCCACACGGTAAAGGTATCACAGCTGCTGGGCAAACTAAGCCTTTGATGCCAGGAAGGTCACCAAAACTGCATATTTCTTCACGTCATAATGCTTAGGTTTCACAGCATAATATCAAGTCCAAATACTTTGAAACATTTAAAATTAGCCACAATATCAAAAAAATTTGAAGTTTTAAATCTCTGACCTCTATACTATTTAATCAATGAAGAATCTTAGCAAAACACCATTTATTGTCCTCCGAATTCTGAAAGTACTTTGAAATGCTTTCACTGAGGCAAGACCTCACAGCTTTAAAGTATTACAAAGATTGGTGCATTTTTGTCAATAAAGAGGATTCAGTCATATTTCCACGTCATCCATGCCATGATGAGGGGAGACGCAGTAGCGCAGTGGAGAGCATGGGCTTGACTTGGGATGGAAAAATTCTGTGTTCAAGTCCTTGCCTTAGCCTGTGCAAAGTGTTCTCAGGTAAAACTCTTCACTTCCACACTGCCTCACTCTACCCAGGTGTACAAATGGGTACCAGCAAAATTGTCAGGGAAACTTGACTGAGAGCAGTGGGAGAACCCGAGTTGGACTAGTGTCCCATCGAGGGGGTTTAGCAATACTCCTATTGGCTTCATGTCACAGAAACCAGGGTTAAACACAGGCCTGGTGGGCCTCCAGGCATGACCTCCACGCCTGGTTATAAATAGTCTTTATTCCGTCTGAGCAGCTGCTCATTTTGAAAACAAGAAGGGCACTTGGTAGAGCTCTTACCTCCGCCATGCCCACATGTAAGTATTATTGGTTCTGGATCCAGGAGAGTATCATCCAGACCAACAACAGCTGTGATTAGTTCCTCTTTTAGGGCAGATTCTATTCAGTGCTGATATTTTATGAAAATCTGTTCATTACATAAGGACATTCCGAATATAAGACGATTCTGGATATGAGACTACTACCCTTTCTCAAGTCATATTTTGGAAAAAATTGGGTTTTGATGACAAAATCTTGTTTTAGTCACTAAAGAATAATAATCATCGCAAAAATTTCTTTGAAAATACTGATAAAACAAACTGAAAGAAAAACCAATATAAAAGATTGAAGGCTGTTGTTTTGCGCCATCTATTGTTGTGAACATGTATTGAGTATAGATATAAAACGCACACACTTGATGACTGTTATTGTTGGAAGCCTAGTCCACGGAAAATACGACGACCCCATTTCTCCGCTGTGACGTCTTTTTAATGGAACGGCGGAGGCGTCAAAGATAAAACAGGGTCACTTGAGCAAAAGGAGAGGAAATAGTAAACATGCCCGATGGACGAGAGATGCTAATTTACTGAGATTCCGCTGAGAAGTCACTGTTATGTCAAAGACGCAGAGTGCATCGTATGCCTGTTCCGTGGATATATAAAAAGCACCGTTGCCATAAACATATCTCCCCAGCGGGCCACGGAACGAAGTAGATTCCCAGTCCGTTGTGGAAACATATACTGGTGTACGTGCGATTAGGTAGTGATTGTTTTAAAATTTCATTTGATTTCATTTGACACACTCTTTTTACTTGAACAAAAGATTGACCGCGATTCCGTACCATGCTTTCTGTTAACGTTCTGACAAAATGTGCCAGCCCTCCATGCTTAGGGTTGGGCGTGTAAAGTCACCGAACAGGCCTTGTGGTGACGTGTATTAAATGGAACACTCGAGGCGTCATAAATCAGACCGGGTCACTTGAGCAGAAGAAAACAAAGGAGCAAACAAGCCCGATGGATCAGAGGTTCGAAATCTCTTGGATTCTGCTGAGAAGTCGCTTTGACGTCAAAGAGCCAGAGTGCATCGAATGTTCATTTTGTTGCTATAACAACAGCACCGTTGCTATAAACAACTCTGCCCAGGGGGCCGACGGAAGAATGCTGATTCTCAGTCCGTGTCCATTGCTCATGGAAACATGTCCAGGTGTACGTGCGATTTGGCAGTGATTTTATTTTTATGAAATTAGATTTTAATTGACTCACTCTTTGTTTAAACAAAAAAAATGACCGCGATTCAGTAGCATGCTTTCTGTTTACGTATTGACAAAATGTGCCTGCCCTCCACTTAGCCGTCGGGCTTCTCTTGTGACCAAACAGGCTGTCTGCTGTGACGTGACTTAAATGGATCAGCGGAGGTTTCAAATTCTCCGGCAGCTACAGGTCTCAAAAAAGTTGGGACACTTGTAAAAAGGGGCTTTAAAAGCATTGAATTTCCAAGAGAATCAGCTGAAAGAACATTTAGCAAGTAATTAAGTTAACTGTCATCTGCTGCGCAACATGATTACCGGGTACTTATAAAAGGGTTGTCATTGAGAGGCTGAGTTTCTCAGAAGTAAAGATGGCCAGAAGCTCTCCCACCTGTGAAGGCTTGCATGAAAAAAAATTTTGAATACTTTAAAAACACTGCTCCTCGACGTTAAATTGCAAAGGCATTGAAGGTCTCATCATCTTCAGTACATGACATCATCAAAAGATTCAGAGTAACTGGAAAAATCTCTGCGTGTAAGGGACTAGGCCGAAACCTTTACTGGATGCCCTTTATCTTCGGACCCTCAGATGCCACTGCATCACTCACCGGCATGATTCTTGGGATTCTGCAATAACAGAGACAGAAAAAACATCACTGATTATACCTAGAACTGCCACAAGGTCATTTTGACCTCCATTAGTCCCAGTGCAAAAGAATGTAAATGGACTGTATAGCGGCTGACTATGGAGCTAGTCAGATTGGCAGCTCAAAGCACTTGACAGTAGCCTAAATCCCTCACGTATGCCCATTTATGCAACACATTCATACACTGACGGCTACGCAAGGCAGTCAACTGCATCTTGGTTGATTGCATTTTGTTACTTTTTGAATGGTTTGCAGGCGCATATATAAGCCAGTTGCTGTTATGACGTCAGAATCAATTTGTTCTCCCATTTTGCAGGTAGAAATTGTGATTGTCACAGAGCTGTTCTTCTATTCATTTAGTTTATTTAGTAAGCTGGTTAGGATACAAGAAAAAGAAATGGATCAGAGGAAATGGATGAATGTAAGTCAGGCTTTGGCAATGCTTCAGGACATGAGTTCTTGTGAGTCAGATGGAGAAGAAATATCAGGCCTCAGTGATGCGTCTAGGTCTAGTGAATCCGACTCCGATTTTTGAAACTGAATGCGATCGTGAGCCACACGGTAAAGGTATCACAGCTGCTGGGCAAACTAAGCCTTTGATGCCAGGAAGGTCACCAAAACTGCATATTTCTTCACGTCATAATGCTTAGGTTTCACAGCATAATATCAAGTCCAAATACTTTGAAACATTTAAAATTAGCCACAATATCAAAAAAATTTGAAGTTTTAAATCTCTGACCTCAATACTATTTAATCAATGAAGAATCTTAGCAAAACACCATTTATTGTCCTCCGAATTCTGAAAGTACTTTGAAATGCTTTCACTGAGGCAAGACCTCACAGCTTTAAAGTATTACAAAGATTGGTGCATTTTTGTCAATAAAGAGGATTCAGTCATATTTCCACGTCATCCATGCCATGATGAGGGGAGACGCAGTAGCGCAGTGGAGAGCATGGGCTTGACTTGGGATGGAAAAATTCTGTGTTCAAGTCCTTGCCTTAGCCTGTGCAAAGTGTTCTCAGGTAAAACTCTTCACTTCCACACTGCCTCACTCTACCCAGGTGTACAAATGGGTACCAGCAAAATTGTCAGGGAAACTTGACTGAGAGCAGTGGGAGAACCCGAGTTGGACTAGTGTCCCATCGAGGGGGTTTAGCAATACTCCTATTGGCTTCATGTCACAGAAACCAGGGTTAAACACAGGCCTGGTGGGCCTCCAGGCATGACCTCCACGCCTGGTTATAAATAGTCTTTATTCCGTCTGAGCAGCTGCTCATTTTGAAAACAAGAAGGGCACTTGGTAGAGCTCTTACCTCCGCCATGCCCACATGTAAGTATTATTGGTTCTGGATCCAGGAGAGTATCATCCAGACCAACAACAGCTGTGATTAGTTCCTCTTTTAGGGCAGATTCTATTCAGTGCTGATATTTTATGAAAATCTGTTCATTACATAAGGACATTCCGAATATAAGACGATTCTGGATATGAGACTACTACCCTTTCTCAAGTCATATTTTGGAAAAAATTGGGTTTTGATGACAAAATCTTGTTTTAGTCACTAAAGAATAATAATCATCGAAGAAATACTCCTATTTGCTTCATGTCACAGAAACCAGGGTATGAGGATATGAGACTACTCCCCTTTCTCAAGTCTTATTTTGGAAAAAATAGGGTTTTGATGACAAAATCTTGTTTTAGTCCCTAAAATTTCTTTGAAAATACTGATAAAACAAACTGGAAGAAAAACCAATATTAAAGATTGCAGGCTGTTGTTTTGCGCCATCTATTGTTGTGAACATGTATTGAGTATAGACATAAAACGCACACACGGGAGGACTGTTATTGTTGGAAGCCTCGTCCACGGAAAATACGACGACCCCATTTCTCCGCTGTGACGTGTCTTTAATGGAACGGCGGAGGCGTCAAAGATAAAACAGGGTCACTTGAGCAAAAGGAGAGGAAATAGTAAACATGCCCGATGGACGAGAGATGCTAATTTACTGAGATTCCGCTGAGAAGTCACTGTTATGTCAAAGACGCAGAGTGCACCGTATGCCTGTTCCGTGGATATATAAAAAGCACCGTTGCCATAAACATATCTCCCCAGCGGGCCACGGAACGAAGTAGATTCCCAGTCCGTTGTGGAAACATATACTGGTGTACGTGCGATTAGGTAGTGATTGTTTTAAAATTTCATTTGATTTCATTTGACACACTCTTTTTACTTGAACAAAAGATTGACCGCGATTCCGTACCATGCTTTCTGTTAACGTTCTGACAAAATGTGCCAGCCCTCCATGCTTAGGGTTGGGCGTGTAAAGTCACCGAACAGGCCTTGTGGTGACGTGTATTAAATGGAACACTCGAGGCGTCATAAATCAGACCGGGTCACTTGAGCAGAAGAAAACAAAGGAGCAAACAAGCCCGATGGATCAGAGGTTCGAAATCTCTTGGATTCTGCTGAGAAGTCGCTTTGACGTCAAAGAGCCAGAGTGCATCGAATGTTCATTTTGTTGCTATAACAACAGCACCGTTGCTATAAACAACTCTGCCCAGGGGGCCGACGGAAGAATGCTGATTCTCAGTCCGTGTCCAATGCTCATGGAAACATGTCCAGGTGTACGTGCGATTTGGCAGTGATTTTATTTTTATGAAATTAGATTTTAATTGACTCACTCTTTGTTTAAACAAAAAAATGACCGCGATTCAGTAGCATGCTTTCTGTTTACGTATTGACAAAATGTGCCTGCCCTCCACTTAGCCGTCGGGGCTTCTCTTGTGACCAAACAGGCTGTCTGCTGTGACGTGACTTAAATGGATCAGCGGAGGTTTCAAATTCTCCGGCAGCTACAGGTCTCAAAAAAGTTGGGACACTTGTAAAAAGGGGCTTTAAAAGCATTGAATTTCCAAGAGAATCAGCTGAAAGAACATTTAGCAAGTAATTAAGTTAACTGTCATCTGCTGCGCAACATGATTACCGGGTACTTATAAAAGGGTTGTCATTGAGAGGCTGAGTTTCTCAGAAGTAAAGATGGCCAGAAGCTCTCCCACCTGTGAAGGCTTGCATGAAAAAAAATTTTGAATACTTTAAAAACACTGCTCCTCGACGTTAAATTGCAAAGGCATTGAAGGTCTCATCATCTTCAGTACATGACATCATCAAAAGATTCAGAGTAACTGGAAAAATCTCTGCGTGTAAGGGACTAGGCCGAAACCTTTACTGGATGCCCTTTATCTTCGGACCCTCAGATGCCACTGCATCACTCACCGGCATGATTCTTGGGATTCTGCAATAACAGAGACAGAAAAAACATCACTGATTATACCTAGAACTGCCACAAGGTCATTTTGACCTCCATTAGTCCCAGTGCAAAAGAATGTAAATGGACTATATAGCGGCTGACTATGGAGCTAGTCAGATTGGCAGCTCAAAGCACTTGACAGTAGCCTAAATCCCTCACGTATGCCCATTTATGCAACACATTCATACACTGACGGCTACGCAAGGCAGTCAACTGCATCTTGGTTGACTGCATTTTGTTACTTTTTGAATGGTGTGCAGGCGCATATATAAGCCAGTTGCTGTCATGACGTCAGAATCAATTTGTTCTCCCATTTTGCAGGTAGAAATTGTGATTGTCACAGAGCTGTTCTTCTATTCATTTAGTTTATTTAGTAAGCTGGTTAGGATACAAGAAAAAGAAATGGATCAGAGGAAATGGATGAATGTAAGTCAGGCTTTGGCAATGCTTCAGGACATGAGTTCTTGTGAGTCAGATGGAGAAGAAATATCAGGCCTCAGTGATGCGTCTAGGTCTAGTGAATCCGACTCCGATTTTTGAAACTGAATGCGATCGTGAGCCACACGGTAAAGGTATCACAGCTGCTGGGCAAACTAAGCCTTTGATGCCAGGAAGGTCACCAAAACTGCATATTTCTTCACGTCATAATGCTTAGGTTTCACAGCTTAATATCAAGTCCAAATACTTTGAAACATTTAAAATTAGCCACAATATCAAAAAAAATTTGAAGTTTTAAAGCTCTGACCTCTGTACTATTTAATCAATGAAGAATCTTAGCAAAACACCATTTATTGTCCTCCGAATTCTGAAAGTACTTTGAAATGCTTTCACTGAGGCAAGACCTCACAGCTTTAAAGTATTACAAAGAGTGGTGCATTTTTGTCAATAAAGAGGATTCAGTCATATTTCCACGTCATCCATGCCATGATGAGGGGAGACGCAGTAGCGCAGTGGAGAGCATGGGCTTGACTTGGGATGGAAAAATTCTGTGTTCAAGTCCTTGCCTTAGCCTGTGCAAAGTGTTCTCAGGTAAAACTCTTCACTTCCACACTGCCTCACTCTACCCAGGTGTACAAATGGGTACCAGCAAAATTGTCAGGGAAACTTGACTGAGAGCAGTGGGAGAACCCGAGTTGGACTAGTGTCCCATCGAGGGGGTTTAGCAATACTCCTATTTGCTTCATGTCACAGAAACCAGGGTTAAACACAGGCCTGGTGGGCCTCCAGGCATGACCTCCACGCCTGGTTAGAAATAGTCTTTATTCCGTCTGAGCAGCTGCTCATTTTGAAAATAAGAAGGGCACTTGGTAGAGCTCATACCTCCGCCATGCCCACATGTAAGTATTATTGGTTCTGGATCCAGGAGAGTATCATCCAGACCAACAACAGCTGTGATTAGTTCCTCTTTTAGGGCAGATTCTATTCAGTGCTGAAATTTTATGAAAATCTGTTCATTACATAAGGACATTCCGAATATAAGACGATTCTGGATATGAGACTACTACCCTTTCTCAAGTCATATTTTGGAAAAAATTGGGTTTTGATGACAAAATCTTGTATTAGTCACTAAAGAATAATAATCATCGCAAAAATTTCTTTGAAAATACTGATAAAACAAACTGAAAGAAAAACCAATTTCAAAGATTGAAGGCTGTTGTTTTGCGCCATCTATTGTTGTGAACATGTATTGAGTATAGATATAAAACGCACACACATTATGACTGTTATTGTTGGAAGCCGAGTCCACGGAAAATACGACGACCCCATTTCTCCGCTGTGACGTGTCTTAAATGGAACGGCGGAGGCGTCAAAGATAAAATAGGGTCACATGAGCAAAAGGAGAGGAAATAGTAAACATGCCCGATGGACGAGAGATGCCAATTTACTGAGATTCCGCTGAGAAGTCACTGTTATGTCAAAGACGCAGAGTGCATCGTATGCCTGTTCCGTGGATATATAAAAAGCACCGTTGCCATAAACATATCTCCCCGATTATACCTAGAACTGCCACAAGGTCATTTTGACCTCCATTTGTCCCAGTGCAAAAGAATGTAAATGGACTATATAGCGGCTGACTATGGAGCTAGTCAGATTGGCAGCTCAAAGCACTTGACCATAGCCTAAATCCCTCACGTATGCCCATTTATGCAACACATTCATTACACTGACGGCTACGCAAGGCAGTCAACTGCATCTTGGTTGACTGCATTTTGTTACTTTTTGAATGGTGTGCAGGCGCATATATAAGCCAGTTGCTGTCATGACGTCAGAATCAATTTGTTCTCCCATTTTGCAGGTAGAAATTGTGATTGTCAAAGAGCTGTTCTTCTATTCATTTAGTTTATTTAGTAAGCTGGTTAGGATACAAGAAAAAGAAATGGATCAGAGGAAATGGATGAATGTAAGTCAGGCTTTGGCAATGCTTCAGGACATGAGTTCTTGTGAGTCAGATGGAGAAGAAATATCAGGGCTCAGTGATGCGTCTAGGTCTAGTGAATCCGACTCCGATTTTGAAACTGAATGCGATCGTGAGCCACACGGTAAAGGTATCACAGCTGCTGGGCAAACTAAGCCTTTGATGCCAGGAAGGTCACCAAAACTGCATATTTATTCACGTCATAATGCTTAGGTTTCACAGCATAATTTCAAGTCCAAATACTTTGAAACATTTAAAATTAGCCACAATAGCAAAAAAATTGAAGTTTTAAAGCTCTGACCTCTATACTATTTAATCAATGAAGAATCTTAGCAAAACACCATTTATTGTCCTCCGAATTCTGAAAGTACTTTGAAATGCTTTCACTGAGGCAAGACCTCACAGCTTTAAAGTATTACAAAGATTGGTGCATTTTTGTCAATAAAGAGGATTCAGTCATATTTCCACGTCATCCATGCCATGATGAGGGGAGACGCAGTAGCGCAGTGGAGAGCATGGGCTTGACTTGGGATGGAAAAATTCTGTGTTCAAGTCCTTGCCTTAGCCTGTGCAAAGTGTTCTCAGGTAAAACTCTTCACTTCCACACTGCCTCACTCTACCCAGGTGTACAAATGGGTACCAGCAAAATTGTCAGGGAAACTTGACTGAGAGCAGTGGGAGAACCCGAGTTGGACTAGTGTCCCATCGAGGGGGTTTAGCAATACTCCTATTTGCTTCATGTCACAGAAACCAGGGTTAAACACAGGCCTGGTGGGCCTCCAGGCATGACCTCCACGCCTGGTTAGAAATAGTCTTTATTCCGTCTGAGCAGCTGCTCATTTTGAAAACAAGAAGGGCACTTGGTAGAGCTCATACCTCCGCCATGCCCACATGTAAGTATTATTGGTTCTGGATCCAGGAGAGTATCATCCAGACCAACAACAGCTGTGATTAGTTCCTCTTTTAGGGCAGATTCTATTCAGTGCTGAAATTTTATGAAAATCTGTTCATTACATGAGGACATTCCGAATATAAGACGATTCTGGATATGAGACTACTCCCCTTTCTCAAGTCATATTTTGGAAAAAATAGGGTTTTGATGACAAAATCTTGTTTTAGTCACTAAAGAATAATAATCATCGCAAAAATTTCTTTGAAAATACTGATAAAACAAACTGGAAGAAAAACCAATATTAAAGATTGCAGGCTGTTGTTTTGCGCCATCTATTGTTGTGAACATGTATTGAGTATAGACATAAAACGCACAGACAGGAGGACTGTTATTGTTGGAAGCCTAGTCCACGGAAAATACGACGACCCCATTTCTCCGCTGTGACGTGTCTTTAATGGAACGGCGGAGGCGTCAAAGATAAAACAGGGTCACTTGAGCAAAAGGAGAGGAAATAGTAAACATGCCCGATGGACGAGAGATGCTAATTTACTGAGATTCCGCTGAGAAGTCACTGTTATGTCAAAGACGCAGAGTGCATCGTATGCCTGTTCCGTGGATATATAATAAGGACCGTTGCCATAAACATATCTCCCCAGCGGGCCACGGAACGAAGTAGATTCCCAGTCCGTTGTGGAAACATATACTGGTGTACGTGCGATTAGGTAGTGATTGTTTTAAAATTTCATTTGATTTCATTTGACACACTCTTTACTTGAACAAAAGATTGACCGCGATTCCGTACCATGCTTTCTGTTAACGTTCTGACAAAATGTGCCAGCCCTCCATGCTTAGGGTTGGGCGTGTAAAGTCACCGAACAGGCCTTGTGGTGACGTGTCTCAAATGGAACACTCGAGGCGTCATAAATCAGACCGGGTCACTTGAGCAGAAGAAAACAAAGGAGTAAACAAGCCCGATGGATGAGAGGTTCGAATTCGCTTGGATTCTGCTGAGAAGTCGCTTTGACGTCAAAGAGCCAGAGTGCATCAAATGTTCATTTTGTTGCTATAACAACAGCACTGTTGCTATAAACAACTCTGCCCAGGGGGCCGACGGAAGAATGCTGATTCTCAGTCCGTGTCCAATGCTCATGGAAACATGTCCAGGTGTACGTGCGGTTTGGCAGTGATTTTATTTTTATGAAATTAGATTTTAATTGACTCACTCTTTGTTTAAGCAAAAAAATGACCGCAATTCAGTTGCATGCTTTTTGTTTACGTATTGACAAAATGTGCCTGCCCTCCACTTAGCCGTCGGGCTTGTCTTGTGACCAAACAGGCTGTCTGCTGTGACGTGACTTAAATGGATCAGCGGAGGTTTCAAATTCTCCGGCAGCTACAGGTCTCAAAAAAGTTGGGACACTTGTAAAAACGGGCTTTAAAAGCATTGAATTTCTAAGAGAATCAGCTGAAAGAACATTTAGCAAGTAATTAAGTTAACTGTCATCTGTTGCGCAACATGATTACTTATAAAAGGGTTGTCATTGAGAGGCTGAGTTTCTCAGAAGTAAAGATGGCCAGAAGCTCTCCCACCTGTGAAGGCTTGCATGAAAAAACATGTTGAATACTTTAAAAACACTGCTCCTCGACGTTAAATTGCAAAAGCATTGAAGGTCTCATCATCTTCAGTACATGACATCATCAAAAGATTCAGAGTAACTGGAAAAATCTCTGCGTGTAAGAGACTAGGCCGAAACCTTTACTGGATGCCCTTTATCTTCGGACCCTCAGATGCCACTGCATCACTCGCCGGCATGATTCTTGGGATTCTGCAATAACAGAGAAAGAAAAAACATAACTGATTATACCTAGAACTGCCACAAGGTCATTTTGACCTCCATTAGTCCCAGTGCAAAAGAATGTAAATGGACTATATAGCGGCTGACTATGGATCTAGTCAGATTGGCAGCTCAAAGCACTTGACCATAGCCTAAATCCCTCACGTATGCCCATTTATGCAACACATTCATTACACTGACGGCTACGCAAGGCAGTCAACTGCATCTTGGTTGACTGCATTTTGTTACTTTTTGAATGGTGTGCAGGCGCATATATAAGCCAGTTGCTGTCATGACGTCAGAATCAATTTGTTCTCCCATTTTGCAGGTAGAAATTGTGATTGTCACAGAGCTGTTCTTCTATTCATTTAGTTTATTTAGTAAGCTGGTTAGGATACAAGAAAAAGAAATGTATCAGAGGAAATGGATGAATGTAAGTCAGGCTTTGGCAATGCTTCAGGACATGAGTTCTTGTGAGTCAGATGGAGAAGAAATATCAGGGCTCAGTGATGCGTCTAGGTCTAGTGAATCCGACTCCGATTTTGAAACTGAATGCGATCGTGAGCCACACGGTAAAGGTATCACAGCTGCTGGGCAAACTAGCCTTTGATGCCAGGAAGGTCACCAAAACTGCATATTTATTCACGTCATAATGCTTAGGTTTCACAGCATAATTTCAAGTCCAAATACTTTGAAACATTTAAAATTAGCCACAATAGCAAAAAAATTGAAGTTTTAAAGCTCTGACCTCTATACTACTTAATCAATGAAGAATCTTAGCAAAACACCATTTATTGTCCTCCGAATTCTGAAAGTACTTTGAAATGCTTTCACTGAGGCAAGACCTCACAGCTTTAAAGTATTACAAAGAGTGGTGCATTTTTGTCAATAAAGAGGATTCAGTCATATTTCCACGTCATCCATGCCATGATAAGGGGAGACGCAGTAGCGCAGTGGAGAGCATGGGCTTGACTTGGGATGGAAAAATTCTGTGTTCAAGTCCTTGCCTTAGCCTGTGCAAAGTGTTCTCAGGTAAAACTCTTCACTTCCACACTGCCTCACTCTACCCAGGTGTACAAATGGGTACCAGCAAAATTGTCAGGGAAACTTGACTGAGAGCAGTGGGAGAACCCGAGTTGGACTAGTGTCCCATCGAGGGGGTTTAGCAATACTCCTATTTGCTTCATGTCACAGAAACCAGGGTTAAACACAGGCCTGGTGGGCCTCCAGGCATGACCTCCACGCCTGGTTAGAAATAGTCTTTATTCCGTCTGAGCAGCTGCTCATTTTGAAAACAAGAAGGGCACTTGGTAGAGCTCATACCTCCGCCATGCCCACATGTAAGTATTATTGGTTCTGGATCCAGGAGAGTATCATCCAGACCAACAACAGCTGTGATTAGTTCCTCTTTTAGGGCAGATTCTATTCAGTGCTGAAATTTTATGAAAATCTGTTCATTACATGAGGACATTCCGAATATAAGACGATTCTGGATATGAGACTACTCCCCTTTCTCAAGTCATATTTTGGAAAAAATAGGGTTTTGATGACAAAATCTTGTTTTAGTCACTAAAGAATAATAATCATCGCAAAAATTTCTTTGAAAATACTGATAAAACAAACTGGAAGAAAAACCAATATTTAAGATTGCAGGCTGTTGTTTTGCGCCATCTATTGTTGTGAACATGTATTGAGTATAGACATAAAACGCACACACAGGAGGACTGTTATTGTTGGAAGCCTAGTCCACGGAAAATACGACGACCCCATTTCTCCGCTGTGACGTGTCTTTAATGGAACGGCGGAGGCGTCAAAGATAAAACAGGGTCACTTGAGCAAAAGGAGAGGAAATAGTAAACATGCCCGATGGACGAGAGATGCTAATTTACTGAGATTCCGCTGAGAAGTCACTGTTATGTCAAAGACGCAGAGTGCATCGTACGCCTGTTCCGTGGATATATAAAAAGCACCGTTGCCATAAACATATCTCCCCAGCGGGCCACGGAACGAAGTAGATTCCCAGTCCGTTGTGGAAACATATACTGGTGTACGTGCGATTAGGTAGTGATTGTTTTAAAATTGCATTTGATTTCATTTGACACACTCTTTTTACTTGAACAAAAGATTGACCGCGATTCCGTACCATGCCTTCTGTTAACGTTCTGACAAAATGTGCCAGCCCTCCATGCTTAGGGTTGGGCGTGTAAAGACACCGAACAGGCCTTGTGGTGACGTGTCTCAAATGGAACACTCGCGGCGTCATAAATCAGACCGGGTCACTTGAGCAGAAGAAAACAAAGGAGTAAACAAGCCCGATGGATGAGAGGTTCGAATTCGCTTGGATTCTGCTGAGAAGTCGCTTTGACGTCAAAGAGCCAGAGTGCATCGAATGTTCATTTTGTTGCTATAACAACAGCACCGTTGCTATAAACAACTCTGCCCAGGGGGCCGACGGAAGAATGCTGATTCTCAGTCCGTGTCCAATGCTCATGGAAACATGTCCAGGTGTACGTGCGATTTGGCAGTGATTTTATTTTTATGAAATTAGATTTTAATTGACTCACTCTTTGTTTAAACAAAAAAATGACCGCGATTCAGTAGCATGCTTTCTGTTTACGTATTGACAAAATGTGCCTGCCCTCCACTTAGCCGTCGGGCTTCTCTTGTGACCAAACAGGCTGTCTAGCTGTGACGTGACTTAAATGGATCAGCGGAGGTTTCAAATTCTCCGGCAGCTACAGGTCTCAAAAAAGTTGGGACACTTATAAAAAGGGGCTTTAAAAGCATTGAATTTCCAAGAGAATCAGCTGAAAGAACATTTAACTTAATTACTTGCTCACTGTCATCTGCTGCGCAACATGATTACCGGGTACTTATAAAAGGGTTGTCATTGAGAGGCTGAGTTTCTCAGAAGTAAAGATGGCCAGAAGCTCTCCCACCTGTGAAGGCTTGCATGAAAAAAAATTTTGAATACTTTAAAAACACTGCTCCTCGACGTTAAATTGCAAAGGCATTGAAGGTCTCATCATCTTCAGTACATGACATCATCAAAAGATTCAGAGTAACTGGAAAAATCTCTGCGTGTAAGGGACTAGGCCGAAACCTTTACTGGATGCCCTTTATCTTCGGACCCTCAGATGCCACTGCATCACTCACCGGCATGATTCTTGGGATTCTGCAATAACAGAGAAAGAAAAAACATCACTGATTACACCTAGAACTGCCACAAGGTCTTTTTGACCTCCATTAGTCCCAGTGCAAAAGAATGTAAATGGACTATATAGCGGCTGACTATGGAGCTAGTCAGATTGGCAGCTCAAAGCACTTGACAGTAGCCTAAATCCCTCACGTATGCCCATTTATGCAACACATTCATACACTGACGGCTACGCAAGGCAGTCAACTGCATCTTGGTTGACTGCATTTTGTTACTTTTTGAATGGTTTGCAGGCGCATATGTAAGCCAGTTGCTGTCATGACGTCAGAATCAATTTGTTCTCCCATTTTGCAGGTAGAAATTGTGATTGTCACAGAGCTGTTCTTCTATTCATTTAGTTTATTTAGTAAGCTGGTTAGGATACAAGAAAAAGAAATGGATCAGAGGAAATGAATGAATGTAAGTCAGGCTTTGGCAATGCTTCAGGACATGAGTTCTTGTGAGTCAGATGGAGAAGAAATATCAGGCCTCAGTGATGCGTCTAGGTCTAGTGAATCCGACTCCGATTTTTGAAACTGAATGCGATCGTGAGCCACACGGTAAAGGTATCACAGCTGCTGGGCAAACTAAGCCTTTGATGCCAGGAAGGTCACCAAAACTGCATATTTCTTCACGTCATAATGCTTAGGTTTCACAGCATAATATCAAGTCCAAATACTTTGAAACATTTAAAATTAGCCACAATATCAAAAAAAATTTGAAGTTTTAAAGCTCTGACCTCTGTACTATTTAATCAATGAAGAATCTTAGCAAAACACCATTTATTGTCCTCCGAATTCTGAAAGTACTTTGAAATGCTTTCACTGAGGCAAGACCTCACAGCTTTAAAGTATTACAAAGAGTGGTGCATTTTTGTCAATAAAGAGGATTCAGTCATATTTCCACGTCATCCATGCCATGATGAGGGGAGACGCAGTAGCGCAGTGGAGAGCATGGGCTTGACTTGGTATGGAAAAATTCTGTGTTCAAGTCCTTGCCTTAGCCTGTGCAAAGTGTTCTCAGGTAAAACTCTTCACTTCCACACTGCCTCACTCTACCCAGGTGTACAAATGGGTACCAGCAAAATTGTCAGGGAAACTTGACTGAGAGCAGTGGGAGAACCCGAGTTGGACTAGTGTCCCATCGAGGGGGTTTAGCAATACTCCTATTTGCTTCATGTCACAGAAACCAGGGTTAAACACAGGCCTGGTGGGCCTCCAGGCATGACCTCCACGCCTGGTTAGAAATAGTCTTTATTCCGTCTGAGCAGCTGCTCATTTTGAAAACAAGAAGGGCACTTGGTAGTGCTCATACCTCCGCCATGCCCACATGTAAGTATTATTGGTTCTGGATCCAGGAGAGTATCATCCAGACCAACAACAGCTGTGATTAGTTCCTCTTTTAGGGCAGATTCTATTCAGTGCAGAAATTTTATGAAAATCTGTTCATTACATGAGGACATTCCGAAAATAAGACGATTCTGGATATGAGACTACTCCCCTTTCTCAAGTCATATTTTGGAAAAAATAGGGTTTTGATGACAAAATCTTGTTTTAGTCACTAAAGAATAATAATCATCGCAAAAATTTCTTTGAAAATACTGATAAAACAAACTGAAAGAAAAACCAATATAAAAGATTGAAGGCTGTTGTTTTGCGCCATCTATTGTTGTGAACATGTATTGAGTATAGACATAAAACGCACACACAGGATGACTGTTATTGTTGGAAGCCAAGTCCACGGAAAATACGACGACCCCATTTCTCCGCTGTGACGTGTCTTAAATGGAACGGCGGAGGCGTCAAAGATAAAACAGGGTCACTGGAGCAAAAGGAGAGGAAATAGTAAACATGCCCGATGGACGAGAGATGCTAATTTACTGAGATTCCGCTGAGAAGTCACTGTTATGTCAAAGACGCAGAGTGCATCGTATGCCTGTTCCGTGGATATATAAAAAGCACCGTTGCCATAAACATATCTCCCCAGCGGGCCACGGAACGAAGTAGATTCCCAGTCCGTTGTGGAAACATATACTGGTGTACGTGTGATTAGGTAGTGATTGTTTTTAAATTTCATTTGATTTCATTTGACACACTCTTTTTACTTGAACAAAAGATTGACCGCGATTCCGTACCATGCTTTCTGTTAACGTTCTGACAAAATGTGCCAGCCCTCCATGCTTAGGGTTGGGCGTGTAAAGTCACCGAACAGGCCTTGTGGTGACGTGTCTTAAATGGAACACTCGAGGCGTCATAAATCAGACCGGGTCACTTGAGCAGAAGAAAACAAAGGAGCAAACAAGCCCGATGGATCAGAGGTTCGAAATCTCTTGGATTCTGCTGAGAAGTCGCTTTGACGTCAAAGAGCCAGAGTGCATCGAATGTTCATTTTGTTGCTATAACAACAGCACCGTTGCTATTAACAACTCCGCCCAGGGGGCCGACGGAAGAATGCTGATTCTCAGTCCGTGTCCAATGCTCATGGAAACATGTCCAGGTGTACGTGCGATTTGGCAGTGATTTTATTTTTATGAAATTAGATTTTAATTGACTCACTCTTTGTTTAAACAAAAAAATGACCGCGATTCAGTTGCATGCTTTTTGTTTACGTATTGACAAAATGTGCCTGCCCTCCACTTAGCCGTCGGGCTTCTCTTGTGACCAAACAGGCTGTCTGCTGTGACGTGACTTAAATGGATCAGCGGAGGTTTCAAATTCTCCGGCAGCTACAGGTCTCAAAAAAGTTGGGACACTTGTAAAAAGGGGCTTTAAAAGCATTGAATTTCTAAGAGAATCAGCTGAAAGAACATTTAGCAAGTAATTAAGTTAACTGTCATCTGCTGCGCAACATGATTACTTATAAAAGGGTTGTCATTGAGAGGCTGAGTTTCTCAGAAGTAAAGATGGCCAGAAGCTCTCCCACCTGTGAAGGCTTGCATGAAAAAAAATTTTGAATACTTTAAAAACACTGCTCCTCGACGTTAAATTGCAAAGGCATTGAAGGTCTCATCATCTTCAGTACATGACATCATCAAAAGATTCAGAGTAACTGGAAAAATCTCTGCGTGTAAGGGACTAGGCCGAAACCTTTACTGGATGCCCTTTATCTTCGGACCCTCAGATGCCACTGCATCACTCACCGGCATGATTCTTGGGATTCTGCAATAACAGAGACAGAAAAAACATCACTGATTACACCTAGAACTGCCACAAGGTCATTTTGACCTCCATTAGTCCCAGTGCAAAAGAATGTAAATGGACTATATAGCGGCTGACTATGGAGCTAGTCAGATTGGCAGCTCAAAGCACTTGACAGTAGCCTAAATCCCTCACGTATGCCCATTTATGCAACACATTCATACACTGACGGCTACGCAAGGCAGTCAACTGCATCTTGGTTGATTGCATTTTGTTACTTTTTGAATGGTTTGCAGGCGCATATATAAGCCAGTTGCTGTCATGACGTCAGAATCAATTTGTTCTCCCATTTTGCAGGTAGAAATTGTGATTGTCACAGAGCTGTTCTTCTATTCATTTAGTTTATTTAGTAAGCTGGTTAGGATACAAGAAAAAGAAATGGATCAGAGGAAATGGATGAATGTAAGTCAGGCTTTGGCAATGCTTCAGGACATGAGTCCTTGTGAGTCAGATGGAGAAGAAATATCAGGCCTCAGTGATGCGTCTAGGTCTAGTGAATCCGACTCCGATTTTTGAAACTGAATGCGATCGTGAGCCACACGGTAAAGGTATCACAGCTGCTGGGCAAACTAAGCCTTTGATGCCAGGAAGGTCACCAAAACTGCATATTTCTTCACGTCATAATGCTTAGGTTTCACAGCATAATATCAAGTCCAAATACTTTGAAACATTTAAAATTAGCCACAATATCAAAAAAATTTGAAGTTTTAAATCTCTGACCTCTATACTATTTAATCAATGAAGAATCTTAGCAAAACACCATTTATTGTCCTCCGAATTCTGAAAGTACTTTGAAATGCTTTCACTGAGGCAAGACCTCACAGCTTTAAAGTATTACAAAGATTGGTGCATTTTTGTCAATAAAGAGGATTCAGTCATATTTCCACGTCATCCATGCCATGATGAGGGGAGACGCAGTAGCGCAGTGGAGAGCATGGGCTTGACTTGGGATGGAAAAATTCTGTGTTCAAGTCCTTGCCTTAGCCTGTGCAAAGTGTTCTCAGGTAAAACTCGTCACTTCCACACTGCCTCACTCTACCCAGGTGTACAAATGGGTACCAGCAAAATTGTCAGGGAAACTTGACTGAGAGCAGTGGGAGAACCCGAGTTGGACTAGTGTCCCATCGAGGGGGTTTAGCAATACTCCTATTGGCTTCATGTCACAGAAACCAGGGTTAAACACAGGCCTGGTGGGCCTCCAGGCATGACCTCCACGCCTGGTTATAAATAGTCTTTATTCCGTCTGAGCAGCTGCTCATTTTGAAAACAAGAAGGGCACTTGGTAGAGCTCTTACCTCCGCCATGCCCACATGTAAGTATTATTGGTTCTGGATCCAGGAGAGTATCATCCAGACCAACAACAGCTGTGATTAGTTCCTCTTTTAGGGCAGATTCTATTCAGTGCTGATATTTTATGAAAATCTGTTCATTACATAAGGACATTCCGAATATAAGACGATTCTGGATATGAGACTACTACCCTTTCTCAAGTCATATTTTGGAAAAAATTGGGTTTTGATGACAAAATCTTGTTTTAGTCACTAAAGAATAATAATCATCGCAAAAATTTCTTTGAAAATACTGATAAAACAAACTGAAAGAAAAACCAATATAAAAGATTGAAGGCTGTTGTTTTGCGCCATCTATTGTTGTGAACATGTATTGAGTATAGATATAAAACGCACACACTTGATGACTGTTATTGTTGGAAGCCTAGTCCACGGAAAATACGACGACCCCATTTCTCCGCTGTGACGTCTTTTTAATGGAACGGCGGAGGCGTCAAAGATAAAACAGGGTCACTTGAGCAAAAGGAGAGGAAATAGTAAACATGCCCGATGGACGAGAGATGCTAATTTACTGAGATTCCGCTGAGAAGTCACTGTTATGTCAAAGACGCAGAGTGCATCGTATGCCTGTTCCGTGGATATATAAAAAGCACCGTTGCCATAAACATATCTCCCCAGCGGGCCACGGAACGAAGTAGATTCCCAGTCCGTTGTGGAAACATATACTGGTGTACGTGCGATTAGGTAGTGATTGTTTTAAAATTTCATTTGATTTCATTTGACACACTCTTTTTACTTGAACAAAAGATTGACCGCGATTCCGTACCATGCTTTCTGTTAACGTTCTGACAAAATGTGCCAGCCCTCCATGCTTAGGGTTGGGCGTGTAAAGTCACCGAACAGGCCTTGTGGTGACGTGTCTTAAATGGAACACTCGAGGCGTCATAAATCAGACCGGGTCACTTGAGCAGAAGAAAACAAAGGAGCAAACAAGCCCGATGGATCAGAGGTTCGAAATCTCTTGGATTCTGCTGAGAAGTCGCTTTGACGTCAAAGAGCCAGAGTGCATCGAATGTTCATTTTGTTGCTATAACAACAGCACCGTTGCTATAAACAACTCTGCCCAGGGGGCCGACGGAAGAATGCTGATTCTCAGTCCGTGTCCAATGCTCATGGAAACATGTCCAGGTGTACGTGCGATTTGGCAGTGATTTTATTTTTATGAAATTAGATTTTAATTGACTCACTCTTTGTTTAAACAAAAAAATGACCGCGATTCAGTAGCATGCTTTCTGTTTACGTATTGACAAAATGTGCCTGCCCTCCACTTAGCCGTCGGGCTTCTCTTGTGACCAAACAGGCTGTCTGCTGTGACGTGACTTAAATGGATCAGCGGAGGTTTCAAATTCTCCGGCAGCTACAGGTCTCAAAAAAGTTGGGACACTTGTAAAAAGGGGCTTTAAAAGCATTGAATTTCCAAGAGAATCAGCTGAAAGAACATTTAGCAAGTAATTAAGTTAACTGTCATCTGCTGCGCAACATGATTACCGGGTACTTATAAAAGGGTTGTCATTGAGAGGCTGAGTTTCTCAGAAGTAAAGATGGCCAGAAGCTCTCCCACCTGTGAAGGCTTGCATGAAAAAAAATTTTGAATACTTTAAAAACACTGCTCCTTCGACGTTAAATTGCAAAGGCATTGAAGGTCTCATCATCTTCAGTACATGACATCATCAAAAGATTCAGAGTAACTGGAAAAATCTCTGCGTGTAAGGGACTAGGCCGAAACCTTTACTGGATGCCCTTTATCTTCGGACCCTCAGATGCCACTGCATCACTCACCGGCATGATTCTTGGGATTCTGCAATAACAGAGACAGAAAAAACATCACTGATTATACCTAGAACTGCCACAAGGTCATTTTGACCTCCATTAGTCCCAGTGCAAAAGAATGTAAATGGACTATATAGCGGCTGACTATGGAGCTAGTCAGATTGGCAGCTCAAAGCACTTGACAGTAGCCTAAATCCCTCACGTATGCCCATTTATGCAACACATTCATACACTGACGGCTACGCAAGGCAGTCAACTGCATCTTGGTTGACTGCATTTTGTTACTTTTTGAATGGTGTGCAGGCGCATATATAAGCCAGTTGCTGTCATGACGTCAGAATCAATTTGTTCTCCCATTTTGCAGGTAGAAATTGTGATTGTCACAGAGCTGTTCTTCTATTCATTTAGTTTATTTAGTAAGCTGGTTAGGATACAAGAAAAAGAAATGGATCAGAGGAAATGGATGAATGTAAGTCAGGCTTTGGCAATGCTTCAGGACATGAGTTCTTGTGAGTCAGATGGAGAAGAAATATCAGGCCTCAGTGATGCGTCTAGGTCTAGTGAATCCGACTCCGATTTTTGAAACTGAATGCGATCGTGAGCCACACGGTAAAGGTATCACAGCTGCTGGGCAAACTAAGCCTTTGATGCCAGGAAGGTCACCAAAACTGCATATTTCTTCACGTCATAATGCTGAGGTTTCACAGCTTAATATCAAGTCCAAATACTTTGAAACATTTAAAATTAGCCACAATATCAAAAAAAATTTGAAGTTTTAAAGCTCTGACCTCTGTACTATTTAATCAATGAAGAATCTTAGCAAAACACCATTTATTGTCCTCCGAATTCTGAAAGTACTTTGAAATGCTTTCACTGAGGCAAGACCTCACAGCTTTAAAGTATTACAAAGAGTGGTGCATTTTTGTCAATAAAGAGGATTCAGTCATATTTCCACGTCATCCATGCCATGATGAGGGGAGACGCAGTAGCGCAGTGGAGAGCATGGGCTTGACTTGGGATGGAAAAATTCTGTGTTCAAGTCCTTGCCTTAGCCTGTGCAAAGTGTTCTCAGGTAAAACTCTTCACTTCCACACTGCCTCACTCTACCCAGGTGTACAAATGGGTACCAGCAAAATTGTCAGGGAAACTTGACTGAGAGCAGTGGGAGAACCCGAGTTGGACTAGTGTCCCATCGAGGGGGTTTAGCAATACTCCTATTTGCTTCATGTCACAGAAACCAGGGTTAAACACAGGCCTGGTGGGCCTCCAGGCATGACCTCCACGCCTGGTTAGAAATAGTCTTTATTCCGTCTGAGCAGCTGCTCATTTTGAAAATAAGAAGGGCACTTGGTAGAGCTCATACCTCCGCCATGCCCACATGTAAGTATTATTGGTTCTGGATCCAGGAGAGTATCATCCAGACCAACAACAGCTGTGATTAGTTCCTCTTTTAGGGCAGATTCTATTCAGTGCTGAAATTTTATGAAAATCTGTTCATTACATAAGGACATTCCGAATATAAGACGATTCTGGATATGAGACTACTCCCCTTTCTCAAGTCATATTTTGGAAAAAATAGGGTTTTGATGACAAAATCTTGTTTTAGTCACTAAAGAATAATAATCATCGCAAAAATTTCTTTGAAAATACTGATAAAACAAACTGAAAGAAAAACCAATTTCAAAGATTGAAGGCTGTTGTTTTGCGCCATCTATTGTTGTGAACATGTATTGAGTATAGATATAAAACGCACACACATTATGACTGTTATTGTTGGAAGCCGAGTCCACGGAAAATACGACGACCCCATTTCTCCGCTGTGACGTGTCTTAAATGGAACGGCGGAGGCGTCAAAGATAAAATAGGGTCACATGAGCAAAAGGAGAGGAAATAGTAAACATGCCCGATGGACGAGAGATGCCAATTTACTGAGATTCCGCTGAGAAGTCACTGTTATGTCAAAGACGCAGAGTGCATCGTATGCCTGTTCCGTGGATATATAAAAAGCACCGTTGCCATAAACATATCTCCCCGATTATACCTAGAACTGCCACAAGGTCATTTTGACCTCCATTTGTCCCAGTGCAAAAGAATGTAAATGGACTATATAGCGGCTGACTATGGAGCTAGTCAGATTGGCAGCTCAAAGCACTTGACCATAGCCTAAATCCCTCACGTATGCCCATTTATGCAACACATTCATTACACTGACGGCTACGCAAGGCAGTCAACTGCATCTTGGTTGACTGCATTTTGTTACTTTTTGAATGGTGTGCAGGCGCATATATAAGCCAGTTGCTGTCATGACGTCAGAATCAATTTGTTCTCCCATTTTGCAGGTAGAAATTGTGATTGTCAAAGAGCTGTTCTTCTATTCATTTAGTTTATTTAGTAAGCTGGTTAGGATACAAGAAAAAGAAATGGATCAGAGGAAATGGATGAATGTAAGTCAGGCTTTGGCAATGCTTCAGGACATGAGTTCTTGTGAGTCAGATGGAGAAGAAATATCAGGGCTCAGTGATGCGTCTAGGTCTAGTGAATCCGACTCCGATTTTGAAACTGAATGCGATCGTGAGCCACACGGTAAAGGTATCACAGCTGCTGGGCAAACTAAGCCTTTGATGCCAGGAAGGTCACCAAAACTGCATATTTATTCACGTCATAATGCTTAGGTTTCACAGCATAATTTCAAGTCCAAATACTTTGAAACATTTAAAATTAGCCACAATAGCAAAAAAATTGAAGTTTTAAAGCTCTGACCTCTATACTATTTAATCAATGAAGAATCTTAGCAAAACACCATTTATTGTCCTCCGAATTCTGAAAGTACTTTGAAATGCTTTCACTGAGGCAAGACCTCACAGCTTTAAAGTATTACAAAGATTGGTGCATTTTTGTCAATAAAGAGGATTCAGTCATATTTCCACGTCATCCATGCCATGATGAGGGGAGACGCAGTAGCGCAGTGGAGAGCATGGGCTTGACTTGGGATGGAAAAATTCTGTGTTCAAGTCCTTGCCTTAGCCTGTGCAAAGTGTTCTCAGGTAAAACTCTTCACTTCCACACTGCCTCACTCTACCCAGGTGTACAAATGGGTACCAGCAAAATTGTCAGGGAAACTTGACTGAGAGCAGTGGGAGAACCCGAGTTGGACTAGTGTCCCATCGAGGGGGTTTAGCAATACTCCTGTTTGCTTCATGTCACAGAAACCAGGGTTAAACACAGGCCTGGTGGGCCTCCAGGCATGACCTCCACGCCTGGTTAGAAATAGTCTTTATTCCGTCTGAGCAGCTGCTCATTTTGAAAACAAGAAGGGCACTTGGTAGAGCTCATACCTCCGCCATGCCCACATGTAAGTATTATTGGTTCTGGATCCAGGAGAGTATCATCCAGACCAACAACAGCTGTGATTAGTTCCTCTTTTAGGGCAGATTCTATTCAGTGCTGAAATTTTATGAAAATCTGTTCATTACATGAGGACATTCCGAATATAAGACGATTCTGGATATGAGACTACTCCCCTTTCTCAAGTCATATTTTGGAAAAAATAGGGTTTTGATGACAAAATCTTGTTTTAGTCACTAAAGAATAATAATCATCGCAAAAATTTCTTTGAAAATACTGATAAAACAAACTGGAAGAAAAACCAATATTTAAGATTGCAGGCTGTTGTTTTGCGCCATCTATTGTTGTGAACATGTATTGAGTATAGACATAAAACGCACACACAGGAGGACTGTTATTGTTGGAAGCCTAGTCCACGGAAAATACGACGACCCCATTTCTCCGCTGTGACGTGTCTTTAATGGAACGGCGGAGGCGTCAAAGATAAAACAGGGTCACTTGAGCAAAAGGAGAGGAAATAGTAAACATGCCCGATGGACGAGAGATGCTAATTTACTGAGATTCCGCTGAGAAGTCACTGTTATGTCAAAGACGCAGAGTGCATCGTACGCCTGTTCCGTGGATATATAAAAAGCACCGTTGCCATAAACATATCTCCCCAGCGGGCCACGGAACGAAGTAGATTCCCAGTCCGTTGTGGAAACATATACTGGTGTACGTGCGATTAGGTAGTGATTGTTTTAAAATTGCATTTGATTTCATTTGACACACTCTTTTTACTTGAACAAAAGATTGACCGCGATTCCGTACCATGCCTTCTGTTAACGTTCTGACAAAATGTGCCAGCCCTCCATGCTTAGGGTTGGGCGTGTAAAGTCACCGAACAGGCCTTGTGGTGACGTGTCTCAAATGGAACACTCGCGGCGTCATAAATCAGACCGGGTCACTTGAGCAGAAGAAAACAAAGGAGTAAACAAGCCCGATGGATGAGAGGTTCGAATTCGCTTGGATTCTGCTGAGAAGTCGCTTTGACGTCAAAGAGCCAGAGTGCATCGAATGTTCATTTTGTTGCTATAACAACAGCACCGTTGCTATAAACAACTCTGCCCAGGGGGCCGACGGAAGAATGCTGATTCTCAGTCCGTGTCCAATGCTCATGGAAACATGTCCAGGTGTACGTGCGATTTGGCAGTGATTTTATTTTTATGAAATTAGATTTTAATTGACTCACTCTTTGTTTAAACAAAAAAATGACCGCGATTCAGTAGCATGCTTTCTGTTTACGTATTGACAAAATGTGCCTGCCCTCCACTTAGCCGTCGGGCTTCTCTTGTGACCAAACAGGCTGTCTAGCTGTGACGTGACTTAAATGGATCAGCGGAGGTTTCAAATTCTCCGGCAGCTACAGGTCTCAAAAAAGTTGGGACACTTATAAAAAGGGGCTTTAAAAGCATTGAATTTCCAAGAGAATCAGCTGAAAGAACATTTATCTTAATTACTTGCTAACTGTCATCTGCTGCGCAACATGATTACCGGGTACTTATAAAAGGGTTGTCATTGAGAGGCTGAGTTTCTCAGAAGTAAAGATGGCCAGAAGCTCTCCCACCTGTGAAGGCTTGCATGAAAAAAAATTTTGAATACTTTAAAAACACTGCTCCTCGACGTTAAATTGCAAAGGCATTGAAGGTCTCATCATCTTCAGTACATGACATCATCAAAAGATTCAGAGTAACTGGAAAAATCTCTGCGTGTAAGGGACTAGGCCGAAACCTTTACTGGATGCCCTTTATCTTCGGACCCTCAGATGCCACTGCATCACTCACCGGCATGATTCTTGGGATTCTGCAATAACAGAGACAGAAAAAACATCACTGATTACACCTAGAACTGCCACAAGGTCATTTTGACCTCCATTAGTCCCAGTGCAAAAGAATGTAAATGGACTATATAGCGGCTGACTATGGAGCTAGTCAGATTGGCAGCTCAAAGCACTTGACAGTAGCCTAAATCCCTCACGTATGCCCATTTATGCAACACATTCATACACTGACGGCTACGCAAGGCAGTCAACTGCATCTTGGTTGACTGCATTTTGTTACTTTTTGAATGGTTTGCAGGCGCATATATAAGCCAGTTGCTGTCATGACGTCAGAATCAATTTGTTCTCCCATTTTGCAGGTAGAAATTGTGATTGTCACAGAGCTGTTCTTCTATTCATTTAGTTTATTTAGTAAGCTGGTTAGGATACAAGAAAAAGAAATGGATTAGAGGAAATGGATGAATTTAAGTCAGGCTTTGGCAATGCTTCAGGACATGAGTTCTTGTGAGTCAGATGGAGAAGAAATATCAGGCCTCAGTGATGCGTCTAGGTCTAGTGAATCCGACTCCGATTTTTGAAACTGAATGCGATCGTGAGCCACACGGTAAAGGTATCACAGCTGCTGGGCAAACTAAGCCTTTGATGCCAGGAAGGTCACCAAAACTGCATATTTCTTCACGTCATAATGCTTAGGTTTCACAGCATAATATCAAGTCCAAATACTTTGAAACATTTAAAATTAGCCACAATAGCAAAAAAATTGAAGTTTTAAAGCTCTGACCTCTATACTATTTAATCAATGAAGAATCTTAGCAAAACACCATTTATTGTCCTCCGAATTCTGAAAGTACTTTGAAATGCTTTCACTGAGGCAAGACCTCACAGCTTTAAAGTATTACAAAGAGTGGTGCATTTTTGTCAATAAAGAGGATTCAGTCATATTTCCACGTCATCCATGCCATGATGAGGGGAGACGCAGTAGCGCAGTGGAGAGCATGGGCTTGACTTGGTATGGAAAAATTCTGTGTTCAAGTCCTTGCCTTAGCCTGTGCAAAGTGTTCTCAGGTAAAACTCTTCACTTCCACACTGCCTCACTCTACCCAGGTGTACAAATGGGTACCAGCAAAATTGTCAGGGAAACTTGACTGAGAGCAGTGGGAGAACCCGAGTTGGACTAGTGTCCCATCGAGGGGGTTTAGCAATACTCCTATTTGCTTCATGTCACAGAAACCAGGGTTAAACACAGGCCTGGTGGGCCTCCAGGTATGACCTCCACGCCTGGTTAGAAATAGTCTTTATTCCGTCTAAGCAGCTGCTCATTTTGAAAACAAGAAGGGCACTTGGTAGTGCTCATACCTCCGCCATGCCCACATGTAAGTATTATTGGTTCTGGATCCAGGAGAGTATCATCCAGACCAACAACAGCTGTGATTAGTTCCTCTTTTAGGGCAGATTCTATTCAGTGCTGAAATTTTATGAAAATCTGTTCATTACATAAGGACATTCCGAATATAAGACGATTCTGGATATGAGACTTCTCCCCTTTCTCAAGTCATATTTTGGAAAAAATAGGGTTTTGATGACAAAATCTTGTTTTAGTCACTCAAAATAATAATCATCGCAAAAATTTCTTTGAAAATACTGATAAAACAAACTGGAAGAAAAACCACTATTAAAGATTGCAGGCTGTTGTTTTGCGCCATCTATTGTTGTGAACATGTATTGAGTATAGACATAAAGCGCACACACAGGAGGACTGTTATTGTTGGAAGCCAAGTCCACGGAAAATACGACGACCCCATTTCTCCGCTGTGACGTGTCTTTAATGGAACGGCGGAGGCGTCAAAGATAAAACAGGGTCACTTGAGCAAAAAGGAGAGGAAATAGTAAACATGCCCGATGGACGAGAGATGCTAATTTACTGAGATTCCGCTGAGAAGTCACTGTTATGTCAAAGACGCAGAGTGCATCGTATGCCTGTTCCGTGGATATATAAAAAGCACCGTTGCCATAAGCATGTCTCCCCAGCGGTTCACGGAACGAAGTAGATTCACAGTCCGTTGTGGAAACATACACTGGTGTACGTGCGATTAGGTAGAGATTGTTTTAAAATTTCATTTGATTTCATTTGACACACTCTTTTTACTTGAACAAAATATTGACCGCGATTCCGTACCATGCTTTCTGTTAACGTTCTGACAAAATGTGCCAGCCCTCCATGCTTAGGGTTGGGCGTGTAAAGTCACTGAACAGGCCTTGTGGTGACGTGTCTCAAATGGAACACTCGAGGCGTCATAAATCAGACCGGGTCACTTGAGCAGAAGAAAACAAAGGAGTAAACAAGCCCGATGGATGAGAGGTTCGAATTCGCTTGGATTCTGCTGAGAAGTCGCTTTGACGTCAAAGAGCCAAAGTGCATCAAATGTTCATTTTGTTGCTATAACAACAGCACCGTTGCTATAAACAACTCTGCCCAGGGGGCCGACGGAAGAATGCTGATTCTCAGTCCGTGTCCAATGCTCATGGAAACATGTCCAGGTGTACGTGCGATTTGGCAGTGATTTTATTTTCATGAAATTAGATTTTAATTGACTCACTCTTTGTTTAAGAAAAAAAATGACCGCAATTCAGTTGCATGCTTTTTTGTTTACGTATTGACAAAATGTGCCTGCCCTCCACTTAGCCGTCGGGCTTGTCTTGTGACCAAACAGGCTGTCTGCTGTGACGTGACTTAAATGGATCAGCGGAGGTTTCAAATTCTCCGGCAGCTACAGGTCTCAAAAAAGTTGGGACACTTGTAAAAAGGGGCTTTAAAAGCATTGAATTTCTAAGAGAATCAGCTGAAAGAACATTTAGCAAGTAATTAAGTTAACTGTCATCTGCTGCGCAACATGATTACTTATAAAAGGGTTGTCATTGAAAGGCTGAGTTTCTCAGAAGTAAAGATGGCCAGAAGCTCTCCCACTTGTGAAGGCTTGCATGAAAAAAAATGTTGAATACTTTAAAAACACTGCTCCTCGACGTTAAATTGCAAAAGCATTGAAGGTCTCATCATCTTCAGTACATGACATCATCAAAAGATTCAGAGTAACTGGAAAAATCTCTGCGTGTAAGGGACTAGGCCGAAACCTTTACTGGATGCCCTTTATCTTCGGACCCTCAGATGCCACTGCATCACTCACCGGCATGATTCTTGGGATTCTGCAAAAACAGAGAAAGAAAAAACATCACTGATTATACCTAGAACTGCCACAAGGTCATTTTGACCTCCATTAGTCCCAGTGCAAAAGAATGTAAATGGACTATATAGCGGCTGACTATGGAGCTAGTCAGATTGGCAGCTCAAAGCACTTGACCATAGCCTAAATCCCTCACGTATGCCCATTTATGCAACACATTCATTACACTGACGGCTACGCAAGGCAGTCAACTGCATCTTGGTTGACTGCATTTTGTTACTTTTTGAATGGTGTGCAGGCGCATATATAAGCCAGTTGCTGTCATGACGTCAGAATCAATTTGTTCTCCCATTTTGCAGGTAGAAATTGTGATTGTCACAGAGCTGTTCTTCTATTCATTTAGTTTATTTAGTAAGCTGGTTAGGATACAAGAAAAAGAAATGGATCAGAGGAAATGGATGAATGTAAGTCAGGCTTTGGCAATGCTTCAGGACATGAGTTCTTGTGAGTCAGATGGAGAAGAAATATCAGGGCTCAGTGATGCGTCTAGGTCTAGTGAATCCGACTCCGATTTTGAAACTGAATGCGATCGTGAGCTACACGGTAAAGGTATCACAGCTGCTGGGCAAACTAAGCCTTTGATGCCAGGAAGGTCACCAAAACTGCATATTTATTCACGTCATAATGCTTAGGTTTCACAGCATAATATCAAGTCCAAATACTTTGAAACATTTAAAATTAGCCACAATATCAAAAAAATTTGAAGTTTTAAATCTCTGACCTCTATACTATTTAATCAATGAAGAATCTTAGCAAAACACCATTTATTGTCCTCCGAATTCTGAAAGTACTTTGAAATGCTTTCACTGAGGCAAGACCTCACAGCTTTAAAGTATTACAAAGATTGGTGCATTTTTGTCAATAAAGAGGATTCAGTCATATTTCCACGTCATCCATGCCATGATGAGGGGAGACGCAGTAGCGCAGTGGAGAGCATGGGCTTGACTTGGGATGGAAAAATTCTGTGTTCAAGTCCTTGCCTTAGCCTGTGCAAAGTGTTCTCAGGTAAAACTCTTCACTTCCACACTGCCTCACTCTACCCAGGTGTACAAATGGGTACCAGCAAAATTGTCAGGGAAACTTGACTGAGAGCAGTGGGAGAACCCGAGTTGGACTAGTGTCCCATCGAGGGGGTTTAGCAATACTCCTATTTGCTTCATGTCACAGAAACCAGGGTTAAACACAGGCCTGGTGGGCCTCCAGGCATGACCTCCACGCCTGGTTATAAATAGTCTTTATTCCGTCTGAGCAGCTGCTCATTTTGAAAACAAGAAGGGCACTTGGTAGAGCTCTTACCTCCGCCATGCCCACATGTAAGTATTATTGGTTCTGGATCCAGGAGAGTATCATCCAGACCAACAACAGCTGTGATTAGTTCCTCTTTTAGGGCAGATTCTATTCAGTGCTGATATTTTATGAAAATCTGTTCATTACATAAGGACATTCCGAATATAAGACGATTCTGGATATGAGACTACTACCCTTTCTCAAGTCATATTTTGGAAAAAATTGGGTTTTGATGACAAAATCTTGTTTTAGTCACTAAAGAATAATAATCATCGCAAAAATTTCTTTGAAAATACTGATAAAACAAACTGAAAGAAAAACCAATATAAAAGATTGAAGGCTGTTGTTTTGCGCCATCTATTGTTGTGAACATGTATTGAGTATAGATATAAAACGCACACACTTGATGACTGTTATTGTTGGAAGCCTAGTCCACGGAAAATACGACGACCCCATTTCTCCGCTGTGACGTCTTTTTAATGGAACGGCGGAGGCGTCAAAGATAAAACAGGGTCACTTGAGCAAAAGGAGAGGAAATAGTAAACATGCCCGATGGACGAGAGATGCTAATTTACTGAGATTCCGCTGAGAAGTCACTGTTATGTCAAAGACGCAGAGTGCATCGTATGCCTGTTCCGTGGATATATAAAAAGCACCGTTGCCATAAACATATCTCCCCAGCGGGCCACGGAACGAAGTAGATTCCCAGTCCGTTGTGGAAACATATACTGGTGTACGTGCGATTAGGTAGTGATTGTTTTAAAATTTCATTTGATTTCATTTGACACACTCTTTTTACTTGAACAAAAGATTGACCGCGATTCCGTACCATGCTTTCTGTTAACGTTCTGACAAAATGTGCCAGCCCTCCATGCTTAGGGTTGGGCGTGTAAAGTCACCGAACAGGCCTTGTGGTGACGTGTATTAAATGGAACACTCGCGGCGTCATAAATCAGACCGGGTCACTTGAGCAGAAGAAAACAAAGGAGTAAACAAGCCCGATGGATGAGAGGTTCGAATTCGCTTGGATTCTGCTGAGAAGTCGCTTTGACGTCAAAGAGCCAGAGTGCATCGAATGTTCATTTTGTTGCTATAACAACAGCACCGTTGCTATAAACAACTCTGCCCAGGGGGCCGACGGAAGAATGCTGATTCTCAGTCCGTGTCCAATGCTCATGGAAACATGTCCAGGTGTACGTGCGATTTGGCAGTGATTTTATTTTTATGAAATTAAATTTTAATAGACTCACTCGTTGTTTAAACAAAAAAATGACCGCGATTCAGTAGCATGCTTTCTGTTTACGTATTGACAAAATGTGCCTGCCCTCCACTTAGCCGTCGGGCTTTGACCAAACAGGCTGTCTGCTGTGACGTGACTTAAATGGATCAGCGGAGGTTTCAAATTCTCCGGCAGCTACAGGTCTCAAAAAAGTTGGGACACTTGTAAAAAGGGGCTTTAAAAGCATCGAATTTCCAAGAGAATCAACTGAAAGAACATTTAGCAAGTAATTAAGTTAACTGTCATCTGCTGCGCAACATGATTACCGGGTACTTATAAAAGGGTTGTCATTGAGAGGCTGAGTTTCTCAGAAGTAAAGATGGCCAGAAGCTCTCCCACCTGTGAAGGCTTGCATGAAAAAAAATTTTGAATACTTTAAAAACACTGCTCCTCGACGTTAAATTGCAAAGGCATTGAAGGTCTCATCATCTTCAGTACATGACATCATCAAAAGATTCAGAGTAACTGGAAAAATCTCTGCGTGTAAGGGACTAGGCCGAAACCTTTACTGGATGCCCTTTATCTTCGGACCCTCAGATGCCACTGCATCACTCACCGGCATGATTCTTGGGATTCTGCAATAACAGAGAAAGAAAAAACATCACTGATTATACCTAGAACTGCCACAAGGTCATTTTGACCTCCATTAGTCCCAGTGCAAAAGAATGTAAATGGACTATATAGCGGCTGACTATGGAGCTAGTCAGATTGGCAGCTCAAAGCACTTGACAGTAGCCTAAATCCCTCACGTATGCCCATTTATGCAACACATTCATACACTGACGGCTACGCAAGGCAGTCAACTGCATCTTGGTTGACTGCATTTTGTTACTTTTTGAATGGTTTGCAGGCGCATATATAAGCCAGTTGCTGTCATGACGTCAGAATCAATTTGTTCTCCCATTTTGCAGGTAGAAATTGTGATTGTCACAGAGCTGTTCTTCTATTCATTTAGTTTATTTAGTAAGCTGGTTAGGATACAAGAAAAAGAAATGGATCAGAGGAAATGGATGAATGTAAGTCAGGCTTTGGCAATGTTTCAGGACATGAGTTCTTGTGAGTCAGATGGAGAAGAAATATCAGGCCTCAGTGATGCGTCTAGGTCTAGTGAATCCGACTCCGATTTTTGAAACTGAATGCGATCGTGAGCTACACGGTAAAGGTATCACAGCTGCTGGGCAAACTAAGCCTTTGATGCCAGGAAGGTCACCAAAACTGCATATTTCTTCACGTCATAATGCTTAGGTTTCACAGCATAATATCAAGTCCAAATACTTTGAAACATTTAAAATTAGCCACAATATCAAAAAAATTTGAAGTTTTAAATCTCTGACCTCTATACTATTTAATCAATGAAGAATCTTAGCAAAACACCATTTATTGTCCTCCGAATTCTGAAAGTACTTTGAAATGCTTTCACTGAGGCAAGACCTCACAGCTTTAAAGTATTACAAAGATTGGTGCATTTTTGTCAATAAAGAGGATTCAGTCATATTTCCACGTCATCCATGCCATGATGAGGGGAGACGCAGTAGCGCAGTGGAGAGCATGGGCTTGACTTGGTATGGAAAAATTCTGTGTTCAAGTCCTTGCCTTAGCCTGTGCAAAGTGTTCTCAGGTAAAACTCTTCACTTCCACACTGCCTCACTCTACCCAGGTGTACAAATGGGTACCAGCAAAATTGTCAGGGAAACTTGACTGAGAGCAGTGGGAGAACCCGAGTTGGACTAGTGTCCCATCGAGGGGGTTTAGCAATACTCCTATTTGCTTCATGTCACAGAAACCAGGGTTAAACACAGGCCTGGTGGGCCTCCAGGCATGACCTCCACGCCTGGTTATAAATAGTCTTTATTCCGTCTGAGCAGCTGCTCATTTTAAAAACAAGAAGGGCACTTGGTAGAGCTCATACCTCCGCCATGCCCACATGTAAGTATTATTGGTTCTGGATCCAGGAGAGTATCATCCAGACCAACAACAGCTGTGATTAGTTCCTCTTTTAGGGCAGATTCTATTCAGTGCTGAAATTTTATGAAAATCTGTTCATTACATAAGGACATTCCGAATATAAGACGATTCTGGATATGAGACTACTCCCCTTTCTCAAGTCATATTTTGGAAAAAATAGGGTTTTGATGACAAAATCTTGTTTTAGTCACTAAAGAATAATAATCATCGCAAAAATTTCTTTGAAAATACTGATAAAACAAACTGAAAGAAAAACCAATTTCAAAGATTGAAGGCTGTTGTTTTGCGCCATCTATTGTTGTGAACATGTATTGAGTATAGATATAAAACGCACACACTTGATGACTGTTATTGTTGGAAGCCTAGTCCACGGAAAATACGACGACCCCATTTCTCCGCTGTGACGTCTTTTTAATGGAACGGCGGAGGCGTCAAAGATAAAACAGGGTCACTTGAGCAAAAGGAGAGGAAATAGTAAACATGCCCGATGGACGAGAGATGCTAATTTACTGAGATTCCGCTGAGAAGTCACTGTTATGTCAAAGACGCAGAGTGCATCGTATGCCTGTTCCGTGGATATATAAAAAGCACCGTTGCCATAAACATATCTCCCCAGCGGGCCACGGAACGAAGTAGATTCCCAGTCCGTTGTGGAAACATATACTGGTGTACGTGCGATTAGGTAGTGATTGTTTTAAAATTTCATTTGATTTCATTTGACACACTCTTTTTACTTGAACAAAAGATTGACCGCGATTCCGTACCATGCTTTCTGTTAACGTTCTGACAAAATGTGCCAGCCCTCCATGCTTAGGGTTGGGCGTGTAAAGTCACCGAACGGGCCTTGTGGTGACGTGTCTCAAATGGAACACTCGCGGCGTCATAAATCAGACCGGGTCACTTGAGCAGAAGAAAACAAAGGAGTAAACAAGCCCGATGGATGAGAGGTTCGAATTCGCTTGGATTCTGCTGAGAAGTCGCTTTGACGTCAAAGAGCCAGAGTGCATCGAATGTTCATTTTGTTGCTATAACAACAGCACCGTTGCTATAAACAACTCTGCCCAGGGGGCCGACGGAAGAATGCTGATTCTCAGTCCGTGTCCAATGCTCATGGAAACATGTCCAGGTGTACGTGCGATTTGGCAGTGATTTTATTTTTATGAAATTAAATTTTAATAGACTCACTCGTTGTTTAAACAAAAAAATGACCGCGATTCAGTAGCATGCTTTCTGTTTACGTATTGACAAAATGTGCCTGCCCTCCACTTAGCCGTCGGGCTTTGACCAAACAGGCTGTCTGCTGTGACGTGACTTAAATGGATCAGCGGAGGTTTCAAATTCTCCGGCAGCTACAGGTCTCAAAAAAGTTGGGACACTTGTAAAAAGGGGCTTTAAAAGCATCGAATTTCCAAGAGAATCAACTGAAAGAACATTTAGCAAGTAATTAAGTTAACTGTCATCTGCTGCGCAACATGATTACCGGGTACTTATAAAAGGGTTGTCATTGAGAGGCTGAGTTTCTCAGAAGTAAAGATGGCCAGAAGCTCTCCCACCTTTGAAGGCTTGCATGAAAAAAAATTTTGAATACTTTAAAAACACTGCTCCTCGACGTTAAATTGCAAAGGCATTGAAGGTCTCATCATCTTCAGTACATGACATCATCAAAAGATTCAGAGTAACTGGAAAAATCTCTGCGTGTAAGGGACTAGGCCGAAACCTTTACTGGATGCCCTTTATCTTCGGACCCTCAGATGCCACTGCATCACTCACCGGCATGATTCTTGGGATTCTGCAATAACAGAGACAGAAAAAACATCACTGATTACACCTAGAACTGCCACAAGGTCATTTTGACCTCCATTAGTCCCAGTGCAAAAGAATGTAAATGGACTATATAGCGGCTGACTATGGAGCTAGTCAGATTGGCAGCTCAAAGCACTTGACAGTAGCCTAAATCCCTCACGTATGCCCATTTATGCAACACATTCATACACTGACGGCTACGCAAGGCAGTCAACTGCATCTTGGTTGACTGCATTTTGTTACTTTTTGAATGGTTTGCAGGCGCATATATAAGCCAGTTGCTGTCATGACGTCAGAATCAATTTGTTCTCCCATTTTGCAGGTAGAAATTGTGATTGTCACAGAGCTGTTCTTCTATTCATTTAGTTTATTTAGTAAGCTGGTTAGGATACAAGAAAAAGAAATGGATCAGAGGAAATGGATGAATGTAAGTCAGGCTTTGGCAATGCTTCAGGACATGAGTTCTTGTGAGTCAGATGGAGAAGAAATATCAGGCCTCAGTGATGCGTCTAGGTCTAGTGAATCCGACTCCGATTTTTGAAACTGAATGCGATCGTGAGCCACACGGTAAAGGTATCACAGCTGCTGGGCAAACTAAGCCTTTGATGCCAGGAAGGTCACCAAAACTGCATATTTCTTCACGTCATAATGCTTAGGTTTCACAGCATAATATCAAGTCCAAATACTTTGAAACATTTAAAATTAGCCACAATATCAAAAAAAATTTGAAGTTTTAAAGCTCTGACCTCTGTACTATTTAATCAATGAAGAATCTTAGCAAAACACCATTTATTGTCCTCCGAATTCTGAAAGTACTTTGAAATGCTTTCACTGAGGCAAGACCTCACAGCTTTAAAGTATTAGAAAGAGTGGTGCATTTTTGTCAATAAAGAGGATTCAGTCATATTTCCACGTCATCCATGCCATGATGAGGGGAGACGCAGTAGCGCAGTGGAGAGCATGGGCTTGACTTGGTATGGAAAAATTCTGTGTTCAAGTCCTTGCCTTAGCCTGTGCAAAGTGTTCTCAGGTAAAACTCTTCACTTCCACACTGCCTCACTCTACCCAGGTGTACAAATGGGGTACCAGGAAAATTGTCAGGGAAACTTGACTGAGAGCAGTGGGAGAACCCGAGTTGGACTAGTGTCCCATCGAGGGGGTTTAGCAATACTCCTATTTGCTTCATGTCACAGAAACCAGGGTTAAACACAGGCCTGGTGGGCCTCCAGGCATGACCTCCACGCCTGGTTAGAAATAGTCTTTATTCCGTCTGAGCAGCTGCTCATTTTGAAAATAAGAAGGGCACTTGGTAGAGCTCATACCTCCGCCATGCCCACATGTAAGTATTATTGGTTCTGGATCCAGGAGAGTATCATCCAGACCAACAACAGCTGTGATTAGTTCCTCTTTTAGGGCAGATTCTATTCAGTGCTGAAATTTTATGAAAATCTGTTCATTACATAAGGACATTCCGAATATAAGACGATTCTGGATATGAGACTACTCCCCTTTCTCAAGTCATATTTTGGAAAAAATAGGGTTTTGATGACAAAATCTTGTTTTAGTCACTAAAGAATAATAATCATCGCAAAAATTTCCTTGAAAATACTGATAAAACAAACTGGAAGAAAAACCAATATTAAAGATTGCAGGCTGTTGTTTTGCGCCATCTATTGTTGTGAACATGTATTGAGTATAGACATAAAACGCACACACAGGAGGACTGTTATTGTTGGAAGCCTAGTCCACGGAAAATACGACGACCCCATTTCTCCGCTGTGACGTGTCTTTAATGGAACGGCGGAGGCGTCAAAGATAAAACAGGGTCACTTGAGCAAAAGGAGAGGAAATAGTAAACATGCCCGATGGACGAGAGATGCTAATTTACTGAGATTCCGCTGAGAAGTCACTGTCATGTCAAAGACGCAGAGTGCATCGTATGCCTGATCCGTGGATATATAAAAAGCACCGTTGCCATAAACATATCTCCCCAGCGGGCAACGGAACGAAGTAGATTCCCAGTCCGTTGTGGAAACATATACTGGTGTACGTGCGATTAGGGAGTGATTGTTTTAAAATTTCATTTGATTTCATTTGACACACTCTTTTTACTTGAACAAAAGATTGACCGCGATTCCGTACCATGCTTTCTGTTAACGTTCTGACAAAATGTGCCAGCCCTCCATGCTTAGGGTTGGGCGTGTAAAGTCACCGAACAGGCCTTGTGGTGACGTGTCTCAAATGGAACACTCGAGGCGTCATAAATCAGACCGGGTCACTTGAGCAGAAGAAAACAAAGGAGTAAACAAGCCCGATGGATGAGAGGTTCGAATTCGCTTGGATTCTGCTGAGAAGTCGCTTTGACGTCAAAGAGCCAGAGTGCATCGAATGTTCATTTTGTTGCTATAACAACAGCACCGTTGCTATAAACAACTCTGCCCAGGGGGCCGACGGAAGAATGCTGATTCTCAGTCCGTGTCCAATGCTCATGGAAACATGTCCAGGTGTACGTGCGATTTGGCAGTGATTTTATTTTTATGAAATTAGATTTTAATTGACTCACTCTTTGTTTTAGCAAAAAAATGACCGCAATTCAGTTGCATGCTTTTTGTTTACGTATTGACAAAATGTGCCTGCCCTCCACTTAGCCGTCGGGCTTGTCTTGTGACCAAACAGGCTGTCTGCTGTGACGTGACTTAAATGGATCAGCGGAGGTTTCAAATTCTCCGGCAGCTACAGGTCTCAAAAAAGTTGGGACACTTGTAAAAAGGGGCTGTAAAAGCATTGAATTTCTAAGAGAATCAGCTGAAAGAACATTTAGCAAGTAATTAAGTTAACTGTCATCTGCTGCGCAACATGATAACTTATAAAAGGGTTGTCATTGAGAGGCTGAGTTTCTCCGAAGTAAAGATGGCCAGAAGCTCTCCCACCTGTGAAGGCTTGCATGAAAAAAAATGTTGAATACTTTAAAAACACTGCTCCTCGACGTTAAATTGCAAAAGCATTGAAGGTCTCATCATCTTCAGTACGTGACATCATCAAAAGATTCAGAGTAACTGGAAAAATCTCTGCGTGTAAGGGACTAGGCCGAAACCTTTACTTTTCGGACCCTCAGATGCCACTGCATCACTCACCGGCATGATTCTTGGGATTCTGCAATAACAGAGAAAGAAAAAACATCACTGATTATACCTAGAACTGCCACAAGGTCATTTTGACCTCTATTAGTCCCAGTGCAAAAGAATGTAAATGGACTATATAGCGGCTGACTATGGAGCTAGTCAGATTGGCAGCTCAAAGCACTTGACCATAGCCTAAATCCCTCACGTATGCCCATTTATGCAACACATTCATTACACTGACGGCAACGCAAGGCAGTCAACTGCATCTTGGTTGACTGCATTTTGTTACTTTTTGAATGGTGTGCAGGCGCATATATAAGCCAGTTGCTGTCATGACGTCAGAATCAATTTGTTCTCCCATTTTGCAGGTAGAAATTGTGATTGTCACAGAGCTGTTCTTCTATTCATTTAGTTTATTTAGTAAGCTGGTTAGGATACAAGAAAAAGAAATGGATCAGAGGAAATGGATGAATGTAAGTCAGACTTTGGCAATGCTTCAGGACATGAGTTCTTGTGAGTCAGATGGAGAAGAAATATCAGGGCTCAGTGATGCGTCTAGGTCTAGTGAATCCGACTCCGATTTTGAAACTGAATGCGATCGTGAGCCACACGGTAAAGGTATCACAGCTGCTGGGTAAACTAAGCCTTTGATGCCAGGAAGGTCACCAAAACTGCATATTTATTCACGTCATAATGCTTAGGTTTCACAGCATAATTTCAAGTCCAAATACTTTGAAACATTTAAAATTAGCCACAATAGCAAAAAAATTGAAGTTTTAAAGCTCTGACCTCTTTACTATTTAATCAATGACGAATCTTAGCAAAACACCATTTATTGTCCTCCGAATTCTGAAAGTACTTTGAAATGCTTTCACTGAGGCAAGACCTCACAGCTTTAAAGTATTACAAAGAGTGGTGCATTTTTGTCAATAAAGAGGATTCAGTCATATTTCCACGTCATCCATGCCATGATGAGGGGAGACGCAGTAGCGCAGTGGAGAGCATGGGCTTGACTTGGGATGGAAAAATTCTGTGTTCAAGTCCTTGCCTTAGCCTGTGCAAAGTGTTCTCAGGTAAAACTCTTCACTTCCACACTGCCTCACTCTACCCAGGTGTACAAATGGGTACCAGCAAAATTGTCAGGGAAACTTGACTGAGAGCAGTGGGAGAACCCGAGTTGGACTAGTGTCCCATCGAGGGGGTTTAGCAATACTCCTATTTGCTTCATGTCACAGAAACCAGGGTTAAACACAGGCCTGGTGGGCCTCCAGGCATGACCTCCACGCCTGGTTAGAAATAGTCTTTATTCCGTCTGAGCAGCTGCTCATTTTGAAAACAAGAAGGGCACTTGGTAGAGCTCATACCTCCGCCATGCCCACATGTAAGTATTATTGGTTCTGGATCCAGGAGAGTATCATCCAGACCAACAACAGCTGTGATTAGTTCCTCTTTTAGGGCAGATTCTATTAAGTGCTGAAATTTTATGAAAATCTGTTCATTACATAAGGACATTCCGAATATAAGACGATTCTGGATATGAGACTACTCCCCTTTCTCAAGTCATATTTTGGAAAAAATAGGGTTTTGATGACAAAATCTTGTTTTAGTCACTAAAGAATAATAATCATCGCAAAAATTTCCTTGAAAATACTGATAAAACAAACTGGAAGAAAAACCAATATTAAAGATTGCAGGCTGTTGTTTTGCGCCATCTATTGTTGTGAACATGTATTGAGTATAGACATAAAACGCACACACAGGAGGACTGTTATTGTTGGAAGCCTAGTCCACGGAAAATACGACGACCCCATTTCTCCGCTGTGACGTGTCTTTAATGGAACAGCGGAGGCGTCAAAGATAAAACAGGGTCACTTGAGCAAAAGGAGAGGAAATAGTAAACATGCCCGATGGACGAGAGATGCTAATTTACTGAGATTCCGCTGAGAAGTCACTGTCATGTCAAAGACGCAGAGTGCATCGTATGCCTGATCCGTGGATATATAAAAAGCACCGTTGCCATAAACATATCTCCCCAGCGGGCAACGGAACGAAGTAGATTCCCAGTCCGTTGTGGAAACATATACTGGTGTACGTGCGATTAGGGAGTGATTGTTTTAAAATTTCATTTGATTTCATTTGACACACTCTTTTTACTTGAACAAAAGATTGACCGCGATTCCGTACCATGCTTTCTGTTAACGTTCTGACAAAATGTGCCAGCCCTCCATGCTTAGGGTTGGGCGTGTAAAGTCACCGAACAGGCCTTGTGGTGACGTGTCTCAAATGGAACACTCGAGGCGTCATAAATCAGACCGGGTCACTTGAGCAGAAGAAAACAAAGGAGTAAACAAGCCCGATGGATGAGAGGTTCGAATTCGCTTGGATTCTGCTGAGAAGTCGCTTTGACGTCAAAGAGCCAGAGTGCATCGAATGTTCATTTTGTTGCTATAACAACAGCACCGTTGCTATAAACAACTCTGCCCAGGGGGCCGACGGAAGAATGCTGATTCTCAGTCCGTGTCCAATGCTCATGGAAACATGTCCAGGTGTACGTGCGATTTGGCAGTGATTTTATTTTTATGAAATTAGATTTTAATTGACTCACTCTTTGTTTTAGCAAAATAATGACCGCAATTCAGTTGCATGCTTTTTGTTTACGTATTGACAAAATGTGCCTGCCCTCCACTTAGCCGTCGGGCTTGTCTTGTGACCAAACAGGCTGTCTGCTGTGACGTGACTTAAATGGATCAGCGGAGGTTTCAAATTCTCCGGCAGCTACAGGTCTCAAAAAAGTTGGGACACTTGTAAAAAGGGGCTTTAAAAGCATTGAATTTCTAAGAGAATCAGCTGAAAGAACATTTAGCAAGTAATTAAGTTAACTGTCATCTGCTGCGCAACATGATAACTTATAAAAGGGTTGTCATTGAGAGGCTGAGTTTCTCCGAAGTAAAGATGGCCAGAAGCTCTCCCACCTGTGAAGGCTTGCATGAAAAAAAATGTTGAATACTTTAAAAACACTGCTCCTCGACGTTAAATTGCAAAAGCATTGAAGGTCTCATCATCTTCAGTACGTGACATCATCAAAAGATTCAGAGTAACTGGAAAAATCTCTGCGTGTAAGGGACTAGGCCGAAACCTTTACTGGATGCCCTTTAACTTCGGACCCTCAGATGCCACTGCATCACTCACCGGCATGATTCTTGGGATTCTGCAATAACAGAGAAAGAAAAAACATCACTGATTATACCTAGAACTGCCACAAGGTCATTTTGACCTCCATTAGTCCCAGTGCAAAAGAATGTAAATGGACTATATAGCGGCTGACTATGGAGCTAGTCAGATTGGCAGCTCAAAGCACTTGACCATAGCCTAAATCCCTCACGTATGCCCATTTATGCAACACATTCATTACACTGACGGCAACGCAAGGCAGTCAACTGCATCTTGGTTGACTGCATTTTGTTACTTTTTGAATGGTGTGCAGGCGCATATATAAGCCAGTTGCTGTCATGACGTCAGAATCAATTTGTTCTCCCATTTTGCAGGTAGAAATTGTGATTGTCACAGAGCTGTTCTTCTATTCATTTAGTTTATTTAGTAAGCTGGTTAGGATACAAGAAAAAGAAATGGATCAGAGGAAATGGATGAGTGTAGGTCAGACTTTGGCAATGCTTCAGGACATGAGTTCTTGTGAGTCAGATGGAGAAGAAATATCAGGGCTCAGTGATGCGTCTAGGTCTAGTGAATCCGACTCCGATTTTGAAACTGAATGCGATCGTGAGCCACACGGTAAAGGTATCACAGCTGCTGGGTAAACTAAGCCTTTGATGCCAGGAAGGTCACCAAAACTGCATATTTATTCACGTCATAATGCTTAGGTTTCACAGCATAATTTCAAGTCCAAATACTTTGAAACATTTAAAATTAGCCACAATAGCAAAAAAATTGAAGTTTTAAAGCTCTGACCTCTATACTATTTAATCAATGAAGAATCTTAGCAAAACACCATTTATTGTCCTCCGAATTCTGAAAGTACTTTGAAATGCTTTCACTGAGGCAAGACCTCACAGCTTTAAAGTATTACAAAGAGTGGTGCATTTTTGTCAATAAAGAGGATTCAGTCATATTTCCACGTCATCCATGCCATGATGAGGGGAGACGCAGTAGCGCAGTGGAGAGCATGGGCTTGACTTGGGATGGAAAAATTCTGTGTTCAAGTCCTTGCCTTAGCCTGTGCAAAGTGTTCTCAGGCAAAACTCTTCACTTCCACACTGCCTCACTCTACCCAGGTGTACAAATGGGTACCAGCAAAATTGTCAGGGAAACTTGACTGAGAGCAGTGGGAGAACCCGAGTTGGACTAGTGTCCCATCGAGGGGGTTTAGCAATACTCCTATTTGCTTCATGTCACAGAAACCAGGGTTAAACACAGGCCTGGTGGGCCTCCAGGCATGACCTCCACGCCTGGTTAGAAATAGTCTTTATTCCGTCTGAGCAGCTGCTCATTTTGAAAACAAGAAGGGCACTTGGTAGAGCTCATACCTCCGCCATGCCCACATGTAAGTATTATTGGTTCTGGATCCAGGAGAGTATCATCCAGACCAACAACAGCTGTGATTAGTTCCTCTTTTAGGGCAGATTCTATTAAGTGCTGAAATTTTATGAAAATCTGTTCATTACAAATGTGAGGGTTTACGAAATGAGCCAAGAGCGAGAACCAGATAGATGCAAAATGGAGGCTTTATTTCTGAAGGGGGAAACCCCCCAACAGAGCTGGCAACAGTACAATGTCCACAATCCACAAACAGAATCCGAAGGGCAAAATCCAAAACTGTAACCAGGGCACCAATAACACAACTCAAGGTCAGGCAAAAATGGTTCGGTACACAGGCGTGGGTTTGGTGGAGAGACAAACTCATAAGCCGTAAACAGTCCGAATCCAAATACCAGGGCAGCAAAGACAATAGACGTGGTCGGGCAAAAATAGGTCAAAACTCACGAAGGCAATCAGATCCAAAAGGGCAAACCAAAAAACAAGTGTCGGGCAATCCAGTCAGAAAGAAAATATCACGATGAGCAAGGCGAGGAACGTAGCACAAGACAAAGGAGTAAAGACGATCTGACAAGGAACTAAAAGTGCAGACACCTTATATACACATCCGGGGTGAACACATGACTAGGGTAAACAGGTGTAATCAATGACATGGGAGTGATACATGAGGGAAACTAATTACATGAATCGGGCGAATGCCGAAACGCAGACAGGGATAACGAGACATTCCTATGAACGAATAACAGCTCCGGTTAAGGAGTACTAAAGTGTATAGTCTAAAGAAAAGAGAAAGCCTGAGATATAAATGGAAACTGCAGTAGAGATAATTAGTGAAAGGCAAGGAGGGCGGAGATACAGATTGGGCGAATGCTGAGAGATCGTTAGTCTATTAGTATGTGCAGCTATACAATCTCGAGTGCAAGTTAGTCAGTTAGTATGAATATACAATGTTAATCGGGGTTAGTAATTATCGAAAACAATAAACTGTTAGTAGGGTTAGTAGATAGCATAAAGAGAGAGGAAGGAAGAAAACGAGATATGAAGAAAGATTGAAATCCCAGAAACCAGGAAATCACCCGAATGAGTGGCACGTCAGACAAGGGACCGTGGGCAAAGACCTACACAAGACAAGACAGGGTAAACGAAGTGCAGGACTAGAACCAAAAACAAGACTATAAAACATGGCAAGGCTATGAAACATGGCAAGACTAAGAAACATGGCAAAGACGTAAATAATAACAAAACAAGAAAAATAATAAAACATGAAATCAAACAACCAAAACACAATACATAATCCTAGGGATGGTCAGAGGCAGGCAGTGGTCACTTAAACACAAAAGGCATGCATGGCAAGCCAGGCACAGAACTTAAACATGGCGCTAGACAAAAGAATGGCTGAAATGCAGGATCCCAACAGAACCCCCCCCCCAACGAACGCCTCCTGGCGTTCACCTCGAATAACGTGATGCAGCATGAAAGTCTCTTATTAAAGTCTTATCCAGAATGTGTCGGGCAGGAACCCAACTGCGGTGTTCTGGTCCGTAACCCTCCCAGTCGACGAGGTACTGTAGACCTCTGCCTCGTCGACGAGAGTCCAGGAGGGCACGGACCGTGTAGACTTCGCCTCCGTCGATGATCCGGGCGGGTGGAGGGGGATCAGGTCCAGAGGACAGGTGGTGGGTTACAGCAGGTTTTACTTGTGACACATGGAAAGTTGGGTGTATACGTCGCATGGATAGGGGGAGACGGAGGCGAATGGCAGTGGGACTAAGGACCCTCTCGATAGTGAAAGGGCCCAGGTATTTGGGGAAAAGCTTACCCCCGTTACCTCTGAGGGGGATGTCCCTAGAAGACAGCCAGACCCGTTGCCCAGGTCGGTACGCCGGAGCCGCTGTGCGTTTCTTGTCGGCCAGTTCCTTCATCCGGGCGACCGATCTGAGCAGGACCTGGCGGGTGGTGACCCAGGTGCGTCTGCACCTACGGACGAACTCGCTGGCAGATGGAACAGCTACCTCCTCCTCCTGGGACGGGAACAACGGAGGCTGGTAGCCCAGGCAGGCCTTGAAGGGGGAGACGCCGGAGGCAGCAGAGGTGTGGCTGTTCAAGGCGTACTCTACCCATGGCAACTGATAACTCCAGGAGGAGGGGTTCCTAATGCAGAGACAACGCAGAACACTTTCCACACATTGGTTAGCTCGCTCGGTCTGGCCATTGGTCTGGGGATGGAAACCTGAGGATAAACTGACTGACGTGCCTAGGGCTTTAAAAAACGCTTTCCAAAAAAGTGCTGTGAACTGGGGACCACGATCGGAAGTGATGTCGGTGGGTATGCCATGAAGCCTAATGACATGTTGAATGACCAGATTGGTGGTGTCTTGAGCGGAGGGAAGTTTAGTGAGGGGAACTAAGTGAACGGCTTTGGAAAATCTGTCAACAATAGTGAGAATGGTGGTGTGGTGGTTGGATGGGGGAAGACCTGTGATGAAGTCTAGTGCAATGTGGGACCAGGGACGATGTGGTGTCGGAAGGGGCTGGAGTAAACCTTGTGGTGGTTGGTGAGAGGACTTAGCCTGGGCACAGACCGAGCAAGCTGTAACGAAACCCTGGACATCTTGGCTAAGTTCTGGCCACCAAAACCTCTGGAGGATGAAGCTCTTAGTGCGGCGAATCCCAGGGTGGCAGGACAGTCTAGATGCGTGTCCCCATTCCAGGACCTTGGGGCGCAGGGCAGCTGGAACAAATAAGCAGTTAGTGGGACACGCACTAGGGGTAGCAGCATTGGTCTGGGCATTCTTAACCTCTCTCTCTATGTCAAAACATATGGCATTGAAAAACGCTTCCTTAGGGAGGATAGTATCCTTGTTAAGTTCCTCCTCCTGGATCTCAAAACATCGGGATAGGGCATCAGGCTTCACATTCTTACTTCCAGGCCGGTAGGCAATGTGGAAGTTAAAGCGGGAGAAGAATAACGCCCACCTGGCTTGCCGCGGATTGAGTCTTTTGGCTGTCTGCAGGTACTCCAAATTCTTGTGGTCAGTCCAGACAATAAAGGGAACCTTGGATCCTTCCAGCCATTGCCTCCATTCTTCCAAGGCCAACTTCACCGCCAACAGCTCCCGGTTGCCGATGTCGTAATTTCTCTCCGCTGAGCTGAGGCGGCGAGAGAAGAAGGCACATGGATGGATTTTCCCATCCTCCGTGGACCTCTGAGACAGAATGGCTCCAGCTCCAATATTGGAGGCGTCCACCTCGACGATGAACTGGAGCTCTGGGTTGGGAATAGTGAGGATGGGTGCAGATGTGAATCTGGTCTTTAATTCTTTAAAGGCGTCCTCTGCTTTCTCCGACCAACGAAACTTGAATTTGGAGGAGGTGAGAGCAGTAAGAGGAGCCGCAACAGAACTATAGTTCCTGATGAACCGCCGGTAGAAGTTGGCAAATCCTAGGAAACGTTGGAGTGACTTACGGTCCTCTGGTCGGGGCCACTTGGTAACTGCCTCCACCTTTACTGGGTCCATGCGAATGGTGCCCGGAGAAATAATGTAACCCAAAAAGGTGGTGGTTTCAACAAAAAACTCACACTTCTCGGCCTTTACGAAAAGGCGGTTCTCCAAGAGGCGACGGAGCACTTGACGAACATGCTGAACATGGTCCTCCTGGGATTCAGAAAAAATCAGAATATCGTCAAGATAGACAAAAACAAACTTGTTTAACATGTCTCTTAAGACGTCATTGACGAGGTTTTGAAACACTGCTGGAGCGTTGGTAAGCCCGAAAGGAAGAACCAAATATTCCCAGTGCCCCGTGGGAGTGTTAAAGGCGGTCTTCCATTCGTCCCCCTCTCTGATTCGCACTAAGTGGTATGCATTCCGGAGGTCGAGCTTAGTGAAGATCTTGGCTCCTTGCAGGAGATCAAAAGCGGTGTTCATGAGGGGAAGTGGGTAGCGGTTCTTAATAGTTATCTCGTTGAGGCCACGGTAATCAATACAGGGTCTTAATGATCCATCCTTCTTAGCTACGAAGAAAAAACCCGCACCAGCAGGGGATGATGACGGGCGTATAAGGCCAGCAGCGAGAGACTCTGAGAGATACTTCTCCATAGCTTGGTTTTCTGGTCTGGAGAGTGAATAGAGTCGGCCTCTAGGGGGCATAGTACCTGGCTTCAGGTTTATGGTGCAGTCATAGGGTCGGTGAGGTGGTAAGCTGGTGGCCCGAGACTTTGAGAAAACCTCCTTGAGGTCATGGAATTCAAGAGGAACCTTTTCCAGGTCTGGAATCTCCGGCGGAGATGGGTTGTGTAGAGGGTCGAGGGCGTTGCGGAGGCATGTCAGGGAGCAGTTGGGGCTCCATCCCTTAATTTCATTCTTGCGCCAGTCGATCTCTGGTAGGTGTTTGGCCATCCATGGATGGCCCAGGACGATAGGAGCATGGGGAGAGTGTAACAGGAGGAACTGAATGGTTTCGTGGTGGTTTCCTGACACCTTGAGTTTGACGGGGCTGGTCGTATGGGTTATTTGAGCGATCCTCTGGCCGCTGAGCGAATTGGCCACTCGATCAGGGAAGATCTTCTCTGTGGGAACGCCCCATTTCCGGGCCAGCTCCACATCAATTAAATTTTCCTCCGCTCCGGTGTCCACGAGAGCCTCGGTGGATCTGCTCTCGCCCCCCCATTCCAAAGTTACAGGAACACATGTGCGATTGTTAGTTTCCTGTCCCGGCGTCACCCCTATTACTGTCGCTATGCGGGCACCAGGAGGACCTCTTCTCTTCTTTTTTTTTTCCCTGTTAGGGCACTGAGCGATAAGGTGTCCTCCCTTGCCACAGTAAAAGCAGGCCCCATCACGGCGGCGGCGATCCCTCTCCTCCACAGGAATGCGCGTACGTCCCAATTGCATGGGTTCAGGCTCAGGGGAGCGGCTGCCAGTAGGGGGTGATCGAGGCGGAGTACTCTGGGGAGCTGGATATGGTCGTCTGCGGGAAGCGAGGCGTCGGCGCTCCTCCAATCGCGAATCCACGCGAATAGCCAGGTCGACAAGGTCGTCCAAGTTCTCCGGTAATTCCCGCGACACTAGCTCATCCTTAAGTGCTTCCGATAATCCGTCAAAGAAGGCATCGTACAGAGCTCTCTGTCCCCATCTGCTGTTGGTGGCCAACGTCTGAAAATCAATGGCGTAGTCGGCTACGGGACGCCCACCTTGTCGCATGTGCAGGATCTCTCGTCCTGCCTCGTGACCCAACTTGGTGCGATCAAAGATCCGCCTCATCTCTTCACCCAGTAGACGAAAAGTCTGTACACATGGGAGATCAGCTTCCCAAGCCGCTGTAGCCCACTGCTTGGCTCTTCCCGTCAGTTGCGTGATAATGAAAGCAACTCGCGCTCTTTCGGTGGGGAAGGACGAAGGCTGCAGGCTGAAGATGAGCTCGCACTGGGTGAGAAACGCCCGACATGCTCCCGGGTTCCCGTCGTACCTCTCCGGCGGTGGTAGACGTGGCTCGCAGCTGGGTAGGGGCGGAGCGGAAGCGGGAGCAGGAGGAGTATAGGCGGTAGGCTGGGGTGACTGTAGTTGCTGCGCCTCCTGTACTGAGCGAGTGAGGTCCGCCATCTGGAGGCTCATGGTTTGCATGTGCTGCATCAGAGCACGGAGCTGACGTTCCTGAAACTCCAACTGAGTGCCCTGCTGGTGCACTGCCTCCTGCAGAGACTGGTCTGACGCTGGCTCCGTCATGGTCAGATCGTAATGTGAGGGTTTACGAAATGAGCCAAGAGCGAGAACCAGATAGATGCAAAATGGAGGCTTTATTTCTGAAGGGGGAAACCCCCCAACAGAGCTGGCAACAGTACAATGTCCACAATCCACAAACAGAATCCGAAGGGCAAAATCCAAAACTGTAACCAGGGCACCAATAACACAACTCAAGGTCAGGCAAAAATGGTTCGGTACACAGGCGTGGGTTTGGTGGAGAGACAAACTCATAAGCCGTAAACAGTCCGAATCCAAATACCAGGGCAGCAAAGACAATAGACGTGGTCGGGCAAAAATAGGTCAAAACTCACGAAGGCAATCAGATCCAAAAGGGCAAACCAAAAAACAAGTGTCGGGCAATCCAGTCAGAAAGAAAATATCACGATGAGCAAGGCGAGGAACGTAGCACAAGACAAAGGAGTAAAGACGATCTGACAAGGAACTAAAAGTGCAGACACCTTATATACACATCCGGGGTGAACACATGACTAGGGTAAACAGGTGTAATCAATGACATGGGAGTGATACATGAGGGAAACTAATTACATGAATCGGGCGAATGCCGAAACGCAGACAGGGATAACGAGACATTCCTATGAACGAATAACAGCTCCGGTTAAGGAGTACTAAAGTGTATAGTCTAAAGAAAAGAGAAAGCCTGAGATATAAATGGAAACTGCAGTAGAGATAATTAGTGAAAGGCAAGGAGGGCGGAGATACAGATTGGGCGAATGCTGAGAGATCGTTAGTCTATTAATATGTGCAGCTATACAATCTCGAGTGCAAGTTAGTCAGTTAGTATGAATATACAATGTTAATCGGGGTTAGTAATTATCGAAAACAATAAACTGTTAGTAGGGTTAGTAGATAGCATAAAGAGAGAGGAAGGAAGAAAACGAGATATGAAGAAAGATTGAAATCCCAGAAACCAGGAAATCACCCGAATGAGTGGCACGTCAGACAAGGGACCGTGGGCAAAGACCTACACAAGACAAGACAGGGTAAACGAAGTGCAGGACTAGAACCAAAAACAAGACTATAAAACATGGCAAGGCTATGAAACATGGCAAGACTAAGAAACATGGCAAAGACGTAAATAATAACAAAACAAGAAAAATAATAAAACATGAAATCAAACAACCAAAACACAATACATAATCCTAGGGATGGTCAGAGGCAGGCAGTGGTCACTTAAACACAAAAGGCATACATGGCAAGCCAGGCACAGAACTTAAACATGGCGCTAGACAAAAGAATGGCTGAAATGCAGGATCCCAACAACATAAGGACATTCCGAATATAAGACGATTCTGGATATGAGACTACTCCCCTTTCTCAAGTCATATTTTGGAAAAAATAGGGTTTTGATGACAAAATCTTGTTTTAGTCACTAAAGAATAATAATCATCGCAAAAATTTCCTTGAAAATACTGATAAAACAAACTGGAAGAAAAACCAATATTAAAGATTTCAGGCTGTTGTTTTGCGCCATCTATTGTTGTGAACATGTATTGAGTATAGACATAAAACGCACACACAGGAGGACTGTTATTGTTGGAAGCCTAGTCCACGGAAAATACGACGACCCCATTTCTCCGCTGTGACGTGTCTTTAATGGAACGGCGGAGGCGTCAAAGATAAAACAGGGTCACTTGAGCAAAAGGAGAGGAAATAGTAAACATGCCCGATGGACGAGAGATGCTAATTTACTGAGATTCCGCTGAGAAGTCACTGTTATGTCAAAGACGCAGAGTGCATCGTATGCCTGTTCCGTGGATATATAAAAAGCACCGTTGCCATAAACATATCTCCCCAGCGGGCAACGGAACGAAGTAGATTCCCAGTCCGTTGTGGAAACATATACTGGTGTACGTGCGATTAGGGAGTGATTGTTTTAAAATTTCATTTGATTTCATTTGACACACTCTTTTTACTTGAACAAAAGATTGACCGCGATTCCGTACCATGCTTTCTGTTAACGTTCTGACAAAATGTGCCAGCCCTCCATGCTTAGGGTTGGGCGTGTAAAGTCACCGAACAGGCCTTGTGGTGACGTGTCTCAAATGGAACACTCGAGGCGTCATAAATCAGACCGGGTCACTTGAGCAGAAGAAAACAAAGGAGTAAACAAGCCCGATGGATGAGAGGTTCGAATTCGCTTGGATTCTGCTGAGAAGTCGCTTTGACGTCAAAGAGCCAGAGTGCATCGAATGTTCATTTTGTTGCTATAACAACAGCACCGTTGCTATAAACAACTCTGCCCAGGGGGCCGACGGAAGAATGCTGATTCTCTGTCCGTGTCCAATGCTCATGGTAACATGTCCAGGTGTACGTGCGATTTGGCAGTGATTTTATTTTTATGAAATTAGATTTTAATTGACTCACTCTTTGTTTAAGCAAAAAAATGACCGCGATTCAGTAGCATGCTTTTTGTTTACGTATTGACAAAATGTGCCTGCCCTCCACTTAGCCGTCGGGCTTGTCTTGTGACCAAACAGGCTCTGCTGTGACGTGACTTAAATGGATCAGCGGAGGTTTCAAATTCTCCGGTAGCTACAGGTCTCAAAAAAGTTGGGACACTTGTAAAAAGGGGCTTTAAAAGCATTGAATTTCTAAGAGAATCAGCTGAAAGAACATTTAGCAAGTAATTAAGTTAACTGTCATCTGCTGCGCAACATGATTACTTATAAAAGGGTTGTCATTGAGAGGCTGAGTTTCTCCGAAGTAAAGATGGCCAGAAGCTCTCCCACCTGTGAAGGCTTGCATGAAAAAAAATGTTGAATACTTTAAAAACACTGCTCCTCGACGTTAAATTGCAAAAGCATTGAAGGTCTCATCATCTTCAGTACGTGACATCATCAAAAGATTCAGAGTAACTGGAAAAATCTCTGCGTGTAAGGGACTAGGCCGAAACCTTTACTGGATGCCCTTTAACTTCGGACCCTCAGATGCCACTGCATCACTCACCGGCATGATTCTTGGGATTCTGCAATAACAGAGAAAGAAAAAACATCACTGATTATACCTAGAACTGCCACAAGGTCATTTTGACCTCCATTAGTCCCAGTGCAAAAGAATGTAAATGGACTATATAGCGGCTGACTATGGAGCTAGTCAGATTGGCAGCTCAAAGCACTTGACCATAGCCTAAATCCCTCACGTATGCCCATTTATGCAACACATTCATTACACTGACGGCTACGCAAGGCAGTCAACTGCATCTTGGTTGACTGCATTTTGTTACTTTTTGAATGGTGTGCAGGCGCATATATAAGCCAGTTGCTGTCATGACGTCAGAATCAATTTGTTCTCCCATTTTGCAGGTAGAAATTGTGATTGTCACAGAGCTGTTCTTCTATTCATTTAGTTTATTTAGTAAGCTGGTTAGGATACAAGAAAAAGAAATGGATCAGAGGAAATGGATGAATGTAAGTCAGACTTTGGCAATGCTTCAGGACATGAGTTCTTGTGAGTCAGATGGAGAAGAAATATCAGGGCTCAGTGATGCGTCTAGGTCTAGTGAATCCGACTCCGATTTTGAAACTGAATGCGATCGTGAGCCACACGGTAAAGGTATCACAGCTGCTGGGTAAACTAAGCCTTTGATGCCAGGAAGGTCACCAAAACTGCATATTCATTCACGTCATAATGCTTAGGTTTCACAGCATAATTTCAAGTCCAAATACTTTGAAACATTTAAAATTAGCCACAATAGCAAAAAAATTGAATTTTTAAAGCTCTGACCTCTATACTATTTAATCAATGAAGAATCTTAGCAAAACACCATTTATTGTCCTCCGAATTCTGAAAGTACTTTGAAATGCTTTCACTGAGGCAAGACCTCACAGCTTTAAAGTATTACAAAGAGTGGTGCATTTTTGTCAATAAAGAGGATTCAGTCATATTTCCACGTCATCCATGCCATGATGAGGGGAGACGCAGTAGCGCAGTGGAGAGCATGGGCTTGACTTGGGATGGAAAAATTCTGTGTTCAAGTCCTTGCCTTAGCCTGTGCAAAGTGTTCTCAGGTAAAACTCTTCACTTCCACACTGCCTCACTCTACCCAGGTGTACAAATGGGTACCAGCAAAATTGTCAGGGAAACTTGACTGAGAGCAGTGGGAGAACCCGAGTTGGACTAGTGTCCCATCGAGGGGGTTTAGCAATACTCCTATTTGCTTCATGTCACAGAAACCAGGGTTAAACACAGGCCTGGTGGGCCTCCAGGCATGACCTCCACGCCTGGTTAGAAATAGTCTTTATTCCGTCTGAGCAGCTGCTCATTTTGAAAACAAGAAGGGCACTTGGTAGAGCTCATACCTCCGCCATGCCCGCATGTAAGTATTATTGGTTCTGGATCCAGGAGAGTATCATCCAGACCAACAACAGCTGTGATTAGTTCCTCTTTTAGGGCAGATTCTATTAAGTGCTGAAATTTTATGAAAATCTGTTCATTACATAAGGACATTCCGAATATAAGACGATTCTGGATATGAGACTACTCCCCTTTCTCAAGTCATATTTTGGAAAAAATAGGGTTTTGATGACAAAATCTTGTTTTAGTCACTAAAGAATAATAATCATCGCAAAAATTTCCTTGAAAATACTGATAAAACAAACTGGAAGAAAAACCAATATTAAAGATTGCAGGCTGTTGTTTTGCGCCATCTATTGTTGTGAACATGTATTGAGTATAGACATAAAACGCACACACAGGAGGACTGTTATTGTTGGAAGCCTAGTCCACGGAAAATACGACGACCCCATTTCTCCGCTGTGACGTGTCTTTAATGGAACGGCGGAGGCGTCAAAGATAAAACAGGGTCACTTGAGCAAAAGGAGAGGAAATAGTAAACATGCCCGATGGACGAGAGATGCTAATTTACTGAGATTCCGCTGAGAAGTCACTGTTATGTCAAAGACGCAGAGTGCATCGTATGCCTGTTCCGTGGATATATAAAAAGCACCGTTGCCATAAACATATCTCCCCAGCGGGCAACGGAACGAAGTAGATTCCCAGTCCGTTGTGGAAACATATACTGGTGTACGTGCGATTAGGGAGTGATTGTTTTAAAATTTCATTTGATTTCATTTGACACACTCTTTTTACTTGAACAAAAGATTGACCGCGATTCCGTACCATGCTTTCTGTTAACGTTCTGACAAAATGTGCCAGCCCTCCATGCTTAGGGTTGGGCGTGTAAAGTCACCGAACAGGCCTTGTGGTGACGTGTCTCAAATGGAACACTCGAGGCGTCATAAATCAGACCGGGTCACTTGAGCAGAAGAAAACAAAGGAGTAAACAAGCCCGATGGATGAGAGGTTCGAATTCGCTTGGATTCTGCTGAGAAGTCGCTTTGACGTCAAAGAGCCAGAGTGCATCGAATGTTCATTTTGTTGCTATAACAACAGCACCGTTGCTATAAACAACTCTGCCCAGGGGGCCGACGGAAGAATGCTGATTCTCAGTCCGTGTCCAATGCTCATGGAAACATGTCCAGGTGTACGTGCGATTTGGCAGTGATTTTATTTTTATGAAATTAGATTTTAATTGACTCACTCTTTGTTTTAGCAAAAAAATGACCGCAATTCAGTTGCATGCTTTTTGTTTACGTATTGACAAAATGTGCCTGCCCTCCACTTAGCCGTCGGGCTTGTCTTGTGACCAAACAGGCTGTCTGCTGTGACGTGACTTAAATGGATCAGTGGAGGTTTCAAATTCTCCGGCAGCTACAGGTCTCAAAGAAGTTGGGACACTTGTAAAAAGGGGCTTTAAAAGCATTGAATTTCTAAGAGAATCAGCTGAAAGAACATTTAGCAAGTAATTAAGTTAACTGTCATCTGCTGCGCAACATGATTACTTATAAAAGGGTTGTCATTGAGAGGCTGAGTTTCTCCGAAGTAAAGATGGCCAGAAGCTCTCCCACCTGTGAAGGCTTGCATGAAAAAAAATGTTGAATACTTTAAAAACACTGCTCCTCGACGTTAAATTGCAAAAGCATTGAAGGTCTCATCATCTTCAGTACGTGACATCATCAAAAGATTCAGAGTAACTGGAAAAATCTCTGCGTGTAAGGGACTAGGCCGAAACCTTTACTGGATGCCCTTTAACTTCGGACCCTCAGATGCCACTGCATCACTCACCGGCATGATTCTTGGGATTCTGCAATAACAGAGAAAGAAAAAACATCACTGATTATACCTAGAACTGCCACAAGGTCATTTTGACCTCCATTAGTCCCAGTGCAAAAGAATGTAAATGGACTATATAGCGGCTGACTATGGAGCTAGTCAGATTGGCAGCTCAAAGCACTTGACCATAGCCTAAATCCCTCACGTATGCCCATTTATGCAACACATTCATTACACTGACGGCTACGCAAGGCAGTCAACTGCATCTTGGTTGACTGCATTTTGTTACTTTTTGAATGGTGTGCAGGCGCATATATAAGCCAGTTGCTGTCATGACGTCAGAATCAATTTGTTCTCCCATTTTGCAGGTAGAAATTGTGATTGTCACAGAGCTGTTCTTCTATTCATTTAGTTTATTTAGTAAGCTGGTTAGGATACAAGAAAAAGAAATGGATCAGAGGAAATGGATGAATGTAAGTCAGACTTTGGCAATGCTTCAGGACATGAGTTCTTGTGAGTCAGATGGAGAAGAAATATCAGGGCTCAGTGATGCGTCTAGGTCTAGTGAATCCGACTCCGATTTTGAAACTGAATGCGATCGTGAGCCACACGGTAAAGGTATCACAGCTGCTGGGTAAACTAAGCCTTTGATGCCAGGAAGGTCACCAAAACTGCATATTTATTCACGTCATAATGCTTAGGTTTCACAGCATAATTTCAAGTCCAAATACTTTGAAACATTTAAAATTAGCCACAATAGCAAAAAAATTGAAGTTTTAAAGCTCTGACCTCTATACTATTTAATCAATGAAGAATCTTAGCAAAACACCATTTATTGTCCTCCGAATTCTGAAAGTACTTTGAAATGCTTTCACTGAGGCAAGACCTCACAGCTTTAAAGTATTACAAAGAGTGGTGCATTTTTGTCAATAAAGAGGATTCAGTCATATTTCCACGTCATCCATGCCATGATGAGGGGAGACGCAGTAGCGCAGTGGAGAGCATGGGCTTGACTTGGGATGGAAAAATTCTGTGTTCAAGTCCTTGCCTTAGCCTGTGCAAAGTGTTCTCAGGTAAAACTCTTCACTTCCACACTGCCTCACTCTACCCAGGTGTACAAATGGGTACCAGCAAAATTGTCAGGGAAACTTGACTGAGAGCAGTGGGAGAACCCGAGTTGGACTAGTGTCCCATCGAGGGGGTTTAGCAATACTCCTATTTGCTTCATGTCACAGAAACCAGGGTTAAACACAGGCCTGGTGGGCCTCCAGGTATGACCTCCACGCCTGGTTAGAAATAGTCTTTATTCCGTCTAAGCAGCTGCTCATTTTGAAAACAAGAAGGGCACTTGGTAGAGCTCATACCTCCGCCATGCCCACATGTAAGTATTATTGGTTCTGGATCCAGGAGAGTATCATCCAGACCAACAACAGCTGTGATTAGTTCCTCTTTTAGGGCAGATTCTATTCAGTGCTGAAATTTTATGAAAATCTGTTCATTACATAAGGACATTCCGAATATAAGACGATTCTGGATATGGGACTACTCCCCTTTCTCAAGTCATATTTTGGAAAAAATAGGGTTTTGATGACAAAATCTTGTTTTAGTCACTAAAGAATAATAATCATCGCAAAAATTTCTTTGAAAATACTGATAAAACAAACTGGAAGAAAAACCAATATTAAAGATTGCAGGCTGTTGTTTAGCGCCATCTATTGTTGTGAACATGTATTGAGTATAGACATAAAACGCACACACAGGAGGACTGTTATTGTTGGAAGCCTAGTCCACGGAAAAGACGACGACCCCATTTCTCCGCTGTGACGTGTCTTTAATGGAACGGCGGAGGCGTCAAAGATAAAACAGGGTCACTTGAGCAAAAGGAGAGGAAATAGTAAACATGCCCGATGGACGAGAGATGCTAATTTACTGAGATTCTGCTGAGAAGTCACTGTTATGTCAAAGACGCAGAGTGCATCGTATGCCTGTTCCGTGGATATATAAAAAGCACCGTTGCCATAAACATATCTCCCCAGCGGGCCACGGAACGAAGTAGATTCCCAGTCCGTTGTGGAAACATATACTGGTGTACGTGCGATTAGGTAGTGATTGTTTTAAAATTTCATTTGATTTCATTTGACACACTCTTTTTACTTGAACAAAAGATTGACCGCGATTCCGTACCATGCTTTCTGTTAACGTTCTGACAAAATGTGCCAGCCCTCCATGCTTAGGGTCGGGCGTGTAAAGTCACCGAACAGGCCTTGTGGTGACGTGTCTCAAATGGAACACTCGAGGCGTCATAAATCAGACCGGGTCACTTGAGCAGAAGAAAACAAAGGAGTAAACAAGCCCGATGGATGAGAGGTTCGAATTCGCTTGGATTCTGCTGAGAAGTCGCTTTGACGTCAAAGAGCCAGAGTGCATCGAGTGTTCATTTTGTTGCTATAACAACAGCACCGTTGCTATAAACAACTCTGCCCAGGGGGCCGACGGAAGAATGCTGATTCTCAGTCCGTGTCCAATGCTCATGGAAACATGTCCAGGTGTACGTGCGATTTGGCAGTGATTTTATTTTTATGAAATTAGATTTTAATTGACTCACTCTTTGTTTTAGCAAAGAAATGACCGCAATTCAGTTGCATGCTTTTTGTTTACGTATTGACAAAATGTGCCTGCCCTCCACTTAGCCGTCGGGCTTGTCTTGTGACCAAACAGGCTCTGCTGTGACGTGACTTAAATGGATCAGCGGAGGTTTCAAATTCTCCGGCAGCTACAGGTCTCAAAAAAGTTGGGACACTTGTAAAAAGGGGCTTTAAAAGCATTGAATTTCTAAGAGAATCAGCTGAAAGAACATTTAGCAAGTAATTAAGTTAACTGTCATCTGCTGCGCAACATGATTACTTATAAAAGGGTTGTCATTGAGAGGCTGAGTTTCTCCGAAGTAAAGATGGCCAGAAGCTCTCCCACCTGTGAAGGCTTGCATGAAAAAAAATGTTGAATACTTTAAAAACACTGCTCCTCGACGTTAAATTGCAAAAGCATTGAAGGTCTCATCATCTTCAGTACGTGACATCATCAAAAGATTCAGAGTAACTGGAAAAATCTCTGCGTGTAAGGGACTAGGCCGAAACCTTTACTGGATGCCCTTTAACTTCGGACCCTCAGATGCCACTGCATCACTCACCGGCATGATTCTTGGGATTCTGCAATAACAGAGAAAGAAAAAACATCACTGATTATACCTAGAACTGCCACAAGGTCATTTTGACCTCCATTAGTCCCAGTGCAAAAGAATGTAAATGGACTATATAGCGGCTGACTATGGAGCTAGTCAGATTGGCAGCTCAAAGCACTTGACCATAGCCTAAATCCCTCACGTATGCCCATTTATGCAACACATTCATTACACTGACGGCTACGCAAGGCAGTCAACTGCATCTTGGTTGACTGCATTTTGTTACTTTTTGAATGGTGTGCAGGCGCATATATAAGCCAGTTGCTGTCATGACGTCAGAATCAATTTGTTCTCCCATTTTGCAGGTAGAAATTGTGATTGTCACAGAGCTGTTCTTCTATTCATTTAGTTTATTTAGTAAGCTGGTTAGGATACAAGAAAAAGAAATGGATCAGAGGAAATGGATGAATGTAAGTCAGACTTTGGCAATGCTTCAGGACATGAGTTCTTGTGAGTCAGATGGAGAAGAAATATCAGGGCTCAGTGATGCGTCTAGGTCTAGTGAATCCGACTCCGATTTTGAAACTGAATGCGATCGTGAGCCACACGGTAAAGGTATCACAGCTGCTGGGTAAACTAAGCCTTTGATGCCAGGAAGGTCACCAAAACTGCATATTTATTCACGTCATAATGCTTAGGTTTCACAGCATAATTTCAAGTCCAAATACTTTGAAACATTTAAAATTAGCCACAATAGCAAAAAAATTGAAGTTTTAAAGCTCTGACCTCTATACTATTTAATCAATGAAGAATCTTAGCAAAACACCATTTATTGTCCTCCGAATTCTGAAAGTACTTTGAAATGCTTTCACTGAGGCAAGACCTCACAGCTTTAAAGTATTACAAAGAGTGGTGCATTTTTGTCAATAAAGAGGATTCAGTCATATTTCCACGTCATCCATGCCATGATGAGGGGAGACGCAGTAGCGCAGTGGAGAGCATGGGCTTGACTTGGGATGGAAAAATTCTGTGTTCAAGTCCTTGCCTTAGCCTGTGCAAAGTGTTCTCAGGTAAAACTCTTCACTTCCACACTGCCTCACTCTACCCAGGTGTACAAATGGGTACCAGCAAAATTGTCAGGGAAACTTGACTGAGAGCAGTGGGAGAACCCGAGTTGGACTAGTGTCCCATCGAGGGGGTTTAGCAATACTCCTATTTGCTTCATGTCACAGAAACCAGGGTTAAACACAGGCCTGGTGGGCCTCCAGGTATGACCTCCACGCCTGGTTAGAAATAGTCTTTATTCCGTCTAAGCAGCTGCTCATTTTGAAAACAAGAAGGGCACTTGGTAGAGCTCATACCTCCGCCATGCCCACATGTAAGTATTATTGGTTCTGGATCCAGGAGAGTATCATCCAGACCAACAACAGCTGTGATTAGTTCCTCTTTTAGGGCAGATTCTATTCAGTGCTGAAATTTTATGAAAATCTGTTCATTACATAAGGACATTCCGAATATAAGACGATTCTGGATATGGGACTACTCCCCTTTCTCAAGTCATATTTTGGAAAAAATAGGGTTTTGATGACAAAATCTTGTTTTAGTCACTAAAGAATAATAATCATCGCAAAAATTTCTTTGAAAATACTGATAAAACAAACTGGAAGAAAAACCAATATTAAAGATTGCAGGCTGTTGTTTAGCGCCATCTATTGTTGTGAACATGTATTGAGTATAGACATAAAACGCACACACAGGAGGACTGTTATTGTTGGAAGCCTAGTCCACGGAAAAGACGACGACCCCATTTCTCCGCTGTGACGTGTCTTTAATGGAACGGCGGAGGCGTCAAAGATAAAACAGGGTCACTTGAGCAAAAGGAGAGGAAATAGTAAACATGCCCGATGGACGAGAGATGCTAATTTACTGAGATTCTGCTGAGAAGTCACTGTTATGTCAAAGACGCAGAGTGCATCGTATGCCTGTTCCGTGGATATATAAAAAGCACCGTTGCCATAAACATATCTCCCCAGCGGGCCACGGAACGAAGTAGATTCCCAGTCCGTTGTGGAAACATATACTGGTGTACGTGCGATTAGGTAGTGATTGTTTTAAAATTTCATTTGATTTCATTTGACACACTCTTTTTACTTGAACAAAAGATTGACCGCGATTCCGTACCATGCTTTCTGTTAACGTTCTGACAAAACGTGCCAGCCCTCCATGCTTAGGGTCGGGCGTGTAAAGTCACCGAACAGGCCTTGTGGTGACGTGTCTCAAATGGAACACTCGAGGCGTCATAAATCAGACCGGGTCACTTGAGCAGAAGAAAACAAAGGAGTAAACAAGCCCGATGGATGAGAGGTTCGAATTCGCTTGGATTCTGCTGAGAAGTCGCTTTGACGTCAAAGAGCCAGAGTGCATCGAGTGTTCATTTTGTTGCCATAACAACAGCACCGTTGCTATAAACAACTCTGCCCAGGGGGCCGACGGAAGAATGCTGATTCTCAGTCCGTGTCCAATGCTCATGGAAACATGTCCAGGTGTACGTGCGATTTGGCAGTGATTTTATTTTTATGAAATTAGATTTTAATTGACTCACTCTTTGTTTTAGCAAAAAAATGACCGCAATTCAGTTGCATGCTTTTTGTTTACGTATTGACAAAATGTGCCTGCCCTCCACTTAGCCGTCGGGCTTGTCTTGTGACCAAACAGGCTCTGCTGTGACGTGACTTAAATGGATCAGCGGAGGTTTCAAATTCTCCGGCAGCTACAGGTCTCAAAAAAGTTGGGACACTTGTAAAAAGGGGCTTTAAAAGCATTGAATTTCTAAGAGAATCAGCTGAAAGAACATTTAGCAAGTAATTAAGTTAACTGTCATCTGCTGCGCAACATGATTACTTATAAAAGGGTTGTCATTGAGAGGCTGAGTTTCTCCGAAGTAAAGATGGCCAGAAGCTCTCCCACCTGTGAAGGCTTGCATGAAAAAAAATGTTGAATACTTTAAAAACACTGCTCCTCGACGTTAAATTGCAAAAGCATTGAAGGTCTCATCATCTTCAGTACGTGACATCATCAAAAGATTCAGAGTAACTGGAAAAATCTCTGCGTGTAAGGGACTAGGCCGAAACCTTTACTGGATGCCCTTTAACTTCGGACCCTCAGATGCCACTGCATCACTCACCGGCATGATTCTTGGGATTCTGCAATAACAGAGAAAGAAAAAACATCACTGATTATACCTAGAACTGCCACAAGGTCATTTTGACCTCCATTACTCCCAGTGCAAAAGAATGTAAATGGACTATATAGCGGCTGACTATGGAGCTAGTCAGATTGGCAGCTCAAAGCACTTGACCATAGCCTAAATCCCTCACGTATGCCCATTTATGCAACACATTCATTACACTGACGGCAACGCAAGGCAGTCAACTGCATCTTGGTTGACTGCATTTTGTTACTTTTTGAATGGTGTGCAGGCGCATATATAAGCCAGTTGCTGTCATGACGTCAGAATCAATTTGTTCTCCCATTTTGCAGGTAGAAATTGTGATTGTCACAGAGCTGTTCTTCTATTCATTTAGTTTATTTAGTAAGCTGGTTAGGATACAAGAAAAAGAAATGGATCAGAGGAAATGGATGAATGTAAGTCAGACTTTGGCAATGCTTCAGGACATGAGTTCTTGTGAGTCAGATGGAGAAGAAATATCAGGGCTCAGTGATGCGTCTAGGTCTAGTGAATCCGACTCCGATTTTGAAACTGAATGCGATCGTGAGCCACACGGTAAAGGTATCACAGCTGCTGGGCAAACTAAGCCTTTGATGCCAGGAAGGTCACCAAAACTGCATATTTATTCACGTCATAATGCTTAGGTTTCACAGCATAATTTCAAGTCCAAATACTTTGAAACATTTAAAATTAGCCACAATAGCAAAAAAATTGAAGTTTTAAAGCTCTGACCTCTATACTATTTAATCAATGAAGAATCTTAGCAAAACACCATTTATTGTCCTCCGAATTCTGAAAGTACTTTGTAATGCTTTCACTGAGGCAAGACCTCACAGCTTTAAAGTATTACAAAGAGTGGTGCATTTTTGTCAATAAAGAGGATTCAGTCATATTTCCACGTCATCCATGCCATGATGAGGGGAGACGCAGTAGCGCAGTGGAGAGCATGGGCTTGACTTGGGATGGAAAGATTCTGTGTTCAAGTCCTTGCCTTAGCCTGTGCAAAGTGTTCTCAGGCAAAACTCTTCACTTCCACACTGCCTCACTCTACCCAGGTGTACAAATGGGTCCCAGCAAAATTGTCAGGGAAACTTGACTGAGAGCAGTGGGAGAACACGAGTTGGACTAGTGTCCCATCGAGGGGGTTTAGCAATACTCCTATTTGCTTCATGTCACAGAAACCAGGGTTAAACACAGGCCTGATGGGCCTCCAGGCATGACCTCCACGCCTGGTTAGAAATAGTCTTTATTCCGTCTGAGCAGCTGCTCATTTTGAAAACAAGAAGGGCACTTGGTAGAGCTCATACCTCCGCCAAGCCCACATGTAAGTATTATTGGTTCTGGATCCAGGAGAGGATCATCCAGACCAACAACAGCAGTGATTAGTTCCTCTTTTAGGGCAGATTCTATTCAGTGCTGAAATTTTCTGAAAATCTGTTCATTACATAAGGACATACCGAATTGTTCCGAATATAAGACGATTCTGGATATGAGACTACTCCCCTTTCTCAAGTCATATTTTGGAAAAAATAGGGTTTTGATGACAAAATCTTGTTTTAGTCTCTAAAGAATAATAATCATCGCAAAAATTTCTTTGAAAATACTGATAAAACAAACTGAAAGAAAAACCAAAATAAAAGATTGCAGGCTGTTGTTTTGCGCCATCTATTGTTGTGAACATGTATTGAGTTTAGACTATAAAACGCGCACACAGGATGACTGTTATTGTTAGAAGCCTAGTCCACGGAAAATACGACGACCCCATTTCTCCGCTGTGACGTGTCTTTAATGGAACGGCGGAGGCGTCAAAGATAAAACAGGGTCACTTGAGCAAAAGGAGAGGAAAGAGTAAACATGCCCGTTGGACGAGAGATGCTAATTTACTGAGATTCCGCAGAGAAGTCACTGTTATGTCAAAGACGCAGACTGCATCGTATGCCTGTTCCGTGGATATGTAAAAAGCGCCGTTGCCATAAACATATCTCCCCAGCGGGCCACAGTACGAAGTAGATTCCCAGTCCGTCGTGGCAACATATACTGGTGTACGTGCGATTAGGTAGTGATTGTTTTTAAATTTCATTTGATTTCATTTGACACACTCTTTTTACTTGAACAAAAGATTGACCGCGATTCCGTACCATGCTTTCTGTTAACGTTCTGACAAAATGTGGCAGCCCTCCATGCTTAGGGTCGGGCGTGTAAAGTCACCGAACAGGCCTTGTGGTGACGTGTCTTAAATGGAACACTGGAGGCGTCATAAATCAGACCGGGTCACTTGAGCAGAAGAAAACAAAGGAGTAAACAAGCCCGATGGATGAGAGGTTCGAATTCTCTTGGATTCTGCTGAGAAGTCGCTTTGACGTCAAAGAGCCAGAGTGCATCGAATGTTCATTTTGTTGCTATAACAACAGCACCGTTGCTATAAACAACTCTGCCCAGGGAGCCGACGGAAGAATGCTGATTCTCAGTCCGTGTCCAATGCTCATGGAAAGATGTCCAGGAGTACATGCGATTTGGCAGTGATTTTATTTTTATGAAATTAGATTTTAATTGACTCACTCTTTGTTTAAACAAAAAAAAAAAAATGACCGCGATTCAGTAGCATGCTTTCTGTTTACGTATTGACAAAATGTGCCTGCCCTCCACTTAGCCGTCGGCCTTGTCTTGTGACCAAACAGGCTCTGCTGTGACGTGACTTAAATGGATCAGCGGAGGTTTCAAATTCTCCGGCAGCTACAGGTCTCAAAAAAGTTGGGACACTTGTAAAAAGGGGCTTTAAAAGCATTGAATTTCTAAGAGAATCAGCTGAAAGAACATTTAGCAAGTAATTAAGTTAACTGTCATCTGCTGCGCAACATGATTACTTATAAAAGGGTTGTCATTGAGAGGCTGAGTTTCTCAGAAGTAAAGATGGCCAGAAGCTCTCCCACCTGTGAAGGCTTGCATAAAAAAAATGTTGAATACTTTAAAAACACTGCTCCTCGACGTTAAATTGCAAAGGCATTGAAGGTCTCATCATCTTCAGTACATGACATCATCAAAAGATTCAGAGTAACTGGAAAAATCTCTGCCTGTAAGGGACTAGGCCGAGACCCCTACTGGATGCCCTTTATCTTGGGACCCTCAGATGCCACTGCCTCACTCACCGGCATGATTCTTGGGATTCTGCAATAATAGAGAAAGAAAAAACATCACTGATTATACCTAGAACTGCCACAAGGTCATTTTGACCTCCATTAGTCCCAGTGCAAAAGAATGTAAATGGACTATATAGGGGCTGACTATGGAGCTAGTCAGATTGGCAGCTCAAAGCACTTGACAGTAGCCTAATACCTCACGTATGCCCATTTATGCAACACATTCATACACTGACGGCTACGCAAGGCAGTCAACTGCATCTTGGTTGACTGCATTTTGTTGCTTTTTGAATGGTGTGCAGGCGCATATATAAGCCAGTTGCTGTCATGACGTCAGAATCAATTTGTTCTCCCATTTTGCAGGTAGAAATTGTGATTGTCACAGAGCTGTTCTTCTATTCATTTAGTTTATTTAGTAAGCTGGTTAGGATACCCGAAAAAGAAATGGATCAGAGGAAATGGATGAATGTAAGTCAGGCTTTGGCAAAGCTTCAGGACATGAGTTCTTGTGAGTCAGATGGAGAAGAAATATCAGGGCTCAGTGATGCTTCTAGGTCTAGTGAATCCGACTCCGATTTTGAAACTGAATGCGATCGTGAGCCACACGGTAAAGGTATCACAGCTGCTGGGCAAACTAAGCCTTTGATGCCAGGAAGGTCACCAAAACTGGATATTTATTCACGTCATAATGCTTAGGTTTCACAGCATAATTTCAAGTCCAAATACTTTGAAACATTTAAAATTAGCCACAATAGCCAACAAATTGAAGCTTTAAAGCTCTGACCTCTATACTATTTAATCAATGAAGAATCTTAGCAAAACACCATTTATTGTCCTCCGAATTCTGAAAGTACTTTGAAATGCTTTCACTGAGGCAACACCTCACAGCTTAAAAGTATTACAAAGAGTGGTGCATTTTTGTCAATAAAGAGGATGCAGTCATATTTCCACGTCATCCATGCCATGATGAAGGGAGACGCAGTAGCGCAGTGGAGAGCATGGGCTTGACTTGGGATGGAAAGATTCTGTGTTCAAGTCTTTGCCTTAGCCTGTGCAAAGTGTTCTCAGGCAAAACTCTTCACTTCCACACTGCCTCACTCTACCCAGGTGTACAAATGGGTCCCAGCAAAATTGTCAGGGAAACTTGACTGAGAGCAGTGGGAGAACACGAGTTGGACTAGTGTCCCATCGAGGGGGTTTAGCAATACTCCTATTTGCTTCATGTCACAGAAACCAGGGTTAAACACAGGCCTGGTGGGCCTCCAGGCATGACCTCCACGCCTGGTTAGAAATAGTCTTTATTCCGTCTGAGCAGCTGCTCATTTTGAAAACAAGAAGGGCACTTGGTAGAGCTCATACCTCCGCCAAGCCCACATGTAAGTATTATTGGTTCTGGATCCAGGAGAGGATCATCCAGACCAACAACAGCAGTGATTAGTTCCTCTTTTAGGGCAGATTCTATTCAGTGCTGAAATTTTCTGAAAATCTGTTCATTACATAAGGACATACCGAATTGTTCCGAATATAAGACGATTCTGGATATGAGACTACTCCCCTTTCTCAAGTCATATTTTGGAAAAAATAGGGTTTTGATGACAAAATCTTGTTTTAGTCTCTAAAGAATAATAATCATCGCAAAAATTTCTTTGAAAATACTGATAAAACAAACTGAAAGAAAAACCAATATAAAAGATTGCAGGCTGTTGTTTTGCGCCATCTATTGTTGTGAACATGTATTGAGTTTAGACTATAAAACGCGCACACAGGATGACTGTTATTGTTAGAAGCCTAGTCCACGGAAAATACGACGACCCCATTTCTCCGCTGTGACGTGTCTTTAATGGAACGGCGGAGGCGTCAAAGATAAAACAGGGTCACTTGAGCAAAAGGAGAGGAAAGAGTAAACATGCCCGTTGGACGAGAGATGCTAATTTACTGAGATTCCGCAGAGAAGTCACTGTTATGTCAAAGACGCAGACTGCATCGTATGCCTGTTCCGTGGATATGTAAAAAGCGCCGTTGCCATAAACATATCTCCCCAGCGGGCCACAGTACGAAGTAGATTCCCAGTCCGTTGTGGAAACATATACTGGTGTACGTGCGATTAGGTAGTGATTGTTTTTAAATTTCATTTGATTTCATTTGACACACTCTTTTTACTTGAACAAAAGATTGACCGCGATTCCGTACCATGCTTTCTGTTAACGTTCTGACAAAATGTGGCAGCCCTCCATGCTTAGGGTCGGACGTGTAAAGTCACCGAACAGGCCTTGTGGTGACGTGTCTTAAATGGAACACTGGAGGCGTCATAAATCAGACCGGGTCACTTGAGCAGAAGAAAACAAAGGAGTAAACAAGCCCGATGGATGAGAGGTTCGAATTCTCTTGGATTCTGCTGAGAAGTCGCTTTGACGTCAAAGAGCCAGAGTGCATCGAATGTTCATTTTGTTGCTATAACAACAGCACCGTTGCTATAAACAACTCTGCCTAGGGAGCCGACGGAAGAATGCTGATTCTCAGTCTGTGTCCAATGCTCATGGAAAGATGTCCAGGAGTACATGCGATTTGGCAGTGATTTTATTTTTATGAAATTAGATTTTAATTGACTCACTCTTTGTTTAAACAAAAAAAAAAAATGACCGCGATTCAGTAGCATGCTTTCTGTTTACGTACTGACAAAATGTGCCTGCCCTCCACTTAGCCGTCGGCCTTGTCTTGTGACCAAACAGGCTCTGCTGTGACGTGACTTAAATGGATCAGCGGAGGTTTCAAATTCTCCGGCAGCTACAGGTCTCAAAAAAGTTGGGACACTTGTAAAAAGGGGCTTTAAAAGCATTGAATTTCTAAGAGAATCAGCTGAAAGAACATTTAGCAAGTAATTAAGTTAACTGTCATCTGCTGCGCAACATGATTACTTATAAAAGGGTTGTCATTGAGAGGCTGAGTTTCTCAGAAGTAAAGATGGCCAGAAGCTCTCCCACCTGTGAAGGCTTGCATAAAAAAAATGTTGAATACTTTAAAAACACTGCTCCTCGATGTTAAATTGCAAAGGCATTGAAGGTCTCATCATCTTCAGTACATGACATCATCAAAAGATTCAAAAATCTCTGCCTGTAAGGGACTAGGCCGAGACCTTTACTGGATGCCCTTTATCTTGGGACCCTCAGATGCCACTGCATCACTCACCGGCATGATTCTTGGGATTCTGCAATAATAGAGAAAGAAAAAACATCACTGATTATACCTAGAACTGCCACAAGGTCATTTTGACCTCCATTAGTCCCAGTGCAAAAGAATGTAAATGGACTATATAGGGGCTGACTATGGAGCTAGTCAGATTGGCAGCTCAAAGCACTTGACAGTAGCCTAATACCTCACGTATGCCCATTTATGCAACACATTCATACACTGACGGCTACGCAAGGCAGTCAACTGCATCTTGGTTGACTGCATTTTGTTACTTTTTGAATGGTGTGCAGGCGCATATATAAGCCAGTTGCTGTCATGACGTCAGAATCAATTTGTTCTCCCATTTTGCAGGTAGAAATTGTGATTGTCACAGAGCTGTTCTTCTATTCATTTAGTTTATTTAGTAAGCTGGTTAGGATACCAGAAAAAGAAATGGATCAGAGGAAATGGATGAATGTAAGTCAGGCTTTGGCAAAGCTTCAGGACATGAGTTCTTGTGAGTCAGATGGAGAAGAAATATCAGGGCTCAGTGATGCTTCTAGGTCTAGTGAATCCGACTCCGATTTTGAAACTGAATGCGATCGTGAGCCACACGGTAAAGGTATCACAGCTGCTGGGCAAACTAAGCCTTTGATGCCAGGAAGGTCACCAAAACTGGATATTTATTCACGTCATAATGCTTAGGTTTCACAGCATAATTTCAAGTCCAAATACTTTGAAACATTTAAAATTAGCCACAATAGCCAACAAATTGAAGCTTTAAAGCTCTGACCTCTATACTATTTAATCAATGAAGAATCTTAGCAAAACACCATTTATTGTCCTCCGAATTCTGAAAGTACTTTGAAATGCTTTCACTGAGGCAACACCTCACAGCTTAAAAGTATTACAAAGAGTGGTGCATTTTTGTCAATAAAGAGGATGCAGTCATATTTCCACGTCATCCATGCCATGATGAAGGGAGACGCAGTAGCGCAGTGGAGAGCATGGGCTTGACTTGGGATGGAAAGATTCTGTGTTCAAGTCCTTGCCTTAGCCTGTGCAAAGTGTTCTCAGGCAAAACTCTTCACTTCCACACTGCCTCACTCTACCCAGGTGTACAAATGGGTCCCAGCAAAATTGTCAGGGAAACTTGACTGAGAGCAGTGGGAGAACCCGAGTTGGACTAGTGTCCCATCGAGGGGGTTTAGCAATACTCCTATTTGCTTCATGTCACAGAAACCAGGGTTAAACACAGGCCTGATGGGCCTCCAGGCATGACCTCCACGCCTGGTTAGAAATAGTCTTTATTCCGTCTGAGCAGCTGCTCATTTTGAAAACAAGAAGGGCACTTGGTAGAGCTCATACCTCCGCCAAGCCCACATGTAAGTATTATTGGTTCTGGATCCAGGAGAGGATCATCCAGACCAACAACAGCAGTGATTAGTTCCTCTTTTAGGGCAGATTCTATTCAGTGCTGAAATTTTCTGAAAATCTGTTCATTACATAAGGACATACCGAATTGTTCCGAATATAAGACGATTCTGGATATGAGACTACTCCCCTTTCTCAAGTCATATTTTGGAAAAAATAGGGTTTTGATGACAAAATCTTGTTTTAGTCTCTAAAGAATAATAATCATCGCAAAAATTTCTTTGAAAATACTGATAAAACAAACTGAAAGAAAAACCAATATAAAAGATTGCAGGCTGTTGTTTTGCGCCATCTATTGTTGTGAACATGTATTGAGTTTAGACTATAAAACGCGCACACAGGATGACTGTTATTGTTAGAAGCCTAGTCCACGGAAAATACGACGACCCCATTTCTCCGCTGTGACGTGTCTTTAATGGAACGGCGGAGGCGTCAAAGATAAAACAGGGTCACTTGAGCAAAAGGAGAGGAAAGAGTAAACATGCCCGTTGGACGAGAGATGCTAATTTACTGAGATTCCGCAGAGAAGTCACTGTTATGTCAAAGACGCAGACTGCATCGTATGCCTGTTCCGTGGATATGTAAAAAGCGCCGTTGCCATAAACATATCTCCCCAGCGGGCCACAGTACGAAGTAGATTCCCAGCCCGTCGTGGAAACATATACTGGTGTACGTGCGATTAGGTAGTGATTGTTTTTAAATTTCATTTGATTTCATTTGACACACTCTTTTTACTTGAACAAAAGATTGACCGCGATTCCGTACCATGCTTTCTGTTAACGTTCTGACAAAATGTGGCAGCCCTCCATGCTTAGGGTCGGGCGTGTAAAGTCACCGAACAGGCCTTGTGGTGACGTGTCTTAAATGGAACACTGGAGGCGTCATAAATCAGACCGGGTCACTTGAGCAGAAGAAAACAAAGGAGTAAACAAGCCCGATGGATGAGAGGTTCGAATTCTCTTGGATTCTGCTGAGAAGTCGCTTTGACGTCAAAGAGCCAGAGTGCATCGAATGTTCATTTTGTTGCTATAACAACAGCACCGTTGCTATAAACAACTCTGCCCAGGGAGCCGACGGAAGAATGCTGATTCTCAGTCCGTGTCCAATGCTCATGGAAAGATGTCCAGGAGTACATGCGATTTGGCAGTGATTTTATTTTTATGAAATTAGATTTTAATTGACTCACTCTTTGTTTAAACAAAAAAAAAAAAATGACCGCGATTCAGTAGCATGCTTTCTGTTTACGTACTGACAAAATGTGCCTGCCCTCCACTTAGCCGTCGGCCTTGTCTTGTGACCAAACAGGCTCTGCTGTGACGTGACTTAAATGGATCAGCGGAGGTTTCAAATTCTCCGGCAGCTACAGGTCTCAAAAAAGTTGGGACACTTGTAAAAAGGGGCTTTAAAAGCATTGAATTTCTAAGAGAATCAGCTGAAAGAACATTTAGCAAGTAATTAAGTTAACTGTCATCTGCTGCGCAACATGATTACTTATAAAAGGGTTGTCATTGAGAGGCTGAGTTTCTCAGAAGTAAAGATGGCCAGAAGCTCTCCCACCTGTGAAGGCTTGCATAAAAAAAATGTTGAATACTTAAAAAACACTGCTCCTCGACGTTAAATTGCAAAGGCATTGAAGGTCTCATCATCTTCAGTACATGACATCATCAAAAGATTCAGAGTAACTGGAAAAATATCTGCCTGTAAGGGACTAGGCCGAGACCTTTACTGGATGCCCTTTATCTTGGGACCCTCAGATGCCACTGCATCACTCACCGGCATGATTCTTGGGATTCTGCAATAATAGAGAAAGAAAAAACATCACTGATTATACCTAGAACTGCCACAAGGTCATTTTGACCTCCATTAGTCCCAGTGCAAAAGAATGTAAATGGACTATATAGGGGCTGACTATGGAGCTAGTCAGATTGGCAGCTCAAAGCACTTGACAGTAGCCTAATACCTCACGTATGCCCATTTATGCAACACATTCATACACTGACGGCTACGCAAGGCAGTCAACTGCATCTTGGTTGACTGCATTTTGTTACTTTTTGAATGGTGTGCAGGCGCATATATAAGCCAGTTGCTGTCATGACGTCAGAATCAATTTGTTCTCCCATTTTGCAGGTAGAAATTGTGATTGTCACAGAGCTGTTCTTCTATTCATTTAGTTTATTTAGTAAGCTGGTTAGGATACCAGAAAAAGAAATGGATCAGAGGAAATGGATGAATGTAAGTCAGGCTTTGGCAAAGCTTCAGGACATGAGTTCTTGTGAGTCAGATGGAGAAGAAATATCAGGGCTCAGTGATGCTTCTAGGTCTAGTGAATCCGACTCCGATTTTGAAACTGAATGCGATCGTGAGCCACACGGTAAAGGTATCACAGCTGCTGGGCAAACTAAGCCTTTGATGCCAGGAAGGTCACCAAAACTGGATATTTATTCACGTCATAATGCTTAGGTTTCACAGCATAATTTCAAGTCCAAATACTTTGAAACATTTAAAATTAGCCACAATAGCCAACAAATTGAAGCTTTAAAGCTCTGACCTCTATACTATTTAATCAATGAAGAATCTTAGCAAAACACCATTTATTGTCCTCCGAATTCTGAAAGTACTTTGAAATGCTTTCACTGAGGCAACACCTCACAGCTTAAAAGTATTACAAAGAGTGGTGCATTTTTGTCAATAAAGAGGATGCAGTCATATTTCCACGTCATCCATGCCATGATGAAGGGAGACGCAGTAGCGCAGTGGAGAGCATGGGCTTGACTTGGGATGGAAAGATTCTGTGTTCAAGTCCTTGCCTTAGCCTGTGCAAAGTGTTCTCAGGCAAAACTCTTCACTTCCACACTGCCTCACTCTACCCAGGTGTACAAATGGGTCCCAGCAAAATTGTCAGGGAAACTTGACTGAGAGCAGTGGGAGAACCCGAGTTGGACTAGTGTCCCATCGAGGGGGTTTAGCAATACTCCTATTTGCTTCATGTCACAGAAACCAGGGTTAAACACAGGCCTGATGGGCCTCCAGGCATGACCTCCACGCCTGGTTAGAAATAGTCTTTATTCCGTCTGAGCAGCTGCTCATTTTGAAAACAAGAAGGGCACTTGGTAGAGCTCATACCTCCGCCAAGCCCACATGTAAGTATTATTGGTTCTGGATCCAGGAGAGGATCATCCAGACCAACAACAGCAGTGATTAGTTCCTCTTTTAGGGCAGATTCTATTCAGTGCTGAAATTTTCTGAAAATCTGTTCATTACATAAGGACATACCGAATTGTTCCGAATATAAGACGATTCTGGATATGAGACTCAAGTCATATTTTGGAAAAAATAGGGTTTTGATGACAAAATCTTGTTTTAGTCTCTAAAGAATAATAATCATCGCAAAAATTTCTTTGAAAATACTGATAAAACAAACTGAAAGAAAAACCAATATAAAAGATTGCAGGCTGTTGTTTTGCGCCATCTATTGTTGTGAACATGTATTGAGTTTAGACTATAAAACGCGCACACAGGATGACTGTTATTGTTAGAAGCCTAGTCCACGGAAAATACGACGACCCCATTTCTCCGCTGTGACGTGTCTTTAATGGAACGGCGGAGGCGTCAAAGATAAAACAGGGTCACTTGAGCAAAAGGAGAGGAAAGAGTAAACATGCCCGTTGGACGAGAGATGCTAATTTACTGAGATTCCGCAGAGAAGTCACTGTTATGTCAAAGACGCAGACTGCATCGTATGCCTGTTCCGTGGATATGTAAAAAGCGCCGTTGCCATAAACATATCTCCCCAGCGGGCCACAGTACGAAGTAGATTCCCAGTCCGTCGTGGAAACATATACTGGTGTACGTGCGATTAGGTAGTGATTGTTTTTAAATTTCATTTGATTTCATTTGACACACTCTTTTTACTTGAACAAAAGATTGACCGCGATTCCGTACCATGCTTTCTGTTAACGTTCTGACAAAATGTGGCAGCCCTCCATGCTTAGGGTCGGGCGTGTAAAGTCACCGAACAGGCCTTGTGGTGACGTGTCTTAAATGGAACACTGGAGGCGTCATAAATCAGACCGGGTCACTTGAGCAGAAGAAAACAAAGGAGTAAACAAGCCCGATGGATGAGAGGTTCGAATTCTCTTGGATTCTGCTGAGAAGTCGCTTTGACGTCAAAGAGCCAGAGTGCATCGAATGTTCATTTTGTTGCTATAACAACAGCACCGTTGCTATAAACAACTCTGCCCAGGGAGCCGACGGAAGAATGCTGATTCTCAGTCCGTGTCCAATGCTCATGGAAAGATGTCCAGGAGTACATGCGATTTGGCAGTGATTTTGTTTTTATGAAATTAGATTTTAATTGACTCACTCTTTGTTTAAACAAAAAAAAAAAAAAATGACCGCGATTCAGTAGCATGCTTTCTGTTTACGTATTGACAAAATGTGCCTGCCCTCCACTTAGCCGTCGGCCTTGTCTTGTGACCAAACAGGCTCTGCTGTGACGTGACTTAAATGGATCAGCGGAGGTTTCAAATTCTCCGGCAGCTACAGGTCACAAAAAAGTTGGGACACTTGTAAAAAGGGGCTTTAAAAGCATTGAATTTCTTAGAGAATCAGCTGAAAGAACATTTAGCAAGTAATTAAGTTAACTGTCATCTGCTGCGCAACATGATTACTTATAAAAGGGTTGTCATTGAGAGGCTGAGTTTCTCAGAAGTAAAGATGGCCAGAAGCTCTCCCACCTGTGAAGGCTTGCATAAAAAAAATGTTGAATACTTTAAAAACACTGCTCCTCGACGTTAAATTGCAAAGGCATTGAAGGTCTCATCATCTTCAGTACATGACATCATCAAAAGATTCAGAGTAACTGGAAAAATCTCTGCCTGTAAGGGACTAGGCCGAGACCTTTACTGGATGCCCTTTATCTTGGGACCCTCAGATGCCACTGCATCACTCACCGGCATGATTCTTGGGATTCTGCAATAATAGAGAAAGAAAAAACATCACTGATTATACCTAGAACTGCCACAAGGTCATTTTGACCTCCATTAGTCCCAGTGCAAAAGAATGTAAATGGACTATATAGGGGCTGACTATGGAGCTAGTCAGATTGGCAGCTCAAAGCACTTGACAGTAGCCTAATACCTCACGTATGCCCATTTATGCAACACATTCATACACTGACGGCTACGCAAGGCAGTCAACTGCATCTTGGTTGACTGCATTTTGTTACTTTTTGAATGGTGTGCAGGCGCATATATAAGCCAGTTGCTGTCATGACGTCAGAATCAATTTGTTCTCCCATTTTGCAGGTAGAAATTGTGATTGTCACAGAGCTGTTCTTCTATTCATTTAGTTTATTTAGTAAGCTGGTTAGGATACCAGAAAAAGAAATGGATCAGAGGAAATGGATGAATGTAAGTCAGGCTTTGGCAAAGCTTCAGGACATGAGTTCTTGTGAGTCAGATGGAGAAGAAATATCAGGGCTCAGTGATGCTTCTAGGTCTAGTGAATCCGACTCCGATTTTGAAACTGAATGCGATCGTGAGCCACACGGTAAAGGTATCACAGCTGCTGGGCAAACTAAGCCTTTGATGCCAGGAAGGTCACCAAAACTGGATATTTATTCACGTCATAATGCTTAGGTTTCACAGCATAATTTCAAGTCCAAATACTTTGAAACATTTAAAATTAGCCACAATAGCCAACAAATTGAAGCTTTAAAGCTCTGACCTCTATACTATTTAATCAATGAAGAATCTTAGCAAAACACCATTTATTGTCCTCCGAATTCTGAAAGTACTTTGAAATGCTTTCACTGAGGCAACACCTCACAGCTTAAAAGTATTACAAAGAGTGGTGCATTTTTGTCAATAAAGAGGATGCAGTCATATTTCCACGTCATCCATGCCATGATGAAGGGAGACGCAGTAGCGCAGTGGAGAGCATGGGCTTGACTTGGGATGGAAAGATTCTGTGTTCAAGTCCTTGCCTTAGCCTGTGCAAAGTGTTCTCAGGCAAAACTCTTCACTTCCACACTGCCTCACTCTACCCAGGTGTACAAATGGGTCCCAGCAAAATTGTCAGGGAAACTTGACTGAGAGCAGTGGGAGAACCCGAGTTGGACTAGTGTCCCATCGAGGGGGTTTAGCAATACTCCTATTTGCTTCATGTCACAGAAACCAGGGTTAAACACAGGCCTGATGGGCCTCCAGGCATGACCTCCACGCCTGGTTAGAAATAGTCTTTATTCCGTCTGAGCAGCTGCTCATTTTGAAAACAAGAAGGGCACTTGGTAGAGCTCATACCTCCGCCAAGCCCACATGTAAGTATTATTGGTTCTGGATCCAGGAGAGGATCATCCAGACCAACAACAGCAGTGATTAGTTCCTCTTTTAGGGCAGATTCTATTCAGTGCTGAAATTTTCTGAAAATCTGTTCATTACATAAGGACATACCGAATTGTTCCGAATATAAGACGATTCTGGATATGAGACTCAAGTCATATTTTGGAAAAAATAGGGTTTTGATGACAAAATCTTGTTTTAGTCTCTAAAGAATAATAATCATCGCAAAAATTTCTTTGAAAATACTGATAAAACAAACTGAAAGAAAAACCAATATAAAAGATTGCAGGCTGTTGTTTTGCGCCATCTATTGTTGTGAACATGTATTGAGTTTAGACTATAAAACGCGCACACAGGATGACTGTTATTGTTAGAAGCCTAGTCCACGGAAAATACGACGACCCCATTTCTCCGCTGTGACGTGTCTTTAATGGAACGGCGGAGGCGTCAAAGATAAAACAGGGTCACTTGAGCAAAAGGAGAGGAAAGAGTAAACATGCCCGTTGGACGAGAGATGCTAATTTACTGAGATTCCGCAGAGAAGTCACTGTTATGTCAAAGACGCAGACTGCATCGTATGCCTGTTCCGTGGATATGTAAAAAGCGCCGTTGCCATAAACATATCTCCCCAGCGGGCCACAGTACGAAGTAGATTCCCAGTCCGTCGTGGAAACATATACTGGTGTACGTGCGATTAGGTAGTGATTGTTTTTAAATTTCATTTGATTTCATTTGACACACTCTTTTTACTTGAACAAAAGATTGACCGCGATTCCGTACCATGCTTTCTGTTAACGTTCTGACAAAATGTGGCAGCCCTCCATGCTTAGGGTCGGGCGTGTAAAGTCACCGAACAGGCCTTGTGGTGACGTGTCTTAAATGGAACACTGGAGGCGTCATAAATCAGACCGGGTCACTTGAGCAGAAGAAAACAAAGGAGTAAACAAGCCCGATGGATGAGAGGTTCGAATTCTCTTGGATTCTGCTGAGAAGTCGCTTTGACGTCAAAGAGCCAGAGTGCATCGAATGTTCATTTTGTTGCTATAACAACAGCACCGTTGCTATAAACAACTCTGCCCAGGGAGCCGACGGAAGAATGCTGATTCTCAGTCCGTGTCCAATGCTCATGGAAAGATGTCCAGGAGTACATGCGATTTGGCAGTGATTTTGTTTTTATGAAATTAGATTTTAATTGACTCACTCTTTGTTTAAACAAAAAAAAAAAAAAATGACCGCGATTCAGTAGCATGCTTTCTGTTTACGTATTGACAAAATGTGCCTGCCCTCCACTTAGCCGTCGGCCTTGTCTTGTGACCAAACAGGCTCTGCTGTGACGTGACTTAAATGGATCAGCGGAGGTTTCAAATTCTCCGGCAGCTACAGGTCACAAAAAAGTTGGGACACTTGTAAAAAGGGGCTTTAAAAGCATTGAATTTCTTAGAGAATCAGCTGAAAGAACATTTAGCAAGTAATTAAGTTAACTGTCATCTGCTGCGCAACATGATTACTTATAAAAGGGTTGTCATTGAGAGGCTGAGTTTCTCAGAAGTAAAGATGGCCAGAAGCTCTCCCACCTGTGAAGGCTTGCATAAAAAAAATGTTGAATACTTTAAAAACACTGCTCCTCGACGTTAAATTGCAAAGGCATTGAAGGTCTCATCATCTTCAGTACATGACATCATCAAAAGATTCAGAGTAACTGGAAAAATCTCTGCCTGTAAGGGACTAGGCCGAGACCTTTACTGGATGCCCTTTATCTTGGGACCCTCAGATGCCACTGCATCACTCACCGGCATGATTCTTGGGATTCTGCAATAATAGAGAAAGAAAAAACATCACTGATTATACCTAGAACTGCCACAAGGTCATTTTGACCTCCATTAGTCCCAGTGCAAAAGAATGTAAATGGACTATATAGGGGCTGACTATGGAGCTAGTCAGATTGGCAGCTCAAAGCACTTGACAGTAGCCTAATACCTCACGTATGCCCATTTATGCAACACATTCATACACTGACGGCTACGCAAGGCAGTCAACTGCATCTTGGTTGACTGCATTTTGTTACTTTTTGAATGGTGTGCAGGCGCATATATAAGCCAGTTGCTGTCATGACGTCAGAATCAATTTGTTCTCCCATTTTGCAGGTAGAAATTGTGATTGTCACAGAGCTGTTCTTCTATTCATTTAGTTTATTTAGTAAGCTGGTTAGGATACCAGAAAAAGAAATGGATCAGAGGAAATGGATGAATGTAAGTCAGGCTTTGGCAAAGCTTCAGGACATGAGTTCTTGTGAGTCAGATGGAGAAGAAATATCAGGGCTCAGTGATGCTTCTAGGTCTAGTGAATCCGACTCCGATTTTGAAACTGAATGCGATCGTGAGCCACACGGTAAAGGTATCACAGCTGCTGGGCAAACTAAGCCTTTGATGCCAGGAAGGTCACCAAAACTGGATATTTATTCACGTCATAATGCTTAGGTTTCACAGCATAATTTCAAGTCCAAATACTTTGAAACATTTAAAATTAGCCACAATAGCCAACAAATTGAAGCTTTAAAGCTCTGACCTCTATACTATTTAATCAATGAAGAATCTTAGCAAAACACCATTTATTGTCCTCCGAATTCTGAAAGTACTTTGAAATGCTTTCACTGAGGCAACACCTCACAGCTTAAAAGTATTACAAAGAGTGGTGCATTTTTGTCAATAAAGAGGATGCAGTCATATTTCCACGTCATCCATGCCATGATGAAGGGAGACGCAGTAGCGCAGTGGAGAGCATGGGCTTGACTTGGGATGGAAAGATTCTGTGTTCAAGTCCTTGCCTTAGCCTGTGCAAAGTGTTCTCAGGCAAAACTCTTCACTTCCACACTGCCTCACTCTACCCAGGTGTACAAATGGGTCCCAGCAAAATTGTCAGGGAAACTTGACTGAGAGCAGTGGGAGAACCCGAGTTGGACTAGTGTCCCATCGAGGGGGTTTAGCAATACTCCTATTTGCTTCATGTCACAGAAACCAGGGTTAAACACAGGCCTGATGGGCCTCCAGGCATGACCTCCACGCCTGGTTAGAAATAGTCTTTATTCCGTCTGAGCAGCTGCTCATTTTGAAAACAAGAAGGGCACTTGGTAGAGCTCATACCTCCGCCAAGCCCACATGTAAGTATTATTGGTTCTGGATCCAGGAGAGGATCATCCAGACCAACAACAGCAGTGATTAGTTCCTCTTTTAGGGCAGATTCTATTCAGTGCTGAAATTTTCTGAAAATCTGTTCATTACATAAGGACATACCGAATTGTTCCGAATATAAGACGATTCTGGATATGAGACTACTCCCCTTTCTCAAGTCATATTTTGGAAAAAATAGGGTTTTGATGACAAAATCTTGTTTTAGTCTCTAAAGAATAATAATCATCGCAAAAATTTCTTTGAAAATACTGATAAAACAAACTGAAAGAAAAACCAATATAAAAGATTGCAGGCTGTTGTTTTGCGCCATCTATTGTTGTGAACATGTATTGAGTTTAGACTATAAAACGCGCACACAGGATGACTGTTATTGTTAGAAGCCTAGTCCACGGAAAATACGACGACCCCATTTCTCCGCTGTGACGTGTCTTTAATGGAACGGCGGAGGCGTCAAAGATAAAACAGGGTCACTTGAGCAAAAGGAGAGGAAAGAGTAAACATGCCCGTTGGACGAGAGATGCTAATTTACTGAGATTCCGCAGAGAAGTCACTGTTATGTCAAAGACGCAGACTGCATCGTATGCCTGTTCCGTGGATATGTAAAAAGCGCCGTTGCCATAAACATATCTCCCCAGCGGGCCACAGTACGAAGTAGATTCCCAGTCCGTCGTGGAAACATATACTGGTGTACGTGCGATTAGGTAGTGATTGTTTTTAAATTTCATTTGATTTCATTTGACACACTCTTTTTACTTGAACAAAAGATTGACCGCGATTCCGTACCATGCTTTCTGTTAACGTTCTGACAAAATGTGGCAGCCCTCCATGCTTAGGGTCGGGCGTGTAAAGTCACCGAACAGGCCTTGTGGTGACGTGTCTTAAATGGAACACTGGAGGCGTCATAAATCAGACCGGGTCACTTGAGCAGAAGAAAACAAAGGAGTAAACAAGCCCGATGGATGAGAGGTTCGAATTCTCTTGGATTCTGCTGAGAAGTCGCTTTGACGTCAAAGAGCCAGAGTGCATCGAATGTTCATTTTGTTGCTATAACAACAGCACCGTTGCTATAAACAACTCTGCCCAGGGAGCCGACGGAAGAATGCTGATTCTCAGTCCGTGTCCAATGCTCATGGAAAGATGTCCAGGAGTACATGCGATTTGGCAGTGATTTTATTTTTATGAAATTAGATTTTAATTGACTCACTCTTTGTTTAAACAAAAAAAAAAAAAATGACCGCGATTCAGTAGCATGCTTTCTGTTTACGTATTGACAAAATGTGCCTGCCCTCCACTTAGCCGTCGGCCTTGTCTTGTGACCAAACAGGCTCTGCTGTGACGTGACTTAAATGGATCAGCGGAGGTTTCAAATTCTCCGGCAGCTACAGGTCTCAAAAAAGTTGGGACACTTGTAAAAAGGGGCTTTAAAAGCATTGAATTTCTAAGAGAATCAGCTGAAAGAACATTTAGCAAGTAATTAAGTTAACTGTCATCTGCTGCGCAACATGATTACTTATAAAAGGGTTGTCATTGAGAGGCTGAGTTTCTCAGAAGTAAAGATGGCCAGAAGCTCTCCCACCTGTGAAGGCTTGCATAAAAAAAATGTTGAATACTTTAAAAACACTGCTCCTCGACGTTAAATTGCAAAGGCATTGAAGGTCTCATCATCTTCAGTACATGACATCATCAAAAGATTCAGAGTAACTGGAAAAATCTCTGCCTGTAAGGGACTAGGCCGAGACCTTTACTGGATGCCCTTTATCTTGGGACCCTCAGATGCCACTGCATCACTCACCGGCATGATTCTTGGGATTCTGCAATAATAGAGAAAGAAAAAACATCACTGATTATACCTAGAACTGCCACAAGGTCATTTTGACCTCCATTAGTCCCAGTGCAAAAGAATGTAAATGGACTATATAGGGGCTGACTATGGAGCTAGTCAGATTGGCAGCTCAAAGCACTTGACAGTAGCCTAATACCTCACGTATGCCCATTTATGCAACACATTCATACACTGACGGCTACGCAAGGCAGTCAACTGCATCTTGGTTGACTGCATTTTGTTACTTTTTGAATGGTGTGCAGGCGCATATATAAGCCAGTTGCTGTCATGACGTCAGAATCAATTTGTTCTCCCATTTTGCAGGTAGAAATTGTGATTGTCACAGAGCTGTTCTTCTATTCATTTAGTTTATTTAGTAAGCTGGTTAGGATACCAGAAAAAGAAATGGATCAGAGGAAATGGATGAATGTAAGTCAGGCTTTGGCAAAGCTTCAGGACATGAGTTCTTGTGAGTCAGATGGAGAAGAAATATCAGGGCTCAGTGATGCTTCTAGGTCTAGTGAATCCGACTCCGATTTTGAAACTGAATGCGATCGTGAGCCACACGGTAAAGGTATCACAGCTGCTGGGCAAACTAAGCCTTTGATGCCAGGAAGGTCACCAAAACTGGATATTTATTCACGTCATAATGCTTAGGTTTCACAGCATAATTTCAAGTCCAAATACTTTGAAACATTTAAAATTAGCCACAATAGCCAACAAATTGAAGCTTTAAAGCTCTGACCTCTATACTATTTAATCAATGAAGAATCTTAGCAAAACACCATTTATTGTCCTCCGAATTCTGAAAGTACTTTGAAATGCTTTCACTGAGGCAACACCTCACAGCTTAAAAGTATTACAAAGAGTGGTGCATTTTTGTCAATAAAGAGGATGCAGTCATATTTCCACGTCATCCATGCCATGATGAAGGGAGACGCAGTAGCGCAGTGGAGAGCATGGGCTTGACTTGGGATGGAAAGATTCTGTGTTCAAGTCCTTGCCTTAGCCTGTGCAAAGTGTTCTCAGGCAAAACTCTTCACTTCCACACTGCCTCACTCTACCCAGGTGTACAAATGGGTCCCAGCAAAATTGTCAGGGAAACTTGACTGAGAGCAGTGGGAGAACCCGAGTTGGACTAGTGTCCCATCGAGGGGGTTTAGCAATACTCCTATTTGCTTCATGTCACAGAAACCAGGGTTAAACACAGGCCTGATGGGCCTCCAGGCATGACCTCCACGCCTGGTTAGAAATAGTCTTTATTCCGTCTGAGCAGCTGCTCATTTTGAAAACAAGAAGGGCACTTGGTAGAGCTCATACCTCCGCCAAGCCCACATGTAAGTATTATTGGTTCTGGATCCAGGAGAGGATCATCCAGACCAACAACAGCAGTGATTAGTTCCTCTTTTAGGGCAGATTCTATTCAGTGCTGAAATTTTCTGAAAATCTGTTCATTACATAAGGACATACCGAATTGTTCCGAATATAAGACGATTCTGGATATGAGACTACTCCCCTTTCTCAAGTCATATTTTGGAAAAAATAGGGTTTTGATGACAAAATCTTGTTTTAGTCTCTAAAGAATAATAATCATCGCAAAAATTTCTTTGAAAATACTGATAAAACAAACTGAAAGAAAAACCAATATAAAAGATTGCAGGCTGTTGTTTTGCGCCATCTATTGTTGTGAACATGTATTGAGTTTAGACTATAAAACGCGCACACAGGATGACTGTTATTGTTAGAAGCCTAGTCCACGGAAAATACGACGACCCCATTTCTCCGCTGTGACGTGTCTTTAATGGAACGGCGGAGGCGTCAAAGATAAAACAGGGTCACTTGAGCAAAAGGAGAGGAAAGAGTAAACATGCCCGTTGGACGAGAGATGCTAATTTACTGAGATTCCGCAGAGAAGTCACTGTTATGTCAAAGACGCAGACTGCATCGTATGCCTGTTCCGTGGATATGTAAAAAGCGCCGTTGCCATAAACATATCTCCCCAGCGGGCCACAGTACGAAGTAGATTCCCAGTCCGTCGTGGAAACATATACTGGTGTACGTGCGATTAGGTAGTGATTGTTTTTAAATTTCATTTGATTTCATTTGACACACTCTTTTTACTTGAACAAAAGATTGACCGCGATTCCGTACCATGCTTTCTGTTAACGTTCTGACAAAATGTGGCAGCCCTCCATGCTTAGGGTCGGGCGTGTAAAGTCACCGAACAGGCCTTGTGGTGACGTGTCTTAAATGGAACACTGGAGGCGTCATAAATCAGACCGGGTCACTTGAGCAGAAGAAAACAAAGGAGTAAACAAGCCCGATGGATGAGAGGTTCGAATTCTCTTGGATTCTGCTGAGAAGTCGCTTTGACGTCAAAGAGCCAGAGTGCATCGAATGTTCATTTTGTTGCTATAACAACAGCACCGTTGCTATAAACAACTCTGCCCAGGGAGCCGACGGAAGAATGCTGATTCTCAGTCCGTGTCCAATGCTCATGGAAAGATGTCCAGGAGTACATGCGATTTGGCAGTGATTTTATTTTTATGAAATTAGATTTTAATTGACTCACTCTTTGTTTAAACAAAAAAAAAAAAAAATGACCGCGATTCAGTAGCATGCTTTCTGTTTACGTATTGACAAAATGTGCCTGCCCTCCACTTAGCCGTCGGCCTTGTCTTGTGACCAAACAGGCTCTGCTGTGACGTGACTTAAATGGATCAGCGGAGGTTTCAAATTCTCCGGCAGCTACAGGTCTCAAAAAAGTTGGGACACTTGTAAAAAGGGGCTTTAAAAGCATTGAATTTCTAAGAGAATCAGCTGAAAGAACATTTAGCAAGTAATTAAGTTAACTGTCATCTGCTGCGCAACATGATTACTTATAAAAGGGTTGTCATTGAGAGGCTGAGTTTCTCAGAAGTAAAGATGGCCAGAAGCTCTCCCACCTGTGAAGGCTTGCATAAAAAAAATGTTGAATACTTTAAAAACACTGCTCCTCGACGTTAAATTGCAAAGGCATTGAAGGTCTCATCATCTTCAGTACATGACATCATCAAAAGATTCAGAGTAACTGGAAAAATCTCTGCCTGTAAGGGACTAGGCCGAGACCTTTACTGGATGCCCTTTATCTTGGGACCCTCAGATGCCACTGCATCACTCACCGGCATGATTCTTGGGATTCTGCAATAATAGAGAAAGAAAAAACATCACTGATTATACCTAGAACTGCCACAAGGTCATTTTGACCTCCATTAGTCCCAGTGCAAAAGAATGTAAATGGACTATATAGGGGCTGACTATGGAGCTAGTCAGATTGGCAGCTCAAAGCACTTGACAGTAGCCTAATACCTCACGTATGCCCATTTATGCAACACATTCATACACTGACGGCTACGCAAGGCAGTCAACTGCATCTTGGTTGACTGCATTTTGTTACTTTTTGAATGGTGTGCAGGCGCATATATAAGCCAGTTGCTGTCATGACGTCAGAATCAATTTGTTCTCCCATTTTGCAGGTAGAAATTGTGATTGTCACAGAGCTGTTCTTCTATTCATTTAGTTTATTTAGTAAGCTGGTTAGGATACCAGAAAAAGAAATGGATCAGAGGAAATGGATGAATGTAACAGGCTTTGGCAAAGCTTCAGGACATGAGTTCTTGTGAGTCAGATGGAGAAGAAATATCAGGGCTCAGTGATGCTTCTAGGTCTAGTGAATCCGACTCCGATTTTGAAACTGAATGCGATCGTGAGCCACACGGTAAAGGTATCACAGCTGCTGGGCAAACTAAGCCTTTGATGCCAGGAAGGTCACCAAAACTGGATATTTATTCACGTCATAATGCTTAGGTTTCACAGCATAATTTCAAGTCCAAATACTTTGAAACATTTAAAATTAGCCACAATAGCCAACAAATTGAAGCTTTAAAGCTCTGACCTCTATACTATTTAATCAATGAAGAATCTTAGCAAAACACCATTTATTGTCCTCCGAATTCTGAAAGTACTTTGAAATGCTTTCACTGAGGCAACACCTCACAGCTTAAAAGTATTACAAAGAGTGGTGCATTTTTGTCAATAAAGAGGATGCAGTCATATTTCCACGTCATCCATGCCATGATGAAGGGAGACGCAGTAGCGCAGTGGAGAGCATGGGCTTGACTTGGGATGGAAAGATTCTGTGTTCAAGTCCTTGCCTTAGCCTGTGCAAAGTGTTCTCAGGCAAAACTCTTCACTTCCACACTGCCTCACTCTACCCAGGTGTACAAATGGGTCCCAGCAAAATTGTCAGGGAAACTTGACTGAGAGCAGTGGGAGAACCCGAGTTGGACTAGTGTCCCATCGAGGGGGTTTAGCAATACTCCTATTTGCTTCATGTCACAGAAACCAGGGTTAAACACAGGCCTGATGGGCCTCCAGGCATGACCTCCACGCCTGGTTAGAAATAGTCTTTATTCCGTCTGAGCAGCTGCTCATTTTGAAAACAAGAAGGGCACTTGGTAGAGCTCATACCTCCGCCAAGCCCACATGTAAGTATTATTGGTTCTGGATCCAGGAGAGGATCATCCAGACCAACAACAGCAGTGATTAGTTCCTCTTTTAGGGCAGATTCTATTCAGTGCTGAAATTTTCTGAAAATCTGTTCATTACATAAGGACATACCGAATTGTTCCGAATATAAGACGATTCTGGATATGAGACTCAAGTCATATTTTGGAAAAAATAGGGTTTTGATGACAAAATCTTGTTTTAGTCTCTAAAGAATAATAATCATCGCAAAAATTTCTTTGAAAATACTGATAAAACAAACTGAAAGAAAAACCAATATAAAAGATTGCAGGCTGTTGTTTTGCGCCATCTATTGTTGTGAACATGTATTGAGTTTAGACTATAAAACGCGCACACAGGATGACTGTTATTGTTAGAAGCCTAGTCCACGGAAAATACGACGACCCCATTTCTCCGCTGTGACGTGTCTTTAATGGAACGGCGGAGGCGTCAAAGATAAAACAGGGTCACTTGAGCAAAAGGAGAGGAAAGAGTAAACATGCCCGTTGGACGAGAGATGCTAATTTACTGAGATTCCGCAGAGAAGTCACTGTTATGTCAAAGACGCAGACTGCATCGTATGCCTGTTCCGTGGATATGTAAAAAGCGCCGTTGCCATAAACATATCTCCCCAGCGGGCCACAGTACGAAGTAGATTCCCAGTCCGTCGTGGAAACATATACTGGTGTACGTGCGATTAGGTAGTGATTGTTTTTAAATTTCATTTGATTTCATTTGACACACTCTTTTTACTTGAACAAAAGATTGACCGCGATTCCGTACCATGCTTTCTGTTAACGTTCTGACAAAATGTGGCAGCCCTCCATGCTTAGGGTCGGGCGTGTAAAGTCACCGAACAGGCCTTGTGGTGACGTGTCTTAAATGGAACACTGGAGGCGTCATAAATCAGACCGGGTCACTTGAGCAGAAGAAAACAAAGGAGTAAACAAGCCCGATGGATGAGAGGTTCGAATTCTCTTGGATTCTGCTGAGAAGTCGCTTTGACGTCAAAGAGCCAGAGTGCATCGAATGTTCATTTTGTTGCTATAACAACAGCACCGTTGCTATAAACAACTCTGCCCAGGGAGCCGACGGAAGAATGCTGATTCTCAGTCCGTGTCCAATGCTCATGGAAAGATGTCCAGGAGTACATGCGATTTGGCAGTGATTTTGTTTTTATGAAATTAGATTTTAATTGACTCACTCTTTGTTTAAACAAAAAAAAAAAAAAATGACCGCGATTCAGTAGCATGCTTTCTGTTTACGTATTGACAAAATGTGCCTGCCCTCCACTTAGCCGTCGGCCTTGTCTTGTGACCAAACAGGCTCTGCTGTGACGTGACTTAAATGGATCAGCGGAGGTTTCAAATTCTCCGGCAGCTACAGGTCACAAAAAAGTTGGGACACTTGTAAAAAGGGGCTTTAAAAGCATTGAATTTCTTAGAGAATCAGCTGAAAGAACATTTAGCAAGTAATTAAGTTAACTGTCATCTGCTGCGCAACATGATTACTTATAAAAGGGTTGTCATTGAGAGGCTGAGTTTCTCAGAAGTAAAGATGGCCAGAAGCTCTCCCACCTGTGAAGGCTTGCATAAAAAAAATGTTGAATACTTTAAAAACACTGCTCCTCGATGTTAAATTGCAAAGGCATTGAAGGTCTCATCATCTTCAGTACATGACATCATCAAAAGATTCAGAGTAACTGGAAAAATCTCTGCCTGTAAGGGACTAGGCCGAGACCTTTACTGGATGCCCTTTATCTTGGGACCCTCAGATGCCACTGCATCACTCACCGGCATGATTCTTGGGATTCTGCAATAATAGAGAAAGAAAAAACATCACTGATTATACCTAGAACTGCCACAAGGTCATTTTGACCTCCATTAGTCCCAGTGCAAAAGAATGTAAATGGACTATATAGGGGCTGACTATGGAGCTAGTCAGATTGGCAGCTCAAAGCACTTGACAGTAGCCTAATACCTCACGTATGCCCATTTATGCAACACATTCATACACTGACGGCTACGCAAGGCAGTCAACTGCATCTTGGTTGACTGCATTTTGTTACTTTTTGAATGGTGTGCAGGCGCATATATAAGCCAGTTGCTGTCATGACGTCAGAATCAATTTGTTCTCCCATTTTGCAGGTAGAAATTGTGATTGTCACAGAGCTGTTCTTCTATTCATTTAGTTTATTTAGTAAGCTGGTTAGGATACCAGAAAAAGAAATGGATCAGAGGAAATGGATGAATGTAAGTCAGGCTTTGGCAAAGCTTCAGGACATGAGTTCTTGTGAGTCAGATGGAGAAGAAATATCAGGGCTCAGTGATGCTTCTAGGTCTAGTGAATCCGACTCCGATTTTGAAACTGAATGCGATCGTGAGCCACACGGTAAAGGTATCACAGCTGCTGGGCAAACTAAGCCTTTGATGCCAGGAAGGTCACCAAAACTGGATATTTATTCACGTCATAATGCTTAGGTTTCACAGCATAATTTCAAGTCCAAATACTTTGAAACATTTAAAATTAGCCACAATAGCCAACAAATTGAAGCTTTAAAGCTCTGACCTCTATACTATTTAATCAATGAAGAATCTTAGCAAAACACCATTTATTGTCCTCCGAATTCTGAAAGTACTTTGAAATGCTTTCACTGAGGCAACACCTCACAGCTTAAAAGTATTACAAAGAGTGGTGCATTTTTGTCAATAAAGAGGATGCAGTCATATTTCCACGTCATCCATGCCATGATGAAGGGAGACGCAGTAGCGCAGTGGAGAGCATGGGCTTGACTTGGGATGGAAAGATTCTGTGTTCAAGTCCTTGCCTTAGCCTGTGCAAAGTGTTCTCAGGCAAAACTCTTCACTTCCACACTGCCTCACTCTACCCAGGTGTACAAATGGGTCCCAGCAAAATTGTCAGGGAAACTTGACTGAGAGCAGTGGGAGAACCCGAGTTGGACTAGTGTCCCATCGAGGGGGTTTAGCAATACTCCTATTTGCTTCATGTCACAGAAACCAGGGTTAAACACAGGCCTGATGGGCCTCCAGGCATGACCTCCACGCCTGGTTAGAAATAGTCTTTATTCCGTCTGAGCAGCTGCTCATTTTGAAAACAAGAAGGGCACTTGGTAGAGCTCATACCTCCGCCAAGCCCACATGTAAGTATTATTGGTTCTGGATCCAGGAGAGGATCATCCAGACCAACAACAGCAGTGATTAGTTCCTCTTTTAGGGCAGATTCTATTCAGTGCTGAAATTTTCTGAAAATCTGTTCATTACATAAGGACATACCGAATTGTTCCGAATATAAGACGATTCTGGATATGAGACTACTCCCCTTTCTCAAGTCATATTTTGGAAAAAATAGGGTTTTGATGACAAAATCTTGTTTTAGTCTCTAAAGAATAATAATCATCGCAAAAATTTCTTTGAAAATACTGATAAAACAAACTGAAAGAAAAACCAATATAAAAGATTGCAGGCTGTTGTTTTGCGCCATCTATTGTTGTGAACATGTATTGAGTTTAGACTATAAAACGCGCACACAGGATGACTGTTATTGTTAGAAGCCTAGTCCACGGAAAATACGACGACCCCATTTCTCCGCTGTGACGTGTCTTTAATGGAACGGCGGAGGCGTCAAAGATAAAACAGGGTCACTTGAGCAAAAGGAGAGGAAAGAGTAAACATGCCCGTTGGACGAGAGATGCTAATTTACTGAGATTCCGCAGAGAAGTCACTGTTATGTCAAAGACGCAGACTGCATCGTATGCCTGTTCCGTGGATATGTAAAAAGCGCCGTTGCCATAAACATATCTCCCCAGCGGGCCACAGTACGAAGTAGATTCCCAGTCCGTCGTGGAAACATATACTGGTGTACGTGCGATTAGGTAGTGATTGTTTTTAAATTTCATTTGATTTCATTTGACACACTCTTTTTACTTGAACAAAAGATTGACCGCGATTCCGTACCATGCTTTCTGTTAACGTTCTGACAAAATGTGGCAGCCCTCCATGCTTAGGGTCGGGCGTGTAAAGTCACCGAACAGGCCTTGTGGTGACGTGTCTTAAATGGAACACTGGAGGCGTCATAAATCAGACCGGGTCACTTGAGCAGAAGAAAACAAAGGAGTAAACAAGCCCGATGGATGAGAGGTTCGAATTCTCTTGGATTCTGCTGAGAAGTCGCTTTGACGTCAAAGAGCCAGAGTGCATCGAATGTTCATTTTGTTGCTATAACAACAGCACCGTTGCTATAAACAACTCTGCCCAGGGAGCCGACGGAAGAATGCTGATTCTCAGTCCGTGTCCAATGCTCATGGAAAGATGTCCAGGAGTACATGCGATTTGGCAGTGATTTTATTTTTATGAAATTAGATTTTAATTGACTCACTCTTTGTTTAAACAAAAAAAAAAAAAATGACCGCGATTCAGTAGCATGCTTTCTGTTTACGTATTGACAAAATGTGCCTGCCCTCCCCTTAGCCGTCGGCCTTGTCTTGTGACCAAACAGGCTCTGCTGTGACGTGACTTAAATGGATCAGCGGAGGTTTCAAATTCTCCGGCAGCTACAGGTCTCAAAAAAGTTGGGACACTTGTAAAAAGGGGCTTTAAAAGCATTGAATTTCTAAGAGAATCAGCTGAAAGAACATTTAGCAAGTAATTAAGTTAACTGTCATCTGCTGCGCAACATGATTACTTTTAAAAGGGTTGTCATTGAGAGGCTGAGTTTCTCAGAAGTAAAGATGGCCAGAAGCTCTCCCACCTGTGAAGGCTTGCATAAAAAAAATGTTGAATACTTTAAAAACACTGCTCCTCGACGTTAAATTGCAAAGGCATTGAAGGTCTCATCATCTTCAGTACATGACATCATCAAAAGATTCAGAGTAACTGGAAAAATCTCTGCCTGTAAGGGACTAGGCCGAGACCTTTACTGGATGCCCTTTATCTTGGGACCCTCAGATGCCACTGCATCACTCACCGGCATGATTCTTGGGATTCTGCAATAATAGAGAAAGAAAAAACATCACTGATTATACCTAGAACTGCCACAAGGTCATTTTGACCTCCATTAGTCCCAGTGCAAAAGAATGTAAATGGACTATATAGGGGCTGACTATGGAGCTAGTCAGATTGGCAGCTCAAAGCACTTGACAGTAGCCTAATACCTCACGTATGCCCATTTATGCAACACATTCATACACTGACGGCTACGCAAGGCAGTCAACTGCATCTTGGTTGACTGCATTTTGTTACTTTTTGAATGGTGTGCAGGCGCATATATAAGCCAGTTGCTGTCATGACGTCAGAATCAATTTGTTCTCCCATTTTGCAGGTAGAAATTGTGATTGTCACAGAGCTGTTCTTCTATTCATTTAGTTTATTTAGTAAGCTGGTTAGGATACCAGAAAAAGAAATGGATCAGAGGAAATGGATGAATGTAAGTCAGGCTTTGGCAAAGCTTCAGGACATGAGTTCTTGTGAGTCAGATGGAGAAGAAATATCAGGGCTCAGTGATGCTTCTAGGTCTAGTGAATCCGACTCCGATTTTGAAACTGAATGCGATCGTGAGCCACACGGTAAAGGTATCACAGCTGCTGGGCAAACTAAGCCTTTGATGCCAGGAAGGTCACCAAAACTGGATATTTATTCACGTCATAATGCTTAGGTTTCACAGCATAATTTCAAGTCCAAATACTTTGAAACATTTAAAATTAGCCACAATAGCCAACAAATTGAAGCTTTAAAGCTCTGACCTCTATACTATTTAATCAATGAAGAATCTTAGCAAAACACCATTTATTGTCCTCCGAATTCTGAAAGTACTTTGAAATGCTTTCACTGAGGCAACACCTCACAGCTTAAAAGTATTACAAAGAGTGGTGCATTTTTGTCAATAAAGAGGATGCAGTCATATTTCCACGTCATCCATGCCATGATGAAGGGAGACGCAGTAGCGCAGTGGAGAGCATGGGCTTGACTTGGGATGGAAAGATTCTGTGTTCAAGTCCTTGCCTTAGCCTGTGCAAAGTGTTCTCAGGCAAAACTCTTCACTTCCACACTGCCTCACTCTACCCAGGTGTACAAATGGGTCCCAGCAAAATTGTCAGGGAAACTTGACTGAGAGCAGTGGGAGAACCCGAGTTGGACTAGTGTCCCATCGAGGGGGTTTAGCAATACTCCTATTTGCTTCATGTCACAGAAACCAGGGTTAAACACAGGCCTGATGGGCCTCCAGGCATGACCTCCACGCCTGGTTAGAAATAGTCTTTATTCCGTCTGAGCAGCTGCTCATTTTGAAAACAAGAAGGGCACTTGGTAGAGCTCATACCTCCGCCAAGCCCACATGTAAGTATTATTGGTTCTGGATCCAGGAGAGGATCATCCAGACCAACAACAGCAGTGATTAGTTCCTCTTTTAGGGCAGATTCTATTCAGTGCTGAAATTTTCTGAAAATCTGTTCATTACATAAGGACATACCGAATTGTTCCGAATATAAGACGATTCTGGATATGAGACTACTCCCCTTTCTCAAGTCATATTTTGGAAAAAATAGGGTTTTGATGACAAAATCTTGTTTTAGTCTCTAAAGAATAATAATCATCGCAAAAATTTCTTTGAAAATACTGATAAAACAAACTGAAAGAAAAACCAATATAAAAGATTGCAGGCTGTTGTTTTGCGCCATCTATTGTTGTGAACATGTATTGAGTTTAGACTATAAAACGCGCACACAGGATGACTGTTATTGTTAGAAGCCTAGTCCACGGAAAATACGACGACCCCATTTCTCCGCTGTGACGTGTCTTTAATGGAACGGCGGAGGCGTCAAAGATAAAACAGGGTCACTTGAGCAAAAGGAGAGGAAAGAGTAAACATGCCCGTTGGACGAGAGATGCTAATTTACTGAGATTCCGCAGAGAAGTCACTGTTATGTCAAAGACGCAGACTGCATCGTATGCCTGTTCCGTGGATATGTAAAAAGCGCCGTTGCCATAAACATATCTCCCCAGCGGGCCACAGTACGAAGTAGATTCCCAGTCCGTCGTGGAAACATATACTGGTGTACGTGCGATTAGGTAGTGATTGTTTTTAAATTTCATTTGATTTCATTTGACACACTCTTTTTACTTGAACAAAAGATTGACCGCGATTCCGTACCATGCTTTCTGTTAACGTTCTGACAAAATGTGGCAGCCCTCCATGCTTAGGGTCGGGCGTGTAAAGTCACCGAACAGGCCTTGTGGTGACGTGTCTTAAATGGAACACTGGAGGCGTCATAAATCAGACCGGGTCACTTGAGCAGAAGAAAACAAAGGAGTAAACAAGCCCGATGGATGAGAGGTTCGAATTCTCTTGGATTCTGCTGAGAAGTCGCTTTGACGTCAAAGAGCCAGAGTGCATCGAATGTTCATTTTGTTGCTATAACAACAGCACCGTTGCTATAAACAACTCTGCCCAGGGAGCCGACGGAAGAATGCTGATTCTCAGTCCGTGTCCAATGCTCATGGAAAGATGTCCAGGAGTACATGCGATTTGGCAGTGATTTTATTTTTATGAAATTAGATTTTAATTGACTCACTCTTTGTTTAAACAAAAAAAAAAAATGACCGCGATTCAGTTGCATGCTTTCTGTTTACGTATTGACAAAATGTGCCTGCCCTCCACTTAGCCGTCGGCCTTGTCTTGTGACCAAACAGGCTCTGCTGTGACGTGACTTAAATGGATCAGCGGAGGTTTCAAATTCTCCGGCAGCTACAGGTCTCAAAAAAGTTGGGACACTTGTAAAAAGGGGCTTTAAAAGCATTGAATTTCTAAGAGAATCAGCTGAAAGAACATTTAGCAAGTAATTAAGTTAACTGTCATCTGCTGCGCAACATGATTACTTATAAAAGGGTTGTCATTGAGAGGCTGAGTTTCTCAGAAGTAAAGATGGCCAGAAGCTCTCCCACCTGTGAAGGCTTGCATAAAAAAAATATTGAATACTTTAAAAACACTGCTCCTCGACGTTAAATTGCAAAGGCATTGAAGGTCTCATCATCTTCAGTACATGACATCATTAAAAGATTCAGAGTAACTGGAAAAATCTCTGCCTGTAAGAAACTAGGCCGAGACCTTTACTGGATGCCCTTTATCTTGGGACCCTCAGATGCCACTGCCTCACTCACCGGCATGATTCTTGGGATTCTGCAATAATAGAGAAAGAAAAAACATCACTGATTATACCTAGAACTGCCACAAGGTCATTTTGACCTCCATTAGTCCCAGTGCAAAAGAATGTAAATGGACTATATAGGGGCTGACTATGGAGCTAGTCAGATTGGCAGCTCAAAGCACTTGACAGTAGCCTAATACCTCACGTATGCCCATTTATGCAACACATTCATACACTGACGGCTACGCAAGGCAGTCAACTGCATCTTGGTTGACTGCATTTTGTTGCTTTTTGAATGGTGTGCAGGCGCATATATAAGCCAGTTGCTGTCATGACGTCAGAATCAATTTGTTCTCCCATTTTGCAGGTAGAAATTGTGATTGTCACAGAGCTGTTCTTCTATTCATTTAGTTTATTTAGTAAGCTGGTTAGGATACCAGAAAAAGAAATGGATCAGAGGAAATGGATGAATGTAAGTCAGGCTTTGGCAAAGCTTCAGGACATGAGTTCTTGTGAGTCAGATGGAGAAGAAATATCAGGGCTCAGTGATGCTTCTAGGTCTAGTGAATCCGACTCCGATTTTGAAACTGAATGCGATCGTGAGCCACACGGTAAAGGTATCACAGCTGCTGGGCAAACTAAGCCTTTGATGCCAGGAAGGTCACCAAAACTGGATATTTATTCACGTCATAATGCTTAGGTTTCACAGCATAATTTCAAGTCCAAATACTTTGAAACATTTAAAATTAGCCACAATAGCCAACAAATTGAAGCTTTAAAGCTCTGACCTCTATACTATTTAATCAATGAAGAATCTTAGCAAAACACCATTTATTGTCCTCCGAATTCTGAAAGTACTTTGAAATGCTTTCACTGAGGCAACACCTCACAGCTTAAAAGTATTACAAAGAGTGGTGCATTTTTGTCAATAAAGAGGATGCAGTCATATTTCCACGTCATCCATGCCATGATGAAGGGAGACGCAGTAGCGCAGTGGAGAGCATGGGCTTGACTTGGGATGGAAAGATTCTGTGTTCAAGTCTTTGCCTTAGCCTGTGCAAAGTGTTCTCAGGCAAAACTCTTCACTTCCACACTGCCTCACTCTACCCCGGTGTACAAATGGGTCCCAGCAAAATTGTCAGGGAAACTTGACTGAGAGCAGTGGGAGAACACGAGTTGGACTAGTGTCCCATCGAGGGGGTTTAGCAATACTCCTATTTGCTTCATGTCACAGAAACCAGGGTTAAACACAGGCCTGATGGGCCTCCAGGCATGACCTCCACGCCTGGTTAGAAATAGTCTTTATTCCGTCTGAGCAGCTGCTCATTTTGAAAACAAGAAGGGCACTTGGTAGAGCTCATACCTTCGCCAAGCCCACATGTAAGTATTATTGGTTCTGGATCCAGGAGAGGATCATCCAGACCAACAACAGCAGTGATTAGTTCCTCTTTTAGGGCAGATTCTATTCAGTGCTGAAATTTTCTGAAAATCTGTTCATTACATAAGGACATACCGAATTGTTCCGAATATAAGACGATTCTGGATATGAGACTACTCCCCTTTCTCAAGTCATATTTTGGAAAAAATAGGGTTTTGATGACAAAATCTTGTTTTAGTCTCTAAAGAATAATAATCATCGCAAAAATTTCTTTGAAAATACTGATAAAACAAACTGAAAGAAAAACCAATATAAAAGATTGCAGGCTGTTGTTTTGCGCCATCTATTGTTGTGAACATGTATTGAGTTTAGACTATAAAACGCGCACACAGGATGACTGTTATTGTTAGAAGCCTAGTCCACGGAAAATACGACGACCCCATTTCTCCGCCGTGACGTGTCTTTAATGGAACGGCGGAGGCGTCAAAGATAAAACAGGGTCACTTGAGCAAAAGGAGAGGAAAGAGTAAACATGCCCGTTGGACGAGAGATGCTAATTTACTGAGATTCCGCAGAGAAGTCACTGTTATGTCAAAGACGCAGACTGCATCGTATGCCTGTTCCGTGGATATGTAAAAAGCGCCGTTGCCATAAACATATCTCCCCAGCGGGCCACAGTACGAAGTAGATTCCCAGTCCGTCGTGGAAACATATACTGGTGTACGTGCGATTAGGTAGTGATTGTTTTTAAATTTCATTTGATTTCATTTGACACACTCTTTTTACTTGAACAAAAGATTGACCGCGATTCCGTACCATGCTTTCTGTTAACGTTCTGACAAAATGTGGCAGCCCTCCATGCTTAGGGTCGGGCGTGTAAAGTCACCGAACAGGCCTTGTGGTGACGTGTCTTAAATGGAACACTGGAGGCGTCATAAATCAGACCGGGTCACTTGAGCAGAAGAAAACAAAGGAGTAAACAAGCCCGATGGATGAGAGGTTCGAATTCTCTTGGATTCTGCTGAGAAGTCGCTTTGACGTCAAAGAGCCAGAGTGCATCGAATGTTCATTTTGTTGCTATAACAACAGCACCGTTGCTATAAACAACTCTGCCCAGGGAGCCGACGGAAGAATGCTGATTCTCAGTCCGTGTCCAATGCTCATGGAAAGATGTCCAGGAGTACATGCGATTTGGCAGTGATTTTATTTTTATGAAATTAGATTTTAATTGACTCACTCTTTGTTTAAACAAAAAAAAAAAATGACCGCGATTCAGTAGCATGCTTTCTGTTTACGTACTGACAAAATGTGCCTGCCCTCCACTTAGCCGTCGGCCTTGTCTTGTGACCAAACAGGCTCTGCTGTGACGTGACTTAAATGGATCAGCGGAGGTTTCAAATTCTCCGGCAGCTACAGGTCTCAAAAAAGTTGGGACACTTGTAAAAAGGGGCTTTAAAAGCATTGAATTTCTAAGAGAATCAGCTGAAAGAACATTTAGCAAGTAATTAAGTTAACTGTCATCTGCTGCGCAACATGATTACTTATAAAAGGGTTGTCATTGAGAGGCTGAGTTTCTCAGAAGTAAAGATGGCCAGAAGCTCTCCCACCTGTGAAGGCTTGCATAAAAAAAATGTTGAATACTTTAAAAACACTGCTCCTCGACGTTAAATTGCAAAGGCATTGAAGGTCTCATCATCTTCAGTACATGACATCATCAAAAGATTCAGAGTAACTGGAAAAATCTCTGCCTGTAAGGGACTAGGCCGAGACCTTTACTGGATGCCCTTTATCTTGGGACCCTCAGATGCCACTGCCTCACTCACCGGCATGATTCTTGGGATTCTGCAATAATAGAGAAAGAAAAAACATCACTGATTATACCTAGAACTGCCACAAGGTCATTTTGACCTCCATTAGTCCCAGTGCAAAAGAATGTAAATGGACTATATAGGGGCTGACTATGGAGCTAGTCAGATTGGCAGCTCAAAGCACTTGACAGTAGCCTAATACCTCACGTATGCCCATTTATGCAACACATTCATACACTGACGGCTACGCAAGGCAGTCAACTGCATCTTGGTTGACTGCATTTTGTTACTTTTTGAATGGTGTGCAGGCGCATATATAAGCCAGTTGCTGTCATGACGTCAGAATCAATTTGTTCTCCCATTTTGCAGGTAGAAATTGTGATTGTCACAGAGCTGTTCTTCTATTCATTTAGTTTATTTAGTAAGCTGGTTAGGATACCAGAAAAAGAAATGGATCAGAGGAAATGGATGAATGTAAGTCAGGCTTTGGCAAAGCTTCAGGACATGAGTTCTTGTGAGTCAGATGGAGAAGAAATATCAGGGCTCAGTGATGCTTCTAGGTCTAGTGAATCCGACTCCGATTTTGAAACTGAATGCGATCGTGAGCCACGCGGTAAAGGTATCACAGCTGCTGGGCAAACTAAGCCTTTGATGCCAGGAAGGTCACCAAAACTGGATATTTATTCACGTCATAATGCTTAGGTTTCACAGCATAATTTCAAGTCCAAATACTTTGAAACATTTAAAATTAGCCACAATAGCCAACAAATTGAAGCTTTAAAGCTCTGACCTCTATACTATTTAATCAATGAAGAATCTTAGCAAAACACCATTTATTGTCCTCCGAATTCTGAAAGTACTTTGAAATGCTTTCACTGAGGCAACACCTCACAGCTTAAAAGTATTACAAAGAGTGGTGCATTTTTGTCAATAAAGAGGATGCAGTCATATTTCCACGTCATCCATGCCATGATGAAGGGAGACGCAGTAGCGCAGTGGAGAGCATGGGCTTGACTTGGGATGGAAAGATTCTGTGTTCAAGTCCTTGCCTTAGCCTGTGCAAAGTGTTCTCAGGCAAAACTCTTCACTTCCACACTGCCTCACTCTACCCAGGTGTACAAATGGGTCCCAGCAAAATTGTCAGGGAAACTTGACTGAGAGCAGTGGGAGAACCCGAGTTGGACTAGTGTCCCATCGAGGGGGTTTAGCAATACTCCTATTTGCTTCATGTCACAGAAACCAGGGTTAAACACAGGCCTGATGGGCCTCCAGGCATGACCTCCACGCCTGGTTAGAAATAGTCTTTATTCCGTCTGAGCAGCTGCTCATTTTGAAAACAAGAAGGGCACTTGGTAGAGCTCATACCTCCGCCAAGCCCACATGTAAGTATTATTGGTTCTGGATCCAGGAGAGGATCATCCAGACCAACAACAGCAGTGATTAGTTCCTCTTTTAGGGCAGATTCTATTCAGTGCTGAAATTTTCTGAAAATCTGTTCATTACATAAGGACATACCGAATTGTTCCGAATATAAGACGATTCTGGATATGAGACTCAAGTCATATTTTGGAAAAAATAGGGTTTTGATGACAAAATCTTGTTTTAGTCTCTAAAGAATAATAATCATCGCAAAAATTTCTTTGAAAATACTGATAAAACAAACTGAAAGAAAAACCAATATAAAAGATTGCAGGCTGTTGTTTTGCGCCATCTATTGTTTTGAACATGTATTGAGTTTAGACTATAAAACGCGCACACAGGATGACTGTTATTGTTAGAAGCCTAGTCCACGGAAAATACGACGACCCCATTTCTCCGCTGTGACGTGTCTTTAATGGAACGGCGGAGGCGTCAAAGATAAAACAGGGTCACTTGAGCAAAAGGAGAGGAAAGAGTAAACATGCCCGTTGGACGAGAGATGCTAATTTACTGAGATTCCGCAGAGAAGTCACTGTTATGTCAAAGACGCAGACTGCATCGTATGCCTGTTCCGTGGATATGTAAAAAGCGCCGTTGCCATAAACATATCTCCCCAGCGGGCCACAGTACGAAGTAGATTCCCAGTCCGTCGTGGAAACATATACTGGTGTACGTGCGATTAGGTAGTGATTGTTTTAAAATTTCATTTGATTTCATTTGACACACTCTTTTTACTTGAACAAAAGATTGACCGCGATTCCGTACCATGCTTTCTGTTAACGTTCTGACAAAATGTGGCAGCCCTCCATGCTTAGGGTCGGGCGTGTAAAGTCACCGAACAGGCCTTGTGGTGACGTGTCTTAAATGGAACACTGGAGGCGTCATAAATCAGACCGGGTCACTTGAGCAGAAGAAAACAAAGGAGTAAACAAGCCCGATGGATGAGAGGTTCGAATTCTCTTGGATTCTGCTGAGAAGTCGCTTTGACGTCAAAGAGCCAGAGTGCATCGAATGTTCATTTTGTTGCTATAACAACAGCACCGTTGCTATAAACAACTCTGCCCAGGGAGCCGACGGAAGAATGCTGATTCTCAGTCCGTGTCCAATGCTCATGGAAAGATGTCCAGGAGTACATGCGATTTGGCAGTGATTTTATTTTTATGAAATTAGATTTTAATTGACTCACTCTTTGTTTAAACAAAAAAAAAAAAAATGACCGCGATTCAGTAGCATGCTTTCTGTTTACGTATTGACAAAATGTGCCTGCCCTCCACTTAGCCGTCGGCCTTGTCTTGTGACCAAACAGGCTCTGCTGTGACGTGACTTAAATGGATCAGCGGAGGTTTCAAATTCTCCGGCAGCTACAGGTCTCAAAAAAGTTGGGACACTTGTAAAAAGGGGCTTTAAAAGCATTGAATTTCTAAGAGAATCAGCTGAAAGAACATTTAGCAAGTAATTAAGTTAACTGTCATCTGCTGCGCAACATGATTACTTATAAAAGGGTTGTCATTGAGAGGCTGAGTTTCTCAGAAGTAAAGATGGCCAGAAGCTCTCCCACCTGTGAAGGCTTGCATAAAAAAAATGTTGAATACTTTAAAAACACTGCTCCTCGACGTTAAATTGCAAAGGCATTGAAGGTCTCATCATCTTCAGTACATGACATCATCAAAAGATTCAGAGTAACTGGAAAAATCTCTGCCTGTAAGGGACTAGGCCGAGACCTTTACTGGATGCCCTTTATCTTGGGACCCTCAGATGCCACTGCATCACTCACCGGCATGATTCTTGGGATTCTGCAATAATAGAGAAAGAAAAAACATCACTGATTATACCTAGAACTGCCACAAGGTCATTTTGACCTCCATTAGTCCCAGTGCAAAAGAATGTAAATGGACTATATAGGGGCTGACTATGGAGCTAGTCAGATTGGCAGCTCAAAGCACTTGACAGTAGCCTAATACCTCACGTATGCCCATTTATGCAACACATTCATACACTGACGGCTACGCAAGGCAGTCAACTGCATCTTGGTTGACTGCATTTTGTTACTTTTTGAATGGTGTGCAGGCGCATATATAAGCCAGTTGCTGTCATGACGTCAGAATCAATTTGTTCTCCCATTTTGCAGGTAGAAATTGTGATTGTCACAGAGCTGTTCTTCTATTCATTTAGTTTATTTAGTAAGCTGGTTAGGATACCAGAAAAAGAAATGGATCAGAGGAAATGGATGAATGTAAGTCAGGCTTTGGCAAAGCTTCAGGACATGAGTTCTTGTGAGTCAGATGGAGAAGAAATATCAGGGCTCAGTGATGCTTCTAGGTCTAGTGAATCCGACTCCGATTTTGAAACTGAATGCGATCGTGAGCCACACGGTAAAGGTATCACAGCTGCTGGGCAAACTAAGCCTTTGATGCCAGGAAGGTCACCAAAACTGGATATTTATTCACGTCATAATGCTTAGGTTTCACAGCATAATTTCAAGTCCAAATACTTTGAAACATTTAAAATTAGCCACAATAGCCAACAAATTGAAGCTTTAAAGCTCTGACCTCTATACTATTTAATCAATGAAGAATCTTAGCAAAACACCATTTATTGTCCTCCGAATTCTGAAAGTACTTTGAAATGCTTTCACTGAGGCAACACCTCACAGCTTAAAAGTATTACAAAGAGTGGTGCATTTTTGTCAATAAAGAGGATGCAGTCATATTTCCACATCATCCATGCCATGATGAAGGGAGACGCAGTAGCGCAGTGGAGAGCATGGGCTTGACTTGGGATGGAAAGATTCTGTGTTCAAGTCCTTGCCTTAGCCTGTGCAAAGTGTTCTCAGGCAAAACTCTTCACTTCCACACTGCCTCACTCTACCCAGGTGTACAAATGGGTCCCAGCAAAATTGTCAGGGAAACTTGACTGAGAGCAGTGGGAGAACCCGAGTTGGACTAGTGTCCCATCGAGGGGGTTTAGCAATACTCCTATTTGCTTCATGTCACAGAAACCAGGGTTAAACACAGGCCTGATGGGCCTCCAGGCATGACCTCCACGCCTGGTTAGAAATAGTCTTTATTCCGTCTGAGCAGCTGCTCATTTTGAAAACAAGAAGGGCACTTGGTAGAGCTCATACCTCCGCCAAGCCCACATGTAAGTATTATTGGTTCTGGATCCAGGAGAGGATCATCCAGACCAACAACAGCAGTGATTAGTTCCTCTTTTAGGGCAGATTCTATTCAGTGCTGAAATTTTCTGAAAATCTGTTCATTACATAAGGACATACCGAATTGTTCCGAATATAAGACGATTCTGGATATGAGACTCAAGTCATATTTTGGAAAAAATAGGGTTTTGATGACAAAATCTTGTTTTAGTCTCTAAAGAATAATAATCATCGCAAAAATTTCTTTGAAAATACTGATAAAACAAACTGAAAGAAAAACCAATATAAAAGATTGCAGGCTGTTGTTTTGCGCCATCTATTGTTGTGAACATGTATTGAGTTTAGACTATAAAACGCGCACACAGGATGACTGTTATTGTTAGAAGCCTAGTCCACGGAAAATACGACGACCCCATTTCTCCGCTGTGACGTGTCTTTAATGGAACGGCGGAGGCGTCAAAGATAAAACAGGGTCACTTGAGCAAAAGGAGAGGAAAGAGTAAACATGCCCGTTGGACGAGAGATGCTAATTTACTGAGATTCCGCAGAGAAGTCACTGTTATGTCAAAGACGCAGACTGCATCGTATGCCTGTTCCGTGGATATGTAAAAAGCGCCGTTGCCATAAACATATCTCCCCAGCGGGCCACAGTACGAAGTAGATTCCCAGTCCGTCGTGGAAACATATACTGGTGTACGTGCGATTAGGTAGTGATTGTTTTTAAATTTCATTTGATTTCATTTGACACACTCTTTTTACTTGAACAAAAGATTGACCGCGATTCCGTACCATGCTTTCTGTTAACGTTCTGACAAAATGTGGCAGCCCTCCATGCTTAGGGTCGGGCGTGTAAAGTCACCGAACAGGCCTTGTGGTGACGTGTCTTAAATGGAACACTGGAGGCGTCATAAATCAGACCGGGTCACTTGAGCAGAAGAAAACAAAGGAGTAAACAAGCCCGATGGATGAGAGGTTCGAATTCTCTTGGATTCTGCTGAGAAGTCGCTTTGACGTCAAAGAGCCAGAGTGCATCGAATGTTCATTTTGTTGCTATAACAACAGCACCGTTGCTATAAACAACTCTGCCCAGGGAGCCGACGGAAGAATGCTGATTCTCAGTCCGTGTCCAATGCTCATGGAAAGATGTCCAAGAGTACATGCGATTTGGCAGTGATTTTATTTTTATGAAATTAGATTTTAATTGACTCACTCTTTGTTTAAACAAAAAAAAAAAATGACCGCGATTCAGTAGCATGCTTTCTGTTTACGTATTGACAAAATGTGCCTGCCTTCCACTTAGCCGTCGGCCTTGTCTTGTGACCAAACAGGCTCTGCTGTGACGTGACTTAAATGGATCAGCGGAGGTTTCAAATTCTCCGGCAGCTACAGGTCACAAAAAAGTTGGGACACTTGTAAAAAGGGGCTTTAAAAGCATTGAATTTCTTAGAGAATCAGCTGAAAGAACATTTAGCAAGTAATTAAGTTAACTGTCATCTGCTGCGCAACATGATTACTTATAAAAGGGTTGTCATTGAGAGGCTGAGTTTCTCAGAAGTAAAGATGGCCAGAAGCTCTCCCACCTGTGAAGGCTTGCATAAAAAAAATGTTGAATACTTTAAAAACACTGCTCCTCGATGTTAAATTGCAAAGGCATTGAAGGTCTCATCATCTTCAGTACATGACATCATCAAAAGATTCAGAGTAACTGGAAAAATCTCTGCCTGTAAGGGACTAGGCCGAGACCTTTACTGGATGCCCTTTATATTCGGACCCTCAGATGCCACTGCATCACTCACCGGCATGATTCTTGGGATTCTGCAATAATAGAGAAAGAAAAAACATCACTGATTATACCTAGAACTGCCACAAGGTCATTTTGACCTCCATTAGTCCCAGTGCAAAAGAATGTAAATGGACTATATAGGGGCTGACTATGGAGCTAGTCAGATTGGCAGCTCAAAGCACTTGACAGTAGCCTAATACCTCACGTATGCCCATTTATGCAACACATTCATACACTGACGGCTACGCAAGGCAGTCAACTGCATCTTGGTTGACTGCATTTTGTTACTTTTTGAATGGTGTGCAGGCGCATATATAAGCCAGTTGCTGTCATGACGTCAGAATCAATTTGTTCTCCCATTTTGCAGGTAGAAATTGTGATTGTCACAGAGCTGTTCTTCTATTCATTTAGTTTATTTAGTAAGCTGGTTAGGATACCAGAAAAAGAAATGGATCAGAGGAAATGGATGAATGTAAGTCAGGCTTTGGCAAAGCTTCAGGACATGAGTTCTTGTGAGTCAGATGGAGAAGAAATATCAGGGCTCAGTGATGCTTCTAGGTCTAGTGAATCCGACTCCGATTTTGAAACTGAATGCGATCGTGAGCCACACGGTAAAGGTATCACAGCTGCTGGGCAAACTAAGCCTTTGATGCCAGGAAGGTCACCAAAACTGGATATTTATTCACGTCATAATGCTTAGGTTTCACAGCATAATTTCAAGTCCAAATACTTTGAAACATTTAAAATTAGCCACAATAGCCAACAAATTGAAGCTTTAAAGCTCTGACCTCTATACTATTTAATCAATGAAGAATCTTAGCAAAACACCATTTATTGTCCTCCGAATTCTGAAAGTACTTTGAAATGCTTTCACTGAGGCAACACCTCACAGCTTAAAAGTATTACAAAGAGTGGTGCATTTTTGTCAATAAAGAGGATGCAGTCATATTTCCACGTCATCCATGCCATGATGAAGGGAGACGCAGTAGCGCAGTGGAGAGCATGGGCTTGACTTGGGATGGAAAGATTCTGTGTTCAAGTCCTTGCCTTAGCCTGTGCAAAGTGTTCTCAGGCAAAACTCTTCACTTCCACACTGCCTCACTCTACCCAGGTGTACAAATGGGTCCCTGCAAAATTGTCAGGGAAACTTGACTGAGAGCAGTGGGAGAACCCGAGTTGGACTAGTGTCCCATCGAGGGGGTTTAGCAATACTCCTATTTGCTTCATGTCACAGAAACCAGGGTTAAACACAGGCCTGATGGGCCTCCAGGCATGACCTCCACGCCTGGTTAGAAATAGTCTTTATTCCGTCTGAGCAGCTGCTCATTTTGAAAACAAGAAGGGCACTTGGTAGAGCTCATACCTCCGCCAAGCCCACATGTAAGTATTATTGGTTCTGGATCCAGGAGAGGATCATCCAGACCAACAACAGCAGTGATTAGTTCCTCTTTTAGGGCAGATTCTATTCAGTGCTGAAATTTTCTGAAAATCTGTTCATTACATAAGGACATACCGAATTGTTCCGAATATAAGACGATTCTGGATATGAGACTCAAGTCATATTTTGGAAAAAATAGGGTTTTGATGACAAAATCTTGTTTTAGTCTCTAAAGAATAATAATCATCGCAAAAATTTCTTTGAAAATACTGATAAAACAAACTGAAAGAAAAACCAATATAAAAGATTGCAGGCTGTTGTTTTGCGCCATCTATTGTTGTGAACATGTATTGAGTTTAGACTATAAAACGCGCACACAGGATGACTGTTATTGTTAGAAGCCTAGTCCACGGAAAATACGACGACCCCATTTCTCCGCTGTGACGTGTCTTTAATGGAACGGCGGAGGCGTCAAAGATAAAACAGGGTCACTTGAGCAAAAGGAGAGGAAAGAGTAAACATGCCCGTTGGACGAGAGATGCTAATTTACTGAGATTCCGCAGAGAAGTCACTGTTATGTCAAAGACGCAGACTGCATCGTATGCCTGTTCCGTGGATATGTAAAAAGCGCCGTTGCCATAAACATATCTCCCCAGCGGGCCACAGTACGAAGTAGATTCCCAGTCCGTCGTGGAAACATATACTGGTGTACGTGCGATTAGGTAGTGATTGTTTTTAAATTTCATTTGATTTCATTTGACACACTCTTTTTACTTGAACAAAAGATTGACCGCGATTCCGTACCATGCTTTCTGTTAACGTTCTGACAAAATGTGGCAGCCCTCCATGCTTAGGGTCGGGCGTGTAAAGTCACCGAACAGGCCTTGTGGTGACGTGTCTTAAATGGAACACTGGAGGCGTCATAAATCAGACCGGGTCACTTGAGCAGAAGAAAACAAAGGAGTAAACAAGCCCGATGGATGAGAGGTTCGAATTCTCTTGGATTCTGCTGAGAAGTCGCTTTGACGTCAAAGAGCCAGAGTGCATCGAATGTTCATTTTGTTGCTATAACAACAGCACCGTTGCTATAAACAACTCTGCCCAGGGAGCCGACGGAAGAATGCTGATTCTCAGTCCGTGTCCAATGCTCATGGAAAGATGTCCAAGAGTACATGCGATTTGGCAGTGATTTTATTTTTATGAAATTAGATTTTAATTGACTCACTCTTTGTTTAAACAAAAAAAAAAAATGACCGCGATTCAGTAGCATGCTTTCTGTTTACGTATTGACAAAATGTGCCTGCCTTCCACTTAGCCGTCGGCCTTGTCTTGTGACCAAACAGGCTCTGCTGTGACGTGACTTAAATGGATCAGCGGAGGTTTCAAATTCTCCGGCAGCTACAGGTCACAAAAAAGTTGGGACACTTGTAAAAAGGGGCTTTAAAAGCATTGAATTTCTTAGAGAATCAGCTGAAAGAACATTTAGCAAGTAATTAAGTTAACTGTCATCTGCTGCGCAACATGATTACTTATAAAAGGGTTGTCATTGAGAGGCTGAGTTTCTCAGAAGTAAAGATGGCCAGAAGCTCTCCCACCTGTGAAGGCTTGCATAAAAAAAATGTTGAATACTTTAAAAACACTGCTCCTCGATGTTAAATTGCAAAGGCATTGAAGGTCTCATCATCTTCAGTACATGACATCATCAAAAGATTCAGAGTAACTGGAAAAATCTCTGCCTGTAAGGGACTAGGCCGAGACCTTTACTGGATGCCCTTTATATTCGGACCCTCAGATGCCACTGCATCACTCACCGGCATGATTCTTGGGATTCTGCAATAACAGAGAAAGAAAAAACATCACTGATTATACCTAGAACTGCCACAAGGTCATTTTGACCTCCATTAGTCCCAGTGCAAAAGAATGTAAATGGACTATATAGGGGCTGACTATGGAGCTAGTCAGATTGGCAGCTCAAAGCACTTGACAGTAGCCTAATACCTCACGTATGCCCATTTATGCAACACATTCATACACTGACGGCTACGCAAGGCAGTCAACTGCATCTTGGTTGACTGCATTTTGTTACTTTTTGAATGGTGTGCAGGCGCATATATAAGCCAGTTGCTGTCATGACGTCAGAATCAATTTGTTCTCCCATTTTGCAGGTAGAAATTGTGATTGTCACAGAGCTGTTCTTCTATTCATTTAGTTTATTTAGTAAGCTGGTTAGGATACCAGAAAAAGAAATGGATCAGAGGAAATGGATGAATGTAAGTCAGGCTTTGGCAAAGCTTCAGGACATGAGTTCTTGTGAGTCAGATGGAGAAGAAATATCAGGGCTCAGTGATGCTTCTAGGTCTAGTGAATCCGACTCCGATTTTGAAACTGAATGCGATCGTGAGCCACACGGTAAAGGTATCACAGCTGCTGGGCAAACTAAGCCTTTGATGCCAGGAAGGTCACCAAAACTGGATATTTATTCACGTCATAATGCTTAGGTTTCACAGCATAATTTCAAGTCCAAATACTTTGAAACATTTAAAATTAGCCACAATAGCCAACAAATTGAAGCTTTAAAGCTCTGACCTCTATACTATTTAATCAATGAAGAATCTTAGCAAAACACCATTTATTGTCCTCCGAATTCTGAAAGTACTTTGAAATGCTTTCACTGAGGCAACACCTCACAGCTTAAAAGTATTACAAAGAGTGGTGCATTTTTGTCAATAAAGAGGATGCAGTCATATTTCCACGTCATCCATGCCATGATGAAGGGAGACGCAGTAGCGCAGTGGAGAGCATGGGCTTGACTTGGGATGGAAAGATTCTGTGTTCAAGTCCTTGCCTTAGCCTGTGCAAAGTGTTCTCAGGCAAAACTCTTCACTTCCACACTGCCTCACTCTACCCAGGTGTACAAATGGGTCCCTGCAAAATTGTCAGGGAAACTTGACTGAGAGCAGTGGGAGAACCCGAGTTGGACTAGTGTCCCATCGAGGGGGTTTAGCAATACTCCTATTTGCTTCATGTCACAGAAACCAGGGTTAAACACAGACCTGATGGGCCTCCAGGCATGACCTCCACGCCTGGTTAGAAATAGTCTTTATTCCGTCTGAGCAGCTGCTCATTTTGAAAACAAGAAGGGCACTTGGTAGAGCTCATACCTCCGCCAAGCCCACATGTAAGTATTATTGGTTCTGGATCCAGGAGAGGATCATCCAGACCAACAACAGCAGTGATTAGTTCCTCTTTTAGGGCAGATTCTATTCAGTGCTGAAATTTTCTGAAAATCTGTTCATTACATAAGGACATACCGAATTGTTCCGAATATAAGACGATTCTGGATATGAGACTCAAGTCATATTTTGGAAAAAATAGGGTTTTGATGACAAAATCTTGTTTTAGTCTCTAAAGAATAATAATCATCGCAAAAATTTCTTTGAAAATACTGATAAAACAAACTGAAAGAAAAACCAATATAAAAGATTGCAGGCTGTTGTTTTGCGCCATCTATTGTTGTGAACATGTATTGAGTTTAGACAATAAAACGCGCACACAGGATGACTGTTATTGTTAGAAGCCTAGTCCACGGAAAATACGACGACCCCATTTCTCCGCTGTGACGTGTCTTTAATGGAACGGCGGAGGCGTCAAAGATAAAACAGGGTCACTTGAGCAAAAGGAGAGGAAAGAGTAAACATGCCCGTTGGACGAGAGATGCTAATTTACTGAGATTCCGCAGAGAAGTCACTGTTATGTCAAAGACGCAGATTGCATCGTATGCCTGTTCCGTGGATATGTAAAAAGCGCCGTTGCCATAAACATATCTCCCCAGCGGGCCACAGTACGAAGTAGATTCCCAGTCCGTCGTGGAAACATATACTGGTGTACGTGCGATTAGGTAGTGATTGTTTTTAAATTTCATTTGATTTCATTTGACACACTCTTTTTACTTGAACAAAAGATTGACCGCGATTCCGTACCATGCTTTCTGTTAACGTTCTGACAAAATGTGGCAGCCCTCCATGCTTAGGGTCGGGCGTGTAAAGTCACCGAACAGGCCTTGTGGTGACGTGTCTTAAATGGAACACTGGAGGCGTCATAAATCAGACCGGGTCACTTGAGCAGAAGAAAACAAAGGAGTAAACAAGCCCGATGGATGAGAGGTTCGAATTCTCTTGGATTCTGCTGAGAAGTCGCTTTGACGTCAAAGAGCCAGAGTGCATCGAATGTTCATTTTGTTGCTATAACAACAGCACCGTTGCTATAAACAACTCTGCCCAGGGAGCCGACGGAAGAATGCTGATTCTCAGTCCGTGTCCAATGCTCATGGAAAGATGTCCAGGAGTACATGCGATTTGGCAGTGATTTTATTTTTATGAAATTAGATTTTAATTGACTCACTCTTTGTTTAAACAAAAAAAAAAAAAAAAATGACCGCGATTCAGTAGCATGCTTTCTGTTTACGTATTGACAAAATGTGCCTGCCCTCCACTTAGCCGTCGGCCTTGTCTTGTGACCAAACAGGCTCTGCTGTGACGTGACTTAAATGGATCAGCGGAGGTTTCAAATTCTCCGGCAGCTACAGGTCTCAAAAAAGTTGGGACACTTGTAAAAAGGGGCTCTAAAAGCATTGAATTTCTAAGAGAATCAGCTGAAAGAACATTTAGCAAGTAATTAAGTTAACTGTCATCTGCTGCGCAACATGATTACTTATAAAAGGGTTGTCATTGAGAGGCTGAGTTTCTCAGAAGTAAAGATGGCCAGAAGCTCTCCCACCTGTGAAGGCTTGCATAAAAAAAATGTTGAATACTTTAAAAACACTGCTCCTCGACGTTAAATTGCAAAGGCATTGAAGGTCTCATCATCTTCAGTACATGACATCATCAAAAGATTCAGAGTAACTGGAAAAATCTCTGCCTGTAAGGGACTAGGCCGAGACCTTTACTGGATGCCCTTTATCTTGGGACCCTCAGATGCCACTGCATCACTCACCGGCATGATTCTTGGGATTCTGCAATAATAGAGAAAGAAAAAACATCACTGATTATACCTAGAACTGCCACAAGGTCATTTTGACCTCCATTAGTCCCAGTGCAAAAGAATGTAAATGGACTATATAGGGGCTGACTATGGAGCTAGTCAGATTGGCAGCTCAAAGCACTTGACAGTAGCCTAATACCTCACGTATGCCCATTTATGCAACACATTCATACACTGACGGCTACGCAAGGCAGTCAACTGCATCTTGGTTGACTGCATTTTGTTACTTTTTGAATGGTGTGCAGGCGCATATATAAGCCAGTTGCTGTCATGACGTCAGAATCAATTTGTTCTCCCATTTTGCAGGTAGAAATTGTGATTGTCACAGAGCTGTTCTTCTATTCATTTAGTTTATTTAGTAAGCTGGTTAGGATACCAGAAAAAGAAATGGATCAGAGGAAATGGATGAATGTAAGTCAGGCTTTGGCAAAGCTTCAGGACATGAGTTCTTGTGAGTCAGATGGAGAAGAAATATCAGGGCTCAGTGATGCTTCTAGGTCTAGTGAATCCGACTCCGATTTTGAAACTGAATGCGATCGTGAGCCACACGGTAAAGGTATCACAGCTGCTGGGCAAACTAAGCCTTTGATGCCAGGAAGGTCACCAAAACTGGATATTTATTCACGTCATAATGCTTAGGTTTCACAGCATAATTTCAAGTCCAAATACTTTGAAACATTTAAAATTAGCCACAATAGCCAACAAATTGAAGCTTTAAAGCTCTGACCTCTATACTATTTAATCAATGAAGAATCTTAGCAAAACACCATTTATTGTCCTCCGAATTCTGAAAGTACTTTGAAATGCTTTCACTGAGGCAACACCTCACAGCTTAAAAGTATTACAAAGAGTGGTGCATTTTTGTCAATAAAGAGGATGCAGTCATATTTCCACGTCATCCATGCCATGATGAAGGGAGACGCAGTAGCGCAGTGGAGAGCATGGGCTTGACTTGGGATGGAAAGATTCTGTGTTCAAGTCCTTGCCTTAGCCTGTGCAAAGTGTTCTCAGGCAAAACTCTTCACTTCCACACTGCCTCACTCTACCCAGGTGTACAAATGGGTCCCAGCAAAATTGTCAGGGAAACTTGACTGAGAGCAGTGGGAGAACCCGAGTTGGACTAGTGTCCCATCGAGGGGGTTTAGCAATACTCCTATTTGCTTCATGTCACAGAAACCAGGGTTAAACACAGGCCTGATGGGCCTCCAGGCATGACCTCCACGCCTGGTTAGAAATAGTCTTTATTCCGTCTGAGCAGCTGCTCATTTTGAAAACAAGAAGGGCACTTGGTAGAGCTCATACCTCCGCCAAGCCCACATGTAAGTATTATTGGTTCTGGATCCAGGAGAGGATCATCCAGACCAACAACAGCAGTGATTAGTTCCTCTTTTAGGGCAGATTCTATTCAGTGCTGAAATTTTCTGAAAATCTGTTCATTACATAAGGACATACCGAATTGTTCCGAATATAAGACGATTCTGGATATGAGACTCAAGTCATATTTTGGAAAAAATAGGGTTTTGATGACAAAATCTTGTTTTAGTCTCTAAAGAATAATAATCATCGCAAAAATTTCTTTGAAAATACTGATAAAACAAACTGAAAGAAAAACCAATATAAAAGATTGCAGGCTGTTGTTTTGCGCCATCTATTGTTGTGAACATGTATTGAGTTTAGACTATAAAACGCGCACACAGGATGACTGTTATTGTTAGAAGCCTAGTCCACGGAAAATACGACGACCCCATTTCTCCGCTGTGACGTGTCTTTAATGGAACGGCGGAGGCGTCAAAGATAAAACAGGGTCACTTGAGCAAAAGGAGAGGAAAGAGTAAACATGCCCGTTGGACGAGAGATGCTAATTTACTGAGATTCCGCAGAGAAGTCACTGTTATGTCAAAGACGCAGACTGCATCGTATGCCTGTTCCGTGGATATGTAAAAAGCGCCGTTGCCATAAACATATCTCCCCAGCGGGCCACAGTACGAAGTAGATTCCCAGTCCGTCGTGGAAACATATACTGGTGTACGTGCGATTAGGTAGTGATTGTTTTTAAATTTCATTTGATTTCATTTGACACACTCTTTTTACTTGAACAAAAGATTGACCGCGATTCCGTACCATGCTTTCTGTTAACGTTCTGACAAAATGTGGCAGCCCTCCATGCTTAGGGTCGGGCGTGTAAAGTCACCGAACAGGCCTTGTGGTGACGTGTCTTAAATGGAACACTGGAGGCGTCATAAATCAGACCGGGTCACTTGAGCAGAAGAAAACAAAGGAGTAAACAAGCCCGATGGATGAGAGGTTCGAATTCTCTTGGATTCTGCTGAGAAGTCGCTTTGACGTCAAAGAGCCAGAGTGCATCGAATGTTCATTTTGTTGCTATAACAACAGCACCGTTGCTATAAACAACTCTGCCCAGGGAGCCGACGGAAGAATGCTGATTCTCAGTCCGTGTCCAATGCTCATGGAAAGATGTCCAGGAGTACATGCGATTTGGCAGTGATTTTATTTTTATGAAATTAGATTTTAATTGACTCACTCTTTGTTTAAACAAAAAAAAAAAAAATGACCGCGATTCAGTAGCATGCTTTCTGTTTACGTATTGACAAAATGTGCCTGCCCTCCACTTAGCCGTCGGCCTTGTCTTGTGACCAAACAGGCTCTGCTGTGACGTGACTTAAATGGATCAGCGGAGGTTTCAAATTCTCCGGCAGCTACAGGTCTCAAAAAAGTTGGGACACTTGTAAAAAGGGGCTTGAAAAGCATTGAATTTCTAAGAGAATCAGCTGAAAGAACATTTAGCAAGTAATTAAGTTAACTGTCATCTGCTGCGCAACATGATTACTTATAAAAGGGTTGTCATTGAGAGGCTGAGTTTCTCAGAAGTAAAGATGGCCAGAAGCTCTCCCACCTGTGAAGGCTTGCATAAAAAAAATGTTGAATACTTTAAAAACCCTGCTCCTCGACGTTAAATTGCAAAGGCATTGAAGGTCTCATCATCTTCAGTACATGACATCATCAAAAGATTCAGAGTAACTGGAAAAATCTCTGCCTGTAAGGGACTAGGCCGAGACCTTTACTGGATGCCCTTTATCTTGGGACCCTCAGATGCCACTGCATCACTCACCGGCATGATTCTTGGGATTCTGCAATAATAGAGAAAGAAAAAACATCACTGATTATACCTAGAACTGCCACAAGGTCATTTTGACCTCCATTAGTCCCAGTGCAAAAGAATGTAAATGGACTATATAGGGGCTGACTATGGAGCTAGTCAGATTGGCAGCTCAAAGCACTTGACAGTAGCCTAATACCTCACGTATGCCCATTTATGCAACACATTCATACACTGACGGCTACGCAAGGCAGTCAACTGCATCTTGGTTGACTGCATTTTGTTACTTTTTGAATGGTGTGCAGGCGCATATATAAGCCAGTTGCTGTCATGACGTCAGAATCAATTTGTTCTCCCATTTTGCAGGTAGAAATTGTGATTGTCACAGAGCTGTTCTTCTATTCATTTAGTTTATTTAGTAAGCTGGTTAGGATACCAGAAAAAGAAATGGATCAGAGGAAATGGATGAATGTAAGTCAGGCTTTGGCAAAGCTTCAGGACATGAGTTCTTGTGAGTCAGATGGAGAAGAAATATCAGGGCTCAGTGATGCTTCTAGGTCTAGTGAATCCGACTCCGATTTTGAAACTGAATGCGATCGTGAGCCACACGGTAAAGGTATCACAGCTGCTGGGCAAACTAAGCCTTTGATGCCAGGAAGGTCACCAAAACTGGATATTTATTCACGTCATAATGCTTAGGTTTCACAGCATAATTTCAAGTCCAAATACTTTGAAACATTTAAAATTAGCCACAATAGCCAACAAATTGAAGCTTTAAAGCTCTGACCTCTATACTATTTAATCAATGAAGAATCTTAGTAAAACACCATTTATTGTCCTCCGAATTCTGAAAGTACTTTGAAATGCTTTCACTGAGGCAACACCTCACAGCTTAAAAGTATTACAAAGAGTGGTGCATTTTTGTCAATAAAGAGGATGCAGTCATATTTCCACGTCATCCATGCCATGATGAAGGGAGACGCAGTAGCGCAGTGGAGAGCATGGGCTTGACTTGGGATGGAAAGATTCTGTGTTCAAGTCCTTGCCTTAGCCTGTGCAAAGTGTTCTCAGGCAAAACTCTTCACTTCCACACTGCCTCACTCTACCCAGGTGTACAAATGGGTCCCAGCAAAATTGTCAGGGAAACTTGACTGAGAGCAGTGGGAGAACCCGAGTTGGACTAGTGTCCCATCGAGGGGGTTTAGCAATACTCCTATTTGCTTCATGTCACAGAAACCAGGGTTAAACACAGACCTGATGGGCCTCCAGGCATGACCTCCACGCCTGGTTAGAAATAGTCTTTATTCCGTCTGAGCAGCTGCTCATTTTGAAAACAAGAAGGGCACTTGGTAGAGCTCATACCTCCGCCAACCCCACATGTAAGTATTATTGGTTCTGGATCCAGGAGAGGATCATCCAGACCAACAACAGCAGTGATTAGTTCCTCTTTTAGGGCAGATTCTATTCAGTGCTGAAATTTTCTGAAAATCTGTTCATTACATAAGGACATACCGAATTGTTCCGAATATAAGACGATTCTGGATATGAGACTCAAGTCATATTTTGGAAAAAATAGGGTTTTGATGACAAAATCTTGTTTTAGTCTCTAAAGAATAATAATCATCGCAAAAATTTCTTTGAAAATACTGATAAAACAAACTGAAAGAAAAACCAATATAAAAGATTGCAGGCTGTTGTTTTGCGCCATCTATTGTTGTGAACATGTATTGAGTTTAGACAATAAAACGCGCACACAGGATGACTGTTATTGTTAGAAGCCTAGTCCACGGAAAATACGACGACCCCATTTCTCCGCTGTGACGTGTCTTTAATGGAACGGCGGAGGCGTCAAAGATAAAACAGGGTCACTTGAGCAAAAGGAGAGGAAAGAGTAAACATGCCCGTTGGACGAGAGATGCTAATTTACTGAGATTCCGCAGAGAAGTCACTGTTATGTCAAAGACGCAGATTGCATCGTATGCCTGTTCCGTGGATATGTAAAAAGCGCCGTTGCCATAAACATATCTCCCCAGCGGGCCACAGTACGAAGTAGATTCCCAGTCCGTCGTGGAAACATATACTGGTGTACGTGCGATTAGGTAGTGATTGTTTTTAAATTTCATTTGATTTCATTTGACACACTCTTTTTACTTGAACAAAAGATTGACCGCGATTCCGTACCATGCTTTCTGTTAACGTTCTGACAAAATGTGGCAGCCCTCCATGCTTAGGGTCGGGCGTGTAAAGTCACCGAACAGGCCTTGTGGTGACGTGTCTTAAATGGAACACTGGAGGCGTCATAAATCAGACCGGGTCACTTGAGCAGAAGAAAACAAAGGAGTAAACAAGCCCGATGGATGAGAGGTTCGAATTCTCTTGGATTCTGCTGAGAAGTCGCTTTGACGTCAAAGAGCCAGAGTGCATCGAATGTTCATTTTGTTGCTATAACAACAGCACCGTTGCTATAAACAACTCTGCCCAGGGAGCCGACGGAAGAATGCTGATTCTCAGTCCGTGTCCAATGCTCATGGAAAGATGTCCAGGAGTACATGCGATTTGGCAGTGATTTTATTTTTATGAAATTAGATTTTAATTGACTCACTCTTTGTTTAAACAAAAAAAAAAAAAAAATGACCGCGATTCAGTAGCATGCTTTCTGTTTACGTATTGACAAAATGTGCCTGCCCTCCACTTAGCCGTCGGCCTTGTCTTGTGACCAAACAGGCTCTGCTGTGACGTGACTTAAATGGATCAGCGGAGGTTTCAAATTCTCCGGCAGCTACAGGTCTCAAAAAAGTTGGGACACTTGTAAAAAGGGGCTTTAAAAGCATTGAATTTCTAAGAGAATCAGCTGAAAGAACATTTAGCAAGTAATTAAGTTAACTGTCATCTGCTGCGCAACATGATTACTTATAAAAGGGTTGTCATTGAGAGGCTGAGTTTCTCAGAAGTAAAGATGGCCAGAAGCTCTCCCACCTGTGAAGGCTTGCATAAAAAAAATGTTGAATACTTTAAAAACACTGCTCCTCGACGTTAAATTGCAAAGGCATTGAAGGTCTCATCATCTTCAGTACATGACATCATCAAAAGATTCAGAGTAACTGGAAAAATCTCTGCCTGGAAGGGACTAGGCCGAGACCTTTACTGGATGCCCTTTATCTTGGGACCCTCAGATGCCACTGCATCACTCACCGGCATGATTCTTGGGATTCTGCAATAATAGAGAAAGAAAAAACATCACTGATTATACCTAGAACTGCCACAAGGTCATTTTGACCTCCATTAGTCCCAGTGCAAAAGAATGTAAATGGACTATATAGGGGCTGACTATGGAGCTAGTCAGATTGGCAGCTCAAAGCACTTGACAGTAGCCTAATACCTCACGTATGCCCATTTATGCAACACATTCATACACTGACGGCTACGCAAGGCAGTCAACTGCATCTTGGTTGACTGCATTTTGTTACTTTTTGAATGGTGTGCAGGCGCATATATAAGCCAGTTGCTGTCATGACGTCAGAATCAATTTGTTCTCCCATTTTGCAGGTAGAAATTGTGATTGTCACAGAGCTGTTCTTCTATTCATTTAGTTTATTTAGTAAGCTGGTTAGGATACCAGAAAAAGAAATGGATCAGAGGAAATGGATGAATGTAAGTCAGGCTTTGGCAAAGCTTCAGGACATGAGTTCTTGTGAGTCAGATGGAGAAGAAATATCAGGGCTCAGTGATGCTTCTAGGTCTAGTGAATCCGACTCCGATTTTGAAACTGAATGCGATCGTGAGCCACACGGTAAAGGTATCACAGCTGCTGGGCAAACTAAGCCTTTGATGCCAGGAAGGTCACCAAAACTGGATATTTATTCACGTCATAATGCTTAGGTTTCACAGCATAATTTCAAGTCCAAATACTTTGAAACATTTAAAATTAGCCACAATAGCCAACAAATTGAAGCTTTAAAGCTCTGACCTCTATACTATTTAATCAATGAAGAATCTTAGCAAAACGCCATTTATTGTCCTCCGAATTCTGAAAGTACTTTGAAATGCTTTCACTGAGGCAACACCTCACAGCTTAAAAGTATTACAAAGAGTGGTGCATTTTTGTCAATAAAGAGGATGCAGTCATATTTCCACGTCATCCATGCCATGATGAAGGGAGACGCAGTAGCGCAGTGGAGAGCATGGGCTTGACTTGGGATGGAAAGATTCTGTGTTCAAGTCCTTGCCTTAGCCTGTGCAAAGTGTTCTCAGGCAAAACTCTTCACTTCCACACTGCCTCACTCTACCCAGGTGTACAAATGGGTCCCAGCAAAATTGTCAGGGAAACTTGACTGAGAGCAGTGGGAGAACCCGAGTTGGACTAGTGTCCCATCGAGGGGGTTTAGCAATACTCCTATTTGCTTCATGTCACAGAAACCAGGGTTAAACACAGGCCTGATGGGCCTCCAGGCATGACCTCCACGCCTGGTTAGAAATAGTCTTTATTCCGTCTGAGCAGCTGCTCATTTTGAAAACAAGAAGGGCACTTGGTAGAGCTCATACCTCCGCCAAGCCCACATGTAAGTATTATTGGTTCTGGATCCAGGAGAGGATCATCCAGACCAACAACAGCAGTGATTAGTTCCTCTTTTAGGGCAGATTCTATTCAGTGCTGAAATTTTCTGAAAATCTGTTCATTACATAAGGACATACCGAATTGTTCCGAATATAAGACGATTCTGGATATGAGACTCAAGTCATATTTTGGAGAAAATAGGGTTTTGATGACAAAATCTTGTTTTAGTCTCTAAAGAATAATAATCATCGCAAAAATTTCTTTGAAAATACTGATAAAACAAACTGAAAGAAAAACCAATATAAAAGATTGCAGGCTGTTGTTTTGCGCCATCTATTGTTGTGAACATGTATTGAGTTTAGACTATAAAACGCGCACACAGGATGACTGTTATTGTTAGAAGCCTAGTCCACGGAAAATACGACGACCCCATTTCTCCGCTGTGACGTGTCTTTAATGGAACGGCGGAGGCGTCAAAGATAAAACAGGGTCACTTGAGCAAAAGGAGAGGAAAGAGTAAACATGCCCGTTGGACGAGAGATGCTAATTTACTGAGATTCCGCAGAGAAGTCACTGTTATGTCAAAGACGCAGACTGCATCGTATGCCTGTTCCGTGGATATGTAAAAAGCGCCGTTGCCATAAACATATCTCCCCAGCGGGCCACAGTACGAAGTAGATTCCCAGTCCGTCGTGGAAACATATACTGGTGTACGTGCGATTAGGTAGTGATTGTTTTTAAATTTCATTTGATTTCATTTGACACACTCTTTTTACTTGAACAAAAGATTGACCGCGATTCCGTACCATGCTTTCTGTTAACGTTCTGACAAAATGTGGCAGCCCTCCATGCTTAGGGTCGGGCGTGTAAAGTCACCGAACAGGCCTTGTGGTGACGTGTCTTAAATGGAACACTGGAGGCGTCATAAATCAGACCGGGTCACTTGAGCAGAAGAAAACAAAGGAGTAAACAAGCCCGATGGATGAGAGGTTCGAATTCTCTTGGATTCTGCTGAGAAGTCGCTTTGACGTCAAAGAGCCAGAGTGCATCGAATGTTCATTTTGTTGCTATAACAACAGCACCGTTGCTATAAACAACTCTGCCCAGGGAGCCGACGGAAGAATGCTGATTCTCAGTCCGTGTCCAATGCTCATGGAAAGATGTCCAGGAGTACATGCGATTTGGCAGTGATTTTATTTTTATGAAATTAGATTTTAATTGACTCACTCTTTGTTTAAACAAAAAAAAAAAAATGACCGCGATTCAGTAGCATGCTTTCTGTTTACGTATTGACAAAATGTGCCTGCCCTCCACTTAGCCGTCGGCCTTGTCTTGTGACCAAACAGGCTCTGCTGTGACGTGACTTAAATGGATCAGCGGAGGTTTCAAATTCTCCGGCAGCTACAGGTCTCAAAAAAGTTGGGACACTTGTAAAAAGGGGCTTGAAAAGCATTGAATTTCTAAGAGAATCAGCTGAAAGAACATTTAGCAAGTAATTAAGTTAACTGTCATCTGCTGCGCAACATGATTACTTATAAAAGGGTTGTCATTGAGAGGCTGAGTTTCTCAGAAGTAAAGATGGCCAGAAGCTCTCCCACCTGTGAAGGCTTGCATAAAAAAAATGTTGAATACTTTAAAAACCCTGCTCCTCGACGTTAAATTGCAAAGGCATTGAAGGTCTCATCATCTTCAGTACATGACATCATCAAAAGATTCAGAGTAACTGGAAAAATCTCTGCCTGTAAGGGACTAGGCCGAGACCTTTACTGGATGCCCTTTATCTTGGGACCCTCAGATGCCACTGCATCACTCACCGGCATGATTCTTGGGATTCTGCAATAATAGAGAAAGAAAAAACATCACTGATTATACCTAGAACTGCCACAAGGTCATTTTGACCTCCATTAGTCCCAGTGCAAAAGAATGTAAATGGACTATATAGGGGCTGACTATGGAGCTAGTCAGATTGGCAGCTCAAAGCACTTGACAGTAGCCTAATACCTCACGTATGCCCATTTATGCAACACATTCATACACTGACGGCTACGCAAGGCAGTCAACTGCATCTTGGTTGACTGCATTTTGTTACTTTTTGAATGGTGTGCAGGCGCATATATAAGCCAGTTGCTGTCATGACGTCAGAATCAATTTGTTCTCCCATTTTGCAGGTAGAAATTGTGATTGTCACAGAGCTGTTCTTCTATTCATTTAGTTTATTTAGTAAGCTGGTTAGGATACCAGAAAAAGAAATGGATCAGAGGAAATGGATGAATGTAAGTCAGGCTTTGGCAAAGCTTCAGGACATGAGTTCTTGTGAGTCAGATGGAGAAGAAATATCAGGGCTCAGTGATGCTTCTAGGTCTAGTGAATCCGACTCCGATTTTGAAACTGAATGCGATCGTGAGCCACACGGTAAAGGTATCACAGCTGCTGGGCAAACTAAGCCTTTGATGCCAGGAAGGTCACCAAAACTGGATATTTATTCACGTCATAATGCTTAGGTTTCACAGCATAATTTCAAGTCCAAATACTTTGAAACATTTAAAATTAGCCACAATAGCCAACAAATTGAAGCTTTAAAGCTCTGACCTCTATACTATTTAATCAATGAAGAATCTTAGCAAAACACCATTTATTGTCCTCCGAATTCTGAAAGTACTTTGAAATGCTTTCACTGAGGCGACACCTCACAGCTTAAAAGTATTACAAAGAGTGGTGCATTTTTGTCAATAAAGAGGATGCAGTCATATTTCCACGTCATCCATGCCATGATGAAGGGAGACGCAGTAGCGCAGTGGAGAGCATGGGCTTGACTTGGGATGGAAAGATTCTGTGTTCAAGTCCTTGCCTTAGCCTGTGCAAAGTGTTCTCAGGCAAAACTCTTCACTTCCACACTGCCTCACTCTACCCAGGTGTACAAATGGGTCCCAGCAAAATTGTCAGGGAAACTTGACTGAGAGCAGTGGGAGAACCCGAGTTGGACTAGTGTCCCATCGAGGGGGTTTAGCAATACTCCTATTTGCTTCATGTCACAGTAACCAGGGTTAAACACAGGCCTGATGGGCCTCCAGGCATGACCTCCACGCCTGGTTAGAAATAGTCTTTATTCCGTCTGAGCAGCTGCTCATTTTGAAAACAAGAAGGGCACTTGGTAGAGCTCATACCTCCGCCAAGCCCACATGTAAGTATTATTGGTTCTGGATCAAGGAGAGGATCATCCAGACCAACAACAGCAGTGATTAGTTCCTCTTTTAGGGCAGATTCTATTCAATGCTGAAATTTTCAGAAAATCTGTTCATTACATAGCACATACCGAATTGTTCCGAATATAAGACGATTCTGGATATGAGACTCAAGTCATATTTTGGAAAAAATAGGGTTTTGATGACAAAATCTTGTTTTAGTCTCTAAAGAATAATAATCATCGCAAAAATTTCTTTGAAAATACTGATAAAACAAACTGAAAGAAAAACCAATATAAAAGATTGCAGGCTGTTGTTTTGCGCCATCTATTGTTGTGAACATGTATTGAGTTTAGACTATAAAACGCGCACACAGGATGACTGTTATTGTTAGAAGCCTAGTCCACGGAAAATACGACGACCCCATTTCTCCGCTGTGACGTGTCTTTAATGGAACGGCGGAGGCGTCAAAGATAAAACAGGGTCACTTGAGCAAAAGGAGAGGAAAGAGTAAACATGCCCGTTGGACGAGAGATGCTAATTTACTGAGATTCCGCAGAGAAGTCACTGTTATGTCAAAGACGCAGACTGCATCGTATGCCTGTTCCGTGGATATGTAAAAAGCGCCGTTGCCATAAACATATCTCCCCAGCGGGCCACAGTACGAAGTAGATTCCCAGTCCGTCGTGGAAACATATACTGGTGTACGTGCGATTAGGTAGTGATTGTTTTTAAATTTCATTTGATTTCATTTGACACACTCTTTTTACTTGAACAAAAGATTGACCGCGATTCCGTACCATGCTTTCTGTTAACGTTCTGACAAAATGTGGCAGCCCTCCATGCTTAGGGTCGGGCGTGTAAAGTCACCGAACAGGCCTTGTGGTGACGTGTCTTAAATGGAACACTGGAGGCGTCATAAATCAGACCGGGTCACTTGAGCAGAAGAAAACAAAGGAGTAAACAAGCCCGATGGATGAGAGGTTCGAATTCTCTTGGATTCTGCTGAGAAGTCGCTTTGACGTCAAAGAGCCAGAGTGCATCGAATGTTCATTTTGTTGCTATAACAACAGCACCGTTGCTATAAACAACTCTGCCCAGGGAGCCGACGGAAGAATGCTGATTCTCAGTCCGTGTCCAATGCTCATGGAAAGATGTCCAGGAGTACATGCGATTTGGCAGTGATTTTATTTTTATGAAATTAGATTTTAATTGACTCACTCTTTGTTTAAACAAAAAAAAAAAAAAATGACCGCGATTCAGTAGCATGCTTTCTGTTTACGTATTGACAAAATGTGCCTGCCCTCCACTTAGCCGTCGGCCTTGTCTTGTGACCAAACAGGCTCTGCTGTGACGTGACTGAAATGGATCAGCGGAGGTTTCAAATTCTCCGGCAGCTACAGGTCTCAAAAAAGTTGGGACACTTGTAAAAAGGGGCTTTAAAAGCATTGAATTTCTAAGAGAATCAGCTGAAAGAACATTTAGCAAGTAATTAAGTTAACTGTCATCTGCTGCGCAACATGATTACTTATAAAAGGGTTGTCATTGAGAGGCTGAGTTTCTCAGAAGTAAAGATGGCCAGAAGCTCTCCCACCTGTGAAGGCTTGCATAAAAAAAATGTTGAATACTTTAAAAACACTGCTCCTCGACGTTAAATTGCAAAGGCATTGAAGGTCTCATCATCTTCAGTACATGACATCATCAAAAGATTCAGAGTAACTGGAAAAATCTCTGCCTGTAAGGGACTAGGCCGAGACCTTTACTGGATGCCCTTTATCTTGGGACCCTCAGATGCCACTGCATCACTCACCGGCATGATTCTTGGGATTCTGCAATAATAGAGAAAGAAAAAACATCACTGATTATACCTAGAACTGCCACAAGGTCATTTTGACCTCCATTAGTCCCAGTGCAAAAGAATGTAAATGGACTATATAGGGGCTGACTATGGAGCTAGTCAGATTGGCAGCTCAAAGCACTTGACAGTAGCCTAATACCTCACGTATGCCCATTTATGCAACACATTCATACACTGACGGCTACGCAAGGCAGTCAACTGCATCTTGGTTGACTGCATTTTGTTACTTTTTGAATGGTGTGCAGGCGCATATATAAGCCAGTTGCTGTCATGACGTCAGAATCAATTTGTTCTCCCATTTTGCAGGTAGAAATTGTGATTGTCACAGAGCTGTTCTTCTATTCATTTAGTTTATTTAGTAAGCTGGTTAGGATACCAGAAAAAGAAATGGATCAGAGGAAATGGATGAATGTAAGTCAGGCTTTGGCAAAGCTTCAGGACATGAGTTCTTGTGAGTCAGATGGAGAAGAAATATCAGGGCTCAGTGATGCTTCTAGGTCTAGTGAATCCGACTCCGATTTTGAAACTGAATGCGATCGTGAGCCACACGGTAAAGGTATCACAGCTGCTGGGCAAACTAAGCCTTTGATGCCAGGAAGGTCACCAAAACTGGATATTTATTCACGTCATAATGCTTAGGTTTCACAGCATAATTTCAAGTCCAAATACTTTGAAACATTTAAAATTAGCCACAATAGCCAACAAATTGAAGCTTTAAAGCTCTGACCTCTATACTATTTAATCAATGAAGAATCTTAGCAAAACACCATTTATTGTCCTCCGAATTCTGAAAGTACTTTGAAATGCTTTCACTGAGGCAACACCTCACAGCTTAAAAGTATTACAAAGAGTGGTGCATTTTTGTCAATAAAGAGGATGCAGTCATATTTCCACGTCATCCATGCCATGATGAAGGGAGACGCAGTAGCGCAGTGGAGAGCATGGGCTTGACTTGGGATGGAAAGATTCTGTGTTCAAGTCCTTGCCTTAGCCTGTGCAAAGTGTTCTCAGGCAAAACTCTTCACTTCCACACTGCCTCACTCTACCCAGGTGTACAAATGGGTCCCAGCAAAATTGTCAGGGAAACTTGACTGAGAGCAGTGGGAGAACCCGAGTTGGACTAGTGTCCCATCGAGGGGGTTTAGCAATACTCCTATTTGCTTCATGTCACAGAAACCAGGGTTAAACACAGACCTGATGGGCCTCCAGGCATGACCTCCACGCCTGGTTAGAAATAGTCTTTATTCCGTCTGAGCAGCTGCTCATTTTGAAAACAAGAAGGGCACTTGGTAGAGCTCATACCTCCGCCAACCCCACATGTAAGTATTATTGGTTCTGGATCCAGGAGAGGATCATCCAGACCAACAACAGCAGTGATTAGTTCCTCTTTTAGGGCAGATTCTATTCAGTGCTGAAATTTTCTGAAAATCTGTTCATTACATAAGGACATACCGAATTGTTCCGAATATAAGACGATTCTGGATATGAGACTCAAGTCATATTTTGGAAAAAATAGGGTTTTGATGACAAAATCTTGTTTTAGTCTCTAAAGAATAATAATCATCGCAAAAATTTCTTTGAAAATACTGATAAAACAAACTGAAAGAAAAACCAATATAAAAGATTGCAGGCTGTTGTTTTGCGCCATCTATTGTTGTGAACATGTATTGAGTTTAGACAATAAAACGCGCACACAGGATGACTGTTATTGTTAGAAGCCTAGTCCACGGAAAATACGACGACCCCATTTCTCCGCTGTGACGTGTCTTTAATGGAACGGCGGAGGCGTCAAAGATAAAACAGGGTCACTTGAGCAAAAGGAGAGGAAAGAGTAAACATGCCCGTTGGACGAGAGATGCTAATTTACTGAGATTCCGCAGAGAAGTCACTGTTATGTCAAAGACGCAGATTGCATCGTATGCCTGTTCCGTGGATATGTAAAAAGCGCCGTTGCCATAAACATATCTCCCCAGCGGGCCACAGTACGAAGTAGATTCCCAGTCCGTCGTGGAAACATATACTGGTGTACGTGCGATTAGGTAGTGATTGTTTTTAAATTTCATTTGATTTCATTTGACACACTCTTTTTACTTGAACAAAAGATTGACCGCGATTCCGTACCATGCTTTCTGTTAACGTTCTGACAAAATGTGGCAGCCCTCCATGCTTAGGGTCGGGCGTGTAAAGTCACCGAACAGGCCTTGTGGTGACGTGTCTTAAATGGAACACTGGAGGCGTCATAAATCAGACCGGGTCACTTGAGCAGAAGAAAACAAAGGAGTAAACAAGCCCGATGGATGAGAGGTTCGAATTCTCTTGGATTCTGCTGAGAAGTCGCTTTGACGTCAAAGAGCCAGAGTGCATCGAATGTTCATTTTGTTGCTATAACAACAGCACCGTTGCTATAAACAACTCTGCCCAGGGAGCCGACGGAAGAATGCTGATTCTCAGTCCGTGTCCAATGCTCATGGAAAGATGTCCAGGAGTACATGCGATTTGGCAGTGATTTTATTTTTATGAAATTAGATTTTAATTGACTCACTCTTTGTTTAAACAAAAAAAAAAAAAAAATGACCGCGATTCAGTAGCATGCTTTCTGTTTACGTATTGACAAAATGTGCCTGCCCTCCACTTAGCCGTCGGCCTTGTCTTGTGACCAAACAGGCTCTGCTGTGACGTGACTTAAATGGATCAGCGGAGGTTTCAAATTCTCCGGCAGCTACAGGTCTCAAAAAAGTTGGGACACTTGTAAAAAGGGGCTTTAAAAGCATTGAATTTCTAAGAGAATCAGCTGAAAGAACATTTAGCAAGTAATTAAGTTAACTGTCATCTGCTGCGCAACATGATTACTTATAAAAGGGTTGTCATTGAGAGGCTGAGTTTCTCAGAAGTAAAGATGGCCAGAAGCTCTCCCACCTGTGAAGGCTTGCATAAAAAAAATGTTGAATACTTTAAAAACACTGCTCCTCGACGTTAAATTGCAAAGGCATTGAAGGTCTCATCATCTTCAGTACATGACATCATCAAAAGATTCAGAGTAACTGGAAAAATCTCTGCCTGGAAGGGACTAGGCCGAGACCTTTACTGGATGCCCTTTATCTTGGGACCCTCAGATGCCACTGCATCACTCACCGGCATGATTCTTGGGATTCTGCAATAATAGAGAAAGAAAAAACATCACTGATTATACCTAGAACTGCCACAAGGTCATTTTGACCTCCATTAGTCCCAGTGCAAAAGAATGTAAATGGACTATATAGGGGCTGACTATGGAGCTAGTCAGATTGGCAGCTCAAAGCACTTGACAGTAGCCTAATACCTCACGTATGCCCATTTATGCAACACATTCATACACTGACGGCTACGCAAGGCAGTCAACTGCATCTTGGTTGACTGCATTTTGTTACTTTTTGAATGGTGTGCAGGCGCATATATAAGCCAGTTGCTGTCATGACGTCAGAATCAATTTGTTCTCCCATTTTGCAGGTAGAAATTGTGATTGTCACAGAGCTGTTCTTCTATTCATTTAGTTTATTTAGTAAGCTGGTTAGGATACCAGAAAAAGAAATGGATCAGAGGAAATGGATGAATGTAAGTCAGGCTTTGGCAAAGCTTCAGGACATGAGTTCTTGTGAGTCAGATGGAGAAGAAATATCAGGGCTCAGTGATGCTTCTAGGTCTAGTGAATCCGACTCCGATTTTGAAACTGAATGCGATCGTGAGCCACACGGTAAAGGTATCACAGCTGCTGGGCAAACTAAGCCTTTGATGCCAGGAAGGTCACCAAAACTGGATATTTATTCACGTCATAATGCTTAGGTTTCACAGCATAATTTCAAGTCCAAATACTTTGAAACATTTAAAATTAGCCACAATAGCCAACAAATTGAAGCTTTAAAGCTCTGACCTCTATACTATTTAATCAATGAAGAATCTTAGCAAAACGCCATTTATTGTCCTCCGAATTCTGAAAGTACTTTGAAATGCTTTCACTGAGGCAACACCTCACAGCTTAAAAGTATTACAAAGAGTGGTGCATTTTTGTCAATAAAGAGGATGCAGTCATATTTCCACGTCATCCATGCCATGATGAAGGGAGACGCAGTAGCGCAGTGGAGAGCATGGGCTTGACTTGGGATGGAAAGATTCTGTGTTCAAGTCCTTGCCTTAGCCTGTGCAAAGTGTTCTCAGGCAAAACTCTTCACTTCCACACTGCCTCACTCTACCCAGGTGTACAAATGGGTCCCAGCAAAATTGTCAGGGAAACTTGACTGAGAGCAGTGGGAGAACCCGAGTTGGACTAGTGTCCCATCGAGGGGGTTTAGCAATACTCCTATTTGCTTCATGTCACAGAAACCAGGGTTAAACACAGGCCTGATGGGCCTCCAGGCATGACCTCCACGCCTGGTTAGAAATAGTCTTTATTCCGTCTGAGCAGCTGCTCATTTTGAAAACAAGAAGGGCACTTGGTAGAGCTCATACCTCCGCCAAGCCCACATGTAAGTATTATTGGTTCTGGATCCAGGAGAGGATCATCCAGACCAACAACAGCAGTGATTAGTTCCTCTTTTAGGGCAGATTCTATTCAGTGCTGAAATTTTCTGAAAATCTGTTCATTACATAAGGACATACCGAATTGTTCCGAATATAAGACGATTCTGGATATGAGACTCAAGTCATATTTTGGAGAAAATAGGGTTTTGATGACAAAATCTTGTTTTAGTCTCTAAAGAATAATAATCATCGCAAAAATTTCTTTGAAAATACTGATAAAACAAACTGAAAGAAAAACCAATATAAAAGATTGCAGGCTGTTGTTTTGCGCCATCTATTGTTGTGAACATGTATTGAGTTTAGACTATAAAACGCGCACACAGGATGACTGTTATTGTTAGAAGCCTAGTCCACGGAAAATACGACGACCCCATTTCTCCGCTGTGACGTGTCTTTAATGGAACGGCGGAGGCGTCAAAGATAAAACAGGGTCACTTGAGCAAAAGGAGAGGAAAGAGTAAACATGCCCGTTGGACGAGAGATGCTAATTTACTGAGATTCCGCAGAGAAGTCACTGTTATGTCAAAGACGCAGACTGCATCGTATGCCTGTTCCGTGGATATGTAAAAAGCGCCGTTGCCATAAACATATCTCCCCAGCGGGCCACAGTACGAAGTAGATTCCCAGTCCGTCGTGGAAACATATACTGGTGTACGTGCGATTAGGTAGTGATTGTTTTTAAATTTCATTTGATTTCATTTGACACACTCTTTTTACTTGAACAAAAGATTGACCGCGATTCCGTACCATGCTTTCTGTTAACGTTCTGACAAAATGTGGCAGCCCTCCATGCTTAGGGTCGGGCGTGTAAAGTCACCGAACAGGCCTTGTGGTGACGTGTCTTAAATGGAACACTGGAGGCGTCATAAATCAGACCGGGTCACTTGAGCAGAAGAAAACAAAGGAGTAAACAAGCCCGATGGATGAGAGGTTCGAATTCTCTTGGATTCTGCTGAGAAGTCGCTTTGACGTCAAAGAGCCAGAGTGCATCGAATGTTCATTTTGTTGCTATAACAACAGCACCGTTGCTATAAACAACTCTGCCCAGGGAGCCGACGGAAGAATGCTGATTCTCAGTCCGTGTCCAATGCTCATGGAAAGATGTCCAGGAGTACATGCGATTTGGCAGTGATTTTATTTTTATGAAATTAGATTTTAATTGACTCACTCTTTGTTTAAACAAAAAAAAAAAAATGACCGCGATTCAGTAGCATGCTTTCTGTTTACGTATTGACAAAATGTGCCTGCCCTCCACTTAGCCGTCGGCCTTGTCTTGTGACCAAACAGGCTCTGCTGTGACGTGACTTAAATGGATCAGCGGAGGTTTCAAATTCTCCGGCAGCTACAGGTCTCAAAAAAGTTGGGACACTTGTAAAAAGGGGCTTGAAAAGCATTGAATTTCTAAGAGAATCAGCTGAAAGAACATTTAGCAAGTAATTAAGTTAACTGTCATCTGCTGCGCAACATGATTACTTATAAAAGGGTTGTCATTGAGAGGCTGAGTTTCTCAGAAGTAAAGATGGCCAGAAGCTCTCCCACCTGTGAAGGCTTGCATAAAAAAAATGTTGAATACTTTAAAAACCCTGCTCCTCGACGTTAAATTGCAAAGGCATTGAAGGTCTCATCATCTTCAGTACATGACATCATCAAAAGATTCAGAGTAACTGGAAAAATCTCTGCCTGTAAGGGACTAGGCCGAGACCTTTACTGGATGCCCTTTATCTTGGGACCCTCAGATGCCACTGCATCACTCACCGGCATGATTCTTGGGATTCTGCAATAATAGAGAAAGAAAAAACATCACTGATTATACCTAGAACTGCCACAAGGTCATTTTGACCTCCATTAGTCCCAGTGCAAAAGAATGTAAATGGACTATATAGGGGCTGACTATGGAGCTAGTCAGATTGGCAGCTCAAAGCACTTGACAGTAGCCTAATACCTCACGTATGCCCATTTATGCAACACATTCATACACTGACGGCTACGCAAGGCAGTCAACTGCATCTTGGTTGACTGCATTTTGTTACTTTTTGAATGGTGTGCAGGCGCATATATAAGCCAGTTGCTGTCATGACGTCAGAATCAATTTGTTCTCCCATTTTGCAGGTAGAAATTGTGATTGTCACAGAGCTGTTCTTCTATTCATTTAGTTTATTTAGTAAGCTGGTTAGGATACCAGAAAAAGAAATGGATCAGAGGAAATGGATGAATGTAAGTCAGGCTTTGGCAAAGCTTCAGGACATGAGTTCTTGTGAGTCAGATGGAGAAGAAATATCAGGGCTCAGTGATGCTTCTAGGTCTAGTGAATCCGACTCCGATTTTGAAACTGAATGCGATCGTGAGCCACACGGTAAAGGTATCACAGCTGCTGGGCAAACTAAGCCTTTGATGCCAGGAAGGTCACCAAAACTGGATATTTATTCACGTCATAATGCTTAGGTTTCACAGCATAATTTCAAGTCCAAATACTTTGAAACATTTAAAATTAGCCACAATAGCCAACAAATTGAAGCTTTAAAGCTCTGACCTCTATACTATTTAATCAATGAAGAATCTTAGCAAAACACCATTTATTGTCCTCCGAATTCTGAAAGTACTTTGAAATGCTTTCACTGAGGCGACACCTCACAGCTTAAAAGTATTACAAAGAGTGGTGCATTTTTGTCAATAAAGAGGATGCAGTCATATTTCCACGTCATCCATGCCATGATGAAGGGAGACGCAGTAGCGCAGTGGAGAGCATGGGCTTGACTTGGGATGGAAAGATTCTGTGTTCAAGTCCTTGCCTTAGCCTGTGCAAAGTGTTCTCAGGCAAAACTCTTCACTTCCACACTGCCTCACTCTACCCAGGTGTACAAATGGGTCCCAGCAAAATTGTCAGGGAAACTTGACTGAGAGCAGTGGGAGAACCCGAGTTGGACTAGTGTCCCATCGAGGGGGTTTAGCAATACTCCTATTTGCTTCATGTCACAGTAACCAGGGTTAAACACAGGCCTGATGGGCCTCCAGGCATGACCTCCACGCCTGGTTAGAAATAGTCTTTATTCCGTCTGAGCAGCTGCTCATTTTGAAAACAAGAAGGGCACTTGGTAGAGCTCATACCTCCGCCAAGCCCACATGTAAGTATTATTGGTTCTGGATCCAGGAGAGGATCATCCAGACCAACAACAGCAGTGATTAGTTCCTCTTTTAGGGCAGATTCTATTCAATGCTGAAATTTTCAGAAAATCTGTTCATTACATAGCACATACCGAATTGTTCCGAATATAAGACGATTCTGGATATGAGACTCAAGTCATATTTTGGAAAAAATAGGGTTTTGATGACAAAATCTTGTTTTAGTCTCTAAAGAATAATAATCATCGCAAAAATTTCTTTGAAAATACTGATAAAACAAACTGAAAGAAAAACCAATATAAAAGATTGCAGGCTGTTGTTTTGCGCCATCTATTGTTGTGAACATGTATTGAGTTTAGACTATAAAACGCGCACACAGGATGACTGTTATTGTTAGAAGCCTAGTCCACGGAAAATACGACGACCCCATTTCTCCGCTGTGACGTGTCTTTAATGGAACGGCGGAGGCGTCAAAGATAAAACAGGGTCACTTGAGCAAAAGGAGAGGAAAGAGTAAACATGCCCGTTGGACGAGAGATGCTAATTTACTGAGATTCCGCAGAGAAGTCACTGTTATGTCAAAGACGCAGACTGCATCGTATGCCTGTTCCGTGGATATGTAAAAAGCGCCGTTGCCATAAACATATCTCCCCAGCGGGCCACAGTACGAAGTAGATTCCCAGTCCGTCGTGGAAACATATACTGGTGTACGTGCGATTAGGTAGTGATTGTTTTTAAATTTCATTTGATTTCATTTGACACACTCTTTTTACTTGAACAAAAGATTGACCGCGATTCCGTACCATGCTTTCTGTTAACGTTCTGACAAAATGTGGCAGCCCTCCATGCTTAGGGTCGGGCGTGTAAAGTCACCGAACAGGCCTTGTGGTGACGTGTCTTAAATGGAACACTGGAGGCGTCATAAATCAGACCGGGTCACTTGAGCAGAAGAAAACAAAGGAGTAAACAAGCCCGATGGATGAGAGGTTCGAATTCTCTTGGATTCTGCTGAGAAGTCGCTTTGACGTCAAAGAGCCAGAGTGCATCGAATGTTCATTTTGTTGCTATAACAACAGCACCGTTGCTATAAACAACTCTGCCCAGGGAGCCGACGGAAGAATGCTGATTCTCAGTCCGTGTCCAATGCTCATGGAAAGATGTCCAGGAGTACATGCGATTTGGCAGTGATTTTATTTTTATGAAATTAGATTTTAATTGACTCACTCTTTGTTTAAACAAAAAAAAAAAAAAATGACCGCGATTCAGTAGCATGCTTTCTGTTTACGTATTGACAAAATGTGCCTGCCCTCCACTTAGCCGTCGGCCTTGTCTTGTGACCAAACAGGCTCTGCTGTGACGTGACTGAAATGGATCAGCGGAGGTTTCAAATTCTCCGGCAGCTACAGGTCTCAAAAAAGTTGGGACACTTGTAAAAAGGGGCTTTAAAAGCATTGAATTTCTAAGAGAATCAGCTGAAAGAACATTTAGCAAGTAATTAAGTTAACTGTCATCTGCTGCGCAACATGATTACTTATAAAAGGGTTGTCATTGAGAGGCTGAGTTTCTCAGAAGTAAAGATGGCCAGAAGCTCTCCCACCTGTGAAGGCTTGCATAAAAAAAATGTTGAATACTTTAAAAACACTGCTCCTCGACGTTAAATTGCAAAGGCATTGAAGGTCTCATCATCTTCAGTACATGACATCATCAAAAGATTCAGAGTAACTGGAAAAATCTCTGCCTGTAAGGGACTAGGCCGAGACCTTTACTGGATGCCCTTTATCTTGGGACCCTCAGATGCCACTGCATCACTCACCGGCATGATTCTTGGGATTCTGCAATAATAGAGAAAGAAAAAACATCACTGATTATACCTAGAACTGCCACAAGGTCATTTTGACCTCCATTAGTCCCAGTGCAAAAGAATGTAAATGGACTATATAGGGGCTGACTATGGAGCTAGTCAGATTGGCAGCTCAAAGCACTTGACAGTAGCCTAATACCTCACGTATGCCCATTTATGCAACACATTCATACACTGACGGCTACGCAAGGCAGTCAACTGCATCTTGGTTGACTGCATTTTGTTACTTTTTGAATGGTGTGCAGGCGCATATATAAGCCAGTTGCTGTCATGACGTCAGAATCAATTTGTTCTCCCATTTTGCAGGTAGAAATTGTGATTGTCACAGAGCTGTTCTTCTATTCATTTAGTTTATTTAGTAAGCTGGTTAGGATACCAGAAAAAGAAATGGATCAGAGGAAATGGATGAATGTAAGTCAGGCTTTGGCAAAGCTTCAGGACATGAGTTCTTGTGAGTCAGATGGAGAAGAAATATCAGGGCTCAGTGATGCTTCTAGGTCTAGTGAATCCGACTCCGATTTTGAAACTGAATGCGATCGTGAGCCACACGGTAAAGGTATCACAGCTGCTGGGCAAACTAAGCCTTTGATGCCAGGAAGGTCACCAAAACTGGATATTTATTCACGTCATAATGCTTAGGTTTCACAGCATAATTTCAAGTCCAAATACTTTGAAACATTTAAAATTAGCCACAATAGCCAACAAATTGAAGCTTTAAAGCTCTGACCTCTATACTATTTAATCAATGAAGAATCTTAGCAAAACACCATTTATTGTCCTCCGAATTCTGAAAGTACTTTGAAATGCTTTCACTGAGGCAACACCTCACAGCTTAAAAGTATTACAAAGAGTGGTGCATTTTTGTCAATAAAGAGGATGCAGTCATATTTCCACGTCATCCATGCCATGATGAAGGGAGACGCAGTAGCGCAGTGGAGAGCATGGGCTTGACTTGGGATGGAAAGATTCTGTGTTCAAGTCCATTGCCTTAGCCTGTGCAAAGTGTTCTCAGGCAAAACTCTTCACTTCCACACTGCCTCACTCTACCAGGTGTACAAATGGGTCCCAGCAAAATTGTCAGGGAAACTTGACTGAGAGCAGTGGGAGAACCCGAGTTGGACTAGTGTCCCATCGAGGGGGTTTAGCAATACTCCTATTTGCTTCATGTCACAGAAACCAGGGTTGAACACAGGCCTGATGGGCCTCCAGGCATGACCTCCATGCCTGGTTAGAAATAGTCTTTATTCCGTCTGAGCAGCTGCTCATTTTGAAAACAAGAAGGGCACTTGGTAGAGCTCATACCTCCGCCAAGCCCACATGTAAGTATTATTGGTTCTGGATCCAGGAGAGTATCATCCAGACCAACAACAGCAGTGATTAGTTCCTCTTTTAGGGCAGATTCTATTCAGTGCTGAAATTTTCTGAAAATCTGTTCATTGCATAAGGACATACCGAATTGTTCCGAATATAAGACGATTCTGGATATGAGACTACTCCCCTTTCTCAAGTCATATTTTGGAAAAAATAGGGTTTTGATGACAAAATCTTGTTTTAGTCTCTGAAGAATAATAATCATCGCAAAAATTTCTTTGAAAATACTGATAAAACAAACTGAAAGAAAAACCAATATAAAAGATTGCAGGCTGTTGTTTTGCGCCATCTATTGTTGTGAACATGTATTGAGTTTAGACAATAAAACGCGCACACAGGATGACTGTTATTGTTAGAAGCCTAGTCCACGGAAAATACGACGACCCCATTTCTCCGCTGTGACGTGTCTTTAATGGAACGGCGGAGGCGTCAAAGATAAAACAGGGTCACTTGAGAAAAAGGAGAGGAAAGAGTAAACATGCCCGTTGGACGAGAGATGCAAATTTACTGAGATTCCGCAGAGAAGTCACTGTTATGTCAAAGACGCAGATTGCATCGTATGCCTGTTCCGTGGATATGTAAAAAGCGCCGTTGCCATAAACATATCTCCCCAGCGGGCCACAGTACGAAGTAGATTCCCAGTCCGTCGTGGAAACATATACTGGTGTACGTGCGATTAGGTAGTGATTGTTTTTAAATTTCATTTGATTTCATTTGACACACTCTTTTTACTTGAACAAAAGATTGACCGCGATTCCGTACCATGCTTTCTGTTAACGTTCTGACAAAATGTGCCAGCCCTCCATGCTTAGGGTCGGGCGTGTAAAGTCACCGAACAGGCCTTGTGGTGACGTGTCTTAAATGGAACACTGGAGGCGTCATAAATCAGACCGGGTCACTTGAGCAGAAGAAAACAAAGGAGTAAACAAGCCCGATGGATGAGAGGTTCGAATTCTCTTGGATTCTGCTGAGAAGTCGCTTTGACGTCAAAGAGCCAGAGTGCATCGAATGTTCATTTTGTTGCTATAACAACAGCACCGTTGCTATAAACAACTCTGCCCAGGGAGCCGACGGAAGAATGCTGATTCTCAGTCCGTGTCCAATGCTCATGGAAAGATGTCCAGGAGTACGTGCGATTTGGCAGTGATTTTATTTTTATGAAATTAGATTTTAATTGACTCACTCTTTGTTTAAACAAAAAAAAAATGACCGCGATTCAGTAGCATGCTTTCTGTTTACGTATTGACAAAATGTGCCTGCCCTCCACTTAGCCGTCAGGCTTGTCTTGTGACCAAACAGGCTCTGCTGTGACGTGACTTAAATGGATCAGCGGAGGTTTCAAATTCTCCGGCAGCTACAGGTCTCAAAAAAGTTGGGACACTTGTAAAAAGGGGCTTTAAAAGCATTGAATTTCTAAGAGAATCAGCTGAAAGAACATTTAGCTAGTAATTAAGTTAACTGTCATCTGCTGCGCAACATGATTACTTATAAAAGGGTTGTCATTGAGAGGCTGAGTTTCTCAGAAGTAAAGATGGCCAGAAGCTCTCCCACCTGTGAAGGCTTGCATAAAAAAAATGTTGAATACTTTAAAAACACTGCTCCTCGACGTTAAATTGCAAAGGCATTGAAGGTCTCATCATCTTCAGTACATGACATCATCAAAAGATTCAGAGTAACTGGAAAAATCTCTGCCTGTAAGGGACTAGGCCGAGACCTTTACTGGATGCCCTTTATCTTCGGACCCTCAGATGCCACTGCATCACTCACCGGCATGATATCTTGGGATTCTGCAATAATACAGAAAGAAAAAACATCACTGATTATACCTAGAACTGCCACAAGGTCATTTTGACCTCCATTAGTCCCAGTGCAAAAGAATGTAAATGGACTATATAGGGGCTGACTATGGAGCTAGTCAGATTGGCAGCTCAAAGCACTTGACAGTAGCCTAATACCTCACGTATGCCCATTTATGCAACACATTCATACACTGACGGCTACGCAAGGCAGTCAACTGCATCTTGGTTGACTGCATTTTGTTACTTTTTGAATGGTGTGCAGGCGCATATATAAGCCAGTTGCTGTCATGACGTCAGAATCAATTTGTTCTCCCATTTTGCAGGTAGAAATTGTGATTGTCACAGAGCTGTTCTTCTATTCATTTAGTTTATTTAGTAAGCTGGTTAGGATACCAGAAAAAGAAATGGATCAGAGGAAATGGATGAATGTAAGTCAGGCTTTGGCAAAGCTTCAGGACATGAGTTCTTGTGAGTCAGATGGAGAAGAAATATCAGGGCTCAGTGATGCTTCTAGGTCTAGTGAATCCGACTCCGATTTTGAAACTGAATGCGATCGTGAGCCACACGGTAAAGGTATCACAGCTGCTGGGCAAACTAAGCCTTTGATGCCAGGAAGGTCACCAAAACTGGATATTTATTCACGTCATAATGCTTAGGTTTCACAGCATAATTTCAAGTCCAAATACTTTGAAACATTTAAAATTAGCCACAATAGCCAACAAATTGAAGCTTTAAAGCTCTGACCTCTATACTATTTAATCAATGAAGAATCTTAGCAAAACACCATTTATTGTCCTCCGAATTCTGAAAGTACTTTGAAATGCTTTCACTGAGGCAACAACTCACAGCTTAAAAGTATTACAAAGAGTGGTGCATTTTTGTCAATAAAGAGGATGCAGTCATATTTCCACGTCATCCATGCCATGATGAAGGGAGACGCAGTAGCGCAGTGGAGGGCATGGGCTTGACTTGGGATGGAAAGATTCTGTGTTCAAGTCCTTGCCTTAGCCTGTGCAAAGTGTTCTCAGGCAAAACTCTTCACTTCCACACTGCCTCACTCTACCCAGGTGTACAAATGGGTCCCAGCAAAATTGTCAGGGAAACTTGACTGAGAGCAGTGGGAGAACCCGAGTTGGACTAGTGTCCCATCGAGGGGGTTTAGCAATACTCCTATTTGCTTCATGTCACAGAAACCAGGGTTAAACACAGGCCTGATGGGCCTCCAGGCATGACCTCCACGCCTGGTTAGAAATAGTCTTTATTCCGTCTGAGCAGCTGCTCATTTTGAAAACAAGAAGGGCACTTGGTAGAGCTCATACCTCCGCCAAGCCCACATGTAAGTATTATTGGTTCTGGATCCAGGAGAGGATCATCCAGACCAACAACAGCAGTGATTAGTTCCTCTTTTAGGGCAGATTCTATTCAATGCTGAAATTTTCTGAAAATCTGTTCATTACATAAGCACATACCGAATTGTTCCGAATATAAGACGATTCTGGATATGAGACTACTCCCCTTTCTCAAGTCATATTTTGGAAAAAATAGGGTTTTGATGACAAAATCTTGTTTTAGTCTCTAAAGAATAATAATCATCGCAAAAATTTCTTTGAAAATACTGATAAAACAAACTGAAAGAAAAACCAATATAAAAGATTGCAGGCTGTTGTTTTGCGCCATCTATTGTTGTGAACATGTATTGAGTTTAGACTATAAAACGCGCACACAGGATGACTGTTATTGTTAGAAGCCTAGTCCACGGAAAATACGACGACCCCATTTCTCCGCTGTGACGTGTCTTTAATGGAACGGCGGAGGCGTCAAAGATAAAACAGGGTCACTTGAGCAAAAGGAGAGGAAAGAGTAAACATGCCCGTTGGACGAGAGATGCTAATTTACTGAGATTCCGCAGAGAAGTCACTGTTATGTCAAAGACGCAGACTGCATCGTATGCCTGTTCCGTGGATATGTAAAAAGCGCCGTTGCCATAAACATATCTCCCCAGCGGGCCTCAGTACGAAGTAGATTCCCAGTCCGTCGTGGAAACATATACTGGTGTACGTGCGATTAGGTAGTGATTGTTTTGAAATTTCATTTGATTTCATTTGACACACTCTTTTTACTTGAACAAAAGATTGACCGCGATTCCGTACCATGCTTTCTGTTAACGTTCTGACAAAATGTGGCAGCCCTCCATGCTTAGGGTCGGGCGTGTAAAGTCACCGAACAGGCCTCGGGTGACGTGTCTTAAATGGAACACTGGAGGCGTCATAAATCAGACCGGGTCACTTGAGCAGAAGAAAACAAAGGAGTAAACAAGCCCGATGGATGAGAGGTTCGAATTCTCTTGGATTCTGCTGAGAAGTCGCTTTGACGTCAAAGAGCCAGAGTGCATCGAATGTTCATTTTGTTGCTATAACAACAGCACCGTTGCTATAAACAACTCTGCCCAGGGAGCCGACGGAAGAATGCTGATTCTCAGTCCGTGTCCAATGCTCATGGAAAGATGTCCAAGAGTACGTGCGATTTGGCAGTGATTTTATTTTTATGAAATTAGATTTTAATTGACTCACTCTTTGTTTAAACAAAAAAAAAAAAAAAAAAAATGACCGCGATTCAGTAGCATGCTTTCTGTTTACGTATTGACAAAATGTGCCTGCCCTCCACTTAGCCGTCGGCCTTGTCTTGTGACCAAACAGGCTCTGCTGTGACGTGACTTAAATGGATCAGCGGAGGTTTCAAATTCTCCGGCAGCTACAGGTCTCAAAAAAGTTGGGACACTTGTAAAAAGGGGCTTTAAAAGCATTGAATTTCTAAGAGAATCAGCTGAAAGAACATTTAGCTAGTAATTAAGTTAACTGTCATCTGCTGCGCAACATGATTACTTATAAAAGGGTTGTCATTGAGAGGCTGAGTTTCTCAGAAGTAAAGATGGCCAGAAGCTCTCCCACCTGTGAAGGCTTGCATAAAAAAAATGTTGAATACTTTAAAAACACTGCTCCTCGACGTTAAATTGCAAAGGCATTGAAGGTCTCATCATCTTCAGTACATGACATCATCAAAAGATTCAGAGTAACTGGAAAAATCTCTGCCTGTAAGGGACTAGGCCGAGACCTTTACTGGATGCCCTTTATCTTGGGACCCTCAGATGCCACTGCCTCACTCACCGGCATGATTCTTGGGATTCTGCAATAATAGAGAAAGAAAAAACATCACTGATTATACCTAGAACTGCCACAAGGTCATTTTGACCTCCATTAGTCCCAGTGCAAAAGAATGTAAATGGACTATATAGGGGCTGACTATGGAGCTAGTCAGATTGGCAGCTCAAAGCACTTGACAGTAGCCTAATACCTCACGTATGCCCATTTATGCAACACATTCATACACTGACGGCTACGCAAGGCAGTCAACTGCATCTTGGTTGACTGCATTTTGTTGCTTTTTGAATGGTGTGCAGGCGCATATATAAGCCAGTTGCTGTCATGACGTCAGAATCAATTTGTTCTCCCATTTTGCAGGTAGAAATTGTGATTGTCACAGAGCTGTTCTTCTATTCATTTAGTTTATTTAGTAAGCTGGTTAGGATACCAGAAAAAGAAATGGATCAGAGGAAATGGATGAATGTAAGTCAGGCTTTGGCAAAGCTTCAGGACATGAGTTCTTGTGAGTCAGATGGAGAAGAAATATCAGGGCTCAGTGATGCTTCTAGGTCTAGTGAATCCGACTCCGATTTTGAAACTGAATGCGATCGTGAGCCACACGGTAAAGGTATCACAGCTGCTGGGCAAACTAAGCCTTTGATGCCAGGAAGGTCACCAAAACTGGATATTTATTCACGTCATAATGCTTAGGTTTCACAGCATAATTTCAAGTCCAAATACTTTGAAACATTTAAAATTAGCCACAATAGCCAACAAATTGAAGCTTTAAAGCTCTGACCTCTATACTATTTAATCAATGAAGAATCTTAGCAAAACACCATTTATTGTCCTCCGAATTCTGAAAGTACTTTGAAATGCTTTCACTGAGGCAACACCTCACAGCTTAAAAGTATTACAAAGAGTGGTGCATTTTTGTCAATAAAGAGGATGCAGTCATATTTCCACGTCATCCATGCCATGATGAAGGGAGACGCAGTAGCGCAGTGGAGAGCATGGGCTTGACTTGGGATGGAAAGATTCTGTGTTCAAGTCTTTGCCTTAGCCTGTGCAAAGTGTTCTCAGGCAAAACTCTTCACTTCCACACTGCCTCACTCTACCCAGGTGTACAAATGGGTCCCAGCAAAATTGTCAGGGAAACTTGACTGAGAGCAGTGGGAGAACACGAGTTGGACTAGTGTCCCATCGAGGGGGTTTAGCAATACTCCTATTTGCTTCATGTCACAGAAACCAGGGTTAAACACAGGCCTGATGGGCCTCCAGGCATGACCTCCACGCCTGGTTAGAAATAGTCTTTATTCCGTCTGAGCAGCTGCTCATTTTGAAAACAAGAAGGGCACTTGGTAGAGCTCATACCTCCGCCAAGCCCACATGTAAGTATTATTGGTTCTGGATCCAGGAGAGGATCATCCAGACCAACAACAGCAGTGATTAGTTCCTCTTTTAGGGCAGATTCTATTCAGTGCTGAAATTTTCTGAAAATCTGTTCATTACATAAGCACATACCGAATTGTTCCGAATATAAGACGATTCTGGATATGAGACTACTCCCCTTTCTCAAGTCATATTTTGGAAAAAATAGGGTTTTGATGACAAAATCTTGTTTTAGTCTCTAAAGAATAATAATCATCGCAAAAATTTCTTTGAAAATACTGATAAAACAAACTGAAAGAAAAACCAATATAAAAGATTGCAGGCTGTTGTTTTGCGCCATCTATTGTTGTGAACATGTATTGAGTTTAGACTATAAAACGCGCACACAGGATGACTGTTATTGTTAGAAGCCTAGTCCACGGAAAATACGACGACCCCATTTCTCCGCTGTGACGTGTCTTTAATGGAACGGCGGAGGCGTCAAAGATAAAACAGGGTCACTTGAGCAAAAGGAGAGGAAAGAGTAAACATGCCCGTTGGACGAGAGATGCTAATTTACTGAGATTCCGCAGAGAAGTCACTGTTATGTCAAAGACGCAGACTGCATCGTATGCCTGTTCCGTGGATATGTAAAAAGCGCCGTTGCCATAAACATATCTCCCCAGCGGGCCACAGTACGAAGTAGATTCCCAGTCCGTCGTGGAAACATATACTGGTGTACGTGCGATTAGGTAGTGATTGTTTTTAAATTTCATTTGATTTCATTTGACACACTCTTTTTACTTGAACAAAAGATTGACCGCGATTCCGTACCATGCTTTCTGTTAACGTTCTGACAAAATGTGGCAGCCCTCCATGCTTAGGGTCGGGCGTGTAAAGTCACCGAACAGGCCTTGTGGTGACGTGTCTTAAATGGAACACTGGAGGCGTCATAAATCAGACCGGGTCACTTGAGCAGAAGAAAACAAAGGAGTAAACAAGCCCGATGGATGAGAGGTTCGAATTCTCTTGGATTCTGCTGAGAAGTCGCTTTGACGTCAAAGAGCCAGAGTGCATCGAATGTTCATTTTGTTGCTATAACAACAGCACCGTTGCTATAAACAACTCTGCCCAGGGAGCCGACGGAAGAATGCTGATTCTCAGTCCGTGTCCAATGCTCATGGAAAGATGTCCAGGAGTACATGCGATTTGGCAGTGATTTTATTTTTATGAAATTAGATTTTAATTGACTCACTCTTTGTTTAAACAAAAAAAAAAAATGACCGCGATTCAGTTGCATGCTTTCTGTTTACGTATTGACAAAATGTGCCTGCCCTCCACTTAGCCGTCGGCCTTGTCTTGTGACCAAACAGGCTCTGCTGTGACGTGACTTAAATGGATCAGCGGAAGTTTCAAATTCTCCGGCAGCTACAGGTCTCAAAAAAGTTGGGACACTTGTAAAAAGGGGCTTTAAAAGCATTGAATTTCTAAGAGAATCAGCTGAAAGAACATTTAGCTAGTAATTAAGTTAACTGTCATCTGCTGCGCAACATGATTACTTATAAAAGGGTTGTCATTGAGAGGCTGAGTTTCTCAGAAGTAAAGATGGCCAGAAGCTCTCCCACCTGTGAAGGCTTGCATAAAAAAAATGTTGAATACTTTAAAAACACTGCTCCTCGACGTTAAATTGCAAAGGCATTGAAGGTCTCATCATCTTCAGTACATGACATCATCAAAAGATTCAGAGTAACTGGAAAAATCTCTGCCTGTAAGGGACTAGGCCGAGACCTTTACTGGATGCCCTTTATCTTGGGACCCTCAGATGCCACTGCCTCACTCACCGGCATGATTCTTGGGATTCTGCAATAATAGAGAAAGAAAAAACATCACTGATTATACCTAGAACTGCCACAAGGTCATTTTGACCTCCATTAGTCCCAGTGCAAAAGAATGTAAATGGACTATATAGGGGCTGACTATGGAGCTAGTCAGATTGGCAGCTCAAAGCACTTGACAGTAGCCTAATACCTCACGTATGCCCATTTATGCAACACATTCATACACTGACGGCTACGCAAGGCAGTCAACTGCATCTTGGTTGACTGCATTTTGTTGCTTTTTGAATGGTGTGCAGGCGCATATATAAGCCAGTTGCTGTCATGACGTCAGAATCAATTTGTTCTCCCATTTTGCAGGTAGAAATTGTGATTGTCACAGAGCTGTTCTTCTATTCATTTAGTTTATTTAGTAAGCTGGTTAGGATACCAGAAAAAGAAATGGATCAGAGGAAATGGATGAATGTAAGTCAGGCTTTGGCAAAGCTTCAGGACATGAGTTCTTGTGAGTCAGATGGAGAAGAAATATCAGGGCTCAGTGATGCTTCTAGGTCTAGTGAATCCGACTCCGATTTTGAAACTGAATGCGATCGTGAGCCACACGGTAAAGGTATCACAGCTGCTGGGCAAACTAAGCCTTTGATGCCAGGAAGGTCACCAAAACTGGATATTTATTCACGTCATAATGCTTAGGTTTCACAGCATAATTTCAAGTCCAAATACTTTGAAACATTTAAAATTAGCCACAATAGCCAACAAATTGAAGCTTTAAAGCTCTGACCTCTATACTATTTAATCAATGAAGAATCTTAGCAAAACACCATTTATTGTCCTCCGAATTCTGAAAGTACTTTGAAATGCTTTCACTGAGGCAACACCTCACAGCTTAAAAGTATTACAAAGAGTGGTGCATTTTTGTCAATAAAGAGGATGCAGTCATATTTCCACGTCATCCATGCCATGATGAAGGGAGACGCAGTAGCGCAGTGGAGAGCATGGGCTTGACTTGGGATGGAAAGATTCTGTGTTCAAGTCTTTGCCTTAGCCTGTGCAAAGTGTTCTCAGGCAAAACTCTTCACTTCCACACTGCCTCACTCTACCCAGGTGTACAAATGGGTCCCAGCAAAATTGTCAGGGAAACTTGACTGAGAGCAGTGGGAGAACACGAGTTGGACTAGTGTCCCATCGAGGGGGTTTAGCAATACTCCTATTTGCTTCATGTCACAGAAACCAGGGTTAAACACAGGCCTGATGGGCCTCCAGGCATGACCTCCACGCCTGGTTAGAAATAGTCTTTATTCCGTCTGAGCAGCTGCTCATTTTGAAAACAAGAAGGGCACTTGGTAGAGCTCATACCTCCGCCAAGCCCACATGTAAGTATTATTGGTTCTGGATCCAGGAGAGGATCATCCAGACCAACAACAGCAGTGATTAGTTCCTCTTTTAGGGTAGATTCTATTCAGTGCTGAAATTTTCTGAAAATCTGTTCATTACATAAGCACATACCGAATTGTTCCGAATATAAGACGATTCTGGATATGAGACTACTCCCCTTTCTCAAGTCATATTTTGGAAAAAATAGGGTTTTGATGACAAAATCTTGTTTTAGTCTCTAAAGAATAATAATCATCGCAAAAATTTCTTTGAAAATACTGATAAAACAAACTGAAAGAAAAACCAATATAAAAGATTGCAGGCTGTTGTTTTGCGCCATCTATTGTTGTGAACATGTATTGAGTTTAGACTATAAAACGCGCACACAGGATGACTGTTATTGTTAGAAGCCTAGTCCACGGAAAATACGACGACCCCATTTCTCCGCTGTGACGTGTCTTTAATGGAACGGCGGAGGCGTCAAAGATAAAACAGGGTCACTTGAGCAAAAGGAGAGGAAAGAGTAAACATGCCCGTTGGACGAGAGATGCTAATTTACTGAGATTCCGCAGAGAAGTCACTGTTATGTCAAAGACGCAGACTGCATCGTATGCCTGTTCCGTGGATATGTAAAAAGCGCCGTTGCCATAAACATATCTCCCCAGCGGGCCACAGTACGAAGTAGATTCCCAGTCCGTCGTGGAAACATATACTGGTGTACGTGCGATTAGGTAGTGATTGTTTTTAAATTTCATTTGATTTCATTTGACACACTCTTTTTACTTGAACAAAAGATTGACCGCGATTCCGTACCATGCTTTCTGTTAACGTTCTGACAAAATGTGGCAGCCCTCCATGCTTAGGGTCGGGCGTGTAAAGTCACCGAACAGGCCTTGTGGTGACGTGTCTTAAATGGAACACTGGAGGCGTCATAAATCAGACCGGGTCACTTGAGCAGAAGAAAACAAAGGAGTAAACAAGCCCGATGGATGAGAGGTTCGAATTCTCTTGGATTCTGCTGAGAAGTCGCTTTGACGTCAAAGAGCCAGAGTGCATCGAATGTTCATTTTGTTGCTATAACAACAGCACCGTTGCTATAAACAACTCTGCCCAGGGAGCCGACGGAAGAATGCTGATTCTCAGTCCGTGTCCAATGCTCATGGAAAGATGTCCAGGAGTACATGCGATTTGGCAGTGATTTTATTTTTATGAAATTAGATTTTAATTGACTCACTCTTTGTTTAAACAAAAAAAAAAATGACCGCGATTCAGTAGCATGCTTTCTGTTTACGTATTGACAAAATGTGCCTGCCCTCCACTTAGCCGTCGGCCTTGTCTTGTGACCAAACAGGCTCTGCTGTGACGTGACTTAAATGGATCAGCGGAGGTTTCAAATTCTCCGGCAGCTACAGGTCTCAAAAAAGTTGGGACACTTGTAAAAAGGGGCTTTAAAAGCATTGAATTTCTAAGAGAATCAGCTGAAAGAACATTTAGCAAGTAATTAAGTTAACTGTCATCTGCTGCGCAACATGATTACTTATAAAAGGGTTGTCATTGAGAGGCTGAGTTTCTCAGAAGTAAAGATGGCCAGAAGCTCTCCCACCTGTGAAGGCTTGCATAAAAAAAATGTTGAATACTTTAAAAACACTGCTCCTCGATGTTAAATTGCAAAGGCATTGAAGGTCTCATCATCTTCAGTACATGACATCATCAAAAGATTCAGAGTAACTGGAAAAATCTCTGCCTGTAAGGGACTAGGCCGAGACCTTTACTGGATGCCCTTTATCTTGGGACCCTCAGATGCCACTGCATCACTCACCGGCATGATTCTTGGGATTCTGCAATAATAGAGAAAGAAAAAACATCACTGATTATACCTAGAACTGCCACAAGGTCATTTTGACCTCCATTAGTCCCAGTGCAAAAGAATGTAAATGGACTATATAGGGGCTGACTATGGAGCTAGTCAGATTGGCAGCTCAAAGCACTTGACAGTAGCCTAATACCTCACGTATGCCCATTTATGCAACACATTCATACACTGACGGCTACGCAAGGCAGTCAACTGCATCTTGGTTGACTGCATTTTGTTACTTTTTGAATGGTGTGCAGGCGCATATATAAGCCAGTTGCTGTCATGACGTCAGAATCAATTTGTTCTCCCATTTTGCAGGTAGAAATTGTGATTGTCACAGAGCTGTTCTTCTATTCATTTAGTTTATTTAGTAAGCTGGTTAGGATACCAGAAAAAGAAATGGATCAGAGGAAATGGATGAATGTAAGTCAGGCTTTGGCAAAGCTTCAGGACATGAGTTCTTGTGAGTCAGATGGAGAAGAAATATCAGGGCTCAGTGATGCTTCTAGGTCTAGTGAATCCGACTCCGATTTTGAAACTGAATGCGATCGTGAGCCACACGGTAAAGGTATCACAGCTGCTGGGCAAACTAAGCCTTTGATGCCAGGAAGGTCACCAAAACTGGATATTTATTCACGTCATAATGCTTAGGTTTCACAGCATAATTTCAAGTCCAAATACTTTGAAACATTTAAAATTAGCCACAATAGCCAACAAATTGAAGCTTTAAAGCTCTGACCTCTATACTATTTAATCAATGAAGAATCTTAGCAAAACACCATTTATTGTCCTCCGAATTCTGAAAGTACTTTGAAATGCTTTCACTGAGGCAACACCTCACAGCTTAAAAGTATTACAAAGAGTGGTGCATTTTTGTCAATAAAGAGGATGCAGTCATATTTCCACGTCATCCATGCCATGATGAAGGGAGACGCAGTAGCGCAGTGGAGAGCATGGGCTTGACTTGGGATGGAAAGATTCTGTGTTCAAGTCCTTGCCTTAGCCTGTGCAAAGTGTTCTCAGGCAAAACTCTTCACTTCCACACTGCCTCACTCTACCCAGGTGTACAAATGGGTCCCAGCAAAATTGTCAGGGAAACTTGACTGAGAGCAGTGGGAGAACCCGAGTTGGACTAGTGTCCCATCGAGGGGGTTTAGCAATACTCCTATTTGCTTCATGTCACAGAAACCAGGGTTAAACACAGGCCTGATGGGCCTCCAGGCATGACCTCCACGCCTGGTTAGAAATAGTCTTTATTCCGTCTGAGCAGCTGCTCATTTTGAAAACAAGAAGGGCACTTGGTAGAGCTCATACCTCCGCCAAGCCCACATGTAAGTATTATTGGTTCTGGATCCAGGAGAGGATCATCCAGACCAACAACAGCAGTGATTAGTTCCTCTTTTAGGGCAGATTCTATTCAGTGCTGAAATTTTCTGAAAATCTGTTCATTACATAAGGACATACCGAATTGTTCCGAATATAAGACGATTCTGGATATGAGACTCAAGTCATATTTTGGAAAAAATAGGGTTTTGATGACAAAATCTTGTTTTAGTCTCTAAAGAATAATAATCATCGCAAAAATTTCTTTGAAAATACTGATAAAACAAACTGAAAGAAAAACCAATATAAAAGATTGCAGGCTGTTGTTTTGCGCCATCTATTGTTGTGAACATGTATTGAGTTTAGACTATAAAACGCGCACACAGGATGACTGTTATTGTTAGAAGCCTAGTCCACGGAAAATACGACGACCCCATTTCTCCGCTGTGACGTGTCTTTAATGGAACGGCGGAGGCGTCAAAGATAAAACAGGGTCACTTGAGCAAAAGGAGAGGAAAGAGTAAACATGCCCGTTGGACGAGAGATGCTAATTTACTGAGATTCCGCAGAGAAGTCACTGTTATGTCAAAGACGCAGACTGCATCGTATGCCTGTTCCGTGGATATGTAAAAAGCGCCGTTGCCATAAACATATCTCCCCAGCGGGCCACAGTACGAAGTAGATTCCCAGTCCGTCGTGGAAACATATACTGGTGTACGTGCGATTAGGTAGTGATTGTTTTTAAATTTCATTTGATTTCATTTGACACACTCTTTTTACTTGAACAAAAGATTGACCGCGATTCCGTACCATGCTTTCTGTTAACGTTCTGACAAAATGTGGCAGCCCTCCATGCTTAGGGTCGGGCGTGTAAAGTCACCGAACAGGCCTTGTGGTGACGTGTCTTAAATGGAACACTGGAGGCGTCATAAATCAGACCGGGTCACTTGAGCAGAAGAAAACAAAGGAGTAAACAAGCCCGATGGATGAGAGGTTCGAATTCTCTTGGATTCTGCTGAGAAGTCGCTTTGACGTCAAAGAGCCAGAGTGCATCGAATGTTCATTTTGTTGCTATAACAACAGCACCGTTGCTATAAACAACTCTGCCCAGGGAGCCGACGGAAGAATGCTGATTCTCAGTCCGTGTCCAATGCTCATGGAAAGATGTCCAGGAGTACATGCGATTTGGCAGTGATTTTATTTTTATGAAATTAGATTTTAATTGACTCACTCTTTGTTTAAACAAAAAAAAAAAATGACCGCGATTCAGTAGCATGCTTTCTGTTTACGTATTGACAAAATGTGCCTGCCCTCCACTTAGCCGTCGGCCTTGTCTTGTGACCAAACAGGCTCTGCTGTGACGTGACTTAAATGGATCAGCGGAGGTTTCAAATTCTCCGGCAGCTACAGGTCTCAAAAAAGTTGGGACACTTGTAAAAAGGGGCTTTAAAAGCATTGAATTTCTAAGAGAATCAGCTGAAAGAACATTTAGCAAGTAATTAAGTTAACTGTCATCTGCTGCGCAACATGATTACTTATAAAAGGGTTGTCATTGAGAGGCTGAGTTTCTCAGAAGTAAAGATGGCCAGAAGCTCTCCCACCTGTGAAGGCTTGCATAAAAAAAATGTTGAATACTTTAAAAACACTGCTCCTCGACGTTAAATTGCAAAGGCATTGAAGGTCTCATCATCTTCAGTACATGACATCATCAAAAGATTCAGAGTAACTGGAAAAATCTCTGCCTGTAAGGGACTAGGCCGAGACCTTTACTGGATGCCCTTTATCTTGGGACCCTCAGATGCCACTGCATCACTCACCGGCATGATTCTTGGGATTCTGCAATAATAGAGAAAGAAAAAACATCACTGATTATACCTAGAACTGCCACAAGGTCATTTTGACCTCCATTAGTCCCAGTGCAAAAGAATGTAAATGGACTATATAGGGGCTGACTATGGAGCTAGTCAGATTGGCAGCTCAAAGCACTTGACAGTAGCCTAATACCTCACGTATGCCCATTTATGCAACACATTCATACACTGACGGCTACGCAAGGCAGTCAACTGCATCTTGGTTGACTGCATTTTGTTACTTTTTGAATGGTGTGCAGGCGCATATATAAGCCAGTTGCTGTCATGACGTCAGAATCAATTTGTTCTCCCATTTTGCAGGTAGAAATTGTGATTGTCACAGAGCTGTTCTTCTATTCATTTAGTTTATTTAGTAAGCTGGTTAGGATACCAGAAAAAGAAATGGATCAGAGGAAATGGATGAATGTAAGTCAGGCTTTGGCAAAGCTTCAGGACATGAGTTCTTGTGAGTCAGATGGAGAAGAAATATCAGGGCTCAGTGATGCTTCTAGGTCTAGTGAATCCGACTCCGATTTTGAAACTGAATGCGATCGTGAGCCACACGGTAAAGGTATCACAGCTGCTGGGCAAACTAAGCCTTTGATGCCAGGAAGGTCACCAAAACTGGATATTTATTCACGTCATAATGCTTAGGTTTCACAGCATAATTTCAAGTCCAAATACTTTGAAACATTTAAAATTAGCCACAATAGCCAACAAATTGAAGCTTTAAAGCTCTGACCTCTATACTATTTAATCAATGAAGAATCTTAGCAAAACACCATTTATTGTCCTCCGAATTCTGAAAGTACTTTGAAATGCTTTCACTGAGGCAACACCTCACAGCTTAAAAGTATTACAAAGAGTGGTGCATTTTTGTCAATAAAGAGGATGCAGTCATATTTCCACGTCATCCATGCCATGATGAAGGGAGACGCAGTAGCGCAGTGGAGAGCATGGGCTTGACTTGGGATGGAAAGATTCTGTGTTCAAGTCCTTGCCTTAGCCTGTGCAAAGTGTTCTCAGGCAAAACTCTTCACTTCCACACTGCCTCACTCTACCCAGGTGTACAAATGGGTCCCAGCAAAATTGTCAGGGAAACTTGACTGAGAGCAGTGGGAGAACCCGAGTTGGACTAGTGTCCCATCGAGGGGGTTTAGCAATACTCCTATTTGCTTCATGTCACAGAAACCAGGGTTAAACACAGGCCTGATGGGCCTCCAGGCATGACCTCCACGCCTGGTTAGAAATAGTCTTTATTCCGTCTGAGCAGCTGCTCATTTTGAAAACAAGAAGGGCACTTGGTAGAGCTCATACCTCCGCCAAGCCCACATGTAAGTATTATTGGTTCTGGATCCAGGAGAGGATCATCCAGACCAACAACAGCAGTGATTAGTTCCTCTTTTAGGGCAGATTCTATTCAATGCTGAAATTTTCTGAAAATCTGTTCATTACATAAGCACATACCGAATTGTTCCGAATATAAGACGATTCTGGATATGAGACTCAAGTCATATTTTGGAAAAAATAGGGTTTTGATGACAAAATCTTGTTTTAGTCTCTAAAGAATAATAATCATCGCAAAAATTTCTTTGAAAATACTGATAAAACAAACTGAAAGAAAAACCAATATAAAAGATTGCAGGCTGTTGTTTTGCGCCATCTATTGTTGTGAACATGTATTGAGTTTAGACAATAAAACGCGCACACAGGATGACTGTTATTGTTAGAAGCCTAGTCCACGGAAAATACGACGACCCCATTTCTCCGCTGTGACGTGTCTTTAATGGAACGGCGGAGGCGTCAAAGATAAAACAGGGTCACTTGAGCAAAAGGAGAGGAAAGAGTAAACATGCCCGTTGGACGAGAGATGCTAATTTACTGAGATTCCGCAGAGAAGTCACTGTTATGTCAAAGACGCAGATTGCATCGTATGCCTGTTCCGTGGATATGTAAAAAGCGCCGTTGCCATAAACATATCTCCCCAGCGGGCCACAGTACGAAGTAGATTCCCAGTCCGTCGTGGAAACATATACTGGTGTACGTGCGATTAGGTAGTGATTGTTTTTAAATTTCATTTGATTTCATTTGACACACTCTTTTTACTTGAACAAAAGATTGACCGCGATTCCGTACCATGCTTTCTGTTAACGTTCTGACAAAATGTGGCAGCCCTCCATGCTTAGGGTCGGGCGTGTAAAGTCACCGAACAGGCCTTGTGGTGACGTGTCTTAAATGGAACACTGGAGGCGTCATAAATCAGACCGGGTCACTTGAGCAGAAGAAAACAAAGGAGTAAACAAGCCCGATGGATGAGAGGTTCGAATTCTCTTGGATTCTGCTGAGAAGTCGCTTTGACGTCAAAGAGCCAGAGTGCATCGAATGTTCATTTTGTTGCTATAACAACAGCACCGTTGCTATAAACAACTCTGCCCAGGGAGCCGACGGAAGAATGCTGATTCTCAGTCCGTGTCCAATGCTCATGGAAAGATGTCCAGGAGTACATGCGATTTGGCAGTGATTTTATTTTTATGAAATTAGATTTTAATTGACTCACTCTTTGTTTAAACAAAAAAAAAAAATGACCGCGATTCAGTAGCATGCTTTCTGTTTACGTATTGACAAAATGTGCCTGCCCTCCACTTAGCCGTCGGCCTTGTCTTGTGACCAAACAGGCTCTGCTGTGACGTGACTTAAATGGATCAGCGGAGGTTTCAAATTCTCCGGCAGCTACAGGTCTCAAAAAAGTTGGGACACTTGTAAAAAGGGGCTTTAAAAGCATTGAATTTCTAAGAGAATCAGCTGAAAGAACATTTAGCAAGTAATTAAGTTAACTGTCATCTGCTGCGCAACATGATTACTTATAAAAGGGTTGTCATTGAGAGGCTGAGTTTCTCAGAAGTAAAGATGGCCAGAAGCTCTCCCACCTGTGAAGGCTTGCATAAAAAAAATGTTGAATACTTTAAAAACACTGCTCCTCGACGTTAAATTGCAAAGGCATTGAAGGTCTCATCATCTTCAGTACATGACATCATCAAAAGATTCAGAGTAACTGGAAAAATCTCTGCCTGTAAGGGACTAGGCCGAGACCTTTACTGGATGCCCTTTATCTTGGGACCCTCAGATGCCACTGCATCACTCACCGGCATGATTCTTGGGATTCTGCAATAATAGAGAAAGAAAAAACATCACTGATTATACCTAGAACTGCCACAAGGTCATTTTGACCTCCATTAGTCCCAGTGCAAAAGAATGTAAATGGACTATATAGGGGCTGACTATGGAGCTAGTCAGATTGGCAGCTCAAAGCACTTGACAGTAGCCTAATACCTCACGTATGCCCATTTATGCAACACATTCATACACTGACGGCTACGCAAGGCAGTCAACTGCATCTTGGTTGACTGCATTTTGTTACTTTTTGAATGGTGTGCAGGCGCATATATAAGCCAGTTGCTGTCATGACGTCAGAATCAATTTGTTCTCCCATTTTGCAGGTAGAAATTGTGATTGTCACAGAGCTGTTCTTCTATTCATTTAGTTTATTTAGTAAGCTGGTTAGGATACCAGAAAAAGAAATGGATCAGAGGAAATGGATGAATGTAAGTCAGGCTTTGGCAAAGCTTCAGGACATGAGTTCTTGTGAGTCAGATGGAGAAGAAATATCAGGGCTCAGTGATGCTTCTAGGTCTAGTGAATCCGACTCCGATTTTGAAACTGAATGCGATCGTGAGCCACACGGTAAAGGTATCACAGCTGCTGGGCAAACTAAGCCTTTGATGCCAGGAAGGTCACCAAAACTGGATATTTATTCACGTCATAATGCTTAGGTTTCACAGCATAATTTCAAGTCCAAATACTTTGAAACATTTAAAATTAGCCACAATAGCCAACAAATTGAAGCTTTAAAGCTCTGACCTCTATACTATTTAATCAATGAAGAATCTTAGCAAAACACCATTTATTGTCCTCCGAATTCTGAAAGTACTTTGAAATGCTTTCACTGAGGCAACACCTCACAGCTTAAAAGTATTACAAAGAGTGGTGCATTTTTGTCAATAAAGAGGATGCAGTCATATTTCCACGTCATCCATGCCATGATGAAGGGAGACGCAGTAGCGCAGTGGAGAGCATGGGCTTGACTTGGGATGGAAAGATTCTGTGTTCAAGTCCTTGCCTTAGCCTGTACAAAGTGTTCTCAGGCAAAACTCTTCACTTCCACACTGCCTCACTCTACCCAGGTGTACAAATGGGTCCCAGCAAAATTGTCAGGGAAACTTGACTGAGAGCAGTGGGAGAACCCGAGTTGGACTAGTGTCCCATCGAGGGGGTTTAGCAATACTCCTATTTGCTTCATGTCACAGAAACCAGGGTTAAACACAGGCCTGATGGGCCTCCAGGCATGACCTCCACGCCTGGTTAGAAATAGTCTTTATTCCGTCTGAGCAGCTGCTCATTTTGAAAACAAGAAGGGCACTTGGTAGAGCTCATACCTCCGCCAAGCCCACATGTAAGTATTATTGGTTCTGGATCCAGGAGAGGATCATCCAGACCAACAACAGCAGTGATTAGTTCCTCTTTTAGGGCAGATTCTATTCAATGCTGAAATTTTCTGAAAATCTGTTCATTACATAAGCACATACCGAATTGTTCCGAATATAAGACGATTCTGGATATGAGACTCAAGTCATATTTTGGAAAAAATAGGGTTTTGATGACAAAATCTTGTTTTAGTCTCTAAAGAATAATAATCATCGCAAAAATTTCTTTGAAAATACTGATAAAACAAACTGAAAGAAAAACCAATATAAAAGATTGCAGGCTGTTGTTTTGCGCCATCTATTGTTGTGAACATGTATTGAGTTTAGACTATAAAACGCGCACACAGGATGACTGTTATTGTTAGAAGCCTAGTCCACGGAAAATACGACGACCCCATTTCTCCGCTGTGACGTGTCTTTAATGGAACGGCGGAGGCGTCAAAGATAAAACAGGGTCACTTGAGCAAAAGGAGAGGAAAGAGTAAACATGCCCGTTGGACGAGAGATGCTAATTTACTGAGATTCCGCAGAGAAGTCACTGTTATGTCAAAGACGCAGACTGCATCGTATGCCTGTTCCGTGGATATGTAAAAAGCGCCGTTGCCATAAACATATCTCCCCAGCGGGCCACAGTACGAAGTAGATTCCCAGTCCGTCGTGGAAACATATACTGGTGTACGTGCGATTAGGTAGTGATTGTTTTTAAATTTCATTTGATTTCATTTGACACACTCTTTTTACTTGAACAAAAGATTGACCGCGATTCCGTACCATGCTTTCTGTTAACGTTCTGACAAAATGTGGCAGCCCTCCATGCTTAGGGTCGGGCGTGTAAAGTCACCGAACAGGCCTTGTGGTGACGTGTCTTAAATGGAACACTGGAGGCGTCATAAATCAGACCGGGTCACTTGAGCAGAAGAAAACAAAGGAGTAAACAAGCCCGATGGATGAGAGGTTCGAATTCTCTTGGATTCTGCTGAGAAGTCGCTTTGACGTCAAAGAGCCAGAGTGCATCGAATGTTCATTTTGTTGCTATAACAACAGCACCGTTGCTATAAACAACTCTGCCCAGGGAGCCGACGGAAGAATGCTGATTCTCAGTCCGTGTCCAATGCTCATGGAAAGATGTCCAGGAGTACATGCGATTTGGCAGTGATTTTATTTTTATGAAATTAGATTTTAATTGACTCACTCTTTGTTTAAACAAAAAAAAAAAAAATGACCGCGATTCAGTAGCATGCTTTCTGTTTACGTATTGACAAAATGTGCCTGCCCTCCACTTAGCCGTCGGCCTTGTCTTGTGACCAAACAGGCTCTGCTGTGACGTGACTTAAATGGATCAGCGGAGGTTTCAAATTCTCCGGCAGCTACAGGTCACAAAAAAGTTGGGACACTTGTAAAAAGGGGCTTTAAAAGCATTGAATTTCTTTGAGAATCAGCTGAAAGAACATTTAGCAAGTAATTAAGTTAACTGTCATCTGCTGCGCAACATGATTACTTATAAAAGGGTTGTCATTGAGAGGCTGAGTTTCTCAGAAGTAAAGATGGCCAGAAGCTCTCCCACCTGTGAAGGCTTGCATAAAAAAAATGTTGAATACTTTAAAAACACTGCTCCTCGATGTTAAATTGCAAAGGCATTGAAGGTCTCATCATCTTCAGTACATGACATCATCAAAAGATTCAGAGTAACTGGAAAAATCTCTGCCTGTAAGGGACTAGGCCGAGACCTTTACTGGATGCCCTTTATCTTCGGACCCTCAGATGCCACTGCATCACTCACCGGCATGATTCTTGGGATTCTGCAATAATAGAGAAAGAAAAAACATCACTGATTATACCTAGAACTGCCACAAGGTCATTTTGACCTCCATTAGTCCCAGTGCAAAAGAATGTAAATGGACTATATAGGGGCTGACTATGGAGCTAGTCAGATTGGCAGCTCAAAGCACTTGACAGTAGCCTAATACCTCACGTATGCCCATTTATGCAACACATTCATACACTGACGGCTACGCAAGGCAGTCAACTGCATCTTGGTTGACTGCATTTTGTTACTTTTTGAATGGTGTGCAGGCGCATATATAAGCCAGTTGCTGTCATGACGTCAGAATCAATTTGTTCTCCCATTTTGCAGGTAGAAATTGTGATTGTCACAGAGCTGTTCTTCTATTCATTTAGTTTATTTAGTAAGCTGGTTAGGATACCAGAAAAAGAAATGGATCAGAGGAAATGGATGAATGTAAGTCAGGCTTTGGCAAAGCTTCAGGACATGAGTTCTTGTGAGTCAGATGGAGAAGAAATATCAGGGCTCAGTGATGCTTCTAGGTCTAGTGAATCCGACTCCGATTTTGAAACTGAATGCGATCGTGAGCCACACGGTAAAGGTATCACAGCTGCTGGGCAAACTAAGCCTTTGATGCCAGGAAGGTCACCAAAACTGGATATTTATTCACGTCATAATGCTTAGGTTTCACAGCATAATTTCAAGTCCAAATACTTTGAAACATTTAAAATTAGCCACAATAGCCAACAAATTGAAGCTTTAAAGCTCTGACCTCTATACTATTTAATCAATGAAGAATCTTAGCAAAACACCATTTATTGTCCTCCGAATTCTGAAAGTACTTTGAAATGCTTTAACTGAGGCAACACCTCACAGCTTAAAAGTATTACAAAGAGTGGTGCATTTTTGTCAATAAAGAGGATGCAGTCATATTTCCACGTCATCCATGCCATGATGAAGGGAGACGCAGTAGCGCAGTGGAGAGCATGGGCTTGACTTGGGATGGAAAGATTCTGTGTTCAAGTCCTTGCCTTAGCCTGTGCAAAGTGTTCTCAGGCAAAACTCTTCACTTCCACACTGCCTCACTCTACCCAGGTGTACAAATGGGTCCCAGCAAAATTGTCAGGGAAACTTGACTGAGAGCAGTGGGAGAACCCGAGTTGGACTAGTGTCCCATCGAGGGGGTTTAGCAATACTCCTATTTGCTTCATGTCACAGAAACCAGGGTTAAACACAGGCCTGATGGGCCTCCAGGCATGACCTCCACGCCTGGTTAGAAATAGTCTTTATTCCTTCTGAGCAGCTGCTCATTTTGAAAACAAGAAGGGCACTTGGTAGAGCTCATACCTCCGCCAAGCCCACATGTAAGTATTATTGGTTCTGGATCCAGGAGAGGATCATCCAGACCAACAACAGCAGTGATTAGTTCCTCTTTTAGGGCAGATTCTATTCAGTGCTGAAATTTTCTGAAAATCTGTTCATTACATAAGGACATACCGAATTGTTCCGAATATAAGACGATTCTGGATATGAGACTCAAGTCATATTTTGGAAAAAATAGGGTTTTGATGACAAAATCTTGTTTTAGTCTCTAAAGAACAATAATCATCGCAAAAATTTATTTGAAAATACTGATAAAACAAACTGAAAGAAAAACCAATATAAAAGATTGCAGGCTGTTGTTTTGCGCCATCTATTGTTGTGAACATGTATTGAGTTTAGACTATAAAACGCGCACACAGGATGACTGTTATTGTTAGAAGCCTAGTCCACGGAAAATACGACGACCCCATTTCTCCGCTGTGACGTGTCTTTAATGGAACGGCGGAGGCGTCAAAGATAAAACAGGGTCACTTGAGCAAAAGGAGAGGAAAGAGTAAACATGCCCGTTGGACGAGAGATGCTAATTTACTGAGATTCCGCAGAGAAGTCACTGTTATGTCAAAGACGCAGACTGCATCGTATGCCTGTTCCGTGGATATGTAAAAAGCGCCGTTGCCATAAACATATCTCCCCAGCGGGCCACAGTACGAAGTAGATTCCCAGTCCGTCGTGGAAACATATACTGGTGTACGTGCGATTAGGTAGTGATTGTTTTTAAATTTCATTTGATTTCATTTGACACACTCTTTTTACTTGAACAAAAGATTGACCGCGATTCCGTACCATGCTTTCTGTTAACGTTCTGACAAAATGTGGCAGCCCTCCATGCTTAGGGTCGGGCGTGTAAAGTCACCGAACAGGCCTTGTGGTGACGTGTCTTAAATGGAACACTGGAGGCGTCATAAATCAGACCGGGTCACTTGAGCAGAAGAAAACAAAGGAGTAAACAAGCCCGATGGATGAGAGGTTCGAATTCTCTTGGATTCTGCTGAGAAGTCGCTTTGACGTCAAAGAGCCAGAGTGCATCGAATGTTCATTTTGTTGCTATAACAACAGCACCGTTGCTATAAACAACTCTGCCCAGGGAGCCGACGGAAGAATGCTGATTCTCAGTCCGTGTCCAATGCTCATGGAAAGATGTCCAGGAGTACATGCGATTTGGCAGTGATTTTATTTTTATGAAATTAGATTTTAATTGACTCACTCTTTGTTTAAACAAAAAAAAAAAAAATGACCGCGATTCAGTAGCATGCTTTCTGTTTACGTATTGACAAAATGTGCCTGCCCTCCACTTAGCCGTCGGCCTTGTCTTGTGACCAAACAGGCTCTGCTGTGACGTGACTTAAATGGATCAGCGGAGGTTTCAAATTCTCCGGCAGCTACAGGTCTCAAAAAAGTTGGGACACTTGTAAAAAGGGGCTTTAAAAGCATTGAATTTCTAAGAGAATCAGCTGAAAGAACATTTAGCAAGTAATTAAGTTAACTGTCATCTGCTGCGCAACATGATTACTTATAAAAGGGTTGTCATTGAGAGGCTGAGTTTCTCAGAAGTAAAGATGGCCAGAAGCTCTCCCACCTGTGAAGGCTTGCATAAAAAAAATGTTGAATACTTTAAAAACACTGCTCCTCGACGTTAAATTGCAAAGGCATTGAAGGTCTCATCATCTTCAGTACATGACATCATCAAAAGATTCAGAGTAACTGGAAAAATCTCTGCCTGTAAGGGACTAGGCCGAGACCTTTACTGGATGCCCTTTATCTTGGGACCCTCAGATGCCACTGCATCACTCACCGGCATGATTCTTGGGATTCTGCAATAATAGAGAAAGAAAAAACATCACTGATTATACCTAGAACTGCCACAAGGTCATTTTGACCTCCATTAGTCCCAGTGCAAAAGAATGTAAATGGACTATATAGGGGCTGACTATGGAGCTAGTCAGATTGGCAGCTCAAAGCACTTGACAGTAGCCTAATACCTCACGTATGCCCATTTATGCAACACATTCATACACTGACGGCTACGCAAGGCAGTCAACTGCATCTTGGTTGACTGCATTTTGTTACTTTTTGAATGGTGTGCAGGCGCATATATAAGCCAGTTGCTGTCATGACGTCAGAATCAATTTGTTCTCCCATTTTGCAGGTAGAAATTGTGATTGTCACAGAGCTGTTCTTCTATTCATTTAGTTTATTTAGTAAGCTGGTTAGGATACCAGAAAAAGAAATGGATCAGAGGAAATGGATGAATGTAAGTCAGGCTTTGGCAAAGCTTCAGGACATGAGTTCTTGTGAGTCAGATGGAGAAGAAATATCAGGGCTCAGTGATGCTTCTAGGTCTAGTGAATCCGACTCCGATTTTGAAACTGAATGCGATCGTGAGCCACACGGTAAAGGTATCACAGCTGCTGGGCAAACTAAGCCTTTGATGCCAGGAAGGTCACCAAAACTGGATATTTATTCACGTCATAATGCTTAGGTTTCACAGCATAATTTCAAGTCCAAATACTTTGAAACATTTAAAATTAGCCACAATAGCCAACAAATTGAAGCTTTAAAGCTCTGACCTCTATACTATTTAATCAATGAAGAATCTTAGCAAAACACCATTTATTGTCCTCCGAATTCTGAAAGTACTTTGAAATGCTTTCACTGAGGCAACACCTCACAGCTTAAAAGTATTACAAAGAGTGGTGCATTTTTGTCAATAAAGAGGATGCAGTCATATTTCCACGTCATCCATGCCATGATGAAGGGAGACGCAGTAGCGCAGTGGAGAGCATGGGCTTGACTTGGGATGGAAAGATTCTGTGTTCAAGTCCTTGCCTTAGCCTGTGCAAAGTGTTCTCAGGCAAAACTCTTCACTTCCACACTGCCTCACTCTACCCAGGTGTACAAATGGGTCCCAGCAAAATTGTCAGGGAAACTTGACTGAGAGCAGTGGGAGAACCCGAGTTGGACTAGTGTCCCATCGAGGGGGTTTAGCAATACTCCTATTTGCTTCATGTCGCAGAAACCAGGGTTAAACACAGGCCTGATGGGCCTCCAGGCATGACCTCCACGCCTGGTTAGAAATAGTCTTTATTCCGTCTGAGCAGCTGCTCATTTTGAAAACAAGAAGGGCACTTGGTAGAGCTCATACCTCCGCCAAGCCCACATGTAAGTATTATTGGTTCTGGATCCAGGAGAGGATCATCCAGACCAACAACAGCAGTGATTAGTTCCTCTTTTAGGGCAGATTCTATTCAGTGCTGAAATTTTCTGAAAATCTGTTCATTACATAAGGACATACCGAATTGTTCCGAATATAAGACGATTCTGGATATGAGACTCAAGTCATATTTTGGAAAAAATAGGGTTTTGATGACAAAATCTTGTTTTAGTCTCTAAAGAATAATAATCATCGCAAAAATTTATTTGAAAATACTGATAAAACAAACTGAAAGAAAAACCAATATAAAAGATTGCAGGCTGTTGTTTTGCGCCATCTATTGTTGTGAACATGTATTGAGTTTAGACTATAAAACGCGCACACAGGATGACTGTTATTGTTAGAAGCCTAGTTCACGGAAAATACGACGACCCCATTTCTCCGCTGTGACGTGTCTTTAATGGAACGGCGGAGGCGTCAAAGATAAAACAGGGTCACTTGAGCAAAAGGAGAGGAAAGAGTAAACATGCCCGTTGGACGAGAGATGCTAATTTACTGAGATTCCGCAGAGAAGTCACTGTTATGTCAAAGACGCAGACTGCATCGTATGCCTGTTCCGTGGATATGTAAAAAGCGCCGTTGCCATAAACATATCTCCCCAGCGGGCCACAGTACGAAGTAGATTCCCAGTCCGTCGTGGAAACATATACTGGTGTACGTGCGATTAGGTAGTGATTGTTTTTAAATTTCATTTGATTTCATTTGACACACTCTTTTTACTTGAACAAAAGATTGACCGCGATTCCGTACCATGCTTTCTGTTAGCGTTCTGACAAAATGTGGCAGCCCTCCATGCTTAGGGTCGGGCGTGTAAAGTCACCGAACAGGCCTTGTGGTGACGTGTCTTAAATGGAACACTGGAGGCGTCATAAATCAGACCGGGTCACTTGAGCAGAAGAAAACAAAGGAGTAAACAAGCCCGATGGATGAGAGGTTCGAATTCTCTTGGATTCTGCTGAGAAGTCGCTTTGACGTCAAAGAGCCAGAGTGCATCGAATGTTCATTTTGTTGCTATAACAACAGCACCGTTGCTATAAACAACTCTGCCCAGGGAGCCGACGGAAGAATGCTGATTCTCAGTCCGTGTCCAATGCTCATGGAAAGATGTCCAGGAGTACATGCGATTTGGCAGTGATTTTATTTTTATGAAATTAGATTTTAATTGACTCACTCTTTGTTTAAACAAAAAAAAAAAAAAAATGACCGCGATTCAGTAGCATGCTTTCTGTTTACGTATTGACAAAATGTGCCTGCCCTCCACTTAGCCGTCGGCCTTGTCTTGTGACCAAACAGGCTCTGCTGTGACGTGACTTAAATGGATCAGCGGAGGTTTCAAATTCTCCGGCAGCTACAGGTCACAAAAAAGTTGGGACACTTGTAAAAAGGGGCTTTAAAAGCATTGAATTTCTTTGAGAATCAGCTGAAAGAACATTTAGCAAGTAATTAAGTTAACTGTCATCTGCTGCGCAACATGATTACTTATAAAAGGGTTGTCATTGAGAGGCTGAGTTTCTCAGAAGTAAAGATGGCCAGAAGCTCTCCCACCTGTGAAGGCTTGCATAAAAAAAATGTTGAATACTTTAAAAACACTGCTCCTCGATGTTAAATTGCAAAGGCATTGAAGGTCTCATCATCTTCAGTACATGACATCATCAAAAGATTCAGAGTAACTGGAAAAATCTCTGCCTGTAAGGGACTAGGCCGAGACCTTTACTGGATGCCCTTTATCTTCGGACCCTCAGATGCCACTGCATCACTCACCGGCATGATTCTTGGGATTCTGCAATAATAGAGAAAGAAAAAACATCACTGATTATACCTAGAACTGCCACAAGGTCATTTTGACCTCCATTAGTCCCAGTGCAAAAGAATGTAAATGGACTATATAGGGGCTGACTATGGAGCTAGTCAGATTGGCAGCTCAAAGCACTTGACAGTAGCCTAATACCTCACGTATGCCCATTTATGCAACACATTCATACACTGACGGCTACGCAAGGCAGTCAACTGCATCTTGGTTGACTGCATTTTGTTACTTTTTGAATGGTGTGCAGGCGCATATATAAGCCAGTTGCTGTCATGACGTCAGAATCAATTTGTTCTCCCATTTTGCAGGTAGAAATTGTGATTGTCACAGAGCTGTTCTTCTATTCATTTAGTTTATTTAGTAAGCTGGTTAGGATACCAGAAAAAGAAATGGATCAGAGGAAATGGATGAATGTAAGTCAGGCTTTGGCAAAGCTTCAGGACATGAGTTCTTGTGAGTCAGATGGAGAAGAAATATCAGGGCTCAGTGATGCTTCTAGGTCTAGTGAATCCGACTCCGATTTTGAAACTGAATGCGATCGTGAGCCACACGGTAAAGGTATCACAGCTGCTGGGCAAACTAAGCCTTTGATGCCAGGAAGGTCACCAAAACTGGATATTTATTCACGTCATAATGCTTAGGTTTCACAGCATAATTTCAAGTCCAAATACTTTGAAACATTTAAAATTAGCCACAATAGCCAACAAATTGAAGCTTTAAAGCTCTGACCTCTATACTATTTAATCAATGAAGAATCTTAGCAAAACACCATTTATTGTCCTCCGAATTCTGAAAGTACTTTGAAATGCTTTAACTGAGGCAACACCTCACAGCTTAAAAGTATTACAAAGAGTGGTGCATTTTTGTCAATAAAGAGGATGCAGTCATATTTCCACGTCATCCATGCCATGATGAAGGGAGACGCAGTAGCGCAGTGGAGAGCATGGGCTTGACTTGGGATGGAAAGATTCTGTGTTCAAGTCCTTGCCTTAGCCTGTGCAAAGTGTTCTCAGACAAAACTCTTCACTTCCACACTGCCTCACTCTACCCAGGTGTACAAGTGGGTCCCAGCAAAATTGTCAGGGAAACTTGACTGAGAGCAGTGGGAGAACCCGAGTTGGACTAGTGTCCCATCGAGGGGGTTTAGCAATACTCCTATTTGCTTCATGTCACAGAAACCAGGGTTAAACACAGGCCTGATGGGCCTCCAGGCATGACCTCCACGCCTGGTTAGAAATAGTCTTTATTCCGTCTGAGCAGCTGCTCATTTTGAAAACAAGAAGGGCACTTGGTAGAGCTCATACCTCCGCCAAGCCCACATGTAAGTATTATTGGTTCTGGATCCAGGAGAGGATCATCCAGACCAACAACAGCAGTGATTAGTTCCTCTTTTAGGGCAGATTCTATTCAGTGCTGAAATTTTCTGAAAATCTGTTCATTACATAAGGACATACCGAATTGTTCCGAATATAAGACGATTCTGGATATGAGACTCAAGTCATATTTTGGAAAAAATAGGGTTTTGATGACAAAATCTTGTTTTAGTCTCTAAAGAACAATAATCATCGCAAAAATTTATTTGAAAATACTGATAAAACAAACTGAAAGAAAAACCAATATAAAAGATTGCAGGCTGTTGTTTTGCGCTATCTATTGTTGTGAACATGTATTGAGTTTAGACTATAAAACGCGCACACAGGATGACTGTTATTGTTAGAAGCCTAGTCCACGGAAAATACGACGACCCCATTTCTCCGCTGTGACGTGTCTTTAATGGAACGGCGGAGGCGTCAAAGATAAAACAGGGTCACTTGAGCAAAAGGAGAGGAAAGAGTAAACATGCCCGTTGGACGAGAGATGCTAATTTACTGAGATTCCGCAGAGAAGTCACTGTTATGTCAAAGACGCAGACTGCATCGTATGCCTGTTCCGTGGATATGTAAAAAGCGCCGTTGCCATAAACATATCTCCCCAGCGGGCCACAGTACGAAGTAGATTCCCAGTCCGTCGTGGAAACATATACTGGTGTACGTGCGATTAGGTAGTGATTGTTTTTAAATTTCATTTGATTTCATTTGACACACTCTTTTTACTTGAACAAAAGATTGACCGCGATTCCGTACCATGCTTTCTGTTAACGTTCTGACAAAATGTGGCAGCCCTCCATGCTTAGGGTCGGGCGTGTAAAGTCACCGAACAGGCCTTGTGGTGACGTGTCTTAAATGGAACACTGGAGGCGTCATAAATCAGACCGGGTCACTTGAGCAGAAGAAAACAAAGGAGTAAACAAGCCCGATGGATGAGAGGTTCGAATTCTCTTGGATTCTGCTGAGAAGTCGCTTTGACGTCAAAGAGCCAGAGTGCATCGAATGTTCATTTTGTTGCTATAACAACAGCACCGTTGCTATAAACAACTCTGCCCAGGGAGCCGACGGAAGAATGCTGATTCTCAGTCCGTGTCCAATGCTCATGGAAAGATGTCCAGGAGTACATGCGATTTGGCAGTGATTTTATTTTTATGAAATTAGATTTTAATTGACTCACTCTTTGTTTAAACAAAAAAAAAAAAAATGACCGCGATTCAGTAGCATGCTTTCTGTTTACGTATTGACAAAATGTGCCTGCCCTCCACTTAGCCGTCGGCCTTGTCTTGTGACCAAACAGGCTCTGCTGTGACGTGACTTAAATGGATCAGCGGAGGTTTCAAATTCTCCGGCAGCTACAGGTCTCAAAAAAGTTGGGACACTTGTAAAAAGGGGCTTTAAAAGCATTGAATTTCTAAGAGAATCAGCTGAAAGAACATTTAGCAAGTAATTAAGTTAACTGTCATCTGCTGCGCAACATGATTACTTATAAAAGGGTTGTCATTGAGAGGCTGAGTTTCTCAGAAGTAAAGATGGCCAGAAGCTCTCCCACCTGTGAAGGCTTGCATAAAAAAAATGTTGAATACTTTAAAAACACTGCTCCTCGACGTTAAATTGCAAAGGCATTGAAGGTCTCATCATCTTCAGTACATGACATCATCAAAAGATTCAGAGTAACTGGAAAAATCTCTGCCTGTAAGGGACTAGGCCGAGACCTTTACTGGATGCCCTTTATCTTGGGACCCTCAGATGCCACTGCATCACTCACCGGCATGATTCTTGGGATTCTGCAATAATAGAGAAAGAAAAAACATCACTGATTATACCTAGAACTGCCACAAGGTCATTTTGACCTCCATTAGTCCCAGTGCAAAAGAATGTAAATGGACTATATAGGGGCTGACTATGGAGCTAGTCAGATTGGCAGCTCAAAGCACTTGACAGTAGCCTAATACCTCACGTATGCCCATTTATGCAACACATTCATACACTGACGGCTACGCAAGGCAGTCAACTGCATCTTGGTTGACTGCATTTTGTTACTTTTTGAATGGTGTGCAGGCGCATATATAAGCCAGTTGCTGTCATGACGTCAGAATCAATTTGTTCTCCCATTTTGCAGGTAGAAATTGTGATTGTCACAGAGCTGTTCTTCTATTCATTTAGTTTATTTAGTAAGCTGGTTAGGATACCAGAAAAAGAAATGGATCAGAGGAAATGGATGAATGTAAGTCAGGCTTTGGCAAAGCTTCAGGACATGAGTTCTTGTGAGTCAGATGGAGAAGAAATATCAGGGCTCAGTGATGCTTCTAGGTCTAGTGAATCCGACTCCGATTTTGAAACTGAATGCGATCGTGAGCCACACGGTAAAGGTATCACAGCTGCTGGGCAAACTAAGCCTTTGATGCCAGGAAGGTCACCAAAACTGGATATTTATTCACGTCATAATGCTTAGGTTTCACAGCATAATTTCAAGTCCAAATACTTTGAAACATTTAAAATTAGCCACAATAGCCAACAAATTGAAGCTTTAAAGCTCTGACCTCTATACTATTTAATCAATGAAGAATCTTAGCAAAACACCATTTATTGTCCTCCGAATTCTGAAAGTACTTTGAAATGCTTTCACTGAGGCAACACCTCACAGCTTAAAAGTATTACAAAGAGTGGTGCATTTTTGTCAATAAAGAGGATGCAGTCATATTTCCACGTCATCCATGCCATGATGAAGGGAGACGCAGTAGCGCAGTGGAGAGCATGGGCTTGACTTGGGATGGAAAGATTCTGTGTTCAAGTCCTTGCCTTAGCCTGTGCAAAGTGTTCTCAGGCAAAACTCTTCACTTCCACACTGCCTCACTCTACCCAGGTGTACAAATGGGTCCCAGAAAAATTGTCAGGGAAACTTGACTGAGAGCAGTGGGAGAACCCGAGTTGGACTAGTGTCCCATCGAGGGGGTTTAGCAATACTCCTATTTGCTTCATGTCACAGAAACCAGGGTTAAACACAGGCCTGATGGGCCTCCAGGCATGACCTCCACGCCTGGTTAGAAATAGTCTTTATTCCGTCTGAGCAGCTGCTCATTTTGAAAACAAGAAGGGCACTTGGTAGAGCTCATACCTCCGCCAAGCCCACATGTAAGTATTATTGGTTCTGGATCCAGGAGAGGATCATCCAGACCAACAACAGCAGTGATTAGTTCCTCTTTTAGGGCAGATTCTATTCAGTGCTGAAATTTTCTGAAAATCTGTTCATTACATAAGGACATACCGAATTGTTCCGAATATAAGACGATTCTGGATATGAGACTCAAGTCATATTTTGGAAAAAATAGGGTTTTGATGACAAAATCTTGTTTTAGTCTCTAAAGAATAATAATCATCGCAAAAATTTCTTTGAAAATACTGATAAAACAAACTGAAAGAAAAACCAATATAAAAGATTGCAGGCTGTTGTTTTGCGCTATCTATTGTTGTGAACATGTATTGAGTTTAGACTATAAAACGCGCACACAGGATGACTGTTATTGTTAGAAGCCTAGTTCACGGAAAATACGACGACCCCATTTCTCCGCTGTGACGTGTCTTTAATGGAACGGCGGAGGCGTCAAAGATAAAACAGGGTCACTTGAGCAAAAGGAGAGGAAAGAGTAAACATGCCCGTTGGACGAGAGATGCTAATTTACTGAGATTCCGCAGAGAAGTCACTGTTATGTCAAAGACGCAGACTGCATCGTATGCCTGTTCCGTGGATATGTAAAAAGCGCCGTTGCCATAAACATATCTCCCCAGCGGGCCACAGTACGAAGTAGATTCCCAGTCCGTCGTGGAAACATATACTGGTGTACGTGCGATTAGGTAGTGATTGTTTTTAAATTTCATTTGATTTCATTTGACACACTCTTTTTACTTGAACAAAAGATTGACCGCGATTCCGTACCATGCTTTCTGTTAACGTTCTGACAAAATGTGGCAGCCCTCCATGCTTAGGGTCGGGCGTGTAAAGTCACCGAACAGGCCTTGTGGTGACGTGTCTTAAATGGAACACTGGAGGCGTCATAAATCAGACCGGGTCACTTGAGCAGAAGAAAACAAAGGAGTAAACAAGCCCGATGGATGAGAGGTTCGAATTCTCTTGGATTCTGCTGAGAAGTCGCTTTGACGTCAAAGAGCCAGAGTGCATCGAATGTTCATTTTGTTGCTATAACAACAGCACCGTTGCTATAAACAACTCTGCCCAGGGAGCCGACGGAAGAATGCTGATTCTCAGTCCGTGTCCAATGCTCATGGAAAGATGTCCAGGAGTACATGCGATTTGGCAGTGATTTTATTTTTATGAAATTAGATTTTAATTGACTCACTCTTTGTTTAAACAAAAAAAAAAAAAAATGACCGCGATTCAGTAGCATGCTTTCTGTTTACGTATTGACAAAATGTGCCTGCCCTCCACTTAGCCGTCGGCCTTGTCTTGTGACCAAACAGGCTCTGCTGTGACGTGACTGAAATGGATCAGCGGAGGTTTCAAATTCTCCGGCAGCTACAGGTCTCAAAAAAGTTGGGACACTTGTAAAAAGGGGCTTTAAAAGCATTGAATTTCTAAGAGAATCAGCTGAAAGAACATTTAGCAAGTAATTAAGTTAACTGTCATCTGCTGCGCAACATGATTACTTCTAAAAGGGTTGTCATTGAGAGGCTGAGTTTCTCAGAAGTAAAGATGGCCAGAAGCTCTCCCACCTGTGAAGGCTTGCATAAAAAAAATGTTGAATACTTTAAAAACACTGCTCCTCGACGTTAAATTGCAAAGGCATTGAAGGTCTCATCATCTTCAGTACATGACATCATCAAAAGATTCAGAGTAACTGGAAAAATCTCTGCCTGTAAGGGACTAGGCCGAGACCTTTACTGGATGCCCTTTATCTTGGGACCCTCAGATGCCACTGCATCACTCACCGGCATGATTCTTGGGATTCTGCAATAATAGAGAAAGAAAAAACATCACTGATTATACCTAGAACTGCCACAAGGTCATTTTGACCTCCATTAGTCCCAGTGCAAAAGAATGTAAATGGACTATATAGGGGCTGACTATGGAGCTAGTCAGATTGGCAGCTCAAAGCACTTGACAGTAGCCTAATACCTCACGTATGCCCATTTATGCAACACATTCATACACTGACGGCTACGCAAGGCAGTCAACTGCATCTTGGTTGACTGCATTTTGTTACTTTTTGAATGGTGTGCAGGCGCATATATAAGCCAGTTGCTGTCATGACGTCAGAATCAATTTGTTCTCCCATTTTGCAGGTAGAAATTGTGATTGTCACAGAGCTGTTCTTCTATTCATTTAGTTTATTTAGTAAGCTGGTTAGGATACCAGAAAAAGAAATGGATCAGAGGAAATGGATGAATGTAAGTCAGGCTTTGGCAAAGCTTCAGGACATGAGTTCTTGTGAGTCAGATGGAGAAGAAATATCAGGGCTCAGTGATGCTTCTAGGTCTAGTGAATCCGACTCCGATTTTGAAACTGAATGCGATCGTGAGCCACACGGTAAAGGTATCACAGCTGCTGGGCAAACTAAGCCTTTGATGCCAGGAAGGTCACCAAAACTGGATATTTATTCACGTCATAATGCTTAGGTTTCACAGCATAATTTCAAGTCCAAATACTTTGAAACATTTAAAATTAGCCACAATAGCCAACAAATTGAAGCTTTAAAGCTCTGACCTCTATACTATTTAATCAATGAAGAATCTTAGCAAAACACCATTTATTGTCCTCCGAATTCTGAAAGTACTTTGAAATGCTTTCACTGAGGCAACACCTCACAGCTTAAAAGTATTACAAAGAGTGGTGCATTTTTGTCAATAAAGAGGATGCAGTCATATTTCCACGTCATCCATGCCATGATGAAGGGAGACGCAGTAGCGCAGTGGAGAGCATGGGCTTGACTTGGGATGGAAAGATTCTGTGTTCAAGTCCTTGCCTTAGCCTGTGCAAAGTGTTCTCAGGCAAAACTCTTCACTTCCACACTGCCTCACTCTACCCAGGTGTACAAATGGGTCCCAGCAAAATTGTCAGGGAAACTTGACTGAGAGCAGTGGGAGAACCCGAGTTGGACTAGTGTCCCATCGAGGGGGTTTAGCAATACTCCTATTTGCTTCATGTCACAGAAACCAGGGTTAAACACAGGCCTGATGGGCCTCCAGGCATGACCTCCACGCCTGGTTAGAAATAGTCTTTATTCCGTCTGAGCAGCTGCTCATTTTGAAAACAAGAAGGGCACTTGGTAGAGCTCATACCTCCGCCAAGCCCACATGTAAGTATTATTGGTTCTGGATCCAGGAGAGGATCATCCAGACCAACAACAGCAGTGATTAGTTCCTCTTTTAGGGCAGATTCTATTCAGTGCTGAAATTTTCTGAAAATCTGTTCATTACATAAGGACATACCGAATTGTTCCGAATATAAGACGATTCTGGATATGAGACTCAAGTCATATTTTGGAAAAAATAGGGTTTTGATGACAAAATCTTGTTTTAGTCTCTAAAGAACAATAATCATCGCAAAAATTTATTTGAAAATACTGATAAAACAAACTGAAAGAAAAACCAATATAAAAGATTGCAGGCTGTTGTTTTGCGCCATCTATTGTTGTGAACATGTATTGAGTTTAGACTATAAAACGCGCACACAGGATGACTGTTATTGTTAGAAGCCTAGTCCACGGAAAATACGACGACCCCATTTCTCCGCTGTGACGTGTCTTTAATGGAACGGCGGAGGCGTCAAAGATAAAACAGGGTCACTTGAGCAAAAGGAGAGGAAAGAGTAAACATGCCCGTTGGACGAGAGATGCTAATTTACTGAGATTCCGCAGAGAAGTCACTGTTATGTCAAAGACGCAGACTGCATCGTATGCCTGTTCCGTGGATATGTAAAAAGCGCCGTTGCCATAAACATATCTCCCCAGCGGGCCACAGTACGAAGTAGATTCCCAGTCCGTCGTGGAAACATATACTGGTGTACGTGCGATTAGGTAGTGATTGTTTTTAAATTTCATTTGATTTCATTTGACACACTCTTTTTACTTGAACAAAAGATTGACCGCGATTCCGTACCATGCTTTCTGTTAACGTTCTGACAAAATGTGGCAGCCCTCCATGCTTAGGGTCGGGCGTGTAAAGTCACCGAACAGGCCTTGTGGTGACGTGTCTTAAATGGAACACTGGAGGCGTCATAAATCAGACCGGGTCACTTGAGCAGAAGAAAACAAAGGAGTAAACAAGCCCGATGGATGAGAGGTTCGAATTCTCTTGGATTCTGCTGAGAAGTCGCTTTGACGTCAAAGAGCCAGAGTGCATCGAATGTTCATTTTGTTGCTATAACAACAGCACCGTTGCTATAAACAACTCTGCCCAGGGAGCCGACGGAAGAATGCTGATTCTCAGTCCGTGTCCAATGCTCATGGAAAGATGTCCAGGAGTACATGCGATTTGGCAGTGATTTTATTTTTATGAAATTAGATTTTAATTGACTCACTCTTTGTTTAAACAAAAAAAAAAAATGACCGCGATTCAGTAGCATGCTTTCTGTTTACGTATTGACAAAATGTGCCTGCCCTCCACTTAGCCGTCGGCCTTGTCTTGTGACCAAACAGGCTCTGCTGTGACGTGACTTAAATGGATCAGCGGAGGTTTCAAATTCTCCGGCAGCTACAGGTCTCAAAAAAGTTGGGACACTTGTAAAAAGGGGCTTTAAAAGCATTGAATTTCTAAGAGAATCAGCTGAAAGAACATTTAGCAAGTAATTAAGTTAACTGTCATCTGCTGCGCAACATGATTACTTATAAAAGGGTTGTCATTGAGAGGCTGAGTTTCTCAGAAGTAAAGATGGCCAGAAGCTCTCCCACCTGTGAAGGCTTGCATAAAAAAAATGTTGAATACTTTAAAAACACTGCTCCTCGACGTTAAATTGCAAAGGCATTGAAGGTCTCATCATCTTCAGTACATGACATCATCAAAAGATTCAGAGTAACTGGAAAAATCTCTGCCTGTAAGGGACTAGGCCGAGACCTTTACTGGATGCCCTTTATCTTGGGACCCTCAGATGCCACTGCATCACTCACCGGCATGATTCTTGGGATTCTGCAATAATAGAGAAAGAAAAAACATCACTGATTATACCTAGAACTGCCACAAGGTCATTTTGACCTCCATTAGTCCCAGTGCAAAAGAATGTAAATGGACTATATAGGGGCTGACTATGGAGCTAGTCAGATTGGCAGCTCAAAGCACTTGACAGTAGCCTAATACCTCACGTATGCCCATTTATGCAACACATTCATACACTGACGGCTACGCAAGGCAGTCAACTGCATCTTGGTTGACTGCATTTTGTTACTTTTTGAATGGTGTGCAGGCGCATATATAAGCCAGTTGCTGTCATGACGTCAGAATCAATTTGTTCTCCCATTTTGCAGGTAGAAATTGTGATTGTCACAGAGCTGTTCTTCTATTCATTTAGTTTATTTAGTAAGCTGGTTAGGATACCAGAAAAAGAAATGGATCAGAGGAAATGGATGAATGTAAGTCAGGCTTTGGCAAAGCTTCAGGACATGAGTTCTTGTGAGTCAGATGGAGAAGAAATATCAGGGCTCAGTGATGCTTCTAGGTCTAGTGAATCCGACTCCGATTTTGAAACTGAATGCGATCGTGAGCCACACGGTAAAGGTATCACAGCTGCTGGGCAAACTAAGCCTTTGATGCCAGGAAGGTCACCAAAACTGGATATTTATTCACGTCATAATGCTTAGGTTTCACAGCATAATTTCAAGTCCAAATACTTTGAAACATTTAAAATTAGCCACAATAGCCAACAAATTGAAGCTTTAAAGCTCTGACCTCTATACTATTTAATCAATGAAGAATCTTAGCAAAACACCATTTATTGTCCTCCGAATTCTGAAAGTACTTTGAAATGCTTTCACTGAGGCAACACCTCACAGCTTAAAAGTATTACAAAGAGTGGTGCATTTTTGTCAATAAAGAGGATGCAGTCATATTTCCACGTCATCCATGCCATGATGAAGGGAGACGCAGTAGCGCAGTGGAGAGCATGGGCTTGACTTGGGATGGAAAGATTCTGTGTTCAAGTCCTTGCCTTAGCCTGTGCAAAGTGTTCTCAGGCAAAACTCTTCACTTCCACACTGCCTCACTCTACCCAGGTGTACAAATGGGTCCCAGCAAAATTGTCAGGGAAACTTGACTGAGAGCAGTGGGAGAACCCGAGTTGGACTAGTGTCCCATCGAGGGGGTTTAGCAATACTCCTATTTGCTTCATGTCACAGAAACCAGGGTTAAACACAGGCCTGATGGGCCTCCAGGCATGACCTCCACGCCTGGTTAGAAATAGTCTTTATTCCGTCTGAGCAGCTGCTCATTTTGAAAACAAGAAGGGCACTTGGTAGAGCTCATACCTCCGCCAAGCCCACATGTAAGTATTATTGGTTCTGGATCCAGGAGAGGATCATCCAGACCAACAACAGCAGTGATTAGTTCCTCTTTTAGGGCAGATTCTATTCAGTGCTGAAATTTTCTGAAAATCTGTTCATTACATAAGGACATACCGAATTGTTCCGAATATAAGACGATTCTGGATATGAGACTCAAGTCATATTTTGGAAAAAATAGGGTTTTGATGACAAAATCTTGTTTTAGTCTCTAAAGAACAATAATCATCGCAAAAATTTATTTGAAAATACTGATAAAACAAACTGAAAGAAAAACCAATATAAAAGATTGCAGGCTGTTGTTTTGCGCCATCTATTGTTGTGAACATGTATTGAGTTTAGACTATAAAACGCGCACACAGGATGACTGTTATTGTTAGAAGCCTAGTCCACGGAAAATACGACGACCCCATTTCTCCGCTGTGACGTGTCTTTAATGGAACGGCGGAGGCGTCAAAGATAAAACAGGGTCACTTGAGCAAAAGGAGAGGAAAGAGTAAACATGCCCGTTGGACGAGAGATGCTAATTTACTGAGATTCCGCAGAGAAGTCACTGTTATGTCAAAGACGCAGACTGCATCGTATGCCTGTTCCGTGGATATGTAAAAAGCGCCGTTGCCATAAACATATCTCCCCAGCGGGCCACAGTACGAAGTAGATTCCCAGTCCGTCGTGGAAACATATACTGGTGTACGTGCGATTAGGTAGTGATTGTTTTTAAATTTCATTTGATTTCATTTGACACACTCTTTTTACTTGAACAAAAGATTGACCGCGATTCCGTACCATGCTTTCTGTTAACGTTCTGACAAAATGTGGCAGCCCTCCATGCTTAGGGTCGGGCGTGTAAAGTCACCGAACAGGCCTTGTGGTGACGTGTCTTAAATGGAACACTGGAGGCGTCATAAATCAGACCGGGTCACTTGAGCAGAAGAAAACAAAGGAGTAAACAAGCCCGATGGATGAGAGGTTCGAATTCTCTTGGATTCTGCTGAGAAGTCGCTTTGACGTCAAAGAGCCAGAGTGCATCGAATGTTCATTTTGTTGCTATAACAACAGCACCGTTGCTATAAACAACTCTGCCCAGGGAGCCGACGGAAGAATGCTGATTCTCAGTCCGTGTCCAATGCTCATGGAAAGATGTCCAGGAGTACATGCGATTTGGCAGTGATTTTATTTTTATGAAATTAGATTTTAATTGACTCACTCTTTGTTTAAACAAAAAAAAAAAATGACCGCGATTCAGTAGCATGCTTTCTGTTTACGTATTGACAAAATGTGCCTGCCCTCCACTTAGCCGTCGGCCTTGTCTTGTGACCAAACAGGCTCTGCTGTGACGTGACTTAAATGGATCAGCGGAGGTTTCAAATTCTCCGGCAGCTACAGGTCTCAAAAAAGTTGGGACACTTGTAAAAAGGGGCTTTAAAAGCATTGAATTTCTAAGAGAATCAGCTGAAAGAACATTTAGCAAGTAATTAAGTTAACTGTCATCTGCTGCGCAACATGATTACTTATAAAAGGGTTGTCATTGAGAGGCTGAGTTTCTCAGAAGTAAAGATGGCCAGAAGCTCTCCCACCTGTGAAGGCTTGCATAAAAAAAATGTTGAATACTTTAAAAACACTGCTCCTCGACGTTAAATTGCAAAGGCATTGAAGGTCTCATCATCTTCAGTACATGACATCATCAAAAGATTCAGAGTAACTGGAAAAATCTCTGCCTGTAAGGGACTAGGCCGAGACCTTTACTGGATGCCCTTTATCTTGGGACCCTCAGATGCCACTGCATCACTCACCGGCATGATTCTTGGGATTCTGCAATAATAGAGAAAGAAAAAACATCACTGATTATACCTAGAACTGCCACAAGGTCATTTTGACCTCCATTAGTCCCAGTGCAAAAGAATGTAAATGGACTATATAGGGGCTGACTATGGAGCTAGTCAGATTGGCAGCTCAAAGCACTTGACAGTAGCCTAATACCTCACGTATGCCCATTTATGCAACACATTCATACACTGACGGCTACGCAAGGCAGTCAACTGCATCTTGGTTGACTGCATTTTGTTACTTTTTGAATGGTGTGCAGGCGCATATATAAGCCAGTTGCTGTCATGACGTCAGAATCAATTTGTTCTCCCATTTTGCAGGTAGAAATTGTGATTGTCACAGAGCTGTTCTTCTATTCATTTAGTTTATTTAGTAAGCTGGTTAGGATACCAGAAAAAGAAATGGATCAGAGGAAATGGATGAATGTAAGTCAGGCTTTGGCAAAGCTTCAGGACATGAGTTCTTGTGAGTCAGATGGAGAAGAAATATCAGGGCTCAGTGATGCTTCTAGGTCTAGTGAATCCGACTCCGATTTTGAAACTGAATGCGATCGTGAGCCACACGGTAAAGGTATCACAGCTGCTGGGCAAACTAAGCCTTTGATGCCAGGAAGGTCACCAAAACTGGATATTTATTCACGTCATAATGCTTAGGTTTCACAGCATAATTTCAAGTCCAAATACTTTGAAACATTTAAAATTAGCCACAATAGCCAACAAATTGAAGCTTTAAAGCTCTGACCTCTATACTATTTAATCAATGAAGAATCTTAGCAAAACACCATTTATTGTCCTCCGAATTCTGAAAGTACTTTGAAATGCTTTCACTGAGGCAACACCTCACAGCTTAAAAGTATTACAAAGAGTGGTGCATTTTTGTCAATAAAGAGGATGCAGTCATATTTCCACGTCATCCATGCCATGATGAAGGGAGACGCAGTAGCGCAGTGGAGAGCATGGGCTTGACTTGGGATGGAAAGATTCTGTGTTCAAGTCCTTGCCTTAGCCTGTGCAAAGTGTTCTCAGGCAAAACTCTTCACTTCCACACTGCCTCACTCTACCCAGGTGTACAAATGGGTCCCAGCAAAATTGTCAGGGAAACTTGACTGAGAGCAGTGGGAGAACCCGAGTTGGACTAGTGTCCCATCGAGGGGGTTTAGCAATACTCCTATTTGCTTCATGTCACAGAAACCAGGGTTAAACACAGGCCTGATGGGCCTCCAGGCATGACCTCCACGCCTGGTTAGAAATAGTCTTTATTCCGTCTGAGCAGCTGCTCATTTTGAAAACAAGAAGGGCACTTGGTAGAGCTCATACCTCCGCCAAGCCCACATGTAAGTATTATTGGTTCTGGATCCAGGAGAGGATCATCCAGACCAACAACAGCAGTGATTAGTTCCTCTTTTAGGGCAGATTCTATTCAGTGCTGAAATTTTCTGAAAATCTGTTCATTACATAAGGACATACCGAATTGTTCCGAATATAAGACGATTCTGGATATGAGACTCAAGTCATATTTTGGAAAAAATAGGGTTTTGATGACAAAATCTTGTTTTAGTCTCTAAAGAATAATAATCATCGCAAAAATTTCTTTGAAAATACTGATAAAACAAACTGAAAGAAAAACCAATATAAAAGATTGCAGGCTGTTGTTTTGCGCCATCTATTGTTGTGAACATGTATTGAGTTTAGACTATAAAACGCGCACACAGGATGACTGTTATTGTTAGAAGCCTAGTCCACGGAAAATACGACGACCCCATTTCTCCGCTGTGACGTGTCTTTAATGGAACGGCGGAGGCGTCAAAGATAAAACAGGGTCACTTGAGCAAAAGGAGAGGAAAGAGTAAACATGCCCGTTGGACGAGAGATGCTAATTTACTGAGATTCCGCAGAGAAGTCACTGTTATGTCAAAGACGCAGACTGCATCGTATGCCTGTTCCGTGGATATGTAAAAAGCGCCGTTGCCATAAACATATCTCCCCAGCGGGCCACAGTACGAAGTAGATTCCCAGTCCGTCGTGGAAACATATACTGGTGTACGTGCGATTAGGTAGTGATTGTTTTTAAATTTCATTTGATTTCATTTGACACACTCTTTTTACTTGAACAAAAGATTGACCGCGATTCCGTACCATGCTTTCTGTTAACGTTCTGACAAAATGTGGCAGCCCTCCATGCTTTGGGTCGGGCGTGTAAAGTCACCGAACAGGCCTTGTGGTGACGTGTCTTAAATGGAACACTGGAGGCGTCATAAATCAGACCGGGTCACTTGAGCAGAAGAAAACAAAGGAGTAAACAAGCCCGATGGATGAGAGGTTCGAATTCTCTTGGATTCTGCTGAGAAGTCGCTTTGACGTCAAAGAGCCAGAGTGCATCGAATGTTCATTTTGTTGCTATAACAACAGCACCGTTGCTATAAACAACTCTGCCCAGGGAGCCGACGGAAGAATGCTGATTCTCAGTCCGTGTCCAATGCTCATGGAAAGATGTCCAGGAGTACATGCGATTTGGCAGTGATTTTATTTTTATGAAATTAGGTTTTAATTGACTCACTCTTTGTTTAAACAAAAAAAAAAAAAAATGACCGCGATTCAGTAGCATGCTTTCTGTTTACGTATTGACAAAATGTGCCTGCCCTCCACTTAGCCGTCGGCCTTGTCTTGTGACCAAACAGGCTCTGCTGTGACGTGACTGAAATGGATCAGCGGAGGTTTCAAATTCTCCGGCAGCTACAGGTCTCAAAAAAGTTGGGACACTTGTAAAAAGGGGCTTTAAAAGCATTGAATTTCTAAGAGAATCAGCTGAAAGAACATTTAGCAAGTAATTAAGTTAACTGTCATCTGCTGCGCAACATGATTACTTATAAAAGGGTTGTCATTGAGAGGCTGAGTTTCTCAGAAGTAAAGATGGCCAGAAGCTCTCCCACCTGTGAAGGCTTGCATAAAAAAAATGTTGAATACTTTAAAAACACTGCTCCTCGACGTTAAATTGCAAAGGCATTGAAGGTCTCATCATCTTCAGTACATGACATCATCAAAAGATTCAGAGTAACTGGAAAAATCTCTGCCTGTAAGGGACTAGGCCGAGACCTTTACTGGATGCCCTTTATCTTGGGACCCTCAGATGCCACTGCATCACTCACCGGCATGATTCTTGGGATTCTGCAATAATAGAGAAAGAAAAAACATCACTGATTATACCTAGAACTGCCACAAGGTCATTTTGACCTCCATTAGTCCCAGTGCAAAAGAATGTAAATGGACTATATAGGGGCTGACTATGGAGCTAGTCAGATTGGCAGCTCAAAGCACTTGACAGTAGCCTAATACCTCACGTATGCCCATTTATGCAACACATTCATACACTGACGGCTACGCAAGGCAGTCAACTGCATCTTGGTTGACTGCATTTTGTTACTTTTTGAATGGTGTGCAGGCGCATATATAAGCCAGTTGCTGTCATGACGTCAGAATCAATTTGTTCTCCCATTTTGCAGGTAGAAATTGTGATTGTCACAGAGCTGTTCTTCTATTCATTTAGTTTATTTAGTAAGCTGGTTAGGATACCAGAAAAAGAAATGGATCAGAGGAAATGGATGAATGTAAGTCAGGCTTTGGCAAAGCTTCAGGACATGAGTTCTTGTGAGTCAGATGGAGAAGAAATATCAGGGCTCAGTGATGCTTCTAGGTCTAGTGAATCCGACTCCGATTTTGAAACTGAATGCGATCGTGAGCCACACGGTAAAGGTATCACAGCTGCTGGGCAAACTAAGCCTTTGATGCCAGGAAGGTCACCAAAACTGGATATTTATTCACGTCATAATGCTTAGGTTTCACAGCATAATTTCAAGTCCAAATACTTTGAAACATTTAAAATTAGCCACAATAGCCAACAAATTGAAGCTTTAAAGCTCTGACCTCTATACTATTTAATCAATGAAGAATCTTAGCAAAACACCATTTATTGTCCTCCGAATTCTGAAAGTACTTTGAAATGCTTTCACTGAGGCAACACCTCACAGCTTAAAAGTATTACAAAGAGTGGTGCATTTTTGTCAATAAAGAGGATGCAGTCATATTTCCACGTCATCCATGCCATGATGAAGGGAGACGCAGTAGCGCAGTGGAGAGCATGGGCTTGACTTGGGATGGAAAGATTCTGTGTTCAAGTCCTTGCCTTAGCCTGTGCAAAGTGTTCTCAGGCAAAACTCTTCACTTCCACACTGCCTCACTCTACCCAGGTGTACAAATGGGTCCCAGCAAAATTGTCAGGGAAACTTGACTGAGAGCAGTGGGAGAACCCGAGTTGGACTAGTGTCCCATCGAGGGGGTTTAGCAATACTCCTATTTGCTTCATGTCACAGAAACCAGGGTTAAACACAGGCCTGATGGGCCTCCAGGCATGACCTCCACGCCTGGTTAGAAATAGTCTTTATTCCGTCTGAGCAGCTGCTCATTTTGAAAACAAGAAGGGCACTTGGTAGAGCTCATACCTCCGCCAAGCCCACATGTAAGTATTATTGGTTCTGGATCCAGGAGAGGATCATCCAGACCAACAACAGCAGTGATTAGTTCCTCTTTTAGGGCAGATTCTATTCAGTGCTGAAATTTTCTGAAAATCTGTTCATTACATAAGGACATACCGAATTGTTCCGAATATAAGACGATTCTGGATATGAGACTCAAGTCATATTTTGGAAAAAATAGGGTTTTGATGACAAAATCTTGTTTTAGTCTCTAAAGAATAATAATCATCGCAAAAATTTATTTGAAAATACTGATAAAACAAACTGAAAGAAAAACCAATATAAAAGATTGCAGGCTGTTGTTTTGCGCCATCTATTGTTGTGAACATGTATTGAGTTTAGACTATAAAACGCGCACACAGGATGACTGTTATTGTTAGAAGCCTAGTTCACGGAAAATACGACGACCCCATTTCTCCGCTGTGACGTGTCTTTAATGGAACGGCGGAGGCGTCAAAGATAAAACAGGGTCACTTGAGCAAAAGGAGAGGAAAGAGTAAACATGCCCGTTGGACGAGAGATGCAAATTTACTGAGATTCCGCAGAGAAGTCACTGTTATGTCAAAGACGCAGACTGCATCGTATGCCTGTTCCGTGGATATGTAAAAAGCGCCGTTGCCATAAACATATCTCCCCAGCGGGCCACAGTACGAAGTAGATTCCCAGTCCGTCGTGGAAACATATACTGGTGTACGTGCGATTAGGTAGTGATTGTTTTTAAATTTCATTTGATTTCATTTGACACACTCTTTTTACTTGAACAAAAGATTGACCGCGATTCCGTACCATGCTTTCTGTTAACGTTCTGACAAAATGTGGCAGCCCTCCATGCTTAGGGTCGGGCGTGTAAAGTCACCGAACAGGCCTTGTGGTGACGTGTCTTAAGTGGAACACTGGAGGCGTCATAAATCAGACCGGGTCACTTGAGCAGAAGAAAACAAAGGAGTAAACAAGCCCGATGGATGAGAGGTTCGAATTCTCTTGGATTCTGCTGAGAAGTCGCTTTGACGTCAAAGAGCCAGAGTGCATCGAATGTTCATTTTGTTGCTATAACAACAGCACCGTTGCTATAAACAACTCTGCCCAGGGAGCCGACGGAAGAATGCTGATTCTCAGTCCGTGTCCAATGCTCATGGAAAGATGTCCAGGAGTACATGCGATTTGGCAGTGATTTTATTTTTATGAAATTAGATTTTAATTGACTCACTCTTTGTTTAAACAAAAAAAAAAAAAAAATGACCGCGATTCAGTAGCATGCTTTCTGTTTACGTATTGACAAAATGTGCCTGCCCTCCACTTAGCCGTCGGCCTTGTCTTGTGACCAAACAGGCTCTGCTGTGACGTGACTGAAATGGATCAGCGGAGGTTTCAAATTCTCCGGCAGCTACAGGTCTCAAAAAAGTTGGGACACTTGTAAAAAGGGGCTTTAAAAGCATTGAATTTCTAAGAGAATCAGCTGAAAGAACATTTAGCAAGTAATTAAGTTAACTGTCATCTGCTGCGCAACATGATTACTTATAAAAGGGTTGTCATTGAGAGGCTGAGTTTCTCAGAAGTAAAGATGGCCAGAAGCTCTCCCACCTGTGAAGGCTTGCATAAAAAAAATGTTGAATACTTTAAAAACACTGCTCCTCGACGTTAAATTGCAAAGGCATTGAAGGTCTCATCATCTTCAGTACATGACATCATCAAAAGATTCAGAGTAACTGGAAAAATCTCTGCCTGTAAGGGACTAGGCCGAGACCTTTACTGGATGCCCTTTATCTTGGGACCCTCAGATGCCACTGCATCACTCACCGGCATGATTCTTGGGATTCTGCAATAATAGAGAAAGAAAAAACATCACTGATTATACCTAGAACTGCCACAAGGTCATTTTGACCTCCATTAGTCCCAGTGCAAAAGAATGTAAATGGACTATATAGGGGCTGACTATGGAGCTAGTCAGATTGGCAGCTCAAAGCACTTGACAGTAGCCTAATACCTCACGTATGCCCATTTATGCAACACATTCATACACTGACGGCTACGCAAGGCAGTCAACTGCATCTTGGTTGACTGCATTTTGTTACTTTTTGAATGGTGTGCTGGCGCATATATAAGCCAGTTGCTGTCATGACGTCAGAATCAATTTGTTCTCCCATTTTGCAGGTAGAAATTGTGATTGTCACAGAGCTGTTCTTCTATTCATTTAGTTTATTTAGTAAGCTGGTTAGGATACCAGAAAAAGAAATGGATCAGAGGAAATGGATGAATGTAAGTCAGGCTTTGGCAAAGCTTCAGGACATGAGTTCTTGTGAGTCAGATGGAGAAGAAATATCAGGGCTCAGTGATGCTTCTAGGTCTAGTGAATCCGACTCCGATTTTGAAACTGAATGCGATCGTGAGCCACACGGTAAAGGTATCACAGCTGCTGGGCAAACTAAGCCTTTGATGCCAGGAAGGTCACCAAAACTGGATATTTATTCACGTCATAATGCTTAGGTTTCACAGCATAATTTCAAGTCCAAATACTTTGAAACATTTAAAATTAGCCACAATAGCCAACAAATTGAAGCTTTAAAGCTCTGACCTCTATACTATTTAATCAATGAAGAATCTTAGCAAAACACCATTTATTGTCCTCCGAATTCTGAAAGTACTTTGAAATGCTTTCACTGAGGCAACACCTCACAGCTTAAAAGTATTACAAAGAGTGGTGCATTTTTGTCAATAAAGAGGATGCAGTCATATTTCCACGTCATCCATGCCATGATGAAGGGAGACGCAGTAGCGCAGTGGAGAGCATGGGCTTGACTTGGGATGGAAAGATTCTGTGTTCAAGTCCTTGCCTTAGCCTGTGCAAAGTGTTCTCAGGCAAAACTCTTCACTTCCACACTGCCTCACTCTACCCAGGTGTACAAATGGGTCCCAGCAAAATTGTCAGGGAAACTTGACTGAGAGCAGTGGGAGAACCCGAGTTGGACTAGTGTCCCATCGAGGGGGTTTAGCAATACTCCTATTTGCTTCATGTCACAGAAACCAGGGTTAAACACAGGCCTGATGGGCCTCCAGGCATGACCTCCACGCCTGGTTAGAAATAGTCTTTATTCCGTCTGAGCAGCTGCTCATTTTGAAAACAAGAAGGGCACTTGGTAGAGCTCATACCTCCGCCAAGCCCACATGTAAGTATTATTGGTTCTGGATCCAGGAGAGGATCATCCAGACCAACAACAGCAGTGATTAGTTCCTCTTTTAGGGCAGATTCTATTCAATGCTGAAATTTTCTGAAAATCTGTTCATTACATAAGCACATACCGAATTGTTCCGAATATAAGACGATTCTGGATATGAGACTCAAGTCATATTTTGGAAAAAATAGGGTTTTGATGACAAAATCTTGTTTTAGTCTCTAAAGAATAATAATCATCGCAAAAATTTCTTTGAAAATACTGATAAAACAAACTGAAAGAAAAACCAATATAAAAGATTGCAGGCTGTTGTTTTGCGCCATCTATTGTTGTGAACATGTATTGAGTTTAGACTATAAAACACGCACACAGGATGACTGTTATTGTTAGAAGCCTAGTCCACGGAAAATACGACGACCCCATTTCTCCGCTGTGACGTGTCTTTAATGGAACGGCGGAGGCGTCAAAGATAAAACAGGGTCACTTGAGCAAAAGGAGAGGAAAGAGTAAACATGCCCGCTGGACGAGAGATGCTAATTTACTGAGATTCCGCAGAGAAGTCACTGTTATGTCAAAGACGCAGACTGCATCGTATGCCTGTTCCGTGGATATGTAAAAAGCGCCGTTGCCATAAACATATCTCCCCAGCGGGCCACAGTACGAAGTAGATTCCCAGTCCGTCGTGGAAACATATACTGGTGTACGTGCGATTAGGTAGTGATTGTTTTTAAATTTCATTTGATTTCATTTGACACACTCTTTTTACTTGAACAAAAGATTGACCGCGATTCCGTACCATGCTTTCTGTTAACGTTCTGACAAAATGTGGCAGCCCTCCATGCTTTGGGTCGGGCGTGTAAAGTCACCGAACAGGCCTTGTGGTGACGTGTCTTAAATGGAACACTGGAGGCGTCATAAATCAGACCGGGTCACTTGAGCAGAAGAAAACAAAGGAGTAAACAAGCCCGATGGATGAGAGGTTCGAATTCTCTTGGATTCTGCTGAGAAGTCGCTTTGACGTCAAAGAGCCAGAGTGCATCGAATGTTCATTTTGTTGCTATAACAACAGCACCGTTGCTATAAACAACTCTGCCCAGGGAGCCGACGGAAGAATGCTGATTCTCAGTCCGTGTCCAATGCTCATGGAAAGATGTCCAGGAGTACATGCGATTTGGCAGTGATTTTATTTTTATGAAATTAGATTTTAATTGACTCACTCTTTGTTTAAACAAAAAAAAAAAAAAATGACCGCGATTCAGTAGCATGCTTTCTGTTTACGTATTGACAAAATGTGCCTGCCCTCCACTTAGCCGTCGGCCTTGTCTTGTGACCAAACAGGCTCTGCTGTGACGTGACTGAAATGGATCAGCGGAGGTTTCAAATTCTCCGGCAGCTACAGGTCTCAAAAAAGTTGGGACACTTGTAAAAAGGGGCTTTAAAAGCATTGAATTTCTAAGAGAATCAGCTGAAAGAACATTTAGCAAGTAATTAAGTTAACTGTCATCTGCTGCGCAACATGATTACTTATAAAAGGGTTGTCATTGAGAGGCTGAGTTTCTCAGAAGTAAAGATGGCCAGAAGCTCTCCCACCTGTGAAGGCTTGCATAAAAAAAATGTTGAATACTTTAAAAACACTGCTCCTCGACGTTAAATTGCAAAGGCATTGAAGGTCTCATCATCTTCAGTACATGACATCATCAAAAGATTCAGAGTAACTGGAAAAATCTCTGCCTGTAAGGGACTAGGCCGAGACCTTTACTGGATGCCCTTTATCTTGGGACCCTCAGATGCCACTGCATCACTCACCGGCATGATTCTTGGGATTCTGCAATAATAGAGAAAGAAAAAACATCACTGATTATACCTAGAACTGCCACAAGGTCATTTTGACCTCCATTAGTCCCAGTGCAAAAGAATGTAAATGGACTATATAGGGGCTGACTATGGAGCTAGTCAGATTGGCAGCTCAAAGCACTTGACAGTAGCCTAATACCTCACGTATGCCCATTTATGCAACACATTCATACACTGACGGCTACGCAAGGCAGTCAACTGCATCTTGGTTGACTGCATTTTGTTACTTTTTGAATGGTGTGCAGGCGCATATATAAGCCAGTTGCTGTCATGACGTCAGAATCAATTTGTTCTCCCATTTTGCAGGTAGAAATTGTGATTGTCACAGAGCTGTTCTTCTATTCATTTAGTTTATTTAGTAAGCTGGTTAGGATACCAGAAAAAGAAATGGATCAGAGGAAATGGATGAATGTAAGTCAGGCTTTGGCAAAGCTTCAGGACATGAGTTCTTGTGAGTCAGATGGAGAAGAAATATCAGGGCTCAGTGATGCTTCTAGGTCTAGTGAATCCGACTCCGATTTTGAAACTGAATGCGATCGTGAGCCACACGGTAAAGGTATCACAGCTGCTGGGCAAACTAAGCCTTTGATGCCAGGAAGGTCACCAAAACTGGATATTTATTCACGTCATAATGCTTAGGTTTCACAGCATAATTTCAAGTCCAAATACTTTGAAACATTTAAAATTAGCCACAATAGCCAACAAATTGAAGCTTTAAAGCTCTGACCTCTATACTATTTAATCAATGAAGAATCTTAGCAAAACACCATTTATTGTCCTCCGAATTCTGAAAGTACTTTGAAATGCTTTCACTGAGGCAACACCTCACAGCTTAAAAGTATTACAAAGAGTGGTGCATTTTTGTCAATAAAGAGGATGCAGTCATATTTCCACGTCATCCATGCCATGATGACGGGAGACGCAGTAGCGCAGTGGAGAGCATGGGCTTGACTTGGGATGGAAAGATTCTGTGTTCAAGTCCTTGCCTTAGCCTGTGCAAAGTGTTCTCAGGCAAAACTCTTCACTTCCACACTGCCTCACTCTACCCAGGTGTACAAATGGGTCCCAGCAAAATTGTCAGGGAAACTTGACTGAGAGCAGTGGGAGAACCCGAGTTGGACTAGTGTCCCATCGAGGGGGTTTAGCAATACTCCTATTTGCTTCATGTCACAGAAACCAGGGTTAAACACAGGCCTGATGGGCCTCCAGGCATGACCTCCACGCCTGGTTAGAAATAGTCTTTATTCCGTCTGAGCAGCTGCTCATTTTGAAAACAAGAAGGGCACTTGGTAGAGCTCATACCTCCGCCAAGCCCACATGTAAGTATTATTGGTTCTGGATCCAGGAGAGGATCATCCAGACCAACAACAGCAGTGATTAGTTCCTCTTTTAGGGCAGATTCTATTCAGTGCTGAAATTTTCTGAAAATCTGTTCATTACATAAGGACATACCGAATTGTTCCGAATATAAGACGATTCTGGATATGAGACTCAAGTCATATTTTGGAAAAAATAGGGTTTTGATGACAAAATCTTGTTTTAGTCTCTAAAGAATAATAATCATCGCAAAAATTTCTTTGAAAATACTGATAAAACAAACTGAAAGAAAAACCAATATAAAAGATTGCAGGCTGTTGTTTTGCGCCATCTATTGTTGTGAACATGTATTGAGTTTAGACTATAAAACGCGCACACAGGATGACTGTTATTGTTAGAAGCCTAGTCCACGGAAAATACGACGACCCCATTTCTCCGCTGTGACGTGTCTTTAATGGAACGGCGGAGGCGTCAAAGATAAAACAGGGTCACTTGAGCAAAAGGAGAGGAAAGAGTAAACATGCCCGTTGGACGAGAGATGCTAATTTACTGAGATTCCGCAGAGAAGTCACTGTTATGTCAAAGACGCAGACTGCATCGTATGCCTGTTCCGTGGATATGTAAAAAGCGCCGTTGCCATAAACATATCTCCCCAGCGGGCCACAGTACGAAGTAGATTCCCAGTCCGTCGTGGAAACATATACTGGTGTACGTGCGATTAGGTAGTGATTGTTTTTAAATTTCATTTGATTTCATTTGACACACTCTTTTTACTTGAACAAAAGATTGACCGCGATTCCGTACCATGCTTTCTGTTAACGTTCTGACAAAATGTGGCAGCCCTCCATGCTTAGGGTCGGGCGTGTAAAGTCACCGAACAGGCCTTGTGGTGACGTGTCTTAAATGGAACACTGGAGGCGTCATAAATCAGACCGGGTCACTTGAGCAGAAGAAAACAAAGGAGTAAACAAGCCCGATGGATGAGAGGTTCGAATTCTCTTGGATTCTGCTGAGAAGTCGCTTTGACGTCAAAGAGCCAGAGTGCATCGAATGTTCATTTTGTTGCTATAACAACAGCACCGTTGCTATAAACAACTCTGCCCAGGGAGCCGACGGAAGAATGCTGATTCTCAGTCCGTGTCCAATGCTCATGGAAAGATGTCCAGGAGTACATGCGATTTGGCAGTGATTTTATTTTTATGAAATTAGATTTTAATTGACTCACTCTTTGTTTAAACAAAAAAAAAAAAAAAATGACCGCGATTCAGTAGCATGCTTTCTGTTTACGTATTGACAAAATGTGCCTGCCCTCCACTTAGCCGTCGGCCTTGTCTTGTGACCAAACAGGCTCTGCTGTGACGTGACTGAAATGGATCAGCGGAGGTTTCAAATTCTCCGGCAGCTACAGGTCTCAAAAAAGTTGGGACACTTGTAAAAAGGGGCTTTAAAAGCATTGAATTTCTAAGAGAATCAGCTGAAAGAACATTTAGCAAGTAATTAAGTTAACTGTCATCTGCTGCGCAACATGATTACTTATAAAAGGGTTGTCATTGAGAGGCTGAGTTTCTCAGAAGTAAAGATGGCCAGAAGCTCTCCCACCTGTGAAGGCTTGCATAAAAAAAATGTTGAATACTTTAAAAACACTGCTCCTCGACGTTAAATTGCAAAGGCATTGAAGGTCTCATCATCTTCAGTACATGACATCATCAAAAGATTCAGAGTAACTGGAAAAATCTCTGCCTGTAAGGGACTAGGCCGAGACCTTTACTGGATGCCCTTTATCTTGGGACCCTCAGATGCCACTGCATCACTCACCGGCATGATTCTTGGGATTCTGCAATAATAGAGAAAGAAAAAACATCACTGATTATACCTAGAACTGCCACAAGGTCATTTTGACCTCCATTAGTCCCAGTGCAAAAGAATGTAAATGGACTATATAGGGGCTGACTATGGAGCTAGTCAGATTGGCAGCTCAAAGCACTTGACAGTAGCCTAATACCTCACGTATGCCCATTTATGCAACACATTCATACACTGACGGCTACGCAAGGCAGTCAACTGCATCTTGGTTGACTGCATTTTGTTACTTTTTGAATGGTGTGCAGGCGCATATATAAGCCAGTTGCTGTCATGACGTCAGAATCAATTTGTTCTCCCATTTTGCAGGTAGAAATTGTGATTGTCACAGAGCTGTTCTTCTATTCATTTAGTTTATTTAGTAAGCTGGTTAGGATACCAGAAAAAGAAATGGATCAGAGGAAATGGATGAATGTAAGTCAGGCTTTGGCAAAGCTTCAGGACATGAGTTCTTGTGAGTCAGATGGAGAAGAAATATCAGGGCTCAGTGATGCTTCTAGGTCTAGTGAATCCGACTCCGATTTTGAAACTGAATGCGATCGTGAGCCACACGGTAAAGGTATCACAGCTGCTGGGCAAACTAAGCCTTTGATGCCAGGAAGGTCACCAAAACTGGATATTTATTCACGTCATAATGCTTAGGTTTCACAGCATAATTTCAAGTCCAAATACTTTGAAACATTTAAAATTAGCCACAATAGCCAACAAATTGAAGCTTTAAAGCTCTGACCTCTATACTATTTAATCAATGAAGAATCTTAGCAAAACACCATTTATTGTCCTCCGAATTCTGAAAGTACTTTGAAATGCTTTCACTGAGGCAACACCTCACAGCTTAAAAGTATTACAAAGAGTGGTGCATTTTTGTCAATAAAGAGGATGCAGTCATATTTCCACGTCATCCATGCCATGATGAAGGGAGACGCAGTAGCGCAGTGGAGAGCATGGGCTTGACTTGGGATGGAAAGATTCTGTGTTCAAGTCCTTGCCTTAGCCTGTGCAAAGTGTTCTCAGGCAAAACTCTTCACTTCCACACTGCCTCACTCTACCCAGGTGTACAAATGGGTCCCAGCAAAATTGTCAGGGAAACTTGACTGAGAGCAGTGGGAGAACCCGAGTTGGACTAGTGTCCCATCGAGGGGGTTTAGCAATACTCCTATTTGCTTCATGTCACAGAAACCAGGGTTAAACACAGGCCTGATGGGCCTCCAGGCATGACCTCCACGCCTGGTTAGAAATAGTCTTTATTCCGTCTGAGCAGCTGCTCATTTTGAAAACAAGAAGGGCACTTGGTAGAGCTCATACCTCCGCCAAGCCCACATGTAAGTATTATTGGTTCTGGATCCAGGAGAGGATCATCCAGACCAACAACAGCAGTGATTAGTTCCTCTTTTAGGGCAGATTCTATTCAATGCTGAAATTTTCTGAAAATCTGTTCATTACATAAGCACATACCGAATTGTTCCGAATATAAGACGATTCTGGATATGAGACTCAAGTCATATTTTGGAAAAAATAGGGTTTTGATGACAAAATCTTGTTTTAGTCTCTAAAGAATAATAATCATCGCAAAAATTTCTTTGAAAATACTGATAAAACAAACTGAAAGAAAAACCAATATAAAAGATTGCAGGCTGTTGTTTTGCGCCATCTATTGTTGTGAACATGTATTGAGTTTAGACTATAAAACGCGCACACAGGATGACTGTTATTGTTAGAAGCCTAGTCCACGGAAAATACGACGACCCCATTTCTCCGCTGTGACGTGTCTTTAATGGAACGGCGGAGGCGTCAAAGATAAAACAGGGTCACTTGAGCAAAAGGAGAGGAAAGAGTAAACATGCCCGCTGGACGAGAGATGCTAATTTACTGAGATTCCGCAGAGAAGTCACTGTTATGTCAAAGACGCAGACTGCATCGTATGCCTGTTCCGTGGATATGTAAAAAGCGCCGTTGCCATAAACATATCTCCCCAGCGGGCCACAGTACGAAGTAGATTCCCAGTCCGTCGTGGAAACATATACTGGTGTACGTGCGATTAGGTAGTGATTGTTTTTAAATTTCATTTGATTTCATTTGACACACTCTTTTTACTTGAACAAAAGATTGACCGCGATTCCGTACCATGCTTTCTGTTAACGTTCTGACAAAATGTGGCAGCCCTCCATGCTTTGGGTCGGGCGTGTAAAGTCACCGAACAGGCCTTGTGGTGACGTGTCTTAAATGGAACACTGGAGGCGTCATAAATCAGACCGGGTCACTTGAGCAGAAGAAAACAAAGGAGTAAACAAGCCCGATGGATGAGAGGTTCGAATTCTCTTGGATTCTGCTGAGAAGTCGCTTTGACGTCAAAGAGCCAGAGTGCATCGAATGTTCATTTTGTTGCTATAACAACAGCACCGTTGCTATAAACAACTCTGCCCAGGGAGCCGACGGAAGAATGCTGATTCTCAGTCCGTGTCCAATGCTCATGGAAAGATGTCCAGGAGTACATGCGATTTGGCAGTGATTTTATTTTTATGAAATTAGATTTTAATTGACTCACTCTTTGTTTAAACAAAAAAAAAAAAAAATGACCGCGATTCAGTAGCATGCTTTCTGTTTACGTATTGACAAAATGTGCCTGCCCTCCACTTAGCCGTCGGCCTTGTCTTGTGACCAAACAGGCTCTGCTGTGACGTGACTGAAATGGATCAGCGGAGGTTTCAAATTCTCCGGCAGCTACAGGTCTCAAAAAAGTTGGGACACTTGTAAAAAGGGGCTTTAAAAGCATTGAATTTCTAAGAGAATCAGCTGAAAGAACATTTAGCAAGTAATTAAGTTAACTGTCATCTGCTGCGCAACATGATTACTTATAAAAGGGTTGTCATTGAGAGGCTGAGTTTCTCAGAAGTAAAGATGGCCAGAAGCTCTCCCACCTGTGAAGGCTTGCATAAAAAAAATGTTGAATACTTTAAAAACACTGCTCCTCGACGTTAAATTGCAAAGGCATTGAAGGTCTCATCATCTTCAGTACATGACATCATCAAAAGATTCAGAGTAACTGGAAAAATCTCTGCCTGTAAGGGACTAGGCCGAGACCTTTACTGGATGCCCTTTATCTTGGGACCCTCAGATGCCACTGCATCACTCACCGGCATGATTCTTGGGATTCTGCAATAATAGAGAAAGAAAAAACATCACTGATTATACCTAGAACTGCCACAAGGTCATTTTGACCTCCATTAGTCCCAGTGCAAAAGAATGTAAATGGACTATATAGGGGCTGACTATGGAGCTAGTCAGATTGGCAGCTCAAAGCACTTGACAGTAGCCTAATACCTCACGTATGCCCATTTATGCAACACATTCATACACTGACGGCTACGCAAGGCAGTCAACTGCATCTTGGTTGACTGCATTTTGTTACTTTTTGAATGGTGTGCAGGCGCATATATAAGCCAGTTGCTGTCATGACGTCAGAATCAATTTGTTCTCCCATTTTGCAGGTAGAAATTGTGATTGTCACAGAGCTGTTCTTCTATTCATTTAGTTTATTTAGTAAGCTGGTTAGGATACCAGAAAAAGAAATGGATCAGAGGAAATGGATGAATGTAAGTCAGGCTTTGGCAAAGCTTCAGGACACGAGTTCTTGTGAGTCAGATGGAGAAGAAATATCAGGGCTCAGTGATGCTTCTAGGTCTAGTGAATCCGACTCCGATTTTGAAACTGAATGCGATCGTGAGCCACACGGTAAAGGTATCACAGCTGCTGGGCAAACTAAGCCTTTGATGCCAGGAAGGTCACCAAAACTGGATATTTATTCACGTCATAATGCTTAGGTTTCACAGCATAATTTCAAGTCCAAATACTTTGAAACATTTAAAATTAGCCACAATAGCCAACAAATTGAAGCTTTAAAGCTCTGACCTCTATACTATTTAATCAATGAAGAATCTTAGCAAAACACCATTTATTGTCCTCCGAATTCTGAAAGTACTTTTAAATGCTTTCACTGAGGCAACACCTCACAGCTTAAAAGTATTACAAAGAGTGGTGCATTTTTGTCAATAAAGAGGATGCAGTCATATTTCCACGTCATCCATGCCATGATGAAGGGAGACGCAGTAGCGCAGTGGAGAGCATGGGCTTGACTTGGGATGGAAAGATTCTGTGTTCAAGTCCTTGCCTTAGCCTGTGCAAAGTGTTCTCAGGCAAAACTCTTCACTTCCACACTGCCTCACTCTACCCAGGTGTACAAATGGGTCCCAGCAAAATTGTCAGGGAAACTTGACTGAGAGCAGTGGGAGAACCCGAGTTGGACTAGTGTCCCATCGAGGGGGTTTAGCAATACTCCTATTTGCTTCATGTCACAGAAACCAGGGTTAAACACAGGCCTGATGGGCCTCCAGGCATGACCTCCACGCCTGGTTAGAAATAGTCTTTATTCCGTCTGAGCAGCTGCTCATTTTGAAAACAAGAAGGGCACTTGGTAGAGCTCATACCTCCGCCAAGCCCACATGTAAGTATTATTGGTTCTGGATCCAGGAGAGGATCATCCAGACCAACAACAGCAGTGATTAGTTCCTCTTTTAGGGCAGATTCTATTCAGTGCTGAAATTTTCTGAAAATCTGTTCATTACATAAGGACATACCGAATTGTTCCGAATATAAGACGATTCTGGATATGAGACTCAAGTCATATTTTGGAAAAAATAGGGTTTTGATGACAAAATCTTGTTTTAGTCTCTAAAGAATAATAATCATCGCAAAAATTTCTTTGAAAATACTGATAAAACAAACTGAAAGAAAAACCAATATAAAAGATTGCAGGCTGTTGTTTTGCGCCATCTATTGTTGTGAACATGTATTGAGTTTAGACTATAAAACGCGCACACAGGATGACTGTTATTGTTAGAAGCCTAGTCCACGGAAAATACGACGACCCCATTTCTCCGCTGTGACGTGTCTTTAATGGAACGGCGGAGGCGTCAAAGATAAAACAGGGTCACTTGAGCAAAAGGAGAGGAAAGAGTAAACATGCCCGTTGGACGAGAGATGCTAATTTACTGAGATTCCGCAGAGAAGTCACTGTTATGTCAAAGACGCAGACTGCATCGTATGCCTGTTCCGTGGATATGTAAAAAGCGCCGTTGCCATAAACATATCTCCCCAGCGGGCCACAATACGAAGTAGATTCCCAGTCCGTCGTGGAAACATATACTGGTGTACGTGCGATTAGGTAGTGATTGTTTTTAAATTTCATTTGATTTCATTTGACACACTCTTTTTACTTGAACAAAAGATTGACCGCGATTCCGTACCATGCTTTCTGTTAACGTTCTGACAAAATGTGGCAGCCCTCCATGCTTAGGGTCGGGCGTGTAAAGTCACCGAACAGGCCTTGTGGTGACGTGTCTTAAATGGAACACTGGAGGCGTCATAAATCAGAACGGGTCACTTGAGCAGAAGAAAACAAAGGAGTAAACAAGCCCGATGGATGAGAGGTTCGAATTCTCTTGGATTCTGCTGAGAAGTCGCTTTGACGTCAAAGAGCCAGAGTGCATCGAATGTTCATTTTGTTGCTATAACAACAGCACCGTTGCTATAAACAACTCTGCCCAGGGAGCCGACGGAAGAATGCTGATTCTCAGTCCGTGTCCAATGCTCATGGAAAGATGTCCAGGAGTACATGCGATTTGGCAGTGATTTTATTTTTATGAAATTAGATTTTAATTGACTCACTCTTTGTTTAAACAAAAAAAAAAAAAAAAATGACCGCGATTCAGTAGCATGCTTTCTGTTTACGTATTGACAAAATGTGCCTGCCCTCCACTTAGCCGTCGGCCTTGTCTTGTGACCAAACAGGCTCTGCTGTGACGTGACTGAAATGGATCAGCGGAGGTTTCAAATTCTCCGGCAGCTACAGGTCTCAAAAAAGTTGGGACACTTGTAAAAAGGGGCTTTAAAAGCATTGAATTTCTAAGAGAATCAGCTGAAAGAACATTTAGCAAGTAATTAAGTTAACTGTCATCTGCTGTGCAACATGATTACTTATAAAAGGGTTGTCATTGAGAGGCTGAGTTTCTCAGAAGTAAAGATGGCCAGAAGCTCTCCCACCTGTGAAGGCTTGCATAAAAAAAATGTTGAATACTTTAAAAACACTGCTCCTCGACGTTAAATTGCAAAGGCATTGAAGGTCTCATCATCTTCAGTACATGACATCATCAAAAGATTCAGAGTAACTGGAAAAATCTCTGCCTGTAAGGGACTAGGCCGAGACCTTTACTGGATGCCCTTTATCTTGGGACCCTCAGATGCCACTGCATCACTCACCGGCATGATTCTTGGGATTCTGCAATAATAGAGAAAGAAAAAACATCACTGATTATACCTAGAACTGCCACAAGGTCATTTTGACCTCCATTAGTCCCAGTGCAAAAGAATGTAAATGGACTATATAGGGGCTGACTATGGAGCTAGTCAGATTGGCAGCTCAAAGCACTTGACAGTAGCCTAATACCTCACGTATGCCCATTTATGCAACACATTCATACACTGACGGCTACGCAAGGCAGTCAACTGCATCTTGGTTGACTGCATTTTGTTACTTTTTGAATGGTGTGCAGGCGCATATATAAGCCAGTTGCTGTCATGACGTCAGAATCAATTTGTTCTCCCATTTTGCAGGTAGAAATTGTGATTGTCACAGAGCTGTTCTTCTATTCATTTAGTTTATTTAGTAAGCTGGTTAGGATACCAGAAAAAGAAATGGATCAGAGGAAATGGATGAATGTAAGTCAGGCTTTGGCAAAGCTTCAGGACACGAGTTCTTGTGAGTCAGATGGAGAAGAAATATCAGGGCTCAGTGATGCTTCTAGGTCTAGTGAATCCGACTCCGATTTTGAAACTGAATGCGATCGTGAGCCACACGGTAAAGGTATCACAGCTGCTGGGCAAACTAAGCCTTTGATGCCAGGAAGGTCACCAAAACTGGATATTTATTCACGTCATAATGCTTAGGTTTCACAGCATAATTTCAAGTCCAAATACTTTGAAACATTTAAAATTAGCCACAATAGCCAACAAATTGAAGCTTTAAAGCTCTGACCTCTATACTATTTAATCAATGAAGAATCTTAGCAAAACACCATTTATTGTCCTCCGAATTCTGAAAGTACTTTGAAATGCTTTCACTGAGGCAACACCTCACAGCTTAAAAGTATTACAAAGAGTGGTGCATTTTTGTCAATAAAGAGGATGCAGTCATATTTCCACGTCATCCATGCCATGATGAAGGGAGACGCAGTAGCGCAGTGGAGAGCATGGGCTTGACTTGGGATGGAAAGATTCTGTGTTCAAGTCCTTGCCTTAGCCTGTGCAAAGTGTTCTCAGGCAAAACTCTTCACTTCCACACTGCCTCACTCTACCCAGGTGTACAAATGGGTCCCAGCAAAATTGTCAGGGAAACTTGACTGAGAGCAGTGGGAGAACCCGAGTTGGACTAGTGTCCCATCGAGGGGGTTTAGCAATACTCCTATTTGCTTCATGTCACAGAAACCAGGGTTAAACACAGGCCTGATGGGCCTCCAGGCATGACCTCCACGCCTGGTTAGAAATAGTCTTTATTCCGTCTGAGCAGCTGCTCATTTTGAAAACAAGAAGGGCACTTGGTAGAGCTCATACCTCCGCCAAGCCCACATGTAAGTATTATTGGTTCTGGATCCAGGAGAGGATCATCCAGACCAACAACAGCAGTGATTAGTTCCTCTTTTAGGGCAGATTCTATTCAGTGCTGAAATTTTCTGAAAATCTGTTCATTACATAAGGACATACCGAATTGTTCCGAATATAAGACGATTCTGGATATGAGACTCAAGTCATATTTTGGAAAAAATAGGGTTTTGATGACAAAATCTTGTTTTAGTCTCTAAAGAATAATAATCATCGCAAAAATTTCTTTGAAAATACTGATAAAACAAACTGAAAGAAAAACCAATATAAAAGATTGCAGGCTGTTGTTTTGCGCCATCTATTGTTGTGAACATGTATTGAGTTTAGACTATAAAACGCGCACACAGGATGACTGTTATTGTTAGAAGCCTAGTCCACGGAAAATACGACGACCCCATTTCTCCGCTGTGACGTGTCTTTAATGGAACGGCGGAGGCGTCAAAGATAAAACAGGGTCACTTGAGCAAAAGGAGAGGAAAGAGTAAACATGCCCGTTGGACGAGAGATGCTAATTTACTGAGATTCCGCAGAGAAGTCACTGTTATGTCAAAGACGCAGACTGCATCGTATGCCTGTTCCGTGGATATGTAAAAAGCGCCGTTGCCATAAACATATCTCCCCAGCGGGCCACAATACGAAGTAGATTCCCAGTCCGTCGTGGAAACATATACTGGTGTACGTGCGATTAGGTAGTGATTGTTTTTAAATTTCATTTGATTTCATTTGACACACTCTTTTTACTTGAACAAAAGATTGACCGCGATTCCGTACCATGCTTTCTGTTAACGTTCTGACAAAATGTGGCAGCCCTCCATGCTTAGGGTCGGGCGTGTAAAGTCACCGAACAGGCCTTGTGGTGACGTGTCTTAAATGGAACACTGGAGGCGTCATAAATCAGAACGGGTCACTTGAGCAGAAGAAAACAAAGGAGTAAACAAGCCCGATGGATGAGAGGTTCGAATTCTCTTGGATTCTGCTGAGAAGTCGCTTTGACGTCAAAGAGCCAGAGTGCATCGAATGTTCATTTTGTTGCTATAACAACAGCACCGTTGCTATAAACAACTCTGCCCAGGGAGCCGACGGAAGAATGCTGATTCTCAGTCCGTGTCCAATGCTCATGGAAAGATGTCCAGGAGTACATGCGATTTGGCAGTGATTTTATTTTTATGAAATTAGATTTTAATTGACTCACTCTTTGTTTAAACAAAAAAAAAAAAAAAAATGACCGCGATTCAGTAGCATGCTTTCTGTTTACGTATTGACAAAATGTGCCTGCCCTCCACTTAGCCGTCGGCCTTGTCTTGTGACCAAACAGGCTCTGCTGTGACGTGACTGAAATGGATCAGCGGAGGTTTCAAATTCTCCGGCAGCTACAGGTCTCAAAAAAGTTGGGACACTTGTAAAAAGGGGCTTTAAAAGCATTGAATTTCTAAGAGAATCAGCTGAAAGAACATTTAGCAAGTAATTAAGTTAACTGTCATCTGCTGCGCAACATGATTACTTATAAAAGGGTTGTCATTGAGAGGCTGAGTTTCTCAGAAGTAAAGATGGCCAGAAGCTCTCCCACCTGTGAAGGCTTGCATAAAAAAAATGTTGAATACTTTAAAAACACTGCTCCTCGATGTTAAATTGCAAAGGCATTGAAGGTCTCATCATCTTCAGTACATGACATCATCAAAAGATTCAGAGTAACTGGAAAAATCTCTGCCTGTAAGGGACTAGGCCGAGACCTTTACTGGATGCCCTTTATCTTGGGACCCTCAGATGCCACTGCATCACTCACCGGCATGATTCTTGGGATTCTGCAATAATAGAGAAAGAAAAAACATCACTGATTATACCTAGAACTGCCACAAGGTCATTTTGACCTCCATTAGTCCCAGTGCAAAAGAATGTAAATGGACTATATAGGGGCTGACTATGGAGCTAGTCAGATTGGCAGCTCAAAGCACTTGACAGTAGCCTAATACCTCACGTATGCCCATTTATGCAACACATTCATACACTGACGGCTACGCAAGGCAGTCAACTGCATCTTGGTTGACTGCATTTTGTTACTTTTTGAATGGTGTGCAGGCGCATATATAAGCCAGTTGCTGTCATGACGTCAGAATCAATTTGTTCTCCCATTTTGCAGGTAGAAATTGTGATTGTCACAGAGCTGTTCTTCTATTCATTTAGTTTATTTAGTAAGCTGGTTAGGATACCAGAAAAAGAAATGGATCAGAGGAAATGGATGAATGTAAGTCAGGCTTTGGCAAAGCTTCAGGACATGAGTTCTTGTGAGTCAGATGGAGAAGAAATATCAGGGCTCAGTGATGCTTCTAGGTCTAGTGAATCCGACTCCGATTTTGAAACTGAATGCGATCGTGAGCCACACGGTAAAGGTATCACAGCTGCTGGGCAAACTAAGCCTTTGATGCCAGGAAGGTCACCAAAACTGGATATTTATTCACGTCATAATGCTTAGGTTTCACAGCATAATTTCAAGTCCAAATACTTTGAAACATTTAAAATTAGCCACAATAGCCAACAAATTGAAGCTTTAAAGCTCTGACCTCTATACTATTTAATCAATGAAGAATCTTAGCAAAACACCATTTATTGTCCTCCGAATTCTGAAAGTACTTTGAAATGCTTTAACTGAGGCAACACCTCACAGCTTAAAAGTATTACAAAGAGTGGTGCATTTTTGTCAATAAAGAGGATGCAGTCATATTTCCACGTCATCCATGCCATGATGAAGGGAGACGCAGTAGCGCAGTGGAGAGCATGGGCTTGACTTGGGATGGAAAGATTCTGTGTTCAAGTCCTTGCCTTAGCCTGTGCAAAGTGTTCTCAGGCAAAACTCTTCACTTCCACACTGCCTCACTCTACCCAGGTGTACAAATGGGTCCCAGCAAAATTGTCAGGGAAACTTGACTGAGAGCAGTGGGAGAACCCGAGTTGGACTAGTGTCCCATCGAGGGGGTTTAGCAATACTCCTATTTGCTTCATGTCACAGAAACCAGGGTTAAACACAGGCCTGATGGGCCTCCAGGCATGACCTCCACGCCTGGTTAGAAATAGTCTTTATTCCGTCTGAGCAGCTGCTCATTTTGAAAACAAGAAGGGCACTTGGTAGAGCTCATACCTCCGCCAAGCCCACATGTAAGTATTATTGGTTCTGGATCCAGGAGAGGATCATCCAGACCAACAACAGCAGTGATTAGTTCCTCTTTTAGGGCAGATTCTATTCAGTGCTGAAATTTTCTGAAAATCTGTTCATTACATAAGGACATACCGAATTGTTCCGAATATAAGACGATTCTGGATATGAGACTCAAGTCATATTTTGGAAAAAATAGGGTTTTGATGACAAAATCTTGTTTTAGTCTCTAAAGAACAATAATCATCGCAAAAATTTATTTGAAAATACTGATAAAACAAACTGAAAGAAAAACCAATATAAAAGATTGCAGGCTGTTGTTTTGCGCCATCTATTGTTGTGAACATGTATTGAGTTTAGACTATAAAACGCGCACACAGGATGACTGTTATTGTTAGAAGCCTAGTCCACGGAAAATACGACGACCCCATTTCTCCGCTGTGACGTGTCTTTAATGGAACGGCGGAGGCGTCAAAGATAAAACAGGGTCACTTGAGCAAAAGGAGAGGAAAGAGTAAACATGCCCGTTGGACGAGAGATGCTAATTTACTGAGATTCCGCAGAGAAGTCACTGTTATGTCAAAGACGCAGACTGCATCGTATGCCTGTTCCGTGGATATGTAAAAAGCGCCGTTGCCATAAACATATCTCCCCAGCGGGCCACAGTACGAAGTAGATTCCCAGTCCGTCGTGGAAACATATACTGGTGTACGTGCGATTAGGTAGTGATTGTTTTTAAATTTCATTTGATTTCATTTGACACACTCTTTTTACTTGAACAAAAGATTGACCGCGATTCCGTACCATGCTTTCTGTTAACGTTCTGACAAAATGTGGCAGCCCTCCATGCTTAGGGTCGGGCGTGTAAAGTCACCGAACAGGCCTTGTGGTGACGTGTCTTAAATGGAACACTGGAGGCGTCATAAATCAGACCGGGTCACTTGAGCAGAAGAAAACAAAGGAGTAAACAAGCCCGATGGATGAGAGGTTCGAATTCTCTTGGATTCTGCTGAGAAGTCGCTTTGACGTCAAAGAGCCAGAGTGCATCGAATGTTCATTTTGTTGCTATAACAACAGCACCGTTGCTATAAACAACTCTGCCCAGGGAGCCGACGGAAGAATGCTGATTCTCAGTCCGTGTCCAATGCTCATGGAAAGATGTCCAGGAGTACATGCGATTTGGCAGTGATTTTATTTTTATGAAATTAGATTTTAATTGACTCACTCTTTGTTTAAACAAAAAAAAAAAAAATGACCGCGATTCAGTAGCATGCTTTCTGTTTACGTATTGACAAAATGTGCCTGCCCTCCACTTAGCCGTCGGCCTTGTCTTGTGACCAAACAGGCTCTGCTGTGACGTGACTTAAATGGATCAGCGGAGGTTTCAAATTCTCCGGCAGCTACAGGTCTCAAAAAAGTTGGGACACTTGTAAAAAGGGGCTTTAAAAGCATTGAATTTCTAAGAGAATCAGCTGAAAGAACATTTAGCAAGTAATTAAGTTAACTGTCATCTGCTGCGCAACATGATTACTTATAAAAGGGTTGTCATTGAGAGGCTGAGTTTCTCAGAAGTAAAGATGGCCAGAAGCTCTCCCACCTGTGAAGGCTTGCATAAAAATAAATGTTGAATACTTTAAAAACACTGCTCCTCGACGTTAAATTGCAAAGGCATTGAAGGTCTCATCATCTTCAGTACATGACATCATCAAAAGATTCAGAGTAACTGGAAAAATCTCTGCCTGTAAGGGACTAGGCCGAGACCTTTACTGGATGCCCTTTATCTTGGGACCCTCAGATGCCACTGCATCACTCACCGGCATGATTCTTGGGATTCTGCAATAATAGAGAAAGAAAAAACATCACTGATTATACCTAGAACTGCCACAAGGTCATTTTGACCTCCATTAGTCCCAGTGCAAAAGAATGTAAATGGACTATATAGGGGCTGACTATGGAGCTAGTCAGATTGGCAGCTCAAAGCACTTGACAGTAGCCTAATACCTCACGTATGCCCATTTATGCAACACATTCATACACTGACGGCTACGCAAGGCAGTCAACTGCATCTTGGTTGACTGCATTTTGTTACTTTTTGAATGGTGTGCAGGCGCATATATAAGCCAGTTGCTGTCATGACGTCAGAATCAATTTGTTCTCCCATTTTGCAGGTAGAAATTGTGATTGTCACAGAGCTGTTCTTCTATTCATTTAGTTTATTTAGTAAGCTGGTTAGGATACCAGAAAAAGAAATGGATCAGAGGAAATGGATGAATGTAAGTCAGGCTTTGGCAAAGCTTCAGGACATGAGTTCTTGTGAGTCAGATGGAGAAGAAATATCAGGGCTCAGTGATGCTTCTAGGTCTAGTGAATCCGACTCCGATTTTGAAACTGAATGCGATCGTGAGCCACACGGTAAAGGTATCACAGCTGCTGGGCAAACTAAGCCTTTGATGCCAGGAAGGTCACCAAAACTGGATATTTATTCACATCATAATGCTTAGGTTTCACAGCATAATTTCAAGTCCAAATACTTTGAAACATTTAAAATTAGCCACAATAGCCAACAAATTGAAGCTTTAAAGCTCTGACCTCTATACTATTTAATCAATGAAGAATCTTAGCAAAACACCATTTATTGTCCTCCGAATTCTGAAAGTACTTTGAAATGCTTTAACTGAGGCAACACCTCACAGCTTAAAAGTATTACAAAGAGTGGTGCATTTTTGTCAATAAAGAGGATGCAGTCATATTTCCACGTCATCCATGCCATGATGAAGGGAGACGCAGTAGCGCAGTGGAGAGCATGGGCTTGACTTGGGATGGAAAGATTCTGTGTTCAAGTCCTTGCCTTAGCCTGTGCAAAGTGTTCTCAGGCAAAACTCTTCACTTCCACACTGCCTCACTCTACCCAGGTGTACAAATGGGTCCCAGCAAAATTGTCAGGGAAACTTGACTGAGAGCAGTGGGAGAACCCGAGTTGGACTAGTGTCCCATCGAGGGGGTTTAGCAATACTCCTATTTGCTTCATGTCACAGAAACCAGGGTTAAACACAGGCCTGATGGGCCTCCAGGCATGACCTCCACGCCTGGTTAGAAATAGTCTTTATTCCGTCTGAGCAGCTGCTCATTTTGAAAACAAGAAGGGCACTTGGTAGAGCTCATACCTCCGCCAAGCCCACATGTAAGTATTATTGGTTCTGGATCCAGGAGAGGATCATCCAGACCAACAACAGCAGTGATTAGTTCCTCTTTTAGGGCAGATTCTATTCAATGCTGAAATTTTCTGAAAATCTGTTCATTACATAAGCACATACCGAATTGTTCCGAATATAAGACGATTCTGGATATGAGACTCAAGTCATATTTTGGAAAAAATAGGGTTTTGATGACAAAATCTTGTTTTAGTCTCTAAAGAATAATAATCATCGCAAAAATTTCTTTGAAAATACTGATAAAACAAACTGAAAGAAAAACCAATATAAAAGATTGCAGGCTGTTGTTTTGCGCCATCTATTGTTGTGAACATGTATTGAGTTTAGACTATAAAACGCGCACACAGGATGACTGTTATTGTTAGAAGCCTAGTCCACGGAAAATACGACGACCCCATTTCTCCGCTGTGACGTGTCTTTAATGGAACGGCGGAGGCGTCAAAGATAAAACAGGGTCACTTGAGCAAAAGGAGAGGAAAGAGTAAACATGCCCGCTGGACGAGAGATGCTAATTTACTGAGATTCCGCAGAGAAGTCACTGTTATGTCAAAGACGCAGACTGCATCGTATGCCTGTTCCGTGGATATGTAAAAAGCGCCGTTGCCATAAACATATCTCCCCAGCGGGCCACAGTACGAAGTAGATTCCCAGTCCGTCGTGGAAACATATACTGGTGTACGTGCGATTAGGTAGTGATTGTTTTTAAATTTCATTTGATTTCATTTGACACACTCTTTTTACTTGAACAAAAGATTGACCGCGATTCCGTACCATGCTTTCTGTTAACGTTCTGACAAAATGTGGCAGCCCTCCATGCTTTGGGTCGGGCGTGTAAAGTCACCGAACAGGCCTTGTGGTGACGTGTCTTAAATGGAACACTGGAGGCGTCATAAATCAGACCGGGTCACTTGAGCAGAAGAAAACAAAGGAGTAAACAAGCCCGATGGATGAGAGGTTCGAATTCTCTTGGATTCTGCTGAGAAGTCGCTTTGACGTCAAAGAGCCAGAGTGCATCGAATGTTCATTTTGTTGCTATAACAACAGCACCGTTGCTATAAACAACTCTGCCCAGGGAGCCGACGGAAGAATGCTGATTCTCAGTCCGTGTCCAATGCTCATGGAAAGATGTCCAGGAGTACATGCGATTTGGCAGTGATTTTATTTTTATGAAATTAGATTTTAATTGACTCACTCTTTGTTTAAACAAAAAAAAAAAAAAAAATGACCGCGATTCAGTAGCATGCTTTCTGTTTACGTATTGACAAAATGTGCCTGCCCTCCACTTAGCCGTCGGCCTTGTCTTGTGACCAAACAGGCTCTGCTGTGACGTGACTGAAATGGATCAGCGGAGGTTTCAAATTCTCCGGCAGCTACAGGTCTCAAAAAAGTTGGGACACTTGTAAAAAGGGGCTTTAAAAGCATTGAATTTCTAAGAGAATCAGCTGAAAGAACATTTAGCAAGTAATTAAGTTAACTGTCATCTGCTGCGCAACATGATTACTTATAAAAGGGTTGTCATTGAGAGGCTGAGTTTCTCAGAAGTAAAGATGGCCAGAAGCTCTCCCACCTGTGAAGGCTTGCATAAAAAAAATGTTGAATACTTTAAAAACACTGCTCCTCGACGTTAAATTGCAAAGGCATTGAAGGTCTCATCATCTTCAGTACATGACATCATCAAAAGATTCAGAGTAACTGGAAAAATCTCTGCCTGTAAGGGACTAGGCCGAGACCTTTACTGGATGCCCTTTATCTTGGGACCCTCAGATGCCACTGCATCACTCACCGGCATGATTCTTGGGATTCTGCAATAATAGAGAAAGAAAAAACATCACTGATTATACCTAGAACTGCCACAAGGTCATTTTGACCTCCATTAGTCCCAGTGCAAAAGAATGTAAATGGACTATATAGGGGCTGACTATGGAGCTAGTCAGATTGGCAGCTCAAAGCACTTGACAGTAGCCTAATACCTCACGTATGCCCATTTATGCAACACATTCATACACTGACGGCTACGCAAGGCAGTCAACTGCATCTTGGTTGACTGCATTTTGTTACTTTTTGAATGGTGTGCAGGCGCATATATAAGCCAGTTGCTGTCATGACGTCAGAATCAATTTGTTCTCCCATTTTGCAGGTAGAAATTGTGATTGTCACAGAGCTGTTCTTCTATTCATTTAGTTTATTTAGTAAGCTGGTTAGGATACCAGAAAAAGAAATGGATCAGAGGAAATGGATGAATGTAAGTCAGGCTTTGGCAAAGCTTCAGGACATGAGTTCTTGTGAGTCAGATGGAGAAGAAATATCAGGGCTCAGTGATGCTTCTAGGTCTAGTGAATCCGACTCCGATTTTGAAACTGAATGCGATCGTGAGCCACACGGTAAAGGTATCACAGCTGCTGGGCAAACTAAGCCTTTGATGCCAGGAAGGTCACCAAAACTGGATATTTATTCACGTCATAATGCTTAGGTTTCACAGCATAATTTCAAGTCCAAATACTTTGAAACATTTAAAATTAGCCACAATAGCCAACAAATTGAAGCTTTAAAGCTCTGACCTCTATACTATTTAATCAATGAAGAATCTTAGCAAAACACCATTTATTGTCCTCCGAATTCTGAAAGTACTTTGAAATGCTTTCACTGAGGCAACACCTCACAGCTTAAAAGTATTACAAAGAGTGGTGCATTTTTGTCAATAAAGAGGATGCAGTCATATTTCCACGTCATCCATGCCATGATGAAGGGAGACGCAGTAGCGCAGTGGAGAGCATGGGCTTGACTTGGGATGGAAAGATTCTGTGTTCAAGTCCTTGCCTTAGCCTGTGCAAAGTGTTCTCAGGCAAAACTCTTCACTTCCACACTGCCTCACTCTACCCAGGTGTACAAATGGGTCCCAGCAAAATTGTCAGGGAAACTTGACTGAGAGCAGTGGGAGAACCCGAGTTGGACTAGTGTCCCATCGAGGGGGTTTAGCAATACTCCTATTTGCTTCATGTCACAGAAACCAGGGTTAAACACAGGCCTGATGGGCCTCCAGGCATGACCTCCACGCCTGGTTAGAAATAGTCTTTATTCCGTCTGAGCAGCTGCTCATTTTGAAAACAAGAAGGGCACTTGGTAGAGCTCATACCTCCGCCAAGCCCACATGTAAGTATTATTGGTTCTGGATCCAGGAGAGGATCATCCAGACCAACAACAGCAGTGATTAGTTCCTCTTTTAGGGCAGATTCTATTCAGTGCTGAAATTTTCTGAAAATCTGTTCATTACATAAGGACATACCGAATTGTTCCGAATATAAGACGATTCTGGATATGAGACTCAAGTCATATTTTGGAAAAAATAGGGTTTTGATGACAAAATCTTGTTTTAGTCTCTAAAGAATAATAATCATCGCAAAAATTTCTTTGAAAATACTGATAAAACAAACTGAAAGAAAAACCAATATAAAAGATTGCAGGCTGTTGTTTTGCGCCATCTATTGTTGTGAACATGTATTGAGTTTAGACTATAAAACGCGCACACAGGATGACTGTTATTGTTAGAAGCCTAGTCCACGGAAAATACGACGACCCCATTTCTCCGCTGTGACGTGTCTTTAATGGAACGGCGGAGGCGTCAAAGATAAAACAGGGTCACTTGAGCAAAAGGAGAGGAAAGAGTAAACATGCCCGTTGGACGAGAGATGCTAATTTACTGAGATTCCGCAGAGAAGTCACTGTTATGTCAAAGACGCAGACTGCATCGTATGCCTGTTCCGTGGATATGTAAAAAGCGCCGTTGCCATAAACATATCTCCCCAGCGGGCCACAGTACGAAGTAGATTCCCAGTCCGTCGTGGAAACATATACTGGTGTACGTGCGATTAGGTAGTGATTGTTTTTAAATTTCATTTGATTTCATTTGACACACTCTTTTTACTTGAACAAAAGATTGACCGCGATTCCGTACCATGCTTTCTGTTAACGTTCTGACAAAATGTGGCAGCCCTCCATGCTTAGGGTCGGGCGTGTAAAGTCACCGATCAGGCCTTGTGGTGACGTGTCTTAAATGGAACACTGGAGGCGTCATAAATCAGACCGGGTCACTTGAGCAGAAGAAAACAAAGGAGTAAACAAGCCCGATGGATGAGAGGTTCGAATTCTCTTGGATTCTGCTGAGAAGTCGCTTTGACGTCAAAGAGCCAGAGTGCATCGAATGTTCATTTTGTTGCTATAACAACAGCACCGTTGCTATAAACAACTCTGCCCAGGGAGCCGACGGAAGAATGCTGATTCTCAGTCCGTGTCCAATGCTCATGGAAAGATGTCCAGGAGTACATGCGATTTGGCAGTGATTTTATTTTTATGAAATTAGATTTTAATTGACTCACTCTTTGTTTAAACAAAAAAAAAAAAAAAATGACCGCGATTCAGTAGCATGCTTTCTGTTTACGTATTGACAAAATGTGCCTGCCCTCCACTTAGCCGTCGGCCTTGTCTTGTGACCAAACAGGCTCTGCTGTGACGTGACTGAAATGGATCAGCGGAGGTTTCAAATTCTCCGGCAGCTACAGGTCTCAAAAAAGTTGGGACACTTGTAAAAAGGGGCTTTAAAAGCATTGAATTTCTAAGAGAATCAGCTGAAAGAACATTTAGCAAGTAATTAAGTTAATTGTCATCTGCTGCGCAACATGATTACTTATAAAAGGGTTGTCATTGAGAGGCTGAGTTTCTCAGAAGTAAAGATGGCCAGAAGCTCTCCCACCTGTGAAGGCTTGCATAAAAAAAATGTTGAATACTTTAAAAACACTGCTCCTCGACGTTAAATTGCAAAGGCATTGAAGGTCTCATCATCTTCAGTACATGACATCATCAAAAGATTCAGAGTAACTGGAAAAATCTCTGCCTGTAAGGGACTAGGCCGAGACCTTTACTGGATGCCCTTTATCTTGGGACCCTCAGATGCCACTGCATCACTCACCGGCATGATTCTTGGGATTCTGCAATAATAGAGAAAGAAAAAACATCACTGATTATACCTAGAACTGCCACAAGGTCATTTTGACCTCCATTAGTCCCAGTGCAAAAGAATGTAAATGGACTATATAGGGGCTGACTATGGAGCTAGTCAGATTGGCAGCTCAAAGCACTTGACAGTAGCCTAATACCTCACGTATGCCCATTTATGCAACACATTCATACACTGACGGCTACGCAAGGCAGTCAACTGCATCTTGGTTGACTGCATTTTGTTACTTTTTGAATGGTGTGCAGGCGCATATATAAGCCAGTTGCTGTCATGACGTCAGAATCAATTTGTTCTCCCATTTTGCAGGTAGAAATTGTGATTGTCACAGAGCTGTTCTTCTATTCATTTAGTTTATTTAGTAAGCTGGTTAGGATACCAGAAAAAGAAATGGATCAGAGGAAATGGATGAATGTAAGTCAGGCTTTGGCAAAGCTTCAGGACATGAGTTCTTGTGAGTCAGATGGAGAAGAAATATCAGGGCTCAGTGATGCTTCTAGGTCTAGTGAATCCGACTCCGATTTTGAAACTGAATGCGATCATGAGCCACACGGTAAAGGTATCACAGCTGCTGGGCAAACTAAGCCTTTGATGCCAGGAAGGTCACCAAAACTGGATATTTATTCACGTCATAATGCTTAGGTTTCACAGCATAATTTCAAGTCCAAATACTTTGAAACATTTAAAATTAGCCACAATAGCCAACAAATTGAAGCTTTAAAGCTCTGACCTCTATACTATTTAATCAATGAAGAATCTTAGCAAAACACCATTTATTGTCCTCCGAATTCTGAAAGTACTTTGAAATGCTTTCACTGAGGCAACACCTCACAGCTTAAAAGTATTACAAAGAGTGGTGCATTTTTGTCAATAAAGAGGATGCAGTCATATTTCCACGTCATCCATGCCATGATGACGGGAGACGCAGTAGCGCAGTGGAGAGCATGGGCTTGACTTGGGATGGAAAGATTCTGTGTTCAAGTCCTTGCCTTAGCCTGTGCAAAGTGTTCTCAGGCAAAACTCTTCACTTCCACACTGCCTCACTCTACCCAGGTGTACAAATGGGTCCCAGCAAAATTGTCAGGGAAACTTGACTGAGAGCAGTGGGAGAACCCGAGTTGGACTAGTGTCCCATCGAGGGGGTTTAGCAATACTCCTATTTGCTTCATGTCACAGAAACCAGGGTTAAACACAGGCCTGATGGGCCTCCAGGCATGACCTCCACGCCTGGTTAGAAATAGTCTTTATTCCGTCTGAGCAGCTGCTCATTTTGAAAACAAGAAGGGCACTTGGTAGAGCTCATACCTCCGCCAAGCCCACATGTAAGTATTGTTGGTTCTGGTTCCAGGAGAGGATCATCCAGACCAACAACAGCAGTGATTAGTTTCTCTTTTAGGGCAGATTCTATTCAGTGCTGAAATTTTCTGAAAATCTGTTCATTACATAAGCACATACCGAATTGTTCCGAATATAAGACGATTCTGGATATGAGACTCAAGTCATATTTTGGAAAAAATAGGGTTTTGATGACAAAATCTTGTTTTAGTCTCTAAAGAATAATAATCATCGCAAAAATTTCTTTGAAAATACTGATAAAACAAACTGAAAGAAAAACCAATATAAAAGATTGCAGGCTGTTGTTTTGCGCCATCTATTGTTGTGAACATGTATTGAGTTTAGACTATAAAACGCGCACACAGGATGACTGTTATTGTTAGAAGCCTAGTCCACGGAAAATACGACGACCCCATTTCTCCGCTGTGACGTGTCTTTAATGGAACGGCGGAGGCGTCAAAGATAAAACAGGGTCACTTGAGCAAAAGGAGAGGAAAGAGTAAACATGCCCGTTGGACGAGAGATGCTAATTTACTGAGATTCCGCAGAGAAGTCACTGTTATGTCAAAGACGCAGACTGCATCGTATGCCTGTTCCGTGGATATGTAAAAAGCGCCGTTGCCATAAACATATCTCCCCAGCGGGCCACAGTACGAAGTAGATTCCCAGTCCGTCGTGGAAACATATACTGGTGTACGTGCGATTAGGTAGTGATTGTTTTTAAATTTCATTTGATTTCATTTGACACACTCTTTTTACTTGAACAAAAGATTGACCGCGATTCCGTACCATGCTTTCTGTTAACGTTCTGACAAAATGTGGCAGCCCTCCATGCTTAGGGTCGGGCGTGTAAAGTCACCGAACAGGCCTTGTGGTGACGTGTCTTAAATGGAACACTGGAGGCGTCATAAATCAGACCGGGTCACTTGAGCAGAAGAAAACAAAGGAGTAAACAAGCCCGATGGATGAGAGGTTCGAATTCTCTTGGATTCTGCTGAGAAGTCGCTTTGACGTCAAAGAGCCAGAGTGCATCGAATGTTCATTTTGTTGTTATAACAACAGCACCGTTGCTATAAACAACTCTGCCCAGGGAGCCGACGGAAGAATGCTGATTCTCAGTCCGTGTCCAATGCTCATGGAAAGATGTCCAGGAGTACATGCGATTTGGCAGTGATTTTATTTTTATGAAATTAGATTTTAATTGACTCACTCTTTGTTTAAACAAAAAAAAAAAAAATGACCGCGATTCAGTAGCATGCTTTCTGTTTACGTATTGACAAAATGTGCCTGCCCTCCACTTAGCCGTCGGCCTTGTCTTGTGACCAAACAGGCTCTGCTGTGACGTGACTGAAATGGATCAGCGGAGGTTTCAAATTCTCCGGCAGCTACAGGTCTCAAAAAAGTTGGGACACTTGTAAAAAGGGGCTTTAAAAGCATTGAATTTCTAAGAGAATCAGCTGAAAGAACATTTAGCAAGTAATTAAGTTAACTGTCATCTGCTGCGCAACATGATTACTTATAAAAGGGTTGTCATTGAGAGGCTGAGTTTCTCAGAAGTAAAGATGGCCAGAAGCTCTCCCACCTGTGAAGGCTTGCATAAAAAAAATGTTGAATACTTTAAAAACACTGCTCCTCGACGTTAAATTGCAAAGGCATTGAAGGTCTCATCATCTTCAGTACATGACATCATCAAAAGATTCAGAGTAACTGGAAAAATCTCTGCCTGTAAGGGACTAGGCCGAGACCTTTACTGGATGCCCTTTATCTTGGGACCCTCAGATGCCACTGCATCACTCACCGGCATGATTCTTGGGATTCTGCAATAATAGAGAAAGAAAAAACATCACTGATTATACCTAGAACTGCCACAAGGTCATTTTGACCTCCATTAGTCCCAGTGCAAAAGAATGTAAATGGACTATATAGGGGCTGACTATGGAGCTAGTCAGATTGGCAGCTCAAAGCACTTGACAGTAGCCTAATACCTCACGTATGCCCATTTATGCAACACATTCATACACTGACGGCTACGCAAGGCAGTCAACTGCATCTTGGTTGACTGCATTTTGTTACTTTTTGAATGGTGTGCAGGCGCATATATAAGCCAGTTGCTGTCATGACGTCAGAATCAATTTGTTCTCCCATTTTGCAGGTAGAAATTGTGATTGTCACAGAGCTGTTCTTCTATTCATTTAGTTTATTTAGTAAGCTGGTTAGGATACCAGAAAAAGAAATGGATCAGAGGAAATGGATGAATGTAAGTCAGGCTTTGGCAAAGCTTCAGGACATGAGTTCTTGTGAGTCAGATGGAGAAGAAATATCAGGGCTCAGTGATGCTTCTAGGTCTAGTGAATCCGACTCCGATTTTGAAACTGAATGCGATCGTGAGCCACACGGTAAAGGTATCACAGCTGCTGGGCAAACTAAGCCTTTGATGCCAGGAAGGTCACCAAAACTGGATATTTATTCACGTCATAATGCTTAGGTTTCACAGCATAATTTCAAGTCCAAATACTTTGAAACATTTAAAATTAGCCACAATAGCCAACAAATTGAAGCTTTAAAGCTCTGACCTCTATACTATTTAATCAATGAAGAATCTTAGCAAAACACCATTTATTGTCCTCCGAATTCTGAAAGTACTTTGAAATGCTTTCACTGAGGCAACACCTCACAGCTTAAAAGTATTACAAAGAGTGGTGCATTTTTGTCAATAAAGAGGATGCAGTCATATTTCCACGTCATCCATGCCATGATGAAGGGAGACGCAGTAGCGCAGTGGAGAGCATGGGCTTGACTTGGGATGGAAAGATTCTGTGTTCAAGTCCTTGCCTTAGCCTGTGCAAAGTGTTCTCAGGCAAAACTCTTCACTTCCACACTGCCTCACTCTACCCAGGTGTACAAATGGGTCCCAGCAAAATTGTCAGGGAAACTTGACTGAGAGCAGTGGGAGAACCCGAGTTGGACTAGTGTCCCATCGAGGGGGTTTAGCAATACTCCTATTTGCTTCATGTCACAGAAACCAGGGTTAAACACAGGCCTGATGGGCCTCCAGGCATGACCTCCACGCCTGGTTAGAAATAGTCTTTATTCCGTCTGAGCAGCTGCTCATTTTGAAAACAAGAAGGGCACTTGGTAGAGCTCATACCTCCGCCAAGCCCACATGTAAGTATTATTGGTTCTGGATCCAGGAGAGGATCATCCAGACCAACAACAGCAGTGATTAGTTCCTCTTTTAGGGCAGATTCTATTCAGTGCTGAAATTTTCTGAAAATCTGTTCATTACATAAGCACATACCGAATTGTTCCGAATATAAGACGATTCTGGATATGAGACTCAAGTCATATTTTGGAAAAAATAGGGTTTTGATGACAAAATCTTGTTTTAGTCTCTAAAGAATAATAATCATCGCAAAAATTTCTTTGAAAATACTGATAAAACAAACTGAAAGAAAAACCAATATAAAAGATTGCAGGCTGTTGTTTTGCGCCATCTATTGTTGTGAACATGTATTGAGTTTAGACTATAAAACGCGCACACAGGATGACTGTTATTGTTAGAAGCCTAGTCCACGGAAAATACGACGACCCCATTTCTCCGCTGTGACGTGTCTTTAATGGAACGGCGGAGGCGTCAAAGATAAAACAGGGTCACTTGAGCAAAAGGAGAGGAAAGAGTAAACATGCCCGTTGGACGAGAGATGCTAATTTACTGAGATTCCGCAGAGAAGTCACTGTTATGTCAAAGACGCAGACTGCATCGTATGCCTGTTCCGTGGATATGTAAAAAGCGCCGTTGCCATAAACATATCTCCCCAGCGGGCCACAGTACGAAGTAGATTCCCAGTCCGTCGTGGAAACATATATTGGTGTACGTGCGATTAGGTAGTGATTGTTTTTAAATTTCATTTGATTTCATTTGACACACTCTTTTTACTTGAACAAAAGATTGACCGCGATTCCGTACCATGCTTTCTGTTAACGTTCTGACAAAATGTGGCAGCCCTCCATGCTTAGGGTCGGGCGTGTAAAGTCACCGAACAGGCCTTGTGGTGACGTGTCTTAAATGGAACACTGGAGGCGTCATAAATCAGACCGGGTCACTTGAGCAGAAGAAAACAAAGGAGTAAACAAGCCCGATGGATGAGAGGTTCGAATTCTCTTGGATTCTGCTGAGAAGTCGCTTTGACGTCAAAGAGCCAGAGTGCATCGAATGTTCATTTTGTTGCTATAACAACAGCACCGTTGCTATAAACAACTCTGCCCAGGGAGCCGACGGAAGAATGCTGATTCTCAGTCCGTGTCCAATGCTCATGGAAAGATGTCCAGGAGTACATGCGATTTGGCAGTGATTTTATTTTTATGAAATTAGATTTTAATTGACTCACTCTTTGTTTAAACAAAAAAAAAAAAATGACCGCGATTCAGTAGCATGCTTTCTGTTTACGTATTGACAAAATGTGCCTGCCCTCCACTTAGCCGTCGGCCTTGTCTTGTGACCAAACAGGCTCTGCTGTGACGTGACTGAAATGGATCAGCGGAGGTTTCAAATTCTCCGGCAGCTACAGGTCTCAAAAAAGTTGGGACACTTGTAAAAAGGGGCTTTAAAAGCATTGAATTTCTAAGAGAATCAGCTGAAAGAACATTTAGCAAGTAATTAAGTTAACTGTCATCTGCTGCGCAACATGATTACTTATAAAAGGGTTGTCATTGAGAGGCTGAGTTTCTCAGAAGTAAAGATGGCCAGAAGCTCTCCCACCTGTGAAGGCTTGCATAAAAAAAATGTTGAATACTTTAAAAACACTGCTCCTCGACGTTAAATTGCAAAGGCATTGAAGGTCTCATCATCTTCAGTACATGACATCATCAAAAGATTCAGAGTAACTGGAAAAATCTCTGCCTGTAAGGGACTAGGCCGAGACCTTTACTGGATGCCCTTTATCTTGGGACCCTCAGATGCCACTGCATCACTCACCGGCATGATTCTTGGGATTCTGCAATAATAGAGAAAGAAAAAACATCACTGATTATACCTAGAACTGCCACAAGGTCATTTTGACCTCCATTAGTCCCAGTGCAAAAGAATGTAAATGGACTATATAGGGGCTGACTATGGAGCTAGTCAGATTGGCAGCTCAAAGCACTTGACAGTAGCCTAATACCTCACGTATGCCCATTTATGCAACACATTCATACACTGACGGCTACGCAAGGCAGTCAACTGCATCTTGGTTGACTGCATTTTGTTACTTTTTGAATGGTGTGCAGGCGCATATATAAGCCAGTTGCTGTCATGACGTCAGAATCAATTTGTTCTCCCATTTTGCAGGTAGAAATTGTGATTGTCACAGAGCTGTTCTTCTATTCATTTAGTTTATTTAGTAAGCTGGTTAGGATACCAGAAAAAGAAATGGATCAGAGGAAATGGATGAATGTAAGTCAGGCTTTGGCAAAGCTTCAGGACATGAGTTCTTGTGAGTCAGATGGAGAAGAAATATCAGGGCTCAGTGATGCTTCTAGGTCTAGTGAATCCGACTCCGATTTTGAAACTGAATGCGATCGTGAGCCACACGGTAAAGGTATCACAGCTGCTGGGCAAACTAAGCCTTTGATGCCAGGAAGGTCACCAAAACTGGATATTTATTCACGTCATAATGCTTAGGTTTCACAGCATAATTTCAAGTCCAAATACTTTGAAACATTTAAAATTAGCCACAATAGCCAACAAATTGAAGCTTTAAAGCTCTGACCTCTATACTATTTAATCAATGAAGAATCTTAGCAAAACACCATTTATTGTCCTCCGAATTCTGAAAGTACTTTGAAATGCTTTCACTGAGGCAACACCTCACAGCTTAAAAGTATTACAAAGAGTGGTGCATTTTTGTCAATAAAGAGGATGCAGTCATATTTCCACGTCATCCATGCCATGATGAAGGGAGACGCAGTAGCGCAGTGGAGAGCATGGGCTTGACTTGGGATGGAAAGATTCTGTGTTCAAGTCCTTGCCTTAGCCTGTGCAAAGTGTTCTCAGGCAAAACTCTTCACTTCCACACTGCCTCACTCTACCCAGGTGTACAAATGGGTCCCAGCAAAATTGTCAGGGAAACTTGACTGAGAGCAGTGGGAGAACCCGAGTTGGACTAGTGTCCCATCGAGGGGGTTTAGCAATACTCCTATTTGCTTCATGTCACAGAAACCAGGGTTAAACACAGGCCTGATGGGCCTCCAGGCATGACCTCCACGCCTGGTTAGAAATAGTCTTTATTCCGTCTGAGCAGCTGCTCATTTTGAAAACAAGAAGGGCACTTGGTAGAGCTCATACCTCCGCCAAGCCCACATGTAAGTATTATTGGTTCTGGATCCAGGAGAGGATCATCCAGACCAACAACAGCAGTGATTAGTTCCTCTTTTAGGGCAGATTCTATTCAATGCTGAAATTTTCTGAAAATCTGTTCATTACATAAGCACATACCGAATTGTTCCGAATATAAGACGATTCTGGATATGAGACTCAAGTCATATTTTGGAAAAAATAGGGTTTTGATGACAAAATCTTGTTTTAGTCTCTAAAGAATAATAATCATCGCAAAAATTTCTTTGAAAATACTGATAAAACAAACTGAAAGAAAAACCAATATAAAAGATTGCAGGCTGTTGTTTTGCGCCATCTATTGTTGTGAACATGTATTGAGTTTAGACTATAAAACGCGCACACAGGATGACTGTTATTGTTAGAAGCCTAGTCCACGGAAAATACGACGACCCCATTTCTCCGCTGTGACGTGTCTTTAATGGAACGGCGGAGGCGTCAAAGATAAAACAGGGTCACTTGAGCAAAAGGAGAGGAAAGAGTAAACATGCCCGTTGGACGAGAGATGCTAATTTACTGAGATTCCGCAGAGAAGTCACTGTTATGTCAAAGACGCAGACTGCATCGTATGCCTGTTCCGTGGATATGTAAAAAGCGCCGTTGCCATAAACATATCTCCCCAGCGGGCCACAGTACGAAGTAGATTCCCAGTCCGTCGTGGAAACATATACTGGTGTACGTGCGATTAGGTAGTGATTGTTTTTAAATTTCATTTGATTTCATTTGACACACTCTTTTTACTTGAACAAAAGATTGACCGCGATTCCGTACCATGCTTTCTGTTAACGTTCTGACAAAATGTGGCAGCCCTCCATGCTTAGGGTCGGGCGTGTAAAGTCACCGAACAGGCCTTGTGGTGACGTGTCTTAAATGGAACACTGGAGGCGTCATAAATCAGACCGGGTCACTTGAGCAGAAGAAAACAAAGGAGTAAACAAGCCCGATGGATGAGAGGTTCGAATTCTCTTGGATTCTGCTGAGAAGTCGCTTTGACGTCAAAGAGCCAGAGTGCATCGAATGTTCATTTTGTTGCTATAACAACAGCACCGTTGCAATAAACAACTCTGCCCAGGGAGCCGACGGAAGAATGCTGATTCTCAGTCCGTGTCCAATGCTCATGGAAAGATGTCCAGGAGTACATGCGATTTGGCAGTGATTTTATTTTTATGAAATTAGATTTTAATTGACTCACTCTTTGTTTAAACAAAAAAAAAAAAAAAATGACCGCGATTCAGTAGCATGCTTTCTGTTTACGTATTGACAAAATGTGCCTGCCCTCCACTTAGCCGTCGGCCTTGTCTTGTGACCAAACAGGCTCTGCTGTGACGTGACTTAAATGGATCAGCGGAGGTTTCAAATTCTCCGGCAGCTACAGGTCTCAAAAAAGTTGGGACACTTGTAAAAAGGGGCTTTAAAAGCATTGAATTTCTAAGAGAATCAGCTGAAAGAACATTTAGCAAGTAATTAAGTTAACTGTCATCTGCTGCGCAACATGATTACTTATAAAAGGGTTGTCATTGAGAGGCTGAGTTTCTCAGAAGTAAAGATGGCCAGAAGCTCTCCCACCTGTGAAGGCTTGCATAAAAAAAATGTTGAATACTTTAAAAACACTGCTCCTCGATGTTAAATTGCAAAGGCATTGAAGGTCTCATCATCTTCAGTACATGACATCATCAAAAGATTCAGAGTAACTGGAAAAATCTCTGCCTGTAAGGGACTAGGCCGAGACCTTTACTGGATGCCCTTTATCTTGGGACCCTCAGATGCCACTGCATCACTCACCGGCATGATTCTTGGGATTCTGCTATAATAGAGAAAGAAAAAACATCACTGATTATACCTAGAACTGCCACAAGGTCATTTTGACCTCCATTAGTCCCAGTGCAAAAGAATGTAAATGGACTTTATAGGGGCTGACTATGGAGCTAGTCAGATTGGCAGCTCAAAGCACTTGACAGTAGCCTAATACCTCACGTATGCCCATTTATGCAACACATTCATACACTGACGGCTACGCAAGGCAGTCAACTGCATCTTGGTTGACTGCATTTTGTTACTTTTTGAATGGTGTGCAGGCGCATATATAAGCCAGTTGCTGTCATGACGTCAGAATCAATTTGTTCTCCCATTTTGCAGGTAGAAATTGTGATTGTCACAGAGCTGTTCTTCTATTCATTTAGTTTATTTAGTAAGCTGGTTAGGATACCAGAAAAAGAAATGGATCAGAGGAAATGGATGAATGTAAGTCAGGCTTTGGCAAAGCTTCAGGACATGAGTTCTTGTGAGTCAGATGGAGAAGAAATATCAGGGCTCAGTGATGCTTCTAGGTCTAGTGAATCCGACTCCGATTTTGAAACTGAATGCGATCGTGAGCCACACGGTAAAGGTATCACAGCTGCTGGGCAAACTAAGCCTTTGATGCCAGGAAGGTCACCAAAACTGGATATTTATTCACGTCATAATGCTTAGGTTTCACAGCATAATTTCAAGTCCAAATACTTTGAAACATTTAAAATTAGCCACAATAGCCAACAAATTGAAGCTTTAAAGCTCTGACCTCTATACTATTTAATCAATGAAGAATCTTAGCAAAACACCATTTATTGTCCTCCGAATTCTGAAAGTACTTTGAAATGCTTTCACTGAGGCAACACCTCACAGCTTAAAAGTATTACAAAGAGTGGTGCATTTTTGTCAATAAAGAGGATGCAGTCATATTTCCACGTCATCCATGCCATGATGAAGGGAGACGCAGTAGCGCAGTGGAGAGCATGGGCTTGACTTGGGATGGAAAGATTCTGTGTTCAAGTCTTTGCCTTAGCCTGTGCAAAGTGTTCTCAGGCAAAACTCTTCACTTCCACACTGCCTCACTCTACCCAGGTGTACAAATGGGTCCCAGCAAAATTGTCAGGGAAACTTGACTGAGAGCAGTGGGAGAACCCGAGTTGGACTAGTGTCCCATCGAGGGGGTTTAGCAATACTCCTATTTGCTTCATGTCACAGAAACCAGGGTTAAACACAGGCCTGATGGGCCTCCAGGCATGACCTCCACGCCTGGTTAGAAATAGTCTTTATTCCGTCTGAGCAGCTGCTCATTTTGAAAACAAGAAGGGCACTTGGTAGAGCTCATACCTCCGCCAAGCCCACATGTAAGTATTATTGGTTCTGGATCCAGGAGAGGATCATCCAGACCAACAACAGCAGTGATTAGTTCCTCTTTTAGGGCAGATTCTATTCAGTGCTGAAATTTTCTGAAAATCTGTTCATTACATAAGGACATACCGAATTGTTCCGAATATAAGACGATTCTGGATATGAGACTACTCCCCTTTCTCAAGTCATATTTTGAAAAAAATAGGGTTTTGATGACAAAATCTTGTTTTAGTCTCTAAAGAATAATAATCATCGCAAAAATTTCTTTGAAAATACTGATAAAACAAACTGAAAGAAAAACCAATATAAAAGATTGCAGGCTGTTGTTTTGCGCCATCTATTGTTGTGAACATGTATTGAGTTTAGACTATAAAACGCGCACACAGGATGACTGTTATTGTTAGAAGCCTAGTCCACGGAAAATACGACGACCCCATTTCTCCGCTGTGACGTGTCTTTAACGGAACGGCGGAGGCGTCAAAGATAAAACAGGGTCACTTGAGCAAAAGGAGAGGAAAGAGTAAACATGCCCGTTGGACGAGAGATGCTAATTTACTGAGATTCCGCAGAGAAGTCACTGTTATGTCAAAGACGCAGACTGCATCGTATGCCTGTTCCGTGGATATGTAAAAAGCGCCGTTGCCATAAACATATCTCCCCAGCGGGCCACAGTACGAAGTAGATTCCCAGTCCGTCGTGGAAACATATACTGGTGTACGTGCGATTAGGTAGTGATTGTTTTTAAATTTCATTTGATTTCATTTGACACACTCTTTTTACTTGAACAAAAGATTGACCGCGATTCCGTACCATGCTTTCTGTTAACGTTCTGACAAAATGTGGCAGCCCTCCATGCTTAGGGTCGGGCGTGTAAAGTCACCGAACAGGCCTTGTGGTGACGTGTCTTAAATGGAACACTGGAGGCGTCATAAATCAGACCGGGTCACTTGAGCAGAAGAAAACAAAGGAGTAAACAAGCCCGATGGATGAGAGGTTCGAATTCTCTTGGATTCTGCTGAGAAGTCGCTTTGACGTCAAAGAGCCAGAGTGCATCGAATGTTCATTTTGTTGCTATAACAACAGCACCGTTGCTATAAACAACTCTGCCCAGGGAGCCGACGGAAGAATGCTGATTCTCAGTCCGTGTCCAATGCTCATGGAAAGATGTCCAGGAGTACATGCGATTTGGCAGTGATTTTATTTTTATGAAATTAGATTTTAATTGACTCACTCTTTGTTTAAACAAACAAAAAAAAAATGACCGCGATTCAGTAGCATGCTTTCTGTTTACGTATTGACAAAATGTGCCTGCCCTCCACTTAGCCGTCGGCCTTGTCTTGTGACCAAACAGGCTCTGCTGTGACGTGACTTAAATGGATCAGCGGAGGTTTCAAATTCTCCGGCAGCTACAGGTCTCAAAAAAGTTGGGACACTTGTAAAAAGGGGCTTTAAAAGCATTGAATTTCTAAGAGAATCAGCTGAAAGAACATTTAGCAAGTAATTAAGTTAACTGTCATCTGCTGCGCAACATGATTACTTATAAAAGGGTTGTCATTGAGAGGCTGAGTTTCTCAGAAGTAAAGATGGCCAGAAGCTCTCCCACCTGTGAAGGCTTGCATAAAAAAAATGTTGAATACTTTAAAAACACTGCTCCTCGATGTTAAATTGCAAAGGCATTGAAGGTCTCATCATCTTCAGTACATGACATCATCAAAAGATTCAGAGTAACTGGAAAAATCTCTGCCTGTAAGGGACTAGGCCGAGACCTTTACTGGATGCCCTTTATCTTCGGACCCTCAGATGCCACTGCATCACTCACCGGCATGATTCTTGGGATTCTGCAATAATAGAGAAAGAAAAAACATCACTGATTATACCTAGAACTGCCACAAGGTCATTTTGACCTCCATTAGTCCCAGTGCAAAAGAATGTAAATGGACTATATAGGGGCTGACTATGGAGCTAGTCAGATTGGCAGCTCAAAGCACTTGACAGTAGCCTAATACCTCACGTATGCCCATTTATGCAACACATTCATACACTGACGGCTACGCAAGGCAGTCAACTGCATCTTGGTTGACTGCATTTTGTTACTTTTTGAATGGTGTGCAGGCGCATATATAAGCCAGTTGCTGTCATGACGTCAGAATCAATTTGTTCTCCCATTTTGCAGGTAGAAATTGTGATTGTCACAGAGCTGTTCTTCTATTCATTTAGTTTATTTAGTAAGCTGGTTAGGAAACCAGAAAAAGAAATGGATCAGAGGAAATGGATGAATGTAAGTCAGGCTTTGGCAAAGCTTCAGGACATGAGTTCTTGTGAGTCAGATGGAGAAGAAATATCAGGGCTCAGTGATGCTTCTAGGTCTAGTGAATCCGACTCCGATTTTGAAACTGAATGCGATCGTGAGCCACACGGTAAAGGTATCACAGCTGCTGGGCAAACTAAGCCTTTGATGCCAGGAAGGTCACCAAAACTGGATATTTATTCACGTCATAATGCTTAGGTTTCACAGCATAATTTCAAGTCCAAATACTTTGAAACATTTAAAATTAGCCACAATAGCCAACAAATTGAAGCTTTAAAGCTCTGACCTCTATACTATTTAATCAATGAAGAATCTTAGCAAAACACCATTTATTGTCCTCCGAATTCTGAAAGTACTTTGAAATGCTTTCACTGAGGCAACACCTCACAGCTTAAAAGTATTACAAAGAGTGGTGCATTTTTGTCAATAAAGAGGATGCAGTCATATTTCCACGTCATCCATGCCATGATGAAGGGAGACGCAGTAGCGCAGTGGAGAGCATGGGCTTGACTTGGGATGGAAAGATTCTGTGTTCAAGTCTTTGCCTTAGCCTGTGCAAAGTGTTCTCAGGCAAAACTCTTCACTTCCACACTGCCTCACTCTACCCAGGTGTACAAATGGGTCCCAGCAAAATTGTCAGGGAAACTTGACTGAGAGCAGTGGGAGAACCCGAGTTGGACTAGTGTCCCATCGAGGGGGTTTAGCAATACTCCTATTTGCTTCATGTCACAGAAACCAGGGTTAAACACAGGCCTGATGGGCCTCCAGGCATGACCTCCATGCCTGGTTAGAAATAGTCTTTATTCCGTCTGAGCAGCTGCTCATTTTGAAAACAAGAAGGGCACTTGGTAGAGCTCATACCTCCGCCAAGCCCACATGTAAGTATTATTGGTTCTGGATCCAGGAGAGGATCATCCAGACCAACAACAGCAGTGATTAGTTCCTCTTTTAGGGCAGATTCTATTCAGTGCTGAAATTTTCTGAAAATCTGTTCATTACATAAGGACATACCGAATTGTTCCGAATATAAGACGATTCTGGATATGAGACTACTCCCCTTTCTCAAGTCATATTTTGAAAAAAATAGGGTTTTGATGACAAAATCTTGTTTTAGTCTCTAAAGAATAATAATCATCGCAAAAATTTCTTTGAAAATACTGATAAAACAAACTGAAAGAAAAACCAATATAAAAGATTGCAGGCTGTTGTTTTGCGCCATCTATTGTTGTGAACATGTATTGAGTTTAGACTATAAAACGCGCACACAGGATGACTGTTATTGTTAGAAGCCTAGTCCACGGAAAATACGACGACCCCATTTCTCCGCTGTGACGTGTCTTTAACGGAACGGCGGAGGCGTCAAAGATAAAACAGGGTCACTTGAGCAAAAGGAGAGGAAAGAGTAAACATGCCCGTTGGACGAGAGATGCTAATTTACTGAGATTCCGCAGAGAAGTCACTGTTATGTCAAAGACGCAGACTGCATCGTATGCCTGTTCCGTGGATATGTAAAAAGCGCCGTTGCCATAAACATATCTCCCCAGCGGGCCACAGTACGAAGTAGATTCCCAGTCCGTCGTGGAAACATATACTGGTGTACGTGCGATTAGGTAGTGATTGTTTTTAAATTTCATTTGATTTCATTTGACACACTCTTTTTACTTGAACAAAAGATTGACCGCGATTCCGTACCATGCTTTCTGTTAACGTTCTGACAAAATGTGGCAGCCCTCCATGCTTAGGGTCGGGCGTGTAAAGTCACCGAACAGGCCTTGTGGTGACGTGTCTTAAATGGAACACTGGAGGCGTCATAAATCAGACCGGGTCACTTGAGCAGAAGAAAACAAAGGAGTAAACAAGCCCGATGGATGAGAGGTTCGAATTCTCTTGGATTCTGCTGAGAAGTCGCTTTGACGTCAAAGAGCCAGAGTGCATCGAATGTTCATTTTGTTGCTATAACAACAGCACCGTTGCTATAAACAACTCTGCCCAGGGAGCCGACGGAAGAATGCTGATTCTCAGTCCGTGTCCAATGCTCATGGAAAGATGTCCAGGAGTACATGCGATTTGGCAGTGATTTTATTTTTATGAAATTAGATTTTAATTGACTCACTCTTTGTTTAAACAAAAAAAAAAAAAAAATGACCGCGATTCAGTAGCATGCTTTCTGTTTACGTATTGACAAAATGTGCCTGCCCTCCACTTAGCCGTCGGCCTTGTCTTGTGACCAAACAGGCTCTGCTGTGACGTGACTTAAATGGATCAGCGGAGGTTTCAAATTCTCCGGCAGCTACAGGTCTCAAAAAAGTTGGGACACTTGTAAAAAGGGGCTTTAAAAGCATTGAATTTCTAAGAGAATCAGCTGAAAGAACATTTAGCAAGTAATTAAGTTAACTGTCATCTGCTGCGCAACATGATTACTTATAAAAGGGTTGTCATTGAGAGGCTGAGTTTCTCAGAAGTAAAGATGGCCAGAAGCTCTCCCACCTGTGAAGGCTTGCATAAAAAAAATGTTGAATACTTTAAAAACACTGCTCCTCGATGTTAAATTGCAAAGGCATTGAAGGTCTCATCATCTTCAGTACATGACATCATCAAAAGATTCAGAGTAACTGGAAAAATCTCTGCCTGTAAGGGACTAGGCCGAGACCTTTACTGGATGCCCTTTATCTTCGGACCCTCAGATGCCACTGCATCACTCACCGGCATGATTCTTGGGATTCTGCAATAATAGAGAAAGAAAAAACATCACTGATTATACCTAGAACTGCCACAAGGTCATTTTGACCTCCATTAGTCCCAGTGCAAAAGAATGTAAATGGACTATATAGGGGCTGACTATGGAGCTAGTCAGATTGGCAGCTCAAAGCACTTGACAGTAGCCTAATACCTCACGTATGCCCATTTATGCAACACATTCATACACTGACGGCTACGCAAGGCAGTCAACTGCATCTTGGTTGACTGCATTTTGTTACTTTTTGAATGGTGTGCAGGCGCATATATAAGCCAGTTGCTGTCATGACGTCAGAATCAATTTGTTCTCCCATTTTGCAGGTAGAAATTGTGATTGTCACAGAGCTGTTCTTCTATTCATTTAGTTTATTTAGTAAGCTGGTTAGGATACCAGAAAAAGAAATGGATCAGAGGAAATGGATGAATGTAAGTCAGGCTTTGGCAAAGCTTCAGGACATGAGTTCTTGTGAGTCAGATGGAGAAGAAATATCAGGGCTCAGTGATGCTTCTAGGTCTAGTGAATCCGACTCCGATTTTGAAACTGAATGCGATCGTGAGCCACACGGTAAAGGTATCACAGCTGCTGGGCAAACTAAGCCTTTGATGCCAGGAAGGTCACCAAAACTGGATATTTATTCACGTCATAATGCTTAGGTTTCACAGCATAATTTCAAGTCCAAATACTTTGAAACATTTAAAATTAGCCACAATAGCCAACAAATTGAAGCTTTAAAGCTCTGACCTCTATACTATTTAATCAATGAAGAATCTTAGCAAAACACCATTTATTGTCCTCCGAATTCTGAAAGTACTTTGAAATGCTTTCACTGAGGCAACACCTCACAGCTTAAAAGTATTACAAAGAGTGGTGCATTTTTGTCAATAAAGAGGATGCAGTCATATTTCCACGTCATCCATGCCATGATGAAGGGAGACGCAGTAGCGCAGTGGAGAGCATGGGCTTGACTTGGGATGGAAAGATTCTGTGTTCAAGTCTTTGCCTTAGCCTGTGCAAAGTGTTCTCAGGCAAAACTCTTCACTTCCACACTGCCTCACTCTACCCAGGTGTACAAATGGGTCCCAGCAAAATTGTCAGGGAAACTTGACTGAGAGCAGTGGGAGAACCCGAGTTGGACTAGTGTCCCATCGAGGGGGTTTAGCAATACTCCTATTTGCTTCATGTCACAGAAACCAGGGTTAAACACAGGCCTGATGGGCCTCCAGGCATGACCTCCACGCCTGGTTAGAAATAGTCTTTATTCCGTCTGAGCAGCTGCTCATTTTGAAAACAAGAAGGGCACTTGGTAGAGCTCATACCTCCGCCAAGCCCACATGTAAGTATTATTGGTTCTGGATCCAGGAGAGTATCATCCAGACCAACAACAGCAGTGATTAGTTCCTCTTTTAGGGCAGATTCTATTCAGTGCTGAAATTTTCTGAAAATCTGTTCATTACATAAGGACATACCGAATTGTTCCGAATATAAGACGATTCTGGATATGAGACTACTCCCCTTTCTCAAGTCATATTTTGGAAAAAATAGGGTTTTGATGACAAAATCTTGTTTTAGTCTCTAAAGAATAATAATCATCGCAAAAATTTCTTTGAAAATACTGATAAAACAAACTGAAAGAAAAACCAATATAAAAGATTGCAGGCTGTTGTTTTGCGCCATCTATTGTTGTGAACATGTATTGAGTTTAGACAATAAAACGCGCACACAGGATGACTGTCATTGTTAGAAGCCTAGTCCACGGAAAATACGACGACCCCATTTCTCCGCTGTGACGTGTCTTTAATGGAACGGCGGAGGCGTCAAAGATAAAACAGGGTCACTTGAGCAAAAGGAGAGGAAAGAGTAAACATGCCCGTTGGACGAGAGATGCAAATTTACTGAGATTCCGCAGAGAAGTCACTGTTATGTCAAAGACGCAGATTGCATCGTATGCCTGTTCCGTGGATATGTAAAAAGCGCCGTTGCCATAAACATATCTCCCCAGCGGGCCACAGTACGAAGTAGATTCCCAGTCCGTCGTGGAAACATATACTGGTGTACGTGCGATTAGGTAGTGATTGTTTTTAAATTTCATTTGATTTCATTTGACACACTCTTTTTACTTGAACAAAAGATTGACCGCGATTCCGTACCATGCTTTCTGTTAACGTTCTGACAAAATGTGGCAGCCCTCCATGCTTAGGGTCGGGCGTGTAAAGTCACCGAACAGGCCTTGTGGTGACGTGTCTTAAATGGAACACTGGAGGCGTCATAAATCAGACCGGGTCACTTGAGCAGAAGAAAACAAAGGAGTAAACAAGCCCGATGGATGAGAGGTTCGAATTCTCTTGGATTCTGCTGAGAAGTCGCTTTGACGTCAAAGAGCCAGAGTGCATCGAATGTTCATTTTGTTGCTTTAACAACAGCACCGTTGCTATAAACAACTCTGCCCAGGGAGCCGACGGAAGAATGCTGATTCTCAGTCCGTGTCCAATGCTCATGGAAAGATGTCCAGGAGTACGTGCGATTTGGCAGTGATTTTATTTTTATGAAATTAGATTTTAATTGACTCACTCTTTGTTTAAACAAAAAAAAAAAAAAAATGACCGCGATTCAGTTGCATGCTTTCTGTTTACGTATTGACAAAATGTGCCTGCCCTCCACTTAGCCGTCGGGCTTGTCTTGTGACCAAACAGGCTCTGCTGTGACGTGACTTAAATGGATCAGCGGAGGTTTCAAATTCTCCGGCAGCTACAGGTCTCAAAAAAGTTGGGACACTTGTAAAAAGGGGCTTTAAAAGCATTGAATTTCTAAGAGAATCAGCTGAAAGAACATTTAGCTAGTAATTAAGTTAACTGTCATCTGCTGCGCAACATGATTACTTATAAAAGGGTTGTCATTGAGAGGCTGAGTTTCTCAGAAGTAAAGATGGCCAGAAGCTCTCCCACCTGTGAAGGCTTGCATAAAAAAAATGTTGAATACTTTAAAAACACTGCTCCTCGACGTTAAATTGCAAAGGCATTGAAGGTCTCATCATCTTCAGTACATGACATCATCAAAAGATTCAGAGTAACTGGAAAAATCTCTGCCTGTAAGGGACTAGGCCGAGACCTTTACTGGATGCCCTTTATCTTCGGACCCTCAGATGCCACTGCATCACTCACCGGCATGATATCTTGGGATTCTGCAATAATAGAGAAAGAAAAAACATCACTGATTATACCTAGAACTGCCACAAGGTCATTTTGACCTCCATTAGTCCCAGTGCAAAAGAATGTAAATGGACTATATAGGGGCTGACTATGGAGCTAGTCAGATTGGCAGCTCAAAGCACTTGACAGTAGCCTAATACCTCACGTATGCCCATTTATGCAACACATTCATACACTGACGGCTACGCAAGGCAGTCAACTGCATCTTGGTTGACTGCATTTTGTTACTTTTTGAATGGTGTGCAGGCGCATATATAAGCCAGTTGCTGTCATGACGTCAGAATCAATTTGTTCTCCCATTTTGCATATAGAAATTGTGATTGTCACAGAGCTGTTCTTCTATTCATTTAGTTTATTTAGTAAGCTGGTTAGGATACCAGAAAAAGAAATGGATCAGAGGAAATGGATGAATGTAAGTCAGGCTTTGGCAAAGCTTCAGGACATGAGTTCTTGTGAGTCAGATGGAGAAGAAATATCAGGGCTCAGTGATGCTTCTAGGTCTAGTGAATCCGACTCCGATTTTGAAACTGAATGCGATCGTGAGCCACACGGTAAAGGTATCACAGCTGCTGGGCAAACTAAGCCTTTGATGCCAGGAAGGTCACCAAAACTGGATATTTATTCACGTCATAATGCTTAGGTTTCACAGCATAATTTCAAGTCCAAATACTTTGAAACATTTAAAATTAGCCACAATAGCCAACAAATTGAAGCTTTAAAGCTCTGACCTCTATACTATTTAATCAATGAAGAATCTTAGCAAAACACCATTTATTGTCCTCCGAATTCTGAAAGTACTTTGAAATGCTTTCACTGAGGCAACACCTCACAGCTTAAAAGTATTACAAAGAGTGGTGCATTTTTGTCAATAAAGAGGATGCAGTCATATTTCCACTTCATCCATGCCATGATGAAGGGAGACGCAGTAGCGCAGTGGAGAGCATGGGCTTGACTTGGGATGGAAAGATTCTGTGTTCAAGTCCATTGCCTTAGCCTGTGCAAAGTGTTCTCAGGCAAAACTCTTCACTTCCACACTGCCTCACTCTACCAGGTGTACAAATGGGTCCCAGCAAAATTGTCAGGGAAACTTGACTGAGAGCAGTGGGAGAACCCGAGTTGGACTAGTGTCCCATCGAGGGGGTTTAGCAATACTCCTATTTGCTTCATGTCACAGAAACCAGGGTTAAACACAGGCCTGATGGGCCTCCAGGCATGACCTCCACGCCTGGTTAGAAATAGTCTTTATTCCGTCTGAGCAGCTGCTCATTTTGAAAACAAGAAGGGCACTTGGTAGAGCTCATACCTCCGCCAAGCCCACATGTAAGTATTATTGGTTCTGGATCCAGGAGAGTATCATCCAGACCAACAACAGCAGTGATTAGTTCCTCTTTTAGGGCAGATTCTATTCAGTGCTGAAATTTTCTGAAAATCTGTTCATTACATAAGGACATACCGAATTGTTCCGAATATAAGACGATTCTGGATATGAGACTACTCCCCTTTCTCAAGTCATATTTTGGAAAAAATAGGGTTTTGATGACAAAATCTTGTTTTAGTCTCTAAAGAATAATAATCATCGCAAAAATTTCTTTGAAAATACTGATAAAACAAACTGAAAGAAAAACCAATATAAAAGATTGCAGGCTGTTGTTTTGCGCCATCTATTGTTGTGAACATGTATTGAGTTTAGACAATAAAACGCGCACACAGGATGACTGTTATTGTTAGAAGCCTAGTCCACGGAAAATACGACGACCCCATTTCTCCGCTGTGACGTGTCTTTAATGGAACGGCGGAGGCGTCAAAGATAAAACAGGGTCACTTGAGCAAAAGGAGAGGAAAGAGTAAACATGCCCGTTGGACGAGAGATGCAAATTTACTGAGATTCCGCAGAGAAGTCACTGTTATGTCAAAGACGCAGATTGCATCGTATGCCTGTTCCGTGGATATGTAAAAAGCGCCGTTGCCATAAACATATCTCCCCAGCGGGCCTCATTACGAAGTAGATTCCCAGTCCGTCGTGGAAACATATACTGGTGTACGTGCGATTAGGTAGTGATTGTTTTTAAATTTCATTTGATTTCATTTGACACACTCTTTTTACTTGAACAAAAGATTGACCGCGATTCCGTACCATGCTTTCTGTTAACGTTCTGACAAAATGTGGCAGCCCTCCATGCTTAGGGTCGGGCGTGTAAAGTCACCGAACAGGCCTTGTGGTGACGTGTCTTAAATGGAACACTGGAGGCGTCATAAATCAGACCGGGTCACTTGAGCAGAAGAAAACAAAGGAGTAAACAAGCCCGATGGATGAGAGGTTCGAATTCTCTTGGATTCTGCTGAGAAGTCGCTTTGACGTCAAAGAGCCAGAGTGCATCGAATGTTCATTTTGTTGCTATAACAACAGCACCGTTGCTATAAACAACTCTGCCCAGGGAGCCGACGGAAGAATGCTGATTCTCAGTCCGTGTCCAATGCTCATGGAAAGATGTCCAGGAGTACGTGCGATTTGGCAGTGATTTTATTTTTATGAAATTAGATTTTAATTGACTCACTCTTTGTTTAAACAAAAAAAAAAAAATGACCGCGATTCAGTTGCATGCTTTCTGTTTACGTATTGACAAAATGTGCCTGCCCTCCACTAAGCCGTCGGGCTTGTCTTGTGACCAAACAGGCTCTGCTGTGACGTGACTTAAATGGATCAGCGGAGGTTTCAAATTCTCCGGCAGCTACAGGTCTCAAAAAAGTTGGGACACTTGTAAAAAGGGGCTTTAAAAGCATTGAATTTCTAAGAGAATCAGCTGAAAGAACATTTCGCTAGTAATTAAGTTAACTGTCATCTGCTGCGCAACATGATTACTTATAAAAGGGTTGTCATTGAGAGGCTGAGTTTCTCAGAAGTAAAGATGGCCAGAAGCTCTCCCACCTGTGAAGGCTTGCATAAAAAAAATGTTGAATACTTTAAAAACACTGCTCCTCGACGTTAAATTGCAAAGGCATTGAAGGTCTCATCATCTTCAGTACATGACATCATCAAAAGATTCAGAGTAACTGGAAAAATCTCTGCCTGTAAGGGACTAGGCCAAGACCTTTACTGGATGCCCTTTATCTTCGGACCCTCAGATGCCACTGCATCACTCACCGGCATGATATCTTGGGATTCTGCAATAATAGAGAAAGAAAAAACATCACTGATTATACCTAGAACTGCCACAAGGTCATTTTGACCTCCATTAGTCCCAGTGCAAAAGAATGTAAATGGACTATATAGGGGCTGACTATGGAGCTAGTCAGATTGGCAGCTCAAAGCACTTGACAGTAGCCTAATACCTCACGTATGCCCATTTATGCAACACATTCATACACTGACGGCTACGCAAGGCAGTCAACTGCATCTTGGTTGACTGCATTTTGTTACTTTTTGAATGGTGTGCAGGCGCATATATAAGCCAGTTGCTGTCATGACGTCAGAATCAATTTGTTCTCCCATTTTGCATATAGAAAATGTGATTGTCACAGAGCTGTTCTTCTATTCATTTAGTTTATTTAGTAAGCTGGTTAGGATACCAGAAAAAGAAATGGATCAGAGGAAATGGATGAATGTAAGTCAGGCTTTGGCAAAGCTTCAGGACATGAGTTCTTGTGAGTCAGATGGAGAAGAAATATCAGGGCTCAGTGATGCTTCTAGGTCTAGTGAATCCGACTCCGATTTTGAAACAGAATGCGATCGTGAGCCACACGGTAAAGGTATCACAGCTGCTGGGCAAACTAAGCCTTTGATGCCAGGAAGGTCACCAAAACTGGATATTTATTCACGTCATAATGCTTAGGTTTCACAGCATAATTTCAAGTCCAAATACTTTGAAACATTTAAAATTAGCCACAATAGCCAACAAATTGAAGCTTTAAAGCTCTGACCTCTATACTATTTAATCAATGAAGAATCTTAGCAAAACACCATTTATTGTCCTCCGAATTCTGAAAGTACTTTGAAATGCTTTCACTGAGGCAACACCTCACAGCTTAAAAGTATTACAAAGAGTGGTGCATTTTTGTCAATAAAGAGGATGCAGTCATATTTCCACTTCATCCATGCCATGATGAAGGGAGACGCAGTAGCGCAGTGGAGAGCATGGGCTTGACTTGGGATGGAAAGATTCTGTGTTCAAGTCCATTGCCTTAGCCTGTGCAAAGTGTTCTCAGGCAAAACTCTTCACTTCCACACTGCCTCACTCTACCAGGTGTACAAATGGGTCCCAGCAAAATTGTCAGGGAAACTTGACTGAGAGCAGTGGGAGAACCCGAGTTGGACTAGTGTCCCATCGAGGGGGTTTAGCAATACTCCTATTTGCTTCATGTCACAGAAACCAGGGTTAAACACAGGCCTGATGGGCCTCCAGGCATGACCTCCACGCCTGGTTAGAAATAGTCTTTATTCCGTCTGAGCAGCTGCTCATTTTGAAAACAAGAAGGGCACTTGGTAGAGCTCATACCTCCGCCAAGCCCACATGTAAGTATTATTGGTTCTGGATCCAGGAGAGTATCATCCAGACCAACAACAGCAGTGATTAGTTCCTCTTTTAGGGCAGATTCTATTCAGTGCTGAAATTTTCTGAAAATCTGTTCATTACATAAGGACATACCGAATTGTTCCGAATATAAGACGATTCTGGATATGAGACTACTCCCCTTTCTCAAGTCATATTTTGGAAAAAATAGGGTTTTGATGACAAAATCTTGTTTTAGTCTCTAAAGAATAATAATCATCGCAAAAATTTCTTTGAAAATACTGATAAAACAAACTGAAAGAAAAACCAATATAAAAGATTGCAGGCTGTTGTTTTGCGCCATCTATTGTTGTGAACATGTATTGAGTTTAGACAATAAAACGCGCACACAGGATGACTGTTATTGTTAGAAGCCTAGTCCACGGAAAATACGACGACCCCATTTCTCCGCTGTGACGTGTCTTTAATGGAACGGCGGAGGCGTCAAAGATAAAACAGGGTCACTTGAGCAAAAGGAGAGGAAAGAGTAAACATGCCCGTTGGACGAGAGATGCAAATTTACTGAGATTCCGCAGAGAAGTCACTGTTATGTCAAAGACGCAGATTGCATCGTATGCCTGTTCCGTGGATATGTAAAAAGCGCCGTTGCCATAAACATATCTCCCCAGCGGGCCTCATTACGAAGTAGATTCCCAGTCCGTCGTGGAAACATATACTGGTGTACGTGCGATTAGGTAGTGATTGTTTTTAAATTTCATTTGATTTCATTTGACACACTCTTTTTACTTGAACAAAAGATTGACCGCGATTCCGTACCATGCTTTCTGTTAACGTTCTGACAAAATGTGGCAGCCCTCCATGCTTAGGGTCGGGCGTGTAAAGTCACCGAACAGGCCTTGTGGTGACGTGTCTTAAATGGAACACTGGAGGCGTCATAAATCAGACCGGGTCACTTGAGCAGAAGAAAACAAAGGAGTAAACAAGCCCGATGGATGAGAGGTTCGAATTCTCTTGGATTCTGCTGAGAAGTCGCTTTGACGTCAAAGAGCCAGAGTGCATCGAATGTTCATTTTGTTGCTATAACAACAGCACCGTTGCTATAAACAACTCTGCCCAGGGAGCCGACGGAAGAATGCTGATTCTCAGTCCGTGTCCAATGCTCATGGAAAGATGTCCAGGAGTACGTGCGATTTGGCAGTGATTTTATTTTTATGAAATTAGATTTTAATTGACTCACTCTTTGTTTAAACAAAAAAAAAAAAATGACCGCGATTCAGTTGCATGCTTTCTGTTTACGTATTGACAAAATGTGCCTGCCCTCCACTAAGCCGTCGGGCTTGTCTTGTGACCAAACAGGCTCTGCTGTGACGTGACTTAAATGGATCAGCGGAGGTTTCAAATTCTCCGGCAGCTACAGGTCTCAAAAAAGTTGGGACACTTGTAAAAAGGGGCTTTAAAAGCATTGAATTTCTAAGAGAATCAGCTGAAAGAACATTTCGCTAGTAATTAAGTTAACTGTCATCTGCTGCGCAACATGATTACTTATAAAAGGGTTGTCATTGAGAGGCTGAGTTTCTCAGAAGTAAAGATGGCCAGAAGCTCTCCCACCTGTGAAGGCTTGCATAAAAAAAATGTTGAATACTTTAAAAACACTGCTCCTCGACGTTAAATTGCAAAGGCATTGAAGGTCTCATCATCTTCAGTACATGACATCATCAAAAGATTCAGAGTAACTGGAAAAATCTCTGCCTGTAAGGGACTAGGCCAAGACCTTTACTGGATGCCCTTTATCTTCGGACCCTCAGATGCCACTGCATCACTCACCGGCATGATATCTTGGGATTCTGCAATAATAGAGAAAGAAAAAACATCACTGATTATACCTAGAACTGCCACAAGGTCATTTTGACCTCCATTAGTCCCAGTGCAAAAGAATGTAAATGGACTATATAGGGGCTGACTATGGAGCTAGTCAGATTGGCAGCTCAAAGCACTTGACAGTAGCCTAATACCTCACGTATGCCCATTTATGCAACACATTCATACACTGACGGCTACGCAAGGCAGTCAACTGCATCTTGGTTGACTGCATTTTGTTACTTTTTGAATGGTGTGCAGGCGCATATATAAGCCAGTTGCTGTCATGACGTCAGAATCAATTTGTTCTCCCATTTTGCATATAGAAAATGTGATTGTCACAGAGCTGTTCTTCTATTCATTTAGTTTATTTAGTAAGCTGGTTAGGATACCAGAAAAAGAAATGGATCAGAGGAAATGGATGAATGTAAGTCAGGCTTTGGCAAAGCTTCAGGACATGAGTTCTTGTGAGTCAGATGGAGAAGAAATATCAGGGCTCAGTGATGCTTCTAGGTCTAGTGAATCCGACTCCGATTTTGAAACAGAATGCGATCGTGAGCCACACGGTAAAGGTATCACAGCTGCTGGGCAAACTAAGCCTTTCATGCCAGGAAGGTCACCAAAACTGGATATTTATTCACGTCATAATGCTTAGGTTTCACAGCATAATTTCAAGTCCAAATACTTTGAAACATTTAAAATTAGCCACAATAGCCAACAAATTGAAGCTTTAAAGCTCTGACCTCTATACTATTTAATCAATGAAGAATCTTAGCAAAACACCATTTATTGTCCTCCGAATTCTGAAAGTACTTTGAAATGCTTTCACTGAGGCAACACCTCACAGCTTAAAAGTATTACAAAGAGTGGTGCATTTTTGTCAATAAAGAGGATGCAGTCATATTTCCACGTCATCCATGCCATGATGAAGGGAGACGCAGTAGCGCAGTGGAGAGCATGGGCTTGACTTGGGATGGAAAGATTCTGTGTTCAAGTCTTTGCCTTAGCCTGTGCAAAGTGTTCTCAGACAAAACTCTTCACTTCCTCACTGCCTCACTCTACCCAGGTGTACAAGTGGGTCCCAGCAAAATTGTCAGGGAAACTTGACTGAGAGCAGTGGGAGAACCCGAGTTGGACTAGTGTCCCATCGAGGGGGTTTAGCAATACTCCTATTTGCTTCATGTCACAGAAACTAGGGTTAAACACAGGCCTGATGGGCCTCCAGGCATGACCTCCACGCCTGGTTAGAAATAGTCTTTATTCCGTCTGAGCAGCTGCTCATTTTGAAAACAAGAAGGGCACTTGGTAGAGCTCATACCTCCGCCAAGCCCACATGTAAGTATTATTGGTTCTGGATCCAGGAGAGTATCATCCAGACCAACAACAGCAGTGATTAGTTCCTCTTTTAGGGCAGATTCTATTCAGTGCTGAAATTTTCTGAAAATCTGTTCATTACATAAGGACATACCGAATTGTTCCGAATATAAGATGATTCTGGATATGAGACTACTCCCCTTTCTCAAGTCATATTTTGGAAAAAATAGGGTTTTGATGACAAAATCTTGTTTTAGTCTCTAAAGAATAATAATCATCGCAAAAATTTCTTTGAAAATACTGATAAAACAAACTGAAAGAAAAACCAATATAAAAGATTGCAGGCTGTTGTTTTGCGCCATCTATTGTTGTGAACATGTATTGAGTTTAGACTCTAAAACGCGCACACAGGATGACTGTCATTGTTAGAAGCCTAGTCCACGGAAAATACGACGACCCCATTTCTCCGCTGTGACGTGTCTTTAATGGAACGGCGGAGGCGTCAAAGATAAAACAGGGTCACTTGAGCAAAAGGAGAGGACAGAGTAAACATGCCCGTTGGACGAGAGATGCTAATTTACTGAGATTCCGCAGAGAAGTCAGTGTTATGTCAAAGACGCAGATTGCATCGTATGCCTGTTCCGTGGATATGTAAAAAGCGCCGTTGCCATAAACATATCTCCCCAGCGGGCCACAGTACGAAGTAGATTCCCAGTCCGTCGTGGAAACATATACTGGTGTACGTGCGATTAGGTAGTGATTGTTTTTAAATTTCATTTGATTTCATTTGACACACTCTTTTTACTTGAACAAAAGATTGACCGCGATTCCGTACCATGCTTTCTGTTAACGTTCTGACAAAATGTGGCAGCCCTCCATGCTTAGGGTCGGGCGTGTAAAGTCACCGAACAGGCCTTGTGGTGACGTGTCTTAAATGGAACACTGGAGGCGTCATAAATCAGACCGGGTCACTTGAGCAGAAGAAAACAAAGGAGTAAACAAGCCCGATGGATGAGAGGTTCGAATTCTCTTGGATTCTGCTGAGAAGTCGCTTTGACGTCAAAGAGCCAGAGTGCATCGAATGTTCATTTTGTTGCTATAACAACAGCACCGTTGCTATAAACAACTCTGCCCAGGGAGCCGACGGAAGAATGCTGATTCTCAGTCCGTGTCCAATGCTCATGGAAAGATGTCCAGGAGTACGTGCGATTTGGCAGTGATTTTATTTTTATGAAATTAGATTTTAATTGATCACTCTTTGTTTAAACAAAAAAAAAAAATGACCGCGATTCAGTTGCATGCTTTCTGTTTACGTATTGACAAAATGTGCCTGCCCTCCACTTAGCCGTCGGGCTTGTCTTGTGACCAAACAGGATCTGCTGTGACGTGACTTAAATGGATCAGCGGAGGTTTCAAATTCTCCGGCAGCTACAAGTCTCAGAGAAGTCACTGTTATGTCAAAGACGCAGATTGCATCGTATGCCTGTTCCGTGGATATGTAAAAAGCGCCGTTGCCATAAACATATCTCCCCAGCGGGCCACAGTACGAAGTAGATTCCCAGTCCGTCGTGGAAACATATACTGGTGTACGTGCGATTAGGTAGTGATTGTTTTTAAATTTCATTTGATTTCATTTGACACACTCTTTTTACTTGAACAAAAGATTGACCGCGATTCCGTACCATGCTTTCTGTTAACGTTCTGACAAAATGTGGCAGCCCTCCATGCTTTGGGTCGGGCGTGTAAAGTCACCGAACAGGCCTTGTGGTGACGTGTCTTTAATGGAACACTGGAGGCGTCATAAATCAGACCGGGTCACTTGAGCAGAAGAAAACAAAGGAGTAAACAAGCCCGATGGATGAGAGGTTCGAATTCTCTTGGATTCTGCTGAGAAGTCGCTTTGACGTCAAAGAGCCAGAGTGCATCGAATGTTCATTTTGTTGCTATAACAACAGCACCGTTGCTATAAACAACTCTGCCCAGGGAGCCGACGGAAGAATGCTGATTCTCAGTCCGTGTCCAATGCTCATGGAAAGATGTCCAGGAGTACGTGCGATTTGGCAGTGATTTTATTTTTATGAAAATAGATTTTAATTGACTCACTCTTTGTTTAAACAAAAAAAAAAAAAAAATGACCGCGATTCAGTTGCATGCTTTCTGTTTACGTATTGACAAAATGTGCCTGCCCTCCACTTAGCCGTCGGGCTTGTCTTGTGACCAAACAGGCTCTTCTGTGACGTGACTTAAATGGATCAGCGGAGGTTTCAAATTCTCCGGCAGCTACAGGTCTCAAAAAAGTTGGGACACTTGTAAAAAGGGGCTTTAAAAGCATTGAATTTCTAAGAGAATCAGCTGAAAGAACATTTAGCTAGTAATTAAGTTAACTGTCATCTGCTGCGCAACATGATTACTTATAAAAGGGTTGTCATTGAGAGGCTGAGTTTCTCAGAAGTAAAGATGGCCAGAAGCTCTCCCACCTGTGAAGGCTTGCATAAAAAAAATGTTGAATACTTTAAAAACACTGCTCCTCGACGTTAAATTGCAAAGGCATTGAAGGTCTCATCATCTTCAGTACATGACATCATCAAAAGATTCAGAGTAACTGGAAAAATCTCTGCCTGTAAGGGACTAGGCCGAGACCTTTACTGGATGCCCTTTATCTTCGGACCCTCAGATGCCACTGCATCACTCACCGGCATGATATCTTGGGATTCTGCAATAATAGAGAAAGAAAAAACATCACTGATTATACCTAGAACTGCCACAAGGTCATTTTGACCTCCATTAGTCCCAGTGCAAAAGAATGTAAATGGACTATATAGGGGCTGACTATGGAGCTAGTCAGATTGGCAGCTCAAAGCACTTGACAGTAGCCTAATACCTCACGTATGCCCATTTATGCAACACATTCATACACTGACGGCTACGCAAGGCAGTCAACTGCATCTTGGTTGACTGCATTTTGTTACTTTTTGAATGGTGTGCAGGCGCATATATAAGCCAGTTGCTGTCATGACGTCAGAATCAATTTGTTCTCCCATTTTGCAGGTAGAAATTGTGATTGTCACAGAGCTGTTCTTCTATTCATTTAGTTTATTTAGTAAGCTGGTTAGGATACCAGAAAAAGAAATGGATCAGAGGAAATGGATGAATGTAAGTCAGGCTTTGGCAAAGCTTCAGGACATGAGTTCTTGTGAGTCAGATGGAGAAGAAATATCAGGGCTCAGTGATGCTTCTAGGTCTAGTGAATCCGACTCCGATTTTGAAACTGAATGCGATCGTGAGCCACACGGTAAAGGTATCACAGCTGCTGGGCAAACTAAGCCTTTGATGCCAGGAAGGTCACCAAAACTGGATATTTATTCACGTCATAATGCTTAGGTTTCACAGCATAATTTCAAGTCCAAATACTTTGAAACATTTAAAATTAGCCACAATAGCCAACAAATTGAAGCTTTAAAGCTCTGACCTCTATACTATTTAATCAATGAAGAATCTTAGCAAAACACCATTTATTGTCCTCCGAATTCAGAAAGTACTTTGAAATGCTTTCACTGAGGCAACACCTCACAGCTTAAAAGTATTACAAAGAGTGGTGCATTTTTGTCAATAAAGAGGATGCAGTCATATTTTCACGTCATCCATGCCATGATGAAGGGAGACGCAGTAGCGCAGTGGAGAGCATGGGCTTGACTTGGGATGGAAAGATTCTGTGTTCAAGTCCATTGCCTTAGCCTGTGCAAAGTGTTCTCAGGCAAAACTCTTCACTTCCACACTGCCTCACTCTACCAGGTGTACAAATGGGTCCCAGCAAAATTGTCAGGGAAACTTGACTGAGAGCAGTGGGAGAACCCGAGTTGGACTAGTGTCCCATCGAGGGGGTTTAGCAATACTCCTATTTGCTTCATGTCACAGAAACCAGGGTTAAACACAGGCCTGATGGGCCTCCAGGCATGACCTCCACGCCTGGTTAGAAATAGTCTTTATTCCGTCTGAGCAGCTGCTCATTTTGAAAACAAGAAGGGCACTTGGTAGAGCTCATACCTCCGCCAAGCCCACATGTAAGTATTATTGGTTCTGGATCCAGGAGAGTATCATCCAGACCAACAACAGCAGTGATTAGTTCCTCTTTTAGGGCAGATTCTATTCAGTGCTGAAATTTTCTGAAAATCTGTTCATTACATAAGGACATACCGAATTGTTCCGAATATAAGACGATTCTGGATATGAGACTACTCCCCTTTCTCAAGTCATATTTTGGAAAAAATAGGGTTTTGATGACAAAATCTTGTTTTAGTCTCTAAAGAATAATAATCATCGCAAAAATTTCTTTGAAAATACTGATAAAACAAACTGAAAGAAAAACCAATATAAAAGATTGCAGGCTGTTGTTTTGCGCCATCTATTGTTGTGAACATGTATTGAGTTTAGACAATAAAACGCGCACACAGGATGACTGTTATTGTTAGAAGCCTAGTCCACGGAAAATACGACGACCCCATTTCTCCGCTGTGACGTGTCTTTAATGGAACGGCGGAGGCGTCAAAGATAAAACAGGGTCACTTGAGCAAAAGGAGAGGAAAGAGTAAACATGCCCGTTGGACGAGAGATGCAAATTTACTGAGATTCCGCAGAGAAGTCACTGTTATGTCAAAGACGCAGATTGCATCGTATGCCTGTTCCGTGGATATGTAAAAAGCGCCGTTGCCATAAACATATCTCCCCAGCGGGCCTCAGTACGAAGTAGATTCCCAGTCCGTCGTGGAAACATATACTGGTGTACGTGCGATTAGGTAGTGATTGTTTTTAAATTTCATTTGATTTCATTTGACACACTCTTTTTACTTGAACAAAAGATTGACCGCGATTCCGTACCATGCTTTCTGTTAACGTTCTGACAAAATGTGGCAGCCCTCCATGCTTTGGGTCGGGCGTGTAAAGTCACCGAACAGGCCTTGTGGTGACGTGTCTTAAATGGAACACTGGAGGCGTCATAAATCAGACCGGGTCACTTGAGCAGAAGAAAACAAAGGAGTAAACAAGCCCGATGGATGAGAGGTTCGAATTCTCTTGGATTCTGCTGAGAAGTCGCTTTGACGTCAAAGAGCCAGAGTGCATCGAATGTTCATTTTGTTGCTATAACAACAGCACCGTTGCTATAAACAACTCTGCCCAGGGAGCCGACGGAAGAATGCTGATTCTCAGTCCGTGTCCAATGCTCATGGAAAGATGTCCAGGAGTACGTGCGATTTGGCAGTGATTTTATTTTTATGAAATTAGATTTTAATTGACTCACTCTTTGTTTAAACAAAAAAAAAAAATGACCGCGATTCAGTTGCATGCTTTCTGTTTACGTATTGACAAAATGTGCCTGCCCTCCACTTAGCCGTCGGGCTTGTCTTGTGACCAAACAGGCTCTGCTGTGACGTGACTTAAATGGATCAGCGGAGGTTTCAAATTCTCCGGCAGCTACAGGTCTCAAAAAAGTTGGGACACTTGTAAAAAGGGGCTTTGAAAGCATTGAATTTCTAAGAGAATCAGCTGAAAGAACATTTAGCTAGTAATTAAGTTAACTGTCATCTGCTGCGCAACATGATTACTTATAAAAGGGTTGTCATTGAGAGGCTGAGTTTCTCAGAAGTAAAGATGGCCAGAAGCTCTCCCACCTGTGAAGGCTTGCATAAAAAAAATGTTGAATACTTTAAAAACACTGCTCCTCGACGTTAAATTGCAAAGGCATTGAAGGTCTCATCATCTTCAGTACATGACATCATCAAAAGATTCAGAGTAACTGGAAAAATCTCTGCCTGTAAGGGACTAGGCCGAGACCTTTACTGGATGCCCTTTATCTTCGGACCCTCAGATGCCACTGCATCACTCACCGGCATGATATCTTGGGATTCTGCAATAATAGAGAAAGAAAAAACATCACTGATTATACCTAGAACTGCCACAAGGTCATTTTGACCTCCATTAGTCCCAGTGCAAAAGAATGTAAATGGACTATATAGGGGCTGACTATGGAGCTAGTCAGATTGGCAGCTCAAAGCACTTGACAGTAGCCTAATACCTCACGTATGCCCATTTATGCAACACATTCATACACTGACGGCTACGCAAGGCAGTCAACTGCATCTTGGTTGACTGCATTTTGTTACTTTTTGAATGGTGTGCAGGCGCATATATAAGCCAGTTGCTGTCATGACGTCAGAATCAATTTGTTCTCCCATTTTGCATATAGAAATTGTGATTGTCACAGAGCTGTTCTTCTATTCATTTAGTTTATTTAGTAAGCTGGTTAGGATACCAGAAAAATAAATGGATCAGAGGAAATGGATGAATGTAAGTCAGGCTTTGGCAAAGCTTCAGGACATGAGTTCTTGTGAGTCAGATGGAGAAGAAATATCAGGGCTCAGTGATGCTTCTAGGTCTAGTGAATCCGACTCCGATTTTGAAACTGAATGCGATCGTGAGCCACACGGTAAAGGTATCACAGCTGCTGGGCAAACTAAGCCTTTGATGCCAGGAAGGTCACCAAAACTGGATATTTATTCACGTCATAATGCTTAGGTTTCACAGCATAATTTCAAGTCCAAATACTTTGAAACATTTAAAATTAGCCACAATAGCCAACAAATTGAAGCTTTAAAGCTCTGACCTCTATACTATTTAATCAATGAAGAATCTTAGCAAAACACCATTTATTGTCCTCCGAATTCTGAAAGTACTTTGAAATGCTTTCACTGAGGCAACACCTCACAGCTTAAAAGTATTACAAAGAGTGGTGCATTTTTGTCAATAAAGAGGATGCAGTCATATTTCCACTTCATCCATGCCATGATGAAGGGAGACGCAGTAGCGCAGTGGAGAGCATGGGCTTGACTTGGGATGGAAAGATTCTGTGTTCAAGTCCATTGCCTTAGCCTGTGCAAAGTGTTCTCAGGCAAAACTCTTCACTTCCACACTGCCTCACTCTACCAGGTGTACAAATGGGTCCCAGCAAAATTGTCAGGGAAACTTGACTGAGAGCAGTGGGAGAACCCGAGTTGGACTAGTGTCCCATCGAGGGGGTTTAGCAATACTCCTATTTGCTTCATGTCACAGAAACCAGGGTTAAACACAGGCCTGATGGGCCTCCAGGCATGACCTCCACGCCTGGTTAGAAATAGTCTTTATTCCGTCTGAGCAGCTGCTCATTTTGAAAACAAGAAGGGCACTTGGTAGAGCTCATACCTCCGCCAAGCCCACATGTAAGTATTATTGGTTCTGGATCCAGGAGAGTATCATCCAGACCAACAACAGCAGTGATTAGTTCCTCTTTTAGGGCAGATTCTATTCAGTGCTGAAATTTTCTGAAAATCTGTTCATTACATAAGGACATACCGAATTGTTCCGAATATAAGACGATTCTGGATATGAGACTACTCCCCTTTCTCAAGTCATATTTTGGAAAAAATAGGGTTTTGATGACAAAATCTTGTTTTAGTCTCTAAAGAATAATAATCATCGCAAAAATTTCTTTGAAAATACTGATAAAACAAACTGAAAGAAAAACCAATATAAAAGATTGCAGGCTGTTGTTTTGCGCCATCTATTGTTGTGAACATGTATTGAGTTTAGACAATAAAACGCGCACACAGGATGACTGTTATTGTTAGAAGCCTAGTCCACGGAAAATACGACGACCCCATTTCTCCGCTGTGACGTGTCTTTAATGGAACGGCGGAGGCGTCAAAGATAAAACAGGGTCACTTGAGCAAAAGGAGAGGAAAGAGTAAACATGCCCGTTGGACGAGAGATGCAAATTTACTGAGATTCCGCAGAGAAGTCACTGTTATGTCAAAGACGCAGATTGCATCGTATGCCTGTTCCGTGGATATGTAAAAAGCGCCGTTGCCATAAACATATCTCCCCAGCGGGCCTCATTACGAAGTAGATTCCCAGTCCGTCGTGGAAACATATACTGGTGTACGTGCGATTAGGTAGTGATTGTTTTTAAATTTCATTTGATTTCATTTGACACACTCTTTTTACTTGAACAAAAGATTGACCGCGATTCCGTACCATGCTTTCTGTTAACGTTCTGACAAAATGTGGCAGCCCTCCATGCTTAGGGTCGGGCGTGTAAAGTCACCGAACAGGCCTTGTGGTGACGTGTCTTAAATGGAACACTGGAGGCGTCATAAATCAGACCGGGTCACTTGAGCAGAAGAAAACAAAGGAGTAAACAAGCCCGATGGATGAGAGGTTCGAATTCTCTTGGATTCTGCTGAGAAGTCGCTTTGACGTCAAAGAGCCAGAGTGCATCGAATGTTCATTTTGTTGCTATAACAACAGCACCGTTGCTATAAACAACTCTGCCCAGGGAGCCGACGGAAGAATGCTGATTCTCAGTCCGTGTCCAATGCTCATGGAAAGATGTCCAGGAGTACGTGCGATTTGGCAGTGATTTTATTTTTATGAAATTAGATTTTAATTGACTCACTCTTTGTTTAAACAAAAAAAAAATGACCGCGATTCAGTTGCATGCTTTCTGTTTACGTATTGACAAAATGTGCCTGCCCTCCACTTAGCCGTCGGGCTTGTCTTGTGACCAAACAGGCTCTGCTGTGACGTGACTTAAATGGATCAGCGGAGGTTTCAAATTCTCCGGCAGCTACAGGTCTCAAAAAAGTTGGGACACTTGTAAAAAGGGGCTTTAAAAGCATTGAATTTCTAAGAGAATCAGCTGAAAGAACATTTAGCTAGTAATTAAGTTAACTGTCATCTGCTGCGCAACATGATTACTTATAAAAGGGTTGTCGTTGAGAGGCTGAGTTTCTCAGAAGTAAAGATGGCCAGAAGCTCTCCCACCTGTGAAGGCTTGCATAAAAAAAATGTTGAATACTTTAAAAATACTGCTCCTCGACGTTAAATTGCAAAGGCATTGAAGGTCTCATCATCTTCAGTACATGACATCATCAAAAGATTCAGAGTAACTGGAAAAATCTCTGCCTGTAAGGGACTAGGCCGAGACCTTTACTGGATGCCCTTTATCTTCGGACCCTCAGATGCCACAGCATCACTCACCGGCATGATATCTTGGGATTCTGCAATAATAGAGAAAGAAAAAACATCACTGATTATACCTAGAACTGCCACAGGGTCATTTTGACCTCCATTAGTCCCAGTGCAAAAGAATGTAAATGGACTATATAGGGGCTGACTATGGAGCTAGTCAGATTGGCAGCTCAAAGCACTTGACAGTAGCCTAATACCTCACGTATGCCCATTTATGCAACACATTCATACACTGACGGCTACGCAAGGCAGTCAACTGCATCTTGGTTGACTGCATTTTGTTACTTTTTGAATGGTGTGCAGGCGCATATATAAGCCAGTTGCTGTCATGACGTCAGAATCAATTTGTTCTCCCATTTTGCATATAGAAATTGTGATTGTCACAGAGCTGTTCTTCTATTCATTTAGTTTATTTAGTAAGCTGGTTAGGATACCAGAAAAAGAAATGGATCAGAGGAAATGGATGAATGTAAGTCAGGCTTTGGCAAAGCTTCAGGACATGAGTTCTTGTGAGTCAGATGGAGAAGAAATATCAGGGCTCAGTGATGCTTCTAGGTCTAGTGAATCCGACTCCGATTTTGAAACTGAATGCGATCGTGAGCCACACGGTAAAGGTATCACAGCTGCTGGGCAAACTAAGCCTTTGATGCCAGGAAGGTCACCAAAACTGGATATTTATTCACGTCATAATGCTTAGGTTTCACAGCATAATTTCAAGTCCAAATACTTTGAAACATTTAAAATTAGCCACAATAGCCAACAAATTGAAGCTTTAAAGCTCTGACCTCTATACTATTTAATCAATGAAGAATCTTAGCAAAACACCATTTATTGTCCTCCGAATTCTGAAAGTACTTTGAAATGCTTTCACTGAGGCAACACCTCACAGCTTAAAAGTATTACAAAGAGTGGTGCATTTTTGTCAATAAAGAGGATGCAGTCATATTTCCACGTCATCCATGCCATGATGAAGGGAGACGCAGTAGCGCAGTGGAGAGCATGGGCTTGACTTGGGATGGAAAGATTCTGTGTTCAAGTCCATTGCCTTAGCCTGTGCAAAGTGTTCTCAGGCAAAACTCTTCACTTCCACACTGCCTCACTCTACCAGGTGTACAAATGGGTCCCAGCAAAATTGTCAGGGAAACTTGACTGAGAGCAGTGGGAGAACCCGAGTTGGACTAGTGTCCCATCGAGGGGGTTTAGCAATACTCCTATTTGCTTCATGTCACAGAAACCAGGGTTAAACACAGGCCTGATGGGCCTCCAGGCATGACCTCCATGCCTGGTTAGAAATAGTCTTTATTCCGTCTGAGCAGCTGCTCATTTTGAAAACAAGAAGGGCACTTGGTAGAGCTCATACCTCCGCCAAGCCCACATGTAAGTATTATTGGTTCTGGATCCAGGAGAGTATCATCCAGACCAACAACAGCAGTGATTAGTTCCTCTTTTAGGGCAGATTCTATTCAGTGCTGAAATTTTCTGAAAATCTGTTCATTACATAAGGACATACCGAATTGTTCCGAATATAAGACGATTCTGGATATGAGACTACTCCCCTTTCTCAAGTCATATTTTGGAAAAAATAGGGTTTTGATGACAAAATCTTGTTTTAGTCTCTAAAGAATAATAATCATCGCAAAAATTTCTTTGAAAATACTGATAAAACAAACTGAAAGAAAAACCAATATAAAAGATTGCAGGCTGTTGTTTTGCGCCATCTATTGTTGTGAACATGTATTGAGTTTAGACAATAAAACGCGCACACAGGATGACTGTTATTGTTAGAAGCCTAGTCCACGGAAAATACGACGACCCCATTTCTCCGCTGTGACGTTCTTTAATGGAACGGCGGAGGCGTCAAAGATAAAACAGGGTCACTTGAGCAAAAGGAGAGGAAAGAGTAAACATGCCCGTTGGACGAGAGATGCAAATTTACTGAGATTCCGCAGAGAAGTCACTGTTATGTCAAAGACGCAGATTGCATCGTATGCCTGTTCCGTGGATATGTAAAAAGCGCCGTTGCCATATACATATCTCCCCAGCGGGCCTCAGTACGAAGTAGATTCCCAGTCCGTCGTGGAAACATATACTGGTGTACGTGCGATTAGGTAGTGATTGTTTTTAAATTTCATTTGATTTCATTTGACACACTCTTTTTACTTGAAGAACAGATTGACCGCGATTCCGTACCATGCTTTCTGTTAACGTTCTGACAAAATGTGGCAGCCCTCCATGCTTAGGGTCGGGCGTGTAAAGTCACCGAACAGGCCTTGTGGTGACGTGTCTTAAATGGAACACTGGAGGCGTCATAAATCAGACCGGGTCACTTGAGCAGAAGAAAACAAAGGAGTAAACAAGCCCGATGGATGAGAGGTTCGAATTCTCTTGGATTCTGCTGAGAAGTCGCTTTGACGTCAAAGAGCCAGAGTGCATCGAATGTTCATTTTGTTGCTATAACAACAGCACCGTTGCTATAAACAACTCTGCCCAGGGAGCCGACGGAAGAATGCTGATTCTCAGTCCGTGTCCAATGCTCATGGAAAGATGTCCAGGAGTACGTGCGATTTGGCAGTGATTTTATTTTTATGAAATTAGATTTTAATTGACTCACTCTTTGTTTAAACAAAAAAAAAAAATGACCGCGATTCAGTTGCATGCTTTCTGTTTACGTATTGACAAAATGTGCCTGCCCTCCACTTAGCCGTCGGGCTTGTCTTGTGACCAAACAGGCTCTGCTGTGACGTGACTTAAATGGATCAGCGGAGGTTTCAAATTCTCCGGCAGCTACAGGTCTCAAAAAAGTTGGGACACTTGTAAAAAGGGGCTTTAAAAGCATTGAATTTCTAAGAGAATCAGCTGAAAGAACATTTAGCTAGTAATTAAGTTAACTGTCATCTGCTGCGCAACATAATTACTTATAAAAGGGTTGTCATTGAGAGGCTGAGTTTCTCAGAAGTAAAGATGGCCAGAAGCTCTCCCACCTGTGAAGGCTTGCATAAAAAAAATGTTGAATACTTTAAAAACACTGCTCCTCGACGTTAAATTGCAAAGGCATTGAAGGTCTCATCATCTTCAGTACATGACATCATCAAAAGATTCAGAGTAACTGGAAAAATCTCTGCCTGTAAGGGACTAGGCCGAGACCTTTACTGGATGCCCTTTATCTTCGGACCCTCAGATGCCACTGCATCACTCACCGGCATGATATCTTGGGATTCTGCAATAATAGAGAAAGAAAAAACATCACTGATTATACCTAGAACTGCCACAAGGTCATTTTGACCTCCATTAGTCCCAGTGCAAAAGAATGTAAATGGACTATATAGGGGCTGACTATGGAGCTAGTCAGATTGGCAGCTCAAAGCACTTGACAGTAGCCTAATACCTCACGTATGCCCATTTATGCAACACATTCATACACTGACGGCTACGCAAGGCAGTCAACTGCATCTTGGTTGACTGCATTTTGTTACTTTTTGAATGGTGTGCAGGCGCATATATAAGCCAGTTGCTGTCATGACGTCAGAATCAATTTGTTCTCCCATTTTGCATATAGAAATTGTGATTGTCACAGAGCTGTTCTTCTATTCATTTAGTTTATTTAGTAAGCTGGTTAGGATACCAGAAAAAGAAATGGATCAGAGGAAATGGATGAATGTAAGTCAGGCTTTGGCAAAGCTTCAGGACATGAGTTCTTGTGAGTCAGATGGAGAAGAAATATCAGGGCTCAGTGATGCTTCTAGGTCTAGTGAATCCGACTCCGATTTTGAAACTGAATGCGATCGTGAGCCACACGGTAAAGGTATCACAGCTGCTGGGCAAACTAAGCCTTTGATGCCAGGAAGGTCACCAAAACTGGATATTTATTCACGTCATAATGCTTAGGTTTCACAGCATAATTTCAAGTCCAAATACTTTGAAACATTTAAAATTAGCCACAATAGCCAACAAATTGAAGCTTTAAAGCTCTGACCTCTATACTATTTAATCAATGAAGAATCTTAGCAAAACACCATTTATTGTCCTCCGAATTCTGAAAGTACTTTGAAATGCTTTCACTGAGGCAACACCTCACAGCTTAAAAGTATTACAAAGAGTGGTGCATTTTTGTCAATAAAGAGGATGCAGTCATATTTCCACTTCATCCATGCCATGATGAAGGGAGACGCAGTAGCGCAGTGGAGAGCATGGGCTTGACTTGGGATGGAAAGATTCTGTGTTCAAGTCCATTGCCTTAGCCTGTGCAAAGTGTTCTCAGGCAAAACTCTTCACTTCCACACTGCCTCACTCTACCAGGTGTACAAATGGGTCCCAGCAAAATTGTCAGGGAAACTTGACTGAGAGCAGTGGGAGAACCCGAGTTGGACTAGTGTCCCATCGAGGGGGTTTAGCAATACTCCTATTTGCTTCATGTCACAGAAACCAGGGTTAAACACAGGCCTGATGGGCCTCCAGGCATGACCTCCACGCCTGGTTAGAAATAGTCTTTATTCCGTCTGAGCAGCTGCTCATTTTGAAAACAAGAAGGGCACTTGGTAGAGCTCATACCTCCGCCAAGCCCACATGTAAGTATTATTGGTTCTGGATCCAGGAGAGTATCATCCAGACCAACAACAGCAGTGATTAGTTCCTCTTTTAGGGCAGATTCTATTCAGTGCTGAAATTTTCTGAAAATCTGTTCATTACATAAGGACATACCGAATTGTTCCGAATATAAGACGATTCTGGATATGAGACTACTCCCCTTTCTCAAGTCATATTTTGGAAAAAATAGGGTTTTGATGACAAAATCTTGTTTTAGTCTCTAAAGAATAATAATCATCGCAAAAATTTCTTTGAAAATACTGATAAAACAAACTGAAAGAAAAACCAATATAAAAGATTGCAGGCTGTTGTTTTGCGCCATCTATTGTTGTGAACATGTATTGAGTTTAGACAATAAAACGCGCACACAGGATGACTGTTATTGTTAGAAGCCTAGTCCACGGAAAATACGACGACCCCATTTCTCCGCTGTGACGTGTCTTTAATGGAACGGCGGAGGCGTCAAAGATAAAACAGGGTCACTTGAGCAAAAGGAGAGGAAAGAGTAAACATGCCCGTTGGACGAGAGATGCAAATTTACTGAGATTCCGCAGAGAAGTCACTGTTATGTCAAAGACGCAGATTGCATCGTATGCCTGTTCCGTGGATATGTAAAAAGCGCCGTTGCCATAAACATATCTCCCCAGCGGGCCTCAGTACGAAGTAGATTCCCAGTCCGTCGTGGAAACATATACTGGTGTACGTGCGATTAGGTAGTGATTGTTTTTAAATTTCATTTGATTTCATTTGACACACTCTTTTTACTTGAACAAAAGATTGACCGCGATTCCGTACCATGCTTTCTGTTAACGTTCTGACAAAATGTGGCAGCCCTCCATGCTTAGGGTCGGGCGTGTAAAGTCACCGAACAGGCCTTGTGGTGACGTGTCTTAAATGGAACACTGGAGGCGTCATAAATCAGACCGGGTCACTTGAGCAGAAGAAAACAAAGGAGTAAACAAGCCCGATGGATGAGAGGTTCGAATTCTCTTGGATTCTGCTGAGAAGTCGCTTTGACGTCAAAGAGCCAGAGTGCATCGAATGTTCATTTTGTTGCTATAACAACAGCACCGTTGCTATAAACAACTCTGCCCAGGGAGCCGACGGAAGAATGCTGATTCTCAGTCCGTGTCCAATGCTCATGGAAAGATGTCCAGGAGTACGTGCGATTTGGCAGTGATTTTATTTTTATGAAATTAGATTTTAATTGACTCACTCTTTGTTTAAACAAAAAAAAAAAATGACCGCGATTCAGTTGCATGCTTTCTGTTTACGTATTGACAAAATGTGCCTGCCCTCCATTTAGCCGTCGGGCTTGTCTTGTGACCAAACAGGCTCTGCTGTGACGTGACTTAAATGGATCAGCGGAGGTTTCAAATTCTCCGGCAGCTACAGGTCTCAAAAAAGTTGGGACACTTGTAAAAAGGGGCTTTAAAAGCATTGAATTTCTAAGAGAATCAGCTGAAAGAACATTTAGCTAGTAATTCAGTTAACTGTCATCTGCTGCGCAACATGATTACTTATAAAAGGGTTGTCGTTGAGAGGCTGAGTTTCTCAGAAGTAAAGATGGCCAGAAGCTCTCCCACCTGTGAAGGCTTGCATAAAAAAAATGTTGAATACTTTAAAAATACTGCTCCTCGACGTTAAATTGCAAAGGCATTGAAGGTCTCATCATCTTCAGTACATGACATCATCAAAAGATTCAGAGTAACTGGAAAAATCTCTGCCTGTAAGGGACTAGGCCGAGACCTTTACTGGATGCCCTTTATCTTCGGACCCTCAGATGCCACTGCATCACTCACCGGCATGATATCTTGGGATTCTGCAATAATAGAGAAAGAAAAAACATCACTGATTATACCTAGAACTGCCACAAGGTCATTTTGACCTCCATTAGTCCCAGTGCAAAAGAATGTAAATGGACTATATAGGGGCTGACTATGGAGCTAGTCAGATTGGCAGCTCAAAGCACTTGACAGTAGCCTAATACCTCACGTATGCCCATTTATGCAACACATTCATACACTGACGGCTACGCAAGGCAGTCAACTGCATCTTGGTTGACTGCATTTTGTTACTTTTTGAATGGTGTGCAGGCGCATATATAAGCCAGTTGCTGTCATGACGTCAGAATCAATTTGTTCTCCCATTTTGCATATAGAAATTGTGATTGTCACAGAGCTGTTCTTCTATTCATTTAGTTTATTTAGTAAGCTGGTTAGGATACCAGAAAAAGAAATGGATCAGAGGAAATGGATGAATGTAAGTCAGGCTTTGGCAAAGCTTCAGGACATGAGTTCTTGTGAGTCAGATGGAGAAGAAATATCAGGGCTCAGTGATGCTTCTAGGTCTAGTGAATCCGACTCCGATTTTGAAACTGAATGCGATCGTGAGCCACACGGTAAAGGTATCACAGCTGCTGGGCAAACTAAGCCTTTGATGCCAGGAAGGTCACCAAAACTGGATATTTATTCACGTCATAATGCTTAGGTTTCACAGCATAATTTCAAGTCCAAATACTTTGAAACATTTAAAATTAGCCACAATAGCCAACAAATTGAAGCTTTAAAGCTCTGACCTCTATACTATTTAATCAATGAAGAATCTTAGCAAAACACCATTTATTGTCCTCCGAATTCTGAAAGTACTTTGAAATGCTTTCACTGAGGCAACACCTCACAGCTTAAAAGTATTACAAAGAGTGGTGCATTTTTGTCAATAAAGAGGATGCAGTCATATTTCCACGTCATCCATGCCATGATGAAGGGAGACGCAGTAGCGCAGTGGAGAGCATGGGCTTGACTTGGGATGGAAAGATTCTGTGTTCAAGTCCATTGCCTTAGCCTGTGCAAAGTGTTCTCAGGCAAAACTCTTCACTTCCACACTGCCTCACTCTACCAGGTGTACAAATGGGTCCCAGCAAAATTGTCAGGGGAACTTGACTGAGAGCAGTGGGAGAACCCGAGTTGGACTAGTGTCCCATCGAGGGGGTTTAGCAATACTCCTATTTGCTTCATGTCACAGAAACCAGGGTTAAACACAGGCCTGATGGGCCTCCAGGCATGACCTCCATGCCTGGTTAGAAATAGTCTTTATTCCGTCTGAGCAGCTGCTCATTTTGAAAACAAGAAGGGCACTTGGTAGAGCTCATACCTCCGCCAAGCCCACATGTAAGTATTATTGGTTCTGGATCCAGGAGAGTATCATCCAGACCAACAACAGCAGTGATTAGTTCCTCTTTTAGGGCAGATTCTATTCAGTGCTGAAATTTTCTGAAAATCTGTTCATTACATAAGGACATACCGAATTGTTCCGAATATAAGACGATTCTGGATATGAGACTACTCCCCTTTCTCAAGTCATATTTTGGAAAAAATAGGGTTTTGATGACAAAATCTTGTTTTAGTCTCTAAAGAATAATAATCATCGCAAAAATTTCTTTGAAAATACTGATAAAACAAACTGAAAGAAAAACCAATATAAAAGATTGCAGGCTGTTGTTTTGCGCCATCTATTGTTGTGAACATGTATTGAGTTTAGACAATAAAACGCGCACACAGGATGACTGTTATTGTTAGAAGCCTAGTCCACGGAAAATACGACGACCCCATTTCTCCGCTGTGACGTGTCTTTAATGGAACGGCGGAGGCGTCAAAGATAAAACAGGGTCACTTGAGCAAAAGGAGAGGAAAGAGTAAACATGCCCGTTGGACGAGAGATGCAAATTTACTGAGATTCCGCAGAGAAGTCACTGTTATGTCAAAGACGCAGATTGCATCGTATGCCTGTTCCGTGGATATGTAAAAAGCGCCGTTGCCATAAACATATCTCCCCAGCGGGCCACAGTACGAAGTAGATTCCCAGTCCGTCGTGGAAACATATACTGGTGTACGTGCGATTAGGTAGTGATTGTTTTTAAATTTCATTTGATTTCATTTGACACACTCTTTTTACTTGAACAAAAGATTGACCGCGATTCCGTACCATGCTTTCTGTTAACGTTCTGACAAAATGTGGCAGCCCTCCATGCTTAGGGTCGGGCGTGTAAAGTCACCGAACAGGCCTTGTGGTGACGTGTCTTAAATGGAACACTGGAGGCGTCATAAATCAGACCGGGTCACTTGAGCAGAAGAAAACAAAGGAGTAAACAAGCCCGATGGATGAGAGGTTCGAATTCTCTTGGATTCTGCTGAGAAGTCGCTTTGACGTCAAAGAGGCAGAGTGCATCGAATGTTCATTTTGTTGCTATAACAACAGCACCGTTGCTATAAACAACTCTGCCCAGGGAGCCGACGGAAGAATGCTGATTCTCAGTCCGTGTCCAATGCTCATGGAAAGATGTCCAGGAGTACGTGCGATTTGGCAGTGATTTTATTTTTATGAAATTAGATTTTAATTGACTCACTCTTTGTTTAAACAAAAAAAAAATGACCGCGATTCAGTAGCATGCTTTCTGTTTACGTATTGACAAAATGTGCCTGCCCTCCACTTAGCCGTCGGGCTTGTCTTGTGACCAAACAGGCTCTGCTGTGACGTGACTTAAATGGATCAGCGGAGGTTTCAAATTCTCCGGCAGCTACAGGTCTCAAAAAAGTTGGGACACTTGTAAAAAGGGGCTTTAAAAGCATTGAATTTCTAAGAGAATCAGCTGAAAGAACATTTAGCTAGTGATTAAGTTAACTGTCATCTGCTGCGCAACATGATTACTTATAAAAGGGTTGTCATTGAGAGGCTGAGTTTCTCAGAAGTAAAGATGGCCAGAAGCTCTCCCACCTGTGAAGGCTTGCATAAAAAAAATGTTGAATACTTTAAAAACACTGCTCCTCGACGTTAAATTGCAAAGGCATTGAAGGTCTCATCATCTTCAGTACATGACATCATCAAAAGATTCAGAGTAACTGGAAAAATCTCTGCCTGTAAGGGACTAGGCCGAGACCTTTACTGGATGCCCTTTATCTTCGGACCCTCAGATGCCACTGCATCACTCACCGGCATGATATCTTGGGATTCTGCAATAATAGAGAAAGAAAAAACATCACTGATTATACCTAGAACTGCCACAAGGTCATTTTGACCTCCATTAGTCCCAGTGCAAAAGAATGTAAATGGACTATATAGGGGCTGACTATGGAGCTAGTCAGATTGGCAGCTCAAAGCACTTGACAGTAGCCTAATACCTCACGTATGCCCATTTATGCAACACATTCATACACTGACGGCTACGCAAGGCAGTCAACTGCATCTTGGTTGACTGCATTTTGTTACTTTTTGAATGGTGTGCAGGCGCATATATAAGCCAGTTGCTGTCATGACGTCAGAATCAATTTGTTCTCCCATTTTGCATATAGAAATTGTGATTGTCACAGAGCTGTTCTTCTATTCATTTAGTTTATTTAGTAAGCTGGTTAGGATACCAGAAAAAGAAATGGATCAGAGGAAATGGATGAATGTAAGTCAGGCTTTGGCAAAGCTTCAGGACATGAGTTCTTGTGAGTCAGATGGAGAAGAAATATCAGGGCTCAGTGATGCTTCTAGGTCTAGTGAATCCGACTCCGATTTTGAAACTGAATGCGATCGTGAGCCACACGGTAAAGGTATCACAGCTGCTGGGCAAACTAAGCCTTTGATGCCAGGAAGGTCACCAAAACTGGATATTTATTCACGTCATAATGCTTAGGTTTCACAGCATAATTTCAAGTCCAAATACTTTGAAACATTTAAAATTAGCCACAATAGCCAACAAATTGAAGCTTTAAAGCTCTGACCTCTATACTATTTAATCAATGAAGAATCTTAGCAAAACACCATTTATTGTCCTCCGAATTCTGAAAGTACTTTGAAATGCTTTCACTGAGGCAACACCTCACAGCTTAAAAGTATTACAAAGAGTGGTGCATTTTTGTCAATAAAGAGGATGCAGTCATATTTCCACGTCATCCATGCCATGATGAAGGGAGACGCAGTAGCGCAGTGGAGAGCATGGGCTTGACTTGGGATGGAAAGATTCTGTGTTCAAGTCCTTGCCTTAGCCTGTGCAAAGTGTTCTCAGACAAAACTCTTCACTTCCACACTGCCTCACTCTACCCAGTTGTACAAGTGGGTCCCAGCAAAATTGTCAGGGGAACTTGACTGAGAGCAGTGGGAGAACCCGAGTTGGACTAGTGTCCCATCGAGGGGGTTTAGCAATACTCCTATTTGCTTCATGTCACAGAAACTAGGGTTAAACACAGGCCTGATGGGCCTCCAGGCATGACCTCCACGCCTGGTTAGAAATAGTCTTTATTCCGTCTGAGCAGCTGCTCATTTTGAAAACAAGAAGGGCACTTGGTAGAGCTCATACCTCCGCCAAGCCCACATGTAAGTATTATTGGTTCTGGATCCAGGAGAGTATCATCCAGACCAACAACAGCAGTGATTAGTTCCTCTTTTAGGGCAGATTCTATTCAGTGCTGAAATTTTCTGAAAATCTGTTCATTACATAAGGACATACCGAATTGTTCCGAATATAAGACGATTCTGGATATGAGACTACTCCCCTTTCTCAAGTCATATTTTGGAAAAAATAGGGTTTTGATGACAAAATCTTGTTTTAGTCTCTAAAGAATAATAATCATCGCAAAAATTTCTTTGAAAATACTGATAAAACAAACTGAAAGAAAAACCAATATAAAAGATTGCAGGCTGTTGTTTTGCGCCATCTATTGTTGTGAACATGTATTGAGTTTAGACAATAAAACGCGCACACAGGATGACTGTTATTGTTAGAAGCCTAGTCCACGGAAAATACGACGACCCCATTTCTCCGCTGTGACGTGTCTTTAATGGAACGGCGGAGGCGTCAAAGATAAAACAGGGTCACTTGAGCAAAAGGAGAGGAAAGAGTAAACATGCCCGTTGGACGAGAGATGCAAATTTACTGAGATTCCGCAGAGAAGTCACTGTTATGTCAAAGACGCAGATTGCATCGTATGCCTGTTCCGTGGATATGTAAAAAGCGCCGTTGCCATAAACATATCTCCCCAGCGGGCCACAGTACGAAGTAGATTCCCAGTCCGTCGTGGAAACATATACTGGTGTACGTGCGATTAGGTAGTGATTGTTTTTAAATTTCATTTGATTTCATTTGACACACTCTTTTTACTTGAACAAAAGATTGACCGCGATTCCGTACCATGCTTTCTGTTAACGTTCTGACAAAATGTGGCAGCCCTCCATGCTTAGGGTCGGGCGTGTAAAGTCACCGAACAGGCCTTGTGGTGACGTGTCTTAAATGGAACACTGGAGGCGTCATAAATCAGACCGGGTCACTTGAGCAGAAGAAAACAAAGGAGTAAACAAGCCCGATGGATGAGAGGTTCGAATTCTCTTGGATTCTGCTGAGAAGTCGCTTTGACGTCAAAGAGCCAGAGTGCATCGAATGTTCATTTTGTTGCTATAACAACAGCACCGTTGCTATAAACAACTCTGCCCAGGGAGCCGACGGAAGAATGCTGATTCTCAGTCCGTGTCCAATGCTCATGGAAAGATGTCCAGGAGTACGTGCGATTTGGCAGTGATTTTATTTTTATGAAATTAGATTTTAATTGACTCACTCTTTGTTTAAACAAAAAAAAAAAAAAATGACCGCGATTCAGTTGCATGCTTTCTGTTTACGTATTGACAAAATGTGCCTGCCCTCCACTTAGCCGTCGGGCTTGTCTTGTGACCAAACAGGCTCTGCTGTGACGTGACTTAAATGGATCAGCGGAGGTTTCAAATTCTCCGGCAGCTACAGGTCTCAAAAAAGTTGGGACACTTGTAAAAAGGGGCTTTAAAAGCATTGAATTTCTAAGAGAATCAGCTGAAAGAACATTTAGCTAGTAATTAAGTTAACTGTCATCTGCTGCGCAACATGATTACTTATAAAAGGGTTGTCATTGAGAGGCTGAGTTTCTCAGAAGTAAAGATGGCCAGAAGCTCTCCCACCTGTGAAGGCTTGCATAAAAAAAATGTTGAATACTTTAAAAACACTGCTCCTCGACGTTAAATTGCAAAGGCATTGAAGGTCTCATCATCTTCAGTACATGACATCATCAAAAGATTCAGAGTAACTGGAAAAATCTCTGCCTGTAAGGGACTAGGCCGAGACCTTTACTGGATGCCCTTTATCTTCGGACCCTCAGATGCCACTGCATCACTCACCGGCATGATATCTTGGGATTCTGCAATAATAGAGAAAGAAAAAACATCACTGATTATACCTAGAACTGCCACAAGGTCATTTTGACCTCCATTAGTCCCAGTGCAAAAGAATGTAAATGGACTATATAGGGGCTGACTATGGAGCTAGTCAGATTGGCAGCTCAAAGCACTTGACAGTAGCCTAATACCTCACGTATGCCCATTTATGCAACACATTCATACACTGACGGCTACGCAAGGCAGTCAACTGCATCTTGGTTGACTGCATTTTGTTACTTTTTGAATGGTGTGCAGGCGCATATATAAGCCAGTTGCTGTCATGACGTCAGAATCAATTTGTTCTCCCATTTTGCATATAGAAATTGTGATTGTCACAGAGCTGTTCTTCTATTCATTTAGTTTATTTAGTAAGCTGGTTAGGATACCAGAAAAAGAAATGGATCAGAGGAAATGGATGAATGTAAGTCAGGCTTTGGCAAAGCTTCAGGACATGAGTTCTTGTGAGTCAGATGGAGAAGAAATATCAGGGCTCAGTGATGCTTCTAGGTCTAGTGAATCCGACTCCGATTTTGAAACTGAATGCGATCGTGAGCCACACGGTAAAGGTATCACAGCTGCTGGGCAAACTAAGCCTTTGATGCCAGGAAGGTCACCAAAACTGGATATTTATTCACGTCATAATGCTTAGGTTTCACAGCATAATTTCAAGCCCAAATACTTTGAAACATTTAAAATTAGCCACAATAGCCAACAAATTGAAGCTTTAAAGCTCTGACCTCTATACTATTTAATCAATGAAGAATCTTAGCAAAACACCATTTATTGTCCTCCGAATTCTGAAAGTACTTTGAAATGCTTTCACTGAGGCAACACCTCACAGCTTAAAAGTATTACAAAGAGTGGTGCATTTTTGTCAATAAAGAGGATGCAGTCATATTTCCACGTCATCCATGCCATGATGAAGGGAGACGCAGTAGCGCAGTGGAGAGCATGGGCTTGACTTGGGATGGAAAGATTCTGTGTTCAAGTCCATTGCCTTAGCCTGTGCAAAGTGTTCTCAGGCAAAACTCTTCACTTCCACACTGCCTCACTCTACCAGGTGTACAAATGGGTTCCAGCAAAATTGTCAGGGAAACTTGACTGAGAGCAGTGGGAGAACCCGAGTTGGACTAGTGTCCCATCGAGGGGGTTTAGCAATACTCCTATTTGCTTCATGTCACAGAAACCAGGGTTAAACACAGGCCTGATGGGCCTCCAGGCATGACCTCCATGCCTGGTTAGAAATAGTCTTTATTCCGTCTGAGCAGCTGCTCATTTTGAAAACAAGAAGGGCACTTGGTAGAGCTCATACCTCCGCCAAGCCCACATGTAAGTATTATTGGTTCTGGATCCAGGAGAGTATCATCCAGACCAACAACAGCAGTGATTAGTTCCTCTTTTAGGGCAGATTCTATTCAGTGCTGAAATTTTCTGAAAATCTGTTCATTACATAAGGACATACCGAATTGTTCCGAATATAAGACGATTCTGGATATGAGACTACTCCCCTTTCTCAAGTCATATTTTGGAAAAAATAGGGTTTTGATGACAAAATCTTGTTTTAGTCTCTAAAGAATAATAATCATCGCAAAAATTTCTTTGAAAATACTGATAAAACAAACTGAAAGAAAAACCAATATAAAAGATTGCAGGCTGTTGTTTTGCGCCATCTATTGTTGTGAACATGTATTGAGTTTAGACAATAAAACGCGCACACAGGATGACTGTTATTGTTAGAAGCCTAGTCCACGGAAAATACGACGACCCCATTTCTCCGCTGTGACGTGTCTTTAATGGAACGGCGGAGGCGTCAAAGATAAAACAGGGTCACTTGAGCAAAAGGAGAGGAAAGAGTAAACATGCCCGTTGGACGAGAGATGCAAATTTACTGAGATTCCGCAGAGAAGTCACTGTTATGTCAAAGACGCAGATTGCATCGTATGCCTGTTCCGTGGATATGTAAAAAGCGCCGTTGCCATAAACATATCTCCCCAGCGGGCCACAGTACGAAGTAGATTCCCAGTCCGTCGTGGAAACATATACTGGTGTACGTGCGATTAGGTAGTGATTGTTTTTAAATTTCATTTGATTTCATTTGACACACTCTTTTTACTTGAACAAAAGATTGACCGCGATTCCGTACCATGCTTTCTGTTAACGTTCTGACAAAATGTGGCAGCCCTCCATGCTTAGGGTCGGGCGTGTAAAGTCACCGAACAGGCCTTGTGGTGACGTGTCTTAAATGGAACACTGGAGGCGTCATAAATCAGACCGGGTCACTTGAGCAGAAGAAAACAAAGGAGTAAACAAGCCCGATGGATGAGAGGTTCGAATTCTCTTGGATTCTGCTGAGAAGTCGCTTTGACGTCAAAGAGCCAGAGTGCATCGAATGTTCATTTTGTTGCTATAACAACAGCACCGTTGCTATAAACAACTCTGCCCAGGGAGCCGACGGAAGAATGCTGATTCTCAGTCCGTGTCCAATGCTCATGGAAAGATGTCCAGGAGTACGTGCGATTTGGCAGTGATTTTATTTTTATGAAATTAGATTTTAATTGACTCACTCTTTGTTTAAACAAAAAAAAAAATGACCGCGATTCAGTAGCATGCTTTCTGTTTACGTATTGACAAAATGTGCCTGCCCTCCACTTAGCCGTCGGGCTTGTCTTGTGACCAAACAGGCTCTGCTGTGACGTGACTTAAATGGATCAGCGGAGGTTTCAAATTCTCCGGCAGCTACAGGTCTCAAAAAAGTTGGGACACTTGTAAAAAGGGGCTTTAAAAGCATTGAATTTCTAAGAGAATCAGCTGAAAGAACATTTAGCTAGTGATTAAGTTAACTGTCATCTGCTGCGCAACATGATTACTTATAAAAGGGTTGTCATTGAGAGGCTGAGTTTCTCAGAAGTAAAGATGGCCAGAAGCTCTCCCACCTGTGAAGGCTTGCATAAAAAAAATGTTGAATACTTTAAAAACACTGCTCCTCGACGTTAAATTGCAAAGGCATTGAAGGTCTCATCATCTTCAGTACATGACATCATCAAAAGATTCAGAGTAACTGGAAAAATCTCTGCCTGTAAGGGACTAGGCCGAGACCTTTACTGGATGCCCTTTATCTTCGGACCCTCAGATGCCACTGCATCACTCACCGGCATGATATCTTGGGATTCTGCAATAATAGAGAAAGAAAAAACATCACTGATTATACCTAGAACTGCCACAAGGTCATTTTGACCTCCATTAGTCCCAGTGCAAAAGAATGTAAATGGACTATATAGGGGCTGACTATGGAGCTAGTCAGATTGGCAGCTCAAAGCACTTGACAGTAGCCTAATACCTCACGTATGCCCATTTATGCAACACATTCATACACTGACGGCTACGCAAGGCAGTCAACTGCATCTTGGTTGACTGCATTTTGTTACTTTTTGAATGGTGTGCAGGCGCATATATAAGCCAGTTGCTGTCATGACGTCAGAATCAATTTGTTCTCCCATTTTGCATATAGAAATTGTGATTGTCACAGAGCTGTTCTTCTATTCATTTAGTTTATTTAGTAAGCTGGTTAGGATACCAGAAAAAGAAATGGATCAGAGGAAATGGATGAATGTAAGTCAGGCTTTGGCAAAGCTTCAGGACATGAGTTCTTGTGAGTCAGATGGAGAAGAAATATCAGGGCTCAGTGATGCTTCTAGGTCTAGTGAATCCGACTCCGATTTTGAAACTGAATGCGATTGTGAGCCACACGGTAAAGGTATCACAGCTGCTGGGCAAACTAAGCCTTTGATGCCAGGAAGGTCACCAAAACTGGATATTTATTCACGTCATAATGCTTAGGTTTCACAGCATAATTTCAAGTCCAAATACTTTGAAACATTTAAAATTAGCCACAATAGCCAACAAATTGAAGCTTTAAAGCTCTGACCTCTATACTATTTAATCAATGAAGAATCTTAGCAAAACACCATTTATTGTCCTCCGAATTCTGAAAGTACTTTGAAATGCTTTCACTGAGGCAACACCTCACAGCTTAAAAGTATTACAAAGAGTGGTGCATTTTTGTCAATAAAGAGGATGCAGTCATATTTCCACGTCATCCATGCCATGATGAAGGGAGACGCAGTAGCGCAGTGGAGAGCATGGGCTTGACTTGGGATGGAAAGATTCTGTGTTCAAGTCCTTGCCTTAGCCTGTGCAAAGTGTTCTCAGACAAAACTCTTCACTTCCACACTGCCTCACTCTACCCAGTTGTACAAGTGGGTCCCAGCAAAATTGTCAGGGGAACTTGACTGAGAGCAGTGGGAGAACCCGAGTTGGACTAGTGTCCCATCGAGGGGGTTTAGCAATACTCCTATTTGCTTCATGTCACAGAAACTAGGGTTAAACACAGGCCTGATGGGCCTCCAGGCATGACCTCCACGCCTGGTTAGAAATAGTCTTTATTCCGTCTGAGCAGCTGCTCATTTTGAAAACAAGAAGGGCACTTGGTAGAGCTCATACCTCCGCCAAGCCCACATGTAAGTATTATTGGTTCTGGATCCAGGAGAGTATCATCCAGACCAACAACAGCAGTGATTAGTTCCTCTTTTAGGGCAGATTCTATTCAGTGCTGAAATTTTCTGAAAATCTGTTCATTACATAAGGACATACCGAATTGTTCCGAATATAAGACGATTCTGGATATGAGACTACTCCCCTTTCTCAAGTCATATTTTGGAAAAAATAGGGTTTTGATGACAAAATCTTGTTTTAGTCTCTAAAGAATAATAATCATCGCAAAAATTTCTTTGAAAATACTGATAAAACAAACTGAAAGAAAAACCAATATAAAAGATTGCAGGCTGTTGTTTTGCGCCATCTATTGTTGTGAACATGTATTGACTTTAGACAATAAAACGCGCACACAGGATGACTGTTATTGTTAGAAGCCTAGTCCACGGAAAATACGACGACCCCATTTCTCCGCTGTGACGTGTCTTTAATGGAACGGCGGAGGCGTCAAAGATAAAACAGGGTCACTTGAGCAAAAGGAGAGGAAAGAGTAAACATGCCCGTTGGACGAGAGATGCAAATTTACTGAGATTCCGCAGAGAAGTCACTGTTATGTCAAAGACGCAGATTGCATCGTATGCCTGTTCCGTGGATATGTAAAAAGCGCCGTTGCCATAAACATATCTCCCCAGCGGGCCACAGTACGAAGTAGATTCCCAGTCCGTCGTGGAAACATATACTGGTGTACGTGCGATTAGGTAGTGATTGTTTTTAAATTTCATTTGATTTCATTTGACACACTCTTTTTACTTGAACAAAAGATTGACCGCGATTCCGTACCATGCTTTCTGTTAACGTTCTGACAAAATGTGGCAGCCCTCCATGCTTAGGGTCGGGCGTGTAAAGTCACCGAACAGGCCTTGTGGTGACGTGTCTTAAATGGAACACTGGAGGCGTCATAAATCAGACCGGGTCACTTGAGCAGAAGAAAACAAAGGAGTAAACAAGCCCGATGGATGAGAGGTTCGAATTCTCTTGGATTCTGCTGAGAAGTCGCTTTGACGTCAAAGAGCCAGAGTGCATCGAATGTTCATTTTGTTGCTATAACAACAGCACCGTTGCTATAAACAACTCTGCCCAGGGGGCCGACGGAAGAATGCTGATTCTCAGTCCGTGTCCAATGCTCATGGAAAGATGTCCAGGAGTACGTGCGATTTGGCAGTGATTTTATTTTTATGAAATTAGATTTTAATTGACTCACTCTTTGTTTAAACAAAAAAAAAAAAAAAATGACCGCGATTCAGTAGCATGCTTTCTGTTTACGTATTGACAAAATGTGCCTGCCCTCCACTTAGCCGTCGGGCTTGTCTTGTGACCAAACAGGCTCTGCTGTGACGTGACTTAAATGGATCAGCGGAGGTTTCAAATTCTCCGGCAGCTACAGGTCTCAAAAAAGTTGGGACACTTGTAAAAAGGGGCTTTAAAAGCATTGAATTTCTAAGAGAATCAGCTGAAAGAACATTTAGCTAGTGATTAAGTTAACTGTCATCTGCTGCGCAACATGATTACTTATAAAAGGGTTGTCATTGAGAGGCTGAGTTTCTCAGAAGTAAAGATGGCCAGAAGCTCTCCCACCTGTGAAGGCTTGCATAAAAAAAATGTTGAATACTTTAAAAACACTGCTCCTCGACGTTAAATTGCAAAGGCATTGAAGGTCTCATCATCTTCAGTACATGACATCATCAAAAGATTCAGAGTAACTGGAAAAATCTCTGCCTGTAAGGGACTAGGCCGAGACCTTTACTGGATGCCCTTTATCTTCGGACCCTCAGATGCCACTGCATCACTCACCGGCATGATATCTTGGGATTCTGCAATAATAGAGAAAGAAAAAACATCACTGATTATACCTAGAACTGCCACAAGGTCATTTTGACCTCCATTAGTCCCAGTGCAAAAGAATGTAAATGGACTATATAGGGGCTGACTATGGAGCTAGTCAGATTGGCAGCTCAAAGCACTTGACAGTAGCCTAATACCTCACGTATGCCCATTTATGCAACACATTCATACACTGACGGCTACGCAAGGCAGTCAACTGCATCTTGGTTGACTGCATTTTGTTACTTTTTGAATGGTGTGCAGGCGCATATATAAGCCAGTTGCTGTCATGACGTCAGAATCAATTTGTTCTCCCATTTTGCATATAGAAATTGTGATTGTCACAGAGCTGTTCTTCTATTCATTTAGTTTATTTAGTAAGCTGGTTAGGATACCAGAAAAAGAAATGGATCAGAGGAAATGGATGAATGTAAGTCAGGCTTTGGCAAAGCTTCTGGACATGAGTTCTTGTGAGTCAGATGGAGAAGAAATATCAGGGCTCAGTGATGCTTCTAGGTCTAGTGAATCCGACTCCGATTTTGAAACTGAATGCGATCGTGAGCCACACGGTAAAGGTATCACAGCTGCTGGGCAAACTAAGCCTTTGATGCCAGGAAGGTCACCAAAACTGGATATTTATTCACGTCATAATGCTTAGGTTTCACAGCATAATTTCAAGTCCAAATACTTTGAAACATTTAAAATTAGCCACAATAGCCAACAAATTGAAGCTTTAAAGCTCTGACCTCTATACTATTTAATCAATGAAGAATCTTAGCAAAACACCATTTATTGTCCTCCGAATTCTGAAAGTACTTTGAAATGCTTTCACTGAGGCAACACCTCACAGCTTAAAAGTATTACAAAGAGTGGTGCATTTTTGTCAATAAAGAGGATGCAGTCATATTTCCACGTCATCCATGCCATGATGAAGGGAGACGCAGTAGCGCAGTGGAGAGCATGGGCTTGACTTGGGATGGAAAGATTCTGTGTTCAAGTCCATTGCCTTAGCCTGTGCAAAGTGTTCTCAGGCAAAACTCTTCACTTCCACACTGCCTCACTCTACCAGGTGTACAAATGGGTTCCAGCAAAATTGTCAGGGAAACTTGACTGAGAGCAGTGGGAGAACCCGAGTTGGACTAGTGTCCCATCGAGGGGGTTTAGCAATACTCCTATTTGCTTCATGTCACAGAAACCAGGGTTAAACACAGGCCTGATGGGCCTCCAGGCATGACCTCCATGCCTGGTTAGAAATAGTCTTTATTCCGTCTGAGCAGCTGCTCATTTTGAAAACAAGAAGGGCACTTGGTAGAGCTCATACCTCCGCCAAGCCCACATGTAAGTATTATTGGTTCTGGATCCAGGAGAGTATCATCCAGACCAACAACAGCAGTGATTAGTTCCTCTTTTAGGGCAGATTCTATTCAGTGCTGAAATTTTCTGAAAATCTGTTCATTACATAAGGACATACCGAATTGTTCCGAATATAAGACGATTCTGGATATGAGACTACTCCCCTTTCTCAAGTCATATTTTGGAAAAAATAGGGTTTTGATGACAAAATCTTGTTTTAGTCTCTAAAGAATAATAATCATCGCAAAAATTTCTTTGAAAATACTGATAAAACAAACTGAAAGAAAAACCAATATAAAAGATTGCAGGCTGTTGTTTTGCGCCATCTATTGTTGTGAACATGTATTGAGTTTAGACAATAAAACGCGCACACAGGATGACTGTTATTGTTAGAAGCCTAGTCCACGGAAAATACGACGACCCCATTTCTCCGCTGTGACGTGTCTTTAATGGAACGGCGGAGGCGTCAAAGATAAAACAGGGTCACTTGAGCAAAAGGAGAGGAAAGAGTAAACATGCCCGTTGGACGAGAGATGCAAATTTACTGAGATTCCGCAGAGAAGTCACTGTTATGTCAAAGACGCAGATTGCATCGTATGCCTGTTCCGTGGATATGTAAAAAGCGCCGTTGCCATAAACATATCTCCCCAGCGGGCCACAGTACGAAGTAGATTCCCAGTCCGTCGTGGAAACATATACTGGTGTACGTGCGATTAGGTAGTGATTGTTTTTAAATTTCATTTGATTTCATTTGACACACTCTTTTTACTTGAACAAAAGATTGACCGCGATTCCGTACCATGCTTTCTGTTAACGTTCTGACAAAATGTGGCAGCCCTCCATGCTTAGGGTCGGGCGTGTAAAGTCACCGAACAGGCCTTGTGGTGACGTGTCTTAAATGGAACACTGGAGGCGTCATAAATCAGACCGGGTCACTTGAGCAGAAGAAAACAAAGGAGTAAACAAGCCCGATGGATGAGAGGTTCGAATTCTCTTGGATTCTGCTGAGAAGTCGCTTTGACGTCAAAGAGCCAGAGTGCATCGAATGTTCATTTTGTTGCTATAACAACAGCACCGTTGCTATAAACAACTCTGCCCAGGGAGCCGACGGAAGAATGCTGATTCTCAGTCCGTGTCCAATGCTCATGGAAAGATGTCCAGGAGTACGTGCGATTTGGCAGTGATTTTATTTTTATGAAATTAGATTTTAATTGACTCACTCTTTGTTTAAACAAAAAAAAAAATGACCGCGATTCAGTAGCATGCTTTCTGTTTACGTATTGACAAAATGTGCCTGCCCTCCACTTAGCCGTCGGGCTTGTCTTGTGACCAAACAGGCTCTGCTGTGACGTGACTTAAATGGATCAGCGGAGGTTTCAAATTCTCCGGCAGCTACAGGTCTCAAAAAAGTTGGGACACTTGTAAAAAGGGGCTTTAAAAGCATTGAATTTCTAAGAGAATCAGCTGAAAGAACATTTAGCTAGTGATTAAGTTAACTGTCATCTGCTGCGCAACATGATTACTTATAAAAGGGTTGTCATTGAGAGGCTGAGTTTCTCAGAAGTAAAGATGGCCAGAAGCTCTCCCACCTGTGAAGGCTTGCATAAAAAAAATGTTGAATACTTTAAAAACACTGCTCCTCGACGTTAAATTGCAAAGGCATTGAAGGTCTCATCATCTTCAGTACATGACATCATCAAAAGATTCAGAGTAACTGGAAAAATCTCTGCCTGTAAGGGACTAGGCCGAGACCTTTACTGGATGCCCTTTATCTTCGGACCCTCAGATGCCACTGCATCACTCACCGGCATGATATCTTGGGATTCTGCAATAATAGAGAAAGAAAAAACATCACTGATTATACCTAGAACTGCCACAAGGTCATTTTGACCTCCATTAGTCCCAGTGCAAAAGAATGTAAATGGACTATATAGGGGCTGACTATGGAGCTAGTCAGATTGGCAGCTCAAAGCACTTGACAGTAGCCTAATACCTCACGTATGCCCATTTATGCAACACATTCATACACTGACGGCTACGCAAGGCAGTCAACTGCATCTTGGTTGACTGCATTTTGTTACTTTTTGAATGGTGTGCAGGCGCATATATAAGCCAGTTGCTGTCATGACGTCAGAATCAATTTGTTCTCCCATTTTGCATATAGAAATTGTGATTGTCACAGAGCTGTTCTTCTATTCATTTAGTTTATTTAGTAAGCTGGTTAGGATACCAGAAAAAGAAATGGATCAGAGGAAATGGATGAATGTAAGTCAGGCTTTGGCAAAGCTTCAGGACATGAGTTCTTGTGAGTCAGATGGAGAAGAAATATCAGGGCTCAGTGATGCTTCTAGGTCTAGTGAATCCGACTCCGATTTTGAAACTGAATGCGATCGTGAGCCACACGGTAAAGGTATCACAGCTGCTGGGCAAACTAAGCCTTTGATGCCAGGAAGGTCACCAAAACTGGATATTTATTCACGTCATAATGCTTAGGTTTCACAGCATAATTTCAAGTCCAAATACTTTGAAACATTTAAAATTAGCCACAATAGCCAACAAATTGAAGCTTTAAAGCTCTGACCTCTATACTATTTAATCAATGAAGAATCTTAGCAAAACACCATTTATTGTCCTCCGAATTCTGAAAGTACTTTGAAATGCTTTCACTGAGGCAACACCTCACAGCTTAAAAGTATTACAAAGAGTGGTGCATTTTTGTCAATAAAGAGGATGCAGTCATATTTCCACGTCATCCATGCCATGATGAAGGGAGACGCAGTAGCGCAGTGGAGAGCATGGGCTTGACTTGGGATGGAAAGATTCTGTGTTCAAGTCCTTGCCTTAGCCTGTGCAAAGTGTTCTCAGACAAAACTCTTCACTTCCACACTGCCTCACTCTACCCAGTTGTACAAGTGGGTCCCAGCAAAATTGTCAGGGGAACTTGACTGAGAGCAGTGGGAGAACCCGAGTTGGACTAGTGTCCCATCGAGGGGGTTTAGCAATACTCCTATTTGCTTCATGTCACAGAAACTAGGGTTAAACACAGGCCTGATGGGCCTCCAGGCATGACCTCCACGCCTGGTTAGAAATAGTCTTTATTCCGTCTGAGCAGCTGCTCATTTTGAAAACAAGAAGGGCACTTGGTAGAGCTCATACCTCCGCCAAGCCCACATGTAAGTATTATTGGTTCTGGATCCAGGAGAGTATCATCCAGACCAACAACAGCAGTGATTAGTTCCTCTTTTAGGGCAGATTCTATTCAGTGCTGAAATTTTCTGAAAATCTGTTCATTACATAAGGACATACCGAATTGTTCCGAATATAAGACGATTCTGGATATGAGACTACTCCCCTTTCTCAAGTCATATTTTGGAAAAAATAGGGTTTTGATGACAAAATCTTGTTTTAGTCTCTAAAGAATAATAATCATCGCAAAAATTTCTTTGAAAATACTGATAAAACAAACTGAAAGAAAAACCAATATAAAAGATTGCAGGCTGTTGTTTTGCGCCATCTATTGTTGTGAACATGTATTGACTTTAGACAATAAAACGCGCACACAGGATGACTGTTATTGTTAGAAGCCTAGTCCACGGAAAATACGACGACCCCATTTCTCCGCTGTGACGTGTCTTTAATGGAACGGCGGAGGCGTCAAAGATAAAACAGGGTCACTTGAGCAAAAGGAGAGGAAAGAGTAAACATGCCCGTTGGACGAGAGATGCAAATTTACTGAGATTCCGCAGAGAAGTCACTGTTATGTCAAAGACGCAGATTGCATCGTATGCCTGTTCCGTGGATATGTAAAAAGCGCCGTTGCCATAAACATATCTCCCCAGCGGGCCACAGTACGAAGTAGATTCCCAGTCCGTCGTGGAAACATATACTGGTGTACGTGCGATTAGGTAGTGATTGTTTTTAAATTTCATTTGATTTCATTTGACACACTCTTTTTACTTGAACAAAAGATTGACCGCGATTCCGTACCATGCTTTCTGTTAACGTTCTGACAAAATGTGGCAGCCCTCCATGCTTAGGGTCGGGCGTGTAAAGTCACCGAACAGGCCTTGTGGTGACGTGTCTTAAATGGAACACTGGAGGCGTCATAAATCAGACCGGGTCACTTGAGCAGAAGAAAACAAAGGAGTAAACAAGCCCGATGGATGAGAGGTTCGAATTCTCTTGGATTCTGCTGAGAAGTCGCTTTGACGTCAAAGAGCCAGAGTGCATCGAATGTTCATTTTGTTGCTATAACAACAGCACCGTTGCTATAAACAACTCTGCCCAGGGAGCCGACGGAAGAATGCTGATTCTCAGTCCGTGTCCAATGCTCATGGAAAGATGTCCAGGAGTACGTGCGATTTGGCAGTGATTTTATTTTTATGAAATTAGATTTTAATTGACTCACTCTTTGTTTAAACAAAAAAAAAAAAAAAAAATGACCGCGATTCAGTAGCATGCTTTCTGTTTACGTATTGACAAAATGTGCCTGCCCTCCACTTAGCCGTCGGGCTTGTCTTGTGACCAAACAGGCTCTGCTGTGACGTGACTTAAATGGATCAGCGGAGGTTTCAAATTCTCCGGCAGCTACAGGTCTCAAAAAAGTTGGGACACTTGTAAAAAGGGGCTTTAACACTAGAAGCGCCGAAATTTTATCACTACTTGAACTACCATGAACGGTCATTTGGACCGTTAGGTTCAAAGCATTCTAATCCGTCTCTCTGAGTACCTAATTAAGCAATTAATGCATCTTGTATGTTACCATGTATCTTAAAAGAATGAAACAACACCAGCATTACGTTTTAACAAGTTTAATAATACATGTATGAATATTTAGGTAATAGAATTATGTATAATTAACATGAATTAAGCTGCTTTCACACCGGACGCGAAACGAATTTTTCGCAAGACAGGTTACATTCAGATTCAATGCAGAGACGCAAATACGCGTGTTTCGCGCGGATTCGCGTCTTTGCATTAACTTTTGAAAGTGATCTGTCTACGAAAAATTCGTTCGAGTCCAATGTGAAAGGGGGTTTATTGTAAACATTCACAACGATATTTTTGGGTAAAGAAATAATTAAACAATTCAGAACGACAAAAATTAATACACATTCGGATTCAACATTTATATGGAATATCTTATTTATTATGGAATAATTAATCGGAACAATCACACGGATTAGAAAACAATAGGTAGGTGCTGAACTTTTTTTTTTCTGATTACCTTTTTATTTACGCAATGTCCATGTGTCCGAAAGTCGGACAGGGTTTTCATATAACTCCGAGTCCGACAGTCGGATAGTTTCAATATAACTTCGTGTCCGACAGTCGATTATTGTTTTTAATCTCATAAAATCTGCTGAATCTTTTCGATATTAAACGTGAATGTTTTGATCAGAGGGCTCATTTCTTCAAGATGTGTACCGAAAATTTCAATCAAAGACAATCAGAACAACCAATGTGCTCTGCAATCAATTTATTTGGGCAATTTTTATAAATACAATGAAGTCCGTACAATGCCTGTCGGATATTAGGCCTAAATGCAAAATACTCCGTGTCCAACAGCCTAAAAAAAGAGGACGATTAGAACAGATTGATTACGAAGTAAAGAATAAAAAAAAAATTTACAACAAACAAAACAACCAATGAACACTGCAATTTATTTATTTGCGGGCCATCTTGTTTGGACGTTCTGTTTGTTGGTGATATATTTTTATTCTTTATTTCGTTATAAATCTGCTCTCATATCAATAGGCTACTTTTACTTTCTGTTGTCTACCGGACATGGAGTATTTCGCATTTCGTGTCGGACAGTCTTGATCGTACATGCAATATTTAATTCACACTGTCAATGGTCATGGAATTGATTTGCTCACTGGCTACAAGCACTATTTTATCTCTGGTGTGGAAATGAAGCGTGAATCTGTTTGATCCATCTGACTAATTTTCAAAAGAGAGACCGAATAAAAACTGTTGTCTATCTTCAACGAAAGAAAACAGACGAATAAAAAGAAAAGCGGATAGCTATCAATTTGCATTTTGTGAAGGTCGAACACAAACATGGCCAGGCGTAGCATTTAGTCTACTCGTAAATGTCTGCGTAGGTAACCTCCGTTCTCCTGGAGCAATTCCCACAGACGGGTCTGACGCATCTTCAGCAGGTGACGAGCGTCTTAATTTGTGAGCAGCTTCTGCGGACCTGGCACTGCCTCCGTTTTGGTGCCAGTGTCTCCCGCTATTGCTGGCTCAAACTTTTTGCCAGTGCTGCCCAATAAAATAATTCTAGATGGCTCTACTCTACCAACTCCTGACAGTGGCATCGGTTATTGCTAGGCACCCAAAAGATAATTTTTTCGAAAAAAATAAGAGCCGCAAAACTATACGGTCAGTGAGACCGCTAATGGCTGTAATAGGTAGATTTGGTGGTATTTTATGCTTCGTAGGTGTAATCTATTTCAAATCAATTGCACGTTAAAATATTGACACTTTTAGGAAAAGTCAGGGACCCTCAAGGTTGTATTCTTTTATTTTGAAAAGTTATGACGCAAACAAATTTCAAAACGGTCAAAATGACCGTCATGGCAGTTCTAGTGTTAAAAGCATTGAATTTCTAAGAGAATCAGCTGAAAGAACATTTAGCTAGTGATTAAGTTAACTGTCATCTGCTGCGCAACATGATTACTTATAAAAGGGTTGTCATTGAGAGGCTGAGTTTCTCAGAAGTAAAGATGGCCAGAAGCTCTCCCACCTGTGAAGGCTTGCATAAAAAAAATGTTGAATACTTTAAAAACACTGCTCCTCGACGTTAAATTGCAAAGGCATTGAAGGTCTCATCATCTTCAGTACATGACATCATCAAAAGATTCAGAGTAACTGGAAAAATCTCTGCCTGTAAGGGACTAGGCCGAGACCTTTACTGGATGCCCTTTATCTTCGGACCCTCAGATGCCACTGCATCACTCACCGGCATGATATCTTGGGATTCTGCAATAATAGAGAAAGAAAAAACATCACTGATTATACCTAGAACTGCCACAAGGTCATTTTGACCTCCATTAGTCCCAGTGCAAAAGAATGTAAATGGACTATATAGGGGCTGACTATGGAGCTAGTCAGATTGGCAGCTCAAAGCACTTGACAGTAGCCTAATACCTCACGTATGCCCATTTATGCAACACATTCATACACTGACGGCTACGCAAGGCAGTCAACTGCATCTTGGTTGACTGCATTTTGTTACTTTTTGAATGGTGTGCAGGCGCATATATAAGCCAGTTGCTGTCATGACGTCAGAATCAATTTGTTCTCCCATTTTGCATATAGAAATTGTGATTGTCACAGAGCTGTTCTTCTATTCATTTAGTTTATTTAGTAAGCTGGTTAGGATACCAGAAAAAGAAATGGATCAGAGGAAATGGATGAATGTAAGTCAGGCTTTGGCAAAGCTTCTGGACATGAGTTCTTGTGAGTCAGATGGAGAAGAAATATCAGGGCTCAGTGATGCTTCTAGGTCTAGTGAATCCGACTCCGATTTTGAAACTGAATGCGATCGTGAGCCACACGGTAAAGGTATCACAGCTGCTGGGCAAACTAAGCCTTTGATGCCAGGAAGGTCACCAAAACTGGATATTTATTCACGTCATAATGCTTAGGTTTCACAGCATAATTTCAAGTCCAAATACTTTGAAACATTTAAAATTAGCCACAATAGCCAACAAATTGAAGCTTTAAAGCTCTGACCTCTATACTATTTAATCAATGAAGAATCTTAGCAAAACACCATTTATTGTCCTCCGAATTCTGAAAGTACTTTGAAATGCTTTCACTGAGGCAACACCTCACAGCTTAAAAGTATTACAAAGAGTGGTGCATTTTTGTCAATAAAGAGGATGCAGTCATATTTCCACGTCATCCATGCCATGATGAAGGGAGACGCAGTAGCGCAGTGGAGAGCATGGGCTTGACTTGGGATGGAAAGATTCTGTGTTCAAGTCCATTGCCTTAGCCTGTGCAAAGTGTTCTCAGGCAAAACTCTTCACTTCCACACTGCCTCACTCTACCAGGTGTACAAATGGGTTCCAGCAAAATTGTCAGGGAAACTTGACTGAGAGCAGTGGGAGAACCCGAGTTGGACTAGTGTCCCATCGAGGGGGTTTAGCAATACTCCTATTTGCTTCATGTCACAGAAACCAGGGTTAAACACAGGCCTGATGGGCCTCCAGGCATGACCTCCATGCCTGGTTAGAAATAGTCTTTATTCCGTCTGAGCAGCTGCTCATTTTGAAAACAAGAAGGGCACTTGGTAGAGCTCATACCTCCGCCAAGCCCACATGTAAGTATTATTGGTTCTGGATCCAGGAGAGTATCATCCAGACCAACAACAGCAGTGATTAGTTCCTCTTTTAGGGCAGATTCTATTCAGTGCTGAAATTTTCTGAAAATCTGTTCATTACATAAGGACATACCGAATTGTTCCGAATATAAGACGATTCTGGATATGAGACTACTCCCCTTTCTCAAGTCATATTTTGGAAAAAATAGGGTTTTGATGACAAAATCTTGTTTTAGTCTCTAAAGAATAATAATCATCGCAAAAATTTCTTTGAAAATACTGATAAAACAAACTGAAAGAAAAACCAATATAAAAGATTGCAGGCTGTTGTTTTGCGCTATCTATTGTTGTGAACATGTATTGAGTTTAGACAATAAAACGCGCACACAGGATGACTGTTATTGTTAGAAGCCTAGTCCACGGAAAATACGACGACCCCATTTCTCCGCTGTGACGTGTCTTTAATGGAACGGCGGAGGCGTCAAAGATAAAACAGGGTCACTTGAGCAAAAGGAGAGGAAAGAGTAAACATGCCCGTTGGACGAGAGATGCAAATTTACTGAGATTCCGCAGAGAAGTCACTGTTATGTCAAAGACGCAGATTGCATCGTATGCCTGTTCCGTGGATATGTAAAAAGCGCCGTTGCCATAAACATATCTCCCCAGCGGGCCACAGTACGAAGTAGATTCCCAGTCCGTCGTGGAAACATATACTGGTGTACGTGCGATTAGGTAGTGATTGTTTTTAAATTTCATTTGATTTCATTTGACACACTCTTTTTACTTGAACAAAAGATTGACCGCGATTCCGTACCATGCTTTCTGTTAACGTTCTGACAAAATGTGGCAGCCCTCCATGCTTAGGGTCGGGCGTGTAAAGTCACCGAACAGGCCTTGTGGTGACGTGTCTTAAATGGAACACTGGAGGCGTCATAAATCAGACCGGGTCACTTGAGCAGAAGAAAACAAAGGAGTAAACAAGCCCGATGGATGAGAGGTTCGAATTCTCTTGGATTCTGCTGAGAAGTCGCTTTGACGTCAAAGAGCCAGAGTGCATCGAATGTTCATTTTGTTGCTATAACAACAGCACCGTTGCTATAAACAACTCTGCCCAGGGAGCCGACGGAAGAATGCTGATTCTCAGTCCGTGTCCAATGCTCATGGAAAGATGTCCAGGAGTACGTGCGATTTGGCAGTGATTTTATTTTTATGAAATTAGATTTTAATTGACTCACTCTTTGTTTAAACAAAAAAAAAAAAATGACCGCGATTCAGTTGCATGCTTTCTGTTTACGTATTGACAAAATGTGCCTGCCCTCCACTTAGCCGTCGGGCTTGTCTTGTGACCAAACAGGCTCTGCTGTGACGTGACTTAAATGGATCAGCGGAGGTTTCAAATTCTCCGGCAGCTACAGGTCTCAAAAAAGTTGGGACACTTGTAAAAAGGGGCTTTAAAAGCATTGAATTTCTAAGAGAATCAGCTGAAAGAACATTTAGCTAGTAATTAAGTTAACTGTCATCTGCTGCGCAACATGATTACTTATAAAAGGGTTGTCATTGAGAGGCTGAGTTTCTCAGAAGTAAAGATGGCCAGAAGCTCTCCCACCTGTGAAGGCTTGCATAAAAAAAATGTTGAATACTTTAAAAACACTGCTCCTCGACGTTAAATTGCAAAGGCATTGAAGGTCTCATCATCTTCAGTACATGACATCATCAAAAGATTCAGAGTAACTGGAAAAATCTCTGCCTGTAAGGGACTAGGCCGAGACCTTTACTGGATGCCCTTTATCTTCGGACCCTCAGATGCCACTGCATCACTCACCGGCATGATATCTTGGGATTCTGCAATAATAGAGAAAGAAAAAACATCACTGATTATACCTAGAACTGCCACAAGGTCATTTTGACCTCCATTAGTCCCAGTGCAAAAGAATGTAAATGGACTATATAGGGGCTGACTATGGAGCTAGTCAGATTGGCAGCTCAAAGCACTTGACAGTAGCCTAATACCTCACGTATGCCCATTTATGCAACACATTCATACACTGACGGCTACGCAAGGCAGTCAACTGCATCTTGGTTGACTGCATTTTGTTACTTTTTGAATGGTGTGCAGGCGCATATATAAGCCAGTTGCTGTCATGACGTCAGAATCAATTTGTTCTCCCATTTTGCATATAGAAATTGTGATTGTCACAGAGCTGTTCTTCTATTCATTTAGTTTATTTAGTAAGCTGGTTAGGATACCAGAAAAAGAAATGGATCAGAGGAAATGGATGAATGTAAGTCAGGCTTTGGCAAAGCTTCAGGACATGAGTTCTTGTGAGTCAGATGGAGAAGAAATATCAGGGCTCAGTGATGCTTCTAGGTCTAGTGAATCCGACTCCGATTTTGAAACTGAATGCGATCGTGAGCCACACGGTAAAGGTATCACAGCTGCTGGGCAAACTAAGCCTTTGATGCCAGGAAGGTCACCAAATCTGGATATTTATTCACGTCATAATGCTTAGGTTTCACAGCATAATTTCAAGTCCAAATACTTTGAAACATTTAAAATTAGCCACAATAGCCAACAAATTGAAGCTTTAAAGCTCTGACCTCTATACTATTTAATCAATGAAGAATCTTAGCAAAACACCATTTATTGTCCTCCGAATTCTGAAAGTACTTTGAAATGCTTTCACTGAGGCAACACCTCACAGCTTAAAAGTATTACAAAGAGTGGTGCATTTTTGTCAATAAAGAGGATGCAGTCATATTTCCACTTCATCCATGCCATGATGAAGGGAGACGCAGTAGCGCAGTGGAGAGCATGGGCTTGACTTGGGATGGAAAGATTCTGTGTTCAAGTCCATTGCCTTAGCCTGTGCAAAGTGTTCTCAGGCAAAACTCTTCACTTCCACACTGCCTCACTCTACCAGGTGTACAAATGGGTCCCAGCAAAATTGTCAGGGAAACTTGACTGAGAGCAGTGGGAGAACCCGAGTTGGACTAGTGTCCCATCGAGGGGGTTTAGCAATACTCCTATTTGCTTCATGTCACAGAAACCAGGGTTAAACACAGGCCTGATGGGCCTCCAGGCATGACCTCCACGCCTGGTTAGAAATAGTCTTTATTCCGTCTGAGCAGCTGCTCATTTTGAAAACAAGAAGGGCACTTGGTAGAGCTCATACCTCCGCCAAGCCCACATGTAAGTATTATTGGTTCTGGATCCAGGAGAGTATCATCCAGACCAACAACAGCAGTGATTAGTTCCTCTTTTAGGGCAGATTCTATTCAGTGCTGAAATTTTCTGAAAATCTGTTCATTACATAAGGACATACCGAATTGTTCCGAATATAAGACGATTCTGGATATGAGACTACTCCCCTTTCTCAAGTCATATTTTGGAAAAAATAGGGTTTTGATGACAAAATCTTGTTTTAGTCTCTAAAGAATAATAATCATCGCAAAAATTTCTTTGAAAATACTGATAAAACAAACTGAAAGAAAAACCAATATAAAAGATTGCAGGCTGTTGTTTTGCGCCATCTATTGTTGTGAACATGTATTGAGTTTAGACAATAAAACGCGCACACAGGATGACTGTTATTGTTAGAAGCCTAGTCCACGGAAAATACGACGACCCCATTTCTCCGCTGTGACGTGTCTTTAATGGAACGGCGGAGGCGTCAAAGATAAAACAGGGTCACTTGAGCAAAAGGAGAGGAAAGAGTAAACATGCCCGTTGGACGAGAGATGCAAATTTACTGAGATTCCGCAGAGAAGTCACTGTTATGTCAAAGACGCAGATTGCATCGTATGCCTGTTCCGTGGATATGTAAAAAGCGCCGTTGCCATAAACATATCTCCCCAGCGGGCCACAGTACGAAGTAGATTCCCAGTCCGTCGTGGAAACATATACTGGTGTACGTGCGATTAGGTAGTGATTGTTTTTAAATTTCATTTGATTTCATTTGACACACTCTTTTTACTTGAACAAAAGATTGACCGCGATTCCGTACCATGCTTTCTGTTAACGTTCTGACAAAATGTGGCAGCCCTCCATGCTTAGGGTCGGGCGTGTAAAGTCACCGAACAGGCCTTGTGGTGACGTGTCTTAAATGGAACACTGGAGGCGTCATAAATCAGACCGGGTCACTTGAGCAGAAGAAAACAAAGGAGTAAACAAGCCCGATGGATGAGAGGTTCGAATTCTCTTGGATTCTGCTGAGAAGTCGCTTTGACGTCAAAGAGCCAGAGTGCATCGAATGTTCATTTTGTTGCTATAACAACAGCACCGTTGCTATAAACAACTCTGCCCAGGGAGCCGACGGAAGAATGCTGATTCTCAGTCCGTGTCCAATGCTCATGGAAAGATGTCCAGGAGTACGTGCGATTTGGCAGTGATTTTATTTTTATGAAATTAGATTTTAATTGACTCACTCTTTGTTTAAACAAAAAAAAAAAAATGACCGCGATTCAGTTGCATGCTTTCTGTTTACGTATTGACAAAATGTGCCTGCCCTCCACTTAGCCGTCGGGCTTGTCTTGTGACCAAACAGGCTCTGCTGTGACGTGACTTAAATGGATCAGCGGAGGTTTCAAATTCTCCGGCAGCTACAGGTCTCAAAAAAGTTGGGACACTTGTAAAAAGGGGCTTTAAAAGCATTGAATTTCTAAGAGAATCAGCTGAAAGAACATTTAGCTAGTAATTAAGTTAACTGTCATCTGCTGCGCAACATGATTACTTATAAAAGGGTTGTCATTGAGAGGCTGAGTTTCTCAGAAGTAAAGATGGCCAGAAGCTCTCCCACCTGTGAAGGCTTGCATAAAAAAAATGTTGAATACTTTAAAAACACTGCTCCTCGACGTTAAATTGCAAAGGCATTGAAGGTCTCATCATCTTCAGTACATGACATCATCAAAAGATTCAGAGTAACTGGAAAAATCTCTGCCTGTAAGGGACTAGGCCGAGACCTTTACTGGATGCCCTTTATCTTCGGACCCTCAGATGCCACTGCATCACTCACCGGCATGATATCTTGGGATTCTGCAATAATAGAGAAAGAAAAAACATCACTGATTATACCTAGAACTGCCACAAGGTCATTTTGACCTCCATTAGTCCCAGTGCAAAAGAATGTAAATGGACTGTATAGGGGCTGACTATGGAGCTAGTCAGATTGGCAGCTCAAAGCACTTGACAGTAGCCTAATACCTCACGTATGCCCATTTATGCAACACATTCATACACTGACGGCTACGCAAGGCAGTCAACTGCATCTTGGTTGACTGCATTTTGTTACTTTTTGAATGGTGTGCAGGCGCATATATAAGCCAGTTGCTGTCATGACGTCAGAATCAATTTGTTCTCCCATTTTGCATATAGAAATTGTGATTGTCACAGAGCTGTTCTTCTATTCATTTAGTTTATTTAGTAAGCTGGTTAGGATACCAGAAAAAGAAATGGATCAGAGGAAATGGATGAATGTAAGTCAGGCTTTGGCAAAGCTTCAGGACATGAGTTCTTGTGAGTCAGATGGAGAAGAAATATCAGGGCTCAGTGATGCTTCTAGGTCTAGTGAATCCGACTCCGATTTTGAAACTGAATGCGATCGTGAGCCACACGGTAAAGGTATCACAGCTGCTGGGCAAACTAAGCCTTTGATGCCAGGAAGGTCACCAAAACTGGATATTTATTCACGTCATAATGCTTAGGTTTCACAGCATAATTTCAAGTCCAAATACTTTGAAACATTTAAAATTAGCCACAATAGCCAACAAATTGAAGCTTTAAAGCTCTGACCTCTATACTATTTAATCAATGAAGAATCTTAGCAAAACACCATTTATTGTCCTCCGAATTCTGAAAGTACTTTGAAATGCTTTCACTGAGGCAACACCTCACAGCTTAAAAGTATTACAAAGAGTGGTGCATTTTTGTCAATAAAGAGGATGCAGTCATATTTCCACTTCATCCATGCCATGATGAAGGGAGACGCAGTAGCGCAGTGGAGAGCATGGGCTTGACTTGGGATGGAAAGATTCTGTGTTCAAGTCCTTGCCTTAGCCTGTGCAAAGTGTTCTCAGACAAAACTCTTCACTTCCACACTGCCTCACTCTACCCAGTTGTACAAGTGGGTCCCAGCAAAATTGTCAGGGGAACTTGACTGAGAGCAGTGGGAGAACCCGAGTTGGACTAGTGTCCCATCGAGGGGGTTTAGCAATACTCCTATTTGCTTCATGTCACAGAAACTAGGGTTAAACACAGGCCTGATGGGCCTCCAGGCATGACCTCCACGCCTGGTTAGAAATAGTCTTTATTCCGTCTGAGCAGCTGCTCATTTTGAAAACAAGAAGGGCACTTGGTAGAGCTCATACCTCCGCCAAGCCCACATGTAAGTATTATTGGTTCTGGATCCAGGAGAGTATCATCCAGACCAACAACAGCAGTGATTAGTTCCTCTTTTAGGGCAGATTCTATTCAGTGCTGAAATTTTCTGAAAATCTGTTCATTACATAAGGACATACCGAATTGTTCCGAATATAAGACGATTCTGGATATGAGACTACTCCCCTTTCTCAAGTCATATTTTGGAAAAAATAGGGTTTTGATGACAAAATCTTGTTTTAGTCTCTAAAGAATAATAATCATCGCAAAAATTTCTTTGAAAATACTGATAAAACAAACTGAAAGAAAAACCAATATAAAAGATTGCAGGCTGTTGTTTTGCGCCATCTATTGTTGTGAACATGTATTGACTTTAGACAATAAAACGCGCACACAGGATGACTGTTATTGTTAGAAGCCTAGTCCACGGAAAATACGACGACCCCATTTCTCCGCTGTGACGTGTCTTTAATGGAACGGCGGAGGCGTCAAAGATAAAACAGGGTCACTTGAGCAAAAGGAGAGGAAAGAGTAAACATGCCCGTTGGACGAGAGATGCAAATTTACTGAGATTCCGCAGAGAAGTCACTGTTATGTCAAAGACGCAGATTGCATCGTATGCCTGTTCCGTGGATATGTAAAAAGCGCCGTTGCCATAAACATATCTCCCCAGCGGGCCACAGTACGAAGTAGATTCCCAGTCCGTCGTGGAAACATATACTGGTGTACGTGCGATTAGGTAGTGATTGTTTTTAAATTTCATTTGATTTCATTTGACACACTCTTTTTACTTGAACAAAAGATTGACCGCGATTCCGTACCATGCTTTCTGTTAACGTTCTGACAAAATGTGGCAGCCCTCCATGCTTAGGGTCGGGCGTGTAAAGTCACCGAACAGGCCTTGTGGTGACGTGTCTTAAATGGAACACTGGAGGCGTCATAAATCAGACCGGGTCACTTGAGCAGAAGAAAACAAAGGAGTAAACAAGCCCGATGGATGAGAGGTTCGAATTCTCTTGGATTCTGCTGAGAAGTCGCTTTGACGTCAAAGAGCCAGAGTGCATCGAATGTTCATTTTGTTGCTATAACAACAGCACCGTTGCTATAAACAACTCTGCCCAGGGAGCCGACGGAAGAATGCTGATTCTCAGTCCGTGTCCAATGCTCATGGAAAGATGTCCAGGAGTACGTGCGATTTGGCAGTGATTTTATTTTTATGAAATTAGATTTTAATTGACTCACTCTTTGTTTAAACAAAAAAAAAAATGACCGCGATTCAGTAGCATGCTTTCTGTTTACGTATTGACAAAATGTGCCTGCCCTCCACTTAGCCGTCGGGCTTGTCTTGTGACCAAACAGGCTCTGCTGTGACGTGACTTAAATGGATCAGCGGAGGTTTCAAATTCTCCGGCAGCTACAGGTCTCAAAAAAGTTGGGACACTTGTAAAAAGGGGCTTTAAAAGCATTGAATTTCTAAGAGAATCAGCTGAAAGAACATTTAGCTAGTGATTAAGTTAACTGTCATCTGCTGCGCAACATGATTACTTATAAAAGGGTTGTCATTGAGAGGCTGAGTTTCTCAGAAGTAAAGATGGCCAGAAGCTCTCCCACCTGTGAAGGCTTGCATAAAAAAAATGTTGAATACTTTAAAAACACTGCTCCTCGACGTTAAATTGCAAAGGCATTGAAGGTCTCATCATCTTCAGTACATGACATCATCAAAAGATTCAGAGTAACTGGAAAAATCTCTGCCTGTAAGGGACTAGGCCGAGACCTTTACTGGATGCCCTTTATCTTCGGACCCTCAGATGCCACTGCATCACTCACCGGCATGATATCTTGGGATTCTGCAATAATAGAGAAAGAAAAAACATCACTGATTATACCTAGAACTGCCACAAGGTCATTTTGACCTCCATTAGTCCCAGTGCAAAAGAATGTAAATGGACTATATAGGGGCTGACTATGGAGCTAGTCAGATTGGCAGCTCAAAGCACTTGACAGTAGCCTAATACCTCACGTATGCCCATTTATGCAACACATTCATACACTGACGGCTACGCAAGGCAGTCAACTGCATCTTGGTTGACTGCATTTTGTTACTTTTTGAATGGTGTGCAGGCGCATATATAAGCCAGTTGCTGTCATGACGTCAGAATCAATTTGTTCTCCCATTTTGCATATAGAAATTGTGATTGTCACAGAGCTGTTCTTCTATTCATTTAGTTTATTTAGTAAGCTGGTTAGGATACCAGAAAAAGAAATGGATCAGAGGAAATGGATGAATGTAAGTCAGGCTTTGGCAAAGCTTCAGGACATGAGTTCTTGTGAGTCAGATGGAGAAGAAATATCAGGGCTCAGTGATGCTTCTAGGTCTAGTGAATCCGACTCCGATTTTGAAACTGAATGCGATCGTGAGCCACACGGTAAAGGTATCACAGCTGCTGGGCAAACTAAGCCTTTGATGCCAGGAAGGTCACCAAAACTGGATATTTATTCACGTCATAATGCTTAGGTTTCACAGCATAATTTCAAGTCCAAATACTTTGAAACATTTAAAATTAGCCACAATAGCCAACAAATTGAAGCTTTAAAGCTCTGACCTCTATACTATTTAATCAATGAAGAATCTTAGCAAAACACCATTTATTGTCCTCCGAATTCTGAAAGTACTTTGAAATGCTTTCACTGAGGCAACACCTCACAGCTTAAAAGTATTACAAAGAGTGGTGCATTTTTGTCAATAAAGAGGATGCAGTCATATTTCCACGTCATCCATGCCATGATGAAGGGAGACGCAGTAGCGCAGTGGAGAGCATGGGCTTGACTTGGGATGGAAAGATTCTGTGTTCAAGTCCTTGCCTTAGCCTGTGCAAAGTGTTCTCAGACAAAACTCTTCACTTCCACACTGCCTCACTCTACCCAGTTGTACAAGTGGGTCCCAGCAAAATTGTCAGGGGAACTTGACTGAGAGCAGTGGGAGAACCCGAGTTGGACTAGTGTCCCATCGAGGGGGTTTAGCAATACTCCTATTTGCTTCATGTCACAGAAACTAGGGTTAAACACAGGCCTGATGGGCCTCCAGGCATGACCTCCACGCCTGGTTAGAAATAGTCTTTATTCCGTCTGAGCAGCTGCTCATTTTGAAAACAAGAAGGGCACTTGGTAGAGCTCATACCTCCGCCAAGCCCACATGTAAGTATTATTGGTTCTGGATCCAGGAGAGTATCATCCAGACCAACAACAGCAGTGATTAGTTCCTCTTTTAGGGCAGATTCTATTCAGTGCTGAAATTTTCTGAAAATCTGTTCATTACATAAGGACATACCGAATTGTTCCGAATATAAGACGATTCTGGATATGAGACTACTCCCCTTTCTCAAGTCATATTTTGGAAAAAATAGGGTTTTGATGACAAAATCTTGTTTTAGTCTCTAAAGAATAATAATCATCGCAAAAATTTCTTTGAAAATACTGATAAAACAAACTGAAAGAAAAACCAATATAAAAGATTGCAGGCTGTTGTTTTGCGCCATCTATTGTTGTGAACATGTATTGACTTTAGACAATAAAACGCGCACACAGGATGACTGTTATTGTTAGAAGCCTAGTCCACGGAAAATACGACGACCCCATTTCTCCGCTGTGACGTGTCTTTAATGGAACGGCGGAGGCGTCAAAGATAAAACAGGGTCACTTGAGCAAAAGGAGAGGAAAGAGTAAACATGCCCGTTGGACGAGAGATGCAAATTTACTGAGATTCCGCAGAGAAGTCACTGTTATGTCAAAGACGCAGATTGCATCGTATGCCTGTTCCGTGGATATGTAAAAAGCGCCGTTGCCATAAACATATCTCCCCAGCGGGCCACAGTACGAAGTAGATTCCCAGTCCGTCGTGGAAACATATACTGGTGTACGTGCGATTAGGTAGTGATTGTTTTTAAATTTCATTTGATTTCATTTGACACACTCTTTTTACTTGAACAAAAGATTGACCGCGATTCCGTACCATGCTTTCTGTTAACGTTCTGACAAAATGTGGCAGCCCTCCATGCTTAGGGTCGGGCGTGTAAAGTCACCGAACAGGCCTTGTGGTGACGTGTCTTAAATGGAACACTGGAGGCGTCATAAATCAGACCGGGTCACTTGAGCAGAAGAAAACAAAGGAGTAAACAAGCCCGATGGATGAGAGGTTCGAATTCTCTTGGATTCTGCTGAGAAGTCGCTTTGACGTCAAAGAGCCAGAGTGCATCGAATGTTCATTTTGTTGCTATAACAACAGCACCGTTGCTATAAACAACTCTGCCCAGGGAGCCGACGGAAGAATGCTGATTCTCAGTCCGTGTCCAATGCTCATGGAAAGATGTCCAGGAGTACGTGCGATTTGGCAGTGATTTTATTTTTATGAAATTAGATTTTAATTGACTCACTCTTTGTTTAAACAAAAAAAAAATGACCGCGATTCAGTAGCATGCTTTCTGTTTACGTATTGACAAAATGTGCCTGCCCTCCACTTAGCCGTCGGGCTTGTCTTGTGACCAAACAGGCTCTGCTGTGACGTGACTTAAATGGATCAGCGGAGGTTTCAAATTCTCCGGCAGCTACAGGTCTCAAAAAAGTTGGGACACTTGTAAAAAGGGGCTTTAAAAGCATTGAATTTCTAAGAGAATCAGCTGAAAGAACATTTAGCTAGTGATTAAGTTAACTGTCATCTGCTGCGCAACATGATTACTTATAAAAGGGTTGTCATTGAGAGGCTGAGTTTCTCAGAAGTAAAGATGGCCAGAAGCTCTCCCACCTGTGAAGGCTTGCATAAAAAAAATGTTGAATACTTTAAAAACACTGCTCCTCGACGTTAAATTGCAAAGGCATTGAAGGTCTCATCATCTTCAGTACATGACATCATCAAAAGATTCAGAGTAACTGGAAAAATCTCTGCCTGTAAGGGACTAGGCCGAGACCTTTACTGGATGCCCTTTATCTTCGGACCCTCAGATGCCACTGCATCACTCACCGGCATGATATCTTGGGATTCTGCAATAATAGAGAAAGAAAAAACATCACTGATTATACCTAGAACTGCCACAAGGTCATTTTGACCTCCATTAGTCCCAGTGCAAAAGAATGTAAATGGACTATATAGGGGCTGACTATGGAGCTAGTCAGATTGGCAGCTCAAAGCACTTGACAGTAGCCTAATACCTCACGTATGCCCATTTATGCAACACATTCATACACTGACGGCTACGCAAGGCAGTCAACTGCATCTTGGTTGACTGCATTTTGTTACTTTTTGAATGGTGTGCAGGCGCATATATAAGCCAGTTGCTGTCATGACGTCAGAATCAATTTGTTCTCCCATTTTGCATATAGAAATTGTGATTGTCACAGAGCTGTTCTTCTATTCATTTAGTTTATTTAGTAAGCTGGTTAGGATACCAGAAAAAGAAATGGATCAGAGGAAATGGATGAATGTAAGTCAGGCTTTGGCAAAGCTTCAGGACATGAGTTCTTGTGAGTCAGATGGAGAAGAAATATCAGGGCTCAGTGATGCTTCTAGGTCTAGTGAATCCGACTCCGATTTTGAAACTGAATGCGATCGTGAGCCACACGGTAAAGGTATCACAGCTGCTGGGCAAACTAAGCCTTTGATGCCAGGAAGGTCACCAAAACTGGATATTTATTCACGTCATAATGCTTAGGTTTCACAGCATAATTTCAAGTCCAAATACTTTGAAACATTTAAAATTAGCCACAATAGCCAACAAATTGAAGCTTTAAAGCTCTGACCTCTATACTATTTAATCAATGAAGAATCTTAGCAAAACACCATTTATTGTCCTCCGAATTCTGAAAGTACTTTGAAATGCTTTCACTGAGGCAACACCTCACAGCTTAAAAGTATTACAAAGAGTGGTGCATTTTTGTCAATAAAGAGGATGCAGTCATATTTCCACGTCATCCATGCCATGATGAAGGGAGACGCAGTAGCGCAGTGGAGAGCATGGGCTTGACTTGGGATGGAAAGATTCTGTGTTCAAGTCCTTGCCTTAGCCTGTGCAAAGTGTTCTCAGACAAAACTCTTCACTTCCACACTGCCTCACTCTACCCAGTTGTACAAGTGGGTCCCAGCAAAATTGTCAGGGGAACTTGACTGAGAGCAGTGGGAGAACCCGAGTTGGACTAGTGTCCCATCGAGGGGGTTTAGCAATACTCCTATTTGCTTCATGTCACAGAAACTAGGGTTAAACACAGGCCTGATGGGCCTCCAGGCATGACCTCCACGCCTGGTTAGAAATAGTCTTTATTCCGTCTGAGCAGCTGCTCATTTTGAAAACAAGAAGGGCACTTGGTAGAGCTCATACCTCCGCCAAGCCCACATGTAAGTATTATTGGTTCTGGATCCAGGAGAGTATCATCCAGACCAACAACAGCAGTGATTAGTTCCTCTTTTAGGGCAGATTCTATTCAGTGCTGAAATTTTCTGAAAATCTGTTCATTACATAAGGACATACCGAATTGTTCCGAATATAAGACGATTCTGGATATGAGACTACTCCCCTTTCTCAAGTCATATTTTGGAAAAAATAGGGTTTTGATGACAAAATCTTGTTTTAGTCTCTAAAGAATAATAATCATCGCAAAAATTTCTTTGAAAATACTGATAAAACAAACTGAAAGAAAAACCAATATAAAAGATTGCAGGCTGTTGTTTTGCGCCATCTATTGTTGTGAACATGTATTGACTTTAGACAATAAAACGCGCACACAGGATGACTGTTATTGTTAGAAGCCTAGTCCACGGAAAATACGACGACCCCATTTCTCCGCTGTGACGTGTCTTTAATGGAACGGCGGAGGCGTCAAAGATAAAACAGGGTCACTTGAGCAAAAGGAGAGGAAAGAGTAAACATGCCCGTTGGACGAGAGATGCAAATTTACTGAGATTCCGCAGAGAAGTCACTGTTATGTCAAAGACGCAGATTGCATCGTATGCCTGTTCCGTGGATATGTAAAAAGCGCCGTTGCCATAAACATATCTCCCCAGCGGGCCACAGTACGAAGTAGATTCCCAGTCCGTCGTGGAAACATATACTGGTGTACGTGCGATTAGGTAGTGATTGTTTTTAAATTTCATTTGATTTCATTTGACACACTCTTTTTACTTGAACAAAAGATTGACCGCGATTCCGTACCATGCTTTCTGTTAACGTTCTGACAAAATGTGGCAGCCCTCCATGCTTAGGGTCGGGCGTGTAAAGTCACCGAACAGGCCTTGTGGTGACGTGTCTTAAATGGAACACTGGAGGCGTCATAAATCAGACCGGGTCACTTGAGCAGAAGAAAACAAAGGAGTAAACAAGCCCGATGGATGAGAGGTTCGAATTCTCTTGGATTCTGCTGAGAAGTCGCTTTGACGTCAAAGAGCCAGAGTGCATCGAATGTTCATTTTGTTGCTATAACAACAGCACCGTTGCTATAAACAACTCTGCCCAGGGAGCCGACGGAAGAATGCTGATTCTCAGTCCGTGTCCAATGCTCATGGAAAGATGTCCAGGAGTACGTGCGATTTGGCAGTGATTTTATTTTTATGAAATTAGATTTTAATTGACTCACTCTTTGTTTAAACAAAAAAAAAAAAAAAATGACCGCGATTCAGTAGCATGCTTTCTGTTTACGTATTGACAAAATGTGCCTGCCCTCCACTTAGCCGTCGGGCTTGTCTTGTGACCAAACAGGCTCTGCTGTGACGTGACTTAAATGGATCAGCGGAGGTTTCAAATTCTCCGGCAGCTACAGGTCTCAAAAAAGTTGGGACACTTGTAAAAAGGGGCTTTAAAAGCATTGAATTTCTAAGAGAATCAGCTGAAAGAACATTTAGCTAGTAATTAAGTTAACTGTTATCTGCTGCGCAACATGATTACTTATAAAAGGGTTGTCATTGAGAGGCTGAGTTTCTCAGAAGTAAAGATGGCCAGAAGCTCTCCCACCTGTGAAGGCTTGCATAAAAAAAATGTTGAATACTTTAAAAACACTGCTCCTCGACGTTAAATTGCAAAGGCATTGAAGGTCTCATCATCTTCAGTACATGACATCATCAAAAGATTCAGAGTAACTGGAAAAATCTCTGCCTGTAAGGGACTAGGCCGAGACCTTTACTGGATGCCCTTTATCTTCGGACCCTCAGATGCCACTGCATCACTCACCGGCATGATATCTTGGGATTCTGCAATAATAGAGAAAGAAAAAACATCACTGATTATACCTAGAACTGCCACAAGGTCATTTTGACCTCCATTAGTCCCAGTGCAAAAGAATGTAAATGGACTATATAGGGGCTGACTATGGAGCTAGTCAGATTGGCAGCTCAAAGCACTTGACAGTAGCCTAATACCTCACGTATGCCCATTTATGCAACACATTCATACACTGACGGCTACGCAAGGCAGTCAACTGCATCTTGGTTGACTGCATTTTGTTACTTTTTGAATGGTGTGCAGGCGCATATATAAGCCAGTTGCTGTCATGACGTCAGAATCAATTTGTTCTCCCATTTTGCATATAGAAATTGTGATTGTCACAGAGCTGTTCTTCTATTCATTTAGTTTATTTAGTAAGCTGGTTAGGATACCAGAAAAAGAAATGGATCAGAGGAAATGGATGAATGTAAGTCAGGCTTTGGCAAAGCTTCTGGACATGAGTTCTTGTGAGTCAGATGGAGAAGAAATATCAGGGCTCAGTGATGCTTCTAGGTCTAGTGAATCCGACTCCGATTTTGAAACTGAATGCGATCGTGAGCCACACGGTAAAGGTATCACAGCTGCTGGGCAAACTAAGCCTTTGATGCCAGGAAGGTCACCAAAACTGGATATTTATTCACGTCATAATGCTTAGGTTTCACAGCATAATTTCAAGTCCAAATACTTTGAAACATTTAAAATTAGCCACAATAGCCAACAAATTGAAGCTTTAAAGCTCTGACCTCTATACTATTTAATCAATGAAGAATCTTAGCAAAACACCATTTATTGTCCTCCGAATTCTGAAAGTACTTTGAAATGCTTTCACTGAGGCAACACCTCACAGCTTAAAAGTATTACAAAGAGTGGTGCATTTTTGTCAATAAAGAGGATGCAGTCATATTTCCACGTCATCCATGCCATGATGAAGGGAGACGCAGTAGCGCAGTGGAGAGCATGGGCTTGACTTGGGATGGAAAGATTCTGTGTTCAAGTCCATTGCCTTAGCCTGTGCAAAGTGTTCTCAGGCAAAACTCTTCACTTCCACACTGCCTCACTCTACCAGGTGTACAAATGGGTTCCAGCAAAATTGTCAGGGAAACTTGACTGAGAGCAGTGGGAGAACACGAGTTGGACTAGTGTCCCATCGAGGGGGTTTAGCAATACTCCTATTTGCTTCATGTCACAGAAACCAGGGTTAAACACAGGCCTGATGGGCCTCCAGGCATGACCTCCATGCCTGGTTAGAAATAGTCTTTATTCCGTCTGAGCAGCTGCTCATTTTGAAAACAAGAAGGGCACTTGGTAGAGCTCATACCTCCGCCAAGCCCACATGTAAGTATTATTGGTTCTGGATCCAGGAGAGTATCATCCAGACCAACAACAGCAGTGATTAGTTCCTCTTTTAGGGCAGATTCTATTCAGTGCTGAAATTTTCTGAAAATCTGTTCATTACATAAGGACATACCGAATTGTTCCGAATATAAGACGATTCTGGATATGAGACTACTCCCCTTTCTCAAGTCATATTTTGGAAAAAATAGGGTTTTGATGACAAAATCTTGTTTTAGTCTCTAAAGAATGATAATCATCGCAAAAATTTCTTTGAAAATACTGATAAAACAAACTGAAAGAAAAACCAATATAAAAGATTGCAGGCTGTTGTTTTGCGCCATCTATTGTTGTGAACATGTATTGAGTTTAGACAATAAAACGCGCACACAGGATGACTGTTATTGTTAGAAGCCTAGTCCACGGAAAATACGACGACCCCATTTCTCCGCTGTGACGTGTCTTTAATGGAACGGCGGAGGCGTCAAAGATAAAACAGGGTCACTTGAGCAAAAGGAGAGGAAAGAGTAAACATGCCCGTTGGACGAGAGATGCAAATTTACTGAGATTCCGCAGAGAAGTCACTGTTATGTCAAAGACGCAGATTGCATCGTATGCCTGTTCCGTGGATATGTAAAAAGCGCCGTTGCCATAAACATATCTCCCCAGCGGGCCACAGTACGAAGTAGATTCCCAGTCCGTCGTGGAAACATATACTGGTGTACGTGCGATTAGGTAGTGATTGTTTTTAAATTTCATTTGATTTCATTTGACACACTCTTTTTACTTGAACAAAAGATTGACCGCGATTCCGTACCATGCTTTCTGTTAACGTTCTGACAAAATGTGGCAGCCCTCCATGCTTAGGGTCGGGCGTGTAAAGTCACCGAACAGGCCTTGTGGTGACGTGTCTTAAATGGAACACTGGAGGCGTCATAAATCAGACCGGGTCACTTGAGCAGAAGAAAACAAAGGAGTAAACAAGCCCGATGGATGAGAGGTTCGAATTCTCTTGGATTCTGCTGAGAAGTCGCTTTGACGTCAAAGAGCCAGAGTGCATCGAATGTTCATTTTGTTGCTATAACAACAGCACCGTTGCTATAAACAACTCTGCCCAGGGAGCCGACGGAAGAATGCTGATTCTCAGTCCGTGTCCAATGCTCATGGAAAGATGTCCAGGAGTACGTGCGATTTGGCAGTGATTTTATTTTTATGAAATTAGATTTTAATTGACTCACTCTTTGTTTAAACAAAAAAAAAAAAAATGACCGCGATTCAGTTGCATGCTTTCTGTTTACGTATTGACAAAATGTGCCTGCCCTCCACTTAGCCGTCGGGCTTGTCTTGTGACCAAACAGGCTCTGCTGTGACGTGACTTAAATGGATCAGCGGAGGTTTCAAATTCTCCGGCAGCTACAGGTCTCAAAAAAGTTGGGACACTTGTAAAAAGGGGCTTTAAAAGCATTGAATTTCTAAGAGAATCAGCTGAAAGAACATTTAGCTAGTGATTAAGTTAACTGTCATCTGCTGCGCAACATGATTACTTATAGAAGGGTTGTCATTGAGAGGCTGAGTTTCTCAGAAGTAAAGATGGCCAGAAGCTCTCCCACCTGTGAAGGCTTGCATAAAAAAAATGTTGAATACTTTAAAAACACTGCTCCTCGACGTTAAATTGCAAAGGCATTGAAGGTCTCATCATCTTCAGTACATGACATCATCAAAAGATTCAGAGTAACTGGAAAAATCTCTGCCTGTAAGGGACTAGGCCGAGACCTTTACTGGATGCCCTTTATCTTCGGACCCTCAGATGCCACTGCATCACTCACCGGCATGATATCTTGGGATTCTGCAATAATAGAGAAAGAAAAAACATCACTGATTATACCTAGAACTGCCACAAGGTCATTTTGACCTCCATTAGTCCCAGTGCAAAAGAATGTAAATGGACTATATAGGGGCTGACTATGGAGCTAGTCAGATTGGCAGCTCAAAGCACTTGACAGTAGCCTAATACCTCACGTATGCCCATTTATGCAACACATTCATACACTGACGGCTACGCAAGGCAGTCAACTGCATCTTGGTTGACTGCATTTTGTTACTTTTTGAATGGTGTGCAGGCGCATATATAAGCCAGTTGCTGTCATGACGTCAGAATCAATTTGTTCTCCCATTTTGCATATAGAAATTGTGATTGTCACAGAGCTGTTCTTCTATTCATTTAGTTTATTTAGTAAGCTGGTTAGGATACCAGAAAAAGAAATGGATCAGAGGAAATGGATGAATGTAAGTCAGGCTTTGGCAAAGCTTCTGGACATGAGTTCTTGTGAGTCAGATGGAGAAGAAATATCAGGGCTCAGTGATGCTTCTAGGTCTAGTGAATCCGACTCCGATTTTGAAACTGAATGCGATCGTGAGCCACACGGTAAAGGTATCACAGCTGCTGGGCAAACTAAGCCTTTGATGCCAGGAAGGTCACCAAAACTGGATATTTATTCACGTCATAATGCTTAGGTTTCACAGCATAATTTCAAGTCCAAATACTTTGAAACATTTAAAATTAGCCACAATAGCCAACAAATTGAAGCTTTAAAGCTCTGACCTCTATACTATTTAATCAATGAAGAATCTTAGCAAAACACCATTTATTGTCCTCCGAATTCAGAAAGTACTTTGAAATGCTTTCACTGAGGCAACACCTCACAGCTTAAAAGTATTACAAAGAGTGGTGCATTTTTGTCAATAAAGAGGATGCAGTCATATTTTCTCGTCATCCATGCCATGATGAAGGGAGACGCAGTAGCGCAGTGGAGAGCATGGGCTTGACTTGGGATGGAAAGATTCTGTGTTCAAGTCCATTGCCTTAGCCTGTGCAAAGTGTTCTCAGGCAAAACTCTTCACTTCCACACTGCCTCACTCTACCAGGTGTACAAATGGGTCCCAGCAAAATTGTCAGGGAAACTTGACTGAGAGCAGTGGGAGAACCCAAGTTGGACTAGTGTCCCATCGAGGGGGTTTAGCAATACTCCTATTTGCTTCATGTCACAGAAACCAGGGTTAAACACAGGCCTGATGGGCCTCCAGGCATGACCTCCATGCCTGGTTAGAAATAGTCTTTATTCCGTCTGAGCAGCTGCTCATTTTGAAAACAAGAAGGGCACTTGGTAGAGCTCATACCTCCGCCAAGCCCACATGTAAGTATTATTGGTTCTGGATCCAGGAGAGTATCATCCAGACCAACAACAGCAGTGATTAGTTCCTCTTTTAGGGCAGATTTTATTCAGTGCTGAAATTTTCTGAAAATCTGTTCATTACATAAGGACATACCGAATTGTTCCGAATATAAGACGATTCTGGATATGAGACTACTCCCCTTTCTCAAGTCATATTTTGGAAAAAATAGGGTTTTGATGACAAAATCTTGTTTTAGTCTCTAAAGAATAATAATCATCGCAAAAATTTCTTTGAAAATACTGATAAAACAAACTGAAAGAAAAACCATTATAAAAGATTGCAGACTGTTGTTTTGCGCCATCTATTGTTGTGAACATGTATTGAGTTTAGACAATAAAACGCGCACACAGGATGACTGTTATTGTTAGAAGCCTAGTCCACGGAAAATACGACGACCCCATTTCTCCGCTGTGACGTGTCTTTAATGGAACGGCGGAGGCGTCAAAGATAAAACAGGGTCACTTGAGCAAAAGGAGAGGAAAGAGTAAACATGCCCGTTGGACGAGAGATGCAAATTTACTGAGATTCCGCAGAGAAGTCACTGTTATGTCAAAGACGCAGATTGCATCGTATGCCTGTTCCGTGGATATGTAAAAAGCGCCGTTGCCATAAACATATCTCCCCAGCGGGCCACAGTACGAAGTAGATTCCCAGTCCGTCGTGGAAACATATACTGGTGTACGTGCGATTAGGTAGTGATTGTTTTTAAATTTCATTTGATTTCATTTGACACACTCTTTTTACTTGAACAAAAGATTGACCGCGATTCCGTACCATGCTTTCTGTTAACGTTCTGACAAAATGTGGCAGCCCTCCATGCTTAGGGTCGGGCGTGTAAAGTCACCGAACAGGCCTTGTGGTGACGTGTCTTAAATGGAACACTGGAGGCGTCATAAATCAGACCGGGTCACTTGAGCAGAAGAAAACAAAGGAGTAAACAAGCCCGATGGATGAGAGGTTCGAATTCTCTTGGATTCTGCTGAGAAGTCGCTTTGACGTCAAAGAGCCAGAGTGCATCGAATGTTCATTTTGTTGCTATAACAACAGCACCGTTGCTATAAACAACTCTGCCCAGGGAGCCGACGGAAGAATGCTGATTCTCAGTCCGTGTCCAATGCTCATGGAAAGATGTCCAGGAGTACGTGCGATTTGGCAGTGATTTTATTTTTATGAAATTAGATTTTAATTGACTCACTCTTTGTTTAAACAAAAAAAAAATGACCGCGATTCAGTAGCATGCTTTCTGTTTACGTATTGACAAAATGTGCCTGCCCTCCACTTAGCCGTCGGGCTTGTCTTGTGACCAAACAGGCTCTGCTGTGACGTGACTTAAATGGATCAGCGGAGGTTTCAAATTCTCCGGCAGCTACAGGTCTCAAAAAAGTTGGGACACTTGTAAAAAGGGGCTTTAAAAGCATTGAATTTCTAAGAGAATCAGCTGAAAGAACATTTAGCTAGTGATTAAGTTAACTGTCATCTGCTGCGCAACATGATTACTTATAAAAGGGTTGTCATTGAGAGGCTGAGTTTCTCAGAAGTAAAGATGGCCAGAAGCTCTCCCACCTGTGAAGGCTTGCATAAAAAAAATGTTGAATACTTTAAAAACACTGCTCCTCGACGTTAAATTGCAAAGGCATTGAAGGTCTCATCATCTTCAGTACATGACATCATCAAAAGATTCAGAGTAACTGGAAAAATCTCTGCCTGTAAGGGACTAGGCCAAGACCTTTACTGGATGCCCTTTATCTTCGGACCCTCAGATGCCACTGCATCACTCACCGGCATGATATCTTGGGATTCTGCAATAATAGAGAAAGAAAAAACATCACTGATTATACCTAGAACTGCCACAAGGTCATTTTGACCTCCATTAGTCCCAGTGCAAAAGAATGTAAATGGACTATATAGGGGCTGACTATGGAGCTAGTCAGATTGGCAGCTCAAAGCACTTGACAGTAGCCTAATACCTCACGTATGCCCATTTATGCAACACATTCATACACTGACGGCTACGCAAGGCAGTCAACTGCATCTTGGTTGACTGCATTTTGTTACTTTTTGAATGGTGTGCAGGCGCATATATAAGCCAGTTGCTGTCATGACGTCAGAATCAATTTGTTCTCCCATTTTGCATATAGAAATTGTGATTGTCACAGAGCTGTTCTTCTATTCATTTAGTTTATTTAGTAAGCTGGTTAGGATACCAGAAAAAGAAATGGATCAGAGGAAATGGATGAATGTAAGTCAGGCTTTGGCAAAGCTTCAGGACATGAGTTCTTGTGAGTCAGATGGAGAAGAAATATCAGGGCTCAGTGATGCTTCTAGGTCTAGTGAATCCGACTCCGATTTTGAAACAGAATGCGATCGTGAGCCACACGGTAAAGGTATCACAGCTGCTGGGCAAACTAAGCCTTTGATGCCAGGAAGGTCACCAAAACTGGATATTTATTCACGTCATAATGCTTAGGTTTCACAGCATAATTTCAAGTCCAAATACTTTGAAACATTTAAAATTAGCCACAATAGCCAACAAATTGAAGCTTTAAAGCTCTGACCTCTATACTATTTAATCAATGAAGAATCTTAGCAAAACACCATTTATTGTCCTCCGAATTCTGAAAGTACTTTGAAATGCTTTCACTGAGGCAACACCTCACAGCTTAAAAGTATTACAAAGAGTGGTGCATTTTTGTCAATAAAGAGGATGCAGTCATATTTCCACTTCATCCATGCCATGATGAAGGGAGACGCAGTAGCGCAGTGGAGAGCATGGGCTTGACTTGGGATGGAAAGATTCTGTGTTCAAGTCCTTGCCTTAGCCTGTGCAAAGTGTTCTCAGACAAAACTCTTCACTTCCACACTGCCTCACTCTACCCAGGTGTACAAGTGGGTCCCAGCAAAATTGTCAGGGAAACTTGACTGAGAGCAGTGGGAGAACCCGAGTTGGACTAGTGTCCCATCGAGGGGGTTTAGCAATACTCCTATTTGCTTCATGTCACAGAAACTAGGGTTAAACACAGGCCTGATGGGCCTCCAGGCATGACCTCCACGCCTGGTTAGAAATAGTCTTTATTCCGTCTGAGCAGCTGCTCATTTTGAAAACAAGAAGGGCACTTGGTAGAGCTCATACCTCCGCCAAGCCCACATGTAAGTATTATTGGTTCTGGATCCAGGAGAGTATCATCCAGACCAACAACAGCAGTGATTAGTTCCTCTTTTAGGGCAGATTCTATTCAGTGCTGAAATTTTCTGAAAATCTGTTCATTACATAAGGACATACCGAATTGTTCCGAATATAAGATGATTCTGGATATGAGACTACTCCCCTTTCTCAAGTCATATTTTGGAAAAAATAGGGTTTTGATGACAAAATCTTGTTTTAGTCTCTAAAGAATAATAATCATCGCAAAAATTTCTTTGAAAATACTGATAAAACAAACTGAAAGAAAAACCAATATAAAAGATTGCAGGCTGTTGTTTTGCGCCATCTATTGTTGTGAACATGTATTGAGTTTAGACTCTAAAACGCGCACACAGGATGACTGTCATTGTTAGAAGCCTAGTCCACGGAAAATACGACGACCCCATTTCTCCGCTGTGACGTGTCTTTAATGGAACGGCGGAGGCGTCAAAGATAAAACAGGGTCACTTGAGCAAAAGGAGAGGAAAGAGTAAACATGCCCGTTGGACGAGAGATGCTAATTTACTGAGATTCCGCAGAGAAGTCAGTGTTATGTCAAAGACGCAGATTGCATCGTATGCCTGTTCCGTGGATATGTAAAAAGCGCCGTTGCCATAAACATATCTCCCCAGCGGGCCACAGTACGAAGTAGATTCCCAGTCCGTCGTGGAAACATATACTGGTGTACGTGCGATTAGGTAGTGATTGTTTTTAAATTTCATTTGATTTCATTTGACACACTCTTTTTACTTGAACAAAAGATTGACCGCGATTCCGTACCATGCTTTCTGTTAACGTTCTGACAAAATGTGGCAGCCCTCCATGCTTAGGGTCGGGCGTGTAAAGTCACCGAACAGGCCTTGTGGTGACGTGTCTTAAATGGAACACTGGAGGCGTCATAAATCAGACCGGGTCACTTGAGCAGAAGAAAACAAAGGAGTAAACAAGCCCGATGGATGAGAGGTTCGAATTCTCTTGGATTCTGCTGAGAAGTCGCTTTGACGTCAAAGAGCCAGAGTGCATCGAATGTTCATTTTGTTGCTATAACAACAGCACCGTTGCTATAAACAACTCTGCCCAGGGAGCCGACGGAAGAATGCTGATTCTCAGTCCGTGTCCAATGCTCATGGAAAGATGTCCAGGAGTACGTGCGATTTGGCAGTGATTTTATTTTTATGAAATTAGATTTTAATTGATCACTCTTTGTTTAAACAAAAAAAAATGACCGCGATTCAGTTGCATGCTTTCTGTTTACGTATTGACAAAATGTGCCTGCCCTCCACTTAGCCGTCGGGCTTGTCTTGTGACCAAACAGGATCTGCTGTGACGTGACTTAAATGGATCAGCGGAGGTTTCAAATTCTCCGGCAGCTACAAGTCTCAGAGAAGTCACTGTTATGTCAAAGACGCAGATTGCATCGTATGCCTGTTCCGTGGATATGTAAAAAGCGCCGTTGCCATAAACATATCTCCCCAGCGGGCCACAGTACGAAGTAGATTCCCAGTCCGTCGTGGAAACATATACTGGTGTACGTGCGATTAGGTAGTGATTGTTTTTAAATTTCATTTGATTTCATTTGACACACTCTTTTTACTTGAACAAAAGATTGACCGCGATTCCGTACCATGCTTTCTGTTAACGTTCTGACAAAATGTGGCAGCCCTCCATGCTTTGGGTCGGGCGTGTAAAGTCACCGAACAGGCCTTGTGGTGACGTGTCTTAAATGGAACACTGGAGGCGTCATAAATCAGACCGGGTCACTTGAGCAGAAGAAAACAAAGGAGTAAACAAGCCCGATGGATGAGAGGTTCGAATTCTCTTGGATTCTGCTGAGAAGTCGCTTTGACGTCAAAGAGCCAGAGTGCATCGAATGTTCATTTTGTTGCTATAACAACAGCACCGTTGCTATAAACAACTCTGCCCAGGGAGCCGACGGAAGAATGCTGATTCTCAGTCCGTGTCCAATGCTCATGGAAAGATGTCCAGGAGTACGTGCGATTTGGCAGTGATTTTATTTTTATGAAAATAGATTTTAATTGACTCACTCTTTGTTTAAACAAAAAAAAAAAAAAATGACCGCGATTCAGTTGCATGCTTTCTGTTTACGTATTGACAAAATGTGCCTGCCCTCCACTTAGCCGTCGGGCTTGTCTTGTGACCAAACAGGCTCTGCTGTGACGTGACTTAAATGGATCAGCGGAGGTTTCAAATTCTCCGGCAGCTACAGGTCTCAAAAAAGTTGGGACACTTGTAAAAAGGGGCTTTAAAAGCATTGAATTTCTAAGAGAATCAGCTGAAAGAACATTTAGCTAGTAATTAAGTTAACTGTCATCTGCTGCGCAACATGATTACTTATAAAAGGGTTGTCATTGAGAGGCTGAGTTTCTCAGAAGTAAAGATGGCCAGAAGCTCTCCCACCTGTGAAGGCTTGCATAAAAAAAATGTTGAATACTTTAAAAACACTGCTCCTCGACGTTAAATTGCAAAGGCATTGAAGGTCTCATCATCTTCAGTACATGACATCATCAAAAGATTCAGAGTAACTGGAAAAATCTCTGCCTGTAAGGGACTAGGCCGAGACCTTTACTGGATGCCCTTTATCTTCGGACCCTCAGATGCCACTGCATCACTCACCGGCATGATATCTTGGGATTCTGCAATAATAGAGAAAGAAAAAACATCACTGATTATACCTAGAACTGCCACAAGGTCATTTTGACCTCCATTAGTCCCAGTGCAAAAGAATGTAAATGGACTATATAGGGGCTGACTATGGAGCTAGTCAGATTGGCAGCTCAAAGCACTTGACAGTAGCCTAATACCTCACGTATGCCCATTTATGCAACACATTCATACACTGACGGCTACGCAAGGCAGTCAACTGCATCTTGGTTGACTGCATTTTGTTACTTTTTGAATGGTGTGCAGGCGCATATATAAGCCAGTTGCTGTCATGACGTCAGAATCAATTTGTTCTCCCATTTTGCAGGTAGAAATTGTGATTGTCACAGAGCTGTTCTTCTATTCATTTAGTTTATTTAGTAAGCTGGTTAGGATACCAGAAAAAGAAATGGATCAGAGGAAATGGATGAATGTAAGTCAGGCTTTGGCAAAGCTTCTGGACATGAGTTCTTGTGAGTCAGATGGAGAAGAAATATCAGGGCTCAGTGATGCTTCTAGGTCTAGTGAATCCGACTCCGATTTTGAAACTGAATGCGATCGTGAGCCACACGGTAAAGGTATCACAGCTGCTGGGCAAACTAAGCCTTTGATGCCAGGAAGGTCACCAAAACTGGATATTTATTCACGTCATAATGCTTAGGTTTCACAGCATAATTTCAAGTCCAAATACTTTGAAACATTTAAAATTAGCCACAATAGCCAACAAATTGAAGCTTTAAAGCTCTGACCTCTATACTATTTAATCAATGAAGAATCTTAGCAAAACACCATTTATTGTCCTCCGAATTCAGAAAGTACTTTGAAATGCTTTCACTGAGGCAACACCTCACAGCTTAAAAGTATTACAAAGAGTGGTGCATTTTTGTCAATAAAGAGGATGCAGTCATATTTTCTCGTCATCCATGCCATGATGAAGGGAGACGCAGTAGCGCAGTGGAGAGCATGGGCTTGACTTGGGATGGAAAGATTCTGTGTTCAAGTCCATTGCCTTAGCCTGTGCAAAGTGTTCTCAGGCAAAACTCTTCACTTCCACACTGCCTCACTCTACCAGGTGTACAAATGGGTCCCAGCAAAATTGTCAGGGAAACTTGACTGAGAGCAGTGGGAGAACCCGAGTTGGACTAGTGTCCCATCGAGGGGGTTTAGCAATACTCCTATTTGCTTCATGTCACAGAAACCAGGGTTAAACACAGGCCTGATGGGCCTCCAGGCATGACCTCCACGCCTGGTTAGAAATAGTCTTTATTCCGTCTGAGCAGCTGCTCATTTTGAAAACAAGAAGGGCACTTGGTAGAGCTCATACCTCCGCCAAGCCCACATGTAAGTATTATTGGTTCTGGATCCAGGAGAGTATCATCCAGACCAACAACAGCAGTGATTAGTTCCTCTTTTAGGGCAGATTCTATTCAGTGCTGAAATTTTCTGAAAATCTGTTCATTACATAAGGACATACCGAATTGTTCCGAATATAAGACGATTCTGGATATGAGACTACTCCCCTTTCTCAAGTCATATTTTGGAAAAAATAGGGTTTTGATGACAAAATCTTGTTTTAGTCACTAAAGAATAATAATCATCGCAAAAATTTCTTTGAAAATACTGATAAAACAAACTGAAAGAAAAACCAATATAAAAGATTGCAGGCTGTTGTTTTGCACCATCTATTGTTGTGAACATGTATTGAGTTTAGACAATAAAACGCGCACACAGGATGACTGTTATTGTTAGAAGCCTAGTCCACGGAAAATACGACGACCCCATTTCTCCGCTGTGACGTGTCTTTAATGGAACGGCGGAGGCGTCAAAGATAAAACAGGGTCACTTGAGCAAAAGGAGAGGAAAGAGTAAACATGCCCGTTGGACGAGAGATGCAAATTTACTGAGATTCCGCAGAGAAGTCACTGTTATGTCAAAGACGCAGATTGCATCGTATGCCTGTTCCGTGGATATGTAAAAAGCGCCGTTGCCATAAACATATCTCCCCAGCGGGCCACAGTACGAAGTAGATTCCCAGTCCGTCGTGGAAACATATACTGGTGTACGTGCGATTAGGTAGTGATTGTTTTTAAATTTCATTTGATTTCATTTGACACACTCTTTTTACTTGAACAAAAGATTGACCGCGATTCCGTACCATGCTTTCTGTTAACGTTCTGACAAAATGTGGCAGCCCTCCATGCTTAGGGTCGGGCGTATAAAGTCACCGAACAGGCCTTGTGGTGACGTGTCTTAAATGGAACACTGGAGGCGTCATAAATCAGACCGGGTCACTTGAGCAGAAGAAAACAAAGGAGTAAACAAGCCCGATGGATGAGAGGTTCGAATTCTCTTGGATTCTGCTGAGAAGTCGCTTTGACGTCAAAGAGCCAGAGTGCATCGAATGTTCATTTTGTTGCTATAACAACAGCACCGTTGCTATAAACAACTCTGCCCAGGGAGCCGACGGAAGAATGCTGATTCTCAGTCCGTGTCCAATGCTCATGGAAAGATGTCCAGGAGTACGTGCGATTTGGCAGTGATTTTATTTTTATGAAATTAGATTTTAATTGACTCACTCTTTGTTTAAACAAAAAAAAAAAATGACCGCGATTCAGTTGCATGCTTTCTGTTTACGTATTGACAAAATGTGCCTGCCCTCCACTTAGCCGTCGGGCTTGTCTTGTGACCAAACAGGCTCTGCTGTGACGTGACTTAAATGGATCAGCGGAGGTTTCAAATTCTCCGGCAGCTACAGGTCTCAAAAAAGTTGGGACACTTGTAAAAAGGGGCTTTAAAAGCATTGAATTTCTAAGAGAATCAGCTGAAAGAACATTTAGCTAGTAATTCAGTTAACTGTCATCTGCTGCGCAACATGATTACTTATAAAAGGGTTGTCGTTGAGAGGCTGAGTTTCTCAGAAGTAAAGATGGCCAGAAGCTCTCCCACCTGTGAAGGCTTGCATAAAAAAAATGTTGAATACTTTAAAAATACTGCTCCTCGACGTTAAATTGCAAAGGCATTGAAGGTCTCATCATCTTCAGTACATGACATCATCAAAAGATTCAGAGTAACTGGAAAAATCTCTGCCTGTAAGGGACTAGGCCGAGACCTTTACTGGATGCCCTTTATCTTCGGACCCTCAGATGCCACTGCATCACTCACCGGCATGATATCTTGGGATTCTGCAATAATAGAGAAAGAAAAAACATCACTGATTATACCTAGAACTGCCACAAGGTCATTTTGACCTCCATTAGTCCCAGTGCAAAAGAATGTAAATGGACTATATAGGGGCTGACTAAGGAGCTAGTCAGATTGGCAGCTCAAAGCACTTGACAGTAGCCTAATACCTCACGTATGCCCATTTATGCAACACATTCATACACTGACGGCTACGCAAGGCAGTCAACTGCATCTTGGTTGACTGCATTTTGTTACTTTTTGAATGGTGTGCAGGCGCATATATAAGCCAGTTGCTGTCATGACGTCAGAATCAATTTGTTCTCCCATTTTGCATATAGAAATTGTGATTGTCACAGAGCTGTTCTTCTATTCATTTAGTTTATTTAGTAAGCTGGTTAGGATACCAGAAAAAGAAATGGATCAGAGGAAATGGATGAATGTAAGTCAGGCTTTGGCAAAGCTTCAGGACATGAGTTCTTGTGAGTCAGATGGAGAAGAAATATCAGGGCTCAGTGATGCTTCTAGGTCTAGTGAATCCGACTCCGATTTTGAAACTGAATGCGATCGTGAGCCACACGGTAAAGGTATCACAGCTGCTGGGCAAACTAAGCCTTTGATGCCAGGAAGGTCACCAAAACTGGATATTTATTCACGTCATAATGCTTAGGTTTCACAGCATAATTTCAAGTCCAAATACTTTGAAACATTTAAAATTAGCCACAATAGCCAACAAATTGAAGCTTTAAAGCTCTGACCTCTATACTATTTAATCAATGAAGAATCTTAGCAAAACACCATTTATTGTCCTCCGAATTCTGAAAGTACTTTGAAATGCTTTCACTGAGGCAACACCTCACAGCTTAAAAGTATTACAAAGAGTGGTGCATTTTTGTCAATAAAGAGGATGCAGTCATATTTCCACGTCATCCATGCCATGATGAAGGGAGACGCAGTAGCGCAGTGGAGAGCATGGGCTTGACTTGGGATGGAAAGATTCTGTGTTCAAGTCCATTGCCTTAGCCTGTGCAAAGTGTTCTCAGGCAAAACTCTTCACTTCCACACTGCCTCACTCTACCAGGTGTACAAATGGGTCCCAGCAAAATTGTCAGGGAAACTTGACTGAGAGCAGTGGGAGAACCCGAGTTGGACTAGTGTCCCATCGAGGGGGTTTAGCAATACTCCTATTTGCTTCATGTCACAGAAACCAGGGTTAAACACAGGCCTGATGGGCCTCCAGGCATGACCTCCATGCCTGGTTAGAAATAGTCTTTATTCCGTCTGAGCAGCTGCTCATTTTGAAAACAAGAAGGGCACTTGGTAGAGCTCATACCTCCGCCAAGCCCACATGTAAGTATTATTGGTTCTGGATCCAGGAGAGTATCATCCAGACCAACAACAGCAGTGATTAGTTCCTCTTTTAGGGCAGATTCTATTCAGTGCTGAAATTTTCTGAAAATCTGTTCATTACATAAGGACATACCGAATTGTTCCGAATATAAGACGATTCTGGATATGAGACTACTCCCCTTTCTCAAGTCATATTTTGGAAAAAATAGGGTTTTGATGACAAAATCTTGTTTTAGTCTCTAAAGAATAATAATCATCGCAAAAATTTCTTTGAAAATACTGATAAAACAAACTGAAAGAAAAACCAATATAAAAGATTGCAGGCTGTTGTTTTGCGCCATCTATTGTTGTGAACATGTATTGAGTTTAGACAATAAAACGAGCACACAGGATGACTGTTATTGTTAGAAGCCTAGTCCACGGAAAATACGACGACCCCATTTCTCCGCTGTGACGTGTCTTTAATGGAACGGCGGAGGCGTCAAAGATAAAACAGGGTCACTTGAGCAAAAGGAGAGGAAAGAGTAAACATGCCCGTTGGACGAGAGATGCAAATTTACTGAGATTCCGCAGAGAAGTCACTGTTATGTCAAAGACGCAGATTGCATCGTATGCCTGTTCCGTGGATATGTAAAAAGCGCCGTTGCCATAAACATATCTCCCCAGCGGGCCTCAGTACGAAGTAGATTCCCAGTCCGTCGTGGAAACATATACTGGTGTACGTGCGATTAGGTAGTGATTGTTTTTAAATTTCATTTGATTTCATTTGACACACTCTTTTTACTTGAACAAAAGATTGACCGCGATTCCGTACCATGCTTTCTGTTAACGTTCTGACAAAATGTGGCAGCCCTCCATGCTTAGGGTCGGGCGTGTAAAGTCACCGAACAGGCTTTGTGGTGACGTGTCTTAAATGGAACACTGGAGGCGTCATAAATCAGACCGGGTCACTTGAGCAGAAGAAAACAAAGGAGTAAACAAGCCCGATGGATGAGAGGTTCGAATTCTCTTGGATTCTGCTGAGAAGTCGCTTTGACGTCAAAGAGCCAGAGTGCATCGAATGTTCATTTTGTTGCTATAACAACAGCACCGTTGCTATAAACAACTCTGCCCAGGGAGCCGACGGAAGAATGCTGATTCTCAGTCCGTGTCCAATGCTCATGGAAAGATGTCCAGGAGTACGTGCGATTTGGCAGTGATTTTATTTTTATGAAATTAGATTTTAATTGACTCACTCTTTGTTTAAACAAAAAAAAAAAATGACCGCGATTCAGTTGCATGCTTTCTGTTTACGTATTGACAAAATGTGCCTGCCCTCCACTTAGCCGTCGGGCTTGTCTTGTGACCAAACAGGCTCTGCTGTGACGTGACTTAAATGGATCAGCGGAGGTTTCAAATTCTCCGGCAGCTACAGGTCTCAAAAAAGTTGGGACACTTGTAAAAAGGGGCTTTAAAAGCATTGAATTTCTAAGAGAATCAGCTGAAAGAACATTTAGCTAGTAATTAAGTTAACTGTCATCTGCTGCGCAACATGATTACTTATAAAAGGGTTGTCATTGAGAGGCTGAGTTTCTCAGAAGTAAAGATGGCCAGAAGCTCTCCCACCTGTGAAGGCTTGCATAAAAAAAATGTTGAATACTTTAAAAACACTGCTCCTCGACGTTAAATTGCAAAGGCATTGAAGGTCTCATCATCTTCAGTACATGACATCATCAAAAGATTCAGAGTTACTGGAAAAAACTCTGCCTGTAAGGGACTAGGCCGAGACCTTTACTGGATGCCCTTTATCTTCGGACCCTCAGATGCCACTGCATCACTCACCGGCATGATATCTTGGGATTCTGCAATAATAGAGAAAGAAAAAACATCACTGATTATACCTAGAACTGCCACAAGGTCATTTTGACCTCCATTAGTCCCAGTGCAAAAGAATGTAAATGGACTATATAGGGGCTGACTATGGAGCTAGTCAGATTGGCAGCTCAAAGCACTTGACAGTAGCCTAATACCTCACGTATGCCCATTTATGCAACACATTCATACACTGACGGCTACGCAAGGCAGTCAACTGCATCTTGGTTGACTGCATTTTGTTACTTTTTGAATGGTGTGCAGGCGCATATATAAGCCAGTTGCTGTCATGACGTCAGAATCAATTTGTTCTCCCATTTTGCATATAGAAATTGTGATTGTCACAGAGCTGTTCTTCTATTCATTTAGTTTATTTAGTAAGCTGGTTAGGATACCAGAAACAGAAATGGATCAGAGGAAATGGATGAATGTAAGTCAGGCTTTGGCAAAGCTTCAGGACATGAGTTCTTGTGAGTCAGATGGAGAAGAAATATCAGGGCTCAGTGATGCTTCTAGGTCTAGTGAATCCGACTCCGATTTTGAAACTGAATGCGATCGTGAGCCACACGGTAAAGGTATCACAGCTGCTGGGCAAACTAAGCCTTTGATGCCAGGAAGGTCACCAAAACTGGATATTTATTCACGTCATAATGCTTAGGTTTCACAGCATAATTTCAAGTCCAAATACTTTGAAACATTTAAAATTAGCCACAATAGCCAACAAATTGAAGCTTTAAAGCTCTGACCTCTATACTATTTAATCAATGAAGAATCTTAGCAAAACACCATTTATTGTCCTCCGAATTCAGAAAGTACTTTGAAATGCTTTCACTGAGGCAACACCTCACAGCTTAAAAGTATTACAAAGAGTGGTGCATTTTTGTCAATAAAGAGGATGCAGTCATATTTTCTCGTCATCCATGCCATGATGAAGGGAGACGCAGTAGCGCAGTGGAGAGCATGGGCTTGACTTGGGATGGAAAGATTCTGTGTTCAAGTCCATTGCCTTAGCCTGTGCAAAGTGTTCTCAGGCAAAACTCTTCACTTCCACACTGCCTCACTCTACCAGGTGTACAAATGGGTCCCAGCAAAATTGTCAGGGAAACTTGACTGAGAGCAGTGGGAGAACCCGAGTTGGACTAGTGTCCCATCGAGGGGGTTTAGCAATACTCCTATTTGCTTCATGTCACAGAAACCAGGGTTAAACACAGGCCTGATGGGCCTCCAGGCATGACCTCCACGCCTGGTTAGAAATAGTCTTTATTCCGTCTGAGCAGCTGCTCATTTTGAAAACAAGAAGGGCACTTGGTAGAGCTCATACCTCCGCCAAGCCCACATGTAAGTATTATTGGTTCTGGATCCAGGAGAGTATCATCCAGACCAACAACAGCAGTGATTAGTTCCTCTTTTAGGGCAGATTCTATTCAGTGCTGAAATTTTCTGAAAATCTGTTCATTACATAAGGACATACCGAATTGTTCCGAATATAAGACGATTCTGGATATGAGACTACTCCCCTTTCTCAAGTCATATTTTGGAAAAAATAGGGTTTTGATGACAAAATCTTGTTTTAGTCTCTAAAGAATAATAATCATCGCAAAAATTTCTTTGAAAATACTGATAAAACAAACTGAAAGAAAAACCAATATAAAAGATTGCAGGCTGTTGTTTTGCACCATCTATTGTTGTGAACATGTATTGAGTTTAGACAATAAAACGCGCACACAGGATGACTGTTATTGTTAGAAGCCTAGTCCACGGAAAATACGACGACCCCATTTCTCCGCTGTGACGTGTCTTTAATGGAACGGCGGAGGCGTCAAAGATAAAACAGGGTCACTTGAGCAAAAGGAGAGGAAAGAGTAAACATGCCCGTTGGACGAGAGATGCTAATTTACTGAGATTCCGCAGAGAAGTCACTGTTATGTCAAAGACGCAGACTGCATCGTATGCCTGTTCCGTGGATATGTAAAAAGCGCCGTTGCCATAAACATATCTCCCCAGCGGGCCACAATACGAAGTAGATTCCCAGTCCGTCGTGGAAACATATACTGGTGTACGTGCGATTAGGTAGTGATTGTTTTTAAATTTCATTTGATTTCATTTGACACACTCTTTTTACTTGAACAAAAGATTGACCGCGATTCCGTACCATGCTTTCTGTTAACGTTCTGACAAAATGTGGCAGCCCTCCATGCTTAGGGTCGGGCGTATAAAGTCACCGAACAGGCCTTGTGGTGACGTGTCTTAAATGGAACACTGGAGGCGTCATAAATCAGACCGGGTCACTTGAGCAGAAGAAAACAAAGGAGTAAACAAGCCCGATGGATGAGAGGTTCGAATTCTCTTGGATTCTGCTGAGAAGTCGCTTTGACGTCAAAGAGCCAGAGTGCATCGAATGTTCATTTTGTTGCTATAACAACAGCACCGTTGCTATAAACAACTCTGCCCAGGGAGCCGACGGAAGAATGCTGATTCTCAGTCCGTGTCCAATGCTCATGGAAAGATGTCCAGGAGTACGTGCGATTTGGCAGTGATTTTATTTTTATGAAATTAGATTTTAATTGACTCACTCTTTGTTTAAACAAAAAAAAAAAATGACCGCGATTCAGTTGCATGCTTTCTGTTTACGTATTGACAAAATGTGCCTGCCCTCCACTTAGCCGTCGGGCTTGTCTTGTGACCAAACAGGCTCTGCTGTGACGTGACTTAAATGGATCAGCGGAGGTTTCAAATTCTCCGGCAGCTACAGGTCTCAAAAAAGTTGGGACACTTGTAAAAAGGGGCTTTAAAAGCATTGAATTTCTAAGAGAATCAGCTGAAAGAACATTTAGCTAGTAATTCAGTTAACTGTCATCTGCTGCGCAACATGATTACTTATAAAAGGGTTGTCATTGAGAGGCTGAGTTTCTCAGAAGTAAAGATGGCCAGAAGCTCTCCCACCTGTGAAGGCTTGCATAAAAAAAATGTTGAATACTTTAAAAATACTGCTCCTCGACGTTAAATTGCAAAGGCATTGAAGGTCTCATCATCTTCAGTACATGACATCATCAAAAGATTCAGAGTAACTGGAAAAATCTCTGCCTGTAAGGGACTAGGCCGAGACCTTTACTGGATGCCCTTTATCTTCGGACCCTCAGATGCCACTGCATCACTCACCGGCATGATATCTTGGGATTCTGCAATAATAGAGAAAGAAAAAACATCACTGATTATACCTAGAACTGCCACAAGGTCATTTTGACCTCCATTAGTCCCAGTGCAAAAGAATGTAAATGGACTATATAGGGGCTGACTATGGAGCTAGTCAGATTGGCAGCTCAAAGCACTTGACAGTAGCCTAATACCTCACGTATGCCCATTTATGCAACACATTCATACACTGACGGCTACGCAAGGCAGTCAACAGCATCTTGGTTGACTGCATTTTGTTACTTTTTGAATGGTGTGCAGGCGCATATATAAGCCAGTTGCTGTCATGACGTCAGAATCAATTTGTTCTCCCATTTTGCATATAGAAATTGTGATTGTCACAGAGCTGTTCTTCTATTCATTTAGTTTATTTAGTAAGCTGGTTAGGATACCAGAAAAAGAAATGGATCAGAGGAAATGGATGAATGTAAGTCAGGCTTTGGCAAAGCTTCAGGACATGAGTTCTTGTGAGTCAGATGGAGAAGAAATATCAGGGCTCAGTGATGCTTCTAGGTCTAGTGAATCCGACTCCGATTTTGAAACTGAATGCGATCATGAGCCACACGGTAAAGGTATCACAGCTGCTGGGCAAACTAAGCCTTTGATGCCAGGAAGGTCACCAAAACTGGATATTTATTCACGTCATAATGCTTAGGTTTCACAGCATAATTTCAAGTCCAAATACTTTGAAACATTTAAAATTAGCCACAATAGCCAACAAATTGAAGCTTTAAAGCTCTGACCTCTATACTATTTAATCAATGAAGAATCTTAGCAAAACACCATTTATTGTCCTCCGAATTCTGAAAGTACTTTGAAATGCTTTCACTGAGGCAACACCTCACAGCTTAAAAGTATTACAAAGAGTGGTGCATTTTTGTCAATAAAGAGGATGCAGTCATATTTCCACGTCATCCATGCCATGATGAAGGGAGACGCAGTAGCGCAGTGGAGAGCATGGGCTTGACTTGGGATGGAAAGATTCTGTGTTCAAGTCCATTGCCTTAGCCTGTGCAAAGTGTTCTCAGGCAAAACTCTTCACTTCCACACTGCCTCACTCTACCAGGTGTACAAATGGGTCCCAGCAAAATTGTCAGGGAAACTTGACTGAGAGCAGTGGGAGAACCCGAGTTGGACTAGTGTCCCATCGAGGGGGTTTAGCAATACTCCTATTTGCTTCATGTCACAGAAACCAGGGTTAAACACAGGCCTGATGGGCCTCCAGGCATGACCTCCATGCCTGGTTAGAAATAGTCTTTATTCCGTCTGAGCAGCTGCTCATTTTGAAAACAAGAAGGGCACTTGGTAGAGCTCATACCTCCGCCAAGCCCACATGTAAGTATTATTGGTTCTGGATCCAGGAGAGTATCATCCAGACCAACAACAGCAGTGATTAGTTCCTCTTTTAGGGCAGATTCTATTCAGTGCTGAAATTTTCTGAAAATCTGTTCATTACATAAGGACATACCGAATTGTTCCGAATATAAGACGATTCTGGATATGAGACTACTCCCCTTTCTCAAGTCATATTTTGGAAAAAATAGGGTTTTGATGACAAAATCTTGTTTTAGTCTCTAAAGAATAATAATCATCGCAAAAATTTCTTTGAAAATACTGATAAAACAAACTGAAAGAAAAACCAATATAAAAGATTGCAGGCTGTTGTTTTGCGCCATCTATTGTTGTGAACATGTATTGAGTTTAGACAATAAAACGCGCACACAGGATGACTGTTATTGTTAGAAGCCTAGTCCACGGAAAATACGACGACCCCATTTCTCCGCTGTGACGTGTCTTTAATGGAACGGCGGAGGCGTCAAAGATAAAACAGGGTCACTTGAGCAAAAGGAGAGGAAAGAGTAAACATGCCCGTTGGACGAGAGATGCAAATTTACTGAGATTCCGCAGAGAAGTCACTGTTATGTCAAAGACGCAGATTGCATCGTATGCCTGTTCCGTGGATATGTAAAAAGCGCCGTTGCCATAAACATATCTCCCCAGCGGGCCTCAGTACGAAGTAGATTCCCAGTCCGTCGTGGAAACATATACTGGTGTACGTGCGATTAGGTAGTGATTGTTTTTAAATTTCATTTGATTTCATTTGACACACTCTTTTTACTTGAACAAAAGATTGACTGCGATTCCGTACCATGCTTTCTGTTAACGTTCTGACAAAATGTGGCAGCCCTCCATGCTTAGGGTCGGGCGTGTAAAGTCACCGAACAGGCCTTGTGGTGACGTGTCTTAAATGGAACACTGGAGGCGTCATAAATCAGACCGGGTCACTTGAGCAGAAGAAAACAAAGGAGTAAACAAGCCCGATGGATGAGAGGTTCGAATTCTCTTGGATTCTGCTGAGAAGTCGCTTTGACGTCAAAGAGCCAGAGTGCATCGAATGTTCATTTTGTTGCTATAACAACAGCACCGTTGCTATAAACAACTCTGCCCAGGGAGCCGACGGAAGAATGCTGATTCTCAGTCCGTGTCCAATGCTCATGGAAAGATGTCCAGGAGTACGTGCGATTTGGCAGTGATTTTATTTTTATGAAATTAGATTTTAATTGACTCACTCTTTGTTTAAACAAAAAAAAAAATGACCGCGATTCAGTTGCATGCTTTCTGTTTACGTATTGACAAAATGTGCCTGCCCTCCACTTAGCCGTCGGGCTTGTCTTGTGACCAAACAGGCTCTGCTGTGACGTGACTTAAATGGATCAGCGGAGGTTTCAAATTCTCCGGCAGCTACAGGTCTCAAAAAAGTTGGGACACTTGTAAAAAGGGGCTTTAAAAGCATTGAATTTCTAAGAGAATCAGCTGAAAGAACATTTAGCTAGTAATTAAGTTAACTGTCATCTGCTGCGCAACATGATTACTTATAAAAGGGTTGTCATTGAGAGGCTGAGTTTCTCAGAAGTAAAGATGGCCAGAAGCTCTCCCACCTGTGAAGGCTTGCATAAAAAAAATGTTGAATACTTTAAAAACACTGCTCCTCGACGTTAAATTGCAAAGGCATTGAAGGTCTCATCATCTTCAGTACATGACATCATCAAAAGATTCAGAGTAACTGGAAAAAACTCTGCCTGTAAGGGACTAGGCCGAGACCTTTACTGGATGCCCTTTATCTTCGGACCCTCAGATGCCACTGCATCACTCACCGGCATGATATCTTGGGATTCTGCAATAATAGAGAAAGAAAAAACATCACTGATTATACCTAGAACTGCCACAAGGTCATTTTGACCTCCATTAGTCCCAGTGCAAAAGAATGTAAATGGACTATATAGGGGCTGACTATGGAGCTAGTCAGATTGGCAGCTCAAAGCACTTGACAGTAGCCTAATACCTCACGTATGCCCATTTATGCAACACATTCATACACTGACGGCTACGCAAGGCAGTCAACTGCATCTTGGTTGACTGCATTTTGTTACTTTTTGAATGGTGTGCAGGCGCATATATAAGCCAGTTGCTGTCATGACGTCAGAATCAATTTGTTCTCCCATTTTGCATATAGAAATTGTGATTGTCACAGAGCTGTTCTTCTATTCATTTAGTTTATTTAGTAAGCTGGTTAGGATACCAGAAAAAGAAATGGATCAGAGGAAATGGATGAATGTAAGTCAGGCTTTGGCAAAGCTTCAGGACATGAGTTCTTGTGAGTCAGATGGAGAAGAAATATCAGGGCTCAGTGATGCTTCTAGGTCTAGTGAATCCGACTCCGATTTTGAAACTGAATGCGATCGTGAGCCACACGGTAAAGGTATCACAGCTGCTGGGCAAACTAAGCCTTTGATGCCAGGAAGGTCACCAAAACTGGATATTTATTCACGTCATAATGCTTAGGTTTCACAGCATAATTTCAAGTCCAAATACTTTGAAACATTTAAAATTAGCCACAATAGCCAACAAATTGAAGCTTTAAAGCTCTGACCTCTATACTATTTAATCAATGAAGAATCTTAGCAAAACACCATTTATTGTCCTCCGAATTCTGAAAGTACTTTGAAATGCTTTCACTGAGGCAACACCTCACAGCTTAAAAGTATTACAAAGAGTGGTGCATTTTTGTCAATAAAGAGGATGCAGTCATATTTCCACTTCATCCATGCCATGATGAAGGGAGACGCAGTAGCGCAGTGGAGAGCATGGGCTTGACTTGGGATGGAAAGATTCTGTGTTCAAGTCCATTGCCTTAGCCCGTGCAAAGTGTTCTCAGGCAAAACTCTTCACTTCCACACTGCCTCACTCTACCAGGTGTACAAATGGGTCCCAGCAAAATTGTCAGGGAAACTTGACTGAGAGCAGTGGGAGAACCCGAGTTGGACTAGTGTCCCATCGAGGGGGTTTAGCAATACTCCTATTTGCTTCATGTCACAGAAACCAGGGTTAAACACAGGCCTGATGGGCCTCCAGGCATGACCTCCATGCCTGGTTAGAAATAGTCTTTATTCCGTCTGAGCAGCTGCTCATTTTGAAAACAAGAAGGGCACTTGGTAGAGCTCATACCTCCGCCAAGCCCACATGTAAGTATTATTGGTTCTGGATCCAGGAGAGTATCATCCAGACCAACAACAGCAGTGATTAGTTCCTCTTTTAGGGCAGATTCTATTCAGTGCTGAAATTTTCTGAAAATCTGTTCATTACATAAGGACATACCGAATTGTTCCGAATATAAGACGATTCTGGATATGAGACTACTCCCCTTTCTCAAGTCATATTTTGGAAAAAATAGGGTTTTGATGACAAAATCTTGTTTTAGTCTCTAAAGAATAATAATCATCGCAAAAATTTCTTTGAAAATACTGTTAAAACAAACTGAAAGAAAAACCAATATAAAAGATTGCAGGCTGTTGTTTTGCGCCATCTATTGTTGTGAACATGTATTGAGTTTAGACAATAAAACGCGCACACAGGATGACTGTTATTGTTAGAAGCCTAGTCCACGGAAAATACGACGACCCCATTTCTCCGCTGTGACGTGTCTTTAATGGAACGGCGGAGGCGTCAAAGATAAAACAGGGTCACTTGAGCAAAAGGAGAGGAAAGAGTAAACATGCCCGTTGGACGAGAGATGCAAATTTACTGAGATTCCGCAGAGAAGTCACTGTTATGTCAAAGACGCAGATTGCATCGTATGCCTGTTCCGTGGATATGTAAAAAGCGCCGTTGCCATAAACATATCTCCCCAGCGGGCCTCAGTACGAAGTAGATTCCCAGTCCGTCGTGGAAACATATACTGGTGTACGTGCGATTAGGTAGTGATTGTTTTTAAATTTCATTTGATTTCATTTGACACACTCTTTTTACTTGAACAAAAGATTGACCGCGATTCCGTACCATGCTTTCTGTTAACGTTCTGACAAAATGTGGCAGCCCTCCATGCTTAGGGTCGGGCGTGTAAAGTCACCGAACAGGCCTTGTGGTGACGTGTCTTAAATGGAACACTGGAGGCGTCATAAATCAGACCGGGTCACTTGAGCAGAAGAAAACAAAGGAGTAAACAAGCCCGATGGATGAGAGGTTCGAATTCTCTTGGATTCTGCTGAGAAGTCGCTTTGACGTCAAAGAGCCAGAGTGCATCGAATGTTCATTTTGTTGCTATAACAACAGCACCGTTGCTATAAACAACTCTGCCCAGGGAGCCGACGGAAGAATGCTGATTCTCAGTCCGTGTCCAATGCTCATGGAAAGATGTCCAGGAGTACGTGCGATTTGGCAGTGATTTTATTTTTATGAAATTAGATTTTAATTGACTCACTCTTTGTTTAAACAAAAAAAAAAAATGACTGCGATTCAGTTGCATGCTTTCTGTTTACGTATTGACAAAATGTGCCTGCCCTCCACTTAGCCGTCGGGCTTGTCTTGTGACCAAACAGGCTCTGCTGTGACGTGACTTAAATGGATCAGCGGAGGTTTCAAATTCTCCGGCAGCTACAGGTCTCAAAAAAGTTGGGACACTTGTAAAAAGGGGCTTTAAAAGCATTGAATTTCTAAGAGAATCAGCTGAAAGAACATTTAGCTAGTGATTAAGTTAACTGTCATCTGCTGCGCAACATGATTACTTATAAAAGGGTTGTCATTGAGAGGCTGAGTTTCTCAGAAGTAAAGATGGCCAGAAGCTCTCCCACCTGTGAAGGCTTGCATAAAAAAAATGTTGAATACTTTAAAAACACTGCTCCTCGACGTTAAATTGCAAAGGCATTGAAGGTCTCATCATCTTCAGTACATGACATCATCAAAAGATTCAGAGTAACTGGAAAAAACTCTGCCTGTAAGGGACTAGGCCGAGACCTTTACTGGATGCCCTTTATCTTCGGACCCTCAGATGCCACTGCATCACTCACCGGCATGATATCTTGGGATTCTGCAATAATAGAGAAAGAAAAAACATCACTGATTATACCTAGAACTGCCACAAGGTCATTTTGACCTCCATTAGTCCCAGTGCAAAAGAATGTAAATGGACTATATAGGGGCTGACTATGGAGCTAGTCAGATTGGCAGCTCAAAGCACTTGACAGTAGCCTAATACCTCACGTATGCCCATTTATGCAACACATTCATACACTGACGGCTACGCAAGGCAGTCAACTGCATCTTGGTTGACTGCATTTTGTTACTTTTTGAATGGTGTGCAGGCGCATATATAAGCCAGTTGCTGTCATGACGTCAGAATCAATTTGTTCTCCCATTTTGCATATAGAAATTGTGATTGTCACAGAGCTGTTCTTCTATTCATTTAGTTTATTTAGTAAGCTGGTTAGGATACCAGAAAAAGAAATGGATCAGAGGAAATGGATGAATGTAAGTCAGGCTTTGGCAAAGCTTCAGGACATGAGTTCTTGTGAGTCAGATGGAGAAGAAATATCAGGGCTCAGTGATGCTTCTAGGTCTAGTGAATCCGACTCCGATTTTGAAACTGAATGCGATCGTGAGCCACACGGTAAAGGTATCACAGCTGCTGGGCAAACTAAGCCTTTGATGCCAGGAAGGTCACCAAAACTGGATATTTATTCACGTCATAATGCTTAGGTTTCACAGCATAATTTCAAGTCCAAATACTTTGAAACATTTAAAATTAGCCACAATAGCCAACAAATTGAAGCTTTATAGCTCTGACCTCTATACTATTTAATCAATGAAGAATCTTAGCAAAACACCATTTATTGTCCTCCGAATTCTGAAAGTACTTTGAAATGCTTTCACTGAGGCAACACCTCACAGCTTAAAAGTATTACAAAGAGTGGTGCATTTTTGTCAATAAAGAGGATGCAGTCATATTTCCACTTCATCCATGCCATGATGAAGGGAGACGCAGTAGCGCAGTGGAGAGCATGGGCTTGACTTGGGATGGAAAGATTCTGTGTTCAAGTCCATTGCCTTAGCCTGTGCAAAGTGTTCTCAGGCAAAACTCTTCACTTCCACACTGCCTCACTCTACCAGGTGTACAAATGGGTCCCAGCAAAATTGTCAGGGAAACTTGACTGAGAGCAGTGGGAGAACCCGAGTTGGACTAGTGTCCCATCGAGGGGGTTTAGCAATACTCCTATTTGCTTCATGTCACAGAAACCAGGGTTAAACACAGGCCTGATGGGCCTCCAGGCATGACCTCCACGCCGGGTTAGAAATAGTCTTTATTCCGTCTGAGCAGCTGCTCATTTTGAAAACAAGAAGGGCACTTGGTAGAGCTCATACCTCCGCCAAGCCCACATGTAAGTATTATTGGTTCTGGATCCAGGAGAGTATCATCCAGACCAACAACAGCAGTGATTAGTTCCTCTTTTAGGGCAGATTCTATTCAGTGCTGAAATTTTCTGAAAATCTGTTCATTACATAAGGACATACCGAATTGTTCCGAATATAAGACGATTCTGGATATGAGACTACTCCCCTTTCTCAAGTCATATTTTGGAAAAAATAGGGTTTTGATGACAAAATCTTGTTTTAGTCTCTAAAGAATAATAATCATCGCAAAAATTTCTTTGAAAATACTGATAAAACAAACTGAAAGAAAAACCAATATAAAAGATTGCAGGCTGTTGTTTTGCGCCATCTATTGTTGTGAACATGTATTGAGTTTAGACAATAAAACGCGCACACAGGATGACTGTTATTGTTAGAAGCCTAGTCCACGGAAAATACGACGACCCCATTTCTCCGCTGTGACGTGTCTTTAATGGAACGGCGGAGGCGTCAAAGATAAAACAGGGTCACTTGAGCAAAAGGAGAGGAAAGAGTAAACATGCCCGTTGGACGAGAGATGCAAATTTACTGAGATTCCGCAGAGAAGTCACTGTTATGTCAAAGACGCAGATTGCATCGTATGCCTGTTCCGTGGATATGTAAAAAGCGCCGTTGCCATAAACATATCTCCCCAGCGGGCCTCAGTACGAAGTAGATTCCCAGTCCGTCGTGGAAACATATACTGGTGTACGTGCGATTAGGTAGTGATTGTTTTTAAATTTCATTTGATTTCATTTGACACACTCTTTTTACTTGAACAAAAGATTGACCGCGATTCCGTACCATGCTTTCTGTTAACGTTCTGACAAAATGTGGCAGCCCTCCATGCTTAGGGTCGGGCGTGTAAAGTCACCGAACAGGCCTTGTGGTGACGTGTCTTAAATGGAACACTGGAGGCGTCATAAATCAGACCGGGTCACTTGAGCAGAAGAAAACAAAGGAGTAAACAAGCCCGATGGATGAGAGGTTCGAATTCTCTTGGATTCTGCTGAGAAGTCGCTTTGACGTCAAAGAGCCAGAGTGCATCGAATGTTCATTTTGTTGCTATAACAACAGCACCGTTGCTATAAACAACTCTGCTCAGGGAGCCGACGGAAGAATGCTGATTCTCAGTCCGTGTCCAATGCTCATGGAAAGATGTCCAGGAGTACGTGCGATTTGGCAGTGATTTTATTTTTATGAAATTAGATTTTAATTGACTCACTCTTTGTTTAAACAAAAAAAAAAATGACCGCGATTCAGTTGCATGCTTTCTGTTTACGTATTGACAAAATGTGCCTGCCCTCCACTTAGCCGTCGGGCTTGTCTTGTGACCAAACAGGCTCTGCTGTGACGTGACTTAAATGGATCAGCGGAGGTTTCAAATTCTCCGGCAGCTACAGGTCTCAAAAAAGTTGGGACACTTGTAAAAAGGGGCTTTAAAAGCATTGAATTTCTAAGAGAATCAGCTGAAAGAACATTTAGCAAGTAATTCAGTTAACTGTCATCTGCTGCGCAACATGATTACTTATAAAAGGGTTGTCGTTGAGAGGCTGAGTTTCTCAGAAGTAAAGATGGCCAGAAGCTCTCCCACCTGTGAAGGCTTGCATAAAAAAAATGTTGAATACTTTAAAAATACTGCTCCTCGACGTTAAATTGCAAAGGCATTGAAGGTCTCATCATCTTCAGTACATGACATCATCAAAAGATTCAGAGTAACTGGAAAAATCTCTGCCTGTAAGGGACTAGGCCGAGACCTTTACTGGATGCCCTTTATCTTCGGACCCTCAGATGCCACTGCATCACTCACCGGCATGATATCTTGGGATTCTGCAATAATAGAGAAAGAAAAAACATCACTGATTATACCTAGAACTGCCACAAGGTCATTTTGACCTCCATTAGTCCCAGTGCAAAAGAATGTAAATGGACTATATAGGGGCTGACTATGGAGCTAGTCAGATTGGCAGCTCAAAGCACTTGACAGTAGCCTAATACCTCACGTATGCCCATTTATGCAACACATTCATACACTGACGGCTACGCAAGGCAGTCAACTGCATCTTGGTTGACTGCATTTTGTTACTTTTTGAATGGTGTGCAGGCGCATATATAAGCCAGTTGCTGTCATGACGTCAGAATCAATTTGTTCTCCCATTTTGCATATAGAAATTGTGATTGTCACAGAGCTGTTCTTCTATTCATTTAGTTTATTTAGTAAGCTGGTTAGGATACCAGAAAAAGAAATGGATCAGAGGAAATGGATGAATGTAAGTCAGGCTTTGGCAAAGCTTCAGGACATGAGTTCTTGTGAGTCAGATGGAGAAGAAATATCAGGGCTCAGTGATGCGTCTAGGTCTAGTGAATCCGACTCCGATTTTGAAACTGAATGCGATCGTGAGCCACACGGTAAAGGTATCACAGCTGCTGGGCAAACTAAGCCTTTGATGCCAGGAAGGTCACCAAAACTGCATATTTATTCACGTCATTGGCTTAGGTTTCACAGCACAATTTCAAGTCCAAATACTTTGAAACATTTAAAATTAGCCACAATAGCAAAAAAAATTGAAGTTTTAAAGCTCTGACCTCTATACTATTTAATCAATGAAGAATCTTAGCAAAACAACATTTATTGTCCTCCGAATTCTGAAAGTACTTCGAAATGCTTTCACTGAGGCAAGACCTCACAGCTTTAAAGTATTACAAAGAGTGGTGCATTTTTGTCAATAAAGAGGATTCAGTCATATTTCCACGTCATCCATGCCATGATGAGGGGAGACGCAGTAGTGCAGTGGAGAGCATGGGCTTGACTTGGGATGGAAAAATTCTGTGTTCAAGTCCTTGCCTTAGCCTGTGCAAAGTGTTCTCAGGTAAAACTCTTCACTTCCACACTGCCTCACTCTACCCAGGTGTACAAATGGGTACCAGCAAAATTGTCAGGGAAACTTGACTGAGAGCAGTGGGAGAACCCGAGTTGGACTAGTGTCCCATCGAGGGGGTTTAGCAATACTCCTATTTGCTTCATGTCACAGAAACCAGGGTTAAACACAGGCCTGGTGGGCCTCCAGGCATGACCTCCACGCCTGGTTAGAAATAGTCTTTATTCCGTCTGAGCAGCTGCTCATTTTGAAAACAAGAAGGGCACTTGGTAGAGCTCATACCTCCGCCATGCCCACATGTAAGTATTATTGGTTCTGGATCCAGGAGAGTATCATCCAGACCAACAACAGCTGTGATTAGTTCCTCTTTTAGGGCAGATTCTATTCAGTGCTGAAATTTTATGAAAATCTGTTCATTACATAAGGACATTCCGAATATAAGACGATTCTGGATATGAGACTACTCCCCTTTCTCAAGTCATATTTTGGAAAAAATAGGGTTTTGATGACAAAATCTTGTTTTAGTCACTAAAGAATAATAATCATCGCAAAAATTTCTTTGAAAATACTGATAAAACAAACTGGAAGAAAAACCAATATTAAAGATTGCAGGCTGTTGTTTTGCGCCATCTATTGTTGTGAACATGTATTGAGTATAGACATAAAACGCACACACAGGAGGACTGTTATTGTTGGAAGCCTAGTCCACGGAAAATACGACGACCCCATTTCTCCGCTGTGACGTGTCTTTAATGGAACGGCGGAGGCGTCAAAGATAAAACAGGGTCACTTGAGCAAAAGGAGAGGAAATAGTAAACATGCCCGATGGACGAGAGATGCTAATTTACTGAGATTCCGCTGAGAAGTCACTGTTATGTCAAAGACGCAGAGTGCATCGTATATGCCTGTTCCGTGGATATATAAAAAGCGCTTTGCCATAAACATATCTCCCCAGCGGGCCACAGTACGAAGTAGATTCCCAGTCCGTTGTGGAAACATATACTGGTGTACGTGCGATTAGGTAGTGATTGTTTTAAAATTTCATTTGATTTCATTTGACACACTCTTTTTACTTGAACAAAAGATTGACCGCGATTCCGTACCATGCTTTCTGTTAACGTTCTGACAAAATGTGCCAGCCCTCCATGCTTAGGGTTGTGTGTAAAGTCACCGAACAGGCCTTGTGGTGACGTGTCTCAAATGGAACACTCGAGGCGTCATAAATCAGACCGGGTCACTTGAGCAGAAGAAAACAAAGGAGTAAACAAGCCCGATGGATGAGAGGTTCGAATTCGCTTGGATTCTGCTGAGAAGTCGCTTTGACGTCAAAGAGCCAGAGTGCATCGAATGTTCATTTTGTTGCTATAACAACAGCACCGTTGCTATAAACAACTCTGCCCAGGGGGCCGACGGGAGAATGCTGATTCTCAGTCCGTGTCCAATGCTCATGGAAACATGTCCAGGTGTACGTGCGATTTGGCAGTGATTTTATTTTTATGAAATTAGATTTTAATTGACTCACTCTTTGTTTAAACAAAAAAATGACCGCTATTCAGTAGCATGCTTTTTGTTTACGTATTGACAAAATGTGCCTGCCCTCCACTTAGCCGTCGGGCTTGTCTTGTGACCAAACAGGCTGTCTGCTGTGACGTGACTTAAATGGATCAGCGGAGGTTTCAAATTCTCCGGCAGCTACAGGTCTCAAAAAAGTTGGGACACTTGAAAAAAGGGGCTTTAAAAGCATTGAATTTCTAAGAGAATCAGCTGAAAGAACATTTAGCAAGTAATTAAGTTAACTGCTGTCATCTGCTGCGCAACATGATTACTTATAAAAGGGTTGTCGTTGAGAGGCTGAGTTTCTCAGAAGTAAAGATGGCCAGAAGCTCCCCCACCTGTGAAGGCTTGCATGAAAAAAAATGTTGAATACTTTAAAAACACTGCTCCTCGACGTTAAATTGCAAAAGCATTGAAGGTCTCATCATCTTCAGTACATGACATCATCAAAAGATTCAGAGTAACTGGAAAAATCTCTGCGTGTAAGGGACTAGGCCGAAACCTTTACTGGATGCCCTTTATCTTCGGACCCTCAGATGCCACTGCATCACTCACCGGCATGATTCTTGGGATTCTGCAATAACAGAGAAAGAAAAAACATCACTGATTATACCTAGAACTGCCACAAGGTCATTTTGACCTCCATTAGTCCCAGTGCAAAAGAATGTAAATGGACTATATAGAGGCTGACTATGGAGCTAGTCAGATTGGCAGCTCAAAGCACTTGACCATAGCCTAAATCCCTCACGTATGCCCATTTATGCAACACATTCATTACACTGACGGCTACGCAAGGCAGTCAACTGCATCTTGGTTGACTGCATTTTGTTACTTTTTGAATGGTGTGCAGGCGCATATATAAGCCACTTGCTGTCATGACGTCAGAATCAATTTGTTCTCCCATTTTGCAGGTAGAAATTGTGATTGTCACAGAGCTGTTCTTCTATTCATTTAGTTTATTTAGTAAGCTGGTTAGGATACAAGAAAAAGAAATGGATTAGAGGAAATGGATGAATGTAAGTCAGGCTTTGGCAATGCTTCAGGACATAAGTTCTTGTGAGTCAGATGGAGAAGAAATATCAGGGCTCAGTGATGCGTCTAGGTCTAGTGAATCCGACTCCGATTTTGAAACTGAATGCGATCGTGAGCCACACGGTAAAGGTATCACAGCTGCTGGGCAAACTAAGCCTTTGATGCCAGGAAGGTCACCAAAACTGCATATTTATTCACGTCATAATGCTTAGGTTTCACAGCACAATTTCAAGTCCAAATACTTTGAAACATTTAAAATTAGCCACAATAGCAAAAAAATTGAAGTTTTAAAGCTCTGACCTCTATACTATTTAATCAATGAAGAATCTTAGCAAAACAACATTTATTGTCCTCCGAATTCTGAAAGTACTTCGAAATGCTTTCACTGAGGCAAGACCTCACAGCTTAAAAGTATTACAAAGAGTGGTGCATTTTTGTCAATAAAGAGGATGCAGTCATATTTCCACGTCATCCATGCCATGATGAAGGGAGACGCAGTAGCGCAGTGGAGAGCATGGGCTTGACTTGGGATGGAAAGATTCTGTGTTCAAGTCCTTGCCTTAGCCTGTGCAAAGTGTTCTCAGGCAAAACTCTTCACTTCCACACTGCCTCACTCTACCCAGGTGTAGAAATGGGTCCCAGCAAAATTGTCAGGGAAACTTGACTGAGAGCAGTGGGAGAACCCGAGTTGGACTAGTGTCCCATCGAGGGGGTTTAGCAATACTCCTATTTGCTTCATGTCACAGAAACCAGGGTTAAACACAGGCCTGATGGGCCTCCAGGCATGACCTCCACGCCTGGTTAGAAATAGAGCTCATACCTCCGCCAAGCCCACATGTAAGTATTATTGGTTCTGGATCCAGGAGAGTATCATCCAGACCAACAACAGCAGTGATTAGTTCCTCTTTTAGGGCAGATTCTATTCAGTGCTGAAATTTTCTGAAAATCTGTTCATTACATAAGGACATACCGAATTGTTCCGAATATAAGACGATTCTGGATATGAGACTACTCCCCTTTCTCAAGTCATATTTTGGAAAAAATAGGGTTTTGATGACAAAATCTTGTTTTAGTCACTAAAGAATAATAATCATCGCAAAAATTTCTTTGAAAATACTGATAAAACAAACTGGAAGAAAAACCAATATTAAAGACTGCAGGCTGTTGTTTTGCGCCATCTATTGTTGTGAACATGTATTGAGTATAGACATAAAACGCACACACAGGAGGACTGTTATTGTTGGAAGCCTAGTCCACGGAAAATACGACGACCCAATTTCTCCGCTGTGACGTGTCTTTAATGGAACGGCGGAGGCGTCAAAGATAAAACAGGGTCACTTGAGCAAAAGGAGAGGAAATAGTAAACATGCCCGATGGACGAGAGATGCTAATTAACTGAGATTCCATTGAGAAGTCACTGCTATGTCAAAGACGCAGAGTGCATCGTATGCCTGTTCCGTGGATATATAAAAAGCGCCGTTGCCATAATCATATCTCCCCAGCGGGCCACGGAACGAAGTAGATTCCCAGTCCGTTGTGGAAACATATACTGGTGTACGTGCGATTAGGTAGTGATTGTTTTAAAATTTCATTTGATTTCATTTGACACACTCTTTTTACTTGAACAAAAGATTGACCGCGATTCCGTACCATGCTTTCTGTTAACGTTCTGACAAAATGTGCCAGCCCTCCATGCTTAGGGTTGGGCGTGTAAAGTCACCGAACAGGCCTTGTGGTGACGTGTCTCAAATGGAACACTCGAGGCGTCATAAAACAGACCGGGTCACTTGAGCAGAAGAAAACAAAGGAGTAAACAAGCCCGATGGATGAGAGGTTCGAATTCGCTTGGATTCTGCTGAGAAGTCGCTTTGACATCAAAGAGCCAGAGTGCATCGAATGTTCATTTTGTTGCTATAACAACAGCACCGTTGCTATAAACAACTCTGCCCAGGGGGCCGACGGAAGAATGCTGATTCTCAGTCCGTGTCCAATGCTCATGGAAACATGTCCAGGTGTACGTGCGATTTGGCAGTGATTTTATTTTTATGAAATTAGATTTTAATTGACTCACTCTTTGTTTAAACAAAAAAATGACCGCAATTCAGTAGCATGCTTTTTGTTTACGTATTGACAAAATGTGCCTGCCCTCCACTTAGCCGTCGGGCTTGTCTTGTGACCAAACAGGCTGTCTGCTGTGACGTGACTTAAATGGATCAGCGGAGGTTTCAAATTCTCCGGCAGCTACAGGTCTCAAAAAAGTTGGGACACTTGAAAAAAGGGGCTTTAAAAGCATTGAATTTCTAAGAGAATCAGCTGAAAGAACATTTAGCAAGTAATTAAGTTAACTGTCATCTGCTGCGCAACATGATTACTTATAAAAGGGTTGTCATTGAGAGGCTGAGTTTCTCAGAAGTAAAGATGGCCAGAAGCTCTCCCACCTGTGAAGGCTTGCATGAAAAAAAAATGTTGAATACTTTAAAAACACTGCTCCTCGACGTTAAATTGCAAAAGCATTGAAGGTCTCATCATCTTCAGTACATGACATCATCAAAAGATTCAGAGTAACTGGAAAAATCTCTGCGTGAAAGAGACTAGGCCGAAACCTTTACTGGATGCCCTTTATCTTCGGACCCTCAGATGCCACTGCATCACTCACCGGCATGATTCTTGGGATACTGCAATAACAGAGAAAGAAAAAACATCACTGATTATACCTAGAACTGCCACAAGGTCATTTTGACCTCCATTAGTCCCAGTGCAAAAGAATGTAAATGGACTATATAGCGGCTGACTATGGAGCTAGTCAGATTGGCTGCTCAAAGCACTTGACCATAGCCTAAATCCCTCACGTATGCCCATTTATGCAACACATTCATTACACTGACGGCTACGCAAGGCAGTCAACTGCATCTTGGTTGACTGCATTTTGTTACTTTTTGAATGGTGTGCAGGCGCATATATAAGCCACTTGCTGTCATGACGTCAGAATCAATTTGTTCTCCCATTTTGCAGGTAGAAATTGTGATTGTCACAGAGCTGTTCTTCTATTCATTTAGTTTATTTAGTAAGCTGGTTAGGATACAAGAAAAAGAAATGGATTAGAGGAAATGGATGAATGTAAGTCAGGCTTTGGCAATGCTTCAGGACATAAGTTCTTGTGAGTCAGATGGAGAAGAAATATCAGGGCTCAGTGATGCGTCTAGGTCTAGTGAATCCGACTCCGATTTTGAAACTGAATGCGATCGTGAGCCACACGGTAAAGGTATCACAGCTGCTGGGCAAACTAAGCCTTTGATGCCAGGAAGGTCACCAAAACTGCATATTTATTCACGTCATAATGCTTAGGTTTCACAGCATAATTTCAAGTCCAAATACTTTGAAACATTTAAAATTAGCCACAATAGCAAAAAAATTGAAGTTTTAAAGCTCTGACCTCTATACTATTTAATCAATGAAGAATCTTAGCAAAACAACATTTATTGTCCTCCGAATTCTGAAAGTACTTCGAAATGCTTTCACTGAGGCAAGACCTCACAGCTTTAAAGTATTACAAAGAGTGGTGCATTTTTGTCAATAAAGAGGATTCAGTCATATTTCCACGTCATCCATGCCATGATGAGGGGAGACGCAGTAGTGCAGTGGAGAGCATGGGCTTGACTTGGGATGGAAAAATTCTGTGTTCAAGTCCTTGCCTTAGCCTGTGCAAAGTGTTCTCAGGTAAAACTCTTCACTTCCACACTGCCTCACTCTACCCAGGTGTACAAATGGGTACCAGCAAAATTGTCAGGGAAACTTGACTGAGAGCAGTGGGAGAACCCGAGTTGGACTAGTGTCCCATCGAGGGGGTTTAGCAATACTCCTATTTGCTTCATGTCACAGAAACCAGGGTTAAACACAGGCCTGGTGGGCCTCCAGGCATGACCTCCACGCATGGTTAGAAATAGTCTTTATTCCGTCTGAGCAGCTGCTCATTTTGAAAACAAGAAGGGCACTTGGTAGAGCTCATACCTCCGCCATGCCCACATGTAAGTATTATTGGTTCTGGATCCAGGAGAGTATCATCCAGACCAACAACAGCTGTGATTAGTTCCTCTTTTAGGGCAGATTCTATTCAGTGCTGAAATTTTATGAAAATCTGTTCATTACATAAGGACATTCCGAATATAAGACGATTCTGGATATGAGACTACTCCCCTTTCTCAAGTCATATTTTGGAAAAAATAGGGTTTTGATGACAAAATCTTGTTTTAGTCACTAAAGAATAATAATCATCGCAAAAATTTCTTTGAAAATACTGATAAAACAAACTGGAAGAAAAACCAATATTAAAGATTGCAGGCTGTTGTTTTGCGCCATCTATTGTTGTGAACATGTATTGAGTATAGACATAAAACGCACACACAGGAGGACTGTTATTGTTGGAAGCCTAGTCCACGGAAAATACGACGACCCCATTTCTCCGCTGTGACGTGTCTTTAATGGAACGGCGGAGGCGTCAAAGATAAAACAGGGTCACTTGAGCAAAAGGAGAGGAAATAGTAAACATGCCCGATGGACGAGAGATGCTAATTTACTGAGATTCCGCTGAGAAGTCACTGTTATGTCAAAGACGCAGAGTGCATCGTATTTGCCTGTTCCGTGGATATATAAAAAGCGCCGTTGCCATAAACATATCTCCCCAGCGGGCCACGGAACGAAGTAGATTCCCAGTCCGTTGTGGAAACATATACTGGTGTACGTGCGATTAGGTAGTGATTGTTTTAAAATTTCATTTGATATCATTTGACACACTCTTTTTACTTGAACAAAAGATTGACCGCGATTCCGTACCATGCTTTCTGTTAACGTTCTGACAAAATGTGCCAGCCCTCCATGCTTAGGGTTGGGCGTGTAAAGTCACCGAACAGGCCTTGTGGTGACGTGTCTCAAATGGAACACTCGAGGCGTCATAAATCAGACCGGGTCACTTGAGCAGAAGAAAACAAAGGAGTAAACAAGCCCGATGGATGAGAGGTTCGAATTCGCTTGGATTCTGCTGAGAAGTCGCTTTGACGTCAAAGAGCCAGAGTGCATCGAATGTTCATTTTGTTGCTATAACAACAGCACCGTTGCTATAAACAACTCTGCCCAGGGGGCCGACGGAAGAATGCTGATTCTCAGTCCGTGTCCAATGCTCATGGAAACATGTCCAGGTGTACGTGCGATTTGGCAGTGATTTTATTTTTATGAAATTAGATTTTAATTGACTCACTCTTTGTTTAAGCAAAAAAATGACCGCAATTCAGTTGCATGCTTTTTGTTTACGTATTGACAAAATGTGCCTGCCCTCCACTTAGCCGTCGGGCTTGTCTTGTGACCAAACAGGCTGTCTGCTGTGACGTGACTTAAATGGATCAGCGGAGGTTTCAAATTCTCCGGCAGCTACAGGTCTCAAAAAAGTTGGGACACTTGAAAAAAGGGGCTTTAAAAGCATTGAATTTCTAAGAGAATCAGCTGAAAGAACATTTAGCAAGTAATTAAGTTAACTGTCATCTGCTGCGCAACATGATTACTTATAAAAGGGTTGTCATTGAGAGGCTGAGTTTCTCAGAAGTAAAGATGGCCAGAAGCTCTCCCACCTGTGAAGGCTTGCATGAAAAAAAATGTTGAATACTTTAAAAACACTGCTCCTCGACGTTAAATTGCAAAAGCATTGAAGGTCTCATCATCTTCAGTACATGACATCATCAAAAGATTCAGAGTAACTGGAAAAATCTCTGCGTGTAAGGGACTAGGCCGAAACCTTTACTGGATGCCCTTTATCTTCGGACCCTCAGATGCCACTGCATCACTCACCGGCATGATTCTTGGGATTCTGCAATAACAGAGAAAGAAAAAACATCACTGATTATACCTAGAACTGCCACAAGGTCATTTTGACCTCCATTAGTCCCAGTGCAAAAGAATGTAAATGGACTATATAGAGGCTGACTATGGAGCTAGTCAGATTGGCAGCTCAAAGCACTTGACCATAGCCTAAATCCCTCACGTATGCCCATTTATGCAACACATTCATTACACTGACGGCTACGCAAGGCAGTCAACTGCATCTTGGTTGACTGCATTTTGTTACTTTTTGAATGGTGTGCAGGCGCATATATAAGCCACTTGCTGTCATGACGTCAGAATCAATTTGTTCTCCCATTTTGCAGGTAGAAATTGTGATTGTCACAGAGCTGTTCTTCTATTCATTTAGTTTATTTAGTAAGCTGGTTAGGATACAAGAAAAAGAAATGGATTAGAGGAAATGGATGAATGTAAGTCAGGCTTTGGCAATCCTTCAGGACATAAGTTCTTGTGAGTCAGATGGAGAAGAAATATCAGGGCTCAGTGATGCGTCTAGGTCTAGTGAATCCGACTCCGATTTTGAAACTGAATGCGATCGTGAGCCACACGGTAAAGGTATCACAGCTGCTGGGCAAACTAAGCCTTTGATGCCAGGAAGGTCACCAAAACTGCATATTTATTCACGTCATAATGCTTAGGTTTCACAGCACAATTTCAAGTCCAAATACTTTGAAACATTTAAAATTAGCCACAATAGCAAAAAAATTGAAGTTTTAAAGCTCTGACCTCTATACTATTTAATCAATGAAGAATCTTAGCAAAACAACATTTATTGTCCTCCGAATTCTGAAAGTACTTCGAAATGCTTTCACTGAGGCAAGACCTCACAGCTTAAAAGTATTACAAAGAGTGGTGCATTTTTGTCAAGAAAGAGGATGCAGTCATATTTCCACGTCATCCATGCCATGATGAAGGGAGACGCAGTAGCGCAGTGGAGAGCATGGGCTTGACTTGGGATGGAAAGATTCTGTGTTCAAGTCCTTGCCTTAGCCTGTGCAAAGTGTTCTCAGGCAAAACTCTTCACTTCCACACTGCCTCACTCTACCCAGGTGTACAAATGGGTCCCAGCAAAATTGTCAGGGAAACTTGACTGAGAGCAGTGGGAGAACCCGAGTTGGACTAGTGTCCCATCGAGGGGGTTTAGCAATACTCCTATTTGCTTCATGTCACAGAAACCAGGGTTAAACACAGGCCTGATGGGCCTCCAGGCATGACCTCCACGCCTGGTTAGAAATAGTCTTTATTCCGTCTGAGCAGCTGCTCATTTTGAAAACAAGAAGGGCACTTGGTAGAGCTCATACCTCCGCCAAGCCCACATGTAAGTATTATTGGTTCTGGATCCAGGAGAGTATCATCCAGACCAACAACAGCAGTGATTAGTTCCTCTTTTAGGGCAGATTCTATTCAGTGCTGAAATTTTCTGAAAATCTGTTCATTACATAAGGACATACCGAATTGTTCCGAATATAAGACGATTCTGGATATGAGACTACTCCCCTTTCTCAAGTCATATTTTGGAAAAAATAGGGTTTTGATGACAAAATCTTGTTTTAGTCTCAAAGAATAATAATCATCGCAAAAATTTCTTTGAAAATACTGATAAAACAAACTGAAAGAAAAACCAATATAAAAGATTGCAGGCTGTTGTTTTGCGCCATCTATTGTTGTGAACATGTATTGAGTTTAGACTATAAAACGCGCACACAGGATGACTGTTATTGTTAGAAGCCTAGTCCACGGAAAATACGACGACCCCATTTCTCCGCTGTGACGTGTCTTTAATGGAACGGCGGAGGCGTCAAAGATAAAACAGGGTCACTTGAGCAAAAGGAGAGGAAAGAGTAAACATGCCCGTTGGACGAGAGATGCTAATTTACTGAGATTCCGCAGAGAAGTCACTGTTATGTCAAAGACGCAGATTGCATCGTATGCCTGTTCCGTGGATATGTAAAAAGCGCCGTTGCCATAAACATATCTCCCCAGCGGGCCACAGTACGAAGTAGATTCCCAGTCCGTCGTGGAAACATATACTGGTGTACGTGCGATTAGGTAGTGATTGTTTTTAAATTTCATTTGATTTCATTTGACACACTCTTTTTACTTGAACAAAAGATTGACCGCGATTCCGTACCATGCTTTCTGTTAACGTTCTGACAAAATGTGGCAGCCCTCCATGCTTAGGGTCGGGCGTGTAAAGTCACCGAACAGGCCTTGTGGTGACGTGTCTTAAATGGAACACTGGAGGCGTCATAAATCAGATCGGGTCACTTGAGCAGAAGAAAACAAAGGAGTAAACAAGCCCGATGGATGAGAGGTTCGAATTCTCTTGGATTCTGCTGAGAAGTCGCTTTGACGTCAAAGAGCCAGAGTGCATCGAATGTTCATTTTGTTGCTATAACAACAGCACCGTTGCTATAAACAACTCTGCCCAGGGAGCCGACGGAAGAATGCTGATTCTCAGTCCGTGTCCAATGCTCATGGAAAGATGTCCAGGAGTACGTGCGATTTGGCAGTGATTTTATTTTTATGAAATTAGATTTTAATTGACTCACTCTTTGTTTAAACAAACAAAAAAAAAATGACCGCGATTCAGTAGCATGCTTTCTGTTTACGGATTGACAAAATGTGCCTGCCCTCCACTTAGCCGTCGGGCTTGTCTTGTGACCAAACAGGCTCTGCTGTGACGTGACGTAAATGGATCAGCGAAGGTTTCAAATTCTCCGGCAGCTACAGGTCTCAAAAGAGTTGGGACACTTGTAAAAAGGGGCTTTAAAAGCATTGAATTTCTATGAGAATCAGCTGAAAGAATATTTAGCTAGTAATTAAGTTAACTGTCATCTGCTGCGCAACATGATTACTTATAAAAGGGTTGTCATTGAGAGGCTGAGTTTCTCAGAAGTAGAGATGGCCAGAAGCTCTCCCACCTGTGAAGGCTTGCATAAAAGAAATGTTGAATACTTTAAAAACACTGCTCCTCGACGTTAAATTGCAAAGGCATTGAAGGTCTCATCATCTTCAGTACATGACATCATCAAAAGATTCAGAGTAACTGGAAAAATCTCTGCCTGTAAGGGACTAGGCCGAGACCTTTGCTGGATGCCCTTTATCTTCGGACCCTCAGATGCCACTGCATCACTCACCGGCATGATTCTTGGGATTCTGCAATAATAGAGAAAGAAAAAACATCACTGATTATACCTAGAACTGCCACAAGGTCATTTTGACCTCCATTAGTCCCAGTGCAAAAGAATGTAAATGGACTATATAGGGGCTGACTATGGAGCTAGTCAGATTGGCAGCTCAAAGCACTTGACAGTAGCCTAATACCTCACGTATGCCCATTTATGCAACACATTCATACACTGACGGCTACGCAAGGCAGTCAACTGCATCTTGGTTGACTGCATTTTGTTACTTTTTGAATGGTGTGCAGGCGCATATATAAGCCAGTTGCTGTCATTACGTCAGAATCAATTTGTTCTCCCATTTTGCAGGTAGAAATTGTGATTGTCACAGAGCTGTTCTTCTATTCATTTAGTTTATTTAGTAAGCTGGTTAGGATACCAGAAAAAGAAATGGATCAGAGGAAATGGATGAATGTAAGTCAGGCTTTGGCAAAGCTTCAGGACATGAGTTCTTGTGAGTCAGATGGAGAAGAAATATCAGGGCTCAGTGATGCTTCTAGGTCTAGTGAATCCGACTCCGATTTTGAAACTGAATGCGATCGTGAGCCACACGGTAAAGGTATCACAGCTGCTGGGCAAACTAAGCCTTTGATGCCAGGAAGGTCACCAAAACTGGATATTTATTCACGTCATAATGCTTAGGTTTCACAGCATAATTTCAAGTCCAAATACTTTGAAACATTTAAAATTAGCCACAATAGCCAACAAATTGAAGCTTTAAAGCTCTGACCTCTATACTATTTAATCAATGAAGAATCTTAGCAAAACACCATTTATTGTCCTCCGAATTCTGAATGTACTTTGAAATGCTTTCACTGAGGCAACACCTCACAGCTTAAAAGTATTACAAAGAGTGGTGCATTTTTGTCAATAAAGAGGATGCAGTCATATTTCCACGTCATCCATGCCATGATGAAGGGAGACGCAGTAGCGCAGTGGAGAGCATGGGCTTGACTTGGGATGGAAAGATTCTGTGTTCAAGTCCTTGCCTTAGCCTGTGCAAAGTGTTCTCAGGCAAAACTCTTCACTTCCACACTGCCTCACTCTACCCAGGTGTACAAATGGGTCCCAGCAAAATTGTCAGGGAAACTTGACTGAGAGCAGTGGGAGAACCCGAGTTGGACTAGTGTCCCATCGAGGGGGTTTAGCAATACTCCTATTTGCTTCATGTCACAGAAACCAGGGTTAAACACAGGCCTGATGGGCCTCCAGGCATGACCTCCACGCCTGGTTAGAAATAGTCTTTATTCCGTCTGAGCAGCTGCTCATTTTGAAAACAAGAAGGGCACTTGGTAGAGCTCATACCTCCGCCAAGACCACATGTAAGTATTATTGGTTCTGGATCCAGGAGAGTATCATCCAGACCAACAACAGCAGTGATTAGTTCCTCTTTTAGGGCAGATTCTATTCAGTGCTGAAATTTTCTGAAAACCTGTTCATAACATAAGGACATACCGAATTGTTCCGAATATAAGACGATTCTGGATATGAGACTACTCCCCTTTCTCAAGTCATATATTGGAAAAAATAGGGTTTTGATGACAAAATCTTGTTTTAGTCTCTAAAGAATAATAATCATCGCAAAAATTTCTTTGAAAATACTGATAAAACAAACTGAAAGAAAAACCAATATAAAAGATTGCAGGCTGTTGTTTTGCGCCATCTATTGTTGTGAACATGTATTGAGTTTAGACTATAAAACGCGCACACAGGATGACTGTTATTGTTAGAAGCCTAGTCCACGGAAAATACGACGACCCCATTTCTCCGCTGTGACGTGTCTTTAATGGAACAGCGGAGGCGTCAAAGATAAAACAGGGTCACTTGAGCAAAAGGAGAGGAAAGAGTAAACATGCCCGTTGGACGAGAGATGCTAATTTACTGAGATTCCGCAGAGAAGTCACTGTTATGTCAAAGACGCAGATTGCGTCGTATGCCTGTTCCGTGGATATGTAAAAAGCGCCGTTGCCATAAACATATCTCCCCAGCGGGCCACAGTACGAAGTAGATTCCCAGTCCGTCGTGGAAACATATACTGGTGTACGTGCGATTAGGTAGTGATTGTTTTTAAATTTCATTTGATTTCATTTGACACACTCTTTTTACTTGAACAAAAGATTGACCGCGATTCCGTACCATGCTTTCTGTTAACGTTCTGACAAAATGTGGCAGACCTCCATGCTTAGGGTCGGGCGTGTAAAGTCACCGAACAGGCCTTGTGGTGACGTGTCTTAAATGGAACACTGGAGGCGTCATAAATCAGACCGGGTCACTTGAGCAGAAGAAAACAAAGGAGTAAACAAGCCCGATGGATGAGAGGTTCGAATTCTCTTGGATTCTGCTGAAAAGTCGCTTTGACGTCAAAGAGCCAGAGTGCATCGAATGTTCATTTTGTTGCTATAACAACAGCACCGTTGCTATGAACAACTCTGCCCAGGGAGCCGACGGAAGAATGCTGATTCTCAATCCGCGTCCAATGCTCATGGAAAGATGTCCAGGAGTACGTGCGATTTGGCAGTGATTTTATTTTTATGAAATTAGATTTTAATTGACTCACTCTTTGTTTAAACAAAAAAAAAAAAATGACCGCGATTCAGTAGCATGCTTTCTGTTTACGTATTGACAAAATGTGCCTGCCCTCCACTTAGCCGTCGGGCTTGTCTTGTGACCAAACAGGCTCTGCTGTGACGTGACTTAAATGGATCAGCGGAGGTTTCAAATTCTCCGGCAGCTACAGGTCTCAAAAAAGTTGGGACACTTGTAAAAAGGGGCTTTAAAAGCATTGAATTTCTAAGAGAATCAGCTGAAAGAACATTTAGCTAGTAATTAAGTTAACTGTCATCTGCTGCGCAACATGATTACTTATAAAAGGGTTGTCATTGAGAGGCTGAGTTTCTCAGAAGTAAAGATGGCCAGAAGCTCTCCCACCTGTGAAGGCTTGCATAAAAAAAATGTTGAATACTTTAAAAACACTGCTCCTCGACGTTAAATTGCAAAGGCATTGAAGGTCTCATCATCTTCAGTACATGACATCATCAAAAGATTCAGAGTAACTGGAAAAATCTCTGCGTGTAAGGGACTAGGCCGAGACCTTTACTGGATGCCCTTTATCTTCGGACCCTCAGATGCCACTGCATCACTCACCGGCATGATTCTTGGGATTCTGCAATAATAGAGAAAGAAAAAACATCACTGATTATACCTAGAACTGCCACAAGGTCATTTTGACCTCCATTAGTCCCAGTGCAAAAGAATGTAAATGGACTATATAGGGGCTGACTATGGAGCTAGTCAGATTGGCAGCTCAAAGCACTTGACAGTAGCCTAATACCTCACGTATGCCCATTTATGGAACACATTCATACACTGACGGCTACGCAAGGCAGTCAACTGCATCTTGGTTGACTGCATTTTGTTACTTTTTGAATGGTGTGCAGGCGCATATATAAGCCAGTTGCTGTCATGACGTCAGAATCAATTTGTTCTCCCATTTTGCAGGTAGAAATTGTGATTGTCACAGAGCTGTTCTTCTATTCATTTTGTTTATTTAGTAAGCTGGTTAGGATACCAGAAAAATAAATGGATCAGAGGAAATGGATGAATGTAAGTCAGGCTTTGGCAAAGCTTCAGGACATGAGTTCTTGTGAGTCAGATGGAGAAGAAATATCAGGGCTCAGTGATGCTTCTAGGTCTAGTGAATCCGACTCCGATTTTGAAACTGAATGCGATCGTGAGCCACACGGTAAAGGTATCACAGCTGCTGGGCAAACTAAGCCTTTGATGCCAGGAAGGTCACCAAAACTGGATATTTATTCACGTCATAATGCTTAGGTTTCACAGCATAATTTCAAGTCCAAATACTTTGAAACATTTAAAATTAGCCACAATAGCCAACAAATTGAAGCTTTAAAGCTCTGACCTCTATACTATTTAATCAATGAAGAATCTTAGCAAAACACCATTTATTGTCCTCCGAATTCTGAATGTACTTTGAAATGCTTTCACTGAGGCAACACCTCACAGCTTAAAAGTATTACAAAGAGTGGTGCATTTTTGTCAATAAAGAGGATGCAGTCATATTTCCACGTCATCCATGCCATGATGAAGGGAGACGCAGTAGCGCAGTGGAGAGCATGGGCTTGACTTGGGATGGAAAGATTCTGTGTTCAAGTCCTTGCCTTAGCCTGTGCAAAGTGTTCTCAGGCAAAACTCTTCACTTCCACACTGCCTCACTCTACCCAGGTGTACAAATGGGTCCCAGCAAAATTGTCAGGGAAACTTGACTGAGAGCAGTGGGAGAACCCGAGTTGGACTAGTGTCCCATCGAGGGGGTTTAGCAATACTCCTATTTGCTTCATGTCACAGAAACCAGGGTTAAACACAGGCCTGATGGGCCTCCAGGCATGACCTCCACGCCTGGTTAGAAATAGTCTTTATTCCGTCTGAGCAGCTGCTCATTTTGAAAACAAGAAGGGCACTTGGTAGAGCTCATACCTCCGCCAAGACCACATGTAAGTATTATTGGTTCTGGATCCAGGAGAGTATCATCCAGACCAACAACAGCAGTGATTAGTTCCTCTTTTAGGGCAGATTCTATTCAGTGCTGAAATTTTCTGAAAACCTGTTCATAACATAAGGACATACCGAATTGTTCCGAATATAAGACGATTCTGGATATGAGACTACTCCCCTTTCTCAAGTCATATATTGGAAAAAATAGGGTTTTGATGACAAAATCTTGTTTTAGTCTCTAAAGAATAATAATCATCGCAAAAATTTCTTTGAAAATACTGATAAAACAAACTGAAAGAAAAACCAATATAAAAGATTGCAGGCTGTTGTTTTGCGCCATCTATTGTTGTGAACATGTATTGAGTTTAGACTATAAAACGCGCACACAGGATGACTGTTATTGTTAGAAGCCTAGTCCACGGAAAATACGACGACCCCATTTCTCCGCTGTGACGTGTCTTTAATGGAACAGCGGAGGCGTCAAAGATAAAACAGGGTCACTTGAGCAAAAGGAGAGGAAAGAGTAAACATGCCCGTTGGACGAGAGATGCTAATTTACTGAGATTCCGCAGAGAAGTCACTGTTATGTCAAAGACGCAGATTGCGTCGTATGCCTGTTCCGTGGATATGTAAAAAGCGCCGTTGCCATAAACATATCTCCCCAGCGGGCCACAGTACGAAGTAGATTCCCAGTCCGTCGTGGAAACATATACTGGTGTACGTGCGATTAGGTAGTGATTGTTTTTAAATTTCATTTGATTTCATTTGACACACTCTTTTTACTTGAACAAAAGATTGACCGCGATTCCGTACCATGCTTTCTGTTAACGTTCTGACAAAATGTGGCAGACCTCCATGCTTAGGGTCGGGCGTGTAAAGTCACCGAACAGGCCTTGTGGTGACGTGTCTTAAATGGAACACTGGAGGCGTCATAAATCAGACCGGGTCACTTGAGCAGAAGAAAACAAAGGAGTAAACAAGCCCGATGGATGAGAGGTTCGAATTCTCTTGGATTCTGCTGAGAAGTCGCTTTGACGTCAAAGAGCCAGAGTGCATCGAATGTTCATTTTGTTGCTATAACAACAGCACCGTTGCTATGAACAACTCTGCCCAGGGAGCCGACGGAAGAATGCTGATTCTCAATCCGTGTCCAATGCTCATGGAAAGATGTCCAGGAGTACGTGCGATTTGGCAGTGATTTTATTTTTATGAAATTAGATTTTAATTGACTCACTCTTCGTTTAAACAAAAAAAAATGACCGCGATTCAGTAGCATACTTTCTGTTTACGTATTGACAAAATGTGCCTGCCCTCCACTTAGCAGTCGGACTTGTCTTGTGACCAAACAGGCTCTGCTGTGACGTGACTTAAATGGATCAGCGGAGGTTTCAAATTCTCCGGCAGCTACAGGTCTCAAAAAAGTTGGGACACTTGTAAAGAGGGGCTTTAAAAGCATTGAATTTCTCAGAGAATCAGCTGAAAGAACATTTAGCTAGTAATTAAGTTAACTGTCATCTGCTGCGCAACATGATTACTTATAAAAGGGTTGTCATTGAGAGGCTGAGTTTCTCAGAAGTAAAGATGGCCAGAAGCTCTCCCACCTGTGAAGGCTTGCATAAAAAAAATGTTGAATACTTTAAAAACACTGCTCCTCGACGTTAAATTGCAAAGGCATTGAAGGTCTCATCATCTTCAGTACATGACATCATCAAAAGATTCAGAGTAACTGGAAAAATCTCTGCCTGTAAGGGACTAGGCCGAGACCTTTACTGGATGCCCTTTATCTTCGGACCCTCAGATGCCACTGCATCACTCACCGGCATGATATCTTGGGATTCTGCAATAATAGAGAAAGAAAAAACATCACTGATTATACCTAGAACTGCCACAAGGTCATTTTGACCTCCATTAGTCCCAGTGCAAAAGAATGTAAATGGACTATATAGGGGCTGACTATGGAGCTAGTCAGATTGGCAGCTCAAAGCACTTGACAGTAGCCTAATACCTCACGTATGCCCATTTATGCAACACAATCATACACTGACGGCTACGCAAGGCAGTCAACTGCATCTTGGTTGACTGCATTTTGTTACTTTTTGAATGGTGTGCAGGCGTATATATAAGCCAGTTGCTGTCATGATGTCAGAATCAATTTGTTCTCCCATTTTGCAGGTAGAAATTGTGATTGTCACAGAGCTGTTCTTCTATTCATTTAGTTTATTTAGTAAGCTGGTTAGGATACCAGAAAAATAAATGGATCAGAGGAAATGGATGAATGTAAGTCAGGCTTTGGCAAAGCTTCAGGACATGAGTTCTTGTGAGTCAGATGGAGAAGAAATATCAGGGCTCAGTGATGCTTCTAGGTCTAGTGAATCCGACTCCGATTTTGAAACTGAATGCGATCGTGAGCCACACGGTAAAGGTATCACAGCTGCTGGGCAAACTAAGCCTTTGATGCCAGGAAGGTCACCAAAACTGGATATTTATTCACATCATAATGCTTAGGTTTCACAGCATAATTTCAAGTCCAAATACTTTGAAACATTTAAAATTAGCCACAATAGCCAACAAATTGAAGCTTTAAAGCTCTGACCTCTATACTATTTAATCAATGAAGAATCTTAGCAAAACACCATTTATTGTCCTCCGAATTCTGAATGTACTTTGAAATGCTTTCACTGAGGCAACACCTCACAGCTTAAAAGTATTACAAAGAGTGGTGCATTTTTGTCAATAAAGAAGATGCAGTCATATTTCCACGTCATCCATGCCATGATGAAGGGAGACGCAGTAGCGCAGTGGAGAGCATGGGCTTGACTTGGGATGGAAAGATTCTGTGTTCAAGTCCTTGCCTTAGCCTGTGCAAAGTGTTCTCAGGCAAAACTCTTCACTTCCACACTGCCTCACTCTACCCAGGTGTACAAATGGGTCCCAGCAAAATTGTCAGGGAAACTTGACTGAGAGCAGTGGGAGAACCCGAGTTGGACTAGTGTCCCATCGAGGGGGTTTAGCAATACTCCTATTTGCTTCATGTCACAGAAACCAGGGTTAAACACAGGCCTGATGGGCCTCCAGGCATGACCTCCACGCCTGGTTAGAAATAGTCTTTATTCCGTCTGAGCAGCTGCTCATTTTGAAAACAAGAAGGGCACTTGGTAGAGCTCATACCTCCGCCAAGCCCACATGTAAGTATTATTGGTTCTGGATCCAGGAGAGTATCATCCAGACCAACAACAGCAGTGATTACTTCCTCTTTTAGGGCAGATTCTATTCAGTGCTGAAATTTTCTGAAAATCTGTTCATTACATAAGGACATACCGAATTGTTCCGAATATAAGACGATTCTGGATATGAGACTACTCCCCTTTCTCAAGTCATATTTTGGAAAAAATAGGGTTTTGATGACAAAATCTTGTTTTAGTCTCTAAAGAATAATAATCATCGCAAAAATTTCTTTGAAAATACTGATAAAACAAACTGAAAGAAAAACCAATATAAAAGATTGCAGGCTGTTGTTTTGCGCCATCTATTGTTGTGAACATGTATTGAGTTTAGACTATAAAACGCGCACACAGGATGACAGTTATTGTTAGAAGCCTAGGCCACGGAAAATACGACGACCCCATTTCTCCGCTGTGACGTGTCTTTAATGGAACGGCGGAGGCGTCAAAGATAAAACAGGGTCACTTGAGCAAAAGGAGAGGAAAGAGTAAACATGCCCGTTGGACGAGAGATGCTAATTTACTGAGATTCCGCAGAGAAGTCACTGTTATGTCAAAGACGCAGATTGCATCGTATGCCTGTTCCGTGGATATGTAAAAAGCGCCGTTGCCATAAACATATCTCCCCAGCGGGCCACAGTACGAAGTAGATTCCCAGTCCGTCGTGGAAACATATACTGGTGTACGTGCGATTAGGTAGTGATTGTTTTTAAATTTCATTTGATTTCATTTGACACACTCTTTTTACTTGAACAAAAGATTGACCGCGATTCCGTACCATGCTTTCTGTTAACGTTCTGACAAAATGTGGCAGCCCTCCATGCTTAGGGTCGGGCGTGTAAAGTCACCGAACAGGCCTTGTGGTGACGTGTCTTAAATGGAACACTGGAGGCGTCATAAATCAGACCCGGTCACTTGAGCAGAAGAAAACAAAGGAGTAAACAAGCCCGATGGATGAGAGGTTCGAATTCTCTTGGATTCTGCTGAGAAGTCGCTTTGACGTCAAAGAGCCAGAGTGCATCGAATGTTCATTTTGTTGCTATAACAACAGCACCGTTGCTATAAACAACTCTGCCCAGGGAGCCGACGGAAGAATGCTGATTCTCAGTCCGTGTCCAATGCTCATGGAAAGATGTCCAGGAGTACGTGCGATTTGGCAGTGATTTTATTTTTATGAAATTAGATTTTAATTGACTCACTCTTTGTTTAAACAAAAAAAAAAAAATGACCGCGATTCAGTAGCATGCTTTCTGTTTACGTATTGACAAAATGTGCCTGCCCTCCACTTAGCCGTCGGCCTTGTCTTGTGACCAAACAGGCTGTCTGCTGTGACGTGACTTAAATGGATCAGCGGAGGTTTCAAATTCTCCGGCAGCTACAGGTCTCAAAAAAGTTGGGACACTTGAAAAAAGGGGCTTTAAAAGCATTGAATTTCTAAGAGAATCAGCTGAAAGAACATTTAGCAAGTAATTAAGTTAACTGCTGTCATCTGCTGCGCAACATGATTACTTATAAAAGGGTTGTCGTTGAGAGGCTGAGTTTCTCAGAAGTAAAGATGGCCAGAAGCTCTCCCACCTGTGAAGGCTTGCATGAAAAAAAATGTTGAATACTTTAAAAACACTGCTCCTCGACGTTAAATTGCAAAAGCATTGAAGGTCTCATCATCTTCAGTACATGACATCATCAAAAGATTCAGAGTAACTGGAAAAATCTCTGCGTGTAAGGGACTAGGCCGAAACCTTTACTGGATGCCCTTTATCTTCGGACCCTCAGATGCCACTGCATCACTCACCGGCATGATTCTTGGGATTCTGCAATAACAGAGAAAGAAAAAACATCACTGATTATACCTAGAACTGCCACAAGGTCATTTTGACCTCCATTAGTCCCAGTGCAAAAGAATGTAAATGGACTATATAGAGGCTGACTATGGAGCTAGTCAGATTGGCAGCTCAAAGCACTTGACCATAGCCTAAATCCCTCACGTATGCCCATTTATGCAACACATTCATTACACTGACGGCTACGCAAGGCAGTCAACTGCATCTTGGTTGACTGCATTTTGTTACTTTTTGAATGGTGTGCAGGCGCATATATAAGCCACTTGCTGTCATGACGTCAGAATCAATTTGTTCTCCCATTTTGCAGGTAGAAATTGTGATTGTCACAGAGCTGTTCTTCTATTCATTTAGTTTATTTAGTAAGCTGGTTAGGATACAAGAAAAAGAAATGGATTAGAGGAAATGGATGAATGTAAGTCAGGCTTTGGCAATGCTTCAGGACATAAGTTCTTGTGAGTCAGATGGAGAAGAAATATCAGGGCTCAGTGATGCGTCTAGGTCTAGTGAATCCGACTCCGATTTTGAAACTGAATGCGATCGTGAGCCACACGGTAAAGGTATCACAGCTGCTGGGCAAACTAAGCCTTTGATGCCAGGAAGGTCACCAAAACTGCATATTTATTCACGTCATAATGCTTAGGTTTCACAGCACAATTTCAAGTCCAAATACTTTGAAACATTTAAAATTAGCCACAATAGCAAAAAAATTGAAGTTTTAAAGCTCTGACCTCTATACTATTTAATCAATGAAGAATCTTAGCAAAACAACATTTATTGTCCTCCGAATTCTGAAAGTACTTCGAAATGCTTTCACTGAGGCAAGACCTCACAGCTTAAAAGTATTACAAAGAGTGGTGCATTTTTGTCAATAAAGAGGATGCAGTCATATTTCCACGTCATCCATGCCATGATGAAGGGAGACGCAGTAGCGCAGTGGAGAGCATGGGCTTGACTTGGGATGGAAAGATTCTGTGTTCAAGTCCTTGCCTTAGCCTGTGCAAAGTGTTCTCAGGCAAAACTCTTCACTTCCACACTGCCTCACTCTACCCAGGTGTAGAAATGGGTCCCAGCAAAATTGTCAGGGAAACTTGACTGAGAGCAGTGGGAGAACCCGAGTTGGACTAGTGTCCCATCGAGGGGGTTTAGCAATACTCCTATTTGCTTCATGTCACAGAAACCAGGGTTAAACACAGGCCTGATGGGCCTCCAGGCATGACCTCCACGCCTGGTTAGAAATAGAGCTCATACCTCCGCCAAGCCCACATGTAAGTATTATTGGTTCTGGATCCAGGAGAGTATCATCCAGACCAACAACAGCAGTGATTAGTTCCTCTTTTAGGGCAGATTCTATTCAGTGCTGAAATTTTCTGAAAATCTGTTCATTACATAAGGACATACCGAATTGTTCCGAATATAAGACGATTCTGGATATGAGACTACTCCCCTTTCTCAAGTCATATTTTGGAAAAAATAGGGTTTTGATGACAAAATCTTGTTTTAGTCACTAAAGAATAATAATCATCGCAAAAATTTCTTTGAAAATACTGATAAAACAAACTGGAAGAAAAACCAATATTAAAGACTGCAGGCTGTTGTTTTGCGCCATCTATTGTTGTGAACATGTATTGAGTATAGACATAAAACGCACACACAGGAGGACTGTTATTGTTGGAAGCCTAGTCCACGGAAAATACGACGACCCAATTTCTCCGCTGTGACGTGTCTTTAATGGAACGGCGGAGGCGTCAAAGATAAAACAGGGTCACTTGAGCAAAAGGAGAGGAAATAGTAAACATGCCCGATGGACGAGAGATGCTAATTAACTGAGATTCCATTGAGAAGTCACTGTTATGTCAAAGACGCAGAGTGCATCGTATGCCTGTTCCGTGGATATATAAAAAGCGCCGTTGCCATAATCATATCTCCCCAGCGGGCCACGGAACGAAGTAGATTCCCAGTCCGTTGTGGAAACATATACTGGTGTACGTGCGATTAGGTAGTGATTGTTTTAAAATTTCATTTGATTTCATTTGACACACTCTTTTTACTTGAACAAAAGATTGACCGCGATTCCGTACCATGCTTTCTGTTAACGTTCTGACAAAATGTGCCAGCCCTCCATGCTTAGGGTTGGGCGTGTAAAGTCACCGAACAGGCCTTGTGGTGACGTGTCTCAAATGGAACACTCGAGGCGTCATAAAACAGACCGGGTCACTTGAGCAGAAGAAAACAAAGGAGTAAACAAGCCCGATGGATGAGAGGTTCGAATTCGCTTGGATTCTGCTGAGAAGTCGCTTTGACATCAAAGAGCCAGAGTGCATCGAATGTTCATTTTGTTGCTATAACAACAGCACCGTTGCTATAAACAACTCTGCCCAGGGGGCCGACGGAAGAATGCTGATTCTCAGTCCGTGTCCAATGCTCATGGAAAGATGTCCAGGAGTACGTGCGATTTGGCAGTGATTTTATTTTTATGAAATTAGATTTTAATTGACTCACTCTTTGTTTAAACAAAAAAAAAAAAATGACCGCGATTCAGTAGCATGCTTTCTGTTTACGTATTGACAAAATGTGCCTGCCCTCCACTTAGCCGTCGGCCTTGTCTTGTGACCAAACAGGCTCTGCTGTGACGTGACTTAAATGGATCAGCGGAGGTTTCAAATTCTCCGGCAGCTACAGGTCTCAAAAAAGTTGGGACACTTGGAAAAAGGGGCTTTAAAAGCATTGAATTTCTAAGAGAATCAGCTGAAAGAACATTTAGCTAGTAATTAAGTTAACTGTCATCTGCTGCGCAACATGATTACTTATAAAAGGGTTGTCATTGAGAGGCTGAGTTTCTCAGAAGTAGAGATGGCCAGAAGCTCTCCCACCTGTGAAGGCTTGCATAAAAAAAATGTTGAATACTTTAAAAACACTGCTCCTCGACGTTAAATTGCAAAGGCATTGAAGGTCTCATCATCTTCAGTACATGACATCATCAAAAGATTCAGAGTAACTGGAAAAATCTCTGCGTGAAAGAGACTAGGCCGAAACCTTTACTGGATGCCCTTTATCTTCGGACCCTCAGATGCCACTGCATCACTCACCGGCATGATTCTTGGGATACTGCAATAACAGAGAAAGAAAAAACATCACTGATTATACCTAGAACTGCCACAAGGTCATTTTGACCTCCATTAGTCCCAGTGCAAAAGAATGTAAATGGACTATATAGCGGCTGACTATGGAGCTAGTCAGATTGGCTGCTCAAAGCACTTGACCATAGCCTAAATCCCTCACGTATGCCCATTTATGCAACACATTCATTACACTGACGGCTACGCAAGGCAGTCAACTGCATCTTGGTTGACTGCATTTTGTTACTTTTTGAATGGTGTGCAGGCGCATATATAAGCCACTTGCTGTCATGACGTCAGAATCAATTTGTTCTCCCATTTTGCAGGTAGAAATTGTGATTGTCACAGAGCTGTTCTTCTATTCATTTAGTTTATTTAGTAAGCTGGTTAGGATACAAGAAAAAGAAATGGATTAGAGGAAATGGATGAATGTAAGTCAGGCTTTGGCAATGCTTCAGGACATAAGTTCTTGTGAGTCAGATGGAGAAGAAATATCAGGGCTCAGTGATGCGTCTAGGTCTAGTGAATCCGACTCCGATTTTGAAACTGAATGCGATCGTGAGCCACACGGTAAAGGTATCACAGCTGCTGGGCAAACTAAGCCTTTGATGCCAGGAAGGTCACCAAAACTGCATATTTATTCACGTCATAATGCTTAGGTTTCACAGCATAATTTCAAGTCCAAATACTTTGAAACATTTAAAATTAGCCACAATAGCAAAAAAATTGAAGTTTTAAAGCTCTGACCTCTATACTATTTAATCAATGAAGAATCTTAGCAAAACAACATTTATTGTCCTCCGAATTCTGAAAGTACTTCGAAATGCTTTCACTGAGGCAAGACCTCACAGCTTTAAAGTATTACAAAGAGTGGTGCATTTTTGTCAATAAAGAGGATTCAGTCATATTTCCACGTCATCCATGCCATGATGAGGGGAGACGCAGTAGTGCAGTGGAGAGCATGGGCTTGACTTGGGATGGAAAAATTCTGTGTTCAAGTCCTTGCCTTAGCCTGTGCAAAGTGTTCTCAGGTAAAACTCTTCACTTCCACACTGCCTCACTCTACCCAGGTGTACAAATGGGTACCAGCAAAATTGTCAGGGAAACTTGACTGAGAGCAGTGGGAGAACCCGAGTTGGACTAGTGTCCCATCGAGGGGGTTTAGCAATACTCCTATTTGCTTCATGTCACAGAAACCAGGGTTAAACACAGGCCTGGTGGGCCTCCAGGCATGACCTCCACGCATGGTTAGAAATAGTCTTTATTCCGTCTGAGCAGCTGCTCATTTTGAAAACAAGAAGGGCACTTGGTAGAGCTCATACCTCCGCCATGCCCACATGTAAGTATTATTGGTTCTGGATCCAGGAGAGTATCATCCAGACCAACAACAGCTGTGATTAGTTCCTCTTTTAGGGCAGATTCTATTCAGTGCTGAAATTTTATGAAAATCTGTTCATTACATAAGGACATTCCGAATATAAGACGATTCTGGATATGAGACTACTCCCCTTTCTCAAGTCATATTTTGGAAAAAATAGGGTTTTGATGACAAAATCTTGTTTTAGTCACTAAAGAATAATAATCATCGCAAAAATTTCTTTGAAAATACTGATAAAACAAACTGGAAGAAAAACCAATATTAAAGATTGCAGGCTGTTGTTTTGCGCCATCTATTGTTGTGAACATGTATTGAGTATAGACATAAAACGCACACACAGGAGGACTGTTATTGTTGGAAGCCTAGTCCACGGAAAATACGACGACCCCATTTCTCCGCTGTGACGTGTCTTTAATGGAACGGCGGAGGCGTCAAAGATAAAACAGGGTCACTTGAGCAAAAGGAGAGGAAATAGTAAACATGCCCGATGGACGAGAGATGCTAATTTACTGAGATTCCGCTGAGAAGTCACTGTTATGTCAAAGACGCAGAGTGCATCGTATTTGCCTGTTCCGTGGATATATAAAAAGCGCCGTTGCCATAAACATATCTCCCCAGCGGGCCACGGAACGAAGTAGATTCCCAGTCCGTTGTGGAAACATATACTGGTGTACGTGCGATTAGGTAGTGATTGTTTTAAAATTTCATTTGATTTCATTTGACACACTCTTTTTACTTGAACAAAAGATTGACTGCGATTCCGTACCATGCTTTCTGTTAACGTTCTGACAAAATGTGCCAGCCCTCCATGCTTAGGGTTGGGCGTGTAAAGTCACCGAACAGGCCTTGTGGTGACGTGTCTCAAATGGAACACTCGAGGCGTCATAAATCAGACCGGGTCACTTGAGCAGAAGAAAACAAAGGAGTAAACAAGCCCGATGGATGAGAGGTTCGAATTCGCTTGGATTCTGCTGAGAAGTCGCTTTGACGTCAAAGAGCCAGAGTGCATCGAATGTTCATTTTGTTGCTATAACAACAGCACCGTTGCTATAAACAACTCTGCCCAGGGGGCCGACGGAAGAATGCTGATTCTCAGTCCGTGTCCAATGCTCATGGAAACATGTCCAGGTGTACGTGCGATTTGGCAGTGATTTTATTTTTATGAAATTAGATTTTAATTGACTCACTCTTTGTTTAAGCAAAAAAATGACCGCAATTCAGTTGCATGCTTTTTGTTTACGTATTGACAAAATGTGCCTGCCCTCCACTTAGCCGTCGGGCTTGTCTTGTGACCAAACAGGCTGTCTGCTGTGACGTGACTTAAATGGATCAGCGGAGGTTTCAAATTCTCCGGCAGCTACAGGTCTCAAAAAAGTTGGGACACTTGAAAAAAGGGGCTTTAAAAGCATTGAATTTCTAAGAGAATCAGCTGAAAGAACATTTAGCAAGTAATTAAGTTAACTGTCATCTGCTGCGCAACATGATTACTTATAAAAGGGTTGTCATTGAGAGGCTGAGTTTCTCAGAAGTAAAGATGGCCAGAAGCTCTCCCACCTGTGAAGGCTTGCATGAAAAAAAATGTTGAATACTTTAAAAACACTGCTCCTCGACGTTAAATTGCAAAAGCATTGAAGGTCTCATCATCTTCAGTACATGACATCATCAAAAGATTCAGAGTAACTGGAAAAATCTCTGCGTGTAAGGGACTAGGCCGAAACCTTTACTGGATGCCCTTTATCTTCGGACCCTCAGATGCCACTGCATCACTCACCGGCATGATTCTTGGGATTCTGCAATAACAGAGAAAGAAAAAACATCACTGATTATACCTAGAACTGCCACAAGGTCATTTTGACCTCCATTAGTCCCAGTGCAAAAGAATGTAAATGGACTATATAGAGGCTGACTATGGAGCTAGTCAGATTGGCAGCTCAAAGCACTTGACCATAGCCTAAATCCCTCACGTATGCCCATTTATGCAACACATTCATTACACTGACGGCTACGCAAGGCAGTCAACTGCATCTTGGTTGACTGCATTTTGTTACTTTTTGAATGGTGTGCAGGCGCATATATAAGCCACTTGCTGTCATGACGTCAGAATCAATTTGTTCTCCCATTTTGCAGGTAGAAATTGTGATTGTCACAGAGCTGTTCTTCTATTCATTTAGTTTATTTAGTAAGCTGGTTAGGATACAAGAAAAAGAAATGGATTAGAGGAAATGGATGAATGTAAGTCAGGCTTTGGCAATCCTTCAGGACATAAGTTCTTGTGAGTCAGATGGAGAAGAAATATCAGGGCTCAGTGATGCGTCTAGGTCTAGTGAATCCGACTCCGATTTTGAAACTGAATGCGATCGTGAGCCACACGGTAAAGGTATCACAGCTGCTGGGCAAACTAAGCCTTTGATGCCAGGAAGGTCACCAAAACTGCATATTTATTCACGTCATAATGCTTAGGTTTCACAGCACAATTTCAAGTCCAAATACTTTGAAACATTTAAAATTAGCCACAATAGCAAAAAAATTGAAGTTTTAAAGCTCTGACCTCTATACTATTTAATCAATGAAGAATCTTAGCAAAACAACATTTATTGTCCTCCGAATTCTGAAAGTACTTCGAAATGCTTTCACTGAGGCAAGACCTCACAGCTTAAAAGTATTACAAAGAGTGGTGCATTTTTGTCAATAAAGAGGATGCAGTCATATTTCCACGTCATCCATGCCATGATGAAGGGAGACGCAGTAGCGCAGTGGAGAGCATGGGCTTGACTTGGGATGGAAAGATTCTGTGTTCAAGTCCTTGCCTTAGCCTGTGCAAAGTGTTCTCAGGCAAAACTCTTCACTTCCACACTGCCTCACTCTACCCAGGTGTACAAATGGGTCCCAGCAAAATTGTCAGGGAAACTTGACTGAGAGCAGTGGGAGAACCCGAGTTGGACTAGTGTCCCATCGAGGGGGTTTAGCAATACTCCTATTTGCTTCATGTCACAGAAACCAGGGTTAAACACAGGCCTGATGGGCCTCCAGGCATGACCTCCACGCCTGGTTAGAAATAGTCTTTATTCCGTCTGAGCAGCTGCTCATTTTGAAAACAAGAAGGGCACTTGGTAGAGCTCATACCTCCGCCAAGCCCACATGTAAGTATTATTGGTTCTGGATCCAGGAGAGTATCATCCAGACCAACAACAGCAGTGATTAGTTCCTCTTTTAGGGCAGATTCTATTCAGTGCTGAAATTTTCTGAAAATCTGTTCATTACATAAGGACATACCGAATTGTTCCGAATATAAGACGATTCTGGATATGAGACTACTCCCCTTTCTCAAGTCATATTTTGGAAAAAATAGGGTTTTGATGACAAAATCTTGTTTTAGTCTCAAAGAATAATAATCATCGCAAAAATTTCTTTGAAAATACTGATAAAACAAACTGAAAGAAAAACCAATATAAAAGATTGCAGGCTGTTGTTTTGCGCCATCTATTGTTGTGAACATGTATTGAGTTTAGACTATAAAACGCGCACACAGGATGACTGTTATTGTTAGAAGCCTAGTCCACGGAAAATACGACGACCCCATTTCTCCGCTGTGACGTGTCTTTAATGGAACGGCGGAGGCGTCAAAGATAAAACAGGGTCACTTGAGCAAAAGGAGAGGAAAGAGTAAACATGCCCGTTGGACGAGAGATGCTAATTTACTGAGATTCCGCAGAGAAGTCACTGTTATGTCAAAGACGCAGATTGCATCGTATGCCTGTTCCGTGGATATGTAAAAAGCGCCGTTGCCATAAACATATCTCCCCAGCGGGCCACAGTACGAAGTAGATTCCCAGTCCGTCGTGGAAACATATACTGGTGTACGTGCGATTAGGTAGTGATTGTTTTTAAATTTCATTTGATTTCATTTGACACACTCTTTTTACTTGAACAAAAGATTGACCGCGATTCCGTACCATGCTTTCTGTTAACGTTCTGACAAAATGTGGCAGCCCTCCATGCTTAGGGTCGGGCGTGTAAAGTCACCGAACAGGCCTTGTGGTGACGTGTCTTAAATGGAACACTGGAGGCGTCATAAATCAGATCGGGTCACTTGAGCAGAAGAAAACAAAGGAGTAAACAAGCCCGATGGATGAGAGGTTCGAATTCTCTTGGATTCTGCTGAGAAGTCGCTTTGACGTCAAAGAGCCAGAGTGCATCGAATGTTCATTTTGTTGCTATAACAACAGCACCGTTGCTATAAACAACTCTGCCCAGGGAGCCGACGGAAGAATGCTGATTCTCAGTCCGTGTCCAATGCTCATGGAAAGATGTCCAGGAGTACGTGCGATTTGGCAGTGATTTTATTTTTATGAAATTAGATTTTAATTGACTCACTCTTTGTTTAAACAAACAAAAAAAAAATGACCGCGATTCAGTAGCATGCTTTCTGTTTACGGATTGACAAAATGTGCCTGCCCTCCACTTAGCCGTCGGGCTTGTCTTGTGACCAAACAGGCTCTGCTGTGACGTGACGTAAATGGATCAGCGAAGGTTTCAAATTCTCCGGCAGCTACAGGTCTCAAAAGAGTTGGGACACTTGTAAAAAGGGGCTTTAAAAGCATTGAATTTCTATGAGAATCAGCTGAAAGAATATTTAGCTAGTAATTAAGTTAACTGTCATCTGCTGCGCAACATGATTACTTATAAAAGGGTTGTCATTGAGAGGCTGAGTTTCTCAGAAGTAGAGATGGCCAGAAGCTCTCCCACCTGTGAAGGCTTGCATAAAAGAAATGTTGAATACTTTAAAAACACTGCTCCTCGACGTTAAATTGCAAAGGCATTGAAGGTCTCATCATCTTCAGTACATGACATCATCAAAAGATTCAGAGTAACTGGAAAAATCTCTGCCTGTAAGGGACTAGGCCGAGACCTTTGCTGGATGCCCTTTATCTTCGGACCCTCAGATGCCACTGCATCACTCACCGGCATGATTCTTGGGATTCTGCAATAATAGAGAAAGAAAAAACATCACTGATTATACCTAGAACTGCCACAAGGTCATTTTGACCTCCATTAGTCCCAGTGCAAAAGAATGTAAATGGACTATATAGGGGCTGACTATGGAGCTAGTCAGATTGGCAGCTCAAAGCACTTGACAGTAGCCTAATACCTCACGTATGCCCATTTATGCAACACATTCATACACTGACGGCTACGCAAGGCAGTCAACTGCATCTTGGTTGACTGCATTTTGTTACTTTTTGAATGGTGTGCAGGCGCATATATAAGCCAGTTGCTGTCATGACGTCAGAATCAATTTGTTCTCCCATTTTGCAGGTAGAAATTGTGATTGTCACAGAGCTGTTCTTCTATTCATTTAGTTTATTTAGTAAGCTGGTTAGGATACCAGAAAAAGAAATGGATCAGAGGAAATGGATGAATGTAAGTCAGGCTTTGGCAAAGCTTCAGGACATGAGTTCTTGTGAGTCAGATGGAGAAGAAATATCAGGGCTCAGTGATGCTTCTAGGTCTAGTGAATCCGACTCCGATTTTGAAACTGAATGCGATCGTGAGCCACACGGTAAAGGTATCACAGCTGCTGGGCAAACTAAGCCTTTGATGCCAGGAAGGTCACCAAAACTGGATATTTATTCACGTCATAATGCTTAGGTTTCACAGCATAATTTCAAGTCCAAATACTTTGAAACATTTAAAATTAGCCACAATAGCCAACAAATTGAAGCTTTAAAGCTCTGACCTCTATACTATTTAATCAATGAAGAATCTTAGCAAAACACCATTTATTGTCCTCCGAATTCTGAATGTACTTTGAAATGCTTTCACTGAGGCAACACCTCACAGCTTAAAAGTATTACAAAGAGTGGTGCATTTTTGTCAATAAAGAGGATGCAGTCATATTTCCACGTCATCCATGCCATGATGAAGGGAGACGCAGTAGCGCAGTGGAGAGCATGGGCTTGACTTGGGATGGAAAGATTCTGTGTTCAAGTCCTTGCCTTAGCCTGTGCAAAGTGTTCTCAGGCAAAACTCTTCACTTCCACACTGCCTCACTCTACCCAGGTGTACAAATGGGTCCCAGCAAAATTGTCAGGGAAACTTGACTGAGAGCAGTGGGAGAACCCGAGTTGGACTAGTGTCCCATCGAGGGGGTTTAGCAATACTCCTATTTGCTTCATGTCACAGAAACCAGGGTTAAACACAGGCCTGATGGGCCTCCAGGCATGACCTCCACGCCTGGTTAGAAATAGTCTTTATTCCGTCTGAGCAGCTGCTCATTTTGAAAACAAGAAGGGCACTTGGTAGAGCTCATACCTCCGCCAAGACCACATGTAAGTATTATTGGTTCTGGATCCAGGAGAGTATCATCCAGACCAACAACAGCAGTGATTAGTTCCTCTTTTAGGGCAGATTCTATTCAGTGCTGAAATTTTCTGAAAACCTGTTCATAACATAAGGACATACCGAATTGTTCCGAATATAAGACGATTCTGGATATGAGACTACTCCCCTTTCTCAAGTCATATATTGGAAAAAATAGGGTTTTGATGACAAAATCTTGTTTTAGTCTCTAAAGAATAATAATCATCGCAAAAATTTCTTTGAAAATACTGATAAAACAAACTGAAAGAAAAACCAATATAAAAGATTGCAGGCTGTTGTTTTGCGCCATCTATTGTTGTGAACATGTATTGAGTTTAGACTATAAAACGCGCACACAGGATGACTGTTATTGTTAGAAGCCTAGTCCACGGAAAATACGACGACCCCATTTCTCCGCTGTGACGTGTCTTTAATGGAACAGCGGAGGCGTCAAAGATAAAACAGGGTCACTTGAGCAAAAGGAGAGGAAAGAGTAAACATGCCCGTTGGACGAGAGATGCTAATTTACTGAGATTCCGCAGAGAAGTCACTGTTATGTCAAAGACGCAGATTGCGTCGTATGCCTGTTCCGTGGATATGTAAAAAGCGCCGTTGCCATAAACATATCTCCCCAGCGGGCCACAGTACGAAGTAGATTCCCAGTCCGTCGTGGAAACATATACTGGTGTACGTGCGATTAGGTAGTGATTGTTTTTAAATTTCATTTGATTTCATTTGACACACTCTTTTTACTTGAACAAAAGATTGACCGCGATTCCGTACCATGCTTTCTGTTAACGTTCTGACAAAATGTGGCAGACCTCCATGCTTAGGGTCGGGCGTGTAAAGTCACCGAACAGGCCTTGTGGTGACGTGTCTTAAATGGAACACTGGAGGCGTCATAAATCAGACCGGGTCACTTGAGCAGAAGAAAACAAAGGAGTAAACAAGCCCGATGGATGAGAGGTTCGAATTCTCTTGGATTCTGCTGAAAAGTCGCTTTGACGTCAAAGAGCCAGAGTGCATCGAATGTTCATTTTGTTGCTATAACAACAGCACCGTTGCTATGAACAACTCTGCCCAGGGAGCCGACGGAAGAATGCTGATTCTCAATCCGCGTCCAATGCTCATGGAAAGATGTCCAGGAGTACGTGCGATTTGGCAGTGATTTTATTTTTATGAAATTAGATTTTAATTGACTCACTCTTTGTTTAAACAAAAAAAAAAAAATGACCGCGATTCAGTAGCATGCTTTCTGTTTACGTATTGACAAAATGTGCCTGCCCTCCACTTAGCCGTCGGGCTTGTCTTGTGACCAAACAGGCTCTGCTGTGACGTGACTTAAATGGATCAGCGGAGGTTTCAAATTCTCCGGCAGCTACAGGTCTCAAAAAAGTTGGGACACTTGTAAAAAGGGGCTTTAAAAGCATTGAATTTCTAAGAGAATCAGCTGAAAGAACATTTAGCTAGTAATTAAGTTAACTGTCATCTGCTGCGCAACATGATTACTTATAAAAGGGTTGTCATTGAGAGGCTGAGTTTCTCAGAAGTAAAGATGGCCAGAAGCTCTCCCACCTGTGAAGGCTTGCATAAAAAAAATGTTGAATACTTTAAAAACACTGCTCCTCGACGTTAAATTGCAAAGGCATTGAAGGTCTCATCATCTTCAGTACATGACATCATCAAAAGATTCAGAGTAACTGGAAAAATCTCTGCGTGTAAGGGACTAGGCCGAGACCTTTACTGGATGCCCTTTATCTTCGGACCCTCAGATGCCACTGCATCACTCACCGGCATGATTCTTGGGATTCTGCAATAATAGAGAAAGAAAAAACATCACTGATTATACCTAGAACTGCCACAAGGTCATTTTGACCTCCATTAGTCCCAGTGCAAAAGAATGTAAATGGACTATATAGGGGCTGACTATGGAGCTAGTCAGATTGGCAGCTCAAAGCACTTGACAGTAGCCTAATACCTCACGTATGCCCATTTATGGAACACATTCATACACTGACGGCTACGCAAGGCAGTCAACTGCATCTTGGTTGACTGCATTTTGTTACTTTTTGAATGGTGTGCAGGCGCATATATAAGCCAGTTGCTGTCATGACGTCAGAATCAATTTGTTCTCCCATTTTGCAGGTAGAAATTGTGATTGTCACAGAGCTGTTCTTCTATTCATTTAGTTTATTTAGTAAGCTGGTTAGGATACCAGAAAAATAAATGGATCAGAGGAAATGGATGAATGTAAGTCAGGCTTTGGCAAAGCTTCAGGACATGAGTTCTTGTGAGTCAGATGGAGAAGAAATATCAGGGCTCAGTGATGCTTCTAGGTCTAGTGAATCCGACTCCGATTTTGAAACTGAATGCGATCGTGAGCCACACGGTAAAGGTATCACAGCTGCTGGGCAAACTAAGCCTTTGATGCCAGGAAGGTCACCAAAACTGGATATTTATTCACGTCATAATGCTTAGGTTTCACAGCATAATTTCAAGTCCAAATACTTTGAAACATTTAAAATTAGCCACAATAGCCAACAAATTGAAGCTTTAAAGCTCTGACCTCTATACTATTTAATCAATGAAGAATCTTAGCAAAACACCATTTATTGTCCTCCGAATTCTGAATGTACTTTGAAATGCTTTCACTGAGGCAACACCTCACAGCTTAAAAGTATTACAAAGAGTGGTGCATTTTTGTCAATAAAGAGGATGCAGTCATATTTCCACGTCATCCATGCCATGATGAAGGGAGACGCAGTAGCGCAGTGGAGAGCATGGGCTTGACTTGGGATGGAAAGATTCTGTGTTCAAGTCCTTGCCTTAGCCTGTGCAAAGTGTTCTCAGGCAAAACTCTTCACTTCCACACTGCCTCACTCTACCCAGGTGTACAAATGGGTCCCAGCAAAATTGTCAGGGAAACTTGACTGAGAGCAGTGGGAGAACCCGAGTTGGACTAGTGTCCCATCGAGGGGGTTTAGCAATACTCCTATTTGCTTCATGTCACAGAAACCAGGGTTAAACACAGGCCTGATGGGCCTCCAGGCATGACCTCCACGCCTGGTTAGAAATAGTCTTTATTCCGTCTGAGCAGCTGCTCATTTTGAAAACAAGAAGGGCACTTGGTAGAGCTCATACCTCCGCCAAGACCACATGTAAGTATTATTGGTTCTGGATCCAGGAGAGTATCATCCAGACCAACAACAGCAGTGATTAGTTCCTCTTTTAGGGCAGATTCTATTCAGTGCTGAAATTTTCTGAAAACCTGTTCATAACATAAGGACATACCGAATTGTTCCGAATATAAGACGATTCTGGATATGAGACTACTCCCCTTTCTCAAGTCATATATTGGAAAAAATAGGGTTTTGATGACAAAATCTTGTTTTAGTCTCTAAAGAATAATAATCATCGCAAAAATTTCTTTGAAAATACTGATAAAACAAACTGAAAGAAAAACCAATATAAAAGATTGCAGGCTGTTGTTTTGCGCCATCTATTGTTGTGAACATGTATTGAGTTTAGACTATAAAACGCGCACACAGGATGACTGTTATTGTTAGAAGCCTAGTCCACGGAAAATACGACGACCCCATTTCTCCGCTGTGACGTGTCTTTAATGGAACAGCGGAGGCGTCAAAGATAAAACAGGGTCACTTGAGCAAAAGGAGAGGAAAGAGTAAACATGCCCGTTGGACGAGAGATGCTAATTTACTGAGATTCCGCAGAGAAGTCACTGTTATGTCAAAGACGCAGATTGCGTCGTATGCCTGTTCCGTGGATATGTAAAAAGCGCCGTTGCCATAAACATATCTCCCCAGCGGGCCACAGTACGAAGTAGATTCCCAGTCCGTCGTGGAAACATATACTGGTGTACGTGCGATTAGGTAGTGATTGTTTTTAAATTTCATTTGATTTCATTTGACACACTCTTTTTACTTGAACAAAAGATTGACCGCGATTCCGTACCATGCTTTCTGTTAACGTTCTGACAAAATGTGGCAGACCTCCATGCTTAGGGTCGGGCGTGTAAAGTCACCGAACAGGCCTTGTGGTGACGTGTCTTAAATGGAACACTGGAGGCGTCATAAATCAGACCGGGTCACTTGAGCAGAAGAAAACAAAGGAGTAAACAAGCCCGATGGATGAGAGGTTCGAATTCTCTTGGATTCTGCTGAGAAGTCGCTTTGACGTCAAAGAGCCAGAGTGCATCGAATGTTCATTTTGTTGCTATAACAACAGCACCGTTGCTATGAACAACTCTGCCCAGGGAGCCGACGGAAGAATGCTGATTCTCAATCCGTGTCCAATGCTCATGGAAAGATGTCCAGGAGTACGTGCGATTTGGCAGTGATTTTATTTTTATGAAATTAGATTTTAATTGACTCACTCTTCGTTTAAACAAAAAAAAATGACCGCGATTCAGTAGCATACTTTCTGTTTACGTATTGACAAAATGTGCCTGCCCTCCACTTAGCAGTCGGACTTGTCTTGTGACCAAACAGGCTCTGCTGTGACGTGACTTAAATGGATCAGCGGAGGTTTCAAATTCTCCGGCAGCTACAGGTCTCAAAAAAGTTGGGACACTTGTAAAGAGGGGCTTTAATAGCATTGAATTTCTCAGAGAATCAGCTGAAAGAACATTTAGCTAGTAATTAAGTTAACTGTCATCTGCTGCGCAACATGATTACTTATAAAAGGGTTGTCATTGAGAGGCTGAGTTTCTCAGAAGTAAAGATGGCCAGAAGCTCTCCCACCTGTGAAGGCTTGCATAAAAAAAATGTTGAATACTTTAAAAACACTGCTCCTCGACGTTAAATTGCAAAGGCATTGAAGGTCTCATCATCTTCAGTACATGACATCATCAAAAGATTCAGAGTAACTGGAAAAATCTCTGCCTGTAAGGGACTAGGCCGAGACCTTTACTGGATGCCCTTTATCTTCGGACCCTCAGATGCCACTGCATCACTCACCGGCATGATATCTTGGGATTCTGCAATAATAGAGAAAGAAAAAACATCACTGATTATACCTAGAACTGCCACAAGGTCATTTTGACCTCCATTAGTCCCAGTGCAAAAGAATGTAAATGGACTATATAGGGGCTGACTATGGAGCTAGTCAGATTGGCAGCTCAAAGCACTTGACAGTAGCCTAATACCTCACGTATGCCCATTTATGCAACACAATCATACACTGACGGCTACGCAAGGCAGTCAACTGCATCTTGGTTGACTGCATTTTGTTACTTTTTGAATGGTGTGCAGGCGTATATATAAGCCAGTTGCTGTCATGATGTCAGAATCAATTTGTTCTCCCATTTTGCAGGTAGAAATTGTGATTGTCACAGAGCTGTTCTTCTATTCATTTAGTTTATTTAGTAAGCTGGTTAGGATACCAGAAAAATAAATGGATCAGAGGAAATGGATGAATGTAAGTCAGGCTTTGGCAAAGCTTCAGGACATGAGTTCTTGTGAGTCAGATGGAGAAGAAATATCAGGGCTCAGTGATGCTTCTAGGTCTAGTGAATCCGACTCCGATTTTGAAACTGAATGCGATCGTGAGCCACACGGTAAAGGTATCACAGCTGCTGGGCAAACTAAGCCTTTGATGCCAGGAAGGTCACCAAAACTGGATATTTATTCACATCATAATGCTTAGGTTTCACAGCATAATTTCAAGTCCAAATACTTTGAAACATTTAAAATTAGCCACAATAGCCAACAAATTGAAGCTTTAAAGCTCTGACCTCTATACTATTTAATCAATGAAGAATCTTAGCAAAACACCATTTATTGTCCTCCGAATTCTGAATGTACTTTGAAATGCTTTCACTGAGGCAACACCTCACAGCTTAAAAGTATTACAAAGAGTGGTGCATTTTTGTCAATAAAGAAGATGCAGTCATATTTCCACGTCATCCATGCCATGATGAAGGGAGACGCAGTAGCGCAGTGGAGAGCATGGGCTTGACTTGGGATGGAAAGATTCTGTGTTCAAGTCCTTGCCTTAGCCTGTGCAAAGTGTTCTCAGGCAAAACTCTTCACTTCCACACTGCCTCACTCTACCCAGGTGTACAAATGGGTCCCAGCAAAATTGTCAGGGAAACTTGACTGAGAGCAGTGGGAGAACCCGAGTTGGACTAGTGTCCCATCGAGGGGGTTTAGCAATACTCCTATTTGCTTCATGTCACAGAAACCAGGGTTAAACACAGGCCTGATGGGCCTCCAGGCATGACCTCCACGCCTGGTTAGAAATAGTCTTTATTCCGTCTGAGCAGCTGCTCATTTTGAAAACAAGAAGGGCACTTGGTAGAGCTCATACCTCCGCCAAGCCCACATGTAAGTATTATTGGTTCTGGATCCAGGAGAGTATCATCCAGACCAACAACAGCAGTGATTACTTCCTCTTTTAGGGCAGATTCTATTCAGTGCTGAAATTTTCTGAAAATCTGTTCATTACATAAGGACATACCGAATTGTTCCGAATATAAGACGATTCTGGATATGAGACTACTCCCCTTTCTCAAGTCATATTTTGGAAAAAATAGGGTTTTGATGACAAAATCTTGTTTTAGTCTCTAAAGAATAATAATCATCGCAAAAATTTCTTTGAAAATACTGATAAAACAAACTGAAAGAAAAACCAATATAAAAGATTGCAGGCTGTTGTTTTGCGCCATCTATTGTTGTGAACATGTATTGAGTTTAGACTATAAAACGCGCACACAGGATGACAGTTATTGTTAGAAGCCTAGGCCACGGAAAATACGACGACCCCATTTCTCCGCTGTGACGTGTCTTTAATGGAACGGCGGAGGCGTCAAAGATAAAACAGGGTCACTTGAGCAAAAGGAGAGGAAAGAGTAAACATGCCCGTTGGACGAGAGATGCTAATTTACTGAGATTCCGCAGAGAAGTCACAGTTATGTCAAAGACGCAGATTGCATCGTATGCCTGTTCCGTGGATATGTAAAAAGCGCCGTTGCCATAAACATATCTCCCCAGCGGGCCACAGTACGAAGTAGATTCCCAGTCCGTCGTGGAAACATATACTGGTGTACGTGCGATTAGGTAGTGATTGTTTTTAAATTTCATTTGATTTCATTTGACACACTCTTTTTACTTGAACAAAAGATTGACCGCGATTCCGTACCATGCTTTCTGTTAACGTTCTGACAAAATGTGGCAGCCCTCCATGCTTAGGGTCGGGCGTGTAAAGTCACCGAACAGGCCTTGTGGTGACGTGTCTTAAATGGAACACTGGAGGCGTCATAAATCAGACCGGGTCACTTGAGCAGAAGAAAACAAAGGAGTAAACAAGCCCGATGGATGAGAGGTTCGAATTCTCTTGGATTCTGCTGAGAAGTCGCTTTGACGTCAAAGAGCCAGAGTGCATCGAATGTTCATTTTGTTGCTATAACAACAGCACCGTTGCTATAAACAACTCTGCCCAGGGAGCCGACGGAAGAATGCTGATTCTCAGTCCGTGTCCAATGCTCATGGAAAGATGTCCAGGAGTACGTGCGATTTGGCAGTGATTTTATTTTTATGAAATTAGATTTTAATTGACTCACTCTTTGTTTAAACAAAAAAAAAAAAATGACCGCGATTCAGTAGCATGCTTTCTGTTTACGTATTGACAAAATGTGCCTGCCCTCCACTTAGCCGTCGGCCTTGTCTTGTGACCAAACAGGCTCTGCTGTGACGTGACTTAAATGGATCAGCGGAGGTTTCAAATTCTCCGGCAGCTACAGGTCTCAAAAAAGTTGGGACACTTGGAAAAAGGGGCTTTAAAAGCATTGAATTTCTAAGAGAATCAGCTGAAAGAACATTTAGCTAGTAATTAAGTTAACTGTCATCTGCTGCGCAACATGATTACTTATAAAAGGGTTGTCATTGAGAGGCTGAGTTTCTCAGAAGTAGAGATGGCCAGAAGCTCTCCCACCTGTGAAGGCTTGCATAAAAAAAATGTTGAATACTTTAAAAACACTGCTCCTCGACGTTAAATTGCAAAGGCATTGAAGGTCTCATCATCTTCAGTACATGACATCATCAAAAGATTCAGAGTAACTGGAAAAATCTCTGCCTGTAAGGGACTAGGCCGAGACCTTTACTGGATGCCCTTTATCTTCGGACCCTCAGATGCCACTGCATCACTCACCGGCATGATTCTTGGGATTCTGCGATAATAGAGAAAGAAAAAACATCACTGATTATACCTAGAACTGCCACAAGGTCATTTTGACCTCCATTAGTCCCAGTGCAAAAGAATGTAAATGGACTATATAGGGGCTGACTTTGGAGCTAGTCAGATTGGCAGCTCAAAGCACTTGACAGTAGCCTAATACCTCACGTATGCCCATTTATGCAACACATTCATACACTGACGGCTACGCAAGGCAGTCAACTGCATCTTGGTTGACTGCATTTTGTTACTTTTTGAATGCTGTGCAGGCGCATATATAAGCCAGTTGCTGTCATGACGTCAGAATCAATTTGTTCTCCCATTTTGCAGGTAGAAATTGTGATTGTCACAGAGCTGTTCTTCTATTCATTTAGTTTATTTAGTAAGCTGGTTAGGATACCAGAAAAATAAATGGATCAGAGGAAATGGATGAATGTAAGTCAGGCTTTGGCAAAGCTTCAGGACATGAGTTCTTGTGAGTCAGATGGAGAAGAAATATCAGGGCTCAGTGATGCTTCTAGGTCTAGTGAATCCGACTCCAATTTTGAAACTGAATGCGATCGTGAGCCACACGGTAAAGGTATCACAGCTGCTGGGCAAACTAAGCCTTTGATGCCAGGAAGGTGACCAAAACTGGATATTTATTCACATCATAATGCTTAGGTTTCACAGCATAATTTCAAGTCCAAATACTTTGAAACATTTAAAATTAGCCACAATAGCCAACAAATTGAAGCTTTAAAGCTCTGACCTCTATACTATTTAATCAATGAAGAATCTTAGCAAAACACCATTTATTGTCCTCCGAATTCTGAATGTACTTTGAAATGCTTTCACTGAGGCAACACCTCACAGCTTAAAAGTATTACAAAGAGTGGTGCATTTTTGTCAATAAAGAGGATGCAGTCATATTTCCACGTCATCCATGCCATGATGAAGGGAGACGCAGTAGCGCAGTGGAGAGCATGGGCTTGACTTGGGATGGAAAGATTCTGTGTTCAAGTCCTTGCCTTAGCCTGTGCAAAGTGTTCTCAGGCAAAACTCTTCACTTCCACACTGCCTCACTCTACCCAGGTGTACAAATGGGTCCCAGCAAAATTGTCAGGGAAACTTGACTGAGAGCAGTGGGAGAACCCGAGTTGGACTAGTGTCCCATCGAGGGGGTTTAGCAATACTCCTATTTGCTTCATGTCACAGAAACCAGGGTTAAACACAGGCCTGATGGGCCTCCAGGCATGACCTCCACGCCTGGTTAGAAATAGAGCTCATACCTCCGCCAAGCCCACATGTAAGTATTATTGGTTCTGGATCCAGGAGAGTATCATCCAGACCAACAACAGCAGTGATTAGTTCCTCTTTTAGGGCAGATTCTATTCAGTGCTGAAATTTTCTGAAAATCTGTTCATTACATAAGGACATACCGAATTGTTCCGAATATAAGACGATTCTGGATATGAGACTCAAGTCATATTTTGGAAAAAATAGGGTTTTGATGACAAAATCTTGTTTTAGTCTCGAAAGAATAATAATCATCGCAAAAATTTCTTTGAAAATACTGATAAAACAAACTGAAAGAAAAACCAATATAAAAGATTGCAGGCTGTTGTTTTGCGCCATCTATTGTTGTGAACATGTATTGAGTTTAGACTATAAAACGCGCACACAGGATGACTGTTATTGTTAGAAGCCTAGTCCACGGAAAATACGACGACCCCATTTCTCCGCTGTGACGTGTCTTTAATGGAACGGCGGAGGCGTCAAAGATAAAACAGGGTCACTTGAGCAAAAGGAGAGGAAAGAGTAAACATGCCCGTTGGACGAGAGATGCTAATTTACTGAGATTCCGCAGAGAAGTCACTGTTATGTCAAAGACGCAGATTGCATCGTATGCCTGTTCCGTGGATATGTAAAAAGCGCCGTTGCCATAAACATATCTCCCCAGGGGGCCACAGTACGAAGTAGATTCCCAGTCCGTCGTGGAAACATATACTGGTGTACGTGCGATTAGGTAGTGATTGTTTTTAAATTTCATTTGATTTCATTTGACACACTCTTTTTACTTGAACAAAAGATTGACCGCGATTCCGTACCATGCTTTCTGTTAACGTTCTGACAAAATGTGGCAGCCCTCCATGCTTAGGGTCGGGCGTGTAAAGTCACCGAACAGGCCTTGTGGTGACGTGTCTTAAATGGAACACTGGAGGCGTCATAAATCAGACCGGGTCACTTGAGCAGAAGAAAACAAAGGAGTAAACAAGCCCGATGGATGAGAGGTTCGAATTCTCTTGGATTCTGCTGAGAAGTCGCTTTGACGTCAAAGAGCCAGAGTGCATCGAATGTTCATTTTGTTGCTATAACAACAGCACCGTTGCTATAAACAACTCTGCCCAGGGAGCCGACGGAAGAATGCTGATTCTCAGTCCGTGTCCAATGCTCATGGAAAGATGTCCAGGAGTACATGCGATTTGGCAGTGATTTTATTTTTATGAAATTAGATTTTAATTGACTCACTCTTTGTTTAAACAAAAAAAAAAAAAATGACCGCGATTCAGTAGCATGCTTTCTGTTTACGTATTGACAAAATGTGCCTGCCCTCCACTTAGCCGTCGGCCTTGTCTTGTGACCAAACAGGCTCTGCTGTGACGTGACTTAAATGGATCAGCGGAGGTTTCAAATTCTCCGGCAGCTACAGGTCTCAAAAAAGTTGGGACACTTGTAAAAAGGGGCTTTAAAAGCATTGAATTTCTAAGAGAATCAGCTGAAAGAACATTTAGCAAGTAATTAAGTTAACTGTCATCTGCTGCGCAACATGATTACTTATAAAAGGGTTGTCATTGAGAGGCTGAGTTTCTCAGAAGTAAAGATGGCCAGAAGCTCTCCCACCTGTGAAGGCTTGCATAAAAAAAATGTTGAATACTTTAAAAACACTGCTCCTCGATGTTAAATTGCAAAGGCATTGAAGGTCTCATCATCTTCAGTACATGACATCATCAAAAGATTCAGAGTAACTGGAAAAATCTCTGCCTGTAAGGGACTAGGCCGAGACCTTTACTGGATGCCCTTTATCTTCGGACCCTCAGATGCCACTGCATCACTCACCGGCATGATTCTTGGGATTCTGCAATAATAGAGAAAGAAAAAACATCACTGATTATACCTAGAACTGCCACAAGGTCATTTTGACCTCCATTAGTCCCAGTGCAAAAGAATGTAAATGGACTATATAGGGGCTGACTATGGAGCTAGTCAGATTGGCAGCTCAAAGCACTTGACAGTAGCCTAAATCCCTCACGTATGCCCATTTATGCAACACATTCATACACTGACGGCTACGCAAGGCAGTCAACTGCATCTTGGTTGACTGCATTTTGTTACTTTTTGAATGGTGTGCAGGCGCATATATAAGCCAGTTGCTGTCATGACGTCAGAATCAATTTGTTCTCCCATTTTGCAGGTAGAAATTATGATTGTCACAGAGCTGTTCTTCTATTCATTTAGTTTATTTAGTAAGCTGGTTAGGATACCAGAAAAAGAAATGGATCAGAGGAAATGGATGAATGTAAGTCAGGCTTTGGCAAAGCTTCAGGACATGAGTTCTTGTGAGTCAGATGGAGAAGAAATATCAGGGCTCAGTGATGCTTCTAGGTCTAGTGAATCCGACTCCGATTTTGAAACTGAATGCGATCGTGAGCCACACGGTAAAGGTATCACAGCTGCTGGGCAAACTAAGCCTTTGATGCCAGGAAGGTCACCAAAACTGGATATTTATTCACGTCATAATGCTTAGGTTTCACAGCATAATTTCAAGTCCAAATACTTTGAAACATTTAAAATTAGCCACAATAGCCAACAAATTGAAGCTTTAAAGCTCTGACCTCTATACTATTTAATCAATGAAGAATCTAAGCAAAACACCATTTATTGTCCTCCGAATTCTGAAAGTACTTTGAAATGCTTTCACTGAGGCAACACCTCACAGCTTAAAAGTATTACAAAGAGTGGTGCATTTTTGTCAATAAAGAGGATGCAGTCATATTTCCACGTCATCCATGCCATGATGAAGGGAGACGCAGTAGCGCAGTGGAGAGCATGGGCTTGACTTGGGATGGAAAGATTCTGTGTTCAAGTCCTTGCCTTAGCCTGTGCAAAGTGTTCTCAGGCAAAACTCTTCACTTCCACACTGCCTCACTCTACCCAGGTGTACAAATGGGTCCCAGCAAAATTGTCAGGGAAACTTGACTGAGAGCAGTGGGAGAACCCGAGTTGGACTAGTGTCCCATCGAGGGGGTTTAGCAATACTCCTATTTGCTTCATGTCACAGAAACCAGGGTTAAACACAGGCCTGATGGGCCTCCAGGCATGACCTCCACGCCTGGTTAGAAATAGTCTTTATTCCGTCTGAGCAGCTGCTCATTTTGAAAACAAGAAGGGCACTTGGTAGAGCTCATACCTCCGCCAAGCCCACATGTAAGTATTATTGGTTCTGGATCCAGGAGAGGATCATCCAGACCAACAACAGCAGTAATTAGTTCCTCTTTTAGGGCAGATTCTATTCAGTGCTGAAATTTTCTGAAAATCTGTTAATTACATAAGGACATACCGAATTGTTCCGAATATAAGACGATTCTGGATATGAGACTACTCCCCTTTCTCAAGTCATATTTTGGAAAAAATAGGGTTTTGATGACAAAATCTTGTTTTAGTCTCTAAAGAATAATAATCATGGCAAAAATTTCTTTGAAAATACTGATAAAACAAACTGAAAGAAAAACCAATATAAAAGATTGCAGGCTGTTGTTTTGCGCCATCTATTGTTGTGAACATGTATTGAGTTTAGACTATAAAACGCGCACACAGGATGACTGTTATTGTTAGAAGCCTAGTCCACGGAAAATACGACGACCCCATTTCTCCGCTGTGACGTGTCTTTAATGGAACGGCGGAGGCGTCAAAGATAAAACAGGGTCACTTGAGCAAAAGGAGAGGAAAGAGTAAACATGCCCGTTGGACGAGAGATGCTAATTTACTGAGATTCCGCAGAGAAGTCACTGTTATGTCAAAGACGCAGACTGCATCGTATGCCTGTTCCGTGGATATGTAAAAAGCGCCGTTGCCATAAACATATCTCCCCAGCGGGCCACAGTACGAAGTAGATTCCCAGTCCGTCGTGGAAACATATACTGGTGTACGTGCGATTAGGTAGTGATTGTTTTTAAATTTCATTTGATTTCATTTGACACACTCTTTTTACTTGAACAAAAGATTGACCGCGATTCCGTACCATGCTTTCTGTTAACGTTCTGACAAAATGTGGCAGCCCTCCATGCTTAGGGTCGGGCGTGTAAAGTCACCGAACAGGCCTTGTGGTGACGTGTCTTAAATGGAACACTGGAGGCGTCATAAATCAGACCGGGTCACTTGAGCAGAAGGAAACAAAGGAGTAAACAAGCCCGATGGATGAGAGGTTCGAATTCTCTTGGATTCTGCTGAGAAGTCGCTTTGACGTCAAAGAGCCAGAGTGCATCGAATGTTCATTTTGTTGCTATAACAACAGCACCGTTGCTATAAACAACTCTGCCCAGGGAGCCGACGGAAGAATGCTGATTCTCAGTCCGTGTCCAATGCTCATGGAAAGATGTCCAGGAGTACATGCGATTTGGCAGTGATTTTATTTTTATGAAATTAGATTTTAATTGACTCACTCTTTGTTGAAACAAAAAAAAAAATGACCGCGATTCAGTAGCATGCTTTCTGTTTACGTATTGACAAAATGTGCCTGCCCTCCACTTAGCCGTCGGCCTTGTCTTGTGACCAAACAGGCTCTGCTGTGACGTGACTTAAATGGATCAGCGGAGGTTTCAAATTCTCCGGCAGCTACAGGTCTCAAAAAAGTTGGGACACTTGTAAAAAGGGGCTTTAAAAGCATTGAATTTCTAAGAGAATCAGCTGAAAGAACATTTAGCAAGTAATTAAGTTAACTGTCATCTGCTGCGCAACATGATTACTTATAAAAGGGTTGTCATTGAAAGGCTGAGTTTCTCAGAAGTAAAGATGGCCAGAAGCTCTCCCACCTGTGAAGGCTTGCATAAAAAAAATGTTGAATACTTTAAAAACACTGCTCCTCAATCTTAAATTGCAAAGGCATTGAAGGTCTCATCATCTTCAGTACATGACATCATCAAAAGATTCAGAGTAACTGGAAAAATCTCTGCCTGTAAGGGACTAGGCCGAGACCTTTACTGGATGCCCTTTATCTTCGGACCCTCAGATGCCACTGCATCACTCACCGGCATGATATCTTGGGATTCTGCAATAATAGAGAAAGAAAAAACATCACTGATTATACCTAGAACTGCCACAAGGTCATTTTGACCTCCATTAGTCCCAGTGCAAAAGAATGTAAATGGACTATATAGGGGCTGACTATGGAGCTAGTCAGATTGGCAGCTCAAAGCACTTGACAGTAGCCTAATACCTCACGTATGCCCATTTATGCAACACATTCATACACTGACGGCTACGCAAGGCAGTCAACTGCATCTTGGTTGACTGCATTTTGTTACTTTTTGAATGGTGTGCAGGCGCATATATAAGCCAGTTGCTGTCATGACGTCAGAATCAATTTGTTCTCCCATTTTGCAGGTAGAAATTGTGATTGTCACAGAGCTGTTCTTCTATTCATTTAGTTTATTTAGTAAGCTGGTTAGGATACCAGAAAAAGAAATGGATCAGAGGAAATGGATGAATGTAAGTCAGGCTTTGGCAAAGCTTCAGGACATGAGTTCTTGTGAGTCAGATGGAGAAGAAATATCAGGGCTCAGTGATGCTTCTAGGTCTAGTGAATCCGACTCCGATTTTGAAACTGAATGCGATCGTGAGCCACACGGTAAAGGTATCACAGCTGCTGGGCAAACTAAGCCTTTGATGCCAGGAAGGTCACCAAAACTGGATATTTATTCACGTCATAATGCTTAGGTTTCACAGCATAATTTCAAGTCCAAATACTTTGAAACATTTAAAATTAGCCACAATAGCCAACAAATTGAAGCTTTAAAGCTCTGACCTCTATACTATTTAATCAATGAAGAATCTTAGCAAAACACCATTTATTGTCCTCCGAATTCTGAAAGTACTTTGAAATGCTTTCACTGAGGCAACACCTCACAGCTTAAAAGTATTACAAAGAGTGGTGCATTTTTGTCAATAAAGAGGATGCAGTCATATTTCCACGTCATCCATGCCATGATGAAGGGAGACGCAGTAGCGCAGTGGAGAGCATGGGCTTGACTTGGGATGGAAAGATTCTGTGTTCAAGTCCATTGCCTTAGCCTGTGCAAAGTGTTCTCAGGCAAAACTCTTCACTTCCACACTGCCTCACTCTACCAGGTGTACAAATGGGTCCCAGCAAAATTGTCAGGGAAACTTGACTGAGAGCAGTGGGAGAACCCGAGTTGGACTAGTGTCCCATCGAGGGGGTTTAGCAATACTCCTATTTGCTTCATGTCACAGAAACCAGGGTTAAACACAGGCCTGATGGGCCTCCAGGCATGACCTCCATGCCTGGTTAGAAATAGTCTTTATTCCGTCTGAGCAGCTGCTCATTTTGAAAACAAGAAGGGCACTTGGTAGAGCTCATACCTCCGCCAAGCCCACATGTAAGAATTATTGGTTCTGGATCCAGGAGAGTATCATCCAGACCAACAACAGCAGTGATTAGTTCCTCTTTTAGGGCAGATTCTATTCAGTGCTGAAATTTTCTGAAAATCTGTTCATTACATAAGGACATACCGAATTGTTCCGAATATAAGACGATTCTGGATATGAGACTACTCCCCTTTCTCAAGTCATATTTTGGAAAAAATAGGGTTTTGATGACAAAATCTTGTTTTAGTCTCTAAAGAATAATAATCATCGCAAAAATTTCTTTGAAAATACTGATAAAACAAACTGAAAGAAAAACCAATATAAAAGATTGCAGGCTGTTGTTTTGCGCCATCTATTGTTGTGAACATGTATTGAGTTTAGACAATAAAACGCGCACACAGGATGACTGTTATTGTTAGAAGCCTAGTCCACGGAAAATACGACGACCCCATTTCTCCGCTGTGACGTGTCTTTAATGGAACGGCGGAGGCGTCAAAGATAAAACAGGGTCACTTGAGCAAAAGGAGAGGAAAGAGTAAACATGCCCGTTGGACGAGAGATGCAAATTTACTGAGATTCCGCAGAGAAGTCACTGTTATGTCAAAGACGCAGATTGCATCGTATGCCTGTTCCGTGGATATGTAAAAAGCGCCGTTGCCATAAACATATCTCCCCAGCGGGCCTCAGTACGAAGTAGATTCCCAGTCCGTCGTGGAAACATATACTGGTGTACGTGCGATTAGGTAGTGATTGTTTTTAAATTTCATTTGATTTCATTTGACACACTCTTTTTACTTGAACAAAAGATTGACCGCGATTCCGTACCATGCTTTCTGTTAACGTTCTGACAAAATGTGGCAGCCCTCCATGCTTAGGGTCGGGCGTGTAAAGTCACCGAACAGGCCTTGTGGTGACGTGTCTTAAATGGAACACTGGAGGCGTCATAAATCAGACCGGGTCACTTGAGCAGAAGAAAACAAAGGAGTAAACAAGCCCGATGGATGAGAGGTTCGAATTCTCTTGGATTCTGCTGAGAAGTCGCTTTGACGTCAAAGAGCCAGAGTGCATCGAATGTTCATTTTGTTGCTATAACAACAGCACCGTTGCTATAAACAACTCTGCCCAGGGAGCCGACGGAAGAATGCTGATTCTCAGTCCGTGTCCAATGCTCATGGAAAGATGTCCAGGAGTACGTGCGATTTGGCAGTGATTTTATTTTTATGAAATTAGATTTTAATTGACTCACTCTTTGTTTAAACAAAAAAAAAAAATGACCGCGATTCAGTTGCATGCTTTCTGTTTACGTATTGACAAAATGTGCCTGCCCTCCACTTAGCCGTCGGGCTTGTCTTGTGACCAAACAGGCTCTGCTGTGACGTGACTTAAATGGATCAGCGGAGGTTTCAAATTCTCCGGCAGCTACAGGTCTCAAAAAAGTTGGGACACTTGTAAAAAGGGGCTTTAAAAGCATTGAATTTCTAAGAGAATCAGCTGAAAGAACATTTAGCTAGTAATTCAGTTAACTGTCATCTGCTGCGCAACATGATTACTTATAAAAGGGTTGTCGTTGAGAGGCTGAGTTTCTCAGAAGTAAAGATGGCCAGAAGCTCTCCCACCTGTGAAGGCTTGCATAAAAAAAATGTTGAATACTTTAAAAATACTGCTCCTCGACGTTAAATTGCAAAGGCATTGAAGGTCTCATCATCTTCAGTACATGACATCATCAAAAGATTCAGAGTAACTGGAAAAATCTCTGCCTGTAAGGGACTAGGCCGAGACCTTTACTGGATGCCCTTTATCTTCGGACCCTCAGATGCCACTGCATCACTCACCGGCATGATATCTTGGGATTCTGCAATAATAGAGAAAGAAAAAACATCACTGATTATACCTAGAACTGCCACAAGGTCATTTTGACCTCCATTAGTCCCAGTGCAAAAGAATGTAAATGGACTATATAGGGGCTGACTATGGAGCTAGTCAGATTGGCAGCTCAAAGCACTTGACAGTAGCCTAATACCTCACGTATGCCCATTTATGCAACACATTCATACACTGACGGCTACGCAAGGCAGTCAACTGCATCTTGGTTGACTGCATTTTGTTACTTTTTGAATGGTGTGCAGGCGCATATATAAGCCAGTTGCTGTCATGACGTCAGAATCAATTTGTTCTCCCATTTTGCATATAGAAATTGTGATTGTCACAGAGCTGTTCTTCTATTCATTTAGTTTATTTAGTAAGCTGGTTAGGATACCAGAAAAAGAAATGGATCAGAGGAAATGGATGAATGTAAGTCAGGCTTTGGCAAAGCTTCAGGACATGAGTTCTTGTGAGTCAGATGGAGAAGAAATATCAGGGCTCAGTGATGCTTCTAGGTCTAGTGAATCCGACTCCGATTTTGAAACTGAATGCGATCGTGAGCCACACGGTAAAGGTATCACAGCTGCTGGGCAAACTAAGCCTTTGATGCCAGGAAGGTCACCAAAACTGGATATTTATTCACGTCATAATGCTTAGGTTTCACAGCATAATTTCAAGTCCAAATACTTTGAAACATTTAAAATTAGCCACAATAGCCAACAAATTGAAGCTTTAAAGCTCTGACCTCTATACTATTTAATCAATGAAGAATCTTAGCAAAACACCATTTATTGTCCTCCGAATTCTGAAAGTACTTTGAAATGCTTTCACTGAGGCAACACCTCACAGCTTAAAAGTATTACAAAGAGTGGTGCATTTTTGTCAATAAAGAGGATGCAGTCATATTTCCACGTCATCCATGCCATGATGAAGGGAGACGCAGTAGCGCAGTGGAGAGCATGGGCTTGACTTGGGATGGAAAGATTCTGTGTTCAAGTCCATTGCCTTAGCCTGTGCAAAGTGTTCTCAGGCAAAACTCTTCACTTCCACACTGCCTCACTCTACCAGGTGTACAAATGGGTCCCAGCAAAATTGTCAGGGAAACTTGACTGAGAGCAGTGGGAGAACCCGAGTTGGACTAGTGTCCCATCGAGGGGGTTTAGCAATACTCCTATTTGCTTCATGTCACAGAAACCAGGGTTAAACACAGGCCTGATGGGCCTCCAGGCATGACCTCCATGCCTGGTTAGAAATAGTCTTTATTCCGTCTGAGCAGCTGCTCATTTTGAAAACAAGAAGGGCACTTGGTAGAGCTCATACCTCCGCCAAGCCCACATGTAAGTATTATTGGTTCTGGATCCAGGAGAGTATCATCCAGACCAACAACAGCAGTGATTAGTTCCTCTTTTAGGGCAGATTCTATTCAGTGCTGAAATTTTCTGAAAATCTGTTCATTACATAAGGACATACCGAATTGTTCCGAATATAAGACGATTCTGGATATGAGACTACTCCCCTTTCTCAAGTCATATTTTGGAAAAAATAGGGTTTTGATGACAAAATCTTGTTTTAGTCTCTAAAGAATAATAATCATCGCAAAAATTTCTTTGAAAATACTGATAAAACAAACTGAAAGAAAAACCAATATAAAAGATTGCAGGCTGTTGTTTTGCGCCATCTATTGTTGTGAACATGTATTGAGTTTAGACAATAAAACGCGCACACAGGATGACTGTCATTGTTAGAAGCCTAGTCCACGGAAAATACGACGACCCCATTTCTCCGCTGTGACGTGTCTTTAATGGAACGGCGGAGGCGTCAAAGATAAAACAGGGTCACTTGAGCAAAAGGAGAGGAAAGAGTAAACATGCCCGTTGGACGAGAGATGCAAATTTACTGAGATTCCGCAGAGAAGTCACTGTTATGTCAAAGACGCAGATTGCATCGTATGCCTGTTCCGTGGATATGTAAAAAGCGCCGTTGCCATAAACATATCTCCCCAGCGGGCCTCAGTACGAAGTAGATTCCCAGTCCGTCGTGGAAACATATACTGGTGTACGTGCGATTAGGTAGTGATTGTTTTTAAATTTCATTTGATTTCATTTGACACACTCTTTTTACTTGAACAAAAGATTGACCGCGATTCCGTACCATGCTTTCTGTTAACGTTCTGACAAAATGTGGCAGCCCTCCATGCTTAGGGTCGGGCGTGTAAAGTCACCGAACAGGCCTTGTGGTGACGTGTCTTAAATGGAACACTGGAGGCGTCATAAATCAGACCGGGTCACTTGAGCAGAAGGAAACAAAGGAGTAAACAAGCCCGATGGATGAGAGGTTCGAATTCTCTTGGATTCTGCTGAGAAGTCGCTTTGACGTCAAAGAGCCAGAGTGCATCGAATGTTCATTTTGTTGCTATAACAACAGCACCGTTGCTATAAACAACTCTGCCCAGGGAGCCGACGGAAGAATGCTGATTCTCAGTCCGTGTCCAATGCTCATGGAAAGATGTCCAGGAGTACATGCGATTTGGCAGTGATTTTATTTTTATGAAATTAGATTTTAATTGACTCACTCTTTGTTGAAACAAAAAAAAAAATGACCGCGATTCAGTAGCATGCTTTCTGTTTACGTATTGACAAAATGTGCCTGCCCTCCACTTAGCCGTCGGCCTTGTCTTGTGACCAAACAGGCTCTGCTGTGACGTGACTTAAATGGATCAGCGGAGGTTTCAAATTCTCCGGCAGCTACAGGTCTCAAAAAAGTTGGGACACTTGTAAAAAGGGGCTTTAAAAGCATTGAATTTCTAAGAGAATCAGCTGAAAGAACATTTAGCAAGTAATTAAGTTAACTGTCATCTGCTGCGCAACATGATTACTTATAAAAGGGTTGTCATTGAAAGGCTGAGTTTCTCAGAAGTAAAGATGGCCAGAAGCTCTCCCACCTGTGAAGGCTTGCATAAAAAAAATGTTGAATACTTTAAAAACACTGCTCCTCAATCTTAAATTGCAAAGGCATTGAAGGTCTCATCATCTTCAGTACATGACATCATCAAAAGATTCAGAGTAACTGGAAAAATCTCTGCCTGTAAGGGACTAGGCCGAGACCTTTACTGGATGCCCTTTATCTTCGGACCCTCAGATGCCACTGCATCACTCACCGGCATGATATCTTGGGATTCTGCAATAATAGAGAAAGAAAAAACATCACTGATTATACCTAGAACTGCCACAAGGTCATTTTGACCTCCATTAGTCCCAGTGCAAAAGAATGTAAATGGACTATATAGGGGCTGACTATGGAGCTAGTCAGATTGGCAGCTCAAAGCACTTGACAGTAGCCTAATACCTCACGTATGCCCATTTATGCAACACATTCATACACTGACGGCTACGCAAGGCAGTCAACTGCATCTTGGTTGACTGCATTTTGTTACTTTTTGAATGGTGTGCAGGCGCATATATAAGCCAGTTGCTGTCATGACGTCAGAATCAATTTGTTCTCCCATTTTGCAGGTAGAAATTGTGATTGTCACAGAGCTGTTCTTCTATTCATTTAGTTTATTTAGTAAGCTGGTTAGGATACCAGAAAAAGAAATGGATCAGAGGAAATGGATGAATGTAAGTCAGGCTTTGGCAAAGCTTCAGGACATGAGTTCTTGTGAGTCAGATGGAGAAGAAATATCAGGGCTCAGTGATGCTTCTAGGTCTAGTGAATCCGACTCCGATTTTGAAACTGAATGCGATCGTGAGCCACACGGTAAAGGTATCACAGCTGCTGGGCAAACTAAGCCTTTGATGCCAGGAAGGTCACCAAAACTGGATATTTATTCACGTCATAATGCTTAGGTTTCACAGCATAATTTCAAGTCCAAATACTTTGAAACATTTAAAATTAGCCACAATAGCCAACAAATTGAAGCTTTAAAGCTCTGACCTCTATACTATTTAATCAATGAAGAATCTTAGCAAAACACCATTTATTGTCCTCCGAATTCTGAAAGTACTTTGAAATGCTTTCACTGAGGCAACACCTCACAGCTTAAAAGTATTACAAAGAGTGGTGCATTTTTGTCAATAAAGAGGATGCAGTCATATTTCCACGTCATCCATGCCATGATGAAGGGAGACGCAGTAGCGCAGTGGAGAGCATGGGCTTGACTTGGGATGGAAAGATTCTGTGTTCAAGTCCATTGCCTTAGCCTGTGCAAAGTGTTCTCAGGCAAAACTCTTCACTTCCACACTGCCTCACTCTACCAGGTGTACAAATGGGTCCCAGCAAAATTGTCAGGGAAACTTGACTGAGAGCAGTGGGAGAACCCGAGTTGGACTAGTGTCCCATCGAGGGGGTTTAGCAATACTCCTATTTGCTTCATGTCACAGAAACCAGGGTTAAACACAGGCCTGATGGGCCTCCAGGCATGACCTCCATGCCTGGTTAGAAATAGTCTTTATTCCGTCTGAGCAGCTGCTCATTTTGAAAACAAGAAGGGCACTTGGTAGAGCTCATACCTCCGCCAAGCCCACATGTAAGAATTATTGGTTCTGGATCCAGGAGAGTATCATCCAGACCAACAACAGCAGTGATTAGTTCCTCTTTTAGGGCAGATTCTATTCAGTGCTGAAATTTTCTGAAAATCTGTTCATTACATAAGGACATACCGAATTGTTCCGAATATAAGACGATTCTGGATATGAGACTACTCCCCTTTCTCAAGTCATATTTTGGAAAAAATAGGGTTTTGATGACAAAATCTTGTTTTAGTCTCTAAAGAATAATAATCATCGCAAAAATTTCTTTGAAAATACTGATAAAACAAACTGAAAGAAAAACCAATATAAAAGATTGCAGGCTGTTGTTTTGCGCCATCTATTGTTGTGAACATGTATTGAGTTTAGACAATAAAACGCGCACACAGGATGACTGTTATTGTTAGAAGCCTAGTCCACGGAAAATACGACGACCCCATTTCTCCGCTGTGACGTGTCTTTAATGGAACGGCGGAGGCGTCAAAGATAAAACAGGGTCACTTGAGCAAAAGGAGAGGAAAGAGTAAACATGCCCGTTGGACGAGAGATGCAAATTTACTGAGATTCCGCAGAGAAGTCACTGTTATGTCAAAGACGCAGATTGCATCGTATGCCTGTTCCGTGGATATGTAAAAAGCGCCGTTGCCATAAACATATCTCCCCAGCGGGCCTCAGTACGAAGTAGATTCCCAGTCCGTCGTGGAAACATATACTGGTGTACGTGCGATTAGGTAGTGATTGTTTTTAAATTTCATTTGATTTCATTTGACACACTCTTTTTACTTGAACAAAAGATTGACCGCGATTCCGTACCATGCTTTCTGTTAACGTTCTGACAAAATGTGGCAGCCCTCCATGCTTAGGGTCGGGCGTGTAAAGTCACCGAACAGGCCTTGTGGTGACGTGTCTTAAATGGAACACTGGAGGCGTCATAAATCAGACCGGGTCACTTGAGCAGAAGAAAACAAAGGAGTAAACAAGCCCGATGGATGAGAGGTTCGAATTCTCTTGGATTCTGCTGAGAAGTCGCTTTGACGTCAAAGAGCCAGAGTGCATCGAATGTTCATTTTGTTGCTATAACAACAGCACCGTTGCTATAAACAACTCTGCCCAGGGAGCCGACGGAAGAATGCTGATTCTCAGTCCGTGTCCAATGCTCATGGAAAGATGTCCAGGAGTACGTGCGATTTGGCAGTGATTTTATTTTTATGAAATTAGATTTTAATTGACTCACTCTTTGTTTAAACAAAAAAAAAAAATGACCGCGATTCAGTTGCATGCTTTCTGTTTACGTATTGACAAAATGTGCCTGCCCTCCACTTAGCCGTCGGGCTTGTCTTGTGACCAAACAGGCTCTGCTGTGACGTGACTTAAATGGATCAGCGGAGGTTTCAAATTCTCCGGCAGCTACAGGTCTCAAAAAAGTTGGGACACTTGTAAAAAGGGGCTTTAAAAGCATTGAATTTCTAAGAGAATCAGCTGAAAGAACATTTAGCTAGTAATTCAGTTAACTGTCATCTGCTGCGCAACATGATTACTTATAAAAGGGTTGTCGTTGAGAGGCTGAGTTTCTCAGAAGTAAAGATGGCCAGAAGCTCTCCCACCTGTGAAGGCTTGCATAAAAAAAATGTTGAATACTTTAAAAATACTGCTCCTCGACGTTAAATTGCAAAGGCATTGAAGGTCTCATCATCTTCAGTACATGACATCATCAAAAGATTCAGAGTAACTGGAAAAATCTCTGCCTGTAAGGGACTAGGCCGAGACCTTTACTGGATGCCCTTTATCTTCGGACCCTCAGATGCCACTGCATCACTCACCGGCATGATATCTTGGGATTCTGCAATAATAGAGAAAGAAAAAACATCACTGATTATACCTAGAACTGCCACAAGGTCATTTTGACCTCCATTAGTCCCAGTGCAAAAGAATGTAAATGGACTATATAGGGGCTGACTATGGAGCTAGTCAGATTGGCAGCTCAAAGCACTTGACAGTAGCCTAATACCTCACGTATGCCCATTTATGCAACACATTCATACACTGACGGCTACGCAAGGCAGTCAACTGCATCTTGGTTGACTGCATTTTGTTACTTTTTGAATGGTGTGCAGGCGCATATATAAGCCAGTTGCTGTCATGACGTCAGAATCAATTTGTTCTCCCATTTTGCATATAGAAATTGTGATTGTCACAGAGCTGTTCTTCTATTCATTTAGTTTATTTAGTAAGCTGGTTAGGATACCAGAAAAAGAAATGGATCAGAGGAAATGGATGAATGTAAGTCAGGCTTTGGCAAAGCTTCAGGACATGAGTTCTTGTGAGTCAGATGGAGAAGAAATATCAGGGCTCAGTGATGCTTCTAGGTCTAGTGAATCCGACTCCGATTTTGAAACTGAATGCGATCGTGAGCCACACGGTAAAGGTATCACAGCTGCTGGGCAAACTAAGCCTTTGATGCCAGGAAGGTCACCAAAACTGGATATTTATTCACGTCATAATGCTTAGGTTTCACAGCATAATTTCAAGTCCAAATACTTTGAAACATTTAAAATTAGCCACAATAGCCAACAAATTGAAGCTTTAAAGCTCTGACCTCTATACTATTTAATCAATGAAGAATCTTAGCAAAACACCATTTATTGTCCTCCGAATTCTGAAAGTACTTTGAAATGCTTTCACTGAGGCAACACCTCACAGCTTAAAAGTATTACAAAGAGTGGTGCATTTTTGTCAATAAAGAGGATGCAGTCATATTTCCACGTCATCCATGCCATGATGAAGGGAGACGCAGTAGCGCAGTGGAGAGCATGGGCTTGACTTGGGATGGAAAGATTCTGTGTTCAAGTCCATTGCCTTAGCCTGTGCAAAGTGTTCTCAGGCAAAACTCTTCACTTCCACACTGCCTCACTCTACCAGGTGTACAAATGGGTCCCAGCAAAATTGTCAGGGAAACTTGACTGAGAGCAGTGGGAGAACCCGAGTTGGACTAGTGTCCCATCGAGGGGGTTTAGCAATACTCCTATTTGCTTCATGTCACAGAAACCAGGGTTAAACACAGGCCTGATGGGCCTCCAGGCATGACCTCCATGCCTGGTTAGAAATAGTCTTTATTCCGTCTGAGCAGCTGCTCATTTTGAAAACAAGAAGGGCACTTGGTAGAGCTCATACCTCCGCCAAGCCCACATGTAAGTATTATTGGTTCTGGATCCAGGAGAGTATCATCCAGACCAACAACAGCAGTGATTAGTTCCTCTTTTAGGGCAGATTCTATTCAGTGCTGAAATTTTCTGAAAATCTGTTCATTACATAAGGACATACCGAATTGTTCCGAATATAAGACGATTCTGGATATGAGACTACTCCCCTTTCTCAAGTCATATTTTGGAAAAAATAGGGTTTTGATGACAAAATCTTGTTTTAGTCTCTAAAGAATAATAATCATCGCAAAAATTTCTTTGAAAATACTGATAAAACAAACTGAAAGAAAAACCAATATAAAAGATTGCAGGCTGTTGTTTTGCGCCATCTATTGTTGTGAACATGTATTGAGTTTAGACAATAAAACGCGCACACAGGATGACTGTCATTGTTAGAAGCCTAGTCCACGGAAAATACGACGACCCCATTTCTCCGCTGTGACGTGTCTTTAATGGAACGGCGGAGGCGTCAAAGATAAAACAGGGTCACTTGAGCAAAAGGAGAGGAAAGAGTAAACATGCCCGTTGGACGAGAGATGCAAATTTACTGAGATTCCGCAGAGAAGTCACTGTTATGTCAAAGACGCAGATTGCATCGTATGCCTGTTCCGTGGATATGTAAAAAGCGCCGTTGCCATAAACATATCTCCCCAGCGGGCCTCAGTACGAAGTAGATTCCCAGTCCGTCGTGGAAACATATACTGGTGTACGTGCGATTAGGTAGTGATTGTTTTTAAATTTCATTTGATTTCATTTGACACACTCTTTTTACTTGAACAAAAGATTGACCGCGATTCCGTACCATGCTTTCTGTTAACGTTCTGACAAAATGTGGCAGCCCTCCATGCTTAGGGTCGGGCGTGTAAAGTCACCGAACAGGCCTTGTGGTGACGTGTCTTAAATGGAACACTGGAGGCGTCATAAATCAGACCGGGTCACTTGAGCAGAAGAAAACAAAGGAGTAAACAAGCCCGATGGATGAGAGGTTCGAATTCTCTTGGATTCTGCTGAGAAGTCGCTTTGACGTCAAAGAGCCAGAGTGCATCGAATGTTCATTTTGTTGCTATAACAACAGCACCGTTGCTATAAACAACTCTGCCCAGGGAGCCGACGGAAGAATGCTGATTCTCAGTCCGTGTCCAATGCTCATGGAAAGATGTCCAGGAGTACGTGCGATTTGGCAGTGATTTTATTTTTATGAAATTAGATTTTAATTGACTCACTCTTTGTTTAAACAAAAAAAAAAAATGACCGCGATTCAGTTGCATGCTTTCTGTTTACGTATTGACAAAATGTGCCTGCCCTCCACTTAGCCGTCGGGCTTGTCTTGTGACCAAACAGGCTCTGCTGTGACGTGACTTAAATGGATCAGCGGAGGTTTCAAATTCTCCGGCAGCTACAGGTCTCAAAAAAGTTGGGACACTTGTAAAAAGGGGCTTTAAAAGCATTGAATTTCTAAGAGAATCAGCTGAAAGAACATTTAGCTAGTAATTCAGTTAACTGTCATCTGCTGCGCAACATGATTACTTATAAAAGGGTTGTCGTTGAGAGGCTGAGTTTCTCAGAAGTAAAGATGGCCAGAAGCTCTCCCACCTGTGAAGGCTTGCATAAAAAAAATGTTGAATACTTTAAAAATACTGCTCCTCGACGTTAAATTGCAAAGGCATTGAAGGTCTCATCATCTTCAGTACATGACATCATCAAAAGATTCAGAGTAACTGGAAAAATCTCTGCCTGTAAGGGACTAGGCCGAGACCTTTACTGGATGCCCTTTATCTTCGGACCCTCAGATGCCACTGCATCACTCACCGGCATGATATCTTGGGATTCTGCAATAATAGAGAAAGAAAAAACATCACTGATTATACCTAGAACTGCCACAAGGTCATTTTGACCTCCATTAGTCCCAGTGCAAAAGAATGTAAATGGACTATATAGGGGCTGACTATGGAGCTAGTCAGATTGGCAGCTCAAAGCACTTGACAGTAGCCTAATACCTCACGTATGCCCATTTATGCAACACATTCATACACTGACGGCTACGCAAGGCAGTCAACTGCATCTTGGTTGACTGCATTTTGTTACTTTTTGAATGGTGTGCAGGCGCATATATAAGCCAGTTGCTGTCATGACGTCAGAATCAATTTGTTCTCCCATTTTGCATATAGAAATTGTGATTGTCACAGAGCTGTTCTTCTATTCATTTAGTTTATTTAGTAAGCTGGTTAGGATACCAGAAAAAGAAATGGATCAGAGGAAATGGATGAATGTAAGTCAGGCTTTGGCAAAGCTTCAGGACATGAGTTCTTGTGAGTCAGATGGAGAAGAAATATCAGGGCTCAGTGATGCTTCTAGGTCTAGTGAATCCGACTCCGATTTTGAAACTGAATGCGATCGTGAGCCACACGGTAAAGGTATCACAGCTGCTGGGCAAACTAAGCCTTTGATGCCAGGAAGGTCACCAAAACTGGATATTTATTCACGTCATAATGCTTAGGTTTCACAGCATAATTTCAAGTCCAAATACTTTGAAACATTTAAAATTAGCCACAATAGCCAACAAATTGAAGCTTTAAAGCTCTGACCTCTATACTATTTAATCAATGAAGAATCTTAGCAAAACACCATTTATTGTCCTCCGAATTCTGAAAGTACTTTGAAATGCTTTCACTGAGGCAACACCTCACAGCTTAAAAGTATTACAAAGAGTGGTGCATTTTTGTCAATAAAGAGGATGCAGTCATATTTCCACGTCATCCATGCCATGATGAAGGGAGACGCAGTAGCGCAGTGGAGAGCATGGGCTTGACTTGGGATGGAAAGATTCTGTGTTCAAGTCCATTGCCTTAGCCTGTGCAAAGTGTTCTCAGGCAAAACTCTTCACTTCCACACTGCCTCACTCTACCAGGTGTACAAATGGGTCCCAGCAAAATTGTCAGGGAAACTTGACTGAGAGCAGTGGGAGAACCCGAGTTGGACTAGTGTCCCATCGAGGGGGTTTAGCAATACTCCTATTTGCTTCATGTCACAGAAACCAGGGTTAAACACAGGCCTGATGGGCCTCCAGGCATGACCTCCATGCCTGGTTAGAAATAGTCTTTATTCCGTCTGAGCAGCTGCTCATTTTGAAAACAAGAAGGGCACTTGGTAGAGCTCATACCTCCGCCAAGCCCACATGTAAGTATTATTGGTTCTGGATCCAGGAGAGTATCATCCAGACCAACAACAGCAGTGATTAGTTCCTCTTTTAGGGCAGATTCTATTCAGTGCTGAAATTTTCTGAAAATCTGTTCATTACATAAGGACATACCGAATTGTTCCGAATATAAGACGATTCTGGATATGAGACTACTCCCCTTTCTCAAGTCATATTTTGGAAAAAATAGGGTTTTGATGACAAAATCTTGTTTTAGTCTCTAAAGAATAATAATCATCGCAAAAATTTCTTTGAAAATACTGATAAAACAAACTGAAAGAAAAACCAATATAAAAGATTGCAGGCTGTTGTTTTGCGCCATCTATTGTTGTGAACATGTATTGAGTTTAGACAATAAAACGCGCACACAGGATGACTGTTATTGTTAGAAGCCTAGTCCACGGAAAATACGACGACCCCATTTCTCCGCTGTGACGTGTCTTTAATGGAACGGCGGAGGCGTCAAAGATAAAACAGGGTCACTTGAGCAAAAGGAGAGGAAAGAGTAAACATGCCCGTTGGACGAGAGATGCAAATTTACTGAGATTCCGCAGAGAAGTCACTGTTATGTCAAAGACGCAGATTGCATCGTATGCCTGTTCCGTGGATATGTAAAAAGCGCCGTTGCCATAAACATATCTCCCCAGCGGGCCACAGTACGAAGTAGATTCCCAGTCCGTCGTGGAAACATATACTGGTGTACGTGCGATTAGGTAGTGATTGTTTTTAAATTTCATTTGATTTCATTTGACACACTCTTTTTACTTGAACAAAAGATTGACCGCGATTCCGTACCATGCTTTCTGTTAACGTTCTGACAAAATGTGGCAGCCCTCCATGCTTAGGGTCGGGCGTGTAAAGTCACCGAACAGGCCTTGTGGTGACGTGTCTTAAATGGAACACTGGAGGCGTCATAAATCAGACCGGGTCACTTGAGCAGAAGAAAACAAAGGAGTAAACAAGCCCGATGGATGAGAGGTTCGAATTCTCTTGGATTCTGCTGAGAAGTCGCTTTGACGTCAAAGAGCCAGAGTGCATCGAATGTTCATTTTGTTGCTATAACAACAGCACCGTTGCTATAAACAACTCTGCCCAGGGAGCCGACGGAAGAATGCTGATTCTCAGTCCGTGTCCAATGCTCATGGAAAGATGTCCAGGAGTACGTGCGATTTGGCAGTGATTTTATTTTTATGAAATTAGATTTTAATTGACTCACTCTTTGTTTAAACAAAAAAAAAAAAAAATGACCGCGATTCAGTAGCATGCTTTCTGTTTACGTATTGACAAAATGTGCCTGCCCTCCACTTAGCCGTCGGGCTTGTCTTGTGACCAAACAGGCTCTGCTGTGACGTGACTTAAATGGATCAGCGGAGGTTTCAAATTCTCCGGCAGCTACAGGTCTCAAAAAAGTTGGGACACTTGTAAAAAGGGGCTTTAAAAGCATTGAATTTCTAAGAGAATCAGCTGAAAGAACATTTAGCTAGTAATTAAGTTAACTGTCATCTGCTGCGCAACATGATTACTTATAAAAGGGTTGTCATTGAGAGGCTGAGTTTCTCAGAAGTAAAGATGGCCAGAAGCTCTCCCACCTGTGAAGGCTTGCATAAAAAAAATGTTGAATACTTTAAAAATACTGCTCCTCGACGTTAAATTGCAAAGGCATTGAAGGTCTCATCATCTTCAGTACATGACATCATCAAAAGATTCAGAGTAACTGGAAAAATCTCTGCCTGTAAGGGACTAGGCCGAGACCTTTACTGGATGCCCTTTATCTTCGGACCCTCAGATGCCACTGCATCACTCACCGGCATGATATCTTGGGATTCTGCAATAATAGAGAAAGAAAAAACATCACTGATTATACCTAGAACTGCCACAAGGTCATTTTGACCTCCATTAGTCCCAGTGCAAAAGAATGTAAATGGACTATATAGGGGCTGACTATGGAGCTAGTCAGATTGGCAGCTCAAAGCACTTGACAGTAGCCTAATACCTCACGTATGCCCATTTATGCAACACATTCATACACTGACGGCTACGCAAGGCAGTCAACTGCATCTTGGTTGACTGGATTTTGTTACTTTTTGAATGGTGTGCAGGCGCATATATAAGCCAGTTGCTGTCATGACGTCAGAATCAATTTGTTCTCCCATTTTGCATATAGAAATTGTGATTGTCACAGAGCTGTTCTTCTATTCATTTAGTTTATTTAGTAAGCTGGTTAGGATACCAGAAAAAGAAATGGATCAGAGGAAATGGATGAATGTAAGTCAGGCTTTGGCAAAGCTTCAGGACATGAGTTCTTGTGAGTCAGATGGAGAAGAAATATCAGGGCTCAGTGATGCTTCTAGGTCTAGTGAATCCGACTCCGATTTTGAAACTGAATGCGATCGTGAGCCACACGGTAAAGGTATCACAGCTGCTGGGCAAACTAAGCCTTTGATGCCAGGAAGGTCACCAAAACTGGATATTTATTCACGTCATAATGCTTAGGTTTCACAGCATAATTTCAAGTCCAAATACTTTGAAACATTTAAAATTAGCCACAATAGCCAACAAATTGAAGCTTTAAAGCTCTGACCTCTATACTATTTAATCAATGAAGAATCTTAGCAAAACACCATTTATTGTCCTCCGAATTCTGAAAGTACTTTGAAATGCTTTCACTGAGGCAACACCTCACAGCTTAAAAGTATTACAAAGAGTGGTGCATTTTTGTCAATAAAGAGGATGCAGTCATATTTCCACGTCATCCATGCCATGATGAAGGGAGACGCAGTAGCGCAGTGGAGAGCATGGGCTTGACTTGGGATGGAAAGATTCTGTGTTCAAGTCCATTGCCTTAGCCTGTGCAAAGTGTTCTCAGGCAAAACTCTTCACTTCCACACTGCCTCACTCTACCAGGTGTACAAATGGGTCCCAGCAAAATTGTCAGGGAAACTTGACTGAGAGCAGTGGGAGAACCCGAGTTGGACTAGTGTCCCATCGAGGGGGTTTAGCAATACTCCTATTTGCTTCATGTCACAGAAACCAGGGTTAAACACAGGCCTGATGGGCCTCCAGGCATGACCTCCATGCCTGGTTAGAAATAGTCTTTATTCCGTCTGAGCAGCTGCTCATTTTGAAAACAAGAAGGGCACTTGGTAGAGCTCATACCTCCGCCAAGCCCACATGTAAGTATTATTGGTTCTGGATCCAGGAGAGTATCATCCAGACCAACAACAGCAGTGATTAGTTCCTCTTTTAGGGCAGATTCTATTCAGTGCTGAAATTTTCTGAAAATCTGTTCATTACATAAGGACATACCGAATTGTTCCGAATATAAGACGATTCTGGATATGAGACTACTCCCCTTTCTCAAGTCATATTTTGGAAAAAATAGGGTTTTGATGACAAAATCTTGTTTTAGTCTCTAAAGAATAATAATCATCGCAAAAATTTCTTTGAAAATACTGATAAAACAAACTGAAAGAAAAACCAATATAAAAGATTGCAGGCTGTTGTTTTGCGCCATCTATTGTTGTGAACATGTATTGAGTTTAGACAATAAAACGCGCACACAGGATGACTGTCATTGTTAGAAGCCTAGTCCACGGAAAATACGACGACCCCATTTCTCCGCTGTGACGTGTCTTTAATGGAACGGCGGAGGCGTCAAAGATAAAACAGGGTCACTTGAGCAAAAGGAGAGGAAAGAGTAAACATGCCCGTTGGACGAGAGATGCTAATTTACTGAGATTCCGCAGAGAAGTCACTGTTATGTCAAAGACGCAGATTGCATCGTATGCCTGTTCCGTGGATATGTAAAAAGCGCCGTTGCCATAAACATATCTCCCCAGCGGGCCACAGTACGAAGTAGATTCCCAGTCCGTCGTTGAAACATATACTGGTGTACGTGCGATTAGGTAGTGATTGTTTTTTAATTTCATTTGATTTAATTTGACACACTCTTTTTACTTGAACAAAAGATTGTCCGCGATTCCGTACCATGCTTTCTGTTAACGTTCTGACAAAATGTGGCAGCCCTCCATGCTTAGGGTCGGGCGTGTAAAGTCACCGAACAGGCCTTGTGGTGACGTGTCTTAAATGGAACACTGGAGGCGTCATAAATCAGACCGGGTCACTTGAGCAGAAGAAAACAAAGGAGTAAACAAGCCCGATGGATGAGAGGTTCGAATTCTCTTGGATTCTGCTGAGAAGTCGCTTTGACGTCAAAGAGCCAGAGTGCATCGAATGTTCATTTTGTTGCTATAACAACAGCACCGTTGCTATAAACAACTCTGCCCAGGGAGCCGACGGAAGAATGCTGATTCTCAGTCCGTGTCCAATGCTCATGGAAAGATGTCCAGGAGTACGTGCGATTTGGCAGTGATTTTATTTTTATGAAATTAGATTTTAATTGACTCACTCTTTGTTTAAACAAAAAAAAAAATGACCGCGATTCAGTAGCATGCTTTCTGTTTACGTATTGACAAAATGTGCCTGCCCTCCACTTAGCCGTCGGGCTTGTCTTGTGACCAAACAGGCTCTGCTGTGACGTGACTTAAATGGATCAGCGGAGGTTTCAAATTCTCCGGCAGCTACAGGTCTCAAAAAAGTTGGGACACTTGTAAAAAGGGGCTTTAAAAGCATTGAATTTCTAAGAGAATCAGCTGAAAGAACATTTTGCTAGTAATTAAGTTAACTGTCATCTGCTGCGCAACATGATTACTTATAAAAGGGTTGTCATTGAGAGGCTGAGTTTCTCAGAAGTAAAGATGGCCAGAAGCTCTCCCACCTGTGAAGGCTTGCATAAAAAAAATGTTGAATACTTTAAAAACACTGCTCCTCGACGTTAAATTGCAAAGGCATTGAAGGTCTCATCATCTTCAGTACATGACATCATCAAAAGATTCAGAGTAACTGGAAAAATCTCTGCCTGTAAGGGACTAGGCCGAGACCTTTACTGGATGCCCTTTATCTTCGGACCCTCAGATGCCACTGCATCACTCACCGGCATGATATCTTGGGATTCTGCAATAATAGAGAAAGAAAAAACATCACTGATTATACCTAGAACTGCCACAAGGTCATTTTGACCTCCATTAGTCCCAGTGCAAAAGAATGTAAATGGACTATATAGGGGCTGACTATGGAGCTAGTCAGATTGGCAGCTCAAAGCACTTGACAGTAGCCTAATACCTCACGTATGCCCATTTATGCAACACATTCATACACTGACGGCTACGCAAGGCAGTCAACTGCATCTTGGTTGACTGCATTTTGTTACTTTTTGAATTGTGTGCAGGCGCATATATAAGCCAGTTGCTGTCATGACGTCAGAATCAATTTGTTCTCCCATTTTGCATATAGAAATTGTGATTGTCACAGAGCTGTTCTTCTATTCATTTAGTTTATTTAGCAAGCTGGTTAGGATACCAGAAAAAGAAATGGATCAGAGGAAATGGATGAATGTAAGTCAGGCTTTGGCAAAGCTTCAGGACATGAGTTCTTGTGAGTCAGATGGAGAAGAAATATCAGGGCTCAGTGATGCTTCTAGGTCTAGTGAATCCGACTCCGATTTTGAAACTGAATGCGATCGTGAGCCACACGGTAAAGGTATCACAGCTGCTGGGCAAACTAAGCCTTTGATGCCAGGAAGGTCACCAAAACTGGATATTTATTCACGTCATAATGCTTAGGTTTCACAGCATAATTTCAAGTCCAAATACTTTGAAACATTTAAAATTAGCCACAATAGCCAACAAATTGAAGCTTTAAAGCTCTGACCTCTATACTATTTAATCAATGAAGAATCTTAGCAAAACACCATTTATTGTCCTCCGAATTCTGAAAGTACTTTGAAATGCTTTCACTGAGGCAACACCTCACAGCTTAAAAGTATTACAAAGAGTGGTGCATTTTTGTCAATAAAGAGGATGCAGTCATATTTCCACGTCATCCATGCCATGATGAAGGGAGACGCAGTAGCGCAGTGGAGAGCATGGGCTTGACTTGGGATGGAAAGATTCTGTGTTCAAGTCCATTGCCTTAGCCTGTGCAAAGTGTTCTCAGGCAAAACTCTTCACTTCCACACTGCCTCACTCTACCAGGTGTACAAATGGGTCCCAGCAAAATTGTCAGGGAAACTTGACTGAGAGCAGTGGGAAAACCCGAGTTGGACTAGTGTCCCATCGAGGGGGTTTAGCAATACTCCTATTTGCTTCATGTCACAGAAACCAGGGTTAAACACAGGCCTGATGGGCCTCCAGGCATGACCTCCACGCCTGGTTAGAAATAGTCTTTATTCCGTCTGAGCAGCTGCTCATTTTGAAAACAAGAAGGGCACTTGGTAGAGCTCATACCTCCGCCAAGCCCACATGTAAGTATTATTGGTTCTGGATCCAGGAGAGTATCATCCAGACCAACAACAGCAGTGATTAGTTCCTCTTTTAGGGCAGATTCTATTCAGTGCTGAAATTTTCTGAAAATCTGTTCATTACATAAGGACATACCGAATTGTTCCGAATATAAGACGATTCTGGATATGAGACTACTCCCCTTTCTCAAGTCATATTTTGGAAAAAATAGGGTTTTGATGACAAAATCTTGTTTTAGTCTCTAAAGAATAATAATCATCGCAAAAATTTCTTTCAAAATACTGATAAAACAAACTGAAAGAAAAACCAATATAAAAGATTGCAGGCTGTTGTTTTGCGCCATCTATTGTTGTGAACATGTATTGAGTTTAGACTCTAAAACGCGCACACAGGATGACTGTCATTGTTAGAAGCCTAGTCCACGGAAAATACGACGACCCCATTTCTCCGCTGTGACGTGTCTTTAATGGAACGGCGGAGGCGTCAAAGATAAAACAGGGTCACTTGAGCAAAAGGAGAGGAAAGAGTAAACATGCCCGTTGGACGAGAGATGCTAATTTACTGAGATTCCGCAGAGAAGTCACTGTTATGTCAAAGACGCAGATTGCATCGTATGCCTGTTCCGTGGATATGTAAAAAGCGCCATTGCCAAAAACATATCTCCCCAGCGGGCCACAGTACGAAGTAGATTCCCAGTCCGTCGTGGAAACATATACTGGTGTACGTGCGATTAGGTAGTGATTGTTTTTTAATTTCATTTGATTTAATTTGACACACTCTTTTTACTTGAACAAAAGATTGACCGCGATTCCGTACCATGCTTTCTGTTAACGTTCTGACAAAATGTGGCAGCCCTCCATGCTTAGGGTCGGGCGTGTAAAGTCACCGAACAGGCCTTGTGGTGACGTGTCTTAAATGGAACACTGGAGGCGTCATAATTCAGACCGGGTCACTTGAGCAGAAGAAAACAAAGGAGTAAACAAGCCCGATGGATGAGAGGTTCGAATTCTCTTGGATTCTGCTGAGAAGTCGCTTTGACGTCAAAGAGCCAGAGTGCATCGAATGTTCATTTTGTTGCTATAACAACAGCACCGTTGCTATAAACAACTCTGCCCAGGGAGCCGACGGAAGAATGCTGATTCTCAGTCCGTGTCCAATGCTCATGGAAAGATGTCCAGGAGTACGTGCGATTTGGCAGTGATTTTATTTTTATGAAATTAGATTTTAATTGACTCACTCTTTGTTTAAACAAAAAAAAAAATGACCGCGATTCAGTTGCATGCTTTCTGTTTACGTATTGACAAAATGTGCCTGCCCTCCACTTAGCCGTCGGGCTTGTCTTGTGACCAAACAGGCTCTGCTGTGACGTGACTTAAATGGATCAGCGGAGGTTTCAAATTCTCCGGCAGCTACAGGTCTCAAAAAAGTTGGGACACTTGTAAAAAGGGGCTTTAAAAGCATTGAATTTCTAAGAGAATCAGCTGAAAGAACATTTAGCTAGTAATTAAGTTAACTGTCATCTGCTGCGCAACATGATTACTTATAAAAGGGTTGTCATTGAGAGGCTGAGTTTCTCAGAAGTAAAGATGGCCAGAAGCTCTCCCACCTGTGAAGGCTTGCATAAAAAAAATGTTGAATACTTTAAAAACACTGCTCCTCGACGTTAAATTGCAAAGGCATTGAAGGTCTCATCATCTTCAGTACATGACATCATCAAAAGATTCAGAGTAACTGGAAAAATCTCTGCCTGTAAGGGACTAGGCTGAGACCTTTACTGGATGCCCTTTATCTTCGGACCCTCAGATGCCACTGCATCACTCACCGGCATGATTCTTGGGATTCTGCAATAATAGAGAAAGAAAAAACATCACTGATTATACCTAGAACTGCCACAAGGTCATTTTGACCTCCATTAGTCCCAGTGCAAAAGAATGTAAATGGACTATATAGGGGCTGACTATGGAGCTAGTTAGATTGGCAGCTCAAAGCACTTGACAGTAGCCTAATACCTCACGTATGCCCATTTATGCAACACATTCATACACTGACGGCTACGCAAGGCAGTCAACTGCATCTTGGTTGACTGCATTTTGTTACTTTTTGAATGGTGTGCAGGCGCATATATAAGCCAGTTGCTGTCATGACGTCAGAATCAATTTGTTCTCCCATTTTGCATATAGAAATTGTGATTGTCACAGAGCTGTTCTTCTATTCATTTAGTTTATTTAGTAAGCTGGTTAGGATACCAGAAAAAGAAATGGATCAGAGGAAATGGATGAATGTAAGTCAGGCTTTGGCAAAGCTTCAGGACATGAGTTCTTGTGAGTCAGATGGAGAAGAAATATCAGGGCTCAGTGATGCTTCTAGGTCTAGTGAATCCGACTCCGATTTTGAAACTGAATGCGATCGTGAGCCACACGGTAAAGGTATCACAGCTGCTGATGCCAGGAAGGTCACCAAAACTGGATATTTATTCACGTCATAATGCTTAGGTTTCACAGCATAATTTCAAGTCCAAATACTTTGAAACATTTAAAATTAGCCACAATAGCCAACAAATTGAAGCTTTAAAGCTCTGACCTCTATACTATTTAATCAATGAAGAATCTTAGCAAAACACCATTTATTGTCCTCCGAATTCTGAAAGTACTTTGAAATGCTTTCACTGAGGCAACACCTCACAGCTTAAAAGTATTACAAAGAGTGGTGCATTTTTGTCAATAAAGAGGATGCAGTCATATTTCCACGTCATCCATGCCATGATGAAGGGAGACGCAGTAGCGCAGTGGAGAGCATGGGCTTGACTTGGGATGGAAAGATTCTGTGTTCAAGTCCTTGCCTTAGCCTGTGCAAAGTGTTCTCAGGCAAAACTCTTCACTTCCACACTGCCTCACTCTACCCAGGTGTACAAGTGGGTCCCAGCAAAATTGTCAGGGAAACTTGACTGAGAGCAGTGGGAGAACCCGAGTTGGACTAGTGTCCCATCGAGGGGGTTTAGCAATACTCCTATTTGCTTCATGTCACAGAAACCAGGGTTAAACACAGGCCTGATGGGCCTCCAGGCATGACCTCCACGCCTGGTTAGAAATAGTCTTTATTCCGTCTGAGCAGCTGCTCATTTTGAAAACAAGAAGGGCACTTGGTAGAGCTCATACCTCCGCCAAGCCCACATGTAAGTATTATTGGTTCTGGATCCAGGAGAGTATCATCCAGACCAACAACAGCAGTGATTAGTTCCTCTTTTAGGGCAGATTCTATTCAGTGCTGAAATTTTCTGAAAATCTGTTCATTACATAAGGACATACCGAATTGTTCCGAATATAAGACGATTCTGGATATGAGACTACTCCCCTTTCTCAAGTCATATTTTGGAAAAAATAGGGTTTTGATGACAAAATCTTGTTTTAGTCTCTAAAGAATAATAATCATCGCAAAAATTTCTTTGAAAATACTGATAAAACAAACTGAAAGAAAAACCAATATAAAAGATTGCAGGCTGTTGTTTTGCGCCATCTATTGTTGTGAACATGTATTGAGTTTAGACAATAAAACGCGCACACAGGATGACTGTCATTGTTAGAAGCCTAGTCCACGGAAAATACGACGACCCCATTTCTCCGCTGTGACGTGTCTTTAATGGAACGGCGGAGGCGTCAAAGATAAAACAGGGTCACTTGAGCAAAAGGAGAGGAAAGAGTAAACATGCCCGTTGGACGAGAGATGCTAATTTACTGAGATTCCGCAGAGAAGTCACTGTTATGTCAAAGACGCAGATTGCATCGTATGCCTGTTCCGTGGATATGTAAAAAGCGCCGTTGCCATAAACATATCTCCCCAGCGGGCCACAGTACGAAGTAGATTCCCAGTCCGTCGTTGAAACATATACTGGTGTACGTGCGATTAGGTAGTGATTGTTTTTTAATTTCATTTGATTTAATTTGACACACTCTTTTTACTTGAACAAAAGATTGTCCGCGATTCCGTACCATGCTTTCTGTTAACGTTCTGACAAAATGTGGCAGCCCTCCATGCTTAGGGTCGGGCGTGTAAAGTCACCGAACAGGCCTTGTGGTGACGTGTCTTAAATGGAACACTGGAGGCGTCATAAATCAGACCGGGTCACTTGAGCAGAAGAAAACAAAGGAGTAAACAAGCCCGATGGATGAGAGGTTCGAATTCTCTTGGATTCTGCTGAGAAGTCGCTTTGACGTCAAAGAGCCAGAGTGCATCGAATGTTCATTTTGTTGCTATAACAACAGCACCGTTGCTATAAACAACTCTGCCCAGGGAGCCGACGGAAGAATGCTGATTCTCAGTCCGTGTCCAATGCTCATGGAAAGATGTCCAGGAGTACGTGCGATTTGGCAGTGATTTTATTTTTATGAAATTAGATTTTAATTGACTCACTCTTTGTTTAAACAAAAAAAAAAATGACCGCGATTCAGTAGCATGCTTTCTGTTTACGTATTGACAAAATGTGCCTGCCCTCCACTTAGCCGTCGGGCTTGTCTTGTGACCAAACAGGCTCTGCTGTGACGTGACTTAAATGGATCAGCGGAGGTTTCAAATTCTCCGGCAGCTACAGGTCTCAAAAAAGTTGGGACACTTGTAAAAAGGGGCTTTAAAAGCATTGAATTTCTAAGAGAATCAGCTGAAAGAACATTTTGCTAGTAATTAAGTTAACTGTCATCTGCTGCGCAACATGATTACTTATAAAAGGGTTGTCATTGAGAGGCTGAGTTTCTCAGAAGTAAAGATGGCCAGAAGCTCTCCCACCTGTGAAGGCTTGCATAAAAAAAATGTTGAATACTTTAAAAACACTGCTCCTCGACGTTAAATTGCAAAGGCATTGAAGGTCTCATCATCTTCAGTACATGACATCATCAAAAGATTCAGAGTAACTGGAAAAATCTCTGCCTGTAAGGGACTAGGCCGAGACCTTTACTGGATGCCCTTTATCTTCGGACCCTCAGATGCCACTGCATCACTCACCGGCATGATATCTTGGGATTCTGCAATAATAGAGAAAGAAAAAACATCACTGATTATACCTAGAACTGCCACAAGGTCATTTTGACCTCCATTAGTCCCAGTGCAAAAGAATGTAAATGGACTATATAGGGGCTGACTATGGAGCTAGTCAGATTGGCAGCTCAAAGCACTTGACAGTAGCCTAATACCTCACGTATGCCCATTTATGCAACACATTCATACACTGACGGCTACGCAAGGCAGTCAACTGCATCTTGGTTGACTGCATTTTGTTACTTTTTGAATGGTGTGCAGGCGCATATATAAGCCAGTTGCTGTCATGACGTCAGAATCAATTTGTTCTCCCATTTTGCATATAGAAATTGTGATTGTCACAGAGCTGTTCTTCTATTCATTTAGTTTATTTAGCAAGCTGGTTAGGATACCAGAAAAAGAAATGGATCAGAGGAAATGGATGAATGTAAGTCAGGCTTTGGCAAAGCTTCAGGACATGAGTTCTTGTGAGTCAGATGGAGAAGAAATATCAGGGCTCAGTGATGCTTCTAGGTCTAGTGAATCCGACTCCGATTTTGAAACTGAATGCGATCGTGAGCCACACGGTAAAGGTATCACAGCTGCTGGGCAAACTAAGCCTTTGATGCCAGGAAGGTCACCAAAACTGGATATTTATTCACGTCATAATGCTTAGGTTTCACAGCATAATTTCAAGTCCAAATACTTTGAAACATTTAAAATTAGCCACAATAGCCAACAAATTGAAGCTTTAAAGCTCTGACCTCTATACTATTTAATCAATGAAGAATCTTAGCAAAACACCATTTATTGTCCTCCGAATTCTGAAAGTACTTTGAAATGCTTTCACTGAGGCAACACCTCACAGCTTAAAAGTATTACAAAGAGTGGTGCATTTTTGTCAATAAAGAGGATGCAGTCATATTTCCACGTCATCCATGCCATGATGAAGGGAGACGCAGTAGCGCAGTGGAGAGCATGGGCTTGACTTGGGATGGAAAGATTCTGTGTTCAAGTCCATTGCCTTAGCCTGTGCAAAGTGTTCTCAGGCAAAACTCTTCACTTCCACACTGCCTCACTCTACCAGGTGTACAAATGGGTCCCAGCAAAATTGTCAGGGAAACTTGACTGAGAGCAGTGGGAAAACCCGAGTTGGACTAGTGTCCCATCGAGGGGGTTTAGCAATACTCCTATTTGCTTCATGTCACAGAAACCAGGGTTAAACACAGGCCTGATGGGCCTCCAGGCATGACCTCCACGCCTGGTTAGAAATAGTCTTTATTCCGTCTGAGCAGCTGCTCATTTTGAAAACAAGAAGGGCACTTGGTAGAGCTCATACCTCCGCCAAGCCCACATGTAAGTATTATTGGTTCTGGATCCAGGAGAGTATCATCCAGACCAACAACAGCAGTGATTAGTTCCTCTTTTAGGGCAGATTCTATTCAGTGCTGAAATTTTCTGAAAATCTGTTCATTACATAAGGACATACCGAATTGTTCCGAATATAAGACGATTCTGGATATGAGACTACTCCCCTTTCTCAAGTCATATTTTGGAAAAAATAGGGTTTTGATGACAAAATCTTGTTTTAGTCTCTAAAGAATAATAATCATCGCAAAAATTTCTTTCAAAATACTGATAAAACAAACTGAAAGAAAAACCAATATAAAAGATTGCAGGCTGTTGTTTTGCGCCATCTATTGTTGTGAACATGTATTGAGTTTAGACTCTAAAACGCGCACACAGGATGACTGTCATTGTTAGAAGCCTAGTCCACGGAAAATACGACGACCCCATTTCTCCGCTGTGACGTGTCTTTAATGGAACGGCGGAGGCGTCAAAGATAAAACAGGGTCACTTGAGCAAAAGGAGAGGAAAGAGTAAACATGCCCGTTGGACGAGAGATGCTAATTTACTGAGATTCCGCAGAGAAGTCACTGTTATGTCAAAGACGCAGATTGCATCGTATGCCTGTTCCGTGGATATGTAAAAAGCGCCATTGCCAAAAACATATCTCCCCAGCGGGCCACAGTACGAAGTAGATTCCCAGTCCGTCGTGGAAACATATACTGGTGTACGTGCGATTAGGTAGTGATTGTTTTTTAATTTCATTTGATTTAATTTGACACACTCTTTTTACTTGAACAAAAGATTGACCGCGATTCCGTACCATGCTTTCTGTTAACGTTCTGACAAAATGTGGCAGCCCTCCATGCTTAGGGTCGGGCGTGTAAAGTCACCGAACAGGCCTTGTGGTGACGTGTCTTAAATGGAACACTGGAGGCGTCATAATTCAGACCGGGTCACTTGAGCAGAAGAAAACAAAGGAGTAAACAAGCCCGATGGATGAGAGGTTCGAATTTTCTTGGATTCTGCTGAGAAGTCGCTTTGACGTCAAAGAGCCAGAGTGCATCGAATGTTCATTTTGTTGCTATAACAACAGCACCGTTGCTATAAACAACTCTGCCCAGGGAGCCGACGGAAGAATGCTGATTCTCAGTCCGTGTCCAATGCTCATGGAAAGATGTCCAGGAGTACGTGCGATTTGGCAGTGATTTTATTTTTATGAAATTAGATTTTAATTGACTCACTCTTTGTTTAAACAAAAAAAAAAATGACCGCGATTCAGGTGCATGCTTTCTGTTTACGTATTGACAAAATGTGCCTGCCCTCCACTTAGCCGTCGGGCTTGTCTTGTGACCAAACAGGCTCTGCTGTGACGTGACTTAAATGGATCAGCGGAGGTTTCAAATTCTCCGGCAGCTACAGGTCTCAAAAAAGTTGGGACACTTGTAAAAAGGGGCTTTAAAAGCATTGAATTTCTAAGAGAATCAGCTGAAAGAACATTTAGCTAGTAATTAAGTTAACTGTCATCTGCTGCGCAACATGATTACTTATAAAAGGGTTGTCATTGAGAGGCTGAGTTTCTCAGAAGTAAAGATGGCCAGAAGCTCTCCCACCTGTGAAGGCTTGCATAAAAAAAATGTTGAATACTTTAAAAACACTGCTCCTCGACGTTAAATTGCAAAGGCATTGAAGGTCTCATCATCTTCAGTACATGACATCATCAAAAGATTCAGAGTAACTGGAAAAATCTCTGCCTGTAAGGGACTAGGCTGAGACCTTTACTGGATGCCCTTTATCTTCGGACCCTCAGATGCCACTGCATCACTCACCGGCATGATTCTTGGGATTCTGCAATAATAGAGAAAGAAAAAACATCACTGATTATACCTAGAACTGCCACAAGGTCATTTTGACCTCCATTAGTCCCAGTGCAAAAGAATGTAAATGGACTATATAGGGGCTGACTATGGAGCTAGTTAGATTGGCAGCTCAAAGCACTTGACAGTAGCCTAATACCTCACGTATGCCCATTTATGCAACACATTCATACACTGACGGCTACGCAAGGCAGTCAACTGCATCTTGGTTGACTGCATTTTGTTACTTTTTGAATGGTGTGCAGGCGCATATATAAGCCAGTTGCTGTCATGACGTCAGAATCAATTTGTTCTCCCATTTTGCATATAGAAATTGTGATTGTCACAGAGCTGTTCTTCTATTCATTTAGTTTATTTAGTAAGCTGGTTAGGATACCAGAAAAAGAAATGGATCAGAGGAAATGGATGAATGTAAGTCAGGCTTTGGCAAAGCTTCAGGACATGAGTTCTTGTGAGTCAGATGGAGAAGAAATATCAGGGCTCAGTGATGCTTCTAGGTCTAGTGAATCCGACTCCGATTTTGAAACTGAATGCGATCGTGAGCCACACGGTAAAGGTATCACAGCTGCTGATGCCAGGAAGGTCACCAAAACTGGATATTTATTCACGTCATAATGCTTAGGTTTCACAGCATAATTTCAAGTCCAAATACTTTGAAACATTTAAAATTAGCCACAATAGCCAACAAATTGAAGCTTTAAAGCTCTGACCTCTATACTATTTAATCAATGAAGAATCTTAGCAAAACACCATTTATTGTCCTCCGAATTCTGAAAGTACTTTGAAATGCTTTCACTGAGGCAACACCTCACAGCTTAAAAGTATTACAAAGAGTGGTGCATTTTTGTCAATAAAGAGGATGCAGTCATATTTCCACGTCATCCATGCCATGATGAAGGGAGACGCAGTAGCGCAGTGGAGAGCATGGGCTTGACTTGGGATGGAAAGATTCTGTGTTCAAGTCCTTGCCTTAGCCTGTGCAAAGTGTTCTCAGGCAAAACTCTTCACTTCCACACTGCCTCACTCTACCCAGGTGTACAAGTGGGTCCAAGCAAAATTGTCAGGGAAACTTGACTGAGAGCAGTGGGAGAACCCGAGTTGGACTAGTGTCCCATCGAGGGGGTTTAGCAATACTCCTATTTGCTTCATGTCACAGAAACCAGGGTTAAACACAGGCCTGATGGGCCTCCAGGCATGACCTCCACGCCTGGTTAGAAATAGTCTTTATTCCGTCTGAGCAGCTGCTCATTTTGAAAACAAGAAGGGCACTTGGTAGAGCTCATACCTCCGCCAAGCCCACATGTAAGTATTATTGGTTCTGGATCCAGGAGAGTATCATCCAGACCAACAACAGCAGTGATTAGTTCCTCTTTTAGGGCAGATTCTATTCAGTGCTGAAATTTTCTGAAAATCTGTTCATTACATAAGGACATACCGAATTGTTCCGAATATAAGACGATTCTGGATATGAGACTACTCCCCTTTCTCAAGTCATATTTTGGAAAAAATAGGGTTTTGATGACAAAATCTTGTTTTAGTCTCTAAAGAATAATAATCATCGCAAAAATTTCTTTGAAAATACCGATAAAACAAACTGAAAGAAAAACCAATATAAAAGATTGCAGGCTGTTGTTTTGCGCCATCTGTTGTTGTGAACATGTATTGAGTTTAGACAATAAAACGCGCACACAGGATGACTGTTATTGTTAGAAGCCTAGTCCACGGAAAATACGACGACCCCATTTCTCCGCTGTGACGTGTCTTTAATGGAACGGCGGAGGCGTCAAAGATAAAACAGGGTCACTTGAGCAAAAGGAGAGGAAAGAGTAAACATGCCCGTTGGACGAGAGATGCTAATTTACTGAGAATCCGCAGAGAAGTCACTGTTATGTCAAAGACGCAGATTGCATCGTATGCCTGTTCCGTGCATATGTAAAAAGCGCCATTGCCATAAACATATCTCCCCAGCGGGCCACAGTACGAAGTAGATTCCCAGTCCGTCGTGGAAACATATACTGGTGTACGTGCGATTAGGTAGTGATTGTTTTTTAATTTCATTTGATTTAATTTGACACACTCTTTTTACTTGAACAAAAGATTGACCGCGATTCCGTACCATGCTTTCTGTTAACGTTCTGACAAAATGTGGCAGCCCTCCATGCTTAGGGTCGGGCGTGTAAAGTCACCGAACAGGCCTTGTGGTGACGTGTCTTAAATGGAACACTGGAGGCGTCATAAATCAGACCGGGTCACTTGAGCAGAAGAAAACAAAGGAGTAAACAAGCCCGATGGATGAGAGGTTCGAATTCTCTTGGATTCTGCTGAGAAGTCGCTTTGACGTCAAAGAGCCAGAGTGCATCGAATGTTCATTTTGTTGCTATAACAACAGCACCGTTGCTATAAACAACTCTGCCCAGGGAGCCGACGGAAGAATGCTGATTCTCAGTCCGTGTCCAATGCTCATGGAAAGATGTCCAGGAGTACGTGCGATTTGGCAGTGATTTTATTTTTATGAAATTAGATTTTAATTGACTCACTCTTTGTTTAAACAAAAAAAAAAAATGACCGCGATTCAGTAGCATGCTTTCTGTTTACGTATTGACAAAATGTGCCTGCCCTCCACTTAGCCGTCGGGCTTGTCTTGTGACCAAACAGGCTCTGCTGTGACGTGACTTAAATGGATCAGCGGAGGTTTCAAATTCTCCGGCAGCTACAGGTCTCAAAAAAGTTGGGACACTTGTAAAAAGGGGCTTTAAAAGCATTGAATTTCTAAGAGAATCAGCTGAAAGAACATTTAGCTAGTAATTAAGTTAACTGTCATCTGCTGCGCAACATGATTACTTATAAAAGGGTTGTCATTGAGAGGCTGAGTTTCTCAGAAGTAAAGATGGCCAGAAGCTCTCCCACCTGTGAAGGCTTGCATAAAAAAAATGTTGAATACTTTAAAAACACTGCTCCTCGACGTTAAATTGCAAAGGCATTGAAGGTCTCATCATCTTCAGTACATGACATCATCAAAAGATTCAGAGTAACTGGAAAAATCTCTGCCTGTAAGGGACTAGGCCGAGACCTTTACTGGATGCCCTTTATCTTCGGACCCTCAGATGCCACTGCATCACTCACCGGCATGATATCTTGGGATTCTGCAATAATAGAGAAAGAAAAAACATCACTGATTATACCTAGAACTGCCACAAGGTCATTTTGACCTCCATTAGTCCCAGTGCAAAAGAATGTAAATGGACTATATAGGGGCTGACTATGGAGCTAGTCAGATTGGCAGCTCAAAGCACTTGACAGTAGCCTAATACCTCACGTATGCCCATTTATGCAACACATTCATACACTGACGGCTACGCAAGGCAGTCAACTGCATCTTGGTTGACTGCATTTTGTTACTTTTTGAATGGTGTGCAGGCGCATATATAAGCCAGTTGCTGTCATGACGTCAGAATCAATTTGTTCTCCCATTTTGCATATAGAAATTGTGATTGTCACAGAGCTGTTCTTCTATTCATTTAGTTTATTTAGCAAGCTGGTTAGGATACCAGAAAAAGAAATGGATCAGAGGAAATGGATGAATGTAAGTCAGGCTTTGGCAAAGCTTCAGGACATGAGTTCTTGTGAGTCAGATGGAGAAGAAATATCAGGGCTCAGTGATGCTTCTAGGTCTAGTGAATCCGACTCCGATTTTGAAACTGAATGCGATCGTGAGCCACACGGTAAAGGTATCACAGCTGCTGGGCAAACTAAGCCTTTGATGCCAGGAAGGTCACCAAAACTGGATATTTATTCACGTCATAATGCTTAGGTTTCACAGCATAATTTCAAGTCCAAATACTTTGAAACATTTAAAATTAGCCACAATAGCCAACAAATTGAAGCTTTAAAGCTCTGACCTCTATACTATTTAATCAATGAAGAATCTTAGCAAAACACCATTTATTGTCCTCCGAATTCTGAAAGTACTTTGAAATGCTTTCACTGAGGCAACACCTCACAGCTTAAAAGTATTACAAAGAGTGGTGCATTTTTGTCAATAAAGAGGATGCAGTCATATTTCCACGTCATCCATGCCATGATGAAGGGAGACGCAGTAGCGCAGTGGAGAGCATGGGCTTGACTTGGGATGGAAAGATTCTGTGTTCAAGTCCATTGCCTTAGCCTGTGCAAAGTGTTCTCAGGCAAAACTCTTCACTTCCACACTGCCTCACTCTACCAGGTGTACAAATGGGTCCCAGCAAAATTGTCAGGGAAACTTGACTGAGAGCAGTGGGAAAACCCGAGTTGGACTAGTGTCCCATCGAGGGGGTTTAGCAATACTCCTATTTGCTTCATGTCACAGAAACCAGGGTTAAACACAGGCCTGATGGGCCTCCAGGCATGACCTCCACGCCTGGTTAGAAATAGTCTTTATTCCGTCTGAGCAGCTGCTCATTTTGAAAACAAGAAGGGCACTTGGTAGAGCTCATACCTCCGCCAAGCCCACATGTAAGTATTATTGGTTCTGGATCCAGGAGAGTATCATCCAGACCAACAACAGCAGTGATTAGTTCCTCTTTTAGGGCAGATTCTATTCAGTGCTGAAATTTTCTGAAAATCTGTTCATTACATAAGGACATACCGAATTGTTCCGAATATAAGACGATTCTGGATATGAGACTACTCCCCTTTCTCAAGTCATATTTTGGAAAAAATAGGGTTTTGATGACAAAATCTTGTTTTAGTCTCTAAAGAATAATAATCATCGCAAAAATTTCTTTCAAAATACTGATAAAACAAACTGAAAGAAAAACCAATATAAAAGATTGCAGGCTGTTGTTTTGCGCCATCTATTGTTGTGAACATGTATTGAGTTTAGACTCTAAAACGCGCACACAGGATGACTGTCATTGTTAGAAGCCTAGTCCACGGAAAATACGACGACCCCATTTCTCCGCTGTGACGTGTCTTTAATGGAACGGCGGAGGCGTCAAAGATAAAACAGGGTCACTTGAGCAAAAGGAGAGGAAAGAGTAAACATGCCCGTTGGACGAGAGATGCTAATTTACTGAGATTCCGCAGAGAAGTCACTGTTATGTCAAAGACGCAGATTGCATCGTATGCCTGTTCCGTGGATATGTAAAAAGCGCCATTGCCAAAAACATATCTCCCCAGCGGGCCACAGTACGAAGTAGATTCCCAGTCCGTCGTGGAAACATATACTGGTGTACGTGCGATTAGGTAGTGATTGTTTTTTAATTTCATTTGATTTAATTTGACACACTCTTTTTACTTGAACAAAAGATTGACCGCGATTCCGTACCATGCTTTCTGTTAACGTTCTGACAAAATGTGGCAGCCCTCCATGCTTAGGGTCGGGCGTGTAAAGTCACCGAACAGGCCTTGTGGTGACGTGTCTTAAATGGAACACTGGAGGCGTCATAATTCAGACCGGGTCACTTGAGCAGAAGAAAACAAAGGAGTAAACAAGCCCGATGGATGAGAGGTTCGAATTCTCTTGGATTCTGCTGAGAAGTCGCTTTGACGTCAAAGAGCCAGAGTGCATCGAATGTTCATTTTGTTGCTATAACAACAGCACCGTTGCTATAAACAACTCTGCCCAGGGAGCCGACGGAAGAATGCTGATTCTCAGTCCGTGTCCAATGCTCATGGAAAGATGTCCAGGAGTACGTGCGATTTGGCAGTGATTTTATTTTTATGAAATTAGATTTTAATTGACTCACTCTTTGTTTAAACAAAAAAAAAAATGACCGCGATTCAGTTGCATGCTTTCTGTTTACGTATTGACAAAATGTGCCTGCCCTCCACTTAGCCGTCGGGCTTGTCTTGTGACCAAACAGGCTCTGCTGTGACGTGACTTAAATGGATCAGCGGAGGTTTCAAATTCTCCGGCAGCTACAGGTCTCAAAAAAGTTGGGACACTTGTAAAAAGGGGCTTTAAAAGCATTGAATTTCTAAGAGAATCAGCTGAAAGAACATTTAGCTAGTAATTAAGTTAACTGTCATCTGCTGCGCAACATGATTACTTATAAAAGGGTTGTCATTGAGAGGCTGAGTTTCTCAGAAGTAAAGATGGCCAGAAGCTCTCCCACCTGTGAAGGCTTGCATAAAAAAAATGTTGAATACTTTAAAAACACTGCTCCTCGACGTTAAATTGCAAAGGCATTGAAGGTCTCATCATCTTCAGTACATGACATCATCAAAAGATTCAGAGTAACTGGAAAAATCTCTGCCTGTAAGGGACTAGGCTGAGACCTTTACTGGATGCCCTTTATCTTCGGACCCTCAGATGCCACTGCATCACTCACCGGCATGATTCTTGGGATTCTGCAATAATAGAGAAAGAAAAAACATCACTGATTATACCTAGAACTGCCACAAGGTCATTTTGACCTCCATTAGTCCCAGTGCAAAAGAATGTAAATGGACTATATAGGGGCTGACTATGGAGCTAGTTAGATTGGCAGCTCAAAGCACTTGACAGTAGCCTAATACCTCACGTATGCCCATTTATGCAACACATTCATACACTGACGGCTACGCAAGGCAGTCAACTGCATCTTGGTTGACTGCATTTTGTTACTTTTTGAATGGTGTGCAGGCGCATATATAAGCCAGTTGCTGTCATGACGTCAGAATCAATTTGTTCTCCCATTTTGCATATAGAAATTGTGATTGTCACAGAGCTGTTCTTCTATTCATTTAGTTTATTTAGTAAGCTGGTTAGGATACCAGAAAAAGAAATGGATCAGAGGAAATGGATGAATGTAAGTCAGGCTTTGGCAAAGCTTCAGGACATGAGTTCTTGTGAGTCAGATGGAGAAGAAATATCAGGGCTCAGTGATGCTTCTAGGTCTAGTGAATCCGACTCCGATTTTGAAACTGAATGCGATCGTGAGCCACACGGTAAAGGTATCACAGCTGCTGGGCAAACTAAGCCTTTGATGCCAGGAAGGTCACCAAAACTGGATATTTATTCACGTCATAATGCTTAGGTTTCACAGCATAATTTCAAGTCCAAATACTTTGAAACATTTAAAATTAGCCACAATAGCCAACAAATTGAAGCTTTAAAGCTCTGACCTCTATACTATTTAATCAATGAAGAATCTTAGCAAAACACCATTTATTGTCCTCCGAATTCTGAAAGTACTTTGAAATGCTTTCACTGAGGCAACACCTCACAGCTTAAAAGTATTACAAAGAGTGGTGCATTTTTGTCAATAAAGAGGATGCAGTCATATTTCCACGTCATCCATGCCATGATGAAGGGAGACGCAGTAGCGCAGTGGAGAGCATGGGCTTGACTTGGGATGGAAAGATTCTGTGTTCAAGTCCTTGCCTTAGCCTGTGCAAAGTGTTCTCAGGCAAAACTCTTCACTTCCACACTGCCTCACTCTACCCAGGTGTACAAGTGGGTCCCAGCAAAATTGTCAGGGAAACTTGACTGAGAGCAGTGGGAGAACCCGAGTTGGACTAGTGTCCCATCGAGGGGGTTTAGCAATACTCCTATTTGCTTCATGTCACAGAAACCAGGGTTAAACACAGGCCTGATGGGCCTCCAGGCATGACCTCCACGCCTGGTTAGAAATAGTCTTTATTCCGTCTGAGCAGCTGCTCATTTTGAAAACAAGAAGGGCACTTGGTAGAGCTCATACCTCCGCCAAGCCCACATGTAAGTATTATTGGTTCTGGATCCAGGAGAGTATCATCCAGACCAACAACAGCAGTGATTAGTTCCTCTTTTAGGGCAGATTCTATTCAGTGCTGAAATTTTCTGAAAATCTGTTCATTACATAAGGACATACCGAATTGTTCCGAATATAAGACGATTCTGGATATGAGACTACTCCCCTTTCTCAAGTCATATTTTGGAAAAAATAGGGTTTTGATGACAAAATCTTGTTTTAGTCTCTAAAGAATAATAATCATCGCAAAAATTTCTTTGAAAATACTGATAAAACAAACTGAAAGAAAAACCAATATAAAAGATTGCAGGCTGTTGTTTTGCGCCATCTATTGTTGTGAACATGTATTGAGTTTAGACAATAAAACGCGCACACAGGATGACTGTCATTGTTAGAAGCCTAGTCCACGGAAAATACGACGACCCCATTTCTCCGCTGTGACGTGTCTTTAATGGAACGGCGGAGGCGTCAAAGATAAAACAGGGTCACTTGAGCAAAAGGAGAGGAAAGAGTAAACATGCCCGTTGGACGAGAGATGCTAATTTACTGAGATTCCGCAGAGAAGTCACTGTTATGTCAAAGACGCAGATTGCATCGTATGCCTGTTCCGTGCATATGTAAAAAGCGCCATTGCCATAAACATATCTCCCCAGCGGGCCACAGTACGAAGTAGATTCCCAGTCCGTCGTAGAAACATATACTGGTGTACGTGCGATTAGGTAGTGATTGTTTTTTAATTTCATTTGATTTCATTTGACACACTCTTTTTACTTGAACAAAAGATTGACCGCGATTCCGTACCATGCTTTCTGTTAACGTTCTGACAAAATGTGGCAGCCCTCCATGCTTAGGGTCGGGCGTGTAAAGTCACCGAACAGGCCTTGTGGTGACGTGTCTTAAATGGAACACTGGAGGCGTCATAATTCAGACCGGGTCACTTGAGCAGAAGAAAACAAAGGAGTAAACAAGCCCGATGGATGAGAGGTTCGAATTCTCTTGGATTCTGCTGAGAAGTCGCTTTGACGTCAAAGAGCCAGAGTGCATCGAATGTTCATTTTGTTGCTATAACAACAGCACCGTTGCTATAAACAACTCTGCCCAGGGAGCCGACGGAAGAATGCTGATTCTCAGTCCGTGTCCAATGCTCATGGAAAGATGTCCAGGAGTACGTGCGATTTGGCAGTGATTTTATTTTTATGAAATTAGATTTTAATTGACTCACTCTTTGTTTAAACAAAAAAAAAAAATGACCGCGATTCAGTTGCATGCTTTCTGTTTACGTATTGACAAAATGTGCCTGCCCTCCACTTAGCCGTCGGGCTTGTCTTGTGACCAAACAGGCTCTGCTGTGACGTGACTTAAATGGATCAGCGGAGGTTTCAAATTCTCCGGCAGCTACAGGTCTCAAAAAAGTTGGGACACTTGTAAAAAGGGGCTTTAAAAGCATTGAATTTCTAAGAGAATCAGCTGAAAGAACATTTAGCTAGTAATTAAGTTAACTGTCATCTGCTGCCCAACATGATTACTTATAAAAGGGTTGTCATTGAGAGGCTGAGTTTCTCAGAAGTAAAGATGGCCAGAAGCTCTCCCACCTGTGAAGGCTTGCATAAAACAAATGTTGAATACTTTAAAAACACTGCTCCTCGACGTTAAATTGCAAAGGCATTGAAGGTCTCATCATCTTCAGTACATGACATCATCAAAAGATTCAGAGTAACTGGAAAAATCTCTGCCTGTAAGGGACTAGGCTGAGACCTTTACTGGATGCCCTTTATCTTCGGACCCTCAGATGCCACTGCATCACTCACCGGCATGATATCTTGGGATTCTGCAATAATAGAGAAAGAAAAAACATCACTGATTATACCTAGAACTGCCACAAGGTCATTTTGACCTCCATTAGTCCCAGTGCAAAAGAATGTAAATGGACTATATAGGGGCTGACTATGGAGCTAGTCAGATTGGCAGCTCAAAGCACTTGACAGTAGCCTAATACCTCACGTATGCCCATTTATGCAACACATTCATACACTGACGGCTACGCAAGGCAGTCAACTGCATCTTGGTTGACTGCATTTTGTTACTTTTTGAATGGTGTGCAGGCGCATATATAAGCCAGTTGCTGTCATGACGTCAGAATCAATTTGTTCTCCCATTTTGCAGGTAGAAATTGTGATTGTCACAGAGCTGTTCTTCTATTCATTTAGTTTATTTAGTAAGCTGGTTAGGATACCAGAAAAAGAAATGGATCAGAGGAAATGGATGAATGTAAGTCAGGCTTTGGCAAAGCTTCAGGACATGAGTTCTTGTGAGTCAGATGGAGAAGAAATATCAGGGCTCAGTGATGCTTCTAGGTCTAGTGAATCCGACTCCGATTTTGAAACTGAATGCGATCGTGAGCCACACGGTAAAGGTATCACAGCTGCTGGGCAAACTAAGCCTTTGATGCCAGGAAGGTCACCAAAACTGGATATTTATTCACGTCATAATGCTTAGGTTTCACAGCATAATTTCAAGTCCAAATACTTTGAAACATTTAAAATTAGCCACAATAGCCAACAAATTGAAGCTTTAAAGCTCTGACCTCTATACTATTTAATCAATGAAGAATCTTAGCAAAACACCATTTATTGTCCTCCGAATTCTGAAAGTACTTTGAAATGCTTTCACTGAGGCAACACCTCACAGCTTAAAAGTATTACAAAGAGTGGTGCATTTTTGTCAATAAAGAGGATGCAGTCATATTTCCACGTCATCCATGCCATGATGAAGGGAGACGCAGTAGCGCAGTGGAGAGCATGGGCTTGACTTGGGATGGAAAGATTCTGTGTTCAAGTCCATTGCCTTAGCCTGTGCAAAGTGTTCTCAGGCAAAACTCTTCACTTCCACACTGCCTCACTCTACCCAGGTGTACAAGTGGGTCCAAGCAAAATTGTCAGGGAAACTTGACTGAGAGCAGTGGGAGAACCCGAGTTGGACTAGTGTCCCATCGAGGGGGTTTAGCAATACTCCTATTTGCTTCATGTCACAGAAACCAGGGTTAAACACAGGCCTGATGGGCCTCCAGGCATGACCTCCACGCCTGGTTAGAAATAGTCTTTATTCCGTCTGAGCAGCTGCTCATTTTGAAAACAAGAAGGGCACTTGGTAGAGCTCATACCTCCGCCAAGCCCACATGTAAGTATTATTGGTTCTGGATCCAGGAGAGTATCATCCAGACCAACAACAGCAGTGATTAGTTCCTCTTTTAGGGCAGATTCTATTCAGTGCTGAAATTTTCTGAAAATCTGTTCATTACATAAGGACATACCGAATTGTTCCGAATATAAGACGATTCTGGATATGAGACTACTCCCCTTTCTCAAGTCATATTTTGGAAAAAATAGGGTTTTGATGACAAAATCTTGTTTTAGTCTCTAAAGAATAATAATCATCGCAAAAATTTCTTTCAAAATACTGATAAAACAAACTGAAAGAAAAACCAATATAAAAGATTGCAGGCTGTTGTTTTGCGCCATCTATTGTTGTGAACATGTATTGAGTTTAGACTCTAAAACGCGCACACAGGATGACTGTCATTGTTAGAAGCCTAGTCCACGGAAAATACGACGACCCCATTTCTCCGCTGTGACGTGTCTTTAATGGAACGGCGGAGGCGTCAAAGATAAAACAGGGTCACTTGAGCAAAAGGAGAGGAAAGAGTAAACATGCCCGTTGGACGAGAGATGCTAATTTACTGAGATTCCGCAGAGAAGTCACTGTTATGTCAAAGACGCAGATTGCATCGTATGCCTGTTCCGTGGATATGTAAAAAGCGCCATTGCCAAAAACATATCTCCCCAGCGGGCCACAGTACGAAGTAGATTCCCAGTCCGTCGTGGAAACATATACTGGTGTACGTGCGATTAGGTAGTGATTGTTTTTTAATTTCATTTGATTTAATTTGACACACTCTTTTTACTTGAACAAAAGATTGACCGCGATTCCGTACCATGCTTTCTGTTAACGTTCTGACAAAATGTGGCAGCCCTCCATGCTTAGGGTCGGGCGTGTAAAGTCACCGAACAGGCCTTGTGGTGACGTGTCTTAAATGGAACACTGGAGGCGTCATAATTCAGACCGGGTCACTTGAGCAGAAGAAAACAAAGGAGTAAACAAGCCCGATGGATGAGAGGTTCGAATTCTCTTGGATTCTGCTGAGAAGTCGCTTTGACGTCAAAGAGCCAGAGTGCATCGAATGTTCATTTTGTTGCTATAACAACAGCACCGTTGCTATAAACAACTCTGCCCAGGGAGCCGACGGAAGAATGCTGATTCTCAGTCCGTGTCCAATGCTCATGGAAAGATGTCCAGGAGTACGTGCGATTTGGCAGTGATTTTATTTTTATGAAATTAGATTTTAATTGACTCACTCTTTGTTTAAACAAAAAAAAAAATGACCGCGATTCAGTTGCATGCTTTCTGTTTACGTATTGACAAAATGTGCCTGCCCTCCACTTAGCCGTCGGGCTTGTCTTGTGACCAAACAGGCTCTGCTGTGACGTGACTTAAATGGATCAGCGGAGGTTTCAAATTCTCCGGCAGCTACAGGTCTCAAAAAAGTTGGGACACTTGTAAAAAGGGGCTTTAAAAGCATTGAATTTCTAAGAGAATCAGCTGAAAGAACATTTAGCTAGTAATTAAGTTAACTGTCATCTGCTGCGCAACATGATTACTTATAAAAGGGTTGTCATTGAGAGGCTGAGTTTCTCAGAAGTAAAGATGGCCAGAAGCTCTCCCACCTGTGAAGGCTTGCATAAAAAAAATGTTGAATACTTTAAAAACACTGCTCCTCGACGTTAAATTGCAAAGGCATTGAAGGTCTCATCATCTTCAGTACATGACATCATCAAAAGATTCAGAGTAACTGGAAAAATCTCTGCCTGTAAGGGACTAGGCTGAGACCTTTACTGGATGCCCTTTATCTTCGGACCCTCAGATGCCACTGCATCACTCACCGGCATGATTCTTGGGATTCTGCAATAATAGAGAAAGAAAAAACATCACTGATTATACCTAGAACTGCCACAAGGTCATTTTGACCTCCATTAGTCCCAGTGCAAAAGAATGTAAATGGACTATATAGGGGCTGACTATGGAGCTAGTTAGATTGGCAGCTCAAAGCACTTGACAGTAGCCTAATACCTCACGTATGCCCATTTATGCAACACATTCATACACTGACGGCTACGCAAGGCAGTCAACTGCATCTTGGTTGACTGCATTTTGTTACTTTTTGAATGGTGTGCAGGCGCATATATAAGCCAGTTGCTGTCATGACGTCAGAATCAATTTGTTCTCCCATTTTGCATATAGAAATTGTGATTGTCACAGAGCTGTTCTTCTATTCATTTAGTTTATTTAGTAAGCTGGTTAGGATACCAGAAAAGGAAATGGATCAGAGGAAATGGATGAATGTAAGTCAGGCTTTGGCAAAGCTTCAGGACATGAGTTCTTGTGAGTCAGATGGAGAAGAAATATCAGGGCTCAGTGATGCTTCTAGGTCTAGTGAATCCGACTCCGATTTTGAAACTGAATGCGATCGTGAGCCACACGGTAAAGGTATCACAGCTGCTGATGCCAGGAAGGTCACCAAAACTGGATATTTATTCACGTCATAATGCTTAGGTTTCACAGCATAATTTCAAGTCCAAATACTTTGAAACATTTAAAATTAGCCACAATAGCCAACAAATTGAAGCTTTAAAGCTCTGACCTCTATACTATTTAATCAATGAAGAATCTTAGCAAAACACCATTTATTGTCCTCCGAATTCTGAAAGTACTTTGAAATGCTTTCACTGAGGCAACACCTCACAGCTTAAAAGTATTACAAAGAGTGGTGCATTTTTGTCAATAAAGAGGATGCAGTCATATTTCCACGTCATCCATGCCATGATGAAGGGAGACGCAGTAGCGCAGTGGAGAGCATGGGCTTACTTGGGATGGAAAGATTCTGTGTTCAAGTCCTTGCCTTAGCCTGTGCAAAGTGTTCTCAGGCAAAACTCTTCACTTCCACACTGCCTTACTCTACCCAGGTGTACAAGTGGGTCCCAGCAAAATTGTCAGGGAAACTTGACTGAGAGCAGTGGGAGAACCCGAGTTGGACTAGTGTCCCATCGAGGGGGTTTAGCAATACTCCTATTTGCTTCATGTCACAGAAACCAGGGTTAAACACAGGCCTGATGGGCCTCCAGGCATGACCTCCACGCCTGGTTAGAAATAGTCTTTATTCCGTCTGAGCAGCTGCTCATTTTGAAAACAAGAAGGGCACTTGGTAGAGCTCATACCTCCGCCAAGCCCACATGTAAGTATTATTGGTTCTGGATCCAGGAGAGTATCATCCAGACCAACAACAGCAGTGATTAGTTCCTCTTTTAGGGCAGATTCTATTCAGTGCTGAAATTTTCTGAAAATCTGTTCATTACATAAGGACATACCGAACTGTTCCGAATATAAGACGATTCTGGATATGAGACTACTCCCCTTTCTCAAGTCATATTTTGGAAAAAATAGGGTTTTGATGACAAAATCTTGTTTTAGTCTCTAAAGAATAATAATCATCGCAAAAATTTCTTTGAAAATACTGATAAAACAAACTGAAAGAAAAACCAATATAAAAGATTGCAGGCTGTTGTTTTGCGCCATCTATTGTTGTGAACATGTATTGAGTTTAGACAATAAAACGCGCACACAGGATGACTGTCATTGTTAGAAGCCTAGTCCACGGAAAATACGACGACCCCATTTCTCCGCTGTGACGTGTCTTTAATGGAACGGCGGAGGCGTCAAAGATAAAACAGGGTCACTTGAGCAAAAGGAGAGGAAAGAGTAAACATGCCCGTTGGACGAGAGATGCTAATTTACTGAGATTCCGCAGAGAAGTCACTGTTATGTCAAAGACGCAGATTGCATCGTATGCCTGTTCCGTGCATATGTAAAAAGCGCCGTTGCCATAAACATATCTCCCCAGCGGGCCACAGTACGAAGTAGATTCCCAGTCCGTCGTGGAAACATATACTGGTGTACGTGCGATTAGGTAGTGATTGCTTTTAAATTTCATTTGATTTCATTTGACACACTCTTTTTACTTGAACAAAAGATTGACCGCGATTCCGTACCATGCTTTCTGTTAACGTTCTGACAAAATGTGGCAGCCCTCCATGCTTAGGGTCGGGCGTGTAAAGTCACCGAACAGGCCTTGTGGTGACGTGTCTTAAATGGAACACTGGAGGCGTCATAAATCAGACCGGGTCACTTGAGCAGAAGAAAACAAAGGAGTAAACAAGCCCGATGGATGAGAGGTTCGAATTCTCTTGGATTCTGCTGAGAAGTCGCTTTGACGTCAAAGAGCCAGAGTGCATCGAATGTTCATTTTGTTGCTATAACAACAGCACCGTTGCTATAAACAACTCTGCCCAGGGAGCCGACGGAAGAATGCTGATTCTCAGTCCGTGTCCAATGCTCATGGAAAGATGTCCAGGAGTACGTGCGATTTGGCAGTGATTTTATTTTTATGAAATTAGATTTTAATTGACTCACTCTTTGTTTAAACAAAAAAAAAAAAAATGACCGCGATTCAGTAGCATGCTTTCTGTTTACGTATTGACAAAATGTGCCTGCCCTCCACTTAGCCGTCGGGCTTGTCTTGTGACCAAACAGGCTCTGCTGTGACGTGACTTAAATGGATCAGCGGAGGTTTCAAATTCTCCGGCAGCTACAGGTCTCAAAAAAGTTGGGACACTTGTAAAAAGGGGCTTTAAAAGCATTGAATTTCTAAGAGAATCAGCTGAAAGAACATTTAGCTAGTAATTAAGTTAACTGTCATCTGCTGCGCAACATGATTACTTATAAAAGGGTTGTCATTGAGAGGCTGAGTTTCTCAGAAGTAAAGATGGCCAGAAGCTCTCCCACCTGTGAAGGCTTGCATAAAAAAAATGTTGAATACTTTAAAAACACTGCTCCTCGACGTTAAATTGCAAAGGCATTGAAGGTCTCATCATCTTCAGTACATGACATCATCAAAAGATTCAGAGTAACTGGAAAAATCTCTGCCTGTAAGGGACTAGGCCGAGACCTTTACTGGATGCCCTTTTTCTTCGGACCCTCAGATGCCACTGCATCACTCACCGGCATAATATCTTGGGATTCTGCAATAATAGAGAAAGAAAAAACATCACTGATTATACCTAGAACTGCCACAAGGTCATTTTGACCTCCATTAGTCCCAGTGCAAAAGAATGTAAATGGACTATATAGGGGCTGACTATGGAGCTAGTCAGATTGGCAGCTCAAAGCACTTGACAGTAGCCTAATACCTCACGTATGCCCATTTATGCAACACATTCATACACTGACGGCTACGCAAGGCAGTCAAATGCATCTTGGTTGACTGCATTTTGTTACTTTTTGAATGGTGTGCAGGCGCATATATAAGCCAGTTGCTGTCATGACGTCAGAATCAATTTGTTCTCCCATTTTGCATATAGAAATTGTGATTGTCACAGAGCTGTTCTTCTATTCATTTAGTTTATTTAGTAAGCTGGTTAGGATACCAGAAAAAGAAATGGATCAGAGGAAATGGATGAATGTAAGTCAGGCTTTGGCAAAGCTTCAGGACATGAGTTCTTGTGAGTCAGATGGCGAAGAAATATCAGGGCTCAGTGATGCTTCTAGGTCTAGTGAATCCGACTCCGATTTTGAAACTGAATGCGATCGTGAGCCACACGGTAAAGGTATCACAGCTGCTGATGCCAGGAAGGTCACCAAAACTGGATATTTATTCACGTCATAATGCTTAGGTTTCACAGCATAATTTCAAGTCCAAATACTTTGAAACATTTAAAATTAGCCACAATAGCCAACAAATTGAAGCTTTAAAGCTCTGACCTCTATACTATTTAATCAATGAAGAATCTTAGCAAAACACCATTTATTGTCCTCCGAATTCTGAAAGTACTTTGAAATGCTTTCACTGAGGCAACACCTCACAGCTTAAAAGTATTACAAAGAGTGGTGCATTTTTGTCAATAAAGAGGATGCAGTCATATTTCCACGTCATCCATGCCATGATGAAGGGAGACGCAGTAGCGCAGTGGAGAGCATGGGCTTGACTTGGGATGGAAAGATTCTGTGTTCAAGTCCTTGCCTTAGCCTGTGCAAAGTGTTCTCAGGCAAAACTCTTCACTTCCACACTGCCTCACTCTACCCAGGTGTACAAGTGGGTCCCAGCAAAATTGTCAGGGAAACTTGACTGAGAGCAGTGGGAGAACCCGAGTTGGACTAGTGTCCCATCGAGGGGGTTTAGCAATATGTTAAGAATATTTTTTGCCGTGGAGTCAAGTTGGGACCGATGAAGTGACACACCAATGACCACTTTCCAATTGAAAAGGCTTTTATTACAATGCGCAAGGGAGGATCCTAGCGTCCGCCGTAGCAGTCGCAGAGAATCCTGAGACACTGTTCACATCTCGGGGTTTAAGTACAAGATCCTTGGTAGAGCAAGTGGTGGATGTAACACCTTCCCGTAGACATCCAGCCAAACTTACAGGATGTTGATATTACCCTTGATCATGTACCTTCCTTCTGAGCACAATACAGCAATTACCAAGTGTGACCAGGTGCCAGGCGCCCCTCACTGTGAGAGGATATTGATGTAAGTGTGTGTGTGGGGGGGGTCTGGGGTAATCAAGGGGAGGTGGATGGGAATGGGTGTGTGTGTGCGTGTGTGGGGGTGGGGGGCTGGGATAAGCAAGGGGAGGGGGCTGGGAATGTGTGTGTGTGCGTGTGTGCGTGTGTGGATCTGTGTGTGCTGAGGGAAAAACCTTCATTCAGAAGCTCAATCCTATCATTCCCTCATTTTGTATTGGTGGTGAGCTAAGGTCTCACCCAACATGATTTAGATACCGGTTAGGCCACCATTTGCAAGATAATGGGTCATGATTAGCAAATGTTAGACCGTGCTGTACATTCCTGGTTAGCCTATTTAATTTATAATACATGTAAATAACTAAAACAAAACATTAAATACTTAGTCCCCAGACACCCTGGGATAGTATCATCCAAAGTCGTCCCTAGGGGACACTAATCCCAGAAATGTTTGTACCTTTTAGTCAGTGGGTCACAGTTGTTGCCTTTTTTGCTGCAGTATGATATCCTGCCAATTCTGTCAGAGACCGCCATGAGAGCTCTCTCAAAATAATTTGTGTGGTCCAGCACCCAGTGCTCCAAGGCTGGAACAGAAGTGTTAGTGGTGACATCAGGAGCGACTAGAATGGAGCCGATAGTAATAGAAGTGCCAGTAGGGTTAATGCAGTAGGAAATGTTAGTCATTGCACCAAGCTTTGGACCAGAGTATAAAGGCCCAAACCTGCAAAAAGTGGTAGTGTTGGTTCTCACTGCTATTGCTCCAGTAGATTCAGGTAATAAATGTATTTGTAGTTCAGGTCCCACTGAATGTGACAGGGCTTGTCCTGACTCAGTTGAGGCTGTGCATAGTACCCAGCCTCTGACAGTAGAGCATTGGTGTTTCAAAAAAAGCAATGTTTCTGTCGTTGTCAGTGATGATGTATTTGACATTGTGCACTCGGCAGACATGTCCGTTACATGGGAATGGAAGCGGGTGTATGGTTTGTGCTTTCACTATGGGCTTCCATCCGACTGGAATTAGAACACCACCACAGATGTCCTGGCCATCATGACATGCCCCAACTATCGATAGGGACCCCTCCCCGGCCGCCACCCAGGTAGTTGACTCAGCCTCCAGAAGGACTGCAGACCTTACCCACCCTGGTACATGTGACGCGAGCAGGTCACCTATCAGAGCTGCCACCTCCATGCTGAATGCCAGATCGGTAACACAACTCCTCCATCCTCCTACGCACATGCTCTACCAATAGAGTCTTTTCGTAAGTTTTAGTATTTTCAAGTAAATGCTGGAGCAAAACAGTGATCACCTCCCCATTCTCATGCATAGCGGAAGCAAGATAGCGAGTAGTTTGGTTAGTAAGTAGTCCTCCCTTTGCCACTGATATTGTGCCTGTTGCCAACAGATTGTCAGCTCAATCACGGTTATTAGATTGTATAGCCATTGAAATGGCATTCACTGTTGAGCCAGTGGCTCCTACCCATCCTGCAATATCTGATAGCAGATCTCTACGTTTCCTATGTACAACATATTCATAACATTTTGGCAACTGTTGTAACATAAAATTGATCAGGGTTTGGATAGATTGTTCTAATTCTGTAAAAAGTGTGCAATTGCTAGGCCAGACAATATGTTTCACCTTAATAATTAAATGAGAATGTTGGGTTGACACACCAACCAGAGCAGGCAGAGGCTCTCCGTCAGCAGCTAATCCAATTTTTGGTCCAGGATACAATACAGGGCTTGTGCCGGGCTTCCCTGGAGGGCTGCATGTAGCACAGGCCTCACCTCTCAATTTAAGGGCATACTTATGTATGGCCTTCGGAGTGGGGCAACCATCTTCCTCCAGTCCCGCTGCCGTTTATACCAATTGATATTAAACATTTCATCCACTCTAATAGCCTCTTCCCAACCTAATCTTGTGTCAACCCACACTCTCAGATCCTTCCAGATTAATACATCAGATCCATTACATTCAACAACACAACAACATAGATCTACGTTTGTACTAATTTACCAGGGTTCCTTATACCCCAAAAATAACAATCTGTCATCTTCCAAATGTCCTCCTGAGGTTGTCCCAGGTCCAGCTGCAGCCTGCCGAGTTGGTGCACATTTTGTACTGTGGAAACGTGTGTCTGCCTTCAGACACGAAACGAAAAGAACTGGCTCCCAGGAGCCAGAGGGCGAGACGGGGATTATTGTGCCCCGTGTTGTGTCTCCGCCCGATATTTTTTCAAATGTGTGATATGGATCCACACTGGAATACCAGTCACCCGAGCAGCCGATGGGGTTGTGAGCAGGACAGTGTGTGGTCCGGACCAGGCAGGATCAAATGTCTTCTGATCTATGTTTTAATTGGCACGTTTCCACGTTGTCCTCTCCTGCGTCTGGTTCTGTCATGTGATCCTGTGAGACATACTGGGACAAATTTCTGCTGTATTCAACAAGACGGTCACTCATTGCATGCAAATCACCACCACCAATGCACAGATCTCCAGGAGTCCTCGTGGGTCGGCCTGTGAGCATTTCAAAGGGAGAAAGTGAGTTAGGGTCAGTTGGTCCTGCTCTCCTAGAGAGGAGAACCGATGGTAGCTGTGTCACCCAGTCTTTCCCTGAAAAGGTTGGGTGGGTCAGGGCTGTTGTCTCATCCTAGCCTTTATGGTGGGTCCTGGATTGCATCACGCACACGTCATGCACCCTGCGAACATAATTGTAAATGTTAACACTCAATTTAGGAATCCAACATGTTTGTGCCATCCTGTGCCGCATTCGCTTCACTCCATCATGCCCTACTGTTACCCTCAGAGTGAGGATCAGACCCATTGGTGTGGGCTTTTACTTTCAATACTTTTACCAGTTTTGGTCTCTGTAAAGACTCGTGTAGTTTGTTCACTACCCCCTCATTTTGTATTGGGCCTGATATGCTGGTCTTGAGCCCCCTATTTTCCGACAAACTCAAATAATCATGTACAACCCAAAAGGCAAATCTAGAGTCCGTATAGATATTCACATTGTAGTCAGTCATTGTTTCACAGGCTTCAGCAAAAGCATATAATTCAGCAATTTGAGGAGATTGCCATGCTATAGTACATTCTACCAAAAGAAAGCTGTGGGATTGCTCAGAAACCACCTCCTGATATTTTAATTGCCTAGTCTGTTCCTTTTTTTTTAAATCTTACATGGATCATTATTCTGACATTTTCACAACACATGTAATTCCAACAATGAACACCATGGTTCTTAACAGTCTCTCAGAAATGATTGTAGTTTACAGTAATATCCTCTCGCTTCTTTCCTCTCTTATTCACACGGAACCTACGTCCAGCTCCATTTCACCACTTTCCTACTTACATTTTGCTGTCAGTCTCACAGGCTTATGAGCAGTGCACCACTTCCCTCGTTTCTGAGCAAGGCCCTACATCCTCCACTGTACCGTATCCCAGCACCTGGCGTCAGAACCCCTCTTCTCTATTTAACATTTCCATCCGTTAGTTCAATCTAAATCCCATTCGCAATCCCTCTGATGCTACATTCCATTTCCTCCGTCACAGGCATATTTACAAGGCCTCAGTAACCCCTCAGCCCTATGTGTTAACCTCATCACCCTCCAGTCTCCTATCATTCTAGGCAAATTACCCTTTTGTTCCTCAGCATCCTTTGAAATTCAAGCTCTAAGTGATCACACCTTCCCTCAGTTGTCGTCTCCCGCTCATCAACACTTGGGGGACAGACACACCAGTTCCTCCACTCTACCAAACCATCCATTCTGCAACTAAGATGTGCCTGCATTTATTTTTCTACTTAAAAAATACAAAGGAATACAGCGAACACTTTAAAAAAAAACAACCCACATTATTGCCACATTAAAACAGTGCTCTCATGGCTCAAGACAAAACACATCACAACTTCCTCACTGCCCTCTTTATGACTGTTCCACCATTCATTCACAGCCTCAGCTAAAGTTTAATCTGCGTTTGCTTTCAAAGGGAACAGGGATTAGCTTTAATTGCTTTATATCTCAGTAAAATTGCTTCCAGAGCGGCCTTCTAAACCGCTTCGGCCAATATCTCCTTCTCAATTCCTTTTTCAGACAGTTAAAACTCTTATCTATTAGGGAATCAGGACCATACCATAATAATATTATCTATTATTATCAACTACAGACCCTTACACATATTATTATTACTAGTCGGTAGCTACGTCCCCATGTGTAAGCGTGTTCAAAGGATAAAAAGTAAACTATGTGCTTGTACTTTATCAGGTCGAAAGGGAATGGTAGGGCAGTGTGTATTTAAAATTTTAGTAATTATTAGGTTTATTTTATCATTACCCCCTTATCTCGGGTTCATTGTCTATATAAAAGTCCCTTATTTTGGGCTCATGGACTATCAAGAGTATTTGGGCTCATGTACTGTTCGCGGTCCTTATCCTATGGAACCGGAACCTCAATAAGTTCATTATAGTACATACGCAATTTATATCATTTTCTATCTACAAATATATATGTATATATACTGTATATCACTAAAATGAACAATGCAGGGTATATTATGTACTCGTATAACCCAGCCGAACACACAAACTATAACAATGACAATATAACAAGTCCGCTGCAGACATTCACATGATTCAGCAACTTTACACACAGTTATCAGACCAAGTACGAAAACGGAATAGCAAAACAAACAACAATCAGTGCACTTTCACCCATTCAATGACATTGGCAAATAACCAAGGTTTCTACTTAAGCATTCCCGCTCGCCACACAGCCCAGTTTCACACAATTCAAAAGTTTACCAAAGCAAACTCCCTTTTTAAAACAATGGCAAAACGGTCCAAACAGTTCTTCGAACAACTCTATTTTCCTAAAACTACCGCAGCGAGGCTCGTCAGCACTCGCTAACAGCAGGCTATGCAAATGCCAATGGTAACGACAATGTCCTCTTATGGGGAGTCCAACCCGACTCCACTGGGGCCACTGACTAATGACACCGCTGTGTCCTCTTACGGGGAGTACAACCCAACTCCACAAAATGTCAGTGGTAACGACAAAGTCCTCTTGCGAGAGTCCAACCCGACTCAAAAACCCAATGGCAGTGACGCTTCCGCGTCCTATCATCAAATGCCCGGCAATGCTATCAATCTTTCTATCAATGCTATCAAGGTCTGCAGACCTCCAAATGCATAACACGTCCTCTTATGGGGAGTCCAACCCAACTCCACTAGGGCCACTGACTAATGACACCGCTGTGTCCTCTTACAGGGAGTACAACCCAACTCCATAAAGTTCAGTGGTAACGACGTCAATATGCCAAAAGATCATCAGTGATTCAATCACAACACCGTCCCATTCCACACTATTTTTTTATCAAAATAATAGGAGTCACTCTAATAATTGGCTCAAGGACAATCAACACCTAATGAGGATGGTAAAATAAAAAATACTCATCCTCAAGTTGATTATCGTTGGTCCAACCAGGAGATGTTTCCTATCCCATCCTCGTCGCCATCTGTTAAGAATATTTTTTGCCGTGGAGTCAAGTTGGGACCGATGAAGTGACACACCAATGACCACTTTCCAATTGAAAAGGCTTTTATTACAATGCGCAAGGGAGGATCCTAGCGTCCGCCGTAGCAGTCGCAGAGAATCCTGAGACACTGTTCACATCTCGGGGTTTAAGTACAAGATCCTTGGTAGAGCAAGTGGTGGATGTAACACCTTCCCGTAGACATCCAGCCAAACTTACAGGATGTTGATATTACCCTTGATCATGTACCTTCCTTCTGAGCACAATACAGCAATTACCAAGTGTGACCAGGTGCCAGGCGCCCCTCACTGTGAGAGGATATTGATGTAAGTGTGTGTGTGGGGGGGGTCTGGGGTAATCAAGGGGAGGTGGATGGGAATGGGTGTGTGTGTGCGTGTGTGGGGGGGGGGGTCTGGGGTAAGCAAGGGGAGGTGGCTGGGAATGTGTGTGTGTGCGTGTGTGCGTGTGTGGATCTGTGTGTGCTGAGGGAAAAACCTTCATTCAGAAGCTCAATCCTATCACAATACTCCTATTTGCTTCATGTCACAGAAACCAGGGTTAAACACAGGCCTGATGGGCCTCCAGGCATGACCTCCACGCCTGGTTAGAAATAGTCTTTATTCCGTCTGAGCAGCTGCTCATTTTGAAAACAAGAAGGGCACTTGGTAGAGCTCATACCTCCGCCAAGCCCACATGTAAGTATTATTGGTTCTGGATCCAGGAGAGTATCATCCAGACCAACAACAGCAGTGATTAGTTCCTCTTTTAGGGCAGATTCTATTCAGTGCTGAAATTTTCTGAAAATCTGTTCATTACATAAGGACATACCGAATTGTTCCGAATATAAGACGATTCTGGATATGAGACTACTCCCCTTTCTCAAGTAATATTTTGGAAAAAATAGGGTTTTGATGACAAAATCTTGTTTTAGTCTCTAAAGAATAATAATCATCGCAAAAATTTCTTTGAAAATACCGATAAAACAAACTGAAAGAAAAACCAATATAAAAGATTGCAGGCTGTTGTTTTGCGCCATCTGTTGTTGTGAACATGTATTGAGTTTAGACAATAAAACGCGCACACAGGATGACTGTCATTGTTAGAAGCCTAGTCCACGGAAAATACGACGACCCCATTTCTCCGCTGTGACGTGTCTTTAATGGAACGGCGGAGGCGTCAAAGATAAAACAGGGTCACTTGAGCAAAAGGAGAGGAAAGAGTAAACATGCCCGTTGGACGAGAGATGCAAATTTACTGAGATTCCGCAGAGAAGTCACTGTTATGTCAAAGACGCAGATTGCATCGTATGCCTGTTCCGTGCATATGTAAAAAGCGCCATTGCCATAAACATATCTCCCCAGCGGGCCACAGTACGAAGTAGATTCCCAGTCCGTCGTGGAAACATATACTGGTGTACGTGCGATTAGGTAGTGATTGTTTTTTAATTTCATTTGATTTAATTTGACACACTCTTTTTACTTGAACAAAAGATTGACCGCGATTCCGTACCATGCTTTCTGTTAACGTTCTGACAAAATGTGGCAGCCCTCCATGCTTAGGGTCGGGCGTGTAAAGTCACCGAACAGGCCTTGTGGTGACGTGTCTTAAATGGAACACTGGAGGCGTCATAAATCAGACCGGGTCACTTGAGCAGAAGAAAACAAAGGAGTAAACAAGCCCGATGGATGAGAGGTTCGAATTCTCTTGGATTCTGCTGAGAAGTCGCTTTGACGTCAAAGAGCCAGAGTGCATCGAATGTTCATTTTGTTGCTATAACAACAGCACCGTTGCTATAAACAACTCTGCCCAGGGAGCCGACGGAAGAATGCTGATTCTCAGTCCGTGTCCAATGCTCATGGAAAGATGTCCAGGAGTACGTGCGATTTGGCAGTGATTTTATTTTTATGAAATTAGATTTTAATTGACTCACTCTTTGTTTAAACAAAAAAAAAAATGACCGCGATTCAGTAGCATGCTTTCTGTTTACGTATTGACAAAATGTGCCTGCCCTCCACTTAGCCGTCGGGCTTGTCTTGTGACCAAACAGGCTCTGCTGTGACGTGACTTAAATGGATCAGCGGAGGTTTCAAATTCTCCGGCAGCTACAGGTCTCAAAAAAGTTGGGACACTTGTAAAAAGGGGCTTTAAAAGCATTGAATTTCTAAGAGAATCAGCTGAAAGAACATTTAGCTAGTAATTAAGTTAACTGTCATCTGCTGCGCAACATGATTACTTATAAAAGGGTTGTCATTGAGAGGCTGAGTTTCTCAGAAGTAAAGATGGCCAGAAGCTCTCCCACCTGTGAAGGCTTGCATAAAAAAAATGTTGAATACTTTAAAAACACTGCTCCTCGACGTTAAATTGCAAAGGCATTGAAGGTCTCATCATCTTCAGTACATGACATCATCAAAAGATTCAGAGTAACTGGAAAAATCTCTGCCTGTAAGGGACTAGGCCGAGACCTTTACTGGATGCCCTTTATCTTCGGACCCTCAGATGCCACTGCATCACTCACCGGCATGATATCTTGGGATTCTGCAATAATAGAGAAAGAAAAAACATCACTGATTATACCTAGAACTGCCACAAGGTCATTTTGACCTCCATTAGTCCCAGTGCAAAAGAATGTAAATGGACTATATAGGGGCTGACTATGGAGCTAGTCAGATTGGCAGCTCAAAGCACTTGACAGTAGCCTAATAATACCTCACGTATGCCCATTTATGCAACACATTCATACACTGACGGCTACGCAAGGCAGTCAACTGCATCTTGGTTGACTGCATTTTGTTACTTTTTGAATGGTGTGCAGGCGCATATATAAGCCAGTTGCTGTCATGACGTCAGAATCAATTTGTTCTCCCATTTTGCATATAGAAATTGTGATTGTCACAGAGCTGTTCTTCTATTCATTTAGTTTATTTAGCAAGCTGGTTAGGATACCAGAAAAAGAAATGGATCAGAGGAAATGGATGAATGTAAGTCAGGCTTTGGCAAAGCTTCAGGACATGAGTTCTTGTGAGTCAGATGGAGAAGAAATATCAGGGCTCAGTGATGCTTCTAGGTCTAGTGAATCCGACTCCGATTTTGAAACTGAATGCGATCGTGAGCCACACGGTAAAGGTATCACAGCTGCTGGGCAAACTAAGCCTTTGATGCCAGGAAGGTCACCAAAACTGGATATTTATTCACGTCATAATGCTTAGGTTTCACAGCATAATTTCAAGTCCAAATACTTTGAAACATTTAAAATTAGCCACAATAGCCAACAAATTGAAGCTTTAAAGCTCTGACCTCTATACTATTTAATCAATGAAGAATCTTAGCAAAACACCATTTATTGTCCTCCGAATTCTGAAAGTACTTTGAAATGCTTTCACTGAGGCAACACCTCACAGCTTAAAAGTATTACAAAGAGTGGTGCATTTTTGTCAATAAAGAGGATGCAGTCATATTTCCACGTCATCCATGCCATGATGAAGGGAGACGCAGTAGCACAGTGGAGAGCATGGGCTTGACTTGGGATGGAAAGATTCTGTGTTCAAGTCCATTGCCTTAGCCTGTGCAAAGTGTTCTCAGGCAAAACTCTTCACTTCCACACTGCCTCACTCTACCAGGTGTACAAATGGGTCCCAGCAAAATTGTCAGGGAAACTTGACTGAGAGCAGTGGGAAAACCCGAGTTGGACTAGTGTCCCATCGAGGGGGTTTAGCAATACTCCTATTTGCTTCATGTCACAGAAACCAGGGTTAAACACAGGCCTGATGGGCCTCCAGGCATGACCTCCACGCCTGGTTAGAAATAGTCTTTATTCCGTCTGAGCAGCTGCTCATTTTGAAAACAAGAAGGGCACTTGGTAGAGCTCATACCTCCGCCAAGCCCACATGTAAGTATTATTCGTTCTGGATCCAGGAGAGTATCATCCAGACCAACAACAGCAGTGATTAGTTCCTCTTTTAGGGCAGATTCTATTCAGTGCTGAAATTTTCTGAAAATCTGTTCATTACATAAGGACATACCGAATTGTTCCGAATATAAGACGATTCTGGATATGAGACTACTCCCCTTTCTCAAGTCATATTTTGGAAAAAATAGGGTTTTGATGACAAAATCTTATTTTAGTCTCTAAAGAATAATAATCATCGCAAAAATTTCTTTCAAAATACTGATAAAACAAACTGAAAGAAAAACCAATATAAAAGATTGCAGGCTGTTGTTTTGCGCCATCTATTGTTGTGAACATGTATTGAGTTTAGACTCTAAAACGCGCACACAGGATGACTGTCATTGTTAGAAGCCTAGTCCACGGAAAATACGACGACCCCATTTCTCCGCTGTGACGTGTCTTTAATGGAACGGCGGAGGCGTCAAAGATAAAACAGGGTCACTTGAGCAAAAGGAGAGGAAAGAGTAAACATGCCCGTTGGACGAGAGATGCTAATTTACTGAGATTCCGCAGAGAAGTCACTGTTATGTCAAAGACGCAGATTGCATCGTATGCCTGTTCCGTGGATATGTAAAAAGCGCCATTGCCAAAAACATATCTCCCCAGCGGGCCACAGTACGAAGTAGATTCCCAGTCCGTCGTGGAAACATATACTGGTGTACGTGCGATTAGGTAGTGATTGTTTTTTAATTTCATTTGATTTCATTTGACACACTCTTTTTACTTGAACAAAAGATTGACCGCGATTCCGTACCATGCTTTCTGTTAACGTTCTGACAAAATGTGGCAGCCCTCCATGCTTAGGGTCGGGCGTGTAAAGTCACCGAACAGGCCTTGTGGTGACGTGTCTTAAATGGAACACTGGAGGCGTCATAATTCAGACCGGGTCACTTGAGCAGAAGAAAACAAAGGAGTAAACAAGCCCGATGGATGAGAGGTTCGAATTCTCTTGGATTCTGCTGAGAAGTCGCTTTGACGTCAAAGAGCCAGAGTGCATCGAATGTTCATTTTGTTGCTATAACAACAGCACCGTTGCTATAAACAACTCTGCCCAGGGAGCCGACGGAAGAATGCTGATTCTCAGTCCGTGTCCAATGCTCATGGAAAGATGTCCAGGAGTACGTGCGATTTGGCAGTGATTTTATTTTTATGAAATTAGATTTTAATTGACTCACTCTTTGTTTAAACAAAAAAAAAAATGACCGCGATTCAGTTGCATGCTTTCTGTTTACGTATTGACAAAATGTGCCTGCCCTCCACTTAGCCGTCGGGCTTGTCTTGTGACCAAACAGGCTCTGCTGTGACGTGACTTAAATGGATCAGCGGAGGTTTCAAATTCTCCGGCAGCTACAGGTCTCAAAAAAGTTGGGACACTTGTAAAAAGGGGCTTTAAAAGCATTGAATTTCTAAGAGAATCAGCTGAAAGAACATTTAGCTAGTAATTAAGTTAACTGTCATCTGCTGCGCAACATGATTACTTATAAAAGGGTTGTCATTGAGAGGCTGAGTTTCTCAGAAGTAAAGATGGCCAGAAGCTCTCCCACCTGTGAAGGCTTGCATAAAAAAAAGTTGAATACTTTAAAAACACTGCTCCTCGACGTTAAATTGCAAAGGCATTGAAGGTCTCATCATCTTCAGTACATGACATCATCAAAAGATTCAGAGTAACTGGAAAAATCTCTGCCTGTAAGGGACTAGGCTGAGACCTTTACTGGATGCCCTTTATCTTCGGACCCTCAGATGCCACTGCATCACTCACCGGCATGATTCTTGGGATTCTGCAATAATAGAGAAAGAAAAAACATCACTGATTATACCTAGAACTGCCACAAGGTCATTTTGACCTCCATTAGTCCCAGTGCAAAAGAATGTAAATGGACTATATAGGGGCTGACTATGGAGCTAGTTAGATTGGCAGCTCAAAGCACTTGACAGTAGCCTAATACCTCACGTATGCCCATTTATGCAACACATTCATACACTGACGGCTACGCAAGGCAGTCAACTGCATCTTGGTTGACTGCATTTTGTTACTTTTTGAATGGTGTGCAGGCGCATATATAAGCCAGTTGCTGTCATGACGTCAGAATCAATTTGTTCTCCCATTTTGCATATAGAAATTGTGATTGTCACAGAGCTGTTCTTCTATTCATTTAGTTTATTTAGTAAGCTGGTTAGGATACCAGAAAAAGAAATGGATCAGAGGAAATGGATGAATGTAAGTCAGGCTTTGGCAAAGCTTCAGGACATGAGTTCTTGTGAGTCAGATGGAGAAGAAATATCAGGGCTCAGTGATGCTTCTAGGTCTAGTGAATCCGACTCCGATTTTGAAACTGAATGCGATCGTGAGCCACACGGTAAAGGTATCACAGCTGCTGGGCAAACTAAGCCTTTGATGCCAGGAAGGTCACCAAAACTGGATATTTATTCACGTCATAATGCTTAGGTTTCACAGCATAATTTCAAGTCCAAATACTTTGAAACATTTAAAATTAGCCACAATAGCCAACAAATTGAAGCTTTAAAGCTCTGACCTCTATACTATTTAATCAATGAAGAATCTTAGCAAAACACCATTTATTGTCCTCCGAATTCTGAAAGTACTTTGAAATGCTTTCACTGAGGCAACACCTCACAGCTTAAAAGTATTACAAAGAGTGGTGCATTTTTGTCAATAAAGAGGATGCAGTCATATTTCCACGTCATCCATGCCATGATGAAGGGAGACGCAGTAGCGCAGTGGAGAGCATGGGCTTGACTTGGGATGGAAAGATTCTGTGTTCAAGTCCTTGCCTTAGCCTGTGCAAAGTGTTCTCAGGCAAAACTCTTCACTTCCACACTGCCTCACTCTACCCAGGTGTACAAGTGGGTCCCAGCAAAATTGTCAGGGAAACTTGACTGAGAGCAGTGGGAGAACCCGAGTTGGACTAGTGTCCCATCGAGGGGGTTTAGCAATACTCCTATTTGCTTCATGTCACAGAAACCAGGGTTAAACACAGGCCTGATGGGCCTCCAGGCATGACCTCCACGCCTGGTTAGAAATAGTCTTTATTCCGTCTGAGCAGCTGCTCATTTTGAAAACAAGAAGGGCACTTGGTAGAGCTCATACCTCCGCCAAGCCCACATGTAAGTATTATTGGTTCTGGATCCAGGAGAGTATCATCCAGACCAACAACAGCAGTGATTAGTTCCTCTTTTAGGGCAGATTCTATTCAGTGCTGAAATTTTCTGAAAATCTGTTCATTACATAAGGACATACCGAATTGTTCCGAATATAAGACGATTCTGGATATGAGACTACTCCCCTTTCTCAAGTCATATTTTGGAAAAAATAGGGTTTTGATGACAAAATCTTGTTTTAGTCTCTAAAGAATAATAATCATCGCAAAAATTTCTTTGAAAATACTGATAAAACAAACTGAAAGAAAAACCAATATAAAAGATTGCAGGCTGTTGTTTTGCGCCATCTATTGTTGTGAACATGTATTGAGTTTAGACAATAAAACGCGCACACAGGATGACTGTCATTGTTAGAAGCCTAGTCCACGGAAAATACGACGACCCCATTTCTCCGCTGTGACGTGTCTTTAATGGAACGGCGGAGGCGTCAAAGATAAAACAGGGTCACTTGAGCAAAAGGAGAGGAAAGAGTAAACATGCCCGTTGGACGAGAGATGCTAATTTACTGAGATTCCGCAGAGAAGTCACTGTTATGTCAAAGACGCAGATTGCATCGTATGCCTGTTCCGTGCATATGTAAAAAGCGCCATTGCCATAAACATATCTCCCCAGCGGGCCACAGTACGAAGTAGATTCCCAGTCCGTCGTAGAAACATATACTGGTGTACGTGCGATTAGGTAGTGATTGTTTTTTAATTTCATTTGATTTCATTTGACACACTCTTTTTACTTGAACAAAAGATTGACCGCGATTCCGTACCATGCTTTCTGTTAACGTTCTGACAAAATGTGGCAGCCCTCCATGCTTAGGGTCGGGCGTGTAAAGTCACCGAACAGGCCTTGTGGTGACGTGTCTTAAATGGAACACTGGAGGCGTCATAATTCAGACCGGGTCACTTGAGCAGAAGAAAACAAAGGAGTAAACAAGCCCGATGGATGAGAGGTTCGAATTCTCTTGGATTCTGCTGAGAAGTCGCTTTGACGTCAAAGAGCCAGAGTGCATCGAATGTTCATTTTGTTGCTATAACAACAGCACCGTTGCTATAAACAACTCTGCCCAGGGAGCCGACGGAAGAATGCTGATTCTCAGTCCGTGTCCAATGCTCATGGAAAGATGTCCAGGAGTACGTGCGATTTGGCAGTGATTTTATTTTTATGAAATTAGATTTTAATTGACTCACTCTTTGTTTAAACAAAAAAAAAAAATGACCGCGATTCAGTTGCATGCTTTCTGTTTACGTATTGACAAAATGTGCCTGCCCTCCACTTAGCCGTCGGGCTTGTCTTGTGACCAAACAGGCTCTGCTGTGACGTGACTTAAATGGATCAGCGGAGGTTTCAAATTCTCCGGCAGCTACAGGTCTCAAAAAAGTTGGGACACTTGTAAAAAGGGGCTTTAAAAGCATTGAATTTCTAAGAGAATCAGCTGAAAGAACATTTAGCTAGTAATTAAGTTAACTGTCATCTGCTGCCCAACATGATTACTTATAAAAGGGTTGTCATTGAGAGGCTGAGTTTCTCAGAAGTAAAGATGGCCAGAAGCTCTCCCACCTGTGAAGGCTTGCATAAAACAAATGTTGAATACTTTAAAAACACTGCTCCTCGACGTTAAATTGCAAAGGCATTGAAGGTCTCATCATCTTCAGTACATGACATCATCAAAAGATTCAGAGTAACTGGAAAAATCTCTGCCTGTAAGGGACTAGGCTGAGACCTTTACTGGATGCCCTTTATCTTCGGACCCTCAGATGCCACTGCATCACTCACCGGCATGATATCTTGGGATTCTGCAATAATAGAGAAAGAAAAAACATCACTGATTATACCTAGAACTGCCACAAGGTCATTTTGACCTCCATTAGTCCCAGTGCAAAAGAATGTAAATGGACTATATAGGGGCTGACTATGGAGCTAGTCAGATTGGCAGCTCAAAGCACTTGACAGTAGCCTAATACCTCACGTATGCCCATTTATGCAACACATTCATACACTGACGGCTACGCAAAGCAGTCAACTGCATCTTGGTTGACTGCATTTTGTTACTTTTTGAATGGTGTGCAGGCGCATATATAAGCCAGTTGCTGTCATGACGTCAGAATCAATTTGTTCTCCCATTTTGCAGGTAGAAATTGTGATTGTCACAGAGCTGTTCTTCTATTCATTTAGTTTATTTAGTAAGCTGGTTAGGATACCAGAAAAAGAAATGGATCAGAGGAAATGGATGAATGTAAGTCAGGCTTTGGCAAAGCTTCAGGACATGAGTTCTTGTGAGTCAGATGGAGAAGAAATATCAGGGCTCAGTGATGCTTCTAGGTCTAGTGACACCGACTCCGATTTTGAAACTGAATGCGATCGTGAGCCACACGGTAAAGGTATCACAGCTGCTGGGCAAACTAAGCCTTTGATGCCAGGAAGGTCACCAAAACTGGATATTTATTCACGTCATAATGCTTAGGTTTCACAGCATAATTTCAAGTCCAAATACTTTGAAACATTTAAAATTAGCCACAATAGCCAACAAATTGAAGCTTTAAAGCTCTGACCTCTATACTATTTAATCAATGAAGAATCTTAGCAAAACACCATTTATTGTCCTCCGAATTCTGAAAGTACTTTGAAATGCTTTCACTGAGGCAACACCTCACAGCTTAAAAGTATTACAAAGAGTGGTGCATTTTTGTCAATAAAGAGGATGCAGTCATATTTCCACGTCATCCATGCCATGATGAAGGGAGACGCAGTAGCGCAGTGGAGAGCATGGGCTTGACTTGGGATGGAAAGATTCTGTGTTCAAGTCCTTGCCTTAGCCTGTGCAAAGTGTTCTCAGGCAAAACTCTTCACTTCCACACTGCCTCACTCTACCCAGGTGTACAAGTGGGTCCCAGCAAAATTGTCAGGGAAACTTGACTGAGAGCAGTGGGAGAACCCGAGTTGGACTAGTGTCCCATCGAGGGGGTTTAGCAATACTCCTATTTGCTTCATGTCACAGAAACCAGGGTTAAACACAGGCCTGATGGGCCTCCAGGCATGACCTCCACGCCTGGTTAGAAATAGTCTTTATTCCGTCTGAGCAGCTACTCATTTTGAAAACAAGAAGGGCACTTGGTAGAGCTCATACCTCCGCCAAGCCCACATGTAAGTATTATTGGTTCTGGATCCAGGAGAGTATCATCCAGACCAACATCAGCAGTGATTAGTTCCTCTTTTAGGGCAGATTCTATTCAGTGCTGAAATTTTCTGAAAATCTGTTCATTACATAAGGACATACCGAATTGTTCCGAATATAAGACGATTCTGGATATTAGACTACTCCCCTTTCTCAAGTCATATTTTGGAAAAAATAGGGTTTTGATGACAAAATCTTGTTTTAGTCTCTAAAGAATAATAATCATCGCAAAAATTTCTTTGAAAATACTGATAAAACAAACTGAAAGAAAAACCAATATAAAAGATTGCAGGCTGTTGTTTTGCGCCATCTATTGTTGTGAACATGTATTGAGTTTAGACAATAAAACGCGCACACAGGATGACTGTTATTGTTAGAAGCCTAGTCCACGGAAAATACGACGACCCCATTTCTCCGCTGTGACGTGTCTTTAATGGAACGGCGGAGGCGTCAAAGATAAAACAGGGTCACTTGAGCAAAAGGAGAGGAAAGAGTAAACATGCCCGTTGGACGAGAGATGCTAATTTACTGAGATTCCGCAGAGAAGTCACTGTTATGTCAAAGACGCAGATTGCATCGTATGCCTGTTCCGTGGATATGTAAAAAGCGCCATTGCCATAAACATATCTCCCCAGCGGGCCACAGTACGAAGTAGATTCCCAGTCCGTCGTAGAAACATATACTGGTGTACGTGCGATTAGGTAGTGATTGTTTTTTAATTTCATTTGATTTCATTTGACACACTCTTTTTACTTGAACAAAAGATTGACCGCGATTCCGTACCATGCTTTCTGTTAACGTTCTGACAAAATGTGGCAGCCCTCCATGCTTAGGGTCGGGCGTGTAAAGTCACCGAACAGGCCTTGTGGTGACGTGTCTTAAATGGAACACTGGAGGCGTCATAATTCAGACCGGGTCACTTGAGCAGAAGAAAACAAAGGAGTAAACAAGCCCGATGGATGAGAGGTTCGAATTCTCTTGGATTCTGCTGAGAAGTCGCTTTGACGTCAAAGAGCCAGAGTGCATCGAATGTTCATTTTGTTGCTATAACAACAGCACCGTTGCTATAAACAACTCTGCCCAGGGAGCCGACGGAAGAATGCTGATTCTCAGTCCGTGTCCAATGCTCATGGAAAGATGTCCAGGAGTACGTGCGATTTGGCAGTGATTTTATTTTTATGAAATTAGATTTTAATTGACTCACTCTTTGTTTAAACAAAAAAAAAAAATGACCGCGATTCAGTTGCATGCTTTCTGTTTACGTATTGACAAAATGTGCCTGCCCTCCAATTAGCCGTCGGGCTTGTCTTGTGACCAAACAGGCTCTGCTGTGACGTGACTTAAATGGATCAGCGGAGGTTTCAAATTCTCCGGCAGCTACAGGTCTCAAAAAAGTTGGGACACTTGTAAAAAGGGGCTTTAAAAGCATTGAATTTCTAAGAGAATCAGCTGAAAGAACATTTAGCTAGTAATTAAGTTAACTGTCATCTGCTGCCCAACATGATTACTTATAAAAGGGTTGTCATTGAGAGGCTGAGTTTCTCAGAAGTAAAGATGGCCAGAAGCTCTCCCACCTGTGAAGGCTTGCATAAAACAAATGTTGAATACTTTAAAAACACTGCTCCTTGACGTTAAATTGCAAAGGCATTGAAGGTCTCATCATCTTCAGTACATGACATCATCAAAAGATTCAGAGTAACTGGAAAAATCTCTGCCTGTAAGGGACTAGGCTGAGACCTTTACTGGATGCCCTTTATCTTCGGACCCTCAGATGCCACTGCATCACTCACCGGCATGATATCTTGGGATTCTGCAATAATAGAGAAAGAAAAAACATCACTGATTATACCTAGAACTGCCACAAGGTCATTTTGACCTCCATTAGTCCCAGTGCAAAAGAATGTAAATGGACTATATAGGGGCTGACTATGGAGCTAGTCAGATTGGCAGCTCAAAGCACTTGACAGTAGCCTAATACCTCACGTATGCCCATTTATGCAACACATTCATACACTGACGGCTACGCAAGGCAGTCAACTGCATCTTGGTTGACTGCATTTTGTTACTTTTTGAATGGTGTGCAGGCGCATATATAAGCCAGTTGCTGTCATGACGTCAGAATCAATTTGTTCTCCCATTTTGCAGGTAGAAATTGTGATTGTCACAGAGCTGTTCTTCTATTCATTTAGTTTATTTAGTAAGCTGGTTAGGATACCAGAAAAAGAAATGGATCAGAGGAAATGGATGAATGTAAGTCAGGCTTTGGCAAAGCTTCAGGACATGAGTTCTTGTGAGTCAGATGGAGAAGAAATATCAGGGCTCAGTGATGCTTCTAGGTCTAGTGAATCCGACTCCGATTTTGAAACTGAATGCGATCGTGAGCCACACGGTAAAGGTATCACAGCTGCTGGGCAAACTAAGCCTTTGATGCCAGGAAGGTCACCAAAACTGGATATTTATTCACGTCATAATGCTTAGGTTTCACAGCATAATTTCAAGTCCAAATACTTTGAAACATTTAAAATTAGCCACAATAGCCAACAAATTGAAGCTTTAAAGCTCTGACCTCTATACTATTTAATCAATGAAGAATCTTAGCAAAACACCATTTATTGTCCTCCGAATTCTGAAAGTACTTTGAAATGCTTTCACTGAGGCAACACCTCACAGCTTAAAAGTATTACAAAGAGTGGTGCATTTTTGTCAATAAAGAGGATGCAGTCATATTTCCACGTCATCCATGCCATGATGAAGGGAGACGCAGTAGCGCAGTGGAGAGCATGGGCTTGACTTGGGATGGAAAGATTCTGTGTTCAAGTCCTTGCCTTAGCCTGTGCAAAGTGTTCTCAGGCAAAACTCTTCACTTCCACACTGCCTCACTCTACCCAGGTGTACAAGTGGGTCCCAGCAAAATTGTCAGGGAAACTTGACTGAGAGCAGTGGGAGAACCCGAGTTGGACTAGTGTCCCATCGAGGGGGTTTAGCAATACTCCTATTTGCTTCATGTCACAGAAACCAGGGTTAAACACAGGCCTGATGGGCCTCCAGGCATGACCTCCACGCCTGGTTAGAAATAGTCTTTATTCCGTCTGAGCAGCTACTCATTTTGAAAACAAGAAGGGCACTTGGTAGAGCTCATACCTCCGCCAAGCCCACATGTAAGTATTATTGGTTCTGGATCCAGGAGAGTATCATCCAGACCAACAACAGCAGTGATTAGTTCCTCTTTTAGGGCAGATTCTATTCAGTGCTGAAATTTTCTGAAAATCTGTTCATTACATAAGGACATACCGAATTGTTCCGAATATAAGACGATTCTGGATATGAGACTACTCCCCTTTCTCAAGTCATATTTTGGAAAAAATAGGGTTTTGATGACAAAATCTTGTTTTAGTCTCTAAAGAATAATAATCATCGCAAAAATTTCTTTGAAAATACTGATAAAACAAACTGAAAGAAAAACCAATATAAAAGATTGCAGGCTGTTGTTTTGCGCCATCTATTGTTGTGAACATGTATTGAGTTTAGACAATAAAACGCGCACACAGGATGACTGTTATTGTTAGAAGCCTAGTCCACGGAAAATACGACGACCCCATTTCTCCGCTGTGACGTGTCTTTAATGGAACGGCGGAGGCGTCAAAGATAAAACAGGGTCACTTGAGCAAAAGGAGAGGAAAGAGTAAACATGCCCGTTGGACGAGAGATGCTAATTTACTGAGATTCCGCAGAGAAGTCACTGTTATGTCAAAGACGCAGATTGCATCGTATGCCTGTTCCGTGGATATGTAAAAAGCGCCGTTGCCATAAACATATCTCCCCAGCGGGCCTCAGTACGAAGTAGATTCCCAGTCCGTCGTGGAAACATATACTGGTGTACGTGCGATTAGGTAGTGATTGTTTTTAAATTTCATTTGATTTCATTTGACACACTCTTTTTACTTGAACAAAAGATTGACCGCGATTCCGTACCATGCTTTCTGTTAACGTTCTGACAAAATGTGGCAGCCCTCCATGCTTAGGGTCGGGCGTGTAAAGTCACCGAACAGGCCTTGTGGTGACGTGTCTTAAATGGAACACTGGAGGCGTCATAAATCAGACCGGGTCACTTGAGCAGAAGAAAACAAAGGAGTAAACAAGCCCGATGGATGAGAGGTTCGAATTCTCTTGGATTCTGCTGAGAAGTCGCTTTGACGTCAAAGAGCCAGAGTGCATCGAATGTTCATTTTGTTGCTATAACAACAGCACCGTTGCTATAAACAACTCTGCCCAGGGAGCAGACGGAAGAATGCTGATTCTCAGTCCGTGTCCAATGCTCATGGAAAGATGTCCAGGAGTACGTGCGATTTGGCAGTGATTTTATTTTTATGAAATTAGATTTAAATTGACTCACTCTTTGTTTAAACAAAAAAAAAATGACCGCGATTCAGTAGCATGCTTTCTGTTTACGTATTGACAAAATGTGCCTGCCCTCCACTTAGCCGTCGGGCTTGTCATGTGACCAAACAGGCTCTGCTGTGACGTGACTTAAATGGATCAGCGGAGGTTTCAAATTCTCCGGCAGCTACAGGTCTCAAAAAATTTGGGACACTTGTAAAAAGGGGCTTTAAAAGCATTGAATTTCTAAGAGAATCAGCTGAAAGAACATTTAGCTAGTAATTAAGTTAACTGTCATCTGCTGCGCAACATGATTACTTATAAAAGGGTTGTCATTGAGAGGCTGAGTTTCTCAGAAGTAAAGATGGCCAGAAGCTCTCCCACCTGTGAAGGCTTGCATAAAAAAAATGTTGTATACTTTAAAAACACTGCTCCTCGACGTTAAATTGCAAAGGCATTGAAGGTCTCATCATCTTCAGTACATGACATCATCAAAAGATTCAGAGTAACTGGAAAAATCTCTGCCTGTAAGGGACTAGGCCGAGACCTTTACTGGATGCCCTTTATCTTCGGACCCTCAGATGCCACTGCATCACTCACCGGCATGATATCTTGGGATTCTGCAATAATAGAGAAAGAAAAAACATCACTGATTATACCTAGAACTGCCACAAGGTCATTTTGACCTCCATTAGTCCCAGTGCAAAAGAATGTAAATGGACTATATAGGGGCTGACTATGGAGCTAGTCAGATTGGCAGCTCAAAGCACTTGACAGTAGCCTAATACCTCACGTATGCCCATTTATGCAACACATTCATACACTGACGGCTACGCAAGGCAGTCAACTGCATCTTGGTTGACTGCATTTTGTTACTTTTTGAATGGTGTGCAGGCGCATATATAAGCCAGTTGCTGTCATGACGTCAGAATCAATTTGTTCTCCCATTTTGCATATAGAAATTGTGATTGTCACAGAGCTGTTCTTCTATTCATTTAGTTTATTTAGTATGCTGGTTAGGATACCAGAAAAAGAAATGGATCAGAGGAAATGGATGAATGTAAGTCAGGCTTTGGCAAAGCTTCAGGACATGAGTTCTTGTGAGTCAGATGGAGAAGAAATATCAGGGCTCAGTGATGCTTCTAGGTCTAGTGAATCCGACTCCGATTTTGAAACTGAATGCGATCGTGAGCCACACGGTAAAGGTATCACAGCTGCTGGGCAAACTAAGCCTTTGATGCCAGGAAGGTCACCAAAACTGGATATTTATTCACGTCATAATGCTTAGGTTTCACAGCATAATTTCAAGTCCAAATACTTTGAAACATTTAAAATTAGCCACAATAGCCAACAAATTGAAGCTTTAAAGCTCTGACCTCTATACTATTTAATCAATGAAGAATCTTAGCAAAACACCATTTATTGTCCTCCGAATTCTGAAAGTACTTTGAAATGCTTTCACTGAGGCAACACCTCACAGCTTAAAAGTATTACAAAGAGTGGTGCATTTTTGTCAATAAAGAGGATGCAGTCATATTTCCACGTCATCCATGCCATGATGAAGGGAGACGCAGTAGCGCAGTGGAGAGCATGGGCTTGACTTGGGATGGAAAGATTCTGTGTTCAAGTCCATTGCCTTAGCCTGTGCAAAGTGTTCTCAGGCAAAACTCTTCACTTCCACACTGCCTCACTCTACCAGGTGTACAAATGGGTCCCAGCAAAATTGTCAGGGAAACTTGACTGAGAGCAGTGGGAGAACCCGAGTTGGACTAGTGTCCCATCGAGGGGGTTTAGCAATACTCCTATTTGCTTCATGTCACAGAAACCAGGGTTAAACACAGGCCTGATGGGCCTCCAGGCATGACCTCCATGCCTGGTTAGAAATAGTCTTTATTCCGTCTGAGCAGCTGCTCATTTTGAAAACAAGAAGGGCACTTGGTAGAGCTCATACCTCCGCCAAGCCCACATGTAAGTATTATTGGTTCTGGATCCAGGAGAGTATCATCCAGACCAACAACAGCAGTGATTAGTTCCTCTTTTAGGGCAGATTCTATTCAGTGCTGAAATTTTCTGAAAATCTGTTCATTACATAAGGACATACCGAATTGTTCCGAATATAAGACGATTCTGGATATGAGACTACTCCCCTTTCTCAAGTCATATTTTGGAAAAAATAGGGTTTTGATGACAAAATCTTGTTTTAGTCTCTAAAGAATAATAATCATCGCAAATATTTCTTTGAAAATACTGATAAAACAAACTGAAAGAAAAACCAATATAAAAGATTGCAGGCTGTTGTTTTGCGCCATCTATTGTTGTGAACATGTATTGAGTTTAGACAATAAAACGCGCACACAGGATGACTGTTATTGTTAGAAGCCTAGTCCACGGAAAATACGACGACCCCATTTCTCCGCTGTGACGTGTCTTTAATGGAACGGCGGAGGCGTCAAAGATAAAACAGGGTCACTTGAGCAAAAGGAGAGGAAAGAGTAAACATGCCCGTTGGACGAGAGATGCTAATTTACTGAGATTCCGCAGAGAAGTCACTGTTATGTCAAAGACGCAGATTGCATCGTATGCCTGTTCCGTGGATATGTAAAAAGCGCCGTTGCCATAAACATATCTCCCCAGCGGGCCTCAGTACGAAGTAGATTCCCAGTCCGTCGTGGAAACATATACTGGTGTACGTGCGATTAGGTAGTGATTGTTTTTAAATTTCATTTGATTTCATTTGACACACTCTTTTTACTTGAACAAAAGATTGACCGCGATTCCGTACCATGCTTTCTGTTAACGTTCTGACAAAATGTGGCAGCCCTCCATGCTTAGGGTCGGGCGTGTAAAGTCACCGAACAGGCCTTGTGGTGACGTGTCTTAAATGGAACACTGGAGGCGTCATAAATCAGACCGGGTCACTTGAGCAGAAGAAAACAAAGGAGTAAACAAGCCCGATGGATGAGAGGTTCGAATTCTCTTGGATTCTGCTGAGAAGTCGCTTTGACATCAAAGAGCCAGAGTGCATCGAATGTTCATTTTGTTGCTATAACAACAGCACCGTTGCTATAAACAACTCTGCCCAGGGAGCCGACGGAAGAATGCTGATTCTCAGTCCGTGTCCAATGCTCATGGAAAGATGTCCAGGAGTACGTGCGATTTGGCAGTGATTTTATTTTTATGAAATTAGATTTTAATTGACTCACTCTTTGTTTAAACAACAAAAAAAAAATGACCGCGATTCAGTTGCATGCTTTCTGTTTACGTATTGACAAAATGTGCCTGCCCTCCACTTAGCCGTCGGGCTTGTCTTGTGACCAAACAGGCTCTGCTGTGACGTGACTTAAATGGATCAGCGGAGGTTTCAAATTCTCCGGCAGCTACAGGTCTCAAAAAAGTTGGGACACTTGTAGAAAGGGGCTTTAAAAGCATTGAATTTCTAAGAGAATCAGCTGAAAGAACATTTAGCTAGTAATTAAGTTAACTGTCATCTGCTGCGCAACATGATTACTTATAAAAGGGTTGTCATTGAGAGGCTGAGTTTCTCAGAAGTAAAGATGGCCAGAAGCTCTCCCACCTGTGAAGGCTTGCATAAAAAAAATGTTGAATACTTTAAAAATACTGCTCCTCGACGTTAAATTGCAAAGGCATTGAAGGTCTCATCATCTTCAGTACATGACATCATCAAAAGATTCAGAGTAACTGGAAAAATCTCTGCCTGTAAGGGACTAGGCCGAGACCTTTACTGGATGCCCTTTATCTTCGGACCCTCAGATGCCACTGCATCACTCACCGGCATGATATCTTGGGATTCTGCAATAATAGAGAAAGAAAAAACATCACTGATTATACCTAGAACTGCCACAAGGTCATTTTGACCTCCATTAGTCCCAGTGCAAAAGAATGTAAATGGACTATATAGGGGCTGACTATGGAGCTAGTCAGATTGGCAGCTCAAAGCACTTGACAGTAGCCTAATACCTCACGTATGCCCATTTATGCAACACATTCATACACTGACGGCTACGCAAGGCAGTCAACTGCATCTTGGTTGACTGCATTTTGTTACTTTTTGAATGGTGTGCAGGCGCATATATAAGCCAGTTGCTGTCATGACGTCAGAATCAATTTGTTCTCCCATTTTGCATATAGAAATTGTGATTGTCACAGAGCTGTTCTTCTATTCATTTAGTTTATTTAGTAAGCTGGTTAGGATACCAGAAAAAGAAATGGATCAGAGGAAATGGATGAATGTAAGTCAGGCTTTGGCAAAGCTTCAGGACATGAGTTCTTGTGAGTCAGATGGAGAAGAAATATCAGGGCTCAGTGATGCTTCTAGGTCTAGTGAATCCGACTCCGATTTTGAAACTGAATGCGATCGTGAGCCACACGGTAAAGGTATCACAGCTGCTGTGCAAACTAAGCCTTTGACGCCAGGAAGGTCACCAAAACTGGATATTTATTCACGTCATAATGCTTAGGTTTCACAGCATAATTTCAAGTCCAAATACTTTGAAACATTTAAAATTAGCCACAATAGCCAACAAATTGAAGCTTTAAAGCTCTGACCTCTATACTATTTAATCAATGAAGAATCTTAGCAAAACACCATTTATTGTCCTCCGAATTCTGAAAGTACTTTGAAATGCTTTCACTGAGGCAACACCTCACAGCTTAAAAGTATTACAAAGAGTGGTGCATTTTTGTCAATAAAGAGGATGCAGTCATATTTCCACGTCATCCATGCCATGATGAAGGGAGACGCAGTAGCGCAGTGGAGAGCATGGGCTTGACTTGGGATGGAAAGATTCTGTGTTCAAGTCCATTGCCTTAGCCTGTGCAAAGTGTTCTCAGGCAAAACTCTTCACTTCCACACTGCCTCACTCTACCAGGTGTACAAATGGGTCCCAGCAAAATTGTCAGGGAAACTTGACTGAGAGCAGTGGGAGAACCCGAGTTGGACTAGTGTCCCATCGAGGGGGTTTAGCAATACTCCTATTTGCTTCATGTCACAGAAACCAGGGTTAAACACAGGCCTGATGGGCCTCCAGGCATGACCTCCATGCCTGGTTAGAAATAGTCTTTATTCCGTCTGAGCAGCTGCTCATTTTGAAAACAAGAAGGGCACTTGGTAGAGCTCATACCTCCGCCAAGCCCACATGTAAGTATTATTGGTTCTGGATCCAGGAGAGTATCATCCAGACCAACAACAGCAGTGATTAGTTCCTCTTTTAGGGCAGATTCTATTCAGTGCTGAAATTTTCTGAAAATCTGTTCATTACATAAGGACATACCGAATTGTTCCGAATATAAGACGATTCTGGATATGAGACTACTCCCCTTTCTCAAGTCATATTTTGGAAAAAATAGGGTTTTGATGACAAAATCTTGTTTTAGTCTCTAAAGAATAATAATCATCGCAAAAATTTCTTTGAAAATACTGATAAAACAAACTGAAAGAAAAACCAATATAAAAGATTGCAGGCTGTTGTTTTGCGCCATCTATTGTTGTGAACATGTATTGAGTTTAGACAATAACACGCGCACACAGGATGACTGTTATTGTTAGAAGCCTAGTCCACGGAAAATACGACGACCCCATTTCTCCGCTGTGACGTGTCTTTAATGGAACGGCGGAGGCGTCAAAGATAAAACAGGGTCACTTGAGCAAAAGGAGAGGAAAGAGTAAACATGCCCGTTGGACGAGAGATGCAAATTTACTGAGATTCCGCAGAGAAGTCACTGTTATGTCAAAGACGCAGATTGCATCGTATGCCTGTTCCGTGGATATGTAAAAAGCGCCGTTGCCATAAACATATCTCCCCAGCGGGCCTCAGTACGAAGTAGATTCCCAGTCCGTCGTGGAAACATATACTGGTGTACGTGCGATTAGGTAGTGATTGTTTTTAAATTTCATTTGATTTCATTTGACACACTCTTTTTACTTGAACAAAAGATTGACCGCGATTCCGTACCATGCTTTCTGTTAACGTTCTGACAAAATGTGGCAGCCCTCCATGCTTAGGGTCGGGCGTGTAAAGTCACCGAACAGGCCTTGTGGTGACGTGTCTTAAATGGAACACTGGAGGCGTCATAAATCAGACCGGGTCACTTGAGCAGAAGAAAACAAAGGAGTAAACAAGCCCGATGGATGAGAGGTTCGAATTCTCTTGGATTCTGCTGAGAAGTCGCTTTGACGTCAAAGAGCCAGAGTGCATCGAATGTTCATTTTGTTGCTATAACAACAGCACCGTTGCTATAAACAACTCTGCCCAGGGAGCCGACGGAAGAATGCTGATTCTCAGTCCGTGTCCAATGCTCATGGAAAGATGTCCAGGAGTACGTGCGATTTGGCAGTGATTTTATTTTTATGAAATTAGATTTTAATTGACTCACTCTTTGTTTAAACAAAAAAAAAAAAAATGACCGCGATTCGGTTGCATGCTTTCTGTTTACGTATTGACAAAATGTGCCTGCCCTCCACTTAGCCGTCGGGCTTGTCTTGTGACCAAACAGGCTCTGCTGTGACGTGACTTAAATGGATCAGCGGAGGTTTCAAATTCTCCGGCAGCTACAGGTCTCAAAAAAGTTGGGACACTTGTAAAAAGGGGCTTTAAAAGCATTGAATTTCTAAGAGAATCAGCTGAAAGAACATTTAGCTAGTAATTAAGTTAACTGTCATCTGCTGCCCAACATGATTACTTATAAAAGGGTTGTCATTGAGAGGCTGAGTTTCTCAGAAGTAAAGATGGCCAGAAGCTCTCCCACCTGTGAAGGCTTGCATAAAAAAAATGTTGAATACTTTAAAAACACTGCTCCTCGACGTTAAATTGCAAAGGCATTGAAGGTCTCATCATCTTCAGTACATGACATCATCAAAAGATTCAGAGTAACTGGAAAAATCTCTGCCTGTAAGGGACTAGGCCGAGACCTTTACTGGATGCCCTTTATCTTCGGACCCTCAGATGCCACTGCATCACTCACCGGCATGATATCTTGGGATTCTGCAATAATAGAGAAAGAAAAAACATCACTGATTATACCTAGAACTGCCACAAGGTCATTTTGACCTCCATTAGTCCCAGTGCAAAAGAATGTAAATGGACTATATAGGGGCTGACTATGGAGCTAGTCAGATTGGCAGCTCAAAGCACTTGACAGTAGCCTAATACCTCACGTATGCCCATTTATGCAACACATTCATACACTGACGGCTACGCAAGGCAGTCAACTGCATCTTGGTTGACTGCATTTTGTTACTTTTTGAATGGTGTGCAGGCGCATATATAAGCCAGTTGCTGTCATGACGTCAGAATCAATTTGTTCTCCCATTTTGCATATAGAAATTGTGATTGTCACAGAGCTGTTCTTCTATTCATTTAGTTTATTTAGTAAGCTGGTTAGGATACCAGAAAAAGAAATGGATCAGAGGAAATGGATGAATGTAAGTCAGGCTTTGGCAAAGCTTCAGGACATGAGTTCTTGTGAGTCAGATGGAGAAGAAATATCAGGGCTCAGTGATGCTTCTAGGTCTAGTGAATCCGACTCCGATTTTGAAACTGAATGCGATCGTGAGCCACACGGTAAAGGTATCACAGCTGCTGGGCAAACTAAGCCTTTGATGCCAGGAAGGTCACCAAAACTGGATATTTATTCACGTCATAATGCTTAGGTTTCACAGCATAATTTCAAGTCCAAATACTTTGAAACATTTAAAATTAGCCACAATAGCCAACAAATTGAAGCTTTAAAGCTCTGACCTCTATACTATTTAATCAATGAAGAATCTTAGCAAAACACCATTTATTGTCCTCCGAATTCTGAAAGTACTTTGAAATGCTTTCACTGAGGCAACACCTCACAGCTTAAAAGTATTACAAAGAGTGGTGCATTTTTGTCAATAAAGAGGATGCAGTCATATTTCCACGTCATCCATGCCATGATGAAGGGAGACGCAGTAGCGCAGTGGAGAGCATGGGCTTGACTTGGGATGGAAAGATTCTGTGTTCAAGTCCATTGCCTTAGCCTGTGCAAAGTGTTCTCAGGCAAAACTCTTCACTTCCACACTGCCTCACTCTACCAGGTGTACAAATGGGTCCCAGCAAAATTGTCAGGGAAACTTGACTGAGAGCAGTGGGAGAACCCGAGTTGGACTAGTGTCCCATCGAGGGGGTTTAGCAATACTCCTATTTGCTTCATGTCACAGAAACCAGGGTTAAACACAGGCCTGATGGGCCTCCAGGCATGACCTCCATGCCTGGTTAGAAATAGTCTTTATTCCGTCTGAGCAGCTGCTCATTTTGAAAACAAGAAGGGCACTTGGTAGAGCTCATACCTCCGCCAAGCCCACATGTAAGTATTATTGGTTCTGGATCCAGGAGAGTATCATCCAGACCAACAACAGCAGTGATTAGTTCCTCTTTTAGGGCAGATTCTATTCAGTGCTGAAATTTTCTGAAAATCTGTTCATTACATAAGGACATACCGAATTGTTCCGAATATAAGACGATTCTGGATATGAGACTACTCCCCTTTCTCAAGTCATATTTTGGAAAAAATAGGGTTTTGATGACAAAATCTTGTTTTAGTCTCTAAAGAATAATAATCATCGCAAAAATTTCTTTGAAAATACTGATAAAACAAACTGAAAGAAAAACCAATATAAAAGATTGCAGGCTGTTGTTTTGCGCCATCTATTGTTGTGAACATGTATTGAGTTTAGACAATAACACGCGCACACAGGATGACTGTTATTGTTAGAAGCCTAGTCCACAGAAAATACGACGACCCCATTTCTCCGCTGTGACGTGTCTTTAATGGAACGGCGGAGGCGTCAAAGATAAAACAGGGTCACTTGAGCAAAAGGAGAGGAAAGAGTAAACATGCCCGTTGGACGAGAGATGCAAATTTACTGAGATTCCGCAGAGAAGTCACTGTTATGTCAAAGACGCAGATTGCATCGTATGCCTGTTCCGTGGATATGTAAAAAGCGCCGTTGCCATAAACATATCTCCCCAGCGGGCCTCAGTACGAAGTAGATTCCCAGTCCGTCGTGGAAACATATACTGGTGTACGTGCGATTAGGTAGTGATTGTTTTTAAATTTCATTTGATTTCATTTGACACACTCTTTTTACTTGAACAAAAGATTGACCGCGATTCCGTACCATGCTTTCTGTTAACGTTCTGACAAAATGTGGCAGCCCTCCATGCTTAGGGTCGGGCGTGTAAAGTCACCGAACAGGCCTTGTGGTGACGTGTCTTGAATGGAACACTGGAGGCGTCATAAATCAGACCGGGTCACTTGAGCAGAAGAAAACAAAGGAGTAAACAAGCCCGATGGATGAGAGGTTCGAATTCTCTTGGATTCTGCTGAGAAGTCGCTTTGACGTCAAAGAGCCAGAGTGCATCGAATGTTCATTTTGTTGCTATAACAACAGCACCGTTGCTATAAACAACTCTGCCCAGGGAGCCGACGGAAGAATGCTGATTCTCAGTCCGTGTCCAATGCTCATGGAAAGATGTCCAGGAGTACGTGCGATTTGGCAGTGATTTTATTTTTATGAAATTAGATTTTAATTGACTCACTCTTTGTTTAAACAAAAAAAAAAAAAATGACGGCGATTCGGTTGCATGCTTTCTGTTTACGTATTGACAAAATGTGCCTGCCCTCCACTTAGCCGTCGGGCTTGTCTTGTGACCAAACAGGCTCTGCTGTGACGTGACTTAAATGGATCAGCGGAGGTTTCAAATTCTCCGGCAGCTACAGGTCTCAAAAAAGTTGGGACACTTGTAAAAAGGGGCTTTAAAAGCATTGAATTTCTAAGAGAATCAGCTGAAAGAACATTTAGCTAGTAATTAAGTTAACTGTCATCTGCTGCGCAACATGATTACTTATAAAAGGGTTGTCATTGAGAGGCTGAGTTTCTCAGAAGTAAAGATGGCCAGAAGCTCTCCCACCTGTGAAGGCTTGCATAAAAAAAATGTTGAATACTTTAAAAACACTGCTCCTCGACGTTAAATTGCAAAGGCATTGAAGGTCTCATCATCTTCAGTACATGACATCATCAAAAGATTCAGAGTAACTGGAAAAATCTCTGCCTGTAAGGGACTAGGCCGAGACCTTTACTGGATGCCCTTTATCTTCGGACCCTCAGATGCCACTGCATCACTCACCGGCATGATATCTTGGGATTCTGCAATAATAGAGAAAGAAAAAACATCACCGATTATACCTAGAACTGCCACAAGGTCATTTTGACCTCCATTAGTCCCAGTGCAAAAGAATGTAAATGGACTATATAGGGGCTGACTATGGAGCTAGTCAGATTGGCAGCTCAAAGCACTTGACAGTAGCCTAATACCTCACGTATGCCCATTTATGCAACACATTCATACACTGACGGCTACGCAAGGCAGTCAACTGCATCTTGGTTGACTGCATTTTGTTACTTTTTGAATGGTGTGCAGGCGCATATATAAGCCAGTTGCTGTCATGACGTCAGAATCAATTTGTTCTCCCATTTTGCATATAGAAATTGTGATTGTCACAGAGCTGTTCTTCTATTCATTTAGTTTATTTAGTAAGCTGGTTAGGATACCAGAAAAAGAAATGGATCAGAGGAAATGGATGAATGTAAGTCAGGCTTTGGCAAAGCTTCAGGACATGAGTTCTTGTGAGTCAGATGGAGAAGAAATATCAGGGCTCAGTGATGCTTCTAGGTCTAGTGAATCCGACTCCGATTTTGAAACTGAATGCGATCGTGAGCCACACGGTAAAGGTATCACAGCTGCTGGGCAAACTAAGCCTTTGATGCCAGGAAGGTCACCAAAACTGGATATTTATTCACGTCATAATGCTTAGGTTTCACAGCATAATTTCAAGTCCAAATACTTTGAAACATTTAAAATTAGCCACAATAGCCAACAAATTGAAGCTTTAAAGCTCTGACCTCTATACTATTTAATCAATGAAGAATCTTAGCAAAACACCATTTATTGTCCTCCGAATTCTGAAAGTACTTTGAAATGCTTTCACTGAGGCAACACCTCACAGCTTAAAAGTATTACAAAGAGTGGTGCATTTTTGTCAATAAAGAGGATGCAGTCATATTTCCACGTCATCCATGCCATGATGAAGGGAGACGCAGTAGCGCAGTGGAGAGCATGGGCTTGACTTGGGATGGAAAGATTCTGTGTTCAAGTCCATTGCCTTAGCCTGTGCAAAGTGTTCTCAGGCAAAACTCTTCACTTCCACACTGCCTCACTCTACCAGGTGTACAAATGGGTCCCAGCAAAATTGTCAGGGAAACTTGACTGAGAGCAGTGGGAGAACCCGAGTTGGACTAGTGTCCCATCGAGGGGGTTTAGCAATACTCCTATTTGCTTCATGTCACAGAAACCAGGGTTAAACACAGGCCTGATGGGCCTCCAGGCATGACCTCCATGCCTGGTTAGAAATAGTCTTTATTCCGTCTGAGCAGCTGCTCATTTTGAAAACAAGAAGGGCACTTGGTAGAGCTCATACCTCCGCCAAGCCCACATGTAAGTATTATTGGTTCTGGATCCAGGAGAGTATCATCCAGACCAACAACAGCAGTGATTAGTTCCTCTTTTAGGGCAGATTCTATTCAGTGCTGAAATTTTCTGAAAATCTGTTCATTACATAAGGACATACCGAATTGTTCCGAATATAAGACGATTCTGGATATGAGACTACTCCCCTTTCTCAAGTCATATTTTGGAAAAAATAGGGTTTTGATGACAAAATCTTGTTTTAGTCTCTAAAGAATAATAATCATCGCAAAAATTTCTTTGAAAATACTGATAAAACAAACTGAAAGAAAAACCAATATAAAAGATTGCAGGCTGTTGTTTTGCGCCATCTATTGTTGTGAACATGTATTGAGTTTAGACAATAACACGCGCACACAGGATGACTGTTATTGTTAGAAGCCTAGTCCACGGAAAATACGACGACCCCATTTCTCCGCTGTGACGTGTCTTTAATGGAACGGCGGAGGCGTCAAAGATAAAACAGGGTCACTTGAGCAAAAGGAGAGGAAAGAGTAAACATGCCCGTTGGACGAGAGATGCAAATTTACTGAGATTCCGCAGAGAAGTCACTGTTATGTCAAAGACGCAGATTGCATCGTATGCCTGTTCCGTGGATATGTAAAAAGCGCCGTTGCCATAAACATATCTCCCCAGCGGGCCTCAGTACGAAGTAGATTCCCAGTCCGTCGTGGAAACATATACTGGTGTACGTGCGATTAGGTAGTGATTGTTTTTAAATTTCATTTGATTTCATTTGACACACTCTTTTTACTTGAACAAAAGATTGACCGCGATTCCGTACCATGCTTTCTGTTAACGTTCTGACAAAATGTGGCAGCCCTCCATGCTTAGGGTCGGGCGTGTAAAGTCACCGAACAGGCCTTGTGGTGACGTGTCTTAAATGGAACACTGGAGGCGTCATAAATCAGACCGGGTCACTTGAGCAGAAGAAAACAAAGGAGTAAACAAGCCCGATGGATGAGAGGTTCGAATTCTCTTGGATTCTGCTGAGAAGTCGCTTTGACGTCAAAGAGCCAGAGTGCATCGAATGTTCATTTTGTTGCTATAACAACAGCACCGTTGCTATAAACAACTCTGCCCAGGGAGCCGACGGAAGAATGCTGATTCTCAGTCCGTGTCCAATGCTCATGGAAAGATGTCCAGGAGTACGTGCGATTTGGCAGTGATTTTATTTTTATGAAATTAGATTTTAATTGACTCACTCTTTGTTTAAACAAAAAAAAAAAAAAATGACCGCGATTCGGTTGCATGCTTTCTGTTTACGTATTGACAAAATGTGCCTGCCCTCCACTTAGCCGTCGGGCTTGTCTTGTGACCAAACAGGCTCTGCTGTGACGTGACTTAAATGGATCAGCGGAGGTTTCAAATTCTCCGGCAGCTACAGGTCTCAAAAAAGTTGGGACACTTGTAAAAAGGGGCTTTAAAAGCATTGAATTTCTAAGAGAATCAGCTGAAAGAACATTTAGCTAGTAATTAAGTTAACTGTCATCTGCTGCCCAACATGATTACTTATAAAAGGGTTGTCATTGAGAGGCTGAGTTTCTCAGAAGTAAAGATGGCCAGAAGCTCTCCCACCTGTGAAGGCTTGCATAAAAAAAATGTTGAATACTTTAAAAACACTGCTCCTCGACGTTAAATTGCAAAGGCATTGAAGGTCTCATCATCTTCAGTACATGACATCATCAAAAGATTCAGAGTAACTGGAAAAATCTCTGCCTGTAAGGGACTAGGCCGAGACCTTTACTGGATGCCCTTTATCTTCGGACCCTCAGATGCCACTGCATCACTCACCGGCATGATATCTTGGGATTCTGCAATAATAGAGAAAGAAAAAACATCACTGATTATACCTAGAACTGCCACAAGGTCATTTTGACCTCCATTAGTCCCAGTGCAAAAGAATGTAAATGGACTATATAGGGGCTGACTATGGAGCTAGTCAGATTGGCAGCTCAAAGCACTTGACAGTAGCCTAATACCTCACGTATGCCCATTTATGCAACACATTCATACACTGACGGCTACGCAAGGCAGTCAACTGCATCTTGGTTGACTGCATTTTGTTACTTTTTGAATGGTGTGCAGGCGCATATATAAGCCAGTTGCTGTCATGACGTCAGAATCAATTTGTTCTCCCATTTTGCATATAGAAATTGTGATTGTCACAGAGCTGTTCTTCTATTCATTTAGTTTATTTAGTAAGCTGGTTAGGATACCAGAAAAAGAAATGGATCAGAGGAAATGGATGAATGTAAGTCAGGCTTTGGCAAAGCTTCAGGACATGAGTTCTTGTGAGTCAGATGGAGAAGAAATATCAGGGCTCAGTGATGCTTCTAGGTCTAGTGAATCCGACTCCGATTTTGAAACTGAATGCGATCGTGAGCCACACGGTAAAGGTATCACAGCTGCTGGGCAAACTAAGCCTTTGATGCCAGGAAGGTCACCAAAACTGGATATTTATTCACGTCATAATGCTTAGGTTTCACAGCATAATTTCAAGTCCAAATACTTTGAAACATTTAAAATTAGCCACAATAGCCAACAAATTGAAGCTTTAAAGCTCTGACCTCTATACTATTTAATCAATGAAGAATCTTAGCAAAACACCATTTATTGTCCTCCGAATTCTGAAAGTACTTTGAAATGCTTTCACTGAGGCAACACCTCACAGCTTAAAAGTATTACAAAGAGTGGTGCATTTTTGTCAATAAAGAGGATGCAGTCATATTTCCACGTCATCCATGCCATGATGAAGGGAGACGCAGTAGCGCAGTGGAGAGCATGGGCTTGACTTGGGATGGAAAGATTCTGTGTTCAAGTCCATTGCCTTAGCCTGTGCAAAGTGTTCTCAGGCAAAACTCTTCACTTCCACACTGCCTCACTCTACCAGGTGTACAAATGGGTCCCAGCAAAATTGTCAGGGAAACTTGACTGAGAGCAGTGGGAGAACCCGAGTTGGACTAGTGTCCCATCGAGGGGGTTTAGCAATACTCCTATTTGCTTCATGTCACAGAAACCAGGGTTAAACACAGGCCTGATGGGCCTCCAGGCATGACCTCCATGCCTGGTTAGAAATAGTCTTTATTCCGTCTGAGCAGCTGCTCATTTTGAAAACAAGAAGGGCACTTGGTAGAGCTCATACCTCCGCCAAGCCCACATGTAAGTATTATTGGTTCTGGATCCAGGAGAGTATCATCCAGACCAACAACAGCAGTGATTAGTTCCTCTTTTAGGGCAGATTCTATTCAGTGCTGAAATTTTCTGAAAATCTGTTCATTACATAAGGACATACCGAATTGTTCCGAATATAAGACGATTCTGGATATGAGACTACTCCCCTTTCTCAAGTCATATTTTGGAAAAAATAGGGTTTTGATGACAAAATCTTGTTTTAGTCTCTAAAGAATAATAATCATCGCAAAAATTTCTTTGAAAATACTGATAAAACAAACTGAAAGAAAAACCAATATAAAAGATTGCAGGCTGTTGTTTTGCGCCATCTATTGTTGTGAACATGTATTGAGTTTAGACAATAACACGCGCACACAGGATGACTGTTATTGTTAGAAGCCTAGTCCACAGAAAATACGACGACCCCATTTCTCCGCTGTGACGTGTCTTTAATGGAACGGCGGAGGCGTCAAAGATAAAACAGGGTCACTTGAGCAAAAGGAGAGGAAAGAGTAAACATGCCCGTTGGACGAGAGATGCAAATTTACTGAGATTCCGCAGAGAAGTCACTGTTATGTCAAAGACGCAGATTGCATCGTATGCCTGTTCCGTGGATATGTAAAAAGCGCCGTTGCCATAAACATATCTCCCCAGCGGGCCTCAGTACGAAGTAGATTCCCAGTCCGTCGTGGAAACATATACTGGTGTACGTGCGATTAGGTAGTGATTGTTTTTAAATTTCATTTGATTTCATTTGACACACTCTTTTTACTTGAACAAAAGATTGACCGCGATTCCGTACCATGCTTTCTGTTAACGTTCTGACAAAATGTGGCAGCCCTCCATGCTTAGGGTCGGGCGTGTAAAGTCACCGAACAGGCCTTGTGGTGACGTGTCTTGAATGGAACACTGGAGGCGTCATAAATCAGACCGGGTCACTTGAGCAGAAGAAAACAAAGGAGTAAACAAGCCCGATGGATGAGAGGTTCGAATTCTCTTGGATTCTGCTGAGAAGTCGCTTTGACGTCAAAGAGCCAGAGTGCATCGAATGTTCATTTTGTTGCTATAACAACAGCACCGTTGCTATAAACAACTCTGCCCAGGGAGCCGACGGAAGAATGCTGATTCTCAGTCCGTGTCCAATGCTCATGGAAAGATGTCCAGGAGTACGTGCGATTTGGCAGTGATTTTATTTTTATGAAATTAGATTTTAATTGACTCACTCTTTGTTTAAACAAAAAAAAAAAAAATGACGGCGATTCGGTTGCATGCTTTCTGTTTACGTATTGACAAAATGTGCCTGCCCTCCACTTAGCCGTCGGGCTTGTCTTGTGACCAAACAGGCTCTGCTGTGACGTGACTTAAATGGATCAGCGGAGGTTTCAAATTCTCCGGCAGCTACAGGTCTCAAAAAAGTTGGGACACTTGTAAAAAGGGGCTTTAAAAGCATTGAATTTCTAAGAGAATCAGCTGAAAGAACATTTAGCTAGTAATTAAGTTAACTGTCATCTGCTGCGCAACATGATTACTTATAAAAGGGTTGTCATTGAGAGGCTGAGTTTCTCAGAAGTAAAGATGGCCAGAAGCTCTCCCACCTGTGAAGGCTTGCATAAAAAAAATGTTGAATACTTTAAAAACACTGCTCCTCGACGTTAAATTGCAAAGGCATTGAAGGTCTCATCATCTTCAGTACATGACATCATCAAAAGATTCAGAGTAACTGGAAAAATCTCTGCCTGTAAGGGACTAGGCCGAGACCTTTACTGGATGCCCTTTATCTTCGGACCCTCAGATGCCACTGCATCACTCACCGGCATGATATCTTGGGATTCTGCAATAATAGAGAAAGAAAAAACATCACCGATTATACCTAGAACTGCCACAAGGTCATTTTGACCTCCATTAGTCCCAGTGCAAAAGAATGTAAATGGACTATATAGGGGCTGACTATGGAGCTAGTCAGATTGGCAGCTCAAAGCACTTGACAGTAGCCTAATACCTCACGTATGCCCATTTATGCAACACATTCATACACTGACGGCTACGCAAGGCAGTCAACTGCATCTTGGTTGACTGCATTTTGTTACTTTTTGAATGGTGTGCAGGCGCATATATAAGCCAGTTGCTGTCATGACGTCAGAATCAATTTGTTCTCCCATTTTGCATATAGAAATTGTGATTGTCACAGAGCTGTTCTTCTATTCATTTAGTTTATTTAGTAAGCTGGTTAGGATACCAGAAAAAGAAATGGATCAGAGGAAATGGATGAATGTAAGTCAGGCTTTGGCAAAGCTTCAGGACATGAGTTCTTGTGAGTCAGATGGAGAAGAAATATCAGGGCTCAGTGATGCTTCTAGGTCTAGTGAATCCGACTCCGATTTTGAAACTGAATGCGATCGTGAGCCACACGGTAAAGGTATCACAGCTGCTGGGCAAACTAAGCCTTTGATGCCAGGAAGGTCACCAAAACTGGATATTTATTCACGTCATAATGCTTAGGTTTCACAGCATAATTTCAAGTCCAAATACTTTGAAACATTTAAAATTAGCCACAATAGCCAACAAATTGAAGCTTTAAAGCTCTGACCTCTATACTATTTAATCAATGAAGAATCTTAGCAAAACACCATTTATTGTCCTCCGAATTCTGAAAGTACTTTGAAATGCTTTCACTGAGGCAACACCTCACAGCTTAAAAGTATTACAAAGAGTGGTGCATTTTTGTCAATAAAGAGGATGCAGTCATATTTCCACGTCATCCATGCCATGATGAAGGGAGACGCAGTAGCGCAGTGGAGAGCATGGGCTTGACTTGGGATGGAAAGATTCTGTGTTCAAGTCCATTGCCTTAGCCTGTGCAAAGTGTTCTCAGGCAAAACTCTTCACTTCCACACTGCCTCACTCTACCAGGTGTACAAATGGGTCCCAGCAAAATTGTCAGGGAAACTTGACTGAGAGCAGTGGGAGAACCCGAGTTGGACTAGTGTCCCATCGAGGGGGTTTAGCAATACTCCTATTTGCTTCATGTCACAGAAACCAGGGTTAAACACAGGCCTGATGGGCCTCCAGGCATGACCTCCATGCCTGGTTAGAAATAGTCTTTATTCCGTCTGAGCAGCTGCTCATTTTGAAAACAAGAAGGGCACTTGGTAGAGCTCATACCTCCGCCAAGCCCACATGTAAGTATTATTGGTTCTGGATCCAGGAGAGTATCATCCAGACCAACAACAGCAGTGATTAGTTCCTCTTTTAGGGCAGATTCTATTCAGTGCTGAAATTTTCTGAAAATCTGTTCATTACATAAGGACATACCGAATTGTTCCGAATATAAGACGATTCTGGATATGAGACTACTCCCCTTTCTCAAGTCATATTTTGGAAAAAATAGGGTTTTGATGACAAAATCTTGTTTTAGTCTCTAAAGAATAATAATCATCGCAAAAATTTCTTTGAAAATACTGATAAAACAAACTGAAAGAAAAACCAATATAAAAGATTGCAGGCTGTTGTTTTGCGCCATCTATTGTTGTGAACATGTATTGAGTTTAGACAATAACACGCGCACACAGGATGACTGTTATTGTTAGAAGCCTAGTCCACGGAAAATACGACGACCCCATTTCTCCGCTGTGACGTGTCTTTAATGGAACGGCGGAGGCGTCAAAGATAAAACAGGGTCACTTGAGCAAAAGGAGAGGAAAGAGTAAACATGCCCGTTGGACGAGAGATGCAAATTTACTGAGATTCCGCAGAGAAGTCACTGTTATGTCAAAGACGCAGATTGCATCGTATGCCTGTTCCGTGGATATGTAAAAAGCGCCGTTGCCATAAACATATCTCCCCAGCGGGCCTCAGTACGAAGTAGATTCCCAGTCCGTCGTGGAAACATATACTGGTGTACGTGCGATTAGGTAGTGATTGTTTTTAAATTTCATTTGATTTCATTTGACACACTCTTTTTACTTGAACAAAAGATTGACCGCGATTCCGTACCATGCTTTCTGTTAACGTTCTGACAAAATGTGGCAGCCCTCCATGCTTAGGGTCGGGCGTGTAAAGTCACCGAACAGGCCTTGTGGTGACGTGTCTTAAATGGAACACTGGAGGCGTCATAAATCAGACCGGGTCACTTGAGCAGAAGAAAACAAAGGAGTAAACAAGCCCGATGGATGAGAGGTTCGAATTCTCTTGGATTCTGCTGAGAAGTCGCTTTGACGTCAAAGAGCCAGAGTGCATCGAATGTTCATTTTGTTGCTATAACAACAGCACCGTTGCTATAAACAACTCTGCCCAGGGAGCCGACGGAAGAATGCTGATTCTCAGTCCGTGTCCAATGCTCATGGAAAGATGTCCAGGAGTACGTGCGATTTGGCAGTGATTTTATTTTTATGAAATTAGATTTTAATTGACTCACTCTTTGTTTAAACAAAAAAAAAAAAAATGACCGCGATTCGGTTGCATGCTTTCTGTTTACGTATTGACAAAATGTGCCTGCCCTCCACTTAGCCGTCGGGCTTGTCTTGTGACCAAACAGGCTCTGCTGTGACGTGACTTAAATGGATCAGCGGAGGTTTCAAATTCTCCGGCAGCTACAGGTCTCAAAAAAGTTGGGACACTTGTAAAAAGGGGCTTTAAAAGCATTGAATTTCTAAGAGAATCAGCTGAAAGAACATTTAGCTAGTAATTAAGTTAACTGTCATCTGCTGCCCAACATGATTACTTATAAAAGGGTTGTCATTGAGAGGCTGAGTTTCTCAGAAGTAAAGATGGCCAGAAGCTCTCCCACCTGTGAAGGCTTGCATAAAAAAAATGTTGAATACTTTAAAAACACTGCTCCTCGACGTTAAATTGCAAAGGCATTGAAGGTCTCATCATCTTCAGTACATGACATCATCAAAAGATTCAGAGTAACTGGAAAAATCTCTGCCTGTAAGGGACTAGGCCGAGACCTTTACTGGATGCCCTTTATCTTCGGACCCTCAGATGCCACTGCATCACTCACCGGCATGATATCTTGGGATTCTGCAATAATAGAGAAAGAAAAAACATCACTGATTATACCTAGAACTGCCACAAGGTCATTTTGACCTCCATTAGTCCCAGTGCAAAAGAATGTAAATGGACTATATAGGGGCTGACTATGGAGCTAGTCAGATTGGCAGCTCAAAGCACTTGACAGTAGCCTAATACCTCACGTATGCCCATTTATGCAACACATTCATACACTGACGGCTACGCAAGGCAGTCAACTGCATCTTGGTTGACTGCATTTTGTTACTTTTTGAATGGTGTGCAGGCGCATATATAAGCCAGTTGCTGTCATGACGTCAGAATCAATTTGTTCTCCCATTTTGCATATAGAAATTGTGATTGTCACAGAGCTGTTCTTCTATTCATTTAGTTTATTTAGTAAGCTGGTTAGGATACCAGAAAAAGAAATGGATCAGAGGAAATGGATGAATGTAAGTCAGGCTTTGGCAAAGCTTCAGGACATGAGTTCTTGTGAGTCAGATGGAGAAGAAATATCAGGGCTCAGTGATGCTTCTAGGTCTAGTGAATCCGACTCCGATTTTGAAACTGAATGCGATCGTGAGCCACACGGTAAAGGTATCACAGCTGCTGGGCAAACTAAGCCTTTGATGCCAGGAAGGTCACCAAAACTGGATATTTATTCACGTCATAATGCTTAGGTTTCACAGCATAATTTCAAGTCCAAATACTTTGAAACATTTAAAATTAGCCACAATAGCCAACAAATTGAAGCTTTAAAGCTCTGACCTCTATACTATTTAATCAATGAAGAATCTTAGCAAAACACCATTTATTGTCCTCCGAATTCTGAAAGTACTTTGAAATGCTTTCACTGAGGCAACACCTCACAGCTTAAAAGTATTACAAAGAGTGGTGCATTTTTGTCAATAAAGAGGATGCAGTCATATTTCCACGTCATCCATGCCATGATGAAGGGAGACGCAGTAGCGCAGTGGAGAGCATGGGCTTGACTTGGGATGGAAAGATTCTGTGTTCAAGTCCATTGCCTTAGCCTGTGCAAAGTGTTCTCAGGCAAAACTCTTCACTTCCACACTGCCTCACTCTACCAGGTGTACAAATGGGTCCCAGCAAAATTGTCAGGGAAACTTGACTGAGAGCAGTGGGAGAACCCGAGTTGGACTAGTGTCCCATCGAGGGGGTTTAGCAATACTCCTATTTGCTTCATGTCACAGAAACCAGGGTTAAACACAGGCCTGATGGGCCTCCAGGCATGACCTCCATGCCTGGTTAGAAATAGTCTTTATTCCGTCTGAGCAGCTGCTCATTTTGAAAACAAGAAGGGCACTTGGTAGAGCTCATACCTCCGCCAAGCCCACATGTAAGTATTATTGGTTCTGGATCCAGGAGAGTATCATCCAGACCAACAACAGCAGTGATTAGTTCCTCTTTTAGGGCAGATTCTATTCAGTGCTGAAATTTTCTGAAAATCTGTTCATTACATAAGGACATACCGAATTGTTCCGAATATAAGACGATTCTGGATATGAGACTACTCCCCTTTCTCAAGTCATATTTTGGAAAAAATAGGGTTTTGATGACAAAATCTTGTTTTAGTCTCTAAAGAATAATAATCATCGCAAAAATTTCTTTGAAAATACTGATAAAACAAACTGAAAGAAAAACCAATATAAAAGATTGCAGGCTGTTGTTTTGCGCCATCTATTGTTGTGAACATGTATTGAGTTTAGACAATAACACGCGCACACAGGATGACTGTTATTGTTAGAAGCCTAGTCCACGGAAAATACGACGACCCCATTTCTCCGCTGTGACGTGTCTTTAATGGAACGGCGGAGGCGTCAAAGATAAAACAGGGTCACTTGAGCAAAAGGAGAGGAAAGAGTAAACATGCCCGTTGGACGAGAGATGCAAATTTACTGAGATTCCGCAGAGAAGTCACTGTTATGTCAAAGACGCAGATTGCATCGTATGCCTGTTCCGTGGATATGTAAAAAGCGCCGTTGCCATAAACATATCTCCCCAGCGGGCCTCAGTACGAAGTAGATTCCCAGTCCGTCGTGGAAACATATACTGGTGTACGTGCGATTAGGTAGTGATTGTTTTTAAATTTCATTTGATTTCATTTGACACACTCTTTTTACTTGAACAAAAGATTGACCGCGATTCCGTACCATGCTTTCTGTTAACGTTCTGACAAAATGTGGCAGCCCTCCATGCTTAGGGTCGGGCGTGTAAAGTCACCGAACAGGCCTTGTGGTGACGTGTCTTAAATGGAACACTGGAGGCGTCATAAATCAGACCGGGTCACTTGAGCAGAAGAAAACAAAGGAGTAAACAAGCCCGATGGATGAGAGGTTCGAATTCTCTTGGATTCTGCTGAGAAGTCGCTTTGACGTCAAAGAGCCAGAGTGCATCGAATGTTCATTTTGTTGCTATAACAACAGCACCGTTGCTATAAACAACTCTGCCCAGGGAGCCGACGGAAGAATGCTGATTCTCAGTCCGTGTCCAATGCTCATGGAAAGATGTCCAGGAGTACGTGCGATTTGGCAGTGATTTTATTTTTATGAAATTAGATTTTAATTGACTCACTCTTTGTTTAAACAAAAAAAAAAAAAATGACCGCGATTCGGTTGCATGCTTTCTGTTTACGTATTGACAAAATGTGCCTGCCCTCCACTTAGCCGTCGGGCTTGTCTTGTGACCAAACAGGCTCTGCTGTGACGTGACTTAAATGGATCAGCGGAGGTTTCAAATTCTCCGGCAGCTACAGGTCTCAAAAAAGTTGGGACACTTGTAAAAAGGGGCTTTAAAAGCATTGAATTTCTAAGAGAATCAGCTGAAAGAACATTTAGCTAGTAATTAAGTTAACTGTCATCTGCTGCCCAACATGATTACTTATAAAAGGGTTGTCATTGAGAGGCTGAGTTTCTCAGAAGTAAAGATGGCCAGAAGCTCTCCCACCTGTGAAGGCTTGCATAAAAAAAATGTTGAATACTTTAAAAACACTGCTCCTCGACGTTAAATTGCAAAGGCATTGAAGGTCTCATCATCTTCAGTACATGACATCATCAAAAGATTCAGAGTAACTGGAAAAATCTCTGCCTGTAAGGGACTAGGCCGAGACCTTTACTGGATGCCCTTTATCTTCGGACCCTCAGATGCCACTGCATCACTCACCGGCATGATATCTTGGGATTCTGCAATAATAGAGAAAGAAAAAACATCACTGATTATACCTAGAACTGCCACAAGGTCATTTTGACCTCCATTAGTCCCAGTGCAAAAGAATGTAAATGGACTATATAGGGGCTGACTATGGAGCTAGTCAGATTGGCAGCTCAAAGCACTTGACAGTAGCCTAATACCTCACGTATGCCCATTTATGCAACACATTCATACACTGACGGCTACGCAAGGCAGTCAACTGCATCTTGGTTGACTGCATTTTGTTACTTTTTGAATGGTGTGCAGGCGCATATATAAGCCAGTTGCTGTCATGACGTCAGAATCAATTTGTTCTCCCATTTTGCATATAGAAATTGTGATTGTCACAGAGCTGTTCTTCTATTCATTTAGTTTATTTAGTAAGCTGGTTAGGATACCAGAAAAAGAAATGGATCAGAGGAAATGGATGAATGTAAGTCAGGCTTTGGCAAAGCTTCAGGACATGAGTTCTTGTGAGTCAGATGGAGAAGAAATATCAGGGCTCAGTGATGCTTCTAGGTCTAGTGAATCCGACTCCGATTTTGAAACTGAATGCGATCGTGAGCCACACGGTAAAGGTATCACAGCTGCTGGGCAAACTAAGCCTTTGATGCCAGGAAGGTCACCAAAACTGGATATTTATTCACGTCATAATGCTTAGGTTTCACAGCATAATTTCAAGTCCAAATACTTTGAAACATTTAAAATTAGCCACAATAGCCAACAAATTGAAGCTTTAAAGCTCTGACCTCTATACTATTTAATCAATGAAGAATCTTAGCAAAACACCATTTATTGTCCTCCGAATTCTGAAAGTACTTTGAAATGCTTTCACTGAGGCAACACCTCACAGCTTAAAAGTATTACAAAGAGTGGTGCATTTTTGTCAATAAAGAGGATGCAGTCATATTTCCACGTCATCCATGCCATGATGAAGGGAGACGCAGTAGCGCAGTGGAGAGCATGGGCTTGACTTGGGATGGAAAGATTCTGTGTTCAAGTCCATTGCCTTAGCCTGTGCAAAGTGTTCTCAGGCAAAACTCTTCACTTCCACACTGCCTCACTCTACCAGGTGTACAAATGGGTCCCAGCAAAATTGTCAGGGAAACTTGACTGAGAGCAGTGGGAGAACCCGAGTTGGACTAGTGTCCCATCGAGGGGGTTTAGCAATACTCCTATTTGCTTCATGTCACAGAAACCAGGGTTAAACACAGGCCTGATGGGCCTCCAGGCATGACCTCCATGCCTGGTTAGAAATAGTCTTTATTCCGTCTGAGCAGCTGCTCATTTTGAAAACAAGAAGGGCACTTGGTAGAGCTCATACCTCCGCCAAGCCCACATGTAAGTATTATTGGTTCTGGATCCAGGAGAGTATCATCCAGACCAACAACAGCAGTGATTAGTTCCTCTTTTAGGGCAGATTCTATTCAGTGCTGAAATTTTCTGAAAATCTGTTCATTACATAAGGACATACCGAATTGTTCCGAATATAAGACGATTCTGGATATGAGACTACTCCCCTTTCTCAAGTCATATTTTGGAAAAAATAGGGTTTTGATGACAAAATCTTGTTTTAGTCTCTAAAGAATAATAATCATCGCAAAAATTTTTTTGAAAATACTGATAAAACAAACTGAAAGAAAAACCAATATAAAAGATTGCAGGCTGTTGTTTTGCGCCATCTATTGTTGTGAACATGTATTGAGTTTAGACAATAAAACGCGCACACAGGATGACTGTTATTGTTAGAAGCCTAGTCCACGGAAAATACGACGACCCCATTTCTCCGCTGTGACGTGTCTTTAATGGAACGGCGGAGGCGTCAAAGATAAAACAGGGTCACTTGAGCAAAAGGAGAGGAAAGAGTAAACATGCCCGTTGGACGAGAGATGCAAATTTACTGAGATTCCGCAGAGAAGTCACTGTTATGTCAAAGACGCAGATTGCATCGTATGCCTGTTCCGTGGATATGTAAAAAGCGCCGTTGCCATAAACATATCTCCCCAGCGGGCCTCAGTACGAAGTAGATTCCCAGTCCGTCGTGGAAACATATACTGGTGTACGTGCGATTAGGTAGTGATTGTTTTTAAATTTCATTTGATTTCATTTGACACACTCTTTTTACTTGAACAAAAGATTGACCGCGATTCCGTACCATGCTTTCTGTTAACGTTCTGACAAAATGTGGCAGCCCTCCATGCTTAGGGTCGGGCGTGTAAAGTCACCGAACAGGCCTTGTGGTGACGTGTCTTAAATGGAACACTGGAGGCGTCATAAATCAGACCGGGTCACTTGAGCAGAAGAAAACAAAGGAGTAAACAAGCCCGATGGATGAGAGGTTCGAATTCTCTTGGATTCTGCTGAGAAGTCGCTTTGACGTCAAAGAGCCAGAGTGCATCGAATGTTCATTTTGTTGCTATAACAACAGCACCGTTGCTATAAACAACTCTGCCCAGGGAGCCGACGGAAGAATGCTGATTCTCAGTCCGTGTCCAATGCTCATGGAAAGATGTCCAGGAGTACGTGCGATTTGGCAGTGATTTTATTTTTATGAAATTAGATTTTAATTGACTCACTCTTTGTTTAAACAAAAAAAAAAAATGACCGCGATTCAGTTGCATGCTTTCTGTTTACGTATTGACAAAATGTGCCTGCCCTCCACTTAGCCGTCGGGCTTGTCTTGTGACCAAACAGGCTCTGCTGTGACGTGACTTAAATGGATCAGCGGAGGTTTCAAATTCTCCGGCAGCTACAGGTCTCAAAAAAGTTGGGACACTTGTAAAAAGGGGCTTTAAAAGCATTGAATTTCTAAGAGAATCAGCTGAAAGAACATTTAGCTAGTAATTAAGTTAACTGTCATCTGCTGCGCAACATGATTACTTATAAAAGGGTTGTCATTGAGAGGCTGAGTTTCTCAGAAGTAAAGATGGCCAGAAGCTCTCCCACCTGTGAAGGCTTGCATAAAAAAAATGTTGAATACTTTAAAAACACTGCTCCTCGACGTTAAATTGCAAAGGCATTGAAGGTCTCATCATCTTCAGTACATGACATCATCAAAAGATTCAGAGTAACTGGAAAAATCTCTGCCTGTAAGGGACTAGGCCGAGACCTTTACTGGATGCCCTTTATCTTCGGACCCTCAGATGCCACTGCATCACTCACCGGCATGATATCTTGGGATTCTGCAATAATAGAGAAAGAAAAAACATCACTGATTATACCTAGAACTGCCACAAGGTCATTTTGACCTCCATTAGTCCCAGTGCAAAAGAATGTAAATGGACTATATAGGGGCTGACTATGGAGCTAGTCAGATTGGCAGCTCAAAGCACTTGACAGTAGCCTAATACCTCACGTATGCCCATTTATGCAACACATTCATACACTGACGGCTACGCAAGGCAGTCAACTGCATCTTGGTTGACTGCATTTTGTTACTTTTTGAATGGTGTGCAGGCGCATATATAAGCCAGTTGCTGTCATGACGTCAGAATCAATTTGTTCTCCCATTTTGCATATAGAAATTGTGATTGTCACAGAGCTGTTCTTCTATTCATTTAGTTTATTTAGTAAGCTGGTTAGGATACCAGAAAAAGAAATGGATCAGAGGAAATGGATGAATGTAAGTCAGGCTTTGGCAAAGCTTCAGGACATGAGTTCTTGTGAGTCAGATGGAGAAGAAATATCAGGGCTCAGTGATGCTTCTAGGTCTAGTGAATCCGACTCCGATTTTGAAACTGAATGCGATCGTGAGCCACACGGTAAAGGTATCACAGCTGCTGGGCAAACTAAGCCTTTGATGCCAGGAAGGTCACCAAAACTGGATATTTATTCACGTCATAATGCTTAGGTTTCACAGCATAATTTCAAGTCCAAATACTTTGAAACATTTAAAATTAGCCACAATAGCCAACAAATTGAAGCTTTAAAGCTCTGACCTCTATACTATTTAATCAATGAAGAATCTTAGCAAAACACCATTTATTGTCCTCCGAATTCTGAAAGTACTTTGAAATGCTTTCACTGAGGCAACACCTCACAGCTTAAAAGTATTACAAAGAGTGGTGCATTTTTGTCAATAAAGAGGATGCAGTCATATTTCCACTTCATCCATGCCATGATGAAGGGAGACGCAGTAGCGCAGTGGAGAGCATGGGCTTGACTTGGGATGGAAAGATTCTGTGTTCAAGTCCATTGCCTTAGCCTGTGCAAAGTGTTCTCAGGCAAAACTCTTCACTTCCACACTGCCTCACTCTACCAGGTGTACAAATGGGTCCCAGCAAAATTGTCAGGGAAACTTGACTGAGAGCAGTGGGAGAACCCGAGTTGGACTAGTGTCCCATCGAGGGGGTTTAGCAATACTCCTATTTGCTTCATGTCACAGAAACCAGGGTTAAACACAGGCCTGATGGGCCTCCAGGCATGACCTCCACGCCTGGTTAGAAATAGTCTTTATTCCGTCTGAGCAGCTGCTCATTTTGAAAACAAGAAGGGCACTTGGTAGAGCTCATACCTCCGCCAAGCCCACATGTAAGTATTATTGGTTCTGGATCCAGGAGAGTATCATCCAGACCAACAACAGCAGTGATTAGTTCCTCTTTTAGGGCAGATTCTATTCAGTGCTGAAATTTTCTGAAAATCTGTTCATTACATAAGGACATACCGAATTGTTCCGAATATAAGACGATTCTGGATATGAGACTACTCCCCTTTCTCAAGTCATATTTTGGAAAAAATAGGGTTTTGATGACAAAATCTTGTTTTAGTCTCTAAAGAATAATAATCATTGCAAAAATTTCTTTGAAAATACTGATAAAACAAACTGAAAGAAAAACCAATATAAAAGATTGCAGGCTGTTGTTTTGCGCCATCTATTGTTGTGAACATGTATTGAGTTTAGACAATAAAACGCGCACACAGGATGACTGTTATTGTTAGAAGCCTAGTCCACGGAAAATACGACGACCCCATTTCTCCGCTGTGACGTGTCTTTAATGGAACGGCGGAGGCGTCAAAGATAAAACAGGGTCACTTGAGCAAAAGGAGAGGAAAGAGTAAACATGCCCGTTGGACGAGAGATGCAAATTTACTGAGATTCCGCAGAGAAGTCACTGTTATGTCAAAGACGCAGATTGCATCGTATGCCTGTTCCGTGGATATGTAAAAAGCGCCGTTGCCATAAACATATCTCCCCAGCGGGCCTCAGTACGAAGTAGATTCCCAGTCCGTCGTGGAAACATATACTGGTGTACGTGCGATTAGGTAGTGATTGTTTTTAAATTTCATTTGATTTCATTTGACACACTCTTTTTACTTGAACAAAAGATTGACCGCGATTCCGTACCATGCTTTCTGTTAACGTTCTGACAAAATGTGGCAGCCCTCCATGCTTAGGGTCGGGCGTGTAAAGTCACCGAACAGGCCTTGTGGTGACGTGTCTTAAATGGAACACTGGAGGCGTCATAAATCAGACCGGGTCACTTGAGCAGAAGAAAACAAAGGAGTAAACAAGCCCGATGGATGAGAGGTTCGAATTCTCTTGGATTCTGCTGAGAAGTCGCTTTGACGTCAAAGAGCCAGAGTGCATCGAATGTTCATTTTGTTGCTATAACAACAGCACCGTTGCTATAAACAACTCTGCCCAGGGAGCCGACGGAAGAATGCTGATTCTCAGTCCGTGTCCAATGCTCATGGAAAGATGTCCAGGAGTACGTGCGATTTGGCAGTGATTTTATTTTTATGAAATTAGATTTTAATTGACTCACTCTTTGTTTAAACAAAAAAAAAAATGACCGCGATTCAGTTGCATGCTTTCTGTTTACGTATTGACAAAATGTGCCTGCCCTCCACTTAGCCGTCGGGCTTGTCTTGTGACCAAACAGGCTCTGCTGTGACGTGACTTAAATGGATCAGCGGAGGTTTCAAATTCTCCGGCAGCTACAGGTCTCAAAAAAGTTGGGACACTTGTAAAAAGGGGCTTTAAAAGCATTGAATTTCTAAGAGAATCAGCTGAAAGAACATTTAGCTAGTAATTCAGTTAACTGTCATCTGCTGCGCAACATGATTACTTATAAAAGGGTTGTCGTTGAGAGGCTGAGTTTCTCAGAAGTAAAGATGGCCAGAAGCTCTCCCACCTGTGAAGGCTTGCATAAAAAAAATGTTGAATACTTTAAAAATACTGCTCCTCGACGTTAAATTGCAAAGGCATTGAAGGTCTCATCATCTTCAGTACATGACATCATCAAAAGATTCAGAGTAACTGGAAAAATCTCTGCCTGTAAGGGACTAGGCCGAGACCTTTACTGGATGCCCTTTATCTTCGGACCCTCAGATGCCACTGCATCACTCACCGGCATGATATCTTGGGATTCTGCAATAATAGAGAAAGAAAAAACATCACTGATTATACCTAGAACTGCCACAAGGTCATTTTGACCTCCATTAGTCCCAGTGCAAAAGAATGTAAATGGACTATATAGGGGCTGACTATGGAGCTAGCCAGATTGGCAGCTCAAAGCACTTGACAGTAGCCTAATACCTCACGTATGCCCATTTATGCAACACATTCATACACTGACGGCTACGCAAGGCAGTCAACTGCATCTTGGTTGACTGCATTTTGTTACTTTTTGAATGGTGTGCAGGCGCATATATAAGCCAGTTGCTGTCATGACGTCAGAATCAATTTGTTCTCCCATTTTGCATATAGAAATTGTGATTGTCACAGAGCTGTTCTTCTATTCATTTAGTTTATTTAGTAAGCTGGTTAGGATACCAGAAAAAGAAATGGATCAGAGGAAATGGATGAATGTAAGTCAGGCTTTGGCAAAGCTTCAGGACATGAGTTCTTGTGAGTCAGATGGAGAAGAAATATCAGGGCTCAGTGATGCTTCTAGGTCTAGTGAATCCGACTCCGATTTTGAAACTGAATGCGATCGTGAGCCACACGGTAAAGGTATCACAGCTGCTGGGCAAACTAAGCCTTTGATGCCAGGAAGGTCACCAAAACTGGATATTTATTCACGTCATAATGCTTAGGTTTCACAGCATAATTTCAAGTCCAAATACTTTGAAACATTTAAAATTAGCCACAATAGCCAACAAATTGAAGCTTTAAAGCTCTGACCTCTATACTATTTAATCAATGAAGAATCTTAGCAAAACACCATTTATTGTCCTCCGAATTCTGAAAGTACTTTGAAATGCTTTCACTGAGGCAACACCTCACAGCTTAAAAGTATTACAAAGAGTGGTGCATTTTTGTCAATAAAGAGGATGCAGTCATATTTCCACGTCATCCATGCCATGATGAAGGGAGACGCAGTAGCGCAGTGGAGAGCATGGGCTTGACTTGGGATGGAAAGATTCTGTGTTCAAGTCCATTGCCTTAGCCTGTGCAAAGTGTTCTCAGGCAAAACTCTTCACTTCCACACTGCCTCACTCTACCAGGTGTACAAATGGGTCCCAGCAAAATTGTCAGGGAAACTTGACTGAGAGCAGTGGGAGAACCCGAGTTGGACTAGTGTCCCATCGAGGGGGTTTAGCAATACTCCTATTTGCTTCATGTCACAGAAACCAGGGTTAAACACAGGCCTGATGGGCCTCCAGGCATGACCTCCACGCCTGGTTAGAAATAGTCTTTATTCCGTCTGAGCAGCTGCTCATTTTGAAAACAAGAAGGGCACTTGGTAGAGCTCATACCTCCGCCAAGCCCACATGTAAGTATTATTGGTTCTGGATCCAGGAGAGTATCATCCAGACCAACAACAGCAGTGATTACTTCCTCTTTTAGGGCAGATTCTATTCAGTGCTGAAATTTTCTGAAAATCTGTTCATTACATAAGGACATACCGAATTGTTCCGAATATAAGACGATTCTGGATATGAGACTACTCCCCTTTCTCAAGTCATATTTTGGAAAAAATAGGGTTTTGATGGCAAAATCTTGTTTTAGTCTCTAAAGAATAATAATCATCGCAAAAATTTCTTTGAAAATACTGATAAAACAAACAGACAGAAAAACCAATATAAAAGATTGCAGGCTGTTGTTTTGCGCCATCTATTGTTGTGAACATGTATTGAGTTTAGACAATAAAACGCGCACACAGGATGACTGTTATTGTTAGAAGCCTAGTCCACGGAAAATACGACGACCCCATTTCTCCGCTGTGACGTGTCTTTAATGGAACGGCGGAGGCGTCAAAGATAAAACAGGGTCACTTGAGCAAAAGGAGAGGAAAGAGTAAACATGCCCGTTGGACGAGAGATGCTAATTTACTGAGATTCCGCAGAGAAGTCACTGTTATGTCAAAGACGCAGATTGCATCGTATGCCTGTTCCGTGGATATGTAAAAAGCGCCGTTGCCATAAACATATCTCCCCAGCGGGCCACAGTACGAAGTAGATTCCCAGTCCGTCGTGGAAACATATACTGGTGTACGTGCGATTAGGTAGTGATTGTTTTTAAATTTCATTTGATTTCATTTGACACACTCTTTTTACTTGAACAAATGATTGACCGCGATTCCGTACCATGCTTTCTGTTAACGTTCTGACAAAATGTGGCAGCCCTCCATGCTTAGGGTCGGGCGTGTAAAGTCACCGAACAGGCCTTGTGGTGACGTGTCTTAAATGGAACACTGGAGGCGTCATAAATCAGACCGGGTCACTTGAGCAGAAGAAAACAAAGGAGTAAACAAGCCCGATGGATGAGAGGTTCGAATTCTCTTGGATTCTGCTGAGAAGTCGCTTTGACGTCAAAGAGCCAGAGTGCATCGAATGTTCAATTTGTTGCTATAACAACAGCACCGTTGCTATAAACAACTCTGCCCAGGGAGCCGACGGAAGAATGCTGATTCTCAGTCCGTGTCCAATGCTCATGGAAAGATGTCCAGGAGTACATGCGATTTGGCAGTGATTTTATTTTTATGAAATTAGATTTTAATTGACTCACTCTTTGTTTAAACAAAAAAAAAAAAATGACCGCGATTCAGTAGCATGCTTTCTGTTTACGTATTGACAAAATGTGCCTGCCCTCCACTTAGCCGTCGGCCTTGTCTTGTGACCAAACAGGCTCTGCTGTGACGTGACTTTAATGGATCAGCGGAGGTTTCAAATTCTCCGGCAGCTACAGGTCTCAAAAAAGTTGGGACACTTGTAAAAAGGGGCTTTAAAAGCATTGAATTTCTAAGAGAATCAGCTGAAAGAACATTTAGCAAGTAATTAAGTTAACTGTCATCTGCTGCGCAACATGATTACTTATAAAAGGGTTGTCATTGAGAGGCTGAGTTTCTCAGAAGTAAAGATGGCCAGAAGCTCTCCCACCTGTGAAGGCTTGCATAAAAAAAATGTTGAATACTTTAAAAACACTGCTCCTCGACGTTAAATTGCAAAGGCATTGAAGGTCTCATCATCTTCAGTACATGACATCATCAAAAGATTCAGAGTAACTGGAAAAATCTCTGCCTGTAAGGGACTAGGCCGAGACCTTTACTGGATGCCCTTTATCTTCGGACCCTCAGATGCCACTGCATCACTCACCGGCATGATTCTTGGGATTCTGCAATAATAGAAACACTGCTCCGCGACGTTAAATTGCAAAGGCATTGAAGGTCTCATCATCTTCAGTACATGACATCATCAAAAGATTCAGAGTAACTGGAAAAATCTCTGCCTGTAAGGGACTAGGCCGAGACCTTTACTGGATGCCCTTTATCTTCGGACCCTCAGATGCCACTGCATCACTCACCGGCATGATTCTTGGGATTCTGCAATAATAGAAACACTGCTCCGCGACGTTAAATTGCAAAGGCATTGAAGGTCTCATCATCTTCAGTACATGACATCATCAAAAGATTCAGAGTAACTGGAAAAATCTCTGCCTGTAAGGGACTAGGCCGAGACCTTTACTGGATGCCCTTTATCTTCGGACCCTCAGATGCCACTGCATCACTCACCGGCATGATTCTTGGGATTCTGCAATAATATAGAAAGAAAAAACATCACTGATTTTACCTAGAACTGCCACAAGGTCATTTTGACCTCCATTAGTCCCAGTGCAAAAGAATGTAAATGGACTATATAGGGGCTGACTATGGAGCTAGTCAGATTGGCAGCTCAAAGCACTTGACAGTAGCCTGATACCTCACGTATGCCCATTTATGCAACACATTCATACACTGACGGCTACGCAAGGCAGTCAACTGCATCTTGGTTGACTGCATTTTGTTACTTTTTGAATGGTGTGCAGGCGCATATATAAGCCAGTTGCTGTCATGACGTCAGAATCAATTTGTTCTCCCATTTTGCAGGTAGAAATTGTGATTGTCACAAAGCTGTTCTTCTATTCATTTAGTTTATTTAGTAAGCTGGTTAGGATACCAGAAAAAGAAATGGATCAGAGGAAATGGATGAATGTAAGTCAGGCTTTGGCAAAGCTTCAGGACATGAGTTCTTGTGAGTCAGATGGAGAAGAAATATCAGGGCTCAGTGATGCGCCTAGGTCTAGTGAATCCGACTCCGATTTTGAAACTGAATGTGATCGTGAGCCACACGGTAAAGGTATCACAGCTGCTGGGCAAACTAAGCCTTTGATGCCAGGAAGGTCACCAAAACTGGATATTTATTCACGTCATAATGCTTAGGTTTCACAGCATAATTTCAAGTCCAAATACTTTAAAACATTCAAAATTAGCCACAATAGCAAACAAATTGAAGCTTTAAAGGTCTGACCTCTATACTATTTAATCAATGAAGAATCTTAGCAAAACACCATTTATTGTCCTCCGAATTCTGAATGTACTTTGAAATGTTTTCACTGAGGCAACACCTCACAGCTTAAAAGTATTACAAAGAGTGGTGCATTTTTGTCAATAAAGAGGATGCAGTCATATTTCCACGTCATCCATGCCATGATGAAGGGAGACGCAGTAGCGCAGTGGAGAGCATGGGCTTGACTTGGGATGGAAAGATTCTGTGTTCAAGTCCTTGCCTTAGCCTGTGCAAAGTGTTCTCAGGCAAAACTCTTCACTTCCACACTGCCTCACTCTACCCAGGTGTACAAATGGGTGTCAGCAAAATTGTCAGGGAAACTTGACTGAGAGCAGTGGGAGAACCCGAGTTGGACTAGTGTCCCATCGAGGGGGTTTAGCAATACTCCTATTTGCTTCATGTCACAGAAACCAGGGTTAAACACAGGCCTGATGGGCCTCCAGGCATGACCTCCACGCCTGGTTAGAAATAGTCTTTATTCCGTCTGAGCAGCTGCTCATTTTGAAAACAAGAAGGGCACTTGGTAGAGCTCATACCTCCGCCAAGCCCACGTGTATGTATTATTGGTTCTGGATCCAGGAGAGTATCATCCAGACCAACAACAGCAGTGATTAGTTCCTCTTTTAGGGCAGATTCTTTTCAGTGCTGAAATTTTCTGAAAATCTGTTCATTACATAAGGACATACCGAATTGTTCCGAATATAAGACGATTCTGGATATGAGACTACTCCCCTTTCTCAAGTCATATTTTGGAAAAAATAGGGTTTTGATGACAAAATCTTGTTTTAGTCTCTAAAGAATAATAATCATCGCAAAAATTTCTTTGAAAATACTGATAAAACAAACTGAAAGAAAAACCAATATAAAAGATTGCAGGCTGTTGTTTTGCGCCATCTATTGTTGTGAAAATGTATTGAGTTTAGACAATAAAACGCGCACACAGGATGACTGTTATTGTGAGAAGCCTAGTCCACGGAAAATACGACGACCCCATTTCTCCGCTGTGACGCATCTTTAATGGAACGGCGGAGGCGTCAAAGATAAAACAGGGTCACTTGAGCAAAAGGAGAGGAAAGAGTAAACATGCCCGTTGGACGAGAGATGCTAATTTACTGAGATTCCGCAGAGAAGTCACTGTTATGTCAAAGACGCAGATTGCATCGTATGCCTGTTCCGTGGATATGTAAAAAGCGCCGTTGCCATAAACATATCTCCCCAGCGGGCCACAGTACGAAGTAGATTCCCAGTCCGTCGTGGAAACATATACTGGTGTACGAGCGATTAGGTAGTGATTGTTTTTAAATTTCATTTGATTTCATTTGACACACTCTTTTTACTTGAACAAAAGATTGACCGCGATTCCGTACCATGCTTTCTGTTAACGTTCTGACAAAATGTGGCAGCCCTCCATGCTTAGGGTCGGGCGTGTAAAGTCACCGAACAGGCCTTGTGGTGACGTGTCTTAAATGGAACACTGGAGGCGTCATAAATCAGACCGGGTCACTTGAGCAGAAGAAAACAAAGGAGTAAACAAGCCCGATGGATGAGAGGTTCGAATTCTCTTGGATTCTGCTGAGAAGTCGCTTTGACGTCAAAGAGCCAGAGTGCATCGAATGTTCATTTTGTTGCTATAACAACAGCACCGTTGCTATAAACAACTCTGCCCAGGGAGCCGACGGAAGAATGCTGATTCTCAGTCCGTGTCCAATGCTCATGGAAAGGTGTCCAGGAGTACGTGCGATTTGGCAGTGATTTTATTTTTATGAAATTAGATTTTAATTGACTCACTCTTTGTTTAAACAAAAAAAAAAAATGACCGCGATTCAGTAGCATGCTTTCTGTTTACGTATTGACAAAATGTGCCTGCCCTCCACTTAGCCGTCGGGCTTGTCTTGTGACCAAACAGGCTCTGCTGTGACGTGACTTAAATGGATCAGCGGAGGTTTCAAATTCTCCGGCAGCTACAGGTCTCAAAAAAGTTGGGACACTTGTAAAAAGGGGCTTTAAAAGCATTGAATTTCTAAGAGAATCAGCTGAAAGAACATTTAGCTAGTAATTAAGTTAACTGTCATCTGCTGCGCAACATGATTACTTATAAAAGGGTTGTCATTGAGAGGCTGAGTTTCTCAGAAGTAAAGATGGCCAGAAGCTCTCCCACCTGTGAAGGCTTGCATAAAAAAAAATGTTGAATACTTTAAAAACACTGCTCCTCGATGTTAAATTGCAAAGGCATTGAAGGTCTCATCATCTTCAGTACATGACATCATCAAAAGATTCAGAGTAACTGGAAAAATCTCTGCCTGTAAGGGACTAGGCCGAGACCTTTACTGGATGCCCTTTATCTTCGGACCCTCAGATGCCACTGCATCACTCACCGGCATGATTCTTGGGATTCTGCAATAATAGAGAAAGAAAAAACATCACTGATTATACCTAGAACTGCCACAAGGTCATTTTGACCTCCATTAGTCCCAGTGCAAAAGAATGTAAATGGACTATATAGGGGCTGACTATGGAGCTAGTCAGATTGGCAGCTCAAAGCACTTGACAGTAGCCTAATACCTCACGTATGCCCATTTATGCAACACATTCATACACTGACGGCTACGCAAGGCAGTCAACTGCATCTTGGTTGACTGCATTTTGTTACTTTTTGAATGGTGTGCAGGCGCATATATAAGCCAGTTGCTGTCATGACGTCAGAATCAATTTGTTCTCCCATTTTGCAGGTAGAAATTGTGATTGTCACAGAGCTGTTCCTCTATTCATTTAGTTTATTTAGTAAGCTGGTTAGGATACCAGAAAAAGAATTGGATCAGAGGAAATGGATGAATGTAAGGCAGGCTTTGGCAAAGCTTCATGACATGAGTTCTTGTGAGTCAGATGGAGAAGAAATATCAGGGCTCAGTGATGCTTCTAGGTCAAGTGAATCCGACTCCGATTTTGAAACTGAATGCGATCGTGAGCCACACGGTAAAGGTATCACAGCTGCTGGGCAAACTAAGCCTTTGATGCCAGGAAGGTCACCAAAACTGGATATTTATTCACATCATAATGCTTAGGTTTCGCAGCATAATTTCAAGTCCAAATACTTTGAAACATTTAAAATTAGCCACAATAGCCAACAAATTGAAGCTTTAAAGCTCTGACCTCTATACTATTTAATCAATGAAGAATCTTAGCAAAACACCATTTATTGTCCTCCGAATTCTGAAAGTACTTTGAAATGCTTTCACTGAGGCAACACCTCACAGCTTAAAAGTATTACAAAGAGTGGTGCATTTTTGTCAATAAAGAGGATGCAGTCATATTTCCACGTCATCCATGCCATGATGAAGGGAGACGCAGTAGCGCAGTGGAGAGCATGGGCTTGACTTGGGATGGAAAGATTCTGTGTTCAAGTCCTTGCCTTAGCCTGTGCAAAGTGTTCTCAGGCAAAACTCTTCACTTCCACACTGCCTCACTCTACTCATGTGTACAAATGTGTCCCAGCAAAATTGTCAGGGAAACTTGACTGAAAGCAGTGGGAGAACCCGAGTTGGACTAGTGTCCCATCGAGGGGGTTTAGCAATACTCCTATTTGCTTCATGTCACAGAAACCAGGGTTAAACACAGGCCTGATGAGCCTCCAGGCATGACCTCCACGCCTGGTTAGAAATAGTCTTTATTCCGTCTGAGCAGCTGCTCATTTTGAAAACAAGAAGGGCACTTGGTAGAGCTCATACCTCCGCCAAGCCCACATGTAAGTATTATTGGTTCTGGATCCAGGAGAGTATCATCCAGACCAACAACAGCAGTGATTAGTTCCTCTTTTAGGGCAGATTCTATTCAGTGCTGAAATTTTCTGAAAATCTGTTCATTACATAAGGACATACCGAATTGTTCCGAATATAAGACGATTCTGGATATGAGACTACTCCCCTTTCTCAAGTCATATTTTGGAAAAAATAGGGTTTTGATGGCAAAATCTTGTTTTAGTCTCTAAAGAATAATAATCATCGCAAAAATTTCTTTGAAAATACTGATAAAACAAACTGAAAGAAAAACCAATATAAAAGATTGCAGGCTGTTGTTTTGCGCCATCTATTGTTGTGAACATGTATTGAGTTTAGACAATAAAACGCGCACACAGGATGACTGTTATTGTTAGAAGCCTAGTCCACGGAAAATACGACGACCCCATTTCTCCGCTGTGACGTGTCTTTAATGGAACGGCGGAGGCGTCAAAGATAAAACAGGGTCACTTGAGCAAAAGGAGAGGAAAGAGTAAACATGCCCGTTGGACGAGAGATGCTAATTTACTGAGATTCCGCAGAGAAGTCACTGTTATGTCAAAGACGCAGATTGCATCGTATGCCTGTTCCGTGGATATGTAAAAAGCGCCGTTGCCATAAACATATCTCCCCAGCGGGCCACAGTACGAAGTAGATTCCCAGTCCGTCGTGGAAACATATACTGGTGTACGTGCGATTAGGTAGTGATTGTTTTTAAATTTCATTTGATTTCATTTGACACACTCTTTTTACTTGAACAAAAGATTGACCGCGATTCCGTACCATGCTTTCTGTTAACGTTCTGACAAAATGTGGCAGCCCTCCATGCTTAGGGTCGGGCGTGTAAAGTCACCGAACAGGCCTTGTGGTGACGTGTCTTAAATGGAACACTGGAGGCGTCATAAATCAGACCGGGTCACTTGAGCAGAAGAAAACAAAGGAGTAAACAAGCCCGATGGATGAGAGGTTCGAATTCTCTTGAATTCTGCTGAGAAGTCGCTTTGACGTCAAAGAGCCAGAGTGCATCGAATGTTCATTTTGTTACTATAACAACAGTACCGCTGCTATAAACAACTCTGCCCAGGGAGCCGACGGAAGAATGCTGATTCTCAGTCCGTGTCCAATGCTCATGGAAAGATGTCCAGGAGTACGTGCGATTTGGCAGTGATTTTATTTTTATGAAATTAGATTTTAATTGACTCACTCTTTGTTTAAACAACAAAAAAAAAATGACCGCGATTCAGTAGCATGCTTTCTGTTTACGTATTGACAAAATGTGCCTGCCCTCCACTTAGCCGTCGGGCTTGTCTTGTGACCAAACAGGCTCTGCTGTGACGTGACTTAAATGGATCAGCGGAGGTTTCAAATTCTCCGGCAGCTACAGGTCTCAAAAAAGTTGGGACACTTGTAAAAAGGGGCTTTAAAAGCATTGAATTTCTAAGAGAATCAGCTGAAAGAACATTTAGCTAGTAATTAAGTTAACCGTCATCTGCTGCGCAACATGATTACTTATAAAAGGGTTGTCATTGAGAGGCTGAGTTTCTCAGAAGTAAAGATGGCCAGAAGCTCTCCCACCTGTGAAGGCTTGCATAAAAAAAAATGTTGAATACCTTAAAAACACTGCTCCTCGACGTTAAATTGCAAAGGCATTGAAGGTCTCATCATCTTCAGTACATGACATCATCAAAAGATTCAGAGTAACTGGAAAAATCTCTGCCTGTAAGGGACTAGGCCGAGACCTTTACTGGATGCCCTTTATCTTCGGACCCTCAGATGCCACTGCATCACTCACCGGCATGATTCTTGGGATTCTGCAATAATAGAGAAAGAAAAAACATCACTGATTACACCTAGAACTGCCACAAGGTCATTTTGACCTCCATTAGTCCCAGTGCAAAAGAATGTAAATGGACTATATAGGGGCTGACTATGGAGCTAGTCAGATTGGCAGCTCAAAGCACTTGACAGTAGCCTAATACCTCACGTATGCCCATTTATGCAACACATTCATACACTGACGGCTACGCAAGGCAGTCAACTGCATCTTGGTTGACTGCATTTTGTTACTTTTTGAATGGTGTGCAGGCACATATATAAGCCAGTTGCTGTCATGACGTCAGAATCAATTTGTTCTCCCATTTTGCAGGTAGAAATTGTGATTGTCACAGAGCTGTTCTTCTATTCATTTAGTTTATTTAGTAAGCTGGTTAGGATACCAGAAAAAGAAATGGATCAGAGGAAATGGATGAATGTAAGTCAGGCTTTGGCAAAGCTTCAGGACACGAGTTCTTGTGAGTCAGATGGAGAAGAAATATCAGGGCTCAGTGATGCTTCTAGGTCTAGTGAATCCGACTCCGATTTTGAAACTGAATGCGATCGTGAGCCACACGGTAAAGGTATCACAGCTGCTGGGCAAACTAAGCCTTTGATGCCAGGAAGGTCACCAAAACTGGATATTTATTCACGTCATAATGCTTAGGTTTCACAGCATAATTTCAAGTCCAAATACTTTGAAACATTTAAAATTAGCCACAATAGCAAACAAATTGAAGCTTTAAAGCTCTGACCTCTATACTATTTAATCAATGAAGAATCTTAGCAAAACACCATTTATTGTCCTCCGAATTCTGAAAGTACTTTGAAATGCTTTCACTGAGGCAACACCTCACAGCTTAAAAGTATTACAAAGAGTGGTGCATTTTTGTCAATAAAGAGGATGCAGTCATATTTCCACGTCATCCATGCCATGATGAAGGGAGACGCAGTAGCGCAGTGGAGAGCATGGGCTTGACTTGGGATGGAAAGATTCTGTGTTCAAGTCCTTGCCTTAGCCTGTGCAAAGTGTTCTCAGGCAAAACTCTTCACTTCCACACTGCCTCACTCTACCCAGGTGTACAAATGGGTCCCAGCAAAATTGTCAGGGAAACTTGACTGAGAGCAGTGGGAGAACCCGAGTTGGACTAGTGTCCCATCGAGGGGGTTTAGCAATACTCCTATTTGCTTCATGTCACAGAAACCAGGGTTAAACACAGGCCTGATGGGCCTCCGGGCATGACCTCCACGCCTGGTTAGAAATAGTCTTTATTCCGTCTGAGCAGCTGCTCATTTTGAAAACAAGAAGGGCACTTGGTAGAGCTCATACCTCCGCCAAGCCCACTGGTAAGTATTATTGGTTCTGGATCCAGGAGAGGATCATCCAGACCAACAACAGCAGTGATTAGTTCCTCTTTTAGGGCAGATTCTATTCAGTGCTGAAATTTTCTGAAAATCTGTTCATTACATAAGGACATACCGAATTGTTCCGAATATAAGACGATTCTGGATATGAGACTACTCCCCTTTCTCAAGTCATATTTTGGAAAAAATAGGGTTTTGATGACAAAATCTTGTTTTAGTCTCTAAAGAATAATAATCATCGCAAAAATTTCTTTGAAAATACTGATAAAACAAACTGAAAGAAAAACCAATATAAAAGATTGCAGGCTGTTGTTTTGCGCCATCTATTGTTGTGAACATGTATTGAGTTTAGACTATAAAACGCGCACACAGGATGACTGTTATTGTTAGAAGCCTAGTCCACGGAAAATACGACGACCCCATTTCTCCGCTGTGACGTGTCTTTAATGGAACGGCGGAGGCGTCAAAGATAAAACAGGGTCACTTGAGCAAAAGGAGAGGAAAGAGTAAACATGCCCGTTGGACGAGAGATGCTAATTTACTGAGATTCCGCAGAGAAGTCACTGTTATGTCAAAGACGCCGTTTGCATCGTATGCCTGTTCCGTGGATATGTAAAAAGCGCCGTTGCCATAAACATATCTCCCCAGCGGGCCACAGTACGAAGTAGATTCCCAGTCCGTCGTGGAAACATATACTGGTGTACGTGCGATTAGGTAGTGATTGTTTTTAAATTTCATTTGATTTCATTTGACACACTCTTTTTACTTGAACAAAAGATTGACCGCGATTCCGTACCATGCTTTCTGTTAACGTTCTGACAAAATGTGGCAGCCCTCCATGCTTAGGGTCGGGCGTGTAAAGTCACCGAACAGGCCTTGTGGTGACGTGTCTTAAATGGAACACTGGAGGCGTCATAAATCAGACCGGGTCACTTGAGCAGAAGAAAACAAAGGAGTAAACAAGCCCGATGGATGAGAGGTTCGAATTCTCTGGGATTCTGCTGAGAAGTCGCTTTGACGTCAAAGAGCCAGAGTGCATCGGATGTTCATTTTGTTGCTATAACAACAGCACCGTTGCTATAAACAACTCTGCCCAGGGAGCCGACGGAAGAATGCTGATTCTCAGTCCGTGTCCAATGCTCATGGAAAGATGTCCAGGAGTACGTGCGATTTGGCAGTGATTTTATTTTGATGAAATTAGATTTTAATTGACTCACTCTTTGTTTAAACAAAAAAATAAAAAATGACCGCGATTCAGTAGCATGCTTTCTGTTTACGTATTGACAAAATATGCCTGCCCTCCACTAAGCCGTCGGGCTTGTCTTGTGACCAAACAGGCTCTGCTGTGACGTGACTTAAATGGATCAGCGGAGGTTTCAAATTCTCCGGCAGCTACAGGTCTCAAAAAAGTTGGGACACTTGTAAAAAGGGGCTTTAAAAGCATTGAATTTCTAAGAGAATCAGCTGAAAGAACATTTAGCTAGTAATTAAGTTAACTGTCATCTGCTGCGCAACATGATTACTTATAAAAGGGTTGTCATTGAGAGGCTGAGTTTCTCAGAAGTAAAGATGGCCAGAAGCTCTCCCACCTGTGAAGGCTTGCATAAAAAAAAATGTTGAATGCTTTAAAAACACTGCTCCTCGACGTTAAATTGCAAAGGCATTGAAGGTCTCATCATCTTCAGTACATGACATCATCAAAAGATTCAGAGTAACTGGAAAAATCTCTGCCTGTAAGGGACTAGGCCGAGACCTTTACTGGATGCCCTTTATCTTCGGACCCTCAGATGCCACTGCATCACTCACCGGCATGATTCTTGGGATTCTGCAATAATAGAGAAAGAAAAACCATCACTGATTATACCTAGAACTGCCTCAAGGTCATTTTGACCTCCATTAGTCCCAGTGCAAAAGAATGTAAATGGACTATATAGGGGCTGACTATGGAGCTAGTCAGATTGGCAGCTCAAAGCACTTGAAAGTAGCCTAATACCTCACGTATGCCCATTTATGCAACACATTCATACACTGACGGCTACGCAAGGCAGTCAACTGCATCTTGGTTGACTGCATTTTGTTACTTTTTGAATGGTGTGCAGGCGCATATATAAGCCAGTTGCTGTCATGACGTCAGAATCAATTTGTTCTCCCATTTTGCAGGTAGAAATTGTGATTGTCACAGAGCTGTTCTTCTATTCATTTAGTTTATTTAGTAAGCTGGTTAGGATACCAGAAAAAGAAATGGATCAGAGGAAATGGATGAATGTAAGTCAGGCTTTGGCAAAGCTTCAGGACATGAGTTCTTGTGAGTCAGATGGAGAAGAAATATCAGGGCTCAGTGATGCTTCTAGGTCTAGTGAATCCGACTCCGATTTTGAAACTGAATGCGATCGTGAGCCACACGGTAAAGGTATCACAGCTGCTGGGCAAACTAAGCCTTTGATGCCAGGAAGGTCACCAAAACTGGATATTTATTCACGTCATAATGCTTAGGTTTCACAGCATAATTTCAAGTCCAAATACTTTGAAACATTTAAAATTAGCCACAATAGCCAACAAATTGAAGCTTTAAAGCTCTGACCTCTATACTATTTAATCAATGAAGAATCTTAGCAAAACACCATTTATTGTCCTCCGAATTCTGAAAGTACTTTGAAATGCTTTCACTGAGGCAACACCTCACAGCTTAAAAGTATTACAAAGAGTGGTGCATTTTTGTCAATAAAGAGGATGCAGTCATATTTCCACGTCATCCATGCCATGATGAAGGGAGACGCAGTAGCGCAGTGGAGAGCATGGGCTTGACTTGGGATGGAAAGATTCTGTGTTCAAGTCCTTGCCTTAGCCTGTGCAAAGTGTTCTCAGGCAAAACTCTTCACTTCCACACTGCCTCACTCTACCCAGGTGTACAAATGGGTCCCAGCAAAATTTTCAGGGAAACTTGACTGAGAGCAGTGGGAGAACCCGAGTTGGACTAGTGTCCCATCGAGGGGGTTTAGCAATACTCCTATTTGCTTCATGTCACAGAAACCAGGGTTAAACACAGGCCTGATGGGCCTCCAGGCATGACCTCCACGCCTGGTTAGAAATAGTCTTTATTCCGTCTGAGCAGCTGCTCATTTTGAAAACAAGAAGGGCACTTGGTAGAGCTCATACCTCCGCCAAGCCCACTGGTAAGTATTATTGGTTCTGGATCCAGGAGAGGATCATCCAGACCAACAACAGCAGTGATTAGTTCCTCTTTTAGGGCAGATTCTATTCAGTGCTGAAATTTTCTGAAAATCTGTTCATTACATAAGGACATACCGAATTGTTCCGAATATAAGACGATTCTGGATATGAGACTACTCCCCTTTCTCAAGTCATATTTTGGAAAAAAAAGGATTTTGATGACAAAATCTTGTTTTAGTCTCTAAAGAATAATAATCATCGCAAAAATTTCTTTGAAAATACTGATAAAACAAACTGAAAGAAAAACCAATATAAAAGATTGCAGGCTGTTGTTTTGCGCCATCTATTGTTGTGAACATGTATTGAGTTTAGACTATAAAACGCGCACACAGGATGACTGTTATTGTTAGAAGCCTAGTCCACGGAAAATACGACGACCCCATTTCTCGGCTGTGACGTGTCTTTAATGGAACGGCGGAGGCGTCAAAGATAAAACAGGGTCACTTGAGCAAAAGGAGAGGAAAGAGTAAACATGCCCGTTGGACGAGAGATGCTAATTTACTGAGATTCCGCAGAGAAGTCACTGTTATGTCAAAGACGCCGTTTGCATCGTATGCCTGTTCCGTGGATATGTAAAAAGCGCCGTTGCCATAAACATATCTCCCCAGCGGGCCACAGTACGAAGTAGATTCCCAGTCCGTCGTGGAAACATATACTGGTGTACGAGCGATTAGGTAGTGATTGTTTTTAAATTTCATTTGATTTCATTTGACACACTCTTTTTACTTGAACAAAAGATTGACCGCGATTCCGTACCATGCTTTCTGTTAACGTTCTGACAAAATGTGGCAGCCCTCCATGCTTAGGGTCGGGCGTGTAAAGTCACCGAACAGGCCTTGTGGTGACGTGTCTTAAATGGAACACTGGAGGCGTCATAAATCAGACCGGGTCACTTGAGCAGAAGAAAACAAAGGAGTAAACAAGCCCGATGGATGAGAGGTTCGAATTCTCTGGGATTCTGCTGAGAAGTCGCTTTGACGTCAAAGAGCCAGAGTGCATCGAATGTTCATTTTGTTGCTATAACAACAGCACCGTTGCTATAAACAACTCTGCCCAGGGAGCCGACGGAAGAATGCTGATTCTCAGTCCGTGTCCAATGCTCATGGAAAGATGTCCAGGAGTACGTGCGATTTGGCAGTGATTTTATTTTTATGAAATTAGATTTTAATTGACTTACTCTTTGTTTAAACAAAAAAAAAAAATGACCGCGATTCAGTAGCATGCTTTCTGTTTACGTATTGACAAAATATGCCTGCCCTCCACTAAGCCGTCGGGCTTGTCTTGTGACCAAACAGGCTCTGCTGTGACGTGACTTAAATGGATCAGCGGAGGTTTCAAATTCTCCGGCAGCTACAGGTCTCAAAAAAGTTGGGACACTTGTAAAAAGGGGCTTTAAAAGCATTGAATTTCTAAGAGAATCAGCTGAAAGAACATTTAGCTAGTAATTAAGTTAACTGTCATCTGCTGCGCAACATGATTACTTATAAAAGGGTTGTCATTGAGAGGCTGAGTTTCTCAGAAGTAAAGATGGCCAGAAGCTCTCCCACCTGTGAAGGCTTGCATAAAAAAAAATGTTGAATGCTTTAAAAACACTGCTCCTCGACGTTAAATTGCAAAGTCATTGAAGGTCTCATCATCTTCAGTACATGACATCATCAAAAGATTCAGAGTAACTGGAAAAATCTCTGCCTGTAAGGGACTAGGCCGAGACCTTTACTGGATGCCCTTTATCTTCGGACCCTCAGATGCCACTGCATCACTCACCGGCATGATTCTTGGGATTCTGCAATAATAGAGAAAGAAAAAACATCACTGATTATACCTAGAACTGCCACAAGGTCATTTTGACCTCCATTAGTCCCAGTGCAAAAGAATGTAAATGGACTATATAGGGGCTGACTATGGAGCTAGTCAGATTGGCAGCTCAAAGCACTTGACAGTAGCCTAATACCTCACGTATGCCCATTTATGCAACACATTCATACACTGACGGCTACGCAAGGCAGTCAACTGCATCTTGGTTGACTGCATTTTGTTACTTTTTGAATGGTGTGCAGGCGCATATATAAGCCAGTTGCTGTCATGACGTCAGAATCAATTTGTTCTCCCATTTTGCAGGTAGAAATTGTGATTGTCACAGAGCTGTTCTTCTATTCATTTAGTTTATTTAGTAAGCTGGTTAGGATACCAGAAAAAGAAATGGATCAGAGGAAATGGATGAATGTAAGTCAGGCTTTGGCAAAGCTTCAGGACATGAGTTCTTGTGAGTCAGATGGAGAAGAAATATCAGGGCTCAGTGATGCTTCTAGGTCTAGTGAATCCGACTCCGATTTTGAAACTGAATGCGATCGTGAGCCACACGGTAAAGGTATCACAGCTGCTGGGCAAACTAAGCCTTTGATGCCAGGAAGGTCACCAAAACTGGATATTTATTCACGTCATAATGCTTAGGTTTCACAGCATAATTTCAAGTCCAAATACTTTGAAACATTTAAAATTAGCCACAATAGCCAACAAATTGAAGCTTTAAAGCTCTGACCTCTATACTATTTAATCAATGAAGAATCTTAGCAAAACACCATTTATTGTCCTCCGAATTCTGAAAGTACTTTGAAATGCTTTCACTGAGGCAACACCTCACAGCTTAAAAGTATTACAAAGAGTGGTGCATTTTTGTCAATAAAGAGGATGCAGTCATATTTCCACGTCATCCATGCCATGATGAAGGGAGACGCAGTAGCGCAGTGGAGAGCATGGGCTTGACTTGGGATGGAAAGATTCTGTGTTCAAGTCCTTGCCTTAGCCTGTGCAAAGTGTTCTCAGGCAAAACTCTTCACTTCCACACTGCCTCACTCTACCCAGGTGTACAAGTGGGTCCCAGCAAAATTTTCAGGGAAACTTGACTGAGAGCAGTGGGAGAACCCGAGTTGGACTAGTGTCCCATCGAGGGGGTTTAGCAATACTCCTATTTGCTTCATGTCACAGAAACCAGGGTTATACACAGGCCTGATGGGCCTCCAGGCATGACCTCCACGCCTGGTTAGAAATAGTCTTTATTCCGTCTGAGCAGCTGCTCATTTTGAAAACAAGAAGGGCACTTGGTAAAGCTCATACCTCCGCCAAGCCCACTGGTAAGTATTATTGGTTCTGGATCCAGGAGAGGATCATCCAGACCAACAACAGCAGTGATTAGTTCCTCTTTTAGGGCAGATTCTATTCAGTGCTGAAATTTTCTGAAAATCTGTTCATTACATAAGGACATACCGAATTGTTCCGAATATAAGACGATTCTGGATATGAGACTACTCCCCTTTCTCAAGTCATATTTTGGGAAAAAAAAGGATTTTGATGACAAAATCTTGTTTTAGTCTCTAAAGAATAATAATCATCGCAAAAATTTCTTTGAAAATACTGATAAAACAAACTGAAAGAAAAACCAATATAAAAGATTGCAGGCTGTTGCTTTGCGCCATCTATTGTTGTGAACATGTATTGAGTTTAGACTATAAAACGCGCACACAGGATGACTGTTATTGTTAGAAGCCTAGTCCACGGAAAATACGACGACCCCATTTCTCCGCTGTGACGTGTCTTTAATGGAACGGCGGAGGCGTCAAAGATAAAACAGGGTCACTTGAGCAAAAGGAGAGGAAAGAGTAAAACATGCCCGTTGGACGAGAGATGCTAATTTACTGAGATTCCGCAGAGAAGTCACTGTTATGTCAAAGACGCAGATTGCATCGTATGCCTGTTCCGTGGATATGTAAAAAGCGCCGTTGCCATAAACATATCTCCCCAGCGGGCCACAGTACGAAGTAGATTCCCAGTCCGTCGTGGAAACATATACTGGTGTACGTGCGATTAGGTAGTGATTGTTTTTAAATTTCATTTGATTTCATTTGACACACTCTTTTTACTTGAACAAAAGATTGACCGCGATTCCGTACCATGCTTTCTGTTAACGTTCTGACAAAATGTGGCAGCCCTCCATGCTTAGGGTCGGGCGTGTAAAGTCACCGAACAGGCCTTGTGGTGACGTGTCTTAAATGGAACACTGGAGGCGTCATAAATCAGACCGGGTCACTTGAGCAGAAGAAAACAAAGGAGTAAACAAGCCCGATGGATGAGAGGTTCGAATTCTCTGGGATTCTGCTGAGAAGTCGCTTTGACGTCAAAGAGCCAGAGTGCATCGAATGTTCATTTTGTTGCTATAACAACAGCACCGCTGCTATAAACAACTCTGCCCAGGGAGCCGACGGAAGAATGCTGATTCTCAGTCCGTGTCCAATGCTCATGGAAAGATGTCCAGGAGTACGTGCGATTTGGCAGTGATTTTATTTTTATGAAATTAGATTTTAATTGACTCACTCTTTGTTTAAACAAAAAAAAAAAAAAAATGACCGCGATTCAGTAGCATGCTTTCTGTTTACGTATTGACAAAATGTGCCTGCCCTCCACTTAGCCGTCGGGCTTGTCTTGTGACCAAACAGGCTCTGCTGTGACGTGACTTAAATGGATCAGCGGAGGTTTCAAATTCTCCGGCAGCTACAGGTCTCAAAAAAGTTGGGACACTTGTAAAAAGGGGCTTTAAAAGCATTGAATTTCTAAGAGAATCAGCTGAAAGAACATTTAGCTAGTAATTAAGTTAACTGTCATCTGCTGCGCAACATGATTACTTATAAAAGGGTTGTCATTGAGAGGCTGAGTTTCTCAGAAGTAAAGATGGCCAGAAGCTCTCCCACCTGTGAAGGCTTGCATAAAAAAAATGTTGAATACTTTAAAAACACTGCTCCTCGACATTAAATTGCAAAGGCATTGAAGGTCTCATCATCTTCAGTACATGACATCATCAAAAGATTCAGAGTAACTGGAAAAATCTCTGCCTGTAAGGGACTAGGCCGAGACCTTTACTGGATGCCCTTTATCTTCGGACCCTCAGATGCCACTGCATCACTCACCGGCATGATTCTTGGGATTCTGCAATAATAGAGAAAGAAAAAACATCACTGATTATACCTAGAACTGCCACAAGGTCATTTTGACCTCCATTAGTCCCAGTGCAAAAGAATGTAAATGGACTATATAGGGGCTGACTATGGAGCTAGTCAGATTGGCAGCTCAAAGCACTTGACAGTAGCCTAATACCTCACGTATGCCCATTTATGCAACACATTCATACACTGACGGCTACGCAAGGCAGTCAACTGCATCTTGGTTGACTGCATTTTGTTACTTTTTGAATGGTGTGCAGGCGCATATATAAGCCAGTTGCTGTCATGACGTCAGAATCAATTTGTTCTCCCATTTTGCAGGTAGAAATTGTGATTGTCACAGAGCTGTTCTTCTATTCATTTAGTTTATTTAGTAAGCTGGTTAGGATACCAGAAAAAGAAATGGATCAGAGGAAATGGATGAATGTAAGTCAGGCTTTGGCAAAGCTTCAGGACATGAGTTCTTGTGAGTCAGATGGAGAAGAAATATCAGGGCTCAGTGATGCTTCTAGGTCTAGTGAATCCGACTCCGATTTTGAAACTGAATGCGATCGTGAGCCACACGGTAAAGGTATCACAGCTGCTGGGCAAACTAAGCCTTTGATGCCAGGAAGGTCACCAAAACTGGATATTTATTCACGTCATAATGCTTAGGTTTCACAGCATAATTTCAAGTCCAAATACTTTGAAACATTTAAAATTAGCCACAATAGCCAAAAAATTGAAGCTTTAAAGCTCTGACCTCTATACTATTTAATCAATGAAGAATCTTAGCAAAACACCATTTATTGTCCTCCGAATTCTGAATGTACTTTGAAATGCTTTCACTGAGACAACACCTCACAGCTTAAAAGTATTACAAAGAGTGGTGCATTTTTGTCAATAAAGAGGATGCAGTCATATTTCCACGTCATCCATGCCATGATGAAGGGAGACGCAGTAGCGCAGTGGAGAGCATGGGCTTGACTTGGGATGGAGAGATTCTGTGTTCAAGTCCTTGCCTTAGCCTGTGCAAAGTGTTCTCAGGCAAAACTCTTCACTTCCACACTGCCTCACTCTACCCAGGTGTACAAGTGGGTCCCAGCAAAATTGTCAGGGAAACTTGACTGAGAGCAGTGGGAGAACCCGAGTTGGACTAGTGTCCCATCGAGGGGGTTTAGCAATACTCCTATTTGCTTCATGTCACAGAAACCAGGGTTAAACACAGGCCTGATGGGCCTCCAGGCATGGCCTCCACGCCTGGTTAGAAATAGTCTTTATTCCGTCTGAGCAGCTGCTCATTTTGAAAACAAGAAGGGCACTTGGTAGAGCTCATACCTCCGCCAAGCCCACATGTAAGTATTATTGGTTCTGGATCCAGGAGAGTATCATCCAGACCAACAACAGCAGTGATTAGTTCCTCTTTTAGGGCAGATTCTATTCAGTGCTGAAATTTTCTGAAAATCTGTTCATTACATAAGGACATACCGAATTGTTCCGAATATAAGACGATTCTGGATATGAGACTACTCCCCTTTCTCAAGTCATATTTTGGAAAAAATAGGGTTTTGATGACAAAATCTTCTTTTAGTCTCTAAAGAATAATAATCATCGCAAAAATTTCTTTGAAAATACTGATAAAACAAACTGAAAGAAAAACCAATATAAAAGATTGCAGGCTGTTGTTTTGCGCCATCTATTGTTGTGAACATGTATTGAGTTTAGACTATAAAACGCGCACGCAGGATGACTGTTATTGTTAGAAGCCTAGTCCACGGAAAATACGACGACCCCATTTCTCCGCTGTGACGTGTCTTTAATGGAACGGCGGAGGCGTCAAAGATAAAACAGGGTCACTTGAGCAAAAGGAGAGGAAAGAGTAAACATGCCCGTTGGACGAGAGATGCTAATTTACTGAGATTCCGCAGAGAAGTCACTGTTATGTCAAAGACGCAGATTGCATCGTATGCCTGTTCCGTGGATATGTAAAAAGCGCCGTTGCCATAAACATATCTCCCCAGCGGGCCACAGTACGAAGTAGATTCCCAGTCCGTCGTGGAAACATATACTGGTGTACGTGCGATTAGGTAGTGATTGTTTTTAAATTTCATTTGATTTCATTTGACACACTCTTTTTACTTGAACAAAAGATTGACCGCGATTCCGTACCATGCTTTCTGTTAACGTTCTGACAAAATGTGGCAGCCCTCCATGCTTAGGGTCGGGCTTGTAAAGTCACCGAACAGGCCTTGTGGTGACGTGTCTTAACTGGAACACTGGAGGCGTCATAAATCAGACCGGGTCACTTGAGCAGAAGAAAACAAAGGAGTAAACAAGCCCGATGGATGAGAGGTTCGAATTCTCTTGGATTCTGCTGAGAAGTCGCTTTGACGTCAAAGAGCCAGAGTGCATCGAATGTTCATTTTGTTGCTATAACAACAGCACCGTTGCTATTAACAACTCTGCCCAGGGAGCCGACGGAAGAATGCTGATTCTCAGTCCGTGTCCAATGCTCATGGAAAGATGTCCAGGAGTACGTGCGATTTGGCAGTGATTTTATTTTTATGAAATTAGATTTTAATTGACTCACTCTTTGTTTAAACAGAAAAAAAAAATGACCGCGATTCAGTAGCATGCTTTCTGTTTACGTATTGACAAAATGTGCCTGCCCTCCACTTAGCCGTCGGGCTTGTCTTGTGACCAAACAGGCTCTGCTGTGCTGTGACGTGACTTAAATGGATCAGCGGAGGTTTCAAATTCTCCGGCAGCTACAGGTCTCAAAAAAGTTGGGACACTTGTAAAAAGGGGCTTTAAAAGCATTGAATTTCTAAGAGAATCAGCTGAAAGAACATTTAGCTAGTAATTAAGTTAACTGTCATCTGCTGCGCAACATGATTACTTATAAAAGGGTTGTCATTGAGAGGCTGAGTTTCTCAGAAGTAAAGATGGCCAGAAGCTCTCCCACCTGTGAAGGCTTGCATAAAAAAAATGTTGAATACTTTAAAAACACTGCTCCTCGACATTAAATTGCAAAGGCATTGAAGGTCTCATCATCTTCAGTACATGACATCATCAAAAGATTCAGAGTAACTGGAAAAATCTCTGCCTGTAAGGGACTAGGCCGAGACCTTTACTGGATGCCCTTTATCTTCGGACCCTCAGATGCCACTGCATCACTCACCGGCATGATTCTTGGGATTCTGCAATAATAGAGAAAGAAAAAACATCACTGATTATACCTAGAACTGCCACAAGGTCATTTTGACCTCCATTAGTCCCAGTGCAAAAGAATGTAAATGGACTATATAGGGGCTGACTATGGAGCTAGTCAGATTGGCAGCTCAAAGCACTTGACAGTAGCCTAATACCTCACGTATGCCCATTTATGCAACACATTCATACACTGACGGCTACGCAAGGCAGTCAACTGCATCTTGGTTGACTGCATTTTGTTACTTTTTGAATGGTGTGCAGGCGCATATATAAGCCAGTTGCTGTCATGACGTCAGAATCAATTTGTTCTCCCATTTTGCAGGTAGAAATTGTGATTGTCACAGAGCTGTTCTTCTATTCATTTAGTTTATTTAGTAAGCTGGTTAGGATACCAGAAAAAGAAATGGATCAGAGGAAATGGATGAATGTAAGTCAGGCTTTGGCAAAGCTTCAGGACATGAGTTCTTGTGAGTCAGATGGAGAAGAAATATCAGGGCTCAGTGATGCTTCTAGGTCTAGTGAATCCGACTCCGATTTTGAAACTGAATGCGATCGTGAGCCACACGGTAAAGGTATCACAGCTGCTGGGCAAACTAAGCCTTTGATGCCAGGAAGGTCACCAAAACTGGATATTTATTCACGTCATAATGCTTAGGTTTCACAGCATAATTTCAAGTCCAAATACTTTGAAACATTTAAAATTAGCCACAATAGCCAAAAAATTGAAGCTTTAAAGCTCTGACCTCTATACTATTTAATCAATGAAGAATCTTAGCAAAACACCATTTATTGTCCTCCGAATTCTGAATGTACTTTGAAATGCTTTCACTGAGACAACACCTCACAGCTTAAAAGTATTACAAAGAGTGGTGCATTTTTGTCAATAAAGAGGATGCAGTCATATTTCCACGTCATCCATGCCATGATGAAGGGAGACGCAGTAGCGCAGTGGAGAGCATGGGCTTGACTTGGGATGGAGAGATTCTGTGTTCAAGTCCTTGCCTTAGCCTGTGCAAAGTGTTCTCAGGCAAAACTCTTCACTTCCACACTGCCTCACTCTACCCAGGTGTACAAGTGGGTCCCAGCAAAATTGTCAGGGAAACTTGACTGAGAGCAGTGGGAGAACCCGAGTTGGACTAGTGTCCCATCGAGGGGGTTTAGCAATACTCCTATTTGCTTCATGTCACAGAAACCAGGGTTAAACACAGGCCTGATGGGCCTCCAGGCATGGCCTCCACGCCTGGTTAGAAATAGTCTTTATTCCGTCTGAGCAGCTGCTCATTTTGAAAACAAGAAGGGCACTTGGTAGAGCTCATACCTCCGCCAAGCCCACATGTAAGTATTATTGGTTCTGGATCCAGGAGAGTATCATCCAGACCAACAACAGCAGTGATTAGTTCCTCTTTTAGGGCAGATTCTATTCAGTGCTGAAATTTTCTGAAAATCTGTTCATTACATAAGGACATACCGAATTGTTCCGAATATAAGACGATTCTGGATATGAGACTACTCCCCTTTCTCAAGTCATATTTTGGAAAAAATAGGGTTTTGATGACAAAATCTTCTTTTAGTCTCTAAAGAATAATAATCATCGCAAAAATTTCTTTGAAAATACTGATAAAACAAACTGAAAGAAAAACCAATATAAAAGATTGCAGGCTGTTGTTTTGCGCCATCTATTGTTGTGAACATGTATTGAGTTTAGACTATAAAACGCGCACGCAGGATGACTGTTATTGTTAGAAGCCTAGTCCACGGAAAATACGACGACCCCATTTCTCCGCTGTGACGTGTCTTTAATGGAACGGCGGAGGCGTCAAAGATAAAACAGAGTCACTTGAGCAAAAGGAGAGGAAAGAGTAAACATGCCCGTTGGACGAGAGATGCTAATTTACTGAGATTCCGCAGAGAAGTCACTGTTATGTCAAAGACGCAGATTGCATCGTATGCCTGTTCCGTGGATATGTAAAAAGCGCCGTTGCCATAAACATATCTCCCCAGCGGGCCACAGTACGAAGTAGATTCCCAGTCCGTCGTGGAAACATATACTGGTGTACGTGCGATTAGGTAGTGATTGTTTTTAAATTTCATTTGATTTCATTTGACACACTCTTTTTACTTGAACAAAAGATTGACCGCGATTCCGTACCATGCTTTCTGTTAACGTTCTGACAAAATGTGGCAGCCCTCCATGCTTAGGGTCGGGCTTGTAAAGTCACCGAACAGGCCTTGTGGTGACGTGTCTTAACTGGAACACTGGAGGCGTCATAAATCAGACCGGGTCACTTGAGCAGAAGAAAACAAAGGAGTAAACAAGCCCGATGGATGAGAGGTTCGAATTCTCTTGGATTCTGCTGAGAAGTCGCTTTGACGTCAAAGAGCCAGAGTGCATCGAATGTTCATTTTGTTGCTATAACAACAGCACCGTTGCTATTAACAACTCTGCCCAGGGAGCCGACGGAAGAATGCTGATTCTCAGTCCGTGTCCAATGCTCATGGAAAGATGTCCAGGAGTACGTGCGATTTGGCAGTGATTTAAATTTTTATGAAATTAGATTTTAATTGACTCACTCTTTGTTTAAACAGAAAAAAAAAAATGACCGCGATTCAGTAGCATGCTTTCTGTTTACGTATTGACAAAATGTGCCTGCCCTCCACTTAGCCGTCGGGCTTGTCTTGTGACCAAACAGGCTCTGCTGTGCTGTGACGTGACTTAAATGGATCAGCGGAGGTTTCAAATTCTCCGGCAGCTACAGGTCTCAAAAAAGTTGGGACACTTGTAAAAAGGGGCTTTAAAAGCATTGAATTTCTAAGAGAATCAGCTGAAAGAACATTTAGCTAGTAATTAAGTTAACTGTCATCTGCTGCGCAACATGATTACTTATAAAAGGGTTGTCATTGAGAGGCTGAGTTTCTCAGAAGTAAAGATGGCCAGAAGCTCTCCCACCTGTGAAGGCTTGCATAAAAAAAATGTTGAATACTTTAAAAACGCTGCTCCTCGACATTAAATTGCAAAGGCATTGAAGGTCTCATCATCTTCAGTACATGACATCATCAAAAGATTCAGAGTAACTGGAAAAATCTCTGCCTGTAAGGGACTAGGCCGAGACCTTTACTGGATGCCCTTTATCTTCGGACCCTCAGATGCCACTGCATCACTCACCGGCATGATTCTTGGGATTCTGCAATAATAGAGAAAGAAAAAACATCACTGATTATACCTAGAACTGCCACAAGGTCATTTTGACCTCCATTAGTCCCAGTGCAAAAGAATGTAAATGGACTATATAGGGGCTGACTATGGAGCTAGTCAGATTGGCAGCTCAAAGCACTTGACAGTAGCCTAATACCTCACGTATGCCCATTTATGCAACACATTCATACACTGACGGCTACGCAAGGCAGTCAACTGCATCTTGGTTGACTGCATTTTGTTACTTTTTGAATGGTGTGCAGGCGCATATATAAGCCAGTTGCTGTCATGACGTCAGAATCAATTTGTTCTTCCATTTTGCAGGTAGAAATTGTGATTGTCACAGAGCTGTTCTTCTATTCATTTAGTTTATTTAGTAAGCTGGTTAGGATACCAGAAAAAGAAATGGATCAGAGGAAATGGATGAATGTAAGTCAGGCTTTGGCAAAGCTTCAGGACATGAGTTCTTGTGAGTCAGATGGAGAAGAAATATCAGGGCTCAGTGATGCTTCTAGGTCTAGTGAATCCGACTCCGATTTTGAAACTGAATGCGATCGTGAGCCACACGGTAAAGGTATCACAGCTGCTGGGCAAACTAAGCCTTTGATGCCAGGAAGGTCACCAAAACTGGATATTTATTCACGTCATAATGCTTAGGTTTCACAGCATAATTTCAAGTCCAAATACTTTGAAACATTTAAAATTAGCCACAATAGCCAAAAAATTGAAGCTTTAAAGCTCTGACCTCTATACTATTTAATCAATGAAGAATCTTAGCAAAACACCATTTATTGTCCTCCGAATTCTGAATGTACTTTGAAATGCTTTCACTGAGACAACACCTCACAGCTTAAAAGTATTACAAAGAGTGGTGCATTTTTGTCAATAAAGAGGATGCAGTCATATTTCCACGTCATCCATGCCATGATGAAGGGAGACGCAGTAGCGCAGTGGAGAGCATGGGCTTGACTTGGGATGGAGAGATTCTGTGTTCAAGTCCTTGCCTTAGCCTGTGCAAAGTGTTCTCAGGCAAAACTCTTCACTTCCACACTGCCTCACTCTACCCAGGTGTACAAGTGGGTCCCAGCAAAATTGTCAGGGAAACTTGACTGAGAGCAGTGGGAGAACCCGAGTTGGACTAGTGTCCCATCGAGGGGGTTTAGCAATACTCCTATTTGCTTCATGTCACAGAAACCAGGGTTAAACACAGGCCTGATGGGCCTCCAGGCATGGCCTCCACGCCTGGTTAGAATTAGTCTTTATTCCGTCTGAGCAGCTGCTCATTTTGAAAACAAGAAGGGCACTTGGTAGAGCTCATACCTCCGCCAAGCCCACATGTAAGTATTATTGGTTCTGGATCCAGGAGAGTATCATCCAGACCAACAACAGCAGTGATTAGTTCCTCTTTTAGGGCAGATTCTATTCAGTGCTGAAATTTTCTGAAAATCTGTTCATTACATAAGGACATACCGAATTGTTCCGAATATAAGACGATTCTGGATATGAGACTACTCCCCTTTCTCAAGTCATATTTTGGAAAAAATAGGGTTTTGATGACAAAATCTTGTTTTAGTCTCTAAAGAATAATAATCATCGCAAAAATTTCTTTGAAAATACTGATAAAACAAACTGAAAGAAAAACCAATATAAAAGATTGCAGGCTGTTGTTTTGCGCCATCTATTGTTGTGAACATGTATTGAGTTTAGACTATAAAACGCGCACGCAGGATGACTGTTATTGTTAGAAGCCTAGTCCACGGAAAATACGACGACCCCATTTCTCCGCTGTGACGTGTCTTTAATGGAACGGCGGAGGCGTCAAAGATAAAACAGAGTCACTTGAGCAAAAGGAGAGGAAAGAGTAAACATGCCCGTTGGACGAGAGATGCTAATTTACTGAGATTCCGCAGAGAAGTCACTGTTATGTCAAAGACGCAGATTGCATCGTATGCCTGTTCCGTGGATATGTAAAAAGCGCCGTTGCCATAAACATATCTCCCCAGCGGGCCACAGTACGAAGTAGATTCCCAGTCCGTCGTGGAAACATATACTGGTGTACGTGCGATTAGGTAGTGATTGTTTTTAAATTTCATTTGATTTCATTTGACACACTCTTTTTACTTGAACAAAAGATTGACCGCGATTCCGTACCATGCTTTCTGTTAACGTTCTGACAAAATGTGGCAGCCCTCCATGCTTAGGGTCGGGCTTGTAAAGTCACCGAACAGGCCTTGTGGTGACGTGTCTTAACTGGAACACTGGAGGCGTCATAAATCAGACCGGGTCACTTGAGCAGAAGAAAACAAAGGAGTAAACAAGCCCGATGGATGAGAGGTTCGAATTCTCTTGGATTCTGCTGAGAAGTCGCTTTGACGTCAAAGAGCCAGAGTGCATCGAATGTTCATTTTGTTGCTATAACAACAGCACCGTTGCTATTAACAACTCTGCCCAGGGAGCCGACGGAAGAATGCTGATTCTCAGTCCGTGTCCAATGCTCATGGAAAGATGTCCAGGAGTACGTGCGATTTGGCAGTGATTTTATTTTTATGAAATTAGATTTTAATTGACTCACTCTTTGTTTAAACAGAAAAAAAAAATGACCGCGATTCAGTAGCATGCTTTCTGTTTACGTATTGACAAAATGTGCCTGCCCTCCACTTAGCCGTCGGGCTTGTCTTGTGACCAAACAGGCTCTGCTGTGCTGTGACGTGACTTAAATGGATCAGCGGAGGTTTCAAATTCTCCGGCAGCTACAGGTCTCAAAAAAGTTGGGACACTTGTAAAAAGGGGCTTTAAAAGCATTGAATTTCTAAGAGAATCAGCTGAAAGAACATTTAGCTAGTAATTAAGTTAACTGTCATCTGCTGCGCAACATGATTACTTATAAAAGGGTTGTCATTGAGAGGCTGAGTTTCTCAGAAGTAAAGATGGCCAGAAGCTCTCCCACCTGTGAAGGCTTGCATAAAAAAAATGTTGAATACTTTAAAAACACTGCTCCTCGACATTAAATTGCAAAGGCATTGAAGGTCTCATCATCTTCAGTACATGACATCATCAAAAGATTCAGAGTAACTGGAAAAATCTCTGCCTGTAAGGGACTAGGCCGAGACCTTTACTGGATGCCCTTTATCTTCGGACCCTCAGATGCCACTGCATCACTCACCGGCATGATTCTTGGGATTCTGCAATAATAGAGAAAGAAAAAACATCACTGATTATACCTAGAACTGCCACAAGGTCATTTTGACCTCCATTAGTCCCAGTGCAAAAGAATGTAAATGGACTATATAGGGGCTGACTATGGAGCTAGTCAGATTGGCAGCTCAAAGCACTTGACAGTAGCCTAATACCTCACGTATGCCCATTTATGCAACACATTCATACACTGACGGCTACGCAAGGCAGTCAACTGCATCTTGGTTGACTGCATTTTGTTACTTTTTGAATGGTGTGCAGGCGCATATATAAGCCAGTTGCTGTCATGACGTCAGAATCAATTTGTTCTCCCATTTTGCAGGTAGAAATTGTGATTGTCACAGAGCTGTTCTTCTATTCATTTAGTTTATTTAGTAAGCTGGTTAGGATACCAGAAAAAGAAATGGATCAGAGGAAATGGATGAATGTAAGTCAGGCTTTGGCAAAGCTTCAGGACATGAGTTCTTGTGAGTCAGATGGAGAAGAAATATTAGGGCTCAGTGATGCTTCTAGGTCTAGTGAATCCGACTCCGATTTTGAAACTGAATGCGATCGTGAGCCACACGGTAAAGGTATCACAGCTGCTGGGCAAACTAAGCCTTTGATGCCAGGAAGGTCACCAAAACTGGATATTTATTCACGTCATAATGCTTAGGTTTCACAGCATAATTTCAAGTCCAAATACTTTGAAACATTTAAAATTAGCCACAATAGCCAACAAATTGAAGCTTTAAAGCTCTGACCTCTATACTATTTAATCAATGAAGAATCTTAGCAAAACACCATTTATTGTCCTCCGAATTCTGAATGTACTTTGAAATGCTTTCACTGAGACAACACCTCACAGCTTAAAAGTATTACAAAGAGTGGTGCATTTTTGTCAATAAAGAGGATGCAGTCATATTTCCACGTCATCCATGCCATGATGAAGGGAGACGCAGTAGCGCAGTGGAGAGCATGGGCTTGACTTGGGATGGAGAGATTCTGTGTTCAAGTCCTTGCCTTAGCCTGTGCAAAGTGTTCTCAGGCAAAACTCTTCACTTCCACACTGCCTCACTCTACCCAGGTGTACAAGTGGGTCCCAGCAAAATTGTCAGGGAAACTTGACTGAGAGCAGTGGGAGAACCCGAGTTGGACTAGTGTCCCATCGAGGGGGTTTAGCAATACTCCTATTTGCTTCATGTCACAGAAACCAGGGTTAAACACAGGCCTGATGGGCCTCCAGGCATGGCCTCCACGCCTGGTTAGAAATAGTCTTTATTCCGTCTGAGCAGCTGCTCATTTTGAAAACAAGAAGGGCACTTGGTAGAGCTCATACCTCCGCCAAGCCCACATGTAAGTATTATTGGTTCTGGATCCAGGAGAGTATCATCCAGACCAACAACAGCAGTGATTAGTTCCTCTTTTAGGGCAGATTCTATTCAGTGCTGAAATTTTCTGAAAATCTGTTCATTACATAAGGACATACCGAATTGTTCCGAATATAAGACGATTCTGGATATGAGACTACTCCCCTTTCTCAAGTCATATTTTGGAAAAAATAGGGTTTTGATGACAAAATCTTCTTTTAGTCTCTAAAGAATAATAATCATCGCAAAAATTTCTTTGAAAATACTGATAAAACAAACTGAAAGAAAAACCAATATAAAAGATTGCAGGCTGTTGTTTTGCGCCATCTATTGTTGTGAACATGTATTGAGTTTAGACTATAAAACGCGCACGCAGGATGACTGTTATTGTTAGAAGCCTAGTCCACGGAAAATACGACGACCCCATTTCTCCGCTGTGACGTGTCTTTAATGGAACGGCGGAGGCGTCAAAGATAAAACAGGGTCACTTGAGCAAAAGGAGAGGAAAGAGTAAACATGCCCGTTGGACGAGAGATGCTAATTTACTGAGATTCCGCAGAGAAGTCACTGTTATGTCAAAGACGCAGATTGCATCGTATGCCTGTTCCGTGGATATGTAAAAAGCGCCGTTGCCATAAACATATCTCCCCAGCGGGCCACAGTACGAAGTAGATTCCCAGTCCGTCGTGGAAACATATACTGGTGTACGTGCGATTAGGTAGTGATTGTTTTTAAATTTCATTTGATTTCATTTGACACACTCTTTTTACTTGAACAAAAGATTGACCGCGATTCCGTACCATGCTTTCTGTTAACGTTCTGACAAAATGTGGCAGCCCTCCATGCTTAGGGTCGGGCGTGTAAAGTCACCGAACAGGCCTTGTGGTGACGTGTCTTAAATGGAACACTGGAGGCGTCATAAATCAGACCGGGTCACTTGAGCAGAAGAAAACAAAGGAGTAAACAAGCCCGATGGTTGAGAGGTTCGAATTCTCTTGGATTCTGCTGAGAAGTCGCTTTGACGTCAAAGAGCCAGAGTGCATCGAATGTTCATTTTGTTGCTATAACAACAGCACCGTTGCTATAAACAACTCTGCCCAGGGAGCCGACGGAAGAATGCTGATTCTCAGTCCGTGTCCAATGCTCATGGAAAGATGTCCAGGAGTACGTGCGATTTGGCAGTGATTTTATTTTTATGAAATTAGATTTTAATTGACTCACTCTTTGTTTAAACAAAAAAAAAATGACCGCGATTCAGTAGCATGCTTTCTGTTTACGTATTGACAAAATGTGCCTGCCCTCCACTTAGCCGTCGGGCTTGTCTTGTGACCAAACAGGCTCTGCTGTGCTGTGACGTGACTTAAATGGATCAGCGGAGGTTTCAAATTCTCCGGCAGCTACAGGTCTCAAAAAAGTTGGGACACTTGTAAAAAGGGGCTTTAAAAGCATTGAATTTCTAAGAGAATCAGCTGAAAGAACATTTAGCTTGTAATTAAGTTAACTGTCATCTGCTGCGCAACATGATTACTTATAAAAGGGTTGTCATTGAGAGGCTGAGTTTCTCAGAAGTAAAGATGGCCAGAAGCTCTCCCACCTGTGAAGGCTTGCATAAAAAAAATGTTGAATACTTTAAAAACACTGCTCCTCGACATTAAATTGCAAAGGCATTGAAGGTCTCATCATCTTCAGTACATGACATCATCAAAAGATTCAGAGTAACTGGAAAAATCTCTGCCTGTAAGGGACTAGGCCGAGACCTTTACTGGATGCCCTTTATCTTCGGACCCTCAGATGCCACTGCATCACTCACCGGCATGATTCTTGGGATTCTGCAATAATAGAGAAAGAAAAAACATCACTGATTATACCTAGAACTGCCACAAGGTCATTTTGACCTCCATTAGTCCCAGTGCAAAAGAATGTAAATGGACTATATAGGGGCTGACTATGGAGCTAGTCAGATTGGCAGCTCAAAGCACTTGACAGTAGCCTAATACCTCACGTATGCCCATTTATGCAACACATTCATACACTGACGGCTACGCAAGGCAGTCAACTGCATCTTGGTTGACTGCATTTTGTTACTTTTTGAATGGTGTGCAGGCGCATATATAAGCAAGTTGCTGTCATGACGTCAGAATCAATTTGTTCTCCCATTTTGCAGGTAGAAATTGTGATTGTCACAGAGCTGTTCTTCTATTCATTTAGTTTATTTAGTAAGCTGGTTAGGATACCAGAAAAAGAAATGGATCAGAGGAAATGGATGAATGTAAGTCAGGCTTTGGCAAAGCTTCAGGACATGAGTTCTTGTGAGTCAGATGGAGAAGAAATATCAGGGCTCAGTGATGCTTCTAGGTCTAGTGAATCCGACTCCGATTTTGAAACTGAATGCGATCGTGAGCCACACGGTAAAGGTATCACAGCTGCTGGGCAAACTAAGCCTTTGATGCCAGGAAGGTCACCAAAACTGGATATTTATTCACATCATAATGCTTAGGTTTCACAGCATAATTTCAAGTCCAAATACTTTGAAACATTTAAAATTAGCCACAATAGCCAACAAATTGAAGCTTTAAAGCTCTGACCTCTATACTATTTAATCAATGAAGAATCTTAGCAAAACACCATTTATTGTCCTCCGAATTCTGAATGTACTTTGAAATGCTTTCACTGAGACAACACCTCACATCTTAAAAGTATTACAAAGAGTGGTGCATTTTTGTCAATAAAGAGGATGCAGTCATATTTCCACGTCATCCATGCCATGATGAAGGGAGACGCAGTAGCGCAGTGGAGAGCATGGGCTTGACTTGGGATGGAGAGATTCTGTGTTCAAGTCCTTGCCTTAGCCTGTGCAAAGTGTTCTCAGGCAAAACTCTTCACTTCCACACTGCCTCACTCTACCCAGGTGTACAAGTGGGTCCCAGCAAAATTGTCAGGGAAACTTGACTGAGAGCAGTGGGAGAACCCGAGTTGGACTAGTGTCCCATCGAGGGGGTTTAGCAATACTCCTATTTGCTTCATGTCACAGAAACCAGGGTTAAACACAGGCCTGATGGGCCTCCAGGCATGGCCTCCACGCCTGGTTAGAAATAGTCTTTATTCCGTCTGAGCAGCTGCTCATTTTGAAAACAAGAAGGGCACTTGGTAGAGCTCATACCTCCGCCAAGCCCACATGTAAGTATTATTGGTTCTGGATCCAGGAGAGTATCATCCAGACCAACAACAGCAGTGATTAGTTCCTCTTTTAGGGCAGATTCTATTCAGTGCTGAAATTTTCTGAAAATCTGTTCATTACATAAGGACATACCGAATTGTTCCGAATATAAGACGATTCTGGATATGAGACTACTCCCCTTTCTCAAGTCATATTTTGGAAAAAATAGGGTTTTGATGACAAAATCTTCTTTTAGTCTCTAAAGAATAATAATCATCGCAAAAATTTCTTTGAAAATACTGATAAAACAAACTGAAAGAAAAACCAATATAAAAGATTGCAGGCTGTTGTTTTGCGCCATCTATTGTTGTGAACATGTATTGAGTTTAGACTATAAAACGCGCACGCAGGATGACTGTTATTGTTAGAAGCCTAGTCCACGGAAAATACGACGACCCCATTTCTCCGCTGTGACGTGTCTTTAATGGAACGGCGGAGGCGTCAAAGATAAAACAGAGTCACTTGAGCAAAAGGAGAGGAAAGAGTAAACATGCCCGTTGGACGAGAGATGCTAATTTACTGAGATTCCGCAGAGAAGTCACTGTTATGTCAAAGACGCAGATTGCATCGTATGCCTGTTCCGTGGATATGTAAAAAGCGCCGTTGCCATAAACATATCTCCCCAGCGGGCCACAGTACGAAGTAGATTCCCAGTCCGTCGTGGAAACATATACTGGTGTACGTGCGATTAGGTAGTGATTGTTTTTAAATTTCATTTGATTTCATTTGACACACTCTTTTTACTTGAACAAAAGATTGACCGCGATTCCGTACCATGCTTTCTGTTAACGTTCTGACAAAATGTGGCAGCCCTCCATGCTTAGGGTCGGGCTTGTAAAGTCACCGAACAGGCCTTGTGGTGACGTGTCTTAACTGGAACACTGGAGGCGTCATAAATCAGACCGGGTCACTTGAGCAGAAGAAAACAAAGGAGTAAACAAGCCCGATGGATGAGAGGTTCGAATTCTCTTGGATTCTGCTGAGAAGTCGCTTTGACGTCAAAGAGCCAGAGTGCATCGAATGTTCATTTTGTTGCTATAACAACAGCACCGTTGCTATTAACAACTCTGCCCAGGGAGCCGACGGAAGAATGCTGATTCTCAGTCCGTGTCCAATGCTCATGGAAAGATGTCCAGGAGTACGTGCGATTTGGCAGTGATTTTATTTTTATGAAATTAGATTTTAATTGACTCACTCTTTGTTTAAACAGAAAAAAAAATGACCGCGATTCAGTAGCATGCTTTCTGTTTACGTATTGACAAAATGTGCCTGCCCTCCACTTAGCCGTCGGGCTTGTCTTGTGACCAAACAGGCTCTGCTGTGCTGTGACGTGACTTAAATGGATCAGCGGAGGTTTCAAATTCTCCGGCAGCTACAGGTCTCAAAAAAGTTGGGACACTTGTAAAAAGGGGCTTTAAAAGCATTGAATTTCTAAGAGAATCAGCTGAAAGAACATTTAGCTAGTAATTAAGTTAACTGTCATCTGCTGCGCAACATGATTACTTATAAAAGGGTTGTCATTGAGAGGCTGAGTTTCTCAGAAGTAAAGATGGCCAGAAGCTCTCCCACCTGTGAAGGCTTGCATAAAAAAAATGTTGAATACTTTAAAAACACTGCTCCTCGACATTAAATTGCAAAGGCATTGAAGGTCTCATCATCTTCAGTACATGACATCATCAAAAGATTCAGAGTAACTGGAAAAATCTCTGCCTGTAAGGGACTAGGCCGAGACCTTTACTGGATGCCCTTTATCTTCGGACCCTCAGATGCCACTGCATCACTCACCGGCATGATTCTTGGGATTCTGCAATAATAGAGAAAGAAAAAACATCACTGATTATACCTAGAACTGCCACAAGGTCATTTTGACCTCCATTAGTCCCAGTGCAAAAGAATGTAAATGGACTATATAGGGGCTGACTATGGAGCTAGTCAGATTGGCAGCTCAAAGCACTTGACAGTAGCCTAATACCTCACGTATGCCCATTTATGCAACACATTCATACACTGACGGCTACGCAAGGCAGTCAACTGCATCTTGGTTGACTGCATTTTGTTACTTTTTGAATGGTGTGCAGGCGCATATATAAGCCAGTTGCTGTCATGACGTCAGAATCAATTTGTTCTCCCATTTTGCAGGTAGAAATTGTGATTGTCACAGAGCTGTTCTTCTATTCATTTAGTTTATTTAGTAAGCTGGTTAGGATACCAGAAAAAGAAATGGATCAGAGGAAATGGATGAATGTAAGTCAGGCTTTGGCAAAGCTTCAGGACATGAGTTCTTGTGAGTCAGATGGAGAAGAAATATCAGGGCTCAGTGATGCTTCTAGGTCTAGTGAATCCGACTCCGATTTTGAAACTGAATGCGATCGTGAGCCACACGGTAAAGGTATCACAGCTGCTGGGCAAACTAAGCCTTTGATGCCAGGAAGGTCACCAAAACTGGATATTTATTCACGTCATAATGCTTAGGTTTCACAGCATAATTTCAAGTCCAAATACTTTGAAACATTTAAAATTAGCCACAATAGCCAACAAATTGAAGCTTTAAAGCTCTGACCTCTATACTATTTAATCAATGAAGAATCTTAGCAAAACACCATTTATTGTCCTCCGAATTCTGAATGTACTTTGAAATGCTTTCACTGAGACAACACCTCACAGCTTAAAAGTATTACAAAGAGTGGTGCATTTTTGTCAATAAAGAGGATGCAGTCATATTTCCACGTCATCCATGCCATGATGAAGGGAGACGCAGTAGCGCAGTGGAGAGCATGGGCTTGACTTGGGATGGAGAGATTCTGTGTTCAAGTCCTTGCCTTAGCCTGTGCAAAGTGTTCTCAGGCAAAACTCTTCACTTCCACACTGCCTCACTCTACCCAGGTGTACAAGTGGGTCCCAGCAAAATTGTCAGGGAAACTTGACTGAGAGCAGTGGGAGAACCCGAGTTGGACTAGTGTCCCATCGAGGGGGTTTAGCAATACTCCTATTTGCTTCATGTCACAGAAACCAGGGTTAAACACAGGCCTGATGGGCCTCCAGGCATGGCCTCCACGCCTGGTTAGAAATAGTCTTTATTCCGTCTGAGCAGCTGCTCATTTTGAAAACAAGAAGGGCACTTGGTAGAGCTCATACCTCCGCCAAGCCCACATGTAAGTATTATTGGTTCTGGATCCAGGAGAGTATCATCCAGACCAACAACAGCAGTGATTAGTTCCTCTTTTAGGGCAGATTCTATTCAGTGCTGAAATTTTCTGAAAATCTGTTCATTACATAAGGACATACCGAATTGTTCCGAATATAAGACGATTCTGGATATGAGACTACTCCCCTTTCTCAAGTCATATTTTGGAAAAAATAGGGTTTTGATGACAAAATCTTCTTTTAGTCTCTAAAGAATAATAATCATCGCAAAAATTTCTTTGAAAATACTAATAAAACAAAATGAAAGAAAAACCAATATAAAAGATTGCAGGCTGTTGTTTTGCGCCATCTATTGTTGTGAACATGTATTGAGTTTAGACTATAAAACGCGCACGCAGGATGACTGTTATTGTTAGAAGCCTAGTCCACGGAAAATACGACGACCCCATTTCTCCGCTGTGACGTGTCTTTAATGGAACGGCGGAGGCGTCAAAGATAAAACAGAGTCACTTGAGCAAAAGGAGAGGAAAGAGTAAACATGCCCGTTGGACGAGAGATGCTAATTTACTGAGATTCCGCAGAGAAGTCACTGTTATGTCAAAGACGCAGATTGCATCGTATGCCTGTTCCGTGGATATGTAAAAAGCGCCGTTGCCATAAACATATCTCCCCAGCGGGCCACAGTACGAAGTAGATTCCCAGTCCGTCGTGGAAACATATACTGGTGTACGTGCGATTAGGTAGTGATTGTTTTTAAATTTCATTTGATTTCATTTGACACACTCTTTTTACTTGAACAAAAGATTGACCGCGATTCCGTACCATGCTTTCTGTTAACGTTCTGACAAAATGTGGCAGCCCTCCATGCTTAGGGTCGGGCTTGGAAAGTCACCGAACAGGCCTTGTGGTGACGTGTCTTAACTGGAACACTGGAGGCGTCATAAATCAGACCGGGTCACTTGAGCAGAAGAAAACAAAGGAGTAAACAAGCCCGATGGATGAGAGGTTCGAATTCTCTTGGATTCTGCTGAGAAGTCGCTTTGACGTCAAAGAGCCAGAGTGCATCGAATGTTCATTTTGTTGCTATAACAACAGCACCGTTGCTATTAACAACTCTGCCCAGGGAGCCGACGGAAGAATGCTGATTCTCAGTCCGTGTCCAATGCTCATGGAAAGATGTCCAGGAGTACGTGCGATTTGGCAGTGATTTTATTTTTATGAAATTAGATTTTAATTGACTCACTCTTTGTTTAAACAGAAAAAAAAATGACCGCGATTCAGTAGCATGCTTTCTGTTTACGTATTGACAAAATGTGCCTGCCCTCCACTTAGCCGTCGGGCTTGTCTTGTGACCAAACAGGCTCTGCTGTGCTGTGACGTGACTTAAATGGATCAGCGGAGGTTTCAAATTCTCCGGCAGCTACAGGTCTCAAAAAAGTTGGGACACTTGTAAAAAGGGGCTTTAAAAGCATTGAATTTCTAAGAGAATCAGCTGAAAGAACATTTAGCTAGTAATTAAGTTAACTGTCATCTGCTGCGCAACATGATTACTTATAAAAGGGTTGTCATTGAGAGGCTGAGTTTCTCAGAAGTAAAGATGGCCAGAAGCTCTCCCACCTGTGAAGGCTTGCATAAAAAAAATGTTGAATACTTTAAAAACACTGCTCCTCGACATTAAATTGCAAAGGCATTGAAGGTCTCATCATCTTCAGTACATGACATCATCAAAAGATTCAGAGTAACTGGAAAAATCTCTGCCTGTAAGGGACTAGGCCGAGACCTTTACTGGATGCCCTTTATCTTCGGACCCTCAGATGCCACTGCATCACTCACCGGCATGATTCTTGGGATTCTGCAATAATAGAGAAAGAAAAAACATCACTGATTATACCTAGAACTGCCACAAGGTCATTTTGACCTCCATTAGTCCCAGTGCAAAAGAATGTAAATGGACTATATAGGGGCTGACTATGGAGCTAGTCAGATTGGCAGCTCAAAGCACTTGACAGTAGCCTAATACCTCACGTATGCCCATTTATGCAACACATTCATACACTGACGGCTACGCAAGGCAGTCAACTGCATCTTGGTTGACTGCATTTTGTTACTTTTTGAATGGTGTGCAGGCGCATATATAAGCCAGTTGCTGTCATGACGTCAGAATCAATTTGTTCTCCCATTTTGCAGGTAGAAATTGTGATTGTCACAGAGCTGTTCTTCTATTCATTTAGTTTATTTAGTAAGCTGGTTAGGATACCAGAAAAAGAAATGGATCAGAGGAAATGGATGAATGTAAGTCAGGCTTTGGCAAAGCTTCAGGACATGAGTTCTTGTGAGTCAGATGGAGAAGAAATATCAGGGCTCAGTGATGCTTCTAGGTCTAGTGAATCCGACTCCGATTTTGAAACTGAATGCGATCGTGAGCCACACGGTAAAGGTATCACAGCTGCTGGGCAAACTAAGCCTTTGATGCCAGGAAGGTCACCAAAACTGGATATTTATTCACGTCATAATGCTTAGGTTTCACAGCATAATTTCAAGTCCAAATACTTTGAAACATTTAAAATTAGCCACAATAGCCAACAAATTGAAGCTTTAAAGCTCTGACCTCTATACTATTTAATCAATGAAGAATCTTAGCAAAACACCATTTATTGTCCTCCGAATTCTGAATGTACTTTGAAATGCTTTCACTGAGACAACACCTCACAGCTTAAAAGTATTACAAAGAGTGGTGCATTTTTGTCAATAAAGAGGATGCAGTCATATTTCCACGTCATCCATGCCATGATGAAGGGAGACGCAGTAGCGCAGTGGAGAGCATGGGCTTGACTTGGGATGGAGAGATTCTGTGTTCAAGTCCTTGCCTTAGCCTGTGCAAAGTGTTCTCAGGCAAAACTCTTCACTTCCACACTGCCTCACTCTACCCAGGTGTACAAGTGGGTCCCAGCAAAATTGTCAGGGAAACTTGACTGAGAGCAGTGGGAGAACCCGAGTTGGACTAGTGTCCCATCGAGGGGGTTTAGCAATACTCCTATTTGCTTCATGTCACAGAAACCAGGGTTAAACACAGGCCTGATGGGCCTCCAGGCATGGCCTCCACGCCTGGTTAGAAATAGTCTTTATTCCGTCTGAGCAGCTGCTCATTTTGAAAACAAGAAGGGCACTTGGTAGAGCTCATACCTCCGCCAAGCCCACATGTAAGTATTATTGGTTCTGGATCCAGGAGAGTATCATCCAGACCAACAACAGCAGTGATTAGTTCCTCTTTTAGGGCAGATTCTATTCAGTGCTGAAATTTTCTGAAAATCTGTTCATTACATAAGGACATACCGAATTGTTCCGAATATAAGACGATTCTGGATATGAGACTACTCCCCTTTCTCAAGTCATATTTTGGAAAAAATAGGGTTTTGATGACAAAATCTTCTTTTAGTCTCTAAAGAATAATAATCATCGCAAAAATTTCTTTGAAAATACTGATAAAACAAACTGAAAGAAAAACCAATATAAAAGATTGCAGGCTGTTCCGAATATAAGACAATTCTGGATATGAGACTACTCCCCTTTCTCAAGTCATATTTTGGAAAAAATAGGGTTTTGATGACAAAATCTTCTTTTAGTCTCTAAAGAATAATAATCATCGCAAAAATTTCTTTGAAAATACTGATAAAACAAACTGAAAGAAAAACCAATATAAAAGATTGCAGGCTGTTGTTTTGCGCCATCTATTGTTGTGAACATGTATTGAGTTTAGACTATAAAAGCGCACGCAGGATGACTGTTATTGTTAGAAGCCTAGTCCACGGAAAATACGACGACCCCATTTCTCCGCTGTGACGTGTCTTTAATGGAACGGCGGAGGCGTCAAAGATAAAACAGAGTCACTTGAGCAAAAGGAGAGGAAAGAGTAAACATGCCCGTTGGACGAGAGATGCTAATTTACTGAGATTCCGCAGAGAAGTCACTGTTATGTCAAAGACGCAGATTGCATCGTATGCCTGTTCCGTGGATATGTAAAAAGCGCCGTTGCCATAAACATATCTCCCCAGCGGGCCACAGTACGAAGTAGATTCCCAGTCCGTCGTGGAAACATATACTGGTGTACGTGCGATTAGGTAGTGATTGTTTTTAAATTTCATTTGATTTCATTTGACACACTCTTTTTACTTGAACAAAAGATTGACCGCGATTCCGTACCATGCTTTCTGTTAACGTTCTGACAAAATGTGGCAGCCCTCCATGCTTAGGGTCGGGCTTGTAAAGTCACCGAACAGGCCTTGTGGTGACGTGTCTTAACTGGAACACTGGAGGCGTCATAAATCAGACCGGGTCACTTGAGCAGAAGAAAACAAAGGAGTAAACAAGCCCGATGGATGAGAGGTTCGAATTCTCTTGGATTCTGCTGAGAAGTCGCTTTGACGTCAAAGAGCCAGAGTGCATCGAATGTTCATTTTGTTGCTATAACAACAGCACCGTTGCTATTAACAACTCTGCCCAGGGAGCCGACGGAAGAATGCTGATTCTCAGTCCGTGTCCAATGCTCATGGAAAGATGTCCAGGAGTACGTGCGATTTGGCAGTGATTTTATTTTTATGAAATTAGATTTTAATTGACTCACTCTTTGTTTAAACAGAAAAAAAAAATGACCGCGATTCAGTAGCATGCTTTCTGTTTACGTATTGACAAAATGTGCCTGCCCTCCACTTAGCCGTCGGGCTTGTCTTGTGACCAAACAGGCTCTGCTGTGCTGTGACGTGACTTAAATGGATCAGCGGAGGTTTCAAATTCTCCGGCAGCTACAGGTCTCAAAAAAGTTGGGACACTTGTAAAAAGGGGCTTTAAAAGCATTGAATTTCTAAGAGAATCAGCTGAAAGAACATTTAGCTAGTAATTAAGTTAACTGTCATCTGCTGCGCAACATGATTACTTATAAAAGGGTTGTCATTGAGAGGCTGAGTTTCTCAGAAGTAAAGATGGCCAGAAGCTCTCCCACCTGTGAAGGCTTGCATAAAAAAAATGTTGAATACTTTAAAAACGCTGCTCCTCGACATTAAATTGCAAAGGCATTGAAGGTCTCATCATCTTCAGTACATGACATCATCAAAAGATTCAGAGTAACTGGAAAAATCTCTGCCTGTAAGGGACTAGGCCGAGACCTTTACTGGATGCCCTTTATCTTCGGACCCTCAGATGCCACTGCATCACTCACCGGCATGATTCTTGGGATTCTGCAATAATAGAGAAAGAAAAAACATCACTGATTATACCTAGAACTGCCACAAGGTCATTTTGACCTCCATTAGTCCCAGTGCAAAAGAATGTAAATGGACTATATAGGGGCTGACTATGGAGCTAGTCAGATTGGCAGCTCAAAGCACTTGACAGTAGCCTAATACCTCACGTATGCCCATTTATGCAACACATTCATACACTGACGGCTACGCAAGGCAGTCAACTGCATCTTGGTTGACTGCATTTTGTTACTTTTTGAATGGTGTGCAGGCGCATATATAAGCCAGTTGCTGTCATGACGTCAGAATCAATTTGTTCTTCCATTTTGCAGGTAGAAATTGTGATTGTCACAGAGCTGTTCTTCTATTCATTTAGTTTATTTAGTAAGCTGGTTAGGATACCAGAAAAAGAAATGGATCAGAGGAAATGGATGAATGTAAGTCAGGCTTTGGCAAAGCTTCAGGACATGAGTTCTTGTGAGTCAGATGGAGAAGAAATATCAGGGCTCAGTGATGCTTCTAGGTCTAGTGAATCCGACTCCGATTTTGAAACTGAATGCGATCGTGAGCCACACGGTAAAGGTATCACAGCTGCTGGGCAAACTAAGCCTTTGATGCCAGGAAGGTCACCAAAACTGGATATTTATTCACGTCATAATGCTTAGGTTTCACAGCATAATTTCAAGTCCAAATACTTTGAAACATTTAAAATTAGCCACAATAGCCAAAAAATTGAAGCTTTAAAGCTCTGACCTCTATACTATTTAATCAATGAAGAATCTTAGCAAAACACCATTTATTGTCCTCCGAATTCTGAATGTACTTTGAAATGCTTTCACTGAGACAACACCTCACAGCTTAAAAGTATTACAAAGAGTGGTGCATTTTTGTCAATAAAGAGGATGCAGTCATATTTCCACGTCATCCATGCCATGATGAAGGGAGACGCAGTAGCGCAGTGGAGAGCATGGGCTTGACTTGGGATGGAGAGATTCTGTGTTCAAGTCCTTGCCTTAGCCTGTGCAAAGTGTTCTCAGGCAAAACTCTTCACTTCCACACTGCCTCACTCTACCCAGGTGTACAAGTGGGTCCCAGCAAAATTGTCAGGGAAACTTGACTGAGAGCAGTGGGAGAACCCGAGTTGGACTAGTGTCCCATCGAGGGGGTTTAGCAATACTCCTATTTGCTTCATGTCACAGAAACCAGGGTTAAACACAGGCCTGATGGGCCTCCAGGCATGGCCTCCACGCCTGGTTAGAAATAGTCTTTATTCCGTCTGAGCAGCTGCTCATTTTGAAAACAAGAAGGGCACTTGGTAGAGCTCATACCTCCGCCAAGCCCACATGTAAGTATTATTGGTTCTGGATCCAGGAGAGTATCATCCAGACCAACAACAGCAGTGATTAGTTCCTCTTTTAGGGCAGATTCTATTCAGTGCTGAAATTTTCTGAAAATCTGTTCATTACATAAGGACATACCGAATTGTTCCGAATATAAGACGATTCTGGATATGAGACTACTCCCCTTTCTCAAGTCATATTTTGGAAAAAATAGGGTTTTGATGACAAAATCTTGTTTTAGTCTCTAAAGAATAATAATCATCGCAAAAATTTCTTTGAAAATACTGATAAAACAAACTGAAAGAAAAACCAATATAAAAGATTGCAGGCTGTTGTTTTGCGCCATCTATTGTTGTGAACATGTATTGAGTTTAGACTATAAAACGCGCACGCAGGATGACTGTTATTGTTAGAAGCCTAGTCCACGGAAAATACGACGACCCCATTTCTCCGCTGTGACGTGTCTTTAATGGAACGGCGGAGGCGTCAAAGATAAAACAGAGTCACTTGAGCAAAAGGAGAGGAAAGAGTAAACATGCCCGTTGGACGAGAGATGCTAATTTACTGAGATTCCGCAGAGAAGTCACTGTTATGTCAAAGACGCAGATTGCATCGTATGCCTGTTCCGTGGATATGTAAAAAGCGCCGTTGCCATAAACATATCTCCCCAGCGGGCCACAGTACGAAGTAGATTCCCAGTCCGTCGTGGAAACATATACTGGTGTACGTGCGATTAGGTAGTGATTGTTTTTAAATTTCATTTGATTTCATTTGACACACTCTTTTTACTTGAACAAAAGATTGACCGCGATTCCGTACCATGCTTTCTGTTAACGTTCTGACAAAATGTGGCAGCCCTCCATGCTTAGGGTCGGGCTTGTAAAGTCACCGAACAGGCCTTGTGGTGACGTGTCTTAACTGGAACACTGGAGGCGTCATAAATCAGACCGGGTCACTTGAGCAGAAGAAAACAAAGGAGTAAACAAGCCCGATGGATGAGAGGTTCGAATTCTCTTGGATTCTGCTGAGAAGTCGCTTTGACGTCAAAGAGCCAGAGTGCATCGAATGTTCATTTTGTTGCTATAACAACAGCACCGTTGCTATTAACAACTCTGCCCAGGGAGCCGACGGAAGAATGCTGATTCTCAGTCCGTGTCCAATGCTCATGGAAAGATGTCCAGGAGTACGTGCGATTTGGCAGTGATTTTATTTTTATGAAATTAGATTTTAATTGACTCACTCTTTGTTTAAACAAAAAAAAAATGACCGCGATTCAGTAGCATGCTTTCTGTTTACGTATTGACAAAATGTGCCTGCCCTCCACTTAGCCGTCGGGCTTGTCTTGTGACCAAACAGGCTCTGCTGTGCTGTGACGTGACTTAAATGGATCAGCGGAGGTTTCAAATTCTCCGGCAGCTACAGGTCTCAAAAAAGTTGGGACACTTGTAAAAAGGGGCTTTAAAAGCATTGAATTTCTAAGAGAATCAGCTGAAAGAACATTTAGCTTGTAATTAAGTTAACTGTCATCTGCTGCGCAACATGATTACTTATAAAAGGGTTGTCATTGAGAGGCTGAGTTTCTCAGAAGTAAAGATGGCCAGAAGCTCTCCCACCTGTGAAGGCTTGCATAAAAAAAATGTTGAATACTTTAAAAACACTGCTCCTCGACATTAAATTGCAAAGGCATTGAAGGTCTCATCATCTTCAGTACATGACATCATCAAAAGATTCAGAGTAACTGGAAAAATCTCTGCCTGTAAGGGACTAGGCCGAGACCTTTACTGGATGCCCTTTATCTTCGGACCCTCAGATGCCACTGCATCACTCACCGGCATGATTCTTGGGATTCTGCAATAATAGAGAAAGAAAAAACATCACTGATTATACCTAGAACTGCCACAAGGTCATTTTGACCTCCATTAGTCCCAGTGCAAAAGAATGTAAATGGACTATATAGGGGCTGACTATGGAGCTAGTCAGATTGGCAGCTCAAAGCACTTGACAGTAGCCTAATACCTCACGTATGCCCATTTATGCAACACATTCATACACTGACGGCTACGCAAGGCAGTCAACTGCATCTTGGTTGACTGCATTTTGTTACTTTTTGAATGGTGTGCAGGCGCATATATAAGCAAGTTGCTGTCATGACGTCAGAATCAATTTGTTCTCCCATTTTGCAGGTAGAAATTGTGATTGTCACAGAGCTGTTCTTCTATTCATTTAGTTTATTTAGTAAGCTGGTTAGGATACCAGAAAAAGAAATGGATCAGAGGAAATGGATGAATGTAAGTCAGGCTTTGGCAAAGCTTCAGGACATGAGTTCTTGTGAGTCAGATGGAGAAGAAATATCAGGGCTCAGTGATGCTTCTAGGTCTAGTGAATCCGACTCCGATTTTGAAACTGAATGCGATCGTGAGCCACACGGTAAAGGTATCACAGCTGCTGGGCAAACTAAGCCTTTGATGCCAGGAAGGTCACCAAAACTGGATATTTATTCACATCATAATGCTTAGGTTTCACAGCATAATTTCAAGTCCAAATACTTTGAAACATTTAAAATTAGCCACAATAGCCAACAAATTGAAGCTTTAAAGCTCTGACCTCTATACTATTTAATCAATGAAGAATCTTAGCAAAACACCATTTATTGTCCTCCGAATTCTGAATGTACTTTGAAATGCTTTCACTGAGACAACACCTCACAGCTTAAAAGTATTACAAAGAGTGGTGCATTTTTGTCAATAAAGAGGATGCAGTCATATTTCCACGTCATCCATGCCATGATGAAGGGAGACGCAGTAGCGCAGTGGAGAGCATGGGCTTGACTTGGGATGGAGAGATTCTGTGTTCAAGTCCTTGCCTTAGCCTGTGCAAAGTGTTCTCAGGCAAAACTCTTCACTTCCACACTGCCTCACTCTACCCAGGTGTACAAGTGGGTCCCAGCAAAATTGTCAGGGAAACTTGACTGAGAGCAGTGGGAGAACCCGAGTTGGACTAGTGTCCCATCGAGGGGGTTTAGCAATACTCCTATTTGCTTCATGTCACAGAAACCAGGGTTAAACACAGGCCTGATGGGCCTCCAGGCATGGCCTCCACGCCTGGTTAGAAATAGTCTTTATTCCGTCTGAGCAGCTGCTCATTTTGAAAACAAGAAGGGCACTTGGTAGAGCTCATACCTCCGCCAAGCCCACATGTAAGTATTATTGGTTCTGGATCCAGGAGAGTATCATCCAGACCAACAACAGCAGTGATTAGTTCCTCTTTTAGGGCAGATTCTATTCAGTGCTGAAATTTTCTGAAAATCTGTTCATTACATAAGGACATACCGAATTGTTCCGAATATAAGACGATTCTGGATATGAGACTACTCCCCTTTCTCAAGTCATATTTTGGAAAAAATAGGGTTTTGATGACAAAATCTTCTTTTAGTCTCTAAAGAATAATAATCATCGCAAAAATTTCTTTGAAAATACTGATAAAACAAACTGAAAGAAAAACCAATATAAAAGATTGCAGGCTGTTGTTTTGCGCCATCTATTGTTGTGAACATGTATTGAGTTTAGACTATAAAACGCGCACGCAGGATGACTGTTATTGTTAGAAGCCTAGTCCACGGAAAATACGACGACCCCATTTCTCCGCTGTGACGTGTCTTTAATGGAACGGCGGAGGCGTCAAAGATAAAACAGAGTCACTTGAGCAAAAGGAGAGGAAAGAGTAAACATGCCCGTTGGACGAGAGATGCTAATTTACTGAGATTCCGCAGAGAAGTCACTGTTATGTCAAAGACGCAGATTGCATCGTATGCCTGTTCCGTGGATATGTAAAAAGCGCCGTTGCCATAAACATATCTCCCCAGCGGGCCACAGTACGAAGTAGATTCCCAGTCCGTCGTGGAAACATATACTGGTGTACGTGCGATTAGGTAGTGATTGTTTTTAAATTTCATTTGATTTCATTTGACACACTCTTTTTACTTGAACAAAAGATTGACCGCGATTCCGTACCATGCTTTCTGTTAACGTTCTGACAGAATGTGGCAGCCCTCCATGCTTAGGGTCGGGCTTGTAAAGTCACCGAACAGGCCTTGTGGTGACGTGTCTTAACTGGAACACTGGAGGCGTCATAAATCAGACCGGGTCACTTGAGCAGAAGAAAACAAAGGAGTAAACAAGCCCGATGGATGAGAGGTTCGAATTCTCTTGGATTCTGCTGAGAAGTCGCTTTGACGTCAAAGAGCCAGAGTGCATCGAATGTTCATTTTGTTGCTATAACAACAGCACCGTTGCTATTAACAACTCTGCCCAGGGAGCCGACGGAAGAATGCTGATTCTCAGTCCGTGTCCAATGCTCATGGAAAGATGTCCAGGAGTACGTGCGATTTGGCAGTGATTTTATTTTTATGAAATTAGATTTTAATTGACTCACTCTTTGTTTAAACAAAAAAAAAATGACCGCGATTCAGTAGCATGCTTTCTGTTTACGTATTGACAAAATGTGCCTGCCCTCCACTTAGCCGTCGGGCTTGTCTTGTGACCAAACAGGCTCTGCTGTGCTGTGACGTGACTTAAATGGATCAGCGGAGGTTTCAAATTCTCCGGCAGCTACAGGTCTCAAAAAAGTTGGGACACTTGTAAAAAGGGGCTTTAAAAGCATTGAATTTCTAAGAGAATCAGCTGAAAGAACATTTAGCTTGTAATTAAGTTAACTGTCATCTGCTGCGCAACATGATTACTTATAAAAGGGTTGTCATTGAGAGGCTGAGTTTCTCAGAAGTAAAGATGGCCAGAAGCTCTCCCACCTGTGAAGGCTTGCATAAAAAAAATGTTGAATACTTTAAAAACACTGCTCCTCGACATTAAATTGCAAAGGCATTGAAGGTCTCATCATCTTCAGTACATGACATCATCAAAAGATTCAGAGTAACTGGAAAAATCTCTGCCTGTAAGGGACTAGGCCGAGACCTTTACTGGATGCCCTTTATCTTCGGACCCTCAGATGCCACTGCATCACTCACCGGCATGATTCTTGGGATTCTGCAATAATAGAGAAAGAAAAAACATCACTGATTATACCTAGAACTGCCACAAGGTCATTTTGACCTCCATTAGTCCCAGTGCAAAAGAATGTAAATGGACTATATAGGGGCTGACTATGGAGCTAGTCAGATTGGCAGCTCAAAGCACTTGACAGTAGCCTAATACCTCACGTATGCCCATTTATGCAACACATTCATACACTGACGGCTACGCAAGGCAGTCAACTGCATCTTGGTTGACTGCATTTTGTTACTTTTTGAATGGTGTGCAGGCGCATATATAAGCAAGTTGCTGTCATGACGTCAGAATCAATTTGTTCTCCCATTTTGCAGGTAGAAATTGTGATTGTCACAGAGCTGTTCTTCTATTCATTTAGTTTATTTAGTAAGCTGGTTAGGATACCAGAAAAAGAAATGGATCAGAGGAAATGGATGAATGTAAGTCAGGCTTTGGCAAAGCTTCAGGACATGAGTTCTTGTGAGTCAGATGGAGAAGAAATATCAGGGCTCAGTGATGCTTCTAGGTCTAGTGAATCCGACTCCGATTTTGAAACTGAATGCGATCGTGAGCCACACGGTAAAGGTATCACAGCTGCTGGGCAAACTAAGCCTTTGATGCCAGGAAGGTCACCAAAACTGGATATTTATTCACGTCATAATGCTTAGGTTTCACAGCATAATTTCAAGTCCAAATACTTTGAAACATTTAAAATTAGCCACAATAGCCAACAAATTGAAGCTTTAAAGCTCTGACCTCTATACTATTTAATCAATGAAGAATCTTAGCAAAACACCATTTATTGTCCTCCGAATTCTGAATGTACTTTGAAATGCTTTCACTGAGACAACACCTCGCAGCTTAAAAGTATTACAAAGAGTGGTGCATTTTTGTCAATAAAGAGGATGCAGTCATATTTCCACGTCATCCATGCCATGATGAAGGGAGACGCAGTAGCGCAGTGGAGAGCATGGGCTTGACTTGGGATGGAGAGATTCTGTGTTCAAGTCCTTGCCTTAGCCTGTGCAAAGTGTTCTCAGGCAAAACTCTTCACTTCCACACTGCCTCACTCTACCCAGGTGTACAAGTGGGTCCCAGCAAAATTGTCAGGGAAACTTGACTGAGAGCAGTGGGAGAACCCGAGTTGGACTAGTGTCCCATCGAGGGGGTTTAGCAATACTCCTATTTGCTTCATGTCACAGAAACCAGGGTTAAACACAGGCCTGATGGGCCTCCAGGCATGGCCTCCACGCCTGGTTAGAAATAGTCTTTATTCCGTCTGAGCAGCTGCTCATTTTGAAAACAAGAAGGGCACTTGGTAGAGCTCATACCTCCGCCAAGCCCACATGTAAGTATTATTGGTTCTGGATCCAGGAGAGTATCATCCAGACCAACAACAGCAGTGATTAGTTCCTCTTTTAGGGCAGATTCTATTCAGTGCTGAAATTTTCTGAAAATCTGTTCATTACATAAGGACATACCGAATTGTTCCGAATATAAGACGATTCTGGATATGAGACTACTCCCCTTTCTCAAGTCATATTTTGGAAAAAATAGGGTTTTGATGACAAAATCTTCTTTTAGTCTCTAAAGAATAATAATCATCGCAAAAATTTCTTTGAAAATACTGATAAAACAAACTGAAAGAAAAACCAATATAAAAGATTGCAGGCTGTTCCGAATATAAGACAATTCTGGATATGAGACTACTCCCCTTTCTCAAGTCATATTTTGGAAAAAATAGGGTTTTGATGACAAAATCTTCTTTTAGTCTCTAAAGAATAATAATCATCGCAAAAATTTCTTTGAAAATACTGATAAAACAAACTGAAAGAAAAACCAATATAAAAGATTGCAGGCTGTTGTTTTGCGCCATCTATTGTTGTGAACATGTATTGAGTTTAGACTATAAAAGCGCACGCAGGATGACTGTTATTGTTAGAAGCCTAGTCCACGGAAAATACGACGACCCCATTTCTCCGCTGTGACGTGTCTTTAATGGAACGGCGGAGGCGTCAAAGATAAAACAGAGTCACTTGAGCAAAAGGAGAGGAAAGAGTAAACATGCCCGTTGGACGAGAGATGCTAATTTACTGAGATTCCGCAGAGAAGTCACTGTTATGTCAAAGACGCAGATTGCATCGTATGCCTGTTCCGTGGATATGTAAAAAGCGCCGTTGCCATAAACATATCTCCCCAGCGGGCCACAGTACGAAGTAGATTCCCAGTCCGTCGTGGAAACATATACTGGTGTACGTGCGATTAGGTAGTGATTGTTTTTAAATTTCATTTGATTTCATTTGACACACTCTTTTTACTTGAACAAAAGATTGACCGCGATTCCGTACCATGCTTTCTGTTAACGTTCTGACAAAATGTGGCAGCCCTCCATGCTTAGGGTCGGGCTTGTAAAGTCACCGAACAGGCCTTGTGGTGACGTGTCTTAACTGGAACACTGGAGGCGTCATAAATCAGACCGGGTCACTTGAGCAGAAGAAAACAAAGGAGTAAACAAGCCCGATGGATGAGAGGTTCGAATTCTCTTGGATTCTGCTGAGAAGTCGCTTTGACGTCAAAGAGCCAGAGTGCATCGAATGTTCATTTTGTTGCTATAACAACAGCACCGTTGCTATTAACAACTCTGCCCAGGGAGCCGACGGAAGAATGCTGATTCTCAGTCCGTGTCCAATGCTCATGGAAAGATGTCCAGGAGTACGTGCGATTTGGCAGTGATTTTATTTTTATGAAATTAGATTTTAATTGACTCACTCTTTGTTTAAACAGAAAAAAAAATGACCGCGATTCAGTAGCATGCTTTCTGTTTACGTATTGACAAAATGTGCCTGCCCTCCACTTAGCCGTCGGGCTTGTCTTGTGACCAAACAGGCTCTGCTGTGCTGTGACGTGACTTAAATGGATCAGCGGAGGTTTCAAATTCTCCGGCAGCTACAGGTCTCAAAAAAGTTGGGACACTTGTAAAAAGGGGCTTTAAAAGCATTGAATTTCTAAGAGAATCAGCTGAAAGAACATTTAGCTAGTAATTAAGTTAACTGTCATCTGCTGCGCAACATGATTACTTATAAAAGGGTTGTCATTGAGAGGCTGAGTTTCTCAGAAGTAAAGATGGCCAGAAGCTCTCCCACCTGTGAAGGCTTGCATAAAAAAAATGTTGAATACTTTAAAAACACTGCTCCTCGACATTAAATTGCAAAGGCATTGAAGGTCTCATCATCTTCAGTACATGACATCATCAAAAGATTCAGAGTAACTGGAAAAATCTCTGCCTGTAAGGGACTAGGCCGAGACCTTTACTGGATGCCCTTTATCTTCGGACCCTCAGATGCCACTGCATCACTCACCGGCATGATTCTTGGGATTCTGCAATAATAGAGAAAGAAAAAACATCACTGATTATACCTAGAACTGCCACAAGGTCATTTTGACCTCCTTAAGTCCCAGTGCAAAAGAATGTAAATGGACTATATAGGGGCTGACTATGGAGCTAGTCAGATTGGCAGCTCAAAGCACTTGACAGTAGCCTAATACCTCACGTATGCCCATTTATGCAACACATTCATACACTGACGGCTACGCAAGGCAGTCAACTGCATCTTGGTTGACTGCATTTTGTTACTTTTTGAATGGTGTGCAGGCGCATATATAAGCCAGTTGCTGTCATGACGTCAGAATCAATTTGTTCTCCCATTTTGCAGGTAGAAATTGTGATTGTCACAGAGCTGTTCTTCTATTCATTTAGTTTATTTAGTAAGCTGGTTAGGATACCAGAAAAAGAAATGGATCAGAGGAAATGGATGAATGTAAGTCAGGCTTTGGCAAAGCTTCAGGACATGAGTTCTTGTGAGTCAGATGGAGAAGAAATATCAGGGCTCAGTGATGCTTCTAGGTCTAGTGAATCCGACTCCGATTTTGAAACTGAATGCGATCGTGAGCCACACGGTAAAGGTATCACAGCTGCTGGGCAAACTAAGCCTTTGATGCCAGGAAGGTCACCAAAACTGGATATTTATTCACGTCATAATGCTTAGGTTTCACAGCATAATTTCAAGTCCAAATACTTTGAAACATTTAAAATTAGCCACAATAGCCAACAAATTGAAGCTTTAAAGCTCTGACCTCTATACTATTTAATCAATGAAGAATCTTAGCAAAACACCATTTATTGTCCTCCGAATTCTGAATGTACTTTGAAATGCTTTCACTGAGACAACACCTCACAGCTTAAAAGTATTACAAAGAGTGGTGCATTTTTGTCAATAAAGAGGATGCAGTCATATTTCCACGTCATCCATGCCATGATGAAGGGAGACGCAGTAGCGCAGTGGAGAGCATGGGCTTGACTTGGGATGGAGAGATTCTGTGTTCAAGTCCTTGCCTTAGCCTGTGCAAAGTGTTCTCAGGCAAAACTCTTCACTTCCACACTGCCTCACTCTACCCAGGTGTACAAGTGGGTCCCAGCAAAATTGTCAGGGAAACTTGACTGAGAGCAGTGGGAGAACCCGAGTTGGACTAGTGTCCCATCGAGGGGGTTTAGCAATACTCCTATTTGCTTCATGTCACAGAAACCAGGGTTAAACACAGGCCTGATGGGCCTCCAGGCATGGCCTCCACGCCTGGTTAGAAATAGTCTTTATTCCGTCTGAGCAGCTGCTCATTTTGAAAACAAGAAGGGCACTTGGTAGAGCTCATACCTCCGCCAAGCCCACATGTAAGTATTATTGGTTCTGGATCCAGGAGAGTATCATCCAGACCAACAACAGCAGTGATTAGTTCCTCTTTTAGGGCAGATTCTATTCAGTGCTGAAATTTTCTGAAAATCTGTTCATTACATAAGGACATACCGAATTGTTCCGAATATAAGACGATTCTGGATATGAGACTACTCCCCTTTCTCAAGTCATATTTTGGAAAAAATAGGGTTTTGATGACAAAATCTTCTTTTAGTCTCTAAAGAATAATAATCATCGCAAAAATTTCTTTGAAAATACTGATAAAACAAACTGAAAGAAAAACCAATATAAAAGATTGCAGGCTGTTGTTTTGCGCCATCTATTGTTGTGAACATGTATTGAGTTTAGACTATAAAACGCGCACGCAGGATGACTGTTATTGTTAGAAGCCTAGTCCACGGAAAATACGACGACCCCATTTCTCCGCTGTGACGTGTCTTTAATGGAACGGCGGAGGCGTCAAAGATAAAACAGAGTCACTTGAGCAAAAGGAGAGGAAAGAGTAAACATGCCCGTTGGACGAGAGATGCTAATTTACTGAGATTCCGCAGAGAAGTCACTGTTATGTCAAAGACGCAGATTGCATCGTATGCCTGTTCCGTGGATATGTAAAAAGCGCCGTTGCCATAAACATATCTCCCCAGCGGGCCACAGTACGAAGTAGATTCCCAGTCCGTCGTGGAAACATATACTGGTGTACGTGCGATTAGGTAGTGATTGTTTTTAAATTTCATTTGATTTCATTTGACACACTCTTTTTACTTGAACAAAAGATTGACCGCGATTCCGTACCATGCTTTCTGTTAACGTTCTGACAAAATGTGGCAGCCCTCCATGCTTAGGGTCGGGCTTGTAAAGTCACCGAACAGGCCTTGTGGTGACGTGTCTTAACTGGAACACTGGAGGCGTCATAAATCAGACCGGGTCACTTGAGCAGAAGAAAACAAAGGAGTAAACAAGCCCGATGGATGAGAGGTTCGAATTCTCTTGGATTCTGCTGAGAAGTCGCTTTGACGTCAAAGAGCCAGAGTGCATCGAATGTTCATTTTGTTGCTATAACAACAGCACCGTTGCTATTAACAACTCTGCCCAGGGAGCCGACGGAAGAATGCTGATTCTCAGTCCGTGTCCAATGCTCATGGAAAGATGTCCAGGAGTACGTGCGATTTGGCAGTGATTTTATTTTTATGAAATTAGATTTTAATTGACTCACTCTTTGTTTAAACAGAAAAAAAAATGACCGCGATTCAGTAGCATGCTTTCTGTTTACGTATTGACAAAATGTGCCTGCCCTCCACTTAGCCGTCGGGCTTGTCTTGTGACCAAACAGGCTCTGCTGTGCTGTGACGTGACTTAAATGGATCAGCGGAGGTTTCAAATTCTCCGGCAGCTACAGGTCTCAAAAAAGTTGGGACACTTGTAAAAAGGGGCTTTAAAAGCATTGAATTTCTAAGAGAATCAGCTGAAAGAACATTTAGCTAGTAATTAAGTTAACTGTCATCTGCTGCGCAACATGATTACTTATAAAAGGGTTGTCATTGAGAGGCTGAGTTTCTCAGAAGTAAAGATGGCCAGAAGCTCTCCCACCTGTGAAGGCTTGCATAAAAAAAATGTTGAATACTTTAAAACACTGCTCCTCGACGTTAAATTGCAAAGGCATTGAAGGTCTCATCATCTTCAGTACATGACATCATCAAAAGATTCAGAGTAACTGGAAAAATCTCTGCCTGTAAGGGACTAGGCCGAGACCTTTACTGGATGCCCTTTATCTTCGGACCCTCAGATGCCACTGCATCACTCACCGGCATGATTCTTGGGATTCTGCAATAATAGAGAAAGAAAAAACATCACTGATTATACCTAGAACTGCCACAAGGTCATTTTGACCTCCATTAGTCCCAGTGCAAAAGAATGTAAATGGACTATATAGGGGCTGACTATGGAGCTAGTCAGATTGGCAGCTCAAAGCACTTGACAGTAGCCTAATACCTCACGTATGCCCATTTATGCAACACATTCATACACTGACGGCTACGCAAGGCAGTCAACTGCATCTTGGTTGACTGCATTTTGTTACTTTTTGAATGGTGTGCAGGCGCATATATAAGCCAGTTGCTGTCATAATCAATTTGTTCTCCCATTTTGCAGGTAGAAATTGTGATTGTCACAGAGCTGTTCTTCTATTCATTTAGTTTATTTAGTAAGCTGGTTAGGATACCAGAAAAAGAAATGGATCAGAGGAAATGGATGAATGTAAGTCAGGCTTTGGCAAAGCTTCAGGACATGAGTTCTTGTGAGTCAGATGGAGAAGAAATATCAGGGCTCAGTGATGCTTCTAGGTCTAGTGAATCCGACTCCGATTTTGAAACTGAATGCGATCGTGAGCCACACGGTAAAGGTATCACAGCTGCTGGGCAAACTAAGCCTTTGATGCCAGGAAGGTCACCAAAACTGGATATTTATTCACGTCATAATGCTTAGGTTTCACAGCATAATTTCAAGTCCAAATACTTTGAAACATTTAAAATTAGCCACAATAGCCAACAAATTGAAGCTTTAAAGCTCTGACCTCTATACTATTTAATCAATGAAGAATCTTAGCAAAACACCATTTATTGTCCTCCGAATTCTGAATGTACTTTGAAATGCTTTCACTGAGACAACACCTCACAGCTTAAAAGTATTACAAAGAGTGGTGCATTTTTGTCAATAAAGAGGATGCAGTCATATTTCCACGTCATCCATGCCATGATGAAGGGAGACGCAGTAGCGCAGTGGAGAGCATGGGCTTGACTTGGGATGGAGAGATTCTGTGTTCAAGTCCTTGCCTTAGCCTGTGCAAAGTGTTCTCAGGCAAAACTCTTCACTTCCACACTGCCTCACTCTACCCAGGTGTACAAGTGGGTCCCAGCAAAATTGTCAGGGAAACTTGACTGAGAGCAGTGGGAGAACCCGAGTTGGACTAGTGTCCCATCGAGGGGGTTTAGCAATACTCCTATTTGCTTCATGTCACAGAAACCAGGGTTAAACACAGGCCTGATGGGCCTCCAGGCATGGCCTCCACGCCTGGTTAGAAATAGTCTTTATTCCGTCTGAGCAGCTGCTCATTTTGAAAACAAGAAGGGCACTTGGTAGAGCTCATACCTCCGCCAAGCCCACATGTAAGTATTATTGGTTCTGGATCCAGGAGAGTATCATCCAGACCAACAACAGCAGTGATTAGTTCCTCTTTTAGGGCAGATTCTATTCAGTGCTGAAATTTTCTGAAAATCTGTTCATTACATAAGGACATACCGAATTGTTCCGAATATAAGACGATTCTGGATATGAGACTACTCCCCTTTCTCAAGTCATATTTTGGAAAAAATAGGGTTTTGATGACAAAATCTTCTTTTAGTCTCAAAAGAATAATAATCATCGCAAAAATTTCTTTGAAAATACTGATAAAACAAACTGAAAGAAAAACCAATATAAAAGATTGCAGGCTGTTGTTTTGCGCCATCTATTGTTGTGAACATGTATTGAGTTTAGACTATACAACGCGCACGCAGGATGACTGTTATTGTTAGAAGCCTAGTCCACGGAAAATACGACGACCCCATTTCTCCGCTGTGACGTGTCTTTAATGGAACGGCGGAGGCGTCAAAGATAAAACAGGGTCACTTGAGCAAAAGGAGAGGAAAGAGTAAACATGCCCGTTGGACGAGAGATGCTAATTTACTGAGATTCCGCAGAGAAGTCACTGTTATGTCAAAGACGCAGATTGCATCGTATGCCTGTTCCGTGGATATGTAAAAAGCGCCGTTGCCATAAACATATCTCCCCAGCGGGCCACAGTACGAAGTAGATTCCCAGTCCGTCGTGGAAACATATACTGGTGTACGTGCGATTAGGTAGTGATTGTTTTTAAATTTCATTTGATTTCATTTGACACACTCTTTTTACTTGAACAAAAGATTGACCGCGATTCCGTACCATGCTTTCTGTTAACGTTCTGACAAAATGTGGCAGCCCTCCATGCTTAGGGTCGGGCGTGTAAAGTCACCGAACAGGCCTTGTGGTGACGTGTCTTAAATGGAACACTGGAGGCGTCATAAATCAGACCGGGTCACTTGAGCAGAAGAAAACAAAGGAGTAAACAAGCCCGATGGTTGAGAGGTTCGAATTCTCTTGGATTCTGCTGAGAAGTCGCTTTGACGTCAAAGAGCCAGAGTGCATCGAATGTTCATTTTGTTGCTATAACAACAGCACCGTTGCTATAAACAACTCTGCCCAGGGAGCCGACGGAAGAATGCTGATTCTCAGTCCGTGTCCAATGCTCATGGAAAGATGTCCAGGAGTACGTGCGATTTGGCAGTGATTTTATTTTTATGAAATTAGATTTTAATTGACTCACTCTTTGTTTAAACAAAAAAAAAAATGACCGCGATTCAGTAGCATGCTTTCTGTTTACGTATTGACAAAATGTGCCTGCCCTCCACTTAGCCGTCGGGCTTGTCTTGTGACCAAACAGGCTCTGCTGTGCTGTGACGTGACTTAAATGGATCAGCGGAGGTTTCAAATTCTCCGGCAGCTACAGGTCTCAAAAAAGTTGGGACACTTGTAAAAAGGGGCTTTAAAAGCATTGAATTTCTAAGAGAATCAGCTGAAAGAACATTTAGCTTGTAATTAAGTTAACTGTCATCTGCTGCGCAACATGATTACTTATAAAAGGGTTGTCATTGAGAGGCTGAGTTTCTCAGAAGTAAAGATGGCCAGAAGCTCTCCCACCTGTGAAGGCTTGCATAAAAAAAATGTTGAATACTTTAAAAACACTGCTCCTCGACATTAAATTGCAAAGGCATTGAAGGTCTCATCATCTTCAGTACATGACATCATCAAAAGATTCAGAGTAACTGGAAAAATCTCTGCCTGTAAGGGACTAGGCCGAGACCTTTACTGGATGCCCTTTATCTTCGGACCCTCAGATGCCACTGCATCACTCACCGGCATGATTCTTGGGATTCTGCAATAATAGAGAAAGAAAAAACATCACTGATTATACCTAGAACTGCCACAAGGTCATTTTGACCTCCATTAGTCCCAGTGCAAAAGAATGTAAATGGACTATATAGGGGCTGACTATGGAGCTAGTCAGATTGGCAGCTCAAAGCACTTGACAGTAGCCTAATACCTCACGTATGCCCATTTATGCAACACATTCATACACTGACGGCTACGCAAGGCAGTCAACTGCATCTTGGTTGACTGCATTTTGTTACTTTTTGAATGGTGTGCAGGCGCATATATAAGCCAGTTGCTGTCATGACGTCAGAATCAATTTGTTCTCCCATTTTGCAGGTAGAAATTGTGATTGTCACAGAGCTGTTCTTCTATTCATTTAGTTTATTTAGTAAGCTGGTTAGGATACCAGAAAAAGAAATGGATCAGAGGAAATGGATGAATGTAAGTCAGGCTTTGGCAAAGCTTCAGGACATGAGTTCTTGTGAGTCAGATGGAGAAGAAATATCATGGCTCAGTGATGCTTCTAGGTCTAGTGAATCCGACTCCGATTTTGAAACTGAATGCGATCGTGAGCCACACGGTAAAGGTATCACAGCTGCTGGGCAAACTAAGCCTTTGATGCCAGGAAGGTCACCAAAACTGGATATTTATTCACGTCATAATGCTTAGGTTTCACAGCATAATTTCAAGTCCAAATACTTTGAAACATTTAAAATTAGCCACAATAGCCAACAAATTGAAGCTTTAAAGCTCTGACCTCTATACTATTTAATCAATGAAGAATCTTAGCAAAACACCATTTATTGTCCTCCGAATTCTGAATGTACTTTGAAATGCTTTCACTGAGACAACACCTCACAGCTTAAAAGTATTACAAAGAGTGGTGCATTTTTGTCAATAAAGAGGATGCAGTCATATTTCCACGTCATCCATGCCATGATGAAGGGAGACGCAGTAGCGCAGTGGAGAGCATGGGCTTGACTTGGGATGGAGAGATTCTGTGTTCAAGTCCTTGCCTTAGCCTGTGCAAAGTGTTCTCAGGCAAAACTCTTCACTTCCACACTGCCTCACTCTACCCAGGTGTACAAGTGGGTCCCAGCAAAATTGTCAGGGAAACTTGACTGAGAGCAGTGGGAGAACCCGAGTTGGACTAGTGTCCCATCGAGGGGGTTTAGCAATACTCCTATTTGCTTCATGTCACAGAAACCAGGGTTAAACACAGGCCTGATGGGCCTCCAGGCATGGCCTCCACGCCTGGTTAGAAATAGTCTTTATTCCGTCTGAGCAGCTGCTCATTTTGAAAACAAGAAGGGCACTTGGTAGAGCTCATACCTCCGCCAAGCCCACATGTAAGTATTATTGGTTCTGGATCCAGGAGAGTATCATCCAGACCAACAACAGCAGTGATTAGTTCCTCTTTTAGGGCAGATTCTATTCAGTGCTGAAATTTTCTGAAAATCTGTTCATTACATAAGGACATACCGAATTGTTCCGAATATAAGACGATTCTGGATATGAGACTACTCCCCTTTCTCAAGTCATATTTTGGAAAAAATAGGGTTTTGATGACAAAATCTTCTTTTAGTCTCTAAAGAATAATAATCATCGCAAAAATTTCTTTGAAAATACTGATAAAACAAACTGAAAGAAAAACCAATATAAAAGATTGCAGGCTGTTGTTTTGCGCCATCTATTGTTGTGAACATGTATTGAGTTTAGACTATAAAACGCGCACGCAGGATGACTGTTATTGTTAGAAGCCTAGTCCACGGAAAATACGACGACCCCATTTCTCCGCTGTGACGTGTCTTTAATGGAACGGCGGAGGCGTCAAAGATAAAACAGAGTCACTTGAGCAAAAGGAGAGGAAAGAGTAAACATGCCCGTTGGACGAGAGATGCTAATTTACTGAGATTCCGCAGAGAAGTCACTGTTATGTCAAAGACGCAGATTGCATCGTATGCCTGTTCCGTGGATATGTAAAAAGCGCCGTTGCCATAAACATATCTTCCCAGCGGGCCACAGTACGAAGTAGATTCCCAGTCCGTCGTGGAAACATATACTGGTGTACGTGCGATTAGGTAGTGATTGTTTTTAAATTTCATTTGATTTCATTTGACACACTCTTTTTACTTGAACAAAAGATTGACCGCGATTCCGTACCATGCTTTCTGTTAACGTTCTGACAAAATGTGGCAGCCCTCCATGCTTAGGGTCGGGCTTGTAAAGTCACCGAACAGGCCTTGTGGTGACGTGTCTTAACTGGAACACTGGAGGCGTCATAAATCAGACCGGGTCACTTGAGCAGAAGAAAACAAAGGAGTAAACAAGCCCGATGGATGAGAGGTTCGAATTCTCTTGGATTCTGCTGAGAAGTCGCTTTGACGTCAAAGAGCCAGAGTGCATCGAATGTTCATTTTGTTGCTATAAGAACAGCACCGTTGCTATTAACAACTCTGCCCAGGGAGCCGACGGAAGAATGCTGATTCTCAGTCCGTGTCCAATGCTCATGGAAAGATGTCCAGGAGTACGTGCGATTTGGCAGTGATTTTATTTTTATGAAATTAGATTTTAATTGACTCACTCTTTGTTTAAACAGAAAAAAAAAATGACCGCGATTCAGTAGCATGCTTTCTGTTTACGTATTGACAAAATGTGCCTGCCCTCCACTTAGCCGTCGGGCTTGTCTTGTGACCAAACAGGCTCTGCTGTGCTGTGACGTGACTTAAATGGATCAGCGGAGGTTTCAAATTCTCCGGCAGCTACAGGTCTCAAAAAAGTTGGGACACTTGTAAAAAGGGGCTTTAAAAGCATTGAATTTCTAAGAGAATCAGCTGAAAGAACATTTAGCTAGTAATTAAGTTAACTGTCATCTGCTGCGCAACATGATTACTTATAAAAGGGTTGTCATTGAGAGGCTGAGTTTCTCAGAAGTAAAGATGGCCAGAAGCTCTCCCACCTGTGAAGGCTTGCATAAAAAAAATGTTGAATACTTTAAAAACACTGCTCCTCGACATTAAATTGCAAAGGCATTGAAGGTCTCATCATCTTCAGTACATGACATCATCAAAAGATTCAGAGTAACTGGAAAAATCTCTGCCTGTAAGGGACTAGGCCGAGACCTTTACTGGATGCCCTTTATCTTCGGACCCTCAGATGCCACTGCATCACTCACCGGCATGATTCTTGGGATTCTGCAATAATAGAGAAAGAAAAAACATCACTGATTATACCTAGAACTGCCACAAGGTCATTTTGACCTCCATTAGTCCCAGTGCAAAAGAATGTAAATGGACTATATAGGGGCTGACTATGGAGCTAGTCAGATTGGCAGCTCAAAGCACTTGACAGTAGCCTAATACCTCACGTATGCCCATTTATGCAACACATTCATACACTGACGGCTACGCAAGGCAGTCAACTGCATCTTGGTTGACTGCATTTTGTTACTTTTTGAATGGTGTGCAGGCGCATATATAAGCCAGTTGCTGTCATGACGTCAGAATCAATTTGTTCTCCCATTTTGCAGGTAGAAATTGTGATTGTCACAGAGCTGTTCTTCTATTCATTTAGTTTATTTAGTAAGCTGGTTAGGATACCAGAAAAAGAAATGGATCAGAGGAAATGGATGAATGTAAGTCAGGCTTTGGCAAAGCTTCAGGACATGAGTTCTTGTGAGTCAGATGGAGAAGAAATATCAGGGCTCAGTGATGCTTCTAGGTCTAGTGAATCCGACTCCGATTTTGAAACTGAATGCGATCGTGAGCCACACGGTAAAGGTATCACAGCTGCTGGGCAAACTAAGCCTTTGATGCCAGGAAGGTCACCAAAACTGGATATTTATTCACGTCATAATGCTTAGGTTTCACAGCATAATTTCAAGTCCAAATACTTTGAAACATTTAAAATTAGCCACAATAGCCAACAAATTGAAGCTTTAAAGCTCTGACCTCTATACTATTTAATCAATGAAGAATCTTAGCAAAACACCATTTATTGTCCTCCGAATTCTGAATGTACTTTGAAATGCTTTCACTGAGACAACACCTCACAGCTTAAAAGTATTACAAAGAGTGGTGCATTTTTGTCAATAAAGAGGATGCAGTCATATTTCCACGTCATCCATGCCATGATGAAGGGAGACGCAGTAGCGCAGTGGAGAGCATGGGCTTGACTTGGGATGGAGAGATTCTGTGTTCAAGTCCTTGCCTTAGCCTGTGCAAAGTGTTCTCAGGCAGAACTCTTCACTTCCACACTGCCTCACTCTACCCAGGTGTACAAGTGGGTCCCAGCAAAATTGTCAGGGAAACTTGACTGAGAGCAGTGGGAGAACCCGAGTTGGACTAGTGTCCCATCGAGGGGGTTTAGCAATACTCCTATTTGCTTCATGTCACAGAAACCAGGGTTAAACACAGGCCTGATGGGCCTCCAGGCATGGCCTCCACGCCTGGTTAGAAATAGTCTTTATTCCGTCTGAGCAGCTGCTCATTTTGAAAACAAGAAGGGCACTTGGTAGAGCTCATACCTCCGCCAAGCCCACATGTAAGTATTATTGGTTCGGGATCCAGGAGAGTATCATCCAGACCAACAACAGCAGTGATTAGTTCCTCTTTTAGGGCAGATTCTATTCAGTGCTGAAATTTTCTGAAAATCTGTTCATTACATAAGGACATACCGAATTGTTCCGAATATAAGACGATTCTGGATATGAGACTACTCCCCTTTCTCAAGTCATATTTTGGAAAAAATAGGGTTTTGATGACAAAATCTTCTTTTAGTCTCTAAAGAATAATAATCATCGCAAAAATTTCTTTGAAAATACTGATAAAACAAACTGAAAGAAAAACCAATATAAAAGATTGCAGGCTGTTGTTTTGCGCCATCTATTGTTGTGAACATGTATTGAGTTTAGACTATAAAACGCGCACGCAGGATGACTGTTATTGTTAGAAGCCTAGTCCACGGAAAATACGACGACCCCATTTCTCCGCTGTGACGTGTCTTTAATGGAACGGCGGAGGCGTCAAAGATAAAACAGAGTCACTTGAGCAAAAGGAGAGGAAAGAGTAAACATGCCCGTTGGACGAGAGATGCTAATTTACTGAGATTCCGCAGAGAAGTCACTGTTATGTCAAAGACGCAGATTGCATCGTATGCCTGTTCCGTGGATATGTAAAAAGCGCCGTTGCCATAAACATATCTCCCCAGCGGGCCACAGTACGAAGTAGATTCCCAGTCCGTCGTGGAAACATATACTGGTGTACGTGCGATTAGGTAGTGATTGTTTTTAAATTTCATTTGATTTCATTTGACACACTCTTTTTACTTGAACAAAAGATTGACCGCGATTCCGTACCATGCTTTCTGTTAACGTTCTGACAAAATGTGGCAGCCCTCCATGCTTAGGGTCGGGCTTGTAAAGTCACCGAACAGGCCCTTGTGGTGACGTGTCTTAAATGGAACACTGGAGGCGTCATAAATCAGACCGGGTCACTTGAGCAGAAGAAAACAAAGGAGTAAACAAGCCCGATGGATGAGAGGTTCGAATTCTCTTGGATTCTGCTGAGAAGTCGCTTTGACGTCAAAGAGCCAGAGTGCATCGAATGTTCATTTTGTTGCTATAACAACAGCACCGTTGCTATAAACAACTCTGCCCAGGGAGCCGACGGAAGAATGCTGATTCTCAGTCCGTGTCCAATGCTCATGGAAAGATGTCCAGGAGTACGTGCGATTTGGCAGTGATTTTATTTTTATGAAATTAGATTTTAATTGACTCACTCTTTGTTTAAACAGAAAAAAAAAATGACCGCGATTCAGTAGCATGCTTTCTGTTTACGTATTGACAAAATGTGCCTGCCCTCCACTTAGCCGTCGGGCTTGTCTTGTGACCAAACAGGCTCTGCTGTGACGTGACTTAAATGGATCAGCGGAGGTTTCAAATTCTCCGGCAGCTACAGGTCTCAAAAAAGTTGGGACACTTGTAAAAAGGGGCTTTAAAAGCATTGAATTTCTAAGCGAATCAGCTGAAAGAACATTTAGCAAGTAATTAAGTTAACTGTCATCTGCTGCGCAACATGATTACTTATAAAAGGGTTGTCATTGAGAGGCTGAGTTTCTCAGAAGTAAAGATGGCCAGAAGCTCTCCCACCTGTGAAGGCTTGCATAAAAAAAATGTTGAATACTTTAAAACACTGCTCCTCGACGTTAAATTGCAAAGGCATTGAAGGTCTCATCATCTTCAGAACATGACATCATCAAAAGATTCAGAGTAACTGGAAAAATCTCTGCCTGTAAGGGACTAGGCCGAGACCTTTACTGGATGCCCTTTATCTTCGGACCCTCAGATGCCACTGCATCACTCACCGGCATGATTCTTGGGATTCTGCAATAATAGAGAAAGAAAAAACATCACTGATTATACCTAGAACTGCCACAAGGTCATTTTGACCTCCATTAGTCCCAGTGCAAAAGAATGTAAATGGACTATATAGGGGCTGACTATGGAGCTAGTCAGATTGGCAGCTCAAAGCACTTGACAGTAGCCTAATACCTCACGTATGCCCATTTATGCAACATATTCATACACTGACGGCTACGCAAGGCAGTCAACTGCATCTTGGTTGACTGCATTTTGTTACTTTTTGAATGGTGTGCAGGCGCATATATAAGCCAGTTGCTGTCATGACGTCAGAATCAATTTGTTCTCCCATTTTGCAGGTAGAAATTGTGATTGTCACAGAGCTGTTCTTCTATTCATTTAGTTTATTTAGTAAGCTGGTTAGGATACCAGAAAAAGAAATGGATCAGAGGAAATGGATGAATGTAAGTCAGGCTTTGGCAAAGCTTCAGGACATGAGTTCTTGTGAGTCAGATGGAGAAGAAATATCAGGGCTCAGTGATGCTTCTAGGTCTAGTGAATCCGACTCCGATTTTGAAACTGAATGCGATCGTGAGCCAAACAGTAAAGGTATCACAGCTGCTGGGCAAACTAAGCCTTTGATCCCAGGAAGGTCACCAAAACTGGATATTTATTCACGTCATAATGCTTAGGTTTCACAGCATAATTTTAAGTCCAAATACTTTGAAACATTTAAAATTAGCCACAATAGCCAACAAATTTAAGCTTTAAAGCTCTGACCTCTATACTATTTAATCAATGAAGAATCTTAGCAAAACACCATTTATTGTCCTCCGAATTCTGAATGTACTTTGAAATGCTTTCACTGAGACAACACCTCACAGCTTAAAAGTATTACAAAGAGTGGTGCATTTTTGTCAATAAAGAGGATGCAGTCATATTTCCACGTCATCCATGCCATGATGAAGGGAGACGCAGTAGCGCAGTGGAGAGCATGGGCTTGACTTGGGATGGAGAGATTCTGTGTTCAAGTCCTTGCCTTAGCCTGTGCAAAGTGTTCTCAGGCAAAACTCTTCACTTCCACACTGCCTCACTCTACCCAGGTGTACAAGTGGGTCCCAGCAAAATTGTCAGGGAAACTTGACTGAGAGCAGTGGGAGAACCCGAGTTGGACTAGTGTCCCATCGAGGGGGTTTAGCAATACTCCTATTTGCTTCATGTCACAGAAACCAGGGTTAAACACAGGCCTGATGGGCCTCCAGGCATGGCCTCCACGCCTGGTTAGAAATAGTCTTTATTCCGTCTGAGCAGCTGCTCATTTTGAAAACAAGAAGGGCACTTGGTAGAGCTCATACCTCCGCCAAGCCCACATGTAAGTATTATTGGTTCTGGATCCAGGAGAGTATCATCCAGACCAACAACAGCAGTGATTAGTTCCTCTTTTAGGGCAGATTCTATTCAGTGCTGAAATTTTCTGAAAATCTGTTCATTACATAAGGACATACCGAATTGTTCCGAATATAAGACGATTCTGGATATGAGACTACTCCCCTTTCTCAAGTCATATTTTGGAAAAAATAGGGTTTTGATGACAAAATCTTCTTTTAGTCTCTAAAGAATAATAATCATCGCAAAAATTTCTTTGAAAATACTGATAAAACAAACTGAAAGAAAAACCAATATAAAAGATTGCAGGCTGTTGTTTTGCGCCATCTATTGTTGTGAACATGTATTGAGTTTAGACTATAAAACGCGCACGCAGGATGACTGTTATTGTTAGAAGCCTAGTCCACGGAAAATACGACGACCCCATTTCTCCGCTGTGACGTGTCTTTAATGGAACGGCGGAGGCGTCAAAGATAAAACAGAGTCACTTGAGCAAAAGGAGAGGAAAGAGTAAACATGCCCGTTGGACGAGAGATGCTAATTTACTGAGATTCCGCAGAGAAGTCACTGTTATGTCAAAGACGCAGATTGCATCGTATGCCTGTTCTGTGGATATGTAAAAAGCGCCGTTGCCATAAACATATCTCCCCAGCGGGCCACAGTACGAAGTAGATTCCCAGTCCGTCGTGGAAACATATACTGGTGTACGTGCGATTAGGTAGTGATTGTTTTTAAATTTCATTTGATTTCATTTGACACACTCTTTTTACTTGAACAAAAGATTGACCGCGATTCCGTACCATGCTTTCTGTTAACGTTCTGACAAAATGTGGCAGCCCTCCATGCTTAGGGTCGGGCTTGTAAAGTCACCGAACAGGCCTTGTGGTGACGTGTCTTAACTGGAACACTGGAGGCGTCATAAATCAGACCGGGTCACTTGAGCAGAAGAAAACAAAGGAGTAAACAAGCCCGATGGATGAGAGGTTCGAATTCTCTTGGATTCTGCTGAGAAGTCGCTTTGACGTCAAAGAGCCAGAGTGCATCGAATGTTCATTTTGTTGCTATAACAACAGCACCGTTGCTATTAACAACTCTGCCCAGGGAGCCGACGGAAGAATGCTGATTCTCAGTCCGTGTCCAATGCTCATGGAAAGATGTCCAGGAGTACGTGCGATTTGGCAGTGATTTTATTTTTATGAAATTAGATTTTAATTGACTCACTCTTTGTTTAAACAGAAAAAAAATGACCGCGATTCAGTAGCATGCTTTCTGTTTACGTATTGACAAAATGTGCCTGCCCTCCACTTAGCCGTCGGGCTTGTCTTGTGACCAAACAGGCTCTGCTGTGCTGTGACGTGACTTAAATGGATCAGCGGAGGTTTCAAATTCTCCGGCAGCTACAGGTCTCAAAAAAGTTGGGACACTTGTAAAAAGGGGCTTTAAAAGCATTGAATTTCTAAGAGAATCAGCTGAAAGAACATTTAGCTAGTAATTAAGTTAACTGTCATCTGCTGCGCAACATGATTACTTATAAAAGGGTTGTCATTGAGAGGCTGAGTTTCTCAGAAGTAAAGATGGCCAGAAGCTCTCCCACCTGTGAAGGCTTGCATAAAAAAAATGTTGAATACTTTAAAAACACTGCTCCTCGACATTAAATTGCAAAGGCATTGAAGGTCTCATCATCTTCAGTACATGACATCATCAAAAGATTCAGAGTAACTGGAAAAATCTCTGCCTGTAAGGGACTAGGCCGAGACCTTTACTGGATGCCCTTTATCTTCGGACCCTCAGATGCCACTGCATCACTCACCGGCATGATTCTTGGGATTCTGCAATAATAGAGAAAGAAAAAACATCACTGATTATACCTAGAACTGCCACAAGGTCATTTTGACCTCCATTAGTCCCAGTGCAAAAGAATGTAAATGGACTATATAGGGGCTGACTATGGAGCTAGTCAGATTGGCAGCTCAAAGCACTTGACAGTAGCCTAATACCTCACGTATGCCCATTTATGCAACACATTCATACACTGACGGCTACGCAAGGCAGTCAACTGCATCTTGGTTGACTGCATTTTGTTACTTTTTGAATGGTGTGCAGGCGCATATATAAGCCAGTTGCTGTCATGACGTCAGAATCAATTTGTTCTCCCATTTTGCAGGTAGAAATTGTGATTGTCACAGAGCTGTTCTTCTATTCATTTAGTTTATTTAGTAAGCTGGTTAGGATACCAGAAAAAGAAATGGATCAGAGGAAATGGATGAATGTAAGTCAGGCTTTGGCAAAGCTTCAGGACATGAGTTCTTGTGAGTCAGATGGAGAAGAAATATCAGGGCTCAGTGATGCTTCTAGGTCTAGTGAATCCGACTCCGATTTTGAAACTGAATGCGATCGTGAGCCACACGGTAAAGGTATCACAGCTGCTGGGCAAACTAAGCCTTTGATGCCAGGAAGGTCACCAAAACTGGATATTTATTCACGTCATAATGCTTAGGTTTCACAGCATAATTTCAAGTCCAAATACTTTGAAACATTTAAAATTAGCCACAATAGCCAACAAATTGAAGCTTTAAAGCTCTGACCTCTATACTATTTAATCAATGAAGAATCTTAGCAAAACACCATTTATTGTCCTCCGAATTCTGAATGTACTTTGAAATGCTTTCACTGAGACAACACCTCACAGCTTAAAAGTATTACAAAGAGTGGTGCATTTTTGTCAATAAAGAGGATGCAGTCATATTTCCACGTCATCCATGCCATGATGAAGGGAGACGCAGTAGCGCAGTGGAGAGCATGGGCTTGACTTGGGATGGAGAGATTCTGTGTTCAAGTCCTTGCCTTAGCCTGTGCAAAGTGTTCTCAGGCAGAACTCTTCACTTCCACACTGCCTCACTCTACCCAGGTGTACAAGTGGGTCCCAGCAAAATTGTCAGGGAAACTTGACTGAGAGCAGTGGGAGAACCCGAGTTGGACTAGTGTCCCATCGAGGGGGTTTAGCAATACTCCTATTTGCTTCATGTCACAGAAACCAGGGTTAAACACAGGCCTGATGGGCCTCCAGGCATGGCCTCCACGCCTGGTTAGAAATAGTCTTTATTCCGTCTGAGCAGCTGCTCATTTTGAAAACAAGAAGGGCACTTGGTAGAGCTCATACCTCCGCCAAGCCCACATGTAAGTATTATTGGTTCGGGATCCAGGAGAGTATCATCCAGACCAACAACAGCAGTGATTAGTTCCTCTTTTAGGGCAGATTCTATTCAGTGCTGAAATTTTCTGAAAATCTGTTCATTACATAAGGACATACCGAATTGTTCCGAATATAAGACGATTCTGGATATGAGACTACTCCCCTTTCTCAAGTCATATTTTGGAAAAAATAGGGTTTTGATGACAAAATCTTCTTTTAGTCTCTAAAGAATAATAATCATCGCAAAAATTTCTTTGAAAATACTGATAAAACAAACTGAAAGAAAAACCAATATAAAAGATTGCAGGCTGTTGTTTTGCGCCATCTATTGTTGTGAACATGTATTGAGTTTAGACTATAAAACGCGCACGCAGGATGACTGTTATTGTTAGAAGCCTAGTCCACGGAAAATACGACGACCCCATTTCTCCGCTGTGACGTGTCTTTAATGGAACGGCGGAGGCGTCAAAGATAAAACAGAGTCACTTGAGCAAAAGGAGAGGAAAGAGTAAACATGCCCGTTGGACGAGAGATGCTAATTTACTGAGATTCCGCAGAGAAGTCACTGTTATGTCAAAGACGCAGATTGCATCGTATGCCTGTTCCGTGGATATGTAAAAAGCGCCGTTGCCATAAACATATCTCCCCAGCGGGCCACAGTACGAAGTAGATTCCCAGTCCGTCGTGGAAACATATACTGGTGTACGTGCGATTAGGTAGTGATTGTTTTTAAATTTCATTTGATTTCATTTGACACACTCTTTTTACTTGAACAAAAGATTGACCGCGATTCCGTACCATGCTTTCTGTTAACGTTCTGACAAAATGTGGCAGCCCTCCATGCTTAGGGTCGGGCTTGTAAAGTCACCGAACAGGCCTTGTGGTGACGTGTCTTAAATGGAACACTGGAGGCGTCATAAATCAGACCGGGTCACTTGAGCAGAAGAAAACAAAGGAGTAAACAAGCCCGATGGATGAGAGGTTCGAATTCTCTTGGATTCTGCTGAGAAGTCGCTTTGACGTCAAAGAGCCAGAGTGCATCGAATGTTCATTTTGTTGCTATAACAACAGCACCGTTGCTATAAACAACTCTGCCCAGGGAGCCGACGGAAGAATGCTGATTCTCAGTCCGTGTCCAATGCTCATGGAAAGATGTCCAGGAGTACGTGCGATTTGGCAGTGATTTTATTTTTATGAAATTAGATTTTAATTGACTCACTCTTTGTTTAAACAGAAAAAAAAAATGACCGCGATTCAGTAGCATGCTTTCTGTTTACGTATTGACAAAATGTGCCTGCCCTCCACTTAGCCGTCGGGCTTGTCTTGTGACCAAACAGGCTCTGCTGTGACGTGACTTAAATGGATCAGCGGAGGTTTCAAATTCTCCGGCAGCTACAGGTCTCAAAAAAGTTGGGACACTTGTAAAAAGGGGCTTTAAAAGCATTGAATTTCTAAGCGAATCAGCTGAAAGAACATTTAGCAAGTAATTAAGTTAACTGTCATCTGCTGCGCAACATGATTACTTATAAAAGGGTTGTCATTGAGAGGCTGAGTTTCTCAGAAGTAAAGATGGCCAGAAGCTCTCCCACCTGTGAAGGCTTGCATAAAAAAAATGTTGAATACTTTAAAACACTGCTCCTCGACGTTAAATTGCAAAGGCATTGAAGGTCTCATCATCTTCAGAACATGACATCATCAAAAGATTCAGAGTAACTGGAAAAATCTCTGCCTGTAAGGGACTAGGCCGAGACCTTTACTGGATGCCCTTTATCTTCGGACCCTCAGATGCCACTGCATCACTCACCGGCATGATTCTTGGGATTCTGCAATAATAGAGAAAGAAAAAACATCACTGATTATACCTAGAACTGCCACAAGGTAATTTTGACCTCCATTAGTCCCAGTGCAAAAGAATGTAAATGGACTATATAGGGGCTGACTATGGAGCTAGTCAGATTGGCAGCTCAAAGCACTTGACAGTAGCCTAATACATCACGTATGCCCATTTATGCAACATATTCATACACTGACGGCTACGCAAGGCAGTCAACTGCATCTTGGTTGACTGCATTTTGTTACTTTTTGAATGGTGTGCAGGCGCATATATAAGCCAGTTGCTGTCATGACGTCAGAATCAATTTGTTCTCCCATTTTGCAGGTAGAAATTGTGATTGTCACAGAGCTGTTCTTCTATTCATTTAGTTTATTTAGTAAGCTGGTTAGGATACCAGAAAAAGAAATGGATCAGAGGAAATGGATGAATGTAAGTCAGGCTTTGGCAAAGCTTCAGGACATGAGTTCTTGTGAGTCAGATGGAGAAGAAATATCAGGGCTCAGTGATGCTTCTAGGTCTAGTGAATCCGACTCCGATTTTGAAACTGAATGCGATCGTGAGCCACACAGTAAAGGTATCACAGCTGCTGGGCAAACTAAGCCTTTGATGCCAGGAAGGTCACCAAAACTGGATATTTATTCACGTCATAATGCTTAGGTTTCACAGCATAATTTTAAGTCCAAATACTTTGAAACATTTAAAATTAGCCACAATAGCCAACAAATTTAAGCTTTAAAGCTCTGACCTCTATACTATTTAATCAATGAAGAATCTTAGCAAAACACCATTTATTGTCCTCCGAATTCTGAATGTACTTTGAAATGCTTTCACTGAGACAACACCTCACAGCTTAAAAGTATTACAAAGAGTGGTGCATTTTTGTCAATAAAGAGGATGCAGTCATATTTCCACGTCATCCATGCCATGATGAAGGGAGACGCAGTAGCGCAGTGGAGAGCATGGGCTTGACTTGGGATGGAGAGATTCTGTGTTCAAGTCCTTGCCTTAGCCTGTGCAAAGTGTTCTCAGGCAAAACTCTTCACTTCCACACTGCCTCACTCTACCCAGGTGTACAAGTGGGTCCCAGCAAAATTGTCAGGGAAACTTGACTGAGAGCAGTGGGAGAACCCGAGTTGGACTAGTGTCCCATCGAGGGGGTTTAGCAATACTCCTATTTGCTTCATGTCACAGAAACCAGGGTTAAACACAGGCCTGATGGGCCTCCAGGCATGGCCTCCACGCCTGGTTAGAAATAGTCTTTATTCCGTCTGAGCAGCTGCTCATTTTGAAAACAAGAAGGGCACTTGGTAGAGCTCATACCTCCGCCAAGCCCACATGTAAGTATTATTGGTTCTGGATCCAGGAGAGTATCATCCAGACCAACAACAGCAGTGATTAGTTCCTCTTTTAGGGCAGATTCTATTCAGTGCTGAAATTTTCTGAAAATCTGTTCATTACATAAGGACATACCGAATTGTTCCGAATATAAGACGATTCTGGATATGAGACTACTCCCCTTTCTCAAGTCATATTTTGGAAAAAATAGGGTTTTGATGACAAAATCTTCTTTTAGTCTCTAAAGAATAATAATCATCGCAAAAATTTCTTTGAAAATACTGATAAAACAAACTGAAAGAAAAACCAATATAAAAGATTGCAGGCTGTTGTTTTGCGCCATCTATTGTTGTGAACATGTATTGAGTTTAGACTATAAAACGCGCACGCAGGATGACTGTTATTGTTAGAAGCCTAGTCCACGGAAAATACGACGACCCCATTTCTCCGCTGTGACGTGTCTTTAATGGAACGGCGGAGGCGTCAAAGATAAAACAGAGTCACTTGAGCAAAAGGAGAGGAAAGAGTAAACATGCCCGTTGGACGAGAGATGCTAATTTACTGAGATTCCGCAGAGAAGTCACTGTTATGTCAAAGACGCAGATTGCATCGTATGCCTGTTCCGTGGATATGTAAAAAGCGCCGTTGCCATAAACATATCTCCCCAGCGGGCCACAGTACGAAGTAGATTCCCAGTCCGTCGTGGAAACATATACTGGTGTACGTGCGATTAGGTAGTGATTGTTTTTAAATTTCATTTGATTTCATTTGACACACTCTTTTTACTTGAACAAAAGATTGACCGCGATTCCGTACCATGCTTTCTGTTAACGTTCTGACAAAATGTGGCAGCCCTCCATGCTTAGGGTCGGGCTTGTAAAGTCACCGAACAGGCCTTGTGGTGACGTGTCTTAACTGGAACACTGGAGGCGTCATAAATCAGACCGGGTCACTTGAGCAGAAGAAAACAAAGGAGTAAACAAGCCCGATGGATGAGAGGTTCGAATTCTCTTGGATTCTGCTGAGAAGTCGCTTTGACGTCAAAGAGCCAGAGTGCATCGAATGTTCATTTTGTTGCTATAACAACAGCACCGTTGCTATTAACAACTCTGCCCAGGGAGCCGACGGAAGAATGCTGATTCTCAGTCCGTGTCCAATGCTCATGGAAAGATGTCCAGGAGTACGTGCGATTTGGCAGTGATTTTATTTTTATGAAATTAGATTTTAATTGACTCACTCTTTGTTTAAACAGAAAAAAAAAATGACCGCGATTCAGTAGCATGCTTTCTGTTTACGTATTGACAAAATGTGCCTGCCCTCCACTTAGCCGTCGGGCTTGTCTTGTGACCAAACAGGCTCTGCTGTGCTGTGACGTGACTTAAATGGATCAGCGGAGGTTTCAAATTCTCCGGCAGCTACAGGTCTCAAAAAAGTTGGGACACTTGTAAAAAGGGGCTTTAAAAGCATTGAATTTCTAAGAGAATCAGCTGAAAGAACATTTAGCTAGTAATTAAGTTAACTGTCATCTGCTGCGCAACATGATTACTTATAAAAGGGTTGTCATTGAGAGGCTGAGTTTCTCAGAAGTAAAGATGGCCAGAAGCTCTCCCACCTGTGAAGGCTTGCATAAAAAAAATGTTGAATACTTTAAAAACACTGCTCCTCGACATTAAATTGCAAAGGCATTGAAGGTCTCATCATCTTCAGTACATGACATCATCAAAAGATTCAGAGTAACTGGAAAAATCTCTGCCTGTAAGGGACTAGGCCGAGACCTTTACTGGATGCCCTTTATCTTCGGACCCTCAGATGCCACTGCATCACTCACCGGCATGATTCTTGGGATTCTGCAATAATAGAGAAAGAAAAAACATCACTGATTATACCTAGAACTGCCACAAGGTCATTTTGACCTCCATTAGTCCCAGTGCAAAAGAATGTAAATGGACTATATAGGGGCTGACTATGGAGCTAGTCAGATTGGCAGCTCAAAGCACTTGACAGTAGCCTAATACCTCACGTATGCCCATTTATGCAACACATTCATACACTGACGGCTACGCAAGGCAGTCAACTGCATCTTGGTTGACTGCATTTTGTTACTTTTTGAATGGTGTGCAGGCGCATATATAAGCCAGTTGCTGTCATGACGTCAGAATCAATTTGTTCTCCCATTTTGCAGGTAGAAATTGTGATTGTCACAGAGCTGTTCTTCTATTCATTTAGTTTATTTAGTAAGCTGGTTAGGATACCAGAAAAAGAAATGGATCAGAGGAAATGGATGAATGTAAGTCAGGCTTTGGCAAAGCTTCAGGACATGAGTTCTTGTGAGTCAGATGGAGAAGAAATATCAGGGCTCAGTGATGCTTCTAGGTCTAGTGAATCCGACTCCGATTTTGAAACTGAATGCGATCGTGAGCCACACGGTAAAGGTATCACAGCTGCTGGGCAAACTAAGCCTTTGATGCCAGGAAGGTCACCAAAACTGGATATTTATTCACGTCATAATGCTTAGGTTTCACAGCATAATTTCAAGTCCAAATACTTTGAAACATTTAAAATTAGCCACAATAGCCAACAAATTGAAGCTTTAAAGCTCTGACCTCTATACTATTTAATCAATGAAGAATCTTAGCAAAACACCATTTATTGTCCTCCGAATTCTGAATGTACTTTGAAATGCTTTCACTGAGACAACACCTCACAGCTTAAAAGTATTACAAAGAGTGGTGCATTTTTGTCAATAAAGAGGATGCAGTCATATTTCCACGTCATCCATGCCATGATGAAGGGAGACGCAGTAGCGCAGTGGAGAGCATGGGCTTGACTTGGGATGGAGAGATTCTGTGTTCAAGTCCTTGCCTTAGCCTGTGCAAAGTGTTCTCAGGCAAAACTCTTCACTTCCACACTGCCTCACTCTACCCAGGTGTACAAGTGGGTCCCAGCAAAATTGTCAGGGAAACTTGACTGAGAGCAGTGGGAGAACCCGAGTTGGACTAGTGTCCCATCGAGGGGGTTTAGCAATACTCCTATTTGCTTCATGTCACAGAAACCAGGGTTAAACACAGGCCTGATGGGCCTCCAGGCATGGCCTCCACGCCTGGTTAGAAATAGTCTTTATTCCGTCTGAGCAGCTGCTCATTTTGAAAACAAGAAGGGCACTTGGTAGAGCTCATACCTCCGCCAAGCCCACATGTAAGTATTATTGGTTCTGGATCCAGGAGAGTATCATCCAGACCAACAACAGCAGTGATTAGTTCCTCTTTTAGGGCAGATTCTATTCAGTGCTGAAATTTTCTGAAAATCTGTTCATTACATAAGGACATACCGAATTGTTCCGAATATAAGACGATTCTGGATATGAGACTACTCCCCTTTCTCAAGTCATATTTTGGAAAAAATAGGGTTTTGATGACAAAATCTTCTTTTAGTCTCTAAAGAATAATAATCATCGCAAAAATTTCTTTGAAAATACTGATAAAACAAACTGAAAGAAAAACCAATATAAAAGATTGCAGGCTGTTGTTTTGCGCCATCTATTGTTGTGAACATGTATTGAGTTTAGACTATAAAACGCGCACGCAGGATGACTGTTATTGTTAGAAGCCTAGTCCACGGAAAATACGACGACCCCATTTCTCCGCTGTGACGTGTCTTTAATGGAACGGCGGAGGCGTCAAAGATAAAACAGAGTCACTTGAGCAAAAGGAGAGGAAAGAGTAAACATGCCCGTTGGACGAGAGATGCTAATTTACTGAGATTCCGCAGAGAAGTCACTGTTATGTCAAAGACGCAGATTGCATCGTATGCCTGTTCCGTGGATATGTAAAAAGCGCCGTTGCCATAAACATATCTCCCCAGCGGGCCACAGTACGAAGTAGATTCCCAGTCCGTCGTGGAAACATATACTGGTGTACGTGCGATTAGGTAGTGATTGTTTTTAAATTTCATTTGATTTCATTTGACACACTCTTTTTACTTGAACAAAAGATTGACCGCGATTCCGTACCATGCTTTCTGTTAACGTTCTGACAAAATGTGGCAGCCCTCCATGCTTAGGGTCGGGCTTGTAAAGTCACCGAACAGGCCTTGTGGTGACGTGTCTTAACTGGAACACTGGAGGCGTCATAAATCAGACCGGGTCACTTGAGCAGAAGAAAACAAAGGAGTAAACAAGCCCGATGGATGAGAGGTTCGAATTCTCTTGGATTCTGCTGAGAAGTCGCTTTGACGTCAAAGAGCCAGAGTGCATCGAATGTTCATTTTGTTGCTATAACAACAGCACCGTTGCTATTAACAACTCTGCCCAGGGAGCCGACGGAAGAATGCTGATTCTCAGTCCGTGTCCAATGCTCATGGAAAGATGTCCAGGAGTACGTGCGATTTGGCAGTGATTTTATTTTTATGAAATTAGATTTTAATTGACTCACTCTTTGTTTAAACAGAAAAAAAAAATGACCGCGATTCAGTAGCATGCTTTCTGTTTACGTATTGACAAAATGTGCCTGCCCTCCACTTAGCCGTCGGGCTTGTCTTGTGACCAAACAGGCTCTGCTGTGCTGTGACGTGACTTAAATGGATCAGCGGAGGTTTCAAATTCTCCGGCAGCTACAGGTCTCAAAAAAGTTGGGACACTTGTAAAAAGGGGCTTTAAAAGCATTGAATTTCTAAGAGAATCAGCTGAAAGAACATTTAGCTAGTAATTAAGTTAACTGTCATCTGCTGCGCAACATGATTACTTATAAAAGGGTTGTCATTGAGAGGCTGAGTTTCTCAGAAGTAAAGATGGCCAGAAGCTCTCCCACCTGTGAAGGCTTGCATAAAAAAAATGTTGAATACTTTAAAAACACTGCTCCTCGACATTAAATTGCAAAGGCATTGAAGGTCTCATCATCTTCAGTACATGACATCATCAAAAGATTCAGAGTAACTGGAAAAATCTCTGCCTGTAAGGGACTAGGCCGAGACCTTTACTGGATGCCCTTTATCTTCGGACCCTCAGATGCCACTGCATCACTCACCGGCATGATTCTTGGGATTCTGCAATAATAGAGAAAGAAAAAACATCACTGATTATACCTAGAACTGCCACAAGGTCATTTTGACCTCCATTAGTCCCAGTGCAAAAGAATGTAAATGGACTATATAGGGGCTGACTATGGAGCTAGTCAGATTGGCAGCTCAAAGCACTTGACAGTAGCCTAATACCTCACGTATGCCCATTTATGCAACACATTCATACACTGACGGCTACGCAAGGCAGTCAACTGCATCTTGGTTGACTGCATTTTGTTACTTTTTGAATGGTGTGCAGGCGCATATATAAGCCAGTTGCTGTCATGACGTCAGAATCAATTTGTTCTCCCATTTTGCAGGTAGAAATTGTGATTGTCACAGAGCTGTTCTTCTATTCATTTAGTTTATTTAGTAAGCTGGTTAGGATACCAGAAAAAGAAATGGATCAGAGGAAATGGATGAATGTAAGTCAGGCTTTGGCAAAGCTTCAGGACATGAGTTCTTGTGAGTCAGATGGAGAAGAAATATCAGGGCTCAGTGATGCTTCTAGGTCTAGTGAATCCGACTCCGATTTTGAAACTGAATGCGATCGTGAGCCACACGGTAAAGGTATCACAGCTGCTGGGCAAACTAAGCCTTTGATGCCAGGAAGGTCACCAAAACTGGATATTTATTCACGTCATAATGCTTAGGTTTCACAGCATAATTTCAAGTCCAAATACTTTGAAACATTTAAAATTAGCCACAATAGCCAACAAATTGAAGCTTTAAAGCTCTGACCTCTATACTATTTAATCAATGAAGAATCTTAGCAAAACACCATTTATTGTCCTCCGAATTCTGAATGTACTTTGAAATGCTTTCACTGAGACAACACCTCACAGCTTAAAAGTATTACAAAGAGTGGTGCATTTTTGTCAATAAAGAGGATGCAGTCATATTTCCACGTCATCCATGCCATGATGAAGGGAGACGCAGTAGCGCAGTGGAGAGCATGGGCTTGACTTGGGATGGAGAGATTCTGTGTTCAAGTCCTTGCCTTAGCCTGTGCAAAGTGTTCTCAGGCAAAACTCTTCACTTCCACACTGCCTCACTCTACCCAGGTGTACAAGTGGGTCCCAGCAAAATTGTCAGGGAAACTTGACTGAGAGCAGTGGGAGAACCCGAGTTGGACTAGTGTCCCATCGAGGGGGTTTAGCAATACTCCTATTTGCTTCATGTCACAGAAACCAGGGTTAAACACAGGCCTGATGGGCCTCCAGGCATGGCCTCCACGCCTGGTTAGAAATAGTCTTTATTCCGTCTGAGCAGCTGCTCATTTTGAAAACAAGAAGGGCACTTGGTAGAGCTCATACCTCCGCCAAGCCCACATGTAAGTATTATTGGTTCTGGATCCAGGAGAGTATCATCCAGACCAACAACAGCAGTGATTAGTTCCTCTTTTAGGGCAGATTCTATTCAGTGCTGAAATTTTCTGAAAATCTGTTCATTACATAAGGACATACCGAATTGTTCCGAATATAAGACGATTCTGGATATGAGACTACTCCCCTTTCTCAAGTCATATTTTGGAAAAAATAGGGTTTTGATGACAAAATCTTGTTTTAGTCTCTAAAGAATAATAATCATCGCAAAAATTTCTTTGAAAATACTGATAAAACAAACTGAAAGAAAAACCAATATAAAAGATTGCAGGCTGTTGTTTTGCGCCATCTATTGTTGTGAACATGTATTGAGTTTAGACTATAAAACGCGCACGCAGGATGACTGTTATTGTTAGAAGCCTAGTCCACGGAAAATACGACGACCCCATTTCTCCGCTGTGACGTGTCTTTAATGGAACGGCGGAGGCGTCAAAGATAAAACAGAGTCACTTGAGCAAAAGGAGAGGAAAGAGTAAACATGCCCGTTGGACGAGAGATGCTAATTTACTGAGATTCCGCAGAGAAGTCACTGTTATGTCAAAGACGCAGATTGCATCGTATGCCTGTTCCGTGGATATGTAAAAAGCGCCGTTGCCATAAACATATCTCCCCAGCGGGCCCCAGTACGAAGTAGATTCCCAGTCCGTCGTGGAAACATATACTGGTGTACGTGCGATTAGGTAGTGATTGTTTTTAAATTTCATTTGATTTCATTTGACACACTCTTTTTACTTGAACAAAAGATTGACCGCGATTCCGTACCATGCTTTCTGTTAACGTTCTGACAAAATGTGGCAGCCCTCCATGCTTAGGGTCGGGCTTGTAAAGTCACCGAACAGGCCTTGTGGTGACGTGTCTTAACTGGAACACTGGAGGCGTCATAAATCAGACCGGGTCACTTGAGCAGAAGAAAACAAAGGAGTAAACAAGCCCGATGGATGAGAGGTTCGAATTCTCTTGGATTCTGCTGAGAAGTCGCTTTGACGTCAAAGAGCCAGAGTGCATCGAATGTTCATTTTGTTGCTATAACAACAGCACCGTTGCTATTAACAACTCTGCCCAGGGAGCCGACGGAAGAATGCTGATTCTCAGTCCGTGTCCAATGCTCATGGAAAGATGTCCAGGAGTACGTGCGATTTGGCAGTGATTTTATTTTTATGAAATTAGATTTTAATTGACTCACTCTTTGTTTAAACAGAAAAAAAAAATGACCGCGATTCAGTAGCATGCTTTCTGTTTACGTATTGACAAAATGTGCCTGCCCTCCACTTAGCCGTCGGGCTTGTCTTGTGACCAAACAGGCTCTGCTGTGCTGTGACGTGACTTAAATGGATCAGCGGAGGTTTCAAATTCTCCGGCAGCTACAGGTCTCAAAAAAGTTGGGACACTTGTAAAAAGGGGCTTTAAAAGCATTGAATTTCTAAGAGAATCAGCTGAAAGAACATTTAGCTAGTAATTAAGTTAACTGTCATCTGCTGCGCAACATGATTACTTATAAAAGGGTTGTCATTGAGAGGCTGAGTTTCTCAGAAGTAAAGATGGCCAGAAGCTCTCCCACCTGTGAAGGCTTGCATAAAAAAAATGTTGAATACTTTAAAAACACTGCTCCTCGACATTAAATTGCAAAGGCATTGAAGGTCTCATCATCTTCAGTACATGACATCATCAAAAGATTCAGAGTAACTGGAAAAATCTCTGCCTGTAAAGGACTAGGCCGAGACCTTTACTGGATGCCCTTTATCTTCGGACCCTCAGATGCCACTGCATCACTCACCGGCATGATTCTTGGGATTCTGCAATAATAGAGAAAGAAAAAACATCACTGATTATACCTAGAACTGCCACAAGGTCATTTTGACCTCCATTAGTCCCAGTGCAAAAGAATGTAAATGGACTATATAGGGGCTGACTATGGAGCTAGTCAGATTGGCAGCTCAAAGCACTTGACAGTAGCCTAATACCTCACGTATGCCCATTTATGCAACACATTCATACACTGACGGCTACGCAAGGCAGTCAACTGCATCTTGGTTGACTGCATTTTGTTACTTTTTGAATGGTGTGCAGGCGCATATATAAGCCAGTTGCTGTCATGACGTCAGAATCAATTTGTTCTCCCATTTTGCAGGTAGAAATTGTGATTGTCACAGAGCTGTTCTTCTATTCATTTAGTTTATTTAGTAAGCTGGTTAGGATACCAGAAAAAGAAATGGATCAGAGGAAATGGATGAATGTAAGTCAGGCTTTGGCAAAGCTTCAGGACATGAGTTCTTGTGAGTCAGATGGAGAAGAAATATCAGGGCTCAGTGATGCTTCTAGGTCTAGTGAATCCGACTCCGATTTTGAAACTGAATGCGATCGTGAGCCACACGGTAAAGGTATCACAGCTGCTGGGCAAACTAAGCCTTTGATGCCAGGAAGGTCACCAAAACTGGATATTTATTCACGTCATAATGCTTAGGTTTCACAGCATAATTTCAAGTCCAAATACTTTGAAACATTTAAAATTAGCCACAATAGCCAACAAATTGAAGCTTTAAAGCTCTGACCTCTATACTATTTAATCAATGAAGAATCTTAGCAAAACACCATTTATTGTCCTCCGAATTCTGAATGTACTTTGAAATGCTTTCACTGAGACAACACCTCACAGCTTAAAAGTATTACAAAGAGTGGTGCATTTTTGTCAATAAAGAGGATGCAGTCATATTTCCACGTCATCCATGCCATGATGAAGGGAGACGCAGTAGCGCAGTGGAGAGCATGGGCTTGACTTGGGATGGAGAGATTCTGTGTTCAAGTCCTTGCCTTAGCCTGTGCAAAGTGTTCTCAGGCAGAACTCTTCACTTCCACACTGCCTCACTCTACCCAGGTGTACAAGTGGGTCCCAGCAAAATTGTCAGGGAAACTTGACTGAGAGCAGTGGGAGAACCCGAGTTGGACTAGTGTCCCATCGAGGGGGTTTAGCAATACTCCTATTTGCTTCATGTCACAGAAACCAGGGTTAAACACAGGCCTGATGGGCCTCCAGGCATGGCCTCCACGCCTGGTTAGAAATAGTCTTTATTCCGTCTGAGCAGCTGCTCATTTTGAAAACAAGAAGGGCACTTGGTAGAGCTCATACCTCCGCCAAGCCCACATGTAAGTATTATTGGTTCGGGATCCAGGAGAGTATCATCCAGACCAACAACAGCAGTGATTAGTTCCTCTTTTAGGGCAGATTCTATTCAGTGCTGAAATTTTCTGAAAATCTGTTCATTACATAAGGACATACCGAATTGTTCCGAATATAAGACGATTCTGGATATGAGACTACTCCCCTTTCTCAAGTCATATTTTGGAAAAAATAGGGTTTTGATGACAAAATCTTCTTTTAGTCTCTAAAGAATAATAATCATCGCAAAAATTTCTTTGAAAATACTGATAAAACAAACTGAAAGAAAAACCAATATAAAAGATTGCAGGCTGTTGTTTTGCGCCATCTATTGTTGTGAACATGTATTGAGTTTAGACTATAAAACGCGCACGCAGGATGACTGTTATTGTTAGAAGCCTAGTCCACGGAAAATACGACGACCCCATTTCTCCGCTGTGACGTGTCTTTAATGGAACGGCGGAGGCGTCAAAGATAAAACAGAGTCACTTGAGCAAAAGGAGAGGAAAGAGTAAACATGCCCGTTGGACGAGCTCCATGCTTAGGGTCGGGCTTGTAAAGTCACCGAACAGGCCTTGTGGTGACGTGTCTTAAATGGAACACTGGAGGCGTCATAAATCAGACCGGGTCACTTGAGCAGAAGAAAACAAAGGAGTAAACAAGCCCGATGGATGAGAGGTTCGAATTCTCTTGGATTCTGCTGAGAAGTCGCTTTGACGTCAAAGAGCCAGAGTGCATCGAATGTTCATTTTGTTGCTATAACAACAGCACCGTTGCTATAAACAACTCTGCCCAGGGAGCCGACGGAAGAATGCTGATTCTCAGTCCGTGTCCAATGCTCATGGAAAGATGTCCAGGAGTACGTGCGATTTGGCAGTGATTTTATTTTTATGAAATTAGATTTTAATTGACTCACTCTTTGTTTAAACAGAAAAAAAAAATGACCGCGATTCAGTAGCATGCTTTCTGTTTACGTATTGACAAAATGTGCCTGCCCTCCACTTAGCCGTCGGGCTTGTCTTGTGACCAAACAGGCTCTGCTGTGACGTGACTTAAATGGATCAGCGGAGGTTTCAAATTCTCCGGCAGCTACAGGTCTCAAAAAAGTTGGGACACTTGTAAAAAGGGGCTTTAAAAGCATTGAATTTCTAAGCGAATCAGCTGAAAGAACATTTAGCAAGTAATTAAGTTAACTGTCATCTGCTGCGCAACATGATTACTTATAAAAGGGTTGTCATTGAGAGGCTGAGTTTCTCAGAAGTAAAGATGGCCAGAAGCTCTCCCACCTGTGAAGGCTTGCATAAAAAAAATGTTGAATACTTTAAAACACTGCTCCTCGACATTAAATTGCAAAGGCATTGAAGGTCTCATCATCTTCAGTACATGACATCATCAAAAGATTCAGAGTAACTGGAAAAATCTCTGCCTGTAAGGGACTAGGCCGAGACCTTTACTGGATGCCCTTTATCTTCGGACCCTCAGATGCCACTGCATCACTCACCGGCATGATTCTTGGGATTCTGCAATAATAGAGAAAGAAAAAACATCACTGATTATACCTAGAACTGCCACAAGGTCATTTTGACCTCCATTAGTCCCAGTGCAAAAGAATGTAAATGGACTATATAGGGGCTGACTATGGAGCTAGTCAGATTGGCAGCTCAAAGCACTTGACAGTAGCCTAATACCTCACGTATGCCCATTTATGCAACACATTCATACACTGACGGCTACGCAAGGCAGTCAACTGCATCTTGGTTGACTGCATTTTGTTACTTTTTGAATGGTGTGCAGGCGCATATATAAGCCAGTTGCTGTCATGACGTCAGAATCAATTTGTTCTCCCATTTTGCAGGTAGAAATTGTGATTGTCACAGAGCTGTTCTTCTATTCATTTAGTTTATTTAGTAAGCTGGTTAGGATACCAGAAAAAGAAATGGATCAGAGGAAATGGATGAATGTAAGTCAGGCTTTGGCAAAGCTTCAGGACATGAGTTCTTGTGAGTCAGATGGAGAAGAAATATCAGGGCTCAGTGATGCTTCTAGGTCTAGTGAATCCGACTCCGATTTTGAAACTGAATGCGATCGTGAGCCACACGGTAAAGGTATCACAGCTGCTGGGCAAACTAAGCCTTTGATGCCAGGAAGGTCACCAAAACTGGATATTTATTCACGTCATAATGCTTAGGTTTCACAGCATAATTTCAAGTCCAAATACTTTGAAACATTTAAAATTAGCCACAATAGCCAACAAATTGAAGCTTTAAAGCTCTGACCTCTATACAATTTAATCAATGAAGAATCTTAGCAAAACACCATTTATTGTCCTCCGAATTCTGAATGTACTTTGAAATGCTTTCACTGAGACAACACCTCACAGCTTAAAAGTATTACAAAGAGTGGTGCATTTTTGTCAATAAAGAGGATGCAGTCATATTTCCACGTCATCCATGCCATGATGAAGGGAGACGCAGTAGCGCAGTGGAGAGCATGGGCTTGACTTGGGATGGAGAGATTCTGTGTTCAAGTCCTTGCCTTAGCCTGTGCAAAGTGTTCTCAGGCAAAACTCTTCACTTCCACACTGCCTCACTCTACCCAGGTGTACAAGTGGGTCCCAGCAAAATTGTCAGGGAAACTTGACTGAGAGCAGTGGGAGAACCCGAGTTGGACTAGTGTCCCATCGAGGGGGTTTAGCAATACTCCTATTTGCTTCATGTCACAGAAACCAGGGTTAAACACAGGCCTGATGGGCCTCCAGGCATGGCCTCCACGCCTGGTTAGAAATAGTCTTTATTCCGTCTGAGCAGCTGCTCATTTTGAAAACAAGAAGGGCACTTGGTAGAGCTCATACCTCCGCCAAGCCCACATGTAAGTATTATTGGTTCTGGATCCAGGAGAGTATCATCCAGACCAACAACAGCAGTGATTAGTTCCTCTTTTAGGGCAGATTCTATTCAGTGCTGAAATTTTCTGAAAATCTGTTCATTACATAAGGACATACCGAATTGTTCCGAATATAAGACGATTCTGGATATGAGACTACTCCCCTTTCTCAAGTCATATTTTGGAAAAAATAGGGTTTTGATGACAAAATCTTGTTTTAGTCTCTAAAGAATAATAATCATCGCAAAAATTTCTTTGAAAATACTGATAAAACAAACTGAAAGAAAAACCAATATAAAAGATTGCAGGCTGTTGTTTTGCGCCATCTATTGTTGTGAACATGTATTGAGTTTAGACTATAAAACGCGCACGCAGGATGACTGTTATTGTTAGAAGCCTAGTCCACGGAAAATACGACGACCCCATTTCTCCGCTGTGACGTGTCTTTAATGGAACGGCGGAGGCGTCAAAGATAAAACAGAGTCACTTGAGCAAAAGGAGAGGAAAGAGTAAACATGCCCGTTGGACGAGAGATGCTAATTTACTGAGATTCCGCAGAGAAGTCACTGTTATGTCAAAGACGCAGATTGCATCGTATGCCTGTTCCGTGGATATGTAAAAAGCGCCGTTGCCATAAACATATCTCCCCAGCGGGCCCCAGTACGAAGTAGATTCCCAGTCCGTCGTGGAAACATATACTGGTGTACGTGCGATTAGGTAGTGATTGTTTTTAAATTTCATTTGATTTCATTTGACACACTCTTTTTACTTGAACAAAAGATTGACCGCGATTCCGTACCATGCTTTCTGTTAACGTTCTGACAAAATGTGGCAGCCCTCCATGCTTAGGGTCGGGCTTGTAAAGTCACCGAACAGGCCTTGTGGTGACGTGTCTTAACTGGAACACTGGAGGCGTCATAAATCAGACCGGGTCACTTGAGCAGAAGAAAACAAAGGAGTAAACAAGCCCGATGGATGAGAGGTTCGAATTCTCTTGGATTCTGCTGAGAAGTCGCTTTGACGTCAAAGAGCCAGAGTGCATCGAATGTTCATTTTGTTGCTATAACAACAGCACCGTTGCTATTAACAACTCTGCCCAGGGAGCCGACGGAAGAATGCTGATTCTCAGTCCGTGTCCAATGCTCATGGAAAGATGTCCAGGAGTACGTGCGATTTGGCAGTGATTTTATTTTTATGAAATTAGATTTTAATTGACTCACTCTTTGTTTAAACAGAAAAAAAAAATGACCGCGATTCAGTAGCATGCTTTCTGTTTACGTATTGACAAAATGTGCCTGCCCTCCACTTAGCCGTCGGGCTTGTCTTGTGACCAAACAGGCTCTGCTGTGCTGTGACGTGACTTAAATGGATCAGCGGAGGTTTCAAATTCTCCGGCAGCTACAGGTCTCAAAAAAGTTGGGACACTTGTAAAAAGGGGCTTTAAAAGCATTGAATTTCTAAGAGAATCAGCTGAAAGAACATTTAGCTAGTAATTAAGTTAACTGTCATCTGCTGCGCAACATGATTACTTATAAAAGGGTTGTCATTGAGAGGCTGAGTTTCTCAGAAGTAAAGATGGCCAGAAGCTCTCCCACCTGTGAAGGCTTGCATAAAAAAAATGTTGAATACTTTAAAAACACTGCTCCTCGACATTAAATTGCAAAGGCATTGAAGGTCTCATCATCTTCAGTACATGACATCATCAAAAGATTCAGAGTAACTGGAAAAATCTCTGCCTGTAAAGGACTAGGCCGAGACCTTTACTGGATGCCCTTTATCTTCGGACCCTCAGATGCCACTGCATCACTCACCGGCATGATTCTTGGGATTCTGCAATAATAGAGAAAGAAAAAACATCACTGATTATACCTAGAACTGCCACAAGGTCATTTTGACCTCCATTAGTCCCAGTGCAAAAGAATGTAAATGGACTATATAGGGGCTGACTATGGAGCTAGTCAGATTGGCAGCTCAAAGCACTTGACAGTAGCCTAATACCTCACGTATGCCCATTTATGCAACACATTCATACACTGACGGCTACGCAAGGCAGTCAACTGCATCTTGGTTGACTGCATTTTGTTACTTTTTGAATGGTGTGCAGGCGCATATATAAGCCAGTTGCTGTCATGACGTCAGAATCAATTTGTTCTCCCATTTTGCAGGTAGAAATTGTGATTGTCACAGAGCTGTTCTTCTATTCATTTAGTTTATTTAGTAAGCTGGTTAGGATACCAGAAAAAGAAATGGATCAGAGGAAATGGATGAATGTAAGTCAGGCTTTGGCAAAGCTTCAGGACATGAGTTCTTGTGAGTCAGATGGAGAAGAAATATCAGGGCTCAGTGATGCTTCTAGGTCTAGTGAATCCGACTCCGATTTTGAAACTGAATGCGATCGTGAGCCACACGGTAAAGGTATCACAGCTGCTGGGCAAACTAAGCCTTTGATGCCAGGAAGGTCACCAAAACTGGATATTTATTCACGTCATAATGCTTAGGTTTCACAGCATAATTTCAAGTCCAAATACTTTGAAACATTTAAAATTAGCCACAATAGCCAACAAATTGAAGCTTTAAAGCTCTGACCTCTATACTATTTAATCAATGAAGAATCTTAGCAAAACACCATTTATTGTCCTCCGAATTCTGAATGTACTTTGAAATGCTTTCACTGAGACAACACCTCACAGCTTAAAAGTATTACAAAGAGTGGTGCATTTTTGTCAATAAAGAGGATGCAGTCATATTTCCACGTCATCCATGCCATGATGAAGGGAGACGCAGTAGCGCAGTGGAGAGCATGGGCTTGACTTGGGATGGAGAGATTCTGTGTTCAAGTCCTTGCCTTAGCCTGTGCAAAGTGTTCTCAGGCAGAACTCTTCACTTCCACACTGCCTCACTCTACCCAGGTGTACAAGTGGGTCCCAGCAAAATTGTCAGGGAAACTTGACTGAGAGCAGTGGGAGAACCCGAGTTGGACTAGTGTCCCATCGAGGGGGTTTAGCAATACTCCTATTTGCTTCATGTCACAGAAACCAGGGTTAAACACAGGCCTGATGGGCCTCCAGGCATGGCCTCCACGCCTGGTTAGAAATAGTCTTTATTCCGTCTGAGCAGCTGCTCATTTTGAAAACAAGAAGGGCACTTGGTAGAGCTCATACCTCCGCCAAGCCCACATGTAAGTATTATTGGTTCGGGATCCAGGAGAGTATCATCCAGACCAACAACAGCAGTGATTAGTTCCTCTTTTAGGGCAGATTCTATTCAGTGCTGAAATTTTCTGAAAATCTGTTCATTACATAAGGACATACCGAATTGTTCCGAATATAAGACGATTCTGGATATGAGACTACTCCCCTTTCTCAAGTCATATTTTGGAAAAAATAGGGTTTTGATGACAAAATCTTCTTTTAGTCTCTAAAGAATAATAATCATCGCAAAAATTTCTTTGAAAATACTGATAAAACAAACTGAAAGAAAAACCAATATAAAAGATTGCAGGCTGTTGTTTTGCGCCATCTATTGTTGTGAACATGTATTGAGTTTAGACTATAAAACGCGCACGCAGGATGACTGTTATTGTTAGAAGCCTAGTCCACGGAAAATACGACGACCCCATTTCTCCTCTGTGACGTGTCTTTAATGGAACGGCGGAGGCGTCAAAGATAAAACAGAGTCACTTGAGCAAAAGGAGAGGAAAGAGTAAACATGCCCGTTGGACGAGAGATGCTAATTTACTGAGATTCCGCAGAGAAGTCACTGTTATGTCAAAGACGCAGATTGCATCGTATGCCTGTTCCGTGGATATGTAAAAAGCGCCGTTGCCATAAACATATCTCCCCAGCGGGCCACAGTACGAAGTAGATTCCCAGTCCGTCGTGGAAACATATACTGGTGTACGTGCGATTAGGTAGTGATTGTTTTTAAATTTCATTTGATTTCATTTGACACACTCTTTTTACTTGAACAAAAGATTGACCGCGATTCCGTACCATGCTTTCTGTTAACGTTCTGACAAAATGTGGCAGCCCTCCATGCTTAGGGTCGGGCTTGTAAAGTCACCGAACAGGCCTTGTGGTGACGTGTCTTAAATGGAACACTGGAGGCGTCATAAATCAGACCGGGTCACTTGAGCAGAAGAAAACAAAGGAGTAAACAAGCCCGATGGATGAGAGGTTCGAATTCTCTTGGATTCTGCTGAGAAGTCGCTTTGACGTCAAAGAGCCAGAGTGCATCGAATGTTCATTTTGTTGCTATAACAACAGCACCGTTGCTATAAACAACTCTGCCCAGGGAGCCGACGGAAGAATGCTGATTCTCAGTCCGTGTCCAATGCTCATGGAAAGATGTCCAGGAGTACGTGCGATTTGGCAGTGATTTTATTTTTATGAAATTAGATTTTAATTGACTCACTCTTTGTTTAAACAGAAAAAAAAAATGACCGCGATTCAGTAGCATGCTTTCTGTTTACGTATTGACAAAATGTGCCTGCCCTCCACTTAGCCGTCGGGCTTGTCTTGTGACCAAACAGGCTCTGCTGTGACGTGACTTAAATGGATCAGCGGAGGTTTCAAATTCTCCGGCAGCTACAGGTCTCAAAAAAGTTGGGACACTTGTAAAAAGGGGCTTTAAAAGCATTGAATTTCTAAGCGAATCAGCTGAAAGAACATTTAGCAAGTAATTAAGTTAACTGTCATCTGCTGCGCAACATGATTACTTATAAAAGGGTTGTCATTGAGAGGCTGAGTTTCTCAGAAGTAAAGATGGCCAGAAGCTCTCCCACCTGTGAAGGCTTGCATAAAAAAAATGTTGAATACTTTAAAACACTGCTCCTCGACGTTAAATTGCAAAGGCATTGAAGGTCTCATCATCTTCAGAACATGACATCATCAAAAGATTCAGAGTAACTGGAAAAATCTCTGCCTGTAAGGGACTAGGCCGAGACCTTTACTGGATGCCCTTTATCTTCGGACCCTCAGATGCCACTGCATCACTCACCGGCATGATTCTTGGGATTCTGCAATAATAGAGAAAGAAAAAACATCACTGATTATACCTAGAACTGCCACAAGGTCATTTTGACCTCCATTAGTCCCAGTGCAAAAGAATGTAAATGGACTATATAGGGGCTGACTATGGAGCTAGTCAGATTGGCAGCTCAAAGCACTTGACAGTAGCCTAATACCTCACGTATGCCCATTTATGCAACATATTCATACACTGACGGCTACGCAAGGCAGTCAACTGCATCTTGGTTGACTGCATTTTGTTACTTTTTGAATGGTGTGCAGGCGCATATATAAGCCAGTTGCTGTCATGACGTCAGAATCAATTTGTTCTCCCATTTTGCAGGTAGAAATTGTGATTGTCACAGAGCTGTTCTTCTATTCATTTAGTTTATTTAGTAAGCTGGTTAGGATACCAGAAAAAGAAATGGATCAGAGGAAATGGATGAATGTAAGTCAGGCTTTGGCAAAGCTTCAGGACATGAGTTCTTGTGAGTCAGATGGAGAAGAAATATCAGGGCTCAGTGATGCTTCTAGGTCTAGTGAATCCGACTCCGATTTTGAAACTGAATGCGATCGTGAGCCACACAGTAAAGGTATCACAGCTGCTGGGCAAACTAAGCCTTTGATGCCAGGAAGGTCACCAAAACTGGATATTTATTCACGTCATAATGCTTAGGTTTCACAGCATAATTTTAAGTCCAAATACTTTGAAACATTTAAAATTAGCCACAATAGCCAACAAATTTAAGCTTTAAAGCTCTGACCTCTATACTATTTAATCAATGAAGAATCTTAGCAAAACACCATTTATTGTCCTCCGAATTCTGAATGTACTTTGAAATGCTTTCACTGAGACAACACCTCACAGCTTAAAAGTATTACAAAGAGTGGTGCATTTTTGTCAATAAAGAGGATGCAGTCATATTTCCACGTCATCCATGCCATGATGAAGGGAGACGCAGTAGCGCAGTGGAGAGCATGGGCTTGACTTGGGATGGAGAGATTCTGTGTTCAAGTCCTTGCCTTAGCCTGTGCAAAGTGTTCTCAGGCAAAACTCTTCACTTCCACACTGCCTCACTCTACCCAGGTGTACAAGTGGGTCCCAGCAAAATTGTCAGGGAAACTTGACTGAGAGCAGTGGGAGAACCCGAGTTGGACTAGTGTCCCATCGAGGGGGTTTAGCAATACTCCTATTTGCTTCATGTCACAGAAACCAGGGTTAAACACAGGCCTGATGGGCCTCCAGGCATGGCCTCCACGCCTGGTTAGAAATAGTCTTTATTCCGTCTGAGCAGCTGCTCATTTTGAAAACAAGAAGGGCACTTGGTAGAGCTCATACCTCCGCCAAGCCCACATGTAAGTATTATTGGTTCTGGATCCAGGAGAGTATCATCCAGACCAACAACAGCAGTGATTAGTTCCTCTTTTAGGGCAGATTCTATTCAGTGCTGAAATTTTCTGAAAATCTGTTCATTACATAAGGACATACCGAATTGTTCCGAATATAAGACGATTCTGGATATGAGACTACTCCCCTTTCTCAAGTCATATTTTGGAAAAAATAGGGTTTTGATGACAAAATCTTCTTTTAGTCTCTAAAGAATAATAATCATCGCAAAAATTTCTTTGAAAATACTGATAAAACAAACTGAAAGAAAAACCAATATAAAAGATTGCAGGCTGTTGTTTTGCGCCATCTATTGTTGTGAACATGTATTGAGTTTAGACTATAAAACGCGCACGCAGGATGACTGTTATTGTTAGAAGCCTAGTCCACGGAAAATACGACGACCCCATTTCTCCGCTGTGACGTGTCTTTAATGGAACGGCGGAGGCGTCAAAGATAAAACAGAGTCACTTGAGCAAAAGGAGAGGAAAGAGTAAACATGCCCGTTGGACGAGAGATGCTAATTTACTGAGATTCCGCAGAGAAGTCACTGTTATGTCAAAGACGCAGATTGCATCGTATGCCTGTTCCGTGGATATGTAAAAAGCGCCGTTGCCATAAACATATCTCCCCAGCGGGCCCCAGTACGAAGTAGATTCCCAGTCCGTCGTGGAAACATATACTGGTGTACGTGCGATTAGGTAGTGATTGTTTTTAAATTTCATTTGATTTCATTTGACACACTCTTTTTACTTGAACAAAAGATTGACCGCGATTCCGTACCATGCTTTCTGTTAACGTTCTGACAAAATGTGGCAGCCCTCCATGCTTAGGGTCGGGCTTGTAAAGTCACCGAACAGGCCTTGTGGTGACGTGTCTTAACTGGAACACTGGAGGCGTCATAAATCAGACCGGGTCACTTGAGCAGAAGAAAACAAAGGAGTAAACAAGCCCGATGGATGAGAGGTTCGAATTCTCTTGGATTCTGCTGAGAAGTCGCTTTGACGTCAAAGAGCCAGAGTGCATCGAATGTTCATTTTGTTGCTATAACAACAGCACCGTTGCTATTAACAACTCTGCCCAGGGAGCCGACGGAAGAATGCTGATTCTCAGTCCGTGTCCAATGCTCATGGAAAGATGTCCAGGAGTACGTGCGATTTGGCAGTGATTTTATTTTTATGAAATTAGATTTTAATTGACTCACTCTTTGTTTAAACAGAAAAAAAAAATGACCGCGATTCAGTAGCATGCTTTCTGTTTACGTATTGACAAAATGTGCCTGCCCTCCACTTAGCCGTCGGGCTTGTCTTGTGACCAAACAGGCTCTGCTGTGCTGTGACGTGACTTAAATGGATCAGCGGAGGTTTCAAATTCTCCGGCAGCTACAGGTCTCAAAAAAGTTGGGACACTTGTAAAAAGGGGCTTTAAAAGCATTGAATTTCTAAGAGAATCAGCTGAAAGAACATTTAGCTAGTAATTAAGTTAACTGTCATCTGCTGCGCAACATGATTACTTATAAAAGGGTTGTCATTGAGAGGCTGAGTTTCTCAGAAGTAAAGATGGCCAGAAGCTCTCCCACCTGTGAAGGCTTGCATAAAAAAAATGTTGAATACTTTAAAAACACTGCTCCTCGACATTAAATTGCAAAGGCATTGAAGGTCTCATCATCTTCAGTACATGACATCATCAAAAGATTCAGAGTAACTGGAAAAATCTCTGCCTGTAAGGGACTAGGCCGAGACCTTTACTGGATGCCCTTTATCTTCGGACCCTCAGATGCCACTGCATCACTCACCGGCATGATTCTTGGGATTCTGCAATAATAGAGAAAGAAAAAACATCACTGATTATACCTAGAACTGCCACAAGGTCATTTTGACCTCCATTAGTCCCAGTGCAAAAGAATGTAAATGGACTATATAGGGGCTGACTATGGAGCTAGTCAGATTGGCAGCTCAAAGCACTTGACAGTAGCCTAATACCTCACGTATGCCCATTTATGCAACACATTCATACACTGACGGCTACGCAAGGCAGTCAACTGCATCTTGGTTGACTGCATTTTGTTACTTTTTGAATGGTGTGCAGGCGCATATATAAGCCAGTTGCTGTCATGACGTCAGAATCAATTTGTTCTCCCATTTTGCAGGTAGAAATTGTGATTGTCACAGAGCTGTTCTTCTATTCATTTAGTTTATTTAGTAAGCTGGTTAGGATACCAGAAAAAGAAATGGATCAGAGGAAATGGATGAATGTAAGTCAGGCTTTGGCAAAGCTTCAGGACATGAGTTCTTGTGAGTCAGATGGAGAAGAAATATCAGGGCTCAGTGATGCTTCTAGGTCTAGTGAATCCGACTCCGATTTTGAAACTGAATGCGATCGTGAGCCACACGGTAAAGGTATCACAGCTGCTGGGCAAAATAAGCCTTTGATGCCAGGAAGGTCACCAAAACTGGATATTTATTCACGTCATAATGCTTAGGTTTCACAGCATAATTTCAAGTCCAAATACTTTGAAACATTTAAAATTAGCCACAATAGCCAACAAATTGAAGCTTTAAAGCTCTGACCTCTATACTATTTAATCAATGAAGAATCTTAGCAAAACACCATTTATTGTCCTCCGAATTCTGAATGTACTTTGAAATGCTTTCACTGAGACAACACCTCACAGCTTAAAAGTATTACAAAGAGTGGTGCATTTTTGTCAATAAAGAGGATGCAGTCATATTTCCACGTCATCCATGCCATGATGAAGGGAGACGCAGTAGCGCAGTGGAGAGCATGGGCTTGACTTGGGATGGAGAGATTCTGTGTTCAAGTCCTTGCCTTAGCCTGTGCAAAGTGTTCTCAGGCAAAACTCTTCACTTCCACACTGCCTCACTCTACCCAGGTGTACAAGTGGGTCCCAGCAAAATTGTCAGGGAAACTTGACTGAGAGCAGTGGGAGAACCCGAGTTGGACTAGTGTCCCATCGAGGGGGTTTAGCAATACTCCTATTTGCTTCATGTCACAGAAACCAGGGTTAAACACAGGCCTGATGGGCCTCCAGGCATGGCCTCCACGCCTGGTTAGAAATAGTCTTTATTCCGTCTGAGCAGCTGCTCATTTTGAAAACAAGAAGGGCACTTGGTAGAGCTCATACCTCCGCCAAGCCCACATGTAAGTATTATTGGTTCGGGATCCAGGAGAGTATCAGCCAGACCAACAACAGCAGTGATTAGTTCCTCTTTTAGGGCAGATTCTATTCAGTGCTGAAATTTTCTGAAAATCTGTTCATTACATAAGGACATACCGAATTGTTCCGAATATAAGACGATTCTGGATATGAGACTACTCCCCTTTCTCAAGTCATATTTTGGAAAAAATAGGGTTTTGATGACAAAATCTTCTTTTAGTCTCTAAAGAATAATAATCATCGCAAAAATTTCTTTGAAAATACTGATAAAACAAACTGAAAGAAAAACCAATATAAAAGATTGCAGGCTGTTGTTTTGCGCCATCTATTGTTGTGAACTTGTATTGAGTATAGACTATAAAACGCGCACGCAGGATGACTGTTATTGTTAGAAGCCTAGTCCACGGAAAATACGACGACCCCATTTCTCCGCTGTGACGTGTCTTTAATGGAACGGCGGAGGCGTCAAAGATAAAACAGAGTCACTTGAGCAAAAGGAGAGGAAAGAGTAAACATGCCCGTTGGACGAGAGATGCTAATTTACTGAGATTCCGCAGAGAAGTCACTGTTATGTCAAAGACGCAGATTGCATCGTATGCCTGTTCCGTGGATATGTAAAAAGCGCCGTTGCCATAAACATATCTCCCCAGCGGGCCACAGTACGAAGTAGATTCCCAGTCCGTCGTGGAAACATATACTGGTGTACGTGCGATTAGGTAGTGATTGTTTTTAAATTTCATTTGATTTCATTTGACACACTCTTTTTACTTGAACAAAAGATTGACCGCGATTCCGTACCATGCTTTCTGTTAACGTTCTGACAAAATGTGGCAGCCCTCCATGCTTAGGGTCGGGCTTGTAAAGTCACCGAACAGGCCTTGTGGTGACGTGTCTTAAATGGAACACTGGAGGCGTCATAAATCAGACCGGGTCACTTGAGCAGAAGAAAACAAAGGAGTAAACAAGCCCGATGGATGAGAGGTTCGAATTCTCTTGGATTCTGCTGAGAAGTCGCTTTGACGTCAAAGAGCCAGAGTGCATCGAATGTTCATTTTGTTGCTATAACAACAGCACCGTTGCTATTAACAACTCTGCCCAGGGAGCCGACGGAAGAATGCTGATTCTCAGTCCGTGTCCAATGCTCATGGAAAGATGTCCAGGAGTACGTGCGATTTGGCAGTGATTTTATTTTTATGAAATTAGATTTTAATTGACTCACTCTTTGTTTAAACAGAAAAAAAAAATGACCGCGATTCAGTAGCATGCTTTCTGTTTACGTATTGACAAAATGTGCCTGCCCTCCACTTAGCTGTCGGGCTTGTCTTGTGACCAAACAGGCTCTGCTGTGACGTGACTTAAATGGATCAGCGGAGGTTTCAAATTCTCCGGCAGCTACAGGTCTCAAAAAAGTTGGGACACTTGTAAAAAGGGGCTTTAAAAGCATTGAATTTCTAAGCGAATCAGCTGAAAGAACATTTAGCAAGTAATTAAGTTAACTGTCATCTGCTGCGCAACATGATTACTTATAAAAGGGTTGTCATTGAGAGGCTGAGTTTCTCAGAAGTAAAGATGGCCAGAAGCTCTCCCACCTGTGAAGGCTTGCATAAAAAAAATGTTGAATACTTTAAAACACTGCTCCTCGACGTTAAATTGCAAAGGCATTGAAGGTCTCATCATCTTCAGAACATGACATCATCAAAAGATTCAGAGTAACTGGAAAAATCTCTGCCTGTAAGGGACTAGGCCGAGACCTTTACTGGATGCCCTTTATCTTCGGACCCTCAGATGCCACTGCATCACTCACCGGCATGATTCTTGGGATTCTGCAATAATAGAGAAAGAAAAAACATCACTGATTATACCTAGAACTGCCACAAGGTCATTTTGACCTCCATTAGTCCCAGTGCAAAAGAATGTAAATGGACTATATAGGGGCTGACTATGGAGCTAGTCAGATTGGCAGCTCAAAGCACTTGACAGTAGCCTAATACCTCACGTATGCCCATTTATGCAACATATTCATACACTGACGGCTACGCAAGGCAGTCAACTGCATCTTGGTTGACTGCATTTTGTTACTTTTTGAATGGTGTGCAGGCGCATATATAAGCCAGTTGCTGTCATGACGTCAGAATCAATTTGTTCTCCCATTTTGCAGGTAGAAATTGTGATTGTCACAGAGCTGTTCTTCTATTCATTTAGTTTATTTAGTAAGCTGGTTAGGATACCAGAAAAAGAAATGGATCAGAGGAAATGGATGAATGTAAGTCAGGCTTTGGCAAAGCTTCAGGACATGAGTTCTTGTGAGTCAGATGGAGAAGAAATATCAGGGCTCAGTGATGCTTCTAGGTCTAGTGAATCCGACTCCGATTTTGAAACTGAATGCGATCGTGAGCCACACGGTAAAGGTATCACAGCTGCTGGGCAAACTAAGCCTTTGATGCCAGGAAGGTCACCAAAACTGGATATTTATTCACGTCATAATGCTTAGGTTTCACAGCATAATTTCAAGTCCAAATACTTTGAAACATTTAAAATTAGCCACAATAGCCAACAAATTGAAGCTTTAAAGCTCTGATCTCTATACTATTTAATCAATGAAGAATCTTAGCAAAACACCATTTATTGTCCTCCGAATTCTGAATATACTTTGAAATGCTTTCACTGAGACAACACCTCACAGCTTAAAAGTATTACAAAGAGTGGTGCATTTTTGTCAATAAAGAGGATGCAGTCATATTTCCACGTCATCCATGCCATGATGAAGGGAGACGCAGTCGCGCAGTGGAGAGCATGGGCTTGACTTGGGATGGAGAGATTCTGTGTTCAAGTCCTTGCCTTAGCCTGTGCAAAGTGTTCTCAGGCAAAACTCTTCACTTCCACACTGCCTCACTCTACCCAGGTGTACAAGTGGGTCCCAGCAAAATTGTCAGGGAAACTTGACTGAGAGCAGTGGGAGAACCCGAGTTGGACTAGTGTCCCATCGAGGGGGTTTAGCAATACTCCTATTTGCTTCATGTCACAGAAACCAGGGTTAAACACAGGCCTGATGGGCCTCCAGGCATGGCCTCCACGCCTGGTTAGAAATAGTCTTTATTCCGTCTGAGCAGCTGCTCATTTTGAAAACAAGAAGGGCACTTGGTAGAGCTCATACCTCCGCCAAGCCCACATGTAAGTATTATTGGTTCTGGATCCAGGAGAGTATCATCCAGACCAACAACAGCAGTGATTAGTTCCTCTTTTAGGGCAGATTCTATTCAGTGCTGAAATTTTCTGAAAATCTGTTCATTACATAAGGACATACCGAATTGTTCCGAATATAAGACGATTCTGGATATGAGACTCCTCCCCTTTCTCAAGTCATATTTTGGAAAAAATAGGGTTTTGATGACAAAATCTTCTTTTAGTCTCTAAAGAATAATAATCATCGCAAAAATTTCTTTGAAAATACTGATAAAACAAACTGAAAGAAAAACCAATATAAAAGATTGCAGGCTGTTGTTTTGCGCCATCTATTGTTGTGAACATGTATTGAGTTTAGACTATAAAACGCGCACGCAGGTTGACTGTTATTGTGAGAAGCCTAGTCCACGGAAAATACGACGACCCCATTTCTCCGCTGTGACGTGTCTTTAATGGAACGGCGGAGGCGTCAAAGATAAAACAGAGTCACTTGAGCAAAAGGAGAGGAAAGAGTAAACATGCCCGTTGGACGAGAGATGCTAATTTACTGAGATTCCGCAGAGAAGTCACTGTTATGTCAAAGACGCAGATTGCACCGTATGCCTGTTCCGTGGATATGTAAAAAGCGCCGTTGCCATAAACATATCTCCCCAGCGGGCCACAGTACGAAGTAGATTCCCAGTCCGTCGTGGAAACATATACTGGTGTACGTGCGATTAGGTAGTGATTGTTTTTAAATTTCATTTGATTTCATTTGACACACTCTTTTTACTTGAACAAAAGATTGACCGCGATTCCGTACCATGCTTTCTGTTAACGTTCTGACAAAATGTGGCAGCCCTCCATGCTTAGGGTCGGGCGTGTAAAGTCACCGAACAGGCCTTGTGGTGACGTGTCTTAAATGGAACACTGGAGGCGTCATAAATCAGACCGGGTCACTTGAGCAGAAGAAAACAAAGGAGTAAACAAGCCCGATGGATGAGAGGTTCGAATTCTCTTGGATTCTGCTGAGAAGTCGCTTTGACGTCAAAGAGCCAGAGTGCATCGAATGTTCATTTTGTTGCTATAACAACAGCACCGTTGCTATAAACAACTCTGCCCAGGGAGCCGACGGAAGAATGCTGATTCTCAGTCCGTGTCCAATGCTCATGGAAAGATGTCCAGGAGTACGTGCGATTTGGCAGTGATTTTATTTTTATGAAATTAGATTTTAATTGACTCACTCTTTGTATAAACAAAAAAAAAAAAAATGACCGCGATTCAGTAGCATGCTTTCTGTTTACGTATTGACAAAATGTGCCTGCCCTCCACTTAGCCGTCGGGCTTGTCTTGTGACCAAACAGGCTCTGCTGTGACGTGACTTAAATGGATCAGCGGAGGTTTCAAATTCTCCGGCAGCTACAGGTCTCAAAAAAGTTGGGACACTTGTAAAAAGGGGCTTTAAAAGCATTGAATTTCTAAGAGAATCAGCTGAAAGAACATTTAGCTAGTAATTAAGTTAACTGTCATCTGCTGCGCAACATGATTACTTATAAAAGGGTTGTCATTGAGAGGCTGAGTTTCTCAGAAGTAAAGATGGCCAGAAGCTCTCCCACCTGTGAAGGCTTGCATAAAAAAAATGTTGAATACTTTAAAAACACTGCTCCTCGACATTAAATTGCAAAGGCATTGAAGGTCTCATCATCTTCAGTACATGACATCATCAAAAGATTCAGAGTAACTGGAAAAATCTCTGCCTGTAAGGGACTAGGCCGAGACCTTTACTGGATGCCCTTTATCTTCGGACCCTCAGATGCCACTGCATCACTCACCGGCATGATTCTTGGGATTCTGCAATAATAGAGAAAGAAAAAACATCACTGATTATACCTAGAACTGCCACAAGGTCATTTTGACCTCCATTAGTCCCAGTGCAAAAGAATGTAAATGGACTATATAGGGGCTGACTATGGAGCTAGTCAGATTGGCAGCTCAAAGCACTTGACAGTAGCCTAATACCTCACGTATGCCCATTTATGCAACACATTCATACACTGACGGCTACGCAAGGCAGTCAACTGCATCTTGGTTGACTGCATTTTGTTACTTTTTGAATGGTGTGCAGGCGCATATATAAGCCAGTTGCTGTCATGACGTCAGAATCAATTTGTTCTCCCATTTTGCAGGTAGAAATTGTGATTGTCACAGAGCTGTTCTTCTATTCATTTAGTTTATTTAGTAAGCTGGTTAGGATACCAGAAAAAGAAATGGATCAGAGGAAATGGATGAATGTAAGTCAGGCTTTGGCAAAGCTTCAGGACATGAGTTCTTGTGAGTCAGATGGAGAAGAAATATCAGGGCTCAGTGATGCTTCTAGGTCTAGTGAATCCGACTCCGATTTTGAAACTGAATGCGATCGTGAGCCACACGGTAAAGGTATCACAGCTGCTGGGCAAACTAAGCCTTTGATGCCAGGAAGGTCACCAAAACTGGATATTTATTCACGTCATAATGCTTAGGTTTCACAGCATAATTTCAAGTCCAAATACTTTGAAACATTTAAAATTAGCCACAATAGCCAACGAATTGAAGCTTTAAAGCTCTGACCTCTATACTATTTAATCAATGAAGAATCTTAGCAAAACACCATTTATTGTCCTCCGAATTCTGAAAGTACTTTGAAATGCTTTCACTGAGGCAACACCTCACAGCTTAAAAGTATTACAAAGAGTGGTGCATTTTTGTCAATAAAGAGGATGCAGTCATATTTCCACGTCATCCATGCCATGATGAAGGGAGACGCAGTCGCGCAGTGGAGAGCATGGGCTTGACTTGGGATGGAAAGATTCTGTGTTCAAGTCCTTGCCTTAGCCTGTGCAAAGTGTTCTCAGGCAAAACTCTTCACTTCCACACTGCCTCACTCTACCCAGGTGTACAAGTGGGTCCCAGCAAAATTGTCAGGGAAACTTGACTGAGAGCAGTGGGAGAACCCGAGTTGGACTAGTGTCCCATCGAGGGGGTTTAGCAATACTCCTATTTGCTTCATGTCAAAGAAACCAGGGTTAAACACAGGCCTGATGGGCCTCCAGGCATGACCTCCACGCCTGGTTAGAAATAGTCTTTATTCCGTCTGAGCAGCTGCTCATTTTGAAAACAAGAAGGGCAGTTGGTAGAGCTCATACCTCCGCCATGCCCACATGTAAGTATTATTGGTTCTGGATCCAGGAGAGTATCATCCAGACCAACAACAGCAGTGATTAGTTCCTCTTTTAGGGCAGATTCTATTCAGTGCTGAAATTTTCTGAAAATCTGTTCATTACATAAGGACATACCGAATTGTTCCGAATATAAGACGATTCTGGATATGAGACTACTCCCCTTTCTCAAGTCATATTTTGAAAAAAATAGGGTTTTGATGACAAAATCTTGTTTTAGTCTCTAAAGAATAATAATCATCGCAAAAATTTCTTTGAAAATACTGATAAAACAAACTGAAAGAAAAACCAATATAAAAGATTGCAGGCTGTTGTTTTGCGCCATCTATTGTTGTGAACATGTATTGAGTTTAGACTATAAAACGCGCACACAGGATGACTGTTATTAATAGAAGCCTAGTCCACGGAAAATACGACGACCCCATTTCTCCGCTGTGACGTGTCTTTAATGGAACGGCGGAGGCGTCTAAGATAAAACAGGGTCACTTGAGCAAAAGGAGAGGAAAGAGTAAACATGTGTAGCGGTGCACAGAATGATGCCACAAGCTCAAACTGGTGCTACACATTTATTGTAAAATCTGCAAGATATTAAAATATCACTTTAGGTTGACAATCGCAATTTCTGTGCTGTCTGCATTCATCTTACTCTGGAATTCTCATTCTCTAATTCCCCAGTCTCGACTGCACACGATACTGGATTTAAACATTGTTTCCACTGGTTCTAATAGTCAATTATCATCGGTTATTTCCGTTACCAAACTACACATCTTTCCCGTATAACACCACGTTTGTAATCATAAAGCATCGTCAAATAATCCCATACAACTTTAACTTTTCAAATCGTTGCCAGCCTAATTTACATGGGCGTCTTTCCCCTGAGGGCTCACTACAGCAAAGTGCACCAGCGTTCTAGTTAGCCCCACAATCGCTGGCCACATGGCTAACTAAACACGCGCAACGCGATCTAATATCTCTATCAATTCCGTAAATTGATCGCCCAACAGAACGATGATTATCTATAAACACTACGCTAACAAAATATAGGCTCCCAGTATCACCAGCTTACCTGCAAGATATTAAAATATCACTTTAGGTTGACAATCGCAATTTCTGTGCTGTCTGCATTCATCTTACTCTGGAATTCTCATTCTCTAATTCCCCAGTCTCGACTGCACACGATACGTAGCGATTACTGACATATGCTGGTGATATACTGGTACTACCACTTCAAATAAATAAAATAAAATGAAATGAAGTTTTCCCAACAACAACGATAATGAAACAATTCGACTGATCAAAAAACGTGAAAAAGACCAGGATTTCGCAGTAACGACAATCAGTTGCCTTAGTTAATAAAGGGTAACTGGCTTATTGCGCCACACTCTCCCCCTCAAATTTAAATGTCTCCAGACATTTTGCTACCGAGGCATTTCTTTCCCACATACTGGCTTTCCCAACTGAATTCTTATATGGCACTACTCTTAAGAGGCGCACGTGAAAATCAATGTCTCTGTACTCCGTATACAGTAATATCCATGAGTTACTTTGTACCTTGTACCCCATACAGTTGTACCATAGCACTCCAGTTTCAATAAACTCTATCATTTCAGATAAGCATTTCAATGTAACAAAACTCCCATTACGGCCACACAGTTCTTTTAGTCTGTTACCAGCGTTTCAGTTTACAGAATCAGTCCAGTATGTTTTCCAGGCAATGTCTTTTGGTTACTTCAAGTATCGACATAATACTCAGGTTTTCTTTTTTTTTCTTCTCTTGACTCTACGTTGAGTGTCTCTTTCGTGTCTCTATCAAGTGTGATATCAGCCTGTTACTTTAATATCCAGCATTGTCCATGGCCGCCAGAGTCCCTGACTGGATGAAGGCATACTCACTTGCAGCTCTCCAACTCCAACTTCTACCATAGATGGCTCACCAAGGGCCCCGTAGGTCAATATTCTAGGGCGACGTCTCTCCCTCTGTGGATAGGTGGTCGTGGGCGGTGATGCAGGTTCATCTTCCCCTGACGTTGGCTGTTCGGGACATTCTAGAAGATCCTTTCTAAGTTCCGATGTCTTGTCACCCCCGTCCTCCTCCTGTGTAGAGTCCACAATGCCCGCCTCTGTGTCCTGCAATGCTGGCTCCTCCTCTCGACATTCCATCTCTGGCACAAAGGGCTCTGCCTCTGGGTTCAGGATTATAGTTCTTTGATTCTGCTGATGGCAATTTGGAAAACGGCACACAAACTCACCATCATCACTGCTTTCACAATCGAGGCATTCTGTTTGTCTATCCGTCTTTGGTCCTCTTTCCCTCCTCTTTGTGGTGCTTCTTGTCTTTTCTTGCGCTGAGTCTGTTCGAGGGTCGCCCAAAGGTAAGCTATCACATGGGAGTAGAAGGTTTCTATGCAGCACACGACCTTTGCCACCTCCCTCAGGTATCACCTCGTACACGGGACTGTCACTGCTCCTTCTTTTTACAACCACATGGACCCTACTCTCCCAGTAGGAGCGTAACTTACCCGGTCCCCCTCTTTCAGACAAATTACGGACGAGCACTCGCCCACCGGGTTGAAGGTCAAGTCCATGAACCTTTTTGTCGTAACATCTTTTACCTCGGGCAGCTTCTCTGGCAGCTGTTTTGGAGGCAATCTCATATGCCTGTCTCATCCTGGTTTGCCAGTTTTCAACATAATCTGAATAACTCTCTTGTCTTTCCGTGGATGGTATGTTGAAAAGCAAATCAATTGGTAGACGGGGAGAGCGGCCGTAAAGCAGAAAATAGGGGGAGAACCCTGTGGCCTCACTGCGGGTGCAGTTATATGCATGCACCATTTTCATCAAAGAGCTCTTCCAGTCTGCTTTTTCATGGTCAGTGAGTGTGCGAAGCATTGATAGTAGTGTCCTGTTAAAACGCTCCACCTGTCCATTACCTTGTGGGTGATAACAGGTGGTATGAGAGCCTCTTACACCACAACATTTCTGTAGCTGGGCCATAAGATGATTTTCAAATTCTCTCCCCATGTCGTGGTGAATCTTTTCCGGAAAACCAAAATGAAGGGCAAAATCATTAAACAACTTATCAACAACAGACTTTGCAGATTTATTTTTGGTGGCATATGCCTGTGCGAACCGGGTGTAATGATCCATCACTACAAGAATGTACTGAAACCCTTGTTTGCAAGTCTCCAAATGCAAGAAGTCAATTGACACCAGCTCAAATGGGCGTGTCGTCACGATGGGTATGAGAGGAGCTCTTGGTGGCTTTTGGGGTCGTTTGGCCTTCAAACAGTCACAACCATTAGTCACAAATTGCTCTATGTCACTCTGCATCCGGGCCCAATAAAAGCGGTCTCTGATCAGATTTTGGGTCCTTTCTACTCCAGGATGTCCCATTTCCTTATGGAGCTCCTGGAATGCCGTCTGATGGTGTTCTCTGGGTAGAACAAGCTGACATCTTTCCCCAGCTTTTCTATAGAGGACACCATTGTCGCTAATAAACAGTTTGGGCCACTGCCTCAACAATGCTCTAACATCTGCTGGCTCAGTCTTAAATGACTGTCGGGGAGGTTGGTGGTTGTTACGTTTAAGCTGGAGAACCCGACCAATGACAGGATCTCTCTCTTGGCTTGCTCGGATCTGTTCTGGTGTTAGGGGTCTGCTTAGGGTAGATGGCAGCCTATCTCCCACTATCTTCACTGTATCTACATTCACTGTCATGGCCCACCCAAGCGGGGTATTTTCCTGCACCATCACTCCCTGCACAGAAGCACGGATAACTTCCTGGTCAACTCCCTCGGTACATTCCCCCATTAGCTTGTTTATGTCTACTGGCATGCGGGAGAGGCCATCAGCGTCAGCATTATTTTTCCCTGGACGGTATTTTATGGAGAAATTGAAGTCGGCTAGTTGAGCAACCCACCGGTGGCCTGTAGCGTTGAGTTTAGCAGTAGAGAGGATGTATGTAAGGGGGTTATTGTCAGTGTATACTGTGAAGTGAGGGGCATAATATAAATAGTCCCGAAAACGCTCACAGATGGCCCATTTCAATGCTAAAAATTCTAATTTCCCTGAGTGCATATAGTAATTTTTCTCAGGTGGAGTTAGTGTTCTGGAGCCATATCCAATAACAACCATTGTCCCCCTCTGCCTTTGATAAAGCACAGCCCCTAAACCCTCTTGGGATGCATCAACGTGCAGAATGAAAGGCTGCGTGTGATCAGGGTAACTGAGGATGGGAGGCTCAGTCAGCTTGTCAATAAGGAAGTCCAGCGTTTCTTGATGACTATGTGTCCAATGTATTGGAGTGTTAGATGGAAGATTACCTTTGTTCCTCATGATGCCCCTCTGTTTCTTTGTCTTGGGCTCCACTGGTGGTGTCTGGTCAGCAGATGATGAGAGCAGCTGATACAGTGGTTTAGCTAGTCGGGAGAAGTTTGGGATATATGCCCGATAATATGAAAGAAACCCTAGCATTCTTCTCAACTCACCCACCGTGGCAGGAATTCTCTCCTTCAATGCTTGCACTGGGGCCACTTCAGCAGGGTCCATCGTGTACCCCTCACTGGACACCAAACGACCCAGGAATCTTACCTTCCGCTTGAACACTTCGCACTTGCGGGGACTCAACTTAACCCCATGTTGTTGGTATCTTTGTAACACAGTTCTCATATGACTGACATGATTTTCAAAGCTGGGACTGTGTACGAGATTGTCGTCAAGATATGGCTGACACATGACATCTCTCAGACCCATCAGGCACTCTTCCATGTTTCGCTGGAACGCGGCTGGGGCTGAACTCAAGCCAAAAGGGATTCTGGTCCAGTGGTACAGGCCCCAGGGTGTTATGAAGGCCGTCAGGGGTTGGCTTTCCTCGTCCAGGAACCCCTGGTGGTAAGCCTTCCCCTGATCCAGAACAGAGAACCACGAGCTGCCCGTGAGAGAGTCCAACATATCTTGAATTCGCGGGATCGGATGGCGATCAGGGACTGATTTCCGGTTCAATTCCCTGTAATCACAACAGAGTCTCAAGGTCCCGTCTTTCTTCCTCACACATACCATTGGTGATGCATATGGTGATCTGGACGGAGTTATCCAACCACGATTCAACAGGTCTTGCAGATATTCTTTGACTTCTTGATGCAGTGGTTTCGGAATCGACATATACGTTTTCTTTACTGGAGTGGTGTCATGGAGACTGATATGTAATTTCAAGGAGGGAATACAACCTATGTCGTCCTCATCATATGCAAAAGCATTACATTCCTCTCTAAGTAACTTTTTCACTGTCTCTCTTTGGACCTCACAGAGGTGGGAAAGATTGACGGGAGGATCCCACTGATTTGGTTTCCCTGTTTGTGATTGGCTGTTAGTCCATTCCTTTCTCTGTTCAGTTAGTTCTGGGGTGCTTCGTCCACACACTTCATTAACCCTGCCGATTCCTGTCTGTTCTACTCTTACGGGGTAGGCAGTCTTGATTGTTTGGAGGTGGCCCAAAACAGTGCGTCGGTTTACAGTGATATCCTGTTTGCTGGTGTTTGCAATGGAAACTGGCACATACATACTGTCTGTTGGGATTCTGATTAAACCTTCCCCAATAGCAACCCCTTCAGGTAGTGAAGGCTCTTCATTCGGGACTAACAGGACATCCTGACCTTTGAACTGTGCCCCAATGCTTGCTTTTACATGGACAACGGTGACCTGCTCCGCTGCTAAACGAATTCTCCTCTTCCCAGTGTACACAAGGCCCACTTCTAAACTTATCTCTGGGGTCTGAACGAGTTTAAGCACTGCCTTTGCAGTTGTGAAAGTCACAGAGAAGGCTCTACTCACCTGGAGGGCACTGGCTGGCCTTGATTGTGGCATTTCCCCATTTAGGATAGTCTCGATCACATTGAAGCCGATTATGGGCTGTTCGGCAACATTTGGATCACTTGACACTAAAGTTGGGACTAGTAATGGCTCCCCAGAGGCGGGGTCTTTGCCTAGTCTGAACTCCACCTCTATCCAACCCAGGAATGGTATCTCAGTTTGATTTGCTGCAAGCCCAACCAGTGTGTCTGAGTCTAACAGTTCATCCAAGGGTCTCACCGCAACATGGGGTAGGTTTTCTTTCCTCCATTCCTCATTAATGAGACTCGCTTGGGCACCCGTATCCCATAAGGCTTCCACAGGGATTCCATCAAGCTGACAATGAACGATGCATCGCTTACCAATGAGGTCTAGGAGTTTGGACTGCCGTCGGGGTGAAAGATAACTGGCATTGCTTTGGAGAGGAGAATTACCTTGGGGAGCATCAGTTTGTGTGGCGGGACTATGTGGAGGTTCAGGTTCATGGGCTACTGAGGGTCCCAGCTCAGCAGCCCTCTCCCATTTCCCTGCTGCTCTCTGCTGCGTCGACAGCCCCTGGAGAGGTGCCCTTCCTGGCCACATCTATAACAGTGTCTGCATGACTCACCCATCTGGGCCTCTTGGCAAGCTCTGCATCCGCTTGGTCTTTTACGGTTGTTTACGATAGCTTTGTCGGTTTGATTTCTCTTATTTACTTCTACAGTTTCCAAAACTAATTTTTTCATTTCCTGCACCTCCGCTTTGAGTCCTTCAATGAGATGACTCGCGTTTGAGTCTAGCTCGGTGCCTCGTCCAGGATTTTTCTTACTCTTTGCGTTTGCAGTATCCCTGATGTCATCTTTTGGCCCCACTTCTCCTTTAACAGATGTCTGTGGATCACGAGGGTACCCATCAGCTTGTATCTCACTGAGTCTAGGAGCCCTACTCATCACCGATTTTTTTAGTTTTTGTTGCCGTTCTTGTTCCAAGTTTGCAGCCTCATTCACTCGCTCTATCAACACTTCATCTGTCACACTAAGATCACTAAGGTAAGGCTTAATTTGAAATTTCACTGCATCACTTAGCAGTCCAGTCTCCACAGAGCGGAGGAATTTTCTCTGGATCAGATCCGGACTAAATTGCTCACCTTCCTCCTCGCTGCCCAAGCTCCACAACAACTTTTCTTTTAATTCAATTGCCCTGAAAAGAAAACTTTGGGCTGATTCCTTGGGGTCTTGTGAAACATTCATTAACCTACGTAATAGATCTGATGATGAATCTATCTTAAAGTGACCTCTGAGAATTGTTTTCAAACTGGAGAGTGTTAGGTCTCTTTTAATTTCCAGCATATCCCTCAGATGAAGGCCTGGGGTGACTGCACGGATAACTGCTTCAAGGATTTCGGGTTCAGAATAACCCTTGCGCTGTCCCGATTCAAGCTGGTTAATAAGACTAGTATAAGAAATTTTGTCCTTTTGCCCTGCTTCACCTATCTGCCCACAAATCCGAAATTCCCTTCTAAGAGTCACTTCTGGAAACGCAGGTAATGCTACAGTGGTTGTTTTTGCATTGGCCACTGATGTCCTGCTCTGAAGTCTCTCCTCAAGCGCAACAATCTCCTCCTCAAGCAGTCGGCTAGCTTGGCTTTGTTCTTGTTGCAACTTAGAATATTTCATTTTCAGAGAGTCTAATTCACTTGTTTCACTGGGCACAGCTTCTGGCACAGTTAAATTTGGTTGTTTAAGGGAGGCAACAAATGTCAAGAGGCGCTGCAGATACTGCTCAAACAACTCAGAGTCCTCCTCATCTTCAATGTCATCCAGTGTTCTATCAGCTAACCTAATTAGGGCGCGTCGGGCTTGACTGTCAAACCCTCCAGAAGGCTCACTGCACTTGAGATGTGAACAAACAGAGATGAGCTCTGACTTCTCCAAGGTGAGCAGTACTGTGCTGACTTCATCCCTTAACTGCTCCATGACTCTCTCCGTTAGTGCTGATCCAGGTGCGTCTCTTCCAGATGGATCACTGACTGGATCTTACTCCTGGCTGGCTCGCCAAAATATGTAGCGGTGCACAGAATGATGCCACAAGCTCAAACTGGTGCTACACATTTATTGTAAAATCTGCAAGATATTAAAATATCACTTTAGGTTGACAATCGCAATTTCTGTGCTGTCTGCATTCATCTTACTCTGGAATTCTCATTCTCTAATTCCCCAGTCTCGACTGCACACGATACTGGATTTAAACATTGTTTCCACTGGTTCTAATAGTCAATTATCATCGGTTATTTCCGTTACCAAACTACACATCTTTCCCGTATAACACCACGTTTGTAATCATAAAGCATCGTCAAATAATCCCATACAACTTTAACTTTTCAAATCGTTGCCAGCCTAATTTACATGGGCGTCTTTCCCCTGAGGGCTCACTACAGCAAAGTGCACCAGCGTTCTAGTTAGCCCCACAATCGCTGGCCACATGGCTAACTAAACACGCGCAACGCGATCTAATATCTCTATCAATTCCGTAAATTGATCGCCCAACAGAACGATGATTATCTATAAACACTACGCTAACAAAATATAGGCTCCCAGTATCACCAGCTTACCTGCAAGATATTAAAATATCACTTTAGGTTGACAATCGCAATTTCTGTGCTGTCTGCATTCATCTTACTCTGGAATTCTCATTCTCTAATTCCCCAGTCTCGACTGCACACGATACGTAGCGATTACTGACATATGCTGGTGATATACTGGTACTACCACTTCAAATAAATAAAATAAAATGAAATGAAGTTTTCCCAACAACAACGATAATGAAACAATTCGACTGATCAAAAAACGTGAAAAAGACCAGGATTTCGCAGTAACGACAATCAGTTGCCTTAGTTAATAAAGGGTAACTGGCTTATTGCGCCACACATGCCCGTTGGACGACAGATGCTAATTTACTGAGATTCCGCAGAGAAGTCACTGTTATGTCAAAGACGCAGATTGCATCGTATGCCTGTTCCGTGGATATGTAAAAAGCGCCGTTGCCATAAACATATCTCCCCAGCGGGCCACAGTACGAAGTAGATTCCCAGTCCGTCGTGGAAACATATACTGGTGTACGTGCGATTAGGTAGTGATTGTTTTTAAATTTCATTTGATTTCATTTGACACACTCTTTTTACTTGAACAAAAGATTGACCGCGATTCCGTACCATGCTTTCTGTTAACGTTCTGACAAAATGTGGCAGCCCTCCATGCTTAGGGTCGGGCGTGTAAAGTCACCGAACAGGCCTTGTGGTGACGTGTCTTAAATGGAACACTGGAGGCGTCATAAATCAGACCGGGTCACTTGAGCAGAAGAAAACAAAGGAGTAAACAAGCCCGATGGATGAGAGGTTCGAATTCTCTTGGATTCTGCTGAGAAGTCGCTTTGACGTCAAAGAGCCAGAGTGCATCGAATGTTCATTTTGTTGCTATAACAACAGCACCGTTGCTATAAACAACTCTGCCCAGGGAGCCGACGGAAGAATGCTGATTCTCAGTCCGTGTCCAATGCTCATGGAAAGATGTCCAGGAGTACGTGCGATTTGGCAGTGATTTTATTTTTATGAAATTAGATTTTAATTGACTCACTCTTTGTATAAACAAAAAAAAAAAAAATGACCGCGATTCAGTAGCATGCTTTCTGTTTACGTATTGACAAAATGTGCCTGCCCTCCACTTAGCCGTCGGGCTTGTCTTGTGACCAAACAGGCTCTGCTGTGACGTGACTTAAATGGATCAGCGGAGGTTTCAAATTCTCCGGCAGCTACAGGTCTCAAAAAAGTTGGGACACTTGTAAAAAGGGGCTTTAAAAGCATTGAATTTCTAAGAGAATCAGCTGAAAGAACATTTAGCTAGTAATTAAGTTAACTGTCATCTGCTGCGCAACATGATTACTTATAAAAGGGTTGTCATTGAGAGGCTGAGTTTCTCAGAAGTAAAGATGGCCAGAAGCTCTCCCACCTGTGAAGGCTTGCATAAAAAAAATGTTGAATACTTTAAAAACACTGCTCCTTGACATTAAATTGCAAAGGCATTGAAGGTCTCATCATCTTCAGTACATGACATCATCAAAAGATTCAGAGTAACTGGAAAAATCTCTGCCTGTAAGGGACTAGGCCGAGACCTTTACTGGATGCCCTTTATCTTCGGACCCTCAGATGCCACTGCATCACTCACCGGCATGATTCTTGGGATTCTGCAATAATAGAGAAAGAAAAAACATCACTGATTATACCTAGAACTGCCACAAGGTCATTTTGACCTCCATTAGTCCCAGTGCAAAAGAATGTAAATGGACTATATAGGGGCTGACTATGGAGCTAGTCAGATTGGCAGCTCAAAGCACTTGACAGTAGCCTAATACCTCACGTATGCCCATTTATGCAACACATTCATACACTGACGGCTACGCAAGGCAGTCAACTGCATCTTGGTTGACTGCATTTTGTTACTTTTTGAATGGTGTGCAGGCGCATATATAAGCCAGTTGCTGTCATGACGTCAGAATCAATTTGTTCTCCCATTTTGCAGGTAGAAATTGTGATTGTCACAGAGCTGTTCTTCTATTCATTTAGTTTATTTAGTAAGCTGGTTAGGATACCAGAAAAAGAAATGGATCAGAGGAAATGGATGAATGTAAGTCAGGCTTTGGCAAAGCTTCAGGACATGAGTTCTTGTGAGTCAGATGGAGAAGAAATATCAGGGCTCAGTGATGCTTCTAGGTCTAGTGAATCCGACTCCGATTTTGAAACTGAATGCGATCGTGAGCCACACGGTAAAGGTATCACAGCTGCTGGGCAAACTAAGCCTTTGATGCCAGGAAGGTCACCAAAACTGGATATTTATTCACGTCATAATGCTTAGGTTTCACAGCATAATTTCAAGTCCAAATACTTTGAAACATTTAAAATTAGCCACAATAGCCAACGAATTGAAGCTTTAAAGCTCTGACCTCTATACTATTTAATCAATGAAGAATCTTAGCAAAACACCATTTATTGTCCTCCGAATTCTGAAAGTACTTTGAAATGCTTTCACTGAGGCAACACCTCACAGCTTAAAAGTATTACAAAGAGTGGTGCATTTTTGTCAATAAAGAGGATGCAGTCATATTTCCACGTCATCCATGCCATGATGAAGGGAGACGCAGTCGCGCAGTGGAGAGCATGGGCTTGACTTAGTATGGAAAAATTCTGTGTTCAAGTCCTTGCCTTAGCCTGTGCAAAGTGTTCTCAGGTAAAACTCTTCACTTCCACACTGCCTCACTCTACCCAGGTGTACAAATGGGTACCAGCAAAATTGTCAGGGAAACTTGACTGAGAGCAGTGGGAGAACCCGAGTTGGACTAGTGTCCCATCGAGGGGGTTTAGCAATACTCCTATTTGCTTCATGTCACAGAAACCAGGGTTAAACACAGGCCTGGTGGGCCTCCAGGCATGACCTCCACGCCTGGTTAGAAATAGTCTTTATTCCGTCTGAGCAGCTGCTCATTTTGAAAACAAGAAGGGCACTTGGTAGAGCTCATACCTCCGCCATGCCCACATGTAAGTATTATTGGTTCTGGATCCAGGAGAGTATCATCCAGACCAACAACAGCTGTGATTAGTTCCTCTTTTAGGGCAGATTCTATTCAGTGCTGAAATTTTATGAAAATCTGTTCATTACATAAGGACATTCCGAATATAAGACGATTCTGGATATGAGACTACTCCCCTTTCTCAAGTCATATTTTGGAAAAAATAGGGTTTTGATGACAAAATCTTGTTTTAGTCACTAAAGAATAAAAATCATCGCAAAAATTTCTTTGAAAATACTGATAAAACAAACTGAAAGAAAAACCAATATAAAAGATTGAAGGCTGTTGTTTTGCGCCATCTATTGTTGTGAACATGTATTGAGTATAGACATAAAACGCACACACAGGATGACTGTTATTGTTGGAAGCCTAGTCCACGGAAAATACGACGACCCCATTTCTCCGCTGTGACGTGTCTTAAATGGAACGGCGGAGGCGTCAAAGATAAAACAGGGTCACTGGAGCAAAAGGAGAGGAAATAGTAAACATGCCCGATGGACGAGAGATGCTAATTTACTGAGATTCCGCTGAGAAGTCACTGTTATGTCAAAGACGCAGAGTGCATCGTATGCCTGTTCCGTGGATATATAAAAAGCACCGTTGCCATAAACATATCTCCCCAGCGGGTCACGGAACGAAGTAGATTCCCAGTCCGTTGTGGAAACATATACTGGTGTACGTGCGATTAGGTAGTGATTGTTTTTAAATTTCATTTGATTTCATTTGACACACTCTTTTTACTTGAACAAAAGATTGACCGCGATTCCGTACCATGCTTTCTGTTAACGTTCTGACAAAATGTGCCAGCCCTCCATGCTAAGGGTTGGGCGTGTAAAGTCACCGAACAGGCCTTGTGGTGACGTGTATTAAATGGAACACTCGAGGCGTCATAAATCAAACCGGGTCACTTGAGCAGAAGAAAACAAAGGAGCAAACAAGCCCGATGGATCAGAGGTTCGAAATCTCTTGGATTCTGCTGAGAAGTCGCTTTGACGTCAAAGAGCCAGAGTGCATCGAATGTTCATTTTGTTGCTATAACAACAGCACCGTTCCTATAAACAACTCTGCCCAGGGGGCCGACGGAAGAATGCTGATTCTCAGTCCGTGTCCAATGCTCATGGAAACATGTCCAGGTGTACGTGCGATTTGGCAGTGATTTTATTTTTATGAAATTAGATTTTAATTGACTCACTCTTTGTTTAAACAAAAAAATGACCGCGATTCAGTAGCATGCTTTCTGTTTACGTATTGACAAAATGTGCCTGCCCTCCACTTAGCCCTCGGGCTTCTCTTGTGACCAAACAGGCTGTCTGCTGTGACGTGACTTAAATGGATCAGCGGAGGTTTCAAATTCTCCGGCAGCTACAGGTCTCAAAAAAGTTGGGACACTTGTAAAAAGGGGCTTTAAAAGCATTGAATTTCCAAGAGAATCAGCTGAAAGAACATTTAGCAAGTAATTAAGTTAACTGTCATCTGCTGCGCAACATGATTACCGGGTACTTATAAAAGGGTTGTCATTGAGAAGCTGAGTTTCTCAGAAGTAAAGATGGCCAGAAGCTCTCCCACCTGTGAAGGCTTGCATGAAAAAAAATTTTGAATACTTTAAAAACACTGCTCCTCGACGTTAAATTGCAAAGGCATTGAAGGTCTCATCATCTTCAGTACATGACATCATCAAAAGATTCAGAGTAACTGGAAAAATCTCTGCGTGTAAGGGACTAGGCCGAAACCTTTACTGGATGCCCTTTATCTTCGGACCCTCAGATGCCACTGCATCACTCACCGGCATGATTCTTGGGATTCTGCAATAACAGAGACAGAAAAAACATCACTGATTATACCTAGAACTGCCACAAGGTCATTTTGACCTCCATTAGTCCCAGTGCAAAAGAATGTAAATGGACTATATAGCGGCTGACTATGGAGCTAGTCAGATTGGCAGCTCAAAGCACTTGACAGTAGCCTAAATCCCTCACGTATGCCCATTTATGCAACACATTCATACACTGACGGCTACGCAAGGCAGTCAACTGCATCTTGGTTGACTGCATTTTGTTACTTTTTGAATGGTTTGCAGGCGCATATATAAGCCAGTTGCTGTCATGACGTCAGAATCAATTTGTTCTCCCATTTTGCAGGTAGAAATTGTGATTGTCACAGAGCTGTTCTTCTATTCATTTAGTTTATTTAGTAAGCTGGTTAGGATACAAGAAAAAGAAATGGATCAGAGGAAATGGATGAATGTAAGTCAGGCTTTGGCAATGCTTCAGGACATGAGTTCTTGTGAGTCAGATGGAGAAGAAATATCAGGGCTCAGTGATGCGTCTAGGTCTAGTGAATCCGACTCCGATTTTTGAAACTGAATGCGATCGTGAGCCACACGGTAAAGGTATCACAGCTGCTGGGCAAACTAAGCCTTTGATGCCAGGAAGGTCACCAAAACTGCATATGTCTTCACGTCATAATGCTTAGGTTTCACAGCATAATATCAAGTCCAAATACTTTGAAACATTTAAAATTAGCCACAATATCAAAAAAAATTTGAAGTTTTAAAGCTCTGACCTCTGTACTATTTAATCAATGAAGAATCTTAGCAAAACACCATTTATTGTCCTCCGAATTCTGAAAGTACTTTGAAATGCTTTCACTGAGGCAAGACCCCACAGCCTTAAAGTATTACAAAGAGTGGTGCATTTTTGTCAATAAAGAGGATTCAGTCATATTTCCACGTCATCCATGCCATGATGAGGGGAGACGCAGTAGCGCAGTGGAGAGCATGGGCTTGACTTGGTATGGAAAAATTCTGTGTTCAAGTCCTTGCCTTAGCCTGTGCAAAGTGTTCTCAGGGAAAACTCTTCACTTCCACACTGCCTCGCTCTACCCAGGTGTACAAATGGGTACCAGCAAAATTGTCAGGGAAACTTGACTGAGAGCAGTGGGAGAACCCGAGTTGGACTAGTGTCCCATCGAGGGGGTTTAGCAATACTCCTATTTGCTTCATGTCACAGAAACCAGGGTTAAACACAGGCCTGGTGGGCCTCCAGGCATGACCTCCACGCCTGGTTAGAAATAGTCTTTATTCCGTCTGAGCAGCTGCTCATTTTGAAAACAAGAAGGGCACTTGGTAGAGCTCATACCTCCGCCATGCCCACATGTAAGTATTATTGGTTCTGGATCCAGGAGAGTATCATCCAGACCAACAACAGCTGTGATTAGTTCCTCTTTTAGGGCAGATTCTATTCAGTGCTGAAATTTTATGAAAATCTGTTCATTACATAAGGACATACCCAATTGTTCCGAATATATGACGATTCTGGATATGAGACTACTCCCCTTTCTCAAGTCATATTTTGGAAAAAATAGGGTTTTGATGACAAAATCTTGTTTTAGTCACTAAAGAATAATAATCATCGCAAAAATTTCTTTGAAAATACTGATAAAACAAACTGAAAGAAAAACCAATATAAAAGATTGAAGGCTGTTGTTTTGCGCCATCTATTGTTGTGAACATGTATTGAGTATAGACATAAAAAGCACACACAGGATGACTGTTATTGTTGGAAGCCTAGTCCACGGAAAATACGACGACCCCATTTCTCCGCTGTGACGTGTTTTTAATGGAACGGCGGAGGCGTCAAAGATAAAACAGGGTCACTTGAGCAAAAGGAGAGGAAATAGTAAACATGCCCGATGGACGAGAGATGCTAATTTACTGAGATTCCGCTGAGAAGTCACTGTTATGTCAAAGACGCAGAGTGCATCGTATGCCTGTTCCGTGGATATATAAAAAGCACCGTTGCCATAAACATATCTCCTCAGCGGGCCACGGGACGAAGTAGATTCCCAGTCCGTTGTGGAAACATATACTGGTGTACGTGCGATTAGGTAGTGATTGTTTTAAAATTTCATTTGATTTCATTTGACACACTCTTTTTACTTGAACAAAAGATTGACCGCGATTCCGTACCATGCTTTCTGTTAACGTTCTGACAAAATGTGCCAGCCCTCCATGCTTAGGGTTGGGCGTGTAAAGTCACCGAACAGGCCTTGTGGTGACGTTTATTAAATGGAACACTCGAGGCGTCATAAATCAGACCGGGTCACTTGAGCAGAAGAAAACAAAGGAGTAAACAAGCCCGATGGATCAGAGGTTCGAAATCTCTTGGATTCTGCTGAGAAGTCGCTTTGACGTCAAAGAGCCAGAGTGCATCGAATGTTCATTTTGTTGCTATAACAACAGCACCGTTGCTATAAACAACTCTGCCCAGGGGGCCGACGGAAGAATGCTGATTCTCAGTCCGTGTCCAATGCTCATGGAAACATGTCCAGGTGTACGTGCGATTTGGCAATAATTTTATTTTTATGAAATTAGATTTTAATTGACTCACTCTTTGTTTAAGCAAAAAAATGACCGCAATTCAGTTGCATGCTTTTTGTTTACGTATTGACAAAATGTGCCTGCCCTCCACTTAGCCGTCGGGCTTGTCTTGTGACCAAACAGGCTGTCTGCTGTGACGTGACTTAAATGGATCAGCGGAGGTTTCAAATTCTCCGGCAGCTACAGGTCTCAAAAAAGTTGGGACACTTGTAAAAAGGGGCTTCAAAAGCATTGAATTTCTAAGAGAATCAGCTGAAAGAACATTTAGCAAGTAATTAAGTTAACTGTCATCTGCTGCGCAACATGATTACTTATAAAAGGGTTGTCATTGAGAGGCTGAGTTTCTCAGAAGTAAAGATGGCCAGAAGCTCTCCCACCTGTGAAGGCTTGCATGAAAAAAAATGTTGAATACTTTAAAAACACTGCTCCTCGACGTTAAATTGCAAAAGCATTGAAGGTCTCATCATCTTCAGTACATGACATCATCAAAAGATTCAGAGTAACTGGAAAAATCTCTGCGTGTAAGGGACTAGGCCGAAACCTTTACTGGATGCCCTTTATCTTCGGACCCTCAGATGCCACTGCATCACTCACCGGCATGATTCTTGGGATTCTGCAATAACAGAGAAAGAAAAAACATCACTGATTATACCTAGAACTGCCACAAGGTCATTTTGACCTCCATTAGTCCCAGTGCAAAAGAATGTAAATGGACTATATAGCGGCTGACTATGGAGCTAGTCAGATTGGCAGCTCAAAGCACTTGACCATAGCCTAAATCCCTCACGTATGCCCATTTATGCAACACATTCATTACACTGACGGCTACGCAAGGCAGTCAACTGCATCTTGGTTGACTGCATTTTGTTACTTTTTGAATGGTGTGCAGGCGCATATATAAGCCAGTTGCTGTCATGACGTCAGAATCAATTTGTTCTCCCATTTTGCTGGTAGAAATTGTGATTGTCACAGAGCTGTTCTTCTATTCATTTAGTTTATTTAGTAAGCATGTTAGGATACAAGAAAAAGAAATGGATCAGAGGAAATGGATGAATGTAAGTCAGGCTTTGGCAATGCTTCAGGACATGAGTTCTTGTGAGTCAGATGGAGAGGAAATATCAGGGCTCAGTGATGCGTCTAGGTCTAGTGAATCCGACTCCGATTTTGAAACTGAATGCGATCGTGAGCCACACGGTAAAGGTATCACAGCTGCTGGGCAAACTAAGCCTTTGATGCCAGGAAGGTCACCAAAACTGCATATTTATTCACGTCATAATGCTTAGGTTTCACAGCATAATTTCAAGTCCAAATACTTTGAAACATTTAAAATTAGCCACAATAGCCAACGAATTGAAGCTTTAAAGCTCTGACCTCTATACTATTTAATCAATGAAGAATCTTAGCAAAACACCATTTATTGTCCTCCGAATTCTGAAAACACTTTGAAATGCTTTCACTGAGGCAACACCTCACAGCTTTAAAGTATTACAAAGAGTGGTGCATTTTTGTCAATAAAGAGGATGCAGTCATATTTCCACGTCATCCATGCCATGATGAAGGGAGACGCAGTCGCGCAGTGGAGAGCATGGGCTTGACTTGGGATGGAAAGATTCTGTGTTCAAGTCCTTGCCTTAGCCTGTGCAAAGTGTTCTCAGGCAAAACTCTTCACTTCCACACTGCCTCACTCTACCCAGGTGTACAAGTGGGTCCCAGCAAAATTGTCAGGGAAACTTGACTGAGAGCAGTGGGAGAACCCGAGTTGGACTAGTGTCCCATCGAGGGGGTTTAGCAATACTCCTATTTGCTTCATGTCAAAGAAACCAGGGTTAAACACAGGCCTGATGGGCCTCCAGGCATGACCTCCACGCCTGGTTAGAAATAGTCTTTATTCCGTCTGAGCAGCTGCTCATTTTGAAAACAAGAAGGGCAGTTGGTAGAGCTCATACCTCCGCCATGCCCACATGTAAGTATTATTGGTTCTGGATCCAGGAGAGTATCATCCAGACCAACAACAGCAGTGATTAGTTCCTCTTTTAGGGCAGATTCTATTCAGTGCTGAAATTTTCTGAAAATCTGTTCATTACATAAGGACATACCGAATTGTTCCGAATATAAGACGATTCTGGATATGAGACTACTCTCCTTTCTCAAGTCATATTTTGAAAAAAATAGGGTTTTGATGACAAAATCTTGTTTTAGTCTCTAAAGAATAATAATCATCGCAAAAATGTCTTTGAAAATACTGATAAAACAAACTGAAAGAAAAACCAATATAAAAGATTGCAGGCTGTTGTTTTGCGCCATCTATTGTTGTGAACATGTATTGAGTTTAGACTATAAAACGCGCACACAGGATGACTGTTATTAATAGAAGCCTAGTCCACGGAAAATACGACGACCCCATTTCTCCGCTGTGACGTGTCTTTAATGGAACGGCGGAGGCGTCTAAGATAAAACAGGGTCACTTGAGCAAAATGAGAGGAAAGAGTAAACATGCCCGTTGGACGACAGATGCTAATTTACTGAGATTCCGCAGAGAAGTCACTGTTATGTCAAAGACGCAGATTGCATCGTATGCCTGTTCCGTGGATATGTAAAAAGCGCCGTTGCCATAAACATATCTCCCCAGCGGGCCACAGTACGAAGTAGATTCCCAGTCCGTCGTGGAAACATATACTGGTGTACGTGCGATTAGGTAGTGATTGTTTTTAAATTTCATTTGATTTCATTTGACACACTCTTTTTACTTGAACAAAAGATTGACCGCGATTCCGTACCATGCTTTCTGTTAACGTTCTGACAAAATGTGGCAGCCCTCCATGCTTAGGGTCGGGCGTGTAAAGTCACCGAACAGGCCTTGTGGTGACGTGTCTTAAATGGAACACTGGAGGCGTCATAAATCAGACCGGGTCACTTGAGCAGAAGAAAACAAAGGAGTAAACAAGCCCGATGGATGAGAGGTTCGAATTCTCTTGGATTCTGCTGAGAAGTCGCTTTGACGTCAAAGAGCCAGAGTGCATCGAATGTTCATTTTGTTGCTATAACAACAGCACCGTTGCTATAAACAACTCTGCCCAGGGAGCCGACGGAAGAATGCTGATTCTCAGTCCGTGTCCAATGCTCATGGAAAGATGTCCAGGAGTACGTGCGATTTGGCAGTGATTTTATTTTTATGAAATTAGATTTTAATTGACTCACTCTTTGTATAAACAAAAAAAAAAAAAAAATGACCGCGATTCAGTAGCATGCTTTCTGTTTACGTATTGACAAAATGTGCCTGCCCTCCACTTAGCCGTCGGGCTTGTCTTGTGACCAAACAGGCTCTGCTGTGACGTGACTTAAATGGATCAGCGGAGGTTTCAAATTCTCCGGCAGCTACAGGTCTCAAAAAAGTTGGGACACTTGTAAAAAGGGGCTTTAAAAGCATTGAATTTCTAAGAGAATCAGCTGAAAGAACATTTAGCTAGTAATTAAGTTAACTGTCATCTGCTGCGCAACATGATTACTTATAAAAGGGTTGTCATTGAGAGGCTGAGTTTCTCAGAAGTAAAGATGGCCAGAAGCTCTCCCACCTGTGAAGGCTTGCATAAAAAAAATGTTGAATACTTTAAAAACACTGCTCCTCGACATTAAATTGCAAAGGCATTGAAGGTCTCATCATCTTCAGTACATGACATCATCAAAAGATTCAGAGTAACTGGAAAAATCTCTGCCTGTAAGGGACTAGGCCGAGACCTTTACTGGATGCCCTTTATCTTCTGACCCTCAGATGCCACTGCATCACTCACCGGCATGATTCTTGGGATTCTGCAATAATAGAGAAAGAAAAAACATCACTGATTATACCTAGAACTGCCACAAGGTCATTTTGACCTCCATTAGTCCCAGTGCAAAAGAATGTAAATGGACTATATAGGGGCTGACTATGGAGCTAGTCAGATTGGCAGCTCAAAGCACTTGACAGTAGCCTAATACCTCACGTATGCCCATTTATGCAACACATTCATACACTGACGGCTACGCAAGGCAGTCAACTGCATCTTGGTTGACTGCATTTTGTTACTTTTTGAATGGTGTGCAGGCGCATATATAAGCCAGTTGCTGTCATGACGTCAGAATCAATTTGTTCTCCCATTTTGCAGGTAGAAATTGTGATTGTCACACAGCTGTTCTTCTATTCATTTAGTTTATTTAGTAAGCTGGTTAGGATACCAGAAAAAGAAATGGATCAGAGGAAATGGATGAATGTAAGTCAGGCTTTGGCAAAGCTTCAGGACATGAGTTCTTGTGAGTCAGATGGAGAAGAAATATCAGGGCTCAGTGATGCTTCTAGGTCTAGTGAATCCGACTCCGATTTTGAAACTGAATGCGATCGTGAGCCACACGGTAAAGGTATCACAGCTGCTGGGCAAACTAAGCCTTTGATGCCAGGAAGGTCACCAAAACTGGATATTTATTCACGTCATAATGCTTAGGTTTCACAGCATAATTTCAAGTCCAAATACTTTGAAACATTTAAAATTAGCCACAATAGCCAACGAATTGAAGCTTTAAAGCTCTGACCTCTATACTATTTAATCAATGAAGAATCTTAGCAAAACACCATTTATTGTCCTCCGAATTCTGAAAGTACTTTGAAATGCTTTCACTGAGGCAACACCTCACAGCTTAAAAGTATTACAAAGAGTGGTGCATTTTTGTCAATAAAGAGGATGCAGTCATATTTCCACGTCATCCATGCCATGATGAAGGGAGACGCAGTCGCGCAGTGGAGAGCATGGGCTTGACTTAGTATGGAAAAATTCTGTGTTCAAGTCCTTGCCTTAGCCTGTGCAAAGTGTTCTCAGGTAAAACTCTTCACTTCCACACTGCCTCACTCTACCCAGGTGTACAAATGGGTACCAGCAAAATTGTCAGGGAAACTTGACTGAGAGCAGTGGGAGAACCCGAGTTGGACTAGTGTCCCATCGAGGGGGTTTAGCAATACTCCTATTTGCTTCATGTCACAGAAACCAGGGTTAAACACAGGCCTGGTGGGCCTCCAGGCATGACCTCCACGCCTGGTTAGAAATAGTCTTTATTCCGTCTGAGCAGCTGCTCATTTTGAAAACAAGAAGGGCACTTGGTAGAGCTCATACCTCCGCCATGCCCACATGTAAGTATTATTGGTTCTGGATCCAGGAGAGTATCATCCAGACCAACAACAGCTGTGATTAGTTCCTCTTTTAGGGCAGATTCTATTCAGTGCTGAAATTTTATGAAAATCTGTTCATTACATAAGGACATTCCGAATATAAGACGATTCTGGATATGAGACTACTCCCCTTTCTCAAGTCATATTTTGGAAAAAATAGGGTTTTGATGACAAAATCTTGTTTTAGTCACTAAAGAATAATAATCATCGCAAAAATTTCTTTGAAAATACTGATAAAACAAACTGAAAGAAAAACCAATATAAAAGATTGAAGGCTGTTGTTTTGCTCCATCTATTGTTGTGAACATGTATTGAGTATAGACATAAAACGCACACACAGGATGACTGTTATTGTTGGAAGCCTAGTCCACGGAAAATACGACGACCCCATTTCTCCGCTGTGACGTGTCTTAAATGGAACGGCGGAGGCGTCAAAGATAAAACAGGGTCACTGGAGAAAAAGGAGAGGAAATAGTAAACATGCCCGATGGACGAGAGATGCTAATTTACTGAGATTCCGCTGAGAAGTCACTGTTATGTCAAAGACGCAGAGTGCATCGTATGCCTGTTCCGTGGATATATAAAAAGCACCGTTGCCATAAACATATCTCCCCAGCGGGTCACGGAACGAAGTAGATTCCCAGTCCGTTGTGGAAACATATACTGGTGTACGTGCGATTAGGTAGTGATTGTTTTTAAATTTCATTTGATTTCATTTGACACACTCTTTTTACTTGAACAAAAGATTGACCGCGATTCCGTACCATGCTTTCTGTTAACGTTCTGACAAAATGTGCCAGCCCTCCATGCTAAGGGTTGGGCGTGTAAAGTCACCGAACAGGCCTTGTGGTGACGTGTATTAAATGGAACACTCGAGGCGTCATAAATCAAACCGGGTCACTTGAGCAGAAGAAAACAAAGGAGCAAACAAGCCCGATGGATCAGAGGTTCGAAATCTCTTGGATTCTGCTGAGAAGTCGCTTTGACGTCAAAGAGCCAGAGTGCATCGAATGTTCATTTTGTTGCTATAACAACAGCACCGTTGCTATAAACAACTCTGCCCAGGGGGCCGACGGAAGAATGCTGATTCTCAGTCCGTGTCCAATGCTCATGGAAACATGTCCAGGTGTACGTGCGATTTGGCAGTGATTTTATTTTTATGAAATTAGATTTTAATTGACTCACTCTTTGTTTAAACAAAAAAATGACCGCGATTCAGTAGCATGCTTTCTGTTTACGTATTGACAAAATGTGCCTGCCCTCCACTTAGCCCTCGGGCTTCTCTTGTGACCAAACAGGCTGTCTGCTGTGACGTGACTTAAATGGATCAGCGGAGGTTTCAAATTCTCCGGCAGCTACAGGTCTCAAAAAAGTTGGGACACTTGTAAAAAGGGGCTTTAAAAGCATTGAATTTCCAAGAGAATCAGCTGAAAGAACATTTAGCAAGTAATTAAGTTAACTGTCATCTGCTGCGCAACATGATTACCGGGTACTTATAAAAGGGTTGTCATTGAGAGGCTGAGTTTCTCAGAAGTAAAGATGGCCAGAAGCTCTCCCACCTGTGAAGGCTTGCATGAAAAAAAATTTTGAATACTTTAAAAACACTGCTCCTCGACGTTAAATTGCAAAGGCATTGAAGGTCTCATCATCTTCAGTACATGACATCATCAAAAGATTCAGAGTAACTGGAAAAATCTCTGCGTGTAAGGGACTAGGCCGAAACCTTTACTGGATGCCCTTTATCTTCGGACCCTCAGATGCCACTGCATCACTCACCGGCATGATTCTTGGGATTCTGCAATAACAGAGACAGAAAAAACATCACTGATTATACCTAGAACTGCCACAAGGTCATTTTGACCTCCATTAGTCCCAGTGCAAAAGAATGTAAATGGACTATATAGCGGCTGACTATGGAGCTAGTCAGATTGGCAGCTCAAAGCACTTGACAGTAGCCTAAATCCCTCACGTATGCCCATTTATGCAACACATTCATACACTGACGGCTACGCAAGGCAGTCAACTGCATCTTGGTTGACTGCATTTTGTTACTTTTTGAATGGTTTGCAGGCGCATATATAAGCCAGTTGCTGTCATGACGTCAGAATCAATTTGTTCTCCCATTTTGCAGGTAGAAATTGTGATTGTCACAGAGCTGTTCTTCTATTCATTTAGTTTATTTAGTAAGCTGGTTAGGATACAAGAAAAAGAAATGGATCAGAGGAAATGGATGAATGTAAGTCAGGCTTTGGCAATGCTTCAGGACATGAGTTCTTGTGAGTCAGATGGAGAAGAAATATCAGGCCTCAGTGATGCGTCTAGGTCTAGTGAATCCGACTCCGATTTTTGAAACTGAATGCGATCGTGAGCCACACGGTAAAGGTATCACAGCTGCTGGGCAAACTAAGCCTTTGATGCCAGGAAGGTCACCAAAACTGCATATGTCTTCACGTCATAATGCTTAGGTTTCACAGCATAATATCAAGTCCAAATACTTTGAAACATTTAAAATTAGCCACAATATCAAAAAAAATTTGAAGTTTTAAAGCTCTGACCTCTGTACTATTTAATCAATGAAGAATCTTAGCAAAACACCATTTATTGTCCTCCGAATTCTGAAAGTACTTTGAAATGCTTTCACTGAGGCAAGACCCCACAGCCTTAAAGTATTACAAAGAGTGGTGCATTTTTGTCAATAAAGAGGATTCAGTCATATTTCCACGTCATCCATGCCATGATGAGGGGAGACGCAGTAGCGCAGTGGAGAGCATGGGCTTGACTTGGTATGGAAAAATTCTGTGTTCAAGTCCTTGCCTTAGCCTGTGCAAAGTGTTCTCAGGTAAAACTCTTCACTTCCACACTGCCTCGCTCTACCCAGGTGTACAAATGGGTACCAGCAAAATTGTCAGGGAAACTTGACTGAGAGCAGTGGGAGAACCCGAGTTGGACTAGTGTCCCATCGAGGGGGTTTAGCAATACTCCTATTTGCTTCATGTCACAGAAACCAGGGTTAAACACAGGCCTGGTGGGCCTCCAGGCATGACCTCCACGCCTGGTTAGAAATAGTCTTTATTCCGTCTGAGCAGCTGCTCATTTTGAAAACAAGAAGGGCACTTGGTAGAGCTCATACCTCCGCCATGCCCACATGTAAGTATTATTGGTTCTGGATCCAGGAGAGTATCATCCAGACCAACAACAGCTGTGATTAGTTCCTCTTTTAGGGCAGATTCTATTCAGTGCTGAAATTTTATGAAAATCTGTTCATTACATAAGGACATACCCAATTGTTCCGAATATATGACGATTCTGGATATGAGACTACTCCCCTTTCTCAAGTCATATTTTGGAAAAAATAGGGTTTTGATGACAAAATCTTGTTTTAGTCACTAAAGAATAATAATCATCGCAAAAATTTCTTTGAAAATACTGATAAAACAAACTGAAAGAAAAACCAATATAAAAGATTGAAGGCTGTTGTTTTGCGCCATCTACTGTTGTGAACATGTATTGAGTATAGACATAAAACGCACACACAGGATGACTGTTATTGTTGGAAGCCTAGTCCACGGAAAATACGACGACCCCATTTCTCCGCTGTGACGTGTTTTTAATGGAACGGCGGAGGCGTCAAAGATAAAACAGGGTCACTTGAGCAAAAGGAGAGGAAATAGTAAACATGCCCGATGGACGAGAGATGCTAATTTACTGAGATTCCGCTGAGAAGTCACTGTTATGTCAAAGACGCAGAGTGCATCGTATGCCTGTTCCGTGGATATATAAAAAGCACCGTTGCCATAAACATATCTCCTCAGCGGGCCACGGGACGAAGTAGATTCCCAGTCCGTTGTGGAAACATATACTGGTGTACGTGCGATTAGGTAGTGATTGTTTTAAAATTTCATTTGATTTCATTTGACACACTCTTTTTACTTGAACAAAAGATTGACCGCGATTCCGTACCATGCTTTCTGTTAACGTTCTGACAAAATGTGCCAGCCCTCCATGCTTAGGGTTGGGCGTGTAAAGTCACCGAACAGGCCTTGTGGTGACGTTTATTAAATGGAACACTCGAGGCGTCATAAATCAGACCGGGTCACTTGAGCAGAAGAAAACAAAGGAGTAAACAAGCCCGATGGATCAGAGGTTCGAAATCTCTTGGATTCTGCTGAGAAGTCGCTTTGACGTCAAAGAGCCAGAGTGCATCGAATGTTCATTTTGTTGCTATAACAACAGCACCGTTGCTATAAACAACTCTGCCCAGGGGGCCGACGGAAGAATGCTGATTCTCAGTCCGTGTCCAATGCTCATGGAAACATGTCCAGGTGTACGTGCGATTTGGCAGTGATTTTATTTTTATGAAATTAGATTTTAATTGACTCACTCTTTGTTTAAGCAAAAAAATGACCGCAATTCAGTTGCATGCTTTTTGTTTACGTATTGACAAAATGTGCCTGCCCTCCACTTAGCCGTCGGGCTTGTCTTGTGACCAAACAGGCTGTCTGCTGTGACGTGACTTAAATGGATCAGCGGAGGTTTCAAATTCTCCGGCAGCTACAGGTCTCAAAAAAGTTGGGACACTTGTAAAAAGGGGCTTCAAAAGCATTGAATTTCTAAGAGAATCAGCTGAAAGAACATTTAGCAAGTAATTAAGTTAACTGTCATCTGCTGCGCAACATGATTACTTATAAAAGGGTTGTCATTGAGAGGCTGAGTTTCTCAGAAGTAAAGATGGCCAGAAGCTCTCCCACCTGTGAAGGCTTGCATGAAAAAAAATGTTGAATACTTTAAAAACACTGCTCCTCGACGTTAAATTGCAAAAGCATTGAAGGTCTCATCATCTTCAGTACATGACATCATCAAAAGATTCAGAGTAACTGGAAAAATCTCTGCGTGTAAGGGACTAGGCCGAAACCTTTACTGGATGCCCTTTATCTTCGGACCCTCAGATGCCACTGCATCACTCACCGGCATGATTCTTGGGATTCTGCAATAACAGAGAAAGAAAAAACATCACTGATTATACCTAGAACTGCCACAAGGTCATTTTGACCTCCATTAGTCCCAGTGCAAAAGAATGTAAATGGACTATATAGCGGCTGACTATGGAGCTAGTCAGATTGGCAGCTCAAAGCACTTGACCATAGCCTAAATCCCTCACGTATGCCCATTTATGCAACACATTCATTACACTGACGGCTACGCAAGGCAGTCAACTGCATCTTGGTTGACTGCATTTTGTTACTTTTTGAATGGTGTGCAGGCGCATATATAAGCCAGTTGCTGTCATGACGTCAGAATCAATTTGTTCTCCCATTTTGCAGGTAGAAATTGTGATTGTCACAGAGCTGTTCTTCTATTCATTTAGTTTATTTAGTAAGCATGTTAGGATACAAGAAAAAGAAATGGATCAGAGGAAATGGATGAATGTAAGTCAGGCTTTGGCAATGCTTCAGGACATGAGTTCTTGTGAGTCAGATGGAGAAGAAATATCAGGGCTCAGTGATGCGTCTAGGTCTAGTGAATCCGACTCCGATTTTGAAACTGAATGCGATCGTGAGCCACACGGTAAAGGTATCACAGCTGCTGGGCAAACTAAGCCTTTGATGCCAGGAAGGTCACCAAAACTGCATATTTATTCACGTCATAATGCTTAGGTTTCACAGCATAATTTCAAGTCCAAATACTTTGAAACATTTAAAATTAGCCACAATAGCAAAAAAATTGAAGTTTTAAAGCTCTGACCTCTATACTATTTAATCAATGAAGAATCTTAGCAAAACACCATTTATTGTCCTCCGAATTCTGAAAACACTTTGAAATGCTTTCACTGAGGCAAGACCTCACAGCTTTAAAGTATTACAAAGAGTGGTGCATTTTTGTCAATAAAGAGGATTCAGTCATATTTCCACGTCATCCATGCCATGATGAGGGGAGACGCAGTAGCGCAGTGGAGAGCATGGGCTTGACTTGGGATGGAAAAATTCCTTGTTCAAGTCCTTGCCTTAGCCTGTGCAAAGTGTTCTCAGGTAAAACTCTTCACTTCCACACTGCCTCACTCTACCCAGGTGTACAAATGGGTACCAGCAAAATTGTCAGGGAAACTTGACTGAGAGCAGTGGGAGAACCCGAGTTGGACTAGTGTCCCATCGAGGGGGTTTAGCAATACTCCTATTTGCTTCATGTCACAGAAACCAGGGTTAAACACAGGCCTGGTGGGCCTCCAGGCATGACCTCCACGCCTGGTTAGAAATAGTCTTTATTCCGTCTGAGCAGCTGTTCATTTTGAAAACAAGAAGGGCACTTGGTAGAGCTCATACCTCCGACATGCCCACATGTAAGTATTATTGGTTCTGGATCCAGGAGAGTATCATCCAGACCAACAACAGCTGTGATTAGTTCCTCTTTTAGGGCAGATTCTATTCAGTGCTGAAATTTTATGAAAATCTGTTCATTACATAAGGACATTCCGAATATAAGACGATTCTGGATATGAGACTACTCCCCTTTCTCAAGTCATATTTTGGAAAAAATAGGGTTTTGATGACAAAATCTTGTTTTAGTCACTAAAGAATAATAATCATCGCAAAAATTTCTTTGAAAATACTGATAAAACAAACTGGAAGAAAAACCAATATAAAAGATTGCAGGCTGTTGTTTTGCGCCATCTATTGTTGTGAACATGTATTGAGTATAGACATAAAACGCACACACAGGAGGACTGTTATTGTTGGAAGCCTAGTCCACGGAAAATACGACGACCCCATTTCTCCGCTGTGACGTGTCTTTAATGGAACGGCGGAGGCGTCAAAGATAAAACAGGGTCACTTGAGCAAAAGGAGAGGAAATCGTAAACATGCCCGATGGACGAGAGATGCTAATTTACTGAGATTCCGCTGAGCAGTCACTGTTATGTCAAAGACGCAGAGTGCATCGTATGCCTGTTCCGTGGATATATAAAAAGCACCGTTGCCATAAACATATCTCCCCAGCGGGCACGGAACGAAGTAGATTCCCAGTCCGTTGTGGAAACATATACTGGTGTACGTGCGATTAGGTAGTGATTGTTTTAAAATTTCATTTGATTTCATTTGACACACTCTTTTTACTTGAACAAAAGATTGACCGCGATTCCGTACCATGCTTTCTGTTAACGTTCTGACAAAATGTGCCAGCCCTCCATGCTTAGGGTTGGGCGTGTAAAGTCACCGAACAGGCCTTGTGGTGACGTTTATTAAATGGAACACTCGAGGCGTCATAAATCAGACCGGGTCACTTGAGCAGAAGAAAACAAAGGAGTAAACAAGCCCGATGGATCAGAGGTTCGAAATCTCTTGGATTCTGCTGAGAAGTCGCTTTGACGTCAAAGAGCCAGAGTGCATCGAATGTTCATTTTGTTGCTATAACAACAGCACCGTTGCTATAAACAACTCTGCCCAGGGAGCCGACGGAAGAATGCTGATTCTCAGTCCGTGTCCAATGCTCATGGAAACATGTCCAGGTGTACGTGCGATTTGGCAGTGATTTTATTTTTATGAAATTAGATTTTAATTGACTCACTCTTTGTTTAAGCAAAAAAATGACCGCAATTCAGTTGCATGCTTTTTGTTTACGTATTGACGAAATGTGCCTGCCCTCCACTTAGCCGTCGGGCTTGTCTTGTGACCAAACAGGCTGTCTGCTGTGACGTGACTTAAATGGATCAGCGGAGGTTTCAAATTCTCCGGCAGCTACAGGTCTCAAAAAAGTTGGGACACTTGTAAAAAGGGGCTTCAAAAGCATTGAATTTCTAAGAGAATCAGCTGAAAGAACATTTAGCAAGTAATTAAGTTAACTGTCATCTGCTGCGCAACATGATTACTTATAAAAGGGTTGTCATTGAGAGGCTGAGTTTCTCAGAAGTAAAGATGGCCAGAAGCTCTCCCACCTGTGAAGGCTTGCATGAAAAAAAATGTTGAATACTTTAAAAACACTGCTCCTCGACGTTAAATTGCAAAAGCATTGAAGGTCTCATCATCTTCAGTACATGACATCATCAAAAGATTCAGAGTAACTGGAAAAATCTCTGCGTGTAAGGGACTAGGCCGAAACCTTTACTGGATGCCCTTTATCTTCGGACCCTCAGATGCCACTGCATCACTCACCGGCATGATTCTTGGGATTCTGCAATAACAGAGAAAGAAAAAACATCACTGATTATACCTAGAACTGCCACAAGGTCATTTTGACCTCCATTAGTCCCAGTGCAAAAGAATGTAAATGGACTATATAGCGGCTGACTATGGAGCTAGTCAGATTGGCAGCTCAAAGCACTTGACCATAGCCTAAATCCCTCACGTATGCCCATTTATGCAACACATTCATTACACAGACGGCTACGCAAGGCAGTCAACTGCATCTTGGTTGACTGCATTTTGTTACTTTTTGAATGGTGTGCAGGCGCATATATAAGCCAGTTGCTGTCATGACGTCAGAATCAATTTGTTCTCCCATTTTGCAGGTAGAAATTGTGATTGTCACAGAGCTGTTCTTCTATTCATTTAGTTTATTTAGTAAGCATGTTAGGATACAAGAAAAAGAAATGGATCAGAGGAAATGGATGAATGTAAGTCAGGCTTTGGCAATGCTTCAGGACATGAGTTCTTGCGAGTCAGATGGAGAAGAAATATCAGGGCTCAGTGATGCGTCTAGGTCTAGTGAATCCGACTCCGATTTTGAAACTGAATGCGATCGTGAGCCACACGGTAAAGGTATCACAGCTGCTGGGCAAACTAAGCCTTTGATGCCAGGAAGGTCACCAAAACTGCATATTTATTCACGTCATAATGCTTAGGTTTCACAGCATAATTTCAAGTCCAAATACTTTGAAACATTTAAAATTAGCCACAATAGCAAAAAAATTGAAGTTTTAAAGCTCTGACCTCTATACTATTTAATCAATGAAGAATCTTAGCAAAACACCATTTATTGTCCTCCGAATTCTGAAAACACTTTGAAATGCTTTCACTGAGGCAAGACCTCACAGCTTTAAAGTATTACAAAGAGTGGTGCATTTTTGTCAATAAAGAGGATTCAGTCATATTTCCACGTCATCCATGCCATGATGAGGGGAGACGCAGTAGCGCAGTGGAGAGCATGGGCTTGACTTGGGATGGAAAAATTCCTTGTTCAAGTCCTTGCCTTAGCCTGTGCAAAGTGTTCTCAGGTAAAACTCTTCACTTCCACACTGCCTCACTCTACCCAGGTGTACAAATGGGTACCAGCAAAATTGTCAGGGAAACTTGACAGAGAGCAGTGGGAGAACCCGAGTTGGACTAGTGTCCCATCGAGGGGGTTTAGCAATACTCCTATATGCTTCATGTCACAGAAACCAGGGTTAAACACAGGCCTGGTGGGCCTCCAGGCATGACCTCCACGCCTGGTTAGAAATAGTCTTTATTCCGTCTGAGCAGCTGCTCATTTTGAAAACAAGAAGGGCACTTGGTAGAGCTCATACCTCCGCCATGCCCACATGTAAGTATTATTGGTTCTGGATCCAGGAGAGTATCATCCAGACCAACAACAGCTGTGATTAGTTCCTCTTTTAGGGCAGATTCTATTCAGTGCTGAAATTTTATGAAAATCTGTTCATTACATAAGGACATTCCGAATATAAGACGATTCTGGATATGAGACTACTCCCCTTTCTCAAGTCATATTTTGGAAAAAATAGGGTTTTGATGACAAAATCTTGTTTTAGTCGCTAAAGAATAATAATCATCGCAAAAATTTCTTTGAAAATACTGATAAAACAAACTGGAAGAAAAACCAATATAAAAGATTGCAGGCTGTTGTTTTGCGCCATCTATTGTTGTGAACATGTATTGAGTATAGACATAAAACGCACACACAGGAGGACTGTTATTGTTGGAAGCCTAGTCCACGGAAAATACGACGACCCCATTTCTCCGCTGTGACGTGTCTTTAATGGAACGGCGGAGGCGTCAAAGATAAAACAGGGTCACTTGAGCAAAAGGAGAGGAAATAGTAAACATGCCCGATGGACGAGAGATGCTAATTTACTGAGATTCCGCTGAGAAGTCACTGTTATGTCAAAGACGCAGAGTGCATCGTATGCCTGTTCCGTGGATATATAAAAAGCACCGTTGCCATAAACATATCTCCCAAGCGGGCACGGAACGAAGTAGATTCCCAGTCCGTTGTGGAAACATATACTGGTGTACGTGCGATTAGGTAGTGATTGTTTTAAAATTTCATTTGATTTCATTTGACACACTCTTTTTACTTGAACAAAAGATTGACCGCGATTCCGTACCATGCTTTCTGTTAACGTTCTGACAAAATGTGCCAGCCCTGCATGCTTCGGGTTGGGCGTGTAAAGTCACCGAACAGGCCTTGTGGTGACGTATCTCAAATGGAACACTCGAGGCGTCATAAATCAGACCGGGTCACTTGAGCAGAAGAAAACAAAGGAGTAAACAAGCCCGATGGATGAGAGGTTCGAATTCGCTTGGATTCTGCGGAGAAGTCGCTTTGACGTCAAAGAGCCAGAGTGCATCGAATGTTCATTTTGTTGCTATAACAACAGCACCGTTGCTATAAACAACTCTGCCCAGGGGGCCGACGGAAGAATGCTGATTCTCAGTCCGTGTCCAATGCTCATGGAAACATGTCCAGGTGTACGTGCGATTTGGCAGTGATTTTATTTTTATGAAATTAGATTTTAATTGACTCACTCTTTGTTTAAGCAAAAAAATGACCGCAATTCAGTTGCATGCTTTTTGTTTACGTATTGACAAAATGTGCCTGCCCTCCACTTAGCCGTCGGGCTTGTCTTGTGACCAAACAGGCTGTCTGCTGTGACGTGACTTAAATGGATCAGCGGAGGTTTCAAATTCTCCGGCAGCTACAGGTCTCAAAAAAGTTGGGACACTTGTAAAAAGGGGGTTCAAAAGCATTGAAATTCTAAGAGAATCAGCTGAAAGAACATTTAGCAAGTAATTAAGTTAACTGTCATCTGCTGCGCAACATGATTACTTATAAAAGGGTTGTCATTGAGAAGCTGAGTTTCTCAGAAGTAAAGATGGCCAGAAGCTCTCCCACCTGTGAAGGCTTGCATGAAAAAAAATGTTGAATACTTTAAAAACACTGCTCCTCGACGTTAAATTGCAAAAGCATTGAAGGTCTCATCATCTTCAGTACATGACATCATCAAAAGATTCAGAGTAACTGGAAAAATCTCTGCGTGTAAGGGACTAGGCCGAAACCTTTACTGGATGCCCTTTATCTTCGGACCCTCAGATGCCACTGCATCACTCACCGGCATGATTCTTGGGATTCTGCAATAACAGAGAAAGAAAAAACATCACTGATTATACCTAGAACTGCCACAAGGTCATTTTGACCTCCATTAGTCCCAGTGCAAAAGAATGTAAATGGACTATATAGCGGCTGACTATGGAGCTAGTCAGATTGGCAGCTCAAAGCACTTGACCATAGCCTAAATCCCTCACGTATGCCCATTTATGCAACACATTCATTACACTGACGGCTACGCAAGGCAGTCAACTGCATCTTGGTTGACTGCATTTTGTTACTTTTTGAATGGTGTGCAGGCGCATATATAAGCCAGTTGCTGTCATGACGTCAGAATCAATTTGTTCTCCCATTTTGCAGGTAGAAATTGTGATTGTCACAGAGCTGTTCTTCTATTCATTTAGTTTATTTAGTAAGCTGGTTAGGATACAAGAAAAAGAAATGGATCAGAGGAAATGGATGAATGTAAGTCAGGCTTTGGCAAAGCTTCAGGACATGAGTTCTTGTGAGTCAGATGGAGAAGAAATATCAGGGCTCAGTGATGCGTCTAGGTCTAGTGAATCCGACTCCGATTTTGAAACTGAATGCGATCGTGAGCCACACGGTAAAGGTATCACAGCTGCTGGGCAAACTAAGCCTTTGATGCCAGGAAGGTCACCAAAACTGCATATTTATTCACGTCATAATGCTTAGGTTTCACAGCATAATTTCAAGTCCAAATACTTTGAAACATTTAAAATTAGCCACAATAGCAAAAAAATTGAAGTTTTAAAGCTCTGACCTCTATACTATTTAATCAATGAAGAATCTTAGCAAAACACCATTTATTGTCCTCCGAATTCTGAAAGTACTTTGAAATGCTTTCACTGAGGCAAGACCTCACAGCTTTAAAGTATTACAAAGAGTGGTGCATTTTTGTCAATAAAGAGGATTCAGTCATATTTCCACGTCATCCATGCCATGATGAGGGGAGACGCAGTAGCGCAGTGGAGAGCATGGGCTTGACTTGGGATGGAAAAATTCTGTGTTCAAGTCCTTGCCTTAGCCTGTGCAAAGTGTTCTCAGGTAAAACTCTTCACTTCCACACTGCCTCACTCTACCCAGGTGTACAAATGGGTACCAGCAAAATTGTCAGGGAAACTTGACAGAGAGCAGTGGGAGAACCCGAGTTGGACTAGTGTCCCATCGAGGGGGTTTAGCAATACTCCTATTTGCTTCATGTCACAGAAACCAGGGTTAAACACAGGCCTGGTGGGCCTCCAGGCATGACCTCCACGCCTGGTTAGAAATAGTCTTTATTCCGTCTGAGCAGCTGCTCATTTTGAAAACAAGAAGGGCACTTGGTAGAGCTCATACCTCCGCCATGCCCACATGTAAGTATTATTGGTTCTGGATCCAGGAGAGTATCATCCAGACCAACAACAGCTGTGATTAGTTCCTCTTTTAGGGCAGATTCTATTCAGTGCTGAAATTTTATGAAAATCTGTTCATTACATAAGGACATTCCGAATATAAGACGATTCTGGATATGAGACTACTCCCCTTTCTCAAGTCATATTTTGGAAAAAATAGGGTTTTGATGACAAAATCTTGTTTTAGTCACTAAAGAATAATAATCATCGCAAAAATTTCTTTGAAAATACTGATAAAACAAACTGGAAGAAAAACCAATATAAAAGATTGCAGGCTGTTGTTTTGCGCCATCTATTGTTGTGAACATGTATTGAGTATAGACATAAAACGCACACACAGGAGGACTGTTATTGTTGGAAGCCTAGTCCACGGAAAATACGACGACCCCATTTCTCCGCTGTGACGTGTCTTTAATGGAACGGCGGAGGCGTCAAAGATAAAACAGGGTCACTTGAGCAAAAGGAGAGGAAATAGTAAACATGCCCGATGGACGAGAGATGCTAATTTACTGAGATTCCGCTGAGAAGTCACTGTTATGTCAAAGACGCAGAGTGCATCGTATGCCTGTTCCGTGGATATATAAAATGCACCGTTGCCATAAACATATCTTCCCAGCGGGCCACGGAACGAAGTAGATTCCCAGTCCGTTGTGGAGACATATACTGGTGTACGTGCGATTAGGTAGTGATTGTTTTAAAATTTCATTTGATTTCATTTGACACACTCTTTTTACTTGAACAAAAGATTGACCGCGATTCCGTACCATGCTTTCTGTTAACGTTCTGACAAAATGTGCCAGCCCTCCATGCTGAGGGTCGGGCGTGTAAAGTCACCGAACAGGCCTTGTGGTGACGTGTCTCAAATGGAACACCCGAGGCGTCATAAATCAGACCGGGTCACTTGAGCAGAAGAAAACAAAGGAGTAAACAAGCCCGATGGATGAGAGGTTCGAATTCGCTTGGATTCTGCGGAGAAGTCGCTTTGACGTCAAAGAGCCAGAGTGCATCGAATGTTCATTTTGTTGCTATAACAACAGCACCGTTGCTATAAACAACTCTGCTCAGGGGGCCGACGGAAGAATGCTGATTCTCAGTCCGTGTCCAATGCTCATGGAAACATGTCCAGGTGTACGTGCGATTTGGCAGTGATTTTATTTTTATGAAATTAGATTTTAATTGACTCACTCTTTGTTTAAGCAAAAAAATGACCGCAATTCAGTTGCATGCTTTTTGTTTACGTATTGACAAAATGTGCCTGCCCTCCACTTAGCCGTCGGGCTTGTCTTGTGACCAAACAGGCTGTCTGCTGTGACGTGACTTAAATGGATCAGCGGAGGTTTCAAATTCTCCGGCAGCTACAGGTCTCAAAAAAGTTGGGACACTTGTAAAAAGGGGGTTTAAAAGCATTGAAATTCTAAGAGAATCAGCTGAAAGAACATTTAGCAAGTAATTAAGTTAACTGTCATCTGCTGCGCAACATGATTACTTATAAAAGGGTTGTCATTGAGAGGCTGAGTTTCTCAGAAGTAAAGATGGCCAGAAGCTCTCCCACCTGTGAAGGCTTGCATGAAAAAAAATGTTGAATACTTTAAAAACACTGCTCCTCGACGTTAAATTGCAAAAGCATTGAAGGTCTCATCATCTTCAGTACATGACATCATCAAAAGATTCAGAGTAACTGGAAAAATCTCTGCGTGTAAGGGACTAGGCCGAAACCTTTACTGGATGCCCTTTATCTTCGGACCCTCAGATGCCACTGCATCACTCACCGGCATGATTCTTGGGATTCTGCAATAACAGAGAAAGAAAAAACATCACTGATTATACCTAGAACTGCCACAAGGTCATTTTGACCTCCATTAGTCCCAGTGCAAAAGAATGTAAATGGACTATATAGCGGCTGACTATGGAGCTAGTCAGATTGGCAGCTCAAAGCACTTGACCATAGCCTAAATCCCTCACGTATGCCCATTTATGCAACACATTCATTACACTGACGGCTACGCAAGGCAGTCAACTGCATCTTGGTTGACTGCATTTTGTTACTTTTTGAATGGTGTGCAGGCGCATATATAAGCCAGTTGCTGTCATGACGTCAGAATCAATTTGTTCTCCCATTTTGCAGGTAGAAATTGTGATTGTCACAGAGCTGTTCTTCTATTCATTTAGTTTATTTAGTAAGCTGGTTAGGATACAAGAAAAAGAAATGGATCAGAGGAAATGGATGAATGTAAGTCAGGCTTTGGCAATGCTTCAGGACATGAGTTCTTGTGAGTCAGATGGAGAAGAAATATCAGGGCTCAGTGATGCGTCTAGGTCTAGTGAATCCGACTCCGATTTTGAAACTGAATGCGATCGTGAGCCACACGGTAAAGGTATCACAGCTGCTGGGCAAACTAAGCCTTTGATGCCAGGAAGGTCACCAAAACTGCATATTTATTCACGTCATAATGCTTAGGTTTCACAGCATAATTTCAAGTCCAAATACTTTGAAACATTTAAAATTAGCCACAATAGCAAAAAAATTGAAGTTTTAAAGCTCTGACCTCTATACTATTTAATCAATGAAGAATCTTAGCAAAACACCATTTATTGTCCTCCGAATTCTGAAAGTACTTTGAAATGCTTTCACTGAGGCAAGACCTCACAGCTTTAAAGTATTACAAAGAGTGGTGCATTTTTGTCAATAAAGAGGATTCAGTCATATTTCCACGTCATCCATGCCATGATGAGGGGAGACGCAGTAGCGCAGTGGAGAGCATGGGCTTGACTTGGGATGGAAAAATTCTGTGTTCAAGTCCTTGCCTTAGCCTGTGCAAAGTGTTCTCAGGTAAAACTCTTCACTTCCACACTGCCTCACTCTACCCAGGTGTACAAATGGGTACCAGCAAAATTGTCAGGGAAACTTGACAGAGAGCAGTGGGAGAACCCGAGTTGGACTAGTGTCCCATCGAGGGGGTTTAGCAATACTCCTATTTGCTTCATGTCACAGAAACCAGGGTTAAACACAGGCCTGGTGGGCCTCCAGGCATGACCTCCACGCCTGGTTAGAAATAGTCTTTATTCCGTCTGAGCAGCTGCTCATTTTGAAAACAAGAAGGGCACTTGGTAGAGCTCATACCTCCGCCATGCCCACATGTAAGTATTATTGGTTCTGGATCCAGGAGAGTATCATCCAGACCAACAACAGCTGTGATTAGTTCCTCTTTTAGGGCAGATTCTATTCAGTGCTGAAATTTTATGAAAATCTGTTCATTACATAAGGACATTCCGAATATAAGACGATTCTGGATATGAGACTACTCCCCTTTCTCAAGTCATATTTTGGAAAAAATAGGGTTTTGATGACAAAATCTTGTTTTAGTCACTAAAGAATAATAATCATCGCAAAAATTTCTTTGAAAATACTGATAAAACAAACTGGAAGAAAAACCAATATTAAAGATTGCAGGCTGTTGTTTTGCGCCATCTATTGTTGTGAACATGTATTGAGTATAGACATAAAACGCACACACAGGAGGACTGTTATTGTTGGAAGCCTAGTCCACGGAAAATACGACGACCCCATTTCTCCGCTGTGACGTGTCTTTAATGGAACGGCGGAGGCGTCAAAGATAAAACAGGGTCACTTGAGCAAAAGGAGAGGAAATAGTAAACATGCCCGATGGACGAGAGATGCTAATTTACTGAGATTCCGCTGAGAAGTCACTGTTATGTCAAAGACGCAGAGTGCATCGTATGCCTGTTCCGTGGATATATAAAATGCACCGTTGCCATAAACATATCTTCCCAGCGGGCCACGGAACGAAGTAGATTCCCAGTCCGTTGTGGAGACATATACTGGTGTACGTGCGATTAGGTAGTGATTGTTTTAAAATTTCATTTGATTTCATTTGACACACTCTTTTTACTTGAACAAAAGATTGACCGCGATTCCGTACCATGCTTTCTGTTAACGTTCTGACAAAATGTGCCAGCCCTCCATGCTTAGGGTTGGGCGTGTAAAGTCACCGAACAGGCCTTGTGGTGACGTGTCTCAAATGGAACACCCGAGGCGTCATAAATCAGACCGGGTCACTTGAGCAGAAGAAAACAAAGGAGTAAACAAGCCCGATGGATGAGAGGTTCGAATTCGCTTGGATTCTGCGGAGAAGTCGCTTTGACGTCAAAGAGCCAGAGTGCATCGAATGTTCATTTTGTTGCTATAACAACAGCACCGTTGCTATAAACAACTCTGCTCAGGGGGCCGACGGAAGAATGCTGATTCTCAGTCCGTGTCCAATGCTCATGGAAACATGTCCAGGTGTACGTGCGATTTGGCAGTGATTTTATTTTTATGAAATTAGATTTTAATTGACTCACTCTTTGTTTAAGCAAAAAAATGACCGCAATTCAGTTGCATGCTTTTTGTTTACGTATTGACAAAATGTGCCTGCCCTCCACTTAGCCGTCGGGCTTGTCTTGTGACCAAACAGGCTGTCTGCTGTGACGTGACTTAAATGGATCAGCGGAGGTTTCAAATTCTCCGGCAGCTACAGGTCTCAAAAAAGTTGGGACACTTGTAAAAAGGGGGTTTAAAAGCATTGAAATTCTAAGAGAATCAGCTGAAAGAACATTTAGCAAGTAATTAAGTTAACTGTCATCTGCTGCGCAACATGATTACTTATAAAAGGGTTGTCATTGAGAGGCTGAGTTTCTCAGAAGTAAAGATGGCCAGAAGCTCTCCCACCTGTGAAGGCTTGCATGAAAAAAAATGTTGAATACTTTAAAAACACTGCTCCTCGACGTTAAATTGCAAAAGCATTGAAGGTCTCATCATCTTCAGTACATGACATCATCAAAAGATTCAGAGTAACTGGAAAAATCTCTGCGTGTAAGGGACTAGGCCGAAACCTTTACTGGATGCCCTTTATCTTCGGACCCTCAGATGCCACTGCATCACTCACCGGCATGATTCTTGGGATTCTGCAATAACAGAGAAAGAAAAAACATCACTGATTATACCTAGAACTGCCACAAGGTCATTTTGACCTCCATTAGTCCCAGTGCAAAAGAATGTAAATGGACTATATAGCGGCTGACTATGGAGCTAGTCAGATTGGCAGCTCAAAGCACTTGACCATAGCCTAAATCCCTCACGTATGCCCATTTATGCAACACATTCATTACACTGACGGCTACGCAAGGCAGTCAACTGCATCTTGGTTGACTGCATTTTGTTACTTTTTGAATGGTGTGCAGGCGCATATATAAGCCAGTTGCTGTCATGACGTCAGAATCAATTTGTTCTCCCATTTTGCAGGTAGAAATTGTGATTGTCACAGAGCTGTTCTTCTATTCATTTAGTTTATTTAGTAAGCTGGTTAGGATACAAGAAAAAGAAATGGATCAGAGGAAATGGATGAATGTAAGTCAGGCTTTGGCAATGCTTCAGGACATGAGTTCTTGTGAGTCAGATGGAGAAGAAATATCAGGGCTCAGTGATGCGTCTAGGTCTAGTGAATCCGACTCCGATTTTGAAACTGAATGCGATCGTGAGCCACACGGTAAAGGTATCACAGCTGCTGGGCAAACTAAGCCTTTGATGCCAGGAAGGTCACCAAAACTGCATATTTATTCACGTCATAATGCTTAGGTTTCACAGCATAATTTCAAGTCCAAATACTTTGAAACATTTAAAATTAGCCACAATAGCAAAAAAATTGAAGTTTTAAAGCTCTGACCTCTATACTATTTAATCAATGAAGAATCTTAGCAAAACACCATTTATTGTCCTCCGAATTCTGAAAGTACTTTGAAATGCTTTCACTGAGGCAAGACCTCACAGCTTTAAAGTATTACAAAGAGTGGTGCATTTTTGTCAATAAAGAGGATTCAGTCATATTTCCACGTCATCCATGCCATGATGAGGGGAGACGCAGTAGCGCAGTGGAGAGCATGGGCTTGACTTGGGATGGAAAAATTCTGTGTTCAAGTCCTTGCCTTAGCCTGTGCAAAGTGTTCTCAGGTAAAACTCTTCACTTCCACACTGCCTCACTCTACCCAGGTGTACAAATGGGTACCAGCAAAATTGTCAGGGAAACTTGACAGAGAGCAGTGGGAGAACCCGAGTTGGACTAGTGTCCCATCGAGGGGGTTTAGCAATACTCCTATTTGCTTCATGTCACAGAAACCAGGGTTAAACACAGGCCTGGTGGGCCTCCAGGCATGACCTCCACGCCTGGTTAGAAATAGTCTTTATTCCGTCTGAGCAGCTGCTCATTTTGAAAACAAGAAGGGCACTTGGTAGAGCTCATACCTCCGCCATGCCCACATGTAAGTATTATTGGTTCTGGATCCAGGAGAGTATCATCCAGACCAACAACAGCTGTGATTAGTTCCTCTTTTAGGGCAGATTCTATTCAGTGCTGAAATTTTATGAAAATCTGTTCATTACATAAGGACATACCGAATTGTTCCGAATATAAGACGATTCTGGATATGAGACTACTCCCCTTTCTCAAGTCATATTTTGGAAAAAATAGGGTTTTGATGACAAAATCTTGTTTTAGTCACTAAAGAATAATAATCATCGCAAAAATTTCTTTGAAAATACTGATAAAACAAACTGAAAGAAAAACCAATATAAAAGATTGCAGGCTGTTGTTTTGCGCCATCTATTGTTGTGAACATGTATTGAGTATAGACTATAAAACGCACACACAGATGACTGTTATTGTTAGAAGCCTAGTCCACGGAAAATACGACGACCCCATTTCTCCGCTGTGACGTGTCTTTAATGGAACGGCGGAGGCGTCAAAGATAAAACAGGGTCACTTGAGCAAAAGGAGAGGAAATAGTAAACATGCCCGATGGACGAGAGATGCTAATTTACTGAGATTCCGCAGAGAAGTCACTGTTATGTCAAAGACGCAGAGTGCATCGTATGCCTGTTCCGTGGATATATAAAAAGCACCGTTGCCATAAACATATCTCCGCAGCGGGCCACAGTACGAAGTAGATTCCCAGTCCGTCGTGGAAACATATACTGGTGTACGTGCGATTAGGTAGTGATTGTTTTTAAATTTCATTTGATTTCATTTGACACACTCTTTTTACTTGAACAAAAGATTGACCGCGATTCCGTACCATGCTTTCTGCTAACGTTCTGACAAAATGTGCCAGCCCTCCATGCTTAGGGTCGGGCATGTAAAGTCACCGAACAGGCCTTGTGGTGACGTGTCTCAAATGGAACACCCGAGGCGTCATAAATCAGACCGGGTCACTTGAGCAGAAGAAAACAAAGGAGTAAACAAGCCCGATGGATGAGAGGTTCGAATTCGCTTGGATTCTGCGGAGAAGTCGCTTTGACGTCAAAGAGCCAGAGTGCATCGAATGTTCATTTTGTTGCTATAACAACAGCACCGTTGCTATAAACAACTCTGCTCAGGGGGCCGACGGAAGAATGCTGATTCTCAGTCCGTGTCCAATGCTCATGGAAACATGTCCAGGTGTACGTGCGATTTGGCAGTGATTTTATTTTTATGAAATTAGATTTTAATTGACTCACTCTTTGTTTAAGCAAAAAAATGACCGCAATTCAGTTGCATGCTTTTTGTTTACGTATTGACAAAATGTGCCTGCCCTCCACTTAGCCGTCGGGCTTGTCTTGTGACCAAACAGGCTGTCTGCTGTGACGTGACTTAAATGGATCAGCGGAGGTTTCAAATTCTCCGGCAGCTACAGGTCTCAAAAAAGTTGGGACACTTGTAAAAAGGGGGTTTAAAAGCATTGAAATTCTAAGAGAATCAGCTGAAAGAACATTTAGCAAGTAATTAAGTTAACTGTCATCTGCTGCGCAACATGATTACTTATAAAAGGGTTGTCATTGAGAGGCTGAGTTTCTCAGAAGTAAAGATGGCCAGAAGCTCTCCCACCTGTGAAGGCTTGCATGAAAAAAAATGTTGAATACTTTAAAAACACTGCTCCTCGACGTTAAATTGCAAAAGCATTGAAGGTCTCATCATCTTCAGTACATGACATCATCAAAAGATTCAGAGTAACTGGAAAAATCTCTGCGTGTAAGGGACTAGGCCGAAACCTTTACTGGATGCCCTTTATCTTCGGACCCTCAGATGCCACTGCATCACTCACCGGCATGATTCTTGGGATTCTGCAATAACAGAGAAAGAAAAAACATCACTGATTATACCTAGAACTGCCACAAGGTCATTTTGACCTCCATTAGTCCCAGTGCAAAAGAATGTAAATGGACTATATAGCGGCTGACTATGGAGCTAGTCAGATTGGCAGCTCAAAGCACTTGACCATAGCCTAAATCCCTCACGTATGCCCATTTATGCAACACATTCATTACACTGACGGCTACGCAAGGCAGTCAACTGCATCTTGGTTGACTGCATTTTGTTACTTTTTGAATGGTGTGCAGGCGCATATATAAGCCAGTTGCTGTCATGACGTCAGAATCAATTTGTTCTCCCATTTTGCAGGTAGAAATTGTGATTGTCACAGAGCTGTTCTTCTATTCATTTAGTTTATTTAGTAAGCTGGTTAGGATACAAGAAAAAGAAATGGATCAGAGGAAATGGATGAATGTAAGTCAGGCTTTGGCAATGCTTCAGGACATGAGTTCTTGTGAGTCAGATGGAGAAGAAATATCAGGGCTCAGTGATGCGTCTAGGTCTAGTGAATCCGACTCCGATTTTGAAACTGAATGCGATCGTGAGCCACACGGTAAAGGTATCACAGCTGCTGGGCAAACTAAGCCTTTGATGCCAGGAAGGTCACCAAAACTGCATATTTATTCACGTCATAATGCTTAGGTTTCACAGCATAATTTCAAGTCCAAATACTTTGAAACATTTAAAATTAGCCACAATAGCAAAAAAATTGAAGTTTTAAAGCTCTGACCTCTATACTATTTAATCAATGAAGAATCTTAGCAAAACACCATTTATTGTCCTCCGAATTCTGAAAGTACTTTGAAATGCTTTCACTGAGGCAAGACCTCACAGCTTTAAAGTATTACAAAGAGTGGTGCATTTTTGTCAATAAAGAGGATTCAGTCATATTTCCACGTCATCCATGCCATGATGAGGGGAGACGCAGTAGCGCAGTGGAGAGCATGGGCTTGACTTGGGATGGAAAAATTCTGTGTTCAAGTCCTTGCCTTAGCCTGTGCAAAGTGTTCTCAGGTAAAACTCTTCACTTCCACACTGCCTCACTCTACCCAGGTGTACAAATGGGTACCAGCAAAATTGTCAGGGAAACTTGACAGAGAGCAGTGGGAGAACCCGAGTTGGACTAGTGTCCCATCGAGGGGGTTTAGCAATACTCCTATTTGCTTCATGTCACAGAAACCAGGGTTAAACACAGGCCTGGTGGGCCTCCAGGCATGACCTCCACGCCTGGTTAGAAATAGTCTTTATTCCGTCTGAGCAGCTGCTCATTTTGAAAACAAGAAGGGCACTTGGTAGAGCTCATACCTCCGCCATGCCCACATGTAAGTATTATTGGTTCTGGATCCAGGAGAGTATCATCCAGACCAACAACAGCTGTGATTAGTTCCTCTTTTAGGGCAGATTCTATTCAGTGCTGAAATTTTATGAAAATCTGTTCATTACATAAGGACATTCCGAATATAAGACGATTCTGGATATGAGACTACTCCCCTTTCTCAAGTCATATTTTGGAAAAAATAGGGTTTTGATGACAAAATCTTGTTTTAGTCACTAAAGAATAATAATCATCGCAAAAATTTCTTTGAAAATACTGATAAAACAAACTGGAAGAAAAACCAATATTAAAGATTGCAGGCTGTTGTTTTGCGCCATCTATTGTTGTGAACATGTATTGAGTATAGACATAAAACGCACACACAGGAGGACTGTTATTGTTGGAAGCCTAGTCCACGGAAAATACGACGACCCCATTTCTCCGCTGTGACGTGTCTTTAATGGAACGGCGGAGGCGTCAAAGATAAAACAGGGTCACTTGAGCAAAAGGAGAGGAAATAGTAAACATGCCCGATGGACGAGAGATGCTAATTTACTGAGATTCCGCTGAGAAGTCACTGTTATGTCAAAGACGCAGAGTGCATCGTATGCCTGTTCCGTGGATATATAAAATGCACCGTTGCCATAAACATATCTTCCCAGCGGGCCACGGAACGAAGTAGATTCCCAGTCCGTTGTGGAAACATATACTGGTGTACGTGCGATTAGGTAGTGATTGTTTTAAAATTTCATTTGATTTCATTTGACACACTCTTTTTACTTGAACAAAAGATTGATCGCGATTCCGTACCATGCTTTCTGTTAACGTTCTGACAAAATGTGCCAGCCCTCCATGCTTAGGGTTGGGCGTGTAAAGTCACCGAACAGGCCTTGTGGTGACGTGTCTCAAATGGAACACTCGAGGCGTCATAAATCAGACCGGGTCACTTGAGCAGAAGAAAACAAAGGAGTAAACAAGCCCGATGGATGAGAGGTTCGAATTCGCTTGGATTCTGCTGAGAAGTCGCTTTGACGTCAAAGAGCCAGAGTGCATCGAATGTTCATTTTGTTGCTATAACAACAGCACCGTTGCTATAAACAACTCTGCCCAGGGGGCCGACGGAAGAATGCTGATTCTCAGTCCGTGTCCAATGCTCATGGAAACATGTCCAGGTGTACGTGCGATTTGGCAGTGATTTTATTTTTATGAAATTAGATTTTAATTGACTCACTCTTTGTTTAAGCAAAAAAATGACCGCAATTCAGTTGCATGCTTTTTGTTTACGTATTGACAAAATGTGCCTGCCCTCCACTTAGCCGTCGGGCTTGTCTTGTGACCAAACAGGCTGTCTGCTGTGACGTGACTTAAATGGATCAGCGGAGGTTTCAAATTCTCCGGCAGCTACAGGTCTCAAAAAAGTTGGGACACTTGTAAAAAGGGGGTTTAAAAGCATTGAAATTCTAAGAGAATCAGCTGAAAGAACATTTAGCAAGTAATTAAGTTAACTGTCATCTGCTGCGCAACATGATTACTTATAAAAGGGTTGTCATTGAGAGGCTGAGTTTCTCAGAAGTAAAGATGGCCAGAAGCTCTCCCACCTGTGAAGGCTTGCATGAAAAAAAATGTTGAATACTTTAAAAACACTGCTCCTCGACGTTAAATTGCAAAAGCATTGAAGGTCTCATCATCTTCAGTACATGACATCATCAAAAGATTCAGAGTAACTGGAAAAATCTCTGCGTGTAAGGGACTAGGCCGAAACCTTTACTGGATGCCCTTTATCTTCGGACCCTCAGATGCCACTGCATCACTCACCGGCATGATTCTTGGGATTCTGCAATAACAGAGAAAGAAAAAACATCACTGATTATACCTAGAACTGCCACAAGGTCATTTTGACCTCCATTAGTCCCAGTGCAAAAGAATGTAAATGGACTATATAGCGGCTGACTATGGAGCTAGTCAGATTGGCAGCACAAAGCACTTGACCATAGCCTAAATCCCTCACGTATGCCCATTTATGCAACACATTCATTACACTGACGGCTACGCAAGGCAGTCAACTGCATCTTGGTTGACTGCATTTTGTTACTTTTTGAATGGTGTGCAGGCGCATATATAAGCCAGTTGCTGTCATGACGTCAGAATCAATTTGTTCTCCCATTTTGCAGGTAGAAATTGTGATTGTCACAGAGCTGTTCTTCTATTCATTTAGTTTATTTAGTAAGCATGTTAGGATACAAGAAAAAGAAATGGATCAGAGGAAATGGATGAATGTAAGTCAGGCTTTGGCAATGCTTCAGGACATGAGTTCTTGTGAGTCAGATGGAGAAGAAATATCAGGGCTCAGTGATGCGTCTAGGTCTAGTGAATCCGACTCCGATTTTGAAACTGAATGCGATCGTGAGCCACACGGTAAAGGTATCACAGCTGCTGGGCAAACTAAGCCTTTGATGCCAGGAAGGTCACCAAAACTGCATATTTATTCACGTCATAATGCTTAGGTTTCACAGCATAATTTCAAGTCCAAATACTTTGAAACATTTAAAATTAGCCACAATAGCAAAAAAATTGAAGTTTTAAAGCTCTGACCTCTATACTATTTAATCAATGAAGAATCTTAGCAAAACACCATTTATTGTCCTCCGAATTCTGAAAGTACTTTGAAATGCTTTCACTGAGGCAAGACCTCACAGCTTTAAAGTATTACAAAGAGTGGTGCATTTTTGTCAATAAAGAGGATTCAGTCATATTTCCACGTCATCCATGCCATGATGAGGGGAGACGCAGTAGCGCAGTGGAGAGCATGGGCTTGACTTGGGATGGAAAAATTCTGTGTTCAAGTCCTTGCCTTAGCCTGTGCAAAGTGTTCTCAGGTAAAACTCTTCACTTCCACACTGCCTCACTCTACCCAGGTGTACAAATGGGTACCAGCAAAATTGTCAGGGAAACTTGACAGAGAGCAGTGGGAGAACCCGAGTTGGACTAGTGTCCCATCGAGGGGGTTTAGCAATACTCCTATTTGCTTCATGTCACAGAAACCAGGGTTAAACACAGGCCTGGTGGGCCTCCAGGCATGACCTCCACGCCTGGTTAGAAATAGTCTTTATTCCGTCTGAGCAGCTGCTCATTTTGAAAACAAGAAGGGCACTTGGTAGAGCTCATACCTCCGCCATGCCCACATGTAAGTATTATTGGTTCTGGATCCAGGAGAGTATCATCCAGACCAACAACAGCTGTGATTAGTTCCTCTTTTAGGGCAGATTCTATTCAGTGCTGAAATTTTATGAAAATCTGTTCATTACATAAGGACATACCGAATTGTTCCGAATATAAGACGATTCTGGATATGAGACTACTCCCCTTTCTCAAGTCATATTTTGGAAAAAATAGGGTTTTGATGACAAAATCTTGTTTTAGTCACTAAAGAATAATAATCATCGCAAAAATTTCTTTGAAAATACTGATAAAACAAACTGAAAGAAAAACCAATATAAAAGATTGCAGGCTGTTGTTTTGCGCCATCTATTGTTGTGAACATGTATTGAGTATAGACTATAAAACGCACACACAGATGACTGTTATTGTTAGAAGCCTAGTCCACGGAAAATACGACGACCCCATTTCTCCGCTGTGACGTGTCTTTAATGGAACGGCGGAGGCGTCAAAGATAAAACAGGGTCACTTGAGCAAAAGGAGAGGAAATAGTAAACATGCCCGATGGACGAGAGATGCTAATTTACTGAGATTCCGCAGAGAAGTCACTGTTATGTCAAAGACGCAGAGTGCATCGTATGCCTGTTCCGTGGATATATAAAAAGCACCGTTGCCATAAACATATCTCCGCAGCGGGCCACAGTACGAAGTAGATTCCCAGTCCGTCGTGGAAACATATACTGGTGTACGTGCGATTAGGTAGTGATTGTTTTTAAATTTCATTTGATTTCATTTGACACACTCTTTTTACTTGAACAAAAGATTGACCGCGATTCCGTACCATGCTTTCTGCTAACGTTCTGACAAAATGTGCCAGCCCTCCATGCTTAGGGTCGGGCATGTAAAGTCACCGAACAGGCCTTGTGGTGACGTGTCTTAAATGGAACACTCGAGGCGTCATAAATCAGACCGGGTCACTTGAGCAGAAGAAAACAAAGGAGTAAACAAGCCCGATGGATGAGAGGTTCGAATTCTCTTGGATTCTGCTGAGAAGTCGCTTTGACGTCAAGGAAGCCAGAGTGCATCGAATGTTCATTTTGTTGCTATAACAACAGCACCGTTGCTATAAACAACTCTGCCCAGGGAGCCGACGGAAGAATGCTGATTCTCAGTCCGTGTCCAATGCTCATGGAAAGATGTCCAGGAGTACATGCGATTTGGCAGTGATTTTATTTTTATGAAATTAGATTTTAATTGACTCACTCTTTGTTTAAACAAAAAATAAAATGACCGCGATTCAGTAGCATGCTTTCTGTTTACGTATTGACAAAATGTGCCTGCCCTCCACTTAGCCGTCGGCCTTGTCTTGTGACCAAACAGGCTCTGCTGTGACGTGACTTAAATGGATCAGCGGAGGTTTCAAATTCTCCGGCAGCTACAGGTCTCAAAAAAGTTGGGACACTTGTAAAAAGGGGCTTTAAAAGCATTGAATTTCTAAGAGAATCAGCTGAAAGAACATTTAGCAAGTAATTAAGTTAACTGTCATCTGCTGCGCAACATGATTACTTATAAAAGGGTTTTCATTGAGAGGCTGAGTTTCTCAGAAGTAAAGATGGCCAGAAGCTCTCCCACCTGTGAAGGCTTGCATAAAAAAAAATGTTGAATACTTTAAAAACACTGCTCCTCGACGTTAAATTGCAAAGGCATTGAAGGTCTCATCATCTTCAGTACATGACATCATCAAAAGATTCAGAGTAACTGGAAAAATCTCTGCCTGTAAGGGACTAGGCCGAGACCTTTACTGGATGCCCTTTATCTTGGGAGCCTCAGATGCCACTGCATCACTCACCGGCATGATTCTTGGGATTCTGCAATAATAGAGAAAGAAAAAACATCACTGATTATACCTAGAACTGCCACAAGGTCATTCTGACCTCCATTAGTCCCAGTGCAAAAGAATGTAAATGGACTATATGAGGGCTGACTATGGAGCTAGTCAGATTGGCAGCTCAAAGCACTTGACAGTAGCCTAATACCTCACGTATGCCCATTTATGCAACACATTCATACACTGACGGCTACGCAAGGCAGTCAACTGCATCTTGGTTGACTGCATTTTGTTACTTTTTGAATGGTGTGCAGGCGCATATATAAGCCAGTTGCTGTCATGACGTCAGAATCAATTTGTTCTTCCATTTTGCAGGTAGAAATTGTGATTGTCATAGAGCTGTTCTTCTATTCATTTAGTTTATTTAGTAAGCTGGTTAGGATACCAGAAAAAGAAATGGATCAGAGGAAATGGATGAATGTAAGTCAGGCTTTGGCAAAGCTTCAGGACATGAGTTCTTGTGAGTCAGATGGAGAAGAAATATCAGGGCTCAGTGATGCTTCTAGGTCTAGTGAATCCGACTCCGATTTTGAAACTGAATGCGATCGTGAGCCACACGGTAAAGGTATCACAGCTGCTGGGCAAACTAAGCCTTTGATGCCAGGAAGGTCACCAAAACTGGATATTTATTCACGTCATAATGCTTAGGTTTCACAGCATAATTTCAAGTCCAAATACTTTGAAACATTTAAAATTAGCCACAATAGGCAACGAATTGAAGCTTTCAAGCTCTGACCTCTATACTATTTAATCAATGAAGAATCTTAGCAAAACACCATTTATTGTCCTCCGAATTCTGAAAGTACTTTGAAATGCTTTCACTGAGGCAACACCTCACAGCTTAAAAGTATTACAAAGAGTGGTGCATTTTTGTCAATAAAGAGGATGCAGTCATATTTCCACGTCATCCATGCCATGATGAAGGGAGACGCAGTAGCGCAGTGGAGAGCATGGGCTTGACTTGGGATGGAGAGATTCTGTGTTCAAGTCCTTGCCTTAGCCTGTGCAAAGTGTTCTCAGGCAAAACTCTTCACTTCCACACTGCCTCACTCTACACAGGTGTACAAGTGGGTCCCAGCAAAATTGTCAGGGAAACTTGACTGAGAGCAGTGGGAGAACCCGAGTTGGACTAGTGTCCCATCGAGGGGGTTTAGCAATACTCCTATTTGCTTCATGTCACAGAAACCAGGGTTAAACACAGGCCTGATGGGCCTCCAGGCATGGCCTCCACGCCTGGTTAGAAATAGTCTTTATTCCGTCTGAGCAGCTGCTCATTTTGAAAACAAGAAGGGCACTTGGTAGAGCTCATACCTCCGCCAAGCCCACATGTAAGTATTATTGGTTCTGGATCCAGGAGAGTATCATCCAGACCAACAACAGCAGTGATTAGTTCCTCATTTAGGGCAGATTCTATTCAGTGCTGAAATTTTCTGAAAATCTGTTCATTACATAAGGACATACCGAATTGTTCCGAATATAAGACGATTCTGGATATGAGACTACTCCCCTTTCTCAAGTCATATTTTGGAAAAAATAGGGTTTTGATGACAAAATCTTGTTTTAGTCTCTAAAGAATAATAATCATCGCAAAAATTTCTTTGAAAATACTGATAAAACAAACTGAAAGAAAAACCAATATAAAAGATTGCAGGCTGTTGTTATTGTTGTGAACATGTATTGAGTTTAGACTATAAAACGCGCACGCAGGATGACTGTTATTGTTAGAAGCCTAGTCCACGGAAAATACGACGACCCCATTTCTCCGCTGTGACGTGTCTTTAATGGAACGGCGGAGGCGTCAAAGATAAAACAGGGTCACTTGAGCAAAAGGAGAGGAAAGAGTAAACATGCCCGTTGGACGAGAGATGCTAATTTACTGAGATTCCGCAGAGAAGTCACTGTTATGTCAAAGACGCAGATTGCATCGTATGCCTGTTCCGTGGATATGTAAAAAGCGCCGTTGCCATAAACATATCTCCCCAGCGGGCCACAGTACGAAGTAGATTCCCAGTCCGTCGTGGAAACATATACTGGTGTACGTGCGATTAGGTAGTGATTGTTTTTAAATTTCATTTGATTTCATTTGACACACTCTTTTTACTTGAACAAAAGATTGACCGCGATTCCGTACCATGCTTTCTGTTAACGTTCTGACAAAATGTGGCAGCCCTCCATGCTTAGGGTCGGGCGTGTAAAGTCACCGAACAGGCCTTGTGGTGACGTGTCTTAAATGGAACACTGGAGGCGTCATAAATCAGACCGGGTCACTTGAGCAGAAGAAAACAAAGGAGTAAACAAGCCCGATGGTTGAGAGGTTCGAATTCTCTTGGATTCTGCTGAGAAGTCGCTTTGACGTCAAAGAGCCAGAGTGCATCGAATGTTCATTTTGTTGCTATAACAACAGCACCGTTGCTATAAACAACTCTGCCCAGGGAGCCGACGGAAGAATGCTGATTCTCAGTCCGTGTCCAATGCTCATGGAAAGATGTCCAGGAGTACGTGCGATTTGGCAGTGATTTTATTTTTATGAAATTAGATTTTAATTGACTCACTCTTTGTTTAAACAGAAAAAAAAATGACCGCGATTCAGTAGCATGCTTTCTGTTTACGTATTGACAAAATGTGCCTGCCCTCCACTTAGCCGTCGGGCTTGTCTTGTGACCAAACAGGCTCTGCTGTGACGTGACTTAAATGGATCAGCGGAGGTTTCAAATTCTCCGGCAGCTACAGGTCTCAAAAAAGTTGGGACACTTGTAAAAAGGGGCTTTAAAAGCATTGAATTTCTAAGAGAATCAGCTGAAAGAACATTTAGCTAGTAATTAAGTTAACTGTCATCTGCTGCGCAACATGATTACTTATAAAAGGGTTGTCATTGAGAGGCTGAGTTTCTCAGAAGTAAAGATGGCCAGAAGCTCTCCCACCTGTGAAGGCTTGCATAAAAAAAATGTTGAATACTTTAAAACACTGCTCCTCGACGTTAAATTGCAAAGGCATTGAAGGTCTCATCATCTTCAGTACATGACATCATCAAAAGATTCAGAGTAACTGGAAAAATCTCTGCCTGTAAGGGACTAGGCCGAGACCTTTACTGGATGCCCTTTATCTTCGGACCCTCAGATGCCACTGCATCACTCACCGGCATGATTCTTGGGATTCTGCAATAATAGAGAAAGAAAAAACATCACTGATTATACCTAGAACTGCCACAAGGTCATTTTGACCTCCATTAGTCCCAGTGCAAAAGAATGTAAATGGACTATATAGGGGCTGACTATGGAGCTAGTCAGATTGGCAGCTCAAAGCACTTGACAGTAGCCTAATACCTCACGTATGCCCATTTATGCAACACATTCATACACTGACGGCTACGCAAGGCAGTCAACTGCATCTTGGTTGACTGCATTTTGTTACTTTTTGAAAGGTGTGCAGGCGCATATATAAGCCAGTTGCTGTCATGACGTCAGAATCAATTTGTTCTCCCATTTTGCAGGTAGAAATTGTGATTGTCACAGAGCTGTTCTTCTATTCATTTAGTTTATTTAGTAAGCTGGTTAGGATACCAGAAAAAGAAATGGATCAGAGGAAATGGATGAATGTAAGTCAGGCTTTGGCAAAGCTTCAGGACATGAGTTCTTGTGAGTCAGATGGAGAAGAAATATCAGGGTTCAGTGATGCTTCTAGGTCTAGTGAATCCGACTCCGATTTTGAAACTGAATGCGATCGTGAGCCACACGGTAAAGGTATCACAGCTGCTGGGCAAACTAAGCCTTTGATGCCAGGAAGGTCACCAAAACTGGATATTTATTCACGTCATAATGCTTAGGTTTCACAGCATAATTTCAAGTCCAAATACTTTGAAACATTTAAAATTAGCCACAATAGCCAACGAATTGAAGCTTTCAAGCTCTGACCTCTATACTATTTAATCAATGAAGAATCTTAGCAAAACACCATTTATTGTCCTCCGAATTCTGAAAGTACTTTGAAATGCTTTCACTGAGGCAACACCTCACAGCTTAAAAGTATTACAAAGAGTGGTGCATTTTTGTCAATAAAGAGGATGCAGTCATATTTCCACGTCATCCATGCCATGATGAAGGGAGACGCAGTAGCGCAGTGGAGAGCATGGGCTTGACTTGGGATGGAGAGATTCTGTGTTCAAGTCCTTGCCTTAGCCTGTGCAAAGTGTTCTCAGGCAAAACTCTTCACTTCCACACTGCCTCACTCTACACAGGTGTACAAGTGGGTCCCAGCAAAATTGTCAGGGAAACTTGACTGAGAGCAGTGGGAGAACCCGAGTTGGACTAGTGTCCCATCGAGGGGGTTTAGCAATACTCCTATTTGCTTCATGTCACAGAAACCAGGGTTAAACACAGGCCTGATGGGCCTCCAGGCATGGCCTCCACGCCTGGTTAGAAATAGTCTTTATTCCGTCTGAGCAGCTGCTCATTTTGAAAACAAGAAGGGCACTTGGTAGAGCTCATACCTCCGCCAAGCCCACATGTAAGTATTATTGGTTCTGGATCCAGGAGAGTATCATCCAGACCAACAACAGCAGTGATTAGTTCCTCTTTTAGGGCAGATTCTATTCAGTGCTGAAATTTTCTGAAAATCTGTTCATTACATAAGGACATACCGAATTGTTCCGAATATAAGACGATTCTGGATATGAGACTACTCCCCTTTCTCAAGTCATATTTTGGAAAAAATAGGGTTTTGATGACAAAATCTTGTTTTAGTCTCTAAAGAATAATAATCATCGCAAAAATTTCTTTGAAAATACTGATAAAACAAACTGAAAGAAAAACCAATATAAAAGATTGCAGGCTGTTGTTTTGCGCCATCTATTGTTGTGAACATGTATTGAGTTTAGACTATAAAACGCGCACGCAGGATGACTGTTATTGTTAGAAGCCTAGTCCACGGAAAATACGACGACCCCATTTCTCCGCTGTGACGTGTCTTTAATGGAACGGCGGAGGCGTCAAAGATAAAACAGGGTCACTTGAGCAAAAGGAGAGGAAAGAGTAAACATGCCCGTTGGACGAGAGATGCTAATTTACTGAGATTCCGCAGAGAAGTCACTGTTATGTCAAAGACGCAGATTGCATCGTATGCCTGTTCCGTGGATATGTAAAAAGCGCCGTTGCCATAAACATATCTCCCCAGCGGGCCACAGTACGAAGTAGATTCCCAGTCCGTCGTGGAAACATATACTGGTGTACGTGCGATTAGGTAGTGATTGTTTTTAAATTTCATTTGATTTCATTTGACACACTCTTTTTACTTGAACAAAAGATTGACCGCGATTCCGTACCATGCTTTCTGTTAACGTTCTGACAAAATGTGGCAGCCCTCCATGCTTAGGGTCGGGCGTGTAAAGTCACCGAACAGGCCTTGTGGTGACGTGTCTTAAATGGAACACTGGAGGCGTCATAAATCAGACCGGGTCACTTGAGCAGAAGAAAACAAAGGAGTAAACAAGCCCGATGGTTGAGAGGTTCGAATTCTCTTGGATTCTGCTGAGAAGTCGCTTTGACGTCAAAGAGCCAGAGTGCATCGAATGTTCATTTTGTTGCTATAACAACAGCACCGTTGCTATAAACAACTCTGCCCAGGGAGCCGACGGAAGAATGCTGATTCTCAGTCCGTGTCCAATGCTCATGGAAAGATGTCCAGGAGTACGTGCGATTTGGCAGTGATTTTATTTTTATGAAATTAGATTTTAATTGACTCACTCTTTGTTTAAACAAAAAAAAAAATGACCGCGATTCAGTAGCATGCTTTCTGTTTACGTATTGACAAAATGTGCCTGCCCTCCACTTAGCCGTCGGGCTTGTCTTGTGACCAAACAGGCTCTGCTGTGACGTGACTTAAATGGATCAGCGGAGGTTTCAAATTCTCCGGCAGCTACAGGTCTCAAAAAAGTTGGGACACTTGTAAAAAGGGGCTTTAAAAGCATTGAATTTCTAAGAGAATCAGCTGAAAGAACATTTAGCTAGTAATTAAGTTAACTGTCATCTGCTGCGCAACATGATTACTTATAAAAGGGTTGTCATTGAGAGGCTGAGTTTCTCAGAAGTAAAGATGGCCAGAAGCTCTCCCACCTGTGAAGGCTTGCATAAAAAAAATGTTGAATACTTTAAAACACTGCTCCTCGACGTTAAATTGCAAAGGCATTGAAGGTCTCATCATCTTCAGTACATGACATCATCAAAAGATTCAGAGTAACTGGAAAAATCTCTGCCTGTAAGGGACTAGGCCGAGACCTTTACTGGATGCCCTTTATCTTCGGACCCTCAGATGCCACTGCATCACTCACCGGCATGATTCTTGGGATTCTGCAATAATAGAGAAAGAAAAAACATCACTGATTATACCTAGAACTGCCACAAGGTCATTTTGACCTCCATTAGTCCCAGTGCAAAAGAATGTAAATGGACTATATAGGGGCTGACTATGGAGCTAGTCAGATTGGCAGCTCAAAGCACTTGACAGTAGCCTAATACCTCACGTATGCCCATTTATGCAACACATTCATACACTGACGGCTACGCAAGGCAGTCAACTGCATCTTGGTTGACTGCATTTTGTTACTTTTTGAATGGTGTGCAGGCGCATATATAAGCCAGTTGCTGTCATGACGTCAGAATCAATTTGTTCTCCCATTTTGCAGGTAGAAATTGTGATTGTCACAGAGCTGTTCTTCTATTCATTTAGTTTATTTAGTAAGCTGGTTAGGATACCAGAAAAAGAAATGGATCAGAGGAAATGGATGAATGTAAGTCAGGCTTTGGCAAAGCTTCAGGACATGAGTTCTTGTGAGTCAGATGCAGAAGAAATATCAGGGCTCAGTGATGCTTCTAGGTCTAGTGAATCCGACTCCGATTTTGAAACTGAATGCGATCGTGAGCCACACGGTAAAGGTATCACAGCTGCTGGGCAAACTAAGCCTTTGATGCCAGGAAGGTCACCAAAACTGGATATTTATTCACGTCATAATGCTTAGGTTTCACAGCATAATTTCAAGTCCAAATACTTTGAAACATTTAAAATTAGCCACAATAGCCAACAAATTGAAGCTTTAAAGCTCTGACCTCTATACTATTTAATCAATGAAGAATCTTAGCAAAACACCATTTATTGTCCTCCGAATTCTGAATGTACTTTGAAATGCTTTCACTGAGACAACACCTCACAGCTTAAAAGTATTACAAAGAGTGGTGCATTTTTGTCAATAAAGAGGATGCAGTCATATTTCCACGTCATCCATGCCATGATGAAGGGAGACGCAGTAGCGCAGTGGAGAGCATGGGCTTGACTTGGGATGGAGAGATTCTGTGTTCAAGTCCTTGCCTTAGCCTGTGCAAAGTGTTCTCAGGCAAAACTCTTCACTTCCACACTGCCTCACTCTACCCAGGTGTACAAGTGGGTCCCAGCAAAATTGTCAGGGAAACTTGACTGAGAGCAGTGGGAGAACCCGAGTTGGACTAGTGTCCCATCGAGGGGGTTTAGCAATACTCCTATTTGCTTCATGTCAAAGAAACCAGGGTTAAACACAGGCCTGATGGGCCTCCAGGCATGACCTCCACGCCTGGTTAGAAATAGTCTTTATTCCGTCTGAGCAGCTGCTCATTTTGAAAACAAGAAGGGCAGTTGGTAGAGCTCATACCTCCGCCATGCCCACATGTAAGTATTATTGGTTCTGGATCCAGGAGAGTATCATCCAGACCAACAACAGCAGTGATTAGTTCCTCTTTTAGGGCAGATTCTATTCAGTGCTGAAATTTTCTGAAAATCTGTTCATTACATAAGGACATACCGAATTGTTCCGAATATAAGACGATTTTTATGAGACTACTCCCCTTTCTCAAGTCATATTTTGGAAAAAATAGGGTTTTGATGACAAAATCTTGTTTTAGTCTCTAAAGAATAATAATCATCGCAAAAATTTCTTTGAAAATACTGATAAAACAAACTGAAAGAAAAACCAATATAAAAGATTGCAGGCTGTTGTTTTGCGCCATCTATTGTTGTGAACATGTATTGAGTTTAGACTATAAAACGCGCACACAGGATGACTGTATTGTTAGAAGCCTAGTCCACGGAAAATACGACGACCCCATTTCTCCGCTGTGACGTGTCTTTAATGGAACGGCGGAGGCGTCAAAGATAAAACAGGGTCACTTGAGCAAAAGGAGAGGAAAGAGTAAACATGCCCGTTGGACGAGAGCTGAGATTCCGCAGAGAAGTCACTGTTATGTCAAAGACGCAGATTGCATCGTATGCCTGTTCCGTGGATATGTAAAAAGCGCCGTTGCCATAAACATATCTCCCCAGCGGGCCACAGTACGAAGTAGATTCCCAGTCCGTCGTGGAAACATATACTGGTGTACGTGCGATTAGGTAGTGATTGTTTTTAAATTTCATTTGATTTCATTTGACACACTCTTTTTACTTGAACAAAAGATTGACCGCGATTCCGTACCATGCTTTCTGTTAACGTTCTGACAAAATGTGGCAGCCCTCCATGCTTAGGGTCGGGCGTGTAAAGTCACCGAACAGGCCTTGTGGTGACGTGTCTTAAATGGAACACTGGAGGCGTCATAAATCAGACCGGGTCACTTGAGCAGAAGAAAACAAAGTAGTAAACAAGCCCGATGGATGAGAGGTTCGAATTCTCTTGGATTCTGCTGAGAAGTCGCTTTGACGTCAAAGAGCCAGAGTGCATCGAATGTTCATTTTGTTGCTATAACAACAGCACCGTTGCTATAAACAACTCTGCCCAGGGAGCCGACGGAAGAATGCTGATTCTCAGTCCGTGTCCAATGCTCATGGAAAGATGTCCAGGAGTACGTGCGATTTGGCAGTGATTTTATTTTTATGAAATTACATTTTAATTGACTCACTCTTTGTTTAAACAAAAAAAAAATGACCGCGATTCAGTAGCATGCTTTCTGTTTACGTATTGACAAAATGTGCCTGCCCTCCACTTAGCCGTTGGGCTTGTCTTGTGACCAAACAGGCTCTGCTGTGACGTGACTTAAATGGATCAGCGGAGGTTTCAAATTCTCCGGCAGCTACAGGTCTCAAAAAAGTTGGGACACTTGTAAAAAGGGGCTTTAAAAGCATTGAATTTCTAAGAGAATCAGCTGAAAGAACATTTAGATAGAAATTAAGTTAACTGTCATCTGCTGCGCAACATGATTACTTATAAAAGGGTTGTCATTGAGAGGCTGAGTTTCTCAGAAGTAAAGATGGCCAGAAGCTCTCCCACCTGTGAAGGCTTGCATAAAAAAAATGTTTAATACTTTAAAAACACTGCTCCTCGACGTTAAATTGCAAAGGCATTGAAGGTCTCATCATCTTCAGTACATGACATCATCAAAAGATTCAGAGTAACTGGAAAAATCTCTGCCTGTAAGGGACTAGGCCGAGACCTTTACTGGATGCCCTTTATCTTGGGACCCTCAGATGCCACTGCATCACTCACCGGCATGATTCTTGGGATTCTGCAATAATAGAGAAAGAAAAAACATCACTGATTATACCTAGAACTGCCACAAGGTCATTTTGACCTCCATTAGTCCCAGTGCAAAAGAATGTAAATGCACTATATGAGGGCTGACTATGGAGCTAGTCAGATTGGCAGCTCAAAGCACTTGACAGTAGCCTAATACCTCACGTATGCCCATTTATGCAACACATTCATACACTGACGGCTACGCAAGGCAGTCAACTGCATCTTGGTTGACTGCATTTTGTTACTTTTTGAATGGTGTGCAGGCGCATATATAAGCCAGTTGCTGTCATGACGTCAGAATCAATTTGTTTTTCCATTTTGCAGGTAGAAATTGTGATTGTCATAGAGCTGTTCTTCTATTCATTTAGTTTATTTAGTAAGCTGGTTAGGATACCAGAAAAAGAAATGGATCAGAGGAAATGGATGAATGTAAGTCAGGCTTTAGCAAAGCTTCAGGACATGAGTTCTTGTGAGTCAGATGGAGAAGAAATATCAGGGCTCAGTGATGCTTCTAGGTCAAGTGAATCCGACTCCGATTTTGAAACTGAATGCGATCGTGAGCCACACGGTAAAGGTATCACAGCTGCTGGGCAAACTAAGCCTTTGATGCCAGGAAGGTCACCAAAACTGGATATTTATTCACGTCATAATGCTTAGGTTTCACAGCATAATTTCAAGTCCAAATACTTTGAAACATTTAAAATTAGCCACAATAGCCAACAAATTGAAGCTTTAAAGCTCTGACCTCTATACTATTTAATCAATGAAGAATCTTAGCAAAACACCATTTATTGTCCTCCGAATTCTGAAAGTACTTTGAAATGCTTTCACTGAGGCAACACCTCACAGCTTAAAAGTATTACAAAGAGTGGTGCATTTTTGTCAATAAAGAGGATGCAGTCATATTTCCACGTCATCCATGCCATGATGAAGGGAGACGCAGTAGCGCAGTGGAGAGCATGGGCTTGACTTGGGATGGAAAGATTCTGTGTTCAAGTCCTTGCCTTAGCCTGTGCAAAGTGTTCTCAGGCAAAACTCTTCACTTCCACACTGCCTCACTCTACCCAGGTGTACAAATGGGTCCCAGCAAAATTGTCAGGGAAACTTGACTGAGAGCAGTGGGAGAACCCGAGTTGGACTAGTGTCCCATCGAGGGGGTTTAGCAATACTCCTATTTGCTTCATGTCACAGAAACCAGGGTTAAACACAGGCCTGATGGGCCTCCAGGCATGACCTCCACGCCTGGTTAGAAATAGTCTTTATTCCGTCTGAGCAGCTGCTCATTTTGAAAACAAGAAGGGCACTTGGTAGAGCTCATACCTCCGCCAAGCCCACATGTAAGTATTATTGGTTCTGGATCCAGGAGAGGATCATCCAGACCAACAACAGCAGTGATGAGTTCCTCTTTTAGGGCAGATTCTATTCAGTGCTGAAATTTTCTGAAAATCTGTTCATTACATAAGGACATACCGAATTGTTCCGAATATAAGACGATTCTGGATATGAGACTACTCCCCTTTCTCAAGTCATATTTTGGAAAAAATAGGGTTTTGATGACAAAATCTTGTTTTAGTCTCTAAAGAATAATAATCATCGCAAAAATTTCTTTGAAAATACTGATAAAACAAACTGAAAGAAAAACCAATATAAAAGATTGCAGGCTGTTGTTTTGCGCCATCTATTGTTGTGAACATGTATTGAGTTTAGACTATAAAACGCGCACACGGGGATGACTGTTATTGTTAGAAGCCTAGTCCACGGAAAATACGACGACCCCATTTCTCCGCTGTGACGTGTCTTTAATGGAACGGCGGAGGCGTCAAAGATAAAACAGGGTCACTTGAGCAAAAGGAGAGGAAAGAGTAAACATGCCCGTTGGACGAGAGATGCTAATTTACTGAGATTCCGCAGAGAAGTCACTGTTATGTCAAAGACGCAGACTGCATCGTATGCCTGTTCCGTGGATATGTAAAAAGCGCCGTTGCCATAAACATATCTCCCCAGCGGGCCACAGTACGAAGTAGATTCCCAGTCCGTCGTGGAAACATATACTGGTGTACGTGCGATTAGGTAGTGATTGTTTTTAAATTTCATTTGATTTCATTTGACACACTCTTTTTACTTGAACAAAAGATTGACCGCGATTCCGTACCATGCTTTCTGTTAACGTTCTGACAAAATGTGGCAGCCCTCCATGCTTAGGGTCGGGCGTGTAAAGTCACCGAACAGGCCTTGTGGTGACGTGTCTTAAATGGAACACTGGAGGCGTCATAAATCAGACCGGGTCACTTGAGCAGAAGAAAACAAAGGAGTAAACAAGCCCGATGGATGAGAGGTTCGAATTCTCTTGGATTCTGCTGAGAAGTCGCTTTGACGTCAAAGAGCCAGAGTGCATCGAATGTTCATTTTGTTGCTATAACAACAGCACCGTTGCTATAAACAACTCTGCCCAGGGAGCCGACGGAAGAATGCTGATTCTCAGTCCGTGTCCAATGCTCATGGAAAGATGTCCAGGAGTACGTGCGATTTGGCAGTGATTTTATTTTTATGAAATTAGATTTTAATTGACTCACTCTTTGTTTAAACAAAAAAAAAAAAAATGACCGCGATTCAGTAGCATGCTTTCTGTTTACGTATTGACAAAATGTGCCTGCCCTCCACTAAGCCGTCGGGCTTGTCTTGTGACCAAACAGGCTCTGCTGTGACGTGACTTAAATGGATCAGCGGAGGTTTCAAATTCTCCAGCAGCTACAGGTCTCAAAAAAGTTGGGACACTTGTAAAAAGGGGCTTTAAAAGCATTGAATTTCTAAGAGAATCAGCTGAAAGAACATTTAGCTAGTAATTAAGTTAACTGTCATCTGCTGCGCAACATGATTACTTATAAAAGGGTTGTCATTGAGAGGCTGAGTTTCTCAGAAGTAAAGATGGCCAGAAGCTCTCCCACCTGTGAAGGCTTGCAGAAAAAAAAATGTTGAATACTTTAAAAACACTGCTCCTCGACGTTAAATTGCAAAGGCATTGAAGGTCTCATCATCTTCAGTACATGACATCATCAAAAGATTCAGAGTAACTGGAAAAATCTCTGCCTGTAAGGGACTAGGCCGAGACCTTTACTGGATGCCCTTTATCTTGGGACCCTCAGATGCCACTGCATCACTCACCGGCATGATTCTTGGGATTCTGCAATAATAGAGAAAGAAAAAACATCACTGATTATACCTAGAACTGCCACAAGGTCATTTTGACCTCCATTAGTCCCAGTGCAAAAGAATGTAAATGGACTATATAGGGGCTGACTATGGAGCTAGTCAGATTGGCAGCTCAAAGCACTTGACAGTAGCCTAATACCTCACGTATGCCCATTTATGCAACACATTCATACACTGATGGCTACGCAAGGCAGTCAACTGCATCTTGGTTGACTGCATTTTGTTACTTTTTGAATGGTGTGCAGGCGCATATATAAGCCAGTTGCTGTCATGACGTCAGAATCAATTTGTTTTTCCATTTTGCAGGTAGAAATTGTGATTGTCATAGAGCTGTTCTTCTATTCATTTAGTTTATTTAGTAAGCTGGTTAGGATACCAGAAAAAGAAATGGATCAGAGGAAATGGATGAATGTAAGTCAGGCTTTAGCAAAGCTTCAGGACATGAGTTCTTGTGAGTCAGATGGAGAAGAAATATCAGGGCTCAGTGATGCTTCTAGGTCAAGTGAATCCGACTCCGATTTTGAAACTGAATGCGATCGTGAGCCACACGGTAAAGGTATCACAGCTGCTGGGCAAACTAAGCCTTTGATGCCAGGAAGGTCACCAAAACTGGATATTTATTCACGTCATAATGCTTAGGTTTCACAGCATAATTTCAAGTCCAAATACTTTGAAACATTTAAAATTAGCCACAATAGCCAACAAATTGAAGCTTTAAAGCTCTGACCTCTATACTATTTAATCAATGAAGAATCTTAGCAAAACACCATTTATTGTCCTCCGAATTCTGAAAGTACTTTGAAATGCTTTCACTGAGGCAACACCTCACAGCTTAAAAGTATTACAAAGAGTGGTGCATTTTTGTCAATAAAGAGGATGCAGTCATATTTCCACGTCATCCATGCCATGATGAAGGGAGACGCAGTAGCGCAGTGGAGAGCATGGGCTTGACTTGGGATGGAAAGATTCTGTGTTCAAGTCCTTGCCTTAGCCTGTGCAAAGTGTTCTCAGGCAAAACTCTTCACTTCCACACTGCCTCACTCTACCCAGGTGTACAAATGGGTCCCAGCAAAATTGTCAGGGAAACTTGACTGAGAGCAGTGGGAGAACCCGAGTTGGACTAGTGTCCCATCGAGGGGGTTTAGCAATACTCCTATTTGCTTCATGTCACAGAAACCAGGGTTAAACACAGGCCTGATGGGCCTCCAGGCATGACCTCCACGCCTGGTTAGAAATAGTCTTTATTCCGTCTGAGCAGCTGCTCATTTTGAAAACAAGAAGGGCACTTGGTAGAGCTCATACCTCCGCCAAGCCCACATGTAAGTATTATTGGTTCTGGATCCAGGAGAGGATCATCCAGACCAACAACAGCAGTGATGAGTTCCTCTTTTAGGGCAGATTCTATTCAGTGCTGAAATTTTCTGAAAATCTGTTCATTACATAAGGACATACCGAATTGTTCCGAATATAAGACGATTCTGGATATGAGACTACTCCCCTTTCTCAAGTCATATTTTGGAAAAAATAGGGTTTTGATGACAAAATCTTGTTTTAGTCTCTAAAGAATAATAATCATCGCAAAAATTTCTTTGAAAATACTGATAAAACAAACTGAAAGAAAAACCAATATAAAAGATTGCAGGCTGTTGTTTTGCGCCATCTATTGTTGTGAACATGTATTGAGTTTAGACTATAAAACGCGCACACGGGGATGACTGTTATTGTTAGAAGCCTAGTCCACGGAAAATACGACGACCCCATTTCTCCGCTGTGACGTGTCTTTAATGGAACGGCGGAGGCGTCAAAGATAAAACAGGGTCACTTGAGCAAAAGGAGAGGAAAGAGTAAACATGCCCGTTGGACGAGAGATGCTAATTTACTGAGATTCCGCAGAGAAGTCACTGTTATGTCAAAGACGCAGACTGCATCGTATGCCTGTTCCGTGGATATGTAAAAAGCGCCGTTGCCATAAACATATCTCCCCAGCGGGCCACAGTACGAAGTAGATTCCCAGTCCGTCGTGGAAACATATACTGGTGTACGTGCGATTAGGTAGTGATTGTTTTTAAATTTCATTTGATTTCATTTGACACACTCTTTTTACTTGAACAAAAGATTGACCGCGATTCCGTACCATGCTTTCTGTTAACGTTCTGACAAAATGTGGCAGCCCTCCATGCTTAGGGTCGGGCGTGTAAAGTCACCGAACAGGCCTTGTGGTGACGTGTCTTAAATGGAACACTGGAGGCGTCATAAATCAGACCGGGTCACTTGAGCAGAAGAAAACAAAGGAGTAAACAAGCCCGATGGATGAGAGGTTCGAATTCTCTTGGATTCTGCTGAGAAGTCGCTTTGACGTCAAAGAGCCAGAGTGCATCGAATGTTCATTTTGTTGCTATAACAACAGCACCGTTGCTATAAACAACTCTGCCCAGGGAGCCGACGGAAGAATGCTGATTCTCAGTCCGTGTCCAATGCTCATGGAAAGATGTCCAGGAGTACGTGCGATTTGGCAGTGATTTTATTTTTATGAAATTAGATTTTAATTGACTCACTCTTTGTTTAAACAAAAAAAAAAAAAAAAATGACCGCGATTCAGTAGCATGCTTTCTGTTTACGTATTGACAAAATGTGCCTGCCCTCCACTAAGCCGTCGGGCTTGTCTTGTGACCAAACAGGCTCTGCTGTGACGTGACTTAAATGGATCAGCGGAGGTTTCAAATTCTCCAGCAGCTACAGGTCTCAAAAAAGTTGGGACACTTGTAAAAAGGGGCTTTAAAAGCATTGAATTTCTAAGAGAATCAGCTGAAAGAACATTTAGCTAGTAATTAAGTTAACTGTCATCTGCTGCGCAACATGATTACTTATAAAAGGGTTGTCATTGAGAGGCTGAGTTTCTCAGAAGTAAAGATGGCCAGAAGCTCTCCCACCTGTGAAGGCTTGCAGAAAAAAAAATGTTGAATACTTTAAAAACACTGCTCCTCGACGTTAAATTGCAAAGGCATTGAAGGTCTCATCATCTTCAGTACATGACATCATCAAAAGATTCAGAGTAACTGGAAAAATCTCTGCCTGTAAGGGACTAGGCCGAGACCTTTACTGGATGCCCTTTATCTTGGGACCCTCAGATGCCACTGCATCACTCACCGGCATGATTCTTGGGATTCTGCAATAATAGAGAAAGAAAAAACATCACTGATTATACCTAGAACTGCCACAAGGTCATTTTGACCTCCATTAGTCCCAGTGCAAAAGAATGTAAATGGACTATATAGGGGCTGACTATGGAGCTAGTCAGATTGGCAGCTCAAAGCACTTGACAGTAGCCTAATACCTCACGTATGCCCATTTATGCAACACATTCATACACTGATGGCTACGCAAGGCAGTCAACTGCATCTTGGTTGACTGCATTTTGTTACTTTTTGAATGGTGTGCAGGCGCATATATAAGCCAGTTGCTGTCATGACGTCAGAATCAATTTGTTCTCCCATTTTGCAGGTAGAAATTGTGATTGTCACAGAGCTGTTCTTCTATTCATTTAGTTTATTTAGTAAGCTGGTTAGGATACCAGAAAAAGAAATGGATCAGAGGAAATGGATGAATGTAAGTCAGGCTTTGGCAAAGCTTCAGGACATGAGTTCTTGTGAGTCAGATGGAGAAGAAATATCAGGGCTCAGTGATGCTTCTAGGTCTAGTGAATCCGACTCCGATTTTGAAACTGAATGCGATCGTGAGCCACACGGTAAAGGTATCACAGCTGCTGGGCAAACTAAGCCTTTGATGCCAGGAAGGTCACCAAAACTGGATATTTATTCACGTCATAATGCTTAGGTTTCACAGCATAATTTCAAGTCCAAATACTTTGAAACATTTAAAATTAGCCACAATAGCCAACGAATTGAAGCTTTAAAGCTCTGACCTCTATACTATTTAATCAATGAAGAATCTTAGCAAAACACCATTTATTGTCCTCCGAATTCTGAAAGTACTTTGAAATGCTTTCACTGAGGCAACACCTCACAGCTTAAAAGTATTACAAAGAGTGGTGCATTTTTGTCAATAAAGAGGATGCAGTCATATTTCCACGTCATCCATGCCATGATGAAGGGAGACGCAGTAGCGCAGTGGAGAGCATGGGCTTGACTTGGGATGGAAAGATTCTGTTTTCAAGTCCTTGCCTTAGCCTGTGCAAAGTGTTCTCAGGCAAAACTCTTCACTTCCACACTGCCTCACTCTACCCAGGTGTACAAATGGGTCCCAGCAAAATTGTCAGGGAAACTTGACTGAGAGCAGTGGGAGAACCCGAGTTGGACTAGTGTCCCATCGAGGGGGTTTAGCAATACTCCTATTTGCTTCATGTCACAGAAACCAGGGTTAAACACAGGCCTGATGGGCCTCCAGGCATGACCTCCACGCCTGGTTAGAAATAGTCTTTATTCCGTCTGAGCAGCTGCTCATTTTGAAAACAAGAAGGGCACTTGGTAGAGCTCATACCTCCGCCAAGCCCACATGTAAGTATTATTGGTTCTGGATCCAGGAGAGGATCATCCAGACCAACAACAGCAGTGATTAGTTCCTCTTTTAGGGCAGATTCTATTCAGTGCTGAAATTTTCTGAAAATCTGTTCATTACATAAGGACATACCGAATTGTTCCGAATATAAGACGATTTTTATGAGACTACTCCCCTTTCTCAAGTCATATTTTGGAAAAAATAGGGTTTTGATGACAAAATCTTGTTTTAGTCTCTAAAGAATAATAATCATCGCAAAAATTTCTTTGAAAATACTGATAAAACAAACTGAAAGAAAAACCAATATAAAAGATTGCAGGCTGTTGTTTTGCGCCATCTATTGTTGTGAACATGTATTGAGTTTAGACTATAAAACGCGCACACAGGATGACTGTATTGTTAGAAGCCTAGTCCACGGAAAATACGACGACCCCATTTCTCCGCTGTGACGTGTCTTTAATGGAACGGCGGAGGCGTCAAAGATAAAACAGGGTCACTTGAGCAAAAGGAGAGGAAAGAGTAAACATGCCCGTTGGACGAGAGCTGAGATTCCGCAGAGAAGTCACTGTTATGTCAAAGACGCAGATTGCATCGTATGCCTGTTCCGTGGATATGTAAAAAGCGCCGTTGCCATAAACATATCTCCCCAGCGGGCCACAGTACGAAGTAGATTCCCAGTCCGTCGTGGAAACATATACTGGTGTACGTGCGATTAGGTAGTGATTGTTTTTAAATTTCATTTGATTTCATTTGACACACTCTTTTTACTTGAACAAAAGATTGACCGCGATTCCGTACCATGCTTTCTGTTAACGTTCTGACAAAATGTGGCAGCCCTCCATGCTTAGGGTCGGGCGTGTAAAGTCACCGAACAGGCCTTGTGGTGACGTGTCTTAAATGGAACACTGGAGGCGTCATAAATCAGACCGGGTCACTTGAGCAGAAGAAAACAAAGGAGTAAACAAGCCCGATGGATGAGAGGTTCGAATTCTCTTGGATTCTGCTGAGAAGTCGCTTTGACGTCAAAGAGCCAGAGTGCATCGAATGTTCATTTTGTTGCTATAACAACAGCACCGTTGCTATAAACAACTCTGCCCAGGGAGCCGACGGAAGAATGCTGATTCTCAGTCCGTGTCCAATGCTCATGGAAAGATGTCCAGGAGTACGTGCGATTTGGCAGTGATTTTATTTTTATGAAATTAGATTTTAATTGACTCACTCTTTGTTTAAACAAAAAAAAAAAATGACCGCGATTCAGTAGCATGCTTTCTGTTTACGTATTGACAAAATGTGCCTGCCCTCCACTTAGCCGTCGGGCTTGTCTTGTGACCAAACAGGCTCTGCTGTGACGTGACTTAAATGGATCAGCGGAGGTTTCAAATTCTCCGGCAGCTACAGGTCTCAAAAAAGTTGGGACACTTGTAAAAAGGGGCTTTAAAAGCATTGAATTTCTAAGAGAATCAGCTGAAAGAACATTTAGATAGAAATTAAGTTAACTGTCATCTGCTGCGCAACATGATTACTTATAAAAGGGTTGTCGTTGAGAGGCTGAGTTTCTCAGAAGTAAAGATGGCCAGAAGCTCTCCCACCTGTGAAGGCTTGCATAAAAAAAATGTTTAATACTTTAAAAACACTGCTCCTCGACGTTAAATTGCAAAGGCATTGAAGGTCTCATCATCTTCAGTACATGACATCATCAAAAGATTCAGAGTAACTGGAAAAATCTCTGCCTGTAAGGGACTAGGCCGAGACCTTTACTGGATGCCCTTTATCTTGGGACCCTCAGATGCCACTGCATCACTCACCGGCATGATTCTTGGGATTCTGCAATAATAGAGAAAGAAAAAACATCACTGATTATACCTAGAACTGCCACAAGGTCATTTTGACCTCCATTAGTCCCAGTGCAAAAGAATGTAAATGCACTATATGAGGGCTGACTATGGAGCTAGTCAGATTGGCAGCTCAAAGCACTTGACAGTAGCCTAATACCTCACGTATGCCCATTTATGCAACACATTCATACACTGACGGCTACGCAAGGCAGTCAACTGCATCTTGGTTGACTGCATTTTGTTACTTTTTGAATGGTGTGCAGGCGCATATATAAGCCAGTTGCTGTCATGACGTCAGAATCAATTTGTTCTTCCATTTTGCAGGTAGAAATTGTGATTGTCATAGAGCTGTTCTTCTATTCATTTAGTTTATTTAGTAAGCTGGTTAGGATACCAGAAAAAGAAATGGATCAGAGGAAATGGATGAATGTAAGTCAGGCTTTAGCAAAGCTTCAGGACATGAGTTCTTGTGAGTCAGATGGAGAAGAAATATCAGGGCTCAGTGATGCTTCTAGGTCAAGTGAATCCGACTCCGATTTTGAAACTGAATGCGATCGTGAGCCACACGGTAAAGGTATCACAGCTGCTGGGCAAACTAAGCCTTTGATGCCAGGAAGGTCACCAAAACTGGATATTTATTCACGTCATAATGCTTAGGTTTCACAGCATAATTTCAAGTCCAAATACTTTGAAACATTTAAAATTAGCCACAATAGCCAACAAATTGAAGCTTTAAAGCTCTGACCTCTATACTATTTAATCAATGAAGAATCTTAGCAAAACACCATTTATTGTCCTCCGAATTCTGAAAGTACTTTGAAATGCTTTCACTGAGGCAACACCTCACAGCTTAAAAGTATTACAAAGAGTGGTGCATTTTTGTCAATAAAGAGGATGCAGTCATATTTCCACGTCATCCATGCCATGATGAAGGGAGACGCAGTAGCGCAGTGGAGAGCATGGGCTTGACTTGGGATGGAAAGATTCTGTGTTCAAGTCCTTGCCTTAGCCTGTGCAAAGTGTTCTCAGGCAAAACTCTTCACTTCCACACTGCCTCACTCTACCCAGGTGTACAAATGGGTCCCAGCAAAATTGTCAGGGAAACTTGACTGAGAGCAGTGGGAGAACCCGAGTTGGACTAGTGTCCCATCGAGGGGGTTTAGCAATACTCCTATTTGCTTCATGTCACAGAAACCAGGGTTAAACACAGGCCTGATGGGCCTCCAGGCATGACCTCCACGCCTGGTTAGAAATAGTCTTTATTCCGTCTGAGCAGCTGCTCATTTTGAAAACAAGAAGGGCACTTGGTAGAGCTCATACCTCCGCCAAGCCCACATGTAAGTATTATTGGTTCTGGATCCAGGAGAGGATCATCCAGACCAACAACAGCAGTGATGAGTTCCTCTTTTAGGGCAGATTCTATTCAGTGCTGAAATTTTCTGAAAATCTGTTCATTACATAAGGACATACCGAATTGTTCCGAATATAAGACGATTCTGGATATGAGACTACTCCCCTTTCTCAAGTCATATTTTGGAAAAAATAGGGTTTTGATGACAAAATCTTGTTTTAGTCTCTAAAGAATAATAATCATCGCAAAAATTTCTTTGAAAATACTGATAAAACAAACTGAAAGAAAAACCAATATAAAAGATTGCAGGCTGTTGTTTTGCGCCATCTATTGTTGTGAACATGTATTGAGTTTAGACTATAAAACGCGCACACGGGGATGACTGTTATTGTTAGAAGCCTAGTCCACGGAAAATACGACGACCCCATTTCTCCGCTGTGACGTGTCTTTAATGGAACGGCGGAGGCGTCAAAGATAAAACAGGGTCACTTGAGCAAAAGGAGAGGAAAGAGTAAACATGCCCGTTGGACGAGAGATGCTAATTTACTGAGATTCCGCAGAGAAGTCACTGTTATGTCAAAGACGCAGACTGCATCGTATGCCTGTTCCGTGGATATGTAAAAAGCGCCGTTGCCATAAACATATCTCCCCAGCGGGCCACAGTACGAAGTAGATTCCCAGTCCGTCGTGGAAACATATACTGGTGTACGTGCGATTAGGTAGTGATTGTTTTTAAATTTCATTTGATTTCATTTGACACACTCTTTTTACTTGAACAAAAGATTGACCGCGATTCCGTACCATGCTTTCTGTTAACGTTCTGACAAAATGTGGCAGCCCTCCATGCTTAGGGTCGGGCGTGTAAAGTCACCGAACAGGCCTTGTGGTGACGTGTCTTAAATGGAACACTGGAGGCGTCATAAATCAGACCGGGTCACTTGAGCAGAAGAAAACAAAGGAGTAAACAAGCCCGATGGATGAGAGGTTCGAATTCTCTTGGATTCTGCTGAGAAGTCGCTTTGACGTCAAAGAGCCAGAGTGCATCGAATGTTCATTTTGTTGCTATAACAACAGCACCGTTGCTATAAACAACTCTGCCCAGGGAGCCGACGGAAGAATGCTGATTCTCAGTCCGTGTCCAATGCTCATGGAAAGATGTCCAGGAGTACGTGCGATTTGGCAGTGATTTTATTTTTATGAAATTAGATTTTAATTGACTCACTCTTTGTTTAAACAAAAAAAAAAAAAAAAAATGACCGCGATTCAGTAGCATGCTTTCTGTTTACGTATTGACAAAATGTGCCTGCCCTCCACTAAGCCGTCGGGCTTGTCTTGTGACCAAACAGGCTCTGCTGTGACGTGACTTAAATGGATCAGCGGAGGTTTCAAATTCTCCGGCAGCTACAGGTCTCAAAAAAGTTGGGACACTTGTAAAAAGGGGCTTTAAAAGCATTGAATTTCTAAGAGAATCAGCTGAAAGAACATTTAGCTAGTAATTAAGTTAACTGTCATCTGCTGCGCAACATGATTACTTATAAAAGGGTTGTCATTGAGAGGCTGAGTTTCTCAGAAGTAAAGATGGCCAGAAGCTCTCCCACCTGTGAAGGCTTGCAGAAAAAAAAATGTTGAATACTTTAAAAACACTGCTCCTCGACGTTAAATTGCAAAGGCATTGAAGGTCTCATCATCTTCAGTAAATGACATCATCAAAAGATTCAGAGTAACTGGAAAAATCTCTGCCTGTAAGGGACTAGGCCGAGACCTTTACTGGATGCCCTTTATCTTGGGACCCTCAGATGCCACTGCATCACTCACCGGCATGATTCTTGGGATTCTGCAATAATAGAGAAAGAAAAAACATCACTGATTATACCTAGAACTGCCACAAGGTCATTTTGACCTCCATTAGTCCCAGTGCAAAAGAATGTAAATGGACTATATAGGGGCTGACTATGGAGCTAGTCAGATTGGCAGCTCAAAGCACTTGACAGTAGCCTAATACCTCACGTATGCCCATTTATGCAACACATTCATACACTGACGGCTACGCAAGGCAGTCAACTGCATCTTGGTTGACTGCATTTTGTTACTTTTTGAATGGTGTGCAGGCGCATATATAAGCCAGTTGCTGTCATGACGTCAGAATCAATTTGTTCTCCCATTTTGCAGGTAGAAATTGTGATTGTCACAGAGCTGTTCTTCTATTCATTTAGTTTATTTAGTAAGCTGGTTAGGATACCAGAAAAAGAAATGGATCAGAGGAAATGGATGAATGTAAGTCAGGCTTTGGCAAAGCTTCAGGACATGAGTTCTTGTGAGTCAGATGGAGAAGAAATATCAGGGCTCAGTGATGCTTCTAGGTCTAGTGAATCCGACTCCGATTTTGAAACTGAATGCGATCGTGAGCCACACGGTAAAGGTATCACAGCTGCTGGGCAAACTAAGCCTTTGATGCCAGGAAGGTCACCAAAACTGGATATTTATTCACGTCATAATGCTTAGGTTTCACAGCATAATTTCAAGTCCAAATACTTTGAAACATTTAAAATTAGCCACAATAGCCAACAAATTGAAGCTTTAAAGCTCTGACCTCTATACTATTTAATCAATGAAGAATCTTAGCAAAACACCATTTATTGTCCTCCGAATTCTGAAAGTACTTTGAAATGCTTTCACTGAGGCAACACCTCACAGCTTAAAAGTATTACAAAGAGTGGTGCATTTTTGTCAATAAAGAGGATGCAGTCATATTTCCACGTCATCCATGCCATGATGAAGGGAGACGAAGTAGCGCAGTGGAGAGCATGGGCTTGACTTGGGATGGAAAGATTCTGTTTTCAAGTCCTTGCCTTAGCCTGTGTAAAGTGTTCTCAGGCAAAACTCTTCACTTCCACACTGCCTCACTCTACCCAGGTGTACAAATGGGTCCCAGCAAAATTGTCAGGGAAACTTGACTGAGAGCAGTGGGAGAACCCGAGTTGGACTAGTGTCCCATCGAGGGGGTTTAGCAATACTCCTATTTGCTTCATGTCACAGAAACCAGGGTTAAACACAGGCCTGATGGGCCTCCAGGCATGACCTCCACGCCTGGTTAGAAATAGTCTTTATTCCGTCTGAGCAGCTGCTCATTTTGAAAACAAGAAGGGCACTTGGTAGAGCTCATACCTCCGCCAAGCCCACATGTAAGTATTATTGGTTCTGGATCCAGGAGAGGATCATCCAGACCAACAACAGCAGTGATTAGTTCCTCTTTTAGGGCAGATTCTATTCAGTGCTGAAATTTTCTGAAAATCTGTTCTTTACATAAGGACATACCGAATTGTTCCGAATATAAGACGATTTTTATGAGACTACTCCCCTTTCTCAAGTCATATTTTGGAAAAAATAGGGTTTTGATGACAAAATCTTGTTTTAGTCTCTAAAGAATAATAATCATCGCAAAAATTTCTTTGAAAATACTGATAAAACAAACTGAAAGAAAAACCAATATAAAAGATTGCAGGCTGTTGTTTTGCGCCATCTATTGTTGTGAACATGTATTGAGTTTAGACTATAAAACGCGCACACAGGATGACTGTATTGTTAGAAGCCTAGTCCACGGAAAATACGACGACCCCATTTCTCCGCTGTGACGTGTCTTTAATGGAACGGCGGAGGCGTCAAAGATAAAACAGGGTCACTTGAGCAAAAGGAGAGGAAAGAGTAAACATGCCCGTTGGACGAGAGCTGAGATTCCGCAGAGAAGTCACTGTTATGTCAAAGACGCAGATTGCATCGTATGCCTGTTCCGTGGATATGTAAAAAGCGCCGTTGCCATAAACATATCTCCCCAGCGGGCCACAGTACGAAGTAGATTCCCAGTCCGTCGTGGAAACATATACTGGTGTACGTGCGATTAGGTAGTGATTGTTTTTAAATTTCATTTGATTTCATTTGACACACTCTTTTTACTTGAACAAAAGATTGACCGCGATTCCGTACCATGCTTTCTGTTAACGTTCTGACAAAATGTGGCAGCCCTCCATGCTCAGGGTCGGGCGTGTAAAGTCACCGAACAGGCCTTGTGGTGACGTGTCTTAAATGGAACACTGGAGGCGTCATAAATCAGACCGGGTCACTTGAGCAGAAGAAAACAAAGGAGTAAACAAGCCCGATGGATGAGAGGTTCGAATTCTCTTGGATTCTGCTGAGAAGTCGCTTTGACGTCAAAGAGCCAGAGTGCATCGAATGTTCATTTTGTTGCTATAACAACAGCACCGTTGCTATAAACAACTCTGCCCAGGGAGCCGACGGAAGAATGCTGATTCTCAGTCCGTGTCCAATGCTCATGGAAAGATGTCCAGGAGTACGTGCGATTTGGCAGTGATTTTATTTTTATGAAATTAGATTTTAATTGACTCACTCTTTGTTTAAACAAAAAAAAAATGACCGCGATTCAGTAGCATGCTTTCTGTTTACGTATTGACAAAATGTGCCTGCCCTCCACTTAGCCGTCGGGCTTGTCTTGTGACCAAACAGGCTCTGCTGTGACGTGACTTAAATGGATCAGCGGAGGTTTCAAATTCTCCGGCAGCTACAGGTCTCAAAAAAGTTGGGACACTTGTAAAAAGGGGCTTTAAAAGCATTGAATTTCTAAGAGAATCAGCTGAAAGAACATTTAGATAGAAATTAAGTTAACTGTCATCTGCTGCGCAACATGATTACTTATAAAAGGGTTGTCATTGAGAGGCTGAGTTTCTCAGAAGTAAAGATGGCCAGAAGCTCTCCCACCTGTGAAGGCTTGCATAAAAAAAATGTTTAATACTTTAAAAACACTGCTCCTCGACGTTAAATTGCAAAGGCATTGAAGGTCTCATCATCTTCAGTACATGACATCATCAAAAGATTCAGAGTAACTGGAAAAATCTCTGCCTGTAAGGGACTAGGCCGAGACCTTTACTGGATGCCCTTTATCTTGGGACCCTCAGATGCCACTGCATCACTCACCGGCATGATTCTTGGGATTCTGCAATAATAGAGAAAGAAAAAACATCACTGATTATACCTAGAACTGCCACAAGGTCATTTTGACCTCCATTAGTCCCAGTGCAAAAGAATGTAAATGCACTATATGAGGGCTGACTATGGAGCTAGTCAGATTGGCAGCTCAAAGCACTTGACAGTAGCCTAATACCTCACGTATGCCCATTTATGCAACACATTCATACACTGACGGCTACGCAAGGCAGTCAACTGCATCTTGGTTGACTGCATTTTGTTACTTTTTGAATGGTGTGCAGGCGCATATATAAGCCAGTTGCTGTCATGACGTCAGAATCAATTTGTTCTTCCATTTTGCAGGTAGAAATTGTGATTGTCATAGAGCTGTTCTTCTATTCATTTAGTTTATTTAGTAAGCTGGTTAGGATACCAGAAAAAGAAATGGATCAGAGGAAATGGATGAATGTAAGTCAGGCTATAGCAAAGCTTCAGGACATGAGTTCTTGTGAGTCAGATGGAGAAGAAATATCAGGGCTCAGTGATGCTTCTAGGTCAAGTGAATCCGACTCCGATTTTGAAACTGAATGTGATCGTGAGCCACACGGTAAAGGTATCACAGCTGCTGGGCAAACTAAGCCTTTGATGCCAGGAAGGTCACCAAAACTGGATATTTATTCACGTCATAATGCTTAGGTTTCACAGCATAATTTCAAGTCCAAATACTTTGAAACATTTAAAATTAGCCACAATAGCCAACAAATTGAAGCTTTAAAGCTCTGACCTCTATACTATTTAATCAATGAAGAATCTTAGCAAAACACCATTTATTGTCCTCCGAATTCTGAAAGTACTTTGAAATGCTTTCACTGAGGCAACACCTCACAGCTTAAAAGTATTACAAAGAGTGGTGCATTTTTGTCAATAAAGAGGATGCAGTCATATTTCCACGTCATCCATGCCATGATGAAGGGAGACGCAGTAGCGCAGTGGAGAGCATGGGCTTGACTTGGGATGGAAAGATTCTGTGTTCAAGTCCTTGCCTTAGCCTGTGCAAAGTGTTCTCAGGCAAAACTCTTCACTTCCACACTGCCTCACTCTACCCAGGTGTACAAATGGGTCCCAGCAAAATTGTCAGGGAAACTTGACTGAGAGCAGTGGGAGAACCCGAGTTGGACTAGTGTCCCATCGAGGGGGTTTAGCAATACTCCTATTTGCTTCATGTCACAGAAACCAGGGTTAAACACAGGCCTGATGGGCCTCCAGGCATGACCTCCACGCCTGGTTAGAAATAGTCTTTATTCCGTCTGAGCAGCTGCTCATTTTGAAAACAAGAAGGGCACTTGGTAGAGCTCATACCTCCGCCAAGCCCACATGTAAGTATTATTGGTTCTGGATCCAGGAGAGGATCATCCAGACCAACAACAGCAGTGATGAGTTCCTCTTTTAGGGCAGATTCTATTCAGTGCTGAAATTTTCTGAAAATCTGTTCATTACATAAGGACATACCGAATTGTTCCGAATATAAGACGATTCTGGATATGAGACTACTCCCCTTTCTCAAGTCATATTTTGGAAAAAATAGGGTTTTGATGACAAAATCTTGTTTTAGTCTCTAAAGAATAATAATCATCGCAAAAATTTCTTTGAAAATACTGATAAAACAAACTGAAAGAAAAACCAATATAAAAGATTGCAGGCTGTTGTTTTGCGCCATCTATTGTTGTGAACATGTATTGAGTTTAGACTATAAAACGCGCACGCAGGATGACTGTTATTGTTAGAAGCCTAGTCCACGGAAAATACGACGACCCCATTTCTCCGCTGTGACGTGTCTTTAATGGAACGGCGGAGGCGTCAAAGATAAAACAGGGTCACTTGAGCAAAAGGAGAGGAAAGAGTAAACATGCCCGTTGGACGAGAGATGCTAATTTACTGAGATTCCGCAGAGAAGTCACTGTTATGTCAAAGACGCAGACTGCATCGTATGCCTGTTCCGTGGATATGTAAAAAGCGCCGTTGCCATAAACATATCTCCCCAGCGGGCCACAGTACGAAGTAGATTCCCAGTCCGTCGTGGAAACATATACTGGTGTACGTGCGATTAGGTAGTGATTGTTTTTAAATTTCATTTGATTTCATTTGACACACTCTTTTTACTTGAACAAAAGATTGACCGCGATTCCGTACCATGCTTTCTGTTAACGTTCTGACAAAATGTGGCAGCCCTCCATGCTTAGGGTCGGGCGTGTAAAGTCACCGAACAGGCCTTGTGGTGACGTGTCTTAAATGGAACACTGGAGGCGTCATAAATCAGACCGGGTCACTTGAGCAGAAGAAAACAAAGGAGTAAACAAGCCCGATGGATGAGAGGTTCGAATTCTCTTGGATTCTGCTGAGAAGTCGCTTTGACGTCAAGGAGCCAGAGTGCATCGAATGTTCATTTTGTTGCTATAACAACAGCACCGTTGCTATAAACAACTCTGCCCAGGGAGCCGACGGAAGAATGCTGATTCTCAGTCCGTGTCCAATGCTCATGGAGAGATGTCCAGGAGTACGTGCGATTTGGCAGTGATTTTATTTTTATGAAATTAGATTTTAATTGACTCACTCTTTGTTTAAACAAAAAAAAAAAAAAAAATGACCGCGATTCAGTAGCATGCTTTCTGTTTACGTATTGACAAAATGTGCCTGCCCTCCACTAAGCCGTCGGGCTTGTCTTGTGACCAAACAGGCTCTGCTGTGACGTGACTTAAATGGATCAGCGGAGGTTTCAAATTCTCCGGCAGCTACAGGTCTCAAAAAAGTTGGGACACTTGTAAAAAGGGGCTTTAAAAGCATTGAATTTCTAAGAGAATCAGCTGAAAGAACATTTAGCTAGTAATTAAGTTAACTGTCATCTGCTGCGCAACATGATTACTTATAAAAGGGTTGTCATTGAGAGGCTGAGTTTCTCAGAAGTAAAGATGGCCAGAAGCTCTCCCACCTGTGAAGGCTTGCAGAAAAAAAAATGTTGAATACTTTAAAAACACTGCTCCTCGACGTTAAATTGCAAAGGCATTGAAGGTCTCATCATCTTCAGTACATGACATCATCAAAAGATTCAGAGTAACTGGAAAAATCTCTGCCTGTAAGGGACTAGGCCGAGACCTTTACTGGATGCCCTTTATCTTCGGACCCTCAGATGCCACTGCATCACTCACCGGCATGATTCTTGGGATTCTGCAATAATAGAGAAAGAAAAAACATCACTGATTATACCTAGAACTGCCACAAGGTCATTTTGACCTCCATTAGTCCCAGTGCAAAAGAATGTAAATGGACTATATAGGGGCTGACTATGGAGCTAGTCAGATTGGCAGCTCAAAGCACTTGACAGTAGCCTAATACCTCACGTATGCCCATTTATGCAACATATTCATACACTGACGGCTACGCAAGGCAGTCAACTGCATCTTGGTTGACTGCATTTTGTTACTTTTTGAATGGTGTGCAGGCGCATATATAAGCGAGTTGCTGTCATGACATCAGAATCAATTTGTTCTCCCATTTTGCAGGTAGAAATTGTGATTGTCACAGAGCTGTTCTTCTATTCATTTAGTTTATTTAGTAAGCTGGTTAGGATACCAGAAAAAGAAATGGATCAGAGGAAATGGATGAATGTAAGTCAGGCTTTGGCAAAGCTTCAGGACATGAGTTCTTGTGAGTCAGATGGAGAAGAAATATCAGGGCTCAGTGATGCTTCTAGGTCTAGTGAATCCGACTCCGATTTTGAAACTGAATGCGATCGTGAGCCACACGGTAAAGGTATCACAGCTGCTGGGCAAACTAAGCCTTTGATGCCAGGAAGGTCACCAAAACTGGATATTTATTCACGTCATAATGCTTAGGTTTCACAGCATAATTTCAAGTCCAAATACTTTGAAACATTTAAAATTAGCCACAATAGCCAACAAATTGAAGCTTTAAAGCTCTGAACTCTATACTATTTAATCAATGAAGAATCTTAGCAAAACACCATTTATTGTCCTCCGAATTCTGAATATACTTTGAAATGCTTTCACTGAGACAACACCTCACAGCTTAAAAGTATTACAAAGAGTGGTGCATTTTTGTCAATAAAGAGGATGCAGTCATATTTCCACGTCATCCATGCCATGATGAAGGGAGACGCAGTAGCGCAGTGGAGAGCATGGGCTTGACTTGGGATGGAGAGATTCTGTGTTCAAGTCCTTGCCTTAGCCTGTGCAAAGTGTTCTCAGGCAAAACTCTTCACTTCCACACTGCCTCACTCTACCCAGGTGTACAAGTGGGTCCCAGCAAAATTGTCAGGGAAACTTGACTGAGAGCAGTGGGAGAACCCGAGTTGGACTAGTGTCCCATCGAGGGGGTTTAGCAATACTCCTATTTGCTTCATGTCACAGAAACCAGGGTTAAACACAGGCCTGATGGGCCTCCAGGCATGGCCTTCACGCCTGGTTAGAAATAGTCTTTATTCCGTCTGAGCAGCTGCTCATTTTGAAAACAAGAAGGGCACTTGGTAGAGCTCATACCTCCGCCAAGCCCACATGTAAGTATTATTGGTTCTGGATCCAGGAGAGTATCATCCAGACCAACAACAGCAGTGATTAGTTCCTCTTTTAGGGCAGATTCTATTCAGTGCTGAAATTTTCTGAAAATCTGTTCATTACATAAGGACATACCGAATTGTTCCGAATATAAGACGATTCTGGATATGAGACTACTCCCCTTTCTCAAGTCATATTTTGGAAAAAATAGGGTTTTGATGACAAAATCTTCTTTTAGTCTCTAAAGGATAATAATCATCGCAAAAATTTCTTTGAAAATACTGATAAAACAAACTGAAAGAAAAACCAATATAAAAGATTGCAGGCTGTTGTTTTGCGCCATCTATTGTTGTGAACATGTATTGAGTTTAGACTATAAAACGCGCACGCAGGATGACTGTTATTGTTAGAAGCCTAGTCCACGGAAAATACGACGACCCCATTTCTCCGCTGTGACGTGTCTTTAATGGAACGGCGGAGGCGTCAAAGATAAAACAGAGTCACTTGAGCAAAAGGAGAGGAAAGAGTAAACATGCCCGTTGGACGAGAGATGCTAATTTACTGAGATTCCGCAGAGAAGTCACTGTTATGTCAAAGACGCAGATTGCATCGTATGCCTGTTCCGTGGATATGTAAAAAGCGCCGTTGCCATAAACATATCTCCCCAGCGGGCCACAGTACGAAGTAGATTCCCAGTCCGTCGTGGAAACATATACTGGTGTACGTGCGATTAGGTAGTGATTGTTTTTAAATTTCATTTGATTTCATTTGACACACTCTTTTTACTTGAACAAAAGATTGACCGCGATTCCGTACCATGCTTTCTGTTAACGTTCTGACAAAATGTGGCAGCCCTCCATGCTTAGGGTCGGGCTTGTAAAGTCACCGAACAGGCCTTGTGGTGACGTGTCTTAAATGGAACACTGGAGGCGTCATAAATCAGACCGGGTCACTTGAGCAGAAGAAAACAAAGGAGTAAACAAGCCCGATGGATGAGAGGTTCGAATTCTCTTGGATTCTGCTGAGAAGTCGCTTTGACGTCAAAGAGCCAGAGTGCATCGAATGTTCATTTTGTTGCTATAACAACAGCACCGTTGCTATTAACAACTCTGCCCAGGGAGCCGACGGAAGAATGCTGATTCTCAGTCCGTGTCCAATGCTCATGGAAAGATGTCCAGGAGTACGTGCGATTTGGCAGTGATTTTATTTTTATGAAATTAGATTTTAATTGACTCACTCTTTGTTTAAACAGAAAAAAAAAATGACCGCGATTCAGTAGCATGCTTTCTGTTTACGTATTGACAAAATGTGCCTGCCCTCCACTTAGCCGTCGGGCTTGTCTTGTGACCAAACAGGCTCTGCTGTGACGTGACTTAAATGGATCAGCGGAGGTTTCAAATTCTCCGGCAGCTACAGGTCTCAAAAAAGTTGGGACACTTGTAAAAAGGGGCTTTAAAAGCATTGAATTTCTAAGTGAATCAGCTGAAAGAACATTTAGCAAGTAATTAAGTTAACTGTCATCTGCTGCGCAACATGATTACTTATAAAAGGGTTGTCATTGAGAGGCTGAGTTTCTCAGAAGTAAAGATGGCCAGAAGCTCTCCCACCTGTGAAGGCTTGCATAAAAAAAATGTTGAATACTTTAAAACACTGCTCCTCGACGTTAAATTGCAAAGGCATTGAAGGTCTCATCATCTTCAGAACATGACATCATCAAAAGATTCAGAGTAACTGGAAAAATCTCTGCCTGTAAGGGACTAGGCCGAGACCTTTACTGGATGCCCTTTATCTTCGGACCCTCAGATGCCACTGCATCACTCACCGGCATGATTCTTGGGATTCTGCAATAATAGAGAAAGAAAAAACATCACTGATTATACCTAGAACTGCCACAAGGTCATTTTGACCTCCATTAGTCCCAGTGCAAAAGAATGTAAATGGACTATATAGGGGCTGACTATGGAGCTAGTCAGATTGGCAGCTCAAAGCACTTGACAGTAGCCTAATACCTCACGTATGCCCATTTATGCAACATATTCATACACTGACGGCTACGCAAGGCAGTCAACTGCATCTTGGTTGACTGCATTTTGTTACTTTTTGAATGGTGTGCAGGCGCATATATAAGCCAGTTGCTGTCATGACGTCAGAATCAATTTGTTCTCCCATTTTGCAGGTAGAAATTGTGATTGTCACAGAGCTGTTCTTCTATTCATTTAGTTTATTTAGTAAGCTGGTTAGGATACCAGAAAAAGAAATGGATCAGAGGAAATGGATGAATGTAAGTCAGGCTTTGGCAAAGCTTCAGGACATGAGTTCTTGTGAGTCAGATGGAGAAGAAATATCAGGGCTCAGTGATGCTTCTAGGTCTAGTGAATCCGACTCCGATTTTGAAACTGAATGCGATCGTGAGCCACACGGTAAAGGTATCACAGCTGCTGGGCAAACTAAGCCTTTGATGCCAGGAAGGTCACCAAAACTGGATATTTATTCACGTCATAATGCTTAGGTTTCACAGCATAATTTCAAGTCCAAATACTTTGAAACATTTAAAATTAGCCACAATAGCCAACAAATTGAAGCTTTAAAGCTCTGACCTCTATACTATTTAATCAATGAAGAATCTTAGCAAAACACCATTTATTGTCCTCCGAATTCTGAATATACTTTGAAATGCTTTCACTGAGACAACACCTCACAGCTTAAAAGTATTACAAAGAGTGGTGCATTTTTGTCAATAAAGAGGATGCAGTCATATTTCCACGTCATCCATGCCATGATGAAGGGAGACGCAGTAGCGCAGTGGAGAGCATGGGCTTGACTTGGGATGGAGAGATTCTGTGTTCAAGTCCTTGCCTTAGCCTGTGCAAAGTGTTCTCAGGCAAAACTCTTCACTTCCACACTGCCTCACTCTACCCAGGTGTACAAGTGGGTCCCAGCAAAATTGTCAGGGAAACTTGACTGAGAGCAGTGGGAGAACCCGAGTTGGACTAGTGTCCCATCGAGGGGGTTTAGCAATACTCCTATTTGCTTCATGTCACAGAAACCAGGGTTAAACACAGGCCTGATGGGCCTCCAGGCATGGCCTCCACGCCTGGTTAGAAATAGTCTTTATTCCGTCTGAGCAGCTGCTCATTTTGAAAACAAGAAGGGCACTTGGTAGAGCTCATACCTCCGCCAAGCCCACATGTAAGTATTATTGGTTCTGGATCCAGGAGAGTATCATCCAGACCAACAACAGCAGTGATTAGTTCCTCTTTTAGGGCAGATTCTATTCAGTGCTGAAATTTTCTGAAAATCTGTTCATTACATAAGGACATACCGAATTGTTCTGAATATAAGACGATTCTGGATATGAGACTACTCCCCTTTCTCAAGTCATATTTTGGAAAAAATAGGGTTTTGATGACAAAATCTTCTTTTAGTCTCTAAAGAATAATAATCATCGCAAAAATTTCTTTGAAAATACTGATAAAACAAACTGAAAGAAAAACCAATATAAAAGATTGCAGGCTGTTGTTTTGCGCCATCTATTGTTGTGAACATGTATTGAGTTTAGACTATAAAACGCGCACACAGGATGACTGTTATTAATAGAAGCCTAGTCCACGGAAAATACGACGACCCCATTTCTCCGCTGTGACGTGTCTTTAATGGAACGGCGGAGGCGTCTAAGATAAAACAGGGTCACTTGAGCAAAAGGAGAGGAAAGAGTAAACATGCCCGTTGGACGACAGATGCTAATTTACTGAGATTCCGCAGAGAAGTCACTGTTATGTCAAAGACGCAGATTGCATCGTATGCCTGTTCCGTGGATATGTAAAAAGCGCCGTTGCCATAAACATATCTCCCCAGCGGGCCACAGTACGAAGTAGATTCCCAGTCCGTCGTGGAAACATATACTGGTGTACGTGCGATTAGGTAGTGATTGTTTTTAAATTTCATTTGATTTCATTTGACACACTCTTTTTACTTGAACAAAAGATTGACCGCGATTCCGTACCATGCTTTCTGTTAACGTTCTGACAAAATGTGGCAGCCCTCCATGCTTAGGGTCGGGCGTGTAAAGTCACCGAACAGGCCTTGTGGTGACGTGTCTTAAATGGAACACTGGAGGCGTCATAAATCAGACCGGGTCACTTGAGCAGAAGAAAACAAAGGAGTAAACAAGCCCGATGGATGAGAGGTTCGAATTCTCTTGGATTCTGCTGAGAAGTCGCTTTGACGTCAAAGAGCCAGAGTGCATCGAATGTTCATTTTGTTGCTATAACAACAGCACCGTTGCTATAAACAACTCTGCCCAGGGAGCCGACGGAAGAATGCTGATTCTCAGTCCGTGTCCAATGCTCATGGAAAGATGTCCAGGAGTACGTGCGATTTGGCAGTGATTTTATTTTTATGAAATTAGATTTTAATTGACTCACTCTTTGTTTAAACAAAAAAAAAAAAAAAATGACCGCGATTCAGTAGCATGCTTTCTGTTTACGTATTGACAAAATGTGCCTGCCCTCCACTTAGCCGTCGGGCTTGTCTTGTGACCAAACAGGCTCTGCTATGACGTGACTTAAATGGATCAGCGGAGGTTTCAAATTCTCCGGCAGCTACAGGTCTCAAAAAAGTTGGGACACTTGTAAAAAGGGGCTTTAAAAGCATTGAATTTCTAAGAGAATCAGCTGAAAGAACATTTAGCGAGTAATTAAGTTAACTGTCATCTGCTGCGCAACATGATTACTTATAAAAGGGTTGTCATTGAGAGGCTGAGTTTCTCAGAAGTAAAGATGGCCAGAAGCTCTCCCACCTGTGAAGGCTTGCATAAAAAAAATGTTGAATACTTTAAAAACACTGCTCCTCGACATTAAATTGCAAAGGCATTGAAGGTCTCATCATCTTCAGTACATGACATCATCAAAAGATTCAGAGTAACTGGAAAAATCTCTGCCTGTAAGGGACTAGGCCGAGACCTTTACTGGATGCCCTTTATCTTCGGACCCTCAGATGCCACTGCATCACTCACCGGCATGATTCTTGGGATTCTGCAATAATAGAGAAAGAAAAAACATCACTGATTATACCTAGAACTGCCACAAGGTCATTTTGACCTCCATTAGTCCCAGTGCAAAAGAATGTAAATGGACTATATAGGGGCTGACTATGGAGCTAGTCAGATTGGCAGCTCAAAGCACTTGACAGTAGCCTAATACCTCACGTATGCCCATTTATGCAACACATTCATACACTGACGGCTACGCAAGGCAGTCAACTGCATCTTGGTTGACTGCATTTTGTTACTTTTTGAATGGTGTGCAGGCGCATATATAAGCCAGTTGCTGTCATGACGTCAGAATCAATTTGTTCTCCCATTTTGCAGGTAGAAATTGTGATTGTCACAGAGCTGTTCTTCTATTCATTTAGTTTATTTAGTAAGCTGGTTAGGATACCAGAAAAAGAAATGGATCAGAGGAAATGGATGAATGTAAGTCAGGCTTTGGCAAAGCTTCAGGACATGAGTTCTTGTGAGTCAGATGGAGAAGAAATATCAGGGCTCAGTGATGCTTCTAGGTCTAGTGAATCCGACTCCGATTTTGAAACTGAATGCGATCGTGAGCCACACGGTAAAGGTATCACAGCTGCTGGGCAAACTAAGCCTTTGATGCCAGGAAGGTCACCAAAACTGGATATTTATTCACGTCATAATGCTTAGGTTTCACAGCATAATTTCAAGTCCAAATACTTTGAAACATTTAAAATTAGCCACAATAGCCAACGAATTGAAGCTTTAAAGCTCTGACCTCTATACTATTTAATCAATGAAGAATCTTAGCAAAACACCATTTATTGTCCTCCGAATTCTGAAAGTACTTTGAAATGCTTTCACTGAGGCAACACCTCACAGCTTAAAAGTATTACAAAGAGTGGTGCATTTTTGTCAATAAAGAGGATGCAGTCATATTTCCACGTCATCCATGCCATGATGAAGGGAGACGCAGTCGCGCAGTGGAGAGCATGGGCTTGACTTGGGATGGAAAGATTCTGTGTTCAAGTCCTTGCCTTAGCCTGTGCAAAGTGTTCTCAGGCAAAACTCTTCACTTCCACACTGCCTCACTCTACCCAGGTGTACAAGTGGGTCCCAGCAAAATTGTCAGGGAAACTTGACTGAGAGCAGTGGGAGAACCCGAGTTGGACTAGTGTCCCATCGAGGGGGTTTAGCAATACTCCTATTTGCTTCATGTCACAGAAACCAGGGTTAAACACAGGCCTGATGGGCCTCCAGGCATGACCTCCACGCCTGGTTAGAAATAGTCTTTATTCCGTCTGAGCAGCTGCTCATTTTGAAAACAAGAAGGGCACTTGGTAGAGCTCATACCTCCGCCATGCCCACATGTAAGTATTATTGGTTCTGGATCCAGGAGAGTATCATCCAGACCAACAACAGCAGTGATTAGTTCCTCTTTTAGGGCAGATTCTATTCAGTGCTGAAATTTTCTGAAAATCTGTTCATTACATAAGGACATACCGAATTGTTCCGAATATAAGACGATTCTGGATATGAGACTACTCCCCTTTCTCAAGTCATATTTTGAAAAAAATAGGGTTTTGATGACAAAATCTTGTTTTAGTCTCTAAAGAATAATAATCATCGCAAAAATTTCTTTGAAAATACTGATAAAACAAACTGAAAGAAAAACCAATATAAAAGATTGCAGGCTGTTGTTTTGCGCCATCTATTGTTGTGAACATGTATTGAGTTTAGACTATAAAACGCGCACACAGGATGACTGTTATTAATAGAAGCCTAGTCCACGGAAAATACGACGACCCCATTTCTCCGCTGTGACGTGTCTTTAATGGAACGGCGGAGGCGTCTAAGATAAAACAGGGTCACTTGAGCAAAAGGAGAGGAAAGAGTAAACATGCCCGTTGGACGACAGATGCTAATTTACTGAGATTCCGCAGAGAAGTCACTGTTATGTCAAAGACGCAGATTGCATCGTATGCCTGTTCCGTGGATATGTAAAAAGCGCCGTTGCCATAAACATATCTCCCCAGCGGGCCACAGTACGAAGTAGATTCCCAGTCCGTCGTGGAAACATATACTGGTGTACGTGCGATTAGGTAGTGATTGTTTTTAAATTTCATTTGATTTCATTTGACACACTCTTTTTACTTGAACAAAAGATTGACCGCGATTCCGTACCATGCTTTCTGTTAACGTTCTGACAAAATGTGGCAGCCCTCCATGCTTAGGGTCGGGCGTGTAAAGTCACCGAACAGGCCTTGTGGTGACGTGTCTTAAATGGAACACTGGAGGCGTCATAAATCAGACCGGGTCACTTGAGCAGAAGAAAACAAAGGAGTAAACAAGCCCGATGGATGAGAGGTTCGAATTCTCTTGGATTCTGCTGAGAAGTCGCTTTGACGTCAAAGAGCCAGAGTGCATCGAATGTTCATTTTGTTGCTATAACAACAGCACCGTTGCTATAAACAACTCTGCCCAGGGAGCCGACGGAAGAATGCTGATTCTCAGTCCGTGTCCAATGCTCATGGAAAGATGTCCAGGAGTACGTGCGATTTGGCAGTGATTTTATTTTTATGAAATTAGATTTTAATTGACTCACTCTTTGTTTAAACAAAAAAAAAAAAAATGACCGCGATTCAGTAGCATGCTTTCTGTTTACGTATTGACAAAATGTGCCTGCCCTCCACTTAGCCGTCGGGCTTGTCTTGTGACCAAACAGGCTCTGCTGTGACGTGACTTAAATGGATCAGCGGAGGTTTCAAATTCTCCGGCAGCTACAGGTCTCAAAAAAGTTGGGACACTTGTAAAAAGGGGCTTTAAAAGCATTGAATTTCTAAGAGAATCAGCTGAAAGAACATTTAGCTAGTAATTAAGTTAACTGTCATCTGCTGCGCAACATGATTACTTATAAAAGGGTTGTCATTGAGAGGCTGAGTTTCTCAGAAGTAAAGATGGCCAGAAGCTCTCCCACCTGTGAAGGCTTGCATAAAAAAAATGTTGAATACTTTAAAAACACTGCTCCTCGACATTAAATTGCAAAGGCATTGAAGGTCTCATCATCTTCAGTACATGACATCATCAAAAGATTCAGAGTAACTGGAAAAATCTCTGCCTGTAAGGGACTAGGCCGAGACCTTTACTGGATGCCCTTTATCTTCGGACCCTCAGATGCCACTGCATCACTCACCGGCATGATTCTTGGGATTCTGCAATAATAGAGAAAGAAAAAACATCACTGATTATACCTAGAACTGCCACAAGGTCATTTTGACCTCCATTAGTCCCAGTGCAAAAGAATGTAAATGGACTATATAGGGGCTGACTATGGAGCTAGTCAGATTGGCAGCTCAAAGCACTTGACAGTAGCCTAATACCTCACGTATGCCCATTTATGCAACACATTCATACACTGACGGCTACGCAAGGCAGTCAACTGCATCTTGGTTGACTGCATTTTGTTACTTTTTGAATGGTGTGCAGGCGCATATATAAGCCAGTTGCTGTCATGACGTCAGAATCAATTTGTTCTCCCATTTTGCAGGTAGAAATTGTGATTGTCACAGAGCTGTTCTTCTATTCATTTAGTTTATTTAGTAAGCTGGTTAGGATACCAGAAAAAGAAATGGATCAGAGGAAATGGATGAATGTAAGTCAGGCTTTGGCAAAGCTTCAGGACATGAGTTCTTGTGAGTCAGATGGAGAAGAAATATCAGGGCTCAGTGATGCTTCTAGGTCTAGTGAATCCGACTCCGATTTTGAAACTGAATGCGATCGTGAGCCACACGGTAAAGGTATCACAGCTGCTGGGCAAACTAAGCCTTTGATGCCAGGAAGGTCACCAAAACTGGATATTTATTCACGTCATAATGCTTAGGTTTCACAGCATAATTTCAAGTCCAAATACTTTGAAACATTTAAAATTAGCCACAATAGCCAACGAATTGAAGCTTTAAAGCTCTGACCTCTATACTATTTAATCAATGAAGAATCTTAGCAAAACACCATTTATTGTCCTCCGAATTCTGAAAGTACTTTGAAATGCTTTCACTGAGGCAACACCTCACAGCTTAAAAGTATTACAAAGAGTGGTGCATTTTTGTCAATAAAGAGGATGCAGTCATATTTCCACGTCATCCATGCCATGATGAAGGGAGACGCAGTCGCGCAGTGGAGAGCATGGGCTTGACTTGGGATGGAAAGATTCTGTGTTCAAGTCCTTGCCTTAGCCTGTGCAAAGTGTTCTCAGGCAAAACTCTTCACTTCCACACTGCCACACTCTACCCAGGTGTACAAGTGGGTCCCAGCAAAATTGTCAGGGAAACTTGACTGAGAGCAGTGGGAGAACCCGAGTTGGACTAGTGTCCCATCGAGGGGGTTTAGCAATACTCCTATTTGCTTCATGTCACAGAAACCAGGGTTAAACACAGGCCTGATGGGCCTCCAGGCATGACCTCCACGCCTGGTTAGAAATAGTCTTTATTCCGTCTGAGCAGCTGCTCATTTTGAAAACAAGAAGGGCACTTGGTAGAGCTCATACCTCCGCCATGCCCACATGTAAGTATTATTGGTTCTGGATCCAGGAGAGTATCATCCAGACCAACAACAGCAGTGATTAGTTCCTCTTTTAGGGCAGATTCTATTCAGTGCTGAAATTTTCTGAAAATCTGTTCATTACATAAGGACATACCGAATTGTTCCGAATATAAGACGATTCTGGATATGAGACTACTCCCCTTTCTCAAGTCATATTTTGAAAAAAATAGGGTTTTGATGACAAAATCTTGTTTTAGTCTCTAAAGAATAATAATCATCGCAAAAATTTCTTTGAAAATACTGATAAAACAAACTGAAAGGAAAACCAATATAAAAGATTGCAGGCTGTTGTTTTGCGCCATCTATTGTTGTGAACATGTATTGAGTTTAGACTATAAAACGCGCACACAGGATGACTGTTATTAATAGAAGCCTAGTCCACGGAAAATACGACGACCCCATTTCTCCGCTGTGACGTGTCTTTAATGGAACGGCGGAGGCGTCAAAGATAAAACAGGGTCACTTGAGCAAAAGGAGAGGAAATAGTAAACATGCCCGATGGACGAGAGATGCTAATTTACTGAGATTCCGCAGAGAAGTCACTGTTATGTCAAAGACGCAGATTGCATCGTATGCCTGTTCCGTGGATATATAAAAAGCACCGTTGCCATAAACATATCTCCCCAGCGGGCCACGGAACGAAGTAGACTCCCAGTCCGTTATGGAAACATATACTGGTGTACGTGCGATTAGGTAGTGATTGTTTTAAAATTTCATTTGATTTCATTTGACACACTCTTTTTACTTGAACAAAAGATTGACCGCGATTCCGTACCATGCTTTCTGTTAACGTTCTGACAAAATGTGCCAGCCCTCCATGCTTAGGGTTGGGCGTGTAAAGTCACCGAACAGGCCTTGTGGTGACGTGTCTCAAATGGAACACTCGAGGCGTCATAAATCAGACCGGGTCACTTGAGCAGAAGAAAACAAAGGAGTAAACAAGCCCGATGGATGAGAGGTTCGAATTCGCTTGGATTCTGCTGAGAAGTCGCTTTGACGTCAAAGAGCCAGAGTGCATCGAATGTTCATTTTGTTGCTATAACAACAGCACCGTTGCTATAAACAACTCTGCCCAGGGGGCCGACGGAAGAATGCTGATTCTCAGTCCGTGTCCAATGCTCATGGAAACATGTCCAGGTGTACGTGCGATTTGGCAGTGATTTTATTTTTATGAAATTAGATTTTAATTGACTCACTCTTTGTTTAAGCAAAAAAATGACCGCAATTCAGTTGCATGCTTTTTGTTTACGTATTGACAAAATGTGCCTGCCCTCCACTTAGCCGTCGGGCTTGTCTTGTGACCAAACAGGCTGTCTGCTGTGACGTGACTTAAATGGATCAGCGGAGGTTTCAAATTCTCCGGCAGCTACAGGTCTCAAAAAAGTTGGGACACTTGTAAAAAGGGGCTTTAAAAGCATTGAATTTCTAAGAGAATCAGCTGAAAGAACATTTAGCAAGTAATTAAGTTAACTGTCATCTGCTGCGCAACATGATTACTTATAAAAGGGTTGTCATTGAGAGGCTGAGTTTCTCAGAAGTAAAGATGGCCAGAAGCTCTCCCACCTGTGAAGGCTTGCATGAAAAAAAATGTTGAATACTTTAAAAACACTGCTCCTCGACGTTAAATTGCAAAAGCATTGAAGGTCTCATCATCTTCAGTACATGACATCATCAAAAGATTCAGAGTAACTGGAAAAATCTCTGCATGTAAGGGACTAGGCCGAAACCTTTACTGGATGCCCTTTATCTTCGGACCCTCAGATGCCACTGCATCACTCACCGGCATGATTCTTGGGATTCTGCAATAACAGAGAAAGAAAAAACATCACTGATTATACCTAGAACTGCCACAAGGTCATTTTGACCTCCATTAGTCCCAGTGCAAAAGAATGTAAATGGACTATATAGCGGCTGACTATGGAGCTAGTCAGATTGGCAGCTCAAAGCACTTGACCATAGCCTAAATCCCTCACGTATGCCCATTTATGCAACACATTCATTACACTGACGGCTACGCAAGGCAGTCAACTGCATCTTGGTTGACTGCATTTTGTTACTTTTTGAATGGTGTGCAGGCGCAATAATAAGCCAGTTGCTGTCATGACGTCAGAATCAATTTGTTCTCCCATTTTGCAGGTAGAAATTGTGATTGTCACAGAGCTGTTCTTCTATTCATTTAGTTTATTTAGTAAGCTGGTTAGGATACAAGAAAAAGAAATGGATCAGAGGAAATGGATGAATGTAAGTCAGGCTTTGGCAATGCTTCAGGACATGAGTTCTTGTGAGTCAGATGGAGAAGAAATATCAGGGCTCAGTGATGCGTCTAGGTCTAGTGAATCCGACTCCGATTTTGAAACTGAATGCGATCGTGAGCCACACGGTAAAGGTATCACAGCTGCTGGGCAAACTAAGCCTTTGATGCCAGGAAGGTCACCAAAACTGCATATTTATTCACGTCATAATGCTTAGGTTTCACAGGATAATTTCAAGTCCAAATACTTTGAAACATTTAAAATTAGCCACAATAGCAAAAAAATTGAAGTTTTAAAGCTCTGACCTCTATACTATTTAATCAATGAAGAATCTTAGCAAAACACCATTTATTGTCCTCCGAATTCTGAAAGTACTTTGAAATGCTTTCACTGAGGCAAGACCTCACAGCTTTAAAGTATTACAAAGAGTGGTGCATTTTTGTCAATAAAGAGGATTCAGTCATATTTCCACGTCATCCATGCCATGATGAGGGGAGACGCAGTAGCGCAGTGGAGAGCATGGGCTTGACTTGGGATGGAAAAATTCTGTGTTCAAGTCCTTGCCTTAGCCTGTGCAAAGTGTTCTCAGGCAAAACTCTTCACTTCCACACTGCCTCACTCTACCCAGGTGTACAAATGGGTCCCAGCAAAATTGTCAGGGAAACTTGACTGAGAGCAGTGGGAGAACCCGAGTTGGACTAGTGTCCCATCGAGGGGGTTTAGCAATACTCCTATTTGCTTCATGTCACAGAAACCAGGGTTAAACACAGGCCTGATGGGCCTCCAGGCATGACCTCCACGCCTGGTTAGAAATAGTCTTTATTCCGTCTGAGCAGCTGCTCATTTTGAAAACAAGAAGGGCACTTGGTAGAGCTCATACCTCCGCCAAGCCCACATGTAAGTATTATTGGTTCTGGATCCAGGAGAGGATCATCCAGACCAACAACAGCAGTGATTAGTTCCTCTTTTAGGGCAGATTCTATTCAGTGCTGAAATTTTCTGAAAATCTGTTCATTACATAAGGACATACCGAATTGTTCCGAATATAAGACGATTTTTATGAGACTACTCCCCTTTCTCAAGTCATATTTTGGAAAAAATAGGGTTTTGATGACAAAATCTTGTTTTAGTCTCTAAAGAATAATAATCATCGCAAAAATTTCTTTGAAAATACTGATAAAACAAACTGAAAGAAAAACCAATATAAAAGATTGCAGGCTGTTGTTTTGCGCCATCTATTGTTGTGAACATGTATTGAGTTTAGACTATAAAACGCGCACACAGGATGACTGTATTGTTAGAAGCCTAGTCCACGGAAAATACGACGACCCCATTTCTCCGCTGTGACGTGTCTTTAATGGAACGGCGGAGGCGTCAAAGATAAAACAGGGTCACTTGAGCAAAAGGAGAGGAAAGAGTAAACATGCCCGTTGGACGAGAGCTGAGATTCCGCAGAGAAGTCACTGTTATGTCAAAGACGCAGATTGCATCGTATGCCTGTTCCGTGGATATGTAAAAAGCGCCGTTGCCATAAACATATCTCCCCAGCGGGCCACAGTACGAAGTAGATTCCCAGTCCGTCGTGGAAACATATACTGGTGTACGTGCGATTAGGTAGTGATTGTTTTTAAATTTCATTTGATTTCATTTGACACACTCTTTTTACTTGAACAAAAGATTGACCGCGATTCCGTACCATGCTTTCTGTTAACGTTCTGACAAAATGTGGCAGCCCTCCATGCTCAGGGTCGGGCGTGTAAAGTCACCGAACAGGCCTTGTGGTGACGTGTCTTAAATGGAACACTGGAGGCGTCATAAATCAGACCGGGTCACTTGAGCAGAAGAAAACAAAGGAGTAAACAAGCCCGATGGATGAGAGGTTCGAATTCTCTTGGATTCTGCTGAGAAGTCGCTTTGACGTCAAAGAGCCAGAGTGCATCGAATGTTCATTTTGTTGCTATAACAACAGCACCGTTGCTATAAACAACTCTGCCCAGGGAGCCGACGGAAGAATGCTGATTCTCAGTCCGTGTCCAATGCTCATGGAAAGATGTCCAGGAGTACGTGCGATTTGGCAGTGATTTTATTTTTATGAAATTAGATTTTAATTGACTCACTCTTTGTTTAAACAAAAAAAAATGACCGCGATTCAGTAGCATGCTTTCTGTTTACGTATTGACAAAATGTGCCTGCCCTCCACTTAGCCGTCGGGCTTGTCTTGTGACCAAACAGGCTCTGCTGTGACGTGACTTAAATGGATCAGCGGAGGTTTCAAATTCTCCGGCAGCTACAGGTCTCAAAAAAGTTGGGACACTTGTAAAAAGGGGCTTTAAAAGCATTGAATTTCTAAGAGAATCAGCTGAAAGAACATTTAGATAGAAATTAAGTTAACTGTCATCTGCTGCGCAACATGATTACTTATAAAAGGGTTGTCATTGAGAGGCTGAGTTTCTCAGAAGTAAAGATGGCCAGAAGCTCTCCCACCTGTGAAGGCTTGCATAAAAAAAATGTTTAATACTTTAAAAACACTGCTCCTCGACGTTAAATTGCAAAGGCATTGAAGGTCTCATCATCTTCAGTACATGACATCATCAAAAGATTCAGAGTAACTGGAAAAATCTCTGCCTGTAAGGGACTAGGCCGAGACCTTTACTGGATGCCCTTTATCTTGGGACCCTCAGATGCCACTGCATCACTCACCGGCATGATTCTTGGGATTCTGCAATAATAGAGAAAGAAAAAACATCACTGATTATACCTAGAACTGCCACAAGGTCATTTTGACCTCCATTAGTCCCAGTGCAAAAGAATGTAAATGCACTATATGAGGGCTGACTATGGAGCTAGTCAGATTGGCAGCTCAAAGCACTTGACAGTAGCCTAATACCTCACGTATGCCCATTTATGCAACACATTCATACACTGACGGCTACGCAAGGCAGTCAACTGCATCTTGGTTGACTGCATTTTGTTACTTTTTGAATGGTGTGCAGGCGCATATATAAGCCAGTTGCTGTCATGACGTCAGAATCAATTTGTTCTTCCATTTTGCAGGTAGAAATTGTGATTGTCATAGAGCTGTTCTTCTATTCATTTAGTTTATTTAGTAAGCTGGTTAGGATACCAGAAAAAGAAATGGATCAGAGGAAATGGATGAATGTAAGTCAGGCTATAGCAAAGCTTCAGGACATGAGTTCTTGTGAGTCAGATGGAGAAGAAATATCAGGGCTCAGTGATGCTTCTAGGTCAAGTGAATCCGACTCCGATTTTGAAACTGAATGTGATCGTGAGCCACACGGTAAAGGTATCACAGCTGCTGGGCAAACTAAGCCTTTGATGCCAGGAAGGTCACCAAAACTGGATATTTATTCACGTCATAATGCTTAGGTTTCACAGCATAATTTCAAGTCCAAATACTTTGAAACATTTAAAATTAGCCACAATAGCCAACAAATTGAAGCTTTAAAGCTCTGACCTCTATACTATTTAATCAATGAAGAATCTTAGCAAAACACCATTTATTGTCCTCCGAATTCTGAAAGTACTTTGAAATGCTTTCACTGAGGCAACACCTCACAGCTTAAAAGTATTACAAAGAGTGGTGCATTTTTGTCAATAAAGAGGATGCAGTCATATTTCCACGTCATCCATGCCATGATGAAGGGAGACGCAGTAGCGCAGTGGAGAGCATGGGCTTGACTTGGGATGGAAAGATTCTGTGTTCAAGTCCTTGCCTTAGCCTGTGCAAAGTGTTCTCAGGCAAAACTCTTCACTTCCACACTGCCTCACTCTACCCAGGTGTACAAATGGGTCCCAGCAAAATTGTCAGGGAAACTTGACTGAGAGCAGTGGGAGAACCCGAGTTGGACTAGTGTCCCATCGAGGGGGTTTAGCAATACTCCTATTTGCTTCATGTCACAGAAACCAGGGTTAAACACAGGCCTGATGGGCCTCCAGGCATGACCTCCACGCCTGGTTAGAAATAGTCTTTATTCCGTCTGAGCAGCTGCTCATTTTGAAAACAAGAAGGGCACTTGGTAGAGCTCATACCTCCGCCAAGCCCACATGTAAGTATTATTGGTTCTGGATCCAGGAGAGGATCATCCAGACCAACAACAGCAGTGATGAGTTCCTCTTTTAGGGCAGATTCTATTCAGTGCTGAAATTTTCTGAAAATCTGTTCATTACATAAGGACATACCGAATTGTTCCGAATATAAGACGATTCTGGATATGAGACTACTCCCCTTTCTCAAGTCATATTTTGGAAAAAATAGGGTTTTGATGACAAAATCTTGTTTTAGTCTCTAAAGAATAATAATCATCGCAAAAATTTCTTTGAAAATACTGATAAAACAAACTGAAAGAAAAACCAATATAAAAGATTGCAGGCTGTTGTTTTGCGCCATCTATTGTTGTGAACATGTATTGAGTTTAGACTATAAAACGCGCACACAGGATGACTGTATTGTTAGAAGCCTAGTCCACGGAAAATACGACGACCCCATTTCTCCGCTGTGACGTGTCTTTAATGGAACGGCGGAGGCGTCAAAGATAAAACAGGGTCACTTGAGCAAAAGGAGAGGAAAGAGTAAACATGCCCGTTGGACGAGAGATGCTAATTTACTGAGATTCCGCAGAGAAGTCACTGTTATGTCAAAGACGCAGACTGCATCGTATGCCTGTTCCGTGGATATGTAAAAAGCGCCGTTGCCATAAACATATCTCCCCAGCGGGCCACAGTACGAAGTAGATTCCCAGTCCGTCGTGGAAACATATACTGGTGTACGTGCGATTAGGTAGTGATTGTTTTTAAATTTCATTTGATTTCATTTGACACACTCTTTTTACTTGAACAAAAGATTGACCGCGATTCCGTACCATGCTTTCTGTTAACGTTCTGACAAAATGTGGCAGCCCTCCATGCTTAGGGTCGGGCGTGTAAAGTCACCGAACAGGCCTTGTGGTGACGTGTCTTAAATGGAACACTGGAGGCGTCATAAATCAGACCGGGTCACTTGAGCAGAAGAAAACAAAGGAGTAAACAAGCCCGATGGATGAGAGGTTCGAATTCTCTTGGATTCTGCTGAGAAGTCGCTTTGACGTCAAAGAGCCAGAGTGCATCGAATGTTCATTTTGTTGCTATAACAACAGCACCGTTGCTATAAACAACTCTGCCCAGGGAGCCGACGGAAGAATGCTGATTCTCAGTCCGTGTCCAATGCTCATGGAAAGATGTCCAGGAGTACGTGCGATTTGGCAGTGATTTTATTTTTATGAAATTAGATTTTAATTGACTCACTCTTTGTTTAAACAAAAAAAAAAAAAAAAAATGACCGCGATTCAGTAGCATGCTTTCTGTTTACGTATTGACAAAATGTGCCTGCCCTCCACTAAGCCGTCGGGCTTGTCTTGTGACCAAACAGGCTCTGCTGTGACGTGACTTAAATGGATCAGCGGAGGTTTCAAATTCTCCGGCAGCTACAGGTCTCAAAAAAGTTGGGACACTTGTAAAAAGGGGCTTTAAAAGCATTGAATTTCTAAGAGAATCAGCTGAAAGAACATTTAGCTAGTAATTAAGTTAACTGTCATCTGCTGCGCAACATGATTACTTATAAAAGGGTTGTCATTGAGAGGCTGAGTTTCTCAGAAGTAAAGATGGCCAGAAGCTCTCCCACCTGTGAAGGCTTGCAGAAAAAAAAATGTTGAATACTTTAAAAACACTGCTCCTCGACGTTAAATTGCAAAGGCATTGAAGGTCTCATCATCTTCAGTACATGACATCATCAAAAGATTCAGAGTAACTGGAAAAATCTCTGCCTGTAAGGGACTAGGCCGAGACCTTTACTGGATGCCCTTTATCTTCGGACCCTCAGATGCCACTGCATCACTCACCGGCATGATTCTTGGGATTCTGCAATAATAGAGAAAGAAAAAACATCACTGATTATACCTAGAACTGCCACAAGGTCATTTTGACCTCCATTAGTCCCAGTGCAAAAGAATGTAAATGGACTATATAGGGGCTGACTATGGAGCTAGTCAGATTGGCAGCTCAAAGCACTTGACAGTAGCCTAATACCTCACGTATGCCCATTTATGCAACATATTCATACACTGACGGCTACGCAAGGCAGTCAACTGCATCTTGGTTGACTGCATTTTGTTACTTTTTGAATGGTGTGCAGGCGCATATATAAGCGAGTTGCTGTCATGACGTCAGAATCAATTTGTTCTCCCATTTTGCAGGTAGAAATTGTGATTGTCACAGAGCTGTTCTTCTATTCATTTAGTTTATTTAGTAAGCTGGTTAGGATACCAGAAAAAGAAATGGATCAGAGGAAATGGATGAATGTAAGTCAGGCTTTGGCAAAGCTTCAGGACATGAGTTCTTGTGAGTCAGATGGAGAAGAAATATCAGGGCTCAGTGATGCTTCTAGGTCTAGTGAATCCGACTCCGATTTTGAAACTGAATGCGATCGTGAGCCACACGGTAAAGGTATCACAGCTGCTGGGCAAACTAAGCCTTTGATGCCAGGAAGGTCACCAAAACTGGATATTTATTCACGTCATAATGCTTAGGTTTCACAGCATAATTTCAAGTCCAAATACTTTGAAACATTTAAAATTAGCCACAATAGCCAACAAATTGAAGCTTTAAAGCTCTGAACTCTATACTATTTAATCAATGAAGAATCTTAGCAAAACACCATTTATTGTCCTCCGAATTCTGAATATACTTTGAAATGCTTTCACTGAGACAACACCTCACAGCTTAAAAGTATTACAAAGAGTGGTGCATTTTTGTCAATAAAGAGGATGCAGTCATATTTCCACGTCATCCATGCCATGATGAAGGGAGACGCAGTAGCGCAGTGGAGAGCATGGGCTTGACTTGGGATGGAGAGATTCTGTGTTCAAGTCCTTGCCTTAGCCTGTGCAAAGTGTTCTCAGGCAAAACTCTTCACTTCCACACTGCCTCACTCTACCCAGGTGTACAAGTGGGTCCCAGCAAAATTGTCAGGGAAACTTGACTGAGAGCAGTGGGAGAACCCGAGTTGGACTAGTGTCCCATCGAGGGGGTTTAGCAATACTCCTATTTGCTTCATGTCACAGAAACCAGGGTTAAACACAGGCCTGATGGGCCTCCAGGCATGGCCTTCACGCCTGGTTAGAAATAGTCTTTATTCCGTCTGAGCAGCTGCTCATTTTGAAAACAAGAAGGGCACTTGGTAGAGCTCATACCTCCGCCAAGCCCACATGTAAGTATTATTGGTTCTGGATCCAGGAGAGTATCATCCAGACCAACAACAGCAGTGATTAGTTCCTCTTTTAGGGCAGATTCTATTCAGTGCTGAAATTTTCTGAAAATCTGTTCATTACATAAGGACATACCAAATTGTTCCGAATATAAGACGATTCTGGATATGAGACTACTCCCCTTTCTCAAGTCATATTTTGGAAAAAATAGGGTTTTGATGACAAAATCTTCTTTTAGTCTCTAAAGAATAATAATCATCGCAAAAATTTCTTTGAAAATACTGATAAAACAAACTGAAAGAAAAACCAATATAAAAGATTGCAGGCTGTTGTTTTGCGCCATCTATTGTTGTGAACATGTATTGAGTTTAGACTATAAAACGCGCACGCAGGATGACTGTTATTGTTAGAAGCCTAGTCCACGGAAAATACGACGACCCCATTTCTCCGCTGTGACGTGTCTTTAATGGAACGGCGGAGGCGTCAAAGATAAAACAGAGTCACTTGAGCAAAAGGAGAGGAAAGAGTAAACATGCCCGTTGGACGAGAGATGCTAATTTACTGAGATTCCGCAGAGAAGTCACTGTTATGTCAAAGACGCAGATTGCATCGTATGCCTGTTCCGTGGATATGTAAAAAGCGCCGTTGCCATAAACATATCTCCCCAGCGGGCCACAGTACGAAGTAGATTCCCAGTCCGTCGTGGAAACATATACTGGTGTACGTGCGATTAGGTAGTGATTGTTTTTAAATTTCATTTGATTTCATTTGACACACTCTTTTTACTTGAACAAAAGATTGACCGCGATTCCGTACCATGCTTTCTGTTAACGTTCTGACAAAATGTGGCAGCCCTCCATGCTTAGGGTCGGGCTTGTAAAGTCACCGAACAGGCCTTGTGGTGACGTGTCTTAAATGGAACACTGGAGGCGTCATAAATCAGACCGGGTCACTTGAGCAGAAGAAAACAAAGGAGTAAACAAGCCCGATGGATGAGAGGTTCGAATTCTCTTGGATTCTGCTGAGAAGTCGCTTTGACGTCAAAGAGCCAGAGTGCATCGAATGTTCATTTTGTTGCTATAACAACAGCACCGTTGCTATTAACAACTCTGCCCAGGGAGCCGACGGAAGAATGCTGATTCTCAGTCCGTGTCCAATGCTCATGGAAAGATGTCCAGGAGTACGTGCGATTTGGCAGTGATTTTATTTTTATGAAATTAGATTTTAATTGACTCACTCTTTGTTTAAACAGAAAAAAAAAATGACCGCGATTCAGTAGCATGCTTTCTGTTTACGTATTGACAAAATGTGCCTGCCCTCCACTTAGCCGTCGGGCTTGTCTTGTGACCAAACAGGCTCTGCTGTGACGTGACTTAAATGGATCAGCGGAGGTTTCAAATTCTCCGGCAGCTACAGGTCTCAAAAAAGTTGGGACACTTGTAAAAAGGGGCTTTAAAAGCATTGAATTTCTAAGCGAATCAGCTGAAAGAACATTTAGCAAGTAATTAAGTTAACTGTCATCTGCTGCGCAACATGATTACTTATAAAAGGGTTGTCATTGAGAGGCTGAGTTTCTCAGAAGTAAAGATGGCCAGAAGCTCTCCCACCTGTGAAGGCTTGCATAAAAAAAATGTTGAATACTTTAAAACACTGCTCCTCGACGTTAAATTGCAAAGGCATTGAAGGTCTCATCATCTTCAGAACATGACATCATCAAAAGATTCAGAGTAACTGGAAAAATCTCTGCCTGTAAGGGACTAGGCCGAGACCTTTACTGGATGCCCTTTATCTTCGGACCCTCAGATGCCACTGCATCACTCACCGGCATGATTCTTGGGATTCTGCAATAATAGAGAAAGAAAAAACATCACTGATTATACCTAGAACTGCCACAAGGTCATTTTGACCTCCATTAGTCCCAGTGCAAAAGAATGTAAATGGACTATATAGGGGCTGACTATGGAGCTAGTCAGATTGGCAGCTCAAAGCACTTGACAGTAGCCTAATACCTCACGTATGCCCATTTATGCAACATATTCATACACTGACGGCTACGCAAGGCAGTCAACTGCATCTTGGTTGACTGCATTTTGTTACTTTTTGAATGGTGTGCAGGCGCATATATAAGCCAGTTGCTGTCATGACGTCAGAATCAATTTGTTCTCCCATTTTGCAGGTAGAAATTGTGATTGTCACAGAGCTGTTCTTCTATTCATTTAGTTTATTTAGTAAGCTGGTTAGGATACCAGAAAAAGAAATGGATCAGAGGAAATGGATGAATGTAAGTCAGGCTTTGGCAAAGCTTCAGGACATGAGTTCTTGTGAGTCAGATGGAGAAGAAATATCAGGGCTCAGTGATGCTTCTAGGTCTAGTGAATCCGACTCCGATTTTGAAACTGAATGCGATCGTGAGCCACACGGTAAAGGTATCACAGCTGCTGGGCAAACTAAGCCTTTGATGCCAGGAAGGTCACCAAAACTGGATATTTATTCACGTCATAATGCTTAGGTTTCACAGCATAATTTCAAGTCCAAATACTTTGAAACATTTAAAATTAGCCACAATAGCCAACAAATTGAAGCTTTAAAGCTCTGACCTCTATACTATTTAATCAATGAAGAATCTTAGCAAAACACCATTTATTGTCCTCCGAATTCTGAATATACTTTGAAATGCTTTCACTGAGACAACACCTCACAGCTTAAAAGTATTACAAAGAGTGGTGCATTTTTGTCAATAAAGAGGATGCAGTCATATTTCCACGTCATCCATGCCATGATGAAGGGAGACGCAGTAGCGCAGTGGAGAGCATGGGCTTGACTTGGGATGGAGAGATTCTGTGTTCAAGTCCTTGCCTTAGCCTGTGCAAAGTGTTCTCAGGCAAAACTCTTCACTTCCACACTGCCTCACTCTACCCAGGTGTACAAGTGGGTCCCAGCAAAATTGTCAGGGAAACTTGACTGAGAGCAGTGGGAGAACCCGAGTTGGACTAGTGTCCCATCGAGGGGGTTTAGCAATACTCCTATTTGCTTCATGTCACAGAAACCAGGGTTAAACACAGGCCTGATGGGCCTCCAGGCATGGCCTCCACGCCTGGTTAGAAATAGTCTTTATTCCGTCTGAGCAGCTGCTCATTTTGAAAACAAGAAGGGCACTTGGTAGAGCTCATACCTCCGCCAAGCCCACATGTAAGTATTATTGGTTCTGGATCCAGGAGAGTATCATCCAGACCAACAACAGCAGTGATTAGTTCCTCTTTTAGGGCAGATTCTATTCAGTGCTGAAATTTTCTGAAAATCTGTTCATTACATAAGGACATACCGAATTGTTCCGAATATAAGACGATTCTGGATATGAGACTACTCCCCTTTCTCAAGTCATATTTTGGAAAAAATATGGTTTTGATGACAAAATCTTCTTTTAGTCTCTAAAGAATAATAATCATCGCAAAAATTTCTTTGAAAATACTGATAAAACAAACTGAAAGAAAAACCAATATAAAAGATTGCAGGCTGTTGTTTTGCGCCATCTATTGTTGTGAACATGTATTGAGTTTAGACTATAAAACGCGCACACAGGATGACTGTTATTAATAGAAGCCTAGTCCACGGAAAATACGACGACCCCATTTCTCCGCTGTGACGTGTCTTTAATGGAACGGCGGAGGCGTCTAAGATAAAACAGGGTCACTTGAGCAAAAGGAGAGGAAAGAGTAAACATGCCCGTTGGACGAGAGATGCTAATTTACTGAGATTCCGCAGAGAAGTCACTGTTATGTCAAAGACGCAGATTGCATCGTATGCCTGTTCCGTGGATATGTAAAAAGCGCCGTTGCCATAAACATATCTCCCCAGCGGGCCACAGTACGAAGTAGATTCCCAGTCCGTCGTGGAAACATATACTGGTGTACGTGCGATTAGGTAGTGATTGTTTTTAAATTTCATTTGATTTCATTTGACACACTCTTTTTACTTGAACAAAAGATTGACCGCGATTCCGTACCATGCTTTCTGTTAACGTTCTGACAAAATGTGGCAGCCCTCCATGCTTAGGGTCGGGCGTGTAAAGTCACCGAACAGGCCTTGTGGTGACGTGTCTTAAATGGAACACTGGAGGCGTCATAAATCAGACCGGGTCACTTGAGCAGAAGAAAACAAAGGAGTAAACAAGCCCGATGGATGAGAGGTTCGAATTCTCTTGGATTCTGCTGAGAAGTCGCTTTGACGTCAAAGAGCCAGAGTGCATCGAATGTTCATTTTGTTGCTATAACAACAGCACCGTTGCTATAAACAACTCTGCCCAGGGAGCCGACGGAAGAATGCTGATTCTCAGTCCGTGTCCAATGCTCATGGAAAGATGTCCAGGAGTACGTGCGATTTGGCAGTGATTTTATTTTTATGAAATTAGATTTTAATTGACTCACTCTTTGTTTAAACAAAAAAAAAAAAAAAATGACCGCGATTCAGTAGCATGCTTTCTGTTTACGTATTGACAAAATGTGCCTGCCCTCCACTTAGCCGTCGGGCTTGTCTTGTGACCAAACAGGCTCTGCTATGACGTGACTTAAATGGATCAGCGGAGGTTTCAAATTCTCCGGCAGCTACAGGTCTCAAAAAAGTTGGGACACTTGTAAAAAGGGGCTTTAAAAGCATTGAATTTCTAAGAGAATCAGCTGAAAGAACATTTAGCGAGTAATTAAGTTAACTGTCATCTGCTGCGCAACATGATTACTTATAAAAGGGTTGTCATTGAGAGGCTGAGTTTCTCAGAAGTAAAGATGGCCAGAAGCTCTCCCACCTGTGAAGGCTTGCATAAAAAAAATGTTGAATACTTTAAAAACACTGCTCCTCGACATTAAATTGCAAAGGCATTGAAGGTCTCATCATCTTCAGTACATGACATCATCAAAAGATTCAGAGTAACTGGAAAAATCTCTGCCTGTAAGGGACTAGGCCGAGACCTTTACTGGATGCCCTTTATCTTCGGACCCTCAGATGCCACTGCATCACTCACCGGCATGATTCTTGGGATTCTGCAATAATAGAGAAAGAAAAAACATCACTGATTATACCTAGAACTGCCACAAGGTCATTTTGACCTCCATTAGTCCCAGTGCAAAAGAATGTAAATGGACTATATAGGGGCTGACTATGGAGCTAGTCAGATTGGCAGCTCAAAGCACTTGACAGTAGCCTAATACCTCAAGTATGCCCATTTATGCAACACATTCATACACTGACGGCTACGCAAGGCAGTCAACTGCATCTTGGTTGACTGCATTTTGTTACTTTTTGAATGGTGTGCAGGCGCATATATAAGCCAGTTGCTGTCATGACGTCAGAATCAATTTGTTCTCCCATTTTGCAGGTAGAAATTGTGATTGTCACAGAGCTGTTCTTCTATTCATTTAGTTTATTTAGTAAGCTGGTTAGGATACCAGAAAAAGAAATGGATCAGAGGAAATGGATGAATGTAAGTCAGGCTTTGGCAAAGCTTCAGGACATGAGTTCTTGTGAGTCAGATGGAGAAGAAATATCAGGGCTCAGTGATGCTTCTAGGTCTAGTGAATCCGACTCCGATTTTGAAACTGAATGCGATCGTGAGCCACACGGTAAAGGTATCACAGCTGCTGGGCAAACTAAGCCTTTGATGCCAGGAAGGTCACCAAAACTGGATATTTATTCACGTCATAATGCTTAGGTTTCACAGCATAATTTCAAGTCCAAATACTTTGAAACATTTAAAATTAGCCACAATAGCCAACGAATTGAAGCTTTAAAGCTCTGACCTCTATACTATTTAATCAATGAAGAATCTTAGCAAAACACCATTTATTGTCCTCCGAATTCTGAAAGTACTTTGAAATGCTTTCACTGAGGCAACACCTCACAGCTTAAAAGTATTACAAAGAGTGGTGCATTTTTGTCAATAAAGAGGATGCAGTCATATTTCCACGTCATCCATGCCATGATGAAGGGAGACGCAGTCGCGCAGTGGAGAGCATGGGCTTGACTTGGGATGGAAAGATTCTGTGTTCAAGTCCTTGCCTTAGCCTGTGCAAAGTGTTCTCAGGCAAAACTCTTCACTTCCACACTGCCTCACTCTACCCAGGTGTACAAGTGGATCCCAGCAAAATTGTCAGGGAAACTTGACTGAGAGCAGTGGGAGAACCCGAGTTGGACTAGTGTCCCATCGAGGGGGTTTAGCAATACTCCTATTTGCTTCATGTCACAGAAACCAGGGTTAAACACAGGCCTGATGGGCCTCCAGGCATGACCTCCACGCCTGGTTAGAAATAGTCTTTATTCCGTCTGAGCAGCTGCTCATTTTGAAAACAAGAAGGGCACTTGGTAGAGCTCATACCTCCGCCATGCCCACATGTAAGTATTATTGGTTCTGGATCCAGGAGAGTATCATCCAGACCAACAACAGCAGTGATTAGTTCCTCTTTTAGGGCAGATTCTATTCAGTGCTGAAATTTTCTGAAAATCTGTTCATTACATAAGGACATACCGAATTGTTCCGAATATAAGACGATTCTGGATATGAGACTACTCCCCTTTCTCAAGTCATATTTTGAAAAAAATAGGGTTTTGATGACAAAATCTTGTTTTAGTCTCTAAAGAATAATAATCATCGCAAAAATTTCTTTGAAAATACTGATAAAACAAACTGAAAGAAAAACCAATATAAAAGATTGCAGGCTGTTGTTTTGCGCCATCTATTGTTGTGAACATGTATTGAGTTTAGACTATAAAACGCGCACACAGGATGACTGTTATTAATAGAAGCCTAGTCCACGGAAAATACGACGACCCCATTTCTCCGCTGTGACGTGTCTTTAATGGAACGGCGGAGGCGTCTAAGATAAAACAGGGTCACTTGAGCAAAAGGAGAGGAAAGAGTAAACATGCCCGTTGGACGACAGATGCTAATTTACTGAGATTCCGCAGAGAAGTCACTGTTATGTCAAAGACGCAGATTGCATCGTATGCCTGTTCCGTGGATATGTAAAAAGCGCCGTTGCCATAAACATATCTCCCCAGCGGGCCACAGTACGAAGTAGATTCCCAGTCCGTCGTGGAAACATATACTGGTGTACGTGCGATTAGGTAGTGATTGTTTTTAAATTTCATTTGATTTCATTTGACACACTCTTTTTACTTGAACAAAAGATTGACCGCGATTCCGTACCATGCTTTCTGTTAACGTTCTGACAAAATGTGGCAGCCCTCCATGCTTAGGGTCGGGCGTGTAAAGTCACCGAACAGGCCTTGTGGTGACGTGTCTTAAATGGAACACTGGAGGCGTCATAAATCAGACCGGGTCACTTGAGCAGAAGAAAACAAAGGAGTAAACAAGCCCGATGGATGAGAGGTTCGAATTCTCTTGGATTCTGCTGAGAAGTCGCTTTGACGTCAAAGAGCCAGAGTGCATCGAATGTTCATTTTGTTGCTATAACAACAGCACCGTTGCTATAAACAACTCTGCCCAGGGAGCCGACGGAAGAATGCTGATTCTCAGTCCGTGTCCAATGCTCATGGAAAGATGTCCAGGAGTACGTGCGATTTGGCAGTGATTTTATTTTTATGAAATTAGATTTTAATTGACTCACTCTTTGTTTAAACAAAAAAAAAAAAAAATGACCGCGATTCAGTAGCATGCTTTCTGTTTACGTATTGACAAAATGTGCCTGCCCTCCACTTAGCCGTCGGGCTTGTCTTGTGACCAAACAGGCTCTGCTGTGACGTGACTTAAATGGATCAGCGGAGGTTTCAAATTCTCCGGCAGCTACAGGTCTCAAAAAAGTTGGGACACTTGTAAAAAGGGGCTTTAAAAGCATTGAATTTCTAAGAGAATCAGCTGAAAGAACATTTAGCTAGTAATTAAGTTAACTGTCATCTGCTGCGCAACATGATTACTTATAAAAGGGTTGTCATTGAGAGGCTGAGTTTCTCAGAAGTAAAGATGGCCAGAAGCTCTCCCACCTGTGAAGGCTTGCATAAAAAAAATGTTGAATACTTTAAAAACACTGCTCCTCGACATTAAATTGCAAAGGCATTGAAGGTCTCATCATCTTCAGTACATGACATCATCAAAAGATTCAGAGTAACTGGAAAAATCTCTGCCTGTAAGGGACTAGGCCGAGACCTTTACTGGATGCCCTTTATCTTCGGACCCTCAGATGCCACTGCATCACTCACCGGCATGATTCTTGGGATTCTGCAATGATAGAGAAAGAAAAAACATCACTGATTATACCTAGAACTGCCACAAGGTCATTTTGACCTCCATTAGTCCCAGTGCAAAAGAATGTAAATGGACTATATAGGGGCTGACTATGGAGCTAGTCAGATTGGCAGCTCAAAGCACTTGACAGTAGCCTAATACCTCACGTATGCCCATTTATGCAACACATTCATACACTGACGGCTACACAAGGCAGTCAACTGCATCTTGGTTGACTGCATTTTGTTACTTTTTGAATGGTGTGCAGGCGCATATATAAGCCAGTTGCTGTCATGACGTCAGAATCAATTTGTTCTCCCATTTTGCAGGTAGAAATTGTGATTGTCACAGAGCTGTTCTTCTATTCATTTAGTTTATTTAGTAAGCTGGTTAGGATACCAGAAAAAGAAATGGATCAGAGGAAATGGATGAATGTAAGTCAGGCTTTGGCAAAGCTTCAGGACATGAGTTCTTGTGAGTCAGATGGAGAAGAAATATCAGGGCTCAGTGATGCTTCTAGGTCTAGTGAATCCGACTCCGATTTTGAAACTGAATGTGATCGTGAGCCACACGGTAAAGGTATCACAGCTGCTGGGCAAACTAAGCCTTTGATGCCAGGAAGGTCACCAAAACTGGATATTTATTCACGTCATAATGCTTAGGTTTCACAGCATAATTTCAAGTCCAAATACTTTGAAACATTTAAAATTAGCCACAATAGCCAACGAATTGAAGCTTTAAAGCTCTGACCTCTATACTATTTAATCAATGAAGAATCTTAGCAAAACACCATTTATTGTCCTCCGAATTCTGAAAGTACTTTGAAATGCTTTCACTGAGGCAACACCTCACAGCTTAAAAGTATTACAAAGAGTGGTGCATTTTTGTCAATAAAGAGGATGCAGTCATATTTCCACGTCATCCATGCCATGATGAAGGGAGACGCAGTCGCGCAGTGGAGAGCATGGGCTTGACTTGGGATGGAAAGATTCTGTGTTCAAGTCCTTGCCTTAGCCTGTGCAAAGTGTTCTCAGGCAAAACTCTTCACTTCCACACTGCCTCACTCTACCCAGGTGTACAAGTGGGTCCCAGCAAAATTGTCAGGGAAACTTGACTGAGAGCAGTGGGAGAACCCGAGTTGGACTAGTGTCCCATCGAGGGGGTTTAGCAATACTCCTATTTGCTTCATGTCACAGAAACCAGGGTTAAACACAGGCCTGATGGGCCTCCAGGCATGACCTCCACGCCTGGTTAGAAATAGTCTTTATTCCGTCTGAGCAGCTGCTCATTTTGAAAACAAGAAGGGCACTTGGTAGAGCTCATACCTCCGCCATGCCCACATGTAAGTATTATTGGTTCTGGATCCAGGAGAGTATCATCCAGACCAACAACAGCAGTGATTAGTTCCTCTTTTAGGGCAGATTCTATTCAGTGCTGAAATTTTCTGAAAATCTGTTCATTACATAAGGACATACCGAATTGTTCCGAATATAAGACGATTCTGGATATGAGACTACTCCCCTTTCTCAAGTCATATTTTGAAAAAAATAGGGTTTTGATGACAAAATCTTGTTTTAGTCTCTAAAGAATAATAATCATCGCAAAAATTTCTTTGAAAATACTGATAAAACAAACTGAAAGAAAAACCAATATAAAAGATTGCAGGCTGTTGTTTTGCGCCATCTATTGTTGTGAACATGTATTGAGTTTAGACTATAAAACGCGCACACAGGATGACTGTTATTAATAGAAGCCTAGTCCACGGAAAATACGACGACCCCATTTCTCCGCTGTGACGTGTCTTTAATGGAACGGCGGAGGCGTCAAAGATAAAACAGGGTCACTTGAGCAAAAGGAGAGGAAATAGTAAACATGCCCGATGGACGAGAGATGCTAATTTACTGAGATTCCGCAGAGAAGTCACTGTTATGTCAAAGACGCAGATTGCATCGTATGCCTGTTCCGTGGATATATAAAAAGCACCGTTGCCATAAACATATCTCCCCAGCGGGCCACGGAACGAAGTAGACTCCCAGTCCGTTATGGAAACATATACTGGTGTACGTGCGATTAGGTAGTGATTGTTTTAAAATTTCATTTGATTTCATTTGACACACTCTTTTTACTTGAACAAAAGATTGACCGCGATTCCGTACCATGCTTTCTGTTAACGTTCTGACAAAATGTGCCAGCCCTCCATGCTTCGGGTTGGGCGTGTAAAGTCACCGAACAGGCCTTGTGGTGACGTGTCTCAAATGGAACACTCGAGGCGTCATAAATCAGACCGGGTCACTTGAGCAGAAGAAAACAAAGGAGTAAACAAGCCCGATGGATGAGAGGTTCGAATTCGCTTGGATTCTGCTGAGAAGTCGCTTTGACGTCAAAGAGCCAGAGTGCATCGAATGTTCATTTTGTTGCTATAACAACAGCACCGTTGCTATAAACAACTCTGCCCAGGGGGCCGACGGAAGAATGCTGATTCTCAGTCCGTGTCCAATGCTCATGGAAACATGTCCAGGTGTACGTGCGATTTGGCAGTGATTTTATTTTTATGAAATTAGATTTTAATTGACTCACTCTTTGTTTAAGCAAAAAAATGACCGCAATTCAGTTGCATGCTTTTTGTTTACGTATTGACAAAATGTGCCTGCCCTCCACTTAGCCGTCGGGCTTGTCTTGTGACCAAACAGGCTGTCTGCTGTGACGTGACTTAAATGGATCAGCGGAGGTTTCAAATTCTCCGGCAGCTACAGGTCTCAAAAAAGTTGGGACACTTGTAAAAAGGGGCTTTAAAAGCATTGAATTTCTAAGAGAATCAGCTGAAAGAACATTTAGCAAGTAATTAAGTTAACTGTCATCTGCTGCGCAACATGATTACTTATAAAAGGGTTGTCATTGAGAGGCTGAGTTTCTCAGAAGTAAAGATGGCCAGAAGCTCTCCCACCTGTGAAGGCTTGCATGAAAAAAAATGTTGAATACTTTAAAAACACTGCTCCTCGACGTTAAATTGCAAAAGCATTGAAGGTCTCATCATCTTCAGTACATGACATCATCAAAAGATTCAGAGTAACTGGAAAAATCTCTGCATGTAAGGGACTAGGCCGAAACCTTTACTGGATGCCCTTTATCTTCGGACCCTCAGATGCCACTGCATCACTCACCGGCATGATTCTTGGGATTCTGCAATAACAGAGAAAGAAAAAACATCACTGATTATACCTAGAACTGCCACAAGGTCATTTTGACCTCCATTAGTCCCAGTGCAAAAGAATGTAAATGGACTATATAGCGGCTGACTATGGAGCTAGTCAGATTGGCAGCTCAAAGCACTTGACCATAGCCTAAATCCCTCACGTATGCCCATTTATGCAACACATTCATTACACTGACGGCTACGCAAGGCAGTCAACTGCATCTTGGTTGACTGCATTTTGTTACTTTTTGAATGGTGTGCAGGCGCAATAATAAGCCAGTTGCTGTCATGACGTCAGAATCAATTTGTTCTCCCATTTTGCAGGTAGAAATTGTGATTGTCACAGAGCTGTTCTTCTATTCATTTAGTTTATTTAGTAAGCTGGTTAGGATACAAGAAAAAGAAATGGATCAGAGGAAATGGATGAATGTAAGTCAGGCTTTGGCAAAGCTTCAGGACATGAGTTCTTGTGAGTCAGATGGAGAAGAAATATCAGGGCTCAGTGATGCGTCTAGGTCTAGTGAATCCGACTCTGATTTTGAAACTGAATGCGATCGTGAGCCACACGGTAAAGGTATCACAGCTGCTGGGCAAACTAAGCCTTTGACGCCGGGAAGGTCACCAAAACTGCACATTTATTCATGTGATAATGCTTAGGTTTCACAGCATAATTTCAAGTCCAAATACTTTGAAACATTTAAAATTAGCCACAATAGCCAACAAATTGAAGCTTTAAAGCTCTGACCTCTATACTATTTAATCAATGAAGAATCTTAGCAAAACACCATTTATTGTCCTCCGAATTCTGAAAGTACTTTGAAATGCTTTCACTGAGGCAACACGTCACAGCTTAGAAGTATTACAAAGAGTGGTGCATTTTTGTCAATAAAGAGGATGCAGTCATATTTCCACGTCATCCATGCCATGATGAAGGGAGACGCAGTAGCGCTGTGGAGAGCATGGGCTTGACTTGGGATGGAAAAATTCTGTGTTCAAGTCCTTGCCTTAGCCTGTGCAAAGTGTTCTCAGGCAAAACTCTTCACTTCCACACTGCCTCACTCTACCCAGGTGTACAAATGGGTACCAGCAAAATTGTCGGCGAAACTTGACTGAGAGCAGTGGGAGAACCCGAGTTGGACTAGTGTCCCATCGAGGGGGTTTAGCAATACTCCTATTTGCTTCATGTCACAGAAACCAGGGTTAAACACAGGCCTGGTGGGCCTCCAGGCATGACCTCCACGCATGGTTAGAAATAGTCTTTATTCCGTCTGAGAAGCTGCTCATTTTGAAAACAAGAAGGGCACTTGGTAGAGCTCATACCTCCGCCATGCCCACAAGTAAGTATTATTGGTTCTGGATCCAGGAGAGTATCATCCAGACCAACAACAGCTGTGATTAGTTCTGCTTTTAGGGCAGATTCTATTCAGTGCTGAAATTTTATGAAAATCTGTTCATTACATAAGGACATACCGAATTGTTCCGAATATAAGACGATTCTGGATATGAGACTACTCCCCTTTCTCAAGTCATATTTTGGAAAAAATAGGGTTTTGATGACAAAATCTTGTTTTAGTCACTAAAGAATGATAATCATCGCAAAAAATTCTTTGAAAATACTGATAAAACAAACTGAGAGAAAAACCAATATAAAAGATTGCAGGCTGTTGTTTTGCGCCATCTATTGTTGTGAACATGTATTGAGTATAGACTATAAAACGCACACACAGGATGACTGTTATTGTTGGAAGCCTGGTCCACGGAAAATACGACGACCCCATTTCTCCGCTGTGACGTGTCTTTAATGGAACGGCGGAGGCGTCAAAGATAAAACAGGGTCACTTGAGCAAAAGGAGAGAAAATAGTAAACATGCCCGATGGACGAGAGATGTTAATTTACTGAGATTCCGCTGAGAAGTCACTGTTATGTCAAAGACGCAGAGTGCATCGTATGCCTGTTCCGTGGATATATAAAAAGCATCGTTGCCATAAACATATCCCCCCAGCGGGCCACGGTACGAAGCAGATTCCCCGTCCGTCACGGAGACATATACAGGCGTACGTGCGATTAGGTAGTGATTGTTTTTAAATTTCATTTGATTTCATTTGACACACTCTTTTTACTTGAACAAAAGATTGACTGCAATTCCGCACCATGCTTTCTGTTAACGTTCTGACAAAATGTGCCAGCCCTCCATGCTGAGGGTCGGGCGTGTAAAGTCACCGAACAGGCCTTGTGGTGACGTGTCTTAAATGGAACACCCGAGGCGTCATAAATCAGACCGGGTCACTTGAGCAGAAGAAAACAAAGGAGTAAACAAGCCCGATGGATGAGAGGTTCGAATTCTCTTGGATTCTGCTGAGAAGTCGCAGTGACGTCAAAGAGCCAGAGTGCATCGAATGTTCAATTTGTTGCTATAACAACAGCACCGTTGCTATAAACAACTCTGCCCAGGGAGCCGACGGAAGAATGCTGATTCTCAGTCCGTGTCCAATGCTCATGGAAACATGTCCAGGTGTACGTGCGATTTGGCAGTGATTTTATTTTTATGAAATTAGATTTTAATTGACTCACTCTTTGTTTAAACAAAAAAATGACCGCTATTCAGTAGCATGCTTTCTGTTTATGTATTGACAAAATGTGCCTGCCCTCCACTTAGCCGTCGGGCTTGTCTTGTGACCAGACAGACTGTCCGCTGTGACGTGTCTTAAATGGATCAGCGGAGGTTTCAAATTCTCCGGCAGCTACAGGTCTCAAAAAAGTTGGGACACTTGCAAAAAGGGGCTTTAAAAGCATTGAATTTCTAAGAGAATCAGCTGAAAGAACATTTAGCAAGTAATTAAGTTAACTGTCATCTGCTGCGCAACATGATTACTTATAAAAGGGTTGTCATTGAGAGGCTAAGTTTCTCAGAAGTAAAGATGGCCAGAGGCTCTCCCACCTGTGAAGGCTTGCAAAAATAAAAATGTTGAATACTTTAAAAACACTGCTCCTCGACGTTAAATTGCAAAGGCATTGAAGGTCTCATCATCTTCAGTACATGACATCATCAAAAGATTCAGAGTAACTGGAAAAATCTCTGCGTGTAAGGGACTAGGCTGAGACCTTTACTGGATGCCCTTTATCTTCGGACCCTCAGATGCCACTGCATCACTCACTGGCATGATTCTTGGGATTCTGCAATAATAGAGAAAGAAAAAACATCACTGATTATACCTAGAACTGCCACAAGGTCATTTTGACCTCCATTAGTCCCAGTGCAAAAAAATGTAAATGGACTAAAGAGCGGCTGACTATGGAGCTAGTCAGATTGGCAGCTCAAAGCACTTGACAGTAGCCTAATACCTCACGTATGCCCATTTATGCAACACATTCATACACTGACGGCTACGCAAGGCAGTCAACTGCAACTGCATTTTGTTACTTTTTGAATGGTGTGCAGGCGCATATATAAGCCAGTTGCTGTCATGACGTCAGAATCAATTTGTTCTCCCATTTTGCAGGTAGAAATTGTGATTGTCACAGAGCTGTTCTTCTATTCATTTAGTTTATTTAGTAAGCTGGTTAGGATTCCAGAAAAAGAAATGGATCAGAGGAAACGGATGAATGTAAGTCAGGCTTTGGCAAAGCTTCAGGACATGAGTTCTTGTGAGTCAGATGGAGAAGAAATATCAGGGCACAGTGATGCTTCTAAGTCTAGTGAATCCGACTCCGATTTTGAAACTGAATGCGATCGTGAGCCACACGGTAAAGGTATCACAGCTGCTGGGCAAACTAAGCCTTTGATGCCAGGAAGGTCACCAAAACTGGATATTTATTCACGTCATAATGCTTAGGTTTCACAGCATAATTTCAAGTCCAAATACTTTGAAACATTAAAAATTAGCCACAATAGCCAACAAATTGAAGCTTTAAAGCTCTGACCTCTATACTATTTAATCAATGAAGAATCTTAGCAAAACACCATTTATTGTCCTCCGAATTCTGAAAGTACTTTGAAATGCTTTCACTGAGGCAACACGTCACAGCTTAGAAGTATTACAAAGAGTGGTGCATTTTTGTCAATAAAGAGGATGCAGTCATATTTCCACGTCATCCATGCCATGATGAAGGGAGACGCAGTAGCGCTGTGGAGAGCATGGGCTTGACTTGGGATGGAAAAATTCTGTGTTCAAGTCCTTGCCTTAGCCTGTGCAAAGTGTTCTCAGGCAAAACTCTTCACTTCCACACTGCCTCACTCTACCCAGGTGTACAAATGGGTACCAGCAAAATTGTCGGCGAAACTTGACTGAGAGCAGTGGGAGAACCCGAGTTGGACTAGTGTCCCATCGAGGGGGTTTAGCAATACTCCTATTTGCTTCATGTCACAGAAACCAGGGTTAAACACAGGCCTGGTGGGCCTCCAGGCATGACCTCCACGCATGGTTAGAAATAGTCTTTATTCCGTCTGAGAAGCTGCTCATTTTGAAAACAAGAAGGGCACTTGGTAGAGCTCATACCTCCGCCATGCCCACATGTAAGTATTATTGGTTCTGGATCCAGGAGAGTATCATCCAGACCAACAACAGCTGTGATTAGTTCTGCTTTTAGGGCAGATTCTATTCAGTGCTGAAATTTTATGAAAATCTGTTCATTACATAAGGACATACCGAATTGTTCCGAATATAAGACGATTCTGGATATGAGACTACTCCCCTTTCTCAAGTCATATTTTGGAAAAAATAGGGTTTTGATGACAAAATCTTGTTTTAGTCACTAAAAAATGATAATCATCGCAAAAATTTCTTTGAAAATACTGATAAAACAAACTGAAAGAAAAACCATTATAAAAGATTGCTGGCTGTTGTTTTGCGCCATCTATTGTTGTGAACATGCATTGAGTATAGACTATAAAACGCACACACAGGATGACTGTTATTGTTGGAAGCCTGGTCCACGGAAAATACGACGACCCCATTTCTCCGCTGTGACGTGTCTTTAATGGAACGGCGGAGGCGTCAAAGATAAAACAGGGTCACTTGAGCAAAAGGAGAGAAAATAGTAAACATGCCCGATGGACGAGAGATGTTAATTTACTGAGATTCCGCTGAGAAGTCACTGTTATGTCAAAGACGCAGAGTGCATCGTATGCCTGTCCCGTGGATATATAAAAAGCACCGTTGCCATAAACATATCTCCCCAGCGGGCCACGGTACGAAGCAGATTCCCCGTCCGTCATGGAGACATATACAGGCGTACGTGCGATTAGGTAGTGATTGTTTTTAAATTTCATTTGATTTCATTTGACACACTCTTTTTACTTGAACAAAAGATTAACTGCAATTCCGCACCATGCTTTCTGTTAACGTTCTGACAAAATGTGCCAGCCCTCCATGCTGAGGGTCGGGCGTGTAAAGTCACCGAACAGGCCTTGTGGTGACGTGTCTTAAATGGAACACCCGAGGCGTCATAAATCAGACCGGGTCACTTGAGCAGAAGAAAACAAAGGAGTAAACAAGCCCGATGGATGAGAGGTTCGAATTCTCTTGGATTCTGCTGAGAAGTCGCAGTGACGTCAAAGAGCCAGAGTGCATCGAATGTTCAATTTGTTGCTATAACAACAGCACCGTTGCTATAAACAACTCTGCCCAGGGGGCCGACGGAAGAATGCTGATTCTCAGTCCGTGTCCAATGCTCATGGAAACATGTCCAGGTGTACGTGCGATTTGGCAGTGATTTTATTTGTATTAAATTAGATTTTAATTGACTCACTCTTTGTTTAAACAAAAAAATGACCGCTATTCAGTAGCATGCTTTCTGTTTATGTATTGACAAAATGTGCCTGCCCTCCACTTAGCCGTCGGGCTTGTCTTGTGACCAGACAGACTGTCCGCTGTGACGTGTCTTAAATGGATCAGCGGAGGTTTCAAATTCTCCGGCAGCTACAGGTCTCAAAAAAGTTGGGACACTTGTAAAAAGGGGCTTTAAAATCATTGAATTTCTAAGAGAATCAGCTGAAAGAACATTTAGCAAGTAATTAAGTTAACTGTCATCTGCTGCGCAACATGATTACTTATAAAAGGGTTGTCATTGAGAGGCTGAGTTTCTCAGAAGTAAAGATGGCCAGAGGCTCTCCCACCTGTGAAGGCTTGCATAAAAAAAAATGTTGAATACTTTAAAAACACTGCTCCTCGACGTTAAATTGCAAAGGCATTGAAGGTCTCATCATCTTCAGTACATGACATCATCAAAAGATTCAGAGTAACTGGAAAAATCTCTGCGTGTAAGGGACTAGGCTGAGACCTTTACTGGATGCCCTTTATCTTCGGACCCTCAGATGCCACTGCATCACTCACTGGCATGATTCTTGGGATTCTGCAATAATAGAGAAAGAAAAAACATCACTGATTATACCTAGAACTGCCACAAGGTCATTTTGACCTCCATTAGTCCCAGTGCAAAAAAATGTAAATGGACTAAAGAGCGGCTGACTATGGAGCTAGTCAGATTGGCAGCTCAAAGCACTTGACAGTAGCCTAATACCTCACGTATGCCCATTTATGCAACACATTCATACACTGACGGCTACGCAAGGCAGTCAACTGCAACTGCATTTTGTTACTTTTTGAATGGTGTGCAGGCGCATATATAAGCCAGTTGCTGTCATGACGTCAGAATCAATTTGTTCTCCCATTTTGCAGGTAGAAATTGTGATTGTCACAGAGCTGTTCTTCTATTCATTTAGTTTATTTAGTAAGCTGGTTAGGATTCCAGAAAAAGAAATGGATCAGAGGAAACGGATGAATGTAAGTCAGGCTTTGGCAAAGCTTCAGGACATGAGTTCTTGTGAGTCAGATGGAGAAGAAATATCAGGGCACAGTGATGCTTCTAAGTCTAGTGAATCCGACTCCGATTTTGAAACTGAATGCGATCGTGAGCCACACGGTAAAGGTATCACAGCTGCTGGGCAAACTAAGCCTTTGATGCCAGGAAGGTCACCAAAACTGGATATTTATTCACGTCATAATGCTTAGGTTTCACAGCATAATTTCAAGTCCAAATACTTTGAAACATTAAAAATTAGCCACAATAGCCAACAAATTGAAGCTTTAAAGCTCTGACCTCTATACTATTTAATCAATGAAGAATCTTAGCAAAACACCATTTATTGTCCTCCGAATTCTGAAAGTACTTTGAAATGCTTTCACTGAGGCAACACGTCACAGCTTAGAAGTATTACAAAGAGTGGTGCATTTTTGTCAATAAAGAGGATGCAGTCATATTTCCACGTCATCCATGCCATGATGAAGGGAGACGCAGTAGCGCTGTGGAGAGCATGGGCTTGACTTGGGATGGAAAAATTCTGTGTTCAAGTCCTTGCCTTAGCCTGTGCAAAGTGTTCTCAGGCAAAACTCTTCACTTCCACACTGCCTCACTCTACCCAGGTGTACAAATGGGTACCAGCAAAATTGTCGGCGAAACTTGACTGAGAGCAGTGGGAGAACCCGAGTTGGACTAGTGTCCCATCGAGGGGGTTTAGCAATACTCCTATTTGCTTCATGTCACAGAAACCAGGGTTAAACACAGGCCTGGTGGGCCTCCAGGCATGACCTCCACGCATGGTTAGAAATAGTCTTTATTCCGTCTGAGAAGCTGCTCATTTTGAAAACAAGAAGGGCACTTGGTAGAGCTCATACCTCCGCCATGCCCACATGTAAGTATTATTGGTTCTGGATCCAGGAGAGTATCATCCAGACCAACAACAGCTGTGATTAGTTCTGCTTTTAGGGCAGATTCTATTCAGTGCTGAAATTTTATGAAAATCTGTTCATTACATAAGGACATACCGAATTGTTCCGAATATAAGACGATTCTGGATATGAGACTACTCCCCTTTCTCAAGTCATATTTTGGAAAAAATAGGGTTTTGATGACAAAATCTTGTTTTAGTCACTAAAAAATGATAATCATCGCAAAAATTTCTTTGAAAATACTGATAAAACAAACTGAAAGAAAAACCATTATAAAAGATTGCTGGCTGTTGTTTTGCGCCATCTATTGTTGTGAACATGCATTGAGTATAGACTATAAAACGCACACACAGGATGACTGTTATTGTTGGAAGCCTGGTCCACGGAAAATACGACGACCCCATTTCTCCGCTGTGACGTGTCTTTAATGGAACGGCGGAGGCGTCAAAGATAAAACAGGGTCACTTGAGCAAAAGGAGAGAAAATAGTAAACATGCCCGATGGACGAGAGATGTTAATTTACTGAGATTCCGCTGAGAAGTCACTGTTATGTCAAAGACGCAGAGTGCATCGTATGCCTGTCCCGTGGATATATAAAAAGCACCGTTGCCATAAACATATCTCCCCAGCGGGCCACGGTACGAAGCAGATTCCCCGTCCGTCATGGAGACATATACAGGCGTACGTGCGATTAGGTAGTGATTGTTTTTAAATTTCATTTGATTTCATTTGACACACTCTTTTTACTTGAACAAAAGATTAACTGCAATTCCGCACCATGCTTTCTGTTAACGTTCTGACAAAATGTGCCAGCCCTCCATGCTGAGGGTCGGGCGTGTAAAGTCACCGAACAGGCCTTGTGGTGACGTGTCTTAAATGGAACACCCGAGGCGTCATAAATCAGACCGGGTCACTTGAGCAGAAGAAAACAAAGGAGTAAACAAGCCCGATGGATGAGAGGTTCGAATTCTCTTGGATTCTGCTGAGAAGTCGCAGTGACGTCAAAGAGCCAGAGTGCATCGAATGTTCAATTTGTTGCTATAACAACAGCACCGTTGCTATAAACAACTCTGCCCAGGGGGCCGACGGAAGAATGCTGATTCTCAGTCCGTGTCCAATGCTCATGGAAACATGTCCAGGTGTACGTGCGATTTGGCAGTGATTTTATTTGTATTAAATTAGATTTTAATTGACTCACTCTTTGTTTAAACAAAAAAATGACCGCTATTCAGTAGCATGCTTTCTGTTTATGTATTGACAAAATGTGCCTGCCCTCCACTTAGCCGTCGGGCTTGTCTTGTGACCAGACAGACTGTCCGCTGTGACGTGTCTTAAATGGATCAGCGGAGGTTTCAAATTCTCCGGCAGCTACAGGTCTCAAAAAAGTTGGGACACTTGTAAAAAGGGGCTTTAAAATCATTGAATTTCTAAGAGAATCAGCTGAAAGAACATTTAGCAAGTAATTAAGTTAACTGTCATCTGCTGCGCAACATGATTACTTATAAAAGGGTTGTCATTGAGAGGCTGAGTTTCTCAGAAGTAAAGATGGCCAGAGGCTCTCCCACCTGTGAAGGCTTGCATAAAAAAAAATGTTGAATACTTTAAAAACACTGCTCCTCGACGTTAAATTGCAAAGGCATTGAAGGTCTCATCATCTTCAGTACATGACATCATCAAAAGATTCAGAGTAACTGGAAAAATCTCTGCGTGTAAGGGACTAGGCTGAGACCTTTACTGGATGCCCTTTATCTTCGGACCCTCAGATGCCACTGCATCACTCACTGGCATGATTCTTGGGATTCTGCAATAATAGAGAAAGAAAAAACATCACTGATTATACCTAGAACTGCCACAAGGTCATTTTGACCTCCATTAGTCCCAGTGCAAAAAAATGTAAATGGACTAAAGAGCGGCTGACTATGGAGCTAGTCAGATTGGCAGCTCAAAGCACTTGACAGTAGCCTAATACCTCACGTATGCCCATTTATGCAACACATTCATACACTGACGGCTACGCAAGGCAGTCAACTGCAACTGCATTTTGTTACTTTTTGAATGGTGTGCAGGCGCATATATAAGCCAGTTGCTGTCATGACGTCAGAATCAATTTGTTCTCCCATTTTGCAGGTAGAAATTGTGATTGTCACAGAGCTGTTCTTCTATTCATTTAGTTTATTTAGTAAGCTGGTTAGGATTCCAGAAAAAGAAATGGATCAGAGGAAACGGATGAATGTAAGTCAGGCTTTGGCAAAGCTTCAGGACATGAGTTCTTGTGAGTCAGATGGAGAAGAAATATCAGGGCACAGTGATGCTTCTAAGTCTAGTGAATCCGACTCCGATTTTGAAACTGAATGCGATCGTGAGCCACACGGTAAAGGTATCACAGCTGCTGGGCAAACTAAGCCTTTGATGCCAGGAAGGTCACCAAAACTGGATATTTATTCACGTCATAATGCTTAGGTTTCACAGCATAATTTCAAGTCCAAATACTTTGAAACATTAAAAATTAGCCACAATAGCCAACAAATTGAAGCTTTAAAGCTCTGACCTCTATACTATTTAATCAATGAAGAATCTTAGCAAAACACCATTTATTGTCCTCCGAATTCTGAAAGTACTTTGAAATGCTTTCACTGAGGCAACACGTCACAGCTTAGAAGTATTACAAAGAGTGGTGCATTTTTGTCAATAAAGAGGATGCAGTCATATTTCCACGTCATCCATGCCATGATGAAGGGAGACGCAGTAGCGCTGTGGAGAGCATGGGCTTGACTTGGGATGGAAAAATTCTGTGTTCAAGTCCTTGCCTTAGCCTGTGCAAAGTGTTCTCAGGCAAAACTCTTCACTTCCACACTGCCTCACTCTACCCAGGTGTACAAATGGGTACCAGCAAAATTGTCGGCGAAACTTGACTGAGAGCAGTGGGAGAACCCGAGTTGGACTAGTGTCCCATCGAGGGGGTTTAGCAATACTCCTATTTGCTTCATGTCACAGAAACCAGGGTTAAACACAGGCCTGGTGGGCCTCCGGGCATGACCTCCACGCATGGTTAGAAATAGTCTTTATTCCGTCTGAGAAGCTGCTCATTTTGAAAACAAGAAGGGCACTTGGTAGAGCTCATACCTCCGCCATGCCCACATGTAAGTATTATTGGTTCTGGATCCAGGAGAGTATCATCCAGACCAACAACAGCTGTGATTAGTTCTGCTTTTAGGGCAGATTCTATTCAGTGCTGAAATTTTATGAAAATCTGTTCATTACATAAGGACATACCGAATTGTTCCGAATATAAGACGATTCTGGATATGAGACTACTCCCCTTTCTCAAGTCATATTTTGGAAAAAATAGGGTTTTGATGACAAAATCTTGTTTTAGTCACTAAAAAATGATAATCATCGCAAAAATTTCTTTGAAAATACTGATAAAACAAACTGAAAGAAAAACCATTATAAAAGATTGCTGGCTGTTGTTTTGCGCCATCTATTGTTGTGAACATGCATTGAGTATAGACTATAAAACGCACACACAGGATGACTGTTATTGTTGGAAGCCTGGTCCACGGAAAATACGACGACCCCATTTCTCCGCTGTGACGTGTCTTTAATGGAACGGCGGAGGCGTCAAAGATAAAACAGGGTCACTTGAGCAAAAGGAGAGAAAATAGTAAACATGCCCGATGGACGAGAGATGTTAATTTACTGAGATTCCGCTGAGAAGTCACTGTTATGTCAAAGACGCAGAGTGCATCGTATGCCTGTCCCGTGGATATATAAAAAGCACCGTTGCCATAAACATATCTCCCCAGCGGGCCACGGTACGAAGCAGATTCCCCGTCCGTCATGGAGACATATACAGGCGTACGTGCGATTAGGTAGTGATTGTTTTTAAATTTCATTTGATTTCATTTGACACACTCTTTTTACTTGAACAAAAGATTAACTGCAATTCCGCACCATGCTTTCTGTTAACGTTCTGACAAAATGTGCCAGCCCTCCATGCTGAGGGTCGGGCGTGTAAAGTCACCGAACAGGCCTTGTGGTGACGTGTCTTAAATGGAACACCCGAGGCGTCATAAATCAGACCGGGTCACTTGAGCAGAAGAAAACAAAGGAGTAAACAAGCCCGATGGATGAGAGGTTCGAATTCTCTTGGATTCTGCTGAGAAGTCGCAGTGACGTCAAAGAGCCAGAGTGCATCGAATGTTCAATTTGTTGCTATAACAACAGCACCGTTGCTATAAACAACTCTGCCCAGGGGGCCGACGGAAGAATGCTGATTCTCAGTCCGTGTCCAATGCTCATGGAAACATGTCCAGGTGTACGTGCGATTTGGCAGTGATTTTATTTGTATGAAATTAGATTTTAATTGACTCACTCTTTGTTTAAACAAAAAAATGACCGCTATTCAGTAGCATGCTTTCTGTTTATGTATTGACAAAATGTGCCTGCCCTCCACTTAGCCGTCGGGCTTGTCTTGTGACCAGACAGACTGTCCGCTGTGACGTGTCTTAAATGGATCAGCGGAGGTTTCAAATTCTCCGGCAGCTACAGGTCTCAAAAAAGTTGGGACACTTGTAAAAAGGGGCTTTAAAATCATTGAATTTCTAAGAGAATCAGCTGAAAGAACATTTAGCAAGTAATTAAGTTAACTGTCATCTGCTGCGCAACATGATTACTTATAAAAGGGTTGTCATTGAGAGGCTGAGTTTCTCAGAAGTAAAGATGGCCAGAGGCTCTCCCACCTGTGAAGGCTTGCATAAAAAAAAATGTTGAATACTTTAAAAACACTGCTCCTCGACGTTAAATTGCAAAGGCATTGAAGGTCTCATCATCTTCAGTACATGACATCATCAAAAGATTCAGAGTAACTGGAAAAATCTCTGCGTGTAAGGGACTAGGCTGAGACCTTTACTGGATGCCCTTTATCTTCGGACCCTCAGATGCCACTGCATCACTCACTGGCATGATTCTTGGGATTCTGCAATAATAGAGAAAGAAAAAACATCACTGATTATACCTAGAACTGCCACAAGGTCATTTTGACCTCCATTAGTCCCAGTGCAAAAAAATGTAAATGGACTATATAGCGGCTGACTATGGAGCTAGTCAGATTGGCAGCTCAAAGCACTTGACAGTAGCCTAATACCTCACGTATGCCCATTTATGCAACACATTCATACACTGACGGCTACGCAAGGCAGTCAACTGCAACTGCATTTTGTTACTTTTTGAATGGTGTGCAGGCGCATATATAAGCCAGTTGCTGTCATGACGTCAGAATCAATTTGTTCTCCCATTTTGCAGGTAGAAATTGTGATTGTCACAGAGCTGTTCTTCTATTCATTTAGTTTATTTAGTAAGCTGGTTAGGATTCCAGAAAAAGAAATGGATCAGAGGAAAGGGATGAATGTAAGTCAGGCTTTGGCAAAGCTTCAGGACATGAGTTCTTGTGAGTCAGATGGAGAAGAAATATCAGGGCACAGTGATGCTTCTAAGTCTAGTGAATCCGACTCCGATTTTGAAACTGAATGCGATCGTGAGCCACACGGTAAAGGTATCACAGCTGCTGGGCAAACTAAGCCTTTGATGCCAGGAAGGTCACCAAAAACTGGATATTTATTCACGTCATAATGCTTAGGTTTCACAGCATAATTTCAAGTCCAAATACTTTGAAACATTTAAAATTAGCCACAATAGCCAACAAATTGAAGCTTTAAAGCTCTGACCTCTATACTATTTAATCAATGAAGAATCTTAGCAAAACACCATTTATTGTCCTCCGAATTCTGAAAGTACTTTGAAATGCTTTCACTGAGGCAACACGTCACAGCTTAGAAGTATTACAAAGAGTGGTGCATTTTTGTCAATAAAGAGGATGCAGTCATATTTCCACGTCATCCATGCCATGATGAAGGGAGACGCAGTAGCGCTGTGGAGAGCATGGGCTTGACTTGGGATGGAAAAATTCTGTGTTCAAGTCCTTGCCTTAGCCTGTGCAAAGTGTTCTCAGGCAAAACTCTTCACTTCCACACTGCCTCACTCTACCCAGGTGTACAAATGGGTACCAGCAAAATTGTCGGCGAAACTTGACTGAGAGCAGTGGGAGAACCCGAGTTGGACTAGTGTCCCATCGAGGGGGTTTAGCAATACTCCTATTTGCTTCATGTCACAGAAACCAGGGTTAAACACAGGCCTGGTGGGCCTCCAGGCATGACCTCCACGCATGGTTAGAAATAGTCTTTATTCCGTCTGAGAAGCTGCTCATTTTGAAAACAAGAAGGGCACTTGGTAGAGCTCATACCTCCGCCATGCCCACATGTAAGTATTATTGGTTCTGGATCCAGGAGAGTATCATCCAGACCAACAACAGCTGTGATTAGTTCTGCTTTTAGGCCAGATTCTATTCAGTGCTGAAATTTTATGAAAATCTGTTCATTACATAAGGACATACCAAATTGTTCCGAATATAAGACGATTCTGGATATGAGACTACTCCCCTTTCTCAAGTCATATTTTGGAAAAAATAGGGTTTTGATGACAAAATCTTGTTTTAGTCACTAAAGAATGATAATCATCGCAAAAATTTCTTTGAAAATACTGATAAAACAAACTGAGAGAAAAACCAATATAAAAGATTGCAGGCTGTTGTTTTGCGCCATCTATTGTTGTGAACATGTATTGAGTATAGACTATAAAACGCACACACAGGATGACTGTTATTGTTGGAAGCCTGGTCCACGGAAAATACGACGACCCCATTTCTCCGCTGTGACGTGTCTTTAATGGAACGGCGGAGGCGTCAAAGATAAAACAGGGTCACTTGAGCAAAAGGAGAGAAAATAGTAAACATGCCCGATGGACGAGAGATGTTAATTTACTGAGATTCCGCTGAGAAGTCACTGTTATGTCAAAGACGTAGAGTGCATCGTATGCCTGTTCCGTGGATATATAAAAAGCACCGTTGCCATAAACATATCTCCCCAGCGGGCCACGATACGAAGCAGATTCCCTGTCCGTCATGGAGACATATACAGGCGTACGTGCGATTAGGTAGTGATTGTTTTTAAATTTCATTTGATACAGTCTTTTTACTTGAACAAAAGATTGACTGCAATTCCGCACCATGCTTTCTGTTAACGTTCTGACAAAATGTGCCAGCCCTCCATGCTTAGGGTCGGGCGTGTAAAGTCACCGAACAGGCCTTGTGGTGACGTGTCTTAAATGGAACACCCGAGGCGTCATAAATCAGACCGGGTCACTTGAGCAGAAGAAAACAAAGGAGTAAACAAGCCCGATGGATGAGAGGTTCGAATTCTCTTGGATTCTGCTGAGAAGTCGCAGTGACGTCAAAGAGCCAGAGTGCATCGAATGTTCAATTTGTTGCTATAACAACAGCACCGTTGCTATAAACAAATCTGCCCAGGGGGCCGACGGAAGAATGCTGATTCTCAGTCCGTGTCCAATGCTCATGGAAACATGTCCAGGTGTACGTGCGATTTGGCAGTGATTTTATTTGTATGAAATTAGATTTTAATTGACTCACTCTTTGTTTAAACAAAAAAATGACCGCTATTCAGTAGCATGCTTTCTGTTTATGTATTGACAAAATGTGCCTGCCCTCCACTTAGCCGTCGGGCTTGTCTTGTGACCAGACAGACTGTCCGCTGTGACGTGTCTTAAATGGATCAGCGGAGGTTTCAAATTCTCCGGCAGCTACAGGTCTCAAAAAAGTTGGGACACTTGTAAAAAGGGGCTTTAAAAGCATTGAATTTCTAAGAGAATCAGCTGAAAGAACATTTAGCAAGTAATTAAGTTAACTGTCATCTGCTGCGCAACATGATTACTTATAAAAGGGTTGTCATTGAGAGGCTGAGTTTCTCAGAAGTAAAGATGGCCAGAGGCTCTCCCACCTGTGAAGGCTTGCATAAAAAAAAATGTTGAATACTTTAAAAACACTGCTCCTCGACGTTAAATTGCAAAGGCATTGAAGGTCTCATCATTTTCAGTACATGACATCATCAAAAGATTCAGAGTAACTGGAAAAATCTCTGCGTGTAAGGGACTAGGCTGAGACCTTTACTGGATGCCCTTTATCTTCGGACCCTCAGATGCCACTGCATCACTCACTGGCATGATTCTTGGGATTCTGCAATAATAGAGAAAGAAAAAACATCACTGATTATACCTAGAACTGCCACAAGGTCATTTTGACCTCCATTAGTCCCAGTGCAAAAAAATGTAAATGGACTATATAGCGGCTGACTATGGAGCTAGTCAGATTGGCAGCTCAAAGCACTTGACAGTAGCCTAATACCTCACGTATGCCCATTTATGCAACACATTCATACACTGACGGCTACGCAAGGCAGTCAACTGCAACTGCATTTTGTTACTTTTTGAATGGTGTGCAGGCGCATATATAAGCCAGTTGCTGTCATGACGTCAGAATCAATTTGTTCTCCCATTTTGCAGGTAGAAATTGTGATTGTCACAGAGCTGTTCTTCTATTCATTTAGTTTATTTAGTAAGCTGGTTAGGATTCCAGAAAAAGAAATGGATCAGAGGAAACGGATGAATGTAAGTCAGGCTTTGGCAAAGCTTCAGGACATGAGTTCTTGTGAGTCAGATGGAGAAGAAATATCAGGGCACAGTGATGCTTCTAAGTCTAGTGAATCCGACTCCGATTTTGAAACTGAATGCGATCGTGAGCCACACGGTAAAGGTATCACAGCTGCTGGGCAAACTAAGCCTTTGATGCCAGGAAGGTCACCAAAACTGGATATTTATTCACGTCATAATGCTTAGGTTTCACAGCATAATTTCAAGTCCAAATACTTTGAAACATTTAAAATTAGCCACAATAGCCAACAAATTGAAGCTTTAAAGCTCTGACCTCTATACTATTTAATCAATGAAGAATCTTAGCAAAACACCATTTATTGTCCTCCGAATTCTGAAAGTACTTTGAAATGCTTTCACTGAGGCAACACGTCACAGCTTAGAAGTATTACAAAGAGTGGTGCATTTTTGTCAATAAAGAGGATGCAGTCATATTTCCACGTCATCCATGCCATGATGAAGGGAGACGCAGTAGCGCTGTGGAGAGCATGGGCTTGACTTGGGATGGAAAAATTCTGTGTTCAAGTCCTTGCCTTAGCCTGTGCAAAGTGTTCTCAGGCAAAACTCTTCACTTCCACACTGCCTCACTCTACCCAGGTGTACAAATGGGTACCAGCAAAATTGTCGGCGAAACTTGACTGAGAGCAGTGGGAGAACCCGAGTTGGACTAGTGTCCCATCGAGGGGGTTTAGCAATACTCCTATTTGCTTCATGTCACAGAAACCAGGGTTAAACACAGGCCTGGTGGGCCTCCAGGCATGACCTCCACGCATGGTTAGAAATAGTCTTTATTCCGTCTGAGAAGCTGCTCATTTTGAAAACAAGAAGGGCACTTGGTAGAGCTCATACCTCCGCCATGCCCACATGTAAGTATTATTGGTTCTGGATCCAGGAGAGTATCATCCAGACCAACAACAGCTGTGATTAGTTCTGCTTTTAGGGCAGATTCTATTCAGTGCTGAAATTTTATGAAAATCTGTTCATTACATAAGGACATACCGAATTGTTCCGTATATAAGACGATTCTGGATATGAGACTACTCCCCTTTCTCAAGTCATATTTTGGAAAAAATAGGGTTTTGATGACAAAATCTTGTTTTAGTCACTAAAAAATGATAATCATCGCAAAAATTTCTTTGAAAATACTGATAAAACAAACTGAAAGAAAAACCAATATAAAAGATTGCAGGCTGTTGTTTTGCGCCATCTATTGTTGTGAACATGTATTGAGTATAGACTATAAAACGCACACACAGGATGACTGCTATTGTTGGAAGCCTGGTCCACGGAAAATACGACGACCCCATTTCTCCGCTGTGACGTGTCTTTAATGGAACGGCGGAGGCGTCAAAGATAAAACAGGGTCACTTGAGCAAAAGGAGAGAAAATAGTAAACATGCCCGATGGACGAGAGATGTTAATTTACTGAGATTCCGCTGAGAAGTCACTGTTATGTCAAAGACGCAGAGTGCATCGTATGCCTGTCCCGTGGATATATAAAAAGCATCGTTGCCATAACCATATCCCCCCAGCGGGCCACGGTACGAAGCAGATTCCCCGTCCGTCACGGAGACATATACAGGCGTACGTGCGATTAGGTAGTGATTGTTTTTAAATTTCATTTGATTTCATTTGACACACTCTTTTTACTTGAACAAAAGATTGACTGCAATTCCGCACCATGCTTTCTGTTAACGTTCTGACAAAATGTGCCAGCCCTCCATGCTGAGGGTCGGGCGTGTAAAGTCACCGAACAGGCCTTGTGGTGACGTGTCTTAAATGGAACACCCGAGGCGTCATAAATCAGACCGGGTCACTTGAGCAGAAGAAAACAAAGGAGTAAACAAGCCCGATGGATGAGAGGTTCGAATTCTCTTGGATTCTGCTGAGAAGTCGCAGTGACGTCAAAGAGCCAGAGTGCATCGAATGTTCAATTTGTTGCTATAACAACAGCACCGTTGCTATAAACAACTCTGCCCAGGGGGCCGACGGAAGAATGCTGATTCTCAGTCCGTGTCCAATGCTCATGGAAACATGTCCAGGTGTACGTGCGATTTGGCAGTGATTTTATTTTTATGAAATTAGATTTTAATTGACTCACTCTTTGTTTAAACAAAAAAATGACCGCTATTCAGTAGCATGCTTTCTGTTTATGTATTGACAAAATGTGCCTGCCCTCCACTTAGCCGTCGGGCTTGTCTTGTGACCAGACAGACTGTCCGCTGTGACGTGTCTTAAATGGATCAGCGGAGGTTTCAAATTCTCCGGCAGCTACAGGTCTCAAAAAAGTTGGGACACTTGTAAAAAGGGGCTTTAAAAGCATTGAATTTCTAAGAGAATCAGCTGAAAGAACATTTAGCAAGTAATTAAGTTAACTGTCATGTGCTGTGCAACATGATTACTTATAAAAGGGTTGTCATTGAGAGGCTAAGTTTCTCAGAAGTAAAGATGGCCAGAGGCTCTCCCACCTGTGAAGGCTTGCATAAAAAAAAATGTTGAATACTTTAAAAACACTGCTCCTCGACGTTAAATTGCAAAGGCATTGAAGGTCTCATCATCTTCAGTACATGACATCATCAAAAGATTCAGAGTAACTGGAAAAATCTCTGCGTGTAAGGGACTAGGCTGAGACCTTTACTGGATGCCCTTTATCTTCGGACCCTCAGATGCCACTGCATCACTCACTGGCATGATTCTTGGGATTCTGCAATAATAGAGAAAGAAAAAACATCACTGATTATACCTAGAACTGCCACAAGGTCATTTTGACCTCCATTAGTCCCAGTGCAAAAAAATGTAAATGGACTATATAGCGGCTGACTATGGAGCTAGTCAGATTGGCAGCTCAAAGCACTTGACAGTAGCCTAATACCTCACGTATGCCCATTTATGCAACACATTCATACACTGACGGCTACGCAAGGCAGTCAACTGCAACTGCATTTTGTTACTTTTTGAATGGTGTGCAGGCGCATATATAAGCCAGTTGCTGTCATGACGTCAGAATCAATTTGTTCTCCCATTTTGCAGGTAGAAATTGTGATTGTCACAGAGCTGTTCTTCTATTCATTTAGTTTATTTAGTAAGCTGGTTAGGATTCCAGAAAAAGAAATGGATCAGAGGAAACGGATGAATGTAAGTCAGGCTTTGGCAAAGCTTCAGGACATGAGTTCTTGTGAGTCAGATGGAGAAGAAATATCAGGGCACAGTGATGCTTCTAAGTCTAGTGAATCCGACTCCGATTTTGAAACTGAATGCGATCGTGAGCCACACGGTAAAGGTATCACAGCTGCTGGGCAAACTAAGCCTTTGATGCCAGGAAGGTCACCAAAACTGGATATTTATTCATGTCATAATGCTTAGATTTCACAGCATAATTTCAAGTCCAAATACTTTGAAACATTTAAAATTAGCCACAATAGCCAACAAATTGAAGCTTTAAAGCTCTGACCTCTATACTATTTAATCAATGAAGAATCTTAGCAAAACACCATTTATTGTCCTCCGAATTCTGAAAGTACTTTGAAATGCTTTCACTGAGGCAACACGTCACAGCTTAGAAGTATTACAAAGAGTGGTGCATTTTTGTCAATAAAGAGGCTGCAGTCATATTTCCACGTCATCCATGCCATGATGAAGGGAGACGCAGTAGCGCTGTGGAGAGCATGGGCTTGACTTGGGATGGAAAAATTCTGTGTTCAAGTCCTTGCCTTAGCCTGTGCAAAGTGTTCTCAGGCAAAACTCTTCACTTCCACACTGCCTCACTCTACCCAGGTGTACAAATGGGTACCAGCAAAATTGTCGGCGAAACTTGACTGAGAGCAGTGGGAGAACCCGAGTTGGACTAGTGTCCCATCGAGGGGGTTTAGCAATACTCCTATTTGCTTCATGTCACAGAAACCAGGGTTAAACACAGGCCTGGTGGGCCACCAGGCATGACCTCCACGCATGGTTAGAAATAGTCTTTATTCCGTCTGAGAAGCTGCTCATTTTGAAAACAAGAAGGGCACTTGGTAGAGCTCATACCTCCGCCATGCCCACATGTAAGTATTATTGGTTCTGGATCCAGGAGAGTATCATCCAGACCAACAACAGCTGTGATTAGTTCTGCTTTTAGGCCAGATTCTATTCAGTGCTGAAATTTTATGAAAATCTGTTCATTACATAAGGACATACCAAATTGTTCCGAATATAAGACGATTCTGGATATGAGACTACTCCCCTTTCTCAAGTCATATTTTGGAAAAAATAGGGTTTTGATGACAAAATCTTGTTTTAGTCACTAAAGAATGATAATCATCGCAAAAATTTCTTTGAAAATACTGATAAAACAAACTGAGAGAAAAACCAATATAAAAGATTGCAGGCTGTTGTTTTGCGCCATCTATTGTTGTGAACATGTATTGAGTATAGACTATAAAACGCACACACAGGATGACTGATATTGTTGGAAGCCTGGTCCACGGAAAATACGACGACCCCATTTCTCCGCTGTGACGTGTCTTTAATGGAACGGCGGAGGCGTCAAAGATAAAACAGGGTCACTTGAGCAAAAGGAGAGAAAATAGTAAACATGCCCGATGGACGAGAGATGTTAATTTACTGAGATTCCGCTGAGAAGTCACTGTTATGTCAAAGACGTAGAGTGCATCGTATGCCTGTTCCGTGGATATATAAAAAGCACCGTTGCCATAAACATATCTCCCCAGCGGGCCACGATACGAAGCAGATTCCCCGTCCGTCATGGAGACATATACAGGCGTACGTGCGATTAGGTAGTGATTGTTTTTAAATTTCATTTGATACACTCTTTTTACTTGAACAAAAGATTGACTGCAATTCCGCACCATGCTTTCTGTTAACGTTCTGACAAAATGTGCCAGCCCTCCATGCTGAGGGTCGGGCGTGTAAAGTCACCGAACAGGCCTTGTGGTGACGTGTCTTAAATGGAACACCCGAGGCGTCATAAATCAGACCGGGTCACTTGAGCAGAAGAAAACAAAGGAGTAAACAAGCCCGATGGATGAGAGGTTCGAATTCTCTTGGATTCTGCTGAGAAGTCGCAGTGACGTCAAAGAGCCAGAGTGCATCGAATGTTCAATTTGTTGCTATAACAACAGCACCGTTGCTATCAACAAATCTGCCCAGGGGGCCGACGGAAGAATGCTGATTCTCAGTCCGTGTCCAATGCTCATGGAAACATGTCCAGGTGTACGTGCGATTTGGCAGTGATTTTATTTGTATGAAATTAGATTTTAATTGACTCACTCTTTGTTTAAACAAAAAAATGACCGCTATTCAGTAGCATGCTTTCTGTTTATGTATTGACAAAATGTGCCTGCCCTCCACTTAGCCGTCGGGCTTGTCTTGTGACCAGACAGACTGTCCGCTGTGACGTGTCTTAAATGGATCAGCGGAGGTTTCAAATTCTCCGGCAGCTACAGGTCTCAAAAAAGTTGGGACACTTGTAAAAAGGGGCTTTAAAAGCATTGAATTTCTAAGAGAATCAGCTGAAAGAACATTTAGCAAGTAATTAAGTTAACTGTCATCTGCTGCGCAACATGATTACTTATAAAAGGGTTGTCATTGAGAGGCTGAGTTTCTCAGAAGTAAAGATGGCCAGAGGCTCTCCCACCTGTGAAGGCTTGCATAAAAAAAAATGTTGAATACTTTAAAAACACTGCTCCTCGACGTTAAATTGCAAAGGCATTGAAGGTCTCATCATCTTCAGTACATGACATCATCAAAAGATTCAGAGTAACTGGAAAAATCTCTGCGTGTAAGGGACTAGGCTGAGACCTTTACTGGATGCCCTTTATCTTCGGACCCTCAGATGCCACTGCATCACTCACTGGCATGATTCTTGGGATTCTGCAATAATAGAGAAAGAAAAAACATCACTGATTATACCTAGAACTGCCACAAGGTCATTTTGACCTCCATTAGTCCCAGTGCAAAAAAATGTAAATGGACTATATAGCGGCTGACTATGGAGCTAGTCAGATTGGCAGCTCAAAGCATTTGACAGTAGCCTAATACCTCACGTATGCCCATTTATGCAACACATTCATACACTGACGGCTACGCAAGGCAGTCAACTGCAACTGCATTTTGTTACTTTTTGAATGGTGTGCAGGCGCATATATAAGCCAGTTGCTGTCATGACGTCAGAATCAATTTGTTCTCCCATTTTGCAGGTAGAAATTGTGATTGTCACAGAGCTGTTCTTCTATTCATTTAGTTTATTTAGTAAGCTGGTTAGGATTCCAGAAAAAGAAATGGATCAGAGGAAACGGATGAATGTAAGTCAGGCTTTGGCAAAGCTTCAGGACATGAGTTCTTGTGAGTCAGATGGAGAAGAAATATCAGGGCACAGTGATGCTTCTAAGTCTAGTGAATCCGACTCCGATTTTGAAACTGAATGCGATCGTGAGCCACACGGTAAAGGTATCACAGCTGCTGGGCAAACTAAGCCTTTGATGCCAGGAAGGTCACCAAAACTGGATATTTATTCACGTCATAATGCTTAGGTTTCACAGCATAATTTCAAGTCCAAATACTTTGAAACATTTAAAATTAGCCACAATAGCCAACAAATTGAAGCTTTAAAGCTCTGACCTCTATACTATTTAATCAATGAAGAATCTTAGCAAAACACCATTTATTGTCCTCCGAATTCTGAAAGTACTTTGAAATGCTTTCACTGAGGCAACACGTCACAGCTTAGAAGTATTACAAAGAGTGGTGCATTTTTGTCAATAAAGAGGATGCAGTCATATTTCCACGTCATCCATGCCATGATGAAGGGAGACGCAGTAGCGCTGTGGAGAGCATGGGCTTGACTTGGGATGGAAAAATTCTGTGTTCAAGTCCTTGCCTTAGCCTGTGCAAAGTGTTCTCAGGCAAAACTCTTCACTTCCACACTGCCTCACTCTACCCAGGTGTACAAATGGGTACCAGCAAAATTGTCGGCGAAACTTGACTGAGAGCAGTGGGAGAACCCGAGTTGGACTAGTGTCCCATCGAGGGGGTTTAGCAATACTCCTATTTGCTTCATGTCACAGAAACCAGGGTTAAACACAGGCCTGGTGGGCCTCCAGGCATGACCTCCACGCATGGTTAGAAATAGTCTTTATTCCGTCTGAGAAGCTGCTCATTTTGAAAACAAGAAGGGCACTTGGTAGAGCTCATACCTCCGCCATGCCCACATGTAAGTATTATTGGTTCTGGATCCAGGAGAGTATCATCCAGACCAACAACAGCTGTGATTAGTTCTGCTTTTAGGCCAGATTCTATTCAGTGCTGAAATTTTATGAAAATCTGTTCATTACATAAGGACATACCGAATTGTTCCGAATATAAGACGATTCTGGATATGAGACTACTCCCCTTTCTCAAGTCATATTTTGGAAAAAATAGGGTTTTGATGACAAAATCTTGTTTTAGTCACTAAAAAATGATAATCATCGCAAAAATTTCTTTGAAAATACTGATAAAACAAACTGAAAGAAAAACCAATATAAAAGATTGCAGGCTGTTGTTTTGCGCCATCTATTGTTGTGAACATGTATTGAGTATAGACTATAAAACGCACACACAGGATGACTGTTATTGTTGGAAGCCTGGTCCACGGAAAATACGACGACCCCATTTCTCCGCTGTGACGTGTCTTTAATGGAACGGCGGAGGCGTCAAAGATAAAACAGGGTCACTTGAGCAAAAGGAGAGAAAATAGTAAACATGCCCGATGGACGAGAGATGTTAATTTACTGAGATTCCGCTGAGAAGTCACTGTTATGTCAAAGACGCAGAGTGCATCGTATGCCTGTTCCGTGGATATATAAAAAGCATCGTTGCCATAAACATATCCCCCCAGCGGGCCACGGTACGAAGCAGATTCCCCGTCCGTCACGGAGACATATACAGGCGTACGTGCGATTAGGTAGTGATTGTTTTTAAATTTCATTTGATTTCATTTGACACTCTCTTTTTACTTGAACAAAAGATTGACTGCAATTCCGCACCATGCTTTCTGTTAACGTTCTGACAAAATGTGCCAGCCCTCCATGCTGAGGGTCGGGCGTGTAAAGTCACCGAACAGGCCTTGTGGTGACGTGTCTTAAATGGAACACCCGAGGCGTCATAAATCAGACCGGGTCACTTGAGCAGAAGAAAACAAAGGAGTAAACAAGCCCGATGGATGAGAGGTTCGAATTCTCTTGGATTCTGCTGAGAAGTCGCAGTGACGTCAAAGAGCCAGAGTGCATCGAATGTTCAATTTGTTGCTATAACAACAGCACCGTTGCTATAAACAACTCTGCCCAGGGGGCCGACGGAAGAATGCTGATTCTCAGTCCGTGTCCAATTCTCATGGAAACATGTCCAGGTGTACGTGCGATTTGGCAGTGATTTTATTTTTATGAAATTAGATTTTAATTGACTCACTCTTTGTTTAAACAAAAAAATGACCGCTATTCAGTAGCATGCTTTCTGTTTATGTATTGACAAAATGTGCCTGCCCTCCACTTAGCCGTCGGGCTTGTCTTGTGACCAGACAGACTGTCCGCTGTGACGTGTCTTAAATGGATCAGCGGAGGTTTCAAATTCTCCGGCAGCTACAGGTCTCAAAAAAGTTGGGACACTTGTAAAAAGGGGCTTTAAAAGCATTGAATTTCTAAGAGAATCAGCTGAAAGAACATTTAGCAAGTAATTAAGTTAACTGTCATCTGCTGCGCAACATGATTACTTATAAAAGGGTTGTCATTGAGAGGCTAAGTTTCTCAGAAGTAAAGATGGCCAGAGGCTCTCCCACCTGTGAAGGCTTGCATAAAAAAAAATGTTGAATACTTTAAAAACACTGCTCCTCGACATTAAATTGCAAAGGCATTGAAGGTCTCATCATCTTCAGTACATGACATCATCAAAAGATTCAGAGTAACTGGAAAAATCTCTGCGTGTAAGGGACTAGGCTGAGACCTTTACTGGATGCTCTTTATCTTCGAACCCTCAGATGCCACTGCATCACTCACTGGCATGATTCTTGGGATTCTGCAATAATAGAGAAAGAAAAAACATCACTGATTATACCTAGAACTGCCACAAGGTCATTTTGACCTCCATTAGTCCCAGTGCAAAAAAATGTAAATGGACTATATAGCGGCTGACTATGGAGCTAGTCAGATTGGCAGCTCAAAGCACTTGACAGTAGCCTAATACCTCACTTATGCCCATTTATGCAACACATTCATACACTGACGGCTACGCAAGGCAGTCAACTGCAACTGCATTTTGTTACTTTTTGAATGGTGTGCAGGCGCATATATAAGCCAGTTGCTGTCATGACGTCAGAATCAATTTGTTCTCCCATTTTGCAGGTAGAAATTGTGATTGTCACAGAGCTGTTCTTCTATTCATTTAGTTTATTTAGTAAGCTGGTTAGGATTCCAGAAAAAGAAATGGATCAGAGGAAACGGATGAATGTAAGTCAGGCTTTGGCAAAGCTTCAGGACATGAGTTCTTGTGAGTCAGATGGAGAAGAAATATCAGGGCACAGTGATGCTTCTAAGTCTAGTGAATCCGACTCCAATTTTGAAACTGAATGCGATCGTGAGCCACACGGTAAAGGTATCACAGCTGCTGGGCAAACTAAGCCTTTGATGCCAGGAAGGTCACCAAAACTGGATATTTATTCACGTCATAATGCTTAGGTTTCACAGCATAATTTCAAGTCCAAATACTTTGAAACATTTAAAATTAGCCACAATAGCCAACAAATTGAAGCTTTAAAGCTCTGACCTCTATACTATTTAATCAATGAAGAATCTTAGCAAAACACCATTTATTGTCCTCCGAATTCTGAAAGTACTTTGAAATGCTTTCACTGAGGCAACACGTCACAGCTTAGAAGTATTACAAAGAGTGGTGCATTTTTGTCAATAAAGAGGATGCAGTCATATTTCCACGTCATCCATGCCATGATGAAGGGAGACGCAGTAGCGCTGTGGAGAGCATGGGCTTGACTTGGGATGGAAAAATTCTGTGTTCAAGTCCTTGCCTTAGCCTGTGCAAAGTGTTCTCAGGCAAAACTCTTCACTTCCACACTGCCTCACTCTACCCAGGTGTACAAATGGGTACCAGCAAAATTGTCAGCGAAACTTGACTGAGAGCAGTGGGAGAACCCGAGTTGGACTAGTGTCCCATCGAGGGGGTTTAGCAATACTCCTATTTGCTTCATGTCACAGAAACCAGGGTTAAACACAGGCCTGGTGGGCCTCCAGGCATGACCTCCACGCATGGTTAGAAATAGTCTTTATTCCGTCTGAGAAGCTGCTCATTTTGAAAACAAGAAGGGCACTTGGTAGAGCTCATACCTCCGCCATGCCCACATGTAAGTATTATTGGTTCTGGATCCAGGAGAGTATCATCCAGACCAACAACAGCTGTGATTAGTTCTGCTTTTTGGGCAGATTTTATTCAGTGCTGAAATTTTATGAAAATCTGTTCATTACATAAGGACATACCGAATTGTTCCGAATATAAGACGATTCTGGATATGAGACTACTCCCCTTTCTCAAGTCATATTTTGGAAAAAATAGGGTTTTGATGACAAAATCTTGTTTTAGTCACTAAAGAATGATAATCATCGCAAAAATTTCTCTGAAAATACTGATAAAACAAACTGAAAGAAAAACCAATATAAAAGATTGCAGGCTGTTGTTTTGCGCCATCTATTGTTGTGAACATGTATTGAGTATAGACTATAAAACGCACACACAGGATGACTGTTATTGTTGGAAGCCTGGTCCACGGAAAATACGACGACCCCATTTCTCCGCTGTGACGTGTCTTTAATGGAACGGCGGAGGCGTCAAAGATAAAACAGGGTCACTTGAGCAAAAGGAGAGAAAATAGTAAACATGCCCGATGGACGAGAGATGTTAATTTACTGAGATTCCGCTGAGAAGTCACTGTTATGTCAAAGACACAGAGTGCATCGTATGCCTGTTCCGTGGATATATAAAAAGCATCGTTGCCATAAACATATCCCCCCATCGGGCCACGGTACGAAGCAGATTCCCCGTCCGTCACGGAGACATATACAGGCGTACGTGCGATTAGGTAGTGATTGTTTTTAAATTTCATTTGATTTCATTTGACACACTCTTTTTACTTGAACAAAAGATTGACTGCAATTCCGCACCATGCTTTCTGTTAACGTTCTGACAAAATGTGCCAGCCCTCCATTCTGAGGGTCGGGCGTGTAAAGTCACCGAACAGGCCTTGTGGTGACGTGTCTTAAATGGAACACCCGAGGCGTCATAAATCAGACCGGGTCACTTGAGCAGAAGAAAACAAAGGAGTAAACAAGCCCGATGGATGAGAGGTTCGAATTCTCTTGGATTCTGCTGAGAAGTCGCAGTGACGTCAAAGAGCCAGAGTGCATCGAATGTTCAATTTGTTGCTATAACAACAGCACCGTTGCTATAAACAACTCTGCCCAGGGGGCCGACGGAAGAATGCTGATTCTCAGTCCGTGTCCAATGCTCATGGAAACATGTCCAGGTGTACGTGCGATTTGGCAGTGATTTTATTTTTATGAAATTAGATTTTAATTGACTCACTCTTTGTTTAAATAAAAAAATGACCGCTATTCAGTAGCATGCTTTCTGTTTATGTATTGACAAAATGTGCCTGCCCTCCACTTAGCCGTCGGGCTTGTCTTGTGACCAGACAGACTGTCCGCTGTGACGTGTCTTAAATGGATCAGCGGAGGTTTCAAATTCTCCGGCAGCTACAGGTCTCAAAAAAGTTGGGACACTTGTAAAAAGGGGCTTTAAAAGCATTGAATTTCTAAGAGAATCAGCTGAAAGAACATTTAGCAAGTAATTAAGTTAACTGTCATCTGCTGCGCAACATGATTACTTATAAAAGGGTTGTCATTGAGAGGCTGAGTTTCTCAGAAGTAAAGATGGCCAGAGGCTCTCCCACCTGTGAAGGCTTGCATAAAAAAAAAATGTTGAATACTTTAAAAACACTGCTCCTCGACGTTAAATTGCAAAGGCATTGAAGGTCTCATCATCTTCAGTACATGACATCATCAAAAGATTCAGAGTAACTGGAAAAATCTCTGCCTGTAAGGGACTAGGCTGAGACCTTTACTGGATGCCCTTTATCTTCGGACCCTCAGATGCCACTGCATCACTCACTGGCATGATTCTTGGGATTCTGCAATAATAGAGAAAGAAAAAACATCACTGATTATACCTAGAACTGCCACAAGGTCATTTTGACCTCCATTAGTCCCAGTGCAAAAAAATGTAAATGGACTATATAGCGGCTGACTATGGAGCTAGTCAGATTGGCAGCTCAAAGCACTTGACAGTAGCCTAATACCTCACGTATGCCCATTTATGCAACACATTCATACACTGACGGCTACGCAAGGCAGTCAACTGCAACTGCATTTTGTTACTTTTTGAATGGTGTGCAGGCGCATATATAAGCCAGTTGCTGTCATGACGTCAGAATCAATTTGTTCTCCCATTTTGCAGGTAGAAATTGTGATTGTCACAGAGCTGTTCTTCTATTCATTTAGTTTATTTAGTAAGCTGGTTAGGATTCCAGAAAAAGAAATGGATCAGAGGAAACGGATGAATGTAAGTCAGGCTTTGGCAAAGCTTCAGGACATGAGTTCTTGTGAGTCAGATGGAGAAGAAATATCAGGGCACAGTGATGCTTCTAAGTCTAGTGAATCCGACTCCGATTTTGAAACTGAATGCGATCGTGAGCCACACGGTAAAGGTATCACAGCTGCTGGGCAAACTAAGCCTTTGATGCCAGGAAGGTCACCAAAACTGGATATTTATTCACGTCATAATGCTTAGGTTTCACAGCATAATTTCAAGTCCAAATACTTTGAAACATTTAAAATTAGCCACAATAGCCAACAAATTGAAGCTTTAAAGCTCTGACCTCTATACTATTTAATCAATGAAGAATCTTAGCAAAACACCATTTATTGTCCTCCGAATTCTGAAAGTACTTTGAAATGCTTTCACTGAGGCAACACGTCACAGCTTAGAAGTATTACAAAGAGTGGTGCATTTTTGTCAATAAAGAGGATGCAGTCATATTTCCACGTCATCCATGCCATGATGAAGGGAGACGCAGTAGCGCTGTGGAGAGCATGGGCTTGACTTGGGATGGAAAAATTCTGTGTTCAAGTCCTTGCCTTAGCCTGTGCAAAGTGTTCTCAGGCAAAACTCTTCACTTCCACACTGCCTCACTCTACCCAGGTGTACAAATGGGTACCAGCAAAATTGTCGGCGAAACTTGACTGAGAGCAGTGGGAGAACCCGAGTTGGACTAGTGTCCCATCGAGGGGGTTTAGCAATACTCCTATTTGCTTCATGTCACAGAAACCAGGGTTAAACACAGGCCTGGTGGGCCTCCAGGCATGACCTCCACGCATGGTTAGAAATAGTCTTTATTCCGTCTGAGAAGCTGCTCATTTTGAAAACAAGAAGGGCACTTGGTAGAGCTCATACCTCCGCCATGCCCACATGTAAGTATTATTGGTTCTGGATCCAGGAGAGTATCATCCAGACCAACAACAGCTGTGATTAGTTCTGCTTTTAGGCCAGATTCTATTCAGTGCTGAAATTTTATGAAAATCTGTTCATTACATAAGGACATACCAAATTGTTCCGAATATAAGACGATTCTGGATATGAGACTACTCCCCTTTCTCAAGTCATATTTTGGAAAAAATAGGGTTTTGATGACAAAATCTTGTTTTAGTCACTAAAAAATGATAATCATCGCAAAAATTTCTTTGAAAATACTGATAAAACAAACTGAAAGAAAAACCAAATATAAAAGATTGCAGGCTGTTGCTTTGCGCCATCTATTGTTGTGAACATGTATTGAGTATAGACTATAAAACGCACACACAGGATGACTGTTATTGTTGGAAGCCTGGTCCACGGAAAATACGACGACCCCATTTCTCCGCTGTGACGTGTCTTTAATGGAACGGCGGAGGCGTCAAAGATAAAACAGGGTCACTTGAGCAAAAGGAGAGAAAATAGTAAACATGCCCGATGGACGAGAGATGTTAATTTACTGAGATTCCGCTGAGAAGTCACTGTTATGTCAAAGACGCAGAGTGCATCGTATGCCTGTTCCGTGGATATATAAAAAGCATCGTTGCCATAAACATATCCCCCCAGCGGGCCACGGTACGAAGCAGATTCCCCGTCCGTCACGGAGACATATACAGGCGTACGTGCGATTAGGTAGTGATTGTTTTTAAATTTCATTTGATTTCATTTGACACACTCTTTTTACTTGAACAAAAGATTGACTGCAATTCCGCACCATGCTTTCTGTTAACGTTCTGACAAAATGTGCCAGCCCTCCATGCTGAGGGTCGGGCGTGTAAAGTCACCGAACAGGCCTTGTGGTGACGTGTCTTAAATGGAACACCCGAGGCGTCATAAATCAGACCGGGTCACTTGAGCAGAAGAAAACAAAGGAGTAAACAAGCCCGATGGATGAGAGGTTCGAATTCTCTTGGATTCTGCTGAGAAGTCGCAGTGACGTCAAAGAGCCAGAGTGCATCGAATGTTCAATTTGTTGCTATAACAACAGCACCGTTGCTATAAACAACTCTGCCCAGGGGGCCGACGGAAGAATGCTGATTCTCAGTCCGTGTCCAATTCTCATGGAAACATGTCCAGGTGTACGTGCGATTTGGCAGTGATTTTATTTTTATGAAATTAGATTTTAATTGACTCACTCTTTGTTTAAACAAAAAAATGACCGCTATTCAGTAGCATGCTTTCTGTTTATGTATTGACAAAATGTGCCTGCCCTCCACTTAGCCGTCGGGCTTGTCTTGTGACCAGACAGACTGTCCGCTGTGACGTGTCTTAAATGGATCAGCGGAGGTTTCAAATTCTCCGGCAGCTACAGGTCTCAAAAAAGTTGGGACACTTGTAAAAAGGGGCTTTAAAAGCATTGAATTTCTAAGAGAATCAGCTGAAAGAACATTTAGCAAGTAATCAAGTTAACTGTCATCTGCTGCGCAACATGATTACTTATAAAAGGGTTGTCATTGAGAGGCTAAGTTTCTCAGAAGTAAAGATGGCCAGAGGCTCTCCCACCTGTGAAGGCTTGCATAAAAAAAAATGTTGAATACTTTAAAAACACTGCTCCTCGACGTTAAATTGCAAAGGCATTGAAGGTCTCATCATCTTCAGTACATGACATCATCAAAAGATTCAGAGTAACTGGAAAAATCTCTGCGTGTAAGGGACTAGGCTGAGACCTTTACTGGATGCCCTTTATCTTCGGACCCTCAGATGCCACTGCATCACTCACTGGCATGATTCTTGGGATTCTGCAATAATAGAGAAAGAAAAAACATCACTGATTATACCTAGAACTGCCACAAGGTCATTTTGACCTCCATTAGTCCCAGTGCAAAAAAATGTAAATGGACTATATAGCGGCTGACTATGGAGCTAGTCAGATTGGCAGCTCAAAGCACTTGACAGTAGCCTAATACCTCACTTATGCCCATTTATGCAACACATTCATACACTGACGGCTACGCAAGGCAGTCAACTGCAACTGCATTTTGTTACTTTTTGAATGGTGTGCAGGCGCATATATAAGCCAGTTGCTGTCATGACGTCAGAATCAATTTGTTCTCCCATTTTGCAGGTAGAAATTGTGATTGTCACAGAGCTGTTCTTCTATTCATTTAGTTTATTTAGTAAGCTGGTTAGGATTCCAGAAAAAGAAATGGATCAGAGGAAACGGATGAATGTAAGTCAGGCTTTGGCAAAGCTTCAGGACATGAGTTCTTGTGAGTCAGATGGAGAAGAAATATCAGGGCACAGTGATGCTTCTAAGTCTAGTGAATCCGACTCCAATTTTGAAACTGAATGCGATCGTGAGCCACACGGTAAAGGTATCACAGCTGCTGGGCAAACTAAGCCTTTGATGCCAGGAAGGTCACCAAAACTGGATATTTATTCACGTCATAATGCTTAGGTTTCACAGCATAATTTCAAGTCCAAATACTTTGAAACATTTAAAATTAGCCACAATAGCCAACAAATTGAAGCTTTAAAGCTCTGACCTCTATACTATTTAATCAATGAAGAATCTTAGCAAAACACCATTTATTGTCCTCCGAATTCTGAAAGTACTTTGAAATGCTTTCACTGAAGCAACACGTCACAGCTTAGAAGTATTACAAAGAGTGGTGCATTTTTGTCAATAAAGAGGATGCAGTCATATTTCCACGTCATCCATGCCATGATGAAGGGAGACGCAGTAGCGCTGTGGAGAGCATGGGCTTGACTTGGGATGGAAAAATTCTGTGTTCAAGTCCTTGCCTTAGCCTGTGCAAAGTGTTCTCAGGCAAAACTCTTCACTTCCACACTGCCTCACTCTACCCAGGTGTACAAATGGGTACCAGCAAAATTGTCAGCGAAACTTGACTGAGAGCAGTGGGAGAACCCGAGTTGGACTAGTGTCCCATCGAGGGGGTTTAGCAATACTCCTATTTGCTTCATGTCACAGAAACCAGGGTTAAACACAGGCCTGGTGGGCCTCCAGGCATGACCTCCACGCATGGTTAGAAATAGTCTTTATTCCGTCTGAGAAGCTGCTCATTTTGAAAACAAGAAGGGCACTTGGTAGAGCTCATACCTCCGCCATGCCCACATGTAAATATTATTGGTTCTGGATCCAGGAGAGTATCATCCAGACCAACAACAGCTGTGATTAGTTCTGCTTTTAGGGCAGATTCTATTCAGTGCTGAAATTTTATGAAAATCTGTTCATTACATAAGGACATACCGAATTGTTCCGAATATAAGACGATTCTGGATATGAGACTACTCCCCTTTCTCAAGTCATATTTTGGAAAAAATAGGGTTTTGATGACAAAATCTTGTTTTAGTCACTAAAGAATGATAATCATCGCAAAAATTTCTCTGAAAATACTGATAAAACAAACTGAAAGAAAAACCAATATAAAAGATTGCAGGCTGTTGTTTTGCGCCATCTATTGTTGTGAACATGTATTGAGTATAGACTATAAAACGCACACACAGGATGACTGTTATTGTTGGAAGCCTGGTCCACGGAAAATACGACGACCCCATTTCTCCGCTGTGACGTGTCTTTAATGGAACGGCGGAGGCGTCAAAGATAAAACAGGGTCACTTGAGCAAAAGGAGAGAAAATAGTAAACATGCCCGATGGACGAGAGATGTTAATTTACTGAGATTCCGCTGAGAAGTCACTGTTATGTCAAAGACGCAGAGTGCATCGTATGCCTGTTCCGCGGATATATAAAAAGCACCGTTGCCATAAACATATCTCCCCAGCGGGCCACGGTACGAAGCAGATTCCCCGTCCGTCATGGAGACATATACAGGCGTACGTGCGATTAGGTAGTGATTGTTTTTAAATTTCATTTGATTTCATTTGACACACTCTTTTTACTTGAACAAAAGATTAACTGCAATTCCGCACCATGCTTTCTGTTAACGTTCTGACAGAATGTGCCAGCCCTCCATGCTGAGGGTCGGGCGTGTAAAGTCACCGAACAGGCCTTGTGGTGACGTGTCTTAAATGGAACACCCGAGGCGTCATAAATCAGACCGGGTCACTTGAGCAGAAGAAAACAAAGGAGTAAACAAGCCCGATGGATGAGAGGTTCGAATTCTCTTGGATTCTGCTGAGAAGTCGCAGTGACGTCAAAGAGCCAGAGTGCATCGAATGTTCAATTTGTTGCTATAACAACAGCACCGTTGCTATAAACAACTCTGCCCAGGGGGCCGACGGAAGAATGCTGATTCTCAGTCCGTGTCCAATGCTCATGGAAACATGTCCAGGTGTACGTGCGATTTGGCAGTGATTTTATTTTTATGAAATTAGATTTTAATTGACTCACTCTTTGTTTAAACAAAAAAATGACCGCTATTCAGTAGCGTGCTTTCTGTTTATGTATTGACAAAATGTGCCTGCCCTTCACTTAGCCGTCGGGCTTGTCTTGTGACCAGACAGACTGTCCGCTGTGACGTGTCTTAAATGGATCAGCGGAGGTTTCAAATTCTCCGGCAGCTACAGGTCTCAAAAAAGTTGGGACACTTGTAAAAAGGGGCTTTAAAAGCATTGAATTTCTAAGAGAATCAGCTGAAAGAACATTTAGCAAGTAATTAAGTTAACTGTCATCTGCTGCGCAACATGATTACTTATAAAAGGGTTGTCATTGAGAGGCTGAGTTTCTCAGAAGTAAAGATGGCCAGAGGCTCTCCCACCTGTGAAGGCTTGCTTAAAAAAAAATGTTGAATACTTTAAAAACACTGCTCCTCGACGTTAAATTGCAAAGGCATTGAAGGTCTCATCATCTTCAGTACATGACATCATCAAAAGATTCAGAGTAACTGGAAAAATCTCTGCGTGTAAGGGACTAGGCTGAGACCTTTACTGGATGCCCTTTATCTTCGGACCCTCAGATGCCACTGCATCACTCACTGGCATGATTCTTGGGATTCTGCAATAATAGAGAAAGAAAAAACATCACTGATTATACCTAGAACTGCCACAAGGTCATTTTGACCTCCATTAGTCCCAGTGCAAAAAAATGTAAATGGACTATATAGCGGCTGACTATGGAGCTAGTCAGATTGGCAGCTCAAAGCACTTGACAGTAGCCTAATACCTCACGTATGCCCATTTATGCAACACATTCATACACTGACGGCTACGCAAGGCAGTCAACTGCAACTGCATTTTGTTACTTTTTGAATGGTGTGCAGGCGCATATATAAGCCAGTTGCTGTCATGACGTCAGAATCAATTTGTTCTCCCATTTTGCAGGTAGAAATTGTGATTGTCACAGAGCTGTTCTTCTATTCATTTAGTTTATTTAGTAAGCTGGTTAGGATTCCAGAAAAAGAAATGGATCAGAGGAAACGGATGAATGTAAGTCAGGCTTTGGCAAAGCTTCAGGACATGAGTTCTTGTGAGTCAGATGGAGAAGAAATATCAGGGCACAGTGATGCTTCTAAGTCTAGTGAATCCGACTCCGATTTTGAAACTGAATGCGATCGTGAGCCACACGGTAAAGGTATCACAGCTGCTGGGCAAACTAAGCCTTTGATGCCAGGAAGGTCACCAAAACTGGATATTTATTCACGTCATAATGCTTAGGTTTCACAGCATAATTTCAAGTCCAAATACTTTGAAACATTTAAAATTAGCCACAATAGCCAACAAATTGAAGCTTTAAAGCTCTGACCTCTATACTATTTAATCAATGAAGAATCTTAGCAAAACACCATTTATTGTCCTCCGAATTCTGAAAGTACTTTGAAATGCTTTCACTGAGGCAACACGTCACAGCTTAGAAGTATTACAAAGAGTGGTGCATTTTTGTCAATAAAGAGGATGCAGTCATATTTCCACGTCATCCATGCCATGATGAAGGGAGACGCAGTAGCGCTGTGGAGAGCATGGGCTTGACTTGGGATGGAAAAATTCTGTGTTCAAGTCCTTGCCTTAGCCTGTGCAAAGTGTTCTCAGGCAAAACTCTTCACTTCCACACTGCCTCACTCTACCCAGGTGTACAAATGGGTACCAGCAAAATTGTCGGCGAAACTTGACTGAGAGCAGTGGGAGAACCCGAGTTGGACTAGTGTCCCATCGAGGGGGTTTAGCAATACTCCTATTTGCTTCATGTCACAGAAACCAGGGTTAAACACAGGCCTGGTGGGCCTCCAGGCATGACCTCCACGCATGGTTAGAAATAGTCTTTATTCCGTCTGAGAAGCTGCTCATTTTGAAAACAAGAAGGGCACTTGGTAGAGCTCATACCTCCGCCATGCCCACATGTAAGTATTATTGGTTCTGGATCCAGGAGAGTATCATCCAGACCAACAACAGCTGTGATTAGTTCTGCTTTTAGGCCAGATTCTATTCAGTGCTGAAATTTTATGAAAATCTGTTCATTACATAAGGACATACCAAATTGTTCCGAATATAAGACGATTCTGGATATGAGACTACTCCCCTTTCTCAAGTCATATTTTGGAAAAAATAGGGTTTTGATGACAAAATCTTGTTTTAGTCACTAAAAAATGATAATCATCGCAAAAATTTCTTTGAAAATACTGATAAAACAAACTGAAAGAAAAACTAAATATAAAAGATTGCAGGCTGTTGCTTTGCGCCATCTATTGTTGTGAACATGTATTGAGTATAGACTATAAAACGCACACACAGGATGACTGTTATTGTTGGAAGCCTGGTCCACGGAAAATACGACGACCCCATTTCTCCGCTGTGACGTGTCTTTAATGGAACGGCGGAGGCGTCAAAGATAAAACAGGGTCACTTGAGCAAAAGGAGAGAAAATAGTAAACATGCCCGATGGACGAGAGATGTTAATTTACTGAGATTCCGCTGAGAAGTCACTGTTATGTCAAAGACGCAGAGTGCATCGTATGCCTGTTCCGTGGATATATAAAAAGCATCGTTGCCATAAACATATCCCCCCAGCGGGCCACGGTACGAAGCAGATTCCCCGTCCGTCACGGAGACATATACAGGCGTACGTGCGATTAGGTAGTGATTGTTTTTAAATTTCATTTGATTTCATTTGACACACTCTTTTTACTTGAACAAAAGATTGACTGCAATTCCGCACCATGCTTTCTGTTAACGTTCTGACAAAATGTGCCAGCCCTCCATGCTGAGGGTCGGGCGTGTAAAGTCACCGAACAGGCCTTGTGGTGACGTGTCTTAAATGGAACACCCGAGGCGTCATAAATCAGACCGGGTCACTTGAGCAGAAGAAAACAAAGGAGTAAACAAGCCCGATGGATGAGAGGTTCGAATTCTCTTGGATTCTGCTGAGAAGTCGCAGTGACGTCAAAGAGCCAGAGTGCATCGAATGTTCAATTTGTTGCTATAACAACAGCACCGTTGCTATAAACAACTCTGCCCAGGGGGCCGACGGAAGAATGCTGATTCTCAGTCCGTGTCCAATTCTCATGGAAACATGTCCAGGTGTACGTGCGATTTGGCAGTGATTTTATTTTTATGAAATTAGATTTTAATTGACTCACTCTTTGTTTAAACAAAAAAATGACCGCTATTCAGTAGCATGCTTTCTGTTTATGTATTGACAAAATGTGCCTGCCCTCCACTTAGCCGTCGGGCTTGTCTTGTGACCAGACAGACTGTCCGCTGTGACGTGTCTTAAATGGATCAGCGGAGGTTTCAAATTCTCCGGCAGCTACAGGTCTCAAAAAAGTTGGGACACTTGTAAAAAGGGGCTTTAAAAGCATTGAATTTCTAAGAGAATCAGCTGAAAGAACATTTAGCAAGTAATCAAGTTAACTGTCATCTGCTGCGCAACATGATTACTTATAAAAGGGTTGTCATTGAGAGGCTAAGTTTCTCAGAAGTAAAGATGGCCAGAGGCTCTCCCACCTGTGAAGGCTTGCATAAAAAAAAATGTTGAATACTTTAAAAACACTGCTCCTCGACATTAAATTGCAAAGGCATTGAAGGTCTCATCATCTTCAGTACATGACATCATCAAAAGATTCAGAGTAACTGGAAAAATCTCTGCGTGTAAGGGACTAGGCTGAGACCTTTACTGGATGCCCTTTATCTTCGGACCCTCAGATGCCACTGCATCACTCACTGGCATGATTCTTGGGATTCTGCAATAATAGAGAAAGAAAAAACATCACTGATTATACCTAGAACTGCCACAAGGTCATTTTGACCTCCATTAGTCCCAGTGCAAAAAAATGTAAATGGACTATATAGCGGCTGACTATGGAGCTAGTCAGATTGGCAGCTCAAAGCACTTGACAGTAGCCTAATACCTCACTTATGCCCATTTATGCAACACATTCATACACTGACGGCTACGCAAGGCAGTCAACTGCAACTGCATTTTGTTTCTTTTTGAATGGTGTGCAGGCGCATATATAAGCCAGTTGCTGTCATGACGTCAGAATCAATTTGTTCTCCCATTTTGCAGGTAGAAATTGTGATTGTCACAGAGCTGTTCTTCTATTCATTTAGTTTATTTAGTAAGCTGGTTAGGATTCCAGAAAAAGAAATGGATCAGAGGAAACGGATGAATGTAAGTCAGGCTTTGGCAAAGCTTCAGGACATGAGTTCTTGTGAGTCAGATGGAGAAGAAATATCAGGGCACAGTGATGCTTCTAAGTCTAGTGAATCCGACTCCAATTTTGAAACTGAATGCGATCGTGAGCCACACGGTAAAGGTATCACAGCTGCTGGGCAAACTAAGCCTTTGATGCCAGGAAGGTCACCAAAACTGGATATTTATTCACGTCATAATGCTTAGGTTTCACAGCATAATTTCAAGTCCAAATACTTTGAAACATTTAAAATTAGCCACAATAGCCAACAAATTGAAGCTTTAAAGCTCTGACCTCTATACTATTTAATCAATGAAGAATCTTAGCAAAACACCATTTATTGTCCTCCGAATTCTGAAAGTACTTTGAAATGCTTTCACTGAGGCAACACGTCACAGCTTAGAAGTATTACAAAGAGTGGTGCATTTTTGTCAATAAAGAGGATGCAGTCATATTTCCACGTCATCCATGCCATGATGAAGGGAGACGCAGTAGCGCTGTGGAGAGCATGGGCTTGACTTGGGATGGAAAAATTCTGTGTTCAAGTCCTTGCCTTAGCCTGTGCAAAGTGTTCTCAGGCAAAACTCTTCACTTCCACACTGCCTCACTCTACCCAGGTGTACAAATGGGTACCAGCAAAATTGTCAGCGAAACTTGACTGAGAGCAGTGGGAGAACCCGAGTTGGACTAGTGTCCCATCGAGGGGGTTTAGCAATACTCCTATTTGCTTCATGTCACAGAAACCAGGGTTAAACACAGGCCTGGTGGGCCTCCAGGCATGACCTCCACGCATGGTTAGAAATAGTCTTTATTCCGTCTGAGAAGCTGCTCATTTTGAAAACAAGAAGGGCACTTGGTAGAGCTCATACCTCCGCCATGCCCACATGTAAATATTATTGGTTCTGGATCCAGGAGAGTATCATCCAGACCAACAACAGCTGTGATTAGTTCTGCTTTTAGGGCAGATTCTATTCAGTGCTGAAATTTTATGAAAATCTGTTCATTACATAAGGACATACCGAATTGTTCCGAATATAAGACGATTCTGGATATGAGACTACTCCCCTTTCTCAAGTCATATTTTGGAAAAAATAGGGTTTTGATGACAAAATCTTGTTTTAGTCACTAAAAAATGATAATCATCGCAAAAATTTCTTTGAAAATACTGATAAAACAAACTGAAAGAAAAACCAAATATAAAAGATTGCAGGCTGTTGCTTTGCGCCATCTATTGTTGTGAACATGTATTGAGTATAGACTATAAAACGCACACACAGGATGACTGTTATTGTTGGAAGCCTGGTCCACGGAAAATACGACGACCCCATTTCTCCGCTGTGACGTGTCTTTAATGGAACGGCGGAGGCGTCAAAGATAAAACAGGGTCACTTGAGCAAAAGGAGAGAAAATAGTAAACATGCCCGATGGACGAGAGATGTTAATTTACTGAGATTCCGCTGAGAAGTCACTGTTATGTCAAAGACGCAGAGTGCATCGTATGCCTGTTCCGTGGATATATAAAAAGCATCGTTGCCATAAACATATCCCCCCAGCGGGCCACGGTACGAAGCAGATTCCCCGTCCGTCACGGAGACATATACAGGCGTACGTGCGATTAGGTAGTGATTGTTTTTAAATTTCATTTGATTTCATTTGACACACTCTTTTTACTTGAACAAAAGATTGAGATTGACTGCAATTCCGCACCATGCTTTCTGTTAACGTTCTGACAAAATGTGCCAGCCCTCCATGCTGAGGGTCGGGCGTGTAAAGTCACCGAACAGGCCTTGTGGTGACGTGTCTTAAATGGAACACCCGAGGCGTCATAAATCAGACCGGGTCACTTGAGCAGAAGAAAACAAAGGAGTAAACAAGCCCGATGGATGAGAGGTTCGAATTCTCTTGGATTCTGCTGAGAAGTCGCAGTGACGTCAAAGAGCCAGAGTGCATCGAATGTTCAATTTGTTGCTATAACAACAGCACCGTTGCTATAAACAACTCTGCCCAGGGGGCCGACGGAAGAATGCTGATTCTCAGTCCGTGTCCAATTCTCATGGAAACATGTCCAGGTGTACGTGCGATTTGGCAGTGATTTTATTTTTATGAAATTAGATTTTAATTGACTCACTCTTTGTTTAAACAAAAAAATGACCGCTATTCAGTAGCATGCTTTCTGTTTATGTATTGACAAAATGTGCCTGCCCTCCACTTAGCCGTCGGGCTTGTCTTGTGACCAGACAGACTGTCCGCTGTGACGTGTCTTAAATGGATCAGCGGAGGTTTCAAATTCTCCGGCAGCTACAGGTCTCAAAAAAGTTGGGACACTTGTAAAAAGGGGCTTTAAAAGCATTGAATTTCTAAGAGAATCAGCTGAAAGAACATTTAGCAAGTAATCAAGTTAACTGTCATCTGCTGCGCAACATGATTACTTATAAAAGGGTTGTCATTGAGAGGCTAAGTTTCTCAGAAGTAAAGATGGCCAGAGGCTCTCCCACCTGTGAAGGCTTGCATAAAAAAAAATGTTGAATACTTTAAAAACACTGCTCCTCGACATTAAATTGCAAAGGCATTGAAGGTCTCATCATCTTCAGTACATGACATCATCAAAAGATTCAGAGTAACTGGAAAAATCTCTGCGTGTAAGGGACTAGGCTGAGACCTTTACTGGATGCCCTTTATCTTCGGACCCTCAGATGCCACTGCATCACTCACTGGCATGATTCTTGGGATTCTGCAATAATAGAGAAAGAAAAAACATCACTGATTATACCTAGAACTGCCACAAGGTCATTTTGACCTCCATTAGTCCCAGTGCAAAAAAATGTAAATGGACTATATAGCGGCTGACTATGGAGCTAGTCAGATTGGCAGCTCAAAGCACTTGACAGTAGCCTAATACCTCACTTATGCCCATTTATGCAACACATTCATACACTGACGGCTACGCAAGGCAGTCAACTGCAACTGCATTTTGTTACTTTTTGAATGGTGTGCAGGCGCATATATAAGCCAGTTGCTGTCATGACGTCAGAATCAATTTGTTCTCCCATTTTGCAGGTAGAAATTGTGATTGTCACAGAGCTGTTCTTCTATTCATTTAGTTTATTTAGTAAGCTGGTTAGGATTCCAGAAAAAGAAATGGATCAGAGGAAACGGATGAATGTAAGTCAGGCTTTGGCAAAGCTTCAGGACATGAGTTCTTGTGAGTCAGATGGAGAAGAAATATCAGGGCACAGTGATGCTTCTAAGTCTAGTGAATCCGACTCCAATTTTGAAACTGAATGCGATCGTGAGCCACACGGTAAAGGTATCACAGCTGCTGGGCAAACTAAGCCTTTGATGCCAGGAAGGTCACCAAAACTGGATATTTATTCACGTCATAATGCTTAGGTTTCACAGCATAATTTCAAGTCCAAATACTTTGAAACATTTAAAATTAGCCACAATAGCCAACAAATTGAAGCTTTAAAGCTCTGACCTCTATACTATTTAATCAATGAAGAATCTTAGCAAAACACCATTTATTGTCCTCCGAATTCTGAAAGTACTTTGAAATGCTTTCACTGAGGCAACACGTCACAGCTTAGAAGTATTACAAAGAGTGGTGCATTTTTGTCAATAAAGAGGATGCAGTCATATTTCCACGTCATCCATGCCATGATGAAGGGAGACGCAGTAGCGCTGTGGAGAGCATGGGCTTGACTTGGGATGGAAAAATTCTGTGTTCAAGTCCTTGCCTTAGCCTGTGCAAAGTGTTCTCAGGCAAAACTCTTCACTTCCACACTGCCTCACTCTACCCAGGTGTACAAATGGGTACCAGCAAAATTGTCAGCGAAACTTGACTGAGAGCAGTGGGAGAACCCGAGTTGGACTAGTGTCCCATCGAGGGGGTTTAGCAATACTCCTATTTGCTTCATGTCACAGAAACCAGGGTTAAACACAGGCCTGGTGGGCCTCCAGGCATGACCTCCACGCATGGTTAGAAATAGTCTTTATTCCGTCTGAGAAGCTGCTCATTTTGAAAACAAGAAGGGCACTTGGTAGAGCTCATACCTCCGCCATGCCCACATGTAAATATTATTGGTTCTGGATCCAGGAGAGTATCATCCAGACCAACAACAGCTGTGATTAGTTCTGCTTTTAGGGCAGATTCTATTCAGTGCTGAAATTTTATGAAAATCTGTTCATTACATAAGGACATACCGAATTGTTCCGAATATAAGACGATTCTGGATATGAGACTACTCCCCTTTCTCAAGTCATATTTTGGAAAAAATAGGGTTTTGATGACAAAATCTTGTTTTAGTCACTAAAGAATGATAATCATCGCAAAAATTTCTCTGAAAATACTGATAAAACAAACTGAAAGAAAAACCAATATAAAAGATTGCAGGCTGTTGTTTTGCGCCATCTATTGTTGTGAACATGTATTGAGTATAGACTATAAAACGCACACACAGGATGACTGTTATTGTTGGAAGCCTGGTCCACGGAAAATACGACGACCCCATTTCTCCGCTGTGACGTGTCTTTAATGGAACGGCGGAGGCGTCAAAGATAAAACAGGGTCACTTGAGCAAAAGGAGAGAAAATAGTAAACATGCCCGATGGACGAGAGATGTTAATTTACTGAGATTCCGCTGAGAAGTCACTGTTATGTCAAAGACGCAGAGTGCATCGTATGCCTGTTCCGTGGATATATAAAAAGCACCGTTGCCATAAACATATCTCCCCAGCGGGCCACGGTACGAAGCAGATTCCCCGTCCGTCATGGAGACATATACAGGCGTACGTGCGATTAGGTAGTGATTGTTTTTAAATTTCATTTGATTTCATTTGACACACTCTTTTTACTTGAACAAAAGATTAACTGCAATTCCGCACCATGCTTTCTGTTAACGTTCTGACAGAATGTGCCAGCCCTCCATGCTGAGGGTCGGGCGTGTAAAGTCACCGAACAGGCCTTGTGGTGACGTGTCTTAAATGGAACACCCGAGGCGTCATAAATCAGACCGGGTCACTTGAGCAGAAGAAAACAAAGGAGTAAACAAGCCCGATGGATGAGAGGTTCGAATTCTCTTGGATTCTGCTGAGAAGTCGCAGTGACGTCAAAGAGCCAGAGTGCATCGAATGTTCAATTTGTTGCTATAACAACAGCACCGTTGCTATAAACAACTCTGCCCAGGGGGCCGACGGAAGAATGCTGATTCTCAGTCCGTGTCCAATGCTCATGGAAACATGTCCAGGTGTACGTGCGATTTGGCAGTGATTTTATTTTTATGAAATTAGATTTTAATTGACTCACTCTTTGTTTAAACAAAAAAATGACCGCTATTCAGTAGCGTGCTTTCTGTTTATGTATTGACAAAATGTGCCTGCCCTCCACTTAGCCGTCGGGCTTGTCTTGTGACCAGACAGACTGTCCGCTGTGACGTGTCTTAAATGGATCAGCGGAGGTTTCAAATTCTCCGGCAGCTACAGGTCTCAAAAAAGTTGGGACACTTGTAAAAAGGGGCTTTAAAAGCATTGAATTTCTAAGAGAATCAGCTGAAAGAACATTTAGCAAGTAATTAAGTTAACTGTCATCTGCTGCGCAACATGATTACTTATAAAAGGGTTGTCATTGAGAGGCTGAGTTTCTCAGAAGTAAAGATGGCCAGAGGCTCTCCCACCTGTGAAGGCTTGCTTAAAAAAAAATGTTGAATACTTTAAAAACACTGCTCCTCGACGTTAAATTGCAAAGGCATTGAAGGTCTCATCATCTTCAGTACATGACATCATCAAAAGATTCAGAGTAACTGGAAAAATCTCTGCGTGTAAGGGACTAGGCTGAGACCTTTACTGGATGCCCTTTATCTTCGGACCCTCAGATGCCACTGCATCACTCACTGGCATGATTCTTGGGATTCTGCAATAATAGAGAAAGAAAAAACATCACTGATTATACCTAGAACTGCCACAAGGTCATTTTGACCTCCATTAGTCCCAGTGCAAAAAAATGTAAATGGACTATATAGCGGCTGACTATGGAGCTAGTCAGATTGGCAGCTCAAAGCACTTGACAGTAGCCTAATACCTCACGTATGCCCATTTATGCAACACATTCATACACTGACGGCTACGCAAGGCAGTCAACTGCAACTGCATTTTGTTACTTTTTGAATGGTGTGCAGGCGCATATATAAGCCAGTTGCTGTCATGACGTCAGAATCAATTTGTTCTCCCATTTTGCAGGTAGAAATTGTGATTGTCACAGAGCTGTTCTTCTATTCATTTAGTTTATTTAGTAAGCTGGTTAGGATTCCAGAAAAAGAAATGGATCAGAGGAAACGGATGAATGTAAGTCAGGCTTTGGCAAAGCTTCAGGACATGAGTTCTTGTGAGTCAGATGGAGAAGAAATATCAGGGCACAGTGATGCTTCTAAGTCTAGTGAATCCGACTCCGATTTTGAAACTGAATGCGATCGTGAGCCACACGGTAAAGGTATCACAGCTGCTGGGCAAACTAAGCCTTTGATGCCAGGAAGGTCACCAAAAACTGGATATTTATTCACGTCATAATGCTTAGGTTTCACAGCATAATTTCAAGTCCAAATACTTTGAAACATTTAAAATTAGCCACAATAGCCAACAAATTGAAGCTTTAAAGCTCTGACCTCTATACTATTTAATCAATGAAGAATCTTAGCAAAACACCATTTATTGTCCACCGAATTCTGAAAGTACTTTGAAATGCTTTCACTGAGGCAACACGTCACAGCTTAGAAGTATTACAAAGAGTGGTGCATTTTTGTCAATAAAGAGGATGCAGTCATATTTCCACGTCATCCATGCCATGATGAAGGGAGACGCAGTAGCGCTGTGGAGAGCATGGGCTTGACTTGGGATGGAAAAATTCTGTGTTCAAGTCCTTGCCTTAGCCTGTGCAAAGTGTTCTCAGGCAAAACTCTTCACTTCCACACTGCCTCACTCTACCCAGGTGTACAAATGGGTACCAGCAAAATTGTCGGCGAAACTTGACTGAGAGCAGTGGGAGAACCCGAGTTGGACTAGTGTCCCATCGAGGGGGTTTAGCAATACTCCTATTTGCTTCATGTCACAGAAACCAGGGTTAAACACAGGCCTGGTGGGCCTCCAGGCATGACCTCCACGCATGGTTAGAAATAGTCTTTATTCCGTCTGAGAAGCTGCTCATTTTGAAAACAAGAAGGGCACTTGGTAGAGCTCATACCTCCGCCATGCCCACATGTAAGTATTATTGGTTCTGGATCCAGGAGAGTATCATCCAGACCAACAACAGCTGTGATTAGTTCTGCTTTTAGGCCAGATTCTATTCAGTGCTGAAATTTTATGAAAATCTGTTCATTACATAAGGACATACCGAATTGTTCCGAATATAAGACGATTCTGGATATGAGACTACTCCCCTTTCTCAAGTCATATTTTGGAAAAAATAGGGTTTTGATGACAAAATCTTGTTTTAGTCACTAAAAAATGATAATCATCGCAAAAATTTCTTTGAAAATACTGATAAAACAAACTGAAAGAAAAACCAATATAAAAGATTGCAGGCTGTTGTTTTGCGCCATCTATTGTTGTGAACATGTATTGAGTATAGACTATAAAACGCACACACAGGATGACTGTTATTGTTGGAAGCCTGGTCCACGGAAAATACGACGACCCCATTTCTCCGCTGTGACGTGTCTTTAATGGAACGGCGGAGGCGTCAAAGATAAAACAGGGTCACTTGAGCAAAAGGAGAGAAAATAGTAAACATGCCCGATGGACGAGAGATGTTAATTTACTGAGATTCCGCTGAGAAGTCACTGTTATGTCAAAGACGCAGAGTGCATCGTATGCCTGTTCCGTGGATATATAAAAAGCATCGTTGCCATAAACATATCCCCCCAGCGGGCCACGGTACGAAGCAGATTCCCCGTCCGTCACGGAGACATATACAGGCGTACGTGCGATTAGGTAGTGATTGTTTTTAAATTTCATTTGATTTCATTTGACACTCTCTTTTTACTTGAACAAAAGATTGACTGCAATTCCGCACCATGCTTTCTGTTAACGTTCTGACAAAATGTGCCAGCCCTCCATGCTGAGGGTCGGGCGTGTAAAGTCACCGAACAGGCCTTGTGGTGACGTGTCTTAAATGGAACACCCGAGGCGTCATAAATCAGACCGGGTCACTTGAGCAGAAGAAAACAAAGGAGTAAACAAGCCCGATGGATGAGAGGTTCGAATTCTCTTGGATTCTGCTGAGAAGTCGCAGTGACGTCAAAGAGCCAGAGTGCATCGAATGTTCAATTTGTTGCTATAACAACAGCACCGTTGCTATAAACAACTCTGCCCAGGGGGCCGACGGAAGAATGCTGATTCTCAGTCCGTGTCCAATTCTCATGGAAACATGTCCAGGTGTACGTGCGATTGGCAGTGATTTTATTTTTATGAAATTAGATTTTAATTGACTCACTCTTTGTTTAAACAAAAAAATGACCGCTATTCAGTAGCATGCTTTCTGTTTATGTATTGACAAAATGTGCCTGCCCTCCACTTAGCCGTCGGGCTTGTCTTGTGACCAGACAGACTGTCCGCTGTGACGTGTCTTAAATGGATCAGCGGAGGTTTCAAATTCTCCGGCAGCTACAGGTCTCAAAAAAGTTGGGACACTTGTAAAAAGGGGCTTTAAAAGCATTGAATTTCTAAGAGAATCAGCTGAAAGAACATTTAGCAAGTAATTAAGTTAACTGTCATCTGCTGCGCAACATGATTACTTATAAAAGGGTTGTCATTGAGAGGCTAAGTTTCTCAGAAGTAAAGATGGCCAGAGGCTCTCCCACCTGTGAAGGCTTGCAAAAATAAAAATGTTGAATACTTTAAAAACACTGCTCCTCGACGTTAAATTGCAAAGGCATTGAAGGTCTCATCATCTTCAGTACATGACATCATCAAAAGATTCAGAGTAACTGGAAAAATCTCTGCGTGTAAGGGACTAGGCTGAGACCTTTACTGGATGCCCTTTATCTTCGGACCCTCAGATGCCACTGCATCACTCACTGGCATGATTCTTGGGATTCTGCAATAATAGAGAAAGAAAAAACATCACTGATTATACCTAGAACTGCCACAAGGTCATTTTGACCTCCATTAGTCCCAGTGCAAAAAAATGTAAATGGACAATATAGCGGCTGACTATGGAGCTAGTCAGATTGGCAGCTCAAAGCACTTGACAGTAGCCTAATACCTCACTTATGCCCATTTATGCAACACATTCATACACTGACGGCTACGCAAGGCAGTCAACTGCAACTGCATTTTGTTACTTTTTGAATGGTGTGCAGGCGCATATATAAGCCAGTTGCTGTCATGACGTCAGAATCAATTTGTTCTCCCATTTTGCAGGTAGAAATTGTGATTGTCACAGAGCTGTTCTTCTATTCATTTAGTTTATTTAGTAAGCTGGTTAGGATTCCAGAAAAAGAAATGGATCAGAGGAAACGGATGAATGTAAGTCAGGCTTTGGCAAAGCTTCAGGACATGAGTTCTTGTGAGTCAGATGGAGAAGAAATATCAGGGCACAGTGATGCTTCTAAGTCTAGTGAATCCGACTCCAATTTTGAAACTGAATGCGATCGTGAGCCACACGGTAAAGGTATCACAGCTGCTGGGCAAACTAAGCCTTTGATGCCAGGAAGGTCACCAAAACTGGATATTTATTCACGTCATAATGCTTAGGTTTCACAGCATAATTTCAAGTCCAAATACTTTGAAACATTTAAAATTAGCCACAATAGCCAACAAATTGAAGCTTTAAAGCTCTGACCTCTATACTATTTAATCAATGAAGAATCTTAGCAAAACACCATTTATTGTCCTCCGAATTCTGAAAGTACTTTGAAATGCTTTCACTGAGGCAACACGTCACAGCTTAGAAGTATTACAAAGAGTGGTGCATTTTTGTCAATAAAGAGGATGCAGTCATATTTCCACGTCATCCATGCCATGATGAAGGGAGACGCAGTAGCGCTGTGGAGAGCATGGGCTTGACTTGGGATGGAAAAATTCTGTGTTCAAGTCCTTGCCTTAGCCTGTGCAAAGTGTTCTCAGGCAAAACTCTTCACTTCCACACTGCCTCACTCTACCCAGGTGTACAAATGGGTACCAGCAAAATTGTCAGCGAAACTTGACTGAGAGCAGTGGGAGAACCCGAGTTGGACTAGTGTCCCATCGAGGGGGTTTAGCAATACTCCTATTTGCTTCATGTCACAGAAACCAGGGTTAAACACAGGCCTGGTGGGCCTCCAGGCATGACCTCCACGCATGGTTAGAAATAGTCTTTATTCCGTCTGAGAAGCTGCTCATTTTGAAAACAAGAAGGGCACTTGGTAGAGCTCATACCTCCGCCATGCCCACATGTAAATATTATTGGTTCTGGATCCAGGAGAGTATCATCCAGACCAACAACAGCTGTGATTAGTTCTGCTTTTAGGGCAGATTCTATTCAGTGCTGAAATTTTATGAAAATCTGTTCATTACATAAGGACATACCGAATTGTTCCGAATATAAGACGATTCTGGATATGAGACTACTCCCCTTTCTCAAGTCATATTTTGGAAAAAATAGGGTTTTGATGACAAAATCTTGTTTTAGTCACTAAAGAATGATAATCATCGCAAAAATTTCTCTGAAAATACTGATAAAACAAACTGAAAGAAAAACCAATATAAAAGATTGCAGGCTGTTGTTTTGCGCCATCTATTGTTGTGAACATGTATTGAGTATAGACTATAAAACGCACACACAGGATGACTGTTATTGTTGGAAGCCTGGTCCACGGAAAATACGACGACCCCATTTCTCCGCTGTGACGTGTCTTTAATGGAACGGCGGAGGCGTCAAAGATAAAACAGGGTCACTTGAGCAAAAGGAGAGAAAATAGTAAACATGCCCGATGGACGAGAGATGTTAATTTACTGAGATTCCGCTGAGAAGTCACTGTTATGTCAAAGACGCAGAGTGCATCGTATGCCTGTTCCGTGGATATATAAAAAGCACCGTTGCCATAAACATATCTCCCCAGCGGGCCACGGTACGAAGCAGATTCCCCGTCCGTCATGGAGACATATACAGGCGTACGTGCGATTAGGTAGTGATTGTTTTTAAATTTCATTTGATTTCATTTGACACACTCTTTTTACTTGAACAAAAGATTAACTGCAATTCCGCACCATGCTTTCTGTTAACGTTCTGACAAAATGTGCCAGCCCTCCATGCTGAGGGTCGGGCGTGTAAAGTCACCGAACAGGCCTTGTGGTGACGTGTCTTAAATGGAACACCCGAGGCGTCATAAATCAGACCGGGTCACTTGAGCAGAAGAAAACAAAGGAGTAAACAAGCCCGATGGATGAGAGGTTCGAATTCTCTTGGATTCTGCTGAGAAGTCGCAGTGACGTCAAAGAGCCAGAGTGCATCGAATGTTCAATTTGTTGCTATAACAACAGCACCGTTGCTATAAACAACTCTGCCCAGGGGGCCGACGGAAGAATGCTGATTCTCAGTCCGTGTCCAATGCTCATGGAAACATGTCCAGGTGTACGTGCGATTTGGCAGTGATTTTATTTTTATGAAATTAGATTTTAATTGACTCACTCTTTGTTTAAACAAAAAAATGACCGCTATTCAGTAGCGTGCTTTCTGTTTATGTATTGACAAAATGTGCCTGCCCTCCACTTAGCCGTCGGGCTTGTCTTGTGACCAGACAGACTGTCCGCTGTGACGTGTCTTAAATGGATCAGCGGAGGTTTCAAATTCTCCGGCAGCTACAGGTCTCAAAAAAGTTGGGACACTTGTAAAAAGGGGCTTTAAAAGCATTGAATTTCTAAGAGAATCAGCTGAAAGAACATTTAGCAAGTAATTAAGTTAACTGTCATCTGCTGCGCAACATGATTACTTATAAAAGGGTTGTCATTGAGAGGCTGAGTTTCTCAGAAGTAAAGATGGCCAGAGGCTCTCCCACCTGTGAAGGCTTGCTTAAAAAAAAATGTTGAATACTTTAAAAACACTGCTCCTCGACGTTAAATTGCAAAGGCATTGAAGGTCTCATCATCTTCAGTACATGACATCATCAAAAGATTCAGAGTAACTGGAAAAATCTCTGCGTGTAAGGGACTAGGCTGAGACCTTTACTGGATGCCCTTTATCTTCGGACCCTCAGATGCCACTGCATCACTCACTGGCATGATTCTTGGGATTCTGCAATAATAGAGAAAGAAAAAACATCACTGATTATACCTAGAACTGCCACAAGGTCATTTTGACCTCCATTAGTCCCAGTGCAAAAAAATGTAAATGGACTATATAGCGGCTGACTATGGAGCTAGTCAGATTGGCAGCTCAAAGCACTTGACAGTAGCCTAATACCTCACGTATGCCCATTTATGCAACACATTCATACACTGACGGCTACGCAAGGCAGTCAACTGCAACTGCATTTTGTTACTTTTTGAATGGTGTGCAGGCGCATATATAAGCCAGTTGCTGTCATGACGTCAGAATCAATTTGTTCTCCCATTTTGCAGGTAGAAATTGTGATTGTCACAGAGCTGTTCTTCTATTCATTTAGTTTATTTAGTAAGCTGGTTAGGATTCCAGAAAAAGAAATGGATCAGAGGAAACGGATGAATGTAAGTCAGGCTTTGGCAAAGCTTCAGGACATGAGTTCTTGTGAGTCAGATGGAGAAGAAATATCAGGGCACAGTGATGCTTCTAAGTCTAGTGAATCCGACTCCGATTTTGAAACTGAATGCGATCGTGAGCCACACGGTAAAGGTATCACAGCTGCTGGGCAAACTAAGCCTTTGATGCCAGGAAGGTCACCAAAAACTGGATATTTATTCACGTCATAATGCTTAGGTTTCACAGCATAATTTCAAGTCCAAATACTTTGAAACATTTAAAATTAGCCACAATAGCCAACAAATTGAAGCTTTAAAGCTCTGACCTCTATACTATTTAATCAATGAAGAATCTTAGCAAAACACCATTTATTGTCCACCGAATTCTGAAAGTACTTTGAAATGCTTTCACTGAGGCAACACGTCACAGCTTAGAAGTATTACAAAGAGTGGTGCATTTTTGTCAATAAAGAGGATGCAGTCATATTTCCACGTCATCCATGCCATGATGAAGGGAGACGCAGTAGCGCTGTGGAGAGCATGGGCTTGACTTGGGATGGAAAAATTCTGTGTTCAAGTCCTTGCCTTAGCCTGTGCAAAGTGTTCTCAGGCAAAACTCTTCACTTCCACACTGCCTCACTCTACCCAGGTGTACAAATGGGTACCAGCAAAATTGTCGGCGAAACTTGACTGAGAGCAGTGGGAGAACCCGAGTTGGACTAGTGTCCCATCGAGGGGGTTTAGCAATACTCCTATTTGCTTCATGTCACAGAAACCAGGGTTAAACACAGGCCTGGTGGGCCTCCAGGCATGACCTCCACGCATGGTTAGAAATAGTCTTTATTCCGTCTGAGAAGCTGCTCATTTTGAAAACAAGAAGGGCACTTGGTAGAGCTCATACCTCCGCCATGCCCACATGTAAGTATTATTGGTTCTGGATCCAGGAGAGTATCATCCAGACCAACAACAGCTGTGATTAGTTCTGCTTTTAGGCCAGATTCTATTCAGTGCTGAAATTTTATGAAAATCTGTTCATTACATAAGGACATACCGAATTGTTCCGAATATAAGACGATTCTGGATATGAGACTACTCCCCTTTCTCAAGTCATATTTTGGAAAAAATAGGGTTTTGATGACAAAATCTTGTTTTAGTCACTAAAAAATGATAATCATCGCAAAAATTTCTTTGAAAATACTGATAAAACAAACTGAAAGAAAAACCAATATAAAAGATTGCAGGCTGTTGTTTTGCGCCATCTATTGTTGTGAACATGTATTGAGTATAGACTATAAAACGCACACACAGGATGACTGTTATTGTTGGAAGCCTGGTCCACGGAAAATACGACGACCCCATTTCTCCGCTGTGACGTGTCTTTAATGGAACGGCGGAGGCGTCAAAGATAAAACAGGGTCACTTGAGCAAAAGGAGAGAAAATAGTAAACATGCCCGATGGACGAGAGATGTTAATTTACTGAGATTCCGCTGAGAAGTCACTGTTATGTCAAAGACGCAGAGTGCATCGTATGCCTGTTCCGTGGATATATAAAAAGCATCGTTGCCATAAACATATCCCCCCAGCGGGCCACGGTACGAAGCAGATTCCCCGTCCGTCACGGAGACATATACAGGCGTACGTGCGATTAGGTAGTGATTGTTTTTAAATTTCATTTGATTTCATTTGACACTCTCTTTTTACTTGAACAAAAGATTGACTGCAATTCCGCACCATGCTTTCTGTTAACGTTCTGACAAAATGTGCCAGCCCTCCATGCTGAGGGTCGGGCGTGTAAAGTCACCGAACAGGCCTTGTGGTGACGTGTCTTAAATGGAACACCCGAGGCGTCATAAATCAGACCGGGTCACTTGAGCAGAAGAAAACAAAGGAGTAAACAAGCCCGATGGATGAGAGGTTCGAATTCTCTTGGATTCTGCTGAGAAGTCGCAGTGACGTCAAAGAGCCAGAGTGCATCGAATGTTCAATTTGTTGCTATAACAACAGCACCGTTGCTATAAACAACTCTGCCCAGGGGGCCGACGGAAGAATGCTGATTCTCAGTCCGTGTCCAATGCTCATGGAAACATGTCCAGGTGTACGTGCGATTTGGCAGTGATTTTATTTTTATGAAATTAGATTTTAATTGACTCACTCTTTGTTTAAACAAAAAAATGACCGCTATTCAGTAGCATGCTTTCTGTTTATGTATTGACAAAATGTGCCTGCCCTCCACTTAGCCGTCGGGCTTGTCTTGTGACCAGACAGACTGTCCGCTGTGACGTGTCTTAAATGGATCAGCGGAGGTTTCAAATTCTCCGGCAGCTACAGGTCTCAAAAAAGTTGGGACACTTGTAAAAAGGGGCTTTAAAAGCATTGAATTTCTAAGAGAATCAGCTGAAAGAACATTTAGCAAGTAATTAAGTTAACTGTCATCTGCTGCGCAACATGATTACTTATAAAAGGGTTGTCATTGAGAGGCTGAGTTTCTCAGAAGTAAAGATGGCCAGAGGCTCTCCCACCTGTGAAGGCTTGCATAAAAAAAAAATGTTGAATACTTTAAAAACACTGCTCCTCGATGTTAAATTGCAAAGGCATTGAAGGTCTCATCATCTTCAGTACATGACATCATCAAAAGATTCAGAGTAACTGGAAAAATCTCTGCGTGTAAGGGACTAGGCTGAGACCTTTACTGGATGCCCTTTATCTTCGGACCCTCAGATGCCACTGCATCACTCACTGGCATGATTCTTGGGATTCTGCAATAATAGAGAAAGAAAAAACATCACTGATTATACCTAGAACTGCCACAAGGTCATTTTGACCTCCATTAGTCCCAGTGCAAAAAAATGTAAATGGACTATATAGCGGCTGACTATGGAGCTAGTCAGATTGGCAGCTCAAAGCACTTGACAGTAGCCTAATACCTCACGTATGCCCATTTATGCAACACATTCATACACTGACGGCTACGCAAGGCAGTCAACTGCAACTGCATTTTGTTACTTTTTGAATGGTGTGCAGGCGCATATATAAGCCAGTTGCTGTCATGACGTCAGAATCAATTTGTTCTCCCATTTTGCAGGTAGAAATTGTGATTGTCACAGAGCTGTTCTTCTATTCATTTAGTTTATTTAGTAAGCTGGTTAGGATTCCAGAAAAAGAAATGGATCAGAGGAAACGGATGAATGTAAGTCAGGCTTTGGCAAAGCTTCAGGACATGAGTTCTTGTGAGTCAGATGGAGAAGAAATATCAGGGCACAGTGATGCTTCTAAGTCTAGTGAATCCGACTCCGATTTTGAAACTGAATGCGATCGTGAGCCACACGGTAAAGGTATCACAGCTGCTGGGCAAACTAAGCCTTTGATGCCAGGAAGGTCACCAAAACTGGATATTTATTCACGTCATAATGCTTAGGTTTCACAGCATAATTTCAAGTCCAAATACTTTGAAACATTTAAAATTAGCCACAATAGCCAACAAATTGAAGCTTTAAAGCTCTGACATCTATACTATTTAATCAATGAAGAATCTTAGCAAAACACCATTTATTGTCCTCCGAATTCTGAAAGTACTTTGAAATGCTTTCACTGAGGCAACACGTCACAGCTTAGAAGTATTACAAAGAGTGGTGCATTTTTGTCAATAAAGAGGATGCAGTCATATTTCCACGTCATCCATGCCATGATGAAGGGAGACGCAGTAGCGCTGTGGAGAGCATGGGCTTGACTTGGGATGGAAAAATTCTGTGTTCAAGTCCTTGCCTTAGCCTGTGCAAAGTGTTCTCAGGCAAAACTCTTCACTTCCACACTGCCTCACTCTACCCAGGTGTACAAATGGGTACCAGCAAAATTGTCGGCGAAACTTGACTGAGAGCAGTGGGAGAACCCGAGTTGGACTAGTGTCCCATCGAGGGGGTTTAGCAATACTCCTATTTGCTTCATGTCACAGAAACCAGGGTTAAACACAGGCCTGGTGGGCCACCAGGCATGACCTCCACGCATGGTTAGAAATAGTCTTTATTCCGTCTGAGAAGCTGCTCATTTTGAAAACAAGAAGGGCACTTGGTAGAGCTCATACCTCCGCCATGCCCACATGTAAGTATTATTGGTTCTGGATCCAGGAGAGTATCATCCAGACCAACAACAGCTGTGATTAGTTCTGCTTTTAGGCCAGATTCTATTCAGTGCTGAAATTTTATGAAAATCTGTTCATTACATAAGGACATACCAAATTGTTCCGAATATAAGACGATTCTGGATATGAGACTACTCCCCTTTCTCAAGTCATATTTTGGAAAAAATAGGGTTTTGATGACAAAATCTTGTTTTAGTCACTAAAGAATGATAATCATCGCAAAAATTTCTTTGAAAATACTGATAAAACAAACTGAGAGAAAAACCAATATAAAAGATTGCAGGCTGTTGTTTTGCGCCATCTATTGTTGTGAACATGTATTGAGTATAGACTATAAAACGCACACACAGGATGACTGATATTGTTGGAAGCCTGGTCCACGGAAAATACGACGACCCCATTTCTCCGCTGTGACGTGTCTTTAATGGAACGGCGGAGGCGTCAAAGATAAAACAGGGTCACTTGAGCAAAAGGGGAGAAAATAGTAAACATGCCCGATGGACGAGAGATGTTAATTTACTGAGATTCCGCTGAGAAGTCACTGTTATGTCAAAGACGTAGAGTGCATCGTATGCCTGTTCCGTGGATATATAAAAAGCACCGTTGCCATAAACATATCTCCCCAGCGGGCCACGATACGAAGCAGATTCCCCGTCCGTCATGGAGACATATACAGGCGTACGTGCGATTAGGTAGTGATTGTTTTTAAATTTCATTTGATTTCATTTGACACACTCTTTTTACTTGAACAAAAGATTAACTGCAATTCCGCACCATGCTTTCTGTTAACGTTCTGACAGAATGTGCCAGCCCTCCATGCTGAGGGTCGGGCGTGTAAAGTCACCGAACAGGCCTTGTGGTGACGTGTCTTAAATGGAACACCCGAGGCGTCATAAATCAGACCGGGTCACTTGAGCAGAAGAAAACAAAGGAGTAAACAAGCCCGATGGATGAGAGGTTCGAATTCTCTTGGATTCTGCTGAGAAGTCGCAGTGACGTCAAAGAGCCAGAGTGCATCGAATGTTCAATTTGTTGCTATAACAACAGCACCGTTGCTATAAACAACTCTGCCCAGGGGGCCGACGGAAGAATGCTGATTCTCAGTCCGTGTCCAATGCTCATGGAAACATGTCCAGGTGTACGTGCGATTTGGCAGTGATTTTATTTTTATGAAATTAGATTTTAATTGACTCACTCTTTGTTTAAACAAAAAAATGACCGCTATTCAGTAGCGTGCTTTCTGTTTATGTATTGACAAAATGTGCCTGCCCTCCACTTAGCCGTCGGGCTTGTCTTGTGACCAGACAGACTGTCCGCTGTGACGTGTCTTAAATGGATCAGCGGAGGTTTCAAATTCTCCGGCAGCTACAGGTCTCAAAAAAGTTGGGACACTTGTAAAAAGGGGCTTTAAAAGCATTGAATTTCTAAGAGAATCAGCTGAAAGAACATTTAGCAAGTAATTAAGTTAACTGTCATCTGCTGCGCAACATGATTACTTATAAAAGGGTTGTCATTGAGAGGCTGAGTTTCTCAGAAGTAAAGATGGCCAGAGGCTCTCCCACCTGTGAAGGCTTGCATAAAAAAAAATGTTGAATACTTTAAAAACACTGCTCCTCGACGTTAAATTGCAAAGGCATTGAAGGTCTCATCATCTTCAGTACATGACATCATCAAAAGATTCAGAGTAACTGGAAAAATCTCTGCGTGTAAGGGACTAGGCTGAGACCTTTACTGGATGCCCTTTATCTTCGGACCCTCAGATGCCACTGCATCACTCACTGGCATGATTCTTGGGATTCTGCAATAATAGAGAAAGAAAAAACATCACTGATTATACCTAGAACTGCCACAAGGTCATTTTGACCTCCATTAGTCCCAGTGCAAAAAAATGTAAATGGACTATATAGCGGCTGACTATGGAGCTAGTCAGATTGGCAGCTCAAAGCACTTGACAGTAGCCTAATACCTCACGTATGCCCATTTATGCAACACATTCATACACTGACGGCTACGCAAGGCAGTCAACTGCAACTGCATTTTGTTACTTTTTGAATGGTGTGCAGGCGCATATATAAGCCAGTTGCTGTCATGACGTCAGAATCAATTTGTTCTCCCATTTTGCAGGTAGAAATTGTGATTGTCACAGAGCTGTTCTTCTATTCATTTAGTTTATTTAGTAAGCTGGTTAGGATTCCAGAAAAAGAAATGGATCAGAGGAAACGGATGAATGTAAGTCAGGCTTTGGCAAAGCTTCAGGACATGAGTTCTTGTGAGTCAGATGGAGAAGAAATATCAGGGCACAGTGATGCTTCTAAGTCTAGTGAATCCGACTCCGATTTTGAAACTGAATGCGATCGTGAGCCACACGGTAAAGGTATCACAGCTGCTGGGCAAACTAAGCCTTTGATGCCAGGAAGGTCACCAAAACTGGATATTTATTCACGTCATAATGCTTAGGTTTCACAGCATAATTTCAAGTCCAAATACTTTGAAACATTTAAAATTAGCCACAATAGCCAACAAATTGAAGCTTTAAAGCTCTGACCTCTATACTATTTAATCAATGAAGAATCTTAGCAAAACACCATTTATTGTCCTCCGAATTCTGAAAGTACTTTGAAATGCTTTCACTGAGGCAACACGTCACAGCTTAGAAGTATTACAAAGAGTGGTGCATTTTTGTCAATAAAGAGGATGCAGTCATATTTCCACGTCATCCATGCCATGATGAAGGGAGACGCAGTAGCGCTGTGGAGAGCATGGGCTTGACTTGGGATGGAAAAATTCTGTGTTCAAGTCCTTGCCTTAGCCTGTGCAAAGTGTTCTCAGGCAAAACTCTTCACTTCCACACTGCCTCACTCTACCCAGGTGTACAAATGGGTACCAGCAAAATTGTCGGCGAAACTTGACTGAGAGCAGTGGGAGAACCCGAGTTGGACTAGTGTCCCATCGAGGGGGTTTAGCAATACTCCTATTTGCTTCATGTCACAGAAACCAGGGTTAAACACAGGCCTGGTGGGCCTCCAGGCATGACCTCCACGCATGGTTAGAAATAGTCTTTATTCCGTCTGAGAAGCTGCTCATTTTGAAAACAAGAAGGGCACTTGGTAGAGCTCATACCTCCGCCATGCCCACATGTAAGTATTATTGGTTCTGGATCCAGGAGAGTATCATCCAGACCAACAACAGCTGTGATTAGTTCTGCTTTTAGGGCAGATTCTATTCAGTGCTGAAATTTTATGAAAATCTGTTCATTACATAAGGACATACCGAATTGTTCCGAATATAAGACGATTCTGGATATGAGACTACTCCCCTTTCTCAAGTCATATTTTGGAAAAAATAGGGTTTTGATGACAAAATCTTGTTTTAGTCACTAAAAAATGATAATCATCGCAAAAATTTCTTTGAAAATACTGATAAAACAAACTGAAAGAAAAACCAAATATAAAAGATTGCAGGCTGTTGCTTTGCGCCATCTATTGTTGTGAACATGTATTGAGTATAGACTATAAAACGCACACACAGGATGACTGTTATTGTTGGAAGCCTGGTCCACGGAAAATACGACGACCCCATTTCTCCGCTGTGACGTGTCTTTAATGGAACGGCGGAGGCGTCAAAGATAAAACAGGGTCACTTGAGCAAAAGGAGAGAAAATAGTAAACATGCCCGATGGACGAGAGATGTTAATTTACTGAGATTCCGCTGAGAAGTCACTGTTATGTCAAAGACGCAGAGTGCATCGTATGCCTGTTCTGTGGATATATAAAAAGCACCGTTGCCATAAACATATCTCCCCAGCGGGCCACGATACGAAGCAGATTCCCCGTCCGTCATGGAGACATATACAGGCGTACGTGCGATTAGGTAGTGATTGTTTTTAAATTTCATTTGATTTCATTTGACACACTCTTTTTACTTGAACAAAAGATTGACTGCAATTCCGCACCATGCTTTCTGTTAACGTTCTGACAAAATGTGCCAGCCCTCCATGCTGAGGGTCGGGCGTGTAAAGTCACCGAACAGGCCTTGTGGTGACGTGTCTTAAATGGAACACCCGAGGCGTCATAAATCAGACCGGGTCACTTGAGCAGAAGAAAACAAAGGAGTAAACAAGCCCGATGGATGAGAGGTTCGAATTCTCTTGGATTCTGCTGAGAAGTCGCAGTGACGTCAAAGAGCCAGAGTGCATCGAATGTTCAATTTGTTGCTATAACAACAGCACCGTTGCTATAAACAACTCTGCCCAGGGGGCCGACGGAAGAATGCTGATTCTCAGTCCGTGTCCAATTCTCATGGAAACATGTCCAGGTGTACGTGCGATTTGGCAGTGATTTTATTTTTATGAAATTAGATTTTAATTGACTCACTCTTTGTTTAAACAAAAAAATGACCGCTATTCAGTAGCATGCTTTCTGTTTATGTATTGACAAAATGTGCCTGCCCTCCACTTAGCCGTCGGGCTTGTCTTGTGACCAGACAGACTGTCCGCTGTGACGTGTCTTAAATGGATCAGCGGAGGTTTCAAATTCTCCGGCAGCTACAGGTCTCAAAAAAGTTGGGACACTTGTAAAAAGGGGCTTTAAAAGCATTGAATTTCTAAGAGAATCAGCTGAAAGAACATTTAGCAAGTAATCAAGTTAACTGTCATCTGCTGCGCAACATGATTACTTATAAAAGGGTTGTCATTGAGAGGCTAAGTTTCTCAGAAGTAAAGATGGCCAGAGGCTCTCCCACCTGTGAAGGCTTGCATAAAAAAAAATGTTGAATACTTTAAAAACACTGCTCCTCGACGTTAAATTGCAAAGGCATTGAAGGTCTCATCATCTTCAGTACATGACATCATCAAAAGATTCAGAGTAACTGGAAAAATCTCTGCCTGTAAGGGACTAGGCTGAGACCTTTACTGGATGCCCTTTATCTTCGGACCCTCAGATGCCACTGCATCACTCACTGGCATGATTCTTGGGATTCTGCAATAATAGAGAAAGAAAAAACATCACTGATTATACCTAGAACTGCCACAAGGTCATTTTGACCTCCATTAGTCCCAGTGCAAAAAAATGTAAATGGACTATATAGCGGCTGACTATGGAGCTAGTCAGATTGGCAGCTCAAAGCACTTGACAGTAGCCTAATACCTCACTTATGCCCATTTATGCAACACATTCATACACTGACGGCTACGCAAGGCAGTCAACTGCAACTGCATTTTGTTACTTTTTGAATGGTGTGCAGGCGCATATATAAGCCAGTTGCTGTCATGACGTCAGAATCAATTTGTTCTCCCATTTTGCAGGTAGAAATTGTGATTGTCACAGAGCTGTTCTTCTATTCATTTAGTTTATTTAGTAAGCTGGTTAGGATTCCAGAAAAAGAAATGGATCAGAGGAAACGGATGAATGTAAGTCAGGCTTTGGCAAAGCTTCAGGACATGAGTTCTTGTGAGTCAGATGGAGAAGAAATATCAGGGCACAGTGATGCTTCTAAGTCTAGTGAATCCGACTCCAATTTTGAAACTGAATGCGATCGTGAGCCACACGGTAAAGGTATCACAGCTGCTGGGCAAACTAAGCCTTTGATGCCAGGAAGGTCACCAAAACTGGATATTTATTCACGTCATAATGCTTAGGTTTCACAGCATAATTTCAAGTCCAAATACTTTGAAACATTTAAAATTAGCCACAATAGCCAACAAATTGAAGCTTTAAAGCTCTGACCTCTATACTATTTAATCAATGAAGAATCTTAGCAAAACACCATTTATTGTCCTCCGAATTCTGAAAGTACTTTGAAATGCTTTCACTGAGGCAACACGTCACAGCTTAGAAGTATTACAAAGAGTGGTGCATTTTTGTCAATAAAGAGGATGCAGTCATATTTCCACGTCATCCATGCCATGATGAAGGGAGACGCAGTAGCGCTGTGGAGAGCATGGGCTTGACTTGGGATGGAAAAATTCTGTGTTCAAGTCCTTGCCTTAGCCTGTGCAAAGTGTTCTCAGGCAAAACTCTTCACTTCCACACTGCCTCACTCTACCCAGGTGTACAAATGGGTACCAGCAAAATTGTCAGCGAAACTTGACTGAGAGCAGTGGGAGAACCCGAGTTGGACTAGTGTCCCATCGAGGGGGTTTAGCAATACTCCTATTTGCTTCATGTCACAGAAACCAGGGTTAAACACAGGCCTGGTGGGCCTCCAGGCATGACCTCCACGCATGGTTAGAAATAGTCTTTATTCCGTCTGAGAAGCTGCTCATTTTGAAAACAAGAAGGGCACTTGGTAGAGCTCATACCTCCGCCATGCCCACATGTAAGTATTATTGGTTCTGGATCCAGGAGAGTATCATCCAGACCAACAACAGCTGTGATTAGTTCTGCTTTTAGGCCAGATTCTATTCAGTGCTGAAATTTTATGAAAATCTGTTCATTACATAAGGACATACCAAATTGTTCCGAATATAAGACGATTCTGGATATGAGACTACTCCCCTTTCTCAAGTCATATTTTGGAAAAAATAGGGTTTTGATGACAAAATCTTGTTTTAGTCACTAAAGAATGATAATCATCGCAAAAATTTCTTTGAAAATACTGATAAAACAAACTGAGAGAAAAACCAATATAAAAGATTGCAGGCTGTTGTTTTGCGCCATCTATTGTTGTGAACATGTATTGAGTATAGACTATAAAACGCACACACAGGATGACTGTTATTGTTGGAAGCCTGGTCCACGGAAAATACGACGACCCCATTTCTCCGCTGTGACGTGTCTTTAATGGAACGGCGGAGGCGTCAAAGATAAAACAGGGTCACTTGAGCAAAAGGAGAGAAAATAGTAAACATGCCCGATGGACGAGAGATGTTAATTTACTGAGATTCCGCTGAGAAGTCACTGTTATGTCAAAGACGTAGAGTGCATCGTATGCCTGTTCCGTGGATATATAAAAAGCACCGTTGCCATAAACATATCTCCCCAGCGGGCCACGATACGAAGCAGATTCCCTGTCCGTCATGGAGACATATACAGGCGTACGTGCGATTAGGTAGTGATTGTTTTTAAATTTCATTTGATACAGTCTTTTTACTTGAACAAAAGATTGACTGCAATTCCGCACCATGCTTTCTGTTAACGTTCTGACAAAATGTGCCAGCCCTCCATGCTTAGGGTCGGGCGTGTAAAGTCACCGAACAGGCCTTGTGGTGACGTGTCTTAAATGGAACACCCGAGGCGTCATAAATCAGACCGGGTCACTTGAGCAGAAGAAAACAAAGGAGTAAACAAGCCCGATGGATGAGAGGTTCGAATTCTCTTGGATTCTGCTGAGAAGTCGCAGTGACGTCAAAGAGCCAGAGTGCATCGAATGTTCAATTTGTTGCTATAACAACAGCACCGTTGCTATAAACAACTCTGCCCAGGGGGCCGACGGAAGAATGCTGATTCTCAGTCCGTGTCCAATGCTCATGGAAACATGTCCAGGTGTACGTGCGATTTGGCAGTGATTTTATTTTTATGAAATTAGATTTTAATTGACTCACTCTTTGTTTAAACAAAAAAATGACCGCTATTCAGTTGCATGCTTTCTGTTTATGTATTGACAAAATGTGCCTGCCCTCCACTTAGCCGTCGGGCTTGTCTTGTGACCAGACAGACTGTCCGCTGTGACGTGTCTTAAATGGATCAGCGGAGGTTTCAAATTCTCCGGCAGCTACAGGTCTCAAAAAAGTTGGGACACTTGTAAAAAGGGGCTTTAAAAGCATTGAATTTCTAAGAGAATCAGCTGAAAGAACATTTAGCAAGTAATTAAGTTAACTGTCATCTGCTGCGCAACATGATTACTTATAAAAGGGTTGTCATTGAGAGGCTGAGTTTCTCAGAAGTAAAGATGGCCAGAGGCTCTCCCACCTGTGAAGGCTTGCATAAAAAAAAATGTTGAATACTTTAAAAACACTGCTCCTCGACGTTAAATTGCAAAGGCATTGAAGGTCTCATCATTTTCAGTACATGACATCATCAAAAGATTCAGAGTAACTGGAAAAATCTCTGCGTGTAAGGGACTAGGCTGAGACCTTTACTGGATGCCCTTTATCTTCGGACCCTCAGATGCCACTGCATCACTCACTGGCATGATTCTTGGGATTCTGCAATAATAGAGAAAGAAAAAACATCACTGATTATACCTAGAACTGCCACAAGGTCATTTTGACCTCCATTAGTCCCAGTGCAAAAAAATGTAAATGGACTATATAGCGGCTGACTATGGAGCTAGTCAGATTGGCAGCTCAAAGCACTTGACAGTAGCCTAATACCTCACGTATGCCCATTTATGCAACACATTCATACACTGACGGCTACGCAAGGCAGTCAACTGCAACTGCATTTTGTTACTTTTTGAATGGTGTGCAGGCGCATATATAAGCCAGTTGCTGTCATGACGTCAGAATCAATTTGTTCTCCCATTTTGCAGGTAGAAATTGTGATTGTCACAGAGCTGTTCTTCTATTCATTTAGTTTATTTAGTAAGCTGGTTAGGATTCCAGAAAAAGAAATGGATCAGAGGAAACGGATGAATGTAAGTCAGGCTTTGGCAAAGCTTCAGGACATGAGTTCTTGTGAGTCAGATGGAGAAGAAATATCAGGGCACAGTGATGCTTCTAAGTCTAGTGAATCCGACTCCGATTTTGAAACTGAATGCGATCGTGAGCCACACGGTAAAGGTATCACAGCTGCTGGGCAAACTAAGCCTTTGATGCCAGGAAGGTCACCAAAACTGGATATTTATTCACGTCATAATGCTTAGGTTTCACAGCATAATTTCAAGTCCAAATACTTTGAAACATTTAAAATTAGCCACAATAGCCAACAAATTGAAGCTTTAAAGCTCTGACCTCTATACTATTTAATCAATGAAGAATCTTAGCAAAACACCATTTATTGTCCTCCGAATTCTGAAAGTACTTTGAAATGCTTTCACTGAGGCAACACGTCACAGCTTAGAAGTATTACAAAGAGTGGTGCATTTTTGTCAATAAAGAGGATGCAGTCATATTTCCACGTCATCCATGCCATGATGAAGGGAGACGCAGTAGCGCTGTGGAGAGCATGGGCTTGACTTGGGATGGAAAAATTCTGTGTTCAAGTCCTTGCCTTAGCCTGTGCAAAGTGTTCTCAGGCAAAACTCTTCACTTCCACACTGCCTCACTCTACCCAGGTGTACAAATGGGTACCAGCAAAATTGTCGGCGAAACTTGACTGAGAGCAGTGGGAGAACCCGAGTTGGACTAGTGTCCCATCGAGGGGGTTTAGCAATACTCCTATTTGCTTCATGTCACAGAAACCAGGGTTAAACACAGGCCTGGTGGGCCTCCAGGCATGACCTCCACGCATGGTTAGAAATAGTCTTTATTCCGTCTGAGAAGCTGCTCATTTTGAAAACAAGAAGGGCACTTGGTAGAGCTCATACCTCCGCCATGCCCACATGTAAGTATTATTGGTTCTGGATCCAGGAGAGTATCATCCAGACCAACAACAGCTGTGATTAGTTCTGCTTTTAGGGCAGATTCTATTCAGTGCTGAAATTTTATGAAAATCTGTTCATTACATAAGGACATACCGAATTGTTCCGAATATAAGACGATTCTGGATATGAGACTACTCCCCTTTCTCAAGTCATATTTTGGAAAAAATAGGGTTTTGATGACAAAATCTTGTTTTAGTCACTAAAAAATGATAATCATCGCAAAAATTTCTTTGAAAATACTGATAAAACAAACTGAAAGAAAAACCAATATAAAAGATTGCAGGCTGTTGTTTTGCGCCATCTATTGTTGTGAACATGTATTGAGTATAGACTATAAAACGCACACACAGGATGACTGTTATTGTTGGAAGCCTGGTCCACGGAAAATACGACGACCCCATTTCTCCGCTGTGACGAGTCTTTAATGGAACGGCGGAGGCGTCAAAGATAAAACAGGGTCACTTGAGCAAAAGGAGAGAAAATAGTAAACATGCCCGATGGACGAGAGATGTTAATTTACTGAGATTCCGCTGAGAAGTCACTGTTATGTCAAAGACGCAGAGTGCATCGTATGCCTGTTCCGTGCATCGTATGCCTGTTCCGTGGATATATAAAAAGCACCGTTGCCATAAACATATCTCCCCAGCGGGCCACGGTACGAAGCAGATTCCCCGTCCGTCACGGAGACATATACAGGCGTACGTGCGATTAGGTAGTGATTGTTTTTAAATTTCATTTGATTTCATTTGACACACTCTTTTTACTTGAACAAAAGATTGACTGCAATTCCGCACCATGCTTTCTGTTAACGTTCTGACAAAATGTGCCAGCCCTCCATGCTGAGGGTCGGGCGTGTAAAGTCACCGAACAGGCCTTGTGGTGACGTGTCTTAAATGGAACACCCGAGGCGTCATAAATCAGACCGGGTCACTTGAGCAGAAGAAAACAAAGGAGTAAACAAGCCCGATGGATGAGAGGTTCGAATTCTCTTGGATTCTGCTGAGAAGTCGCAGTGACGTCAAAGAGCCAGAGTGCATCGAATGTTCAATTTGTTGCTATAACAACAGCACCGTTGCTATAAACAACTCTGCCCAGGGGGCCGACGGAAGAATGCTGATTCTCAGTCCGTGTCCAATGCTCATGGAAACATGTCCAGGTGTACGTGCGATTTGGCAGTGATTTTATTTTTATGAAATTAGATTTTAATTGACTCACTCTTTGTTTAAACAAAAAAATGACCGCTATTCAGTAGCATGCTTTCTGTTTATGTATTGACAAAATGTGCCTGCCCTCCACTTAGCCGTCGGGCTTGTCTTGTGACCAGACAGACTGTCCGCTGTGACGTGTCTTAAATGGATCAGCGGAGGTTTCAAATTCTCCGGCTGCTACAGGTCTCAAAAAAGTTGGGACACTTGTAAAAAGGGGCTTTAAAAGCATTGAATTTCTAAGAGAATCAGCTGAAAGAACATTTAGCAAGTAATTAAGTTAACTGTCATCTGCTGCGCAACATGATTACTTATAAAAGGGTTGTCATTGAGAGGCTGAGTTTCTCAGAAGTAAAGATGGCCAGAGGCTCTCCCACCTGTGAAGGCTTGCATAAAAAAAAATGTTGAATACTTTAAAAACACTGCTCCTCGACGTTAAATTGCAAAGGCATTGAAGGTCTCATCATCTTCAGTACATGACATCATCAAAAGATTCAGAGTAACTGGAAAAATCTCTGCGTGTAAGGGACTAGGCTGAGACCTTTACTGGATGCCCTTTATCTTCGGACCCTCAGATGCCACTGCATCACTCACTGGCATGATTCTTGGGATTCTGCAATAATAGAGAAAGAAAAAACATCACTGATTATACCTAGAACTGCCACAAGGTCATTTTGACCTCCATTAGTCCCAGTGCAAAAAAATGTAAATGGACTATATAGCGGCTGACTATGGAGCTAGTCAGATTGGCAGCTCAAAGCACTTGACAGTAGCCTAATACCTCACGTATGCCCATTTATGCAACACATTCATACACTGACGGCTACGCAAGGCAGTCAACTGCAACTGCATTTTGTTACTTTTTGAATGGTGTGCAGGCGCATATATAAGCCAGTTGCTGTCATGACGTCAGAATCAATTTGTTCTCCCATTTTGCAGGTAGAAATTGTGATTGTCACAGAGCTGTTCTTCTATTCATTTAGTTTATTTAGTCAGCTGGTTAGGATTCCAGAAAAAGAAATGGATCAGAGGAAACGGATGAATGTAAGTCAGGCTTTGGCAAAGCTTCAGGACATGAGTTCTTGTGAGTCAGATGGAGAAGAAATATCAGGGCACAGTGATGCTTCTAAGTCTAGTGAATCCGACTCCGATTTTGAAACTGAATGCGATCGTGAGCCACACGGTAAAGGTATCACAGCTGCTGGGCAAACTAAGCCTTTGATGCCAGGAAGGTCACCAAAACTGGATATTTATTCACGTCATAATGCTTAGGTTTCACAGCATAATTTCAAGTCCAAATACTTTGAAACATTTAAAATTAGCCACAATAGCCAACAAATTGAAGCTTTAAAGCTCTGACCTCTATACTATTTAATCAATGAAGAATCTTAGCAAAACACCATTTATTGTCCTCCGAATTCTGAAAGTACTTTGAAATGCTTTCACTGAGGCAACACGTCACAGCTTAGAAGTATTACAAAGAGTGGTGCATTTTTGTCAATAAAGAGGATGCAGTCATATTTCCACGTCATCCATGCCATGATGAAGGGAGACGCAGTAGCGCTGTGGAGAGCATGGGCTTGACTTGGGATGGAAAAATTCTGTGTTCAAGTCCTTGCCTTAGCCTGTGCAAAGTGTTCTCAGGCAAAACTCTTCACTTCCACACTGCCTCACTCTACCCAGGTGTACAAATGGGTACCAGCAAAATTGTCGGCGAAACTTGACTGAGAGCAGTGGGAGAACCCGAGTTGGACTAGTGTCCCATCGAGGGGGTTTAGCAATACTCCTATTTGCTTCATGTCACAGAAACCAGGGTTAAACACAGGCCTGGTGGGCCTCCAGGCATGACCTCCACGCATGGTTAGAAATAGTCTTTATTCCGTCTGAGAAGCTGCTCATTTTGAAAACAAGAAGGGCACTTGGTAGAGCTCATACCTCCGCCATGCCCACATGTAAGTATTATTGGTTCTGGATCCAGGAGAGTATCATCCAGACCAACAACAGCTGTGATTAGTTCTGCTTTTAGGGCAGATTCTATTCAGTGCTGAAATTTTATGAAAATCTGTTCATTACATAAGGACATACCGAATTGTTCCGTATATAAGACGATTCTGGATATGAGACTACTCCCCTTTCTCAAGTCATATTTTGGAAAAAATAGGGTTTTGATGACAAAATCTTGTTTTAGTCACTAAAAAATGATAATCATCGCAAAAATTTCTTTGAAAATACTGATAAAACAAACTGAAAGAAAAACCAATATAAAAGATTGCAGGCTGTTGTTTTGCGCCATCTATTGTTGTGAACATGTATTGAGTATAGACTATAAAACGCACACACAGGATGACTGCTATTGTTGGAAGCCTGGTCCACGGAAAATACGACGACCCCATTTCTCCGCTGTGACGTGTCTTTAATGGAACGGCGGAGGCGTCAAAGATAAAACAGGGTCACTTGAGCAAAAGGAGAGAAAATAGTAAACATGCCCGATGGACGAGAGATGTTAATTTACTGAGATTCCGCTGAGAAGTCACTGTTATGTCAAAGACGCAGAGTGCATCGTATGCCTGTCCCGTGGATATATAAAAAGCATCGTTGCCATAACCATATCCCCCCAGCGGGCCACGGTACGAAGCAGATTCCCCGTCCGTCACGGAGACATATACAGGCGTACGTGCGATTAGGTAGTGATTGTTTTTAAATTTCATTTGATTTCATTTGACACACTCTTTTTACTTGAACAAAAGATTGACTGCAATTCCGCACCATGCTTTCTGTTAACGTTCTGACAAAATGTGCCAGCCCTCCATGCTGAGGGTCGGGCGTGTAAAGTCACCGAACAGGCCTTGTGGTGACGTGTCTTAAATGGAACACCCGAGGCGTCATAAATCAGACCGGGTCACTTGAGCAGAAGAAAACAAAGGAGTAAACAAGCCCGATGGATGAGAGGTTCGAATTCTCTTGGATTCTGCTGAGAAGTCGCAGTGACGTCAAAGAGCCAGAGTGCATCGAATGTTCAATTTGTTGCTATAACAACAGCACCGTTGCTATAAACAACTCTGCCCAGGGGGCCGACGGAAGAATGCTGATTCTCAGTCCGTGTCCAATGCTCATGGAAACATGTCCAGGTGTACGTGCGATTTGGCAGTGATTTTATTTTTATGAAATTAGATTTTAATTGACTCACTCTTTGTTTAAACAAAAAAATGACCGCTATTCAGTAGCATGCTTTCTGTTTATGTATTGACAAAATGTGCCTGCCCTCCACTTAGCCGTCGGGCTTGTCTTGTGACCAGACAGACTGTCCGCTGTGACGTGTCTTAAATGGATCAGCGGAGGTTTCAAATTCTCCGGCAGCTACAGGTCTCAAAAAAGTTGGGACACTTGTAAAAAGGGGCTTTAAAAGCATTGAATTTCTAAGAGAATCAGCTGAAAGAACATTTAGCAAGTAATTAAGTTAACTGTCATCTGCTGCGCAACATGATTACTTATAAAAGGGTTGTCATTGAGAGGCTGAGTTTCTCAGAAGTAAAGATGGCCAGAGGCTCTCCCACCTGTGAAGGCTTGCATAAAAAAAAATGTTGAATACTTTAAAAACACTGCTCCTCGACGTTAAATTGCAAAGGCATTGAAGGTCTCATCATCTTCAGTACATGACATCATCAAAAGATTCAGAGTAACTGGAAAAATCTCTGCGTGTAAGGGACTAGGCTGAGACCTTTACTGGATGCCCTTTATCTTCGGACCCTCAGATGCCACTGCATCACTCACTGGCATGATTCTTGGGATTCTGCAATAATAGAGAAAGAAAAAACATCACTGATTATACCTAGAACTGCCACAAGGTCATTTTGACCTCCATTAGTCCCAGTGCAAAAAAATGTAAATGGACTATATAGCGGCTGACTATGGAGCTAGTCAGATTGGCAGCTCAAAGCACTTGACAGTAGCCTAATACCTCACGTATGCCCATTTATGCAACACATTCATACACTGACGGCTACGCAAGGCAGTCAACTGCAACTGCATTTTGTTACTTTTTGAATGGTGTGCAGGCGCATATATAAGCCAGTTGCTGTCATGACGTCAGAATCAATTTGTTCTCCCATTTTGCAGGTAGAAATTGTGATTGTCACAGAGCTGTTCTTCTATTCATTTAGTTTATTTAGTAAGCTGGTTAGGATTCCAGAAAAAGAAATGGATCAGAGGAAACGGATGAATGTAAGTCAGGCTTTGGCAAAGCTTCAGGACATGAGTTCTTGTGAGTCAGATGGAGAAGAAATATCAGGGCACAGTGATGCTTCTAAGTCTAGTGAATCCGACTCCGATTTTGAAACTGAATGCGATCGTGAGCCACACGGTAAAGGTATCACAGCTGCTGGGCAAACTAAGCCTTTGATGCCAGGAAGGTCACCAAAACTGGATATTTATTCATGTCATAATGCTTAGATTTCACAGCATAATTTCAAGTCCAAATACTTTGAAACATTTAAAATTAGCCACAATAGCCAACAAATTGAAGCTTTAAAGCTCTGACCTCTATACTATTTAATCAATGAAGAATCTTAGCAAAACACCATTTATTGTCCTCCGAATTCTGAAAGTACTTTGAAATGCTTTCACTGAGGCAACACGTCACAGCTTAGAAGTATTACAAAGAGTGGTGCATTTTTGTCAATAAAGAGGCTGCAGTCATATTTCCACGTCATCCATGCCATGATGAAGGGAGACGCAGTAGCGCTGTGGAGAGCATGGGCTTGACTTGGGATGGAAAAATTCTGTGTTCAAGTCCTTGCCTTAGCCTGTGCAAAGTGTTCTCAGGCAAAACTCTTCACTTCCACACTGCCTCACTCTACCCAGGTGTACAAATGGGTACCAGCAAAATTGTCGGCGAAACTTGACTGAGAGCAGTGGGAGAACCCGAGTTGGACTAGTGTCCCATCGAGGGGGTTTAGCAATACTCCTATTTGCTTCATGTCACAGAAACCAGGGTTAAACACAGGCCTGGTGGGCCACCAGGCATGACCTCCACGCATGGTTAGAAATAGTCTTTATTCCGTCTGAGAAGCTGCTCATTTTGAAAACAAGAAGGGCACTTGGTAGAGCTCATACCTCCGCCATGCCCACATGTAAGTATTATTGGTTCTGGATCCAGGAGAGTATCATCCAGACCAACAACAGCTGTGATTAGTTCTGCTTTTAGGCCAGATTCTATTCAGTGCTGAAATTTTATGAAAATCTGTTCATTACATAAGGACATACCAAATTGTTCCGAATATAAGACGATTCTGGATATGAGACTACTCCCCTTTCTCAAGTCATATTTTGGAAAAAATAGGGTTTTGATGACAAAATCTTGTTTTAGTCACTAAAGAATGATAATCATCGCAAAAATTTCTTTGAAAATACTGATAAAACAAACTGAGAGAAAAACCAATATAAAAGATTGCAGGCTGTTGTTTTGCGCCATCTATTGTTGTGAACATGTATTGAGTATAGACTATAAAACGCACACACAGGATGACTGATATTGTTGGAAGCCTGGTCCACGGAAAATACGACGACCCCATTTCTCCGCTGTGACGTGTCTTTAATGGAACGGCGGAGGCGTCAAAGATAAAACAGGGTCACTTGAGCAAAAGGAGAGAAAATAGTAAACATGCCCGATGGACGAGAGATGTTAATTTACTGAGATTCCGCTGAGAAGTCACTGTTATGTCAAAGACGTAGAGTGCATCGTATGCCTGTTCCGTGGATATATAAAAAGCACCGTTGCCATAAACATATCTCCCCAGCGGGCCACGATACGAAGCAGATTCCCCGTCCGTCATGGAGACATATACAGGCGTACGTGCGATTAGGTAGTGATTGTTTTTAAATTTCATTTGATACACTCTTTTTACTTGAACAAAAGATTGACTGCAATTCCGCACCATGCTTTCTGTTAACGTTCTGACAAAATGTGCCAGCCCTCCATGCTGAGGGTCGGGCGTGTAAAGTCACCGAACAGGCCTTGTGGTGACGTGTCTTAAATGGAACACCCGAGGCGTCATAAATCAGACCGGGTCACTTGAGCAGAAGAAAACAAAGGAGTAAACAAGCCCGATGGATGAGAGGTTCGAATTCTCTTGGATTCTGCTGAGAAGTCGCAGTGACGTCAAAGAGCCAGAGTGCATCGAATGTTCAATTTGTTGCTATAACAACAGCACCGTTGCTATAAACAAATCTGCCCAGGGGGCCGACGGAAGAATGCTGATTCTCAGTCCGTGTCCAATGCTCATGGAAACATGTCCAGGTGTACGTGCGATTTGGCAGTGATTTTATTTGTATGAAATTAGATTTTAATTGACTCACTCTTTGTTTAAACAAAAAAATGACCGCTATTCAGTAGCATGCTTTCTGTTTATGTATTGACAAAATGTGCCTGCCCTCCACTTAGCCGTCGGGCTTGTCTTGTGACCAGACAGACTGTCCGCTGTGACGTGTCTTAAATGGATCAGCGGAGGTTTCAAATTCTCCGGCAGCTACAGGTCTCAAAAAAGTTGGGACACTTGTAAAAAGGGGCTTTAAAAGCATTGAATTTCTAAGAGAATCAGCTGAAAGAACATTTAGCAAGTAATTAAGTTAACTGTCATCTGCTGCGCAACATGATTACTTATAAAAGGGTTGTCATTGAGAGGCTGAGTTTCTCAGAAGTAAAGATGGCCAGAGGCTCTCCCACCTGTGAAGGCTTGCATAAAAAAAAATGTTGAATACTTTAAAAACACTGCTCCTCGACGTTAAATTGCAAAGGCATTGAAGGTCTCATCATCTTCAGTACATGACATCATCAAAAGATTCAGAGTAACTGGAAAAATCTCTGCGTGTAAGGGACTAGGCTGAGACCTTTACTGGATGCCCTTTATCTTCGGACCCTCAGATGCCACTGCATCACTCACTGGCATGATTCTTGGGATTCTGCAATAATAGAGAAAGAAAAAACATCACTGATTATACCTAGAACTGCCACAAGGTCATTTTGACCTCCATTAGTCCCAGTGCAAAAAAATGTAAATGGACTATATAGCGGCTGACTATGGAGCTAGTCAGATTGGCAGCTCAAAGCATTTGACAGTAGCCTAATACCTCACGTATGCCCATTTATGCAACACATTCATACACTGACGGCTACGCAAGGCAGTCAACTGCAACTGCATTTTGTTACTTTTTGAATGGTGTGCAGGCGCATATATAAGCCAGTTGCTGTCATGACGTCAGAATCAATTTGTTCTCCCATTTTGCAGGTAGAAATTGTGATTGTCACAGAGCTGTTCTTCTATTCATTTAGTTTATTTAGTAAGCTGGTTAGGATTCCAGAAAAAGAAATGGATCAGAGGAAACGGATGAATGTAAGTCAGGCTTTGGCAAAGCTTCAGGACATGAGTTCTTGTGAGTCAGATGGAGAAGAAATATCAGGGCACAGTGATGCTTCTAAGTCTAGTGAATCCGACTCCGATTTTGAAACTGAATGCGATCGTGAGCCACACGGTAAAGGTATCACAGCTGCTGGGCAAACTAAGCCTTTGATGCCAGGAAGGTCACCAAAACTGGATATTTATTCACGTCATAATGCTTAGGTTTCACAGCATAATTTCAAGTCCAAATACTTTGAAACATTTAAAATTAGCCACAATAGCCAACAAATTGAAGCTTTAAAGCTCTGACCTCTATACTATTTAATCAATGAAGAATCTTAGCAAAACACCATTTATTGTCCTCCGAATTCTGAAAGTACTTTGAAATGCTTTCACTGAGGCAACACGTCACAGCTTAGAAGTATTACAAAGAGTGGTGCATTTTTGTCAATAAAGAGGATGCAGTCATATTTCCACGTCATCCATGCCATGATGAAGGGAGACGCAGTAGCGCTGTGGAGAGCATGGGCTTGACTTGGGATGGAAAAATTCTGTGTTCAAGTCCTTGCCTTAGCCTGTGCAAAGTGTTCTCAGGCAAAACTCTTCACTTCCACACTGCCTCACTCTACCCAGGTGTACAAATGGGTACCAGCAAAATTGTCGGCGAAACTTGACTGAGAGCAGTGGGAGAACCCGAGTTGGACTAGTGTCCCATCGAGGGGGTTTAGCAATACTCCTATTTGCTTCATGTCACAGAAACCAGGGTTAAACACAGGCCTGGTGGGCCTCCAGGCATGACCTCCACGCATGGTTAGAAATAGTCTTTATTCCGTCTGAGAAGCTGCTCATTTTGAAAACAAGAAGGGCACTTGGTAGAGCTCATACCTCCGCCATGCCCACATGTAAGTATTATTGGTTCTGGATCCAGGAGAGTATCATCCAGACCAACAACAGCTGTGATTAGTTCTGCTTTTAGGGCAGATTCTATTCAGTGCTGAAATTTTATGAAAATCTGTTCATTACATAAGGACATACCGAATTGTTCCGAATATAAGACGATTCTGGATATGAGACTACTCCCCTTTCTCAAGTCATATTTTGGAAAAAATAGGGTTTTGATGACAAAATCTTGTTTTAGTCACTAAAAAATGATAATCATCGCAAAAATTTCTTTGAAAATACTGATAAAACAAACTGAAAGAAAAACCAATATAAAAGATTGCAGGCTGTTGTTTTGCGCCATCTATTGTTGTGAACATGTATTGAGTATAGACTATAAAACGCACACACAGGATGACTGTTATTGTTGGAAGCCTGGTCCACGGAAAATACGACGACCCCATTTCTCCGCTGTGACGTGTCTTTAATGGAACGGCGGAGGCGTCAAAGATAAAACAGGGTCACTTGAGCAAAAGGAGAGAAAATAGTAAACATGCCCGATGGACGAGAGATGTTAATTTACTGAGATTCCGCTGAGAAGTCACTGTTATGTCAAAGACGCAGAGTGCATCGTATGCCTGTTCCGTGGATATATAAAAAGCATCGTTGCCATAAACATATCCCCCCAGCGGGCCACGGTACGAAGCAGATTCCCCGTCCGTCACGGAGACATATACAGGCGTACGTGCGATTAGGTAGTGATTGTTTTTAAATTTCATTTGATTTCATTTGACACTCTCTTTTTACTTGAACAAAAGATTGACTGCAATTCCGCACCATGCTTTCTGTTAACGTTCTGACAAAATGTGCCAGCCCTCCATGCTGAGGGTCGGGCGTGTAAAGTCACCGAACAGGCCTTGTGGTGACGTGTCTTAAATGGAACACCCGAGGCGTCATAAATCAGACCGGGTCACTTGAGCAGAAGAAAACAAAGGAGTAAACAAGCCCGATGGATGAGAGGTTCGAATTCTCTTGGATTCTGCTGAGAAGTCGCAGTGACGTCAAAGAGCCAGAGTGCATCGAATGTTCAATTTGTTGCTATAACAACAGCACCGTTGCTATAAACAACTCTGCCCAGGGGGCCGACGGAAGAATGCTGATTCTCAGTCCGTGTCCAATTCTCATGGAAACATGTCCAGGTGTACGTGCGATTTGGCAGTGATTTTATTTTTATGAAATTAGATTTTAATTGACTCACTCTTTGTTTAAACAAAAAAATGACCGCTATTCAGTAGCATGCTTTCTGTTTATGTATTGACAAAATGTGCCTGCCCTCCACATAGCCGTCGGGCTTGTCTTGTGACCAGACAGACTGTCCGCTGTGACGTGTCTTAAATGGATCAGCGGAGGTTTCAAATTCTCCGGCAGCTACAGGTCTCAAAAAAGTTGGGACACTTGTAAAAAGGGGCTTTAAAAGCATTGAATTTCTAAGAGAATCAGCTGAAAGAACATTTAGCAAGTAATTAAGTTAACTGTCATCTGCTGCGCAACATGATTACTTATAAAAGGGTTGTCATTGAGAGGCTAAGTTTCTCAGAAGTAAAGATGGCCAGAGGCTCTCCCACCTGTGAAGGCTTGCATAAAAAAAAATGTTGAATACTTTAAAAACACTGCTCCTCGACATTAAATTGCAAAGGCATTGAAGGTCTCATCATCTTCAGTACATGACATCATCAAAAGATTCAGAGTAACTGGAAAAATCTCTGCGTGTAAGGGACTAGGCTGAGACCTTTACTGGATGCTCTTTATCTTCGGACCCTCAGATGCCACTGCATCACTCACTGGCATGATTCTTGGGATTCTGCAATAATAGAGAAAGAAAAAACATCACTGATTATACCTAGAACTGCCACAAGGTCATTTTGACCTCCATTAGTCCCAGTGCAAAAAAATGTAAATGGACTATATAGCGGCTGACTATGGAGCTAGTCAGATTGGCAGCTCAAAGCACTTGACAGTAGCCTAATACCTCACTTATGCCCATTTATGCAACACATTCATACACTGACGGCTACGCAAGGCAGTCAACTGCAACTGCATTTTGTTACTTTTTGAATGGTGTGCAGGCGCATATATAAGCCAGTTGCTGTCATGACGTCAGAATCAATTTGTTCTCCCATTTTGCAGGTAGAAATTGTGATTGTCACAGAGCTGTTCTTCTATTCATTTAGTTTATTTAGTAAGCTGGTTAGGATTCCAGAAAAAGAAATGGATCAGAGGAAACGGATGAATGTAAGTCAGGCTTTGGCAAAGCTTCAGGACATGAGTTCTTGTGAGTCAGATGGAGAAGAAATATCAGGGCACAGTGATGCTTCTAAGTCTAGTGAATCCGACTCCAATTTTGAAACTGAATGCGATCGTGAGCCACACGGTAAAGGTATCACAGCTGCTGGGCAAACTAAGCCTTTGATGCCAGGAAGGTCACCAAAACTGGATATTTATTCACGTCATAATGCTTAGGTTTCACAGCATAATTTCAAGTCCAAATACTTTGAAACATTTAAAATTAGCCACAATAGCCAACAAATTGAAGCTTTAAAGCTCTGACCTCTATACTATTTAATCAATGAAGAATCTTAGCAAAACACCATTTATTGTCCTCCGAATTCTGAAAGTACTTTGAAATGCTTTCACTGAGGCAACACGTCACAGCTTAGAAGTATTACAAAGAGTGGTGCATTTTTGTCAATAAAGAGGATGCAGTCATATTTCCACGTCATCCATGCCATGATGAAGGGAGACGCAGTAGCGCTGTGGAGAGCATGGGCTTGACTTGGGATGGAAAAATTCTGTGTTCAAGTCCTTGCCTTAGCCTGTGCAAAGTGTTCTCAGGCAAAACTCTTCACTTCCACACTGCCTCACTCTACCCAGGTGTACAAATGGGTACCAGCAAAATTGTCAGCGAAACTTGACTGAGAGCAGTGGGAGAACCCGAGTTGGACTAGTGTCCCATCGAGGGGGTTTAGCAATACTCCTATTTGCTTCATGTCACAGAAACCAGGGTTAAACACAGGCCTGGTGGGCCTCCAGGCATGACCTCCACGCATGGTTAGAAATAGTCTTTATTCCGTCTGAGAAGCTGCTCATTTTGAAAACAAGAAGGGCACTTGGTAGAGCTCATACCTCCGCCATGCCCACATGTAAGTATTATTGGTTCTGGATCCAGGAGAGTATCATCCAGACCAACAACAGCTGTGATTAGTTCTGCTTTTTGGGCAGATTTTATTCAGTGCTGAAATTTTATGAAAATCTGTTCATTACATAAGGACATACCGAATTGTTCCGAATATAAGACGATTCTGGATATGAGACTACTCCCCTTTCTCAAGTCATATTTTGGAAAAAATAGGGTTTTGATGACAAAATCTTGTTTTAGTCACTAAAGAATGATAATCATCGCAAAAATTTCTCTGAAAATACTGATAAAACAAACTGAAAGAAAAACCAATATAAAAGATTGCAGGCTGTTGTTTTGCGCCATCTATTGTTGTGAACATGTATTGAGTATAGACTATAAAACGCACACACAGGATGACTGTTATTGTTGGAAGCCTGGTCCACGGAAAATACGACGACCCCATTTCTCCGCTGTGACGTGTCTTTAATGGAACGGCGGAGGCGTCAAAGATAAAACAGGGTCACTTGAGCAAAAGGAGAGAAAATAGTAAACATGCCCGATGGACGAGAGATGTTAATTTACTGAGATTCCGCTGAGAAGTCACTGTTATGTCAAAGACGCAGAGTGCATCGTATGCCTGTTCCGTGGATATATAAAAAGCATCGTTGCCATAAACATATCCCCCCAGCGGGCCACGGTACGAAGCAGATTCCCCGTCCGTCACGGAGACATATACAGGCGTACGTGCGATTAGGTAGTGATTGTTTTTAAATTTCATTTGATTTCATTTGACACACTCTTTTTACTTGAACAAAAGATTGACTGCAATTCCGCACCATGCTTTCTGTTAACGTTCTGACAAAATGTGCCAGCCCTCCATGCTGAGGGTCGGGCGTGTAAAGTCACCGAACAGGCCTTGTGGTGACGTGTCTTAAATGGAACACCCGAGGCGTCATAAATCAGACCGGGTCACTTGAGCAGAAGAAAACAAAGGAGTAAACAAGCCCGATGGATGAGAGGTTCGAATTCTCTTGGATTCTGCTGAGAAGTCGCAGTGACGTCAAAGAGCCAGAGTGCATCGAATGTTCAATTTGTTGCTATAACAACAGCACCGTTGCTATAAACAACTCTGCCCAGGGGGCCGACGGAAGAATGCTGATTCTCAGTCCGTGTCCAATGCTCATGGAAACATGTCCAGGTGTACGTGCGATTTGGCAGTGATTTTATTTTTATGAAATTAGATTTTAATTGACTCACTCTTTGTTTAAACAAAAAAATGACCGCTATTCAGTAGCATGCTTTCTGTTTATGTATTGACAAAATGTGCCTGCCCTCCACTTAGCCGTCGGGCTTGTCTTGTGACCAGACAGACTGTCCGCTGTGACGTGTCTTAAATGGATCAGCGGAGGTTTCAAATTCTCCGGCAGCTACAGGTCTCAAAAAAGTTGGGACACTTGTAAAAAGGGGCTTTAAAAGCATTGAATTTCTAAGAGAATCAGCTGAAAGAACATTTAGCAAGTAATTAAGTTAACTGTCATCTGCTGCGCAACATGATTACTTATAAAAGGGTTGTCATTGAGAGGCTGAGTTTCTCAGAAGTAAAGATGGCCAGAGGCTCTCCCACCTGTGAAGGCTTGCATAAAAAAAAAATGTTGAATACTTTAAAAACACTGCTCCTCGACGTTAAATTGCAAAGGCATTGAAGGTCTCGTCATCTTCAGTACATGACATCATCAAAAGATTCAGAGTAACTGGAAAAATCTCTGCGTGTAAGGGACTAGGCTGAGACCTTTACTGGATGCCCTTTATCTTCGGACCCTCAGATGCCACTGCATCACTCACTGGCATGATTCTTGGGATTCTGCAATAATAGAGAAAGAAAAAACATCACTGATTATACCTAGAACTGCCACAAGGTCATTTTGACCTCCATTAGTCCCAGTGCAAAAAAATGTAAATGGACTATATAGCGGCTGACTATGGAGCTAGTCAGATTGGCAGCTCAAAGCACTTGACAGTAGCCTAATACCTCACGTATGCCCATTTATGCAACACATTCATACACTGACGGCTACGCAAGGCAGTCAACTGCAACTGCATTTTGTTACTTTTTGAATGGTGTGCAGGCGCATATATAAGCCAGTTGCTGTCATGACGTCAGAATCAATTTGTTCTCCCATTTTGCAGGTAGAAATTGTGATTGTCACAGAGCTGTTCTTCTATTCATTTAGTTTATTTAGTAAGCTGGTTAGGATTCCAGAAAAAGAAATGGATCAGAGGAAACGGATGAATGTAAGTCAGGCTTTGGCAAAGCTTCAGGACATGAGTTCTTGTGAGTCAGATGGAGAAGAAATATCAGGGCACAGTGATGCTTCTAAGTCTAGTGAATCCGACTCCGATTTTGAAACTGAATGCGATCGTGAGCCACACGGTAAAGGTATCACAGCTGCTGGGCAAACTAAGCCTTTGATGCCAGGAAGGTCACCAAAACTGGATATTTATTCACGTCATAATGCTTAGGTTTCACAGCATAATTTCAAGTCCAAATACTTTGAAACATTTAAAATTAGCCACAATAGCCAACAAATTGAAGCTTTAAAGCTCTGACCTCTATACTATTTAATCAATGAAGAATCTTAGCAAAACACCATTTATTGTCCTCCGAATTCTGAAAGTACTTTGAAATGCTTTCACTGAGGCAACACGTCACAGCTTAGAAGTATTACAAAGAGTGGTGCATTTTTGTCAATAAAGAGGATGCAGTCATATTTCCACGTCATCCATGCCATGATGAAGGGAGACGCAGTAGCGCTGTGGAGAGCATGGGCTTGACTTGGGATGGAAAAATTCTGTGTTCAAGTCCTTGCCTTAGCCTGTGCAAAGTGTTCTCAGGCAAAACTCTTCACTTCCACACTGCCTCACTCTACCCAGGTGTACAAATGGGTACCAGCAAAATTGTCGGCGAAACTTGACTGAGAGCAGTGGGAGAACCCGAGTTGGACTAGTGTCCCATCGAGGGGGTTTAGCAATACTCCTATTTGCTTCATGTCACAGAAACCAGGGTTAAACACAGGCCTGGTGGGCCTCCAGGCATGACCTCCACGCATGGTTAGAAATAGTCTTTATTCCGTCTGAGAAGCTGCTCATTTTGAAAACAAGAAGGGCACTTGGTAGAGCTCATACCTCCGCCATGCCCACATGTAAGTATTATTGGTTCTGGATCCAGGAGAGTATCATCCAGACCAACAACAGCTGTGATTAGTTCTGCTTTTAGGCCAGATTCTATTCAGTGCTGAAATTTTATGAAAATCTGTTCATTACATAAGGACATACCAAATTGTTCCGAATATAAGACGATTCTGGATATGAGACTACTCCCCTTTCTCAAGTCATATTTTGGAAAAAATAGGGTTTTGATGACAAAATCTTGTTTTAGTCACTAAAAAATGATAATCATCGCAAAAATTTCTTTGAAAATACTGATAAAACAAACTGAAAGAAAAACCAAATATAAAAGATTGCAGGCTGTTGCTTTGCGCCATCTATTGTTGTGAACATGTATTGAGTATAGACTATAAAACGCACACACAGGATGACTGTTATTGTTGGAAGCCTGGTCCACGGAAAATACGACGACCCCATTTCTCCGCTGTGACGTGTCTTTAATGGAACGGCGGAGGCGTCAAAGATAAAACAGGGTCACTTGAGCAAAAGGAGAGAAAATAGTAAACATGCCCGATGGACGAGAGATGTTAATTTACTGAGATTCCGCTGAGAAGTCACTGTTATGTCAAAGACGCAGAGTGCATCGTATGCCTGTTCCGTGGATATATAAAAAGCATCGTTGCCATAAACATATCCCCCCAGCGGGCCACGGTACGAAGCAGATTCCCCGTCCGTCACGGAGACATATACAGGCGTACGTGCGATTAGGTAGTGATTGTTTTTAAATTTCATTTGATTTCATTTGACACACTCTTTTTACTTGAACAAAAGATTGACTGCAATTCCGCACCATGCTTTCTGTTAACGTTCTGACAAAATGTGCCAGCCCTCCATGCTGAGGGTCGGGCGTGTAAAGTCACCGAACAGGCCTTGTGGTGACGTGTCTTAAATGGAACACCCGAGGCGTCATAAATCAGACCGGGTCACTTGAGCAGAAGAAAACAAAGGAGTAAACAAGCCCGATGGATGAGAGGTTCGAATTCTCTTGGATTCTGCTGAGAAGTCGCAGTGACGTCAAAGAGCCAGAGTGCATCGAATGTTCAATTTGTTGCTATAACAACAGCACCGTTGCTATAAACAACTCTGCCCAGGGGGCCGACGGAAGAATGCTGATTCTCAGTCCGTGTCCAATTCTCATGGAAACATGTCCAGGTGTACGTGCGATTTGGCAGTGATTTTATTTTTATGAAATTAGATTTTAATTGACTCACTCTTTGTTTAAACAAAAAAATGACCGCTATTCAGTAGCATGCTTTCTGTTTATGTATTGACAAAATGTGCCTGCCCTCCACTTAGCCGTCGGGCTTGTCTTGTGACCAGACAGACTGTCCGCTGTGACGTGTCTTAAATGGATCAGCGGAGGTTTCAAATTCTCCGGCAGCTACAGGTCTCAAAAAAGTTGGGACACTTGTAAAAAGGGGCTTTAAAAGCATTGAATTTCTAAGAGAATCAGCTGAAAGAACATTTAGCAAGTAATCAAATTAACTGTCATCTGCTGCGCAACATGATTACTTATAAAAGGGTTGTCATTGAGAGGCTAAGTTTCTCAGAAGTAAAGATGGCCAGAGGCTCTCCCACCTGTGAAGGCTTGCATAAAAAAAAATGTTGAATACTTTAAAAACACTGCTCCTCGACATTAAATTGCAAAGGCATTGAAGGTCTCATCATCTTCAGTACATGACATCATCAAAAGATTCAGAGTAACTGGAAAAATCTCTGCGTGTAAGGGACTAGGCTGAGACCTTTACTGGATGCCCTTTATCTTCGGACCCTCAGATGCCACTGCATCACTCACTGGCATGATTCTTGGGATTCTGCAATAATAGAGAAAGAAAAAACATCACTGATTATACCTAGAACTGCCACAAGGTCATTTTGACCTCCATTAGTCCCAGTGCAAAAAAATGTAAATGGACTATATAGCGGCTGACTATGGAGCTAGTCAGATTGGCAGCTCAAAGCACTTGACAGTAGCCTAATACCTCACTTATGCCCATTTATGCAACACATTCATACACTGACGGCTACGCAAGGCAGTCAACTGCAACTGCATTTTGTTACTTTTTGAATGGTGTGCAGGCGCATATATAAGCCAGTTGCTGTCATGACGTCAGAATCAATTTGTTCTCCCATTTTGCAGGTAGAAATTGTGATTGTCACAGAGCTGTTCTTCTATTCATTTAGTTTATTTAGTAAGCTGGTTAGGATTCCAGAAAAAGAAATGGATCAGAGGAAACGGATGAATGTAAGTCAGGCTTTGGCAAAGCTTCAGGACATGAGTTCTTGTGAGTCAGATGGAGAAGAAATATCAGGGCACAGTGATGCTTCTAAGTCTAGTGAATCCGACTCCGATTTTGAAACTGAATGCGATCGTGAGCCACACGGTAAAGGTATCACAGCTGCTGGGCAAACTAAGCCTTTGATGCCAGGAAGGTCACCAAAACTGGATATTTATTCACGTCATAATGCTTAGGTTTCACAGCATAATTTCAAGTCCAAATACTTTGAAACATTTAAAATTAGCCACAATAGCCAACAAATTGAAGCTTTAAAGCTCTGACCTCTATACTATTTAATCAATGAAGAATCTTAGCAAAACACCATTTATTGTCCTCCGAATTCTGAAAGTACTTTGAAATGCTTTCACTGAGGCAACACGTCACAGCTTAGAAGTATTACAAAGAGTGGTGCATTTTTGTCAATAAAGAGGATGCAGTCATATTTCCACGTCATCCATGCCATGATGAAAGGAGACGCAGTAGCGCTGTGGAGAGCATGGGCTTGACTTGGGATGGAAAAATTCTGTGTTCAAGTCCTTGCCTTAGCCTGTGCAAAGTGTTCTCAGGCAAAACTCTTCACTTCCACACTGCCTCACTCTACCCAGGTGTACAAATGGGTACCAGCAAAATTGTCAGCGAAACTTGACTGAGAGCAGTGGGAGAACCCGAGTTGGACTAGTGTCCCATCGAGGGGGTTTAGCAATACTCCTATTTGCTTCATGTCACAGAAACCAGGGTTAAACACAGGCCTGGTGGGCCTCCAGGCATGACCTCCACGCATGGTTAGAAATAGTCTTTATTCCGTCTGAGAAGCTGCTCATTTTGAAAACAAGAAGGGCACTTGGTAGAGCTCATACCTCCGCCATGCCCACATGTAAATATTATTGGTTCTGGATCCAGGAGAGTATCATCCAGACCAACAACAGCTGTGATTAGTTCTGCTTTTAGGGCAGATTCTATTCAGTGCTGAAATTTTATGAAAATCTGTTCATTACATAAGGACATACCGAATTGTTCCGAATATAAGACGATTCTGGATATGAGACTACTCCCCTTTCTCAAGTCATATTTTGGAAAAAATAGGGTTTTGATGACAAAATCTTGTTTTAGTCACTAAAGAATGATAATCATCACAAAAATTTCTCTGAAAATACTGATAAAACAAACTGAAAGAAAAACCAATATAAAAGATTGCAGGCTGTTGTTTTGCGCCATCTATTGTTGTGAACATGTATTGAGTATAGACTATAAAACGCACACACAGGATGACTGTTATTGTTGGAAGCCTGGTCCACGGAAAATACGACGACCCCATTTCTCCGCTGTGACGTGTCTTTAATGGAACGGCGGAGGCGTCAAAGATAAAACAGGGTCACTTGAGCAAAAGGAGAGAAAATAGTAAACATGCCCGATGGACGAGAGATGTTAATTTACTGAGATTCCGCTGAGAAGTCACTGTTATGTCAAAGACGCAGAGTGCATCGTATGCCTGTTCCGTGGATATATAAAAAGCACCGTTGCCATAAACATATCTCCCCAGCGGGCCACGGTACGAAGCAGATTCCCCGTCTGTCATGGAGACATATACAGGCGTACGTGCGATTAGGTAGTGATTGTTTTTAAATTTCATTTGATTTCATTTGACACACTCTTTTTACTTGAACAAAAGATTAACTGCAATTCCGCACCATGCTTTCTGTTAACGTTCTGACAGAATGTGCCAGCCCTCCATGCTGAGGGTCGGGCGTGTAAAGTCACCGAACAGGCCTTGTGGTGACGTGTCTTAAATGGAACACCCGAGGCGTCATAAATCAGACCGGGTCACTTGAGCAGAAGAAAACAAAGGAGTAAACAAGCCCGATGGATGAGAGGTTCGAATTCTCTTGGATTCTGCTGAGAAGTCACAGTGACGTCAAAGAGCCAGAGTGCATCGAATGTTCAATTTGTTGCTATAACAACAGCACCGTTGCTATAAACAACTCTGCCCAGGGGGCCGACGGAAGAATGCTGATTCTCAGTCCGTGTCCAATGCTCATGGAAACATGTCCAGGTGTACGTGCGATTTGGCAGTGATTTTACTTTTATGAAATTAGATTTTAATTGACTCACTCTTTGTTTAAACAAAAAAATGACCGCTATTCAGTAGCGTGCTTTCTGTTTATGTATTGACAAAATGTGCCTGCCCTCCACTTAGCCGTCGGGCTTGTCTTGTGACCAGACAGACTGTCCGCTGTGACGTGTCTTAAATGGATCAGCGGAGGTTTCAAATTCTCCGGCAGCTACAGGTCTCAAAAAAGTTGGGACACTTGTAAAAAGGGGCTTTAAAAGCATTGAATTTCTAAGAGAATCAGCTGAAAGAACATTTAGCAAGTAATTAAGTTAACTGTCATCTGCTGCGCAACATGATTACTTATAAAAGGGTTGTCATTGAGAGGCTGAGTTTCTCAGAAGTAAAGATGGCCAGAGGCTCTCCCACCTGTGAAGGCTTGCTTAAAAAAAAATGTTGAATACTTTAAAAACACTGCTCCTCGACGTTAAATTGCAAAGGCATTGAAGGTCTCATCATCTTCAGTACATGACATCATCAAAAGATTCAGAGTAACTGGAAAAATCTCTGCGTGTAAGGGACTAGGCTGAGACCTTTACTGGATGCCCTTTATCTTCGGACCCTCAGATGCCACTGCATCACTCACTGGCATGATTCTTGGGATTCTGCAATAATAGAGAAAGAAAAAACATCACTGATTATACCTAGAACTGCCACAAGGTCATTTTGACCTCCATTAGTCCCAGTGCAAAAAAATGTAAATGGACTATATAGCGGCTGACTATGGAGCTAGTCAGATTGGCAGCTCAAAGCACTTGACAGTAGCCTAATACCTCACGTATGCCCATTTATGCAACACATTCATACACTGACGGCTACGCAAGGCAGTCAACTGCAACTGCATTTTGTTACTTTTTGAATGGTGTGCAGGCGCATATATAAGCCAGTTGCTGTCATGACGTCAGAATCAATTTGTTCTCCCATTTTGCAGGTAGAAATTGTGATTGTCACAGAGCTGTTCTTCTATTCATTTAGTTTATTTAGTAAGCTGGTTAGGATACCAGAAAAAGAAATGGATCAGAGGAAACGGATGAATGTAAGTCAGGCTTTGGCAAAGCTTCAGGACATGAGTTCTTGTGAGTCAGATGGAGAAGAAATATCAGGGCACAGTGATGCTTCTAAGTCTAGTGAATCCGACTCCGATTTTGAAACTGAATGCGATCGTGAGCCACACGGTAAAGGTATCACAGCTGCTGGGCAAACTAAGCCTTTGATGCCAGGAAGGTCACCAAAAACTGGATATTTATTCACGTCATAATGCTTAGGTTTCACAGCATAATTTCAAGTCCAAATACTTTGAAACATTTAAAATTAGCCACAATAGCCAACAAATTGAAGCTTTAAAGCTCTGACCTCTATACTATTTAATCAATGAAGAATCTTAGTAAAACACCATTTATTGTCCTCCGAATTCTGAAAGTACTTTGAAATGCTTTCACTGAGGCAACACGTCACAGCTTAGAAGTATTACAAATAGTGGTGCATTTTTGTCAATAAAGAGGATGCAGTCATATTTCCACGTCATCCATGCCATGATGAAGGGAGACGCAGTAGCGCTGTGGAGAGCATGGGCTTGACTTGGGATGGAAAAATTCTGTGTTCAAGTCCTTGCCTTAGCCTGTGCAAAGTGTTCTCAGGCAAAACTCTTCACTTCCACACTGCCTCACTCTACCCAGGTGTACAAATGGGTACCAGCAAAATTGTCAGCGAAACTTGACTGAGAGCAGTGGGAGAACCCGAGTTGGACTAGTGTCCCATCGAGGGGGTTTAGCAATACTCCTATTTGCTTCATGTCACAGAAACCAGGGTTAAACACAGGCCTGGTGGGCCTCCAGGCATGACCTCCACGCATGGTTAGAAATAGTCTTTATTCCGTCTGAGAAGCTGCTCATTTTGAAAACAAGAAGGGCACTTGGTAGAGCTCATACCTCCGCCATGCCCACATGTAAGTATTATTGGTTCTGGATCCAGGAGAGTATCATCCAGACCAACAACAGCTGTGATTAGTTCTGCTTTTTGGGCAGATTTTATTCAGTGCTGAAATTTTATGAAAATCTGTTCATTACATAAGGACATACCGAATTGTTCCGAATATAAGACGATTCTGGATATGAGACTACTCCCCTTTCTCAAGTCATATTTTGGAAAAAATAGGGTTTTGATGACAAAATCTTGTTTTAGTCACTAAAGAATGATAATCATCGCAAAAATTTCTCTGAAAATACTGATAAAACAAACTGAAAGAAAAACCAATATAAAAGATTGCAGGCTGTTGTTTTGCGCCATCTATTGTTGTGAACATGTATTGAGTATAGACTATAAAACGCACACACAGGATGACTGTTATTGTTGGAAGCCTGGTCCACGGAAAATACGACGACCCCATTTCTCCGCTGTGACGTGTCTTTAATGGAACGGCGGAGGCGTCAAAGATAAAACAGGGTCACTTGAGCAAAAGGAGAGAAAATAGTAAACATGCCCGATGGACGAGAGATGTTAATTTACTGAGATTCCGCTGAGAAGTCACTGTTATGTCAAAGACGCAGAGTGCATCGTATGCCTGTTCCGTGGATATATAAAAAGCATCGTTGCCATAAACATATCCCCCCAGCGGGCCACGGTACGAAGCAGATTCCCCGTCCGTCACGGAGACATATACAGGCGTACGTGCGATTAGGTAGTGATTGTTTTTAAATTTCATTTGATTTCATTTGACACACTCTTTTTACTTGAACAAAAGATTGACTGCAATTCCGCACCATGCTTTCTGTTAACGTTCTGACAAAATGTGCCAGCCCTCCATGCTGAGGGTCGGGCGTGTAAAGTCACCGAACAGGCCTTGTGGTGACGTGTCTTAAATGGAACACCCGAGGCGTCATAAATCAGACCGGGTCACTTGAGCAGAAGAAAACAAAGGAGTAAACAAGCCCGATGGATGAGAGGTTCGAATTCTCTTGGATTCTGCTGAGAAGTCGCAGTGACGTCAAAGAGCCAGAGTGCATCGAATGTTCAATTTGTTGCTATAACAACAGCACCGTTGCTATAAACAACTCTGCCCAGGGGGCCGACGGAAGAATGCTGATTCTCAGTCCGTGTCCAATGCTCATGGAAACATGTCCAGGTGTACGTGCGATTTGGCAGTGATTTTATTTTTATGAAATTAGATTTTAATTGACTCACTCTTTGTTTAAACAAAAAAATGACCGCTATTCAGTAGCATGCTTTCTGTTTATGTATTGACAAAATGTGCCTGCCCTCCACTTAGCCGTCGGGCTTGTCTTGTGACCAGACAGACTGTCCGCTGTGACGTGTCTTAAATGGATCAGCGGAGGTTTCAAATTCTCCGGCAGCTACAGGTCTCAAAAAAGTTGGGACACTTGTAAAAAGGGGCTTTAAAAGCATTGAATTTCTAAGAGAATCAGCTGAAAGAACATTTAGCAAGTAATTAAGTTAACTGTCATCTGCTGCGCAACATGATTACTTATAAAAGGGTTGTCATTGAGAGGCTGAGTTTCTCAGAAGTAAAGATGGCCAGAGGCTCTCCCACCTGTGAAGGCTTGCTTAAAAAAAAATGTTGAATACTTTAAAAACACTGCTCCTCGACGTTAAATTGCAAAGGCATTGAAGGTCTCATCATCTTCAGTACATGACATCATCAAAAGATTCAGAGTAACTGGAAAAATCTCTGCGTGTAAGGGACTAGGCTGAGACCTTTACTGGATGCCCTTTATCTTCGGACCCTCAGATGCCACTGCATCACTCACTGGCATGATTCTTGGGATTCTGCAATAATAGAGAAAGAAAAAACATCACTGATTATACCTAGAACTGCCACAAGGTCATTTTGACCTCCATTAGTCCCAGTGCAAAAAAATGTAAATGGACTATATAGCGGCTGACTATGGAGCTAGTCAGATTGGCAGCTCAAAGCACTTGACAGTAGCCTAATACCTCACGTATGCCCATTTATGCAACATATTCATACACTGACGGCTACGCAAGGCAGTCAACTGCAACTGCATTTTGTTACTTTTTGAATGGTGTGCAGGCGCATATATAAGCCAGTTGCTGTCATGACGTCAGAATCAATTTGTTCTCCCATTTTGCAGGTAGAAATTGTGATTGTCACAGAGCTGTTCTTCTATTCATTTAGTTTATTTAGTAAGCTGGTTAGGATTCCAGAAAAAGAAATGGATCAGAGGAAACGGATGAATGTAAGTCAGGCTTTGGCAAAGCTTCAGGACATGAGTTCTTGTGAGTCAGATGGAGAAGAAATATCAGGGCACAGTGATGCTTCTAAGTCTAGTGAATCCGACTCCGATTTTGAAACTGAATGCGATCGTGAGCCACACGGTAAAGGTATCACAGCTGCTGGGCAAACTAAGCCTTTGATGCCAGGAAGGTCACCAAAAACTGGATATTTATTCACGTCATAATGCTTAGGTTTCACAGCATAATTTCAAGTCCAAATACTTTGAAACATTTAAAATTAGCCACAATAGCCAACAAATTGAAGCTTTAAAGCTCTGACCTCTATACTATTTAATCAATGAAGAATCTTAGCAAAACACCATTTATTGTCCTCCGAATTCTGAAAGTACTTTGAAATGCTTTCACTGAGGCAACACGTCACAGCTTAGAAGTATTACAAATAGTGGTGCATTTTTGTCAATAAAGAGGATGCAGTCATATTTCCACGTCATCCATGCCATGATGAAGGGAGACGCAGTAGCGCTGTGGAGAGCATGGGCTTGACTTGGGATGGAAAAATTCTGTGTTCAAGTCCTTGCCTTAGCCTGTGCAAAGTGTTCTCAGGCAAAACTCTTCACTTCCACACTGCCTCACTCTACCCAGGTGTACAAATGGGTACCAGCAAAATTGTCAGCGAAACTTGACTGAGAGCAGTGGGAGAACCCGAGTTGGACTAGTGTCCCATCGAGGGGGTTTAGCAATACTCCTATTTGCTTCATGTCACAGAAACCAGGGTTAAACACAGGCCTGGTGGGCCTCCAGGCATGACCTCCACGCATGGTTAGAAATAGTCTTTATTCCGTCTGAGAAGCTGCTCATTTTGAAAACAAGAAGGGCACTTGGTAGAGCTCATACCTCCGCCATGCCCACATGTAAGTATTATTGGTTCTGGATCCAGGAGAGTATCATCCAGACCAACAACAGCTGTGATTAGTTCTGCTTTTTGGGCAGATTTTATTCAGTGCTGAAATTTTATGAAAATCTGTTCATTACATAAGGACATACCGAATTGTTCCGAATATAAGACGATTCTGGATATGAGACTACTCCCCTTTCTCAAGTCATATTTTGGAAAAAATAGGGTTTTGATGACAAAATCTTGTTTTAGTCACTAAAGAATGATAATCATCGCAAAAATTTCTCTGAAAATACTGATAAAACAAACTGAAAGAAAAACCAATATAAAAGATTGCAGGCTGTTGTTTTGCGCCATCTATTGTTGTGAACATGTATTGAGTATAGACTATAAAACGCACACACAGGATGACTGTTATTGTTGGAAGCCTGGTCCACGGAAAATACGACGACCCCATTTCTCCGCTGTGACGTGTCTTTAATGGAACGGCGGAGGCGTCAAAGATAAAACAGGGTCACTTGAGCAAAAGGAGAGAAAATAGTAAACATGCCCGATGGACGAGAGATGTTAATTTACTGAGATTCCGCTGAGAAGTCACTGTTATGTCAAAGACGCAGAGTGCATCGTATGCCTGTTCCGTGGATATATAAAAAGCATCGTTGCCATAAACATATCCCCCCAGCGGGCCACGGTACGAAGCAGATTCCCCGTCCGTCACGGAGACATATACAGGCGTACGTGCGATTAGGTAGTGATTGTTTTTAAATTTCATTTGATTTCATTTGACACACTCTTTTTACTTGAACAAAAGAATGACTGCAATTCCGCACCATGCTTTCTGTTAACGTTCTGACAAAATGTGCCAGCCCTCCATGCTGAGGGTCGGGCGTGTAAAGTCACCGAACAGGCCTTGTGGTGACGTGTCTTAAATGGAACACCCGAGGCGTCATAAATCAGACCGGGTCACTTGAGCAGAAGAAAACAAAGGAGTAAACAAGCCCGATGGATGAGAGGTTCGAATTCTCTTGGATTCTGCTGAGAAGTCGCAGTGACGTCAAAGAGCCAGAGTGCATCGAATGTTCAATTTGTTGCTATAACAACAGCACCGTTGCTATAAACAACTCTGCCCAGGGGGCCGACGGAAGAATGCTGATTCTCAGTCCGTGTCCAATGCTCATGGAAACATGTCCAGGTGTACGTGCGATTTGGCAGTGATTTTATTTTTATGAAATTAGATTTTAATTGACTCACTCTTTGTTTAAACAAAAAAATGACCGCTATTCAGTAGCATGCTTTCTGTTTATGTATTGACAAAATGTGCCTGCCCTCCACTTAGCCGTCGGGCTTGTCTTGTGACCAGACAGACTGTCCGCTGTGACGTGTCTTAAATGGATCAGCGGAGGTTTCAAATTCTCCGGCAGCTACAGGTCTCAAAAAAGTTGGGACACTTGTAAAAAGGGGCTTTAAAAGCATTGAATTTCTAAGAGAATCAGCTGAAAGAACATTTAGCAAGTAATTAAGTTAACTGTCATCTGCTGCGCAACATGATTACTTATAAAAGGGTTGTCATTGAGAGGCTGAGTTTCTCAGAAGTAAAGATGGCCAGAGGCTCTCCCACCTGTGAAGGCTTGCATAAAAAAAAAATGTTGAATACTTTAAAAACACTGCTCCTCGACGTTAAATTGCAAAGGCATTGAAGGTCTCATCATCTTCAGTACATGACATCATCAAAAGATTCAGAGTAACTGGAAAAATCTCTGCGTGTAAGGGACTAGGCTGAGACCTTTACTGGATGCCCTTTATCTTCGGACCCTCAGATGCCACTGCATCACTCACTGGCATGATTCTTGGGATTCTGCAATAATAGAGAAAGAAAAAACATCACTGATTATACCTAGAACTGCCACAAGGTCATTTTGACCTCCATTAGTCCCAGTGCAAAAAAATGTAAATGGACTATATAGCGGCTGACTATGGAGCTAGTCAGATTGGCAGCTCAAAGCACTTGACAGTAGCCTAATACCTCACGTATGCCCATTTATGCAACACATTCATACACTGACGGCTACGCAAGGCAGTCAACTGCAACTGCATTTTGTTACTTTTTGAATGGTGTGCAGGCGCATATATAAGCCAGTTGCTGTCATGACGTCAGAATCAATTTGTTCTCCCATTTTGCAGGTAGAAATTGTGATTGTCACAGAGCTGTTCTTCTATTCATTTAGTTTATTTAGTAAGCTGGTTAGGATTCCAGAAAAAGAAATGGATCAGAGGAAACGGATGAATGTAAGTCAGGCTTTGGCAAAGCTTCAGGACATGAGTTCTTGTGAGTCAGATGGAGAAGAAATATCAGGGCACAGTGATGCTTCTAAGTCTAGTGAATCCGACTCCGATTTTGAAACTGAATGCGATCGTGAGCCACACGGTAAAGGTATCACAGCTGCTGGGCAAACTAAGCCTTTGATGCCAGGAAGGTCACCAAAACTGGATATTTATTCACGTCATAATGCTTAGGTTTCACAGCATAATTTCAAGTCCAAATACTTTGAAACATTTAAAATTAGCCACAATAGCCAACAAATTGAAGCTTTAAAGCTCTGACCTCTATACTATTTAATCAATGAAGAATCTTAGCAAAACACCATTTATTGTCCTCCGAATTCTGAAAGTACTTTGAAATGCTTTCACTGAGGCAACACGTCACAGCTTAGAAGTATTACAAAGAGTGGTGCATTTTTGTCAATAAAGAGGATGCAGTCATATTTCCACGTCATCCATGCCATGATGAAGGGAGACGCAGTAGCGCTGTGGAGAGCATGGGCTTGACTTGGGATGGAAAAATTCTGTGTTCAAGTCCTTGCCTTAGCCTGTGCAAAGTGTTCTCAGGCAAAACTCTTCACTTCCACACTGCCTCACTCTACCCAGGTGTACAAATGGGTACCAGCAAAATTGTCGGCGAAACTTGACTGAGAGCAGTGGGAGAACCCGAGTTGGACTAGTGTCCCATCGAGGGGGTTTAGCAATACTCCTATTTGCTTCATGTCACAGAAACCAGGGTTAAACACAGGCCTGGTGGGCCTCCAGGCATGACCTCCACGCATGGTTAGAAATAGTCTTTATTCCGTCTGAGAAGCTGCTCATTTTGAAAACAAGAAGGGCACTTGGTAGAGCTCATACCTCCGCCATGCCCACATGTAAGTATTATTGGTTCTGGATCCAGGAGAGTATCATCCAGACCAACAACAGCTGTGATTAGTTCTGCTTTTAGGCCAGATTCTATTCAGTGCTGAAATTTTATGAAAATCTGTTCATTACATAAGGACATACCAAATTGTTCCGAATATAAGACGATTCTGGATATGAGACTACTCCCCTTTCTCAAGTCATATTTTGGAAAAAATAGGGTTTTGATGACAAAATCTTGTTTTAGTCACTAAAAAATGATAATCATCGCAAAAATTTCTTTGAAAATACTGATAAAACAAACTGAAAGAAAAACCAAATATAAAAGATTGCAGGCTGTTGCTTTGCGCCATCTATTGTTGTGAACATGTATTGAGTATAGACTATAAAACGCACACACAGGATGACTGTTATTGTTGGAAGCCTGGTCCACGGAAAATACGACGACCCCATTTCTCCGCTGTGACGTGTCTTTAATGGAACGGCGGAGGCGTCAAAGATAAAACAGGGTCACTTGAGCAAAAGGAGAGAAAATAGTAAACATGCCCGATGGACGAGAGATGTTAATTTACTGAGATTCCGCTGAGAAGTCACTGTTATGTCAAAGACGCAGAGTGCATCGTATGCCTGTTCCGTGGATATATAAAAAGCATCGTTGCCATAAACATATCCCCCCAGCGGGCCACGGTACGAAGCAGATTCCCCGTCCGTCACGGAGACATATACAGGCGTACGTGCGATTAGGTAGTGATTGTTTTTAAATTTCATTTGATTTCATTTGACACACTCTTTTTACTTGAACAAAAGATTGACTGCAATTCCGCACCATGCTTTCTGTTAACGTTCTGACAAAATGTGCCAGCCCTCCATGCTGAGGGTCGGGCGTGTAAAGTCACCGAACAGGCCTTGTGGTGACGTGTCTTAAATGGAACACCCGAGGCGTCATAAATCAGACCGGGTCACTTGAGCAGAAGAAAACAAAGGAGTAAACAAGCCCGATGGATGAGAGGTTCGAATTCTCTTGGATTCTGCTGAGAAGTCGCAGTGACGTCAAAGAGCCAGAGTGCATCGAATGTTCAATTTGTTGCTATAACAACAGCACCGTTGCTATAAACAACTCTGCCCAGGGGGCCGACGGAAGAATGCTGATTCTCAGTCCGTGTCCAATTCTCATGGAAACATGTCCAGGTGTACGTGCGATTTGGCAGTGATTTTATTTTTATGAAATTAGATTTTAATTGACTCACTCTTTGTTTAAACAAAAAAATGACCGCTATTCAGTAGCATGCTTTCTGTTTATGTATTGACAAAATGTGCCTGCCCTCCACTTAGCCGTCGGGCTTGTCTTGTGACCAGACAGACTGTCCGCTGTGACGTGTCTTAAATGGATCAGCGGAGGTTTCAAATTCTCCGGCAGCTACAGGTCTCAAAAAAGTTGGGACACTTGTAAAAAGGGGCTTTAAAAGCATTGAATTTCTAAGAGAATCAGCTGAAAGAACATTTAGCAAGTAATCAAGTTAACTGTCATCTGCTGCGCAACATGATTACTTATAAAAGGGTTGTCATTGAGAGGCTAAGTTTCTCAGAAGTAAAGATGGCCAGAGGCTCACCCACCTGTGAAGGCTTGCATAAAAAAAAATGTTGAATACTTTAAAAACACTGCTCCTCGACATTAAATTGCAAAGGCATTGAAGGTCTCATCATCTTCAGTACATGACATCATCAAAAGATTCAGAGTAACTGGAAAAATCTCTGCGTGTAAGGGACTAGGCTGAGACCTTTACTGGATGCCCTTTATCTTCGGACCCTCAGATGCCACTGCATCACTCACTGGCATGATTCTTGGGATTCTGCAATAATAGAGAAAGAAAAAACATCACTGATTATACCTAGAACTGCCACAAGGTCATTTTGACCTCCATTAGTCCCAGTGCAAAAAAATGTAAATGGACTATATAGCGGCTGACTATGGAGCTAGTCAGATTGGCAGCTCAAAGCACTTGACAGTAGCCTAATACCTCACTTATGCCCATTTATGCAACACATTCATACACTGACGGCTACGCAAGGCAGTCAACTGCAACTGCATTTTGTTACTTTTTGAATGGTGTGCAGGCGCATATATAAGCCAGTTGCTGTCATGACGTCAGAATCAATTTGTTCTCCCATTTTGCAGGTAGAAATTGTGATTGTCACAGAGCTGTTCTTCTATTCATTTAGTTTATTTAGTAAGCTGGTTAGGATTCCAGAAAAAGAAATGGATCAGAGGAAACGGATGAATGTAAGTCAGGCTTTGGCAAAGCTTCAGGACATGAGTTCTTGTGAGTCAGATGGAGAAGAAATATCAGGGCACAGTGATGCTTCTAAGTCTAGTGAATCCGACTCCAATTTTGAAACTGAATGCGATCGTGAGCCACACGGTAAAGGTATCACAGCTGCTGGGCAAACTAAGCCTTTGATGCCAGGAAGGTCACCAAAACTGGATATTTATTCACGTCATAATGCTTAGGTTTCACAGCATAATTTCAAGTCCAAATACTTTGAAACATTTAAAATTAGCCACAATAGCCAACAAATTGAAGCTTTAAAGCTCTGACCTCTATACTATTTAATCAATGAAGAATCTTAGCAAAACACCATTTATTGTCCTCCGAATTCTGAAAGTACTTTGAAATGCTTTCACTGAGGCAACACGTCACAGCTTAGAAGTATTACAAAGAGTGGTGCATTTTTGTCAATAAAGAGGATGCAGTCATATTTCCACGTCATCCATGCCATGATGAAGGGAGACGCAGTAGCGCTGTGGAGAGCATGGGCTTGACTTGGGATGGAAAAATTCTGTGTTCAAGTCCTTGCCTTAGCCTGTGCAAAGTGTTCTCAGGCAAAACTCTTCACTTCCACACTGCCTCACTCTACCCAGGTGTACAAATGGGTACCAGCAAAATTGTCGGCGAAACTTGACTGAGAGCAGTGGGAGAACCCGAGTTGGACTAGTGTCCCATCGAGGGGGTTTAGCAATACTCCTATTTGCTTCATGTCACAGAAACCAGGGTTAAACACAGGCCTGGTGGGCCTCCAGGCATGACCTCCACGCATGGTTAGAAATAGTCTTTATTCCGTCTGAGAAGCTGCTCATTTTGAAAACAAGAAGGGCACTTGGTAGAGCTCATACCTCCGCCATGCCCACATGTAAATATTATTGGTTCTGGATCCAGGAGAGTATCATCCAGACCAACAACAGCTGTGATTAGTTCTGCTTTTAGGGCAGATTCTATTCAGTGCTGAAATTTTATGAAAATCTGTTCATTACATAAGGACATACCGAATTGTTCCGAATATAAGACGATTCTGGATATGAGACTACTCCCCTTTCTCAAGTCATATTTTGGAAAAAATAGGGTTTTGATGACAAAATCTTGTTTTAGTCACTAAAGAATGATAATCATCGCAAAAATTTCTCTGAAAATACTGATAAAACAAACTGAAAGAAAAACCAATATAAAAGATTGCAGGCTGTTGTTTTGCGCCATCTATTGTTGTGAACATGTATTGAGTATAGACTATAAAACGCACACACAGGATGACTGTTATTGTTGGAAGCCTGGTCCACGGAAAATACGACGACCCCATTTCTCCGCTGTGACGTGTCTTTAATGGAACGGCGGAGGCGTCAAAGATAAAACAGGGTCACTTGAGCAAAAGGAGAGAAAATAGTAAACATGCCCGATGGACGAGAGATGTTAATTTACTGAGATTCCGCTGAGAAGTCACTGTTATGTCAAAGACGCAGAGTGCATCGTATGCCTGTTCCGTGGATATATAAAAAGCACCGTTGCCATAAACATATCTCCCCAGCGGGCCACGGTACGAAGCAGATTCCCCGTCCGTCATGGAGACATATACAGGCGTACGTGCGATTAGGTAGTGATTGTTTTTAAATTTCATTTGATTTCATTTGACACACTCTTTTTACTTGAACAAAAGATTAACTGCAATTCCGCACCATGCTTTCTGTTAACGTTCTGACAGAATGTGCCAGCCCTCCATGCTGAGGGTCGGGCGTGTAAAGTCACCGAACAGGCCTTGTGGTGACGTGTCTTAAATGGAACACCCGAGGCATCATAAATCAGACCGGGTCACTTGAGCAGAAGAAAACAAAGGAGTAAACAAGCCCGATGGATGAGAGGTTCGAATTCTCTTGGATTCTGCTGAGAAGTCGCAGTGACGTCAAAGAGCCAGAGTGCATCGAATGTTCAATTTGTTGCTATAACAACAGCACCGTTGCTATAAACAACTCTGCCCAGGGGGCCGACGGAAGAATGCTGATTCTCAGTCCGTGTCCAATGCTCATGGAAACATGTCCAGGTGTACGTGCGATTTGGCAGTGATTTTATTTTTATGAAATTAGATTTTAATTGACTCACTCTTTGTTTAAACAAAAAAATGACCGCTATTCAGTAGCGTGCTTTCTGTTTATGTATTGACAAAATGTGCCTGCCCTCCACTTAGCCGTCGGGCTTGTCTTGTGACCAGACAGACTGTCCGCTGTGACGTGTCTTAAATGGATCAGCGGAGGTTTCAAATTCTCCGGCAGCTACAGGTCTCAAAAAAGTTGGGACACTTGTAAAAAGGGGCTTTAAAAGCATTGAATTTCTAAGAGAATCAGCTGAAAGAACATTTAGCAAGTAATTAAGTTAACTGTCATCTGCTGCGCAACATGATTACTTATAAAAGGGTTGTCATTGAGAGGCTGAGTTTCTCAGAAGTAAAGATGGCCAGAGGCTCTCCCACCTGTGAAGGCTTGCTTAAAAAAAAATGTTGAATACTTTAAAAACACTGCTCCTCGACGTTAAATTGCAAAGGCATTGAAGGTCTCATCATCTTCAGTACATGACATCATCAAAAGATTCAGAGTAACTGGAAAAATCTCTGCGTGTAAGGGACTAGGCTGAGACCTTTACTGGATGCCCTTTATCTTCGGACCCTCAGATGCCACTGCATCACTCACTGGCATGATTCTTGGGATTCTGCAATAATAGAGAAAGAAAAAACATCACTGATTATACCTAGAACTGCCACAAGGTCATTTTGACCTCCATTAGTCCCAGTGCAAAAAAATGTAAATGGACTATATAGCGGCTGACTATGGAGCTAGTCAGATTGGCAGCTCAAAGCACTTGACAGTAGCCTAATACCTCACGTATGCCCATTTATGCAACACATTCATACACTGACGGCTACGCAAGGCAGTCAACTGCAACTGCATTTTGTTACTTTTTGAATGGTGTGCAGGCGCATATATAAGCCAGTTGCTGTCATGACGTCAGAATCAATTTGTTCTCCCATTTTGCAGGTAGAAATTGTGATTGTCACAGAGCTGTTCTTCTATTCATTTAGTTTATTTAGTAAGCTGGTTAGGATTCCAGAAAAAGAAATGGATCAGAGGAAACGGATGAATGTAAGTCAGGCTTTGGCAAAGCTTCAGGACATGAGTTCTTGTGAGTCAGATGGAGAAGAAATATCAGGGCACAGTGATGCTTCTAAGTCTAGTGAATCCGACTCCGATTTTGAAACTGAATGCGATCGTGAGCCACACGGTAAAGGTATCACAGCTGCTGGGCAAACTAAGCCTTTGATGCCAGGAAGGTCACCAAAAACTGGATATTTATTCACGTCATAATGCTTAGGTTTCACAGCATAATTTCAAGTCCAAATACTTTGAAACATTTAAAATTAGCCACAATAGCCAACAAATTGAAGCTTTAAAGCTCTGACCTCTATACTATTTAATCAATGAAGAATCTTAGCAAAACACCATTTATTGTCCTCCGAATTCTGAAAGTACTTTGAAATGCTTTCACTGAGGCAACACGTCACAGCTTAGAAGTATTACAAATAGTGGTGCATTTTTGTCAATAAAGAGGATGCAGTCATATTTCCACGTCATCCATGCCATGATGAAGGGAGACGCAGTAGCGCTGTGGAGAGCATGGGCTTGACTTGGGATGGAAAAATTCTGTGTTCAAGTCCTTGCCTTAGCCTGTGCAAAGTGTTCTCAGGCAAAACTCTTCACTTCCACACTGCCTCACTCTACCCAGGTGTACAAATGGGTACCAGCAAAATTGTCAGGGAAACTTGACTGAGAGCAGTGGGAGAACCCGAGTTGGACTAGTGTCCCATCGAGGGGGTTTAGCAATACTCCTATTTGCTTCATGTCACAGAAACCAGGGTTAAACACAGGCCTGGTGGGCCACCAGGCATGACCTCCACGCATGGTTAGAAATAGTCTTTATTCCGTCTGAGAAGCTGCTCATTTTGAAAACAAGAAGGGCACTTGGTAGAGCTCATACCTCCGCCATGCCCACATGTAAGTATTATTGGTTCTGGATCCAGGAGAGTATCATCCAGACCAACAACAGCTGTGATTAGTTCTGCTTTTAGGGCAGATTCTATTCAGTGCTGAAATTTTATGAAAATCTGTTCATTACATAAGGACATACCGAATTGTTCCGAATATAAGACGATTCTGGATATGAGACTACTCCCCTTTCTCAAGTCATATTTTGGAAAAAATAGGGTTTTGATGACAAAATCTTGTTTTAGTCACTAAAAAATGATAATCATCGCAAAAATTTCTTTGAAAATACTGATAAAACAAACTGAAAGAAAAACCAAATATAAAAGATTGCAGGCTGTTGCTTTGCGCCATCTATTGTTGTGAACATGTATTGAGTATAGACTATAAAACGCACACACAGGATGACTGTTATTGTTGGAAGCCTGGTCCACGGAAAATACGACGACCCCATTTCTCCGCTGTGACGTGTCTTTAATGGAACGGCGGAGGCGTCAAAGATAAAACAGGGTCACTTGAGCAAAAGGAGAGAAAATAGTAAACATGCCCGATGGACGAGAGATGTTAATTTACTGAGATTCCGCTGAGAAGTCACTGTTATGTCAAAGACGCAGAGTGCATCGTATGCCTGTTCCGTGGATATATAAAAAGCATCGTTGCCATAAACATATCCCCCCAGCGGGCCACGGTACGAAGCAGATTCCCCGTCCGTCACGGAGACATATACAGGCGTACGTGCGATTAGGTAGTGATTGTTTTTAAATTTCATTTGATTTCATTTGACACACTCTTTTTACTTGAACAAAAGATTGAGATTGACTGCAATTCCGCACCATGCTTTCTGTTAACGTTCTGACAAAATGTGCCAGCCCTCCATGCTGAGGGTCGGGCGTGTAAAGTCACCGAACAGGCCTTGTGGTGACGTGTCTTAAATGGAACACCCGAGGCGTCATAAATCAGACCGGGTCACTTGAGCAGAAGAAAACAAAGGAGTAAACAAGCCCGATGGATGAGAGGTTCGAATTCTCTTGGATTCTGCTGAGAAGTCGCAGTGACGTCAAAGAGCCAGAGTGCATCGAATGTTCAATTTGTTGCTATAACAACAGCACCGTTGCTATAAACAACTCTGCCCAGGGGGCCGACGGAAGAATGCTGATTCTCAGTCCGTGTCCAATTCTCATGGAAACATGTCCAGGTGTACGTGCGATTTGGCAGTGATTTTATTTTTATGAAATTAGATTTTAATTGACTCACTCTTTGTTTAAACAAAAAAATGACCGCTATTCAGTAGCATGCTTTCTGTTTATGTATTGACAAAATGTGCCTGCCCTCCACTTAGCCGTCGGGCTTGTCTTGTGACCAGACAGACTGTCCGCTGTGACGTGTCTTAAATGGATCAGCGGAGGTTTCAAATTCTCCGGCAGCTACAGGTCTCAAAAAAGTTGGGACACTTGTAAAAAGGGGCTTTAAAAGCATTGAATTTCTAAGAGAATCAGCTGAAAGAACATTTAGCAAGTAATCAAGTTAACTGTCATCTGCTGCGCAACATGATTACTTATAAAAGGGTTGTCATTGAGAGGCTAAGTTTCTCAGAAGTAAAGATGGCCAGAGGCTCTCCCACCTGTGAAGGCTTGCATAAAAAAAAATGTTGAATACTTTAAAAACACTGCTCCTCGACATTAAATTGCAAAGGCATTGAAGGTCTCATCATCTTCAGTACATGACATCATCAAAAGATTCAGAGTAACTGGAAAAATCTCTGCGTGTAAGGGACTAGGCTGAGACCTTTACTGGATGCCCTTTATCTTCGGACCCTCAGATGCCACTGCATCACTCACTGGCATGATTCTTGGGATTCTGCAATAATAGAGAAAGAAAAAACATCACTGATTATACCTAGAACTGCCACAAGGTCATTTTGACCTCCATTAGTCCCAGTGCAAAAAAATGTAAATGGACTATATAGCGGCTGACTATGGAGCTAGTCAGATTGGCAGCTCAAAGCACTTGACAGTAGCCTAATACCTCACTTATGCCCATTTATGCAACACATTCATACACTGACGGCTACGCAAGGCAGTCAACTGCAACTGCATTTTGTTACTTTTTGAATGGTGTGCAGGCGCATATATAAGCCAGTTGCTGTCATGACGTCAGAATCAATTTGTTCTCCCATTTTGCAGGTAGAAATTGTGATTGTCACAGAGCTGTTCTTCTATTCATTTAGTTTATTTAGTAAGCTGGTTAGGATTCCAGAAAAAGAAATGGATCAGAGGAAACGGATGAATGTAAGTCAGGCTTTGGCAAAGCTTCAGGACATGAGTTCTTGTGAGTCAGATGGAGAAGAAATATCAGGGCACAGTGATGCTTCTAAGTCTAGTGAATCCGACTCCAATTTTGAAACTGAATGCGATCGTGAGCCACACGGTAAAGGTATCACAGCTGCTGGGCAAACTAAGCCTTTGATGCCAGGAAGGTCACCAAAACTGGATATTTATTCACGTCATAATGCTTAGGTTTCACAGCATAATTTCAAGTCCAAATACTTTGAAACATTTAAAATTAGCCACAATAGCCAACAAATTGAAGCTTTAAAGCTCTGACCTCTATACTATTTAATCAATGAAGAATCTTAGCAAAACACCATTTATTGTCCTCCGAATTCTGAAAGTACTTTGAAATGCTTTCACTGAGGCAACACGTCACAGCTTAGAAGTATTACAAAGAGTGGTGCATTTTTGTCAATAAAGAGGATGCAGTCATATTTCCACGTCATCCATGCCATGATGAAGGGAGACGCAGTAGCGCTGTGGAGAGCATGGGCTTGACTTGGGATGGAAAAATTCTGTGTTCAAGTCCTTGCCTTAGCCTGTGCAAAGTGTTCTCAGGCAAAACTCTTCACTTCCACACTGCCTCACTCTACCCAGGTGTACAAATGGGTACCAGCAAAATTGTCAGCGAAACTTGACTGAGAGCAGTGGGAGAACCCGAGTTGGACTAGTGTCCCATCGAGGGGGTTTAGCAATACTCCTATTTGCTTCATGTCACAGAAACCAGGGTTAAACACAGGCCTGGTGGGCCTCCAGGCATGACCTCCACGCATGGTTAGAAATAGTCTTTATTCCGTCTGAGAAGCTGCTCATTTTGAAAACAAGAAGGGCACTTGGTAGAGCTCATACCTCCGCCATGCCCACATGTAAATATTATTGGTTCTGGATCCAGGAGAGTATCATCCAGACCAACAACAGCTGTGATTAGTTCTGCTTTTAGGGCAGATTCTATTCAGTGCTGAAATTTTATGAAAATCTGTTCATTACATAAGGACATACCGAATTGTTCCGAATATAAGACGATTCTGGATATGAGACTACTCCCCTTTCTCAAGTCATATTTTGGAAAAAATAGGGTTTTGATGACAAAATCTTGTTTTAGTCACTAAAGAATGATAATCATCGCAAAAATTTCTCTGAAAATACTGATAAAACAAACTGAAAGAAAAACCAATATAAAAGATTGCAGGCTGTTGTTTTGCGCCATCTATTGTTGTGAACATGTATTGAGTATAGACTATAAAACGCACACACAGGATGACTGTTATTGTTGGAAGCCTGGTCCACGGAAAATACGACGACCCCATTTCTCCGCTGTGACGTGTCTTTAATGGAACGGCGGAGGCGTCAAAGATAAAACAGGGTCACTTGAGCAAAAGGAGAGAAAATAGTAAACATGCCCGATGGACGAGAGATGTTAATTTACTGAGATTCCGCTGAGAAGTCACTGTTATGTCAAAGACGCAGAGTGCATCGTATGCCTGTTCCGTGGATATATAAAAAGCACCGTTGCCATAAACATATCTCCCCAGCGGGCCACGGTACGAAGCAGATTCCCCGTCCGTCATGGAGACATATACAGGCGTACGTGCGATTAGGTAGTGATTGTTTTTAAATTTCATTTGATTTCATTTGACACACTCTTTTTACTTGAACAAAAGATTAACTGCAATTCCGCACCATGCTTTCTGTTAACGTTCTGACAGAATGTGCCAGCCCTCCATGCTGAGGGTCGGGCGTGTAAAGTCACCGAACAGGCCTTGTGGTGACGTGTCTTAAATGGAACACCCGAGGCGTCATAAATCAGACCGGGTCACTTGAGCAGAAGAAAACAAAGGAGTAAACAAGCCCGATGGATGAGAGGTTCGAATTCTCTTGGATTCTGCTGAGAAGTCGCAGTGACGTCAAAGAGCCAGAGTGCATCGAATGTTCAATTTGTTGCTATAACAACAGCACCGTTGCTATAAACAACTCTGCCCAGGGGGCCGACGGAAGAATGCTGATTCTCAGTCCGTGTCCAATGCTCATGGAAACATGTCCAGGTGTACGTGCGATTTGGCAGTGATTTTATTTTTATGAAATTAGATTTTAATTGACTCACTCTTTGTTTAAACAAAAAAATGACCGCTATTCAGTAGCGTGCTTTCTGTTTATGTATTGACAAAATGTGCCTGCCCTCCACTTAGCCGTCGGGCTTGTCTTGTGACCAGACAGACTGTCCGCTGTGACGTGTCTTAAATGGATCAGCGGAGGTTTCAAATTCTCCGGCAGCTACAGGTCTCAAAAAAGTTGGGACACTTGTAAAAAGGGGCTTTAAAAGCATTGAATTTCTAAGAGAATCAGCTGAAAGAACATTTAGCAAGTAATTAAGTTAACTGTCATCTGCTGCGCAACATGATTACTTATAAAAGGGTTGTCATTGAGAGGCTGAGTTTCTCAGAAGTAAAGATGGCCAGAGGCTCTCCCACCTGTGAAGGCTTGCTTAAAAAAAAATGTTGAATACTTTAAAAACACTGCTCCTCGACGTTAAATTGCAAAGGCATTGAAGGTCTCATCATCTTCAGTACATGACATCATCAAAAGATTCAGAGTAACTGGAAAAATCTCTGCGTGTAAGGGACTAGGCTGAGACCTTTACTGGATGCCCTTTATCTTCGGACCCTCAGATGCCACTGCATCACTCACTGGCATGATTCTTGGGATTCTGCAATAATAGAGAAAGAAAAAACATCACTGATTATACCTAGAACTGCCACAAGGTCATTTTGACCTCCATTAGTCCCAGTGCAAAAAAATGTAAATGGACTATATAGCGGCTGACTATGGAGCTAGTCAGATTGGCAGCTCAAAGCACTTGACAGTAGCCTAATACCTCACGTATGCCCATTTATGCAACACATTCATACACTGACGGCTACGCAAGGCAGTCAACTGCAACTGCATTTTGTTACTTTTTGAATGGTGTGCAGGCGCATATATAAGCCAGTTGCTGTCATGACGTCAGAATCAATTTGTTCTCCCATTTTGCAGGTAGAAATTGTGATTGTCACAGAGCTGTTCTTCTATTCATTTAGTTTATTTAGTAAGCTGGTTAGGATTCCAGAAAAAGAAATGGATCAGAGGAAACGGATGAATGTAAGTCAGGCTTTGGCAAAGCTTCAGGACATGAGTTCTTGTGAGTCAGATGGAGAAGAAATATCAGGGCACAGTGATGCTTCTAAGTCTAGTGAATCCGACTCCGATTTTGAAACTGAATGCGATCGTGAGCCACACGGTAAAGGTATCACAGCTGCTGGGCAAACTAAGCCTTTGATGCCAGGAAGGTCACCAAAAACTGGATATTTATTCACGTCATAATGCTTAGGTTTCACAGCATAATTTCAAGTCCAAATACTTTGAAACATTTAAAATTAGCCACAATAGCCAACAAATTGAAGCTTTAAAGCTCTGACCTCTATACTATTTAATCAATGAAGAATCTTAGCAAAACACCATTTATTGTCCTCCGAATTCTGAAAGTACTTTGAAATGCTTTCACTGAGGCAACACGTCACAGCTTAGAAGTATTACAAAGAGTGGTGCATTTTTGTCAATAAAGAGGATGCAGTCATATTTCCACGTCATCCATGCCATGATGAAGGGAGACGCAGTAGCGCTGTGGAGAGCATGGGCTTGACTTGGGATGGAAAAATTCTGTGTTCAAGTCCTTGCCTTAGCCTGTGCAAAGTGTTCTCAGGCAAAACTCTTCACTTCCACACTGCCTCACTCTACCCAGGTGTACAAATGGGTACCAGCAAAATTGTCGGCGAAACTTGACTGAGAGCAGTGGGAGAACCCGAGTTGGACTAGTGTCCCATCGAGGGGGTTTAGCAATACTCCTATTTGCTTCATGTCACAGAAACCAGGGTTAAACACAGGCCTGGTGGGCCTCCAGGCATGACCTCCACGCATGGTTAGAAATAGTCTTTATTCCGTCTGAGAAGCTGCTCATTTTGAAAACAAGAAGGGCACTTGGTAGAGCTCATACCTCCGCCATGCCCACATGTAAGTATTATTGGTTCTGGATCCAGGAGAGTATCATCCAGACCAACAACAGCTGTGATTAGTTCTGCTTTTAGGCCAGATTCTATTCAGTGCTGAAATTTTATGAAAATCTGTTCATTACATAAGGACATACCGAATTGTTCCGAATATAAGACAATTCTGGATATGAGACTACTCCCCTTTCTCAAGTCATATTTTGGAAAAAATAGGGTTTTGATGACAAAATCTTGTTTTAGTCACTAAAAAATGATGATCATCGCAAAAATTTCTTTGAAAATACTGATAAAACAAACTGAAAGAAAAACCAATATAAAAGATTGCAGGCTGTTGTTTTGCGCCATCTATTGTTGTGAACATGTATTGAGTATAGACTATAAAACGCACACACAGGATGACTGTTATTGTTGGAAGCCTGGTCCACGGAAAATACGACGACCCCATTTCTCCGCTGTGACGTGTCTTTAATGGAACGGCGGAGGCGTCAAAGATAAAACAGGGTCACTTGAGCAAAAGGAGAGAAAATAGTAAACATGCCCGATGGACGAGAGATGTTAATTTACTGAGATTCCGCTGAGAAGTCACTGTTATGTCAAAGACGCAGAGTGCATCGTATGCCTGTTCCGTGGATATATAAAAAGCATCGTTGCCATAAACATATCCCCCCAGCGGGCCACGGTACGAAGCAGATTCCCCGTCCGTCACGGAGACATATACAGGCGTACGTGCGATTAGGTAGTGATTGTTTTTAAATTTCATTTGATTTCATTTGACACTCTCTTTTTACTTGAACAAAAGATTGACTGCAATTCCGCACCATGCTTTCTGTTAACGTTCTGACAAAATGTGCCAGCCCTCCATGCTGAGGGTCGGGCGTGTAAAGTCACCGAACAGGCCTTGTGGTGACGTGTCTTAAATGGAACACCCGAGGCGTCATAAATCAGACCGGGTCACTTGAGCAGAAGAAAACAAAGGAGTAAACAAGCCCGATGGATGAGAGGTTCGAATTCTCTTGGATTCTGCTGAGAAGTCGCAGTGACGTCAAAGAGCCAGAGTGCATCGAATGTTCAATTTGTTGCTATAACAACAGCACCGTTGCTATAAACAACTCTGCCCAGGGGGCCGACGGAAGAATGCTGATTCTCAGTCCGTGTCCAATTCTCATGGAAACATGTCCAGGTGTACGTGCGATTTGGCAGTGATTTTATTTTTATGAAATTAGATTTTAATTGACTCACTCTTTGTTTAAACAAAAAAATGACCGCTATTCAGTAGCATGCTTTCTGTTTATGTATTGACAAAATGTGCCTGCCCTCCACTTAGCCGTCGGGCTTGTCTTGTGACCAGACAGACTGTCCGCTGTGACGTGTCTTAAATGGATCAGCGGAGGTTTCAAATTCTCCGGCAGCTACAGGTCTCAAAAAAGTTGGGACACTTGTAAAAAGGGGCTTTAAAAGCATTGAATTTCTAAGAGAATCAGCTGAAAGAACATTTAGCAAGTAATTAAGTTAACTGTCATCTGCTGCGCAACATGATTACTTATAAAAGGGTTGTCATTGAGAGGCTGAGTTTCTCAGAAGTAAAGATGGCCAGAGGCTCTCCCACCTGTGAAGGCTTGCATAAAAAAAATGTTGAATACTTTAAAAACACTGCTCCTCGACATTAAATTGCAAAGGCATTGAAGGTCTCATCATCTTCAGTACATGACATCATCAAAAGATTCAGAGTAACTGGAAAAATCTCTGCGTGTAAGGGACTAGGCTGAGACCTTTACTGGATGCTCTTTATCTTCGGACCCTCAGATGCCACTGCATCACTCACTGGCATGATTCTTGGGATTCTGCAATAATAGAGAAAGAAAAAACATCACTGATTATACCTAGAACTGCCACAAGGTCATTTTGACCTCCATTAGTCCCAGTGCAAAAAAATGTAAATGGACTATATAGCGGCTGACTATGGAGCTAGTCAGATTGGCAGCTCAAAGCACTTGACAGTAGCCTAATACCTCACTTATGCCCATTTATGCAACACATTCATACACTGACGGCTACGCAAGGCAGTCAACTGCAACTGCATTTTGTTACTTTTTGAATGGTGTGCAGGCGCATATATAAGCCAGTTGCTGTCATGACGTCAGAATCAATTTGTTCTCCCATTTTGCAGGTAGAAATTGTGATTGTCACAGAGCTGTTCTTCTATTCATTTAGTTTATTTAGTAAGCTGGTTAGGATTCCAGAAAAAGAAATGGATCAGAGGAAACGGATGAATGTAAGTCAGGCTTTGGCAAAGCTTCAGGACATGAGTTCTTGTGAGTCAGATGGAGAAGAAATATCAGGGCACAGTGATGCTTCTAAGTCTAGTGAATCCGACTCCAATTTTGAAACTGAATGCGATCGTGAGCCACACGGTAAAGGTATCACAGCTGCTGGGCAAACTAAGCCTTTGATGCCAGGAAGGTCACCAAAACTGGATATTTATTCACGTCATAATGCTTAGGTTTCACAGCATAATTTCAAGTCCAAATACTTTGAAACATTTAAAATTAGCCACAATAGCCAACAAATTGAAGCTTTAAAGCTCTGACCTCTATACTATTTAATCAATGAAGAATCTTAGCAAAACACCATTTATTGTCCTCCGAATTCTGAAAGTACTTTGAAATGCTTTCACAGAGGCAACACGTCACAGCTTAGAAGTATTACAAAGAGTGGTGCATTTTTGTCAATAAAGAGGATGCAGTCATATTTCCACGTCATCCATGCCATGATGAAGGGAGACGCAGTAGCGCTGTGGAGAGCATGGGCTTGACTTGGGATGGAAAAATTCTGTGTTCAAGTCCTTGCCTTAGCCTGTGCAAAGTGTTCTCAGGCAAAACTCTTCACTTCCACACTGCCTCACTCTACCCAGGTGTACAAATGGGTACCAGCAAAATTGTCGGCGAAACTTGACTGAGAGCAGTGGGAGAACCCGAGTTGGACTAGTGTCCCATCGAGGGGGTTTAGCAATACTCCTATTTGCTTCATGTCACAGAAACCAGGGTTAAACACAGGCCTGGTGGGCCTCCAGGCATGACCTCCACGCATGGTTAGAAATAGTCTTTATTCCGTCTGAGAAGCTGCTCATTTTGAAAACAAGAAGGGCACTTGGTAGAGCTCATACCTCCGCCATGCCCACATGTAAGTATTATTGGTTCTGGATCCAGGAGAGTATCATCCAGACCAACAACAGCTGTGATTAGTTCTGCTTTTTGGGCAGATTTTATTCAGTGCTGAAATTTTATGAAAATCTGTTCATTACATAAGGACATACCGAATTGTTCCGAATATAAGACGATTCTGGATATGAGACTACTCCCCTTTCTCAAGTCATATTTTGGAAAAAATAGGGTTTTGATGACAAAATCTTGTTTTAGTCACTAAAGAATGATAATCATCGCAAAAATTTCTCTGAAAATACTGATAAAACAAACTGAAAGAAAAACCAATATAAAAGATTGCAGGCTGTTGTTTTGCGCCATCTATTGTTGTGAACATGTATTGAGTATAGACTATAAAACGCACACACAGGATGACTGTTATTGTTGGAAGCCTGGTCCACGGAAAATACGACGACCCCATTTCTCCGCTGTGACGTGTCTTTAATGGAACGGCGGAGGCGTCAAAGATAAAACAGGGTCACTTGAGCAAAAGGAGAGAAAATAGTAAACATGCCCGATGGACGAGAGATGTTAATTTACTGAGATTCCGCTGAGAAGTCACTGTTATGTCAAAGACGCAGAGTGCATCGTATGCCTGCTCCGTGGATATATAAAAAGCATCGTTGCCATAAACATATCCCCCCAGCGGGCCACGGTACGAAGCAGATTCCCCGTCCGTCACGGAGACATATACAGGCGTACGTGCGATTAGGTAGTGATTGTTTTTAAATTTCATTTGATTTCATTTGACACACTCTTTTTACTTGAACAAAAGATTGACTGCAATTCCGCACCATGCTTTCTGTTAACGTTCTGACAAAATGTGCCAGCCCTCCATGCTGAGGGTCGGGCGTGTAAAGTCACCGAACAGGCCTTGTGGTGACGTGTCTTAAATGGAACACCCGAGGCGTCATAAATCAGACCGGGTCACTTGAGCAGAAGAAAACAAAGGAGTAAACAAGCCCGATGGATGAGAGGTTCGAATTCTCTTGGATTCTGCTGAGAAGTCGCAGTGACGTCAAAGAGCCAGAGTGCATCGAATGTTCAATTTGTTGCCATTACAACAGCACCGTTGCTATAAACAACTCTGCCCAGGGGGCCGACGGAAGAATGCTGATTCTCAGTCCGTGTCCAATGCTCATGGAAACATGTCCAGGTGTACGTGCGATTTGGCAGTGATTTTATTTTTATGAAATTAGATTTTAATTGACTCACTCTTTGTTTAAACAAAAAAATGACCACTATTCAGTAGCATGCTTTCTGTTTATGTATTGACAAAATGTGCCTGCCCTCCACTTAGCCGTCGGGCTTGTCTTGTGACCAGACAGACTGTCCGCTGTGACGTGTCTTAAATGGATCAGCGGAGGTTTCAAATTCTCTGGCAGCTACAGGTCTCAAAAAAGTTGGGACACTTGTAAAAAGGGGCTTTAAAAGCATTGAATTTCTAAGAGAATCAGCTGAAAGAACATTTAGCAAGTAATTAAGTTAACTGTCATCTGCTGCGCAACATGATTACTTATAAAAGGGTTGTCATTGAGAGGCTGAGTTTCTCAGAAGTAAAGATGGCCAGAGGCTCTCCCACCTGTGAAGGCTTGCATAAAAAAAAATGTTGAATACTTTAAAAACACTGCTCCTCGACGTTAAATTGCAAAGGCATTGAAGGTCTCATCATCTTCAGTACATGACATCATCAAAAGATTCAGAGTAACTGGAAAAATCTCTGCGTGTAAGGGACTAGGCTGAGACCTTTACTGGATGCCCTTTATCTTCGGACCCTCAGATGCCACTGCATCACTCACTGGCATGATTCTTGGGATTCTGCAATAATAGAGAAAGAAAAAACATCACTGATTATACCTAGAACTGCCACAAGGTCATTTTGACCTCCATTAGTCCCAGTGCAAAAAAATGTAAATGGACTATATAGCGGCTGACTATGGAGCTAGTCAGATTGGCAGCTCAAAGCACTTGACAGTAGCCTAATACCTCACGTATGCCCATTTATGCAACACATTCATACACTGACGGCTACGCAAGGCAGTCAACTGCAACTGCATTTTGTTACTTTTTGAATGGTGTGCAGGCGCATATATAAGCCAGTTGCTGTCATGACGTCAGAATCAATTTGTTCTCCCATTTTGCAGGTAGAAATTGTGATTGTCACAGAGCTGTTCTTCTATTCATTTAGTTTATTTAGTAAGCTGGTTAGGATTCCAGAAAAAGAAATGGATCAGAGGAAACGGATGAATGTAAGTCAGGCTTTGGCAAAGCTTCAGGACATGAGTTCTTGTGAGTCAGATGGAGAAGAAATATCAGGGCACAGTGATGCTTCTAAGTCTAGTGAATCCGACTCCGATTTTGAAACTGAATGCGATCGTGAGCCACACGGTAAAGGTATCACAGCTGCTGGGCAAACTAAGCCTTTGATGCCAGGAAGGTCACCAAAACTGGATATTTATTCACGTCATAATGCTTAGGTTTCACAGCATAATTTCAAGTCCAAATACTTTGAAACATTTAAAATTAGCCACAATAGCCAACAAATTGAAGCTTTAAAGCTCTGACATCTATACTATTTAATCAATGAAGAATCTTAGCAAAACACCATTTATTGTCCTCCGAATTCTGAAAGTACTTTGAAATGCTTTCACTGAGGCAACACGTCACAGCTTAGAAGTATTACAAAGAGTGGTGCATTTTTGTCAATAAAGAGGATGCAGTCATATTTCCACGTCATCCATGCCATGATGAAGGGAGACGCAGTAGCGCTGTGGAGAGCATGGGCTTGACTTGGGATGGAAAAATTCTGTGTTCAAGTCCTTGCCTTAGCCTGTGCAAAGTGTTCTCAGGCAAAACTCTTCACTTCCACACTGCCTCACTCTACCCAGGTGTACAAATGGGTACCAGCAAAATTGTCGGCGAAACTTGACTGAGAGCAGTGGGAGAACCCGAGTTGGACTAGTGTCCCATCGAGGGGGTTTAGCAATACTCCTATTTGCTTCATGTCACAGAAACCAGGGTTAAACACAGGCCTGGTGGGCCACCAGGCATGACCTCCACGCATGGTTAGAAATAGTCTTTATTCCGTCTGAGAAGCTGCTCATTTTGAAAACAAGAAGGGCACTTGGTAGAGCTCATACCTCCGCCATGCCCACATGTAAGTATTATTGGTTCTGGATCCAGGAGAGTATCATCCAGACCAACAACAGCTGTGATTAGTTCTGGTTTTAGGCCAGATTCTATTCAGTGCTGAAATTTTATGAAAATCTGTTCATTACATAAGGACATACCGAATTGTTCCGAATATAAGACGATTCTGGATATGAGACTACTCCCCTTTCTCAAGTCATATTTTGGAAAAAATAGGGTTTTGATGACAAAATCTTGTTTTAGTCACTAAAGAATGATAATCATCGCAAAAATTTCTTTGAAAATACTGATAAAACAAACTGAGAGAAAAACCAATATAAAAGATTGCAGGCTGTTGTTTTGCGCCATCTATTGTTGTGAACATGTATTGAGTATAGACTATAAAACGCACACACAGGATGACTGTTATTGTTGGAAGCCTGGTCCACGGAAAATACGACGACCCCATTTCTCCGCTGTGACGTGTCTTTAATGGAACGGCGGAGGCGTCAAAGATAAAACAGGGTCACTTGAGCAAAAGGAGAGAAAATAGTAAACATGCCCGATGGACGAGAGATGTTAATTTACTGAGATTCCGCTGAGAAGTCACTGTTATGTCAAAGACGTAGAGTGCATCGTATGCCTGTTCCGTGGATATATAAAAAGCACCGTTGCCATAAACATATCTCCCCAGCGGGCCACGATACGAAGCAGATTCCCCGTCCGTCATGGAGACATATACAGGCGTACGTGCGATTAGGTAGTGATTGTTTTTAAATTTCATTTGATTTCATTTGACACACTCTTTTTACTTGAACAAAAGATTAACTGCAATTCCGCACCATGCTTTCTGTTAACGTTCTGACAGAATGTGCCAGCCCTCCATGCTGAGGGTCGGGCGTGTAAAGTCACCGAACAGGCCTTGTGGTGACGTGTCTTAAATGGAACACCCGAGGCGTCATAAATCAGACCGGGTCACTTGAGCAGAAGAAAACAAAGGAGTAAACAAGCCCGATGGATGAGAGGTTCGAATTCTCTTGGATTCTGCTGAGAAGTCGCAGTGACGTCAAAGAGCCAGAGTGCATCGAATGTTCAATTTGTTGCTATAACAACAGCACCGTTGCTATAAACAACTCTGCCCAGGGGGCCGACGGAAGAATGCTGATTCTCAGTCCGTGTCCAATGCTCATGGAAACATGTCCAGGTGTACGTGCGATTTGGCAGTGATTTTATTTTTATGAAATTAGATTTTAATTGACTCACTCTTTGTTTAAACAAAAAAATGACCGCTATTCAGTAGCGTGCTTTCTGTTTATGTATTGACAAAATGTGCCTGCCCTCCACTTAGCCGTCGGGCTTGTCTTGTGACCAGACAGACTGTCCGCTGTGACGTGTCTTAAATGGATCAGCGGAGGTTTCAAATTCTCCGGCAGCTACAGGTCTCAAAAAAGTTGGGACACTTGTAAAAAGGGGCTTTAAAAGCATTGAATTTCTAAGAGAATCAGCTGAAAGAACATTTAGCAAGTAATTAAGTTAACTGTCATCTGCTGCGCAACATGATTACTTATAAAAGGGTTGTCATTGAGAGGCTGAGTTTCTCAGAAGTAAAGATGGCCAGAGGCTCTCCCACCTGTGAAGGCTTGCTTAAAAAAAAATGTTGAATACTTTAAAAACACTGCTCCTCGACGTTAAATTGCAAAGGCATTGAAGGTCTCATCATCTTCAGTACATGACATCATCAAAAGATTCAGAGTAACTGGAAAAATCTCTGCGTGTAAGGGACTAGGCTGAGACCTTTACTGGATGCCCTTTATCTTCGGACCCTCAGATGCCACTGCATCACTCACTGGCATGATTCTTGGGATTCTGCAATAATAGAGAAAGAAAAAACATCACTGATTATACCTAGAACTGCCACAAGGTCATTTTGACCTCCATTAGTCCCAGTGCAAAAAAATGTAAATGGACTATATAGCGGCTGACTATGGAGCTAGTCAGATTGGCAGCTCAAAGCACTTGACAGTAGCCTAATACCTCACGTATGCCCATTTATGCAACACATTCATACACTGACGGCTACGCAAGGCAGTCAACTGCAACTGCATTTTGTTACTTTTTGAATGGTGTGCAGGCGCATATATAAGCCAGTTGCTGTCATGACGTCAGAATCAATTTGTTCTCCCATTTTGCAGGTAGAAATTGTGATTGTCACAGAGCTGTTCTTCTATTCATTTAGTTTATTTAGTAAGCTGGTTAGGATTCCAGAAAAAGAAATGGATCAGAGGAAACGGATGAATGTAAGTCAGGCTTTGGCAAAGCTTCAGGACATGAGTTCTTGTGAGTCAGATGGAGAAGAAATATCAGGGCACAGTGATGCTTCTAAGTCTAGTGAATCCGACTCCGATTTTGAAACTGAATGCGATCGTGAGCCACACGGTAAAGGTATCACAGCTGCTGGGCAAACTAAGCCTTTGATGCCAGGAAGGTCACCAAAACTGGATATTTATTCACGTCATAATGCTTAGGTTTCACAGCATAATTTCAAGTCCAAATACTTTGAAACATTTAAAATTAGCCACAATAGCCAACAAATTGAAGCTTTAAAGCTCTGACCTCTATACTATTTAATCAATGAAGAATCTTAGCAAAACACCATTTATTGTCCTCCGAATTCTGAAAGTACTTTGAAATGCTTTCACTGAGGCAACACGTCACAGCTTAGAAGTATTACAAAGAGTGGTGCATTTTTGTCAATAAAGAGGATGCAGTCATATTTCCACGTCATCCATGCCATGATGAAGGGAGACGCAGTAGCGCTGTGGAGAGCATGGGCTTGACTTGGGATGGAAAAATTCTGTGTTCAAGTCCTTGCCTTAGCCTGTGCAAAGTGTTCTCAGGCAAAACTCTTCACTTCCACACTGCCTCACTCTACCCAGGTGTACAAATGGGTACCAGCAAAATTGTCGGCGAAACTTGACTGAGAGCAGTGGGAGAACCCGAGTTGGACTAGTGTCCCATCGAGGGGGTTTAGCAATACTCCTATTTGCTTCATGTCACAGAAACCAGGGTTAAACACAGGCCTGGTGGGCCTCCAGGCATGACCTCCACGCATGGTTAGAAATAGTCTTTATTCCGTCTGAGAAGCTGCTCATTTTGAAAACAAGAAGGGCACTTGGTAGAGCTCATACCTCCGCCATGCCCACATGTAAGTATTATTGGTTCTGGATCCAGGAGAGTATCATCCAGACCAACAACAGCTGTGATTAGTTCTGCTTTTAGGGCAGATTCTATTCAGTGCTGAAATTTTATGAAAATCTGTTCATTACATAAGGACATACCGAATTGTTCCGAATATAAGACGATTCTGGATATGAGACTACTCCCCTTTCTCAAGTCATATTTTGGAAAAAATAGGGTTTTGATGACAAAATCTTGTTTTAGTCACTAAAAAATGATAATCATCGCAAAAATTTCTTTGAAAATACTGATAAAACAAACTGAAAGAAAAACCAAATATAAAAGATTGCAGGCTGTTGCTTTGCGCCATCTATTGTTGTGAACATGTATTGAGTATAGACTATAAAACGCACACACAGGATGACTGTTATTGTTGGAAGCCTGGTCCACGGAAAATACGACGACCCCATTTCTCCGCTGTGACGTGTCTTTAATGGAACGGCGGAGGCGTCAAAGATAAAACAGGGTCACTTGAGCAAAAGGAGAGAAAATAGTAAACATGCCCGATGGACGAGAGATGTTAATTTACTGAGATTCCGCTGAGAAGTCACTGTTATGTCAAAGACGCAGAGTGCATCGTATGCCTGTTCCGTGGATATATAAAAAGCATCGTTGCCATAAACATATCCCCCCAGCGGGCCACGGTACGAAGCAGATTCCCCGTCCGTCACGGAGACATATACAGGCGTACGTGCGATTAGGTAGTGATTGTTTTTAAATTTCATTTGATTTCATTTGACACACTCTTTTTACTTGAACAAAAGATTGACTGCAATTCCGCACCATGCTTTCTGTTAACGTTCTGACAAAATGTGCCAGCCCTCCATGCTGAGGGTCGGGCGTGTAAAGTCACCGAACAGGCCTTGTGGTGACGTGTCTTAAATGGAACACCCGAGGCGTCATAAATCAGACCGGGTCACTTGAGCAGAAGAAAACAAAGGAGTAAACAAGCCCGATGGATGAGAGGTTCGAATTCTCTTGGATTCTGCTGAGAAGTCGCAGTGACGTCAAAGAGCCAGAGTGCATCGAATGTTCAATTTGTTGCTATAACAACAGCACCGTTGCTATAAACAACTCTGCCCAGGGGGCCGACGGAAGAATGCTGATTCTCAGTCCGTGTCCAATTCTCATGGAAACATGTCCAGGTGTACGTGCGATTTGGCAGTGATTTTATTTTTATGAAATTAGATTTTAATTGACTCACTCTTTGTTTAAACAAAAAAATGACCGCTATTCAGTAGCATGCTTTCTGTTTATGTATTGACAAAATGTGCCTGCCCTCCACTTAGCCGTCGGGCTTGTCTTGTGACCAGACAGACTGTCCGCTGTGACGTGTCTTAAATGGATCAGCGGAGGTTTCAAATTCTCCGGCAGCTACAGGTCTCAAAAAAGTTGGGACACTTGTAAAAAGGGGCTTTAAAAGCATTGAATTTCTAAGAGAATCAGCTGAAAGAACATTTAGCAAGTAATCAAGTTAACTGTCATCTGCTGCGCAACATGATTACTTATAAAAGGGTTGTCATTGAGAGGCTAAGTTTCTCAGAAGTAAAGATGGCCAGAGGCTCTCCCACCTGTGAAGGCTTGCATAAAAAAAAATGTTGAATACTTTAAAAACACTGCTCCTCGACGTTAAATTGCAAAGGCATTGAAGGTCTCATCATCTTCAGTACATGACATCATCAAAAGATTCAGAGTAACTGGAAAAATCTCTGCGTGTAAGGGACTAGGCTGAGACCTTTACTGGATGCCCTTTATCTTCGGACCCTCAGATGCCACTGCATCACTCACTGGCATGATTCTTGGGATTCTGCAATAATAGAGAAAGAAAAAACATCACTGATTATACCTAGAACTGCCACAAGGTCATTTTGACCTCCATTAGTCCCAGTGCAAAAAAATGTAAATGGACTATATAGCGGCTGACTATGGAGCTAGTCAGATTGGCAGCTCAAAGCACTTGACAGTAGCCTAATACCTCACTTATGCCCATTTATGCAACACATTCATACACTGACGGCTACGCAAGGCAGTCAACTGCAACTGCATTTTGTTACTTTTTGAATGGTGTGCAGGCGCATATATAAGCCAGTTGCTGTCATGACGTCAGAATCAATTTGTTCTCCCATTTTGCAGGTAGAAATTGTGATTGTCACAGAGCTGTTCTTCTATTCATTTAGTTTATTTAGTAAGCTGGTTAGGATTCCAGAAAAAGAAATGGATCAGAGGAAACGGATGAATGTAAGTCAGGCTTTGGCAAAGCTTCAGGACATGAGTTCTTGTGAGTCAGATGGAGAAGAAATATCAGGGCACAGTGATGCTTCTAAGTCTAGTGAATCCGACTCCAATTTTGAAACTGAATGCGATCGTGAGCCACACGGTAAAGGTATCACAGCTGCTGGGCAAACTAAGCCTTTGATGCCAGGAAGGTCACCAAAACTGGATATTTATTCACGTCATAATGCTTAGGTTTCACAGCATAATTTCAAGTCCAAATACTTTGAAACATTTAAAATTAGCCACAATAGCCAACAAATTGAAGCTTTAAAGCTCTGACCTCTATACTATTTAATCAATGAAGAATCTTAGCAAAACACCATTTATTGTCCTCCGAATTCTGAAAGTACTTTGAAATGCTTTCACTGAGGCAACACGTCACAGCTTAGAAGTATTACAAAGAGTGGTGCATTTTTGTCAATAAAGAGGATGCAGTCATATTTCCACGTCATCCATGCCATGATGAAGGGAGACGCAGTAGCGCTGTGGAGAGCATGGGCTTGACTTGGGATGGAAAAATTCTGTGTTCAAGTCCTTGCCTTAGCCTGTGCAAAGTGTTCTCAGGCAAAACTCTTCACTTCCACACTGCCTCACTCTACCCAGGTGTACAAATGGGTACCAGCAAAATTGTCGGCGAAACTTGACTGAGAGCAGTGGGAGAACCCGAGTTGGACTAGTGTCCCATCGAGGGGGTTTAGCAATACTCCTATTTGCTTCATGTCACAGAAACCAGGGTTAAACACAGGCCTGGTGGGCCTCCAGGCATGACCTCCACGCATGGTTAGAAATAGTCTTTATTCCGTCTGAGAAGCTGCTCATTTTGAAAACAAGAAGGGCACTTGGTAGAGCTCATACCTCTGCCATGCCCACATGTAAGTATTATTGGTTCTGGATCCAGGAGAGTATCATCCAGACCAACAACAGCTGTGATTAGTTCTGCTTTTAGGGCAGATTCTATTCAGTGCTGAAATTTTATGAAAATCTGTTCATTACATAAGGACATACCGAATTGTTCCGAATATAAGACGATTCTGGATATGAGACTACTCCCCTTTCTCAAGTCATATTTTGGAAAAAATAGGGTTTTGATGACAAAATCTTGTTTTAGTCACTAAAGAATGATAATCATCGCAAAAATTTCTCTGAAAATACTGATAAAACAAACTGAAAGAAAAACCAATATAAAAGATTGCAGGCTGTTGTTTTGCGCCATCTATTGTTGTGAACATGTATTGAGTATAGACTATAAAACGCACACACAGGATGACTGTTATTGTTGGAAGCCTGGTCCACGGAAAATACGACGACCCCATTTCTCCGCTGTGACGTGTCTTTAATGGAACGGCGGAGGCGTCAAAGATAAAACAGGGTCACTTGAGCAAAAGGAGAGAAAATAGTAAACATGCCCGATGGACGAGAGATGTTAATTTACTGAGATTCCGCTGAGAAGTCACTGTTATGTCAAAGACGCAGAGTGCATCGTATGCCTGTTCCGTGGATATATAAAAAGCACCGTTGCCATAAACATATCTCCCCAGCGGGCCACGATACGAAGCAGATTCCCCGTCCGTCATGGAGACATATACAGGCGTACGTGCGATTAGGTAGTGATTGTTTTTAAATTTCATTTGATTTAATTTGACACACTCTTTTTACTTGAACAAAAGATTAACTGCAATTCCGCACCATGCTTTCTGTTAACGTTCTGACAGAATGTGCCAGCCCTCCATGCTGAGGGTCGGGCGTGTAAAGTCACCGAACAGGCCTTGTGGTGACGTGTCTTAAATGGAACACCCGAGGCGTCATAAATCAGACCGGGTCACTTGAGCAGAAGAAAACAAAGGAGTAAACAAGCCCGATGGATGAGAGGTTCGAATTCTCTTGGATTCTGCTGAGAAGTCGCAGTGACGTCAAAGAGCCAGAGTGCATCGAATGTTCAATTTGTTGCTATAACAACAGCACCGTTGCTATAAACAACTCTGCCCAGGGGGCCGACGGAAGAATGCTGATTCTCAGTCCGTGTCCAATGCTCATGGAAACATGTCCAGGTGTACGTGCGATTTGGCAGTGATTTTATTTTTATGAAATTAGATTTTAATTGACTCACTCTTTGTTTAAACAAAAAAATGACCGCTATTCAGTAGCGTGCTTTCTGTTTATGTATTGACAAAATGTGCCTGCCCTCCACTTAGCCGTCGGGCTTGTCTTGTGACCAGACAGACTGTCCGCTGTGACGTGTCTTAAATGGATCAGCGGAGGTTTCAAATTCTCCGGCAGCTACAGGTCTCAAAAAAGTTGGGACACTTGTAAAAAGGGGCTTTAAAAGCATTGAATTTCTAAGAGAATCAGCTGAAAGAACATTTAGCAAGTAATTAAGTTAACTGTCATCTGCTGCGCAACATGATTACTTATAAAAGGGTTGTCATTGAGAGGCTGAGTTTCTCAGAAGTAAAGATGGCCAGAGGCTCTCCCACCTGTGAAGGCTTGCATAAAAAAAAATGTTGAATACTTTAAAAACACTGCTCCTCGACGTTAAATTGCAAAGGCATTGAAGGTCTCATCATCTTCAGTACATGACATCATCAAAAGATTCAGAGTAACTGGAAAAATCTCTGCGTGTAAGGGACTAGGCTGAGACCTTTACTGGATGCCCTTTATCTTCGGACCCTCAGATGCCACTGCATCACTCACTGGCATGATTCTTGGGATTCTGCAATAATAGAGAAAGAAAAAACATCACTGATTATACCTAGAACTGCCACAAGGTCATTTTGACCTCCATTAGTCCCAGTGCAAAAAAATGTAAATGGACTATATAGCGGCTGACTATGGAGCTAGTCAGATTGGCAGCTCAAAGCACTTGACAGTAGCCTAATACCTCACGTATGCCCATTTATGCAACACATTCATACACTGACGGCTACGCAAGGCAGTCAACTGCAACTGCATTTTGTTACTTTTTGAATGGTGTGCAGGCGCATATATAAGCCAGTTGCTGTCATGACGTCAGAATCAATTTGTTCTCCCATTTTGCAGGTAGAAATTGTGATTGTCACAGAGCTGTTCTTCTATTCATTTAGTTTATTTAGTAAGCTGGTTAGGATTCCAGAAAAAGAAATGGATCAGAGGAAACGGATGAATGTAAGTCAGGCTTTGGCAAAGCTTCAGGACATGAGTTCTTGTGAGTCAGATGGAGAAGAAATATCAGGGCACAGTGATGCTTCTAAGTCTAGTGAATCCGACTCCGATTTTGAAACTGAATGCGATCGTGAGCCACACGGTAAAGGTATCACAGCTGCTGGGCAAACTAAGCCTTTGATGCCAGGAAGGTCACCAAAAACTGGATATTTATTCACGTCATAATGCTTAGGTTTCACAGCATAATTTCAAGTCCAAATACTTTGAAACATTTAAAATTAGCCACAATAGCCAACAAATTGAAGCTTTAAAGCTCTGACCTCTATACTATTTAATCAATGAAGAATCTTAGCAAAACACCATTTATTGTCCTCCGAATTCTGAAAGTACTTTGAAATGCTTTCACTGAGGCAACACGTCACAGCTTAGAAGTATTACAAATAGTGGTGCATTTTTGTCAATAAAGAGGATGCAGTCATATTTCCACGTCATCCATGCCATGATGAAGGGAGACGCAGTAGCGCTGTGGAGAGCATGGGCTTGACTTGGGATGGAAAAATTCTGTGTTCAAGTCCTTGCCTTAGCCTGTGCAAAGTGTTCTCAGGCAAAACTCTTCACTTCCACACTGCCTCACTCTACCCAGGTGTACAAATGGGTACCAGCAAAATTGTCAGGGAAACTTGACTGAGAGCAGTGGGAGAACCCGAGTTGGACTAGTGTCCCATCGAGGGGGTTTAGCAATACTCCTATTTGCTTCATGTCACAGAAACCAGGGTTAAACACAGGCCTGGTGGGCCACCAGGCATGACCTCCACGCATGGTTAGAAATAGTCTTTATTCCGTCTGAGAAGCTGCTCATTTTGAAAACAAGAAGGGCACTTGGTAGAGCTCATACCTCCGCCATGCCCACATGTAAGTATTATTGGTTCTGGATCCAGGAGAGTATCATCCAGACCAACAACAGCTGTGATTAGTTCTGGTTTTAGGCCAGATTCTATTCAGTGCTGAAATTTTATGAAAATCTGTTCATTACATAAGGACATACCGAATTGTTCCGAATATAAGACGATTCTGGATATGAGACTACTCCCCTTTCTCAAGTCATATTTTGGAAAAAATAGGGTTTTGATGACAAAATCTTGTTTTAGTCACTAAAGAATGATAATCATCGCAAAAATTTCTTTGAAAATACTGATAAAACAAACTGAGAGAAAAACCAATATAAAAGATTGCAGGCTGTTGTTTTGCGCCATCTATTGTTGTGAACATGTATTGAGTATAGACTATAAAACGCACACACAGGATGACTGTTATTGTTGGAAGCCTGGTCCACGGAAAATACGACGACCCCATTTCTCCGCTGTGACGTGTCTTTAATGGAACGGCGGAGGCGTCAAAGATAAAACAGGGTCACTTGAGCAAAAGGAGAGAAAATAGTAAACATGCCCGATGGACGAGAGATGTTAATTTACTGAGATTCCGCTGAGAAGTCACTGTTATGTCAAAGACGTAGAGTGCATCGTATGCCTGTTCCGTGGATATATAAAAAGCACCGTTGCCATAAACATATCTCCCCAGCGGGCCACGATACGAAGCAGATTCCCCGTCCGTCATGGAGACATATACAGGCGTACGTGCGATTAGGTAGTGATTGTTTTTAAATTTCATTTGACACACTCTTTTTACTTGAACAAAAGATTGACTGCAATTCCGCACCATGCTTTCTGTTAACGTTCTGACAAAATGTGCCAGCCCTCCATGCTGAGGGTCGGGCGTGTAAAGTCACCGAACAGGCCTTGTGGTGACGTGTCTTAAATGGAACACCCGAGGCGTCATAAATCAGACCGGGTCACTTGAGCAGAAGAAAACAAAGGAGTAAACAAGCCCGATGGATGAGAGGTTCGAATTCTCTTGGATTCTGCTGAGAAGTCGCAGTGACGTCAAAGAGCCAGAGTGCATCGAATGTTCAATTTGTTGCCATTACAACAGCACCGTTGCTATAAACAACTCTGCCCAGGGGGCCGACGGAAGAATGCTGATTCTCAGTCCGTGTCCAATGCTCATGGAAACATGTCCAGGTGTACGTGCGATTTGGCAGTGATTTTATTTTTATGAAATTAGATTTTAATTGACTCACTCTTTGTTTAAACAAAAAAATGACCACTATTCAGTAGCATGCTTTCTGTTTATGTATTGACAAAATGTGCCTGCCCTCCACTTAGCCGTCGGGCTTGTCTTGTGACCAGACAGACTGTCCGCTGTGACGTGTCTTAAATGGATCAGCGGAGGTTTCAAATTCTCTGGCAGCTACAGGTCTCAAAAAAGTTGGGACACTTGTAAAAAGGGGCTTTAAAAGCATTGAATTTCTAAGAGAATCAGCTGAAAGAACATTTAGCAAGTAATTAAGTTAACTGTCATCTGCTGCGCAACATGATTACTTATAAAAGGGTTGTCATTGAGAGGCTGAGTTTCTCAGAAGTAAAGATGGCCAGAGGCTCTCCCACCTGTGAAGGCTTGCATAAAAAAAAATGTTGAATACTTTAAAAACACTGCTCCTCGACGTTAAATTGCAAAGGCATTGAAGGTCTCATCATCTTCAGTACATGACATCATCAAAAGATTCAGAGTAACTGGAAAAATCTCTGCGTGTAAGGGACTAGGCTGAGACCTTTACTGGATGCCCTTTATCTTCGGACCCTCAGATGCCACTGCATCACTCACTGGCATGATTCTTGGGATTCTGCAATAATAGAGAAAGAAAAAACATCACTGATTATACCTAGAACTGCCACAAGGTCATTTTGACCTCCATTAGTCCCAGTGCAAAAAAATGTAAATGGACTATATAGCGGCTGACTATGGAGCTAGTCAGATTGGCAGCTCAAAGCACTTGACAGTAGCCTAATACCTCACGTATGCCCATTTATGCAACACATTCATACACTGACGGCTACGCAAGGCAGTCAACTGCAACTGCATTTTGTTACTTTTTGAATGGTGTGCAGGCGCATATATAAGCCAGTTGCTGTCATGACGTCAGAATCAATTTGTTCTCCCATTTTGCAGGTAGAAATTGTGATTGTCACAGAGCTGTTCTTCTATTCATTTAGTTTATTTAGTAAGCTGGTTAGGATTCCAGAAAAAGAAATGGATCAGAGGAAACGGATGAATGTAAGTCAGGCTTTGGCAAAGCTTCAGGACATGAGTTCTTGTGAGTCAGATGGAGAAGAAATATCAGGGCACAGTGATGCTTCTAAGTCTAGTGAATCCGACTCCGATTTTGAAACTGAATGCGATCGTGAGCCACACGGTAAAGGTATCACAGCTGCTGGGCAAACTAAGCCTTTGAGGCCAGGAAGGTCACCAAAACTGGATATTTATTCATGTCATAATGCTTAGATTTCACAGCATAATTTCAAGTCCAAATACTTTGAAACATTTAAAATTAGCCACAATAGCCAACAAATTGAAGCTTTAAAGCTCTGACCTCTATACTATTTAATCAATGAAGAATCTTAGCAAAACACCATTTATTGTCCTCCGAATTCTGAAAGTACTTTGAAATGCTTTCACTGAGGCAACACGTCACAGCTTAGAAGTATTACAAAGAGTGGTGCATTTTTGTCAATAAAGAGGATGCAGTCATATTTCCACGTCATCCATGCCATGATGAAGGGAGACGCAGTAGCGCTGTGGAGAGCATGGGCTTGACTTGGGATGGAAAAATTCTGTGTTCAAGTCCTTGCCTTAGCCTGTGCAAAGTGTTCTCAGGCAAAACTCTTCACTTCCACACTGCCTCACTCTACCCAGGTGTACAAATGGGTACCAGCAAAATTGTCAGCGAAACTTGACTGAGAGCAGTGGGAGAACCCGAGTTGGACTAGTGTCCCATCGAGGGGGTTTAGCAATACTCCTATTTGCTTCATGTCACAGAAACCAGGGTTAAACACAGGCCTGGTGGGCCTCCAGGCATGACCTCCACGCATGGTTAGAAATAGTCTTTATTCCGTCTGAGAAGCTGCTCATTTTGAAAACAAGAAGGGCACTTGGTAGAGCTCATACCTCCGCCATGCCCACATGTAAGTATTATTGGTTCTGGATCCAGGAGAGTATCATCCAGACCAACAACAGCTGTGATTAGTTCTGCTTTTAGGGCAGATTCTATTCAGTGCTGAAATTTTCTGAAAATCTGTTCATTACATAAGGACATACCGAATTGTTCCGAATATAAGACGATTCTGGATATGAGACTACTCCCCTTTCTCAAGTCATATTTTGGAAAAAATAGGGTTTTGATGACAAAATCTTGTTTTAGTCACTAAAGAATGATAATCATCGCAAAAATTTCTCTGAAAATACTGATAAAACAAACTGAAAGAAAAACCAATATAAAAGATTGCAGGCTGTTGTTTTGCGCCATCTATTGTTGTGAACATGTATTGAGTATAGACTATAAAACGCACACACAGGATGACTGTTATTGTTGGAAGCCTGGTCCACGGAAAATACGACGACCCCATTTCTCCGCTGTGACGTGTCTTTAATGGAACGGCGGAGGCGTCAAAGATAAAACAGGGTCACTTGAGCAAAAGGAGAGAAAATAGTAAACATGCCCGATGGACGAGAGATGTTAATTTACTGAGATTCCGCTGAGAAGTCACTGTTATGTCAAAGACGCAGAGTGCATCGTATGCCTGTTCCGTGGATATATAAAAAGCACCGTTGCCATAAACATATCTCCCCAGCGGGCCACGATACGAAGCAGATTCCCCGTCCGTCATGGAGACATATACAGGCGTACGTGCGATTAGGTAGTGATTGTTTTTAAATTTCATTTGATTTAATTTGACACACTCTTTTTACTTGAACAAAAGATTAACTGCAATTCCGCACCATGCTTTCTGTTAACGTTCTGACAGAATGTGCCAGCCCTCCATGCTGAGGGTCGGGCGTGTAAAGTCACCGAACAGGCCTTGTGGTGACGTGTCTTAAATGGAACACCCGAGGCGTCATAAATCAGACCGGGTCACTTGAGCAGAAGAAAACAAAGGAGTAAACAAGCCCGATGGATGAGAGGTTCGAATTCTCTTGGATTCTGCTGAGAAGTCGCAGTGACGTCAAAGAGCCAGAGTGCATCGAATGTTCAATTTGTTGCTATAACAACAGCACCGTTGCTATAAACAACTCTGCCCAGGGGGCCGACGGAAGAATGCTGATTCTCAGTCCGTGTCCAATGCTCATGGAAACATGTCCAGGTGTACGTGCGATTTGGCAGTGATTTTATTTTTATGAAATTAGATTTTAATTGACTCACTCTTTGTTTAAACAAAAAAATGACCGCTATTCAGTAGCGTGCTTTCTGTTTATGTATTGACAAAATGTGCCTGCCCTCCACTTAGCCGTCGGGCTTGTCTTGTGACCAGACAGACTGTCCGCTGTGACGTGTCTTAAATGGATCAGCGGAGGTTTCAAATTCTCCGGCAGCTACAGGTCTCAAAAAAGTTGGGACACTTGTAAAAAGGGGCTTTAAAAGCATTGAATTTCTAAGAGAATCAGCTGAAAGAACATTTAGCAAGTAATTAAGTTAACTGTCATCTGCTGCGCAACATGATTACTTATAAAAGGGTTGTCATTGAGAGGCTGAGTTTCTCAGAAGTAAAGATGGCCAGAGGCTCTCCCACCTGTGAAGGCTTGCATAAAAAAAAATGTTGAATACTTTAAAAACACTGCTCCTCGACGTTAAATTGCAAAGGCATTGAAGGTCTCATCATCTTCAGTACATGACATCATCAAAAGATTCAGAGTAACTGGAAAAATCTCTGCGTGTAAGGGACTAGGCTGAGACCTTTACTGGATGCCCTTTATCTTCGGACCCTCAGATGCCACTGCATCACTCACTGGCATGATTCTTGGGATTCTGCAATAATAGAGAAAGAAAAAACATCACTGATTATACCTAGAACTGCCACAAGGTCATTTTGACCTCCATTAGTCCCAGTGCAAAAAAATGTAAATGGACTATATAGCGGCTGACTATGGAGCTAGTCAGATTGGCAGCTCAAAGCACTTGACAGTAGCCTAATACCTCACGTATGCCCATTTATGCAACACATTCATACACTGACGGCTACGCAAGGCAGTCAACTGCAACTGCATTTTGTTACTTTTTGAATGGTGTGCAGGCGCATATATAAGCCAGTTGCTGTCATGACGTCAGAATCAATTTGTTCTCCCATTTTGCAGGTAGAAATTGTGATTGTCACAGAGCTGTTCTTCTATTCATTTAGTTTATTTAGTAAGCTGGTTAGGATTCCAGAAAAAGAAATGGATCAGAGGAAACGGATGAATGTAAGTCAGGCTTTGGCAAAGCTTCAGGACATGAGTTCTTGTGAGTCAGATGGAGAAGAAATATCAGGGCACAGTGATGCTTCTAAGTCTAGTGAATCCGACTCCGATTTTGAAACTGAATGCGATCGTGAGCCACACGGTAAAGGTATCACAGCTGCTGGGCAAACTAAGCCTTTGATGCCAGGAAGGTCACCAAAAACTGGATATTTATTCACGTCATAATGCTTAGGTTTCACAGCATAATTTCAAGTCCAAATACTTTGAAACATTTAAAATTAGCCACAATAGCCAACAAATTGAAGCTTTAAAGCTCTGACCTCTATACTATTTAATCAATGAAGAATCTTAGCAAAACACCATTTATTGTCCTCCGAATTCTGAAAGTACTTTGAAATGCTTTCACTGAGGCAACACGTCACAGCTTAGAAGTATTACAAATAGTGGTGCATTTTTGTCAATAAAGAGGATGCAGTCATATTTCCACGTCATCCATGCCATGATGAAGGGAGACGCAGTAGCGCTGTGGAGAGCATGGGCTTGACTTGGGATGGAAAAATTCTGTGTTCAAGTCCTTGCCTTAGCCTGTGCAAAGTGTTCTCAGGCAAAACTCTTCACTTCCACACTGCCTCACTCTACCCAGGTGTACAAATGGGTACCAGCAAAATTGTCAGGGAAACTTGACTGAGAGCAGTGGGAGAACCCGAGTTGGACTAGTGTCCCATCGAGGGGGTTTAGCAATACTCCTATTTGCTTCATGTCACAGAAACCAGGGTTAAACACAGGCCTGGTGGGCCACCAGGCATGACCTCCACGCATGGTTAGAAATAGTCTTTATTCCGTCTGAGAAGCTGCTCATTTTGAAAACAAGAAGGGCACTTGGTAGAGCTCATACCTCCGCCATGCCCACATGTAAGTATTATTGGTTCTGGATCCAGGAGAGTATCATCCAGACCAACAACAGCTGTGATTAGTTCTGGTTTTAGGCCAGATTCTATTCAGTGCTGAAATTTTATGAAAATCTGTTCATTACATAAGGACATACCGAATTGTTCCGAATATAAGACGATTCTGGATATGAGACTACTCCCCTTTCTCAAGTCATATTTTGGAAAAAATAGGGTTTTGATGACAAAATCTTGTTTTAGTCACTAAAGAATGATAATCATCGCAAAAATTTCTTTGAAAATACTGATAAAACAAACTGAGAGAAAAACCAATATAAAAGATTGCAGGCTGTTGTTTTGCGCCATCTATTGTTGTGAACATGTATTGAGTATAGACTATAAAACGCACACACAGGATGACTGTTATTGTTGGAAGCCTGGTCCACGGAAAATACGACGACCCCATTTCTCCGCTGTGACGTGTCTTTAATGGAACGGCGGAGGCGTCAAAGATAAAACAGGGTCACTTGAGCAAAAGGAGAGAAAATAGTAAACATGCCCGATGGACGAGAGATGTTAATTTACTGAGATTCCGCTGAGAAGTCACTGTTATGTCAAAGACGTAGAGTGCATCGTATGCCTGTTCCGTGGATATATAAAAAGCACCGTTGCCATAAACATATCTCCCCAGCGGGCCACGATACGAAGCAGATTCCCCGTCCGTCATGGAGACATATACAGGCGTACGTGCGATTAGGTAGTGATTGTTTTTAAATTTCATTTGACACACTCTTTTTACTTGAACAAAAGATTGACTGCAATTCCGCACCATGCTTTCTGTTAACGTTCTGACAAAATGTGCCAGCCCTCCATGCTGAGGGTCGGGCGTGTAAAGTCACCGAACAGGCCTTGTGGTGACGTGTCTTAAATGGAACACCCGAGGCGTCATAAATCAGACCGGGTCACTTGAGCAGAAGAAAACAAAGGAGTAAACAAGCCCGATGGATGAGAGGTTCGAATTCTCTTGGATTCTGCTGAGAAGTCGCAGTGACGTCAAAGAGCCAGAGTGCATCGAATGTTCAATTTGTTGCCATTACAACAGCACCGTTGCTATAAACAACTCTGCCCAGGGGGCCGACGGAAGAATGCTGATTCTCAGTCCGTGTCCAATGCTCATGGAAACATGTCCAGGTGTACGTGCGATTTGGCAGTGATTTTATTTTTATGAAATTAGATTTTAATTGACTCACTCTTTGTTTAAACAAAAAAATGACCACTATTCAGTAGCATGCTTTCTGTTTATGTATTGACAAAATGTGCCTGCCCTCCACTTAGCCGTCGGGCTTGTCTTGTGACCAGACAGACTGTCCGCTGTGACGTGTCTTAAATGGATCAGCGGAGGTTTCAAATTCTCTGGCAGCTACAGGTCTCAAAAAAGTTGGGACACTTGTAAAAAGGGGCTTTAAAAGCATTGAATTTCTAAGAGAATCAGCTGAAAGAACATTTAGCAAGTAATTAAGTTAACTGTCATCTGCTGCGCAACATGATTACTTATAAAAGGGTTGTCATTGAGAGGCTGAGTTTCTCAGAAGTAAAGATGGCCAGAGGCTCTCCCACCTGTGAAGGCTTGCATAAAAAAAAATGTTGAATACTTTAAAAACACTGCTCCTCGACGTTAAATTGCAAAGGCATTGAAGGTCTCATCATCTTCAGTACATGACATCATCAAAAGATTCAGAGTAACTGGAAAAATCTCTGCGTGTAAGGGACTAGGCTGAGACCTTTACTGGATGCCCTTTATCTTCGGACCCTCAGATGCCACTGCATCACTCACTGGCATGATTCTTGGGATTCTGCAATAATAGAGAAAGAAAAAACATCACTGATTATACCTAGAACTGCCACAAGGTCATTTTGACCTCCATTAGTCCCAGTGCAAAAAAATGTAAATGGACTATATAGCGGCTGACTATGGAGCTAGTCAGATTGGCAGCTCAAAGCACTTGACAGTAGCCTAATACCTCACGTATGCCCATTTATGCAACACATTCATACACTGACGGCTACGCAAGGCAGTCAACTGCAACTGCATTTTGTTACTTTTTGAATGGTGTGCAGGCGCATATATAAGCCAGTTGCTGTCATGACGTCAGAATCAATTTGTTCTCCCATTTTGCAGGTAGAAATTGTGATTGTCACAGAGCTGTTCTTCTATTCATTTAGTTTATTTAGTAAGCTGGTTAGGATTCCAGAAAAAGAAATGGATCAGAGGAAACGGATGAATGTAAGTCAGGCTTTGGCAAAGCTTCAGGACATGAGTTCTTGTGAGTCAGATGGAGAAGAAATATCAGGGCACAGTGATGCTTCTAAGTCTAGTGAATCCGACTCCGATTTTGAAACTGAATGCGATCGTGAGCCACACGGTAAAGGTATCACAGCTGCTGGGCAAACTAAGCCTTTGAGGCCAGGAAGGTCACCAAAACTGGATATTTATTCATGTCATAATGCTTAGATTTCACAGCATAATTTCAAGTCCAAATACTTTGAAACATTTAAAATTAGCCACAATAGCCAACAAATTGAAGCTTTAAAGCTCTGACCTCTATACTATTTAATCAATGAAGAATCTTAGCAAAACACCATTTATTGTCCTCCGAATTCTGAAAGTACTTTGAAATGCTTTCACTGAGGCAACACGTCACAGCTTAGAAGTATTACAAAGAGTGGTGCATTTTTGTCAATAAAGAGGATGCAGTCATATTTCCACGTCATCCATGCCATGATGAAGGGAGACGCAGTAGCGCTGTGGAGAGCATGGGCTTGACTTGGGATGGAAAAATTCTGTGTTCAAGTCCTTGCCTTAGCCTGTGCAAAGTGTTCTCAGGCAAAACTCTTCACTTCCACACTGCCTCACTCTACCCAGGTGTACAAATGGGTACCAGCAAAATTGTCAGCGAAACTTGACTGAGAGCAGTGGGAGAACCCGAGTTGGACTAGTGTCCCATCGAGGGGGTTTAGCAATACTCCTATTTGCTTCATGTCACAGAAACCAGGGTTAAACACAGGCCTGGTGGGCCTCCAGGCATGACCTCCACGCATGGTTAGAAATAGTCTTTATTCCGTCTGAGAAGCTGCTCATTTTGAAAACAAGAAGGGCACTTGGTAGAGCTCATACCTCCGCCATGCCCACATGTAAGTATTATTGGTTCTGGATCCAGGAGAGTATCATCCAGACCAACAACAGCTGTGATTAGTTCTGCTTTTAGGGCAGATTCTATTCAGTGCTGAAATTTTCTGAAAATCTGTTCATTACATAAGGACATACCGAATTGTTCCGAATATAAGACGATTCTGGATATGAGACTACTCCCCTTTCTCAAGTCATATTTTGGAAAAAATAGGGTTTTGATGACAAAATCTTGTTTTAGTCACTAAAGAATGATAATCATCGCAAAAATTTCTCTGAAAATACTGATAAAACAAACTGAAAGAAAAACCAATATAAAAGATTGCAGGCTGTTGTTTTGCGCCATCTATTGTTGTGAACATGTATTGAGTATAGACTATAAAACGCACACACAGGATGACTGTTATTGTTGGAAGCCTGGTCCACGGAAAATACGACGACCCCATTTCTCCGCTGTGACGTGTCTTTAATGGAACGGCGGAGGCGTCAAAGATAAAACAGGGTCACTTGAGCAAAAGGAGAGAAAATAGTAAACATGCCCGATGGACGAGAGATGTTAATTTACTGAGATTCCGCTGAGAAGTCACTGTTATGTCAAAGACGCAGAGTGCATCGTATGCCTGTTCCGTGGATATATAAAAAGCACCGTTGCCATAAACATATCTCCCCAGCGGGCCACGGTACGAAGCAGATTCCCCGTCCGTCATGGAGACATATACAGGCGTACGTGCGATTAGGTAGTGATTGTTTTTAAATTTCATTTGATTTAATTTGACACACTCTTTTTACTTGAACAAAAGATTAACTGCAATTCCGCACCATGCTTTCTGTTAACGTTCTGACAGAATGTGCCAGCCCTCCATGCTGAGGGTCGGGCGTGTAAAGTCACCGAACAGGCCTTGTGGTGACGTGTCTTAAATGGAACACCCGAGGCGTCATAAATCAGACCGGGTCACTTGAGCAGAAGAAAACAAAGGAGTAAACAAGCCCGATGGATGAGAGGTTCGAATTCTCTTGGATTCTGCTGAGAAGTCGCAGTGACGTCAAAGAGCCAGAGTGCATCGAATGTTCAATTTGTTGCTATAACAACAGCACCGTTGCTATAAACAACTCTGCCCAGGGGGCCGACGGAAGAATGCTGATTCTCAGTCCGTGTCCAATGCTCATGGAAACATGTCCAGGTGTACGTGCGATTTGGCAGTGATTTTATTTTTATGAAATTAGATTTTAATTGACTCACTCTTTGTTTAAACAAAAAAATGACCGCTATTCAGTAGCGTGCTTTCTGTTTATGTATTGACAAAATGTGCCTGCCCTCCACTTAGCCGTCGGGCTTGTCTTGTGACCAGACAGACTGTCCGCTGTGACGTGTCTTAAATGGATCAGCGGAGGTTTCAAATTCTCCGGCAGCTACAGGTCTCAAAAAAGTTGGGACACTTGTAAAAAGGGGCTTTAAAAGCATTGAATTTCTAAGAGAATCAGCTGAAAGAACATTTAGCAAGTAATTAAGTTAACTGTCATCTGCTGCGCAACATGATTACTTATAAAAGGGTTGTCATTGAGAGGCTGAGTTTCTCAGAAGTAAAGATGGCCAGAGGCTCTCCCACCTGTGAAGGCTTGCATAAAAAAAAATGTTGAATACTTTAAAAACACTGCTCCTCGACGTTAAATTGCAAAGGCATTGAAGGTCTCATCATCTTCAGTACATGACATCATCAAAAGATTCAGAGTAACTGGAAAAATCTCTGCGTGTAAGGGACTAGGCTGAGACCTTTACTGGATGCCCTTTATCTTCGGACCCTCAGATGCCACTGCATCACTCACTGGCATGATTCTTGGGATTCTGCAATAATAGAGAAAGAAAAAACATCACTGATTATACCTAGAACTGCCACAAGGTCATTTTGACCTCCATTAGTCCCAGTGCAAAAAAATGTAAATGGACTATATAGCGGCTGACTATGGAGCTAGTCAGATTGGCAGCTCAAAGCACTTGACAGTAGCCTAATACCTCACGTATGCCCATTTATGCAACACATTCATACACTGACGGCTACGCAAGGCAGTCAACTGCAACTGCATTTTGTTACTTTTTGAATGGTGTGCAGGCGCATATATAAGCCAGTTGCTGTCATGACGTCAGAATCAATTTGTTCTCCCATTTTGCAGGTAGAAATTGTGATTGTCACAGAGCTGTTCTTCTATTCATTTAGTTTATTTAGTAAGCTGGTTAGGATTCCAGAAAAAGAAATGGATCAGAGGAAACGGATGAATGTAAGTCAGGCTTTGGCAAAGCTTCAGGACATGAGTTCTTGTGAGTCAGATGGAGAAGAAATATCAGGGCACAGTGATGCTTCTAAGTCTAGTGAATCCGACTCCGATTTTGAAACTGAATGCGATCGTGAGCCACACGGTAAAGGTATCACAGCTGCTGGGCAAACTAAGCCTTTGATGCCAGGAAGGTCACCAAAAACTGGATATTTATTCACGTCATAATGCTTAGGTTTCACAGCATAATTTCAAGTCCAAATACTTTGAAACATTTAAAATTAGCCACAATAGCCAACAAATTGAAGCTTTAAAGCTCTGACCTCTATACTATTTAATCAATGAAGAATCTTAGCAAAACACCATTTATTGTCCTCCGAATTCTGAAAGTACTTTGAAATGCTTTCACTGAGGCAACACGTCACAGCTTAGAAGTATTACAAATAGTGGTGCATTTTTGTCAATAAAGAGGATGCAGTCATATTTCCACGTCATCCATGCCATGATGAAGGGAGACGCAGTAGCGCTGTGGAGAGCATGGGCTTGACTTGGGATGGAAAAATTCTGTGTTCAAGTCCTTGCCTTAGCCTGTGCAAAGTGTTCTCAGGCAAAACTCTTCACTTCCACACTGCCTCACTCTACCCAGGTGTACAAATGGGTACCAGCAAAATTGTCAGGGAAACTTGACTGAGAGCAGTGGGAGAACCCGAGTTGGACTAGTGTCCCATCGAGGGGGTTTAGCAATACTCCTATTTGCTTCATGTCACAGAAACCAGGGTTAAACACAGGCCTGGTGGGCCACCAGGCATGACCTCCACGCATGGTTAGAAATAGTCTTTATTCCGTCTGAGAAGCTGCTCATTTTGAAAACAAGAAGGGCACTTGGTAGAGCTCATACCTCCGCCATGCCCACATGTAAGTATTATTGGTTCTGGATCCAGGAGAGTATCATCCAGACCAACAACAGCTGTGATTAGTTCTGGTTTTAGGCCAGATTCTATTCAGTGCTGAAATTTTATGAAAATCTGTTCATTACATAAGGACATACCGAATTGTTCCGAATATAAGACGATTCTGGATATGAGACTACTCCCCTTTCTCAAGTCATATTTTGGAAAAAATAGGGTTTTGATGACAAAATCTTGTTTTAGTCACTAAAGAATGATAATCATCGCAAAAATTTCTTTGAAAATACTGATAAAACAAACTGAGAGAAAAACCAATATAAAAGATTGCAGGCTGTTGTTTTGCGCCATCTATTGTTGTGAACATGTATTGAGTATAGACTATAAAACGCACACACAGGATGACTGTTATTGTTGGAAGCCTGGTCCACGGAAAATACGACGACCCCATTTCTCCGCTGTGACGTGTCTTTAATGGAACGGCGGAGGCGTCAAAGATAAAACAGGGTCACTTGAGCAAAAGGAGAGAAAATAGTAAACATGCCCGATGGACGAGAGATGTTAATTTACTGAGATTCCGCTGAGAAGTCACTGTTATGTCAAAGACGTAGAGTGCATCGTATGCCTGTTCCGTGGATATATAAAAAGCACCGTTGCCATAAACATATCTCCCCAGCGGGCCACGATACGAAGCAGATTCCCCGTCCGTCATGGAGACATATACAGGCGTACGTGCGATTAGGTAGTGATTGTTTTTAAATTTCATTTGACACACTCTTTTTACTTGAACAAAAGATTGACTGCAATTCCGCACCATGCTTTCTGTTAACGTTCTGACAAAATGTGCCAGCCCTCCATGCTGAGGGTCGGGCGTGTAAAGTCACCGAACAGGCCTTGTGGTGACGTGTCTTAAATGGAACACCCGAGGCGTCATAAATCAGACCGGGTCACTTGAGCAGAAGAAAACAAAGGAGTAAACAAGCCCGATGGATGAGAGGTTCGAATTCTCTTGGATTCTGCTGAGAAGTCGCAGTGACGTCAAAGAGCCAGAGTGCATCGAATGTTCAATTTGTTGCCATTACAACAGCACCGTTGCTATAAACAACTCTGCCCAGGGGGCCGACGGAAGAATGCTGATTCTCAGTCCGTGTCCAATGCTCATGGAAACATGTCCAGGTGTACGTGCGATTTGGCAGTGATTTTATTTTTATGAAATTAGATTTTAATTGACTCACTCTTTGTTTAAACAAAAAAATGACCACTATTCAGTAGCATGCTTTCTGTTTATGTATTGACAAAATGTGCCTGCCCTCCACTTAGCCGTCGGGCTTGTCTTGTGACCAGACAGACTGTCCGCTGTGACGTGTCTTAAATGGATCAGCGGAGGTTTCAAATTCTCTGGCAGCTACAGGTCTCAAAAAAGTTGGGACACTTGTAAAAAGGGGCTTTAAAAGCATTGAATTTCTAAGAGAATCAGCTGAAAGAACATTTAGCAAGTAATTAAGTTAACTGTCATCTGCTGCGCAACATGATTACTTATAAAAGGGTTGTCATTGAGAGGCTGAGTTTCTCAGAAGTAAAGATGGCCAGAGGCTCTCCCACCTGTGAAGGCTTGCATAAAAAAAAATGTTGAATACTTTAAAAACACTGCTCCTCGACGTTAAATTGCAAAGGCATTGAAGGTCTCATCATCTTCAGTACATGACATCATCAAAAGATTCAGAGTAACTGGAAAAATCTCTGCGTGTAAGGGACTAGGCTGAGACCTTTACTGGATGCCCTTTATCTTCGGACCCTCAGATGCCACTGCATCACTCACTGGCATGATTCTTGGGATTCTGCAATAATAGAGAAAGAAAAAACATCACTGATTATACCTAGAACTGCCACAAGGTCATTTTGACCTCCATTAGTCCCAGTGCAAAAAAATGTAAATGGACTATATAGCGGCTGACTATGGAGCTAGTCAGATTGGCAGCTCAAAGCACTTGACAGTAGCCTAATACCTCACGTATGCCCATTTATGCAACACATTCATACACTGACGGCTACGCAAGGCAGTCAACTGCAACTGCATTTTGTTACTTTTTGAATGGTGTGCAGGCGCATATATAAGCCAGTTGCTGTCATGACGTCAGAATCAATTTGTTCTCCCATTTTGCAGGTAGAAATTGTGATTGTCACAGAGCTGTTCTTCTATTCATTTAGTTTATTTAGTAAGCTGGTTAGGATTCCAGAAAAAGAAATGGATCAGAGGAAACGGATGAATGTAAGTCAGGCTTTGGCAAAGCTTCAGGACATGAGTTCTTGTGAGTCAGATGGAGAAGAAATATCAGGGCACAGTGATGCTTCTAAGTCTAGTGAATCCGACTCCGATTTTGAAACTGAATGCGATCGTGAGCCACACGGTAAAGGTATCACAGCTGCTGGGCAAACTATGCCTTTGATGCCAGGAAGGTCACCAAAACTGGATATTTATTCACGTCATAATGCTTAGGTTTCACAGCATGATTTCAAGTTCAAATACTTTGAAACATTTAAAATTAGCCACAATAGCCAACAAATTGAAGCTTTAAAGCTCTGACCTCTATACTATTTAATCAATGAAGAATCTTAGCAAAACACCATTTATTGTCCTCCGAATTCTGAAAGTACTTTGAAATGCTTTCACTGAGGCAACACGTCACAGCTTAGAAGTATTACAAAGAGTGGTGCATTTTTGTCAATAAAGAGGATGCAGTCATATTTCCACGTCATCCATGCCATGATGAAGGGAGACGCAGTAGCGCTGTGGAGAGCATGGGCTTGACTTGGGATGGAAAAATTCTGTGTTCAAGTCCTTGCCTTAGCCTGTGCAAAGTGTTCTCAGGCAAAACTCTTCACTTCCACACTGCCTCACTCTACCCAGGTGTACAAATGGGTACCAGCAAAATTGTCGGCGAAACTTGACTGAGAGCAGTGGGAGAACCCGAGTTGGACTAGTGTCCCATCGAGGGGGTTTAGCAATACTCCTATTTGCTTCATGTCACAGAAACCAGGGTTAAACACAGGCCTGGTGGGCCTCCAGGCAGGACCTCCACGCATGGTTAGAAATAGTCTTTATTCCGTCTGAGAAGCTGCTCATTTTGAAAACAAGAAGGGCACTTGGTAGAGCTCATACCTCCGCCATGCCCACATGTAAGTATTATTGGTTCTGGATCCAGGAGAGTATCATCCAGACCAACAACAGCTGTGATTAGTTCTGCTTTTAGGCCAGATTCTATTCAGTGCTGAAATTTTATGAAAATCTGTTCATTACATAAGGACATACCGAATTGTTCCGAATATAAGACGTTTCTGGATATGAGACTACTCCCCTTTCTCAAGTCATATTTTGGAAAAAATAGGGTTTTGATGACAAAATCTTGTTTTAGTCACTAAAAAATGATAATCATCGCAAAAATTTCTTTGAAAATACTGATAAAACAAACTGAAAGAAAAACCAATATAAAAGATTGCACGCTGTTGTTTTGCGCCATCTATTGTTGTGAACTTGTATTGAGTATAGACTATAAAACGCACACACAGGATGACTGTTATTGTTGGAAGCCTGGTCCACGGAAAATACGACGACCCCATTTCTCCGCTGTGACGTGTCTTTAATGGAACGGCGGAGGCGTCAAAGATAAAACAGGGTCACTTGAGCAAAAGGAGAGAAAATAGTAAACATGCCCGATGGACGAGAGATGTTAATTTACTGAGATTCCGCTGAGAAGTCACTGTTATGTCAAAGACGCAGAGTGCATCGTATGCCTGTTCCGTGGATATATAAAAAGCATCGTTGCCATAAACATATCCCCCCAGCGGGCCACGGTACGAAGCAGATTCCCCGTCCGTCACGGAGACATATACAGGCGTACGTGCGATTAGGTAGTGATTGTTTTTAAATTTCATTTGATTTCATTTGACACACTCTTTTTACTTGAACAAAAGATTGACTGCAATTCCGCACCATGCTTTCTGTTAACGTTCTGACAAAATGTGCCAGCCCTCCATGCTGAGGGTCGGGCGTGTAAAGTCACCGAACAGGCCTTGTGGTGACGTGTCTTAAATGGAACACCCGAGGCGTCATAAATCAGACCGGGTCACTTGAGCAGAAGAAAACAAAGGAGTAAACAAGCCCGATGGATGAGAGGTTCGAATTCTCTTGGATTCTGCTGAGAAGTCGCAGTGACGTCAAAGAGCCAGAGTGCATCGAATGTTCAATTTGTTGCTATAACAACAGCACCGTTGCTATAAACAACTCTGCCCAGGGGGCCGACGGAAGAATGCTGATTCTCAGTCCGTGTCCAATGCTCATGGAAACATGTCCAGGTGTACGTGCGATTTGGCAGTGATTTTATTTTTATGAAATTAGATTTTAATTGACTCACTCTTTGTTTAAACAAAAAAATGACCGCTATTCAGTAGCATGCTTTCTGTTTATGTATTGACAAAATGTGCCTGCCCTCCACTTAGCCGTCGGGCTTGTCTTGTGACCAGACAGACTGTCCGCTGTGACGTGTCTTAAATGGATCAGCGGAGGTTTCAAATTCTCCGGCAGCTACAGGTCTCAAAAAAGTTGGGACACTTGTAAAAAGGGGCTTTAAAAGCATTGAATTTCTAAGAGAATCAGCTGAAAGAACATTTAGCAAGTAATTAAGTTAACTGTCATCTGCTGCGCAACATGATTACTTATAAAAGGGTTGTCATTGAGAGGCTGAGTTTCTCAGAAGTAAAGATGGCCAGAGGCTCTCCCACCTGTGAAGGCTTGCATAAAAAAAAATGTTGAATACTTTAAAAACACTGCTCCTCGACGTTAAATTGCAAAGGCATTGAAGGTCTCATCATCTTCAGTACATGACATCATCAAAAGATTCAGAGTAACTGGAAAAATCTCTGCGTGTAAGGGACTAGGCTGAGACCTTTACTGGATGCCCTTTATCTTCGGACCCTCAGATGCCACTGCATCACTCACTGGCATGATTCTTGGGATTCTGCAATAATAGAGAAAGAAAAAACATCACTGATTATACCTAGAACTGCCACAAGGTCATTTTGACCTCCATTAGTCCCAGTGCAAAAAAATGTAAATGGACTATATAGCGGCTGACTATGGAGCTAGTCAGATTGGCAGCTCAAAGCACTTGACAGTAGCCTAATACCTCACGTATGCCCATTTATGCAACACATTCATACACTGACGGCTACGCAAGGCAGTCAACTGCAACTGCATTTTGTTACTTTTTGAATGGTGTGCAGGCGCATATATAAGCCAGTTGCTGTCATGACGTCAGAATCAATTTGTTCTCCCATTTTGCAGGTAGAAATTGTGATTGTCACAGAGCTGTTCTTCTATTCATTTAGTTTATTTAGTAAGCTGGTTAGGATTCCAGAAAAAGAAATGGATCAGAGGAAACGGATGAATGTAAGTCAGGCTTTGGCAAAGCTTCAGGACATGAGTTCTTGTGAGTCAGATGGAGAAGAAATATCAGGGCACAGTGATGCTTCTAAGTCTAGTGAATCCGACTCCGATTTTGAAACTGAATGCGATCGTGAGCCACACGGTAAAGGTATCACAGCTGCTGGGCAAACTATGCCTTTGATGCCAGGAAGGTCACCAAAACTGGATATTTATTCACGTCATAATGCTTAGGTTTCACAGCATGATTTCAAGTTCAAATACTTTGAAACATTTAAAATTAGCCACAATAGCCAACAAATTGAAGCTTTAAAGCTCTGACCTCTATACTATTTAATCAATGAAGAATCTTAGCAAAACACCATTTATTGTCCTCCGAATTCTGAAAGTACTTTGAAATGCTTTCACTGAGGCAACACGTCACAGCTTAGAAGTATTACAAAGAGTGGTGCATTTTTGTCAATAAAGAGGATGCAGTCATATTTCCACGTCATCCATGCCATGATGAAGGGAGACGCAGTAGCGCTGTGGAGAGCATGGGCTTGACTTGGGATGGAAAAATTCTGTGTTCAAGTCCTTGCCTTAGCCTGTGCAAAGTGTTCTCAGGCAAAACTCTTCACTTCCACACTGCCTCACTCTACCCAGGTGTACAAATGGGTACCAGCAAAATTGTCGGCGAAACTTGACTGAGAGCAGTGGGAGAACCCGAGTTGGACTAGTGTCCCATCGAGGGGGTTTAGCAATACTCCTATTTGCTTCATGTCACAGAAACCAGGGTTAAACACAGGCCTGGTGGGCCTCCAGGCAGGACCTCCACGCATGGTTAGAAATAGTCTTTATTCCGTCTGAGAAGCTGCTCATTTTGAAAACAAGAAGGGCACTTGGTAGAGCTCATACCTCCGCCATGCCCACATGTAAGTATTATTGGTTCTGGATCCAGGAGAGTATCATCCAGACCAACAACAGCTGTGATTAGTTCTGCTTTTAGGCCAGATTCTATTCAGTGCTGAAATTTTATGAAAATCTGTTCATTACATAAGGACATACCGAATTGTTCCGAATATAAGACGTTTCTGGATATGAGACTACTCCCCTTTCTCAAGTCATATTTTGGAAAAAATAGGGTTTTGATGACAAAATCTTGTTTTAGTCACTAAAAAATGATAATCATCGCAAAAATTTCTTTGAAAATACTGATAAAACAAACTGAAAGAAAAACCAATATAAAAGATTGCACGCTGTTGTTTTGCGCCATCTATTGTTGTGAACTTGTATTGAGTATAGACTATAAAACGCACACACAGGATGACTGTTATTGTTGGAAGCCTGGTCCACGGAAAATACGACGACCCCATTTCTCCGCTGTGACGTGTCTTTAATGGAACGGCGGAGGCGTCAAAGATAAAACAGGGTCACTTGAGCAAAAGGAGAGAAAATAGTAAACATGCCCGATGGACGAGAGATGTTAATTTACTGAGATTCCGCTGAGAAGTCACTGTTATGTCAAAGACGCAGAGTGCATCGTATGCCTGTTCCGTGGATATATAAAAAGCATCGTTGCCATAAACATATCCCCCCAGCGGGCCACGGTACGAAGCAGATTCCCCGTCCGTCACGGAGACATATACAGGCGTACGTGCGATTAGGTAGTGATTGTTTTTAAATTTCATTTGATTTCATTTGACACACTCTTTTTACTTGAACAAAAGATTGACTGCAATTCCGCACCATGCTTTCTGTTAACGTTCTGACAAAATGTGCCAGCCCTCCATGCTGAGGGTCGGGCGTGTAAAGTCACCGAACAGGCCTTGTGGTGACGTGTCTTAAATGGAACACCCGAGGCGTCATAAATCAGACCGGGTCACTTGAGCAGAAGAAAACAAAGGAGTAAACAAGCCCGATGGATGAGAGGTTCGAATTCTCTTGGATTCTGCTGAGAAGTCGCAGTGACGTCAAAGAGCCAGAGTGCATCGAATGTTCAATTTGTTGCTATAACAACAGCACCGTTGCTATAAACAACTCTGCCCAGGGGGCCGACGGAAGAATGCTGATTCTCAGTCCGTGTCCAATGCTCATGGAAACATGTCCAGGTGTACGTGCGATTTGGCAGTGATTTTATTTTTATGAAATTAGATTTTAATTGACTCACTCTTTGTTTAAACAAAAAAATGACCGCTATTCAGTAGCATGCTTTCTGTTTATGTATTGACAAAATGTGCCTGCCCTCCACTTAGCCGTCGGGCTTGTCTTGTGACCAGACAGACTGTCCGCTGTGACGTGTCTTAAATGGATCAGCGGAGGTTTCAAATTCTCCGGCAGCTACAGGTCTCAAAAAAGTTGGGACACTTGTAAAAAGGGGCTTTAAAAGCATTGAATTTCTAAGAGAATCAGCTGAAAGAACATTTAGCAAGTAATTAAGTTAACTGTCATCTGCTGCGCAACATGATTACTTATAAAAGGGTTGTCATTGAGAGGCTGAGTTTCTCAGAAGTAAAGATGGCCAGAGGCTCTCCCACCTGTGAAGGCTTGCATAAAAAAAAATGTTGAATACTTTAAAAACACTGCTCCTCGACGTTAAATTGCAAAGGCATTGAAGGTCTCATCATCTTCAGTACATGACATCATCAAAAGATTCAGAGTAACTGGAAAAATCTCTGCGTGTAAGGGACTAGGCTGAGACCTTTACTGGATGCCCTTTATCTTCGGACCCTCAGATGGCACTGCATCACTCACTAGCATGATTCTTGGGATTCTGCAATAATAGAGAAAGAAAAAACATCACTGATTATACCTAGAACTGCCACAAGGTCATTTTGACCTCCATTAGTCCCAGTGCAAAAAAATGTAAATGGACTATGTAGCGGCTGACTATGGAGCTAGTCAGATTGGCAGCTCAAAGCACTTGACAGTAGCCTAATAAATCACGTATGCCCATTTATGCAACACATTCATACACTGACGGCTACGCAAGGCAGTCAACTGCAACTGCATTTTGTTACTTTTTGAATGGTGTGCAGGCGCATATATAAGCCAGTTGCTGTCATGACGTCAGAATCAATTTGTTCTCCCATTTTGCAGGTAGAAATTGTGATTGTCACAGAGCTGTTCTTCTATTCATTTAGTTTATTTAGTAAGCTGGTTAGGATTCCAGAAAAAGAAATGGATCAGAGGAAACGGATGAATGTAAGTCAGGCTTTGGCAAAGCTTCAGGACATGAGTTCTTGTGAGTCAGATGGAGAAGAAATATCAGGGCACAGTGATGCTTCTAAGTCTAGTGAATCCGACTCCGATTTTGAAACTGAATGCGATCGTGAGCCACACGGTAAAGGTATCACAGCTGCTGGGCAAACTAAGCCTTTGATGCCAGGAAGGTCAACAAAACTGGATATTTATTCACGTCATAATGCTTAGGTTTCACAGCATGATTTCAAGTCCAAATACTTTGAAACATTTAAAATTAGCCACAATAGCCAACAAATTGAAGCTTTAAAGCTCTGACCTCTATACTATTTAATCAATGAAGAATCTTAGCAAAACACCATTTATTGTCCTCCGAATTCTGAAAGTACTTTGAAATGCTTTCACTGAGGCAACACGTCACAGCTTAGAAGTATTACAAAGAGTGGTGCATTTTTGTCAATAAAGAGGATGCAGTCATATTTCCACGTCATCCATGCCATGATGAAGGGAGACGCAGTAGCGCTGTGGAGAGCATGGGCTTGACTTGGGATGGAAAAATTCTGTGTTCAAGTCCTTGCCTTAGCCTGTGCAAAGTGTTCTCAGGCAAAACTCTTCACTTCCACACTGCCTCACTCTACCCAGGTGTACAAATGGGTACCAGCAAAATTGTCGGCGAAACTTGACTGAGAGCAGTGGGAGAACCCGAGTTGGACTAGTGTCCCATCGAGGGGGTTTAGCAATACTCCTATTTGCTTCATGTCACAGAAACCAGGGTTAAACACAGGCCTGGTGGGCCTCCAGGCATGACCTCCACGCATGGTTAGAAATAGTCTTTATTCCGTCTGAGAAGCTGCTCATTTTGAAAACAAGAAGGGCACTTGGTAGAGCTCATACCTCCGCCATGCCCACATGTAAGTATTATTGGTTCTGGATCCAGGAGAGTATCATCCAGACCAACAACAGCTGTGATTAGTTCTGCTTTTAGGGCAGATTCTATTCAGTGCTGAAATTTTATGAAAATCTGTTCATTACATAAGGACATACCGAATTGTTCCGAATATAAGACGATTCTGGATATGAGACTACTCCCCTTTCTCAAGTCATATTTTGGAAAAAATAGGGTTTTGATGACAAAATCTTGTTTTAGTCACTAAAAAATGATAATCATCGCAAAAATTTCTTTGAAAATACTGATAAAACAAACTGAAAGAAAAACCAATATAAAAGATTGCAGGCTGTTGTTTTGCGCCATCTATTATTGTGAACATGTATTGAGTATAGACTATAAAACGCACACACAGGATGACTGTTATTGTTGGAAGCCTGGTCCACGGAAAATACGACGACCCCATTTCTCCGCTGTGACGTGTCTTTAATGGAACGGCGGAGGCGTCAAAGATAAAACAGGGTCACTTGAGCAAAAGGAGAGAAAATAGTAAACATGCCCGATGGACGAGAGATGTTAATTTACTGAGATTCCGCTGAGAAGTCACTGTTATGTCAAAGACGCAGAGTGCATCGTATGCCTGTTCCGTGGATATATAAAAAGCATCGTTGCCATAAACATATCCTCCCAGCGGGCCACGGTACGAAGCAGATTCCCCGTCCGTCACGGAGACATATACAGGCGTACGTGCGATTAGGTAGTGATTGTTTTTAAATTTCATTTGATTTCATTTGACACACTCTTTTTACTTGAACAAAAGATTGACTGCAATTCCGCACCATGCTTTCTGTTAACGTTCTGACAAAATGTGCCAGCCCTCCATGCTGAGGGTCGGGCGTGTAAAGTCACCGAACAGGCCTTGTGGTGACGTGTCTTAAATGGAACACCCGAGGCGTCATAAATCAGACCGGGTCACTTGAGCAGAAGAAAACAAAGGAGTAAACAAGCCCGATGGATGAGAGGTTCGAATTCTCTTGGATTCTGCTGAGAAGTCGCAGTGACGTCAAAGAGCCAGAGTGCATCGAATGTTCAATTTGTTGCTATAACAACAGCACCGTTGCTATAAACAACTCTGCCCAGGGGGCCGACGGAAGAATGCTGATTCTCAGTCCGTGTCCAATGCTCATGGAAACATGTCCAGGTGTACGTGCGATTTGGCAGTGATTTTATTTTTATGAAATTAGATTTTAATTGACTCACTCTTTGTTTAAACAAAAAAAATGACCGCTATTCAGTAGCATGCTTTCTGTTTATGTATTGACAAAATGTGCCTGCCCTCCACTTAGCCGTCGGGCTTGTCTTGTGACCAGACAGACTGTCCGCTGTGACGTGTCTTAAATGGATCAGCGGAGGTTTCAAATTCTCCGGCAGCTACAGGTCTCAAAAAAGTTGGGACACTTGTAAAAAGGGGCTTTAAAAGCATTGAATTTCTAAGAGAATCAGCTGAAAGAACATTTAGCTAGTAATTAAGTTAACTGTCATCTGCTGCGCAACATGATTACTTATAAAAGGGTTGTCATTGAGAGGCTGAGTTTCTCAGAAGTAAAGATGGCCAGAGGCTCTCCCACCTGTGAAGGCTTGCATAAAAAAAAATGTTGAATACTTTAAAAACACTGCTCCTCGACGTTAAATTGCAAAGGCATTGAAGGTCTCATCATCTTCAGTACATGACATCATCAAAAGATTCAGAGTAACTGGAAAAATCTCTGCGTGTAAGGGACTAGGCTGAGACCTTTACTGGATGCCCTTTATCTTCGGACCCTCAGATGCCACTGCATCACTCACTGGCATGATTCTTGGGATTCTGCAATAATAGAGAAAGAAAAAACATCACTGATTATACCTAGAACTGCCACAAGGTCATTTTGACCTCCATTAGTCCCAGTGCAAAAAAATGTAAATGGACTATATCGCGGCTGACTATGGAGCTAGTCAGATTGGCAGCTCAAAGCACTTGACAGTAGCCTAATACCTCACGTATGCCCATTTATGCAACACATTCATACACTGACGGCTACGCAAGGCAGTCAACTGCAACTGCATTTTGTTACTTTTTGAATGGTGTGCAGGCGCATATATAAGCCAGTTGCTGTCATGACGTCAGAATCAATTTGTTCTCCCATTTTGCAGGTAGAAATTGTGATTGTCACAGAGCTGTTCTTCTATTCATTTAGTTTATTTAGTAAGCTGGTTAGGATTCCAGAAAAAGAAATGGATCAGAGGAAACGGATGAATGTAAGTCAGGCTTTGGCAAAGCTTCAGGACATGAGTTCTTGTGAGTCAGATGGAGAAGAAAAATCAGGGCACAGTGATGCTTCTAAGTCTAGTGAATCCGACTCCGATTTTGAAACTGAATGCGATCGTGAGCCACACGGTAAAGGTATCACAGCTGCTGGGCAAACTAAGCCTTTGATGCCAGGAAGGTCACCAAAACTGGATATTTATTCACGTCATAATGCTTAGGTTTCACAGCATAATTTCAAGTCCAAATACTTTGAAACATTTAAAATTAGCCACAATAGCCAACAAATTGAAGCTTTAAAGCTCTGACCACTATACTATTTAATCAATGAAGAATCTTAGCAAAACACCATTTATTGTCCTCCGAATTCTGAAAGTACTTTGAAATGCTTTCACTGAGGCAACACGTCACAGCTTAGAAGTATTACAAAGAGCGGTGCATTTTTGTCAATAAAGAGGATGCAGTCATATTTCCACGTCATCCATGCCATGATGAAGGGAGACGCAGTAGCGCTGTGGAGAGCATGGGCTTGACTTGGGATGGAAAAATTCTGTGTTCAAGTCCTTGCCTTAGCCTGTGCAAAGTGTTCTCAGGAAAAACTCTACACTTCCACACTGCCTCACTCTACCCAGGTGTACAAATGGGTACCAGCAAAATTGTCAGCGAAACTTGACTGAGAGCAGTGGGAGAACCCGAGTTGGACTAGTGTCCCATCGAGGGGGTTTAGCAATACTCCTATTTGCTTCATGTCACAGAAACCAGGGTTAAACATAGGCCTGGTGGGCCTCCAGGCATGACCTCCACGCATGGTTAGAAATAGTCTTTATTCCGTCTGAGAAGCTGCTCATTTTGAAAACAAGAAGGGCACTTGGTAGAGCTCATACCTCCGCCATGCCCACATGTAAGTATTATTGGTTCTGGATCCAGGAGAGTATCATCCAGACCAACAACAGCTGTGATTAGTTTTGCTTTTAGGGCAGATTCTATTCAGTGCTGAAATTTTATGAAAATCTGTTCATTACATAAGGATGTACCGAATTGTTCCGAATATAAGACGATTCTGGATATGAGACTACTCCCCTTTCTCAAGTCATATTTTGGAAAAAATAGGGTTTTGATGACAAAATCTTGTTTTAGTCACTAAAGAATGATAATCATCGCAAAAATTTCTTTGAAAATACTGATAAAACAAACTGAAAGAAAAACCAATATAAAAGATTGCAGGCTGTTGTTTTGCGCCATCTATTGTTGTGAACATGTATTGAGTATAGACTATAAAACGCACACACAGGATGACTGTTATTGTTGGAAGCCTGGTCCACGGAAAATACGACGACCCCATTTCTCCGCTGTGACGTGTCTTTAATGGAACGGCGGAGGCGTCAAAGATAAAACAGGGTCACTTGAGCAAAAGGAGAGAAAATAGTAAACATGCCCGATGGACGAGAGATGTTAATTTACTGAGATTCCGCTGAGAAGTCACTGTTATGTCAAAGACGCAGAGTGCATCGTATGCCTGTTCCGTGGATATATAAAAAGCACCGTTGCCATAAACATATCTCCCCAGCGGGCCACGGTACGAAGCAGATTCCCCGTCCGTCATGGAGACATATACAGGCGTACGTGCGATTAGGTAGTGATTGTTTTTAAATTTCATTTGATTTCATTTGACACACTCTTTTTACTTGAACAAAAGATTGACTGCAATTCCGCACCATGCTTTCTGTTAACGTTCTGACAAAATGTGCCAGCCCTCCATGCTGAGGGTCGGGCGTGTAAAGTCACCGAACAGGCCTTGTGGTGACGTGTCTTAAATGGAACACCCGAGGCGTCATAAATCAGACCGGGTCACTTGAGCAGAAGAAAACAAAGGAGTAAACAAGCCCGATGGATGAGAGGTTCGAATTCTCTTGGATTCTGCTGAGAAGTCGCAGTGACGTCAAAGAGCCAGAGTGCATCGAATGTTCAATTTGTTGCTATAACAACAGCACCGTTGCTATAAACAACTCTGCCCAGGGGGCCGACGGAAGAATGCTGATTCTCAGTCCGTGTCCAATGCTCATGGAAATATGTCCAGGTGTACGTGCGATTTGGCAGTGATTTTATTTTTATGAAATTAGATTTTAATTGACTCACTCTTTGTTTAAACAAAAAAATGACCGCTATTCAGTAGCATGCTTTCTGTTTATGTATTGACAAAATGTGCCTGCCCTCCACTTAGCCGTCGGGCTTGTCTTGTGACCAGACAGACTGTCCGCTGTGACGTGTCTTAAATGGATCAGCGGAGGTTTCAAATTCTCCGGCAGCTACAGGTCTCAAAAAAGTTGGGACACTTGTAAAAAGGGGCTTTTAAAGCATTGAATTTCTAAGAGAATCAGCTGAAAGAACATTTAGCAAGTAATTAAGTTAACTGTCATCTGCTGCGCAACATGATTACTTATAAAAGGGTTGTCATTGAGAGGCTGAGTTTCTCAGAAGTAAAGATGGCCAGAGGCTCTCCCACCTGTGAAGGCTTGCATAAAAAAAATGTTGAATACTTTAAAAACACTGCTCCTCGACGTTAAATTGCAAAGGCATTGAAGGTCTCATCATCTTCAGTACATGACATCATCAAAAGATTCAGAGTAACTGGAAAAATCTCTGCGTGTAAGGGACTAGGCTGAGACCTTTACTGGATGCCCTTTATCTTCGGACCCTCAGATGCCACTGCATCACTCACTGGCATGATTCTTGGGATTCTGCAATAATAGAGAAAGAAAAAACATCACTGATTATACCTAGAACTGCCACAAGGTCATTTTGACCTCCATTAGTCCCAGTGCAAAAAAATGTAAATGGACTATATAGCGGCTGACTATGGAGCTAGTCAGATTGGCAGCTCAAAGCACTTGACAGTAGCCTAATACCTCACGTATGCCCATTTATGCAACACATTCATACACTGACGGCTACGCAAGGCAGTCAACTGCAACTGCATTTTGTTACTTTTTGAATGGTGTGCAGGCGCATATATAAGCCAGTTGCTGTCATGACGTCAGAATCAATTTGTTCTCCCATTTTGCAGGTAGAAATTGTGATTGTCACAGAGCTGTTCTTCTATTCATTTAGTTTATTTAGTAAGCTGGTTAGGATTCCAGAAAAAGAAATGGATCAGAGGAAACGGATGAATGTAAGTCAGGCTTTGGCAAAGCTTCAGGACATGAGTTCTTGTGAGTCAGATGGAGAAGAAATATCAGGGCACAGTGATGCTTCTAAGTCTAGTGAATCAGACTCCGATTTTGAAACTGAATGCGATAGTGAGCAACACGGTAAAGGTATCACAGCTGCTGGGCAAACTAAGCCTTTGATGCCAGGAAGGTCACCAAAACTGGATATTTATTCACGTCATAATGCTTAGGTTTCACAGCATAATTTCAAGTCCAAATACTTTGAAACATTTAAAATTAGCCACAATAGCCAACAAATTGAAGCTTTAAAGCTCTGACCACTATACTATTTAATCAATGAAGAATCTTAGCAAAACACCATTTCTTGTCCTCCGAATTCTGAAAGTACTTTGAAATGCTTTCACTGAGGCAACACGTCACAGCTTAGAAGTATTACAAAGAGTGGTGCATTTTTGTCAATAAAGAGGATGCAGTCATATTTCCACGTCATCCATGCCATGATGAAGGGAGACGCAGTAGCGCTGTGGAGAGCATGGGCTTGACTTGGGATGGAAAAATTCTGTGTTCAAGTCCTTGCCTTAGCCTGTGCAAAGTGTTCTCAGGCAAAACTCTTCACTTCCACACTGCCTCACTCTACCCAGGTGTACAAATGGGTACCAGCAAAATTGTCAGCGAAACTTGACTGAGAGCAGTGGGAGAACCCGAGTTGGACTAGTGTCCCATCGAGGGGGTTTAGCAATACTCCTATTTGCTTCATGTCACAGAAACCAGGGTTAAACACAGGCCTGGTGGGCCTCCAGGCATGACCTCCACGCATGGTTAGAAATAGTCTTTATTCCGTCTGAGAAGCTGCTCATTTTGAAAACAAGAAGGGCACTTGGTAGAGCTCATACCTCCGCCATGCCCACATGTAAGTATTATTGGTTCTGGATCCAGGAGAGTATCATCCAGACCAACAACAGCTGTGATTAGTTTTGCTTTTAGGGCAGATTCTATTCAGTGCTGAAATTTTATGAAAATCTGTTCATTACATAAGGATGTACCGAATTGTTCCGAATATAAGACGATTCTGGATATGAGACTACTCCCCTTTCTCAAGTCATATTTTGGAAAAAATAGGGTTTTGATGACAAAATCTTGTTTTAGTCACTAAAGAATGATAATCATCGCAAAAATTTCTTTGAAAATACTGATAAAACAAACTGAAAGAAAAACCAATATAAAAGATTGCAGGCTGTTGTTTTGCGCCATCTATTGTTGTGAACATGTATTGAGTATAGACTATAAAACGCACACACAGGATGACTGTTATTGTTGGAAGCCTGGTCCACGGAAAATACGACGACCCCATTTCTCCGCTGTGACGTGTCTTTAATGGAACGGCGGAGGCGTCAAAGATAAAACAGGGTCACTTGAGCAAAAGGAGAGAAAATAGTAAACATGCCCGATGGACGAGAGATGTTAATTTACTGAGATTCCGCTGAGAAGTCACTGTTATGTCAAAGACGCAGAGTGCATCGTATGCCTGTTCCGTGGATATATAAAAAGCACCGTTGCCATAAACATATCTCCCCAGCGGGCCACGGTACGAAGCAGATTCCCCGTCCGTCATGGAGACATATACAGGCGTACGTGCGATTAGGTAGTGATTGTTTTTAAATTTCATTTGATTTCATTTGACACACTCTTTTTACTTGAACAAAAGATTGACTGCAATTCCGCACCATGCTTTCTGTTAACGTTCTGACAAAATGTGCCAGCCCTCCATGCTGAGGGTCGGGCGTGTAAAGTCACCGAACAGGCCTTGTGGTGACGTGTCTTAAATGGAACACCCGAGGCGTCATAAATCAGACCGGGTCACTTGAGCAGAAGAAAACAAAGGAGTAAACAAGCCCGATGGATGAGAGGTTCGAATTCTCTTGGATTCTGCTGAGAAGTCGCAGTGACGTCAAAGAGCCAGAGTGCATCGAATGTTCAATTTGTTGCTATAACAACAGCACCGTTGCTATAAACAACTCTGCCCAGGGGGCCGACGGAAGAATGCTGATTCTCAGTCCGTGTCCAATGCTCATGGAAACATGTCCAGGTGTACGTGCGATTTGGCAGTGATTTTATTTTTATGAAATTAGATTTTAATTGACTCACTCTTTGTTTAAACAAAAAAATGACCGCTATTCAGTAGCATGCTTTCTGTTTATGTATTGACAAAATGTGCCTGCCCTCCACTTAGCCGTCGGGCTTGTCTTGTGACCAGACAGACTGTCCGCTGTGACGTGAAAGTACTTTGAAATGCTTTCACTGAGGCAACACGTCACAGCTTAGAAGTATTTCAAAGAGTGGTGCATTTTTGTCAATAAAGAGGATGCAGTCATATTTCCACGTCATCCATGCCATGATGAAGGGAGACGCAGTAGCGCAGTGGAGAGCATGGGCTTGACTCGGTGTTATGACCTTTGCCCTAATATTGGTTCTGCTTGGGCCTGAATGGAAAGTTCCACTTCCGGGGGCGGGGCGATACGTTTATAAGGGCGCCACGTGCACTCCTGTGGAAGACTAGCTCTTCTTCCATTTGTAATTAGCGTTTCTAAACTGTGAGTATTTCGATTGCCTTCTGTGTTGGACCGGTTTGTTTTGACCTACGATTCTTGCCTTGCCCTGCTTATGGTTTGTTTGGATTCCTGTGATTGACCCTTGGCCTGTCTTTGACTTTTGACTTTGACTTTGACTTTTGCTTTTGCCCTTCCATCTGGTTGCTCGGTAATAGATGCCCGGTTTTTGACGTTGATTCGCGTGTCCGACTACCTCGCTCGTCTCGCCCTTTCTGTGTGCTGTTCGGTTACTCTGGTTAGCTAGGGTAGTCCCAGCTGGATCTTACTATCCTTCCATCGGGATACCTCTTTATTGTTTTGCTTTGTTATTTTCCCGTTGTTATTTTTGGAGGTGACTCTGGGTGGAAACTTGTTTCCGAAGGGGGTACGCGATTCGCTCGCTCAGTCCACGCTTCTGGATGGAGCGTTCTGGAGTTGCGTGTTTAAAAGCCGCCCCGTGCCTGGAAAACCTTCGAAGACTAGCGGTAGGTTTTAGTTAGCTCTGGTTAGGCAGTATAGGGACCGGAGTGCTGGGCAGCGTTCGGGTTCTTTTGTATTTGCCACAGTTTTCTCTCCCCGTGCTTCCTTCATTTATCTACCTGTGGTCGCACTACCTAGTTCGGGCCGAAACAAGTGGGGGCTCGTCCGGGAGAGAAAACTGTGGCAAATACAAAAGAACCCGAATGGGGTTTGATGGGCTTTGATTAGTCCCCAACCACTGTTCCTGCAGGACCTTTAGCGGCCCCCGTACCGTGTGCCCAAAAACTAACTCAGAGGGGCTAAAATCAAGGGATTCCTGCACTGTGTTACGGACGGCAAATAATAAAAACGGAACTGCTTCATCCCAGTCTTTCCCTTGGTCAAGGCAGTATGTCCGGAGTATCGTTTTCAGAGTTTGGTGGAACCTTTCCACAACTCCTTGAGACTCTGGATGATACGCACTAGATGTTTGATGGCAAATATTAAACTGTTTCATCACCTTTGCAAATAATCTAGACGTGAAGTTTGACCCTTGATCTGTCTGTACATACTTTGGGAGACCAAATGTAGTGCAGAACTTAATAAGAGCTTTTACGATAGCCTGAGCTTTCAGGGTGCGGAGGGGAATGGCTTCGGGAAATCTAGTTGCAGTGCACATGAGCGTAACTAAATAACTATTTCCAGATCTGGTTCTCGGGAGCGGTCCAACACAATCAATCAAGATCCTTTTCGAATGGTTCCTTCATAATTGGAATTAGCTTAAGCGGTGCAGGCGGAATTACCTGATTAGGCTTTCCCACACATTGACAAATATGACAGGATCGACAGTACTGAGATACGTCAGACTTCATGGCAGGCCAAAAGAAATGTTTCAAAAGGCGGTCATAGGTTTTCCTGACCCCAAGATGACCAGAAAGATCATGGTCATGAGCAACCTTCAGCACTTGCTGTCTATAGGGAGTAGGAACCACTACTTGAACAACTGAGTTCCACTCTTCAGAGTCTGAAGGGGTCCATTTGCGCATGAGTACATCATTCTCAATGAAATCAGAAACTGAATTGGATGGCAACACAGAATCATCCTCAGCTGCAGCAAAATATTTATTCAACGAACCATCTGCTCGCTGAGCATCAGCCAATTGCACACTACCGAATGTCTGCGACAATTCAGAGTTATTCTGAGTGGGCGTCGTCTCTGAGCAGACCTCAGCCAAACCAGTCAAGTCAGGATCCCCTTTTGCACCCGCATACTGGGACAAGTCCGCCTCTAGCAACGTTTCAGTCAAATCAATTGCATTCCCATACTTTCGAGCCTGTGCTCGGGTGACCACACATGCAGGGAAAACAGAGGGGAACTCTAAAGCCGCATAATCCTCGCTGCAATACATGTTGGGTTCGTGAGAAACCTCCGGGAGGGAGAACACATTTCTCCCCGCTAAATCATTGCCCAGAATAAACGAAATGCCTTTAACCAGTAATTGGGAGCAGGTCGCAACTTTCACCACGCCAGAAACAATATCAGATTCCAATACAATATTGTGCAAAGGCGGTCTCATTACACCCAGCTCAATGCCCTGAATTAATACGTCAGCACCACAACTGGAACGTTCAGAAAATGGTAACACATCCTCCAATATAAAAGACTGAGCAGCCCCAGTATCGCGCAGTATCCTTACCAGCACGTCTTCGGACTCACAATCTGACAAAGATACCTTGCCATCGATAATAAATAGTTGGAAAGAACAGTCAACAGACGTCTCGGAGTGTTTCTCGTCATCTGAGCAAAACGATGAATTAATAAGCCCAACACTTTTAAGCCCCGATTGCGATGAATTCTGATTTTTACGTTTCAGCGCTGGACAGAGGGCAATAAAGTGTCCGGTTTCATGACAATAAAAACACTTCGGTTGTTCACTGGAGTTGCTTGCGGGTTTAGACGCTTTCACTGAACTTTCATTCTGTGAACTGCGATTCCCGTCAACACTTTTTGAAAACAAAAATACAGCTTTATGTGTGAGAACGAACTCGTCGGCACAAACGGCCGCTTGCTCAATGGTAGATACTTTCCGCTCATTTAAATAAACAGCGATTTTATCGGGAATACAATTTTTAAATTCCTCGAGCAAAATTAAGTCTTTCAGTTGCTCCCAGTGTTGTCTGCTCCTGATTACACCCGGCCATTTATGTTGGAGGTAGACGCCAGTGGCACGGGAGCTGGAGCAGTACTATTTCAGGAGGACATGCTTGGAATGCTCACCCAATCTGTTTCTTTTCAAAGAAATTTAACCGATATCAGTTGAACTACAGCACCATTGAGAAGGAAGCTCTGGCACTCTTACTAGCTTTACAGCATTTTGAAGTGTATCTAGGGTCTAGTCCAGAACCCATCCTAGTCTATACTGACCATAACCCAATTGTTTTCCTCCAACGCATGTGCAATGCTAATTAGCGCCTCATGCGTTGGTCCTTAATCATTCAAGGCTTTAACCTGAGAGTTGTCCACAAAAGAGGGTCTGAAAACATTGTTGCCGATGCACTATCACGCTGCTACTCTTAGTTGCAAACCTGAAAGCACAGGTTTTCTCTTAAGGATGGGGGTGTTATGACCTTTGCCCTAATATTGGTTCTGCTTGGGCCTGAATGGAACGTTCCACTTCCGGGGGCGGGGAAATACGTTTATAAGGGCGCCACGTGCACTCCTGTGGAAGACTAGCTCTTCTTCCATTTGTAATTAGCGTTTCTAAACTGTGAGTATTTCGATTGCCTTCTGTGTTGGACCGGTTTGTTTTGACCTACGATTCTTGCCTTGCCCTGCTTATGGTTTGTTTGGATTCCTGTGATTGACCCTTGGCCTGTTGCTCTGTGAGTTTGACTTTTGCCTTTGCCCTTCCATCTGGTTGCTCGGTAATAGATGCCCGGTTTTTGACGTTGATTCGCGTGTCCGACTACCTCGCTCGTCTCGCCCTTTCTGTGTGCTGTTCGGTTACTCTGGTTAGCTAGGGTAGTCTCAGCTGGATCTTACTATCCTTCCATCGGGATACCTCTTTATTGTTTTGCTTTGTTATTTTCCCTTTGTTATTTTTGGAGGTGACTCTGGGTGGAAACTTGTTTCCGAAGGGGGTACACGATTCGCTCGCTCAGTCCACGCTTCTGGACGGAGCGTTCTGGAGTTGCGTGTTTAAAAGCCGCCCCGTGCCTGTTAAACCTTCGAAGACTAGCGGTAGGTTTTAGTTAGCTCTGGTTAGGCAGTATAGGGACCGGAGTGCTGGGCAGCGTTCGGGTTCTTTTGTATTTGCCACAGTTTTCTCTCCCCGTGCTTCCTTCATTTATCAATCTGTGGTCGCACTACCTAGATCGGGCCGTAACACTTGGGATGGAAAGATTCTGTGTTCAAGTCCTTGCCTTAGCCTGTGCAAAGTGTTCTCAGGCAAAACTCTTCACTTCCACACTGCCCCACTCTACCCAGGTGTACAAATGGGTCCCAGCAAAATTGTCAGGGAAACTTGACTGAGAGCAGTGGGAGAACCCGAGTTGGACTAGTGTCCCATCGAGGGGGTTTAGCAATACTCCTATTTGCTTCATGTCACAGAAACCAGGGTGAAACACAGGCCTGATGGGCCTCCAGGCATGACCTCCACGCCTGGTTAGAAATAGTCTTTATTCCGTCTGAGCAGCTGCTCATTTTGAAAACAAGAAGGGCACTTGGTAGAGCTCATACCTCCGCCAAGCCCACATGTAAGTATTATTGGTTCTGGATCCAGGAGAGTATCATCCAGACCAACAGCTGTGATTAGTTCCTCTTTTAGGGCAGATTCTATTCAGTGCTGAAATTTTCTGAAAATCTGTTCATTACATAAGGACATACCGAATTGTTCCGAATATAAGACGATTCTGGATATGAGACTACTCCCCTTTCTCAAGTCATATTTTGGAAAAAATAGGGTTTTGATGACAAAATCTTGTTTTAGTCACTAAAGAATAATAATCATCGCAAAAATTTCTTTGAAAATACTGATAAAACAAACTGAAAGAAAAACCAATATAAAAGATTGCAGGCTGTTGTTTTGCGCCATCTATTGTTGTGAACTTGTATTGAGTATAGACTATAAAACGCACACACAGGATGACTGTTATTTACTATGCTCACACTGAGTAAAGTTGCTTTCCTGATCTGCGCCCTCTGCGGAGGGCAAGGGTCAGAAAAGGTTGGACCAAACGTGAATGAAAAGAGCGAGTCGACCGTATGCTTGAAACCTTTCTTCAAGAGAGAGGACTCTTCCGAATCCAGTTTTCCTTTTTTGTTGTAAGCAAGAGGCTGTCAAAATTATGACGACTCCAAATAAGATACTCGTGAAAGGAGGTAAAGTTGTCAACGAAAACTGTTCAGTGATTGCTGATGTCTACATTGAAGATGGATTAATTCACGAGGTTGGATTGAACCTAAAAGTACCAAATGATGTTACGGTCATTGATGCCACTGGTAAAATGGTTATTCCTGGGGGAATCGATACTCATACCCATATGCAGATGGCTTTCATGGGAGCCCGAGCAGTGGATGACCAACAATGGGACCAAGGTAAAACGTGCCCTCATTTTTGAGAGGCAATTTTACGCAGTTAGTGCTCACGAGAAAAGGCTGCAAAAGCATACAAACTTTTTTCAACAAAGAAAGTAGGTCGTGCGTCGTCTGTTTTGTTTTTTTTTTCCCGTAGACCGAAATGAAACTCATGAAAACAGTTATTGCTCATCGTGCAAAATGAATTTCTGACCAAAATGTTTTATGTTGCGATAAGTTCGATAGGATTTCTTTGGAATTTTATAGAACATCAATGAAACTTTATAGAACATTTTAATAGAACAGCATGTTCTATAGGATTTTCCGTGTGTTCCGTAGGTATTTGCTATAGAAACCGATAGAACACCTCTACGGAAAGGAAAGTCCTATAATATTATTGCTGTTCTAGAAGACCTCACACCAGGTCCAACAGATCGCACCAGGATGTAATGATGTTACACAATAAAGGTGCACAAAATTTGGTATCAACCACCTCAAGTGCCCAGTTACTTGAAAGATGTTGCATGTTGAAGCCGAGAGTGTTTGCCTGGTTTGTTTCTGAAAAGAAAATTTCAAGATCACCGAAGATTTGCTTGATAAAATTCATGAACACATTTTGACTGATTACAATATCGATGACATTTGTTCGCCATGTGGATTATGTTCAAAATGCAAAAGGACTCTGAATGCCTTGTCTGAGCTCCGATGCTTGAACACTGAGCTCAGACACGTTGGTTGACACCAAATTTTGTTCACCTTTATTATGTGACATCATTGCATCCTGGTGCAATCGATTGATTCCATGTCCTTACCATTACCTGATGTTAATTACGCAATTGAAAATAGGCCTTTTCAGTTGAAATAAGTGTGGGGGGAATTTGTGGAATGCAGTTAGAACTTTCCTTGAAACCATTTATCCCAAACAGGTCACTGTCCTGCAATGAACTGTTAAAGGTGTCAACTATTGGGTTCTGACATAATTATTTATTTGATCATACAAACACAATGGCGGGGGGGGGGGGGGGGGGGGTTTGAATTGATAAATAGGCAATGCTTAGGGAAAATTGCGAGTTACATTCCAAAAATAAAATGTCCAAAAATCTTAGAATTCATGATTTTCTAAAAACGCAGATTTCTCAAAAATTTGCTTTGGAAATTTAATACGGTTTTCATGGTTGATACTAGTGGGCCATATAGAACAACTTCCAAGCATTAGTTTCTCTGGGCAGTTTTTCTCAACTTTTTTCAAGTTAAAACCTGGTAAGACTTTTCCATATAACACCCTACTTTAAAAATCTATTCTATAAGACTTTAATGGTCTTTAGGACCTTCTAATAGAACAAAAGCTTAATGGAAAAGACATCTTATGACTCCTTGCAATGCTCTGTCGAATGGTACCTTATATGTATCTGGGTTCTAGAAGTGAGAGACCGGACTAATGGTATGAAAATGTGCAATATGCAGTGATATCCACTATACTGAAGTAGCAAGGAAATCTTGTCCCTTTTAACTTTAAGGTGAGCTTAAGCACATGGGGAACCAGACACATACCAACTTATTGATTCTCTGATCTACCATTAATTGACTGACTGACCACACAACATAGCAGCATTTCAGTTACGGTATATGAAGACCTCTTTCCATTTGCTCGGCTGCAATTCAAAAATATAAATGTTTTATGCCGAATGGAAAACTCTTCTTCCTCTTTTGCTTACGAAGACATACAACGTGCCATCTGTTGGGTTCAGCAAAGCAATTCAAAGTGATCAGGATCAAGAACAATCTGCATTTTTCCAGGTTAAAAGCACTGCATTGTGGAACAAGAGTGTCTATTACCGCACGAGTTTGAGCCCTGGTCGTACCAGCCGGCAGTGGATGGCAGCTTTTTCTGAGTAGCACACAGTTGGCCATTGCGCTACAGGGTCTGCCGGGGGGGAAGATTTCTGTCGAGATTTTCAATGGAACTGTTTCCTACAGGAATTTTCTATCAAACCTTTTTCTATCGGACTTGATGTACTAAAGTTCTATAGAAATTCTATTGAACAATCTTAGAGGATTCTTATAGAGCATTTTTTGCAGGGTTGGTTCTACAGATTGTTTTTTCCCGTGGAGTTGGTGCTCAGTGAATGATAAGTATTCATCGCCACAAAGGGCAGCGAAGCAAGCTTTATCTGAGAAGAAAATTGTTCCCTGTGAGAGCAAGGACTTGTTTCAGGGCAGCATTACTTTGTACTAAACCGCAGCACAGCTGTCATCAGCGGTTCAGTAGTCAACATTCATAGACACTTTATTTGTAAAAAATAAACCATCTTATGAGAACAATGAGCTCCAAAATTACTGGCACCCCTGACCGCCAATGCACAAATAATACTTTAATAAGAGTTGTCAGAAAGACAACAAAGCTCGCCGGGGCAAGGTTAAAGTTTTTCTGCACGCGGACGGACGTGGACGCGGACGCGGACGCCTGGGGTACGACAATAGCTCACCGGACGTTACTCGTCCCGGCGAGCTAAATACATTCTAAAAATATGTATTTGTAAACTCTGTAAACAGCATATGAGTAATACTATGCAATATTAATGATCCAAGGGAACCAATCAAAGTCATTTTCTGATTAAATTAAAAATCAATATCCTCCAAATCAAGGTTTCATAATTAATGGTACCCTTAAAGATCATTGTAAATAACATCTATGAAATTTAAACCAGGTATTAATTTCCACTTATTTAAGTTTTATCTTCTTGTTAACAAACTATGGTGAGCCATTAGCTTTGGCACTCTGTAGTAATTTTATTATAGCCATGATTTCTATTGCTTTGTCCCCTCATGACTTGTTATCCCAGATAGCAAGCTCCTCCGCTCCGGATCTGCCGCGGATCTGCCCCGGCTCCAGCTGATCCGGGGCAGATCCGCGGCAGATCGGGAGCAGAGGAGCTTGCTTTCTCGGATGTCATGTTGTTTTTCAATTTTATTAGTATTTTCTTACTTTTTGTTGATTGATTTTTATTCAAGATTTTTTCCATTTTGCCTTGAAGCACTGTGTGGTTTTTTTTTATATCTGTGATAGGTGTCATGCAACTAAATTTTGCTTGTTTGCATGAAACCACTGCTTCACTGGGGTGTGAAAATGAAGTAACACACATGCAATATCCCTTTGTCATCCAACACCATGAAGAAAACAAAACTTCTGTCAGTTCAAAAGTGGCAGATGGTCATAAACCTTCATTAATCTGGTAATGGCCACAACAGAAGATTCACAAACAATTGAATAAGCCTCTGGGCTCCATTGGGGCAATTATTAAAAAAAAAATTCCAAACAAATAGAACTGTTGAAAACCTCAAGTGTTGGGGATCCAACTGCATTTCCCCCCCCAGGATACTGAGGAATCTCTGAAGGAATTGCAGGCCTTGGTGGCAGCTTGAGGTCCCCAGGTTTCCAGAAGCACCATCAGGCACCATCTCCACAACCACTGGCTCTTCGGAGGGGTTGCCAGAAGAAAGCCTTTTTTAACCAAAAGACACAGAAATAAGGGCTTAGAGTTTGCCAAACATCATTTAAACAGTGACTGGAACAGGGTGCTTTGAGCAGATGAGACCAAAATATCATGTTTTGGGTTAGATACAGCATTGGCATTTTTGGCGTAGAAACCGAGATGCATACAAGAAGAGGCAGCTCATACCCACGGTGAAATATGATGGTGGGTCAGTCATGTTTTGGGGCCATTTTAATTCAAGAGGTCCTGTGGCACTGGTTAAGATTAATGGCATGAAGAATTCCACCAAGGATATTTTGGCTGATGATCTGGTTGCCTTCGTCAGAACACTGAGACTTGTCCGTAGGTGGACTCTCCGACAAGACAATAACCCGAAGCATACCACAAGATTAACACAGAAATGGTTTCAGGACAACAAAGCCAAAGTTCTGCAATGACCTTCTGAGTCCCCAGACTTTAATCCAATTGAAAACCTGTGGGCTTAGTTGAAAATGTATGGCCGTCTTCAGTTCGCATAGAACTATAACGATCAATTCAATTTCGGCTTTCTCCTCTTCTCTGGTGAAGTTTTAGAGCTTTCTGCTCAAGATGAGCAAGATACGATGTGTGATGGTGTTCAAGTCCGCTGTGGATCATTTTCCGCCAAAGTGGTCTATCTTCGCAGTTGGTCTCAAAAGTCTTGTGATCAATGCCAAAACTGATTAAGTCCCTTTTCGCGACATCTTTCCATCGAAGGAGAGGACGTCCACGTTTCCGCGATCCTTCACTCAACTCTCCATACAGGGTTACTTTTGGCAGACGCTCGTCAGTCATCCTGTAAACATGGCCTAGCCAGCAGAGGCCTCTGTGCTTCAATATGCTTGTCAGAGGTTTGGCGTGACAACGATCCAGAATCACAGCATTTCTGACTTTATCTTGCCACCGTAAACCAAGTATGTTGCGAAGGGACCGCATGTGGAAGCTGTTTAGTTTTGCCTCTTGACGACGATAAGTTGTCCATGACTCTGAGCCATAAAGAAGGATGCTCAAAACACAGGCTCCATATACTCTCACTTTAGTTTTGATTGCAAGGTTCTTGTTGTCAAACACACGTTTGGAGAGTCTACCAAAGGTTGTACTCGCTTTCCCCAGGCGGCGATTGATCTCATGATCCAGGGAGCAGTTCGCTGAGATGTTTGATTCCAAATAGACGAAGTCAGATTTATTTTTCAAATCCTGATCGTGTACAGTGATGTTACTCGGAATGTCTGTGGTGCTCACTATTTCTGTCTTCTTGATGCTGATTTTGAAGCCAAAATCAGAACAAGCCTGAGCGAAATTGTCCATAATAGCTTGCAGGTCAGCGGCTGACTGAGCACAGAAGGCTGCGTCATCGGCATAAAGCATTTCACACAGCTCGACACGGGAGATCTTGGTCTTCGCTTTCAGCCGGCCTGCAGCGTGAAGGTTGTTGTCAAAACGGGTGTTAATCGTCAGACAAGGGATGTCTGTCAGGGCCTGCCTCAATAACACTGAGAAGTAGATTCCAAAAAGTGTGGGCGCTAGAACGCAGCCCTGCTTAACACCACTGATAACGTTGAATGGTTCTGATGTCATGCCATCGGCCTGTATGGTGCTCGTCATGTCTGAGTGGAGTGATGTTATGAGTTTTAGTAGGCGTGGTGGACATCCAACTTTCTCCAAGACCTGGAACAAAGCATTTCTGTTCACCAGGTCAAACGCTTTTGTGAGATCTACAAACGCAATGTGAAGTGGTTTCTGTTGTTCTCTGCTTTTCTCCTGAATCTGACGACGATTAAAGACCATGTCGACTGTGCCACGTCCAGAACGAAAGCCACATTGAGACTCAGGGTAGACTGTTTCAGCGATGACCTGTAGGCGGGAGAGCAGCACTCTTGCGAACACCTTGCCAACCACACTTAAGAGTGAAATGCCAAGATAATTGTTGCAGTTTCCACGGTCCCCTTTGTTCTTATACAGGGTGACGATGTTGGAGTCGCGCATATCTTGTGGAATAGTTCCTTCTCTCCAGCATTTGATCAACAAGCTGTGGAGGTGTGGAATAAGTGCATCATGCCCAGCCCTCAGTAATTCGGCAGGTATTGCATCTGAGCCAGAGGCCTTGCCCTTAGGGAGTGACTTGATGATACGACTGACCTCTTCAACGTCTGGTTCTGTATCTAGGTTGTATAGTATGTCAGCATTTGGAATGTTGTCGATGGCCTCTTGACTAAATGGACTTTCCTGTCCGTATAGCTCTGAGTAGTGTTCAATCCATCTTTCTAGCTGTTTTGATTTCTCAGTGATAGTTGAGCCATCCTTTGATTTCAGCGGAGCAGTTTTCCTTCCAGTTGGGCCGATGATGGATTTGATACCAGCATACATGGCCCTTAGATTGCCACTTGCAGAGGCTCCATCTATGGTGTCACAGAGGTCCTGCAGATAGCGGTTGATACAGCTACGGGATAGTTGGCGAACCATGTTACACGATGACCGGTATTGTGCCTTGTTACGCATACATGGGTTCTCTTTCAAAGCTAGGAGAGCCTTGCGTTTCTTCTCAATGGCTGGTGTTTAGATGTCCAAGTTGGCAGCAAACCAATCAGAGCAGTTAAAGGAGCGATGCCCGAAAGTTTCGATCGCAGCAGAGTGTATGGTGTCTCTCAGCATATGCCAGGTGGAGTCGGGATCTTCAGCATCATCTACATGTTTCTCTGCAAGCTTGTTACTCAGTGTTTCCATAAACAAGGTAGCTAGGTTGGTAGAATTTGTTTTAGCAACATCAACCCTTTTTTGTCCAGGTTTTTTGGCAGAGTGGAATTTCTTGATCTTAAGGTGAAGTTTAAACAGGACAAGAGCATGGTCTGTATCACAGTCTGCACTGTGATTTGCTCTAGTTATCCTGACGTCGTTGATGTCCCACCGTCTAGTCAACACCAGGTCGAGTTGGTGCCAGGAGTTAGAGCGAGGATGTTTCCAACTGACCTTATGGCGGTCTTTCAGCTTGAAGAAGGTGTTTGTGACACAAAGCTGAAATCTTGCACACAGCTCCAGAGCACGCTGTCCATTGTCGTTAATTCGACCAATACCAAATTTGCCCCGACAGTCTGGCCACAGGGCATCGTCGTGACCAACACGTGCGTTAAAATCGCCAAGTAGCAGGATCTTGTTTGAGCTGGGGATAGTAGACAAAAGGTCACTGAGCTGATTGTAGAACAAGTCTTTATCCTCCGGTGAAGCATAGAGGGTAGGTGCATATGCACACAAGACTGACAGGTTACACTTCTTCAGTGCCAGACTGAGCCAGCAAAGCCTCTCAGAGATAGCAAAGGGGCCTTCGATGTTGCTGATTAAGGTGTTCTTCGCAGCAAAGCCTACACCATGTTGATGAGGGCTACCTGATGGTTTTCCTGACCAATATATGGTGTAAGACTGTTCGCGAATTGAATCAGTTTCAAGTAGCCTTGTCTCTTGGAGGGCAGCAATGTCGACACATCTTGTTGACAGCTCTCTGTCAATAACAGCAGATTTGCGTGGTCTGTAATCAGTTTCATCAGGTTCATAGTCCATAGTCAGTCCAGTCGTCATCGTACGCACATTCCATGTGCCAATCAGTAGATTTAAAGACTTTCGATTTGCAGGTGTGAGTTAATGTCAATCCTGAACACCTAATCAGAATCACATATCAGGTCGGCAGGTCGATTTCCTATTGACTGGGGGCTGCCCAGCTTATAGCGGGCGAATATTGACCAAAGAAGCTAAATAGCCTCTCCCACTGTCGAGGATGATCCCTGGCGTCCTGTCCTAATGCCTTCAGACTTGGACTTATAACCGGTAAATACCATCCCCCGTGTTGGATTTATGCCGTCGAAGGCATCCGAGGTGTCCTCTCCGGCAAAAGCAAAGATGTTGATGAATTGAAGCCAGGGCTAGGATTAAAGATGACACTGGGGTGCCCTACGTCATCCAGCACACCTCTCTCGACCTTCCCCATTAAAGTCCGAAGGACAGGCAGAGCCAATACGTCCGGTGACAAGGAGGTTGCATCCGGAACATCCGGAAGTGGATTTGGTACGGGGTTTACTTCCCGGCGAGTGATTGTGCCAGAACTGGTGCCGAATTGACTACCAGTGCTGCCAGCATATCAGGCGACCAGAAACTGATGGATACCATGCAGACAATTCGGGGTTTGAAAGATTTGTTGTTACCCTGATTAGGGAGGCTCAGGGCTTAGTTGAAAAGGGCAGTTGATAATTGCAAACCCAAGAATGAGAAGGATCTCAGCGGATGGTTCAAAATCCCCCCATATATGTCCCTTAACCTTGTCAAACATTACAGGAAAGGACTCCATGCTGTTATCGTAGCCAGAGATGTTTGCACTATGTACTAAATGAAGGGCGCCAATGATGATTAAACCTTGAATTTGTTGAAATTTATTTTGTATTAAATGATTGTTCTGATTTCGGTTGCTTCCATCAAAACATTAATTAACTATTTCACAAATGTTGGTATGTTCTGTTCATATATTTTTTCGTATTGTTTGTGTATTGCCAGTCAGGGGTGCCAGTAATTTTGGAGCCCACTGTTGGTCTGTTGACATGAAAATTGAGCATTGCATATCTGCAGTGGTCCGTAATGAGTTTGAATAGGCAACGAAGGCAGATGTGCTTCATACAAGTTCATTTGCCCATCCATCCATCCATCCGTTGCCAATCCGTTAATTTGCCCATCCGGAATATTGCCTGCTTATTTGAGCCTACATGTCACATGAGCTAAAGGCATTGTAACATCCGCAGATGTTATCATACTCCACGTACATAATAAAACACAAACCTAATAGAAATCTGCAGCTTTTTAAAAATTTGTTTAAATTTTAACTTCCCACTAATGTAACAAATCCTTGCAAATGTAAGAGTTATTATATTTATGGTAAATTTCATATTACGTTTGCAGTAGGCAACTGCTATTACGGTTGTGGGATTATTACATCAAAAGCTGCAGATGTGTGTTATCTCTCTGGTTTATCACTTTTGGGAGCTTTTATGTTTGTGGGTTTTGCAGACATTAATATGTCGAAGTCAGTTTGCCAATCCATTCGGGATCATGAACATTATTATGAGTCTCTCAATGCCTATGATGTCTTTGGACTTTGTAATGATAAAAAAAATTACTTGCGTGGGGAAAAAAAAACTTGCTGCGAGTTAACAATTAAACCTATCAAGTTAACCGGTACCATAAACACATGTAAATGAGGCAATGGGCGTAGTTTAAAATGCTAATCATTCTCCAGTGTGATGAGCCTGTGTTGACTGACTCACTGTTGTGCTATGTTATCCTCAATTGTGGTTTTTTTGGGAAAATTCAGTCTTGGTCTGTTGCTGGTCTGAGTGATGGAGATGAATCAGACTTTATTCCAGATACAAATGCATTCCCTGGAATGTGTCTGTTTTGAAGAAATATTCAGTCTCCATGCTTGGGATCTGCCAGAGCCGGTGTTGGGCCCTGATCAGAATTTGCTTCGGGGACCCCACATTAATACAGGCTATCGTCTAAGCTTGTGCATTTGCACAACCATAACTAATTTTTCTCAGCTGCAGCAGTGTTGCTTAAGTTACTCTAATACCATTTGGAATATTTTACCCAATCATTATTTTTTATCTACAAAACCATAGAACACGATGTATCACTGCAGGCAAGGTTGGGTACTCTGGACAAAATTGGTACATATGCTTTTTTTTAATTTGCACTGAGATGAGGTTGCTCATCATCATCCAAATTGCGGAGCAAATGCCAAATCAGAAGTTCATTTATGATCATAATGAATTGAATCTGCTTAAATCCATCAGTGGCAGTGATTGTAAGCTGAACGGATCATCTGCTACCTGGTGTGGGATTCAGAGCATTTTTCTTGCTTTCTTTTTGGGGCAAATTTTTTCCAAATAAAAAAAAAAATGCATTTTTAGATCAGAGGTGGAAGGGATTTTCTGGGGAGGGGTGTAGGGATGCAGACTAACTTTATGCACAGACATATATACACAGTGCGTTTCATTTTCATTCAGTTTGCTTTCATTTCATTCATTTTACATTTCGTGGTGGTCTAATGAATTTGTTAAGCACTGTATATACATATATTGTCATGGTTCTGGGCCTGTAAGCTGCAAGTTAATATGTGAGGTGGCTAGTGCGTTGACTCAATTGTTTGCAGCAGGTGATTCCCGTGCTCATTGCACGCTCCGCCCAGAGTCTCTGCTATTTAAGCTGTGCAGTTCCTGCGTTCTGGGCTTCAGTGTCTCTCGCTAAACACTCTAGCCGGTAAGGTAAAGAATGGTGTGAGCGGTATCGCAGAACTGAGAAAAGAATTCTAAACGTTCTGCGCTCACTTAGCTTTCTTTGTTGTATGATTCGGTATGGGCGGTATCGCAGAACTGGGAAAAGAATTGTAAACGTTCTGCGCTCACTTAGCTTTCTTTATTTCGCACAGTTCGGTGTGAGCGGTATCGCAGAACTGGGAAAAGAATTGTAATCGTTCTGCGCTCACTTAGTTTCCTCGGTACTCCAACAAGAGAGGGTTATCTTTTGTTATCCGCGGTCGCGTCTTAAGTTCGCCAGGGATTCCCTCTGCCCTGTACCTTTTTGAGTCTTCAGATCTTTAAGCCCTGCAACTTTCTCCCGTTTGGCAGGGTGTCACGCCTGCAGAATTTAGTTTCCTGTAAAGGAGTTATTTTCGCCCTTGTTCTACCGGAACAGTTTTTGGTATTTACTATTGGTACCCCACAGCGTCCCTCAGTGGTCAACAGCATATTCCCGAGGGGTATTCTACTCGAGTCTTCCTGAACTGTTCTGTTGGCAGTTTCTATGCGTGGGCCGTTTATCCCAACTGCTAAGAGATATACTTCTGCGTCACGGTATTTTGTACAGCGAAACTATTCATCTGAAAGTTGTCCTTGTTATTTCAGGGCTGTTTTTTTAGTTCTGTCCCTACTCCCTATTTATAGTCCTTTTGGACCTAGTGGTCAGGGGTCCCCTGGCTTTTAGACACCCCCACTCTGTCGCAGTTGGTTCTCCCAAAACCCTACACCCGCCACAGTACACTGAAGCCACAATGGAGATACCAGTGACAGAAACCGTAGTGGGGATGGAGGCTAACCCTTTTGAAAGGGCTATATTAGCGCAACAGGCAGTAATCACAGACCAAGGGAAGGGGTTGCAATTACTGCAGGCCCAGCAGGTGGCCACCTCTGATCAACAGGCACATATTTTTCAAAGACAGGAAGAGATCCTGGAACGCTATCCTGCTGGCGCCGTAACTCTTCTGGGGTTGGTCGACAGCATTCGGCAGCTCGGTGTACAGCCGCCACCTGCAGTTCCGCAAGCACCCTCCACTCCTAACCAACCCCAAACCATTGTTGGCATAAGGGAGCCTAAGTTGCAACTCCCGCTACGCTATGCAGGCGAGGCGGGGAAATGCCGTGGATTTCTATCTCAGTGCCTAATTTTTTTTAAATCCCAGCCCTCTCGCTTTTCAACAGATGATTCTCGGGTTGCTTTTATACTTTCACTGTTGACAGGGACAGCATTAGAATGGGCAGATCCCCTGATTTGGGCACAGGCCCCAATTATGAATGATTCTCAGGCTCTGATGAGAGAAATGGCTGTAGTTTTTGACCATGATGTAACTGGCAAGGAAGCGGCAACCCGCCTTACCAGAATCAGACAGGGAAACAAAAGTGTAGCGGAGTTTTCGGTCAAGTTTCGTGCGTTAGCGGGGGAGACGGGTTGGACAGAGGGGCCCCTTATGACCCTATTTTCCAACGCCCTTTCTGACCCTGTGAAAGATGCTCTTTCTACACTTGAACCACCCTCTACCTTAGGCTCCCTAATATCCACTGCCATTCGTATTGACAACAGAGTCAGAGAACGGGAGCGGGAGAAGGCAGAAAAAAGAAGCCGACCTGCTTCGTTTGAATTTTTTCCTTCAGCCAATGCCGCTAGTCCTGTTCCTCCTCGCTCGGCTCCCAGAGGGGAGGAACCTATGCAACTAGGTAGTTCCTTCGTCGGCCGTACACTAAGAAGGGGCCTGGCAGAAGTCTGCTGTTTCTATTGTAAACAAAAAGGGCATATGGTAAAAAGATGTCCCAAGCTGTCAGCAAAAGATCAGTCTCACTAGGGACGCGAAAGCCCCTAGTGAGACCAATTTCAAAATTAGCCTTTCGCACTTTTATTTCTGTCAGACTGGCGTGGGGGGAGTCAGTCATAGAAGCTGACGCTTTCATTGATTCTGGGGCCGTAGAAAATTTTGTGGATGCCAGTTGGGCGGAAGGGCAGGGGTTACCTGTGTTATCTCTTTCTCAGCCGCAACTTGTCACTGCCTTGGATGGTCGCCCATTGGGTGTTGGAGTTGTGAGACAGGTCACTGACACCGTGACGATGCGGGTGCCTTTCAGGGGGCACTCGGAACCAATTCGGTTTTATTTGGTAAAGTCTCCAGCTTACCCGATAATTCTGGGTCACTCCTGGTTAGTTAAGCACCAACCTCATATTGAATGGGGCAGGGAAACTAATTCTGTCTTACGGTGGGGTCCGTCATGCGCTGTTCATTGTGAACAGGCGCACACTTGCCATGGTATAGTAGAGTGTGATCTGTACTCAGACTGTAGTGAGGAGGTAGAACCTACTGATAACCCAGGAGTAGCGCCTCCTGCTCCTGAGGATGGGCAGGAGAGTTTAGTTTGGGATCCGGTTTGTGATTGGGATCCTTTAACTGAAGCTCGGGAGGATAGTGAGATTTCTTACCCAGAGCTTGATTTGGGTTCGCAGAACTGCAATGGTTTAAATAGCGCTCCTCAGTTGGCAACCGTTTCGTTTTCACTCCCCCCTAACGTTCCCAAAGATTATAGACAGTTAGCAGAGGTCTTTAGTAAACAGAGAGCCACTACCTTGCCTCCACACCGGCCGTATGATTGCTCTATTGACCTCTACCCAGGAACGGTTCCCCCTAGGGGTTCCCTCTACTCCCTCTCTGCTCCCGAGAGTGAGGCTATGAGGAAGTATATAGAGGAGGCACTAGCATATGGTTTCATTAGGCCGTCCACATCACCCGCGGGGGCGGGGTTTTTCTTTGTGCAGAAAAAAGATGGAAGCCTGAGACCCTGTATTGACTACAGAGGGCTTAATAATATCACTATTAAAAACAGATATCCTCTGCCTCTTATGAATTCGGCCTTTGAGCGCCTTCAGTCCGCTCGGGTGTTCACTAAACTCGATCTTCGAAGTGCATATAATCTCGTTCGCATCCGAGAGGGTGACGAATGGAAAACAGCCTCTAATACTCACAACGGGCACTGGGAATATTTGGTTATGCCTTTTGGTCTGTCTAATGCACCGTCAGTCTTTCAGGCGTTTGTTAACGATGTTCTTCGTGAGTTTCTGGAGAGGTTTGTGTTCGTCTATTTAGACGATATCCTCATTTTTTCCAACAACCTCGTCGAGCATGTCCAGCATGTAAGAAAGGTCTTAACAAGCTTGCTGGAGGCTCGTCTTTTTGTTAAAGCCGAGAAATGCGTTTTTCACGCAGATTCAGTTTCGTTCCTGGGGTTTGTGGTCTCAGCGGGGAAGGTCCAGATGGATCCTGAGAAGGTCTCGGCTGTTAAAAATTGGCCCACTCCTGAATCAGTGAAGCAAGTACAGCGTTTCCTTGGCTTTGCCAATTTTTATAGACGGTTTATCCGTAGTTTTAGCACCATCGCCGCACCTATCGTCGCTCTCACAAAGAAGTCGGCTCCCACTCCGTTTCAGTGGAACTCACGAGCGGAAGCGGCATTTTCTGAGCTGAAAAATAGGTTTTGTTCCGAACCCATTTTAGTTACACCTAATCCTTCTCTCCCATTTGTTGTTGAAGTAGATGCATCGGAACTAGGCGTGGGTGCCATTCTATCTCAGCGGTCTCCTGGGGATCAAAGAATGCATCCCTGTGCCTATTTTTCTCGGTCACTCTCACCGGCCGAGAAGAACTACGACGTAGGGGATCGAGAGTTACGAGCAGTAAAATTGGCTTTGGAGGAGTGGCGTCATTGGTTGGAGGGGGCGGAGCACCCCTTTACAGTTTGGACCGACCATAAAAATTTAGAGTATATTAAAAGTGTCAAGAGACGTAACTCGAGGCAGGCGCGGTGGGCATTATTTTTTTCGCGTTTTAGATTTCTAATGACTTATCGGCCCGGCTCAAAAAATGCTAAACCAGACGCGCTGTCTCGTATTTTTGACAGGACAGAAGAAGATCGGCCCCCTGAATCCGTTATTCCTGCAGCACAGATTCTTGCTCCCATTTTGTGGAATATAGAAACAGTAGTTCGAGAGGCTCAGCGACAGGAGCCTGATCCTGGGGGAGGGCCTGCCAATCGCCTTTTCGTGCCCACTAGTGTTCGCACGCAAGTGCTTATATGGGGACACTCATCAAAACTCACGTGTCACCCCGGGGTTCATAGAACAAGGGATTTTTTGGCCAGACGGTTTTGGTGGCCTGATATGGATAGAGATGTGAGGGAATTTGTCTTAGCCTGTTCTGTCTGCGCTCGCAACAAAGCGACGCAGCGTTCTCCATCTGGACTGTTAAGGCCCCTGCCTGTTCCTGCTCGACCATGGAGTCATATAGCATTAGACTTCATTACGGGGTTACCTGTGTCCAACGGCCACACGGTCACCTTAGTTGTTGTTGACAGGTTCTCCAAAGCCGCGCATTTTATTCCTTTGCCGAAGCTGCCATCTGCTCCTGAGACTGCTAAGCTGATGGTGACGCATATCTTCCGGTTGCATGGTCTACCCACAGACATTGTCTGATCGAGGCCCACAGTTTGTGGCTCGTTTTTGGAAGGAATTTTGTTCTCTCTTAGGTGCATCTATAAGTCTCTCATCTGGGTTTCACCCTGAGTCCAATGGACAAACGGAACGCACTAATCAAACCCTCGAGAACACACTGCGGTGCTTAGCTGAATCTAGACCTACCTCTTGGAGTAGGTATCTCGCTTGGGCGGAATACGCTTTCAATACCTTGCGCAATGCATCCACGGGTTTCTCCCCATTTGAAGCCCAGATGGGATATCAACCGCCTCTTTTTCCCGAACTAGAACAAAATATAGGGGTACCCGCCGTGGGAGCATTCATTAGGCGCTGTCGAGCTACCTGGAAGAACGTCCGCTCCTCGCTTTTACGGGCCACTGCTCGACAGAAGAGAGTGGCTGATAGACGGCGCCTTCCAGCGCCTTCTTATCGAGTGGGTCAGCGCATATGGCTGTCCACTCGAGATCTTCCGTTAAGGGTGGAATCTCGTAAGCTCGCTCCTCGATATGTGGGCCCTTTCAAAATTGTCCGTAAAATCAACCCAGTTTCAGTTCGCCTGCAACTCCCACGGGCAATGAGAATACATCCCACATTCCATGTCTCCCGGCTGAAGCCGGTTGTCACTAGTGTGTTGTCACCTGCTGACGATCCCCCTCCTCCGCCTCGGATGATTGATGGATTACCCGCTTACACGGTGCGGCGTATTCTAGCTGAGAGGCGGGTTGGTAGAGGGAGGCAGTTTCTCGTAGACTGGGAGGGTTATGGGCCGGAGGAGCGGTCGTGGGTCCCAGCTAGAAATATTTTAGACCCAGAACTGATTCGGGACTTTCACAACCGAGGTGCAGAAGGTTCGTCGGGAGTCGCCCCTTAAAGGGGGGGTCCTGTCATGGTTCTGGGCCTGTAAGCTGCAAGTTAATATGTGAGGTGGCTAGTGCGTTGACTCAATTGTTTGCAGCAGGTGATTCCCGTGCTCATTGCACGCTCCGCCCAGAGTCTCTGCTATTTAAGCTGTGCAGTTCCTGCGTTCTGGGCTTCAGTGTCTCTCGCTAAACACTCTAGCCGGTAAGGTAAAGAATGGTGTGAGCGGTATCGCAGAACTGGGAAAAGAATTGTAAACGTTCTGCGCTCACTTAGCTTTCTTTGTTGTATGATTCGGTATGGGCGGTATCACAGAACTGGTAAAAGAATTGTAAACGTTCTGTGCCCACTTAGCTTTCTTTATTTTGCATAGTTCGGTGTGAGCGGTATCGCAGAACTGGGAAAAGAATTGTAAACGTTCTGCGCTCACTTAGCTTTCTTTATTTTGCATAGTTCGGTGTAAGCGGTATCGCAGAACTGGGAAAAGAATTGTAAACGTTCTGCGCTCACTTAGCTTTCTTTATTTCGCACAGTTCGGTGTGAGCGGTATCGCAGAACTGGGAAAAGAATTGTAATCGTTCTGCGCTCACTTAGTTTCCTCGGTACTCCAACAAGAGAGGGTTATCTTTTGTTATCCGCGGTCGCGTCTTAAGTTCGCCAGGGATTCCCTCTGCCCTGTACCTTTTTGAGTCCTCAGATCTTCAAGCCCTGCAACTTTCTCCCGTTTGGCAGGGTGTCACGCCTGCAGAATTTAGTTTCCTGTAAAGGAGTTATTTTCGCCCTTGTTCTACCGGAACAGTTTTTGGTATTTACTATTGGTACCCCACAGCGTCCCTCAGTGGTCAACAGCATATTCCCGAGGGGTATTCTACTCAAGTCTTCCTGAACTGTTCTGTTGGCAGTTTCTATGCGTGGGCCGTTTATCCCAACTGCTAAGAGATATACTTCTGCGTCACGGTATTTTGTACAGCGAAACTATTCATCTGAAAGTTGTCCTTGTTATTTCAGGGCTGTTTTTTAGTTCTGTCCCTACTCCCTATTTATAGTCCTTTTGGACCTAGTGGTCAGGGGTCCCCTGGCTTTTAGACACCCCCACTCTGTCGCAGTTGGTTCTCCCAAAACCCTACACCCGCCACATATATAAAGGGACGGCTCGTGAACTGGCGATAGGGGAGGGTCAAACCATCCCTTAAAAATATGGATTGGTCATGACCTGTTTTCAATTTTTCAATCATTCATTTAAATGACCATTTCAAAAGCTCCAAAAACTCTCAACATTATCAGGTGTGGTCATATTTCAGTAATAACGCACACCTGTCAACTCTCAGGCATTCCGCGTGAATTTTAGTGGTATATTTGCGTTCCATTGCTGTAGTCAGCAATTACTCAATCACCGTATGTGTGAGAGATTCTCACATGGAACTGAAGTCCTTGTGCATGGAGGTTTATCAGTTTCACCTGCGTTATGACTCCGGACTTCTCATGCTTTTCTTCACTCAGGGGTTGGAAGAAATGTGTGTGCTTCATGATTGTTTAAATTGTTTAAATGAAATAAGATCATTGGAAGCAGTGGAATTTCATAAAGATGTTTCAAATTATCTTATTTCATTTAAACTATTTGAACGATAATGAAACACATGCCACGCTTCCAACCCCCGAGTAAAGAAAAGCGTTAGAAGTCCGGAGTCGTAATCGGTATGCGTTATATAAGAAACCAGGCCACACCTGATAATGTTGAGAGTTTTAGGAGTTTCTGTAATGGTAGTTTAAATGAATGGTCACAACCTGTTTTCAATCAATTAAAACACATTTATATATGCTGATAGCAAGCCCAAAGACTTTACGAGCATTGGAGAAACAATCGACGAGAACATTAGAGAAGAAAAGGGCAAAAAGAACTGGAGCATGATGCAATCATTAGGGCTGGGACGATTCTTAATCCATTCTTTTTTAAGGCGTAGTACTGATGTCAGTGAAGTTTTTTCCAGAAGCATTTCACATGCCTTTCCGCAAATTCCGCTAGAAATACAGATGATTGCTTTGGTGGCCGATATAATGTTACAATGACCACACCTGGGTCAGTTTTCAACAGAATCGCAAGATGTTCAAATGACGAAAATTCACCAAAATCAATCTTGGAAGAGTTAAACTGATTTGAGAAAATGGCAGCTGTTATGTCCCTGGTCTAGGGGTGTACAAAGACATAACATTGAGATGACCCTCCCGCTCTCCCACTCCCAAGAAGGGCCAGCAGCACAGAAAACTGTAACTTTAGGCATTTTATTTTCTTTTCTTTTCTTTTTTTAGTGTGGAGGTGTGGAGTAACCTTTTTAAAAAAATAAATAAATAAACAAAACAAGCTCTGAGCCCTAAAGAATAACCTATACCCAAAAACCAAATGAAAAATGAAAATACAGTGGACTAACCTAAACTCCTAACTTAAAACAAGAGAAAACCACAGAAACAAAAGAGGCAACTCCCACCTACCAAAACCAGTGCTCAATATTTACAGGTGCCTAAACCACAACAGTAAGTCATTTTGCACAGTATAAACACACTCAACTTCTAAAGTTTCGACATAACAGAATTCTCAGAGACACATTACGAATTTACAAATTTCCGAAGTACTGGTTCCTTGTTGGGAGAAGCAGAGTAAAAGGGGAGGGCCCAGGGTGCTGTCAGTTGGTGGTTTAAATCTTGTTTGGTCCGGGCTCCTCCAATCAGGAAGCGTCTTCCCACACTGCTTCCACCAATGCCTGCTGTTCAATTGGGCCCAGTCCAGCCAATCCGGAACTACCACTTGGACTGGAGGGAAACCAGAGGTCACACCCATGCACACATCTAAAAGACACACTCACAGACACTCCTAGGGAGGAGAGGGAGAGCAGCACTTTACATTGATAAACACTTAATCCTCTGGGTCATAACACAGCTATGCCACCTCCCCTTTGACCCTTGTCTCACAGCTTGAAAAAAGTTGTAGTTCTAGGAAAAGCCTAAATAAGAGCTGCAGCACAATCATTGTTTAGCCAGGTCTCAACTAGAAACATAAAATGCAATCCCTCCTCAGAGATGATATCATTAATCAAAAACTCTGACTAGTGAGTAATCTTACATTAAATAATGCCATAAACGCTCAAGACTAAAACATTGACTAAATTACCTCGGGTGCAGCCAGTGTAAGACTTGGGTCTATTTCGTGACTTTCTACGCACAGAGGAAATAGTGACAATCGGACATGGGTCCTGCATTACGGGAGACGGAATTAGTCATTTGCATGTGAGCAGGTGCATCGAGTAGCAAATGTTCTCTGCCAACTTCCGCGTAGCCAGAGGATTGGGATGAATGGCGTCTCTTGCAAAGAAAGCTGCACGCTCCCAGAAGTTGTTAAAATTATCAATAAAAAAAATTTTGTGCGCGGAGCATATAGACTGTAGCCATGTGCTGAGACTTAAAATTCTCCTAAAACGCCCAATCCCTCGACCCAGAGTGGGAATAGGACCCGAAGTAAAAACAGTCCTTGAGTACGTTAAACAAAGAGATAAGATCGTGTTTAGAATTTCGGACCGCTGGTTGGAGGTATTGTTGGTTCCAATATGAACTACAACATTACGGGCGTGTGGATGTTCATCAAGTAAGCTCGGAATCCCATCCAGAATGCTTATAACTTTAGCCCCCGAAAAGCAGTATGTGATGGCTGATTTCATTTTAACGTTCCTCACAATGGAGCCTCAAATTATCAATGTACCTCGAGACGATCGAGCATTGCCAGAAGACCTGGAAGTTACCTGTGGAATGGTCTGAGTACATGGCCGTGGAACCGTAGAGGTTGGCTTCCGTGACCGGACATCTGGTGGTGACAATTCCTCCTCGTCTAAGATGGAAAACCTGTTGTTCAGCTGAAGCTTAAAAAATACAGATTCGCTACTCGGTGCCCGACCACGACGTTTAGTGCTGCGCACTTCGACCCAGGCCTCAGCCGGCTTGGTTGTGGAACTGACGTTGACCTTGGGTCTCGCTCGCTGCTGGACCCTAGCATCCTCAGTCCGAGTCCGTGCGGTTTCATTAGGGAGGGCGATGGATTCTCGCTCACCCATGGTGGTGACATTCCTCGCAGTGCGAGCTGGGGCACCCATGGAATCGATGAGGCGTTCCTGTATTTGGTAGAGGGTTGAAATTCTACCTTCCAGCTCCGCTAAATTCTGTGACAGGCAAATACAGCTAACACAGCCCGGCAAGGAGGTGAGTGGGGCCACAGTTTCTGACATAACATAACTTATTGCAATCTATACCTCCCCCGTTAAGTTTATATGGATTATTTATCAACATAAAAAATATTTCATCTGGCTTACTGCAAGCGGGGAGGATTCACATCTCTCGACTAAACACCTTCATCCAGCCTTATTATTTGACAGGACATGGTATGAATCAGTTGTATGAAGCTGAAGCTGATGCAGTAGTGTTTAGCTTGAAATTGGACGTGTCAAAACACCCATACTGCATACATGCATACAGAATTTGATTTGATGCCAACAACTCGACCGTCGAAGTAGAACGTACGATATTTATGTATCAGGAGTGCATGCACAAAATCTGACATGCTATATGGCCACAATCTCACAATCTACTGACCCAGTTTACCCCTCACATACAATAACCTTCCTCCCGCGGAATTTTAAAAACACAACTGCACCTCAGGAATTCCAGCATTTACATCTATTTTATTAATACTGCCCTACTATGGAAGACTGCAGTATCTGTATACATTAACCTACTGCAGATACTGCAGTCGTCTATTGTAGGGCAGTATATTATAGGCTCAAACAGTGTTTTTGTTCATTTTACATATGGCTTATGTAGGCTAATACAGTGTTTCTGTTGTCTGTCTTGTATCATTTTTACTGAGAGGTATCACATCCTCTGTCGTCATGAAAACGCCTGGTCATCTCAGTGCCAGTGGGCTGATGGGACAGCACAGTCTCCACTGCTCACATACAGCAAAACTCAGCCAAATGCAGTAGGTCATCTGGGTCTCGTTTGCAAATAGTTTGATCCATACAGAGGTTTCAGGTGTACTACAAAGTCTGACCATATATTTTCACCTGCTGTATGGTAAATGTATCTGTATTCTGAGGCACCAGTTGAGGGCAGACAGGAATAAATGAAGTTGACTGTGGTTGATGGGAACATTTGAGCTTTCTTTACCTTGCTTGTCTTTGACTGGTCGTCCAGTTTGGTCTTCTTGTGAGCCGGGCTGATGGGTTTTGGCTCCTGTTCATCTCTTGGGACAAATTTTTTCTGAAAAGTGTAAGAGAAGGAATAGGAACCAGTTAGCACAGTCTGTGTGGACAATTTACCCACATGAGAAACTAAATCTTCAGGCTAATGGTAAGTGGTGACGCTGCACGCTCCCAGAAGTTGTTAAAATTATCAATAAAAAAAATTTTGTGCGCGGAGCATATAGACTGTAGCCATGTGCTGAGACTTAAAATTCTCCTAAAACGCCCAATCCCTCGACCCAGAGTGGGAATAGGACCCGAAATAAAACAGTCCTTGAGTACGTTAAACAAAGAGATAAGATCGAGTTTTAGAATTTCGGACCGCTGGTTGGAGGTATTGTTGGTTCCAATATCAACTACAACATTACGGGCGTGTGGATGTTCATCAAGTAAGCTCGGAATCTCATCCAGAATGCTTAAAACTTTAGCCCCCGAAAAGCAGTATGTGATGGCTGATTTCATTTTAACGTTCCTCACAATGGAGCCTCCAATTATCAATGTACCTCGAGACGGCCAAGCATTGCCAGAAGACCTGGTAGTTACCTGTGGAACGGTCTGAGTACATGGCCGTGGAACCGTAGAGGTTGGCTTCCGTGACCGGACATCTGGTGGTGACGATTCCTCCTCGTCTAAGATGGAAAATCTGTTGTTCAGCTGAAGCTTAAAAAATACAGATTCGCTACTCGGTGCCCGACCACGACGTTTAGTGCTGCGCACTTCGACCCAGGCCTCAGCCGGCTTGGGTGTGGAGCTGACGTTGACCTTGGGTCTCGCTCGCTGCTGGACCCTAGCATCCTCAGTCCGAGTCCGTGCGGTTTCATTGGGGAGGGCGATGGAGTCTCGCTCACCCATGGTGGTGACATTCCTCGCAGCTCGAGCTGGAGCACCCATGGAATCGATGAGGCGTTCCTGTATTTGGTAGAGGGTTGAAATTCTACCTTCCAGCTCCGCTATTTTCTGTGACAGGCAAATGCAGCTAACACAGCCCGGCAAGGAGGTAAATGGGGCCACAGTTTCTGACATAACATAACTTATTGCAATCTATACCTCCCCGTTAAGTTTATATGGATTATTTATCAACATAAAAAATATATCATCTGGCTTACTGCAAGCGGGGAGGATTCACATCTCTCGACTAAACACCTTCATCCAGCCTTATTATTTGACAGGACATGGTATGAATCAGTTGTATGAAGCTGAAGCTGATGCAGTAGTGTTTAGCTTGAAATTGGACGTGTCAAAACACCCATACTGCATACATGCATACAGAATTTGATTTGATGCCAACAACTCGACCGTCGAAGTAGAACGTACGATATTTATGTATCAGGAGTGCATGCACAAAATCTGACATGCTATATGGCCACAATCTCACCATCTCCTGACCCAGTTTACCCCTCACATACAATAACCTTCCTCCTGCGGAATTTTAAAAACACAACTGCACCTCAGGAATTCCAGCATTTACATCTGTTTTATTAATACTGCCCTACTATGGAAGACTGCAGTATCTGTATACATTAACCTACTGCAGATACTGCAGTCGTCTATTGTAGGGCAGTATATTATAGGCTCAAACAGTGTTTTTGTTCATTTTACATATGGCTTATGTAGGCTAATACAGTGTTTCTGTTGTCTGTCTTGTATCATTTTTACTGAGAGGTATCACATCCTCTGTCGTCATGAAAACGCCTTGTCATCTCAGTGCCAGTGGGCTGATGGGACAGCACAGTGTCCACTGCTCACATACAGCAAAACTCAGTCAAATGCAGTAGGTCATCTGGGTCTCGTTTGCAAATAGTTTGATCCATACAGAGGTTTCAGATGTACTACAAAGTCTGACCATATATTTTCACCTGCTGTATGGTAAATGTATCTGCATTCTGAGGCACCAGTTGAGGGCAGACAGGAATAAATGAAGTTGACAGTGGTTGATGGGAACATTTGAGCTTTCTTTACTTTGCTTGTCTTTGACTGGTCGTCCAGTTTGGTCTTCTTGTGAGCCGGGCTGATGGGTTTTGGCTCCTGTTCATCTCTTGGGACAAATTTTTTCTGAAAAGTGTAAGAGAAGGAATAGGAACCAGTTAGTACAGTCTGTGTGGACAATTTACCCACATGAGAAACTAAATCTTCAGGCTAATGGTAAGTGGTGACGCTGCACACTCCCAGAAGTTGTTAAAATTATCAATAAAAAAATTTTGTGCGCCGAGCATATAGACTGTAGCCATGTGCTGAGACTTAAAATTCTCCTAAAACGCCCAATCCCTCGACCCAGAGTGGGAATAGGACCCGAAATAAAAACAGTCCTTGACTGCGTTAAACAAAGAGATAAGATCGAGTTTTAGAATTTCGGACCGCTGGTCGGAGGTACTGTTGGTTCCAATATGAACCACAACATTACGGGCGTGTGGATGTTCATCAAGTAAGCTTGGAATCTCATCCAGAATGCTTAAAACTTTAGCCCCCGAAAAGCAGTATGTGATGCCTGATTTTATTTTAACATTCCTCACGATGGATTGTCCAATTATCAATGTACCCTGAGACGGCCGAGCATTGCCAGAAGACCTGGTAGTTACCTGTGGAATGGTCTGAGTACATGGCCGTGGAACCGTAGAGGTTGGCTTCCGTGACCGGACATCTGGTGGTGTCGATTCCTCCTCGTCTAAGATGGAAAACCTGTTGTTCAGCTGAAGCTTAAAAAGTACAGAGTCGCTACTCAGTCCCCGACCACGACGTTTAGTGCTGCGCACTTCGACCCAGGCCTCAGCCGGCTTGGGTGTGGAGCAGACGTTGACCTTGGGTCTCGCTCGCTGCTGGACCCTAGCATCCTCAGTCCGAGCCCGTGCGGTTTCATTGGGGAGGGCGATGGAGTCTCGCTCACCCATGGTGGTGACATTCCTCGCAGCGCGAGCTGGAGCACCCATGGAATCGATGAGGCGTTCCTGTATTTGGTAGAGGGTTGAAATTCTACCTTCCAGCTCCGCTATTTTCTGTGACAGGCAAATACAGCTAACAAAGCCCGGCAAGGAGGTAAGTGGGGCCACAGTTTCTGCCATAACATAACTTATTGCAATCTATACCTCCCCGTTAAGTTTATATGGATTATTTATCAACATAAAAAATATTTCATCTGGCTTACTGCTGGCGGGGAGGATTCACATCTCTCGACTAAACACCTTCATCCAGCCTTATTATTTGACAGGACATGGTATGAATCAGTTGTATGAAGCTGAAGCTGATGCAGTAGTGTTTAGCTTGAAATTGGACGTGTCAAAATATCCATACTGCATACATGCATACAGAATTTGATTTGATGCCAACAACTCGACCGTCGAAGTAGAACGTACGATATTTATGTATCAGGAGTGCATGCACAAAATCTGACATGCTATATGGCCACAATCTCACCATCTCCTGACCCAGTTTACCCCTCACATACAATAACCTTCCTCCCGTGGAATTTTAAAAACACAACTGCACCTCAGGAATTCCAGCATTTACATCTATTTTATTAATACTGCCCTACTATGGAAGACTGCAGTATCTGTATGCATTCACCTACTGCAGATACTGCAGTCGTCTATTGTAGGGCAGTATATTATAGGCTCAAACAGTGTTTTTGTTCATTTTACATATGGCTTATATAGGCTAATACAGTGTTTCTGTTGTCTGTCTTGTATCATTTTTACTGAGAGGTATCACATCCTCTGTCGTCATGAAAACGCTGTGTTCTCGAAGTGCCAGTGGGCTGATGGGACAGCACAGTGTCCACTGCTCACATACAGCAAAACTCAGCCAAATGCAGTAGGTCATCTGGGTCTCGTTCGCAAATAGTTTGATCCATACAGAGGTTTCAAATGTACTACAAAGTCTGACCATATATTTTCACCTGCTGTATGGTAAATGTATCTGTATTCTGAGGCACCAGTTGAGAGCAGACAGGAATAAATGAAGTTGACCGTGGTTGACAAATTAACAAATTAACTTGTCTCATCGCTCTCTAGTGGCCACTCCTGGTCGACTACGGATCTGCAGATGTACAAGAAAAATCTTTGCTGACTGCACTGTCGATGGCATAGGCAGTGTGTGATCGCCGGGTGCTTTCAATATGTGAAGAAGCGAGAGCCATTTGTCACGTTAGTGAGAAGAATCTCGAACCTCTGCCTCCTCCTGAGCTGATGGGAGCAGGTTACTGTGGTGGAGTAAACAGTTCCCTTGCGTTCAGGGTGGGGAAAAACTCCCAAAAAAAACTGTGATTTTCAGTGTTGAAGTCAGAGGCATATTCATTGGAATTACCATGGTGTCCTGACGAACAGCAGTGACTTCCGTCCTCACCTCACTGCTCCTCCCAGACACTACAAGTCCTGGACAGAGGATTTCACAAGTCAGGATAATTTGGAAACCTTCGCAGCTCAGCATGAACTATACACAGTGAAAAATCACACGATATACAGGAGGCACGAATCAAGAAACAATTGGTGCAAAAACAGTGCACAACCTGGAAGCCGAAAATGGAAACCAAGGCAGCTCTTGTGGCAATTTTTTTTTAAAGCCTTTATTAAATGGCTACTTGCATAGCAAGGATTAAAAATGCATCAACCAATTGCGGCATAATTGCTATATAACTCACACAGGAATACAAAAAACATGAGATTCCAAGAATACAATTAACAAAATATATTTAATTAATTTAATTACAAAAAAGGAGAAAAATCATTGTCTTCACTGAGACCTGGAAACACCATGGCTTTCAGATGGAAAATCCAAAAGGGGCTCAACCTACCTCTGCTCCGAATATCCTCCGAGAAATTGGGCGGTGTCACGCCTGTAGATCTGAGAAGGAGCTCCTCCCGGGTGTAAGTAGATCGGCATTTGATGACGTTGTTTGCCATTGTTGTTGTTTCGTACAAAAGACTCTAATTGGGAGAGGAAGACGATTAACCCAAGAAGCATGCATCACTGGATACTCATGTATGTTGACTCCTTATTATTAAGAGGCAGTGGAAAGCTTTTTCCATTGAGTTTTATTTTCCTGGGGCTGATCAGGAGGATGTAGAATCCAATTTTCCCAGTAATGGCTATTTTGTCTCAGGAGCACACACATTAGCCATGCAGACAAAGTAGGTAGAAGCTATCTTGGGTCTATCATCATAAATGTAACTAGACAATTCCCGCAGAAATTGTAAGAGTGGGCCTGGTCTCTGCAGGTCAGGACGCAGGGGTGCCCTGAGATGCTGCTTGGTCTACTCAATAGTCTAATTTGTCTCTGTCTATATTTTGTCTGCATTTTTTAGACATTAAAAAGGTGGTTGCTATGGTGTTCTGAGAGGTTGCTAAGGCATTGCTAGGCAATTGCTATGGTGTTCTTGGGGTTGCTAGGGCGTTGCTAGGGCAGTTGCTATGGTGTTCTGGGTGGTTGCTAGGGCATTGCTAGGCAGTTGCTATGGTGTTCTGGGTGGTTGCAAGGGTGTTGCTAGGCAGTGGCTATGGTGTTCTGGGCTTTTGCTAGAGCGTTGCTAGGCTGTTGCTAAGGTGTTCTGGGTGGTTGCTAGGGCGTTGCTAGGGCAGTTGCTATGGTGTTCTGGGTGGTTGCTAGGGCATTGCTAGGCAGTTGCTATGGTGTTCTGGGTGGTTGCTAGGGCGTTGCAAGGCAGTTGCTATGGTGTTCTGGGTGGTTGCTAAGGGCATTGCTAGACAGTTGCTATGGTGTTCTGGGTGGATGCTAGGGCGTTGCTAGGCAGTTGCTATTATGTTCTGGGTGGTTGCTAGGGCATAGCTTGGCAGTTGCTATGGTGTTCTGGGTGGTTGCTAGGGCATTGCTAGGCGGTTGCTATGGTGTTCTGGGTGGTTGCTAGGGCATTGCTAGGCAGTTACTATGGTGTCTATGGTACTATGGTCCCTGTTGGGGAGAGTAGTGGGCCTGCACTCAGCTCAGGCCTACTAATAATAACTAGAGGCACTCCTAGAGTGCAAGCCTCCACCAATGCAGTTCAGACCAAATCTCGGTGAGTGGGAGCAAAGTTCAGTTATTGCGTATATAAAGAAGAAACTGGAGCACTCAAATCACCAGCATAATTTATTAAGGTGCCAAGACTGACGTTTCGACGCACTGCGTCTCTGAGGAAGACGCAGTCTGTCGAAACGTCAGTCTTGGCACCTTTATTAATTATGCTGGTGATTTGAGTGCTTCAGTTTCTTCTTTATATTCGGATTTACTATCCTTTCTGCGAGCACCCACCTCCACTGACAGAGGGGCTTAAGCACAAGGGGTTCCTTTATTTCAGTCATTGCGTGTCATAGGATTTCAAGATGGCTGCCGTGGCAGCCATATTGTTTCACTGATCGCAGCAACCCACCCACAAAATTTCAGATATCCATTCATTACTTTTTGAGTTATCTTGTTCGCAAACAAACTAACAGATGGCACCAATCACACAACCTCCTGCCAACTTTGTTTGGCGGAGGTGATGATAATCATAATAATAATAGTAATACATTCTTAATTGCCAGTTATACAGTGACTTGCTGGGATAATTAGTTTTAGATTTCGAGTGAATTAAAAATGATAATGATGAAATTTTGGTTGAAATGGCTGCATTTCGATAATTCAAACTTTACATTACTATTTGGCTATACATTATTTTTCATATAAGCCAGCAAATAAAACTCACCTGTATGAATTCCAGAATGAAGAAGTTGAAATAACGCTTTCTTGAATCGCAAATCGCAACGATGCTCGCCAACAAACGCTCTGAAAGGCAGAGAGTTCTGAATCTGCCTCTACTCACAACCCGCGTGTATATATAGCATTAATGCGTCATAGAACGGTGCAGTTCTTTCTGATCACAAAACACAGCGAATGCGTCACAGAAACTGATTCATTCGATCAGCTGAGAGGTACGTTGAGAAGGAGAGTCACGTCATCTCCGTTCACTCCAATTAATAGCAATGGCGTGATTGGGGAGTCAGTCAGTAGTTGAAGGACTAGTCGCGCAGAAGCATTTCGGTGGACTAGATCGTTTATTATGCACGCAGCACATTTGAATCATAATAAAAGATGCATTAAAGCATTTCCCCGGATTATTCCCCGCTAAATTATTGGATGTATTGAAAGTTGAAGGACACCATATTAGGTTAGAATTAAATGAAGACAACAGCACATTGCTAACGTTCACTACAAACAGCAAAAAAAAAAAGTATTTTCATTATAAATTTCGTTATTTCAATACCATTTAATCCAACAGTCGCGGTGTTGTCACTTCCGGCTGGCCCAATTAGGCACTCGGTGAAAACAATTAACCTTGTGCGTTCATCATCCTGTTATCTCATCAACAAATGTCACTTTGTAATCCACCTTATTAGTATTTGTGTCTGCAATTTTTTTTTTTTTTTGCGAGTAAATACAGCGCGTAGGAGTTATTATAAGGTACTAGAGATGTCATTTGACTATTTTGATCATCATTGTGTCACAGAAACCAAATATTGCAGGTACTTTGAGTTGTAAATTAAAAGCATGACAGCAAATGGCAAAAGAAATTCCAAGCTAACGAAAGCTATTTAGCTATTTACTAGTTCACCTCCGATAAAATGCTTCCCACGCAGCACTGCATGAGCTGACGATTCCCACCTGCTGCCGCATACATGCCAACTCTACCGCTTTTGGGGCGTTTTTTTTTCAGAATGAAACGCCCAGAAATGGTGGTCTACCGCCAAAAGTTGCATCAGGGCTCTGCCTTTTGACGGCTTGTATCCATGCCTCACGCCGCTTACTTTCCTTTTGAAATACGTGAAATGAAATTCGGAATACCGGAAGTGGGCCCGACTTTGTGAATAATCGAAAAATACTTCTAAGCATTTTTTTTGTGGGGTTGGGTTAAATATTATACAATTAAAGCTGAAGTCGGAAATATTTTCTTTTTGGTCGCATTTACTGAAACTGTCACTGTGCTTAGCCATGCGAATTATGAAGCAGGATGCTAACTGCCTGTCAATCACAGTCAATTGGATGTGCACGAAAAATCTAGGGAGGGACTAGTTTCAGCGCAAATAGGGGAGGGGCTTGAAAGTTGTACTCGTTAGAAAATCTGACTGGTCCTCATGATCCAGCGATCTTCCCGACTTCAGCTTTAACTAAATATGACATTCATTTTATAGTGGTGGGTGGAGGAGGTGAAGCGCGGTTCTCCATCTTGTCATTTTCGTCGTTGCCCCGGCGTCCACGAGTAGCGTAAATGTTTGTATCATTAATTTTATTTCTCATTAACCCTAGAACACTATCGCCGGGTGATTTTCACCCGAGCAAACATGTTTACGTGATTTTCATTATGTTGCGTTTGTCTGAGTGTTATGGGTCCCTGTGTAGCTTCACATTGTCTTTGACATCTTTGAAGGCATGGGTGTTTTGTCTACTTCAGGGTACTTTCTTTCATTTTGTTAGACATGGCACAGTTGAAAATAAAAGAACACTACTCTAATTTGTCATGTATTGTCATATTTTGATGACAAGTACTTTTAATTGGGTATTTTACTATATCAGGAAAGATCACCCGGCGTTAGTGATGGTGTTGCTAATTTTAGCAATAGTGTTCTAGGGTTAAAATATAGTTTGGGGGGTCCAGATATCCTATGCTGCTTGCTGCTGATCGCCAATTTTGCTTCCCAATGCATTTCTGTTTGCGCCAGCGCTTCTCTGAGAGAGGGTTTCCGCAGCATGTTTCTTGATTTAAAACTATTTTGACGCATTGTTTTTTTTTAACACTGTATTTACCTATAGATTGTACAAACGGTTTAAGCCAATGTATGTTTTTATTTTTTCTTTTTTTAATGTTTTCTGTTTGAAGTTACAGCTCCATCCAAGATGCTTTTGTCTGCAGCCGCCACCAGGAGGGGCTGCAAGCGAGGGAAGGCTGCAGAATTCCTCGCTCCACTACAACTACCCGCATCTGTTCATCATTATTATCTCATTGTTACCACTATATAAGCCAGAGCTTTGCACTTTTACGGAGCAAAGTCTCCTAAGCCTGTTGTTAAGCCTTATTCTTGTATAGATGCTTCTGAGTATTTCCATATCTTTACTAACCTAACTTGAGCACCTTTATAATAATAATAATAATTATGATTATAATAATTATTATTTCAGTGCACTTTTGTTAAATTATTGGAAGCGTTTCCTGATTGTTTTTGCATTTCAACTTTTCATCCTTTCTGTGCTACTGCAAAGGTATAATTAAACCTACTTCATATTTGCATGTGAATCTAGTTCCACGTTTTCCATTTTTCAGTGCACTCTGCTCAGTGCACAGAAAAAGCCACTACAGAAGACTCTATCCCCCCCTATGGATGAAGTTAATGTGCCTTTACTTGAAGAAGTATGAGACTTCGCATCCAGCCCTTCCCACATCTTCAACATGGTGGCAGAGCAACAGAGGGAGGTTGCCCGACTGAGGGCCACTTTGGAAGACTTGATTTGTGGCTTCCGTGTGTTCACCATCTCCCACGCTCCACCGCCAATCAACGCTCCAGTCTCTCCTGCCAGTCTGCGGGCGTTCCGGGCCACTCACTAAGGTGAGTCCCGAGCGCGACTGCCAGACTGCTATGAGGGTTCTCTGACCGCATGCTGAGGATTCCATCTCCAATGCCCCCTCAACCTCACCTACCACTTCACTCTCGGTGATCCAGAGAAGATGGCTGCGGTCATCACGCAGCTGTTCGGCAAGGCTCTTGAGTGGGCAAACGCTCTGTGGGACCAAGCTGTTTTCTCTACCTATGACAGCTTCATCCATCAGTTCAAAGCGGTGTTTGATCACCCGGGGAGGAAGGCTGGGCACCACTTGCTGGATCTGTGGCTGGGATCCGGGTCAGCTGATGACCACACCCTGACCTGCAGGACTGGAACAAGCCTGCACTGTTGACCACCTTCCGCAATAGGCTGTGTCCAGACCCGAAGGCGGAAATAGCTCGCAGGGACCATGCCACATCCCCGGCCTCCGACATTGACCCTGCCATTCATCTGGACCAGCTGCAGCAGGAGAGATACCGCAGCCTGCCCAGAGACCCCATCCAGCAACCCAAGCTGGCGCCAGAGCCCATGGAGGTCATGTCCTTTAGTTTTTCTTTTTATTTTAATTTAACCTTTATTTAACCAGGGAAGTCCTGTTGAGATTTAAATCTCTTTTTCAAGGGAGCCCTGGGGGTTGAGGTGGGGAGGGAGAGGACAAGTTGCACAGGCAATTAGATCAGGGATGATCAGGTGGCAGGTCGAAAGAGCCAGGTTGGGAATTTAACCATGACACCGGGCAACCCCCTACTTTTATCGATGAGTGTCTTAGGTCCGTATTCAGTAACGACACTCACACTAATTGAGTGCGAGTAAGTACTCAAACTTAGTTAGTGTCAGGTTAAACTAAATGAGTCAGAGGTTGCCCAAACACTCATTTGCTTTCACAGACCTCACTCACTCTGAAATTAGTATCCCTTTCTGAGTGAAGCTTGGGCGCAGGGAACACCTCCCTTGAGCCGCACTAACTTGCCCCGGTATTTTGTTGTCATGGGCTTTCAGGTGGTTACAAACATTAGAAACTCTGGGTTATTTACAGCTACGTGCTCGACTGACCACCTGGTTTCAGTGTTTATGAACTGCACTGTGGGGAACTCAAGTTTAGAATTTGTGTAGCCACCAATGGCTACTGGTGAACTGGCAATAGGGGAAGCTCAAAACCATCCCTTAAAAATAATGATTGGACATTACCTGTCTTCAAATTTCATAAAATTTAATTTACTTGAACTCTAACAATCCTAAGGACCATCATGTGTTGCCTGTTCTACTTGTTAAGCTAGAATGAGCACTAATAATTCTTGCCATGTTTTCAGTTATTCGTTTAAATCACCACTGGAGAAACTGCGAAAACTCAATATTATCAGGTGTGGCCAGTTTTCATGAGTGACGCATATCTGTCAACTCTCACACATTCTGATTTCTTGTGCTTTTTTTTTACTCGTTGGTTAAATAATTCTGCGCTCAATTGGCTCGTGGGGCGCCATGTGGATTGGTCTGCGAGGCTTGTTTAGCTATAAGTCACGAGAATCCATTCTTTTCTACATTATTAATTGCTGAATGTAGAAGGAAATGTCTGACACGTTTCACAGCTTGTTGCTTAGTGAGCCTCGCGGGCTGTCCTGCGCCTTTCGCGAGCCACTCGACCACAGAATCTATGAGGACATGCTGATATTTTACGTTGTCACTTATGTGCGAAAGAAACGCCTCAGTTTTGTGAAGCAATGTAGAACAATGCTATTAAAAATAAATTTGATTGTCATTTTATCAGTTAGTCTGAGAAACTTTCTAATCAAAAGTAAACTGCAACAGGTTTAGGTCATTCAGCACTGAAGGGTGAGGATTGAGCATCCCTTTGCAGCAGCCGACGCACCGCCTATGGTACTGTGATGTTATAATGCTAATTAATATGTTGCTATGTTGTCAAGCACATTAACTCCTTTGCATAGCTGCCACAATCTGCCAATATGCAAATCACAGAATATGGATGTAATAGAGTATAAAGGTACACTTCTGCAGCCTCTCCAGCCACACTGCTTCAAGGTCACTAACAGCTGATAACTGCAGCCGGCTCCCAGTTCTCGGAAAATGAGAGACGGAGAGGGAAACTTAAGTGTGGGATCACGATTGATTGGAGGAGAGAAATCATCCAAGATCCAGACGGCGAAGGAGCAGCGAATCACAAGACTTTTGACTTAGAGACTATATAAACTGGGACAACAAGGAAGTCGGGAGAGAGCGCTCTCCAAAGAGAACACACACTCTTTGTTTTGCATGTGCCTCAATTCTGATCATCATTAAATCATTCTTTTATACATTTGGGACTCTGACTAAATTACTATCAGAAGGTTGAATACGCACCTGAATTTGCCTCATTAAAGGATCCTCTCTGAGGATCCCTAACAGGTAAATTTTCTGGTGACCCCCGACGTGCCTTTGTTATTTAGATTATTTGGATTTTATTAAATCAAGAATTAAAGAAAATCTTCCTACGGAAATCCGGACTTCAGACCACGGTGCACCAATTAAAAGGTAAGCAGAAACCTTTTTCGTAAAATTCTGCATAGTTCTGTATATGGTCTGATTTCTGTATTGTCTGGCAGAAGGTTGTCCCAAACATTTTGAAATTGTCCATACCTTTTTTGAAACTGTCCCAATATTTTGGAAACGAAGTAGATTGACACAATCATATGTGTAAATACAAGTTTTGTTGGTTTTTGAATCAGAATTGAAGTACAATATTTTGTCATATTCCCTTTGCTTTAATTCTACAGCCGTAGAAAACGTCCAAACCCAGAATAAACCGCGTTGTATAGTTTGTTGTGGGAGTACAGAAACCCTCCGTTACTGGTAAGCGTAAAAACCTGCGGCCTGCTCTATCTGCGGGTGTCAGTGTGGATAACGACGGCCACAATATGGATTGATTTGGTAAAAGACACTCCTTAGTTTGCAGACTCGGGGCGAGATCTCAGTGGAGTCCTGATACCTCTTGTAAAAGCGGTGACGAATTCTCTATAAGCGAATTTTGTGAGTCTTGTCTTCACTAAATTCATTGAATATAGTAGTCAGGGTTACTGTGGGACTGTACAACCCCAGGGGGGAAAAGTGTGGTAGAATACGCACGTCTACGATAACCACTGAGCTTCTATGCCTGTAGATAAATACCAGTCCCCTGTGAAGACCACACAGGCGTGGGAGTGTAAACTGGAAAGACCTTTTATACGGCTGGATTGTAAGATTTTTCTGCTTTGGTTTTGGTATAATGCATTGTTGAAAAATGTATTCCAACTAATATTCATAATACTGATACTGACAATGGGTAGGGAGGGGATTAGGCCCCCCGAACCTTACCCATCAACAGGCGGCGGCGGGACTGCAAAGTTCCGAGGGCACGTTAAAGATGTCATATAGTGCAGGGGAGAGGACTGAAGGCCCCCGTGTCTGGTGAAGTATGAATTGACATACTGCCGTGGTACCGTCTAGTCGGCGTGATTGTCGCATATAACTGTGGGCAACACGTGGTACGTGGGTGACAGCCCACACCTAGCAGAGGGGCGTTGGAGACGACCTCTGTGAACAGGCGAGGCTGGTGAAAACGGTCAAAGTTTCTATACCCATAGCGAAGTGGGGTAGGGATCAGACCGTCGGTTCCCACCTGGGTGGCTGATAACCACTACGGGATTCTGGGGATCGCTATCGACTGGGTCACCGGCCGGTCGGGTCGCAGAGGGCAGTAAGACCACGAGATGGCCGCCCCACTCGGCTCAATGTACAGTGAGGCCACCATAAGCCAAAAGCGAATGCGTTAGTAGGCGAGTGGTGCTTCTGTGATCGGTGGGCTCTGAAAAGGAGACACCGGGAAGCAGAAGGCAGAGTTCTGAACCTGGGGGAGCCTGGGCAAAGATCTCTGTGGAAAGGGATCTAGCCTGGAACTGCGCCCTGGGAGAGGGAGGTTCGAAGGATCTAAGTGATTTTTCTGGGAAACTGTAGTAACTTTACCAGTGAATGGCCAGGTAAAAGGAAAAATTAAGTAAAACGCGTTCATCTGAAATTTGTATCATAATTTGTATGTGCACAATAACAAAATTCGAATGTGACCCCAAAGTGTGATAAATCTTATTCGATCAGAACCAGTTGAAACTGTAAATAATATAGCGCTATGTAAATAATGAAGTTAATATCATCTACTTATATGCTTTGGAATTGGTGTAGTTAGTGTTGATGTGGAGTGCTGACTGTAAATGAGGAATTTCTCTTCTGTGTAAACTATAGAGTGTTCAAGGCTAGAGCTCTTTGCCACTGATAAAGATTTATCTCTGCTGACAGGTGCAGAGCAGATCTGCCCAGAGTTAAAGACCAGGACAGAGAAGTACAGTGTTAAGAGCAGAAAAGCACCTGAAATCTCAGTGAAGTACAAAAGTGGTCGCTTGTATATTGAGAAGGATTTATAAATAGGAATTTTGCAGCATAATACGCAAAGCTTTTTGGTGAACGGCAGAAAAAATAGGAAAACATTATACATACATTAGTTCATGAGTGATTACAGCGGAGGTTATCTGGTTGGTATTCCTGAGGAAAAGGGAGCTGCGGGTACGATTCCTGCCTGTGGAAAGTACTGCGTGATGAAAGAAAGAAGCAGTTTTGTTAAAAAAAATAAATAAATAAATAAAACACTAAGTAAAGCAGAACAGTGGTGGTTCTACTAAAGGCGAGAAAAGGAGTTTGTGGTTAAGTCTAGAGAGAATGATTCATATAGATTTCCATGATAAAATTGGCATTTATTCAAGATTAATTTAAGGCACCCGTTGATTAGAGTAATTGCAGGATTGGTAAAAAGTGAAGTTGATCAGAGTAAGTGAAATTAGTTGGTCCGATAAGTGAAGTTGGTGTAAGTGGAGTCGGTTAAAGCAGGAGTCTAGCCATTTTAATGGCTGTGGTTGGTTAAAGTAAGTGGCATTAATTTGGATGGTAAACAGAGCAGGAGTTTTGCCATTTTAATGACTGTGGAGATGTAGAGGGACGAAGTTGCAGAAGTGCACAGCAATTGCACCAAAGTGAAAAAGTGTTTCTAATGTTGTGGCTAATTGAATTGCTTGATGAGGATCAGGGAAAATAATCAATGTAAGAGAAAGAAATTCATTGCCTACTCCTATAAAATAAGGTGATTACATGTATTGAAAGCTTCACAGACAAAACAACATTGAATGGACATAAGTGAGATTAAAATATAAGATTCTGAATTTAAAAATAAATAAATAAATAAATACAGTGAATGGAGCCTTATTGACTGAAGCAGATTAGGGAGCACAGATAAGTGAAAGGTCAACATGCAGAAGTCAGAGAACAGAGAATGATACACTGTGATTGAGCAAATGTGACTGGAAGCCTTCCTGACCGAAGAAATGCACATTAATTAATGAAAGATCTTCTCCATGTCAAACAGGAATTATCAACCAGTGATTCAACATGGGAAAAGAAAAAATAAGAAGCGCATGAAGACTGAAGGAATTTTTGTTGTTACTGTTTCAAAATTTATTGTTGTAGTGTTTAGTGCACTTTGATTTTATTACATTATAGTTTTACTGCTTAGAAAATAATAATATATACTTGTTAGAAATGTCAACGCTGCTTTGTTCTCAGCTTTAGGCTGCAAGAAAACTGTCTGTGGGAAAGTACTGATAAGTGTGCATGCACCTGGATAGAAGTTATGGACTCATGTCTGGGAAATGTCCCAACTTAGCAAGATAACAGAATTGTTTCTCTCTGAACCAGGCCTTGAAACTGAGGGAGCCCAAAGCACAAGATGTGACTCCCAAGCACGTCCCTGGAGCAGAAATCTTCAAAGAATAAAATATCTGTGTAATTTTGCCATTGATTGCTTGAACAATGCCTGGTTAGAAGGGTGTAAGAATTGCCTGTGAAAATTATTCATCAGAGACTGACCTCTAACTGCTGTGGACACAGAGTCCTGGTTTGTTCTCTCATTCTGCAGAATTATATGGCAATAAATGGTTGATCATGTTTCTTTTAACGTGCTCTAAGACTCTCTTATGACTCAAGATGAGAAAATCCTCTACAATAACCTTAAACTGTTTATTTAACTTTTACAGGAAAGGATCCCAGCGAGTGAAAAAATGGCCAAAATATGTTGATGAAGTTTTTGTTCATTGTTGTATGCATCTAAACTCATTCTATTGAAACTTTTTCACAGAGTGCGCACTGCTGAAGAGAAGAGATGAAAATAACCCTTTGTGGAAGTGATTAGCTGGCCAGCTGGGGATTGAACTGTGGGTTTTCAGCCTAAAGTTTACCTTCTAAAATATATGTGAGGAAATCCAATTCAGAGTATGAACACAAGACTAAATTCAAAAGGTGGACCACCATATAATTGAAAAGGTCCACTCATAACGTGACCACATATTACTTAGCTTCCCGTTTCTAAATTTATTTTTGATGAAGTGGGCAGTTAAATAAAAGGTACTGACTGACTAACTGACTGAGCTGACCAGAGTTGGGATGATTGTTTACCTTTGTGCGCTGGGAACCCAACAGAAAAACTATTTTACAGTTGAATATTCAATGTGCCCATTTTTGTGAATAATAAAAAAGAGATTGCATATTTTAACATAGTCTAAAGCAATCCATCCAGTTCTGCTGAGGATATGGGGAATAGTCAAAATGTTTGGGGCTAATAAGCCCTGACTGTGCATTTCCCCCGTGCTTTTAGCAGAACCCTAGACTGAGAAGGATTGCTTAATCATAATTCATTGAGAAAAAAAAACAAAAAACATTTTGTCCCCATTGTTTCAAAGAGGTCCTATCTAATAATACTGCATGTCCTGGACTCGAGGACACCTCTCTATAAAATCCTGAGACTGAATAATTTGTTCATAGTTCAGCATCCCGAGTCGATAAAGGCCACCCATGTGTTGGATATGAAACATTTTTCCAAAGAAATGTCCAACATGGCGTATGGGTAGTAGTACAGAAAGCGGAAAATCCCTCCACCCCTCTCTATCCCAGAGAGGACTGATGGAACCCTGACAGCAAAACTGGTAAGAGCCATGTACTCCACTAATCTGACCTGGGTTGAGGCCCCCCACAGCCACTATACTCTATGTGCCAGTAACCAGCAAAGGACACATTTCTTTCACCACATGAACTACTCACTGGAAGGCCCATGCCTGGGCCTCTGGGAGACCCTAATGTGGTCCCCACTGCAGCCTTGCTGCAAACAGACCTGTCGGAATATATGCGGGTTTTGGGCGACATGAGTAAGCTTCACTGCCAGCTGCAAGCAGTAAATTCCACAGGAGACGAGGACAACGGCACCACGGTCCCAGGGGTGTCCACTGGTGACTGGGTCTGGTAAAACGTACTAGGCCGTCCACACTGGGATGAACCGATCTGGACGAGACCGTTCAAGATCACTGAGGTTTCCGACCGCGCGGTGCGGGTCGTAAAGGAGGGAGATAAGACCTGGCATCATTTTGCACACTGTGCAAAAGCAAGACCGCCAAAGCGGTCACTGGAGCAGGTTAGAACTAACCTGCTGTCATTGCAGGACATCAATGAGGAAATGTAATGAAATGTGGCGAGGAATAGGAAAGGAGGGATTAGCTCTCTTAGTAGGATTTTCTTTACTTCTTGTAGGCACTTTGCTATATGCTGAACACACTCAGAAAAATGCCCACACCACACCTACACCACACCAAGAATTCATGGAAGACATGTTGCTGGTAGCGGCAGTAATAGGAGGACTAATAGCAGCAGGAGCATCTCCAGCCTGGTCTTGCAGTATATAGATCGTTGGATTCTGTGGGCTTTCCTCTTTCATTTGAGGTATTGTTTTATGCATAGCACAGATTCAGGAGAAATTCTCGTGATTCAACGCTGATATGATTTTATCCTATGTTCTGCTGCATGCTTATTTACTTGCTTGGTGCTTGAATTCTGTTTGGTTGAGGTAAAAATGGTCTACATGAGCTTTTTGCCTAGTTTCTTTGCGAAATGTGGATATGCCGCATGACAATGTTGCGATTTGGAAATATGCTGTATTTATTGTGCGTAACAACCGGACCTGGTACCGGGCTGTAAGGCTTTTAATAGTTTAAAGGTGGACCTGGACAGTGAGAACACATTTCAATTTGATGTATGTAACGTAATTGACTGTGGTACTGACTCCTCCAAATGGAGGGGGCATAATGTGTATGGTTGCCAGTTCATTAGGCGTTTTCCCACTAACAACATGATTGTATAATATGCTCAGGGGCCAGATACACCTTATTAATATCCCCATCCTCATTTGACCTATATGACCGCACCATGAAAAAACCCAGGAAAAGATATAAACTGCTTAATTTGGTTAATGTCCTCCGAAAACCCATCAATGGAGTGCAAAATATGGGAAACAGTACACCCTATGGCCCCAGCGAATGTGATGTCCACAGTGTTTCAAAAAGGAAAACGAAGTAATGTGACCTGTATTAAGAACAACAATACCAGTCCCCAGTCACATAATCTAGGCACACTGACGAGCTGTGAGGAAACCTTGGACCTGACAGGAAATGAAACTGCAAGCAGCCTCATCGAAGCCAGAGGGGACGTCTGGTGGTACTGCAGAGGTAGGAGACGCTGAATTGGCTCCCTTATAAAAGGAGAGGTAAGTGCGCCCTTGTGACCCTGAATGTGCCAGTGATGATTGTAACCAATGCAGAAGAACTACTAAATAATGTATCCCCAGAACAATTAATACACACTTGAAGGCCACAAAAGATCATTTGGGTCTTTTGATTGGACAACCAATGACTATGGTATGTGGGTGGATCCTATAGGGCAGGCCAGAAATATACCCGATGAACTTAAGCTTTCAGACAAAATAGCGGCAGGGTTTGAAAGCTTCCCTATATTTTGTGCCATTTTTCCTGAAACCGTAAATAAAAGTGTAAATCAAATAAATTTGATACATTATAATGTGCAGCAGCTGGGAAATGAAACTAGAGATGCAATGGAAGCGATACACGGACAACTGTCTCAAACCCCATTAATGACATACCAGAACCAGATAGCATTAGACATGCTCTTAGCAGAGAAAGGAAGCATAGGGATATGTTCAATGTTCAAAAACACATGCTGCACAGACATAGCGAACAAAACAGCCCCTAATGGGAAACTCACTAAGAGTCTCTCCCCATTTATAATTAGTGGATGTTGTTGAATACCCTGCATACGTACCTTGGTGACTAAAACAATTGAAAAGGCCTTAACTAGAGAGGATCCGCCCAAATACCAAGCAGCTCAATTAGAGGAGGGCTGTTTAGATCCAGCTGATGACACTGAGGAAGGTATTGTGTGAGAGGAGTACCCAGATGACCCCATAGGCCTGGAGGCCGGGGGACTTGTCCTCACCTCGCCCGATGAGGCGACTATGTTACTGTACCAACAGGTGACCAGAGATGTGACAGGAAGTGACGAGTGGGTGTGTCCTCCATAACCCTACACGCCCAACTGCCCCATTGGAAATCCCTACTGCAAACACGGACAAGGAGGAGGAGCAGGTTGGGCTTGCTAGAAGTGGGCGGAGAAGTACCGCCCCGATCTGCCCGACTTGAAAGTCATGCTGGAGGAGAATTTTAGGGAACAATATTGCAAACAGCTATTTGGAATTTGATTTTTAGATGGTCAGCTTGAAGTTGGTCAATGTTTTCTATGTTTACACAGGGAGTGTGCAGATTTGCTGATGTGCTAGGACACTCAAGTCTCGATTGATAGCATTAGGAGGGTGCACAGGTTAGCATGCACTGTTCATTAAATTTAGAAGCCTCGAGACTTGCGATTTGCTGTAGAGTTGGAGGAATGGGCTAAATGCCTGAGTCAAGCGGGTTAGGGGGGACCCCGGCCAGTAGCCTCATTCTGACAACTATGATTTGCTTTGCTGTGCCAGATGCTTTTGCAGACCCTTGATAGAAATGGATTAAGTAAAAATTAATTTGGGTCTTTTGTCTGCTTGCGGGATTTGAGGGTAATTTCGCCCCCATAAATGGGTGCGAAGGAGGGAGATGTGATGTTATAATGCTAATTAATATGTTGCTATGTTGTCAAGCACATTAACTCCTTTGCATAGCTGCCACAATCTGCAAATCACAGAATATGGATGTAATAGAGTATAAAGTACACTTCTGCAGCCTCTCCAGCCACACTGCTTCAAGGTCACTAACAGCTGATAACTGCAGCCGGCTCCCAGTTCTCGGAAAATGAGAGACGGAGAGGGAAACTTAAGTGTGGGATCACGATTGATTGGAGGAGAGAAATCATCCAAGATCCAGACGGCGAAGGAGCAGCGAATCACAAGACTTTTGACTTAGAGACTATATAAACTGGGACAACAAGGAAGTCGGGAGAGAGCGCTCTCCAAAGAGAACACACACTCTTTGTTTTGCATGTGCCTCAATTCTGATCATCATTAAATCATTCTTTTATACATTTGGGACTCTGACTAAATTACTATCAGAAGGTTGAATACGCACCTGAATTTGCCTCATTAAGGATCCTCTCTGAGGATCCCTAACAGTACCCAGTGCCCACTATTGTTAGTTATGCTCGAGTGGCGTTTGTTTAGTTTGAATAGCAACGGGTGAGGAGTGGGACCGCTCCCTTGGTTAGTGGTAGGTCGATCAATCTCTCTCAGTCCAGTTACATTTCAATCGTACTCACTTTATGGTGAGTGTTGATACTGAATATGGGCCATAGGGTTTTTAATGACCACAGTGAGTCAGGACCTCATTTCAACGTCTAATCCGAAAGACGGCGTCTCCTTCAGTACAGTAGCCCCATCACTGGGCATTGGGAATTATTCCACCAGAGGATGATTGCAACCCTCTGGCCAACCAACACCTCTTCCAGCAACAACTTTTTTCCTAGGTGGTCTCCCATCCAAGTACTAACCAAGCCCACGCCTGCTTAGCTTCAGCCATGCAGATCTACCACCCATTGCAATTGGAGAAAGTCAGGTCCTTGTGTCCCGAATGGGGAGAACCGACCAGCGCCTGTCAAGGTAACCGTGGCATCATCCACCATGACTGTTCAGATTTTCCAGGTCCCAGTGTGAGTGGCGTATAACAACCTGCACCGCTGTACAAACGCCCAGATTGACTCTGGCGCGGCGTGGCAACTTTGCTCCTCCCAACTGGCGCGACGACTCAAACTCACACTCCACCAGCTCAACATTCCCATCGCTGTGACAGCCCTGGATGGGAGACCTCTGGCCAGCGGAATCATCCTCCGTCAGTCATCCTCAATCTCCCTCGGTGTGCAGAAGACCCACCAGGAGGCGCTCCTGCTCTTAATCCTGCCATATTCCAGTCACCCAGTGATCCTCTTAGACTGCCCATAGACTGAATAAAAAGATGGACGAAGCAACCATGACGTCACCCATTGGTGTCAACGTACCATTTAGGAAGCCTCGATTTTGGCAATTTGAATAGAGCCATTTTGGTATTTTGAAACGAGATGTGATTCCAATTGGACGGGAGTGTGAATAGAATATTCAGGGTGGAGCGAGGGTTGGATCTTCAGGTTGATCTGACCGTGTGAGATGAGGACCATAGGACAGCCACGCCCCTGAAGCATATTCTGGCTTTATCCTTTATTCTAGTCTATTTCGGATCATAATTTTCAAAAATGAACATCATGATATATCGAAGGTGACTTGAAACTTGTGATAGATACCATAAAATAATGTGAAAATCATCACTGAAAGAATAAATCAGCTGGGAAAGTAGGGTCATTTTCTCATTAACTTCTATAGGATTGAACTTCTTTCTGCAACCAGCGACGTCGCCATCTGCTGGCCATTAAATAGAATGCAAATTTTTGAGATTTCCATGCTGGCCTCAGTTTACAGTGCGTCCATGTTTTTATGCAGTATGTTTGCCAGCCTTAGGTGCTCTGCATCAGCTCTCCCACTGCTGCTCAGTGGGATTTTAACTGCCACCTTTCCGTTCTTTGTTTAGTAATAATTTAGTGCTGCATTAGTTTCTCATTTTATGGAACCTTGTTACCTTCGCCAGCGACTTCACTGACGAAGGCAATGTTTTGATCCCCGTGTATTTATTTGTTTGTGTGTCTGTCTGTATGTGTATCGAATAACTCAAAAAGTACCAAACGGAATTTCATAAAATTTGGTGAGTTGATTTGGCATGACCTGAGGATCAATCGATTAGATTTTGGGAGTGATCGGGTCAAAGGTCAAGGTCAAGGCCACGAAAAGGTCAAAACCGACTTTCGGCCATATCTCGGTCAATTTTTATCCGATCGGCATGAAACCAACGCCAGTGGCGAGGGATTCAGTGGCGTCGGCGAAGGTATGCGCTCTACCGAGTGCCCGTTCTAGTTTCCCTTTTGTTTTGTTTATTATACCTTCTTTATTCAACTTCTCATCACCTCCAGCCTTGGCGCACGAGTCTGTCATTTTACTCCACGGTCCTAGAGTCCGCCAGGCTGCCACTAGACATCTGGCAGGAGCAGAACCGTTAGAATATGTGCAACCCCCAGGACTCCTTTGAAGAAGAGATATACATCTCTACGGGACTTCCATGGTAAAATAAAGGTTAAATAAATTTAAGCAAGGGGACTGACTAAGACCATGTCTCTTTTCAGCAGGGCTCTGCTTAACAAACGATTAAAATAACACAGTTTACAAGGACATTTCTAATATATAAAAATCCAGCAAAATGCTCGAGTATTTATAATAGGGGACACAGGGACGTAGATTTAACTGGGAGTTGGGGGGAGACGGAGACACAGCCTTAATGACAACTAGTCCTGGCCAGTTCTCAATCATTTTCCTTCATCAACATGTTTTCCAATTATCGTAATTGGCAACTGAAGACGCGGTTCCTCTCCATATGCGATTAACTTTTTGCAGTCCATAATGAACAGGTGCTGCTTGTTCTCTCTAATAAAGTAAGACGGCAATCGGTCATCAGGATGCGTATTTGCTGTGTTTAAATCATCGTTATTTAAAATTTTCTGAACTGAATTTACCCCACCGTGTCATCGCTGAATGCTGTTAGTTCGCATATGGAGAGGAACCGTGTTTCTCTTCAGTTGCCAATTACAATAATTAGAAAACGCGTTGATGAGGGAAAATGATTGAGAACTGGCCAGGACTAATTGTCATAAAGGCCATGTCTCCGTCCCCCCCCAACTCCCAGTTAAATCTACGCCCCTGAGTGAACATGTTTAATTTGGTTTCCTTGCAGGCCAAGGTTCTTACTCTGGTTTACCTTACTAAAGGAAGAATGCTATTTCATTTCCAATTTGTAATAAAATGTGTGTACAATGGCATTTTAAACGAAACACAGAAGTGAAGGATTACATTTCCATTGAATTATGACCCAAGTAATGCGTTTGATTCTTGAAAAACAGAAAGCATCTCTGAGAATGCATTTTCGTTTCGCTACTGTTTGCTAAATGCTTGCATACAAATCAACATAACATTCAGCGAGCTAGCGAAGGCACTGAGCGGAGGTGGCGCTGTGTTCAACAGCTGTTGTTAATTATTAATCGTGAAACGAAAATAACGAACCCTAAAATAATTTCCCTGAGCTACATTCAGAGATGCCAAGTCCCACGCATTAGGCGTGAGTCACTCCTCATTCACTTTTCTGTGCCGTAGTCAGCAATTTTTCTATCAACCCTCGGGTGAAGAAATTCACTCGCGGAATTCAAGTCATTGTGCATTAAGTTAACCCGTTTCAAATGCATTACGATGGATTTACCCACTAGTGACACGGAAATCGATCAGGACTCGGGAATTCTCACGCTCGACTTTACTGAGGGAGTGAAAGCAATGGAATCGCATAAAGACGTTTCAAGTGGTCTTATTTCATTTACACAATTTAAACGATCATGAAACACATGTGCTGTTTCCAATCCCTAAGTAAACAGAAGCACGAGAAGTTCGGAGTCACAATCGCTTTCCACGTTACTCGCGGCGAGGTCCACCTTTACGCAAGTGAAACTGAAACTTCAATGCACAAGGATTTTAATTCTGCGAGAGTCTCATTGAAGAGCGTTCATTGAATAATTGCGGACTACGGTGAATAAGTCTTAAAATGCGCGAGACTTGATGCCAAATGCGCGAGGCTTGGCATCTCTGTACATTTAAGGTGGTGGTTAACGGCACTTGTTGGGAGTTGAGGAATGAGCGCGTTCCTAGATGACAGTCATCGCCACACGAAAAAGCACAAAATCTTCGGTAGAATGTACGGTTTCATGAGCACTCAACGTTCAGAGTAGCTAGACTATTTGAGTTATTTTTTGTCATAATGATTCAAAACCTTTTGACGCAATAAAGAATAATGCTGAAGAAACAGCCAACAGCTGCCCCGATTCGTTAGTTTGTGGGGCGCATCAATTATTCGCTTGGCAGTCAGCAAAGCCTAACCTGGAAGGGGTTTGAAGTAACCTTCTCTTGCCTCAGGTCAAACTCTGAGGAGTGGGCGATCCCCTCCTTCCTCCAATACGACAGTACATCCCTGCAGGCCTGGAGGCTTCACTTTCAGGACCGCACTTCCAGGACCGCAGTACCAGGACCCTGGTGTTTTTGCCACAGCGCCCCCTCCCGTTGGAAGCTGGTTTCGGCCTGGAGGCTGCAGTTTCAGGACCGCAGTTCTAGGACCCCGGTGTTTTTGCCACAGCGCCCCCTCCCGTTGGAGGCTGGTTTTAGGACAGCAGTTGTAGGACCGCAATTTCAGGACCCTGGCTTTTTTGCCACAGCGCCTCCTACTGACTAAAATGATTGCCGCAACCAAATACTTTTTGTTGTGGGTTTCAAAATTAATTCCACCAAATACTCTTATCGTGTATTATTGTAAAGTTGGATTACACCCAAATACATTGATTCATTATTTATATTTTTGAAGGTTGATTCTACCTAAAAAAAATTCGTTCTTTATCATTTTAAAGGTTGATTCCAGCCAAGTAATATTTTGATTAATTATTCGCCATTTTAAAGGTTGATTCCACCCAATTAATACTTTCTTCCAAAGACTTAAATACATATTCCATACAAACACTACTTTGCCATGAAATTGACCTTAGTTGCAAAGACTTGAAAATTGTATTATTAGCAGAATTAGCTAATGATACTGAGGGAAAAAGTGAAAGCACATACAGACCTCCATGTAAAAATGTGCCTTAAAAGACACAGACTTCTGTAATGATTTGGTGTGAGATAAACAGAACTGATCTATCTATATTTCAACCAGATATTTTATAGGTTAGAAAGAGGCAAGAAACAAGAATGACTCTAAATTTTTATTGTATCCACACAATGAACAAATATAAACAACATAAACATGCTGGTGGCCACAGGAGTGGGAAGGCTAGTAGTTGCAGGAGCTGGGATGGTGGGGGTTGCTGTAGCTGAGATGACTGTCGCAGTTGGAGTGGAGTTGGTGGTGGTAGATGGAGCTGGGATGCTGGTGGCCACTGGAGTGGTAATGGTGGTGATTGCTGGAGCTGGGATGGTTGCAGTTATGGCCGCGGTGTTCCTATTGCAAAGAGACAGATGATTAATGAAGTCCTGTTTACATAAAACTGTTGACTGGCAGTAGATGCAGTGGTAATGCCACTGTGGTCAGCAGTTTAACCCACATCTGTGAACAGTGTACCCTGTAACATTAATGATTATATTATTCAAAAGTGTGTCTCAGACTCATTTTTAATAAAGGGGTATGATAAATATTGATGCTGATGAATATCTACTCAAATTGTTGTTGAACTTAAACATGATGTCAAAGGGCTGAATTAGAATTTAGAGGGAACATCTTATAAAAGTTTAGGTATGTTTGTGAAGTTTCTGGATGACCAAATAAATGAGCATTTGTAGAGTCAGAGTTAGTGTTTGTTTTCATTGTAATACTGATGTCAGATTTACTTGCTTCAGAGCTTAGGAAAATTAAGTCATCCATCTTTACTCACTTCATCAGAGCCCTGCCGATCCTTGGATTTGCATGAGCTACGTTATATGCAGTTATTTTTAAAATAAAAAAAAGTAAAATGATCGGTTGGCTTACTGGTATGGGCTATGATCAGGCAAGAAATTAGCTCATATTAGTGTTCACTAACAAATACCCATTTCATTCAGACACTAACTTAATTTGCATTTCCTGTGACAATGTTCTCAAATGTTACCCTCATTGAGTGTAGCTCTGTGGAAATGGCTCTCCAAATGAGCTTTCACTTTGCTTAACTTCGTTGGGTGGAACACAGTTGAGCGACAGAATGGGAAATGAAATTGTCTGCAGCATGTAGTGCATCTTGAGATTTCCGGCAATGTTCTGCCTTCCTGGACAGTTATATGCATCTTTAAAAGAAAGAGATCACATAATTAGTCCAAAAAAAAATTCCGATAATTTCATAGAAAATCTAGAAAATCGTATTTCCATTGAAAATACAGTGAAAATGCTGACTGCTGGAATGCACTTAAATACATTGCTGAAAATTTAGAAAAGCAAATGCAAACTACGTAAGATTAAAGTTCATGGCACAAACATTGTTGGTTAAGAGCCCTAACTTCAAAAAGCTTGTACATAAATGCTAAATATAGTATTGTAAAAAAGAGGGGTATTTGAAAAAGCATAAAATGAAGAAAAACGTACATTACAAGCAGATAAGTTACAATGCAGGTGGATTTTTTGACATTTGCAAGAAAGAGGAGAGAGAGGTTTTTATCATCCTTTTAAGCTGACTAGAATTAATTATAGAAATATGATTAGTCACTGACAATTAGGACACAGTTGGGCTTTCCAAATCACGCCTTGGTTTCACAACACAAATAATAATACACAGTCAGCATTATACGGGTGAGGTTAATTACAAGTGACCACAACCAGCTGCATAGTTTTAAGTAATCCTACCCGTTGATTGTGAAATGACAGTTGTCCAAAAGCTAAATAAAATTGTTGTATAAAACAATAGTCTTCGCCGAAAGGACACTATGGCGATATTAAATACTTAGCGTGAGCTAAATACGTTATATTAAACATGGTAACACAGTGGCAACAACTTCTCATAAACTTATTAATGTTGCACTAAGCTGAACTTGTGAAAACTTACTACATACTTTGTTAAGCTGACGTTTATTTTCCAGTTAAATTCATGCAAAGGACTTAGTTTTATTTGTTTGTCATTAAAAATTTTCTCAGTACTCACTTCTCAGTTTGTTGCTCGTCGTCATACTCCTCGTCGTCTCTTTGTACAATTAATGCAGCCACATAAGGTGAGTGGCGCTGTTCGGAGAAACCAGGGGTCCTGAATGTGCGGTCCTGAAACTGCGGTCTCCGAGGCTGCAGCTATACCCTACTCGTGATTGTTAGAAGCCTAGTCCACGGAAAATACGACGACCCCATTTCTCCGCTGTGACGTGTCTTTAATGGAACGGCGGAGGCGTCAAAGATAAAACAGGGTCACTTGAGCAAAAGGAGAGGAAATAGTAAACATGCCCGATGGACGAGAGATGCTAACTTACTGAGATTCCGCAGAGAAGTCACTGTTATGTCAAAGACGCAGAGTGCATCGTATGCCTGTTCCGTGGATATATAAAAAGCACCGTTGCCATAAACATATCTCCCCAGCGGGCTACGGTACGAAGTAGATTCCCCGTCCGTCATGGAGACGTATACAGGCGTACGTGCAATTAGGTAGTGATTGTTTTTAAATTTCATTTGATTTCATTTGACACACTCTTTTTACTTGAACAAAAGATTGACTGCAATTCCGCACCATGCTTTCTGTTAACGTTCTGACAAAATGTGCCAGCCCTCCATGCTGAGGGTCGGGCGTGTAAAGTCACCGAACAGGCCTTGTGGTGACGTGTCTTAAATGGAACACCCGAGGCGTCATAAATCGGACCGGGTCACTTGAGCAGAAGAAAACAAAGGAGTAAACAAGCCCAATGGATGAGAGGTTCGAATTCTCTTGGATTCTGCTGAGAAGTCGCAGTGACGTCAAAGAGCCAGAGTGCATCGAATGTTCAATTTGTTGCTATAACAACAGCACCGTTGCTATAAACAACTCTGCCCAGGGGGCCGACGGAAGAATGCTGATTCTCAGTCCGTGTCCAATGCTCATAGAAACATGTCCAGGTGTACGTGCGATTTGGCAGTGATTTTATTTTTATGAAATTAGATTTTAATTGACTCACTCTTTGTTTAAACAAAAAATGACCGCTATTCAGTAGCATGCTTTCTGTTTATGTATTGACAAAATGTGCCTGCCCTCCACTTAGCCGTCGGGCTTGTCTTGTGACCAGACAGACTGTCCGCTGTGACGTGTCTTAAATGGATCAGCGGAGGTTTCAAATTCTCCGGCAGCTACAGGTCTCAAAAAAGTTGGGACACTTGTAAAAAGGGGCTTTAAAAGCATTGAATTTCTAAGAGAATCAGCTGAAAGAACATTTAGCAAGTAATTAAGTTAACTGTCATCTGCTGCGCAACATGATTACTTATAAAAGGGTTGTCATTGAGAGGCTGAGTTTCTCAGAAGTAAAGATGGCCAGAGGCTCTCCCACCTGTGAAGGCTTGCATAAAAAAAATGTTGAATACTTTAAAAACACTGCTCCTCGACGTTAAATTGCAAAGGCATTGAAGGTCTCATCATCTTCAGTACATGACATCATCAAAAGATTCAGAGTAACTGGAAAAATCTCTGCGTGTAAGGGACTAGGCTGAGACCTTTACTGGATGCCCTTTATCTTCGGACCCTCAGATGCCACTGCATCACTCACTGGCATGATTCTTGGGATTCTGCAATAATAGAGAAAGAAAAAACATCACTGATTATACCTAGAACTGCCACAAGGTCATTTTGACCTCCATTAGTCCCAGTGCAAAAAAATGTAAATGGACTATATAGCGGCTGACTATGGAGCTAGTCAGATTGGCAGCTCAAAGCACTTGACAGTAGCCTAATACCTCACGTATGCCCATTTATGCAACACATTCATACACTGACGGCTACGCAAGGCAGTCAACTGCAACTGCATTTTGTTACTTTTTGAATGGTGTGCAGGCACATATATAAGCCAGTTGCTGTCATGACGTCAGAATCAATTTGTTCTCCCATTTTGCAGGTAGAAATTGTGATTGTCACAGAGCTGTTCTTCTATTCATTTAGTTTATTTAGTAAGCTGGTTAGGATTCCAGAAAAAGAAATGGATCAGAGGAAACGGATGAATGTAAGTCAGGCTTTGGCAAAGCTTCAGGACATGAGTTCTTGTGAGTCAGATGGAGAAGAAATATCAGGGCACAGTGATGCTTCTAAGTCTAGTGAATCCGACTCCGATTTTGAAACTGAATGCGATCGTGAGCCACACGGTAAAGGTATCACAGCTGCTGGGCAAACTAAGCCTTTGATGCCAGGAAGGTCACCAAAACTGGATATTTATTCACGTCATAATGCTTAGGTTTCACAGCATAATTTCAAGTGCAAATACTTTGAAACATTTAAAATTAGCCACAATAGCCAACAAATTGAAGCTTTAAAGCTCTGACCTCTATACTATTTAATCAATGAAGAATCTTAGCAAAACACCATTTATTGTCCTCCGAATTCTGAAAGTACTTTGAAATGCTTTCACTGAGGCAACACGTCACAGCTTAGAAGTATTACAAAGAGTGGTGCATTTTTGTCAATAAAGAGGATGCAGTCATATTTCCACGTCATCCATGCCATGATGAAGGGAGACGCAGTAGCGCTGTGGAGAGCATGGGCTTGACTTGGGATGGAAAAATTCTGTGTTCAAGTCCTTGCCTTAGCCTGTGCAAAGTGTTCTCAGGCAAAACTCTTCACTTCCACACTGCCTCACTCTACCCAGGTGTACAAATGGGTACCAGCAAAATTGTCAGCGAAACTTGACTGAGAGCAGTGGGAGAACCCGAGTTGGACTAGTGTCCCATCGAGGGGGTTTAGCAATACTCCTATTTGCTTCATGTCACAGAAACCAGGGTTAAACACAGGCCTGGTGGGCCTCCAGGCATGATCTCCACGCATGGTTAGAAATAGTCTTTATTCCGTCTGAGAAGCTGCTCATTTTGAAAACAAGAAGGGCACCTGGTAGAGCTCATACCTCCGCCATGCCCACATGTAAGTATTATTGGTTCTGGATCCAGGAGAGTATCATCCAGACCAACAACAGCTGTGATTAGTTCTGCTTTTAGGGCAGCTTCTATTCAGTGCTGAAATTTTATGAAAATCTGTTCATTACATAAGGACATACCGAATTGTTCCGAATATAAGACGATTCTGGATATGAGACTACTCCCCTTTCTCAAGTCATATATTGGAAAAAATAGGGTTTTGATGACAAAATCTTGTTTTAGTCACTAAAGAATGATAATCATCGCAAAAATTTCTTTGAAAATACTGATAAAACAAACTGAAAGAAAAACCAATATAAAAGATTGCAGGCTGTTGTTTTGCGCCATCTATTGTTGTGAACATGTATTGAGTATAGACTATAAAACGCACACACAGGATGACTGTTATTGTTGGAAGCCTGGTCCACGGAAAATACGACGACCCCATTTCTCCGCTGTGACGTGTCTTTAATGGAACGGCGGAGGCGTCAAAGATAAAACAGGGTCACTTGAGCAAAAGGAGAGAAAATATTAAACATGCCCGATGGACGAGAGATGTTAATTTACTGAGATTCCGCTGAGAAGTCACTGTTATGTCAAAGACGCAGAGTGCATCGTATGCCTGTTCCGTGGATATATAAAAAGCACCGTTGCCATAAACATATCTCCCCAGCGGGCCACGGTACGAAGCAGATTCCCCGTCCGTCATGGAGACGTATACAGGCGTACGTGCGATTAGGTAGTGATTGTTTTTAAATTTCATTTGATTTCATTTGACACACTCTTTTTACTTGAACAAAAGATTGACTGCAATTCCGCACCATGCTTTCTGTTAACGTTCTGACAAAATGTGCCAGCCCTCCATGCTGAGGGTCGGGCGTGTAAAGTGACCGAACAGGCCTTGTGGTGCCGTGTCTTAAATGGAACACCCGAGGCGTCATAAATCAGACCGGGTCACTTGAGCAGAAGAAAACAAAGGAGTAAACAAGCCCGATGGATGAGAGGTTCGAATTCTCTTGGATTCTGCTGAGAAGTCGCAGTGACGTCAAAGAGCCAGAGTGCATCGAATGTTCAATTTGTTGCTATAACAACAGCACCGTTGCTATAAACAACTCTGCCCAGGGGGCCGACGGAAGAATGCTGATTCTCAGTCCGTGTCCAATGCTCATGGAAACATGTCCAGGTGTACGTGCGATTTGGCAGTGATTTTATTTTTATGAAATTAGATTTTAATTGACTCACTCTTTGTTTAAACAAAAAAATGACCGCTATTCAGTAGCATGCTTTCTGTTTATGTATTGACAAAATGTGCCTGCCCTCCACTTAGCCGTCGGGCTTGTCTTGTGACCAGACAGACTGTCCGCTGTGACGTGTCTTAAATGGATCAGCGGAGGTTTCAAATTCTCCGGCAGCTACAGGTCTCAAAAAAGTTGGGACACTTGTAAAAAGGGGCTTTAAAAGCATTGAATTTCTAAGAGAATCAGCTGAAAGAACATTTAGCAAGTAATTAAGTTAACTGTCATCTGCTGCGCAACATGATTACTTATAAAAGGGTTGTCATTGAGAGGCTGAGTTTCTCAGAAGTAAAGATGGCCAGAGGCTCTCCCACCTGTGAAGGCTTGCATAAAAAAAAATGTTGAATACTTTAAAAACACTGCTCCTCGACGTTAAATTGCAAAGGCATTGAAGGTCTCATCATCTTCAGTACATGACATCATCAAAAGATTCAGAGTAACTGGAAAAATCTCTGCGTGTAAGGGACTAGGCTGAGACCTTTACTGGATGCCCTTTATCTTCGGACCCTCAGATGCCACTGCATCACTCACTGGCATGATTCTTGGGATTCTGCAATAATAGAGAAAGAAAAAACATCACTGATTATACCTAGAACTGCCCCAAGGTCATTTTGACCTCCATTAGTCCCAGTGCAAAAAAATGTAAATGGACTATATAGCGGCTGACTATGGAGCTAGTCAGATTGGCAGCTCAAAGCACTTGACAGTAGCCTAATACCTCACGTATGCCCATTTATGCAACACATTCATACACTGATGGCTACGCAAGGCAGTCAACTGCAACTGCATTTTGTTACTTTTTGAATGGTGTGCAGGCGCATATATAAGCCAGTTGCTGTCATGACGTCAGAATCAATTTGTTCTCCCATTTTGCAGGTAGAAATTGTGATTGTCACAGAGCTGTTCTTCTATTCATTTAGTTTATTTAGTAAGCTGGTTAGGATTCCAGAAAAAGAAATGGATCATAGGAAACGGAAGAATGTAAATCAGGCTTTGGCAAAGCTTCAGGACATGAGTTCTTGTGAGTCAGATGGAGAAGAAATATCAGGGCACAGTGATGCTTCTAAGTCTAGTGAATCCGACTCCGATTTTGAAACTGAATGCGATCGTGAGCCACACGGTAAAGGTATCACAGCTGCTGGGCAAACTAAGCCTTTGATGCCAGGAAGGTCACCAAAACTGGATATTTATTCACGTCATAATGCTTAGGTTTCACAGCATAATTTCAAGTCCAAATACTTTGAAACATTTAAAATTAGCCACAATAGCCAACAAATTGAAGCTTTAAAGCTCTGACCTCTATACTATTTAATCAATGAAGAATCTTAGCAAAACACCATTTATTGTCCTCCGAATTCTGAAAGTACTTTGAAATGCTTTCACTGAGGCAACACGTCACAGCTTAGAAGTAATACAAAGAGTGGTGCATTTTTGTCAATAAAGAGGATGCAGTCATATTTCCACGTCATCCATGCCATGATGAAGGGAGACGCAGTAGCGCAGTGGAGAGCATGGGCTTGACTTGAGATGGAAAAATTCTGTGTTCAAGTCCTTGCCTTAGCCTGTGCAAAGTGTTCTCAGGCAAAACTCTTCACTTCCACACTGCCTCAATCTACTCAGGTGTACAAATGGGTACCAGCAAAATTGTCAGGGAAACTTGACTGAGAGCAGTGGGAGAACCCGAGTTGGACTAGTGTCCCATCGAGGGGGTTTAGCAATACTCCTATTTGCTTCTTGTCACAGAAACCAGGGTTAAACACAGGCCTGGTGGGCCTCCAGGCATGACCTCCACGCATGGTTAGAAATAGTCTTTATTCCGTCTGAGAAGCTGCTCATTTTGAAAACAAGAAGGGCACTTGGTAGAGCTCATACCTCCGCCATGCCCACATGTAAGTATTATTGGTTCTGGATCCAGGAGAGTATCATCCAGACCAACAACAGCTGTGATTAGTTCTGCTTTTAGGGCAGATTCTATTCAGTGCTGAAATTTTATGAAAATCTGTTCATTACATAAGGACATACCGAATTGTTCCGAATATAAGACGATTCTGGATATGAGACTACTCCCCTTTCTCAAGTCATATTTTGGAAAAAATAGGGTTTTGATGACAAAATCTTGTTTTAGTCACTAAAGAATGATAATCATCGCAAAAATTTCTTTGAAAATACTGATAAAACAAACTGAGAGAAAAACCAATATAAAAGATTGCAGGCTGTTGTTTTGCGCCATCTATTGTTGTGAACATGTATTGAGTATAGACTATAAAACGCACACACAGGTTGACTGTTATTGTTGGAAGCCTGGTCCACGGAAAATACGACGACCCCATTTCTCCACTGTGACGTGTCTTTAATGGAACGGCGGAGGCGTCAAAGATAAAACAGGGTCACTTGAGCAAAAGGAGAGAAAATAGTAAACATGCCCGATGGACGAGAGATGTTAATTTACTGAGATTCCGCTGAGAAGTCACTGTTATGTCAAAGACGCAGAGTGCATCGTATGCCTGTTCCGTGGATATATAAAAAGCACCGTTGCCATAAACATATCTCCCCAGCGGGCCACGGTAAGAAGCAGATTCCCCGTCCGTCATGGAGACGTATACAGGCGTACGTGCGATTAGGTAGTGATTGTTTTTAAATTTCATTTGATTTCATTTGACACACTCTTTTTACTTGAACAAAAGATTGACTGCAATTCCGCACCATGCTTTCTGTTAACGTTCTGACAAAATGTGCCAGCCCTCCATGCTGAGGGTCGGGCGTGTAAAGTCACCGAACAGGCCTTGTGGTGACGTATCTTAAATGGAACACCCGAGGCGTCATAAATCAGACCGGGTCACTTGAGCAGAAGAAAACAAAGGAGTAAACAAGCCCGATGGATGAGAGTTTCGAATTCTCTTGGATTCTGCTGAGAAGTCGCAGTGACGTCAAAGAGCCAGAGTGCATCGAATGTTCAATTTGTTGCTATAACAACAGCACCGTTGCTATAAACAACTCTGCCCAGGGGGCCGACGGAAGAATGCTGATTCTCAGTCCGTGTCCAATGCTCATGGAAACATGTCCAGGTGTACGTGCGATTTGGCAGTGATTTTATTTTTATGAAATTAGATTTTAATTGACTCACTCTTTGTTTAAACAAAAAAATGACCGCTATTCAGTAGCATGCTTTCTGTTTACGTATTGACAAAATGTGCCTGCCCTCCACTTAGCCGTCGGGCTTGTCTTGAGACCAGACAGACTGTCCGCTGTGACGTGTCTTAAATGGATCAGCGGAGGTTTCATATTCTCCGGCAGCTACAGGTCTCAAAAAAGTTGGGACACTTGTAAAAAGGGGCTTTAAAAGCATTGAATTTCTAAGAGAATCAGCTGAAAGAACATTTAGCAAGTAATTAAGTTAACTGTCATCTGCTGCGCAACATGATTACTTATAAAAGGGTTGTCATTGAGAGGCTGAGTTTCTCAGAAGTAAAGATGGCCAGAGGCTCTCCCACCTGTGAAGGCTTGCATAAAAAAAAATGTTGAATACTTTAAAAACACTGCTCCTCGACGTTAAATTGCAAAGGCATTGAAGGTCTCATCATCTTCAGTACATGACATCATCAAAAGATTCAGAGTAACTGGAAAAATCTCTGCGTGTAAGGGACTAGGCTGAGACCTTTACTGGATGCCCTTTATCTTCGGACCCTCAGATGCCACTGCATCACTCACTGGCATGATTCTTGGGATTCTGCAATAATAGAGAAAGAAAAAACATCACTGATTATACCTAGAACTGCCACAAGGTCATTTTGACCTCCATTAGTCCCAGTGCAAAAAAATGTAAATGGACTATATAGCGGCTGACTATGGAGCTAGTCAGATTGGCAGCTCAAAGCACTTGACAGTAGCCTAATACCTCACGTATGCCCATTTATGCAACACATTCATACACTGACGGCTACGCAAGGCAGTCAACTGCAACTGCATTTTGTTACTTTTTGAATGGTGTGCAGGCGCATATATAAGCCAGTTGCTGTCATGACGTCAGAATCAATTTGTTCTCCCATTTTGCAGGTAGAAATTGTGATTGTCACAGAGCTGTTCTTCTATTCATTTAGTTTATTTAGTAAGCTGGTTAGGATTCCAGAAAAAGAAATGGATCAGAGGAAACGGATGAATGTAAGTCAGGCTTTGGCAAAGCTTCAGGACATGAGTTCTTGTGAGTCAGATGGAGAAGAAATATCAGGGCACAGTGATGCTTCTAAGTCTAGTGAATCCGACTCCGATTTTGAAACTGAATGCGATCGTGAGCCACACGGTAAAGGTATCACAGCTGCTGGGCAAACTAAGCCTTTGATGCCAGGAAGGTCACCAAAACTGGATATTTATTCACGTCATAATGCTTAGGTTTCACAGCATAATTTCAAGTGCAAATACTTTGAAACATTTAAAATTAGCCACAATAGCCAACAAATTGAAGCTTTAAAGCTCTGACCTCTATACTATTTAATCAATGAAGAATCTTAGCAAAACACCATTTATTGTCCTCCGAATTCTGAAAGTACTTTGAAATGCTTTCACTGAGGCAACACGTCACAGCTTAGAAGTATTACAAAGAGTGGTGCATTTTTGTCAATAAAGAGGATGCAGTCATATTTCCACGTCATCCATGCCATGATGAAGGGAGACGCAGTAGCGCTGTGGAGAGCATGGGCTTGACTTGGGATGGAAAAATTCTGTGTTCAGGTCCTTGCCTTAGCCTGTGCAAAGTGTTCTCAGGCAAAACTCTTCACTTCCACACTGCCTCACTCTACCCAGGTGTACAAATGGGTACCAGCAAAATTGTCAGCGAAACTTGACTGAGAGCAGTGGGAGAACCCGAGTTGGACTAGTGTCCCATCGAGGGGGTTTAGCAATACTCCTATTTGCTTCATGTCACAGAAACCAGGGTTAAACACAGGCCTGGTGGGCCTCCAGGCATGATCTCCACGCATGGTTAGAAATAGTCTTTATTCCGTCTGAGAAGCTGCTCATTTTGAAAACAAGAAGGGCACTTGGTAGAGCTCATACCTCCGCCATGCCCACATGTAAGTATTATTGGTTCTGGATCCAGGAGAGTATCATCCAGACCAACAACAGCTGTGATTAGTTCTGCTTTTAGGGCAGCTTCTATTCAGTGCTGAAATTTTATGAAAATCTGTTCATTACATAAGGACATACCGAATTGTTCCGAATATAAGACGATTCTGGATATGAGACTACTCCCCTTTCTCAAGTCATATATTGGAAAAAATAGGGTTTTGATGACAAAATCTTGTTTTAGTCACTAAAGAATGATAATCATCGCAAAAATTTCTTTGAAAATACTGATAAAACAAACTGAGAGAAAAACCAATATAAAAGATTGCAGGCTGTTGTTTTGCGCCATCTATTGTTGTGAACATGAATTGAGTATAGACTATAAAACGCACACACAGGATGACTGTTATTGTTGGAAGCCTGGTCCACGGAAAATACGACGACCCCATTTCTCCGCTGTGACGTGTCTTTAATGGAACGGCGGAGGCGTCAAAGATAAAACAGGGTCACTTGAGCAAAAGGAGAGAAAATAGTAAACATGCCCGATGGACGAGAGATGTTAATTTACTGAGATTCCGCTGAGAAGTCACTGTTATGTCAAAGACGCAGAGTGCATCGTATGCCTGTTCCGTGGATATATAAAAAGCACCGTTGCCATAAACATATCTCCTCAGCGGGCCACGGTACGAAGCAGATTCCCCGTCCGTCATGGAGACGTATACAGGCGTACGTGCGATTAGGTAGTGATTGTTTTTAAATTTCATTTGATTTCATTTGACACACTCTTTTTACTTGAACAAAAGATTGACTGCAATTCCGCACCAAGCTTTCTGTTAACGTTCTGACAAAATGTGCCAGCCCTCCATGCTGAGGGTCGGGCGTGTAAAGTCACCAAACAGGCCTCGTGGTGACGTGTCTTAAATGGAACACCCGAGGCGTCATAAATCAGACCGGGTCACTTGAGCAGAAGAAAACAAAGGAGTAAACAAGCCCGATGGATGAGAGGTTCGAATTCTCTTGGATTCTGCTGAGAAGTCGCAGTGACGTCAAAGAGCCAGAGTGCATCGAATGTTCAATTTGTTGCTATAACAACAGCACCGTTGCTATAAACAACTCTGCCCAGGGGGCCGACGGAAGAATGCTGATTCTCAGTCCGTGTCCAATGCTCATGGAAACATGTCCAGGTGTACGTGCGATTTGGCAGTGATTTTATTTTTATGAAATTAGATTTTAATTGACTCACTCTTTGTTTAAACAAAAAAATGACCGCTATTCAGTAGCATGCTTTCTGTTTACGTATTGACAAAATGTGCCTGCCCTCCACTTAGCCGTCGGGCTTGTCTTGTGACCAGACAGACTGTCCGCTGTGACGTGTCTTAAATGGATCAGCGGAGGTTTCAAATTCTCCGGCAGCTACAGGTCTCAAAAAAGTTGGGACACTTGTAAAAAGGGGCTTTTAAAGCATTGAATTTCTAAGAGAATCAGCTGAAAGAACATTTAGCAAGTAATTAAGTTAACTGTCATCTGCTGCGCAACATGATTACTTATGAAAGGGTTGTCATTGAGAGGCTGAGTTTCTCAGAAGTAAAGATGGCCAGAGGCTCTCCCACCTGTGAAGGCTTGCATAAAAAAAAATGTTGAATACTTTAAAAACACTGCTCCTCGACGTTAAATTGCAAAGGCATTGAAGGTCTCATCATCTTCAGTACATGACATCATCAAAAGATTCAGAGTAACTGGAAAAATCTCTGCGTGTCAGGGACTAGGCTGAGACCTTTACTGGATGCCCTTTATCTTCGGACCCTCAGATGCCACTGCATCACTCACTGGCATGATTCTTGGGATTCTGCAATAATAGAGAAAGAAAAAACATCACTGATTATACCTAGAACTGCCCCAAGGTCATTTTGACCTCCATTAGTCCCAGTGCAAAAAAATGTAAATGGACTATATAGCGGCTGACTATGGAGCTAGTCAGATTGGCAGCTCAAAGCACTTGACAGTAGCCTAATACCTCACGTATGCCCATTTATGCAACACATTCATACACTGACGGCTACGCAAGGCAGTCAACTGCAACTGCATTTTGTTACTTTTTGAATGGTGTGCAGGCGCATATATAAGCCAGTTGCTGTCATGACGTCAGAATCAATTTGTTCTCCCATTTTGCAGGTAGAAATTGTGATTGTCACAGAGCTGTTCTTCTATTCATTTAGTTTATTTAGTAAGCTGGTTAGGATTCCAGAAAAAGAAATGGATCAGAGGAAACGGATGAATGTAAGTCAGGCTTTGGCAAAGCTTCAGGACATGAGTTCTTGTGAGTCAGATGGAGAAGAAATATCAGGGCACAGTGATGCTTCTAAGTCTAGTGAATCCGACTCCGATTTTGAAACTGAATGCGATCGTGAGCCACACGGTAAAGGTATCACAGCTGCTGGGCAAACTAAGCCTTTGATGCCAGGAAGGTCACCAAAACTGGATATTTATTCACGTCATAATGCTTAGGTTTCACAGCATAATTTCAAGTGCAAATACTTTGAAACATTTAAAATTAGCCACAATAGCCAACAAATTGAAGCTTTAAAGCTCTGACCTCTATACTATTTAATCAAAGAAGAATCTTAGCAAAACACCATTTATTGTCCTCCGAATTCTGAAAGTACTTTGAAATGCTTTCACTGAGGCAACACGTCACAGCTTAGAAGTATTACAAAGAGTGGTGCATTTTTGTCAATAAAGAGGATGCAGTCATATTTCCACGTCATCCATGCCATGATGAAGGGAGACGGAGTAGCGCTGTGGAGAGCATGGGCTTGACTTGGGATGGAAAAATTCTGTGTTCAAGTCCTTGCCTTAGCCTGTGCAAAGTGTTCTCTGGCAAAACTCTTCACTTCCACACTGCCTCACTCTACCCAGGTGTACAAATGGGTACCAGCAAAATTGTCAGCGAAACTTGACTGAGAGCAGTGGGAGAACCCGAGTTGGACTAGTGTCCCATCGAGGGGGTTTAGCAATACTCCTATTTGCTTCATGTCACAGAAACCAGGGTTAAACACAGGCCTGGTGGGCCTCCAGGCATGACCTCCACGCATGGTTAGAAATAGTCTTTATTCCGTCTGAGAAGCTGCTCATTTTGAAAACAAGAAGGGCACTTGGTAGAGCTCATACCTCCGCCATGCCCACATGTAAGTATTATTGGTTCTGGATCCAGGAGAGTATCATCCAGACCAACAACAGCTGTGATTAGTTCTGCTTTTAGGGCAGCTTCTATTCAGTGCTGAAATTTTATGAAAATCTGTTCATTACATAAGGACATACCGAATTGTTCCGAATATAAGACGATTCTGGATATGAGACTACTCCCCTTTCTCAAGTCATATTTTGGAAAAAATAGGGTTTTGATGACAAAATCTTGTTTTAGTCACTAAAGAATGATAATCATCGCAAAAATTTCTTTGAAAATACTGATAAAACAAACTGAAAGAAAAACCAATATAAAAGATTGCAGGCTGTTGTTTTGCGCCATCTATTGTGTGAACATGTATTGAGTATAGACTATAAAACGCACACACAGGATGACTGTTATTGTTGGAAGCCTGGTCCACGGAAAATACGACTACCCCATTTCTCCGCTGTGACGTGTCTTTAATGGAACGGCGGAGGCGTCAAAGATAAAACAGGGTCACTTGAGCAAAAGGAGAGAAAATAGTAAACATGCCCGATGGACGAGAGATGTTAATTTACTGAGATTCCGCTGAGAAGTCACTGTTATGTCAAAGACGCAGAGTGCATCGTATGCCTGTTCCGTGGATATATAAAAAGCACCGTTTCCATAAACATATCTCCCCAGCGGGCCACGGTACGAAGCAGATTCCCCGTCCGTCATGGAGACATATACAGGCGTACGTGCGATTAGGTAGTGATTGTTTTTAAATTTCATTTGATTTCATTTGACACACTCTTTTTACTTGAACAAAAGATTGACTGCAATTCCGCACCATGCTTTCTGTTAACGTTCTGACAAAATGTGCCAGCCCTCCATGCTGAGGGTCGGGCGTGTAAAGTGACCGAACAGGCCTCGTGGTGACGTGTCTTAAATGGAACACCCGAGGCGTCATAAATCAGACCGGGTCACTTGAGCAGAAGAAAACAAAGGAGTAAACAAGCCCGATGGATGAGAGGTTCGAATTCTCTTGGATTCTGCTGAGAAGTCGCTTTGACGTCAAAGAGCCAGAGTGCATCGAATGTTCAATTTGTTGCTATAACAACAGCACCGTTGCTATAAACAACTCTGCCCAGGGGGCCGACGGAAGAATGCTGATCCTCAGTCCGTGTCCAATGCTCATGGAAACATGTCCAGGTGTACGTGCGATTTGGCAGTGATTTTATTTTTATGAAATTAGATTTTAATTGACTCACTCTTTGTTTAAACAAAAAATGACCGCTATTCAGTAGCATGCTTTCTGTTTATGTATTGACAAAATGTGCCTGCCCTCCACTTAGCCGTCGGGCTTGTCTTGTGACCAGACAGACTGTCCGCTGTGACGTGTCTTAAATGGATCAGCGGAGGTTTCAAATTCTCCGGCAGCTACAGGTCTCAAAAAAGTTGGGACACTTGTAAAAAGGGGCTTTAAAAGCATTGAATTTCTAAGAGAATCAGCTGAAAGAACATTTAGCAAGTAATTAAGTTAACTGTCATCTGCTGCGCAACATGATTACTTATAAAAGGGTTGTCATTGAGAGGCTGAGTTTCTCAGAAGTAAAGATGGCCAGAGGCTCTCCCACCTGTGAAGGCTTGCATAAAAAAAAATGTTGAATACTTTAAAAACACTGCTCCTCGACGTTAAATTGCAAAGGCATTGAAGGTCTCATCATCTTCAGTACATGACATCATCAAAAGATTCAGAGTAACTGGAAAAATCTCTGCGTGTAAGGGACTAGGCTGAGACCTTTACTGGATGCCCTTTATCTTCGGACCCTCAGATGCCACTGCATCACTCACTGGCATGATTCTTGGGATTCTGCAATAATAGAGAAAGAAAAAACATCACTGATTATACCTAGAACTGCCCCAAGGTCATTTTGACCTCCATTAGTCCCAGTGCAAAAAAATGTAAATGGACTATATAGCGGCTGACTATGGAGCTAGTCAGATTGGCAGCTCAAAGCACTTGACAGTAGCCTAATACCTCACGTATGCCCATTTATGCAACACATTCATACACTGACGGCTACGCAAGGCAGTCAACTGCAACTGCATTTTGTTACTTTTTGAATGGTGTGCAGGCGCATATATAAGCCAGTTGCTGTCATGACGTCAGAATCAATTTGTTCTCCCATTTTGCAGGTAGAAATTGTGATTGTCACAGAGCTGTTCTTCTATTCATTTAGTTTATTTAGTAAGCTGGTTAGGATTCCAGAAAAAGAAATGGATCAGAGGAAACGGATGAATGTAAGTCAGGCTTTGGCAAAGCTTCAGGACATGAGTTCTTGTGAGTCAGATGGAGAAGAAATATCAGGGCACAGTGATGCTTCTAAGCCTAGTGAATCCGACTCCGATTTTGAAACTGAATGCGATCGTGAGCCACACGGTAAAGGTATCACAGCTGCTGGGCAAACTAAGCCTTTGATGCCAGGAAGGTCACCAAAACTGGATATTTATTCACGTCATAATGCTTAGGTTTCACAGCATAATTTCAAGTCCAAATACTTTGAAACATTTAAAATTAGCCACAATAACCAACAAATTGAAGCTTTAAAGCTCTGACCTCTATACTATTTAATCAATGAAGAATCTTAGCAAAACACCATTTATTGTCCTCCGAATTCTGAAAGTACTTTGGAATGCTTTCACTGAGGCAACACGTCACAGCTTAGAAGTAATACAAAGAGTGGTGCATTTTTGTCAATAAAGAGGATGCAGTCATATTTCCACGTCATCCATGCCATGATGAAGGGAGACGCAGTAGCGCAGTGGAGAGCATGGGCTTGACTTGAGATGGAAAAATTCTGTGTTCAAGTCCTTGCCTTAGCCTGTGCAAAGTGTTCTCAGGCAAAACTCTTCACTTCCACACTGCCTCACTCTACCCAGGTGTACAAATGGGTACCAGCAAAATTGTCAGGGAAACTTGACTGAGAGCAGTGGGAGAACCCGAGTTGGACTAGTGTCCCATCGAGGGGGTTTAGCAATACTCCTATTTGCTTCTTGTCACAGAAACCAGGGTTAAACACAGGCCTGGTGGGCCTCCAGGCATGACCTCCACGCATGGTTAGAAATAGTCTTTATTCTGTCTGAGAAGCTGCTCATTTTGAAAACAAGAAGGGCACTTGGTAGAGCTCATACCTCCGCCATGCCCACATGTAAGTATTATTGGTTCTGGATCCAGGAGAGTATCATCCAGACCAACAACAGCTGTGATTAGTTCTGCTTTTAGGGCAGATTCTATTCAGTGCTGAAATTTTATGAAAATCTGTTCATTACATAAGGACATACCGAATTGTTCCGGATATAAGACGATTCTGGATATGAGACTACTCCCCTTTCTCAAGTCATATTTTGGAAAAAATAGGGTTTTGATGACAAAATCTTGTTTTAGTCACTAAAGAATGATAATCATCGCAAAAATTTCTTTGAAAATACTGATAAAACAAACTGAAAGAAAAACCAATATAAAAGATTGCAGGCTGTGGTTTTGCGCCATCTATTGTTGTGAACATGTATTGAGTATAGACTATAAAACGCACACACAGGATGACTGTTATTGTTGGAAGCCTGGTCCACGGAAAATACGTCGACCCCATTTCTCCGCTGTGACGTGTCTTTAATGGAACGGCGGAGGCGTCAAAGATAAAACAGGGTCACTTGAGCAAAAGGAGAGAAAATAGTAAACATGCCCGATGGACGAGAGATGTTAATTTACTGAGATTCCGCTGAGAAGTCACTGTTATGTCAAAGACGCAGAGTGCATCGTATGCCTGTTCCGTGGATATATAAAAAGCACCGTTGCCATAAACATATCTCCCCAGCGGGCCACGGTACGAAGCAGATTCCCCGTCCGTCATGGAGACATATACAGGCGTACGTGCGATTAGGTAGTGATTGTTTTTAAATTTCATTTGATTTCATTTGACACACTCTTTTTACTTGAACAAAAGATTGACTGCAATTCCGCACCATGCTTTCTGTTAACGTTCTGACAAAATGTGCCAGCCCTCCATGCTGAGGGTCGGGCGTGTAAAGTCACCGAACAGGCCTTGTGGTGACGTGTCTTAAATGGAACACCCGAGGCGTCATAAATCAGACCGGGTCACTTGAGCAGAAGAAAACAAAGGAGTAAACAAGCCCGATGGATGAGAGGTTCGAATTCTCTTGGATTCTGCTGAGAAGTCGCAGTGACGTCAAAGAGCCAGAGTGCATCGAATGTTCAATTTGTTGCTATAACAACAGCACCGTTGCGATAAACAACTCTGCCCAGGGGGCCGACGGAAGAATGCTGATTCTCAGTCCGTGTCCAATGCTCATGGAAACATGTCCAGGTGTACGTGCGATTTGGCAGTGATTTTATTTTTATGAAATTAGATTTTAATTGACTCACTCTTTGTTTAAACAAAAAATGACCGCTATTCAGTAGAATGCTTTCTGTTTATGTATTGACAAAATGTGCCTGCCCTCCACTTAGCCGTCGGGCTTGTCTTGTGACCAGACAGACTGTCCGCTGTGACGTGTCTTAAATGGATCAGCGGAGGTTTCAAATTCTCCGGCAGCTACAGGTCTCAAAAAAGTTGGGACACTTGTAAAAAGGGGCTTTAAAAGCATTGAATTTCTAAGAGAATCAGCTGAAAGAACATTTAGCAAGTAATTAAGTTAACTGTCATCTGCTGCGCAACATGATTACTTATAAAAGGGTTGTCATTGAGAGGCTGAGTTTCTCAGAAGTAAAGATGGCCAGAGGCTCTCCCACCTGTGAAGGCTTGCATAAAAAAATATGTTGAATACTTTAAAAACACTGCTCCTCGACGTTAAATTGCAAAGGCATTGAAGGTCTCATCATCTTCAGTACATGACATCATCAAAAGATTCAGAGTAACTGGAAAAATCTCTGCGTGTAAGGGACTAGGCTGAGACCTTTACTGGATGCCCTTTATCTTCGGACCCTCAGATGCCACTGCATCACTCACTGGCATGATTCTTGGGATTCTGCAATAATAGAGAAAGAAAAAACATCACTGATTATACCTAGAACTGCCCCAAGGTCATTTTGACCTCCATTAGTCCCAGTGCAAAAAAATGTAAATGGACTATATAGCGGCTGACTATGGAGCTAGTCAGATTGGCAGCTCAAAGCACTTGACAGTAGCCTAATACCTCACGTATGCCCATTTATGCAACACATTCATACACTGACGGCTACGCAAGGCAGTCAACTGCAACTGCATTTTGTTACTTTTTGAATGGTGTGCAGGCGCATATATAAGCCAGTTGCTGTCATGACGTCAGAATCAATTTGTTCTCCCATTTTGCAGGTAGAAATTGTGATTGTCACAGAGCTGTTCTTCTATTCATTTAGTTTATTTAGTAAGCTGGTTAGGATTCCAGAAAAAGAAATGGATCAGAGGAAACGGAAGAATGTAAGTCAGGCTTTGGCAAAGCTTCAGGACATGAGTTCTTGTGAGTCAGATGGAGAAGAAATATCAGGGCACAGTGATGCTTCTAAGTCTAGTGAATCCGACTCCGATTTTGAAACTGAATGCGATCGTGAGCCACACGGTAAAGGTATCACAGCTGCTGGGCAAACGAAGCCTTTGATGCCAGGAAGGTCAACAAAACTGGATATTTATTCACGTCATAATGCTTAGGTTTCACAGCATAATTTCAAGTCCAAATACTTTGAAACATTTAAAATTAGCCACAATAGCCAACAAATTGAAGCTTTAAAGCTCTGACCTCTATACTATTTAATCAATGAAGAATCTTAGCAAAACACCATTTATTGTCCTCCGAATTCTGAAAGTACTTTGAAATGCTTTCACTGAGGCAACACGTCACAGCTTAGAAGTATTACAAAGAGTGGTGCATTTTTGTCAATAAAGAGGATGCAGTCATATTTCCACGTCATCCATGCCATGATGAAGGGAGACGCAGTAGCGCAGTGGAGAGCATGGGCTTGACTTGAGATGGAAAAATTCTGTGTTCAAGTCCTTGCCTTAGCCTGTGCAAAGTGTTCTCTGGCAAAACTCTTCACTTCCACACTGCCTCACTCTACCCAGGTGTACAAATGGGTACCAGCAAAATTGTCAGGGAAACTTGACTGAGAGCAGTGGGAGAACCCGAGTTGGACTAGTGTCCCATCGAGGGGGTTTAGCAATACTCCTATTTGCTTCATGTCACAGAAAGCAGGGTTAAACACAGGCCTGGTGGGCCTCCAGGCATGACCTCCACGCATGGTTAGAAATAGTCTTTATTCTGTCTGAGAAGCTGCTCATTTTGAAAACAAGAAGGGCACTTGGTAGAGCTCATACCTCCGCCATGCCCACATGTAAGTATTATTGGTTCTGGATCCAGGAGAGTATCATCCAGACCAACAACAGCTGTGATTAGTTCTGCTTTTAGGGCAGCTTCTATTCAGTGCTGAAATTTTATGAAAATCTGTTCATTACATAAGGACATACCGAATTGTTCCGAATATAAGACGATTCTGGATATGAGACTACTCCCCTTTCTCAAGTCATATATTGGAAAAAATAGGGTTTTGATGACAAAATCTTGTTTTAGTCACTAAAGAATGATAATCATCGCAAAAATTTCTTTGAAAATACTGATAAAACAAACTGAGAGAAAAACCCATATAAAAGATTGCAGGCTGTTGTTTTGCGCCATCTATTGTTGTGAACATGTATTGAGTATAGACTATAAAACGCACACACAGGATGACTGTTATTGTTGGAAGCCTGGTCCACGGAAAATACGACGACCCCATTTCTCCGCTGTGACGTGTCTTTAATGGAACGGCGGAGGCGTCAAAGATAAAACAGGGTCACTTGAGCAAAAGGAGAGAAAATAGTAAACATGCCTGATGGACGAGAGATGTTAATTTACTGAGATTCCGCTGAGAAGTCACTGTTATGTCAAAGACGCAGAGTGCATCGTATGCCTGTTCCGTGGATATATAAAAAGCACCGTTGCCATAAACATATCTCCCCAGCGGGCCACGGTACGAAGCAGATTCCCCGTCCGTCATGGAGACATATACAGGCGTACGTGCGATTAGGTAGTGATTGTTTTTAAATTTCATTTGATTTCATTTGACACACTCTTTTTACTTGAACAAAAGATTGACTGCAATTCCGCACCATGCTTTCTGTTAACGTTCTGACAAAATGTGCCAGCCCTCCATGCTGAGGGTCGGGCGTGTAAAGTGACCGAACAGGCCTTGTTGTGACGTGTCTTAAATGGAACACCCGAGGCGTCATAAATCAGACCGGGTCACTTGAGCAGAAGAAAACAAAGGAGTAAACAAGCCCGATGGATGAGAGGTTCGAATTCTCTTGGATTCTGCTGAGAAGTCGCAGTGACGTCAAAGAGCCAGAGTGCATCGAATGTTCAATTTGTTGCTATAACAACAGCACCGTTGCTATAAACAACTCTGCCCAGGGGGCCGACGGAAGAATGCTGATTCTCAGTCCGTGTCCAATGCTCATGGAAACATGTCCAGGTGTACGTGCGATTTGGCAGTGATTTTATTTTTATGAAATTAGATTTTAATTGACTCACTCTTTGTTTAAACAAAAAATGACCGCTATTCAGTAGCATGCTTTCTGTTTATGTATTGACAAAATGTGCCTGCCCTCCACTTAGCCGTCGGGCTTGTCTTGTGACCAGACAGACTGTCCGCTGTGACGTGGCTTAAATGGATCAGCGGAGGTTTCAAATTCTCCGGCAGCTACAGGTCTCAAAAAAGTTGGGACACTTGTAAAAAGGGGCTTTAAAAGCATTGAATTTCTAAGAGAATCAGCTGAAAGAACATTTAGCAAGTAATTAAGTTAACTTTCATCTGCTGCGCAACATGATTACTTATAAAAGGGTTGTCATTGAGAGGCTGAGTTTCTCAGAAGTAAAGATGGCCAGAGGCTCTCCCACCTGTGAAGGCTTGCATAAAAAAAAATGTTGAATACTTTAAAAACACTGCTCCTCGACGTTAAATTGCAAAGGCATTGAAGGTCTCATCATCTTCAGTACATGACATCATCAAAAGATTCAGAGTAACTGGAAAAATCTCTGCGTGTAAGGGACTAGGCTGAGACCTTTACTGGATGCCCTTTATCTTCGGACCCTCAGATGCCACTGCATCACTCACTGGCATGATTCTTGGGATTCTGCAATAATAGAGAAAGAAAAAACATCACTGATTATACCTAGAACTGCCCCAAGGTCATTTTGACCTCCATTAGTCCCAGTGCAAAAAAATGTAAATGGACTATATAGCGGCTGACTATGGAGCTAGTCAGATTGGCAGCTCAAAGCACTTGACAGTAGCCTAATACCTCACGTATGCCCATTTATGCAACACATTCATACACTGACGGCTACGCAAGGCAGTCAACTGCAACTGCATTTTGTTACTTTTTGAATGGTGTGCAGGCGCATATATAAGCCAGTTGCTGTCATGACGTCAGAATCAATTTGTTCTCCCATTTTGCAGGTAGAAATTGTGATTGTCACAGAGCTGTTCTTCTATTCATTTAGTTTATTTAGTAAGCTGGTTAGGATTCCAGAAAAAGAAATGGATCAGAGGAAACGGATGAATGTAAGTCAGGCTTTGGCAAAGCTTCAGGACATGAGTTCTTGTGAGTCAGATGGAGAAGAAATATCAGGGCACAGTGATGCTTCTAAGTCTAGTGAATCCGACTCCGATTTTGAAACTGAATGCGATCGTGAGCCACACGGTAAAGGTATCACAGCTGCTGGGCAAACTAAGCCTTTGATGCCAGGAAGGTCACCAAAACTGGATATTTATTCACGTCATAATGCTTAGGTTTCACAGCATAATTTCAAGTGCAAATACTTTGAAACATTTAAAATTAGCCACAATAGCCAACAAATTGAAGCTTTAAAGCTCTGACCTCTATACTATTTAATCAATGAAGAATCTTAGCAAAACACCATTTATTGTCCTCCGAATTCTGAAAGTACTTTGAAATGCTTTCACTGAGGCAACACGTCACAGCTTAGAAGTATTACAAAGAGTGGTGCATTTTTGTCAATAAAGAGGATGCAGTCATATTTCCACGTCATCCATGCCATGATGAAGGGAGACGCAGTAGCGCTGTGGAGAGCATGGGCTTGACTTGGGATGGAAAAATTCTGTGTTCAGGTCCTTGCCTTAGCCTGTGCAAAGTGTTCTCAGGCAAAACTCTTCACTTCCACACTGCCTCACTCTACCCAGGTGTACAAATGGGTACCAGCAAAATTGTCAGCGAAACTTGACTGAGAGCAGTGGGAGAACCCGAGTTGGACTAGTGTCCCATCGAGGGGGTTTAGCAATACTCCTATTTGCTTCATGTCACAGAAACCAGGGTTAAACACAGGCCTGGTGGGCCTCCAGGCATGATCTCCACGCATGGTTAGAAATAGTCTTTATTCCGTCTGAGAAGCTGCTCATTTTGAAAACAAGAAGGGCACTTGGTAGAGCTCATACCTCCGCCATGCCCACATGTAAGTATTATTGGTTCTGGATCCAGGAGAGTATCATCCAGACCAACAACAGCTGTGATTAGTTCTGCTTTTAGGGCAGCTTCTATTCAGTGCTGAAATTTTATGAAAATCTGTTCATTACATAAGGACATACCGAATTGTTCCGAATATAAGACGATTCTGGATATGAGACTACTCCCCTTTCTCAAGTCATATATTGGAAAAAATAGGGTTTTGATGACAAAATCTTGTTTTAGTCACTAAAGAATGATAATCATCGCAAAAATTTCTTTGAAAATACTGATAAAACAAACTGAGAGAAAAACCAATATAAAAGATTGCAGGCTGTTGTTTTGCGCCATCTATTGTTGTGAACATGAATTGAGTATAGACTATAAAACGCACACACAGGATGACTGTTATTGTTGGAAGCCTGGTCCACGGAAAATACGACGACCCCATTTCTCCGCTGTGACGTGTCTTTAATGGAACGGCGGAGGCGTCAAAGATAAAACAGGGTCACTTGAGCAAAAGGAGAGAAAATAGTAAACATGCCCGATGGACGAGAGATGTTAATTTACTGAGATTCCGCTGAGAAGTCACTGTTATGTCAAAGACGCAGAGTGCATCGTATGCCTGTTCCGTGGATATATAAAAAGCACCGTTGCCATAAACATATCTCCCCAGCGGACCACGGTACGAAGCAGATTCCCCGTCCGTCATGGAGACGTATACAGGCGTACGTGCGATTAGGTAGTGATTGTTTTTAAATTTCATTTGATTTCATTTGACACACTCTTTTTACTTGAACAAAAGATTGACTGCAATTCCGCACCAAGCTTTCTGTTAACGTTCTGACAAAATGTGCCAGCCCTCCATGCTGAGGGTCGGGCGTGTAAAGTCACCAAACAGGCCTTGTGGTGACGTGTCTTAAATGGAACACCCGAGGCGTCATAAATCAGACCGGGTCACTTGAGCAGAAGAAAACAAAGGAGTAAACAAGCCCGATGGATGAGAGGTTCGAATTCTCTTGGATTCTGCTGAGAAGTCGCAGTGACGTCAAAGAGCCAGAGTGCATCGAATGTTCAATTTGTTGCTATAACAACAGCACCGTTGCTATAAACAACTCTGCCCAGGGGGCCGACGGAAGAATGCTGATTCTCAGTCCGTGTCCAATGCTCATGGAAACATGTCCAGGTGTACGTGCGATTTGGCAGTGATTTTATTTTTATGAAATTAGATTTTAATTGACTCACTCTTTGTTTAAACAAAAAAATGACCGCTATTCAGTAGCATGCTTTCTGTTTACGTATTGACAAAATGTGCCTGCCCTCCACTTAGCCGTCGGGCTTGTCTTGTGACCAGACAGACTGTCCGCTGTGACGTGTCTTAAATGGATCAGCGGAGGTTTCAAATTCTCCGGCAGCTACAGGTCTCAAAAAAGTTGGGACACTTGTAAAAAGGGGCTTTTAAAGCATTGAATTTCTAAGAGAATCAGCTGAAAGAACATTTAGCAAGTAATTAAGTTAACTGTCATCTGCTGCGCAACATGATTACTTATAAAAGGGTTGTCATTGAGAGGCTGAGTTTCTCAGAAGTAAAGATGGCCAGAGGCTCTCCCACCTGTGAAGGCTTGCATAAAAAAAAATGTTGAATACTTTAAAAACACTGCTCCTCGACGTTAAATTGCAAAGGCATTGAAGGTCTCATCATCTTCAGTACATGACATCATCAAAAGATTCAGAGTAACTGGAAAAATCTCTGCGTGTAAGGGACTAGGCTGAGACCTTTACTGGATGCCCTTTATCTTCGGACCCTCAGATGCCACTGCATCACTCACTGGCATGATTCTTGGGATTCTGCAATAATAGAGAAAGAAAAAACATCACTGATTATACCTAGAACTGCCCCAAGGTCATTTTGACCTCCATTAGTCCCAGTGCAAAAAAATGTAAATGGACTATATAGCGGCTGACTATGGAGCTAGTCAGATTGGCAGCTCAAAGCACTTGACAGTAGCCTAATACCTCACGTATGCCCATTTATGCAACACATTCATACACTGACGGCTACGCAAGGCAGTCAACTGCAACTGCATTTTGTTACTTTTTGAATGGTGTGCAGGCGCATATATAAGCCAGTTGCTGTCATGACGTCAGAATCAATTTGTTCTCCCATTTTGCAGGTAGAAATTGTGATTGTCACAGAGCTGTTCTTCTATTCATTTAGTTTATTTAGTAAGCTGGTTAGGATTCCAGAAAAAGAAATGGATCAGAGGAAACGGATGAATGTAAGTCAGGCTTTGGCAAAGCTTCAGGACATGAGTTCTTGTGAGTCAGATGGAGAAGAAATATCAGGGCACAGTGATGCTTCTCAGTCTAGTGAATCCGACTCCGATTTTGAAACTGAATGCGATCGTGAGCCACACGGTAAAGGTATCACAGCTGCTGGGCAAACTAAGCCTTTGATGCCAGGAAGGTCACCAAAACTGGATATTTATTCACGTCATAATGCTTAGGTTTCACAGCATAATTTCAAGTCCAAATACTTTGAAACATTTAAAATTAGCCACAATAGCCAACAAATTGAAGCTTTAAAGCTCTGACCTCTATACTATTTAATCAATGAAGAATCTTAGCAAAACACCATTTATTGTCCTCCGAATTCTGAAAGTACTTTGAAATGCTTTCACTGAGGCAACACGTCTCAGCTTAGAAGTAATACAAAGAGTGGTGCATTTTTGTCAATAAAGAGGATGCAGTCATATTTCCACGTCATCCATGCCATGATGAAGGGAGACGCAGTAGCGCAGTGGAGAGCATGGGCTTGACTTGAGATGGAAAAATTCTGTGTTCAAGTCCTTGCCTTAGCCTGTGCAAAGTGTTCTCAGGCAAAACTCTTCACTTCCACACTGCCTCACTCTACCCAGGTGTACAAATGGGTACCAGCAAAATTGTCAGGGAAACTTGACTGAGAGCAGTGGGAGAACCCGAGTTGGACTAGTGTCCCATCGAGGGGGTTTAGCAATACTCCTATTTGCTTCTTGTCACAGAAACCAGGGTTAAACACAGGCCTGGTGGGCCTCCAGGCATGACCTCCACGCATGGTTAGAAATAGTCTTTATTCTGTCTGAGAAGCTGCTCATTTTGAAAACAAGAAGGGCACTTGGTAGAGCTCATACCTCCGCCATGCCCACATGTAAGTATTATTGGTTCTGGATCCAGGAGAGTATCATCCAGACCAACAACAGCTGTGATTAGTTCTGCTTTTAGGGCAGATTCTATTCAGTGCTGAAATTTTATGAAAATCTGTTCATTACATAAGGACATACCGAATTGTTCCGGATATAAGACGATTCTGGATATGAGACTACTCCCCTTTCTCAAGTCATATTTTGGAAAAAATAGGGTTTTGATGACAAAATCTTGTTTTAGTCACTAAAGAATGATAATCATCGCAAAAATTTCTTTGAAAATACTGATAAAACAAACTGAAAGAAAAACCAATATAAAAGATTGCAGGCTGTGGTTTTGCGCCATCTATTGTTGTGAACATGTATTGAGTATAGACTATAAAACGCACACACAGGATGACTGTTATTGTTGGAAGCCTGGTCCACGGAAAATACGTCGACCCCATTTCTCCGCTGTGACGTGTCTTTAATGGAACGGCGGAGGCGTCAAAGATAAAACAGGGTCACTTGAGCAAAAGGAGAGAAAATAGTAAACATGCCCGATGGACGAGAGATGTTAATTTACTGAGATTCCGCTGAGAAGTCACTGTTATGTCAAAGACGCAGAGTGCATCGTATGCCTGTTCCGTGGATATATAAAAAGCACCGTTGCCATAAACATATCTCCCCAGCGGGCCACGGTACGAAGCAGATTCCCCGTCCGTCATGGAGACATATACAGGCGTACGTGCGATTAGGTAGTGATTGTTTTTAAATTTCATTTGATTTCATTTGACACACTCTTTTTACTTGAACAAAAGATTGACTGCAATTCCGCACCATGCTTTCTGTTAACGTTCTGACAAAATGTGCCAGCCCTCCATGCTGAGGGTCGGGCGTGTAAAGTCACCGAACAGGCCTTGTGGTGACGTGTCTTAAATGGAACACCCGAGGCGTCATAAATCAGACCGGGTCACTTGAGCAGAAGAAAACAAAGGAGTAAACAAGCCCGATGGATGAGAGGTTCGAATTCTCTTGGATTCTGCTGAGAAGTCGCAGTGACGTCAAAGAGCCAGAGTGCATCGAATGTTCAATTTGTTGCTATAACAACAGCACCGTTGCGATAAACAACTCTGCCCAGGGGGCCGACGGAAGAATGCTGATTCTCAGTCCGTGTCCAATGCTCATGGAAACATGTCCAGGTGTACGTGCGATTTGGCAGTGATTTTATTTTTATGAAATTAGATTTTAATTGACTCACTCTTTGTTTAAACAAAAAAATGACCGCTATTCAGTAGCATGCTTTCTGTTTACGTATTGACAAAATGTGCCTGCCCTCCACTTAGCCGTCGGGCTTGTCTTGTGACCAGACAGACTGTCCGCTGTGACGTGTCTTAAATGGATCAGCGGAGGTTTCAAATTCTCCGGCAGCTACAGGTCTCAAAAAAGTTGGGACACTTGTAAAAAGGGGCTTTAAAAGCATTGAATTTCTAAGAGAATCAGCTGAAAGAACATTTAGCAAGTAATTAAGTTAACTGTCATCTGCTGCGCAACATGATTACTTATAAAAGGGTTGTCATTGAGAGGCTGAGTTTCTCAGAAGTAAAGATGGCCAGAGGCTCTCCCACCTGTGAAGGCTTGCATAAAAAAAAATGTTGAATACTTTAAAAACACTGCTCCTCGACGTTAAATTGCAAAGGCATTGAAGGTCTCATCATCTTCAGTACATGACATCATCAAAAGATTCAGAGTAACTGGAAAAATCTCTGCGTGTAAGGGACTAGGCTGAGACCTTTACTGGATGCCCTTTATCTTCGGACCCTCAGATGCCACTGCATCACTCACTGGCATGATTCTTGGGATTCTGCAATAATACAGAAAGAAAAAACATCACTGATTATACCTAGAACTGCCCCAAGGTCATTTTGACCTCCATTAGTCCCAGTGCAAAAAAATGTAAATGGACTATATAGCGGCTGACTATGGAGCTAGTCAGATTGGCAGCTCAAAGCACTTGACAGTAGCCTAATACCTCACGTATGCCCATTTATGCAACACATTCATACACTGACGGCTACGCAAGGCAGTCAACTGCAACTGCATTTTGTTACTTTTTGAATGGTGTGCAGGCGCATATATAAGCCAGTTGCTGTCATGACGTCAGAATCAATTTGTTCTCCCATTTTGCAGGTAGAAATTGTGATTGTCACAGAGCTGTTCTTCTATTCATTTAGTTTATTTAGTAAGCTGGTTAGGATTCCAGAAAAAGAAATGGATCAGAGGAAACGGATGAATGTAAGTCAGGCTTTGGCAAAGCTTCAGGACATGAGTTCTTGTGAGTCAGATGGAGAAGAAATATCAGGGCACAGTGATGCTTCTAAGTCTAGTGAATCCGACTCCGATTTTGAAACTGAATGCGATCGTGAGCCACACGGTAAAGGTATCACAGCTGCTGGGCAAACGAAGCCTTTGATGCCAGGAAGGTCAACAAAACTGGATATTTATTCACGTCATAATGCTTAGGTTTCACAGCATAATTTCAAGTCCAAATACTTTGAAACATTTAAAATTAGCCACAATAGCCAACAAATTGAAGCTTTAAAGCTCTGACCTCTATACTATTTAATCAATGAAGAATCTTAGCAAAACACCATTTATTGTCCTCCGAATTCTGAAAGTACTTTGAAATGCTTTCACTGAGGCAACACGTCACAGCTTAGAAGTATTACAAAGAGTGGTGCATTTTTGTCAATAAAGAGGATGCAGTCATATTTCCACGTCATCCATGCCATGATGAAGGGAGACGCAGTAGCGCAGTGGAGAGCATGGGCTTGACTTGAGATGGAAAAATTCTGTGTTCAAGTCCTTGCCTTAGCCTGTGCAAAGTGTTCTCTGGCAAAACTCTTCACTTCCACACTGCCTCACTCTACCCAGGTGTACAAATGGGTACCAGCAAAATTGTCAGGGAAACTTGACTGAGAGCAGTGGGAGAACCCGAGTTGGACTAGTGTCCCATCGAGGGGGTTTAGCAATACTCCTATTTGCTTCATGTCACAGAAAGCAGGGTTAAACACAGGCCTGGTGGGCCTCCAGGCATGACCTCCACGCATGGTTAGAAATAGTCTTTATTCTGTCTGAGAAGCTGCTCATTTTGAAAACAAGAAGGGCACTTGGTAGAGCTCATACCTCCGCCATGCCCACATGTAAGTATTATTGGTTCTGGATCCAGGAGAGTATCATCCAGACCAACAACAGCTGTGATTAGTTCTGCTTTTAGGGCAGCTTCTATTCAGTGCTGAAATTTTATGAAAATCTGTTCATTACATAAGGACATACCGAATTGTTCCGAATATAAGACGATTCTGGATATGAGACTACTCCCCTTTCTCAAGTCATATATTGGAAAAAATAGGGTTTTGATGACAAAATCTTGTTTTAGTCACTAAAGAATGATAATCATCGCAAAAATTTCTTTGAAAATACTGATAAAACAAACTGAGAGAAAAACCCATATAAAAGATTGCAGGCTGTTGTTTTGCGCCATCTATTGTTGTGAACATGTATTGAGTATAGACTATAAAACGCACACACAGGATGACTGTTATTGTTGGAAGCCTGGTCCACGGAAAATACGACGACCCCATTTCTCCGCTGTGACGTGTCTTTAATGGAACGGCGGAGGCGTCAAAGATAAAACAGGGTCACTTGAGCAAAAGGAGAGAAAATAGTAAACATGCCCGATGGACGAGAGATGTTAATTTACTGAGATTCCGCCGAGAAGTCACTGTTATGTCAAAGACGCAGAGTGCATCGTATGCCTGTTCCGTGGATATATAAAAAGCACCGTTGCCATAAACATATCTCCCCAGCGGGCCACGGTACGAAGCAGATTCCCCGTCCGTCATGGAGACATATACAGGCGTACGTGCGATTAGGTAGTGATTGTTTTTAAATTTAATTTGATTTCATTTGACACACTCTTTTTACTTGAACAAAAGATTGACTGCAATTCCGCACCATGCTTTCTGTTAACGTTCTGACAAAATGTGCCAGCCCTCCATGCTGAGGGTCGGGCGTGTAAAGTGACCGAACAGGCCTTGTTGTGACGTGTCTTAAATGGAACACCCGAGGCGTCATAAATCAGACCGGGTCACTTGAGCAGAAGAAAACAAAGGAGTAAACAAGCCCGATGGATGAGAGGTTCGAATTCTCTTGGATTCTGCTGAGAAGTCGCTTTGACGTCAAAGAGCCAGAGTGCATCGAATGTTCAATTTGTTGCTATAACAACAGCACCGTTGCTATAAACAACTCTGCCCAGGGGGCCGACGGAAGAATGCTGATTCTCAGTCCGTGTCCAATGCTCATGGAAACATGTCCAGGTGTACGTGCGATTTGGCAGTGATTTTATTTTTATGAAATTAGATTTTAATTGACTCACTCTTTGTTTAAACAAAAAATGACCGCTATTCAGTAGCATGCTTTCTGTTTATGTATTGACAAAATGTGCCTGCCCTCCACTTAGCCGTCGGGCTTGTCTTGTGACCAGACAGACTGTCCGCTGTGACGTGGCTTAAATGGATCAGCGGAGGTTTCAAATTCTCCGGCAGCTACAGGTCTCAAAAAAGTTGGGACACTTGTAAAAAGGGGCTTTAAAAGCATTGAATTTCTAAGAGAATCAGCTGAAAGAACATTTAGCAAGTAATTAAGTTAACTTTCATCTGCTGCGCAACATGATTACTTATAAAAGGGTTGTCATTGAGAGGCTGAGTTTCTCAGAAGTAAAGATGGCCAGAGGCTCTCCCACCTGTGAAGGCTTGCATAAAAAAAAATGTTGAATACTTTAAAAACACTGCTCCTCGACGTTAAATTGCAAAGGCATTGAAGGTCTCATCATCTTCAGTACATGACATCATCAAAAGATTCAGAGTAACTGGAAAAATCTCTGCGTGTAAGGGACTAGGCTGAGACCTTTACTGGATGCCCTTTATCTTCGGACCCTCAGATGCCACTGCATCACTCACTGGCATGATTCTTGGGATTCTGCAATAATACAGAAAGAAAAAACATCACTGATTATACCTAGAACTGCCCCAAGGTCATTTTGACCTCCATTAGTCCCAGTGCAAAAAAATGTAAATGGACTATATAGCGGCTGACTATGGAGCTAGTCAGATTGGCAGCTCAAAGCACTTGACAGTAGCCTAATACCTCACGTATGCCCATTTATGCAACACATTCATACACTGACGGCTACGCAAGGCAGTCAACTGCAACTGCATTTTGTTACTTTTTGAATGGTGTGCAGGCGCATATATAAGCCAGTTGCTGTCATGACGTCAGAATCAATTTGTTCTCCCATTTTGCAGGTAGAAATTGTGATTGTCACAGAGCTGTTCTTCTATTCATTTAGTTTATTTAGTAAGCTGGTTAGGATTCCAGAAAAAGAAATGGATCAGAGGAAACGGATGAATGTAAGTCAGGCTTTGGCAAAGCTTCAGGACATGAGTTCTTGTGAGTCAGATGGAGAAGAAATATCAGGGCACAGTGATGCTTCTAAGTCTAGTGAATCCGACTCCGATTTTGAAACTGAATGCGATCGTGAGCCACACGGTAAAGGTATCACAGCTGCTGGGCAAACTAAGCCTTTGATGCCAGGAAGGTCACCAAAACTGGATATTTATTCACGTCATAATGCTTAGGTTTCACAGCATAATTTCAAGTCCAAATACTTTGAAACATTTAAAATTAGCCACAATAGCCAACAAATTGAAGCTTTAAAGCTCTGACCTCGATACTATTTAATCAATGAAGAATCTTAGCAAAACACCATTTATTGTCCTCCGAATTCTGAAAGTACTTTGAAATGCTTTCACTGAGGCAACACGTCACAGCTTAGAAGTAATACAAAGAGTGGTGCATTTTTGTCAATAAAGAGGATGCAGTCATATTTCCACGTCATCCATGCCATGATGAAGGGAGACGCAGTAGCGCAGTGGAGAGCATGGGCTTGACTTGAGATGGAAAAATTCTGTGTTCAAGTCCTTGCCTTAGCCTGTGCAAAGTGTTCTCAGGCAAAACTCTTCACTTCCACACTGCCTCACTCTACCCAGGTGTACAAATGGGTACCAGCAAAATTGTCAGGGAAACTTGACTGAGAGCAGTGGGAGAACCCGAGTTGGACTAGTGTCCCATCGAGGGGGTTTAGCAATACTCCTATTTGCTTCTTGTCACAGAAACCAGGGTTAAACACAGGCCTGGTGGGCCTCCAGGCATGACCTCCACGCATGGTTAGAAATAGTCTTTATTCTGTCTGAGAAGCTGCTCATTTTGAAAACAAGAAGGGCACTTGGTAGAGCTCATACCTCCGCCATGCCTACATGTAAGTATTATTGGTTCTGGATCCAGGAGAGTATCATCCAGACCAACAACAGCTGTGATTAGTTCTGCTTTTAGGGCAGATTCTATTCAGTGCTGAAATTTTATGAAAATCTGTTCATTACATAAGGACATACCGAATTGTTCCGGATATAAGACGATTCTGGATATGAGACTACTCCCCTTTCTCAAGTCATATTTTGGAAAAAATAGGGTTTTGATGACAAAATCTTGTTTTAGTCACGAAAGAATGATAATCATCGCAAAAATTTCTTTGAAAATACTGATAAAACAAACTGAAAGAAAAACCAATATAAAAGATTGCAGGCTGTTGTTTTGCGCCATCTATTGTTGTGAACATGTATTGAGTATAGACTATAAAACGCACACACAGGATGACTGTTATTGTTGGAAGCCTGGTCCACGGAAAATACGTCGACCCCATTTCTCCGCTGTGACGTGTCTTTAATGGAACGGCGGAGGCGTCAAAGATAAAACAGGGTCACTTGAGCAAAAGGAGAGAAAATAGTAAACATGCCCGATGGACGAGAGATGTTAATTTACTGAGATTCCGCTGAGAAGTCACTGTTATGTCAAAGACGCAGAGTGCATCGTATGCCTGTTCCGTGGATATATAAAAAGCACCGTTGCCATAAACATATCTCCCCAGCGGGCCACGGTACGAAGCAGATTCCCCGTCCGTCATGGAGACATATACAGGCGTACGTGCGATTAGGTAGTGATTGTTTTTAAATTTCATTTGATTTCATTTGACACACTCTTTTTACTTGAACAAAAGATTGACTGCAATTCCGCACCATGCTTTCTGTTAACGTTCTGACAAAATGTGCCAGCCCTCCATGCTGAGGGTCGGGCGTGTAAAGTCACAGAACAGGCCTTGTGGTGACGTGTCTTAAATGGAACACCCGAGGCGTCATAAATCAGACCGGGTCACTTGAGCAGAAGAAAACAAAGGAGTAAACAAGCCCAATGGATGAGAGGTTCGAATTCTCTTGGATTCTGCTGAGAAGTCGCAGTGACGTCAAAGAGCCAGAGTGCATCGAATGTTCAATTTGTTGCAATAACAACAGCACCGTTGCTATAAACAACTCTGCCCAGGGGGCCGACGGAAGAATGCTGATTCTCAGTCCGTGTCCAATGCTCATGGAAACATGTCCAGGTGTACGTGCGATTTGGCAGTGATTTTATTTTTATGAAATTAGATTTTAATTGACTCACTCTTTGTTTAAACAAAAAAATGACCGCTATTCAGTAGCATGCTTTCTGTTTATGTACTGACAAAATGTGCCTGCCCTCCACTTAGCCGTCGGGCTTGTCTTGTGACCAGACAGACTGTCCGCTGTGACGTGTCTTAAATGGATCAGCGGAGGTTTCATATTCTCCGGCAGCTACAGGTCTCAAAAAAGTTGGGACACTTGTAAAAAGGGGCTTTAAAAGCATTGAATTTCTAAGAGAATCAGCTGAAAGAACATTTAGCAAGTAATTAAGTTAACTGTCATCTGCTGCGCAACATGATTACTTATAAAAGGGTTGTCATTGAGAGGCTGAGTTTCTCAGAAGTAAAGATGGCCAGAGGCTCTCCCACCTGTGAAGGCTTGCATAAAAAAAAATGTTGAATACTTTAAAAACACTGCTCCTCGACGTTAAATTGCAAAGGCATTGAAGGTCTCATCATCTTCAGTACATGACATCATCAAAAGATTCAGAGTAACTGGAAAAATCTCTGCGTGTAAGGGACTAGGCTGAGACCTTTACTGGATGCCCTTTATCTTCGGACCCTCAGATGCCACTGCATCACTCACTGGCATGATTCTTGGGATTCTGCAATAATACAGAAAGAAAAAACATCACTGATTATACCTAGAACTGCCCCAAGGTCATTTTGACCTCCATTAGTCCCAGTGCAAAAAAATGTAAATGGACTATATAGCGGCTGACTATGGAGCTAGTCAGATTGGCAGCTCAAAGCACTTGACAGTAGCCTAATACCTCACGTATGCCCATTTATGCAACACATTCATACACTGACGGCTACGCAAGGCAGTCAACTGCAACTGCATTTTGTTACTGTAATGTGAATATAGGCCACTAGATGGCAGTATTTACCTTTTTTTTGTTAAGCTCAGACTGGAGTCATGTTTGGACATGTTTCCAGACATGTCTGGGGCAAGTCCCTGAAAATTAAAAAAAAGAGGTCTAAATGTGGGTGGGGTCTGCAAAAGAGTATATAAGGAAAAGATTTGAGACAGTAAAGGAGTAGGAGAAATTGCAAGAAGATGACCAGACCTGCCATTCTGTTCAAGACCTGTGACGTTTCTTTTGTGGATTTCTTTGCCTGTGTTTGAGCATTTTTCTTCATCCAGGACATCACCAAGCCACCCCACTAAAAAGGGACTGTAATTATTTCGTTTTTTCTTATTTATCAATCTTGGTCTTTAGTTGTAGGTTGTTATTAGTCTTTGTCTTCGTTAAAAATTAAATGTGTTTTAGTTGTTAAAACTGTGTTTGTCATCCCTTGCTGTTGCTGTTGTGTTATAAATGTAATAACAAATTGGGGCCATAACAAATTGGGGGCTCAAGGTCCAGGATAGACCATTGTGTGAGTAATTTATTGAAAATCTAACATTCCAAATTGTGAAATTGTTTTTGTGAATTTTCCTAGATATATATTGACAACAGCAATGGATGATTTCTTGGCATCACCAACCGTAGGGGTTTTGAAGTCTTTGAAAAAGACAGAACTGCTAGAAATTTGCAGACAGTTGGAGCTGACAGAGGTAAAACCAGCCATGCGAAAAGCAAGACTGGCTAGAGAGATAGTTGAATATTACATTGATGAAAATGTGTTTGCACCAGGAGATCTGGAACAGTTTCCAGTGGAGAATCCAAATATAGAAATGGAACTTAAATTAAAAATGCTAGAGATTGAAAGGGAGGAAAAAGAAAAACAAAGAGAATTTGAGAGGGAAGAAAAAGAAAAACAAAGGCAGTTTGAGTTAGAAAAATTAGCAAGAGAAGAAAAACAAAGAGAATTTGAGTTAGAAAAATTTGCAAGACAGAGAGATTTTGAATTAGAGAAATTCGATAGAGAAGAAAGACTCCAAATGGAGCAACTAAAAATAAAAATTCAAAGTGAAAATAAATTTCGGGCTAGCCAGGAGGTAAAACTGGTGCCTCCATTTTCGGAAAAGGATGTTGACAACTATTTCCAGTGTTTTGAAAAGGTAGCAAAGAGTTGCCAGTGGCCAAAGGAACACTGGCCTCTGATGTTGCAAACTGTCCTCAAGGGTAAAGCTCAACAAGCCTATTCGGCTTTGTCTGCAGATGATTCCTCTGATTATGAGGTTGTCAAAAAGGTTATTATGAGAGCTTATGAGTTGGTTCCAGAGGCTTACCGACAGAAATTCAGAGGTCTGAAGAAATCTGAAAATCAGACTTATGTTGAATTTGCTAATGAAAAGCAGGTTTGCTTTGAGCGCTGGTGTACTTCTATGGAGGTCAAGGATGATTTCAACTCACTAAAAGAGATGGTGTTAGTTGAAGAATTCAAGAACTGTGTTAAGGATGATGTTAAGACCTACCTTAATGAGAAGCAAGCACTGAACTTGCAATCAGCTGCCAAATTTGCAGATGAATATGTTCTCACTCATAAGTCCAAATTTCAGTCTAGCAGTAACAATAAATGGTCCCAATTTCAGATAAAGGGTTATGGTGATACCCAAGATTCCTCACCCAAAGACAAAGACAAATCTGGTGATGGTGCTCAGAAATCCAGTAACAGGTCTGATCAAAGTGTGAAAGCTGACAGTGACAGAAGTGGTCTAGTTTGCAGATATTGCAAGAAATCTGGTCATGTTACAACTAACTGTTGGTTCCTTAAAGCTAAAAAAGAAAAAGAAAAGGATACCAAACCAAATGCCTTTGTGAAAACAAGGTTAGAAACCCCTGTAGTAGATAACCAATCTGCTAAATTGCCTGCTTCTTGTGGGGCTAAAAAGCCTAATACAGCTGACTTTGTGAGGGAGGAATTTCTTCCATTTGTGTCAGAGGGATTTGTGGCTCTGAATGAGCATACTACTCCTGTCCCCATATATATCCTAAGGGATACCGGAGCTTCTCAGTCACTTTTGTTGATGGACTCCTTGGAGTTACGTGATGAGACCGCTTCAGGGGATTTCATACTTGTGCAAGGTATTGAAGGGAGGACTGTATCTGTACCCCTGCGCTCTATATTCTTGAAGTCAGATTTAGTTACAGGACAGGTAAAGGTGGGACTTATGTCAAGTCTACCTATAAAGGGTGTTTCTCTGTTGCTAGGCAATGACCTGGCTGGGGGCAAAGTAGTTCCCCCTGTACATCTTACTTCACAGCCGAGCACTGAAGATGGGGATGAGGACCCATCTCTGTATCCTTCTTGCGCAGTGACTCGTGCTATGGCCAAGAAGGCTAAAGAAGAAGATGATGTGGTGCTGTCCAGTACATTGAATAGTCAGGACTCAGGTGGTTCGCCTCATGACTCTGATTGGCCTACTATGGTTTCTCCGTTTGAGGACTTATCAGATACTTTTATCAGTTCTCTATTCAGCCAGCCGGATGGGTCTGGTGATTCTGATGTGTCTGGAGACTTGTCTCTGTCCAGAGAGCGGTTGATTGAGGAGCAAACTAATGATCCTGAAGTTTGTGTACTAAAGAGGAGAGCCCTTCCTGATAAAGAAATAGACGCAGTTCCAGTTGGGTATTATCTCAAGGATGGTGTGCTGATGCGGAAGTGGCGCCCTCCTGATATCCCTGCCAATGCAGATTGGGCAGTGGTCAGGCAAATTGTTGTTCCGAAGGTCTATAGGAATGAGATCTTAACAATGGCTCATAGTTTACCTTTAGGAGGTCATCTTAGTGTTAACAAGACTGTTGATAAGATCATGAAACACTTCTTTTGGCCTGGGCTTCGGAAACACGTTTCCAACTTTTGCAAAACCTGTCACACTTGTCAGGTAGTTGGAAAACACCAGTTAGACCCACCTGTGGCTCCATTGCAGCCTATTCCAGCATTTGGGGAGCCATTCTCTAGGGTCATTGTTGATTGCGTTGGTCCATTACCCAAGACTAGATCTGGAAATCAGTACTTGCTGACAATCATGTGTGCATCTACCAGATTCCCCGAAGCCATACCTCTACGTAACATCAAGGCAGCTGCAATCTCGAAGGCTTTGATAAAGTTCTTCACGTTGTTTGGCCTTCCCAGGGAAATTCAGTCTGACCAGGGTAGCAATTTCACTTCAGGATTGTTTCAGCAGGTTGTGTATGAACTAGGTGCAAAGCAGATTCTTTCTAGTGCCTATCATCCAGAAAGTCAGGGTGCCTTAGAGCGGTTTCATTCCACTCTCAAGACAATGATGAGGACTTATTGTTATGACCATGAGAAAGACTGGGATGAAGGGGTTCATTTGCTGTTGTTTGCAGCTAGAGAAGCAGTGCAGGAGTCTACTGGATTCAGTCCATTTGAGCTAGTGTTTGGTCATGAAGTGAGAGGACCTTTGCTATTATTGAGTGAAAAATGGCAAGTGAAAGAGCCGCATATCAGTCTGTTAGACTATGTTGGCAAGTTCAAGGAAAGATTGCGTGCAGCTTGTGACCTTGCCAAAGAGAACTTGAAATCAAGTCAGGGAAAAATGAAAACTTGGTATGATCATAAGGCTAGAAGCCGTGAGTTTAAACCAGGAGAAAAGGTCCTTGTGTTGTTTCCCTTGCAGTCCAATCCATTGCAGGCTAGATTTCATGGTCCTTATGAAATTCTGACAAAACTCAATGATCTCAATTACATTGTGAAGACTCCAGATAGGAGAAAACCAAAACAATTGTGTCATATTAACATGCTAAAGCCTTATCATGACAGAAATGCTAGGGTTGCAGCTGTCACTTCAGATTCTCCAATGGTCGAAACGTGTGAAGATGAGGGGGAGTTTCAAGATGATGAACCAAGAATAAAAGCTGAAGTTCTTTCATGTAAATTGTCAAACACTGAAGTGTTGCAAAATCTTGATGTAAAACTCCAGCACTTAGAACCCTCACAGAGGGATCAGTTTGAAAGGTTGATCAAGAAATATGAGGATTTGTTTCCTGATGTTCCAAAGAGAGTTACTATAGCCTCTCATGATGTAGATGTTGGTGATGCCAAACCAATAAAACAGCATCCATACCGGATGAATCCTGAAAAGAGAAAGATTGCTGAGAAAGAGGTTGAGTTCATGTTAAAACATGATATTATCAGACCCTCCAACTCAGATTGGAGTTCACCCTGTGTGCTAGTTCCAAAACCTGATGGAAGTACTAGATTCTGTACAGATTATCGCAAAGTCAATGCTGTAACTAGAACTGATGTGTTTCCAATACCTAGGATTGATGATTGTATTGATAGTGTAGGGCAAGCAAAGTTTCTGACCAAGATTGATTTATTGAAGGGTTATTGGTGTGTGCCTTTAACTGAGAGGGCCAAGAGCATCTCTGCTTTTGCCACACCATCTGGATTGTACCAGTATGAAGTCCTACCCTTTGGCATGAAAAATGCCCCAGCCACGTTCCAAAGGATGATACAGTCTACAATCGCCGGATTGCCACACACGGGTGCGTACATCGATGACCTGATCACATGGAGTGACTCCTGGGAAGAACATCTAAAAGATGTAGAGACGTTGTTCCAGCGCCTGACCCAGGCTAACCTGACTGTTAACCTGAGCAAGAGTGACTTTGGTTGTGCTACTGTCACCTATCTTGGCTACGTCATAGGCCAGGGTAAGGTGGCACCCATAAATGCTAAAGTCCAAGCCATCATGGACTTTCCAGTTCCTGACAACAAAAAAGCTTTGCGCCGCTTCCTTGGAATGATCGGGTACTACCGCAAGTTCTGCAAGAACTTTGCTGAGATTGCTCTCAGTCTAACTAACAAACTGAAGAAAGGCGTAAAGTTCACCTGGGATGATGCATGTCAGAGAGCCTTCGATCACCTGAAGTCTCTGCTGTGTCACTTCCCCGTGCTCAAATCTCCTGACTTCAACAAACCGTTCTCCATCGCGGTCGATGCTAGCGACCAAGCTTGTGGATCTGTGCTCCTACAGAGAAGTGACTCTGATGACATTGAGCATCCCGTGGCATACTTCTCCAGGAAGTTCAATCGCCACCAAACAAACTATTCCACAATAGAGAAGGAACTGTTGGCTCTCGTCCTTTCTTTACAACACTTTGAGGTTTATGTTTGTACAGGACAAAAGCCAATGATTGTATACACTGACCACAATCCGTTAACGTTTTTGAGTAAGATGAAAAACAAGAATCGGAGATTGTTGAATTGGAGTTTGATTTTACAGGAGTTTGACTTGGAAATTAAACATGTGAAGGGTACAGACAATGTAATTGCTGATTGCTTATCCCGTGTTTGAATGTGTATATATATATCATGTGTTTGAATATTGTATGATATGTATATATAGACAAGTGTTCACTTAACCATTTTGTATTGAAAAGAAAAATTTTGCCTTTGTGAGTCAAAATTTTTCCCTTTTGGAATGGAGGTGTAATGTGAATATAGGCCACTAGATGGCAGTATTTACCTTTTTTTTGTTAAGCTCAGACTGGAGTCATGTTTGGACATGTTTCCAGACATGTCTGGGGCAAGTCCCTGAAAATTAAAAAAAAGAGGTCTAAATGTGGGTGGGGTCTGCAAAAGAGTATATAAGGAAAAGATTTGAGACAGTAAAGGAGTAGGAGAAATTGCAAGAAGATGACCAGACCTGCCATTCTGTTCAAGACCTGTGACGTTTCTTTTGTGGATTTCTTTGCCTGTGTTTGAGCATTTTTCTTCATCCAGGACATCACCAAGCCACCCCACTAAAAAGGGACTGTAATTATTTCTGTTTTTTCTTATTTATCAATCTTGGTCTTTAGTTGTAGGTTGTTATTAGTCTTTGTCTTCGTTAAAAATTAAATGTGTTTTAGTTGTTAAAACTGTGTTTGTCATCCCTTGCTGTTGCTGTTGTGTTATAAATGTAATAACAAATTGGGGCCATAACATTACTTTTTGAATGGTGTGCAGGCGCATATATAAGCCAGTTGCTGTCATGACGTCAGAATCAATTTGTTCTCCCATTTTGCAGGTAGAAATTGTGATTGTCACAGAGCTGTTCTTCTATTCATTTAGTTTATTTAGTAAGCTGGTTAGGATTCCAGAAAAAGAAATGGATCAGAGGAAACGGATGAATGTAAGTCAGGCTTTGGCAAAGCTTCAGGACATGAGTTCTTGTGAGTCAGATGGAGAAGAAATATCAGGGCACAGTGATGCTTCTAAGTCTAGTGAATCCGACTCCGATTTTGAAACTGAATGCGATCGTGAGCCACACGGTAAAGGTATCACAGCTGCTGGGCAAACTAAGCCTTTGATGCCAGGAAGGTCACCAAAACTGGATATTTATTCACGTCATAATGCTTAGGTTTCACAGCATAATTTCAAGTGCAAATACTTTGAAACATTTAAAATTAGCCACAATAGCCAACAAATTGAAGCTTTAAAGCTCTGACCTCTATACTATTTAATCAAAGAAGAATCTTAGCAAAACACCATTTATTGTCCTCCGAATTCTGAAAGTACTTTGAAATGCTTTCACTGAGGCAACACGTCACAGCTTAGAAGTATTACAAAGAGTGGTGCATTTTTGTCAATAAAGAGGATGCAGTCATATTTCCACGTCATCCATGCCATGATGAAGGGAGACGCAGTAGCGCTGTGGAGAGCATGGGCTTGACTTGGGATGGAAAAATTCTGTGTTCAAGTCCTTGCCTTAGCCTGTGCAAAGTGTTCTCAGGCAAAACTCTTCACTTCCACACTGCCTCACTCTACCCAGGTGTACAAATGGGTACCAGCAAAATTGTCAGCGAAACTTGACTGAGAGCAGTGGGAGAACCCGAGTTGGACTAGTGTCCCATCGAGGGGGTTTAGCAATACTCCTATTTGCTTCATGTCACAGAAACCAGGGTTAAACACAGGCCTGGTGGGCCTCCAGGCATGACCTCCACGCATGGTTAGAAATAGTCTTTATTCCGTCTGAGAAGCTGCTCATTTTGAAAACAAGAAGGGCACTTGGTAGAGCTCATACCTCCGCCATGCCCACATGTAAGTATTATTGGTTCTGGATCCAGGAGAGTATCATCCAGACCAACAACAGCTGTGATTAGTTCTGCTTTTAGGGCAGCTTCTATTCAGTGCTGAAATTTTATGAAAATCTGTTCATTACATAAGGACATACCGAATTGTTCCGAATATAAGACGATTCTGGATATGAGACTACTCCCCTTTCTCAAGTCATATTTTGGAAAAAATAGGGTTTTGATGACAAAATCTTGTTTTAGTCACTAAAGAATGATAATCATCGCAAAAATTTCTTTGAAAATACTGATAAAACAAACTGAAAGAAAAACCAATATAAAAGATTGCAGGCTGTTGTTTTGCGCCATCTATTGTTGTGAACATGTATTGAGTATAGACTATAAAACGCACACACAGGATGACTGTTATTGTTGGAAGCCTGGTCCACGGAAAATACGACGACCCCATTTCTCCGCTGTGACGTGTCTTTAATGGAACGGCGGAGGCGTCAAAGATAAAACAGGGTCACTTGAGCAAAAGGAGAGAAAATAGTAAACATGCCCGATGGACGAGAGATGTTAATTTACTGAGATTCCGCTGAGAAGTCACTGTTATGTCAAAGACGCAGAGTGCATCGTATGCCTGTTCCGTGGATATATAAAAAGCACCGTTGCCATAAACATATCTCCCCAGCGGGCCACGGTACGAAGCAGATTCCCCGTCCGTCATGGAGACATATACAGGCGTACGTGCGATTAGGTAGTGATTGTTTTTAAATTTCATTTGATTTCATTTGACACACTCTTTTTACTTGAACAAAAGATTGACTGCAATTCCGCACCATGCTTTCTGTTAACGTTCTGACAAAATGTGCCAGCCCTCCATGCTGAGGGTCGGGCGTGTAAAGTGACCGAACAGGCCTTGTGGTGACGTGTCTTAAATGGAACACCCGAGGCGTCATAAATCAGACCGGGTCACTTGAGCAGAAGAAAACAAAGGAGTAAACAAGCCCGATGGATGAGAGGTTCGAATTCTCTTGGATTCTGCTGAGAAGTCGCAGTGACGTCAAAGAGCCAGAGTGCATCGAATGTTCAATTTGTTGCTATAACAACAGCACCGTTGCTATAAACAACTCTGCCCAGGGGGCCGACGGAAGAATGCTGATTCTCAGTCCGTGTCCAATGCTCATGGAAACATGTCCAGGTGTACGTGCGATTTGGCAGTGATTTTATTTTTATGAAATTAGATTTTAATTGACTCACTCTTTGTTTAAACAAAAAATGACCGCTATTCAGTAGCATGCTTTCTGTTTATGTATTGACAAAATGTGCCTGCCCTCCACTTAGCCGTCGGGCTTGTCTTGTGACCAGACAGACTGTCCGCTGTGACGTGTCTTAAATGGATCAGCGGAGGTTTCAAATTCTCCGGCAGCTACAGGTCTCAAAGAAGTTGGGACACTTGTAAAAAGGGGCTTTAAAAGCATTGAATTTCTAAGAGAATCAGCTGAAAGAACATTTAGCAAGTAATTAAGTTAACTGTCATCTGCTGCGCAACATGATTACTTATAAAAGGGTTGTCATTGAGAGGCTGAGTTTCTCAGAAGTAAAGATGGCCAGAGGCTCTCCCACCTGTGAAGGCTTGCATAAAAAAAAATGTTGAATACTTTAAAAACACTGCTCCTCGACGTTAAATTGCAAAGGCATTGAAGGTCTCATCATCTTCAGTACATGACATCATCAAAAGATTCAGAGTAACTGGAAAAATCTCTGCGTGTAAGGGACTAGGCTGAGACCTTTACTGGATGCCCTTTATCTTCGGACCCTCAGATGCCACTGCATCACTCACTGGCATGATTCTTGGGATTCTGCAATAATAGAGAAAGAAAAAACATCACTGATTATACCTAGAACTGCCCCAAGGTCATTTTGACCTCCATTAGTCCCAGTGCAAAAAAATGTAAATGGACTATATAGCGGCTGACTATGGAGCTAGTCAGATTGGCAGCTCAAAGCACTTGACAGTAGCCTAATACCTCACGTATGCCCATTTATGCAACACATTCATACACTGACGGCTACGCAAGGCAGTCAACTGCAACTGCATTTTGTTACTTTTTGAATGGTGTGCAGGCGCATATATAAGCCAGTTGCTGTCATGACGTCAGAATCAATTTGTTCTCCCATTTTGCAGGTAGAAATTGTGATTGTCACAGAGCTGTTCTTCTATTCATTTAGTTTATTTAGTAAGCTGGTTAGGATTCCAGAAAAAGAAATGGATCAGAGGAAACGGAAGAATGTAAGTCAGGCTTTGGCAAAGCTTCAGGACATGAGTTCTTGTGAGTCAGATGGAGAAGAAATATCAGGGCACAGTGATGCTTCTAAGTCTAGTGAATCCGACTCCGATTTTGAAACTGAATGCGATCGTGAGCCACACGGTAAAGGTATCACAAGCTGCTGGGCAAACTCAGTCCGTCGTGGAAACATATACAGGTGTACGTGCGATTAGGTAGTGATTGTTTTTAAATTTCATTTGATTTCATTTGACACACTCTTTTTACTTGAACAAAAGATTGACCGCGATTCCGTACCATGCTTTCTGTTAACCTTCTGACAAAATGTGCCAGCCCTCCATGCTTAGGGTCGGGCGTGTAAAGTCACCGAACAGGCCTTGTGGTGACGTGTCTTAAATGGAACACCCGAGGCGTCATAAATCAGACCGGGTCACTTGAGCAGAAGAAAACAAAGGAGTAAACAAGCCCGATGGATGAGAGGTTCGAATTCTCTTGGATTCTGCTGAGAAGTCGTTTTGACGTCAAAGAGCCAGAGTGCATCGAATGTTCATTTTGTTGCTATAACTACAGCACCGTTGCTATAAACAACTCTGCCCAGGGGGCCGACGGAAGAATGCTGATTCTCAGTCCGTGTCCAATGCTCATGGAAACATGTCCAGGTGTACGTGCAATTTGGCAGTGATTTTATTTTTATGAAATTAGATTTTAATTGACTCACTCTTTGTGTAAACAAAAAGAAAAATGACCGCGATTCAGTAGCATGTGTTATGGGATAACGCTGTTCCTCCACTTTTTGTCCTAAGGTTAATTAGTCAATTTACTTGTTAACTGTTGTCATTGGTAGCTTTTGGCTGGGTGGTAATAAAAGAGCAGGATAGTGTTTGTGCCGGTAACTGCATCCGTAACCACGCCCCTCTCTTGTGGATGTGACTTCCTGTTTTGCCAGGTAGGCTTGTGTTCACTAGCAAGTGGGATAATTTCTTTTATACTTCCTTTTGGGCTCATTTGTTTGTTTGTTTGTTTGTTTGTTTGTTTGTAGCCCCATAGTTATAACTGCCTGCCGCTTGATTTCGTGTATGCAAGTGTTCCTGCCTGTTCAGGTAGGTTAATTCTACCGTTGAATTGCGTGGTTACCGTATTTACCTGGGCTTAAACTAACGTATGTTTGTAGGGAGGAACTGCGTCTTGTCATTTCGTGATGAATGTTTCTCGACTCCTCTGCTTCGGTACGTTCTCTTTTTACGGCTATTACGATATTGTCAGTTAAGCTCTAGTGACTGGTATTGATCAAACTCTCGTTTGTAGTGAGGATCTGTGACCTGGCTTGTTACCTATTTTGAGCAGCCTACTTTCTTCGTGTTTGGCTCAGGTAGGTTTCTTGGGCATTCAAATTAATGAATTAGGATTGTTGTTTTTGTACAGGTATTTACGCTGGTTTAATATAGGCTTATTGTCTTGCAGTGAGATTCTGTGACGTTATTGTCGCCTATCCAGCGTGGGTACGTAGTATGACCATTAACATAAATAATCTAATCTTTGGCGTATTGACGAGAATCTGTTTGTTTGCAGGAGTTAGCGGCCAGTGCGCTGGAGGTTCACTCACGCAGGCGCTGCTGTTTTGTTCAACTACTAAATTCCTTGCTTTGTCTTGGAATTGAGATTTTATGTTTTGAATTGACTGTTTGTTTTTTTATATATTGTTTGTTTTTTTGCTGTCATTGTTTGTACCTGTGGTATTTCATTGATCAAGTGCAAGCTATTAAGGGTTCAACTATTGTAATGACCTTATGTTCAATTATAATTGAACCTGTTTGTTAAAGGTGCTTGGGCGAGTCCCGGGCTACACTCTCTCCCATCTGATATCACTATCAATGTCTTGTTTTAAGTAATTGTTGCTACTTTTGTGGTGCAGTAATTTGACCTGTTATCCCTTTGGCAGGTGTTGAACGATTTTAGAGGGAGGCTAGGCACCTGGTGGCGGCCTTTGTCACTGCATGCAGGCGTGTGTTTAATAGTTTAGTGTCGTGTAGTGTGCTGTGTGCCTTGCATTGTTGCTGTGGAGTGTTCACAGATCACCACTACCTTGAGTGTGTGCACGAGTGAGTGTGGTGGAATCCAGAGCACGTCTACGGTTAGTGTGCCTCGCTCAGGTAAGCCTTGCCTGGCCCTCTTGTTTTCGAGCTGTACTGTGTGTATTTTTACTTCAAGGCATATCTGTTTTTAGCTATACTGGCATATTGGTATTTAATAAATATACCTTTTGTATTTTGCTAAATTTCTTGCTTCGAGGGTCTTTGATTTATATTTCCTCCCATTCCCTTTTCCCGTAACTAATAAAATTATTTGAATTGGAATTCACGTCTGCCGCCTTGTGCATTTGAATCTGGTCATTGTGTTTGGTTCAGGACTGTACGGTATTCCCTGGGGCCTAATGATTGGTTACCCTGGGGTGGCGTAATCTGATTACTAGTTGGGGTATACATAGCCCCACCCCCTGTTGCCCCCTCATTACACATGCTTTCTGTTTACGTATTGACAAAATGTGCCTGCCCTCCACTGAGCCACCGGGCTTGTCTTGAGACCAAACAGGCTGTCTGCTGTGACGTGACTTAAATGGATCTGCGGAGGTTTCAAATTCTCCGGCAGCTACAGGTCTCAAAAAAGTTGGGACACTTGTAAAAAGGGGCTTTAAAAGCATTGAATTTCTAAGAGAATCAGCTGTAAGAACATTTAGCAAGTAATTAAGTTAACTGTCATCTGCTGCGCAACATGATTACTTATAAAAGGGTTGTCATTGAGAGGCTGAGTTTCTCAGAAGTAAAGATGGCCAGAGGCTCTCCCACCTGTGAAGGCTTGCATAAAAAAAATGTTGAATACTTTAAAAACACTGCTCCTCGACGTTAAATTGCAAAGGCATTGAAGGTCTCATCATCTTCAGTACATGACATCATCAAAAGATTCAGAGTAACTGGAAAAATCTCTGCGTGTAAGGGACTAGGCTGAGACCTTTACTGGATGCCCTTTATCTTCGGACCCTCAGATGCCACTGCATCACTCACTGGCATGATTCTTGGGATTCTGCAATAATAGAGAAAGAAAAAACATCACTGATTATACCTAGAACTGCCACAAGGTCATTTTGACCACCATTAGTCCCAGTGCAAAAGAATATAAATGGACTATATAGCGGCTGACTATGGAGCTAGTCAGATTGGCAGCTCAAAGCACTTGACAGTAGCCTAATACCTCACGTATGCCCATTTATGCAACACATTCATACACTGACGGCTACGCAAGGCAGTCAACTGCAACTGCATTTTGTTACTTTTTGAATGGTGTGCAGGCGCATATATAAGCCATTTGCTGTCATGACGTCAGAATCAATTTGTTCTCCCATTTTGCAGGTAGAAATTGTGATTGTCACAGAGCTGTTCTTCTATTCATTTAGTTTATTTAGTAAGCTGGTTAGGATTCCAGAAAAAGAAATGGATCAGAGGAAACGGATGAATGTAAGTCAGGCTTTGGCAAAGCTTCAGGACATGAGTTCTTGTGAGTCAGATGGAGAAGAAATATCAGGGCACAGTGATGCTTCTAAGTCTAGTGAATCCGACTCCGATTTTGAAACTGAATGCGATCGTGAGCCACACGGTAAAGGTATCACAGCTGCTGGGCAAACTAAGCCTTTGATGCCAGGAAGGTCACCAAAACTGGATATTTATTCACGTCATAATGCTTAGGTTTCAAAGCATAATTTCAAGTCCAAATACTTTGAAACATTTAAAATTAGCCACAATAGCCAACAAATTGAAGCTTTAAAGCTCTGACCTCTATACTATTTAATCAAAGAAGAATCTTAGCAAAACACCATTTATTGTCCTCCGAATTCTGAAAGTACTTTGAAATGCTTTCACTGAGGCAACACGTCACAGCTTAGAAGTATTACAAAGAGTGGTGCATTTTTGTCAATAAAGAGGATGCAGTCATATTTCCACGTCATCCATGCCATGATGAAGGGAGACGCAGTAGCGCTGTGGAGAGCATGGGCATGACTTTGGATGGAAAAATTCTGTGTTCAAGTCCTTGCCTTAGCCTGTGCAAAGTGTTCTCAGGCAAAACTCTTCACTTCCACACTGCCTCACTCTACCCAGGTGTACAAATGGGTACCAGCAAAATTGTCAGGGAAACTTGACTGAGCAGTGGGAGAACCCGAGTTGGACTAGTGTCCCATCGAGGGGGTTTAGCAATACTCCTATTTGCTTCATGTCACAGAGACCAGGGATAAACACAGGCCTGGTGGGCCTCCAGGCATGACCTCCACACCTGGTTAGAAATAGTCTTTATTCCGTCTGAGCAGCTGCTCATTTTGAAAACAAGAAGGGCACTTGGTAGAGCTCATACCTCCGCCATGCCCACATGTAAGTATTATTGGTTCTGGATCCAGGAGAGTATCATCCAGACCAACAACAGCTGTGATTAGTTCTGCTTTTAGGGCAGATTCTATTCAGTGCTGAAATTTTATGAAAATCTGTTCATTACATAAGGACATACCGAATTGATCCGAATATAAGACGATTCTGGATATGAGACTACTCCCCTTTCTCAAGTCATATTTTGGAAAAAATAGGGTTTTGATGACAAAATCTTGTTTTAGTCACTAAAGATTGATAATCATCGCAAAAATTTCTTTGAAAATACTGATAAAACAAACTGAAAGAAAAACCAATATAAAAGATTGCAGGCTGTTGTTTTGCGCCATCTATTGTTGTGAACATGTATTGAGTATAGACTATAAAACGCACACACAGGATGACTGTTATTGTTGGAAGCCTGGTCCACGGAAAATACGACGACCCCATTTCTCCGCTGTGACGTGTCTTTCATGGAACGGCGGAGGCGTCAAAGATAAAACAGGGTCACTTGAGCAAAAGGAGAGAAAATAGTAAACATGCCCGATGGACGAGAGATGTTAATTTACTGAGATTCCGCTGAGAAGTCACTGTTATGTCAAAGACGCAGAGTGCATCGTATGCCTGTTCCGTGGATATATAAAAAGCACCGTTGCCATAAACATATCTCCCCAGCGCGCCACGGTACGAAGCAGATTCCCCGTCCGTCATGGAGACATATACAGGCGTACGTGCGATTAGGTAGTGATTGTTTTTAAATTTCATTTGATTTCATTTGACACACTCTTTTTACTTGAACAAAAGATTGACTGCAATTCCGCACCATGCTTTCTGTTAACGTTCTGACAAAATGTGCTAGCCCTCCATGCTGAGGGTCGGGCGTGTAAAGTCACCGAACAGGCCTTGTGGTGACGTGTCTTAAATGGAACACCCGAGGCGTCATAAATCAGACCGGGTCACTTGAGCAGAAGAAAACAAAGGAGTAAACAAGCCCGATGGATGAGAGGTTCGAATTCTCTTGGATTCTGCTGAGAAGTCGCAGTGACGTCAAAGAGCCAGAGTGCATCGAATGTTCAATTTGTTGCTATAACAACAGCACCGTTGCTATAAACAACTCTGCCCAGGGGGCCGACGGAAGAATGCTGATTCTCAGTCCGTGTCCAATGCTCATGGAAACATGTCCAGGTGTACGTGCGATTTGGCAGTGATTTTATTTTTATGAAATTAGATTTTAATTGACTCACTCTTTGTTTAAACAAAAAAAATGACCGCTATTCAGTAGCATGCTTTCTGTTTATGTATTGACAAAATGTGCCTGCCCTCCATGTAGCCGTCGGGCTTGTCTTGTGACCAGACAGACTCCGCTGTGACGTGTCTTAAATGGATCAGCGGAGGTTTCAAATTCTCCGGCAGCTACAGGTCTCAAAAAAGTTGGGACACTTGTAAAAAGGGGCTTGAGAATCAGCTGAAAGAACATTTAGCAAGTAATTAAGTTAACTGTCATCTGCTGCGCAACATGATTACTTATGAAAGGGTTGTCATTGAGAGGCTGAGTTTCTCAGAAGTAAAGATGGTCAGAGGCTCTCCCGCCTGTGAAGGCTTGCATAAAAAAAAATGTTGAATACTTTAAAAACACTGCTCCTCGACGTTAAATTGCAAAGGCATTGAAGGTCTCATCATCTTCAGTACATGACATCATCAAAAGATTCAGAGTAACTGGAAAAATCTCTGCCTGTAAGGGACTAGGCCGAGACCTTTACTGGATGCCCTTTATCTTCGGACCCTCAGATGCCACTGCATCACTCACTGGCATGATTCTTGGGATTCTGCAATAATAGAGAAAGAAAAAACATCACTGATAATACCTAGAATTGCCCCAAGGTCATTTTGACCTCCATTAGTCCCAGTGCAAAAAAATGTAAATGGACTATATAGCGGCTGACTATGGAGCTAGTCAGATTGGCAGCTCAAAGCACTTGACAGTAGCCTAATACCTCACGTATGCCCATTTATGCAACACATTCATACACTGACGGCTACGCAAGGCAGTCAACTGCAACTGCATTTTGTTACTTTTTGAATGGTGTGCAGGCGCATATATAAGCCAGTTGCTGTCATGACGTCAGAATCAATTTGTTCTCCCATTTTGCAGGTAGAAATTGTGATTGTCACAGAGCTGTTCTTCTATTCATTTAGTTTATTCAGTAAGCTGGTTAGGATTCCAGAAAAAGAAATGGATCAGAGGAAACGGATGAATGTAAGTCAGGCTTTGGCAAAGCTTCAGGACATGAGTTCTTGTGAGTCAGATGGAGAAGAAATATCAGGGCACAGTGATGCTTCTAGGTCTAGTGAATCCGACTCCGATTTTGAAACTGAATGCGATCGTGAGCCACATGGTAAAGGTATCACAGCTGCTGGGCAAACTAAGCCTTTGATGCCAGGAAGGTCACCAAAACTGGATATTTATTCAAGTCATAATGCTTCGGTTTCACAGCATAATTTCAAGTCCAAATACTTTGAAACATTTAAAAGTAGCCACAATAGCCAACAAATTGAAGCTTTAAAGCTCTGACCTCTATACTATTTAATCAATGAAGAATCTTAGCAAAACACCATTTATTGTCCTCCGAATTCTGAAAGTACTTTGAAATGCTTTCACTGAGGCAACACCTCACAGCTTAAAAGTATTACAAAGAGTGGTGCATTTCTGTCAATAAAGAGGATGCAGTCATCTTTCCACGTCATCCATGCCATGATGAAGGGAGACGCAGTAGCGCAGTGGAGAGCATGGGCTTGACTTTGGATGGAAAAATTCTGTGTTCAAGTCCTTGCCTTAGCCTGTGCAAAGTGTTCTCAGGCAAAACTCTTCGCTTCCACACTGCCTCACTCTACCCAGGTGTACAAATGGGTACCAGCAAAATTGTCAGGGAAATTTGACTGAGAGCAGTGGGAGAACCCGAGTTGGACTAGTGTCCCATCGAGGGGGTTTAGCAATACTCCTATTTGCTTCATGTCACAGAAACCAGGGTTAAACACAGGCCTGGTGGGCCTCCAGGCATGACCTCCACGCCTGGTTAGAAATAGTCTTTATTCCGTCTGAGCAGCTGCTCATTTTGAAAACAAGAAGGGCACTTGGTAGAGCTCATACCTCCGCCATGCCCACATGTAAGTATTATTGGTTCTGGATCCAGGAGAGTATCATCCAGACCAACAACAGCTGTGATTAGTTCCTCTTTTAGAGCAGATTCTATTCAGTGCTGAAATTTTCAGAAAATCTGTTCATTACATAAGGACATACCGAATTGTTCCGAATATAAGACGATTCTGGATATGAGACTACTCCCCTTTCTCAAGTCATATTTTGGAAAAAATAGGGTTTTGATGACAAAATCTTGTTTTAGTCACTAAAGAATAATAATCATCGCAAAAATTTCTTTGAAAATACTGATAAAACAAACTGAAAGAAAAACCAATATAAAAGATTGCAGGCTGTTGTTTTGCGCCATCTATTGTTGTGAACATGTATTGAGTATAGACTATAAAACGCACACACAGGATGACTGTTATTGTTAGATAGTCCCCCCAGGAATCAGCGGAGAAAAAGTGCTGATTCCGCGGAGAACATTCCTGATTTTGCGGAGAGAAATTCTTGATTCCGCGGCTTGAAAGTTGATTTTCTGTGGGCATTAAAAAAAACCTAAAATGACCAGTTATAAAGCAAATTTATGTAATAATGAAGCAAAAATTCTCTTATGAAATTATTTGCAATACCAAAACACTGCGAAACATTGTGGTTATAAAATAAGCAGCATCACTATTCTTTTTGTCCCTCTTGAGCAGATTTATTTGCATAACTTATAAAGTGCAAAACATTTCACCAAACTATGGGTGAACGAGGCTTAGTAACTGAACAAGTGCCAAAGATCAAAGTAAAGATTTAGACAAAGTGTACATCATTCACTGTATCCTCAGGATATTGTAAACGTTACTGCATACCATAGACTGTATAAAAAGATGGATGAAGCTACCGTGATGTCATTCACTGGTTCGAGGATGAAGAAGTGAATCGAAGATCCGGGGAGGAACGTGGCTCTGGATCTGACCGTATCGGACGAGGACCAGAGGCTTTATACTTTATTCTAGTTTATAAGGGACCATAATTCACGAAAATGAATGTCATGATATATCGAAGGAGACCTGAAACTTGCTATAGCTAACATAAAATGATGTGAAAAATCATTATTTAAATTAAAAATCAGGTCGGAAAGTAGGATCATTTTCTCATAGACTTCTATTGCATTGAACTTCTTTCTGCAACCACTGACGTCGCCATCTGCTGGCCATTAAATAGAATGCCATTCTACGGTACTTCCACATGGGCTTCTTTTTTCAAATCAGGGTGCTGCGTCCATCTTTTCATATAGTTTATGCTGCATACAGCAGAAAAAAATCAGTTTCCGTAACCGGCAGCACCAGCTGTGAGTCTTAGATCCCGTTTATCTGACCGAAAAATCTAGCGGGCGGGATGAAAAATACATGTAAAATATAAAATTCTGCACCTCGCCCTATATTCCGCGGACTGCTTAGATTTCCGCGGAGGGCTTTGAAATCCGCGGTAAATTCCGCGATCGCGGAATCGCGGATTCCTGGGGGGACTACTATGCTCACACTGAGTGAAGTTGCTTTCCTGATCTGCGCCCTCTGCGGAGGGCAAGGGTCAGAAAAGGTTGGACCAAACGTGAATGAAAAGAGCGAGTCGACCGTATGCTTGAAACCTTTCTTCAAGAGAGAGGACTCTTCAGAATCCAGTTTTCCTTTTTTGTTGTAAGCAAGAGGCTGTCAAAATTATGACGACTCCAAATAAGATACTTGTGAAAGGAGGTAAAGTTGTCAACGAAAACTGTTCAGTGATTGCTGATGTCTACATTGAAGATGGATTAATTCACGAGGTTGGATTGAACCTAAAAGTACCAAATGATGTTACGGTCATTGATGCCACTGGTAAAATGGTTATTCCTGGGGGAATCGATACTCATACCCATATGGAGATGGCTTTCATGGGAGCCCGAGCAGTGGATGACCAACAATGGGACCAAGGTAAAACGTGCCCTCATTTTTGAGAGTCAATTTAACGCAGTTAGTGCTCACGAGAAAAGGCTGCAAAAGCATACAAACTTTTTTCAACAAAGAAAGTAGGTCGTGCGTCGTCTGTTTTGTTTTTTTTTTTCCCGTAGACCGAAATGAAACTCATGAAAACAGTTATTGCTCATCGTGCAAAATGAATTTCTGACCAAAATGTTTTATGTTGCGATAAGTTCTATAGGATTTCTTTGGAATTTTATAGAACATCAATGAAACTTTATAGAACATTTTAATAGAACAGCATGTTCTATAGGATTTTCCGTGTGTTCCGTAGGTATTTGCTATAGAAACCGATAGAACACCTCTACGGAAAGGAAAGTCCTATAATATTATTGCTGTTCTAGAAGACCTCACACCAGGTCCAACAGATCGCACCAGGATGTAATGATGTTACACAATAAAGGTGCACAAAATTTGGTATCAACCACCTCAAGTGCCCAGTTACTTGAAAGATGTTGCATGTTGAAGCCGAGAGTGTTTGCCTGGTTTGTTTCTGAAAAGAAAATTTCAAGATCACCGAAGATTTGCTTGATAAAATTCATGAACACATTTTGACTGATTACAATATCGATGATATTTGTTCGCCATGTGGATTATGTTCAAAATGCAAAAGGACTCTGAATGCCTTGTCTGAGCTCCGACGCTTGAACACTGAGCTCAGACACGTTGGTTGACACCAAATTTTGTTCACCTTTATTATGTGACATCATTGCATCCTGGTGCAATCTATTGATTCCATGTCCTTACCATTACCTGATGTTAATTACGCAATTGAAAATAGGCCTTTTCAGTTGAAATAAGTGTGGGGGGAATTTGTGGAATGCAGTTAGAACTTTCCTTGAAACCATTTATCCCAAACAGGTCACTGTCCTGCAATGAACTGTTAAAGGTGTCAACTATTGGGTTCTGACATAATTATTTATTTGATCATACAAACACAATGGGGGGGGTTTGAATTGATAAATGGCCAATGCTTAGGGAAAATTGCGAGTTACATTCCAAAAATAAAATGTCCAAAAATCTTAGAATTCATGATTTTCTAAAAACGCAGATTTCTCAAAAATTTGCTTTGGAAATTTAATACGGTTTTCATGGTTGATACTAGTGGGCCATATAGAACAACTTCCAAGCATTAGTTTCTCTGGGCAGTTTTTCTCAACTTTTTTCAAGTTAAAACCTGGTGTGACTTTCCCATATAACACCCTACTTTAAAAATCTATTCTATAAGACTTTAATGGTCTTTAGGACCTTCTAATAGAACAAAAGCTTAATGGAAAAGACATCTTATGACTCCTTGCAATGCTCTGTCGAATGGTACCTTATATGTATCTGGGTTCTAGAAGTGAGAGACCGGACTAATGGTATGAAAATGTGCAATATGCAGTGATATCCACTATACTGAAGTAGCAAGGAAATCTTGTCCCTTTTAACTTTAAGGTGAGCTTAAGCACATGGGGTACCAGACACATACCAACTTATTGATTCTCTGATCTACCATTGATTGACTGACTGACCACACAACATAGCAGCATTTCAGTTACGGTATATGAAGACCTCTTTCCATTTGCTCGGCTGCAATTCAAAAATATAAATGTTTTATGCTGTAATGGAAAACTCTTCTTCCTCTTTTGCTTACGAAGACATACAACGTGCCATCTGTTGGGTTCAGCAAAGCAATTCAAAGTGATCAGGATCAAGAACAATCTGCATTTTTCCAGGTTAAAAGCACTGCATTGTGGAACAAGAGCGTCTATCACCGCACGAGTTTGAGCCCTGGTCGTACCAGCCGGCAGTGGATGGCAGCTTTTTCTGAGTAGCACACAGTTGGCCATTGCGCTACAGGGTCTGCCGGGGGGGAAGATTTCTGTCGAGATTTTCAATGGAACTGTTTCCTACAGGAATTTTCTATCAAACCTTTTTCTATCGGACTTGATGTACTAAAGTTCTATAGAAATTCTATTGAACAATCTTAGAGGATTCTTATAGAGCATTTTTTGCAGGGTTGGTTCTACAGATTGTTTTTTCCCGTGGAGTTGGTGCTCAGTGAATGATAAGTATTCATCGCCACAAAGGGCAGCGAAGCAAGCTTTATCTGAGAAGAAAATTGTTCCCTGTGAGAGCAAGGACTTGTTTCAGGGCAGCATTACTTTGTACTAAACCGCAGCACAGCTGCCATCAGCGGTTCAGTAGTCAACATTCATAGACACTTTATTTGTAAAAAATAAACCATCTTATGAGAACAATGAGCTCCAAAATTACTGGCACCCCTGACCGCCAATGCACAAATAATACTTCAATAAGAGTTGTCAGAAAGACAACAAAGCTCGCCGGGGCAAGGTTAAAGTTTTTCTGCACGCGGACGGACGTGGACGCGGACGCGGACGCCTGGGGTACGACAATAGCTCACCGGACATTACTCGTCCCGGCGAGCTAAATGCATTCTAAAAATATGTATTTGTAAACTCTGTAAACAGCATATGAGTAATACTATGCAATATTAATGATCCAAGGGAACCAATCAAAGTCATTTTCTGATTAAATTAAAAATCAATATCCTCCAAATCAAGGTTTCATAATTAATGGTACCCTTAAAGATCATTGTAAATAACATCTATGAAATTTAAACCAGGTATTAATTTCCACTTATTTAAGTTTTATCTTCTTGTTAACAAACTATGGTGAGCCATTAGCTTTGGCACTCTGTAGTAATTTTATTATAGCCATGATTTCTATTGCTTTGTCCCCTCATGACTTGTTATCCCAGATAGCAAGCTCCTCCGCTCCGGATCTGCCGCAGATCTGCCCCGGCTCCAGCTGATCCGGGGCAGATCCGCGGCAGATCGGGAGCAGAGGAGCTTGCTTTCTCGGATGTCATGTTGTTTTTCAATTTTATTAGTATTTTCTTACTTTTTGTTGATTGATTTTTATTCAAGATTTTTTCCATTTTGCCTTGAAGCACTGTGTGGTTTTTTTTTATATCTGTGATAGGTGTCATGCAACTAAATTTTGCTTGTTTGCATGACACCATTGCTTCACTGGGGTGTGAAAATGAAGTAACACACATGCAATATCCCTTTGTCATCCAGCACCATGAAGAAAACAAAACTTCTGTCAGTTCAAAAGAGGCAGATGGTCATAAACCTTCATTAATCTGGTAATGGCCACAACAGAAGATTCACAAACAATTGAATAAGCCTCTGGGCTCCATTGGGGCAATTATTAAAAAAAAATTCCAAACAAATAGAACTGTTGAAAACCTCAAGTGTTGGGGATCCAACTGCATTTCCCCCCCCAGGATACTGAGGAATCTCTGAAGGAATTGCAGGCCTTGGTGGCAGCTTGAGGTCCCCAGGTTTCCAGAAGCACCATCAGGCACCATCTCCACAACCACTGGCTCTTCGGAGGGGTTGCCAGAAGAAAGCCTTTTTTAACCAAAAGACACAGAAATAAGGGCTTAGAGTTTGCCAAACATCATTTAAACAGTGACTGGAACAGGGTGCTTTGAGCAGATGAGACCAAAATATCATGTTTTGGGTTAGATACAGCATTGGCATGTTTGGCGTAGAAACCGAGATGCATACAAGAAGAGGCAGCTCATACCCACGGTGAAATATGATGGTGGGTCAGTCATGTTTTGGGGCCATTTTAATTCAAGAGGTCCTGTGGCACTGGTTAAGATTAATGGCATGAAGAATTCCACCAAGGATATTTTGGCTGATGATCTGGTTGCCTTTGTCAGAACACTGAGACTTGTCCGTAGGTGGACTCTCCGACAAGACAATAACCCGAAGCATACCACAAGATTAACACAGAAATGGTTTCAGGACAACAAAGCCAAAGTTCTGCAATGACCTTCTGAGTCCCCAGACTTTAATCCAATTGAAAACCTGTGGGCTTAGTTGAAAATGTATGGCCGTCTTCAGTTCGCATAGAACTATAACGATCAATTCAATTTCGGCTTTCTCCTCTTCTCTGGTGAAGTTTTAGAGCTTTCTGCTCAAGATGAGCAAGATACGATGTGTGATGGTGTTCAAGTCCGCTGTGGATCATTTTCCGCCAAAGTGGTCTATCTTCGCAGTTGGTCTCAAAAGTCTTGTGATCAATGCCAAAACTGATTAAGTCCCTTTTCGCGACATCTTTCCATCGAAGGAGAGGACGTCCACGTTTCCGCGATCCTTCACTCAACTCTCCATACAGGGTTACTTTTGGCAGACGCTCGTCAGTCATCCTGTAAACATGGCCTAGCCAGCAGAGGCCTCTGTGCTTCAATATGCTTGTCAGAGGTTTGGCGTGACAACGATCCAGAATCACAGCATTTCTGACTTTATCTTGCCACCGTAAACCAAGTATGTTGCGAAGGGACCGCATGTGGAAGCTGTTTAGTTTTGCCTCTTGACGACGATAAGTTGTCCATGACTCTGAGCCATAAAGAAGGATGCTCAAAACACAGGCTCCATATACTCTCACTTTAGTTTTGATTGCAAGGTTCTTGTTGTCAAACACACGTTTGGAGAGTCTACCAAAGGTTGTACTCGCTTTCCCCAGGCGGCGATTGATCTCATGATCCAGGGAGCAGTTCGCTGAGATGTTTGATCCCAAATAGACGAAGTCAGATTTATTTTTCAAATCCTGATCGTTTACAGTGATGTTACTCGGAATGTCTGTGGTGCTCACTATTTCTGTCTTCTTGATGCTGATTTTGAAGCCAAAATCAGAACAAGCCTGAGCGAAATTGTCCATAATAGCTTGCAGGTCAGCGGCTGACTGAGCACAGAAGGCTGCGTCATCGGCATAAAGCATTTCACACAGCTCGACACGGGAGATCTTGGTCTTCGCTTTCAGCCGGCCTGCAGCGTGAAGGTTGTTGTCAAAACGGGTGTTAATCGTCAGACAAGGGATGTCTGTCAGGGCCTGCCTCAATAACACTGAGAAGTAGATTCCAAAAAGTGTGGGCGCTAGAACGCAGCCCTGCTTAACACCACTGATAACGTTGAATGGTTCTGATGTCATGCCATCGGCCTGTATGGTGCTCATCATGTCTGAGTGGAGTGATGTTATGAGTTTTAGTAGGCGTGGTGGACATCCAACTTTCTCCAAGACCTGGAACAAAGCATTTCTGTTCACCAGGTCAAACGCTTTTGTGAGATCTACAAACGCAATGTGAAGTGGTTTCTGTTGTTCTCTGCTTTTCTCCTGAATCTGACGACGATTAAAGACCATGTCGACTGTGCCACGTCCAGAACGAAAGCCACATTGAGACTCAGGGTAGACTGTTTCAGCGATGACCTGTAGGCGGGAGAGCAGCACTCTTGCGAACACCTTGCCAACCACACTTAAGAGTGAAATGCCACGATAATTGTTGCAGTTTCCACGGTCCCCTTTGTTCTTATACAGGGTGACGATGTTGGAGTCGCGCATATCTTGTGGAATAGTTCCTTCTCTCCAGCATTTGATCAACAAGCTGTGGAGATGTGGAATAAGTGCATCATGCCCAGCCCTCAGTAATTCGGCAGGTATTGCATCTGAGCCAGAGGCCTTGCCCTTAGGGAGTGACTTGATGATACGACTGACCTCTTCAACGTCTGGTTCTGTATCTAGGTTGTATAGTATGTCAGCATTTGGAATGTTGTCGATGGCCTCTTGACTAAATGGACTTTCCTGTCCGTATAGCTCTGAGTAGTGTTCAATCCATCTTTCTAGCTGTTTTGATTTCTCAGTGATAGTTGAGCCATCCTTTGATTTCAGCGGAGCAGTTTTCCTTCCAGTTGGGCCGATGATGGATTTGATACCAGCATACATGGCCCTTAGATTGCCACTTGCAGAGGCTCCATCTATGGTGTCACAGAGGTCCTGCAGATAGCGGTTGATACAGCTACGGGATAGTTGGCGAACCATGTTACATGATGACCGGTATTGTGCCTTGTTACGCATACATGGGTTCTCTTTCAAAGCTAGGAGAGCCTTGCGTTTCTTCTCAATGGCTGGTGTTAAGATATCCAAGTTGGCAGCAAACCAATCAGAGCAGTTAAAGGAGCGATGCCCGAAAGTTTCGATCGCAGCAGAGTGTATGGTGTCTCTCAGCATATGCCAGGTGGAGTCGGGATCTTCAGCATCATCTACATGTTTCTCTGCAAGCTTGTTACTCAGTGTTTCCACAAACAAGGTAGCTAGGTTGGTAGAATTTGTTTTAGCAACATCAACCCTTTTTTGTCCAGGTTTTTTGGCAGAGTGGAATTTCTTGATCTTAAGGTGAAGTTTAAACAGGACAAGAGCATGGTCTGTATCACAGTCTGCACTGTGATTTGCTCTAGTTATCCTGACGTCGTTGATGTCCCGCCGTCTAGTCAACACCAGGTCGAGTTGGTGCCAGGAGTTAGAGCGAGGATGTTTCCAACTGACCTTATGGCGGTCTTTCAGCTTGAAGAAGGTGTTTGTGACACAAAGCTGAAATCTTGCACACAGCTCCAGAGCACGCTGTCCATTGTCGTTAATTCGACCAATACCAAATTTGCCCAGACAGTCTGGCCACAGGGCATCGTCGTGACCAACACGTGCGTTAAAATCGCCAAGTAGCAGGATCTTGTTTGAGCTGGGGATAGTAGACAAAAGGTCACTGAGCTGATTGTAGAACAAGTCTTTATCCTCCGGTGAAGCATAGAGGGTAGGTGCATATGCACACAAGACTGACAGGTTACACTTCTTCAGTGCCAGACTGAGCCAGCAAAGCCTCTCAGAGATAGCAAAGGGGCCTTCGATGTTGCTGATTAAGGTGTTCTTCGCAGCAAAGCCTACACCATGTTGATGAGGCTACCTGATGGTTTTCCTGACCAATATATGGTGTAAGACTGTTCGCGAATTGAATCAGTTTCAAGTAGCCTTGTCTCTTGGAGGGCAGCAATGTCGACACATCTTGTTGACAGCTCTCTGTCAATAACAGCAGATTTGCGTGGTCTGTAATCAGTTTCATCAGGTTCATAGTCCATAGTCAGTCCAGTCGTCATCGTACGCACATTCCATGTGCCAATCAGTAGATTTAAAGACTTTCGATTTGCAGGTGTGAGTTAATGTCAATCCTGAACACCTAATCAGAATCACATATCAGGTCGGCAGGTCGATTTCCTATTGACTGGGGGCTGCCCAGCTTATAGCGGGCGAATATTGACCAAAGAAGCTAAATAGCCTCTCCCACTGTCGAGGATGATCCCTGGCGTCCTGTCCTAATGCCTTCAGACTTGGACTTATAACCGGTAAATACCATCCCCCGTGTTGGATTTATGCCGTCGAAGGCATCCGAGGTGTCCTCTCCGGCAAAAGCAAAGATGTTGATGAATTGAAGCCAGGGCTAGGATTAAAGATGACACTGGGGTGCCCTACGTCATCCAGCACACCTCTCTTGACCTTCCCCATTAAAGTCCGAAGGACAGGCAGAGCCAATACGTCCGGTAACAAGGAGGTTGCATCCGGAACATCCGGAAGTGGATTTGGTACGGGGTTTACTCCCCGGCGAGTGATTGTGCCAGAACTGGTGCCGAGTTGACTACCAGTGCTGCCAGTATATCAGGCGACCAGAAACCGATGGATACCATGCAGACATTTCGGGGTTTGAAAGATTTGTTGTTACCCTGATTAGGGAGGCTAAGGGCTTAGTTGAAAAGGGCAGTTGATAATTGCAAACCCAAGAATGAGAAGGATCTCAGCGGAAGGTTCAAAATCCCCCCATATATGTCCCTTAACCTTGTCAAACATTACAGGAAAGGACTCCATGCTGTTATCGTAGCCAGAGATGTTTGCACTATGTACTAAATGAAGGGCGCCAATGATGATTAAACCTTGAATTTGTTGAAATTTATTTTGTATTAAATGATTGTTCTGATTTCGGTTGCTTCCATAAAAACATTAATTAACTATTTCACAAATGTTGGTATGTTCTGTTCATATATTTTTTCGTATTGTTTGTGTATTGCCAGTCAGGGGTGCCAGTAATTTTGGAGCCCACTGTTGGTCTGTTGACATGACAATTGAGCATTGCATATCTGCAGTGGTCCGTAATGAGTTTGAATAGGCAACGAAGGCAGATGTGCTTCATACAAGTTCATTTGCCCATCCATCCATCCATCCGTTGCCAATCCGTTAATTTGCCCATCCGGAATATTGCCTGCTTATTTGAGCCTACATGTCACATGAGCTAAAGGCATTGTAACATCCGCAGATGTTATCATACTCCACGTACATAATAAAACACAAACCTAATAGAAATCTGCAGCTTTTTAAAAATTTGTTTAAATTTTACCTTCCCACTAATGTAACAAATCCTTGCAAATGTAAGAGTTATTATATTTATGGTAAATTTCATATTACGTTTGCAGTAGGCAACTGCTATTACGGTTGTGGGATTATTACATCAAAAGCTGCAGATGTGTGTTATCTCTCTGGTTTATCACTTTTGGGAGCTTTTATGTTTGTGGGTTTTGCAGACATTAATATGTCGAAGTCAGTTTGCCAATCCATTCGGGATCATGTACATTATTATGAGTCTCTCAATGCCTATGATGTCTTTGGACTTTGTAATGATAAAAAAAATTACTTGCGTGGGGAAAAAAAACTTGCTGCGAGTTAACAATTAAACCTATCAAGTTAACCGGTACCATAAACACATGTAAATGAGGCAATGGGCGTAGTTTAAAATGCTAATCATTCTCCAGTGTGATGAGCCTGTGTTGACTGACTCACTGTTGTGCTATGTTATCCTCAATTGTGGTTTTTTTGGGAAAATTCAGTCTTGGTCTGTTGCTGGTCTGAGTGATGGAGATGAATCAGACTTTATTCCAGATACAAATGCATTCCCTGGAATGTGTCTGTTTTGAAGAAATATTCAGTCTCCATGCTTGGGATCTGCCAGAGCCGGTGTTGGGCCCTGATCAGAATTTGCTTCGGGGACCCCACATTAATACAGGCTATCGTCTAAGCTTGTGCATTTGCACAACCATAACTAATTTTTCTCAGCTGCAGCAGTGTTGCTTAAGTTACTCTAATACCATTTGGAATGTTTTACCCAATCATTATTTTTTATCTACAAAACCATAGAACACGATGTATCACTGCAGGCAAGGTTGGGTACTCTGGACAAAATTGGTACATATGCTTTTTTTTTTATTTTTACTGAGATGAGGTTGCTCATCATCCAAATTGCGGAGCAAATGCCAAATCAGAAGTTCATTTATGATCATAATGAATTGAATCTGCTTAAATCCATCAGTGGCAGTGATTGTAAGCTGAACGGATCATCTGCTACCTGGTGTGGGATTCAGAGCATTTTTCTTGCTTTCTTTTTGGGGAAAATTTTTTCCAAAAAAAAAAATAATGCATTTTTAGATCAGAGGTGGAAGGGATTTTCTGGGGAGGGGTGTAGGGATGCAGACTAACTTTATGCACAGACATATATACACAGTGCGTTTCATTTTCATTCAGTTTGTTTTCATTTCATTCATTTTACATTTCGTGGTGGTCTAATGAATTTGTTAAGCACTGTATATACATATATAAAGGGACGGCTCGTGAACTGGCGATAGGGGAGGGTCAAACCATCCCTTAAAAATATTGATTGGTCATGACCTGTTTTCAATTTTTCAATCATTCATTTAAATGACCATTTCAAAAGCTCCAAAAACTCTCAACATTATTAGGTGTGGTCATATTTCAGTAATAACGCACACCTGTCAACTCTCAGGCATTCCGCGTGAATTTTAGTGGTATATTTGCGTTCCATTGCTGTAGTCAGCAATTACTCAATCACCGTATGTGTAAGAGATTCTCACATGGAACTGAAGTCCTTGTGCATGGAGGTTTATCAGTTTCACCTGCGTTATGACTCCGGACTTCTCATGTTTTTCTTCACTCAGGGGTTGGAAGAAATGTGTGTGCTTCATGATTGTTTAAATTGTTTAAATGAAATAAGATCATTGGAAGCAGTGGAATTGCATAAAGATGTTTCAAATGATCTTATTTCATTTAAACTATTTGAACGATAATGAAACACATGTCACGCTTCCAACCCCCGAGTAAAGAAAAGCGTTAGAAGTCCGGAGTCGTAATCGGTTTGCGTTATATAAGAAACCAGGCCACACCTGATAATGTTGAGAGTTTTAGGAGTTTCTGTAATGGTAGTTTAAATGAATGGTCACAACCTGTTTTCAATCAATTAAAACACATTTATATATGCTGATAGCAAGCCCAAAGACTTTACGAGCATTGGAGAAACAATCGACGAGAACATTAGAGAAGAAAAGGGCAAAAAGAACTGGAGCATGATGCAATCATTAGGGCTGGGACGATTCTCAATCCATTCTTTTTTAAGGCGTAGTACTGATGTCAGTGAAGTTTTTTTCCAGAAGCATTTCACATGCCTTTCCGCAAATTCCGCTAGAAATACAGATGTTTGCTTTGGTGGCTGATAGAATGTTACAATGACCACACCTGGGTCAGTTTTCAACAGAATCGCAAGATGTTCAAATGACGAAAATTCACCAAAATCAATCTTGGAAGAGTTAAACTGATTAGAGAAAATGGCAGCTGTTATGTCCCTGGTCTAGGGGTGTACAAAGACATAACATTGAGGTGACCCTCCCGCTCTCCCACTCCCAAGAAGGGCCAGCAGCACAGAAAACTGTAACTTTAGGCATTTTATTTTCTTTTCTTTTTTTTTTTAGTGTGGAGGTGTGGAGTAACCTTTTTTAAAAAAAAATAAATGAACAAAACAAGCTCTGAGCCCTAAAGAATAACCTTTACCCAAAAACCAAATGAAAAATAAAAATACAGAGGACTAACCTAAACTCCTAACTTAAAACAAGAGAAAACCACAGAAACAAAAGAGGCAACTCCCACCTACCAAAACCAGTGCTCAATATTTACAGGTGCCTAAACCACAACAGTAAGCCATTTTGCACAGTATAAACACACGCAACTTCTAAAGTTTCGACAAAACAGAATTCTCAGAGACACATTACGAATTTACAAATTTCCGAAGTACTGGTTCCTTGTTGGGAGAAGCAGAGTAAAAGGGGAGGGCCCGGGGTGCTGTCAGTTGGTGGTTTAAATCTTGTTTGGTCCGGGCTCCTCCAATCAGGAAGCGTCTTCCCACACTGCTTCCACCAATGCCTGCTGTTCAATTGGGCCCAGTCCAGCCAATCCGGAACTACCACTTGGACTGGAGGGAAACCAGAGGTCACACCCATGCACACACCTAAAAGACACACTCACAGACACTCCTAGGGAGGAGAGGGAGAGCAGCACTTTACATTGATAAACACTTAATCCTCTGGGTCATAACACAGCTATGCCACCTCCCCTTTGACCCTTGTCTCACAGCTTGAAAAAAGTTGTAGTTCTAGGAAAAGCCTAAATAAGAGCTGCAGCATAATCATTGTTTAGCCAGGTCTCAACTAGAAACATAAAATGCAATCCCTCCTCAGAGATGATATCATTAATCAAAAACTCTGATTAGTGAGTAATCTTACATTAAATAATGCCATAAACGCTCAAGACTAAAACATTGACTAAATTACCTCGGGTGCAGCCAGTGTAAGACTTGGGTCTATTTCGTGACTTTCTACGCACAGAGGAAATAGTGACAATCGGACATGGGTCCTGCATTACAGGAGACGGAATTAGTCATTTGCATGTGAGCAGGTGCATCGAGTAGCAAATGTTCTCTGCCAACTTCCGCGTAGCCAGAGGATTGGGATGAATGGCGTCTCTTGCAAAGAAAGCTGCACGCTCCCAGAAGTTGTTAAAATTATCAATAAAAAAAATTTTGTGCGTGGAGCATATAGACTGTAGCCATGTGCTGAGACTTAAAATTCTCCTAAAACGCCCAATCCCTCGACCCAGAGTGGGAATAGGACCCGAAATAAAAACAGTCCTTGAGTACGTTAAACACAGAGATAAGATCGTGTTTTAGAATTTCGGACCGCTGGTTGGAGGTATTGTTGGTTCCAATATGAACTACAACATTACGGGCGTGTGGATGTTCATCAAGTAAGCTCGGAATCCCATCCAGAATGCTTAAAACTTTAGCCCCCGAAAAGCAGTATGTGATGGCTGATTTCATTTTAACGTTCCTCACAATGGAGCCTCCAATTATCAATGTACCTCGAGACGGCCGAGCATTGCCAGAAGACCTGGTAGTTACCTGTGGAATGGTCTGAGTACATGGCCGTGGAACCGTAGAGGTTGGCTTCCGTGACCGGACATCTGGTGGTGACAATTCCTCCTCGTCTAAGATGGAAAACCTGTTGTTCAGCTGAAGCTTAAAAAATACAGAGTCGCTACTCGGTGCCCGACCACGACGTTTAGTGCTGCGCACTTCGACCCAGGCCTCAGCCGGCTTGGTTGTGGAGCTGACGTTGACCTTGGGTCTCGCTCGCTGCTGGACCCTAGCATCCTCAGTCCGAGTCCGTGCGGTTTCATTGGGGAGGGCGATGGAGTCTCGCTCACCCATGGTGGTGACATTCCTCGCAGCGCGAGCTGGAGCACCCATGGAATCGATGAGGCGTTCCTGTATTTGGTAGAGGGTTGAAATTCTACCTTCCAGCTCCGCTATTTTCTGTGACAGGCAAATACAGCTAACACAGCCCGGCTAGGAGGTAAGTGGGGCCACAGTTTCTGACATAACATAACTTATTGCAATCTATACCTCCCCGTTAAGTTTATATGGATTATTTATCAACATAAAAAATATTTCATCTGGCTTACTGCAAGCGGGGAGGATTCACATCTCTCGACTAAACACCTTCATCCAGCCTTATTATTTGACAGGACATGGTATAAATCAGTTGTATGAAGCTGAAGCTGATGCAGTAGTGTTTAGCTTGAAATTGGACGTGTCAAAACACCCATACTGCATACATGCATACAGAATTTGATTTGATGCCAACAACTCGACCGTCGAAGTAGAACGTACGATATTTATGTATCAGGAGTGCATGCACAAAATCTGACATGCTATATGGCCACAATCTCACAATCTACTGACCCAGTTTACCCCTCACATACAATAACCTTCCTCCCGCGGAATTTTAAAAACACAACTGCACCTCAGGAATTCCAGCATTTACATCTATTTTATTAATACTGCCCTACTATGGAAGACTGCAGTATCTGTATACATTAACTTACTGCAGATACTGCAGTCGTCTATTGTAGGGCAGTATATTATAGGCTCAAACAGTGTTTTTGTTCATTTTACATATGGCTTATGTAGGCTAATACAGTGTTTCTGTTGTCTGTCTTGTATCATTTTTACTGAGTGGTATCACATCCTCTGTCGTCATGAAAACGCCTTGTCATCTCAGTGCCAGTGGGCTGATGGGACAGCACAGTGTCCACTGCTCACATACAGCAAAACTCAGCCAAATGCAGTAGGTCATCTGGGTCTCGTTTGCAAATAGTTTGATCCATACAAAGGTTTCAGATGTACTACAAAGTCTGACCATATATTTTCACCTGCTGTATGGTAAATGTATCTGTATTCTGAGGCACCAGTTGAGGGCAGACAGGAATAAATGAAGTTGACAGTGGTTGATGGGAACATTTGAGCTTTCTTTACCTTGCTTGTCTTTGACTGGTCGTCCAGTTTGGTCTTCTTGTGAGCCGGGCTGATGGGTTTTGGCTCCTGTTCATCTCTTGGGACAAATTTTTTCTGAAAAGTGTAAGAGAAGGAATAGGAACCAGTTAGCACAGTCTGTGGGGACAATTTACCCACATGAGAAACTAAATCTTCAGGCTAATGGTAAGTGGTGACGCTGCACGCTCCCAGAAGTTGTTAAAATTATCAATAAAAAAAATTTTGTGCGCGGAGCATATAGACTGTAGCCATGTGCTGAGACTTAAAATTCTCCTAAAACGCCCAATCCCTCGACCCAGAGTGGGAATAGGACCCGAAATAAAAACAGTCCTTGACTGCGTTAAACAAAGAGATAAGATCGAGTTTTAGAATTTCGGACCGCTGGTTGGAGGTATTGTTGGTTCCAATATCAACTACAACATTACGGGCGTGTGGATGTTCATCAAGTAAGCTCGGAATCTCATCCAGAATGCTTAAAACTTTAGCCCCCGAAAAGCAGTATGTGATGGCTGATTTCATTTTAACGTTCCTCACAATGGAGCCTCCAATTATCAATGTACCTCAAGACGGCCGAGCATTGCCAGAAGACCTGGTAGTTACCTGTGCAACGGTCTGAGTACATGGCCGTGGAACCGTAGAGGTTGGCTTCCGTGACCGGACATCTGGTGGTGACGATTCCTCCTCGTCTAAGATGGAAAATCTGTTGTTCAGCTGAAGCTTAAAAAATACAGATTCGCTACTCGGTGCCCGACCACGACGTTTAGTGCTGCGCACTTCGACCCAGGCCTCAGCCGGCTTGGGTGTGGAGCTGACGTTGACCTTGGGTCTCGCTCGCTGCTGGACCCTAGCATCCTCAGTCCGAGTCCGTGCGGTTTCATTGGGGAGGGCGATGGAGTCTCGCTCACCCATGGTGGTGACATTCCTCGCAGTGCGAGCTGGAGCACCCATGGAATCGATGAGGCGTTCCTGTATTTGGTAGAGGGTTGAAATTCTACCTTCCAGCTCCGCTATTTTCTGTGACAGGCAAATGCAGCTAACACAGCCCGGCAAGGAGGTAAGTGGGGCCACAGTTTCTGACATAACATAACTTATTGCAATCTATACCTCCCCGTTAAGTTTATATGGATTATTTATCAACATAAAAAATATATCATCTGGCTTACTGCAAGCGGGGAGGATTCACATCTCTCGACTAAACACCTTCATCCAGCCTTACTATTTGACAGGACATGGTATGAATCAGTTGTATGAAGCTGAAGCTGATGCAGTAGTGTTTAGCTTGAAATTGGACGTGTCAAAACACCCATACTGCATACATGCATACAGAATTTGATTTGATGCCAACAACTCGACCGTCGAAGTAGAACGTACGATATTTATGTATCAGGAGGGCATGCACAAAATCTGACATGCTATATGGCCACAATCTCACCATCTCCTGACCCATTTTACCCCTCACATACAATAACCTTCCTCCCGCGGAATTTTAAAAACACAACTGCACCTCAGGAATTCCAGCATTTACATCTGTTTTATTAATACTGCCCTACTATGGAAGACTGCAGTATCTGTATACATTAACCTACTGCAGATACTGCAGTCGTCTATTGTAGGGCAGTATATTATAGGCTCAAACAGTGTTTTTGTTCATTTTACATATGGCTTATGTAGGCTAATACAGTGTTTCTGTTGTCTGTCTTGTATCATTTTTACTGAGTGGTATCACATCCTCTGTCGTCATAAAAACGCCTTGTCATCTCAGTGCCAGTGGGCTGATGGGACAGCACAGTGTCCACTGCTCACATACAGCAAAACTCAGTCAAATGCAGTAGGTCATCTGGGTCTCGTTTGCAAATAGTTTGATCCATACAGAGGTTTCAGATGTACTACAAAGTCTGACCATATATTTTCACCTGCTGTATAGTAAATGTATCTGCATTCTGAGGCACCAGTTGAGGGCAGACAGGAATAAATGAAGTTGACAGTGGTTGATGGGAACATTTGAGCTTTCTTTACCTTGCTTGTCTTTGACTGGTCGTCCAGTTTGGTCTTCTTGTGAGCCGGGCTGATGGGTTTTGGCTCCTGTTCATCTCTTGGGACAAATTTTTTCTGAAAAGTGTAAGAGAAGGAATAGGAACCAGTTAGTACAGTCTGTGTGGACAATTTACCCACATGAGAAACTAAATCTTCAGGCTAATGGTAAGTGGTGACGCTGCACACTCCCAGAAGTTGATAAAATTATCAATAAAAAAAATTTTGTGCGCGGAGCATATAGACTGTAGCCATGTGCTGAGACTTAAAATTCTCCTAAAACGCCCAATCCCTCGACCCAGAGTGGGAATAGGACCCGAAATAAAAACAGTCCTTGACTGCGTTAAACAAAGAGATAAGATCGAGTTTTAGAATTTCGGACCGCTGGTTGGAGGTACTGTTGGTTCCAATATGAACCACAACATTACGGGCGTGTGGATGTTCATCAAGTAAGCTTGGAATCTCATCCAGAATGCTTAAAACTTTAGCCCCCGAAAAGCAGTATGTGATGCCTGATTTTATTTTAACATTCCTAACGATGGATTCTCCAATTATCAATGTACCCTGAGACGGCCGAGCATTGCCAGAAGACCTGGTAGTTACCTGTGGAATGGTCTGAGTACATGGCCGTGGAACCGTAGAGGTTGGCTTCCGTGACCGGACATCTGGTGGTGACGATTCCTCCTCGTCTAAGATGGAAAACCTGTTGTTCAGCTGAAGCTTAAAAAGTACAGAGTCGCTACTCGGTGCCCGACCACGACGTTTAGTGCTGCGCACTTCGACCCAGGCCTCAGCCGGGTTGGGTGTGGAGCTGACGTTGACCTTGGGTCTCGCTCGCTGCTGGACCCTAGCATCCTCAGTCCGAGTCCGTGCGGTTTCATTGGGGAGGGCGATGGAGTCTCGCTCACCCATGGTGGTGACATTCCTCACAGCGCGAGCTGGAGCACCCATGGAATCGATGAGGCGTTCCTGTATTTGGTAGAGGGTTGAAATTCTACCTACCAGCTCCGCTATTTTCTGTGACAGGCAAATACCGCTAACACAGCCCGGCAAGGAGGTAAGTGGGGCCACGGTTTCTGACATAACATAACTTATTGCAATCTATACCTCCCCGTTAAGTTTATATGGATTATTTATCAACATAAAAAATATTTCATCTGGCTTACTGCAAGCGGGGAGGATTCACATCTCTCGACTAAACACCTTCATCCAGCCTTATTATTTGACAGGACATGGTATGAATCAGTTGTATGAAGCTGAAGCTGATGCAGTAGTGTTTAGCTTGAAATTGGACGTGTCAAAATACCCATACTGCATACATGCATACAGAATTTGATTTGATGCCAACAACTCGACCGTCGAAGTAGAACGTACGATATGTATGTATCAGGAGTGCATGCACAAAATCTGACATGCTATATGGCCACAATCTCACCATCTCCTGACCCAGTTTACCCCTCACATACAATAACCTTCCTCCCGCGGAATTTTAAAAACACAACTGCACCTCAGGAATTCCAGCATTTACATCTATTTTATTAATACTGCCCTACTATGGAAGACTGCAGTATCTGTATGCATGAACCTACTGCACATACTGCAGTGGTCTATTGTAGGGCAGTATATTAAAGGCTCAAACAGTGTTTTTGTTCATTTTACATATGGCTTATGTAGGCTAATACAGTGTTTCTGTTGTCTGTCTTGTATCATTTTTACTGAGTGGTATCACATCCTCTGTCGTCATGAAAACGCCTTGTCATCTCAGTGCCAGTGGGCTGATGGGACAGCACAGTGTCCACTGCTCACATACAGCAAAACTCAGCCAAATGCAGTAGGTCATCTGGGTCTCGTTTGCAAATAGTTTGATCCATACAGAGGTTTCAGATGTACTACAAAGTCTGACCATATATTTTCACCTGCTGTATGGTAAATGTATCTGTATTCTGAGGCACCAGTTGAGGGCAGACAGGAATAAATGAAGTTGACAGTGGTTGATGGGAACATTTGAGCTTTCTTTACCTTGCTTGTCTTTGACTGGTCGTCCAGTTTGGTCTTCTTGTGAGCCGGGCTGATGGGTTTTGGCTCCTGTTCATCTCTTGGGACAAATGTTTTCTGAAAAGTGTAAGAGAAGGAATAGGAACCAGTTAGTACAGTCTGTGGGGACAATTTACCCACATGAGGAACTAAATCTTCAGGCTAATGGTAAGTGGTGACGCTGCACGCTCCCAGAAGTTGTTAAAATTATCAATAAAAAAAATTTTGTGCGCGGAGCATATAGACTGTAGCCATGTGCTGAGACTTAAAATTCTCCTAAAACGCCCAATCCCTCGACCCAGAGTGGGAATAGGACCCGAAATAAAAACAGTCCTTGACTGCGTTAAACAAAGAGATAAGATCGAGTTTTAGAATTTCGGACCGCTGGTTGGAGGTACTGTTGGTTCCAATATGAACCACAACATTACGGGCGTGTGGATGTTCATCAAGTAAGCTTGGAATCTCATCCAGAATGCTTAAAACTTTAGCCCCCGAAAAGCAGTATGTGATGCCTGATTTTATTTTAACATTCCTAACGATGGATTCTCCAATTATCAATGTACCCTGAGACGGCCAAGCATTGCCAGAAGACCTGGTAGTTACCTGTGGAATGGTCTGAGTACATGGCCGTGGAACCGTAGAGGTTGGCTTCCGTGACCGGACATCTGGTGGTGACGATTCCTCCTCGTCTAAGATGGAAAACCTGTTGTTCAGCTGAAGCTTAAAAAGTACAGAGTCGCTACTCGGTGCCCGACCACGACGTTTAGTGCTGCGCACTTCGACCCAGGCCTCAGCCGGCTTGGGTGTGGAGCTGACGTTGACCTTGGGTCTCGCTCGCTGCTGGACCCTAGCATCCTCAGTCCGAGTCCGTGCGGTTTCATTGGGGAGGGCGATGGAGTCTCGCTCACCCATGGTGGTGACATTCCTCACAGCGCGAGCTGGAGGACCCATGGAATCGATGAGGCGTTCCTGTATTTGGTAGAGGGTTGAAATTCTACCTTCCAGCTCCGCTATTTTCTGTGACAGGCAAATACCGCTAACACAGCCCGGCAAGGAGGTAAGTGGGGCCACGGTTTCTGACATAACATAACTTATTGCAATCTATACCTCCCCGTTAAGTTTATATGGATTATTTATCAACATAAAAAATATTTCATCTGGCTTACTGCAAGCGGGGAGGATTCACATCTCTCGACTAAACACCTTCATCCAGCCTTATTATTTGACAGGACATGGTATGAATCAGTTGTATGAAGCTGAAGCTGATGCAGTAGTGTTTAGCTTGAAATTGGACGTGTCAAAATACCCATACTGCATACATGCATACAGAATTTGATTTGATGCCAACAACTCGACCGTCGAAGTAGAACGTACGATATTTATGTATCAGGAGTGCATGCACAAAATCTGACATGCTATATGGCCACAATCTCACCATCTCCTGACCCAGTTTACCCCTCACATACAATAACCTTCCTCCCGCGGAATTTTAAAAACACAACTGCACCTCAGGAATTCCAGCATTTACATCTATTTTATTAATACTGCCCTACTATGGAAGACTGCAGTATCTGTATGCATGAACCTACTGCAGATACTGCAGTGGTCTATTGTAGGGCAGTATATTATAGGCTCAAACAGTGTTTTTGTTCATTTTACATATGGCTTATGTAGGCTAATACAGTGTTTCTGTTGTCTGTCTTGTATCATTTTTACTGAGAGGTATCACATTCCTCTGTCGTCATGAAAACGCCTTGTCATCTCAGTGCCAGTGGGCTGATGGGACAGCACAGTGTCCACTGCTCACATACAGCAAAACTCAGCCAAATGCAGTAGGTCATCTGGGTCTCGTTCGCAAATAGTTTGATCCATACAGAGGTTTCAGATGTACTACAAAGTCTGACCATATATTTTCACCTGCTGTATGGTAAATGTATCTGTATTCTGAGGCACCAGTTCAGAGCAGACAGGAATAAATGAAGTTGACCGTGGTTGACAAATTAACAAATTAACTTGTCTCATCGCTCTCTAGTGGCCACTCCTGGTCGACTACGGATCTGCAGATGTACAAGAAAAATCTTTGCTGACTGCACTGTCGATGGCATAGGCAGTGTGTGATCGCCGGGTGCTTTCAATATGTGAAGAAGCGAGAGCCATTTGTCACGTTAGTGAGAAGAATCTCGAACCTCTGCCTCCTCCTGAGCTGATGGGAGCAGGTTACTGTGGTGGAGTAAACAGTTCCCTTGCGTTCAGGGTGGGGAAAAACTCCCAAAAAAAACTGTGATTTTCAGTGTTGAAGTCAGAGGCATATTCATTGGAATTACCATGGTGTCCTGACGAACAGCAGTGACTTCCGTCCTCACCTCACTGCTCCTCCCAGACACTACAAGTCCTGGACAGAGGATTTCACAAGTCAGGATAATTTGGAAACCTTCGCAGCTCAGCATGAACTATACACAGTGAAAAATCACACGATATACAGGAGGCACGAATCAAGAAACAATTGGTGCAAAAACAGTGCACAACCTGGAAGCCGAAAATGGAAACCAAGGCAGCTCTTGTGGCAATTTTTTTTTAAAGCCTTTATTAAATGGCTACTTGCATAGCAAGGATTAAAAATGCATCAACCAATTGCGGCATAATTGCTATATAACTCACACAGGAATACAAAAAACATGAGATTCCAAGAATACAATTAACAAAATATATTTAATTAATTTAATTACAAAAAAGGAGAAAAATCATTGTCTTCACTGAGACCTGGAAACACCATGGCTTTCAGATGGAAAATCCAAAAGGGGCTCAACCTACCTCTGCTCCGAATATCCTCCGAGAAATTGGGCGGTGTCACGCCTGTAGATCTGAGAAGGAGCTCCTCCCGGGTGTAAGTAGATCGGCATTTGATGACGTTGTTTGCCATTGTTGTTGTTTCGTACAAAAGACTCTAATTGGGAGAGGAAGACGATTAACCCAAGAAGCATTCATCACTGGATACTCATGTATGTTGACTCCTTATTATTAAGAGGCAGTGGAAAGCTTTTTCCATTGAGTTTTATTTTCCTGGGGCTGATCAGGAGGATGTAGAATCCAATTTCCCCAGTAATGGCTATTTTGTCTCAGGAGCACACACATTAGCCATGCAGACAAAGTAGGTAGAAGCTATCTTGGGTCTATCATCATAAATGTAACTAGACAATTCCCGCTGAAATTGTAAGAGTGGGCCTGGTCTCTGCAGGTCAGGACGCAGGGGTTCCCTGAGATGCTGCTTGGTCTACTCAATAGTCTATTTTGTCTCTGTCTATATTTTGTCTGCATTTTTTAGACATTAAAAAGGTGGTTGCTATGGTGTTCTGAGAGGTTGCTAAGGCATTGCTAGGCAATTGCTATGGTGTTCTTGGGGTTGGGGGTTGCTAGGGCGTTGCTAGGGCAGTTGCTATGGTGTTCTGGGTGGTTGCTAGGGCATTGCTAGGCAGTTGCTATGGTGTTCTGGGTGGTTGCAAGGGTGTTGCTAGGCAGTTGCTATGGTGTTCTGGGCTTTTGCTAGAGCGTTGCTAGGCTGTTGCTAAGGTGTTCTGGGTGGTTGCTAGGGCATTGCTAGGGCAGTTGCTATGGTGTTCTGGGTGGTTGCTAGGGCATTGCTAGGCAGTTGCTATGGTGTTCTGGGTGGTTGCAAAGGGCATTGCTAGGCAGTTGCTATGGTGTTCTGGGTGGTTGCTAGGGCATTGCTTGGCAGTTGCTATGGTGTTCTGGGTGGTTGCTAGGGCATTGCTAGGGCAGTTGCTATGGTGTTCTGGGTGGTTGCTAGGGCATTGCTAGGCAGTTGCTATGGTGTTCTGGGTGGTTGCTAGGGCGTTGCTAGACAGTTGCTATGGTGTTCTGGGTGGTTGCAAGGGCATTGCTAGGCAGTTGCTATGGTGTTCTGGGTGGTTGCTAGGGCATTGCTTGGCAGTTGCTATGGTGTTCTGGGTGGTTGCTAGGGCATTGCTAGGCGGTTGCTATGGTGTTCTGGGTGGTTGCTAGCGCATTGCTAGGCAGTTACTATGGTGTCTATGGTACTATGGTCCCTATTGGGGAGAGTAGTGGGCCTGCACTCAGCTCAGGCCTACTAATAATAACTAGAGGCACTCCTAGAGTGCAAGCCTCCACCAAGGCAGAACAGACCAAATCTCGGTGAGTGGGAGCAAAGTTCAGTTATTGCGTATATAAAGAAGAAACTGGAGCACTCAAATCACCAGCATAATTTATTAAGGTGCCAAGACTGACGTTTCGACGCACTGCGTCTCTGAGGAAGACGCAGTCCGTCGAAACGTCAGTCTTGGCACCTTTATAAATTATGCTGGTGATTTGAGTGCTTCAGTTTCTTCTTTATATTCGGATTTACTATCCTTTCTGCGAGCACCCACCTCCACTGACAGAGGGGCTGAAGCGCAAGGGGTTCCTTTATTTCAGTCATTGCGTGTCATCGAATTTCAAGATGGCTGCTGTGGCAGCCATATTGTTTCACTGATCGCAGCAACCCACCCACAAAATTTCAGATATCCATTCATTACTTTTTGAGTTATCTTGTTCGCAAACAAACAAACAGACGGCACCAATCACACAACCTCCTGCCAACTTTGTTTGGCGGAGGTGATGATAATCATAATAATAATAATAGTAATACATTCTTAATTGCCAGTTATACAGTGACTTGCTGGGATAATTAGTTTTAGATTTCGAGTGAATTAAAAATGATAATGATGAAATTTTGGTTGAAATGGCTGCATTTCGATAATTCAAACTTTACATTACTATTTGGCTATACATTATTTTTCATATAAGCCAGCAAATAAAACTCACCTGTATGAATTCCAGAATGAAGAAGTTGAAATAACGCTTTCTTGAATCGCAAATCGCAACGAAGCTCGCCAGCAAACGCTCTGAAAGGCAGAGAGTTCTGAATCTGCCTCTACTCACAAGCCGCGTGTATATATAGCATTAATGCGTCATAGAACGGTGCAGTTCTTTCTGATCACAAAACACAGCGAATGCGTCACAGAAACTGATTCGTTCGATCAGCTGGGAGGTACGTTGAGAAGGAGAGTCACGTCATCTCCGTTCACTCCAATTGATAGCAATGGCGTGATTGGGGAGTCAGTCAGTAGTTGAAGGACTAGTCGCGCAGAAGCATTTCGGTGGACTAGATCGTTTATTATGCACGCAGCACATTTGAATCATAATAAAAGATGCATTAAAGCATTTCCCCGGATTATTCCCCGCTAAATTATTGGATGTATTGAAAGTTGAAGGACACCATATTAGGTTAGAATTAAATGAAGACAACAGCACATTGCTAACGTTCACTACAAACAGCAAAAAAAAAAAGCATTTTCATTGTAAATTTCGTTATTTCAATACCATTTAATCCAACAGTCGCGGTGTTGTCACTTCCGGCTGGCCCAATTAGGCACTCGGTGAAAACAATTAACCTTGTGTGTTCATCTTCCTGTTATCTCATCAACAAATGTCACTTTGTAATCCACCTTTTTAGTATTTGTGTCTGCAATTTTTTTTTTTTTTTTTTGCGAGTAAATACAGCGCGTAGGAGTTATTATAAGGTACTAGAGATGTCATTTGACTATTTTGATCATCATTGTGTCACAGAAACCAAATATTGCAGGTACTTTGAGTTGTAAATTAAAAGCATGACAGCAAATGGCAAAAGAAATTCCAAGCTAACGAAAGCTATTTAGCTATTTACTAGTTCACCTCCGATAAAATGCTTCCCACGCAGCACTGCATGAGCTGACGATTCCCACCTGCTGCCGCATACATGCCAACTCGACCGCTTTTGGGGCGTTTTTCTTTTCAGAATGAAACGCCCAGAAATGGTGGTCTACCGCCAAAAGTTGCATCAGGGCTCTGCCTTTTGACGGCTTGTATCCATGCCTCACGCCGCTTACTTTCCTTTTGAAATACGTGAAATGAAATTCGGAATACCGGAAGTGGGCCCGACTTTGTGAATAATCGAAAAATACTTCTAAGCATTTTTTTTGTGGGGTTGGGTTAAATATTATACAATTAAAGCTGAAGTCGGAAATATTTTCTTTTTGGTCGCATTTACTGAAACTGTCACTGTGCTTAGCCATGCGAATTATGAAGCAGGATGCTAACTGCCTGTCAATCACAGTCAATTGGATGTGCACGAAAAATCTAGGGAGGGACTAGTTTCAGCGCAAATAGGGGAGGGGCTTGAAAGTTGTACTCGTTAGAAAATCTGACTGGTCCTCATGATCCAGCGATCTTCCCGACTTCAGCTTTAACTAAATATGACATTCATTTTATAGTGGTGGGTGGAGGAGGTGAAGCGCGGTTCTCCATCTTGTCATTTTCGTCGTTGCCCCGGCGTCCACGAGTAGCGTAAATGTTTGTATCATTAATTTTATTTCTCATTAACCCTAGAACACTATCGCCGGGTGATTTTCACCCGAGCAAACGTGTTTACGTGATTTTCATTATGTTGCGTTTGTCTGAGTGTTATGGGTCCCTGGGTAGCTTCAGCATTGTCTTTGACATCTTTGAAGGCATGGGTGTTTTGTCTACCTCAGGGTACTTTCTTTAATTTTGTTAGACATGGCACAGTTGAAAATAAAAGAACACTACTCTAATTTGTCATGTATTGTCATATTTTGATGACAAGTACTTTTTATTGGGTATTTTACTATATCAGGAAAGATCACCCGGCGTTAGTGATGGTGTTGCTAATTTTAGCAATAGTGTTCTAGGGTTAAAATATAGTTTGGGGGGTCCAGATATCCTATGCTGCTTGCTGCTGATCGCCAATTTTGCTTCCCAATGCATTTCTGTTTGCGCCAGCGCTTCTCTGAGAGAGGGTTTCCGCAGCATGTTTCTTGATTTAAAACTATTTCGACGCATTGTTTTTTTTTTAACACTGTATTTACCTATAGATTGTACAAACGGTTTAAGCCAATGTATGTTTTTATTTTTTCTTTTTTTAATGTTTTCTGTTTGAAGTTGCAGCTCCATCCAAGATGCTTTCGTCTGCAGCCGCCACCAGGAGGGGCTGCAAGCGAGGGAAGGCTGCAGAATTCCTCGCTCCACTACAACTACCCGCATCTGTTCATCATTATTATCTCATTGTTACTACTATATAAGCCAGAGCTTTGCACTTTTACGGAGCAAAGTCTCCTAAGCCTGTTGTTAAGCCTTATTCTTGTATAGATGCTTCTGAGTATTTCCATATCTTTACTAACCTAACTTGAGCACCTTTATGATAATAATAATTATTATTATTATAATAATTATTATTTCAGCGCACTTTTGTTAAATTATTGGAAGCGTTTCCTGCTTGTTTTTGCATTTCCACTTTTCATCCTTTTCTGTGCAACTGCAAAGGTATAATTAAACCTACTTCATATTTGCATGTGAATCTAGTTCCACGTTTTCCATTTTTCAGTGCACTCTGCTCAGTGCACAGAAAAAGCCACTACAGAAGACTCTATCCCCCCCTATGGATGAAGTTAATGTGCCTTTACTTGAAGAAGTATGAGACTTCGCATCCAGCCCTTCCCACATCTTCAACATGGTGGCAGAGCAACAGAGGGAGGTTGCCCGACTGAAGGCCACTTTGGAAGACTTGATTTGTGGCTTCCGTGTGTTCACCATCTCCCACGCTCCACCGCCAATCAACGCTCCAGTCTCTCCTGCCAGTCTGCAGGCGTTCCGGGCCACTCACTAAGGTGAGTCCCGAGCGCGACTGCCAGACTGCTATGAGGGTTCTCTGACCGCATGCTGAGGATTCCATCTCCAATGCCCCCTCAACCTCACCTACCACTCCACTCTCGGTGATGCAGAGAAGATGGCTGCGGTCATCATGCAGCTGTTCGGCAAGGCTCTTCAGTGGGCAAACGCTCTGTGGGACCAAGCTGTTTTCTCTACCTATGACAGCTTCATCCATCAGTTCAAAGCGGTGTTTGATCACCCGGGGAGGAAGGCTGGGCACCGCTTGCTGGATCTGTGGCTGGGGTCCGGGTCAGCTGATGACCACACCCTGACCTGCAGGACTGGAACAAGCCTGCGCTGTTGACCACCTTCCGCAATGGGCTGTGTCCAGACCCGACGGCGTAAATGGCTCGCGGGGACCATGCCACATCCCCGGCCTCCGACATTGACCCTGCCATTCATCTGGACCAGCTGCAGCAGGAGAGATACCGCAGCCTGCTCAGAGACCCCATCCAGCAACCCAAGCTGGCGCCAGAGCCCATAGAGGTCATGTCCTTTAGTTTTTCTTTTTTTTTTTAATTTAACCTTTATTTAACCAGGGAAGTCCTGTTGAGATTTAAATCTCTTTTTCAAGGGAGCCCTCGGGGTTGAGGTGGGGAGGGAGAGGACAAGTTGCACAGCCAATTAGATCAGGGGATGATCAGGTGGCAGGTCGAAAGAGCCAGGTTGGGAATTTAGTCATGACACCGGGCGACCCCCTACTCTTATCGATGAGTGTCTTAGGTCCGTATTCAGAAACGACACTCACACTAATTGAGTGTGAGAAAGTACTCAAACTTAGTGTCAGGTTAAACTAAATGAGTCAGAGGTTGCCCTAGCACTCGTTTGCTTTCACAGACCTCACTCACTCTGAAATTAGTATCCCTATCTGAGTGAATGTTGAGCGCAGGGAACACCTTTCCTTGAGCCGCACTGACTTGCCCCGGTATTTTGTTGTCATGGGCATTCAGGTGATTACAAACATTAGAAACTCTGGGTTATTTACAGCTACGTGCTCGATTGACCACCTGGTTTCAGTGTTTATGAACTGCACTGTGGTGAACTCAAGGTTAGAATTTGTGTACCCACCAATGGCTACTGGTGAACTGGCAATAGGGGAAGCTCAAAACCATCCCTTGAAAATAATGATTGGACATTACCTGTCTTCAAAAATGTAATAAAATTTAATTTACTTGAACTCTAACAATCCTAAGGACCATCATGTGTTGCCTGTTCTACTTGTTAAGCTAGAATAAGCACTAATAATTCTTGCCATGTTTTCAGTTATTCATTTAAATTACCACTGGAGAAACTGCGAAAACTCATCAGGTGTGGCCAGTTGTCATGAGTGACGCATATCTGTCAACTCTCACACATTCTGATTTCTTGTGCTTTTCTTTACTCATTGGTTAAATAATTCTGCGCTCAATTGGCTCGTGGGGCGCCATGTGGATTGGTCTGCGAGGCTTGTTTAGCTGTAAGTCACGAGAATCCATTCTTTTCTACATTATTAATTGCTGAATGTAGAAGGAAATGTCTGACACGTTTCACAGCTTGTTGCTTAGTGAGCCTCGCGGGCTGTCCTGCGCCTTTCGCGAGCCACTCGACCACAGAATCTATGAGGACATGCTGATATTTTACGTTGTCACTTATGTGCGAAAGAAACGCCTCAGTTTTGTGAAGCAATGTATAACAATGCTATTAAAAATAAATTTGATTGTCGTTTAATCAATTAGTCTGAGAAACTTTCTAATCAAGAATAGTAAACTACAACAGGTTTAGGTCATTCAGCACTGAAGGGTGAGGATTGAGCGTCCCTTTGCAGCAGCCGACGCACCGCCTGTGGTACCCAGTGCCCACTATTTTTAGTTATGCTCGCGTGGCGTTTGTTTAGTTTGAATCGCAACGGGTGAGGAGTGGGACCGCTCCCTCGGTTAGTGGTAGGTCGATCAATCTCTCTCAGTCCAGTTACATTTCAATTCAAGATCTAGGTGATCTCCCATCCAAGTACTAACCAAGCCCACACCTGCTTAGCTTCAGCCATGCAGATCTACCAACCATTGCAATTGGAGAAAGTCAGGTCCTTGTGTCCCGAATGGCGAGAACCGACCTGCGCCTGTCAAGGTAACCGTGCCACCATCCACCATTGCTGTTCAGATTTTCCAGGTCCCAGTGTGAGTGGCGTATAACAACCTGCACCCCTGTACAAACGCCCAGATTGACTCTGGCGCAGCGTGGCAACTTTGCTCCTCCCAACTGGTGCGACAACTCAAACTCACACTCCACCAGCTCGACATTCCCATCGCTGTGACAGCCCTGGATGGGAGACCTCTGGCCAGCGGAATCATCCTCCGTCAGTCAGCCTCAATCTCCCTCGGTGTGCAGAAGAGCCACCAGAAGGCGCTCCTGCTCTTAATCCTGCCATATTCCAGTCACCCAGTGATCCTCTTATACTGCCCATAGACTGAATAAAAAGATGGATGAAGCAACCATGACGTCACCCATTGGTGTCAACGTACCATTTAGGAAGCCTTGATTTTGGCAATTTGAATAGAGCCATTTTGGTATTTTGAAACGAGATGTGATTCCAATTGGACGGGAGTGTGAATTGAATATTCAGGGTTGGATCTTCAGGTTGATTTGACCGTGTGAGATGAGGACCATAGCACAGCCACGCCCCTGAAGCATATTCTGGCTTTATCCTTTATTCTAGTCTATTTAGGATCATAATTTTCAAAAATGAACATCATGATATATCGAAGGAGACTTGAAACTTGTGATAGATACCATAAAATAATGTGAAAATCATCATTGAAAGAATAAATCAGGTGGGAAAGTAGGGTCATTTTCTCATTGACTTCTATAGGATTGAACTTCTTTCTGCAACCAGCGACATCGCCATCTGCTGGCCATTAAATAGAATGCAAATTTTTGAGATTTCAATGCTGGCCTCAGTTTACAGACCCGCGTGCTGCGCCCATGTTTTTATGCAGTATATTTGCTACCCTTAGGTGCTTTGCATCAGCTCTCCCACTGCTGCTCAGTGGGATTTTAACTGCCACCTTTCCGTTCTTTGTTTAGTAATAATTTAGTGCTGCATTAGTTTCTCATTTTATGGAACCTTGTTTCCCTTTTGTTTTGTTTATTATACCTTCTTTATTCAACTTCTCATCACCTCCGGCCTTGGCGCACGAGTCTGTCATTTTACTCCACGGTCCTAGAGTCCGCCAGGCAGCCACTAGACATCTGGCAGGAGCAGAACCGTTAGAATATGTGCAACCCCCAGGGCTCCTTTGAAGAAGAGATATAGATCTCTACGGGGCTTCCATGGTAAAATAAAGGTTAAATAAATTTAAGCAAGGGGACTGACTAAGACCATGTCTCTTTTCAGCAGGGCTCTGCATAACAAACAATTAAAATAACAAAGTTTACAGGGACATTTTTGTAATATATAAAAATCCAGCAAAATGCCCGAGTATTTATAATAGGGGACACAGGGGCGTAGATTTAACTGGGAGTGGGGGGGGGACGGAGACACGGCCTTAATGACAACTAGTCCTGGCCAGTTCTCAATCATTTTCCTTCATCAACATGTTTTCCAATTATCGTAATTGGCACCTGAAGACGCGGTACCTCTCCATATGCGATTAACTTTTTGCAGTCCATAATGAACAGGAGCTGCTTGTTCTCTCCGATAAAGTAAGACGGCAATCGGTCATCAGGATGCGTATTTGCTGTGTTTAAATCATCGTTATTCAAAATTGCTTACCTGTCGACTCACAGGTAAGCAGTAAATTAATTTTCTGAACTTAATTTACCCCACCGTGTCATCGCTGGATGCTGTTAGTTCGCATATGGAGAGGAACCGTCTCTACAGTTGCCAATTACAATAATTGGAAAACGCGTTGATGAGGGAAAATGATTGAGAACTGGCCAGGACTAATTGTCATAAAGGCCATGTCTCTCCCCCCCCCAAACTCCCAGTTAAATCTACGCCCCTGAGTGGACATGTTTAATTTGGTTTCCTTGCAGGCCAAGGTTCTTACTCTGGTTTACCTTACTAAATGAAGAATGCCATTTCATTTCCAATTTGTAATAAAATGTGTGTACAATGGCATTTTAAACGAAAGACAGAAGTGACGGATTACATTTCCATTGAATTATGACCCAAGTAATGCGTTTGATTCTTGAAAAACAGAAAGCATCTCTGAGAATGCATTTTCGTTTCGCTATTGTTTGCTAAATGCTTGCATACAAATCAACATAACATTCAGCGAGCTAGCGAAGGCACTGAGCGGAGGTGGCGCTGTGTTCAACAGCTGTTGTTAATTATTAATCGTGAAACGAAAATAACGAACCCTAAAATAATTTCCCTGAGCTACATTCAGAGATGCCAAGTCCCACGCATTAGGCGTGAGTCACTCCTCATTCACGTTTCTGTGCCGTAGTCAGCAATTATTCTATCAACCCTCGGGTGAAGAAATTCACTCGCGGAATTCAAGTCATTGTGCATTAAGTTAACCAGTTTCAAATGCATTACGATGGATTTACCCACTAGTGACACGGAAATCGATCAGGACTCGGGAATTCTCACGCTCGACTTTACTGAGGGAGTGAAAGCAATGGAATCGCATAAAGACGTTTCAAATGGTCTAATTTCATTTACACAATTTAAAAGATCAGGAAACACGTGCGCTGTTTCCTATCCCTGAGTAAACACAAGCACGAGAAGTTCGGAGTCACAATCGCTTTCCACGTTACTCGCGGCGAGGTCCACCTTTTTACGCAAGTGAAACTGAAACTTCAATGCACAAGGATTTTAATTCTGCGAGAGAGTCTCATTGAAGAGCGTTCATTGAATAATTGCGGACTACGGTGAATAAGTCTTAAAATGCGCGAGACTTGATGCCAAATGCGCGAGGCTTGGCATCTCTGTACATTTAAGGTGGTGGTTAACGGCACTTGTTGGGAGTTGAGGAATGAGCGCGTTCCAAGCGGACAGTCATCGCCACACGAAAAAGCACAAAATCTTCGCAAGAATGTACGGTTTCATGGGCACTCAACGTTCAGAGTAGCTAGACTATTTGATTTGTTTTGTGTCATAATGATTATAAACTTTTCGACGCAATGAAGAATAATGCTGAATAAACAGCCGACGGATGTACCTATTCGTTTTAGTTCGAGGAGCGCATCAGTTTATTCGCTTGAAAGTCATCCGCGCCTAACCGGGGAGGGGTTTGAAGTATACTCTTGCCTCACGTCAAAATATGAGGAGTGGGCGATCCCCTCCTTCCCTGTCTATGCTCACACTGAGTGAAGTTGCTTTCCTGATATGCGCCCTCTGCGGAGGGCAAGGGTCAGAAAAGGTTGGACCAAACGTGAATGAAAAGAGAGCCAGTCGACCGTATGCTTGAAACCTTTCTTCAAGAGAGAGGACTCTTCAGAATCCAGTTTTCCTTTTTTGTTGTAAGCAAGAGGCTGTCAAAATTATGACGACTCCAAGTAAGATACTCGTGAAAGGAGGTAAAGTTGTCAACGAAAACTGTTCAGTGATTGCCGACGTCTACATTGAAGATGGATTAATTCACGAGGTTGGATTGAACCTAAAAGTACCAAATGATGTTACGGTCATTGATGCCACTGGTAAGATGGTAATTCCCGGGGGAATCGATACTCATACCCATATGGAGATCGCTTTCATGGGAACCCGAGCAGTGGATGACTTTGACATTGGGACCAAGGTAAAACGTGCCCTCACTTTTGAGAGGCAACGCCGTTGGTGCTTTCGATAAAAGGGTGCAAAAGCATACGAAATTTTTTCAACAAAGACAGTAGGTCGCCCATTGTCTATTTTTTTTTTTTTTTTTCGTAGGCCTAGATGAAACTCATGAAAACAGTTATTGCTCTTTAGACGCGTGGCTATACCCCTTTACTAGTGACATGAATAGTCCTGACGCTGACATAATGCATTCTTTCAGACCTCTGTACATGTAGAACACTAAGCTATACTGGCAAACAAAGGCTCAAACACGCTAAAACTAGCAGGTACGACAGCCTTTCGTTCAGACAAAATTGGGCACCCTTTGCCTAAAGGCTCTTGGGTTTCTGAGAAGCGAAGATATTGCACAGGGAAAGCGTGGTAGTCTGGTCTCGTTCCAAGCCAGTTAGAAGCGAGGCATTTCAGAGAAACATCGGGTTCTGCGTTTCTCCCTGTATTTTCATGAGTGCAAAATATGACCAAATAATTATGTCAGAACCCAATAGTTGACTCCTATAACATTTCAATGCAGGACAGTGACCTGTTTGGGATAAATGGTTTCAAGGAAAGTTCTAACTGCATTCCACAAATTCCAACCACACTTATTTCACCTGAAAAGGCCTATTTTCAATTGCGTAATTAACATCAGGTAATGGTAAGGACATGGAATCAATAGATTGCACCTGGATGTAATGATGTGTCATAATAAAGGTGCACGAAATTTGGTATCAACCACTTCAAGTGCCCAGTTTCTTGAAAGATGTTGCTGGTTGAATACCGAGAGAAAGTTTGCTTGGTTTGTTTCCGAAAAGGAAATTTCAAGATCACCGAAAATTTGCTTGATAAAATTCATGAACACATTTTGAATGATTATATCATTGATGATATTCGTTTGCCATTTGAATTATGTTTGACATGCAAAAAGGACTCTGGATGCCTTGTCTGACCTCAGACACTCTGGTTGACACCAAATTTTGTGCACCTTTGTTATGTAACATCATTACATCCTGGTGCAATCTATTGATTCCATGTCTGTAACATTACCTTATGCTTATTACGCAATTGAAAATAGACCTTTTCAGATGAAATAAGTGTGGGTGGAATTTGTGGAATGCAGTTAGAAATTTCCTTGAAACCATTTATCCCAAACAGGTCACTGTCCTGCAATGAACTGTTAAAGGTGTCAACTATTGGGTTCTGACATAATTATTTATTTGATCATACAAACAAAATGGCGGGGGGGTTTGAATTGCTAAATAGGCAATGCTTGGGGAAAATTGCAAGTTACATTCCAAAAATAAAATAAATATATCTTAGAATTCATGATTTTCTAAAAACGCAGATTTCTCAAGAATTTGCTTTGGAAATTTAATACGGTTTTCATGGTTGATACTAGTGGGCCATATAGAACAACTTCCAAGCATTAGTTTCTCTGGGCAATTTTTCTCAACTTTCTTCAAGTTAAAACCTGGTGTGACTTTCCCATATAACACCCTACTTTAAAAATCTATTCTATAGGACTTTAATGGTCTTTAGGACCTTCTCATAGAACAAAAGCTTAATGGAAAAGACATCTTATGACTCCTTGCAATGCTCTGTCGTAGGGTGCCTTATATGTATCTGGGTTCTAGAAGTGAGAGACCGGACTAATGGTATAAAAATGTGCAATATGCAGTGATATCCACTATACTGAAGTAGCAAGGAAATCTTGTCCCTTTTAACTTTAAGGTGAGCTTAAGCACATGGGGAACCAGGCACATACCAACTCATTAATTCTCTGATCAGACTTATTGATTGACTGACTGACCACACAACATAGCAGCCTTTCAGTTACGGTATATGAAGACCTCTTTCCATTTGCTCGGCAGCAATTCGAAAATATAAATGTTTTATGCTATAATGGAAAACTCGTCTTCCTCTTTTGCTTACGAAGACATACAGCGGGCCATCTGTTGGGTTCAGCAAAGCAATTCAAAGTGATCAGGATCAAGAACAATCTGCATTTTTCCAGGTTAAAAGCACTGCATTGTGGAACAAGAGTGTCTATCACCGCACGAGTTTGAGCCCTGGTCGTACCTGCCGGCAGTGGATGGCAGCTTTTTCCGAGTAGCACACAGTTGGCCATTGCGCTACAGGGTCTGCCGGGGGGGAAAAAAAAAAGGATTGCTGTGGAGATTTTCAATGGAACTGTTTCCTACAGGAATTTTCTATAAAACCTTTTTCGATCGGACTTGATGCACTAAAGTTCTTTAGAAATTCTATTGAACAATCTTAGAGGATTCTTATAGAGCGTTTTTTGCAGGGTTGGTTCTACAGATAGTGTTTTTTCCCGTGGAGTTTGTGCTCAGTGAATGATAAGTATTCATCACCACAAAGGGCAGCGAAGCAAGCTTTATCTGAGAAGAAAATTGTTTGCTGTGAGAGCAATGACTTGTTTTAGGGCAGCATTACTTTGTACTAATTTGTAAAAAATAAACCATCTTATGAGTACAATGAGCTCCAAAATTACTGGCACCCCTGACCGCCAATGCACAAATAATACTTTACAAATACATATTTTTAGAATGTTTTTAAACTCTGTAAACAGCATATGAATAATACTATGCAATATTAATGTTCCAAGGGAACCAAACAAAGTCATTTTCTGATTTAATTAAAAATCAATATCCTCCAAATCAAGGTTTCATAATTAATGGCACCCTTAAAGATCATTGTAAATAACATCTACGAAATTTACACCATGTATTAATTTCCACTTATTTAAGTTTTATCTTTGTGTTAATAAACTATGGTGAGCCATTAGCTTTGGCACCCTGTTGCAATTTTATTATAGCCATGATTTCTATTGCTTTGTCCCCTCATGACTTTTTATCCCAGATAGCAACCTCCTCCGCTCCGGATCTGCCGCGGATCTGCCCCGGCTCCAGCTGATCCATGGCAGATCCACGGCAGATCGGGAGCGGAGGAGCTTGCCATCTGGGATGTCACTTTGTTTTTCAATTTTATCAGTATTTTCTTACTTTTTGTTGATTGTTTTTTATTCAATATTTTTTCCATTTTGCCTTGAAGCACTGTGTGGTTTTTTTTCATATCTGTGATAGGTGTCATGCAACTAAATTTTGCTTGTTTGCATGACACCATTGCTTCACTGGGGTGTGAAAATGAAGTAACACACATGCAATATCCCTTTGTCATCCAGCACCATGAAGAAAACAAAACTTCTGTCAGTTCAAAAGAGGCAGATGGTCATAAACCTTCATTAATCTGGTAATGGCCACAACAGAAGATTCACAAACAATTGAATAAGCCTCTGGGCTCCATTGGGGTAATTATTAAAAAAAAAATTCCAAACAAATAGAACTGTTGAAAACCTCAAGTGTTGGGGATCCAACTGCATTCCCCCGCCCAGGATACTGAGGAATCTCTGTGAAGGAACTGCAGGCCTTGGTGGCAGCTTGAGGTCCCCAGGTTTCCAGAAGCACCATCAGTCACCACCTCCACAACCACTGGCTCTTCGGAGGGGTTGCCAGAAGAAAGCCTTTTATAACCAAATGTTGTGATTCTGCTCTTTTGGTTTTGGTTTCTGCTATGCCTTGATCCCTTGTCATGTTTAAGTTCTGTGCCTGGCTTTGCCATGTTGTTTGATTCTGTTTAGTGACCACTGCATATGTCTGACCATTCTTAGGATCATGTATTGTGTTTTGTTAATTTATATTTCATGTTTTATTATTATTTCGTGCCATGTTTTCATTTCCATGCATTGCACTTCGTCTACCCTGTCTTGTCTTGTGTAGGTCTTTGCCCACGGTCCCTAGTCTTGCATACCACTCATTCGGGTGATTTATTGGTTTCTGGGTTTTCAATCTTCCTTCATTATCTCGTGTGCTTCTTTCCTCTCTTTTACAATCTACTAACCATACTAACAGTTTGTTGTTTTCGATAATTACTAACCCTCATTAACATTGTATATTTTTACTAACTTTCTAACATGCACTTGGGATTGTATAGCTGCACATACTAATTGACTAACTACCTCTCAGCAGTCGCTCAATTCTAATCTCCGCCTCCTTGCCTATCCCTAATTATCTCTGCTGCAAGTTTCTGTGGATTTCCACTTATACTTTGTGCTTTCCTTTTCTTTTATCTTGGCACTTTAGTACTCCTTAACCGGAGCTGTTTTGTACTTGGGTCTGTCTTGTGATCCCTGTCTGTGTTTTGGCTACAGCCAAATTCATGTAATTGGTTTATTCCTCATGTGTCTCTCCCTGATCATTGTTACCATTGATTGCACCTGTTCTCCCTGGTCATGTGTTTACCCCGGGTGTGTATATAAAATGTCTGTTTGGTACACTTTCTTGTCAGATCGTTCTCCCTAGTTTTCTCGTGCCACGTTTCTCGCCTTGATTTCTCAGTGTTTATCTTTCTGACTGGACCGTCCTTGACATCGAGCTTTGCCTATTCCCTGTACTTTTGCCGCATTCTTGTTTTTTGACCTGTTTTGTCTCACTACGATTTTTGTGATTGGAGCCCTGTGTATGACTCTGGATTTCGCCCTTTGGATTCTGATTTTGGATTGCGGACTTTGTGCTGTTGCCAGCTCTGTTGGGGGGTTTCCCCCTTCAGAAATAAAGCCTCCTATTTGTATTCTACTGGCTGTCGCACTTGGTTCATTTCGTAAATTCCAACATTAAAAGACACAGAAGTAAGGGCTTAGTGTTTGCCAGACATCATTTAAACAGTGACTGGAACAGGGTGCTTTGATCAGATGAGACCAAAATTGCATGTTTTGGGTTAGATGCAGCATTGGCATGTTTGGCGTAGAAACCGAGATGCATACAAGAAGAGGCACCTCATACCCAAGGTGAAATATGGTGGGTCAGTCATGTTTTGGGGCCATTTTAATTCAAGAGGTCCTGTGGCACTGGTTAAGATTAATGGCATGAAGAATTCCACCAAGGATATTTTGGCTGATGATCTGGTTGCCTTCGTCAGAACACTGAGACTTGTCCGTAGGTGGACTCTCCGACAAGACAATAACCCGAAGCATACCACAAGATTAACACAGAAATGGTTTCAGGACAACAAAGTCAAAGTTCTGCAATGACCTTCTGAGTCCCCAGACTTTAATCCAATTGAAAACCTGTGGGCTTCGTTGAAAAGGGCAGTTGATAATTGCAAACCCAAGAATGAGAGGGCTCTCAGCGGAAGGTTCAAAATCCCCCCATATATGTCCCTTAACCTTGTCAAACATTACCGGAAAGGACTCCATGCTGTTATCGTAGCCAGAGATGGTTGCACTATGTACTAAATGAAGGGCGCCAATGATGATTAAACCTTGATTTATTTTGTATTAAATGATTGTTCTGATTTCGGTTGCTTCCATCAAAACATTGATTAACTATTTCACAAATGTTGGTATGTTCTGTTTATATATTTTTTCGTATTGTTTGTGTATTGCCAGTCAGGGGTGCCAGTAATTTTGGAGCCCACTGTTGGTCTGTTGACATGAAAATTGAACATTGCATATCTGCAGTGGTCCGTAATGAGTTTCAATAGGCAACGAAGGCAGATGTGCTTCATACAAGTTCATTTGCCCATCCTTCCATCCATCCGTTGCCAATCCGTTATTTTGCCCATCCGGAATATTGCCTGCTTATTTGAGCCTACATGTCACATGGGCTAAAGGCATTGTAACATCCGCAGATGTTATCATACTCCACGTACATATAAAACACAAACCTAATAGAAATCTGCAGCTTTTTAAAAATTTGTTTAAATTTTACCTTCCCACTAATGTAACAAATCCTTGCAAATGTAAGAGTTATTATATTTATGGTAAATTTCATATTACGTTTGCATCAGGCAACTGCTATTACGGTTGTGGGATTATTACATCAAAAGCTGCAGATGTGTGTTATCTCTCTGGTTTATCACTTTTGGGAGCTTTTATGTTTGTGGGTTTTGTAGACATTAATATGTCAAAGTCAGTTTGCCAATCCATTCGGGATCATGAACATTATTATGAGTCTCTCAATGCCTATGATGTCTTTGGACTTTGTAATGATAAAAAAAATTACTTGCGTGGGGGAAAAAAAACTTGCTGCGAGTTAACAATTCAACCTATCAAGTTAACCGGTACCATAAACACATGTAAATGAGGCAATGGGCGTAGTTTAAAATGCTAATCATTCTCCAGTGTGATGAGCCTGTGTTGACTGACTCACTGTTGTGCTATGTTATCCTCAATTGTGGTTTTTTTGGGAAAATCCAGTCTTGGTCTGTTGCTGGTCTGAGTGATGGAGATGAATCAGACTTTATTCCAGATACAAATGCATTCCCTGGAATGTGTCTGTTTTGAAGAAATATTCAGTCTCCATGCTTCGGATCTGCCAGAGCCGGTGTTGGGCCCTGATCAGAATTTGCTTCGGGGACCCCACATTAATACAGGCTATCGTCTAAGCTTGTGCATTTGCACAACCATTACTAATTTTTCTCAGCTGCAGCAGTGTTGCTTAAGTTACTCTAATACCATTTGGAATGTTTTACCCAAACATTATTTTTTATCTACAAAACCATAGAACACGATGTATCACTGCAGGCAAGGTTGGGTACTCTGGACAAAATTGGTACATATGCTTTTTTTTTATTTTTACTGAGATGAGGTTGCTCATCATCATCCAAATTGCGGAGCAAATGCCAAATCAGAAGTTCATTTATGATCATAATGAATTGAATCTGCTTAAATCCATCAGTGGCAGTGATTGTAAGCTGAAAGGATCATCTGCTACCTGGTGTGGGATTCAGAGCATTTTTCTTGCTTTCTCTTTGGGTCAAATTTTTTCCAAAAAAAAAAAAAAATGCATTTTTAGATCAGAGGTGGAAGGGATTTTCTGGGGAGGGGTGTAGGGATGCAGACTAACTTTATGCACAGACATATACACACAGTGCGTTTCATTTTCATTCAGTTTGCTTTCATTTCATTCATTTTACATTTCGTGGTGGTCTAATGAATTTGTTAAGCACTGTATATACATATATAAAGGGACGGCTCGTGAACTGGTGATAGGGGAGGGTCAAACCATCCCTTAAAAATATTGATTGGTCATGACCTGTTTTCAATTTTTCAATCATTCATTGAAATGACCATTTCAAAAGCTCCAAAAACTCTCAACATTATCAGGTGTGGTCATATTTCAGTAATAACGCACACCTGTCAACTCTCAGGCATTCCGCGTGAATTTTAGTGGTATATTTGCGTTCCATTGCTGTAGTCAGCAATTACTCAATCACCGTATGTGTAAGAGATTCTCACATGGAACTGAAGTCCTTGTGCATGGAGGTTTATCAGTTTCACCTGCGTTATGACTCCGGACTTCTCATGCTTTTCTTCTCTCAGGGGTTGGAAGAAATGTGTGTGCTTCATGATTGTTTAAATTGTTTAAATGAAATAAGATCATTGGAAGCAGTGGAATTGCATAAAGATGTTTCAAATTATCTTATTTCATTTAAACTATTTGAACGATAATGAAACACATGCCACGCTTCCAACCCCCGAGTAAAGAAAAGCGTTAGAAGTCCGGAGTCGTAATCGGTTTGCGTTATATAAGAAACCAGGCCACACCTGATAATGTTGAGAGTTTTAGGAGTTTCTGTAATGGTAGTTTAAATGAATGGTCACAACCTGTTTTCAATCAATTAAAACACATTTATATATGCTGATAGCAAGCCCAAAGGCTTTACGAGCATTGGAGAAACAATCGACGAGAACATTAGAGAAGAAAAGGGCAAAAAGAACTGGAGCATGATGCAATCATTAGGGCTGGGACGATTCTTAATCCATTCTTTTTTAAGGCGTAGTACTGATGTCAGTGAAGTTTTTTTCCAGAAGCATTTCACATGCCTTTCCGCAAATTCCGCTAGAAATACAGATGATTGCTTTGGTGGCCGATAGAATGTTACAATGACCACACCTGGGTCAGTTTTCAACAGAATCGCAAGATGTTCAAATGACGAAAATTCACCAAAATCAATCTTGGAAGAGTTAAACTGATTAGAGAAAATGGCAGCTGTTATGTCCCTGGTCTAGGGGTGTACAAAGACATAACATTGAGGTGACCCTCCCGCTCTCCCACTCCCAAGAAGGGCCAGCAGCACAGAAAACTGTAACTTTAGGCATTTTATTTTCTTTTCTTTTTTTTTTTTAGTGTGGAGGTGTGGAGTAACCTTTTTTAAAAAAAAATAAATAAACAAAACAAGCTCTGAGCCCTAAAGAATAACCTTTACCCAAAAACCAAATGAAAAATAAAAATACAGAGGACTAACCTAAACTCCTAACTTAAAACAAGAGAAAACCACAGAAACAAAAGAGGCAACTCCCACCTACCAAAACCAGTGCTCAATATTTAAAGGTGCCTAAACCACAACAGTAAGCCATTTTGCACAGTATAAACACACACAACTTCTAAAGTTTCGACAAAACAGAATTCTCAGAGACACATTACGAATTTACAAATTTCCGAAGTACTGGTTCCTTGTTGGGAGAAGCAGAGTAAAAGGGGAGGGCCCGGGGTGCTGTCAGTTGGTGGTTTAAATCTTGTTTGGTCCGGGCTCCTCCAATCAGGAAGCGTCTTCCCACACTGCTTCCACCAATGCCTGCTGTTCAATTGGGCCCAGTCCAGCCAATCCGGAACTACCACTTGGACTGGAGGGAAACCAGAGGTCACACCCATGCACACATCTAAAAGACACACTCACAGACACTCCTAGGGAGGAGAGGGAGAACAGCACTTTACATTGATAAACACTTAATCCTCTGGGTCATAACACAGCTATGCCACCTCCCCTTTGACCCTTGTCTCACAGCTTGAAAAAAGTTGTAGTTCTAGGAAAAGCCTAAATAAGAGCTGCAGCACAATCATTGTTTAGCCAGGTCTCAACTAGAAACATAAAATGCAATCCCTCCTCAGAGATGATATCATTAATCAAAAACTCTGATTAGTGAGTAATCTTACATTAAATAATGCCATAAACGCTCAAGACTAAAACATTGACTAAATTACCTCGGGTGCAGCCAGTGTAAGACTTGGGTCTATTTCGTGACTTTCTACGCACAGAGGAAATAGTGACAATCGGACATGGGTCCTGCATTACAGGAGACGGAATTAGTCATTTGCATGTGAGCAGGTGCATCGAGTAGCAAATGTTCTCTGCCAACTTCCGCGTAGCCAGAGGATTGGGATGAATGGCGTCTCTTGCAAAGAAAGCTGCACGCTCCCAGAAGTTGTTAAAATTATCAATAAAAAAAATTTTGTGCGTGGAGCATATAGACTGTAGCCATGTGCTGAGACTTAAAATTCTCCTAAAACGCCCAATCCCTCGACCCAGAGTGGGAATAGGACCCGAAATAAAAACAGTCCTTGAGTACGTTAAACAAAGAGATAAGATGGAGTTTTAGAATTTCGGACCGCTGGTTGGAGGTATTGTTGGTTCCAATATGAACTACAACATTACGGGCGTGTGGATGTTCATCAAGTAAGCTCGGAATCCCATCCAGAATGCTTAAAACTTTAGCCCCCGAAAAGCAGTATGTGATGGCTGATTTCATTTTAACGTTCCTCACAATGGAGCCTCCAATTATCAATGTACCTCGAGACGGCCGAGCATTGCCAGAAGACCTGGTAGTTACCTGTGGAATGGTCTGAGTACATGGCCGTGGAACCGTGCACAAAATCTGACATGCTATATGGCCACAATCTCACAATCTACTGACCCAGTTTACCCCTCACATACAATAACCTTCCTCCCGCGGAATTTTAAAAACACAACTGCACCTCAGGAATTCCAGCATTTACATCTATTTTATTAATACTGCCCTACTATGGAAGACTGCAGTATCTGTATACATTAACCTACTGCAGATACTGCAGTCGTCTATTGTAGGGCAGTATATTATAGGCTCAAACAGTGTTTTTGTTCATTTTACATATGGCTTATGTAGGCTAATACAGTGTTTCTGTTGTCTGTCTTGTATCATTTTTACTGAGTGGTATCACATCCTCTGTCGTCATGAAAACGCCTTGTCATCTCAGTGCCAGTGGGCTGATGGGACAGCACAGTGTCCACTGCTCACATACAGCAAAACTCAGCCAAATGCAGTAGGTCATCTGGGTCTCGTTTGCAAATAGTTTGATCCATACAGAGGTTTCAGATGTACTACAAAGTCTGACCATATATTTTCACCTGCTGTATGGTAAATGTATCTGTATTCTGAGGCACCAGTTGAGGGCAGACAGGAATAAATGAAGTTGACAGTGGTTGATGGGAACATTTGAGCTTTCTTTACCTTGCTTGTCTTTGACTGGTCGTCCAGTTTGGTCTTCTTGTGAGCCGGGCTGATGGGTTTTGGCTCCTGTTCATCTCTTGGGACAAATTTTTTCTGAAAAGTGTAGGAGAAGGAATAGGAACCAGTTAGCACAGTCTGTGGGGACAATTTACCCACATGAGAAACTAAATCTTCAGGCTAATGGTAAGTGGTGACGCTGCACGCTCCCAGAAGTTGTTAAAATTATCAATAAAAAAAATTTTGTGTGCGGAGCATATAGACTGTAGCCATGTGCTGAGACTTAAAATTCTCCTAAAATGCCCAATCCCTCGACCCAGAGTGGGAATAGGACCCGAAATAAAACAGTCCTTGAGTACGTTAAACAAAGAGATAAGATCGAGTTTTAGAATTTCGGACCGCTGGTTGGAGGTATTGTTGGTTCCAATATCAACTACAACATTACGGGCGTGTGGATGTTCATCAAGTAAGCTTGGAATCTCATCCAGAATGCTTAAAACTTTAGCCCCCGAAAAGCAGTATGTGATGGCTGATTTCATTTTAACGTTCCTCACAATGGAGCCTCCAATTATCAATGTACCTCAAGACGGCCGAGCATTGCCAGAAGACCTGGTAGTTACCTGTGCAACGGTCTGAGTACATGGCCGTGGAACCGTAGAGGTTGGCTTCCGTGACCGGACATCTGGTGGTGACGATTCCTCCTCGTCTAAGATGGAAAACCTGTTGTTCAGCTGAAGCTTAAAAAGTACAGAGTCGCTACTCAGTCCCCGACCACGACGTTTAGTGCTGCGCACTTCGACCCAGGCCTCAGCCGGCTTGGGTGTGGAGCTGACGTTGACCTTGGGTCTCGCTCGCTGCTGGACCCTAGCATCCTCAGTCCGAGTCCGTGCGGTTTCATTGGGGAGGGCGATGGAGTCTCGCTCACCCATGGTGGTGACATTCCTTGCAGCGCGAGCTGGAGCACCCATGGAATCGATGAGGCGTTCCTGTATTTGGTAGAGGGTTGAAATTCTACCTTCCAGCTCCGCTATTTTCTGTGACAGGCAAATGCAGCTAACACAGCCCGGCAAGGAGGTAAGTGGGGCCACAGTTTCTGACATAACATAACTTATTGCAATCTATACCTCCCCGTTAAGTTTATATGGATTATTTATCAACATAAAAAATATTTCATCTGGCTTACTGCAAGCGGGGAGGATTCACATCTCTCGACTAAACACCTTCATCCAGCCTTATTATTTGACAGGACATGGTATAAATCAGTTGTATGAAGCTGAAGCTGATGCAGTAGTGTTTAGCTTGAAATTGGACGTGTCAAAACACCCATACTGCATACATGCATACAGAATTTGATTTGATGCCAACAACTCGACCGTCGAAGTAGAACGTACGATATTTATGTATCAGGAGTGCATGCACAAAATCTGACATGCTATATGGCCACAATCTCACAATCTACTGACCCAGTTTACCCCTCACATACAATAACCTTCCTCCCGCGGAATTTCAAAAACACAACTGCACCTCAGGAATTCCAGCATTTACATCTGTTTTATTAATACTGCCCTACTATGGAAGACTGCAGTATCTGTATACATTAACCTACTGCAGATACTGCAGTCGTCTATTGTAGGGCAGTATATTATAGGCTCAAACAGTGTTTTTGTTCATTTTACATATGCCTTATGTAGGCTAATACAGTGTTTCTGTTGTCTGTCTTGTATCATTTTTACTGAGAGGTATCACATCCTCTGTCGTCATGAAAACGCCTTGTCATCTCAGTGCCAGTGGGCTGATGGGACAGCACAGTGTCCACTGCTCACATACAGCAAAACTCAGTCAAATGCAGTAGGTCATCTGGGTCTCGTTTGCAAATAGTTTGATCCATCCAGAGGTTTCAGATGTACTACAAAGTCTGACCATATATTTTCACCTGCTGTATGGTAAATGTATCTGCATTCTGAGGCACCAGTTGAGGGCAGACAGGAATAAATGAAGTTGACAGTGGTTGATGGGAACATTTGAGCTTTCTTTACCTTGCTTGTCTTTGACTGGTCGTCCAGTTTGGTCTTCTTGTGAGCCGGGCTGATGGGTTTTGGCTCCTGTTCATCTCTTGGGACAAATTTTTTCTGAAAAGTGTAAGAGAAGGAATAGGAACCAGTTAGTACAGTCTGTGTGGACAATTTACCCACATGAGAAACTAAATCTTCAGGCTAATGGTAAGTGGTGACGCTGCACACTCCCAGAAGTTGTTAAAATTATCAATAAAAAAAATTTTGTGCGCGGAGCATATAGACTGTAGCCATGTGCTGAGACTTAAAATTCTCCTAAAACGCCCAATCCCTCGACCCAGAGTGGGAATAGGACCCGAAATAAAACAGTCCTTGAGTACGTTAAACAAAGAGATAAGATCGAGTTTTAGAATTTCGCACCGCTGGTCGGAGGTACTGTTGGTTCCAATATGAACCACAACATTACGGGCGTGTGGATGTTCATCAAGTAAGCTTGGAATCTCATCCAGAATGCTTAAAACTTTAGCCCCCGAAAAGCAGTATGTGATGCCTGATTTTATTTTAACATTCCTAACGATGGATTCTCCAATTATCAATGTACCCTGAGACGGCCGAGCATTGCCAGAAGACCTGGTAGTTACCTGTGGAATGGTCTGAGTACATGGCCGTGGAACCGTAGAGGTTGGCTTCCGTGACCGGACATCTGGTGGTGACGATTCCTCCTCGTCTAAGATGGAAAACCTGTTGTTCAGCTGAAGCTTAAAAAGTACAGAGTCGCTACTCAGTCCCCGACCACGACGTTTAGTGCTGCGCACTTCGACCCAGGCCTCAGCCGGCTTGGGTGTGGAGCTGACGTTGACCTTGGGTCTCGCTCGCTGCTGGACCCTAGCATCCTCAGTCCGAGTCCGTGCGGTTTCATTGGGGAGGGCGATGGAGTCTCGCTCACCCATGGTGGTGACATTCCTCACAGCGCGAGCTGGAGCACCCATGGAATCGATGAGGCGTTCCTGTATTTGGTAGAGGGTTGAAATTCTACCTTCCAGCTCCGCTATTTTCTGTGACAGGCAAATACAGCTAACACAGCCCGGCAAGGAGGTAAGTGGGGCCACAGTTTCTGACATAACATAACTTATTGCAATCTATACCTCCCCGTTAAGTTTATATGGATTATTTATCAACATAAAAAATATTTCATCTGGCTTACTGCAGGCGGGGAGGATTCACATCTCTCGACTAAACACCTTCATCCAGCCTTATTATTTGACAGGACATGGTATGAATCAGTTGTATGAAGCTGAAGCTGATGCAGTAGTGTTTAGCTTGAAATTGGACGTGTCAAAATACCCATACTGCATACATGCATACAGAATTTGATTTGATGCCAACAACTCGACCGTCGAAGTAGAACGTACGATATTTATGTATCAGGAGTGCATGCACAAAATCTGACATGCTAAATGGCCACAATCTCACCATCTCCTGACCCAGTTTACCCCTCACATACAATAACCTTCCTCCCGCGGAATTTTAAAAACACAACTGCACCTCAGGAATTCCAGCATTTACATCTATTTTATTAATACTGCCCTACTATGGAAGACTGCAGTATCTGTATGCATTAACCTACTGCAGATACTGCAGTGGTCTATTGTAGGGCAGTATATTATAGGCTCAAACAGTGTTTTTGTTCATTTTACATATGGCTTATGTTGGCTAATACAGTGTTTCTGTTGTCTGTCTTGTATCATTTTTACTGAGAGGTATCACATTCCTCTGTCGTCATGAAAACGCCTTGTCATCTCAGTGCCAGTGGGCTGATGGGACAGCACAGTGTCCACTGCTCACATACAGCAAAACTCAGCCAAATGCAGTAGGTCATCTGGGTCTCGTTCGCAAATAGTTTGATCCATACAGAGGTTTCAGATATACTACAAAGTCTGACCATATATTTTCACCTGCTGTATGGTAAATGTATCTGCATTCTGAGGCACCAGTTGAGAGCAGACAGGAATAAATGAAGTTGACCGTGGTTGACAAATTAACAAATTAACTTGTCTCATCGCTCTCTAGTGGCCACTCCTGGTCGACTACGGATCTGCAGATGTACAAGAAAAATCTTTGCTGACTGCACTGTCGATGGCATAGGCAGTGTGTGATCGCCGGGTGCTTTCAATATGTGAAGAAGCGAGAGCCATTTGTCACGTTAGTGAGAAGAATCTCGAACCTCTGCCTCCTCCTGAGCTGATGGGAGCAGGTTACTGTGGTGGAGTAAACAGTTCCCTTGCGTTCAGGGTGGGGAAAAACTCCCAAAAAAAACTGTGATTTTCAGTGTTGAAGTCAGAGGCATATTCATTGGAATTACCATGGTGTCCTGACGAACAGCAGTGACTTCCGTCCTCACCTCACTGCTCCTCCCAGACACTACAAGTCCTGGACAGAGGATTTCACAAGTCAGGATAATTTGGAAACCTTCGCAGCTCAGCATGAACTATACACAGTGAAAAATCACACGATATACAGGAGGCACGAATCAAGAAACAATTGGTGCAAAAACAGTGCACAACCTGGAAGCCGAAAATGGAAACCAAGGCAGCTCTTGTGGCAATTTTTTTAAAGCCTTTTTTAAATGGCTACTTGCATAGCAAGGATTAAAAATGCATCAACCAATTGCGGCATAATTGCTATATAACTCACACAGGAATACAAAAAACATGAGATTCCAAGAATACAATTAACAAAATATATTTAATTAATTTAATTACAAAAAAGGAGAAAAATCATTGTCTTCACTGAGACCTGGAAACACCATGGCTTTCAGATGGAAAATCCAAAAGGGGCTCAACCTACCTCTGCTCCGAATATCCTCCGAGAAATTGGGCGGTGTCACGCCTGTAGATCTGAGAAGGAGCTCCTCCCGGGTGTAAGTAGATCGGCATTTGATGACGTTGTTTGCCATTGTTGTTGTTTCGTACAAAAGACTCTAATTGGGAGAGGAAGACGATTAACCCAAGAAGCATGCATCACTGGATACTCATGTATGTTGACTCCTTATTATTAAGAGGCAGTGGAAAGCTTTTTCCATTGAGTTTTATTTTCCTGGGGCTGATCAGGAGGATGTAGAATCCAATTTCCCCAGTAATGGCTATTTTGTCTCAGGAGCACACACATTAGCCATGCAGACAAAGTAGGTAGAAGCTATCTTGGGTCTATCATCATAAATGTAACTAGACAATTCCCGCAGAAATTGTAAGAGTGGGCCTGGTCTCTGCAGGTCAGGACGCAGGGGTTCCCTGAGATGCTGCTTGGTCTACTCAATAGTCTATTTTATCTCTGTCTATATTTTGTCTGCATTTTTTAGACATTAAAAAGGTGGTTGCTATGGTGTTCTGAGAGGTTGCTAAGGCATTGCTAGGCAATTGCTATGGTGTTCTTGGGGTTGCTAGGGCGTTGCTAGGGCAGTTGCTATGGTGTTCTGGGTGGTTGCTAGGGCATTGCTTGGCAGTTGCTAAGGTGTTCTGGGTGGTTGCTAGGGCATTGCTAGGGCAGTTGCTATGGTGTTCTGGGTGGTTGCTAGGGCATTGCTAGGCAGTTGCTATGGTGTTCTGGGTGGTTGCTAGGGCATTGCTAGACAGTTGCTATGGTGTTCTGGGCTTTTGCTAGAGCGTTGCTAGGCTGTTGCTAAGGTGTTCTGGGTGGTTGCTAGGGCATTGCTAGGGCAGTTGCTATGGTGTTCTGGGTGGTTGCTAGGGCATTGCTAGGCAGTTGCTATGGTGTTCTGGGTGGTTGCTAGGGCGTTGCTAGGCAGTTGCTTGATAAAATTCATGAACACATTTTGACTGATTACAATATCGATGATATTTGTTCGCCATGTGGATTATGTTCAAAATGCAAAAGGACTCTGAATGCCTTGTCTGAGCTCCGACGCTTGAACACTGAGCTCAGACACGTTGGTTGACACCAAATTTTGTTCACCTTTATTATGTGACATCATTGCATCCTGGTGCAATCTATTGATTCCATGTCCTTACCATTACCTGATGTTAATTACGCAATTGAAAATAGGCCTTTTCAGTTGAAATAAGTGTGGGGGGAATTTGTGGAATGCAGTTAGAACTTTCCTTGAAACCATTTATCCCAAACAGGTCACTGTCCTGCAATGAACTGTTAAAGGTGTCAACTATTGGGTTCTGACATAATTATTTATTTGATCATACAAACAAAATGGCAGGGGGGTTTGAATTGCTAAATAGGCAATGCTTGGGGAAAATTGCAAGTTACATTCCAAAAATAAAATAAATATATCTTAGAATTCATGATTTTCTAAAAACGCAGATTTCTCAAGAATTTGCTTTGGAAATTTAATACGGTTTTCATGGTTGATACTAGTGGGCCAAATAGAACAACTTCCAAGCATTAGTTTCTCTGGGCAATTTTTCTCAACTTTCTTCAAGTTAAAACCTGGTGTGACTTTCCCATATAACACCCTACTTTAAAAATCTATTCTATAGGACTTTAATGGTCTTTAGGACCTTCTCATAGAACAAAAGCTTAATGGAAAAGACATCTTATGACTCCTTGCAATGCTCTGTCGTAGGGTGCCTTATATGTATCTGGGTTCTAGAAGTGAGAGACCGGACTAATGGTATAAAAATGTGCAATATGCAGTGATATCCACTATACTGAAGTAGCAAGGAAATCTTGTCCCTTTTAACTTTAAGGTGAGCTTAAGCACATGGGGAACCAGGCACATACCAACTCATTAATTCTCTGATCAGACTGATTGATTGACTGACTGACCACACAACATAGCAGCATTTCAGTTACGGTATATGAAGACCTCTTTCCATTTGCTCGGCAGCAATTCGAAAATATAAATGTTTTATGCTATAATGGAAAACTCGTCTTCCTCTATTGCTTACGAAGACATACAGCGGGCCATCTGTTGGGTTCAGCAAAGCAATTCAAATTGATCAGGATCAAGAACAATCTGCATTTTTCCAGGTTAAAAGCACTGCATTGTGGAACAAGAGTGTCTATCACCGCACGAGTTTGAGCCCTGGTCGTACCTGCCGGCAGTGGATGGCAGCTTTTTCCGAGTAGCACACAGTTGGCCATTGCGCTACAGGGTCTGCCGGGGGGGAAAAAAAAAAGGATTGCTGTGGAGATTTTCAATGGAACTGTTTCCTACAGGAATTTTCTATAAAACCTTTTTCGATCGGACTTGATGCACTAAAGTTCTTTAGAAATTCTATTGAACAATCTTAGAGGATTCTTATAGAGCGTTTTTTGCAGGGTTGGTTCTACAGATAGTGTTTTTTCCCGTGGAGTTTGTGCTCAGTGAATGATAAGTATTCATCACCACAAAGGGCAGCGAAGCAAGCTTTATCTTAGAAGAAAATTGTTTGCTGTGAGAGCAATGACTTGTTTTAGGGCAGCATTACTTTGTACTAATTTGTAAAAAATAAACCATCTTATGAGTACAATGAGCTCCAAAATTACTGGCACCCCTGACCGCCAATGCACAAATAATACTTTACAAATACATATTTTTAGAATGTTTTTAAACTCTGTAAACAGCATATGAATAATACTATGCAATATTAATGTTCCAAGGGAACCAAACAAAGTCATTTTCTGATTTAATTAAAAATCAATATCCTCCAAATCAAGGTTTCATAATTAATGGCACCCTTAAAGATCATTGTCAATAACATCTACGAAATTTACACCAGGTATTAATTTCCACTTATTTAAGTTTTATCTTTGTGTTAATAAACTATGGTGAGCCATTAGCTTTGGCACCCTGTTGCAATTTTATTATAGCCATGATTTCTATTGCTTTGTCCCCTCATGACTTGTTATCCCAGATAGCAACCTCCTCCGCTCCGGATCTGCCGCGGATCTGCCCCGGCTCCAGCTGATCCATGGCAGATCCACGGCAGATCGGGAGCGGAGGAGCTTGCCATCTGGGATGTCACTTTGTTTTTCAATTTTATCAGTATTTTCTTACTTTTTGTTGATTGTTTTTTATTCAATATTTTTTCCATTTTGCCTTGAAGCACTGTGTGGTTTTTTTTCATATCTGTGATAGGTGTCATGCAACTAAATTTTGCTTGTTTGCATGACACCATTGCTTCACTGGGGTGTGAAAATGAAGTAACACACATGCAATATCCCTTTGTCATCCAGCACCATGAAGAAAACAAAACTTCTGTCAGTTCAAAAGAGGCAGATGGTCATAAACCTTCATTAATCTGGTAATGGCCACAACAGAAGATTCACAAACAATTGAATAAGCCTCTGGGCTCCATTGGGGTAATTATTAAAAAAAAAATTCCAAACAAATAGAACTGTTGAAAACCTCAAGTGTTGGGGATCCAACTGCATTCCCCCGCCCAGGATACTGAGTAATCTCTGTGAAGGAATTGCAGGCCTTGGTGGCAGCTTGAGGTCCCCAGGTTTCCAGAAGCACCATCAGTCACCACCTCCACAACCACTGGCTCTTCGGAGGGGTTGCCAGAAGAAAGCCTTTTATAACCAAATGTTGTGATTCTGCTCTTTTGGTTTTGGTTTCTGCTATGCCTTGATCCCTTGTCATGTTTAAGTTCTGTGCCTGGCTTTGCCATGTTGTTTGATTCTGTTTAGTGACCACTGCATATGTCTGACAATTCTTAGGATCATGTATTGTGTTTTGTTAATTTATATTTCATGTTTTATTATTATTTCGTGCCATGTTTTCATTTCCATGCATTGCACTTCGTCTACCCTGTCTTGTCTTGTGTAGGTCTTTGCCCACGGTCCCTAGTCTTGCATACCACTCATTCGGGTGATTTATTGGTTTCTGGGTTTTCAATCTTCCTTCATTATCTCGTGTGCTTCTTTCCTCTCTTTTACAATCTACTAACCATACTAACAGTTTGTTGTTTTCGATAATTACTAACCCTCATTAACATTGTGTATTTTTACTAACTTTCTAACATGCACTTGGGATTGTATAGCTGCACATACTAATTGACTAACAATCTCTCAGCAGTCGCTCAATTCTAATCTCCGCCTCCTTGCCTATCCCTAATTATCTCTGCTGCAAGTTCCTGTGGATTTCCACTTATACTTTGTGCTTTCCTTTTCTTTTATCTTGGCACTTTAGTACTCCTTAACCGGAGCTGTTTTGTACTTGGGTCTGTCTTGTGATCCCTGTCTGTGTTTTGGCTACAGCCAAATTCATGTAATTGGTTTATTCCTCATGTGTCTCTCCCTGATCATTGTTACCATTGATTGCACCTGTTCTCCCTGGTCATGTGTTTACCCCGGGTGTGTATATAAGATGTCTGTTTGGTACACTTTCTTGTCAGATCGTTCTCCCTAGTTTTCTCGTGCCACGTTTCTCGCCTTGATTTCTCAGTGTTTATCTTTCTGACTGGACCGTCCTTGACATCGAGCTTTGCCTATTCCCTGTACTTTTGCCGCATTCTTGTTTTTTGACCTGTTTTGTCTCACTACGATTTTTGTGATTGGAGCCCTGTGTATGACTCTGGATTTCGCCCTTTGGATTCTGATTTTGGATTGCGGACTTTGTACTGTTCAACTTCAACTTCAAAGAACTTTATTTATCCGTTAGGAACTTCATTTGTGCAGAGCATCAGTGCGTGTACAGTTCACATAACCAGGAAACACAACACAATATACCACAAGCAATCAACAAATAAACAGTGAAATTGGAGAGAAGAAAGAAGAAAGCCTGTCAGCATGATAAACACGGGTAGGATAAAAAACAATTGTTAAAATATAGTCAATCAATCAATAAATAAGTAGATAAATAAAAGCAGCAATCCCTGGTCGGGTTAAAGGATTCACATGTACACATACTTACACAAGTACACACATACTGTAAGTCAGGCATTCATGAGCCGGATGGATGTGGGCACAAAGCTTGACAAGGCTCTCTTAGTCCTGAATGTGAGTGATCTGTATCTCAGACCTGAGGGTAGCAGACTGTAATGGCTGTGCAGTGTGTGAGTGATGTCTGAGGCTATGTGTGTACCTTTTAATTTAACCCTTCTGTTGTAAATGTGGATGAGTGGTTCCTGCTCCAGACCAATTATTTTACTGCTCGTCGTTATGATTTTGTTTAGTGGGTTGCGATGGATGTTAGATAGTGAACCAAACCAGGCTGATATGTTGAAGGTGATTACGGATTCAATGAAACATTTATAAAAAGCTGTCAGGACTGACTGATGAACCTGGAGTCTGCGGAGCTTTCTCAAGAAGAAGAGACGCTGCTGACATTTGGAGAAGATGGTTTCAGTGTTTGATTGGAAAGTGAGTCTGTGATCAATTATTGTCTCAAGGTATCTGTATGACTCAACCCTCTCTACCAGCTGGTTGTTGAGTGACAGAGTGGAGATGATGGTGGGGTTCTTGCGGAAGTCGACAACCACTTCCTTAGTTTGTGAAGGGTTGAGATCGAGGCAGTTCCTCCTGCACCACTCTGCAAAAATATCCATCTCAGACTGTAGCAGTCCTGGCGTGTTTGTAGTGTCCATGATCACAGTGTCATCAGAGTATTTAATGTATGTTATACCTGGATTAGTGCTCCTGCAGTCATCGGTGTACAGAGTGTACAAAACAGGTGAGATTACAGAGCCCTGTGGGGCTCCCGTGGAAACCGACCTGGATGAGCTGAGGTGACCATTGACTCTGACCCTCTGTTGCCTGTCAGTCAGGAAGGAGAGGATCCAGAGGATCAGGTGCGTATTGACATCCATCTGAAGTAGCTTATGTCCCATCAGGTGAGGTTGCACAGTGTTAAAGGCGCTCGAAAAGTCCACAAACACCAGTCTGATGAATGACTTGGGCTTCTCGAGATGAGTGTAAGCACCATGGAGCAGCGTCAGCACAGCGTCATCCACACCCCTGTGTTGTTTGTATGCAAACTGAAGGGGGTCAGCATGCATACTGACCTCCTCCCTAAGCTGGGAAACAATAAGCCTTTCAAAGCCTTTCATTACCAGAGATGTTAATGCTATTGGTCGATAGTCATTATTACAGGTGGGATTGCTCTTTTTGGCTACTGGACAAATGATGGAGGATTTCCAGAGCGACGGGATTGAATGTTCAGACAGGGAGCGGTTGAAGAGATGGCAAAAGACACCAGCCAGCTGACTGCAGCAGGACTTCAGCAGCTGCCCGCAGATCCGGTCGGGTCCCGGTGCTTTATTTGGTTTTATCCTCTTAAACATGAGTTCTATCTCTGCCTGTTGCAGCTCCAGGTTTTCTTGGGTGGGTGTCATTGGGATGAGCTCAGCTATCAGCTCCTTCCTTTCCTGTGCGAAGTCAGACTGGTCAAACCTGCAGTAGAATTGATTAAGGTCTTCTGCCATGTTGACGGGGTCCCTTGTCCCCGTATTTAATGATGCTGAATTGTTGGGGAGGCCAGCCAGTGTTTTAACGCCTTGCCAGGCGTCCCTGGCATTGCCTTCCTGAAAGAGTTTCTCGACCCTCTCCTTGTACCCTCTCTTGGCTGCTTTTATTTCTTTATTCAGTCTGTTTTGGATGAGTTTGGACTCAATTCTGTTCCCTGAGTTAAATGCTATTTTCTTTTCATTTAAGGTTTTTTTCAGGGCTTTTGTGATCCAGGGCTTGTTGTTGGAAAACACCTTTACAGTTTTTGTCGGGACGATCATTTCCTCACAGAAGGTGATATAGTGGGTGACCACTTCAGTGGCTTCCTCAAGGCTGCTCCCATCAGTGAGCACGTCCCAGTCTGTGCACTGGAAGCAGCCCTGTAGGGTCACAACTGCATCTCCATCCCACCTTTTCACCGACTTCTTGGCCACACCCTCTCTCTGCAGTTTCGTGCGATAAGCAGGAATCAGATGAACAGCATTATGGTCTGCAGTGCTAACAGGTGGTTTTTTGTATGCTTTATATGCGTTCTTTATATTTCCATAACAGAGGTCGATTGTTTTGTCACCTCTGGTGGCGCATGTGACATACTGTTGGTAGGTTGGAAGTGTCTTATTTAGCCTACAGCCATTGAAATCCCCTAAGATGAAAACAGGGGAGTCAGGGGATGCATTTTCAATCTGGTGGACGCAGGCAGCTATAGCCTCTGACGCACGTATGACGTTGCCAGAGGGAGGAATGTAAACAAGAACTAGAGCCAGCTGACCAAACTCCCGGGGAAGGTACTTGGGTCTGAATGACACAGCCAGCATCTCCAGATCAGGTGTGCAACAGGAGTCTCTCACATCAGCAGTTCTGCCCCAGTCTTTGTTCAAATACACACACAACCCGCCCCCGTGTTTCTTCTGGCAACTCACAGTGTCCCGGTCCAACCTGAGCGGAGTACCGAATCCGTCCAGCAAGAGCTCGGAGTCCGCGATCGTGTTGTCAAGCCAGGTTTCGGTGAGACAGATCAGGCTAGCCTCCTTGTACACCCACTGGCATATGTTTGCCTGTAATTCGTCCAGTTTATTGCGTAGTGAGCGCACATTGGCGAGCATAATAGAGGGAAGCGGAGGACTTTTCCGTGTGCCGGTTAGTCTCTTCAGCCTCTGCCTCACTCCGCCTCTCCTTCCCCGCTTCCTCATCGGAACTTTCCGCCGGTGATCGCGACCCAGTTCGCGTTGTACCAGCTCAAAGCAGTTATCCATGTTCGGTGCAGGGTAATCCATGTTCCGCAGGAGCAGCAGATCCTCCCGGTTATACCGCAGGATTTGGCCTCCATGTCTCCCAGACAGTGCCAGTACGAACTCAGCTGTGCAGAGCAGCAGCAGCAGCAGCACGTATCTCCTCATCATGAAAGGTGTAAATTACGGGCTTTGATCTCGCTATGACGAGAATGTCCAGCAGAGCAAACATTAATAAACAGCGTGGTATCATTCGTTCAAACTCTTACGGACAGGAGCACACTCAATCAACAAACAAAGTCAACGCACGACGAGACGCTCTTCACCTGTCGCCATTACAGCGCCAGCCCTTGACTTGATAGTTGCCAGCTGTTGCCAGCTCTGTTGGGGGGTTTCCCCCTTCAGAAATAAAGCCTCCTATTTGTATTCTACTGGTTGTCGCACTTAGTTCATTTCGTAAATTCCAACATTAAAAGACACAGAAGTAAGGGCTTAGTGTTTGCCAGACATCATTTAAACAGTGACTGGAACAGGGTGCTTTGATCAGATGAGACCAAAATTGCATGTTTTGGGTTAGATGCAGCATTGGCATGTTTGGCGTAAAAACCGAGATGCATACAAGAAGAGGCAGCTCATACCCACGGTGAAATATGGTGGGTCAGTCATGTTTTGGGGCCATTTTAATTCAAGAGGTCCTGTGGCACTGGTTAAGATTAATGGCATGAAGAATTCCACCAAGGATATTTTGACTGATGATCTGGTTGCCTTCGTCAGAACACAGACTTGTCCGTAGGTGGACTCTCCGACAAGACAATAACCCGAAGCATACCACAAGATTAACACAGAAATGGTTTCAGGACAACAAAGTCAAAGTTCTGCAATGACCTTCTGAGTCCCCAGACTTTAATCCAATTGAAAACCTGTGGGCTTAGTTGAAAAGGGCAGTTGATAATTGCAAACCCAAGAATGAGAAGGCTCTCAGCGGAAGGTTCAAAATCCCCCCATATATGTCCCTTAACCTTGTCAAACATTACCGGAAAGGACTCCATGCTGTTATCGTAGCCAGAGATGGTTGCACTATGTACTAAATGAAGGGCGCCAATGATGATTAAACCTTGATTTATTTTGTATTAAATGATTGTTCTGATTTCGGTTGCTTCCATCAAAACATTAATTAACTATTTCACAAATGTTGGTATGTTCTGTTTATATATTTTTTCGTATTGTTTGTGTATTGCCAGTCAGGGGTGCCAGTAATTTTGGAGCCCACTGTTGGTCTGTTGACATGAAAATTGAACATTGCATATCTGCAGTGGTCCGTAATGAGTTTCAATAGGCAACGAAGGCAGATGTGCTTCATACAAGTTCATTTGCCCATCCTTCCATCCATCCGTTGCCAATCCGTTATTTTGCCCATCCGGAATATTGCCTGCTTATTTGAGCCTACATGTCACATGGGCTAAAGGCATTGTAACATCCGCAGATGTTATCATACTCCACGTACATATAAAACACAAACCTAATAGAAATCTGCAGCTTTTTAAAAATTTGTTTAAATTTTACCTTCCCACTAATGTAACAAATCCTTGCAAATGTAAGAGTTATTATATTTATGGTAAATTTCATATTACGTTTGCATCAGGCAACTGCTATTACGGTTGTGGGATTATTACATCAAAAGCTGCAGATGTGTGTTATCTCTCTGGTTTATCACTTTTGGGAGCTTTTATGTTTGTGGGTTTTGCAGACATTAATATGTCAAAGTCAGTTTGCCAATCCATTCGGGATCATGTACATTATTATGAGTCTCTCAATGCCTATGATGTCTTTGGACTTTGTAATGATAAAAAAAATTACTTGCGTGGGGAAAAAAAAACTTGCTGCGAGTTAACAATTCAACCTATCAAGTTAACCGGTACCATAAACACATGTAAATGAGGCAATGGGCGTAGTTTAAAATGCTAATCATTCTCCAGTGTGATGAGCCTGTGTTGACTGACTCACTGTTGTGCTATGTTATCCTCAATTGTGGTTTTTTTGGGAAAATTCAGTCTTGGTCTGTTGCTGGTCTGAGTGATGGAGATGAATCAGACTTTATTCCAGATACAAATGCATTCCCTGGAATGTGTCTCTTTTGAAGAAATATTCAGTCTCCATGCTTGGGATCTGCCAGAGCCGGTGTTGAGCCCTGATCAGAATTTGCTTCGGGGACCCCACATTAATACAGGCTATCGTCTAAGCTTGTGCATTTGCACAACCATAACTAATTTTTCTCAGCTGCAGCAGTGTTGCTTAAGTTACTCTAATACCATTTGGAATGTTTTACCCAATCATTATTTTTTATCTACAAAACCATAGAACACGATGTATCACTGCAGGCAAGGTTGGGTACTCCGGACAAAATTGGTACATATGCTTTTTTTTAATTTGCACTGAGATGAGGTTGCTCATCATCATCCAAATTGCGGAGCAAATGCCAAATCAGAAGTTCATTTATGATCATAATGAATTGAATCTGCTTAAATCCATCAGTGGCAGTGATTGTAAGCTGAAAGGATCATCTGCTACCTGGTGTGGGATTCAGAGCATTTTTCTTGCTTTCTTTTTGGGGCAAATTTTTTCCAAAAAAAAAAAAAATGCATTTTTAGATCAGAGGTGGAAGGGATTTTCTGGGGAGGGGTGTAGGGATGCAGACTAACTTTATGCACAGACATATATACACAGTGCGTTTCATTTTCATTCAGTTTGTTTTCATTTCATTCATTTTACATTTCGTGGTGGTCTAATGAATTTGTTAAGCACTGTATATACATATATAAAGGGACAACTCGTGAACTGGCGATAGGGGAGGGTCAAACCATCCCTTAAAAATATTGATTGGTCATGACCTGTTTTCAATTTTTCAATCATTCATTGAAATGACCATTTCAAAAGCTCCAAAAACTCTCAACATTATCAGGTGTGGTCATATTTCAGTAATAACGCACACCTGTCAACTCTCAGGCATTCTGCGTGAATTTTAGTGGTATATTTGCGTTCCATTGCTGTAGTCAGCAATTATTCAATCACCGTATGTGTAAGAGATTCTCACATGGAACTGAAGTCCTTGTGCATGGAGGTTTATCAGTTTCACCTGCGTTATGACTCCGGACTTCTCATGCTTTTCTTCACTCAGGGGTTGGAAGAAATGTGTGTGCTTCATGATTGTTTAAATTGTTTAAATGAAATAAGATCATTGGAAGCAGTGGAATTGCATAAAGATGTTTCAAATTATCTTATTTAATTTAAACTATTTGAACGATAATGAAACACATGCCACGCTTCCAACCCCCGAGTAAAGAAAAGCGTTAGAAGTCCTGAGTCGTAATCGGTTTGCGTTTTATAAGAAACCAGGCCACACCTGATAATGTTGAGAGTTTTAGGAGTTTCTGTAATGGTAGTTTAAATGAATGGTCACAACCTGTTTTCAATCAATTAAAACACATTTATATATGCTGATAGCAAGCCCAAAGGCTTTACGAGCATTGGAGAAACAATCGACGAGAACATTGGAGAAGAAAAGGGCAAAAAGAACTGGAGCATGATGCAATCATTAGGGCTGGGACGATTCTTAATCCATTCTTTTTTAAGGCGTAGTACTGATGTCAGTGAAGTTTTTTTCCAGAAGCATTTCACATGCCTTTCCGCAAATTCCGCAAATTCTGTTAGAAATACAGATGTTTGCTTTGGTGGCCGATATAATGTTACAATGACCACACCTGGGTCAGTTTTCAACAGAATCGCAAGATGTTCAAATGACGAAAATTCACCAAAATCAATCTTGGAAGAGTTAAACTGATTAGAGAAAATGGCAGCTGTTATGTCCCTGGTCTAGGGGTGTACAAAGACATAACATTGAGATGACCCTCCTGCTCTCCCACTCCCAAGAAGGGCCAGCAGCACAGAAAACTGTAACTTTAGGCATTTTATTTTCTTTTCTTTTTTTTTTTTAGTGTGGAGGTGTGGAGTAACCTTTTTTTAAAAAAAAATAAATAAACAAAACAAGCTCTGAGCCCTAAAGAATAACCTATACCCAAAAACCAAATGAAAAATGAAAATACAGAGGACTAACCTAAACTCCTAACTTAAAACAAGAGAAAACCACAGAAACAAAAGAGGCAACTCCCACCTACCAAAACCAGTGCTCAATATTTACAGGTGCCTAAACCACAACAGTAAGTCATTTTGCACAGTATAAACACACTCAACTTCTAAAGTTTCGACATAACAGAATTCTCAGAGACACATTACGAATTTACAAATTTCCGAAGTACTGGTTCCTTGTTGGGAGAAGCAGAGTAAAAGGGGAGGGCCCGAGGTGCTGTCAGTTGGTGGTTTAAATCTTGTTTGGTCCGGGCTCCTCCAATCAGGAAGCGTCTTCCCACACTGCTTCCACCAATGCCTGCTGTTCAATTGGGCCCAGTCCAGCCAATCCGGAACTACCACTTGGACTGGAGGGAAACCAGAGGTCACACCCATGCACACATCTAAAAGACACACTCACAGACACTCCTAGGGAGGAGAGGGAGAACAGCACTTTACATTGATAAACACTTAATCCTCTGGGTCATAACACAGCTATGCCACCTCCCCTTTGACCCTTGTCTCACAGCTTGAAAAAAGTTGTAGTTCTAGGAAAAGCCTAAATAAGAGCTGCAGCATAATCATTGTTTAGCCAGGTCTCAACTAGAAACATAAAATGCAATCCCTCCTCAGAGATGATATCATTAATCAAAAACTCTGATTAGTGAGTAATCTTACATTAAATAATGCCATAAACGCTCAAGACTAAAACATTGACTAAATTACCTCGGGTGCAGCCAGTGTAAGACTTGGGTCTATTTCGTGACTTTCTACGCACAGAGGAAATAGTGACAATCGGACATGGGTCCTGCATTACAGGAGACGGAATTAGTCATTTGCATGTGAGCAGGTGCATCGAGTAGCAAATGTTCTCTGCCAACTTCCGCGTAGCCAGAGGATTGGGATGAATGGCGTCTCTTGCAAAGAAAGCTGCACGCTCCCAGAAGTTGTGAAAATTATCAATAAAAAAAATTTTGTGCGTGGAGCATATAGACTGTAGCCATGTGCTGAGACTTAAAATTCTCCTAAAACGCCCAATCCCTCGACCCAGAGTGGCAATAGGACCCGAAATAAAAACAGTCCTTGAGTACGTTAAACAAAGAGATAAGATCGTGTTTTAGAATTTCGGACCGCTGGTTGGAGGTATTGTTGGTTCCAATATGAACTACAACATTATGGGCGTGTGGATGTTCATCAAGTAAGCTCGGAATCCCATCCAGAATGCTTAAAACTTTAGCCCCCGAAAAGCAGTATGTGATGGCTGATTTCATTTTCACGTTCCTCACAATGGAGCCTCCAATTATCAATGTACCTCGAGACGGCCGAGCATTGCCAGAAGACCTGGTAGTTACCTGTGGAATGGTCTGAGTACATGGCCGTGGAACCGTAGAGGTTGGCTTCCGTGACCGGACATCTGGTGGTGACAATTCCTCCTCGTCTAAGATGGAAAACCTGTTGTTCAGCTGAAGCTTAAAAAATACAGAGTCGCTACTCGGTGCCCGACCACGACGTTTAGTGCTGCGCACTTCGACCCAGGCCTCAGCCGGCTTGGTTGTGGAGCTGACGTTGACCTTGGGTCTCGCTCGCTGCTGGACCCTAGCATCCTCAGTCCGAGTCCATGCGGTTTCATTGGGGAGGGCGATGGAGTCTCGCTCACCCATGGTGGTGACATTCCTCGCAGCGCAAGCTGGAGCACCCATGGAATCGATGAGGCGTTCCTGTATTTGGTAGAGGGTTGAAATTCTACCTTCCAGCTCCGCTATTTTCTGTGACAGGCAAATACAGCTAACACAGCCCGGCAAGGAGGTAAGTGGGGCCACAGTTTCTAACATAACATAACTTATTGCAATCTATACCTCCCCCGTTAAGTTTATATGGATTATTTATCAACATAAAAAATATTTCATCTGGCTTACTGCAAGCGGGGAGGATTCACATCTCTCGACTAAACACCTTCATCCAGCCATATTATTTGACAGGACATGGTATGAATCAGTTGTATGAAGCTGAAGCTGATGCAGTAGTGTTTAGCTTGAAATTGGACGTGTCAAAACACCCATACTGCATACATGCATACAGAATTTGATTTGATGCCAACAACTCGACCGTCGAAGTAGAACGTACGATATTTATGTATCAGGAGTGCATGCACAAAATCTGACATGCTATATGGCCACAATCTCACCATCTCCTGACCCAGTTTACCCCTCACATACAATAACCTTCCTCCCGCGGAATTTTAAAAACACAACTGCACCTCAGAAATTCCAGCATTTACATCTATTTTATTAATACTGCCCTACTATGGAAGACTGCAGTATCTGTATACATTAACCTACTGCAGATACTGCAGTCGTCTATTGTAGGGCAGTATATTATAGGCTCAAACAGTGTTTTTGTTCATTTTACATATGGCTTATGTAGGCTAATACAGTGTTTCTGTTGTCTGTCTTGTATCATTTTTACTGAGAGGTATCACATCCTCTGTTGTCATGAAAACGCCTTGTCATCTCAGTGCCAGTGGGCAGATGGGACAGCACAGTGTCCACTGCTCACATACAGCAAAACTCAGCCAAATGCAGTAGGTCATCTGGGTCTCGTTTGCAAATAGTTTGATCCATACAGAGGTTTCAGATGTACTACAAAGTCTGACCAAATATTTTCACCTGCTGTATGGTAAATGTATCTGTATTCTGAGGCACCAGTTGAGGGCAGACAGGAATAAATGAAGTTGACAGTGGTTGATGGGAACATTTGAGCTTTCTTTACCTTGCTTGTCTTTGACTGGTCGTCCAGTTTGGTCTTCTTGTGAGCCGGGCTGATGGGTTTTGGCTCCTGTTCATCTCTTGGGACAAATTTTTTCTGAAAAGTGTAAGAGAAGGAATAGGAACCAGTTAGCACAGTCTGTGTGGACAATTTACCCACATGAGAAACTAAATCTTCAGGCTAATGGTAAGTGGTGACGCTGCACGCTCCCAGAAGTTGTTAAAATTATCAATAAAAAAAATTTTGTGCGCGGAGCATATAGACTGTAGCCATGTGCTGAGACTTAAAATTCTCCTAAAACGCCCAATCCCTCGACCCAGAGTGGGAATAGGACCCGAAATAAAACAGTCCTTGAGTACGTTAAACAAAGAGATAAGATCGAGTTTTAGAATTTCGGACCGCTGGTTGGAGGTATTGTTGGTTCCAATATCAACTACAACATTACAGGCGTGTGGATGTTCATCAAGTAAGCTCGGAATCTCATCCAGAATGCTTAAAACTTTAGCCCCCGAAAAGCAGTATGTGATGGCTGATTTCATTTTAACGTTCCTCACATTGGAGCCTCCAATTATCAATGTACCTAGAGACGGCCGAGCATTGCCAGAAGACCTGGTAGTTACCTGTGGAACGGTCTGAGTACATGGCCGTGGAACCGTAGAGGTTGGCTTCCGTGACCGGACATCTGGTGGTGACGATTCCTCCTCGTCTAAGATGGAAAATCTGTTGTTCAGCTGAAGCTTAAAAAATACAGATTCGCTACTCGGTGCCCGACCACGACGTTTAGTGCTGCGCACTTCGACCCAGGCCTCAGCCGGCTTGGGTGTGGAGCTGACGTTGACCTTGGGTCTCGCTCGCTGCTGGACCCTAGCATCCTCAGTCCGAGTCCGTGCGGTTTCATTGGGGAGGGCGATGGAGTCTCGCTCACCCATGGTGGTGACATTCCTCGCAGCGCGAGCTGGAGCACCCGTGGAATCGATGAGGCGTTCCTGTATTTGGTAGAGGGTTGAAATTCTACCTTCCAGCTCCGCTATTTTCTGTGACAGGCAAATGCAGCTAACACAGCCCGGCAAGGAGGTAAGTGGGGCCACAGTTTCTGACATAACATAACTTATTGCAATCTACACCTCCCCGTTAAGTTTATATGGATTATTTATCAACATAAAAAATATATCATCTGGCTTACTGCAAGCGGGGAGGATTCACATCTCTCGACTAAACACCTTCATCCAGCCTTATTATTTGACAGGACATGGTATGAATCAGTTGTATGAAGCTGAAGCTGATGCAGTAGTGTTTAGCTTGAAATTGGACGTGTCAAAACACCCATACTGCATACATGCATACAGAATTTGATTTGATGCCAACAACTCGACCGTCGAAGTAGAACGTACGATACTTATGTATCAGGAGGGCATGCACAAAATCTGACATGCTATATGGCCACAATCTCACCATCTCCTGACCCAGTTTACCCCTCACATACAATAACCTTCCTCCCGCGGAATTTTAAAAACACAACTGCACCTCAGGAATTCCAGCATTTACATCTGTTTTATTAATACTGCCCTACTATGGAAGACTGCAGTATCTGTATACATTAACCTACTGCAGATACTGCAGTCGTCTATTGTAGGGCAGTATATTATAGGCTCAAACAGTGTTTTTGTTCATTTTACATATGGCTTATGTAGGCTAATACAGTGTTTCTGTTGTCTGTCTTGTATCATTTTTACTGAGAGGTATCACATCCTCTGTCGTCATGAAAACGCCTTGTCATCTCAGTGCCAGTGGGCTGATGGGACAGCACAGTGTCCACTGCTCACATACAGCAAAACTCAGCCAAATGCAGTAGGTCATCTGGGTCTCGTTTGCAAATAGTTTGATCCATACAGAGGTTTCAGATGTACTACAAAGTCTGACCATATATTTTCACCTGCTGTATGGTAAATGTATCTGCATTCTGAGGCACCAGTTGAGGGCAGACAGGAATAAATGAAGTTGACAGTGGTTGATGGGAACATTTCAGCTTTCTTTACCTTGCTTGTCTTTGACTGGTCGTCCAGTTTGGTCTTCTTGTGAGCCGGGCTGATGGGTTTTGGCTCCTGTTCATCTCTTGGGACAAATTTTTTCTGAAAAGTGTAAGAGAAGGAATAGGAACCAGTTAGCACAGTCTGTGTGGACAATTTACCCACATGAGAAACTAAATCTTCAGGCTAATGGTAAGTGGTGACGCTGCACACTCCCAGAAGTTGTTAAAATTATCAATAAAAAAAATTTTGTGCGCGGAGCATATAGACTGTAGCCATGTGCTGAGACTTAAAATTCTCCTAAAACGCCCAATCCCTCGACCCAGAGTGGGAATAGGACCCGAAATAAAAACAGTCCTTGACTGCGTTAAACAAAGAGATAAGATCGAGTTTTAGAATTTCGGACCGCTGGTCGGAGGTACTGTTGGTTCCAATATGAACCACAACATTACGGGCGTGTGGATGTTCATCAAGTAAGCTTGGAATCTCATCCAGAATGCTAAAAACTTTAGCCCCCGAAAAGCAGTATGTGATGCCTGATTTTATTTTAACAATTCTCACGATGGATTCTCCAATTATTAATGTACCCTGAGACGGCCGAGCATTGCCAGAAGACCTGGTAGTTACCTGTGGAATGGTCTGAGTACATGGCCGTGAAACCGTAGAGGTTGGCTTCCGTGACCGGACATCTGGTGGTGACGATTCTTCCTCGTCTAAGATGGAAAACCTGTTGTTCAGCTGAAGCTTAAAAAGTACAGAGTCGCTACTCAGTCCCCGACCACGACGTTTAGTGCTGCGCACTTCGACCCAGGCCTCAGCCGGCTTGGGTGTGGAGCTGACGTTGACCTTGGGTCTCGCTCGCTGCTGGACCCTAGCATCCTCAGTCCGAGTCCGTGCGGTTTCATTGGGGAGGGCAATGGAGTCTCGCTCACCCATGGTGGTGACATTCCTCACAGCGCGAGCTGGAGCACCCATGGAATCGATGAGGCGTTCCTGTATTTGGTAGAGGGTTGAAATTCTACCTTCCAGCTCCGCTATTTTCTGTGACAGGCAAATACAGCTAACACAGCCCGGCAAGAAGGTAAGTGGGGCCACAGTTTCTGACATAACATAACTTATTGCAATCTATACCTCCCCCGTTAAGTTTATATGGATTATTTATCAACATAAAAAATATATCATCTGGCTTACTGCAGGCGGGGAGGATTCACATCTCTCGACTAAACACCTTCATCCAGCCTTATTATTTGACAGGACATGGTATAAATCAGTTGTATGAAGCTGAAGCTGATGCAGTAGTGTTTAGCTTGAAATTGGACGTGTCAAAATACCCATACTGCATACATGCATACAGAATTTGATTTGATGCCAACAACTCGACCGTCGAAGTAGAACGTACGATATTTATGTATCAGGAGTGCATGCACAAAATCTGACATGCTATATGGCCACAATCTCACCATCTCCTGACCCAGTTTACCCCTCACATACAATAACCTTCCTCCCGCGGAATTTTAAAAACACAACTGTACCTCAGGAATTCCAGCATTTACATCTATTTTATTAATACTGCCCTACTATGGAAGACTGCAGTATCTGTATGCATTAACCTACTGCAGATACTGCAGTCGTCTATTGTAGGGCAGTATATTATAGGCTCAAACAGTGTTTTTGTTCATTTTACATATGGCTTATGTAGGCTAATACAGTGTTTCTGTTGTCTGTCTTGTATCATTTTTACTGAGAGGTATCACATTCCTCTGTCGTCATGAAAACGCCTTGTCATCTCAGTGCCAGTGGGCTGATGGGACAGCACAGTGTCCACTGCTCACATACAGCAAAACTCAGCCAAATGCAGTAGGTCATCTGGGTCTCGTTCGCAAATAGTTTGATCCATACAGAGGTTTCAGATGTACTACAAAGTCTGACCATATATTTTCACCTGCTGTATGGTAAATGTATCTGTATTCTGAGGCACCAGTTGAGAGCAGACAGGAATAAATGAAGTTGACCGTGGTTGACAAATTAACAAATTAACTTGTCTCATCGCTCTCTAGTGGCCACTCCTGGTCGACTACGGATCTGCAGATGTACAAGAAAAATCTTTGCTGACTGCACTGTCGATGGCATAGGCAGTGTGTGATCGCCGGGTGCTTTCAATATGTGAAGAAGCGAGAGCCATTTGTCACGTTAGTGAGAAGAATCTCGAACCTCTGCCTCCTCCTGAGCTGATGGGAGCAGGTTACTGTGGTGGAGTAAACAGTTCCCTTGCGTTCAGGGTGGGGAAAAACTCCCAAAAAAAACTGTGATTTTCAGTGTTGAAGTCAGAGGCATATTCATTGGAATTACCATGGTGTCCTGACGAACAGCAGTGACTTCCGTCCTCACCTCACTGCTCCTCCCAGACACTACAAGTCCTGGACAGAGGATTTCACAAGTCAGGATAATTTGGAAACCTTCGCAGCTCAGCATGAACTATACACAGTGAAAAATCACACGATATACAGGAGGCACGAATCAAGAAACAATTGGTGCAAAAACAGTGCACAACCTGGAAACCGAAAATGGAAACCAAGGCAGCTCTTGTGGCAATTTTTTTTAAAGCCTTTATTAAATGGCTACTTGCATAGCAAGGATTAAAAATGCATCAACCAATTGCAGCATAATTGCTATATAACTCACACAGGAGTACAAAAAACATGAGATTCCAAGAATACAATTAACAAAATATATTTAATTAATTTAATTACAAAAAAGGAGAAAAATCATTGTCTTCACTGAGACCTGGAAACACCATGGCTTTCAGATGGAAAATCCAAAAGGGGCTCAACCTACCTCTGCTCCGAATATCCTCCGAGAAATTGGGCGGTGTCACGCCTGTAGATCTGAGAAGGAGCTCCTCCCGGGTGTAAGTAGATCGGCATTTGATGACGTTGTTTGCCATTGTTGTTGTTTCGTACAAAAGACTCTAATTGGGAGAGGAAGACGATTAACCCAAGAAGCATGCATCACTGGATACTCATGTATGTTGACTCCTTATTATTAAGAGGCAGTGGAAAGCTTTTTCCATTGAGTTTTATTTTCCTGGGGCTGATCAGGAGGATGTAGAATCCAATTTCCCCAGTAATGGCTATTTTGTCTCAGGAGCACACACATTAGCCATGCAGACAAAGTAGGTAGAAGCTATCTTGGGTCTATCATCATAAATGTAACTAGACAATTCCCGCAGAAATTGTAAGAGTGGGCCTGGTCTCTGCAGGTCAGGACGCAGGGGTGCCCTGAGATGCTGCTTGGTCTACTCAATAGTCTATTTTGTCTCTGTCTATATTTTGTCTGCATTTTTTAGACATTAAAAAGGTGGTTGCTATGGTGTTCTGAGAGGTTGCTAAGGCATTGCTAGGCAATTGCTATGGTGTTCTTGGGGTTGCTAGGGCGTTGCTAGGGCAGTTGCTATGGTGTTCTGGGTGGTTGCTAGGGCATTGCTAGGCAGTTGCTATGGTGTTCTGGGTGGTTGCAAGGGTGTTGCTAGGCAGTTGCTATGGTGTTCTGGGCTTTTGCTAGAGCGTTGCTAGGCTGTCGTAAGGTGTTCTGGGTGGTTGCTAGGGCATTGCTAGGGCAGTTGCTATGGTGTTCTGGGTGGTTGCTAGGGCATTGCTAGGCAGTTGCTATGGTGTTCTGGGTGGTTGCTAGGGCGTTGCTAGGCAGTTGCTATGGTGTTCTGGGTGGTTGCTAAGGGCATTGCTAGACAGTTGCTATGGTGTTCTGGGTGGTTGCAAGGGCATTGCTAGGCAGTTGCTATGGTGTTCTGGGTGGTTGCTAGGGCGTTGCTAGGCAGTTGCTATGGTGTTCTGGGTGGTTGCTAAGGGCATTGCTAGACAGTTGCTATGGTGTTCTGGGTGGTTGCAAGGGCATTGCTAGGCAGTTGCTATGGTGTTCTGGGTGGTTGCTAGGGCATTGCTTGGCAGTTGCTATGGTGTTCTGGGTGGTTGCTAGGGCATTGCTAGGCGGTTGCTATGGTGTTCTGGGTGGTTGCTAGCGCATTGCTAGGCAGTTACTATGGTGTCTATGGTACTATGGTCCCTATTGGGGAGAGTAGTGGGCCTGCACTCAGCTCAGGCCTACTAATAATAACTAGAGGCACTCCTAGAGTGCAAGCCTCCACCAATGCAGTTCAGACCAAATCTCGGTGAGTGGGAGCAAAGTTCAGTTATTGCCTATATAAAGAAGAAACTGGAGCACTCAGATCACCAGCATAATTTATTAAGGTGCCAAGACTGACGTTTCGACGCACTGCGTCTCTGAGGAAGACGCAGTCCGTCGAAACGTCAGTCTTGGCACCTTTATTAATTATGCTGGTGATTTGAGTGCTTCAGTTTCTTCTTTATATTCGGATTTACTATCCTTTCTGCGAGCACCCACCTCCACTGACAGAGGGGCTGAAGCACAAGGGGTTCCTTTATTTCAGTCATTGCGTGTCATAGGATTTCAAGATGGCTGCCGTGGCAGCCATATTGTTTCACTGATCGCAGCAACCCACCCACAAAATTTCAGATATCCATTCATTACTTTTTGAGTTATCTTGTTCGCAAACAAACAAACAGACGGCACCAATCACACAACCTCCTGCCAACTTTGTTTGGCGGAGGTGATGATAATCATAATAATAATAGTAATACATTCTTAATTGCCAGTTATACAGTGACTTGCTGGGATAATTAGTTTTAGATTTCGAGTGAATTAAAAATGATAATGATGAAATTTTGGTTGAAATGGCTGCATTTCGATAATTCAAACTTTACATTACTATTTGGCTATACATTATTTTTCATATAAGCCAGAAAATAAAACTCACCTGTATGAATTCCAGAATGAAGAAGTTGAAATAACGCTTTCTTGAATCGCAAATCGCAACGATGCTCGCCAACAAACGCTCTGAAAGGCAGAGAGTTCTGAATCTGCCTCTACTCACAATCCGCGTGTATATATAGCATTAATGCGTCATAGAACGGTGCAGTTCTTTCTGATCACAAAACACAGCGAATGCGTCACAGAAACTGATTCGTTCGATCAGCTGAGAGGTACGTTAAGAAGGAGAGTCACGTCATCTCCGTTCACTCCAATTAATAGCAATGGCGTGATTGGGGAGTCAGTCAGTAGTTGAAGGACTAGTCGCGCAGAAGCATTTCGGTGGACTAGATCGTTTATTATGCACGCAGCACATTTGAATCATAATAAAAGATGCATTAAAGCATTTCCCCGGATTATTCCCCGCTAAATTATTGGATGTATTGAAAGTTGAAGGACACCATATTAGGTTAGAATTAAATGAAGACAACAGCACATTGCTAACGTTCACTACAAACAGCAAAAAAAAAAAGCATTTTCATTGTAAATTTCGTTATTTCAATACCATTTAATCCAACAGTCGCGGTGTTGTCACTTCCGGCTGGCCCAATTAGGCACTCGGTGAAAACAATTAACCTTGTGTGTTCATCTTCCTGTTATCTCATCAACAAATGTCACTTTCTAATCCACCTTATTAGTATTTGCGTCTGCAATTTTTTTTTTTTTTTTTCGAGTAAATACAGCGCGTAGGAGTTATTATAAGGTACTAGAGATGTCATTTGACTATTTTGATCATCATTGTGTCACAGAAACCAAATATTGCAGGTACTTTGAGTTGTAAATTAAAAGCATGACAGCAAATGGCAAAAGAAATTCCAAGCTAACGAAAGCTATTTAGCTATTTACTAGTTCACCTCCGATAAAATGCTTCCCACGCAGCACTGCATGAGCTGACGATTCCCACCTGCTGCCGCATACATGCCAACTCGACCGCTTTCGGGGCGTTTTTTTTCAGAATGAAACGCCCAGAAATGGTGGTCTACCGCCAAAAGTTGCATCAGGGCTCTGCCTTTTGACGGCTTGTATCCATGCCTCACGCCGCTTACTTTCCTTTTGAAATACGTGAAATGAAATTCGGAATACCGGAAGTGGGCCCGACTTTGTGAATAATCGAAAAATACTTCTAAGCATTTTTTTTTGTGGGGTTGGGTTAAATATTATACAATTAAAGCTGAAGTCGGAAATATTTTCTTTTTGGTCGCATTTACTGAAACTGTCACTGTGCTTAGCCATGCGAATTATGAAGCAGGATGCTAACTGCCTGTCAATCACAGTCAATTGGATGTGCACGAAAAATCTAGGGAGGGACTAGTTTCAGCGCAAATAGGGGAGGGGCTTGAAAGTTGTACTCGTTAGAAAATCTGACTGGTCCTCATGATCCAGCAATCTTCCCGACTTCAGCTTTAACTAAATATGACATTCATTTTATAGTGGTGGGTGGAGGACGTGAAACGCGGTTCTCCATCTTGTCATTTTCGTCGTTGCCCCGGCGTCCACGAGTAGCGTAAATGTTTGTATCATTAATTTTATTTCTCATTAACCCTAGAACACTATCGCCGGGTGATTTTCACCCGAGCAAACGTGTTTACGTGATTTTCATTATGTTGCGTTTGTCTGAGTGTTATGGGTCCCTGGGTAGCTTCACATTGTCTTTGACATCTTTGAAGACATGGGTGTTTTGTCTACCTCAGGGTACTTTCTTTCATTTTGTTAGACATGGCACAGTTGAAAATAAAAGAACACTACTCTAATTTGTCATGTATTGTCATATTTTGATGACAAGTACTTTTAATTGGGTATTTTACTATATCAGGAAAGATCTGCCGGCGTTAGTGATGGTGTTGCTAATTTTAGCAAAAGTGTTCTAGGGTTAAAATATAGTTTGGGGGGTCCAGATATCCTATGCTGCTTGCTGCTGATCGCCAATTTTGCTTCCCAATGCATTTCTGTTTGCGCCAGCGCTTCTCTGAGAGAGGGTTTCCGCAGCATGTTTCTTGATTTAAAACTATTTCAACGCATTGTTTTTTTTAACACTGTATTTACCTATAGATTGTGCAAACGGTTTAAGCCAATGTATGTTTTTATTTTTTCTTTTTTTAATGTTTTCTGTTTGAAGTTACAGCTCCATCCAAGATGCTTTCGTCTGCAGCCGCCACCAGGAGGGGCTGCAAGCGAGGGAAGGCTGTCGGATTCCTCGATCCACTGCAACTACCCGCATCTGTTCATCATTATTATCTCATTGTTACCACTATATAAGCCAGAGCTTTGCACTTTTACGGAGCAAAGTCTCCTAAGCCTGTTGTTAAGCCTTATTCTTGTATAGATGCTTCTGAGTATTTCCATATCTTTACTAACCTAACTTGAGCACCTTTATAATAATAATAATAATTATTATTATTATTATAATAATTATTATTTCAGCGCACTTTTGTTAAATTATTGGAAGCGTTTCCTGCTTGTTTTTGCATTTCCACTTTTCATCCTTTCTGTGCTACTGCAAAGGTATAATTAAACCTACTTCATATTTGCATGTGAATCTAGTTCCACGTTTTCCATTTTTCAGTGCACTCTGCTCAGTGCACAGAAAAAGCCACTACAGAAGACTCTATCCCCCCCATGGATGAAGTTAATGTGCCTTTACTTGAAGAAGTATGAGACTTCGCATCCAGCCCTTCCCACATCTTCAACATGGTGGCAGAGCAACAGAGGGAGGTTGCCCGACTGAGGGCCACTTTGGAAGACTTGATTTGTGGCTTCCGTGTGTTCACCATCTCCCACGCTCCACCGCCAATCAACGCTCCAGTCTCTCCTGCCAGTCTGCAGGCGTTCCGGGCCACTCACTAAGGTGAGTCCCGAGCGCGACTGCCAGACTGCTATGAGGGTTCTCTGACCGCATGCTGAGGATTCCATCTCCAATGCCCCCTCAACCTCACCTACCACTCCACTCTCGGTGATGCAGAGAAGATGGCTGCGGTCATCACGCAGCTGTTCGGCAAGGCTCTTGAGTGGGCAAACGCTCTGTGGGACCAAGCTGTTTTCTCTACCTATGACAGCTTCATCCATCAGTTCAAAGCGGTGTTTGATCACCCGGGGAGGAAGGCTGGGCACCGCTTGCTGGATCTGTGGCTGGGATCCGGGTCAGCTGATGACCACACCCTGACCTGCAGGACTGGAACAAGCCTGCACTGTTGACCACCTTCCGCAATAGGCTGTGTCCAGACCCGAAGGCGGAAATAGCTCGCAGGGACCATGCCACATCCCCGGCCTCCGACATTGACCCTGCCATTCATCTGGACCAGCTGCAGCAGGAGAGATACCGCAGCCTGCCCAGAGACCCCATCCAGCAACCCAAGCTGGCGCCAGAGCCCATGGAGGTCATGTCCTTTAGTTTTTCTTTTTATTTTAATTGAACCTTTATTTAACCAGGGAAGTCCTGTTGAGATTTAAATCTCTTTTTCAAGGGAGCCCTGGGGGTTGAGGTGGGGAGGGAGAGGACAAGTTGCACAGGCAATTAGATCAGGGGATGATCAGGTGGCAGGTCGAAAGAGCCAGGTTGGGAATTTAGCCATGACACCGGGAAACCCCCTACTTTTATCGATGAGTGTCTTAGGTCCGTATTCAGTAACGACACTCACACTAATTGAGTGCGAGTAAGTACTCAAACTTAGTTAGTGTCAGGTTAAACTAAATGAGTCAGAGGTTGCCATAACACTCATTTGCTTTCACAGACCTCACTCACTCTGAAATTAGTATCCCTTTCTGAGTGAAGCTTGGGCGCAGGGAACACCTCCCTTGAGCCGCACTAACTTGCCCCGGTATTTCGTTGTCATGGGCTTTCAGGTGGTTACAAACATTAGAAACTCTGGGTTATTTACAGGTACGTGCTCGACTGACCACCTGGTTTCAGTGTTTATGAACTGCACTGTGGGGAACTCGAGGTTAGAATTTGTGTACCCACCAATGGCTACTGGTGAACTGGCAATAGGGGAAGCTCAAAACCATCCCTTAAAAATAATGATTAGACATTACCTGTCTTCAAATTTAATAAAATTTAATTTACTTGAACTCTAACAATCCAAAGGACCATCATGTGTTGCCTGTTCTACTTGTTAAGCTAGAATGAGCACTAATAATTCTTGCCATGTTTTCAGTTATTCGTTTAAATCACCACTGGAGAAACTGCGAAAACTCAATATTATCAGGTGTGGCCAGTTTTCATGAGTGACGCATATCTGTCAACTCTCACACATTCTGATTTCTTGTGCTTTTTTTTACTCGTTGGTTAAATAATTCTGCGCTCAATTGGCTCGTGGGGGGCCATGTGGATTGGTCTGTGAGGCTTGTTTAGCTATAAGTCACGAGAATCCATTCTTTTCTACATTATTAATTGCTGAATGTAGAAGGAAATGTCTGACACGTTTCACAGCTTGTTGCTTAGTGAGCCTCGCGAGCTGTCCTGCGCCTTTCGCGAGCCACTCGACCACAGAATCTATGAGGACATGCTGATATTTTTACGTTGTCACTTATGTGCGAAAGAAACGCCTCAGTTTTGTGAAGCAATGTATAACAATGCTATTAAAAATAAATTTGATTGTCATTTTATCAGTTAGTCTGAGAAACTTTCTAATCAAAAGTAAACTGCAACAGGTTTAGGTCATTCAGCACTGAAGGGTGAGGATTGAGCATCCCTTTGCAGCAGCCGACGCACCGCCTATGGTACCCAGTGCCCACTATTGTTAGTTATGCTCGAGTGGCGTTTGTTTAGTTTGAATAGCAACGGGTGAGGAGTGGGACCGCTCCCTTGGTTAGTGGTAGGTCGATCAATCTCTCTCAGTCCAGTTACATTTCAATCGTACTCACTTTATGGTGAGTGTTGATACTGAATATGGGCCATAGGGTTTTTAATGACCACAGTGAGTCAGGACCTCATTTCAACGTCTAATCCGAAAGACGACGTCTCCTTCAGTACAGTACCCCCATCACTGGGCATTGGGAATTATTCCACCAGAGGATGATTGCAACCCTCTGGCCAACCAACACCTCTTCCAGCAACAACTTTTTTCCTAGGTGGTCTCCCATCCAAGTACTAACCAAGCCCACACCTGCTTAGCTTCAGCCATGCAGATCTACCACCCATTGCAATTGGAGAAAGTCAGGTCCTTGTGTCCCGAATGGGGAGAACCGACCAGCGCCTGTCAAGGTAACCGTGCCATCATCCACCATTACTGTTCAGATTTTCCAGGTCCCAGTGTGAGTGGCGTATAACAACCTGCACCCCTGTACAAACGCCCAGATTGACTCTGGTGCGGCGTGGCAACTTTGCTCCTCCTAAGTGGCGCGACGACTCAAACTCACACTCCACCAGCTCGACATTCCCATCGCTGTGACAGCCCTGGATGGGAGACCTCTGGCCAGTGGAATCATCCTCCGTCAGTCATCCTCAATCTCCCTCGGTGTGCAGAAGAGCCACCAGGAGGCGCTCCTGCTCTTAATCCTGCCATATTCCAGTCACCCAGTGATCCTCTTAGACTGCCCATAGACTGAATAAAAAGATGGACGAAGCAACCATGACGTCACCCATTGGTGTCAACGTACCATTTAGGAAGCCTCGATTCTGGCAATTTGAATAGAGCCATTTTGGTATTTTGAAACGAGATGTGATTCCAATTGGACGGGAGTGTGAATAGAATATTCAGGGTGGAGCGAGGGTTGGATCTTCAGGTTGATCTGACCGTGTGAGATGAGGACCATAGGACAGCCACGCCCCTGAAGCATATTCTGGCTTTATCCTTTATTCTAGTCTATTTCGGATCATAATTTTCAAAAATGAACATCATGATATATCGAAGGAGACTTGAAACTTGTGATAGATACCATAAAATAATGTGAAAATCATCACTGAAAGAATAAATCAGCTGGGAAAGTAGGCTCATTTTCTCATTAACTTCTATAGGATTGAACTTCTTTCTGCAACCAGCGACGTCACCATCTGCTGGCCATTAAATAGAATGCAAATTTTTGAGATTTCCATGCTGGCCTCAGTTTACAGTGCGTCCATGTTTTTATGCAGTATGTTTGCCAGCCTTAGGTGCTCTGCATCAGCTCTCCCACTGCTGCTCAGTGGGATTTTAACTGCCACCTTTCCGTTCTTTGTTTAGTGCTGCATTAGTTTCTCATTTTATGGAACCTTGTTACCTTCGCCAGCGACTTCGCTGACGAAGGTAATGTTTTGATCCCCGTGTATTTATTTGTTTGTGTGTCTGTCTGTATGTGTATCGAATAACTCAAAAAGTACCAAACGGAATTTCATAAAATTTGGTGGGTTGATTTGGCATGACCTGAGGATCAATCGATTAGATTTTGGGAGTGATCGGGTCAAAGGTCAAGGTCAAGGCCACGAAAAGGTCAAAACCGACTTTCGGCCATATCTCGGTCAATTTTTATCCGATCGGCATGAAACCAACGCCAGTGGCGAGGGATTCAGTGGCGTCGGCGAAGGTATGCGCTCTACCGAGTGCCCGTTCTAGTTTCCCTTTTGTTTTGTTTATTATACCTTCTTTATTCAACTTCTCATCACCTCCAGCCTTGGCGCACGAGTCTGTCATTTTACTCCACGGTCCTAGAGTCCGCCAGGCTGCCACTAGACATCTGGCAGGAGCAGAACCGTTAGAATATGTGCAACCCCCAGGACTCCTTTGAAGAAGAGATATACATCTCTACGGGACTTCCATGGTAAAATAAAGGTTAAATAAATTTAAGCAAGGGGACTGACTAAGACCATGTCTCTTTTCAGCAGGGCTCTTCTTAACAAACGATTAAAATAACACAGTTTACAGGGACATTTCTAATATATAAAAATCCAGCAAAATGCTCGAGTATTTATAATAGGGGACACAGGGACGTAGATTTAACTGGGAGTTGGGGGGAGACGGAGACACAGCCTTAATGACAACTAGTCCTAGCCAGTTCTCAATCATTTTCCTTCATCAAAATGTTTTCCAATTATCGTAATTGGCAACTGAAGACGTGGTTCCTCTCCATATGCGATTAACTTTTTGCAGTCCATAATGAACAGGTGCTGCTTGTTCTCTCCAATGAAGTAAGACGGCAATCGGTCATCAGGATGCGTATTTGCTGTGTTTAAATCGTCGTTATTTAAAATTTTCTGAACTTAATTTACCCCACCGTGTCATCGCTGAATGCTGTTAGTTCGCATATGGAGAGGAACCGTGTTTCTCTTCAGTTGCCAATTACAATAATTAGAAAACGCGTTGATGAGGGAAAATGATTGAGAACTGGCCAGGACTAATTGTCATAAAGGCCATGTCTCCGTCCCCCCCCAACTCCCAGTTAAATCTACGCCCCTGAGTGAACATGTTTAATTTGGTTTCCTTGCAGGCCAAGGTTCTTACTCTGGTTTACCTTACTAAAGGAAGAATGCTATTTCATTTCCAATTTGTAATAAAATGTGTGTACAATGGCATTTTAAACGAAACACAGAAGTGAAGGATTACATTTCCATTGAATTATGACCCAAGTAATGCGTTTGATTCTTGAAAAACAGAAAGCATCTCTGAGAATGCATTTTCGTTTCGCTACTGTTTGCTAAATGCTTGCATACATAACAACATAACGTTCAGCGAGCTAGCGAAGGCACTGAGCGGAGGTGGCGCTGTGTTCAACAGCTGTTGTTAATTATTAATCGTGAAACGAAAATAACGAACCCTAAAATAATTTCCCTGAGCTACATTCAGAGATGCCAAGTCCCACGCATTAGGCGTGAGTCACTCCTCATTCACGTTTCTGTGCCGTAGTCAGCAATTATTCTATCAACCCTCGGGTGAAGAAATTCACTCGCGGAATTCAAGTCATTGTGCATTAAGTTAACCAGTTTCAAATGCATTACGATGGATTTACCCACTAGTGACACGGAAATCGATCAGGACTCGGGAATTCTCACGCTCGACTTTACTGAGGGAGTGAAAGCAATGGAATCGCATAAAGACGTTTCAAGTGGTCTTATTTCATTTACACAATTTAAACGATCATGAAACACATGTGCTGTTTCCAATCTCTGAGTAAACAGAAGCACGAGAAGTTCGGAGTCACAATCGCTTTCCACGTTACTCGCGGCGAGGTCCACCTTTACGCAAGTGAAACTGAAACTTCAATGCACAAGGATTTTAATTCTGCGAGAGTCTCATTGAAGAGCGTTCATTGAATAATTGCGGACTACGGTGAATAAGTCTTAAAATGCGCGAGACTTAATGCCAAATGCGTTAGGCTTGGCATCTCTGTACATTTAAGGTGGTGGTTAACGGCACTTGTTGGGAGTTGAGGAATGAGCGCGTTCCTAGCTGACAGTCATCGCCACACGAAAAAGCACAAAATCTTCGGTAGAATGTACGGTTTCATGAGCACTCAACGTTCAGAGTAGCTAGACTATTTGAGTTATTTTTTGTCATAATGATTCAAAACCTTTTGACGCAATAAAGAATAATGCTGAAGAAACAGCCAACAGCTGCACCGATTCGTTAGTTTGTGGGGCGCATCAATTATTCGCTTGGCAGACAGCAAAGCCTAACCTGGAAGGGGTTTGAAGTAACCTTCTCTTGCCTCAGGTCAAACTCTGAGGAGTGGGCGATCCCCTCCTTCCTCCAATACTACAGTACATCCCTGCAGGCCTGGAGGCTGCACTTTCAGGACCGCAGTTCCAGGACCCTGGTGTTTTTGCCACAGCGCCCCCTCCCGTTGGAAGCTGGTTTCGACCTGGAGGCTGCACTTTCAGGACCGCAGTTCTAGGACCCTGGTGTTTTTGCCACAGCGCCCCCTCCCGTTGGAGGCTGGTTTTAGGACAGCAGTTGTAGGACCGCAATTTCAGGACCCTGGCTTTTTTGCCACAGCGCCTCCTACTGACTTAAATGATTGCCGCAACCAAATACTTTTTGTTGTGGGTTTCAAAATTAATTCCACCAAATACTCTTATCGTGTATTATTGTAAAGTTGGATTACACCCAAATACATTGATTCATTATTTATATTTTTGAAGGTTGATTCTACCTTAAAAAAATTTGTTCTTTATCATTTTAAAGGTTGATTCCAGCCAAGTAATTCTTTGATTAATTATTCGCCATTTTAAAGGTTGATTCCACCCAATTAATACTTTCTTCCAAAGACTTAAATACATATTCCATACAAACACTACTTTGCCATGAAATTGACCTTAGTTGCAAAGACTTGAAAATTGTATTATTAGCAGAATTAGCTAATGATACTGAGGGAAAAAGTGAAAGCACATACAGACCTCCATGTAAAAATGTGCCTTAAAAGACAGACTTCTGTAATGATTTGGTGTGAGATAAACAGAACTGATCTATCTATATTTCAACCAGATATTTTAAAGGTTAGAAAGAGGCAAGAAACAAGAATGACTCTAAATTTTTATTGTATCCACACAATGAACAAATATAAACATGCTGGTGGCCACAGGAGTGGGAAGGCTAGTAGTTGCAGGAGCTGGGATGGTGGGGGTTACTGTAGCTGAGATGACTGTCGCAGTTGGAGTGGAGTTGGTGGTGGTAGATGGAGCTGGGATGCTGGTGGCCACTGGAGTGGTAATGGTGGTGATTGCTGGAGCTGGGATGGTTGCAGTTATGGCCGCGGTGTTCCTATTGCAAAGAGACAGATGATTAATGAAGTCCTGTTTACATAAAACTGTTGACTGGCAGTAGATGCAGTGGTAATGCCACTGTGGTCAGCAGTTTAACCCACATCTGTGAACAGTGTACCCTGTAACATTAATTATTATATTAGTATATTATTCAAAAGTGTGTCTCAGACTCATTTTTAATAAAGGGGGATGATAAATATTGATGCTGATGAATATCTACTCAAATTGTTGTTGAACTTAAACATGATGTCAAAGGGCTGAATTAGAATTTAGAGGGAACATCTTATAAAAGTTTAGGTATGTTTGTGAAGTTTCTGGATGACCAAATAAATGAGCATTTGAAGAGTCAGAGTTAGTGTTTGTTTTCATTGTAATACTGATGTCAGATTTACTTGCTTCAGAGCTTAGGAAAATTAAGTCATCCATCTTTACTCACTTCATCAGAGCCCTGCCGATCCTTGGATTTGCATGAGCTACGTTATATGCAGTTATTTTTAAAATAAAAAAAAGTAAAATGATCGGTTGGCTTACTGGTATGGGCTATGATCAGGCAAGAAATTAGCTCATATTAGTGTTCACTAAAAATACCCATTTCATTCAGACACTAACTTAATTTGCATTTCCTGTGACAATGTTCTCAAATGTTACCTTCATTGAGTGTAGCTCTGTGGAAATGGCTCTCCAAATGAGCTTTCACTTTGCTTAACTTCGTTGGGTGGAACACAGTTGAGCGACAGAATGGGCAATGAAATTGTCTGCAGCATGTAGTGCATCTTGAGATTTCCGGCAATGTTCTGCCTTCCTGGACAGTTATATGCATCTTTAAAAGAAAGAGATCACATAATTAATCCAAAAAAAAATTCCGATAATTTCATAGAAAATCTAGAAAATCGTATTTTCTTTGAAAATACAGTGAGAAAGCTGACTGCTGGAATGCACTTAAATACATTGCTGAAAATTTAGAAAAGCAAATGCAAACTACGTAAGATTAACCCCTTTCTGCAGATGTAGATGCCCGCGTCTATAGACCTGCAAATTGGAAGTACGCTGTTACTGTACTCGATCACTAGATAGCACCCCCGGATCAGTTATTGAATGTTCACAAGCAAGCAGACCTCGAACGCGGTTCTGAATACGGTGAAGTTCACTCCACTCCCTGTTTTTCGAGAGCTGCATGAATTAAACTCCTCAGCTAAGTCTGATGTGCAAACTGGTCAGTATCCTTGCCCATAGTGTCGATTCAGCAGTTTGAAAAAACGATATCTTGACACAGAAAAAATCGTTATCCTTTGTAGCAACCAGTTTAGCCACAGTGAGCTAACAGTATTCCAATTAGTAGTTCATAAAAATCAGTTTTCTGAGGCAAAAAAATCGAAATGGTATTAATTCTCTCACATTCTATTGCCTATTACAGTTGTCCCATACAAAAAAAATTGTAGTTCCCTACCGTGGATTTACGCGTAGATTCCTTCATTGCCAAATCCAGCGCTTCCTTATATCCACCCGAGTACTGGCGTTGATAGCCAATCACTCAACCATACACTCAAGCTCTTCTGCGTAATTGTAGAGTTACACTTCATGGCCTCCTGAAGTTTCCCTGATAACGATGTATTGAATGGCTCGTTTCTTATCCAATTCCCGAGTGTTTAAACATTTTAGAGTAAGTGAAACACATTGATTGGACAAACACAGAGCATACAAACCAATGCGTATCAGCATGCGCTGTTGTATCCTGTCTACGTTATGCACATTACGCGGCTAAAATAGACGGGATTTATAGAAAGTCGGTTGGCAAAACTGGCCTTGAAGTGTTCAGTTACATTACAGAATTTAAATGAGAACGATATGCTCTATTGGAATTATTTCGAATGAAACAGGACCGGAGGGTTCTTGTTACTGGGTACATCGCTCTCTATTTTATACAGTCAATGTCTCTGGAGGAGGGATTCACGAAAAAGGTCAGGCTGCTATTTTTGTTTGTTTTTTTTTTCTGTTTCGGAATGTATATGTACTCAACTAAGTCGAATGTCGAGGTTTTTTTCCTGTTTAAAACGCGAACTGCCCGTGCATTTTGGTGTGGACCCCCGGTACGTTCATTGCACGTTTCTTTTGAATCGGGAGACGCAATGGATTTGATATTCCCTGGAAGTGGAGTGTCTGTTCAGTTAAAATAAGGTATATTTCAGAATTCAGATATTACTGTGTTAGTGAGGTGTACTTGCTCCTTATAAGTGTTGAAATGGGTTCGTGAGCTTTGAAGAGGGGACTGGTAGCTTTCATTACAGGGTGAATGTTCTGACCGTTTAATTAGCAGTTTATTTAATGCGTGTTTGTGCTGGCTTTGAAGAAAAATGGCCAAAACTCTAAACTTTATTATGGAGAAAAGGCACGTTCATATTTGGAGAGGTTACTGGTGACCATTGGTATTCAACTGCACTGATATTGATAAATTCATACTAAACTCAACCAGAAAATCATTCGTTCATATTAAATTTCATGCCTTAAAGCTTTAATTGTGTTAAATACATGATTTTTTTAATGATTTGACAGCAAATCATTTTGAGACTTTGGGGAGACACTTGGGTAGCTGTATAATTTGGCTAATAGCATGTAGGTAATCTAGAATGTAATTTTGAAGATGAATTCTACTTGTGCTCAAGGAGTTTATGATACCATAAATGTATAGTTTTAAGCCCCAGCAGTTTTTCAATCGTCAGAATTATTTTTTTTGCAATTTCAATGGTGAATTCTCATGAAGATTTTTTATGTTTGCTGCTCATTTTCTCTACCAAAATCATGAAAATAAACTGAAATACAATGTAATTCTAAATGCTGTAAGTGTCTTTCCTGAATTGAGCCACATTTTTCCTCTTTGTGAAGCTTAAATCTTGAATTATACAGCATTAAAGTGGGTAACCCATAAATAGCCAAATTTGGCTTCTGCACAAAGGGGTTAAAGTTCATGGCACAAACATTGTTGGTTAAGAGCCCTAACTTCAAAAAGCTTGTACATAAATGCTAAATATAGTATTGTAAAAAAGAGGGATATTTGAAAAAGCATAAAATGAAGAAAAACGTACATTACAAGCAGATAAGTTACAATGCAGGTGGATTTTTTGACATTTGCAAGAAAGAGGAGAGAGAGGTTTTTATCATCCTTTTAAGCTGACTAGAATTAATTATAGAAATATGATTAGTCACTGACAATTAGGACACAGTTGGGCTTTCCAAATCACGCCTTGGTTTCACAACACAAATATTAATACACAGTCAGCATTATGCGGGTGAGGTTAATTACAAGTGACCACAACCAGCTGCATAGTTTTAAGTAATCCTACCCGTTGATTGTGAAATGACAGTTGTCCAAAAGCTAAATAAAATTGTTGTATAAAACAATAGTCTTCGCCGAAAGGACAATATGGCGATATTAAATACTTAGCGTGAGCTAAATACGTTATATTAAACATGGTAACACAGTGGCAACAACTTCTCATAAACTTATTAATGTTGCACTAAGCTGAACTTGTGAAAACTTACTACATACTTTGTTAAGCTGACGTTTATTTTCCAGTTAAATTCATGCAAAGGACTTAGTTTTATTTGTTTGTCATTAAAAATTTTCTCAGTACTCACTTCTCAGTTTGTTGCTCGTCGTCATACTCCTCGTCGTCTCTTTGTACAATTAATGCAGCCACATAAGGTGAGTGGCGCTGTTCGGAGAAACCAGGGGTCCTGAATGAGCGGTCCTGAAACTGCGGTCTCCGAGGCTGCAGCTAGACCCTACTCGTTATTGTTATCATCCAGACCAACAACAGCTGTGATTAGTTCCTCTTTTAGGGCAGATTCTATTCAGTGCTGAAATTTTCTGAAAATCTGTTCATTACAAAAGGACATACCGAATTGTTCCGAATATAAGACGATTCTGGATATGAGACTACTCCCCTTTCTCAAGTCATATTTTGGAAAAAATAGGGTTTTGATGACAATCTTTTTTTAGTCACTAAAGAATAATAATCATCGCAAAAATTTCTTTGAAAATACTGATAAAACAAACTGAAAGAAAAACCAATATAAAAGATTGCAGGCTGTTGTTTTGCGCCATCTATTGTTGTGAACATGTATTGAGTATAGACTATAAAACGCACACACAGGATGACTGCTATTGTTAGAAGCCTAGTCCACGGAAAATACGACGACCCCATTTCTCCGCTGTGACGTGTCTTTAATGGAACGGCGGAGGCGTCAAAGATAAAACAGGGTCACTTGAGCAAAAGGAGAGGAAATAGTAAACATGCCCGATGGACGAGGGATGCTAATTTACTGAGATTCCGCAGAGAAGTCACTGTTATGTCAAAGACGCAGAGTGCATCGTATGCCTGTTCCGTGGATATGTAAAAAGCACCGTTGCCATAAACATATCTCCCCAGCGGGCTACGGTACGAAGTAGATTCCCAGTCCGTCGTGGAAACATATACAGGTGTACGTGCAATTAGGTAGTGATTGTTTTTAAATTTCATTTGATTTCATTTGACACACTCTTTTTACTTGAACAAAAGATTGACCGCGATTCCGTACCATGCTTTCTGTTAACGTACTGACAAAATGTGCCAGACCTCCATGCTTAGGGTCGGGCGTGTAAAGTCACCGAACAGGCCTTGTGGTGACGTGTCTTAAATGGAACACCCGAGGCATCATAAATCAGACCGGGTCACTTGAGCAGAAGAAAACAAAGGAGTAAACAAGCCCGATGGATGAGAGGTTCGAATTCTCTTGGATTCTGCTGAGAAGTCGCTTTGACGTCAAAGAGCCAGAGTGCATCGAATGTTCATTTTGTTGCTATAACAACAGCACCGTTGCTATAAACAACTCTGCCCAGGGGGCCGACGGAAGAATGCTGATTGTCAGTCCGTGTCCAATGCTCATGGAAACATGTCCAGGTGAACGTGCGATTTGGCAGTGATTTTATTTTTATGAAATTAGATTTTAATTGATTCACTCTTTGTTTAAACAAAAAAAAAAAAAAAATGACCGCGATTCAGTAGCATGCTTTCTGTTTATGTATTGACAAAATGTGCCTGCCCTCCACTTAGCCGGCGGGCTTGTCTTGTGACCAAACAGGCTGTCTGCTGTGACGTGACTTAAATGGATCAGCGGAGGTTTCAAATTCTCCGGCAGCTACAGGTCTCAAAAAAGTTGGGACACTTGTAAAAAGGGGCTTTAAAAGCATTGAATTTCTAAGAGAATCAGCTGAAAGAACATTTAGCAAGTAATTAAGTTAACTTTCATCTGCTGCGCAACATGATTACTTACAAAAGGGTTGTCATTGAGAGGCTCTCCCACCTGTGAAGGCTTGCATAAAAAAAAAATGTTGAATACTTTAAAAACACTGCTCCTCGACGTTAAATTGCAAAGGCATTGAAGGTCTCATCATCTTCAGAACATGACATCATCAAAAGATTCAGAGTAACTGGAAAAATCTCTGCGTGTAAGGGACTAGGCCGAGACCTTTACTGGATGCCCTTTATCTTCGGACTCTCAGATGCCACTGCATCACTCACTGGCATGATTCTTGGGATTCTGCAATAATAGAGAAAGAAAAAACATCACTGATTATACCTAGAACTGCCACAAGGTCATTTTGACCTCCATTAGTCCCAGTGCAAAAGAATGTAAATGGACTATATAGGGGCTGACTATGGAGCTAGTCAGATTGGCAGCTCAAAGCACTTGACAGTAGCCTAATACCTCACGTATGCCCATTTATGCAACACATTCATACACTGACGGCTACGCAAGGCAGTCAACTGCATCTTGGTTGACTGCATTTTGTTACTTTTTGAATGGTGTGCAGGCGCATATATAAGCCAGTTGCTGTCATGACGTCAGAATCAATTTGTTCTCCCATTTTGCAGGTAGAAATTGTGATTGTCACAGAGCTGTTCTTCTATTCGTTCAGTTTATTTAGAAAGCTGGTTAGGATACCAGAAAAAGAAATGGATCAGAGGAAATGGATGAATGTAAGTCAGGCTTTGGCAAAGCTTCAGGACATGAGTTCTTGTGAGTCAGATGGAGAAGAAATATCAGGGCTCAGTGATGCGTCTAGGTCTAGTGAATCCGACTCCGATTTTGAAACTGAATGCGATCGTGAGCCACACGGTAAAGGTATCACAGCTGCTGGGCAAACTAAGCCTTTGATGCCAGGAAGGTCACCAAAACTGGATATTTATTCACGTCATAATGCTTAGGTTTCACAGCATAATTTCAAGTCCAAATACTTTGAAACATTTAAAATTAGCCACAATAGCCAACAAATTGAAGCTTTAAAGCTCTGACCTCTATACTATTTAATCAATGAAGAATCTTAGCAAAACACCATTTATTGTCCTCCGAATTCTGAAAGTACTTTGAAATGCTTTCACTGAGGCAAGACCTCACAGCTTTAAAGTATTACAAAGAGTGATGCATTTTTGTCAATAAAGAGGATGCAGTCATATTTCCACGTCATCCATGCCATGATGAGGGGAGACGCAGTAGCGCAGTGGAGAGCATGGGCTTGACTTGGGATGGAAAAATTCTGTGTTCAAGTCCTTGCCTTAGCCTGTGCAAAGTGTTCTCAGGCAAAACTCTTCACTTCCACACTGCCTCACTCTACCCAGGTGTACAAATGGGTACCAGCAAAATTGTCAGGGAAACTTGACTGAGAGCAGTGGGAGAACACGAGTTGGACTAGTGTCCCATCGAGGGGGTTTAGCAATACTCCTATTTGATTCATGTCACAGAAACCAGGGTTAAACACAGGCCTGGTGGGCCTCCAGGCATGACCTCCACGCCTGGTTAGAAATAGTCTTTATTCCGTCTGAGCAGCTGCTCATTTTGAAAACAAGAAGGGCACTTGGTAGAGCTCATACCTCCGCCATGCCCACATGTAAGTATTATTGGTTCTGGATCCCGGAGAGTATCATCCAGACCAACAACAGCTGTGATTAGTTCCTCTTTTAGGGCAGATTCTATTCAGTGCTGAAATTTTCTGAAAATCTGTTCATTACAAAAGGACATACCGAATTGTTCCGAATATAAGACGATTCTGGATATGAGACTACTCCCCTTTCTCAAGTCATATTTTGGAAAAAATAGGGTTTTGATGACAAAATCTTTTTTTAGTCACTAAAGAATAATAATCATCGCAAAAATTTCTTTGAAAATACTGATAAAACAAACTGAAAGAAAAACCAATATAAAAGATTGCAGGCTGTTGTTTTGCGCCATCTATTGTTGTGAACATGTATTGAGTATAGACTATAAAACGCACACACAGGATGACTGTTATTGTTAGAAGCCTAGTCCACGGAAAATACGACGACCCCATTTCTCCGCTGTGATGTGTCTTTTATGGAACGGCGGGGGCGTCAAAGATAAAACAGGGTCACTTGAGCAAAAGGAGAGGAAATAGTAAACATACCCGATGGACGAGAGATGCTAATTTACTGAGATTCCGCAGAGAAGTCACTGTTATGTCAAAGACGCAGAGTGCATCGTATGCCTGTTCCGTCGATATGTAAAAAGCACCGTTGCCATAAACATATCTCCCCAGCGGGCTACGGTACGAAGTAGATTCCCAGTCCTTCGTGGAAACATATACAGGTGTACGTGCGATAAGGTAGTGATTGTTTTTAAATTTCATTTGACACACTCTTTTTTTGATTGACCGCGATTCCGTACCATGCTTTCTGTTAACGTTCTGACAAAATGTGCCAGCCCTCCATGCTTAGGGTCGGGCGTGTAAAGTCACCGAACAGGCCTTGTGGTGACGTGTCTTAAATGGAACACCCGAGGCGTCATAAATCAGACCGGGTCACTTGAGCAGAAGAAAACAAAGGAGTAAACAAGCCCGATGGATGAGAGGTTCGAATTCTCTTGGATTCTGCTGAGAAGTCGCTTTGACGTCAAAGAGCCAGAGTGCATCGAATGTTCATTTTGTTGCTATAACAGCACCGTTGCTATAAACAACTCTGCCCAGGGGGCCGACGGAAGAATGCTGATTGTCAGTCCGTGTCCAATGCTCATGGAAACATGTCCAGGTGTACGTGCGATTTGGCAGTGATTTTATTTTTATGAAATTAGATTTTAATGGACTCACTCTTTGTTTAAACAAAAAAAAAAAAATGACCGCAATTCAGTAGCATGCTTTCTTTTTACGTATTGACAAAATGTGCCTGCCCTCCACTTAGCCGGCGGGCTTGTCTTGTGACCAAACAGGCTGTCTGCTGTGACGTGACTTAAATGGATCAGCGGAGGTTTCAAATTCTCCGGCAGCTACAGGTCTCAAAAAAGTTGGGAGACGAGAATCAGCTGAAAGAACATTTAGCAAGTAATTAAGTTAACTGTCATCTGCTGCGCAACATGATTACTTATAAAAGGGTTTTCATTGAGAGGCTGAGTTTCTCAGAAGTAAAGATGGCCAGAAGCTCTCCCACCTGTGAAGGCTTGCATAAAAAAAAAATGTTGAATATGTTACACCCCTGACTCTGCGAGTCAAAGAAAGAGGCAGAGAGCACATGGATGTTTTAACATTGACCGCTGAATTTATTCTGCGGTTTCAAAATATGTCAAATACACATGTATTTGTATCAACACTTTGTCTGTATGAGCGACTTCTGAGGAGTCTTTTCTATTTTCAGGTAAAAACCCATTAACAAATCATCAGTATGAAAAGATTTCCACATAAATACTCAATGGTTCCATGTGTTTTCACAAATTACAGTTTCCCTATCAGCACTTCCTGATTCATACCAGACCACAGAACAATCTACTTCTTACTTCATTACAAAAGACAGAATCGCAGAATGTATATGCATTAATCAGGTTTTTTTTTAGTAACAACTGATGTATTTCTTTTTGCTCACAAGCATTAGAAAAACCTGTACAATTGTTGCATTGAACTAGCACACGTTCAATCACTGTGGCGAAAAGTTGGCTAGCTAGCTAGGTTGCTAGGCCATGGAAATGCGAACATTAGCTAAAAAGCTAGTTAGCTACTTGAGTTGCGGGACTCACCTTCGGCAATATCCCATTCACGTTCCGAATTTTAACACGCTAGCTAATCTTCTAAAAGATAGGAAAACGTCCATTCCAATTTACTTTGTGAAAGACTACTCTAACAACGACTGGGTAACGCGTTAACATTGTTCATTTGACAAGCCATATTATAGAAATAACCACTTTCCTGCTGACATGCATCTCCACTTACGTGACTGGCTAGGAGGCTAACATATCACTAGCTTTGATAGCACTGATCAGAAATACCGGATAACTCTTAAGAAACGTAGTTCTCCAGAAAAACATTATTTGACTCACCCAACCCTTACACTTGGCATACACTACACTCTTAACTATCGGAATAAAGTGGAGAAAGTAGCTATTGTGCAATATTTACTGACCTGCGAGTCAAAGAAAGAGGCAGAGAGCACATGGATGTTTTTACATTGACCGCTGAATTTATTCTGCGGTTTCAGCCTCTGCACTCGATTGTATTGCTCTCGGTCCACGTCAACTGCGCCAGCTAGTGGGCTGTAGTGCTACGTACTTAAAAATGCAAATTTTCACTTCTACAAATAAACAGCATATATAAAGAAATGAAATCGTAGGGGGGTCTTTTTTTTCTTTTTTATAACTATTTAAACTTGCGGTCTTACTTGTTTTCAACCTTGTAAATGATTTTTTTTTTTTTTTTAACTCAACACAACATTTCAACTCATTTAAACCTTTTTAGCCACAAACTATTCGTCAATGTCACCTCATGACATTATCTGTATTTTTATCATTCTTTTATTGCATGAGTTACTTATACATCTTTTAGATCATGAACTAGCATTTTACCCATTCTTATTTCTATTTTTTTTCGAATCTAACCCTCAACACTCTCCCCTGCTAAAATGAATGTGTCCTGGCATGTCTTAAATTTCAGTAAACGTGAACATAGGGATTATACACTAAAGTGTTTGCAGGTTGATAAATCACAGGGACGAACATTGGGTATGCCGGGAAAGGTAATTCAGGCATCAAAGCATTGACCTCTGCATTCCACTGCTGGTAGGATGGTTGTCCAAGGTTACTATAAGTAAGCATGTGTTTTGGCCGCAATGTCCTTTGTGATCTCCTCAGTCCATTTCCACCCTCTTGATTTTCCCTTTTGTCCTCCTCTACTGGTGCCGCATTTTGTTCCTCTAGCATCTCCCCATCTTCTTGAACCTCTTCCTCTCGGTCTGATGGTGCAGTTCCTTCCCTCACCACCGTTGGAGCTTCAGGCAATCCCAGACAATGCATAGGCTGGTTCTCAGGGGTCTCGCATCGTGTTGGAGTTTGTGGAACATGGCGTGACTGTTGCTGAGGTCTAACCCACCTGTAGCACGGGACCCGTCTCTGGGAGGAATAGTGGGAAGTGTCTTCCTCATCGTCAGAGCTGTCAAAATCCAGGTTCCTGATGTTTTCATTCATTCGCCTCGGGTTTTGTGGAGTTGTTTTTCTCACCGGACGAGCAGCAGGCAGTGTTTCTTCCAGTGGAAGCTCGTTCACTGGCAAAAGTAGGTTCCTATGGAGGACACGCAACGTTTTTGGACCTTTCTCTGCTTGAACTTTGTAAACTGGGCCATCTCCAATTCTCTCCACAACACGATGAACCACTTGCTCCCAGTAGGCACGTAGTTTTCCGGGGCCACCCCTCTCAGAGAGGTTCCTTACTAACACTCGATCCCCAGCCTGAAGCGCTACACCTCGTACTCCTCGGTCGTATCGCTTCTTGCCTTTTGCGGAGGATTTCTTGCTGTTGTTACCTGCAATTTCGTATGCAGTGTGCATCCTTCTAGCCCATTTCTGCACATAGGTCTGCTGGTCAGATGTTTCAGACTCGTCTTTGGATGGAAACAGGAGATCAACGGGTAACCGCGGCGCTCGACCATACAGGAGGAAGAACGGAGAGAAACCAGTGGCCTCATGCCTTGTGCAGTTGTAGGCATGCACAGCGTGGGGAAGGTAATCTTTCCATTGACCCTTCTTTTCTTCCTCGAGTGTCCTTAAGATTTGTAGGAGTGTGCGGTTCAGTCTCTCTACGGGGTTGCCTTGCGGGTGGTAGGGCGTGGTTCGAGAGTGGGCGATACCGGCGAGCTGCTGGAGCCTGCGGAACAGGCTATTCTCAAACTCCCTTCCCTGGTTGTGATGCAGCTTCTCAGGGAACCCAAAGCGAGGGACAAAGTCTTGGAATATTTTCTCGGCTGCTGTCTTCCCTGACTTGTCTCTCGTTGGGTACGCCTGCGCGAAGCGTGTGAAATGATCAATGAGGACTAGGATGTACTCGTAGCCTTGGCTGCGCTCAAGATGGAGATAGTCAATGCAGACTAATTCGAAAGGAGCACTGGTGGTTATGTGTTGCATTGGGGCTCTCTGAGCAACATTCGGATGTTTTTGCTTAATGCAAGGACACTTTTTAGTGACATAGTTCTCAATGTCCTGTTGCATGTATGGCCAACAAAACCTTTCTCGGGCTAAATGAATCACTTTATCAGCCCCTACATGACCCATATCATTGTGCAGCATTTTCAACACAACAGGTTTCAATTTTTCTGGAAGGACTAACTGTTTGTAATGTCCAGTTTTTCTGTACAGAATCCCATTCTCCACTACCAGTCTGTTCCATTCGTAAACTAGTCTCCTCGTCTGTCTCTCCATGGTTCGTTTGTCCTTATCATTTGGGATCCAGTTCTTTAATTTTAAACAGATTACATCTTTGATTGTGGAGTCATTCTGTTGTGCTGTATGTATGTTTTCTGGGGTGATGCTGGAAACACTGTTTTGTGGCACTGTGCCCTCATCACTGCTGGCAAGCTGCAGTGCGGCTGCCCAGGGCACATTGTTGTCCTGTACTGCTTGGCTTCCTTGCCACACAGCAGACACCACATCAGAAGACATTGTCTCTGTGTGCTCCTTCATCTGGTCTTGGAGATTTATGGGGTATCTTGATAAGGTAGCGGCGTCCGTATTCGTCTTCCCCGGCCTGTACTTAATATCGAAGTGAAAGTCAGCCAGTTCGCCAACCCACCTGTGTCCAACAGCATTTAGTCTGGCTGTACTAAGAACATAAATCAACGGATTATTATCCGTATACACGGTGAAGGTCGGGGCATAGTACAAGTAATCTCGAAACTTGTCACATATGGCCCATTTTAGTGCCAAGAATTCCAGTTTGCTAGAGTGCAGATGGTAGTTTCTTTCGGCTGGAGTCAGCGTTCTTGAGCCGTAGCCGATTACTCTGAGCTTGCTGTCTTGCCGCTGGTACAGCACTGCACCAAGACCATCATTGGACGCATCGGTGTGGAGTATAAATGGACAATCAAAGTTAGGGTAGGCTAGGATGGGGGGATTGGTCAGCATATCCACCAACTTGGCAACCACGCTTTGGTGCTCCGGTGTCCAGGTGATTGGCGTTTTTGATGGTAATTGCCCTTTCTCTCCTTTCCTAAATTGGCCCTTACACTTGGTAGCCTGACGCATGTTGGTCCTGGCATCAGCCTCCGGGGGTCGCTGCAAGAGCTCAAACAATGGTCTTGCCAGACGAGAGAAATCCTGGATGAAAGAAAGATAATACCCAAGGAATCCTAGCAATGATTGAACATCTCCCACTGTGCGAGGCTCCCTCCTCCTTAGCGCTAACACAGCTTCCAAGTCCCGAGGATCGATCCTGACTCCATCTCCAGACACAAGGCGACCCAGGTAACGGACTTCTTTTTTAAAGAGCTCACACTTGGTAGGTCGGAGTTTAACGCCATGCTCTCTCATGCGACAGAGCACTAGCCTGAGATGGCTGATGTGTTCTTCAAAGGTTTTCGAATAACAAAGGACATCGTCCAGATAAGGGACACAGCACTCATCACGGACACCTTCCAACACGCTCTCCATACACCGCTGAAACGCCGCTGGGGCATTTGTCAAGCCAAACGGGATACGTAGCCATTCATACAATCCCCAGGGTGTACTGAAGGCGGTGAGGTGTCTGGATTCCTCACTCACAAACCCTTGATGGTATGCATTGCCTTGATCCAAGATGGAGAACCATGTGTGACCCCCCAAGCTGTCCAACAAGTCTTGGATTCGTGGTAGTGGATGCCGGTCTGGGATGGTCTTCTGATTCAGCTCTCTGAAGTCCACGCACAGGCGTAAGCTCTGGTCCTTTTTGCGAACACACACGATTGGAGATGAGTACGGAGATACTGATTTGCGGACCCAGCCTCTGTCCAGAAGATTCCGCACATATTCCTTAACCTCCTTATACAAAGGTTTCGGAATAGAGTTGTAGCACCTCTGAACAGGGGTCTGATCCGCCACATTGATTTTGAGCTGTAAGTTTGGGATACAGCCTATGTCCCCTTCTTCCCGTGTGAACACATCAGACTCATCAAAAAGCATTTGGCGCACAGCGTTTTGCTCCTGCTTACCAAGGTGTTCCAAGTTAACTGGAGGATGCCATTTTCCACCTGATTTTGGGTCTTTCCTGTTCTCAGTTCGCCTACTGACACTGTCGGGAGGTATTACCTGTGTGGTGCACAAGTGGGTGTCACTGGCTGGCTTTGCAGACTGCTGGGATTGCGAACTAAAGTTAACTGGCCGACCGTCCATAATTTCCTCTATACAGCCTAAAGTGGTTCTCTGAGGGAGAAAGATGTTGTGTTTGGTGGGGTTATGAACCGGGATTCTCACCACTCTAGAAGCACCAGCTGGGACATCCACCAAGGCGGGAAATAACTCTAACCCACTAGGTAACACGTTTTGCCGTGTTGGTTCAAACAACATTATTCCACCCTCTGGACAGGACCTGATGTGGCATTTTACCAGATAGATTTGGCTACTTAGAACAGTAACCCCCTTTTTCCCGACCTTGACTACGGAATTTACCGGCTCCGGTTCAACTGAGACATCGCTAATTGCCGAGATCATAGCTTTAGCTGTGTTCTGTCTCAGGTTCATCGTCTCTGCTATTAAGTCACTTAAACTGGATCTTTCAGGCTGTTCCAGGCTTTCCAGAATCATCTCTTCAATTACATTAAAGCCAAGTAATGGGCCACTTACACAATTTTGGCTGATCATCACTGGTACCTGTATGGCAGTTGAATGCCCATGTTTGTCACTTTTGATTTCAAAAAGAATCTCAGCCCATCCCTCAAATGGAACATCCATGCCATTAGCTGCCGTAACTCGGAGTGGATCTTCCGGCATAAGTTTTTCCAACGGCTGGATTCTGACATCTGGTAAGTATTTGTCTAGCCATGACTTTGTCAATAGGGTAACCTGTGCACCGCTATCAAGCAACATCACAGTTTTTACTCCATTAAGGTGACAGGTAAGCACACATCTCTTTCCGATCAGTTTCGCAATACGCTTGCCTTGTCTTAGCCTGTATTTTGGCGGTGACTGGTTACTGGCAGCTGTTTGGTCAGTGAGACAGGTTATGTTTGCAACGGTTTGGTCCTTTGGACATGTTGCTTTGGCAAGGGACTCTGGTTCATTCGTGGTCACTGGTGGTCCCGCCCCAGTGACCCCCTCCCACTCTCCCGACTTATTTTTTAAGAGACAGCCCACAGCTCTGTGACCTTCTTGGCCGCACTTAAAACAGTGAGCACAATTTTCAATCTGCTGAGCTACACATAGTTTGCATTTACCTTTTGTCATGGGTGCGGCAGGTTTGGCACTGCTTAGTGGGTTAACTTGTCTGGGCTCTGGGGCATTTACAACAGGGCTGAGGGCTTTTCCCAAACTTTTTGTCAATGCTGAGACTTGTGCTGTGAGTTCTTGTATGGCAGTACGGTTGGCCTGAACTTCCGCCTGAGTTTGTAGAACCTGGACTTGGGTCTCAGCTGTGGGCTGATCTGCACTCTTGCTCTCTCCCTGATGTGTGACACTAACTGCGGCTGTTTTCGTTTTATGAGTTTGACCTATGCGCGTTTGTTGCTCTACCTCCTCACTGACTGACTGAGTCATCAGTTCTAATATAAAGTCATCAGTAATGCTCATATTATTCATGTGGGGTTTTAGATCTCTCCTGACATATGAGTATTTTTCATGTACCCCCTGATACAGTGAGTGGAGAAACACACCTTGTACAAGTTTACTGTCATACTGAAACTCAGTCTCTCTCTGCTGAGAAGCAAACAGTACCCGTTGCTTGAGCCCCATCAAACGGTACATAAACTGTTGTGGGCTTTCTTTGTCTAGTTGTTTAGCATGGCTAAGCTCCTGGAATAATTCCGTGCAACTTTTGTCACGCAAATGTGCTCTCAAAAACCATTTAAGCTCAGCTACCGCTAACCCATCCTTAGTCATCAACATGTCTTTAAATGTACCAGGTTTGATAATTCTTAACACAGTACGAATGACCTCTGCTTCAGTAAAGTTCTCAGCTAGCCCTTCATCAATTTGTCTACACAAAGAATTTTAACTTACATCAGAGTCCGAATCAGAGATCTGTCCTCCAAGTATTTTGAAATCTCAGTGAGGCAGCAGCGCAGCTACATCTGCAAGCTTTACCAACCCTGTTACCTGATTGGCTGTTACAATGGCCTCATCTCGCTTTACCCCAGTTACTGGAGATGCTTCAACGGACTCAGTCTCTGCAACAAACTCCTGGTCCCCTCCAGCGCCCACTTCAGGCTTTTGCAGTTCCTGAACAAGGTCCTTGAAGTTCAGCAAGCGGGCCAGGCCTTGATCCTCCTGACTTCTCAGGTGGTCACTCTTCACAAAGTCCATGATGAAGTCGAAGAGGTCAACACCTGCGGCGTCGTCCCCCGGCCAATCTTCCTCTACCTCATCCTTAATGGATTCTGCAAGCTTGAAGAGCAGATCAGTCTGGTCTGAACTGGTCAGCTGGTGGAGCTGCTGCTGAATCTCCCGCCGTAGTTCCCGAAGAACAGACATTCTGCCGCTGTCGCCTTGTAGTCAAACCTGGATCACATAATTCTGTGGTTGTAGCACTCTGGTTTCAAACTCAGGATCACTTGTGTGGATCATTCATTTCCAAGGATAAATGAAGAGATCTCGGTGGAACCTCCAAATTGTTACACCCCTGACTCTGCGAGTCAAAGAAAGAGGCAGAGAGCACAAGGATGTTTTAACATTGACCGCTGAATTTATTCTGCGGTTTCAAAATATGTCAAATACACATGTATTTGTATCAACACTTTGTCTGTATGAGCGACTTCTGAGGAGTCTTTTCTATTTTCAGGTAAAAACCCATTAACAAATCATCAGTATGAAAAGATTTCCACATAAATACTCAATGGTTCCATGTGTTTTCACAAATTACAGTTTCCCTATCAGCACTTCCTGATTCATACCAGACCACAGAACAATCTACTTCTTACTTCATTACAAAAGACAGAATCGCAGAATGTATATGCATTAATCAGGTTTTTTTTTAGTAACAACTGATGTATTTCTTTTTGCTCACAAGCATTAAAAAACCTGTACAATTGTTGCATTGAACTAGCACACGTTCAATCACCGTGGCGAAAAGTTGGCTAGCTAGCTAGGTTGCTAGGCCATGGAAATGCGAACATTAGCTAAAAAGCTAGTTAGCTACTTGAGTTGCGGGACTCACCTTCGGCAATATCCCATTCACGTTCCGAATTTTAACACGCTAGCTAATCTTCTAAAAGACAGGAAAACGTCCATTCCAATTTACTTTGTGAAAGACTACTCTAACAACGACTGGGTAACGCGTTAACATTGTTCATTTGACAAGCCATATTATAGAAATAACCACTTTCCTGCTGACATGCATCTCCACTTACGTGACTGGCTAGGAGGCTAACATATCACTAGCTTTGATAGCACTGATCAGAAATACCGGATAACTCTTAAGAAACGTAGTTCTCCAGAAAAACATCATTTGACTCACCCAACCCTTACACTTGGCATACACTACACTCTTAACTATCGGAATAAAGTGGAGAAAGTAGCTATTGTGCAATATTTACTGACCTGCGAGTCAAAGAAAGAGGCAGAGAGCACATGGATGTTTTAACATTGACCGCTGAATTTATTCTGCGGTTTCAGCCTCTGCACTCGATTGTATTGCTCTCGGTCCACGTCAACTGCGCCAGCTAGTGGGCTGTAGGGCTACGTACTTAAAAATGCAAATTTTCACTTCTACAAATAAACAGCATATATAACGAAATGAAATCGTAGGGGGGTCTTTTTTTTCTTTTTTATAACTATTTAAACTTGCGGTCTTACTTACTTTTCAACCTTGTAAATGATTTTTTTTTTTTTTTTAACTCAACACAACATTTCAACTCATTTAAACCTTTTTAGCCACAAACTATTCGTCAATGTCACCTCATGACATTATCTGTATTTTTATCATTCTTTTATTGCATGAGTTACTTATACATCTTTTAGATCATGAACTAGCATTTTACCCATTCTTATTTCTATTTTTTTTTCGATTCTAACCCTCAACAAATACTTTAAAAACACTGCTCCTCGACGTTAAATTGCAAAGGCATTGAAGGTCTCATCATCTTCAGTACATGACATCATCAAAAGATTCAGAGTAACTGGAAAAATCTCTGCGTGTAAGGGACTAGGCTGAGACCTTTACTGGATGCCCTTTATCTTCGGACCCTCAGATGCCACTGCATCACTCACCGGCATGATTCTTGGGATTCTGCAATAATAGAGAAAGAAAAAACATCACTGATTATACCTAGAACTGCCACAAGGTCATTTTGACCTCCATTAGTCCCAGTGCAAAAGAATGTAAATGGACTATATAGCGGCTGACTATGGAGCTAGTCAGATTGGCAGCTCAAAGCACATGACAGTAGCCTAATACCTCACGTATGCCCATTTATGCAACACATTCATACACTGACGGCTACGCAAGGCAGTCAACTGCAACTGCATTTTGTTACCTTTTGAAAGGTGTGCAGGCGCATATATAAGCCAGTTGCTGTCATGACGTCAGAATCAATTTGTTCACCCATTTTGCAGGTAGAAATTGTGATTGTCACAGAGCTGTTCTTCTATTCGTTTAGTTTATTTAGTAAGCTGGTTAGGATACCAGAAAAAGAAATGGATCAGAGGAAATGGATGAATGTAAGTCAGGCTTTGGCAAAGCTTCAGGACATGAGTTCTTGTGAGTCAGATGGAGAAGAGATATCAGGGCTCAGTGATGCGTCTAGGTCTAGTGAATCCGACTCCGATTTTGAAACTGAATGCGATCGTGAGCCACAAGGTAAAGGTATCACAGCTGCTGGGCAAACTAAGCCTTTGATGCCAGTCAGGTCACCAAAACTGGATATTTATTCACGTCATAATGCTTAGGTTTCACAGCATAATTTCAAGTACAAATACTTTGAAACATTTAAAATTAGCCACAATAGCCAACAAATTGAAGCTTTAAAGCTCTGACCTCTATACTATTTAATCAATGAAGAATCTTAGCAAAACACCATTTATTGTCCTCCGAATTCTGAAAGTACTTTGAAATGCTTTCACTGAGGCAAGACCTCACAGCTTTAAAGTATTACAAAGAGTGGTGCATTTTTGTCAATAAAGAGGATGCAGTCATATTTCCACGTCATCCATGCCATGATGAGGGGAGACGCAGTAGCGCAGTGGAGAGCATAGGCTTGACTTGGGATGGAAAAATTTTGTTTTCAAGTCCTTGCCTTAGCCTGTGCAAAGTGTTCTCAGGCAAAACTCTTCACTTCCACACTGCCTCACTCTACCCAGGTGTACAAATGGGTACCAGCAAAATTGTCAGGGAAACTTGACTGAGAGCAGTGGGAGAACACGAGTTGGACTAGTGTCCCATCGAGGGGGTTTAGCAATACTCCTATTTGATTCATGTCACAGAAACCAGGGTTAAACACAGGCCTGGTGGGCCTCCAGGCATGACCTCCACGCCTGGTTAGAAATAGTCTTTATTCCGTTTGAGCAGCTGCTCATTTTGAAAACAAGAAGGGCACTTGGTAGAGCTCATACCTCCACCATGCCCACATGTAAGTATTATTGGTTCTGGATCCCGGAGAGTATCATCCAGACCAACAACAGCTGTGATTAGTTCCTCTTTTAGGGCAGATTCTATTCAGTGCTGAAATTTTCTGAAAATCTGTTCATTACATAAGGACATACCGAATTGTTCCGAATATAAGACGATTCTGGATATGAGACTACTCCCCTTTCTCAAGTCATATTTTGGAAAAAAATAGGGTTTTGATGACAAAATCTTTTTTTTTTGTCACTAAAGAATAATAATCATCGCAAAAATTTCTTTGAAAATACTGATAAAACAAACTGAAAGAAAAACCAATATAAAAGATTGCAGGCTGTTGTTTTGCGCCATCTATTGTTGTGAACATGTATTGAGTATAAACTATAAAACGCACACACAGGATGACTGTTATTGTTAGAAGCCTAGTCCACGGAAAATACGACTACCCCATATCTCCGCTGTGATGTGTCTTCAATGGAACGGCGGAGGCGTCAAAGATAAAACAGGGTCACTTGAGCAAAAGGAGAGGAAATAGTAAACATGCCCGATGGACGAGAGATGCTAATTTACTGAGATTCCGCAGAGAAGTCACTGTTATGTCAAAGACGCAGAGTGCATCGTATGCCTGTTCCGTGGATATGTAAAAAGCACCGTTGCCATAAACATATCTCCCCAGCGGGCTACGGTACGAAGTAGATTCCCAGTCCGTCGTGGAAACATATACAGGTGTACGTGCGATTAGGTAGTGATTGTTTTTAAATTTCATTTGATTTCATTTGAAACACTCTTTTTACTTGAAGAAAAGATTGACCGCGATTCCGTACCATGCTTTCTGTTAACGTTCTGACAAAATGTGCCAGCCCTCCATGCTTAGGGACGGGCGTGTAAAGTCACCGAACAGGCCTTGTGGTGACGTGTCTTAAATGGAACACCCGAGGCGTCATAAATCAGACCGGGTCACTTGAGCAGAAGAAAACAAAGGAGTAAACAAGCCCGATGGATGAGAGGTTCGAATTCTCTTGGATTCTGCTGAGAAGTCGCATTGACGTCAAAGAGCCAGAGTGCATCGAATGTTCATTTTGTTGCTATAACAACAGCACCGTTGCTATAAACAACTCTGCCCAGGGGGCCGACGGAAGAATGCTGATTCTCAGTCCGTGTCCAATGCTCATGGAAACATGTCCAGGTGTACGTGCAATTTGGCAGTGATTTTATTTTTATGAAATTAGATTTTAATTGACTCACTGTTTGTTTAAACAAACAAAAAAAAATGACCGCGATACAGTAGCATGCTTTCTGTTTACGTATTGACAAAATGTGCCTGCCCTCCGCTTAGCCGTCGGGCTTGTCTTGTGACCAGACAGACTGTCCGCTGTGACGTGTCTTCAATGGATCAGCGGAGGTTTCAAATTCTCCGGCAGCTACAGGTCTCAATAAAGTTGGGACACTTGGAAAAAGGGGCTTTAAAAGCATTGAATTTCTTAGAGAATCAGCTGAAAGCACATTTAGCAAGTAATTAAGTTAACTGTCATCTGCTGCGCAACATGATTACTTATAAAAGGGTTGTCATTGAGAGGCTGAGTTTCTCAGAAGTAAAGATGGCCAGAGGCTCTCTCACCTGTGAAGGCTTGCATAAAAAAAATGTTGAATACTTTAAAAACACTGCTCCTCGACGTTAAATTGCAAAGGCATTGAAGGTCTCATCATCTTCAGTACATGACATCATCAAAAGATTCAGAGTAACTGGAAAAATCTCTGCGTGTAAGGGACTAGGCTGAGACCTTTACTGGATGCTCTTTATCTTCGGACCCTCAGATACCACTGCATCACTCACTGGCATGATTCTTGGGATTCTGCAATAATAGAGAAAGAAAAAACATCACTGATTATACCTAGAACTGCCACAAGGTCATTTTGACCTCCATTAGTCCCAGTGCAAAAGAATGTAAATGGACTATATAGCGGCTGACTATGGAGCTAGTCAGATTGGCAGCTCAAAGCACTTGACAGTACCCTAATACCTCACGTATGCCCATTTATGCAACACATTCATCCACTGACGGCTACGCAAGGCAGTCAACTGCATCTTGGTTGACTGCATTTTGTTACTTTTTGAATGGTGTGCAGGCGCATATATAAGCCAGTTGCTGTCATGACGTCAGAATCAATTTGTTCTCCCATTTTGCAGGTAGAAATTGTGATTGTCACAGAGTCGTTCTTCTATTCATTTAGTTTATTTAGTAAGCTGGTTAGCATACCAGAAAAAGAAATGGATCAGAGGAAATGGATGAATGTAAGTCAGGCTTTGGCAAAGCTTCAGGACATGAGTTCTTGTGAGTCAGATGGAGAAGAAATATCAGGGCTCAGTGATGCGTCTAGGTCTAGTGAATCCGACTCCGATTTGGAAACTGAATGCGATCGTGAGCCACACGGTAAAGGTATCACAGCTGCTGGGCAAACTAAGCCTTTGATGCCAGGAAGGTCACCAAAACTGGATATTTATTCACGTCATAATGCTTAGGTTTCAGAGCATAATTTCAAGTGCAAATACTTTGAAACATTTAAAATTAGCCACAATAGCCAACAAATTGAAGCTTTAAAGCTCTGACCTATACACTATTTAATCAATGAAGAATCTTAGGAAAACACCATTTATTGTTCTCGGAATTCTGAAAGTACTTTGAAATGCTTTCACTGAGGCAAGACCTCACAGCTTTAAAGTATTACAAAGAGTGGTGCATTTTTGTCAATAAAGAGGATGCAGTCATATTTCCACGTCACCCATGCCATGATGAGGGGAGACGCAGTAGCGCAGTGGAGAGCATGGGCTTGACTTGGGATGGAAAAATTCTTTGTTCAAGTCCTTGCCTTAGCCTGTGCAAAGTGTTCTCAGGCAAAACTCTTCACTTCCACACTGCCTCACTCTACCCAGGTGTACAAATGGGTACCAGCAAAATTGTCAGGGAAACTTGACTGAGAGCAGTGGGAGAACCCGAGTTGGACTAGTGTCCCATCGAGGGGTTTTAGCAATACTCCTATTTGCTTCATGTCACAGAAACCAGGGTTAAACACAGGCCTGGTGGGCCTCCAGGCATGACCTCCACGCCTGGTTAGAAATAGTCTTTATTCCGTCTGAGCAGCTGCTCATTTTGAAAACAAGAAGGGCACTTGGTAGAGCTCATACCTCCGCCATGCCCACATGTAAGTATTATTGATTCTGGATCCAGGAGAGTATCATCCAGACCAACAACAGCTGTGATTAGTTCTGCTTTTAGGGCAGATTCTATTCAGTGCTGAAATTTTATGAAAATCTGTTCATTACATAAGGACATACCGAATTGTTCCGAATATAAGACGATTCTGGATATGAAACTACTCCCCTTTCTCAAGTCATATTTTGGAAAAAATAGGGTTTTGATGACAAAATCTTGTTTTAGTCACTAAAGAATGATAATCATCGCAAAAAAATTCTTTGAAAATACTGATAAAACAAACTGAAAGAAAAACCAATATAAAAGATTGCAGGCTGTTGTTTTGCGCCATCTATTGTTGTGAACATGTATTGAGTATAGACTATAAAACGCACACACAGGATGACTGTTATTGTTAAAAGCCTAGTCCACGGAAAATACGACGACCCCATTTCTCCGCCGTGACGTGTCTTTAATGGAACGGCGGAGGCGTCAAAGATAAAACAGGGTCACTTGAGCAAAAGGAGAGGAAATAGTAAACATGCCCGATGGACGAGAGATGCTAATTGACTGAGATTCCGCAGAGAAGTCACTGTTATGTCAAAGACGCAGAGTGCATCGTATGCCTGTTCCGTGGATATGTAAAAAGCACCGTTGCCATAAACATATCTCCCCAGCGGGCCACAGTACGAAGTAGATTCTCAGTCCGTCGTGGAAACATATACAGGTGTACGTGCGATTAGGTAGTGATTGTTTTTAAATTTCATTTGATTTCATTTGACACACTCTTTTTACTTGAACAAAAGATTGACCGCGATACCGCACCATGCTTTCTGTTAAGCTTCTGACAAAATGTGCCAGCCCTCCATGCTTCGGGTCGGGCGTGTAAAGTCACCGAACAGGCCTTGTGGTGACGTGTCTTAAATGGAACACCCGAGGCGTCATAAATCAGACCGGGTCACTTGAGCAGAAGAAAACAAAGGAGTAAACAAGCCCGATGGATGAGAGGTTCGAATTCTCTTGGATTCTGCTGAGAAGTCGCTTTGACGTCAAAGAGCCAGAGTGCATCGAATGTTCATTTTGTTGCTATAACAACAGCACCGTTGCTATAAACAACTCTGCCGAGGGGGCCGACGGAAGAATGCTGATTCTCAGTCCGTGTCCAATGCTCATGGAAACATGTCCAGGTGTACGTGCAATTTGGCAGTGATTTTATTTTTATGAACTTAGATTTTAATTGACTCACTCTTTGTTTAAACAAAAAAATGACCGCTATTCAGTAGCATGCTTTCTGTTTATGTATTGACAAAATGTGCCTGCCCTCCACTTAGCCGTCGGGCTTGTCTTGTGACCAGACAGACTGTCCGCTGTGACGTGACTTAAATGGATCAGCGGAGGTTTCAAATTCTCCGGCAGCTACAGGTCTCAAAAAAGTTGGGACACTTGTAAAAAGGGGCTTTAAAAGCATTGAATTTCTAAGAGAATCAGCTGAAAGAACATTTAGCAAGTAATTAAGTTAACTGTCATCTGCTGCGCAACATGATTACTTATAAAAGGGTTGTCATTGAGAGGCTGAGTTTCTCAGAAGTAAAGATGGCCAGAAGCTCTCCCACCTGTGAAGGCTTGCTTAAAAAAAAATGTTGAATACTTTAAAAACACTGCTCCTCGACGTTAAATTGCAAAGGCATTGAAGGTCTCATCATCTTCAGTACATGACATCATCAAAAGATTCAGAGTAACTGGAAAAATCTCTGCGTGTAAGGGACTAGGCTGAGACCTTTACTGGATGCCCTTTATCTTCGGACCCTCAGATGCCACTGCATCACTCACTGGCATGATTCTTGGGATTCTGCAATAATAGAGAAAGAAAAAACATCACTGATTATACCTAGAACTGCCACAAGGTCATTTTGACCTCCATTAGTCCCAGTGCAAAAAATTGTAAATGGACAATATAGCGGCTGACTATGGAGCTAGTCAGATTGGCAGCTCAAAGCACTTGACAGTAGCCTAATACCTCACGTATGCCCATTTATGCAACACATTCATACACTGACGGCTACGCAAGGCAGTCAACTGCAACTGCATTTTGTTACTTTTTGAATGGTGTGCAGGCGCATAAATAAGCCAGTTGCTGTCATGACGTCAGAATCAATTTGTTCTCCCATTTTGCAGGTAGAAATTGTGATTGTCACAGAGCTGTTCTTCTATTCATTTAGTTTATTTAGTAAGCTGGTTAGGATTCCAGAAAAAGACATGGATCAGAGGAAACGGATGAATGTAAGTCAGGCTTTGGCAAAGCTTCAGGACATGAGTTCTTGTGAGTCAGATGGAGAAGAAATATCAGGGCACAGTGATGCTTCTAAGTCTAGTGAATCCGATTCCGATTTTGAAACTGAATGCGATCGTGAGCCACACGGTAAAGGTATCACAGCTGCTGGGCAAACTAAGCCTTTGATGCCAGGAAGGTCACCAAAACTGGATATTTATTCACGTCATAATGCTTAGGTTTCACAGCATAATTTCAAGTCCAAATACTTTGAAACATTTAAAATTAGCCACAATAGCCAACAAATTGAAGCTTTAAAGCTCTGACCTCTATACTATTTAATCAATGAAGAATCTTAGCAAAACACCATTTATTGTCCTCCGAATTCTGAAAGTACTTTGAAATGCTTTCACTGAGGCAACACGTCACAGCTTAGAAGTATTACAGAGAGTGGTGCATTTTTGTCAATAAAGAGGATGCAGTCATATTTCCACGTCATCCATGCCATGATGAAGGGAGACGCAGTAGCGCTGTGGAGAGCATGGGCTTGACTTGGGATGGAAAAATTCTGTGTTCAAGTCCTTGCCTTAGCCTGTGCAAAGTGTTCTCAGGCAAAACTCTTCACTTCCACACTGCCTCACTCTACCCAGGTGTACAAATGGGTACCAGCAAAATTGTCAGCGAAACTTGACTGAGAGCAGTGGGAGAACCCGAGTTGGACTAGTGTCCCATCAAGGGGGTTTAGCAATACTCCTATTTGCTTCATGTCACAGAAACCAGGGTTAAACACAGGCCTGGTGGGCCTCCAGGCATGACCTCCACGCATGGTTAGAAATAGTCGTTATTCCGTCTGAGCAGCTGCTCATTTTGAAAACAAGAAGGGCACTTGGTAGAGCTCATACCTCCGCCATGCCTCCATGTAAGTATTATTGGTTCTGGATCCAGGAGAGTATCATCCAGACCAACAACAGCTGTGATTAGTTCTGCTTTTAGGCCAAATTCTATTCAGTGCTGAAATTTTATGAAAATCTGTTCATTACATAAGGACATACCGAATTGTTCCGAATATAAGACGATTCTGGATATGACACTACTCCCCTTTCTCAAGTCATATTTTGGAAAAAATAGGGTTTTGATGACAAAATCTTGTTTTAGTCACTAAAGAATAATAATCATCGCAAAAATTTCTTTGAAAATACTGATAAAACAAACTGAAAGAAAAACCAATATAAAAGATTGCAGGCTGTTGTTTTGCGCCATCTATTGTTGTGAACATGTATTGAGTATAAGTATACGTCAGCACCCTCCTCAAGGGTGATATGGATTTCAACGCTCGAGCCGGTCGGCGAGAGCGTTAAATCCATATCACCCGCAGAGAGGGGTGCTAACCTACTTACACCACGTGGGCAACGAATGGACTCGTCCATTCTTGAATGCACGTGTGTTACCTGCACGGATAAGGTTAAATGAAAACGTGGTTTGAGAAATGAAATCAGTGTTGAAAATGAAATCGGACGAAGAGCTTTGTCGGGCCTCGCAAGAAATTGCAGCAGAACTTAATAATGCAAGTGATGATTCTGATCGTGAATTGTTGGAAGCATCTCAAGTAACTGAATTACGTGAACATGAAGGTAAAACTAATGAACGTTTTCACATTTCCGATGATAATGAAATTGAGAAGCGTGCCATGGAAGCTGTGCCTGTTAACACGCAGCGACGGGATAAATGGGCATACAACAGTTTGACGGTATGGCCGTGTTGAAACCCTTTTGACACCATTACAGAGGTAATTTTGAAATATTGTTTCGAGGCGAAGCCGAGAAATAATATTTCAAAATTACCGATGTCCAAAATCCCGTGGGGAGATAAGTCAATGACCGAGGCGTAGCCGAGGTTTGACTTATCTACCCAAGGCTTATATGGTCCAGCTGCCAAATATCATACCCGGTTGTTGTCCAAATAGTAACCTCTGTTATCCAAACAGCAACCTCTGCACGTGCAGTGAGGAGGTTGATACACAGAAAAGCAACCTGCCAGAACAATGGACATAACATACCCTAGTGGTGTAAACTATAAAACGCACACACAGGATGACTGTTATTGTTGGAAGCCTGGTCCACGGAAAATACGACGACCCCATTTCTCCGCTGTGACGTGTCTTTAATGGAACGGCGGAGGCGTCAAAGATAAAACAGGGTCACTTGAGCAAAAGGAGAGAAAATAGTAAACATGCCCGATGGACGAGAGATGTTAATTTACTGAGATTCCGCTGAGAAGTCACTGTTATGTCAAAGACGCAGAGTGCATCGTATGCCTGTTCCGTGGATATATAAAAAGCACCGTTGCCATAAACATATCTCCCCAGCGGGCCACGGTACGAAGCAGATTCCCCGTCCGTCATGGAGACATACACAGGCGTACGTGCGATTAGGTAGTGATTGTTTTTAAATTTCATTTGATTTCATTTGACACACTCTTTTTACTTGAACAAAAGATTGACTGCAATTCCGCACCAAGCTTTCTGTTAACGTTCTGACAAAATGTGCCAGCCCTCCATGCTGAGTGTCGGGCGTGTAAAGTCACCGAACAGGCCTTGTGGTGACGTGTCTTAAATGGAACACCAGAGGCGTCATAAATCAGACCGGGTCACTTGAGCAGAAGAAAACAAAGGAGTAAACAAGCCCGATGGATGAGAGGTTCGAATTCTCTTGGATTCTGCTGAGAAGTCGCAGTGACGTCAAAGAGCCAGAGTGCATCGAATGTTCAATTTGTTGCAATAACAACAGCACCGTTGCTATAAACAACTCTGCCCAGGGGGCCGACGGAAGAATGCTGATTCTCAGTCCGTGTCCAATGCTCATGGAAACATGTCCAGGTGTACGTGCGATTTGGCAGTGATTTTATTTTTATGAAATTAGATTTTAATTGACTCACTCTTTGTTTAAACAAAAAAATGACCGCTATTCAGTAGCATGCTTTCTGTTTATGTATTGACATAAATGTGCCTGCCCTCCACTTAGCCGTCGGGCTTGTCTTGTGACCAGACAGACTGTCCGCTGTGACGTGTCTTAAATGGATCAGCAGAGGTTTCAAATTCTCCGGCAGCTACAGGTCTCAAAAAAGTTGGGACACTTGTAAAAAGGGGCTTTAAAAGCATTGAATTTCTAAGAGAATCAGCTGAAAGAACATTTAGCAAGTAATTAAGTTAACTGTCATCTGCTGCGCAACATGATTACTTATAAAAGGGTTGTCATTGAGAGGCTGAGTTTCTCAGAAGTAAAGATGGCCAGAGGCTCTCCCACCTGTGAAGGCTTGCATCAAAAAAAATGTTGAATACTTTAAAAACACTGCTCCTCGACGTTAAATTGCAAAGGCATTGAAGGTCTCATCATCTTCAGTACATGACATCATCAAAAGATTCAGAGTAACTGGAAAAATCTCTGCGTGTAAGGGACTAGGCTGAGACCTTTACTGGATGCTCTTTATCTTCGGACCCTCAGATGCCACTGCATCACTCACTGGCATGATTCTTGGGATTCTGCAATAATAGAGAAAGAAAAAACATCACTGATTATACCTAGAACTGCCACAAGGTCATTTTGACCTTCATTAGTCTCAGTGCAAAAGAATGTAAATGGACTATATAGCGGCTGACTATGGAGCTAGTCAGATTGGCAGCTCAAAGCACTTGACAGTAGCCTAATACCTCACGTATGCCCATTTATGCAACACATTCATACACTGACGGCTACGCAAGGCAGTCAACTGCAACTGCATTTTGTTACTTTTTGAATGGTGTGCAGGCGCATATATAAGCCAGTTGCTGTCATGACGTCAGAATCAATTTGTTCTCCCATTTTGCAGGTAGAAATTGTGATTGTCACAGAGCTGTTCTTCTATTCATTTAGTTTATTTAGTAAGCTGGTTAGGATTCCAGAAAAAGAAATGGATCAGAGGAAACGGATGAATGTAAGTCAGGCTTTGGCAAAGCTTCAGGACATGAGTTCTTGTGAGTCAGATGGAGAAGAAATATCAGGGCACAGTGATGCTTCTAAGTCTAGTGAATCCGACTCCGATTTTGAAACTGAATGCGATCGTGAGCCACACGGTAAAGGTATCACAGCTGCTGGGCAAACTAAGCCTTTGATGCCAGGAAGGTCACCAAAACTGGATATTTATTCACGTCATAATGCTTAGGTTTCACAGCATAATTTCAAGTCCAAATACTTTGAAACATTTAAAATTAGCCACAATAGCCAACAAATTGAAGCTTTAAAGCTCTGACCTCTATACTATTTAATCAATGAAGAATCTTAGCAAAACACCATTTATTGTCCTCCGAATTCTGAAAGTACTTTGAAATGCTTTCACTGAGGCAACACGTCACAGCTTAGAAGTATTACAAAGAGTGGTGCATTTTTGTCAATAAAGAGGATGCAGTCATATTTCCACGTCATCCATGCCATGATGAAGGGAGACGCAGTAGCGCAGTGGAGAGCATGGGCTTGACTTGGTGTTATGACCTTTGCCCTAATATTTGTTCTGCTTGGGCCTGAATGGAACGTTCCACTTCCGGGGGCGGGGCGATACGTTTATAAGGGTGCCACGTGCACTCCTGTGGAAGACTTGCTCTTCTTCCATTTGTAATTAGCGTTTCTAAACTGTGAGTATTTTGATTGCCTTCTGTGTTGGACCGGTTTGTTTTGACCTACGATTCTTGCCTTGCCCTGCTTATGGTTTGCTTGGATTCCTGTGATTGACCCTTGGCCTGTCGCTCTGTGACTTTGACTTTTGCTTTTGCCCTTCCATCTGGTTGCTCAGTAATAGATGCCCGGTTTTTGACGTTGATTCGCGTGTCCGACTACCTCGCTCGTCTCGCCCTTTCTGTGTGCTGTTCGGTTACTCTGGTTAGCTAGGGTAGTCCCAGCTGGATCTTACTATCCTTCCATCGGGATACCTCTTTATTGTTTTGCTTTGTTATTTTCCCGTTGTTATTTTTGGAGGTGACTCTGGGTGGAAACTTGTTTCCGAAGGGGGTACACGATTCGCTCGCTCAGTCCACGCTTCTGGACGGAGCGTTCTGGAGTTGCGTGTTTAAAAGCCACCCCGTGCCTGGTAAACCTTCGAAGACTAGCGGTAGGTTTTAGTTAGCTCTGGTTAGGCAGTATAGGGACCGGAGTGCTGGGCAGCGTTCGGGTTCTTTTGTATTTGCCGCAGTTTTCTCTCCCCGTGCTTCCTTCATTTATCTACCTGTGGTCGCACTACCTAGATCGGGCCGAAACAAGTGGGGGCTCGTCCGGGAGAGAAAACTGTGGCAAATACAAAAGAACTCGAATGGGGATTGATGGGCTTTGATTAGTCCCCAACCACTGTTCCTGCAGGACCTTTAGCGGCCCCCGTACCGTGTGCCCAAAAACTAACTCAGAGGGGCTAAAATCAAGGGATTCCTGCACTGTGTTACGGACGGCAAATAATAAAAAGGGAACTGCTTCATCCCAGTCTTTCCCTTGGTCAAGGCAGTATGTCCGGAGCATCGTTTTCAGAGTTTGGTGGAACCTTTCCAGAGCTCCTTGAGACTCTGGATGATACGCACTAGATGTTTGATGGCAAATATTAAACTGTTTCATCACCTTTGCAAATAATCTAGACGTGAAGTTTGACCCTTGATCTGTCTGTACATACTTTGGGAGACCAAATGTAGTGCAGAACTTAATAAGAGCTTTTACGATAGCCTGAGCTTTCAGGGTGCGGAGGGGAATGGCTTCGGGAAATCTAGTTGCAGTGCACATGAGCGTAACTAAATAACTATTTCCAGATCTGGTTCTTGGGAGCGGTCCAACACAATCAATCAAGATCCTTTCGAATGGTTCATTCATAATTGGAATTAGCTTAAGCGGTGCAGGCGGAATTACCTGATTAGGCTTTCCCACACATTGACAAATATGACAGGATCGACAGTACTGAGATACGTCAGACTTCATGGCAGGCCAAAAGAAATGTTTCAAAAGGCGGTCATAGGTTTTCCTGACCCCAAGATGACCAGAAAGATCATGGTCATGAGCAACCTTCAGCACTTGCTGTCTATAGGGAGTAGGAACCACTACTTGAACAACTGAGTTCCACTCTTCAGAGTCTGAAGGGGTCCATTTGCGCATGAGTACATCATTCTCAATGAAATCAGAAACTGAATTGGATGGCAACACAGAATCATCCTCAGCTGCAGCAAAATATTTATTCAACGAACCATCTGCTCGCTGAGCATCAGCCAATTGCACACTACCGAATGTCTGCGACAATTCAGAGTTATTCTGAGTGGGCGTCGTCTCTGAGCAGACCTCAGCCAAACCAGTCAAGTCAGGATCCCCTTTTGCACCCGCATACTGGGACAAGTCCGCCTCTAGCAACGTTTCAGTCAAATCAATTGCATTCCCATACTTTCGAGCCTGTGCTCGGGTGACCACACATGCAAGTAAAACAGAGGGGAACTCTAAAGCCGCATAATCCTCGCTGCAATACATGTTGGGTTCGTGAGAAACCTCAGGGAGGGAGAACACATTTCCCCCCGCTAAATCATTGCCCGGAATAAACGAAATGCCTTTAACCGGTAATTGGGAGCAGGTCGCAACTTTCACCACGCCAGAAACAATATCAGATTCCAATACAATATTGTGCAAAGGCGGTCTCATTACACCCAGCTCAATGCCCTGAATTAATACGTCAGCACCACAACTGGAACGTTCAGAAAATGGTAACACATCCTCCAATATAAAAGACTGAGCAGCCCCAGTATCGCGCAGTATCCTTACCGGCACGTCTTCGGACTCACAATCTGACAAAGATACCTTGCCATCGATAATAAATAGTTGGAAAGAACAGTCAACAGACGTCTCGGAGTGTTTCTCGTCATCTGAGCAAAACGATGAATTAATAAGCCCAACACTTTTAGGCCCCGATTGCGATGAATTCTGATTTTTACGTTTCAGCGCTGGACAGAGGGCAATAAAGTGTCCGGTTTCATGACAATAAAAACACTCCGGTTGTTCACTGGAGTTGCTTGCGGGTTGAGACGCTTTCACTGAACTTTCATTCTGTGAACTGCGATTCCCGTCAACACTTTTTGAAAACAAAAATACAGCTTTATGTGTGAGAACGAACTCGTCGGCACAAACGGCCGCTTGCTCAATGGTAGATACTTTCCGCTCATTTAAATAAACAGCGATTTTATCGGGAATACAATTTTTAAATTCCTCGAGCAAAATTAAGTCTTTCAGTTGCTCCCAGTGTTGTCTGCTCCTGATTACACCCGGCCATTTATGTTGGAGGTAGACGCCAGTGGCACGGGAGCTGGAGCAGTACTATTTCAGGAGGACATGCTTGGAATCGCTCACCCAATCTGTTTCTTTTCAAAGAAATCTAACCGATATCAGTTGAACTACAGCACCATTGAGAAGGAAGCTCTGGCACTCTTACTAGCTTTACAGCATTTTGAAGTGTATCTAGGGTCTAGTCCAGAACCCATCCTAGTCTATACTGACCATAACCCAATTGTTTTCCTCCAACGCATGTGCAATGCTAATTAGCGCCTCATGCGTTGGTCCTTAATCATTCAAGGCTTTAACCTGAGAGTTGTCCACAAAAGAGGGTCTGAAAACATTGTTGCCGATGCACTATCACGCTGCTACTCTTAGTTGAAAACCTGAAAGCACAGGTTTTCTCTTTAGGATGGGGGTGTTATGACCTTTGCCCTAATATTGGTTCTGCTTGGGCCTGAATGGAACGTTCCACTTCCGGGGGCGGGGCAATACGTTTATAAGGGCGCCACGTGCACTCCTGTGGAAGACTAGCTCTTCTTCCATTTGTAATTAGCGTTTCTAAACTGTGAGTATTTCGATTGCCTTCTGTGTTGGACCGGTTTGTTTTGACCTACGAGTCTTGCCTTGCCCTGCTTATGGTTTGTTTGGATTCCTGTGATTGACCCTTGGCCTGTTGCTCTGTGAGTTTGACTTTTGCTTTTGCCCTTCCATCTGGTTGCTCGGTAATAGATGCCCGGTTTTTGACGTTGATTCGCGTGTCCGACTACCTCGCTCGTCTCGCCCTTTCTGTGTGCTGTTCGGTTACTCTGGTTAGCTAGGGTAGTCTCAGCTGGATCTTACTATCCTTCCATCGGGATACCTCTTTATTGTTTTGCTTTGTTATTTTCCCTTTGTTATTTTTGGAGGTGACTCTGGGTGGAAACTTGTTTCCGAAGGGGGTACACGATTCGCTCGCTCAGTCCACGCTTCTGGACGGAGCGTTCTGGAGTTGCGTGTTTAAAAGCCGCCCCGTGCCTGTTAAACCTTCGAAGACTAGCGGTAGGTTTTAGTTAGCTCTGGTTAGGCAGTATAGGGAGTGCTGGGCAGCGTTCGGGTTCTTTTGTATTTGCCACAGTTTTCTCTCCCCGTGCTTCCTTCATTTATCAATTTGTGGTCGCACTACCTAGATCGGGCCGTAACACTTGGGATGGAGAGCATAGGCTTGACTTGGGATGGAAAAATTTTGTTTTCAAGTCCTTGCCTTAGCCTGTGCAAAGTGTTCTCAGGCAAAACTCTTCACTTCCACACTGCCCCACTCTACCCAGGTGTACAAATGGGTCCCAGCAAAATTGTCAGGGAAACTTGACTGAGAGCAGTGGGAGAACCCGAGTTGGACTAGTGTCCCATCGAGGGGGTTTAGCAATACTCCTATTTGCTTCATGTCACAGAAACCAGGGTTAAACACAGGCCTGATGGGCCTCCAGGCATGACCTCCATGCCTGGTTAGAAATAGTCTTTATTCCGTCTGAGCAGCTGCTCATTTTGAAAACAAGAAGGGCACTTGGTAGAGCTCATACCTCCGCCAAGCCCACATGTAAGTATTATTGGTTCTGGATCCAGGAGAGTATCATCCAGACCAACAGCTGTGATTAGTTCCTCTTTTAGGGCAGATTCTATTCAGTGCTGAAATTTTCTGAAAATCTGTTCATTACATAAGGACATACCGAATTGTTCCGAATATAAGACGATTCTGGATATGAGACTACTCCCCTTTCTCAAGTCATATTTTGGAAAAAATAGGGTTTTGATGACAAAATCTTGTTTTAGTCACTAAAAAATGATAATCATCGCAAAAATTTCTTTGAAAATACTGATAAAACAAACTGAAAGAAAAACCAATATAAAAGATTGCAGGCTGTTGTTTTGCGCCATCTATTGTTGTGAACATGTATTGAGTATAGACTATAAAACGCACACACAGGATGACTGTTATTTACTATGCTCACACTGAGTAAAGTTGCTTTCCTGATCTGCGCCCTCTGCGGAGGGCAAGGGTCAGAAAAGGTTGGACCAAACGTGAATGAAAAGAGCGAGTCGACCGTATGCTTGAAACCTTTCTTCAAGAGAGAGGACTCTTCCGAATCCAGTTTTCCTTTTTTGTTGTAAGCAAGAGGCTGTCAAAATTATGACGACTCCAAATAAGATACTCGTGAAAGGAGGTAAAGTTGTCAACGAAAACTGTTCAGTGATTGCTGATGTCTACATTGAAGATGGATTAATTCACGAGGTTGGATTGAACCTAAAAGTACCAAATGATGTTACGGTCATTGATGCCACTGGTAAAATGGTTATTCCTGGGGGAATCGATACTCATACCCATATGGAGATGGCTTTCATGGGAGCCCGAGCAGTGGATGACCAACAATGGGACCAAGGTAAAACGTGCCCTCATTTTTGAGAGGCAATTTAACGCAGTTAGTGCTCACGAGAAAAGGCTGCAAAAGCTTACAAACTTTTTTCAACAAAGAAAGTAGGTCGTGCGTCGTCTGTTTTGTTTTTTTTTTCCCGTAGACCGAAATGAAACTCATGAAAACAGTTATTGCTCATCGTGCAAAATGAATTTCTGACCAAAATGTTTTATGTTGCGATAAGTTCTATAGGATTTCTTTGGAATTTTATAGAACATCAATGAAACTTTATAGAACATTTTAATAGAACAGCATGTTCTATAGGATTTTCCGTGTGTTCCGTAGGTATTTGCTATAGAAACCGATAGAACACCTCTACGGAAAGGAAAGTCCTATAATATTATTGCTGTTCTAGAAGACCTCACACCAGGTCCAACAGATCGCACCAGGATGTAATGATGTTACACAATAAAGGTGCACAAAATTTGGTATCAACCACCTCAAGTGCCCAGTTACTTGAAAGATGTTGCATGTTGAAGCCGAGAGTGTTTGCCTGGTTTGTTTCTGAAAAGAAAATTTCAAGATCACCGAAGATTTGCTTGATAAAATTCATGAACACATTTTGACTGATTACAATATCGATGATATTTGTTCGCCATGTGGATTATGTTCAAAATGCAAAAGGACTCTGAATGCCTTGTCTGAGCTCCGACGCTTGAACACTGAGCTCAGACACGTTGGTTGACACCAAATTTTGTTCACCTTTATTATGTGACATCATTGCATCCTGGTGCAATCTATTGATTCCATGTCCTTACCATTACCTGATGTTAATTACGCAATTGAAAATAGGCCTTTTCAGTTGAAATAAGTGTGGGGGGAATTTGTGGAATGCAGTTAGAACTTTCCTTGAAACCATTTATCCCAAACAGGTCACTGTCCTGCAATGAACTGTTAAAGGTGTCAACTATTGGGTTCTTACATAATTATTTATTTGATCATACAAACAAAATCGCGGGGGGGGGGGGGGGGGGGGGGGGTTTGAATTGATAAATAGGCAATGCTTAGGGAAAATTGCGAGTTACATTCCAAAAATAAAATGTCCAAAAATCTTAGAATTCATGATTTTCTAAAAACGCAGATTTCTCAAAAATTTGCTTTGGAAATTTAATACGGTTTTCATGGTTGATACTAGTGGGCCATATAGAACAACTTCCAAGCATTAGTTTCTCTGGGCAGTTTTTCTCAACTTTTTTCAAGTTAAAACCTGGTGTGACTTTCCCATATAACACCCTACTTTAAAAATCTATTCTATAGGACTTTAATGGTCTTTAGGACCTTCTAATAGAACAAAAGCTTAATGGAAAAGACATCTTATGACTCCTTGCAATGCTCTGTCGAAGGGTACCTTATATGTATCTGGGTTCTAGAAGTGAGAGACCGGACTAATGGTATGAAAATGTGCAATATGCAGTGATATCCACTATACTGAAGTAGCAAGGAAATCTTGTCCCTTTTAACTTTAAGGTGAGCTTAAGCACTTGGGGTACCAGACACATACCAACTTATTGATTCTCTGATCTACCATTGATTGACTGACTGACCACACAACATAGCAGCATTTCAGTTACGGTATATGAAGACCTCTTTCCATTTGCTCAGCTGCAATTCAAAAATATAAATGTTTTATGCTGTAATGGAAAACTCCTCTTCCTCTTTTGCTTACGAAGACATACAATGGGCCATCTGTTGGGTTCAGCAAAGCAATTCAAAGTGATCAGGATCAAGAACAATCTGCATTTTTCCAGGTTAAAAGCACTGCATTGTGGAACAAGAGTGTCTATTACCGCACGAGTTTGAGCCCTGGTCGTACCAGCCGGCAGTGGATGGCAGCTTTTTCTGAGTAGCACACAGTTGGCCATTGCGCTACAGGGTCTGCCGGGGGGGGGGAAGATTTCTGTCAAGATTTTCAATGGAACTGTTTCCTACAGGAATTTTCTATCAAACCTTTTTCTATCGGACTTGATGTATTAAAGTTCTATAGAAATTCTATTGAACAATCTTAGAGGATTCTTATAGAGCATTTTTTGCAGGGTTGGTTCTACAGATTGTTTTTTCCCGTGGAGTTGGTGCTCAGTGAATGATAAGTATTCATCGCCACAAAGGGCAGCGAAGCAAGCTTTATCTGAGAAGAAAATTGTTCCCTGTGAGAGCAAGGACTTGTTTCAGGGCAGCATTACTTTGTACTAAACCGCAGCACAGCTGTCATCAGCGGTTCAGTAGTCAACATTCATAGACACTTTATTTGTAAAAAATAAACCATCTTATGAGTACAATGAGCTCCAAAATTACTGGCACCCCTGACCGCCAATGCACAAATAATACTTTAACAAGAGTTGTCAGAAAGACAACAAAGCTCGCCGGGGCAAGGTTAAAGTTTTTCTGCACGCGGACGGACGTGGACGCGGACGCGGACGCCTGGGGTACGACAATAGCTCACCGGACGTTACTCGTCCCGGCGAGCTAAAAACATTCTAAAAATATGTATTTGTAAACTCTGTAAACAGCATATGAGTAATACTATGCAATATTAATGATCCAAGGGAACCAATCAAAGTCATTTTCTGATTTAATTAAAAATCAATATCCTCCAAATCAAGGTTTCATAATTAATGGCACCCTTAAAGATCATTGTAAATAACATCTATGAAATTTAAACCAGGTATTAATTTCCACTTATTTAAGTTTTATCTTCTTGTTAACAAACTATGGTGAGCCATTAGCTTTGGCACTCTGTAGTAATTTTATTATAGCCATGATTTCTATTGCTTTGTCCCCTCATGACTTGTTATCCCAGATAGCAAGCTCCTCCGCTCCGGATCTGCCGCGGATCTGCCCCGGCTCCAGCTGATCCGGGGCAGATCCGCGGCAGATCGGGAGCGGAGGAGCTTGCTTTCTGGGATGTCATGTTGTTTTTCAATTTTATTAGTATTTTCTTACTTTTTGTTGATTGATTTTTATTCAAGATTTTTTCCATTTTGCCTTGAAGCACTGTGTGGTTTTTTTTATATCTGTGATAGGTGTCATGCAACTAAATTTTGCTTGTTTGCATGACACCACTGCTTCACTGGGGTGTGAAAATGAAGTAACACACATGCAATATCCCTTTGTCATCCAACACCATGAAGAAAACAAAACTTCTGTCAGTTCAAAAGAGGCAGATGGTCATAAACCTTCATTAATCTGGTAATGGCCACAACAGAAGATTCACAAACAATTGAATAAGCCTCTGGGCTCCATTGGGGCAATTATTAAAAAAAAAATTCCAAACAAATAGAACTGTTGAAAACCTCAAGTGTTGGGGATCCAACTGCATTTCCCCCCCCAGGATACAGAGGAATCTCTGAAGGAATTGCAGGCCTTGGTGGCAGCTTGAGGTCCCCAGGTTTCCAGAAGCACCATCAGGCACCATCTCCACAACCACTGGCTCTTCGGAGGGGTTGCCAGAAGAAAGCCTTTTTTAACCAAAAGACACAGAAATAAGGGCTTAGAGTTTGCCAAACATCATTTAAACAGTGACTGGAACAGGGTGCTTTGAGCAGATGAGACCAAAATTGCATGTTTTGGGTTAGATACAGCATTGGCATGTTTGGCGTAGAAACCGAGATGCATACAAGAAGAGGCAGCTCATACCCACGGTGAAATATGATGGTGGGTCAGTCATGTTTTGGGGCCATTTTAATTCAAGAGGTCCTGTGGCACTGGTTAAGATTAATGGCATGAAGAATTCCACCAAGGATATTTTGGCTGATGATCTGGTTGCCTTCGTCAGAACACTGAGACTTGTCTGTAGGTGGACTCTCCGACAACACAATAACCCGAAGCATACCACAAGATTAACACAGAAATGGTTTCAGGACAACAAAGCCAAAGTTCTGCAATGACCTTCTGAGTCCCCAGACTTTAATCCAATTGAAAACCTGTGGGCTTAGTTGAAAATGTATGGCCGTCTTCAGTTCGCGTAGAACTATAACGATCAATTCAATTTCGGCTTTCTCCTCTTCTCTGGTGACGTTTTAGAGCTTTCTGCTCAAGATGAGCAAGATACGATGTGTGATGGTGTTCAAGTCCGCTGTGGATCATTTTCCGCCAAAGTGGTCTATCTTCGCAGTTGGTCTCAAAAGTCTTGTGATCAATGCCAAAACTGATTAAGTCCCTTTTCGCGACATCTTTCCATCGAAGGAGAGGACGTCCACGTTTCCGCGATCCTTCACTCAACTCTCCATACAGGGTTACTTTTGGCAGATGCTGGTCAGTCATCCTGTAAACATGGCCTAGCCAGCAGAGGCGTCTGTGCTTCAATATGCTTGTCAGAGGTTTTGCGTGACAACGATCCAGAATCACAGCATTTCTGACTTTATCTTGCCACCGTAAACCAAGTATGTTGCGAAGGGACCGCATGTGGAAGCTGTTTAGTTTTGCCTCTTGACGACGATAAGTTGTCCATGACTCTGAGCCATAAAGAAGGATGCTCAAAACACAGGCTCCATATACTCTCACTTTAGTTTTGATAGTAAGGTTCTTGTTGTCAAACACACGTTTGGAGAGTCTACCAAAGGTTGTACTCGCTTTCCCCAGGCGGCGATTGATCTCATGATCCAGGGAGCAGTTCGCTGAGATGTTTGATCCCAAATAGACGAAGTCAGATTTATTTTTCAAATCCTAATCGTGTACAGTGATGTTACTCGGAATGTCTGTGGTGCTCACTATTTCTGTCTTCTTGATGCTGATTTTGAAGCCAAAATCAGAACAAGCCTGAGCGAAATTGTCCATAATAGCTTGCAGGTCAGCGGCTGACTGAGCACAGAAGGCTGCGTCATCGGCATAAAGCATTTCACACAGCTCGACACGGGAGATCTTGGTCTTCGCTTTCAGCCGGCCTGCAGCGTGAAAGTTGTTGTCAAAACGGGTGTTAATCGTCAGACAAGGGATGTCTGTCAGGGCCTGCCTCAATAACACTGAGAAGTAGATTCCAAAAAGTGTGGGCGCTAGAACGCAGCCCTGCTTAACACCACTGATAAAGTTGAATGGTTCTGATGTCATGCCATCGGCCTGTATGGTGCTCATCATGTCTGAGTGGAGTGATGTTATGAGTTTTAGTAGGCGTGGTGGACATCCAACTTTCTCCAAGACCTGGAGCAAAGCATTTCTGTTCACCAGGTCAAACGCTTTTGTGAGATCTACAAACGCAATGTGAAGTGGTTTCTGTTGTTCTCTGCTTTTCTCCTGAATCTGACGAAGATTAAAGACCATGTCGACTGTGCCACGTCCAGAACGAAAGCCACATTGAGACTCAGGGTAGACTGTTTCAGCGATGACCTGTAGGCGGGAGAGCAGCACTCTTGCGAACACCTTGCCAACCACACTTAAGAGTGAAATGCCACGATAATTGTTGCAGTTTCCACGGTCCCCTTTGTTCTTATACAGGGTGACGATGTTGGAGTCGCGCATATCTTGTGGAATAGTTCCTTCTCTCCAGCATTTGATCAACAAGCTGTGGAGGTGTGGAATAAGTGCATCATGCCCAGCCCTCAGTAATTTGGCAGGTATTGCATCTGAGCCAGAGGCCTTGCCCTTAGGGAGTGACTTGATGATACGACTGACCTCTTCAACGTCTGGTTCTGTATCTAGGTTGTATAGTATGTCAGCATTTGGAATGTTGTCGATGGCCTCTTGACTAAATGGACTTTCCTGTCCGTATAGCTCTGAGTAGTGTTCAATCCATCTTTCTAGCTGTTTTGATTTCTCAGTGATAGTTGAGCCATCCTTTGATTTCAGCGGAGCAGTTTTCCTTCCAGTTGGGCCGATGATGGATTTGATACCAGCATACATGGCCCTTAGATTGCCACTTGCAGAGGCTCCATCTATGGTGTCACAGAGGTCCTGCAGATAGCGGTTGATACAGCTACGGGATAGTTGGCGAACCATGTTACATGATGACCGGTATTGTGCCTTGTTACGCATACATGGGTTCTCTTTCAAAGCTAGGAGAGCCTTGCGTTTCTTCTCAATGGCTGGTGTTAAGATGTCCAAGTTGGCAGCAAACCAATCAGAGCAGTTAAAGGAGCGATGCCCGAAAGTTTCGATCGCAGCAGAGTGTATGGTGTCTCTCAGCATATGCCAGGTGGAGTCGGGATCTTCAGCATCATCTACATGTTTCTCTGCAAGCTTGTTACTCAGTGTTTCCACAAACAAGGTAGCTAGGTTGGTAGAATTTGTTTTAGCAACATCAACCCTTTTTTGTCCAGGTTTTTTGGCAGAGTGGAATTTCTTGATCTTAAGGTGAAGTTTAAACAGGACAAGAGCATGGTCTGTATCACAGTCTGCACTGTGATATGATCTAGTTATCCTGACGTCGTTGATCTCCCGCCGTCTAGTCAACACCAGGTCGAGTTGGTGCCAGGAGTTAGAGCGAGGATGTTTCCAACTGACCTTATGGCGGTCTTTCAGCTTGAAGAAGGTGTTTGTGACACAAACCTGAAATCTTGCACACAGCTCCAGAGCACGCTGTCCATTGTCGTTAATTCGACCAATACCAAATTTGCCCAGACAGTCTGGCCACAGGGCATCGTCGTGACCAACACGTGCGTTAAAATCGCCAAGTAGCAGGATCTTGTTTGAGCTGGGGATAGTAGACAAAAGGTCACTGAGATGATTGTAGAACAAGTCTTTATCCTCCGGTGAAGCATAGAGGGTAGGTGCATATGCACACAAGACTGACAGGTTACACTTCTTCAGTGCCAGACTGAGCCAGCAAAGCCTCTCAGAGATAGCAAAGGGGCCTTCGATGTTGCTGATTAAGGTGTTCTTCGCAGCAAAGCCTACACCATGTTGATGAGGGCTACCTGATGGTTTTCCTGACCAATATATGGTGTAAGACTGTTCGCGAATTGAATCAGTTTCAAGTAGCCTTGTCTCTTGGAGGGCAGCAATGTCGACACATCTTGTTGACAGCTCTCTGTCAATAACAGCAGATTTGCGCGGTCTGTAATCAGTTTCATCAGGTTCATAGTCCATAGTCAGTCCAGTCGTCATCGTACGCACATTCCATGTGCCAATCAGTAGATTTAAAGACTTTCGATTTGCAGGTGTGAGTTAATGTCAATCCTGAACACCTAATCAGAATCACATATCAGGTCGGCAGGTCGATTTCCTATTGACTGGGGGCTGCCCAGCTTATAGCGGGCGAATATTGACCAAAGAAGCTAAATAGCCTCTCCCACTGTCGAGGATGATCCCTGGCGTCCTGTCCTAATGCCTTCAGACTTGGACTTATAACCGGTAAATACCATCCCCCGTGTTGGATTTATGCCGTCGAAGGCATCCGAGGTGTCCTCTCCGGCAAAAGCAAAGATGTTGATGAATTGAAGCCAGGGCTAGGATTAAAGATGACACTGGGGTGCCCTACGTCATCCAGCACACCTCTCTCGACCTTCCCCATTAAAGTCCGAAGGACAGGCAGAGCCAATACGTCCGGTAACAAGGAGGTTGCATCCGGAACATCCGGAAGTGGATTTGGTACGGGGTTTACTCCCCGGCGAGTGATTGTGCCAGAACTGGTGCCGAATTGACTACCAGTGCTGCCAGTATATCAGGCGACCAGAAACTGATGGATACCATGCAGACATTTCGGGGTTTGAAAGATTTGTTGTTACCCTGATTAGGGAGGCTAAGGGCTTAGTTGAAAAGGGCAGTTGATAATTGCAAACCCAAGAATGAGAAGGATCTCAGCGGAAGGTTCAAAATCCCCCCATATATGTCCCTTAACCTTGTCAAACATTACAGGAAAGGACTCCATGCTGTTATCGTAGCCAGAGATGGTTGCACTATGTACTAAATGAAGGGCGCCAATGATGATTAAACCTTGAATTTGTTGAAATTTATTTTGTATTAAATGATTGTTCTGATTTTGGTTGCTTCCATCAAAACATTAATTAACTATTTCACAAATGTTGGTATGTTTGTGTTCATATATTTTTTCCTATTGTTTGTGTATTGCCAGTCAGGGGTGCCAGTAATTTTTGGAGCCCACTGTTGGTCTGTTGACATGAAAATTGAGCATTGCATATCTGCAGTGGTCCGTAATGAGTTTGAATAGGCAACGAAGGCAGATGTGCTTCATACAAGTTCATTTGCCCATCCATCCATCCATCCGTTGCCAATCCGTTAATTTGCCCAACCGGAATATTGCCTGCTTATTTGAGCCTACATGTCACATGAGCTAAAGGCATTGGAACATCCGCAGATGTTATCATACTCCACGTACATAATAAAACACAAACCTAATAGAAATCTGCAGCTTTTTAAAAATTTGTTTAAATTTTAACTTCCCACTAATGTAACAAATCCTTGAAAATGTAAGAGTTATTATATTTATGGTAAATTTCATATTACGTTTGCAGTAGGCAGCTGCTATTACGGTTGTGGGATTATTACATCAAAAGCTGCAGATGTGTGTTATCTCTCTGGTTTATCACTTTTGGGAGCTTTTATGTTTGTGGGTTTTGCAGACATTAATATGTCGAAGTCAGTTTGCCAATCCATTCGGGATCATGAACATTATTATGAGTCTCTCAATGCCTATGATGTCTTTGGACTTTGTAATGATAAAAAAAATTACTTGCGTGGGGAAAAAAAAACTTGCTGCGAGTTAACAATTAAACCTATCAAGTTAACCGGTACCATAAACACATGTAAATGAGGCATTGGGCGTAGTTTAAAATGCTAATCATTCTCCAGTGTGATGAGCCTGTGTTGACTGACTCACTGTTGTGCTATGTTATCCTCAATTGTGGTTTTTTTGGGAAAATTCAGTCTTGGTCTGTTGCTGGTCTGAGTGATGGAGATGAATCAGACTTTATTCCAGATACAAATGCATTCCCTGGAATGTGTCTGTTTTGAAGAAATATTCAGTCTCCATGCTTGGGATCTGCCAGAGCCGGTGTTGGGCCCTGATCAGAATTTGCTTCGGGGACCCCACATTAATACAGGCTATCGTCTAAGCTTGTGCATTTGCACAACCATAACTAATTTTTCTCAGCTGCAGCAGTGTTGCTTAAGTTACTCAAATACCATTTGGAATGTTTTACCCAATCATTATTTTTTATCTACAAAACCATAGAACACGATGTATCACTGCAGGCAAGGTTGGGTACTCTGGACAAAATTGGTACATATGCTTTTTTTTTATTTGCACTGAGATGAGGTTGCTCATCATCATCCAAATTGCGGAGCAAATGCCAAATCAGAAGTTCATTTATGATCATAATGAATTGAATCTGCTTAAATCCATCAGTGGCAGTGATTGTAAGCTGAACGGATCATCTGCTACCTGGTGTGGGATTCAGAGCATTTTTCTTGCTTTCTTTTTGGGGCAAATTTTTTCCAAATAAAAAAAAAATGCATTTTTAGATCAGAGGTGGAAGGGATTTTCTGGGGAGGGGTGTAGGGATGCAGACTAACTTTATGCACAGACATATACACACAGTGCGTTTCATTTTCATTCAGTTTGCTTTCATTTCATTCATTTTACATTTCGTGGTGGTCTAATGAATTTGTTAAGCACTGTATATACATATATAAAGGGACGGCTCGTGAACTGGCGATAGGGGAGGGTCAAACCATCCCTTAAAAATATTGATTGGTCATGACCTGTTTTCAATTTTTCAATCATTCATTTAAATGACCATTTCAAAAGCTCCAAAAACTCTCAACATTATCAGGTGTGGTCATATTTCAGTAATAACGCACACCTGTCAACTCTCAGGCATTCCGCGTGAATTTTAGTGGTATATTTGCGTTCCATTGCTGTAGTCAGCAATTACTCAATCACCGTATGTGTAAGAGATTCTCACATGGAACTGAAGTCCTTGTGCATGGAGGTTTATCAGTTTCACCTGCGTTATGACTCCGGACTTCTCATGCTTTTCTTCACTCAGGGGTTGGAAGAAATGTGTGTGCTTCATGATTGTTTAAATTGTTTAAATGAAATAAGATCATTGGAAGCAGTGGAATTGCATAAAGATGTTTCAAATTATCTTATTTCATTTAAACCATTTGAACGATAATGAAACACATGCCACGCTTCCAACCCCCGAGTAAAGAAAAGCGTTAGAAGTCTGGAGTCGTAATCGGTATGCGTTATATAAGAAACCAGGCCACACCTGATAATGTTGAGAGTTTTAGGAGTTTCTGTAATGGTAGTTTAAAGGAATGGTCACAACCTGTTTTCAATCAATTAAAACACATTTATATATGCTGATAGCAAGCCCAAAGGCTTTACGAGCATTGGAGAAACAATCGACGAGAACATTAGAGAAGAAAAGGGCAAAAAGAACTGGAGCATGATGCAATCATTACGTCTGGGACGATTCTTAATCCATTCTTTTTTAAGGCGTAGTACTGATGTCAGTGAAGTTTTTTTCCAGAAGCATTTCACATGCCTTTCCGCAAATTCCGCTAGAAATACAGATGTTTGCTTTGGTGGCCGATATAATGTTCCAATGACCACACCTGGGTCAGTTTTCAACAGAATCGCAAGATGTTCAAATGACGAAAATTCACCAAAATCAATCTTAGAAGAGTTAAACTGATTAGAGAAAATGGCAGCTGTTATGTCCCTGGTCTAGGGGTGTACAAAGACATAACATTGGGATGACCCTCCTGCTCTCCCACTCCCAAGAAGGGCCAGCAGCACAGAAAACTGTAACTTTAGGCATTTTATTTTCTTTTCTTTTTTTTTTTTTAGTGTGGAGGTGTGGAGTAACCTTTTTAAAAAAAAAATAAATAAACAAAACAAGCTCTGAGCCCTAAAGAATAACCTATACCCAAAAACCAAATGAAAAATGAAAATACAGAGGACTAACCTAAACTCCTAACTTAAAACAAGAGAAAACCACAGAAACAAAAGAGGCAACTCCCACCTACCAAAACCAGTGCTCAATATTTACAGGTGCCTAAACCACAACAGTAAGCCATTTTGCACAGTATAAACACACACAACTTCTAAAGTTTCGACAAAACAGAATTCTCAGAGACACATTACGAATTTACAAATTTCCGAAGTACTGGTTCCTTGTCTGGAGAAGCAGAGTAAAAGGGGAGGGCCCGAGGTGCTGTCAGTTGGTGGTTTAAATCTTGTTTGGTCCGGGCTCCTCCAATCAGGAAGCGTCTTCCCACACTGCTTCCACCAATGCCTGCTGTTCAATTGGGCCCAGTCCAGCCAATCCGGAACTACCACTTGGACTGGAGGGAAACCAGAGGTCACACCCATGCAAACACCTAAAAGACACACTCACAGACACTCCTAGGGAGGAGAGGGAGAACAGCACTTTACATTGATAAACACTTAATCCTCTGGGTCATAACACAGCTATGCCACCTCCCCTTTGACCCTTGTCTCACAGCTTGAAAAAAGTTGTAGTTCTAGGAAAAGCCTAAATAAGAGCTGCAGCACAATCATTGTTTAGCCAGGTCTCAACTAGAAACATAAAATGCAATCCCTCCTCAGAGATGATATCATTAATCAAAAACTCTGATTAGTGAGTAATCTTACATTAAATAATGCCATAAACGCTCAAGACTAAAACATTGACTAAATTACCTCGGGTGCAGCCAGTGTAAGACTTGGGTCTATTTCGTGACTCTCTACGCACAGAGGAAATAGTGACAATCGGACATGGGTCCTGCATTACGGGAGACGGAATTAGTCATTTGCATGTGAGCAGGTGCATCGAGTAGCAAATGTTCTCTGCCAACTTCCGCGTACCCAGAGGATTGGGATGAATGGCGTCTCTTGCAAAGAAAGCTGCACGCTCCCAGAAGTTGTAAAAATTATCAATAAAAAAAATTTTGTGCGTGGAGCATATAGACTGTAGCCATGTGCTGAGACTTAAAATTCTCCTAAAACGCCCAATCCCTCGACCCAGAGTGGGAATAGGACCCGAAATAAAAACAGTCCTTGAGTACGTTAAACAAAGAGATAAGATCGTGTTTTAGAATTTCGGACCGCTGGTTGGAGGTATTGTTGGTTCCAATATGAACCACAACATTACGGGCGTGTGGATGTTCATCAAGTAAGCTCGGAATCTCATCCAGAATGCTTAAAACTTTAGCCCCAGAAAAGCAGTATGTGATGGCTGATTTCATTTTAACGTTCCTCACAATGGAGCCTCCAATTATCAATGTACCTCGAGACGGCCGAGCATTGCCAGAAGACCTGGTAGTTACCTGTGGAACGGTCTAAGTACATGGCCGTGGAACCGTAGAGGTTGGCTTCCGTGACCGGACATCTGGTGGTGACGATTCCTCCTCGTCTAAGATGGAAAATCTGTTGTTCAGCTGAAGCTTAAAAAATACAGATTCGCTACTCGGTGCCCGACCACGACGTTTAGTGCTGCGCACTTCGACCCAGGCCTCAGCCGGCTTGGGTGTGGAGCTGACGTTGACCTTGGGTCTCGCTCGCTGCTGGACCCTAGCATCCTCAATCCGAGTCCGTGCGGTTTCATTGGGGAGGGCGATGGAGTCTCGCTCACCCATGGTGGTGACATTCCTCCCAGCGCGAGCTGGAGCACCCATGGAATCGATGAGGCGTTCCTGTATTTGGTAGAGGGTTGAAATTCTACCTTCCAGCTCCGCTATTTTCTGTGACAGGCAAATGCAGCTAACACAGCCCGGCAAGGAGGTAAGTGGGGCCACAGTTTCTGACATAACGTAACTTATTGCAATCTATACCTCCCCGTTAAGTTTATATGGATTATTTATAAACATAAAAAATATTTAATCTGGCTTACTGCAAGCAGGGAGGATTCACATCTCTCGACTAAACACCTTCATCCAGCCTTATTATTTGACAGGACATGGTATGAATCAGTTGTATGAAGCTGAAGCTGATGCAGTAGTGTTTAACTTGAAATTGGACGTGTCAAAATACCCATACTGCATACATGCATACAGAATTTGATTTGATGCCAACAACTCGACCGTCGAAGTAGAACGTACGATATTTATGTATCAGGAGTGCATGCACAAAATCTGACATGCTATATGGCCACAATCTCACCATCTACTGACCCAGTTTACCCCTCACATACAATAACCTTCCTCCCGCGGAATTTTAAAAACACAACTGCACCTCAGGAATTCCAGCATTTACATCTATTTTATTAATACTGCCCTACAATGGAAGACTGCAGTATCTGTATACATTAACCTACTGCAGATACTGCAGTCGTCTATTGTAGGGCAGTATATTATCGGCTCAAACAGTGTTTTTGTTCATTTTACATATGGCTTATGTAGGCTAATACAGTGTTTCTGTTGTCTGTCTTGTATCATTTTTACTGAGAGGTATCACATTCCTCTGTCGTCATGAAAACGCCTTGTCATCTCAGTGCCAGTGGGCTGATGGGACAGCACAGTGTCCACTGCTCACATACAGCAAAACTCAGCCAAATGCAGTAGGTCATCTGGGTCTCGTTTGCAAATAGTTTGATCCATACAGAGGTTTCAGATGTACTACAAAGTCTGACCATATATTTTCACCTGCTGTATGGTAAATGTATCTGTATTCTGAGGCACCAGTTGAGGGCAGACAGGAATAAATGAAGTTGACAGTGGTTGATGGGAACATTTGAGCTTTCTTTACCTTGCTTGTCTTTGACTGGTCGTCCAGTTTGGTCTTCTTGTGAGCCAGGCTGATGGGTTTTGGCTCCTGTTCATCTCTTGGGGCAAATGTTTTCTGAAAAGTGTAAGAGAAGAAATAGGAACCAGTTAGCACAGTCTGTGTGGACAATTTACCCACATGAGAAACTAAATCTTCAGGCTAATGGTAAGTGGTGACACTGCACGCTCCCAGAAGTTGTTAAAATTATCAATAAAAAAAATTTTGTGCGCGGAGCATATAGACTGTAGCCATGTGCTGAGACTTAAAATTCTCCTAAAACGCCCAATCCCTCGACCCAGAGTGGGAATAGGACCCGAAATAAAACAGTTTTTGAGTACGTTAAACAAAGAGATAAGATCGTGTTTTAGAATTTCGGACCGCTGGTTGGAGGTATTGTTGGTTCCAATATGAACTACAACATTACGGGCGTGTGGATGTTCATCAAGTAAGCTCGGAATCCCATCCAGAATGCTTAAAACTTTAGCCCCCGAAAAGCAGTATGTGATGGCTGATTTCATTTTAACGTTCCTCACAATGGAGCCTCCAATTATCAATGTACCTCGAGACGGCCGAGCATTGCCAGAAGACCTGGTAGTTACCTGTGGAATGGTCTGAGTACATGGCCGTGGAACCGTAGAGGTTGGCTTCCGTGAGCGAACATCTGGTGGTGACGATTCCTCTTCGTCTAAGATGGAAAACCTGTTGTTCAGCTGAAGCTTAAAAAATACAGATTCGCTACTCGGTGCCCGACCACGACGTTTAGTGCTGCGCACTTCGACCCAGGCCTCAGCCGGCTTGGGTGTGGAGCTGACCTTGACCTTGGGTCTCGCTCGCTGCTGGACCCTAGCATCCTCAGTCCGAGTCCGAGCGGTTTCATTGGGGAGGGCGATGGAGTCTCGCTCACCCATGGTGGTGACATTCCTCGCAGCGCGAGCTGGAGCACCCATGGAATCGATGAGGCGTTCCTGTATTTGGTAGAAAGATGAAATTCTACCTTCCAGCTCCGCTATTTTCTGTGACAGGCAAATGCAGCTAACACAGCCTGGCAAGGAGGTAAGTGGGGCCACAGTTTCTGACAAAACATAACTTATTGCAATCTATACCTCCCCGTTAAGTTTATATGGATTATTTATCAACATAAAAAATATATCATCTGGCTTACTGCAAGCGGGGAGGATTCACATCTCTCGACTAAACACCTTCATCCAGCCTTATTATTTGACAGGACATGGTATGAATCAGTTGTATGAAGCTGAAGCTGATGCAGTAGTGTTTAGATTGAAATTGGACGTGTCAAAATACCCATACTGCATACATGCATACAGAATTTGATTTGATGCCAACAACTCGACCGGCGAAGTAGAACGTACGATATTTATGTATCAGGAGTGCATGCACAAAATTTGACATGCTATATGGCCACAATCTCACCATCTCCTGACCCAGTTTACCCCTCACATACAATAACCTTCCTCCCGCGGAATTTTAAAAACACAACTGCACCTCAGGAATTCCAGCATTTACATCTATTTTATTAATACTGCCCTACTATGGAAGACTGCAGTATCTGTATGCATTAACCTACTGCAGATACTGCAGTCGTCTATTGTAGGGCAGTATATTATAGGCTCAAACAGTGTTTTTGTTCATTTTACATATGGCTTATGTAGGCTAATACAGTGTTTCTGTTGTCTGTCTTGTTTCATTTTTACTGAGAGGTATCACATCCTCTGTCGTCATGAAAACGCCTTGTCATCTCAGTGCCAGTGGGCTGATGGGACAGCACAGTGTCCACTGCTCACATACAGCAAAACTCAGCCAAATGCAGTAGGACATCTGGGTCTCGTTTGCAAATAGTTTGATCCATACAGAGGTTTCAGATGTACTACAAAGTCTGACCATATATTTTCACCTGCTGTATGGTAAATGTATCTGCATTCTGAGGCACCAGTTGAGGGCAGACAGGAATAAATGAAGTTGACAGTGGTTGATGGGAACATTTGAGCTTTCTTTACCTTGCTTGTCTTTGACTGGTCGTCCAGTTTGGTCTTCTTGTGAGCCAGTTTGATGGGTTTTGGCTCCCGATCATCTCTTGGGACAAATTTTTTCTGAAAAGTGTCAGAGAAGGAATAGGAACCAGTTAGCACAGTCTGTGTGGACAATTTACCCACATGAGAAACTAAATCTTCAGGCTAATGGTAAGTGGTGACGCTGCACGCTCCCAGAAGTTGTTAAAATTATCAATAAAAAAAATTTTGTGCGCGGAGCATATAGACTGTAGCCATGTGCTGAGACTTAAAATTCTCCTAAAACGCCCAATCCCTCGACCCAGAGTGGGAATAGGACCCGAAATAAAAACAGTCCTTGACTGCGTTAAACAAAGAGATAAGATCGAGTTTTAGAATTTCGGACCGCTGGTCGGAGGTACTGTTGGTTCCAATATGAACCACAACATTACGGGCGTGTGGATGTTCATCAAGTAAGCTCGAAATCTCATCCAGAATGCTTAAAACTTTAGCCCCCGAAAAGCAGTATGTGATGCCTGATTTTATTTTAACATTCCTCACGATGGATTCTCCAATTATCAATGTACCCCGAGACGGCCGAGCATTGCCAGAAGACCTGGTAGTTACCTGTGGAATGGTCTCAGTACATGGCCGTGGAACCGTAGAGGTTGGCTTCCGTGACCGGACATCTGGTGGTGACGATTCCTCCTCGTCTAAGATGGAAAACCTGTTGTTCAGCTGAAGCTTAAAAAGTACAGAGTCGCTACTCAGTCCCCGACCACGACGTTTAGTGCTGCGCACTTCGACCCAGGCCTCAGCCGGGTTGGGTGTGGAGCTGACGTTGACCTTGGGTCTCGCTCGCTGCTGGACCCTAGCATCCTCAGTCCGAGTCCGTGCGGTTTCATTGGGGAGGGCGATGGAGTCTCGCTCACCCATGGTGGTGACATTCCTCGCAGCGCGAGCTGGAGCACCCATGGAATCGATGAGGCGTTCCTGTATTTGGTAGAGGGTTGAAATTCTACCTTCCAGCTCCGCTATTTTCTGTGACAGGCAAATGCAGCTAACACAGCCCGGCAAGGAGGTAAGTGGGGCCACAGTTTCTGACAAAACATAACTTATTGCAATCTATACCTCCCCGTTAAGTTTATATGGATTATTTATCAACATATAAAATATATCATCTGGCTTACTGCAAGCGGGTAGGATTCACATCTCTCGACTAAACACCTTCATCCAGCCTTATTATTTGACAGGACATGGTATGAATCAGTTGTATGAAGCTGAAGCTGATGCAGTAGTGTTTAGCTTGATATTGGACGTGTCAAAATACCCATACTGCATACATGCATACAGAATTTGATTTGATGCCAACAACTCGACCGTCGAAGTAGAACGTACGATATTTATGTATCAGGAGTGCATGCACAAAATCTGACATGCTATATGGCCACAATCTCACCATCTCCTGACCCAGTTTACCCCTCACATATAATAACCTTCCTCCCGTGGAATTTTAAAAAAACAACTGCACCTCAGGAATTCCAGCATTTACATCTATTTTATTAATACTGCCCTACTATGGAAGACTGCAGTATTTGTATGCATTAACCTACTGCAGATACTGCAGTCGTCTATTGTAGGGCAGTATATTATAGGCTCAAACAGTGTTTTTGTTCATTTTACATATGGCTTATGTAGGCTAATACAGTGTTTCTGTTGTCTGTCTTGTATCATTTTTACTGAGAGGTATCACATCCTCTGTCGTCATGAAAACGCCTAGTCATCTCAGTGCCAGTGGGCTGATGGGACAGCACAGTGTCCACTGCTCACATACAGCAAAACTCAGCCAAATGCAGTAGGTCATCTGGGTCTTGTTCGCAAATAGTTTGATCCATACAGAGGTTTCAGATGTACTACAAAGTCTGACCATATATTTTCACCTGCTGTACGGTAAATGTATCTGTATTCTGAGGCGCCAGTTGAGAGCAGACAGGAATAAATGAAGTTGACCGTGGTTGACAAATTAACAAATTAACTTGTCTCATCGCTCTCTAGTGGCCACTCCTGGTCGACTACGGATCTGCAGATGTACAAGAAAAATCTTTGCGTTCAGGGTGGGGAAAAACTCCCAAAAAAAACTGTGATTTTCAGTGTTGAAGTCAGAGGCATATTCATTGGAATTACCATGGTGTCCTGACGAACAGCAGTAACTTCCGTCCTCACCTCACTGCTCCTCCCAGACACTACAAGTCCTGGACAGAGGATTTCACAAGTTAGGATAATTTGGAAACCTTCGCAGCTCAGCATGAACTATACACAGTGAAAAATCACACGATATACAGGAGGCACGAATCAAGAAACAATTGGTGCAAAAACAGTGCACAACCTGGAAGCCGAAAATGGAAACCAAGGCAGCTCTTGTGGCAATTTTTTTTTAAAGCCTTTATTAAATGGCTACTTGCATAGCAAGGATTAAAAATGCATCAACCAATTGCGGCATAATTGCATACATCAGGGTGCCAAAACATTTCTGAAACGCGGGCAAAGCATATCAAGATAATGAACAGGAAATGACATCGCTCATGACCATACCAGATTGAGCACAGACTCCGGGGGGGGGGAGCACTATTTTTTGATCCATAATATACATAAATATAACTCACACAGGAATCCAAAAAAACATGAGATTCCAAGAATACAATTAATAAAATATATTTAATTAATTTAATTACAAAAAAGGAGAAAAATCATTGTCTTCACTGAGACCTGGAAACACCATGGCTTTCAGATGGAAAATCCAAAAGGGGCTCAACCTACCTCTGCTCCGAATATCCTCCGAGAAATTGGGCGGTGTCACGCCTGTAGATCTGAGAAGGAGCTCCTCCCGGGTGTAAGTAGATCGGCATTTGATGACGCTGTTTGCCATTGTTGTTGTTTCGTACAAAAGACTCTAATTGGGAGAGGAAGACGATTAACCCAAGAAGCATGCATCACTGGATACTCATGTATGTTGACTCCTTATTATTAAGAGGCAGTGGAAAGCTTTTTCCATTGAGTTTTATTTTCCTGGGGCTGATCAGGAGGATGTAGAATCCAATTTTCCCAGTAATGGCTATTTTGTCTCAGGAGCACACACATTAGCCATGCAGACAAAGTAGGTAGAAGCTATCTTGGGTCTATCATCATAAATGTAACTAGACAATTCCCGCAGAAATTGTAAGAGTGGGCCTGGTCTCTGCAGGTCAGGACGCAGGGGTGCCCGGAGATGCTGCTTGGTCTACTCAATAGTCTATTTTGTCTCTGTCTATATTTTTTCTGCATTTTTTAGACATTAAAAAGGTGGTTGCTATGGTGTTCTGAGAGGTTGCTAAGGCATTGCTAGGCAATTGCTATGGTGTTCTTGGGGTTGCTAGGGCAGTTGCTATGGTGTTCTGGGTGGTTGCTAGGGCATTGCTAGGCAGTTGCTATGGTGTTCTGGGTGGTTGCTAGGGTGTTGCTTGGAGGTTGCTATGGTGTTCTGGGTGGTTGCCAGGGGGTTGCTAGGCAGTTGCTATGGTGTTCTGGGTGATTGCTAGGGCGTTGCTAGGTGGTTGCTATGGTGTTCTGGGTGGTTAAGGCGTTGCTAGGCGGTTGCTATGGTGTTCTGGGTGGTTGCTAGGGCGTTGCTAGACGGTTGCTATGGTGTTCTGGGTGGTTGCTAGGGCATTGCTAGGCAGTTGCTATGGTGTTCTGGGAGGTTGCTAGGGTGTTGCTTGGAGGTTGCTATGGTGTTCTGGGTGGTTGCCAGGGGGTTGCTATGGTGTTCTGGGTGATTGCTAGGGCGTTGCTAGGTGGTTGCTATGGTGTTCTGGGTGGTTAAGGCGTTGCTAGGCGGTTGCTATGGTGTTCTGGGTGGTTGCTAGGGCGTTGCTAGACGGTTGCTATGGTGTTCTGGGTGGTTGCTAAGGGCGTTGCTAGGCAGTTGCTATGGTGTTCTGAGTGGATGCTAGGGCGTTGCTAGGCAGTTGCTATGATGTTCTGGGTGGTTGCTAGGGCATTGCTTGGCAGTTGCTATGGTGTTCTAGGTGGTTGCTAGGGCATTGCTAGGCAGTTACTATGGTGTCTATGGTACTATGGTCCCTATTGGGGAGAGTAGTGGGCCAGCACAAAAACTAGAGGCACTCCTAGAGTGCAAGCCTCCACCAAGGCAGTACAGACCAAATCTCGGTGAGTGGGAGCAAAGTTCAGTTATTGCGTATATAAAGAAGAAACTGGAGCACTCAAATCACCAGCATAATTTATTAAGGTGCCAAGACTGACGTTTCGACGTCCTCTGAGGAAGACGCAGTGCGTCGAAACGTCAGTCTTGGCACCTTTATAAATTATGCTGGGGATTTGAGTGCTTCAGTTTCTTCTTTATATTCGGATTTACTATCCTTTCTGCGAGCACCCACCTCCACTGACAGAGGGGCTGAAGCGCAAGGGGTTCCTTTATTTCAGTCATTGCGTGTCATAGGATTTCAAGATGGCTGCCGTGGCAGCCATATTGTTTCACTGATCGCAGCAACCCACCCACAAAATTTCAGATATCCATTCATTACTTTTTGAGTTATCTTGTTCGCAAACAAACAAACAGACGGCACCAATCACACAACCTCCTGCCAACTTTGTTTGGCGGAGGTGATGATAATCATAATAATAATAGTAATACATTCTTAATTGCCAGTTATACAGTGACTTGCTGGGATAATTAGTTTTAGATTTTGAGTGAATTAAAAATGATAATGATTAAATTTTGGTTGAAATGGCTGCATTTCGATAATTCAAACTTTACATTACTATTTGGCTATACATTATTTTTCATATAGGCTAAGCCAGCAAATAAAACTCACCTGTATGAATTCCAGAATGAAGAAGTTGAAATAACGCTTTCTTGAATCGCAAATCGCAACGATGCTCGCCAACAAACGCTCTGAAAGGCAGAGAGTTCTGAATCTGCCTCTACTCACAATCCGCGTGTATATATAGCATTAATGCGTCATAGAACGGTGCAGTTCTTTCTGATCGGAAAACACAGCGAATGCGTCACAGAAACTGACTCGTTCGATCAGCTGAGAGGTACGTTGAGAAGGAGAGTCACGTCATCTCCGTTCACTCCAATTAATAGCAATGGCGTGATTGGGGAGTCAGTCAGTAGTTGAAGGACTAGTCGCGCAGAAGCATTTCGGTGGACTAGATCGTTTATTATGCACGCAGCACATTTGAATCATAATAAAAGATGCATTAAAGCATTCCCCCGGATTATTCCCCGCTAACTTATTGGATGTATTGAAAGTTGAAGGACACCATATTAGGTTAGAATTAAATGAAGACAACAGCACATTGCTAACGTTCACTACAAACAGCAAAAAAAAAAAGCATTTTCATTGTAAATTTCGTTATTTCAATGCCATTTAATCCAACAGTCGCGGTGTTGTCACTTCCGGCTGGCCCAATTAGGCACTCGGTGAAAACAATTAACCTTGTGTGTTCATCTTCCTGTTATCTCATCAACAAATGTCACTTTCTAATCCACCTTATTAGTATTTGTGTCAGCGATTTTTTTTTTTTTTTTGCGAGTAAATACAGCGCGTAGGAGTTATTATAAGGTACTAGAGATGTCATTTGACTATTTTGATCATCATTGTGTCACAGAAACCAAATATTGCAAGTTCTTTGAGTTGTAAATTAAAAGCATGACAGCAAATGGCAAAAGAAATTCCAAGCTAACGAAAGCTATTTAGCTATTTACTAGTTCACCTCCGATAAAATGCTTCCCACGCAGCACTGCATGAGCTGACGATTCCCACCTGCTGCCGCATACATGCCAACTCGACCGCTTTTGGGGCGTTTTTCTTTTCAGAATGAAACGCCCAGAAATGGTGGTCTACCGCCAAAAGTTGCATCAGGGCTCTGCCTTTTGACGGCTTGTATCCATGCCTCACGCCGCTTACTTTCCTTTTGAAATACTTGAGATGAAATTCGGAATACCGGAAGTGGGCACGACTTTGTGAATAATCGAAAAATACTTCTAAGCATTTTTTTGAGGGGTTGGGTTAAATATTATACAATTAAAGCTGAAGTCGGAAATATTTTCTTTTTGGTCGCATTTACTGAAACTGTCACTGTGCTTAGCCATGCGAATTATGAAGCAGGATGCTAACTGCCTGTCAATCACAGTCAATTGGATGTGCACGAAAAATCTAGGGAGGGACTAGTTTCAGCGCAAATAGGGGAGGGGCTTGAAAGTTGTACTCGTTAGAAAATCTGACTGGTCCTCATGATCCAGCAATCTTCCCGACTTCAGCTTTAACTAAATATGACATTCATTTTATAGTGGTGGGTGGAGGAGGTGAAACGCGGTTCTCCATCTTGTCATTTTCGTCGTTGCCCCGGCGTCCACGAGTAGCGTAAATGTTTGTATCATTAATTTTATTTCTCATTAACCCTAGAACACTATCGCCGGGTGATTTTCACCCGAGCAAACGTGTTTACGTGATTTTCATTATGTTGCGTTTGTCTGAGTGTTATGGGTCCCTGGGTAGCTTCAGCATTGTCTTTGACATCTTTGAAGGCATGGGTGTTTTGTCTACCTCAGGGTACTTTTTTTCATTTTGTTTGACATGGCACAGTTGAAAATAAAAGAACACTACTCTAATTTGTCATGTATTGTCATATTTTGATGACAAGTACTTTTTATTGGGTATTTTACTATATCAGGAAAAATCACCCGGCGTTAGTGATGGTGTTGCTAATTTTAGCAATAGTGTTCGAGGGTTAAAATATAGTTTGGGGGGTCCAGATATCCTATGCTGCTTGCTGCTGATCGCCAATTTTGCTTCCCAATGCATTTCTGTTTGCGCCAGCGCTTCTCTGAGAGAGGGTTTCCGCAGCATGTTTCTTGATTTAAAACTATTTCGACGCATTGTTTTTTTTTAACACTGTATTTACCTGTAGATTGTACAAACGGTTTAAGCCAATGTATGTTTCTATTTTTTCTTTTTTTAATGTTTTCTGTTTGAAGTTACAGCTCCATCCAAGATGCTTTTGTCTGCAGCCGCCACCAGGAGGGGCTGCAAGCGAGGGAAGGCTGCAGAATTCCTCGCTCCACTACAACTACCCGCATCTGTTCATCATTATTATCTCATTGTTACCACTATATAAGCCAGAGCTTTGCACTTTTACGGAGCAAAGTCTCCTAAGCCTGTTGTTAAGCCTTATTCTTGTATAGATGCTTCTGAGTATTTCCATATCTTTACTAACCTAACTTGAGCACCTTTATAATAATAATAATAATTATTATTATAATAATTATTATTTCAGCGCACTTTTGTTAAATTATTGGAAGCGTTTCCTGCTTGTTTTTGCATTTCCACTTTTCAACCTTTCTGTGCTACTGCAAAGGTATAATTAAACCTACTTCATATTTGCATGTGAATCTAGTTCCACGTTTTCCATTTTTCATTGCACTCTGCTCAGTGCACAGCAAAAGCCACTCCAGAAGACTCTATCCCCCCCTATGGATGAAGTTAATGTGCCTTTACTTGAAGAAGTATGAGACTTCGCATCCAGCCCTTCCCACATCTTCAACATGGTGGCAGAGCAACAGAGGGAGGTTGCCCGACTGAGGGCCACTTTGGAAGACTTGATTTGTGGCTTCCGTGTGTTCACCATCTCCCACGCTCCACCGCCAATCAACGCTCCAGTCTCTCCTGCCAGTCTGCAGGCGTTCCGGGCCACTCACTAAGGTGAGTCCCGAGCGCGACTGCCAGACTGCTATGAGGGTTCTCTGACCGCATGCTGAGGATTCCATCTCCAATGCCAGGCTCTTGAGTGGGCAAATGCTCTGTGGGACCAAGCTGTTTTCTCTACCTATGACAGCTTCATCCATCAGTTCAAAGCGGTGTTTGATCACCCGGGGAGGAAGGCTGGGCACCGCTTGCTGGATCTGTGGCTGGGGTCCGGGTCAGCTGATGACCACACCCTGACCTGCAGGACTGGAACAAGCCTGCACTGTTGACCACCTTCCGCAATGGGCTGTGTCCAGACCCGACGGCGTAAATGGCTCGCAGGGACCATGCCACATCCCCGGCCTCCGACATTGACCCTGCCATTCATCTGGACCAGCTGCAGCAGGAGAGATACCGCAGCCTGCCCAGAGACCCCATCCAGCAACCCAAGCTGGCGGCAGAGCCCATGGAGGTCATGTCCTTTAGTTTTTCTTTTTTTTTTTTTTTTAATTTAACCTTTATTTAACCAGGGAAGTCCTGTTGAGATTTAAATCTCTTTTTCAAGGGAGCCCTCGGGGTTGAGGTGGGGAGGTTGCACAGCCAATTAGATCAGGGGATGATCAGGTGGCAGGTCGAAAGAGCCAGGTTGGGAATTTAGCCATGACACCGGGCAACCCCCTACTCTTATCGATGAGTGTCTTAGGTCCGTATTCAGTAACGACACTCACACTAAATGAGTGTGAGTAAGTACTCAAACTTAGTGTCAGGTTAAACTAAATGAGTCAGAGGTTGCCCTAACACTCATTTGCTTTCACAGACCTCACTCACTCTGAAATTAGTATCCCTTTCTGAGTGAAGCTTGGGCGCAGGGAACACCTCCCTTGAGCCGCACTAACTTGCCCCGGAATTTTGTTGTCATGGGCTTTCAGATGGTTACAAACATTAGAAACTGGGTTATTTACAGCTACGTGCTCGACTGACCACCTGGTTTCAGTGTTTATGAACTGCACTGTGGTGAACTCGAGGTTAGAATTTGTGTACCCACCAATGGCTACTGGTGAACTGGCAATAGGGGAAGCTCAAAACCATCCCTTAAAAATAATGATTGGACATTACCTGTCTTCAAATTTAATAAAAATTTAATTTACTTGAACTCTAACAATCCTAAGGACCATCATGTGTTGCCTGTTCTACTTGTTAAGCTCGAATGAGCACTAATAATTCTTGCCATGTTTTCAGTTATTCGTTTAAATTACCACTGGAGAAACTGCGAAGACTCAATATTATCAGGTGTGGCCAGTTTTCATGAGTGACGCATATCTGTCAACTCTCACACATTCTGGTTTCATGTGCTTTTCTTTACTCGTTGGTTAAATAATTCTGCGCTCAATTGGCTCGTGGGGCGCCATGTGGATTGGTCTGCGAGGCTTGTTTAGCTATAAGTCACGAGAATCCATTCTTTTCTACATTATTCATTGCTGAATGTTGAAGGAAATGTCTGACACGTTTCACAGCTTGTTGCTTAGTGAGCCTCGCGGGCTGTCCTGCGCCTTTCGCGAGCCACTCGACCACAGAATCTATGAGGACATGCTGATATTTTACGTTGTCACTTATGTGCGAAAGAAACGCCTCAGTTTTGTGAAGCAATGTATAACAATGCTATTAAAAATAAATTTGATTGTCATTTTATCAGTTAGTCTGAGAAACGTTCTAATCAAAAGTAAACTGCAACAGGTTTAGGTCATTCAGCACTGAAGGGTGAGGATTGAGCATCCCTTTGCAGCAGCCGACGCACCGCCTGTGGTACCCAGTGCCCACTATTTTTAGTTATGCTCGAGTGGCGTTTGTTTAGTTTGAATAGCAACGGGTGAGGAGTGGGACCGCTCCCTCGGTTAGTGGTAGGTCAATCAATCTCTCTCAGTCCAGTTACATTTCAATCGTACTCACTTTATGGTGAGTGCTGATACTGAATATGGGCCATAGGGTTTTGAATGACCACAGTGAGTCAGGACCTCATTTCAACGTCTAATCTGAAAGTCGGCGTCTCCTTCAGTACAGTACCCCCATCACTGGGCATTGGGAATTATTCCACCAGAGGATGATTGCAACCCTCTGGCCAACCAACACCTCTCCCAGCAACAACTTTTTTCCTAGGTGGTCTCCCATCCAAGTACTAACCAAGCCCACACCTGCTTAGCTTCAGCCATGCAGATCTACCACCCATTGCAATTGGAGAAAGTCAGGTCCTTGTGTCCCGAATGGGGAGAACTGACCAGCGCCTGTCAAGGTAACCGTGCCACCATCCACCATTACTGGTCAGACAACCTGCACCCCTGTACAAACGCCCAGATTGACTCTGGCGCGGCGTGGCAACTTTGCTCCTCCCAACTGGTGCGACGACTCAAACTCACACTCCACCAGCTCGACATTCCCATTGCTGTGACAGCCCTGGATGGGAGACCTCTGGCCAGCGGAATCATCCTCCGTCAGTCAGCCTCAATCTCCCTCGGTGTGCAGAAGAGCCACCAGGAGGCGCTCCTGCTCTTAATCCTGCCATATTCCAGTCACCCAGTGATCCTCTTAGACTGCCCATAGACTGAATAAAAAGATGGACGAAGCAATCATGACGTCACCGATTGGTGTCAACGTACCATTTAGGAAGCCTCGATTTTGGCAATTTGAATAGAGCCATTTTGGTATTTTGAAACGGGATGTGATTCCAATTGGACGGGAGTGTGAATAGAATATTCAGGGTGGAGCGAGGGTTGGATCTTCAGGTTGATCTGACCGTGTGAGATGAGGACCATAGGACAGCCACGCCCCTGAAGCATATTCTGGCTTTATCCTTTATTCTAGTCTATTTCGAATCATAATTTTCAAAAATGAACATCATGATATATCGAAGGAGACTTGAAACTTGTGATAGATACCATAAAATAATGTGAAAATCATCACTGAAAGAATAAATCAGCTGGGAAAGTAGGCTCATTTTCTCATTAACTTCTATAGGATTGAACTTCTTTCTGCAACCAGCGACGTCGCCATCTGCTGGCCATTAAATAGAATGCAAATTTTTGAGATTTCCATGCTGGCCTCAGTTTACAGTGCGTCCATGTTTTTATGCAGTATGTTTGCCAGCCTTAGGTGCTCTGCATCAGCTCTCCCACTGCTGCTCAGTGGGATTTTAACTGCCACCTTTCCGTTCTTTGTTTAGTAATAATTTAGTGCTGCATTAGTTTCTCATTTTATGGAACCTTGTTTCCCTTTTGTTTTGTTTATTATACCTTCTTTATTCAACTTCTCATCACCTCCGGCCTTGGCGCACGAGTCTGTCATTTTACTCCACGGTCCTAGAGTCCGCCAGGCTGCCACTAGACATCTGGCAGGAGCAGAACCGTTAGAATATGTGCAACCCCCAGGGCTCCTTTGAAGAAGAGATATACATCTCTACGGGACTTCCATGGTAAAATAAAGGTTAAATAAATTTAAGCAAGGGGACTGACTAAGACCATGTCTCTTTTCAGCAGGGCTCTGCTTAACAAACGATTAAAATAACACAGTTTACAGGGACATTTCTAAGATATAAAAATCCAGCAAAATGCCCGAGTATTTATAATAGGGGACACAGGGACGTAGATTTAACTGGGAGTTGGGGGGAGACGGAGACACAGCCTTAATGACAACTAGTCCTGGCCAGTTCTCAATCATTTTCCTTCATCAACATGTTTTCCAATTATCGTAATTGGCACCTGAAGACGCGGTACCTCTCCATATGCGATTAACTTTTTGCAGTCCATAATGAACAGGTGCTGCTTGTTCTCTCCGATAAAGTAAGACGGCAATCGGTCATCAGGATGCGTATTTGCTGTGTTTAAATCATCGTTATTCAACATTTTCTGAACTTAATTTACCCCACCGTGTCATCGCTGGATGCTGTCAGTTCGCATATGGAGAGGAACCGTGTCTTCAGTTGCCAATTACAATAATTAGAAAACGCGTTGATGAGGGAAAATGATTGAGAACTGGCCAGGACTAATTGTCATAAAGGCCATGTCTCCGTCCCGCCCCCCCCCCCCAACTCCCAGTTAAATCTACGCCCCTGAGTGAACATGTTTAATTTGGTTTCCTTGCAGGCCAAGGTTCTTACTCTGGTTTACCTTACTAAAGGAAGAATGCCATTTCATTTCCAATTTGTCATAAAATGTGTGTACAATGGCATTTTAAACGAAACACGGAAGTGAAGGATTACATTTCCATTGAATTATGACCCAAGTAATGCGTTTGATTCTTGAAAAACAGAAAGCATCTCTGAGAATGCATTTTCGTTTCGCTACTGTTTGCTAAATGCTTGCATACATAACAACATAACATTCAGCGAGCTAGCGAAGGCACTGAGCGGAGGTGGCCCTGTGTTCAACAGCTGTTGTTAATTATTAATCGTGAAACGAAAATAACGAACCCTAAAATAATTTCCCTGAGCTACATGCTGAGATGCCAAGTCCCACGCATTAGGCGTGAGTCACTCCTCATTCACGTTTCTGTGCCGTAGTCAGCAATTATTCTATCAACCCTCGGGTGAAGAAATTCACTCGTGGAATTCAAGTCATTGTGCATTAAGTTAACCAGTTTCAAATGCATTACGATGGATTTACCCACTAGTGACACGGAAATCGATCAGGACTCGGGAATTCTCACGCTCGACTTTACTGAGGGAGTGAAAGCAATGGAATCGCATAAAGACGTTTCAAATGGTCTTATTTCATTTACACAATTTAAACGATCATGAAACACATGCGCTATTTCCAATCCCTGAGTAAACAGAAGCAAGAGAAGTTCGGAGTCACAATCGCTTTCCACGTTACTCGCGGTCCACCTTTACGCAAGTGAAACTGAAACTTCCAATGCACAAGGATTTTAATTCTGCGAGAGTCTCATTGAAGAGCGTTCATTGCGGACTACGGTGAATAAGTCTTAAAATTAGGGCTGGGCGATATATCAATATTATATCGATATCGTGATTCAAAGTAAAATATCGTCAGGGATTTTGACTATCGTAATATCGTGATATGAAATAAGTGTTGGCTTTTCTGGTTTTAAAAGCTGAATTACAGAAATGGGTTGCATTTTTCTGCATTTGCAAGACTGTTGAAGCAGTTGCCTGCACCTTTTTCATCGTTATGTCAACATTACTAATAAATGGTTATAGAAAATATTATTGTGTACATATTTTGCAAAAGCACCAACATTTGTCCTGATGATATCGGCAAAATATCGATATCGAGGTATTCGGTCACCGATATCGAGATATTAGATTTTGTCCATATCGCCCAGCCCTACTTAAAATGCGCGAGACTTAATGCCAAATGCGTGAGGCTTGGCATCTCTGTACATTTAAGGTTTGGGTTAACGGCACTTGTTGGGAGTTGAGGAATGAGCGCGTTCCTAGCTGACAGTCATCGCCACACGAAAAAGCACAAAATCTTCGGAAGAATGTACGGTTTCATGAGCACTCAACTTTCAGAGTAGCTAGACTATTTGAGTTATTTTTTGTCATAATGATTCAAAACCTTTTGACGCAATAAAGAATAATGCTGAAGAAACAGCCAACAGCTGCACCGATTAGTTTTAGTTTGTGGGGCGCATCAATTATTCACTTGGCAGTCAGCAAAGCCTTACCTGGGAGGGGTTTGAAGTAACCTTCTCTTGCCTCAGGTCAAACTCTGAGGAGTGGGCGATCCCCTCCTTCCTCCGACAGCACACTGAGTGAAGTTGCTGTCTTGATATGCGTCCTCGGCGGAGGGCAAAATTCAGAAAAGGTTGGGCCAAATGTGAATGAAATGAGTGAATCGACCGTATGCTTGAAACCTTTCTTCAGGAGAGAGGACTCTTAAGAACTCTTCCTTTTTGTTGAAAGCAAAAGGCTGTTAAAATTATGACGACTCCAAATAAGATACTCGTGAAAGGAGGTAAAGTTGTCAACGAAAACTGTTCAGTGATTGCTGATGTCTACATTGAAGATGGATTAATTCACGAGGTTGGATTAAACCTAAAAGTACCAAATGATGTTACGGTCATTGATGCGACTGGTAAAATGGTTATTCCTGGGGGAATCGATACTCATACCCATATGTAGATGGCTTTCATGGGAGCCCGAGCAGTGGATGACCAACACTGGGACCAAGGTAAAACGTGCCCTCATTTTTGAGAGGCAATTTAACGCAGTTAGTGCTCACGAGAAAAGGCTGCAAAAGCATGCAAACTTTTTTCAACAAAGAAAGTAGGTCGTGCGTCGTCTGTTTTGTTTTTTTTTTCCCGTAGACCGAAATGAAACTCATGAAAACAGTTATTGCTCATCGTGCAAAATGAATTTCTGACCAAAATGTTTTATGTTGCGATAAGTTCTATAGGACCTCTATGGAATTCTATAGAACATCAATGAAACTTTATAGAACATTTTAATAGAACAGCATGTTCTATAGGATTTTCCGTGTGTTCCGTAGGTATTTGCTATAGAAACCGATAGAACACCTCTACGGAAAGGAAAGTCCTATAATATTATTGCTGTTCTAGAAGACCTCACACCAGGTCCAACAGATCGCACCAGGATGTAATGATGTTACACAATAAAGGTGCACAAAATTTGGTATCAACCACCTCAAGTGCCCAGTTACTTGAAAGATGTTGCATGTTGAAGCCCGAGAGTGTTTGCCTGGTTTGTTTCTGAAAAGAAAATTTCAAGATCACCGAAGATTTGCTTGATAAAATTCATGAACACATTTTGACTGATTACAATATCGATGATATTTGTTCGCCATGTGGATTATGTTCAAAATGCAAAAGGACTCTGAATGCCTTGTCTGAGCTCCGACGCTTGAACACTGAGCTCAGACACGTTGGTTGACACCAAATTTTGTTCACCTTTATTATGTGACATCATTGCATCCTGGTGCAATCTATTGATTCCATGTCCTTACCATTACCTGATGTTAATTACGCAATTGAAAATAGGCCTTTTCAGTTGAAATAAGTGTGGGGGGAATTTGTGGAATGCAGTTAGAACTTTCCTTCAAACCATTTATCCCAAACAGGTCACTGTCCTGCAATGAACTGTTAAAGGTGTCAACTATTGGGTTCTTACATAATTATTTATTTGATCATACAAACAAAATGGCAGGGGGGTTTGAATTGATAAATAGGCAATGCTTGGGGAAAATTGCGAGTTACATTCCAAAAATAAAAGAAATATATCTTAGAATTCATGATTTTCTAAAAACGCAGATTTCTCAAAAATTTGCTTTGGAAATTTAATACGGTTTTCATGGTTGATACTAGTGGGCCATATAGAACAACTTCCAAGCATTAGTTTCTCTGGGCAGTTTTTCTCAACTTTTTTCAAGTTAAAACCTGGTGTGACTTTCCCATATAACACCCTACTTTAAAAATCTATTCTATAGGACTTTAATGGTCTTTAGGACCTTCTAATAGAACAAAAGCTTAATGGAAAAGACATCTTATGACTCCTTGCAATGCTCTGTCGAAGGGTACCTTATATGTATCTGGGTTCTAGAAGTGAGAGACCGGACTAATGGTATGAAAATGTGCAATATGCAGTGATATCCACTCTATTGAAGTAGCAAGGAAATCTTGTCCCTTTTAACTTTAAGGTGTGCTTAAGCACATGGGGTACCAGACACATACCAACTTATTGATTCTCTGATCTACCATTGATTGACTGACTGACCACACAACATAGCAGCATTTCAGTTACGGTATATGAAGACCTCTTTTCATTTGCTCGGCTGCAATTCAAAAATATAAATGTTTTATGCTGTAATGGAAAACTCGTCTTTCTCTTTTGCTTACGAAGACATACAACGGGCCATCTGTTGGGTTCAGCAAAGCAATTCAAATTGATCAGGATCAAGAACAATCTGCATTTTTCCAGGTTAAAAGCACTGCATTGTGGAACAAGAGTGTCTATCACCGCACGAGTTTGAGCCCTGGTCGTACCAGCCGGCAGTGGATGGCAGCTTTTTCTGAGTAGCACACAGTTGGCCATTGCGCTACAGGGTCTCCCGGGGGGGAAAAAAAGATTTCTGTGGAGATTTTCAATGGAACTGTTTCCTACAGGAATTTTCTATCAAACCTTTTTCTATCGGACTTGATGTACTAAAGTTCTATAGAAATTCTATTGAACAATCTTAGAGGATTCTTATAGAGCATTTTTTGCAGGGTTGGTTCTACAGATTGTTTTTTCCCGTGGAGTTGGTGCTCAGTGAATGATAAGTATTCATCGCCACAAAGGGCAGCGAAGCAAGCTTTATCTGAGAAGAAAATTGTTCCCTGTGAGAGCAAGGACTTGTTTCAGGGCAGCATTACTTTGTACTAAACCGCAGCACAGCTGCCATCAGCGGTTCAGTAGTCAACATTCATAGACACTTTATTTGTAAAAAATAAACCATCTTATGAGTACAATGAGCTCCAAAATTACTGGCACCCCTGACCGCCAATGCACAAATAATACTTTAACAAGAGTTGTCAGAAAGACAACAAAGCTCGCCGGGGCAAGGTTAAAGTTTTTCTGCAGGCGGACGGACGCGAACGCGGACGCCTGGGGTACGACAATAGCTCTCCGGACGTTACTCGTCCCGGCGAGCTAAAAACATTCTAAAAATATGTATTTGTAAACTCTGTAAACAGCATATGAGTAATACTATGCAATATTAATGATCCAAGGGAACCAATCAAAGTCATTTTCTGATTTAATTAAAAATCAATATCCTCCAAATCAAGGTTTCATAATTAATGGCACCCTTAAAGATCATTGTAAATAACATCTATGAAATTTAAACCAGGTATTAATTTCCACTTATTTAAGTTTTATCTTCTTGTTAACAAACTATGGTGAGCCATTAGCTTTGGCACTCTGTAGCAATTTAATTATAGCCATGATTTCTATTGCTTTGTCCCCTCATGACTTGTTATCCCAGATAGCAAGCTCCTCCGCTCCGAATCTGCTCCAGCTGATCCGGGGCAGATCCGCGGCAGATCGGGAGCGGAGGAGCTTGCTATCTGGGATATCATGTTGTTTTTCAATTTTATTAGTATTTTCTTACTTTTTGTTGATTGATTTTTATTCAAGATTTTTTCCATTTTGCCTTGAAGCACTGTGTGGTTTTTTTTTTATATCTGTGATAGGTGTCATGCAACTAAATTTTGCTTGTTTGCATGACACCACTGCTTCACTGGGGTGTGAAAATGAAGTAACACACATGCAATATCCCTTTGTCATCCAACACCATGAAGAAAACAAAACTTCTGTCAGTTCAAAAGAGGCAGATGGTCACAAACCTTCATTAATCTGGTAATGGCCACAACAGAAGATTCACAAACAATTGAATAAGCCTCTGGGCTCCATTGGGGCAATTATTTTAAAAAAAATTCCAAACAAATAGAACTGTTGAAAACCTCAAGTGTTGGGGATCTAACTGCATTTCCCCCCCCCCAGGATACTGAGGAATCTCTGAAGGAATTGCAGGCCTTGGTGGCAGCTTGAGGTCCCCAGGTTTCCAGAAGCACCATCAGGCACCATCTCCACAACCACTGGCTCTTCGGAGGGGTTGCCAGAAGAAAGCCTTTTTTAACCAAAAGACACAGAAATAAGGGCTTAGAGTTTGCCAAACATCATTTAAACAGTGACTAGAACAGGATGCTTTGAGCAGATGAGACCAAAATTGCATGTTTTGGGTTAGATACAGCATTGGCATGTTTGGCGTAGAAACCGAGATGCATACAAGAAGACGCAGCTCATACCCACGGTGAAATATGATGGTGGGTCAGTCATGTTTTGGGGCCATTTTAATTCAAGAGGTCCTGTGGCACTGGTTAAGATTAATGGCATGAAGAATTCCACCAAGGATATTTTGGCTGATGATCTGGTTGCCTTCGTCAGAACACTGAGACTTGTCCGAAGCATACCACAAGATTAACACAGAAATGGTTTCAGGACAACAAAGTCAAAGTTCTGCAATGACCTTCTGAGTCCCCAGACTTTAATCCAATTGAAAACCTGTGGGCTTAGTTGAAAATGTATGGCCGTCTTCAGTTCGCATAGAACTATAACGATCAATTCAATTTCGGCTTTCTCCTCTTCTCTGGTGACGTTTCAGAGCTTTCTGCTCAAGATGAGCAAGATACGATGTGTGATGGTGTTCAAGTCCGCTGTGGATCATTTTCCGCCAAAGTGGTCTATCTTCGCAGTTGGTCTCAAAAGTCTTGTGATCAATGCCAAAACTGATTAAGTCCCTTTTCGCGACATCTTTCCATCGAAGGAGAGGACATCCACGTTTCCGCGATCCTTCACTCAACTCTCCATACAGGGTTACTTTTGGCAGACGCTAGTCAGTCATCCTGTAAACATGGCCTAGCCAGCAGAGGCGTCTGTGCTTCAATATGCTTGTCAGAGGTTTTGCGTGACAACGATCCAGAATCACAGCATTTCTGACTTTATCTTGCCACCGTTAACCAAGTATGTTGCGAAGGGACCGCATGTGGAAGCTGTTTAGTTTTGCCTCTTGACGACGATAAGTTGTCCATGACTCTGAGCCATAAAGAAGGATGCTCAAAACACAGGCTCCATATACTCTCACTTTAGTTTTGATAGTAAGGTTCTTGTTGTCAAACACACGTTTGGAGAGTCTACCAAAGGTTGTACTCGCTTTCCCCAGGCGGGGATTGATCTCATGATCCAGGGAGCAGTTCGCTGAGATGTTTGATCCCAAATAGACGAAGTCAGATTTATTTTTCAAATCCTGATCGTGTACAGTGATGTTACTCGGAATGTCTGTGGTGCTCACTATTTCTGTCTTCTTGATGCTGATTTTGAAGCCAAAATCAGAACAAGCCTGAGCGAAATTGTCCATAATAGCTTGCAGGTCAGCGGCTGACTGAGCACAGAAGGCTGCGTCATCGGCATAAAGCATTTCACACAGCTCGACACGGGAGATCTTGGTCTTCGCTTTCAGCCGGCCTGCAGCGTGAAGGTTGTTGTCAAAACGGGTGTTAATCGTCAGACAAGGGATGTCTGTCAGGGCCTGCCTCAATAACACTGAGAAGTAGATTCCAAAAAGTGTGGGCGCTAGAACGCAGCCCTGCTTAACACCACTGATAACGTTGAATGGTTCTGATGTCATCCCATCGGCCTGTATGGTGCTCATCATGTCTGAGTGGAGTGATGTTATGAGTTTTAGTAGGCGTGGTGGACATCCAACTTTCTCCAAGACCTGGAGCAAAGCATTTCTGTTCACCAGGTCAAACGCTTTTGTGAGATCTACAAACGCAATGTGAAGTGGTTTCTGTTGTTCTCTGCTTTTCTCCTGAATCTGACGAAGAGTAAAGACCATGTCGACTGTGCCACGTCCAGAACGAAAGCCACATTGAGACTCAGGGTAGACTGTTTCAGCGATGACCTGTAGGCGGGAGAGCAGCACTCTTGCGAACACCTTGCCAACCACACTTAAGAGTGAAATGCCACGATAATTGTTGCAGTTTCCACGGTCCCCTTTGTTCTTATACAGGGTGACGATGTTGAAGTCACGCATATCTTGTGGAATAGTTCCTTCTCTCCAGCATTTGATCAACAAGCTGTGGAGATGTGGAATAAGTGCATCATGCCCAGCCCTCAGTAATTTGGCAGGTATTGCATCTGAGCCAGAGGCCTTGCCCTTAGGGAGTGACTTGATGATACGACTGACCTCTTCAACATCTGGTTCTGTATCTAGGTTGTATAGTATGTCAGCATTTGGAATGTTGTCGATGGCCTCTTGACTAAATGGACTTTCCTGTCCGTATAGCTCTAAGTAGTGTTCAATCCATCTTTCTTGCTGTTTTGATTTCTCAGTGATAGTTGAGCCATCCTTTGATTTCAGCGGAGCAGTTTTCCTTCCAGTTGGGCCGATGATGGATTTGATACCAGCATACATGGCCCTTAGATTGCCACTTGCAGAGGCTCCATCTATGGTGTCACAGAGGTCCTGCAGATAGCGGTTGATACAGCTACGGGATAGTTGGCGAACCATGTTACATGATGACCGGTATTGTGCCTTGTTACGCATACATGGGTTCTCTTTCAAAGCTAGGAGAGCCTTGCGTTTCTTCTCAATGGCTGGTGTTAAGATGTCCAAGTTGGCAGCAAACCAATCAGAGCAGTTAAAGGAGCGATGCCCGAAAGTTTCGATCGCAGCAGAGTGTATGGTGTCTCTCAGCATATGCCAGGTGGAGTCGGGATCTTCAGCATCATCTACATGTTTCTCTGCAAGCTTGTTACTCAGTGTTTCCACAAACAAGGTAGCTAGGTTGGTAGAATTTGTTTTAGCAACATCAACCCTTTTTTGTCCAGGTTTTTTGGCAGAGTGGAATTTCTTGATCTTAAGGTGAAGTTTAAACAGGACAAGAGCATGGTCTGTATCACAGTCTGCACTGTGATATGATCTAGTTATCCTGACGTCGTTGATGTCCCGCCGTCTAGTCAACACCAGGTCGAGTTGGTGCCAGGAGTTAGAGCGAGGATGTTTCCAACTGACCTTATGGCGGTCTTTCAGCTTGAAGAAGGTGTTTGTGACACAAATCTTGCACACAGCTCCAGAGCACGCTGTCCATTGTCGTTAATTCGACCAAGACCAAATTTGCCCAGACAGTCTGGCCACAGGGCATCGTCGTGACAAACACGTGCGTTAAAATCGCCAAGTAGCAAGATCTTGTTTGAGCTGGGGTAGTAGACAAAAGGTCACTGAGCTGATTGTAGAACAAGTCTTTATCCTCCGGTGAAGCATAGAGGGTAGGTGCATATGCACACAAGACTGACAGGTTACACTTCTTCAGTGCCAGACTGAGCCAACAAAGCCTCTCAGAGATAGCAAAGGGGCCTTCGATGTTGCTGATTAAGGTTTTCTTCGCAGCAAAGCCTACACCATGTTGATGAGGGCTACCTGATGGTTTTCCTGACCAATATATGGTGTAAGACTGTTCGCGAATTGAATCAGTTTCAAGTAGCCTTGTCTCTTGGAGGGCAGCAATGTCGACACATCTTGTTGACAGCTCTCTGTCTATAACAGCAGATTTGCGTGGTCTGTAATCAGTTTCATCAGGTTCATAGTCCATAGTCAGTCCAGTCGTCATCGTACGCACATTCCATGTGCCAATCAGTAGATTTAAAGACTTTCGATTTGCAGGTGTGAGTTAATGTCAATCCTGAACACCTAATCAGAATCACATATCAGGTCGGCAGGTCAATTTCCTATTGACTGGGGGCTGCCCAGCTTATAGCGGGCGAATATTGACCAAAGAAGCTAAATAGCCTCTCCCACTGTCGAGGATGATCCCTGGCGTCCTGTCCTAATGCCTTCAGACTTGGACTTATAACCGGTAAATACCATCCCCCGTGTTGGATTTATGCCGTCGAAGGCATCCGAAGTGTCCTCTCCGGCGAAAGCAAAGATGTTGATGAATTGAAGCCAGGGCTAGGATTAAAGATGACACTGGGGTGCCCTACGTCATCCAGCACACCTCTCTCGACCTTCCCCATTAAAGTCCGAAGGACAGGCAGAGCCAATACGTCCGGTAACAAGGAGGCTGCATCCGGAACATCCGGAAGTGGATTTGGTACGGGGTTTACTCCCCGGCGAGTGATTGTGCCAGAACTGGTGCCGAGTTGACTACCAGTGCTGCCAGTATATCAGCCGACCAGAAACCGATGGATACCATGCAGACATTTCGGGGTTTGAAAGATTTGTTGTTACCCTGATTAGGGTGGCTAAGGGCTTAGTTGAAAAGGGCAGTTGATAATTGCAAACCCAAGAATGAGAAGGATCTCAGCGGAAGGTTCAAAATCCCCCCATATATGTCCCTTAACCTTGTCAAACATTACAGGAAAGGACTCCATGCTGTTATCGTAGCCAGAGATGGTTGCACTATGTACTAAATGAAGGGCGCCAATGATGATTAAACCTTGAATTTGTTGAAATTTATTTTGTGTTAAATGATTGTTCTGATTTCGGTTGCTTCCATAAAAACATTAATTAACTATTTCACAAATGTTGGTATGTTCTGTTCATATATTTTTTCGTATTGTTTGTGTATTGCCAGTCAGGGGTGCCAGTAATTTTGGAGCCCACTGTTGGTCTGTTGACATGACAATTGAGCATTGCATATCTGCAGTGGTCCGTAATGAGTTTGAATAGGCAACGAAGGCAGATGTGCTTCATACAAGTTCATTTGCCCATCCATCCATCCATCCATCCATCCGTTGCCAATCCGTTAATTTGCCCATCCGGAATATTGCCTGCTTATTTGAGCCTACATGTCACATGAGCTAAAGGCATTGTAACATCCGCAGATGTTATCATACTCCACGTACATAATAAAACACAAACCTAATAGAAATCTGCAGCTTTTTAAAAATTTGTTTAAATTTTACCTTCCCACTAATGTAACAAATCCTTGCAAATGTAAGAGTTATTATATTTATGGTAAATTTCATATTACGTTTGCAGTAGGCAACTGCTATTACGGTTGTGGGATTATTACATCAAAAGCTGCAGATGTGTGTTATCTCTCTGGTTTATCACTTTTGGGAGCTTTTATGTTTGTGGGTTTTGCAGACATTAATATGTCAAAGTCAGTTTGCCAATCCATTCGGGATCATGTACATTATTATGAGTCTCTCAATGCCTATGATGTCTTTGGACTTTGTAATGATAAAAAAATTAATTGCGTGGGGAAAAAAAAACTTGCTGCGAGTTAACAATTAAACCTATCAAGTTAACCGGTACCATAAACACATGTAAATGAGTCAATGGGCGTAGTTTAAAATGCTAATCATTCTCCAGTGTGATGAGCCTGTGTTGACTGACTCACTGTTGTGCTATGTTATCCTCAATTGTGGTTTTTTTGGGAAAATTCAGTCTTGGTCTGTTGGTGGTCTGAGTGATGGAGATGAATCAGACTTTATTCCAGATACAAATGCATTCCCTGGAATGTGTCTGTTTTGAAGAGATATTCAGTCTCCATGCTTGGGATCTGCCAGAGCCGTTGTTGGGCCCTGATCAGAATTTGCTTCGGGGACCCCACATTAATACAGGCTATCGTCTAAGCTTGTGCATTTGCACAACCATAACTAATTTTTCTCAGCTGCAGCAGTGTTGCTTAAGTTACTCTAATACCATTTGGAATGTTTTACCCAATCATTATTTTTTATCTACAAAACCATAGAACACGATGTATCACTGCAGGCAAGGTTGGGTACTCTGGACAAAATTGGTACATATGCTTTTTTTTAATTTGCACTGAGATGAGGTTGCTCATCATCATCCAAATTGCGGAGCAAATGCCAAATCAGAAGTTAATTTATGATCATAATGAATTGAATCTGCTTAAATCCATCCGTGGCAGTTATTGTAAGCTGAACGGATCATCTGCTACCTGGTGTGGGATTCAGAGCATTTTTCTTGCTTTCTTTTTGGGGCAATTTTTTTCCAAAAAAAAAAAAAATTCATTTTTAGATCAGAGGTGGAAGGGATTTTCTGGGGAGGGGCGTAGGGATGCAGACTAACTTTATGCACAGACATATATACACAGTGCGTTTCATTTTCATTCAGTTTGTTTTCATTTCATTCATTTTACATTTCGTGGTGGTCTAATGAATTTGTTAAGCACTGTATATACATATATAAAGGGACGGCTCGTGAACTGGTGATAGGGGAGGGTCAAACCATCCCTTAAAAATATTGATTGGTCATGACCTGTTTTCAATTTTTCAATCATTCATTTAAATTACCATTTCAAAAGCTCCAAAAACTCTCAACATTATCAGGTGTGGTCATATTTCAGTAATAACGCACACCTGTCAACTCTCAGGCATTCCGCGTGAATTTTAGTGGTATATTTGCGTTCCATTGCTGTAGTCAGCAATTATTCAATCACCGTATGTGTAAGAGATTCTCACATGGAACTGAAGTCCTTGTGCATGGAGGTTTATCAGTTTCACCTGCGTTATGACTCCGGACTTCTCATGCTTTTCTTCACTCAGGGGTTGGAAGAAATGTGTGTGCTTCATGATTGTTTAAATTGTTTAAATGAAATAAGATCATTGGAAGCAGTGGAATTGCATAAAGATGTTTCAAATTATCTTATTTCATTTCAACCATTTGAACGATAATGAAACACATGCCACGCTTCCAACCCCCGAGTAAAGAAAAGCGTTAGAAGTCCGGAGTCGTAATCGGTATGCGTTATATAAGAAACCAGGCCACACCTGATAATGTTGAGAGTTTTAGGAGTTTCTGTAATGGTAGTTTAAAGGAATGGTCACAACCTGTTTTCAATCAATTAAAACACATTTATATATGCTGATAGCAAGCCCAAAGGCTTTACGAGCATTGGAGAAACAATCGACGAGAACATTAGAGAAGAAAAGGGCAAAAAGAACTGGAGCATGATGCAATCATTACGTCTGGGACGATTCTTAATCCATTCTTTTTTAAGGCGTAGTACTGATGTCAGTGACGTTTTTTTCCAGAAGCATTTCACATGCCTTTCCGCAAATTCCGCAAATTCTGTTAGAAATACAGATGTTTGCTTTGGTGGCCGATATAATGTTACAATGACCACACCTGGGTCAGTTTTCAACAGAATCGCAAGATGTTCAAATGACGAAAATTCACCAAAATCAATCTTGGAAGAGTTAAACTGATTAGAGAAAATGGCAGCTGTTATGTCCCTGGTCTAGGGGTGTACAAAGACATAACATTGAGATGACCCTCCTGCTCTCCCACTCCCAAGAAGGGCCAGCAGCACAGAAAACTGTAACTTTAGGCATTTTATTTTCTTTTCTTTTTTTTTTTTTAGTGTGGAGGTGTGGAGTAACCTTTTTTTAAAAAAAATAAATAAACAAAACAAGCTCTGAGCCCTAAAGAATAACCTATACCCAAAAACCAAATGAAAAATGAAAATACAGAGGACTAACCTAAACTCCTAACTTAAAACAAGAGAAAACCACAGAAACAAGAGAGGCAACTCCCACCTACCAAAACCAGTGCTCAATATTTACAGGTGCCTAAACCACAACAGTAAGTCATTTTGCACAGTATAAACACACTCAACTTCTAAAGTTTCGACATAACAGAATTCTCAGAGACACATTACGAATTTACAAATTTCCGAAGTACTGGTTCCTTGTTGGGAGAAGCAGAGTAAAAGGGGAGGGCCCGAGGTGCTGTCAGTTGGTGGTTTAAATCTTGTTTGGTCCGGGCTCCTCCAATCAGGAAGCGTCTTCCCACACTGCTTCCACCAATGCCTGCTGTTCAATTGGGCCCAGTCCAGCCAATCCGGAACTACCACTTGGACTGGAGGGAAACCAGAGGTCACACCCATGCACACATCTAAAAGACACACTCACAGACACTCCTAGGGAGGAGAGGGAGAACAGCACTTTACATTGATAAACACTTAATCCTCTGGGTCATAACACAGCTATGCCACCTCCCCTTTGACCCTTGTCTCACAGCTTGAAAAAAGTTGTAGTTCTAGGAAAAGCCTAAATAAGAGCTGCAGCACAATCATTGTTTAGCCAGGTCTCAACTAGAAACATAAAATGCAATCCCTCCTCAGAGATGATATCATTAATCAAAAACTCTGATTAGTGAGTAATCTTACATTAAATAATGCCATAAACGCTCAAGACTAAAACATTGACTAAATTACCTCGGGTGCAGCCAGTGTAAGACTTGGGTCTATTTCGTGACTTTCTACGCACAGAGGAAATAGTGACAATCGGACATGGGTCCTGCATTACAGGAGACGGAATTAGTCATTTGTATGTGAGCAGGTGCATCGAGTAGCAAATGTTCTCTGCCAACTTGGGATGGATTGGGATGAATGGCGTCTCTTGCAAAGAAAGCTGCACGCTCCCAGAAGTTGTGAAAATTATCAATAAAAAAAATTTTGTGCGTGGAGCATATAGACTGTAGCCATGTGCTGAGACTTAAAATTCTCCTAAAACGCCCAATCCCTCGACCCAGAGTGGCAATAGGACCCGAAATAAAAACAGTCCTTGAGTACGTTAAACAAAGAGATAAGATCGTGTTTTAGAATTTCGGACCGCTGGTTGGAGGTATTGTTGGTTCCAATATGAACTACAACATTATGGGCGTGTGGATGTTCATCAAGTAAGCTCGGAATCCCATCCAGAATGCTTAAAACTTTAGCCTCCGAAAAGCAGTATGTGATGGCTGATTTCATTTTAACGTTCCTCACAATGGAGCCTCCAATTATCAATGTACCTCGAGACGGCCGAGCATTGCCAGAAGACCTGGTAGTTACCTGTGGAATGGTCTGAGTACATGGCCGTGGAACCGTAGAGGTTGGCTTCCGTGACCGGACATCTGGTGGTGACAATTCCTCCTCGTCTAAGATGGAAAACCTGTTGTTCAGCTGAAGCTTAAAAAATACAGAGTCGCTACTCGGTGCCCGACCACGACGTTTAGTGCTGCGCACTTCGACCCAGGCCTCAGCCGGCTTGGTTGTGGAGCTGACGTTGACCTTAGGTCTCGCTCGCTGCTGGACCCTAGCATCCTCAGTCCGAGTCCGTGCGGTTTCATTGGGGAGGGCGATGGAGTCTCGCTCACCCATGGTGGTGACATTCCTCGCAGCGCAAGCTGGAGCACCCATGGAATCGATGAGGCGTTCCTGTATTTGGTAGGGGGTTGAAATTCTACCTTCCAGCTCTGCTATTTTCTGTGACAGGCAAATGCAGCTAACAAAGCCCGGCAAGGAGGTAAGTGGGGCCACAGTTTCTGACATAACATAACTTATTGCAATCTATCCCTCCCCCGTTAAGTTTATATGGATTATTTATCAACATAAAAAATATATCATCTGGCTTACTGCAAGCGGGGAGGATTCACATCTCTCGACTAAACACCTTCATCCAGCCATATTATTTGACAGGACATGGTATGAATCAGTTGTATGAAGCTGAAGCTGATGCAGTAGTGTTTAGCTTGAAATTGGACGTGTCAAAACACCCATACTGCATACATGCATACAGAATTTGATTTGATGCCAACAACTCGACCGTCGAAGTAGAACGTACGATACTTATGTATCAGGAGTGCATGCACAAAATCTGACATGCTATATGGCCACAATCTCACCATCTCCTGACCCAGTTTACCCCTCACATACAATAACCTTCCTCCCGCGGAATTTTAAAAACACAACTGCACCTCAGAAATTCCAGCATTTACATCTATTTTATTAATACTGCCCTACTATGGAAGACTGCAGTATCTGTATACATTAACCTCCTGCAGATACTGCAGTCGTCTATTGTAGGGCAGTATATTATAGGCTCAAACAGTGTTTTTGTTCATTTTACATATGGCTTATGTAGGCTAATACAGTGTTTCTGTTGTCTGTCTTGTATCATTTTTACTGAGAGGTATCACATCCTCTGTCGTCATGAAAACGCCTTGTCATCTCAGTGCCAGTGGGCAGATGGGACAGCACAGTGTCCACTGCTCACATACAGCAAAACTCAGCCAAATGCAGTAGGTCATCTGGGTCTCGTTTGCAAATAGTTTGATCCATACAGAGGTTTCAGATGTACTACAAAGTCTGACCATATATTTTCACCTGCTGTATGGTAAATGTATCTGTATTCTGAGGCACCAGTTGAGGGCAGACAGGAATAAATGAAGTTGACAGTGGTTGATGGGAACATTTGAGCTTTCTTTACCTTGCTTGTCTTTGACTGGTCGTCCAGTTTGGTCTTCTTGTGAGCCGGGCTGATGGGTTTTGGCTCCCGATCATCTCTTGGGACAAATTTTTTCTGAAAAGTGTAAGAGAAGGAATAGGAACCAGTTAGCACAGTCTGTGTGGACAATTTACCCACATGAGAAACTAAATCTTCAGGCTAATGGTAAGTGGTGACGCTGCACGCTCCCAGAAGTTGTTAAAATTATCAATAAAAAAAATTTTGTGCGCGGAGCATATAGACTGTAGCCATGTGCTGAGACTTAAAATTCTCCTAAAACGCCCAATCCCTCGAGCCAGAGTGGGAACAGGACCCAAAATAAAAACAGTCCTTGAGTACGTTAAACAAAGAGATAAGATCGTGTTTTAGAATTTCGGACCGCTGGTTGGAGGTATTGTTGGTTCCAATATGAACTACAACATTACGGGCGTGTGGATGTTCATCAAGTAAGCTCGGAATCCCATCCAGAATGCTTAAAACTTTAGCCCCCGAAAAGCAGTATGTGATGGCTGATTTCATTTTAACATTCCTCACGATGGATTCTCCAATTATCAATGTACCCCGAGACGGCCGAGCATTGCCAGAAGACTTGGTAGTTACCTGTGGAATGGTCTGAGTACATGGCCGTGGAACCGTAGAGGTTGGTTTCCGTGACCGGACATCTGGTGGTGACGATTCCTCCTCGTCTAAGATGGAAAACCTGTTGTTCAGCTGAAGCTTAAAAAATACAGAGTCGCTACTCGGTGCCCGACCACGACGTTTAGTGCTGTGCACTTCGACCCAGGCCTCAGCCGGCTTGGGTGTGGAGCTGACGTTGACCTTGGGTCTCGCTCGCTGCTGGACCCTAGCATCCTCAGTCCGAGTCCGTGCGGTTTCATTGGGGAGGGCGATGGAGTCTCGCTCATCCATGGTGGTGACATTCCTCGCAGCGCGAGCTGGAGCACCCATGGAATCGATGAGGCATTCCTGTATTTGGTAGAGGGTTGAAATTCTACCTTCCAGCTCCGCTATTTTCTGTGACAGGCAAATGCAGCTAACAAAGCCCGGCAAGGAGGTAAGTGGGGCCACAGTTTCTGACATAACATAACTTATTGCAATCTATACCTCCCCGTTAAGTTTATATGGATTATTTATCAACATAAAAAATATATCATCTGGCTTACTGCAAGCGGGGAGGATTCACATCTCTCGACTAAACACCTTCATCCAGCCTTATTTGACTGGACATGGTATGAATTAGTTGTATGAAGCTGAAGCTGATGCAGTAGTGTTAAGCTTGAAATTGGACGTGTCAAAATACCCATACTGCATACATGCATACAGAATTTGATTTGATGCCAACAACTCGACCGCCGAAGTAGAACGTACAAAATTTATGTATCAGGAGTGCATGCACAAAATCTGACATGCTATATGGCCACAATCTCACCATCTCCTGACCCAGTTTACCCCTCACATACAATAACCTTCCTCCCGCGGAATTTTAAAAACACAACTGCACCTCAGGAATTCCAGCATTTACATCTATTTTATTAATACTGCCCTACTATGGAAGACTGCAGTATCTGTATACATTAACCTACTGCAGATACTGCAGTCGTCTATTGTAGGGCAGTATATTATTGGCTCAAACAGTGTTTTTGTTCATTTTACATATGGCGTATGTAGGTTAATACAGTGTTTCTGTTATCTGTCTTGTATCATTTTTACTGAGAGGTATCACATCCTCTGTCGCCATGAAAACGCCTTGTCATCTCAGTGCCAGTGGGCTGATGGGACAGCACAGTGTCCACTGCTCACATACAGCAAAACTCAGCCAAATGCAGTAGGTCATCTGGGTCTTGTTTGCAAATAGCTTGATCCATACAGAGGTATCAGATGTACTACAAAGTCTGACCATATATTTTCACCTGCTGTATGGTAAATGTATCTGTATTCTGAGGCACCAGTTGAGGGCAGACAGGAATAAATGAAGTTGACAGTGGTTGATGGGAACATTTGAGCTTTCTTTACCTTGCTTGTCTTTGACTGGTCGTCCAGTTTGGTCTTCTTGTGAGCCGGGCTGATGGGTTTTGGCTCCCGATCATCTCTTGGGACAAATTTTTTCTGAAAAGTGTAAGAGAAGGAATAGGAACCAGTTAGCACAGTATGTGTGGACAATTTACCCACATGTGAAACTAAATCTTCAGGCTAATGGTAAGTGGTGACGCTGCACGCTCCCAGAAGTTGTTAAAATTATCAATAAAAAAAATTTTGTGCGCGGAGCATATAGACTGTAGCCATGTGCTGAGACTTAAAATTCTCCTAAAACGCCCAATCCCTCGACCCAGAGTGGGAATAGGACCCGAAATAAAAACAGTCCTTGACTGCGTTAAACAAAGAGATAAGATCGAGTTTTAGAATTTCGGACCGCTGGTCGGAGGTACTGTTGGTTCCAATATGAACCACAACATTACGGGCGTGTGGATGTTCATCAAGTAAGCTCGGAATCTCATCCAGAATGCTTAAAACTTTAGCCCCCGAAAAGCAGTATGTGATGCTTGATTTTATTTTAACATTCCTCACGATGGATTCTCCAATTATCAATGTACCCCGAGACGGCCGAGCATTGCCAGAAGACCTGGTAGTTACCTGTGGAACGGTCTGAGTACATGGCCGTGGAACCGTAGAGGTTGGCTTCCGTGACCGGACATCTGGTGGTGACAATTCCTCCTCGTCTAAGATGGAAAACCTGTTGTTCAGCTGAAGCTTAAAAAGTACAGAGTCGCTACTCAGTCCCCGACCACGACGTTTAGTGCTGCGCACTTCGACCCAGGCCTCAGCCGGCTTGGGTGTGGAGCTGACGTTGACCTTGGGTCTCGCTCGCTGCTGGACCCTAGCATCCTCAATCCGAGTCCGTGCGGTTTCATTGGGGAGGGCGATGGAGTCTCGCTCACCCATGGTGGTGACATTCCTCGCAGCGCGAGCTGGAGCACCCATGGAATCGATGAGGCGTTCCTGTATTTGGTAGAGGGTTGAAATTCTACCTTCCAGCTCCGCTATTTTCTGTGACAGGCAAATGCAGCTAACAAAGCCCGGCAAGGAGGTAAGTGGGGCCACAGTTTCTGACAAAACATAACTTATTGCAATCTATACCTCCCCGTTAAGTTTATATGGATTATTTATCAACATAAAAAATATATCATCTGGCTTACTGCAAGCGGGGAGGATTCACATCTCTCGACTAAACACCTTCATCCAGCCTGATTATTTGACAGGACATGGTATGAATCAGTTGTATGAAGCTGAAGCTGATGCAGTAGTGTTTAGCTTGAAATTGGACGTGTCAAAATACCCATACTGCATACATGCATACAGAATTTGATTTGATGCCAACAACTCGACCGTCGAAGTAGAACGTACGATATTTATGTATCAGGAGGGCATGCACAAAATCTGACATGCTATATGGCCACAATCTCACCATCTCCTGACCCAGTTTACCCCTCACATACAATAACCTTCCTCCCGCGGAATTTTACAAACACAACTGCACCTCAGGAATTCCAGCATTTACATCTATTTTATTAATACTGCCCTACTATGGAAGACTGCAGTATCTGTATGCATTAAACTACCGCAGATACTGCAGTCGTCTATTGTAGGGCAGTATATTATAGGCTCAAACAGTGTTTTTGTTCATTTTACATATGGCTTATGTAGGCTAATACAGTGTTTCTGTTGTCTGTCTTGTATCATTTTTACTGAGAGGTATCACATCCTCTGTCGTCATGAAAACGCCTTGTCATCTCAGTGCCAGTGGGCTGATGGGACAGCACAGTGTCCACTGCTCACATACAGCAAAACTCAGCCAAATGCAGTAGGTCATCTGGGTCTCGTTCGCGAATAGTTTGATCCATACAGAGGTTTCAGATGTACTACAAAGTCTGACCATATATTTTCACCTGCTGTATGGTAAATGTATCTGTATTCTGAGGCACCAGTTGAGAGCAGACAGGAATAAATGAAGTTGACCGTGGTTGACAAATTAACAAATTAACTTGTCTCATCGCTCTCTAGTGGCCACTCCTGGTCGACTACGGATCTGCAGATGTACAAGAAAAATCTTTGCTGACTGCACTGTCGATGGCATAGGCAGTGTGTGATCGCCGGGTGCTTTCAATATGTGAAGAAGCGGGAGCCATTTGTTACGTTAGTGAGAAGAATCTCGAACCTCCGCCTCCTCCTGAGCTGATGGGAGCAGGTTACTGTGGTGGAGTAAACAGTTCCCTTGCGTTCAGGGTGGGGAAAAACTCCCAAAAAAAACTGTAATTTTCAGTGTTGAAGTCAGAGGCATATTCATTGGAATTACCATGGTGTCCTGACGAACAGCAGTGACTTCCGTCCTCACCTCACTGCTCCTCCCAGACACTACAAGTCCTGGACAGAGGATTTCACAAGTCAGGATAATTTGGGAACCTTCGCAGCTCAGCATGAACTATACACAGTGAAAAATCACACGATATACAGGAGGCACGAATCAAGAAACAATTGGTGCAAAAACAGTGCACAACCTGGAAGCCGAAAATGGAAACCAAGGCAGCTCTTGTGGCAATTTTTTTTTTTAAAGCCTTTATTAAATGGCTACTTGCATAGCAAGGATTAAAAATGCATCAACCAATTGCGGCATAATTGCATACATCAGGGTGACAAAACATTTCTGAGACGTGGGCAAAGCATATCAAGATAATGAACAGGAAATGACATCGCTCATGACCATACCAGATTGAGCACAGACTCCATGGGGGGGGGGGCACCATTTTTTGATCCATAATATACATAAATATAACTCCCACAGGAATACAAAAAACATGAGATTCCAAGAATACAATTAACAAAATATATTTAATTAATTTAATTACAAAAAAGGAGAAAAATCATTGTCTTCACTGAGACCTGGAAACACCATGGCTTTCAGATGGAAAATCCAAAAGGGGCTCAACCTACCTCTGCTCCGAATATCCTCCGAGAAATTGGGCGGTGTCACGCCTGTAGATCTGAGAAGGAGCTCCTCCCGGGTGTAAGTAGATTGGCATTTGATGACGTTGTTTGCCATTGTTGTTGTTTCGTACAAAAGACTCTAATTGGGAGAGGAAGACGATTAACCCAAGAAGCATGCATCACTGGATACTCATGTATGTTGACTCCTTATTATTAAGAGGCAGTGGAAAGCTTTTTCCATTGAGTTTTATTTTCCTGGGGCTGATCAGGAGGATGTAAAATCCAATTTTCCCAGTCATGGCTATTTTGTCTCAGGAGCACACACATTAGCCATGCAGACAAAGTAGGTAGAAGCTATCTTGGGTCTATCATCATAAATGTAACTAGACAATTCCCGCAGAAATTGTAAGAGTGGGCCTGATCTATGCAGGTCAGGACGCAGGGGTGCCCTGAGATGCTGCTTGGTCTACTCAATAGTCTATTTTGTCTCTGTCTATATTTTTTCTGCATTTTTTAGACATTAAAAAGGTGGTTGCTATGGTGTTCTGAGAGGTTGCTAAGGCATTGCTAGGCATTTGCTATGGTGTTCTTGGGGTTGGTAGGGCATTGCTAGGGCAGTTGCTATGGTGTTCTGGGTGGTTGTTCGGGCGTTGCTAGGTGGTTGCTATGGTGTTCTGGGTGGTTGCTAGGGCATTGCTAGGCGGTTGCTATGGTGTTCTGGGTGGTTGCTAGGGCGTTGCTAGGCAGTTGCTATGGTGTTCTGGGTGGTTGTTAGGGCGTTGCTAGGTGGTTGCTATGGTGTTGTGGGTGGTGGCTAGGGCGTTGCTAGGCGGTTGCTATGGTGTTCTGGGTGGTTGCTAGGGGGTTGCTAGGCGTTTGCTTAGGTGTTCTGGGTGGTTGCTAGGGTGTTGCTAGGCGATTGCTAAGGTGTTTTGGGTGGTTGATACGGTGTTGCTAGGCAGTTGCTATGGTGTTCTGGGTGGTTGCTAGGGGGTTGCTATGGTGTTCTGAGTGGTTGCTAGGGCGTTGCTAGGTGGTTGCTATGGTGTTCTGGGTGGTTGCCAAGGCATTGCTAGGCGGTTGCTATGGTGTTCTGGGTGGTTGCCAGGGCGTTGCTAGGCGATTGCTAAGGTGTTCTGGGTGGTTGCGAGGGTATTGCTAGGCGGTTGTTATGGTGTTCTGGGTGGTTGCCAGGGGGTTGCTAGGCAGTTGCTCTGGTGTTCTGGGTGGTTGCTAGGGCGTTGCTAGGTGGTTGCTATGGTGTTCTGGCTGGTTAAGATGTTGCTAGGAGGTTGCAATGGTGTTCTGGGTGGTTGCTAGGGCGTTGCTAGACGGTTGCTATGGTGTTCTGGGTGGTTGCTAGGGTATTGCTAGGCGGTTGCTATGGTGTTCTGGGTGGTTGCTAAGGGCATTGCTAGGCAGTTGCTATGGTGTTCTGGGTGGATGCTAGGGCGTTGCTAGGCAGTTGCTATGATGTTCTGGGTGGTTGCTAGGGCATTGCTTGGCACTTGCTATGGTGTTCTGGGTGGTTGCTAGGGCATTGCTAGGCGGTTGCTATGGTGTTCTGGGTGGTTGCTAGGGCATTGCTAGGCAGTTACTATGGTGTCTATGGTACTATGGTCCCTATTGGGGAGAGTAGTGGGCCTGCACTCAGCTCAGGCCTACTAATAACTAGAGGCACTCCTAGAGTGCAAGCCTCCACCAAGGCAGTACAGACCAAATCTCGGTGAGTGGGAGCAAAGTTCAGTTATTGCGTATATAAAGAAGAAACGGGAGCACTCAAATCACCAGCATAATTTATTAAGGTGCCAAGACTGACGTTTCGACGCACTGCGTCTCTGAGGAAGACGCAGTCCGTCGAAACGTCAGTCTTGGCACCTTTATAAATTATGCTGGTGATTTGAGTGCTTCAGTTTCTTCTTTATATTCGGATTTACTATCCTTTCTGCGAGCACCCACCTCCACTGACAGAGGGGCTGAAGCACAAGGGGTTCCTTTATTTCAGTCATTCCGTGGCAGCCATATTGTTTCACTGATCGCAGCAACCCACCCACAAAATTTCAGATATCCATTCATTACTTTTTGAGTTATCTTGTTCGCAAACAAACAAACAGACGGCACCAATCACACAACCTCCTGCCAACTTTGTTTGGCGGAGGTGATGATAATCATAATAATAATAGTAATACATTCTTAATTGCCAGTTATACAGTGACTTGCTGGGCTAATTAGTTTTAGATTTCGAGTGAATTAAAAATGATAATGATGAAATTTTGGTTGAAATGGCTGCATTTCGATAATTCAAACTTTACATTACTATTTGGCTATACATTATTTTTCATATAAGCCAGCAAATAAAACTCACCTGTTTGAATTCCAGAATGAAGAAGTTGAAATAACGCTTTCTTGAATCGCAAATCGCAACGATGCTCGCCAACAAACGTTCTGAAAGGCAGAGAGTTCTGAATCTGCCTCTACTCACAATCCGCGTGTATATATAGCATTAATGCGTCATAGAACGGTGCAGTTCTTTCTGATCACAAAACACAGCGAATGCGTCACAGAAACTGATTCGTTCGATCAGCTGAGAGGTACGTTAGAAGGAGAGTCACGTCACCTCCGTTCACTCCAATTAATAGCAATGGCGTGATTGGGGAGTCAGTCAGTAGTTGAAGGACTAGTCGCGCAGAAGCATTTCGGTGGACTAGATCGTTTATTATGCACGCAGCACATTTAAATCATAATAAAAGATGCATTAAAGCATTTCCCCGGATTATTCCCCGCTAAATTATTGGATGTATTGAAAGTTGAAGGACACCATATTAGGTTAGAATTAAATGAAGACAACAGCACATTGCTAACGTTCACTACAAACAGCAAAAAAGGCACTCGGTGAAAACAATTAACCTTGTGTGTTCATCTTCCTGTTATCTCATCAACAAATGTCACTTTCTAATCCACCTTATTAGTATTTGTGTCTGCGATTTTTTTTTTTTGCGAATAAATACAGCGCGTCGGAGTTATTATAAGGTACTAGAGATGTCATTTGACTATTTTGATCATCATTGTGTCACAGAAACCAAACATTGCAGGTACTTTGAGTTGTAAATTAAAAGCATGACAGCAAATGGCAAAAGAAATTCCAAGCTAACGAAAGCTATTTAGCTATTTATTAGTTCACCTCCGATAAAATGGTTCCCACGCAGCACTGCATGAGCTGACGATTCCCACTTGCTGCCGCATACATGCCAACTCTACCGCTTTTGGGGCGTTTTTTTTTTTCAGAATGAAACGCCCAGAAATGGTGGTCTACCGCCAAAAGTTGCATCAGGGCTCTGCCTTTTGACGGCTTGTGTCCATGCCTCACGCCGCTTACTTTCCTTTTGAAATACGTGAAATGAAATTCGGAATACCGGAAGTGGGCACGACTTTGTGAATAATCGAAAAATACTTCTTAGCATTTTTTTTTTTTTTTTGAGGGGTTGGGTTAAATATTATACAATTAAAGCTGAAGTCGGAAATATTTTCTTTTTGGTCGCATTTACTGAAACTGTCACTGTGCTTAGCCATGCGAATTATGAAGCAGGATGCTAACTGCCTGTCAATCACAGTCAATTGGATGTGCACGAAAAATCTAGGGAGGGACTAGTTTCAGCGCAAATAGGGGAGGGGCTTGAAAGTTGTACTCGTTAGAAAATCTGACTGGTCCTCATGATCCAGCAATCTTCCCGACTTCAGCTTTAACTAAATATGACATTCATTTTATAGTGGTGGGTGGAGGAGGTGAAGCGCGGTTCTCCATCTTGTCATTTTCGTCGTTCCCCTTGCGTCCACGAGTAGCGTAAATGTTTGTATCATTAATTTTATTTCTCATTAACCCTAGAACACTATCGCCGGGTGATTTTCACGCGAGCAAACGTGTTTACGTGATTTTCATTATGTTGCGTTTGTCTGAGTGTTATGGGTCCCTGGGTAGCTTCAGCATTGTCTTTGACATCTTTGAAGGCATGGGTGTTTTGTCTACCTCAGGGTACTTTTTTTCATTTTGTTAGACATGGCACAGTTGAAAATAAAAGAACACTACTCTAATTTGTCATGTATTGTCATATTTTGATGACAAGTACTTTTTATTGGGTATTTTACAAAATAAGGAAAAATCACCCGGCGTTAGTGATGGTGTTGCTAATTTTAGCAATAGTGTTCTAGGGTTAAAATATAGTTTGGGGGGTCCAGATATCCTATGCTGCTTGCTGCTGATCGCCAATTTTGCTTCCCAATGCATTTCTGTTTGCGCCAGCGCTTCTCTGAGAGAGGGTTTCCGCAGCATGTTTCATGATTTAAAACTATTTCGACGCATTGTTTTTTTTAACACTGTATTTACCTGTAGATTGTACAAACGGTTTAAGCCAATGTATGTTTTTATTTTTTCTTTTTTTAATGTTTTCTGTTTGAAGTTACAGCTCCATCCAAGATGCTTTTGTCTGCAGCCGCCACCAGGAGGGGCTGCAAGCGAGGGAAGGCTGTCGGATTCCTCGCTCCACTACAACTACCCGCATCTGTTCATCATTATTATCTCATTGTTACCACTATATAAGCCAGAGCTTTGCACTTTTACAGAGCAAAGTCTCCTAAGCCTGTTGTTAAGCCTTATTCTTGTATAGATGCTTCTGAGTATTTCCATATCTTTACTAACCTAACTTGAGCACCTTTATAATAATAATAATTATTATTATTATAATAATTATTATTTCAGCGCACTTTTGTTAAATTATTGGAAGCGTTTCCTGCTTGTTTTTGCATTTCCACTTTTCAACCTTTCTGTGCTACTCCAAAGGTATAATTAAACCTACTTCATATTTGCATGTGAATCTAGTTCCACGTTTTCCATTTTTCATTGCACTCTGCTCAGTGCACAGCAAAAGCCACTCCAGAAGACTCTATCCCCCCCTATGGATGAAGTTAATGTGCCTTTACTTGAAGAAGTATGAGACTTCGCATCCAGCCCTTCCCACATCTTCAACATGGTGGCAGAGCAACAGAGGGAGGTTGCCCGACTGAGGGCCACTTTGGAAGACTTGATTTGTGGGACTTGATCTCCCACGCTCCACCGCCAATCAACGCTCCAGTCTCTCCTGCCAGTCTGCAGGCGTTCCGGGCCACTCACTAAGGTGAGTCCCGAGCGCGACTGCCAGACTGCTATGAGGGTTCTCTGACCGCATGCTGAGGATTCCATCTCCAATGCCCCCTCAACCTCACCTACCACTCCACTCTCGGTGATGCAGAGAAGATGGCTGCGGTCATCACGCAGCTGTTCGGCAAGGCTCTTGAGTGGGCAAACGCTCTGTGGGACCAAGCTGTTTTCTATACCTATGACAGCTTCATCCATCAGTTCAAAGCGGTGTTTGATCACCCGGGGAGGAAGGCTGGGCACCGCTTGCTGGATCTGTGGCTGGGGTCCGGGTCAGCTGATGACCACACCCTGACCTGCAGGACTGGAACAAGCCTGCACTGTTGACCACCTTCCGCAATGGGCTGTGTCCAGACCCGAAGGCGGAAATTGCTCGCAGGGACCATGCCACATCCCCGGCCTCCGACATTGACCCTGCCATTCATCTGGACCAGCTGCAGCAGGAGAGATACCGCAGCCTGCCCAGAGACCCCATCCAGCAACCCAAGCTGGCGCCAGAGCCCATGGAGGTCATGTCCTTTAGTTTTTCTTTTTTTTTTTTTTTTTAATTTAACCTTTATTTAACCAGGGAAGTCCTGTTGAGATTTAAATCTCTTTTTCAAGGGAGCCCTCGGGGTTGAGGTGGGGAGGGAGAGGACAAGTTGCACAGGCAATTAGATCAGGGGATGATCAGGTGGCAGGTCGAAAGAGCCAGGTTGGGAATTTAGCCATGACACCGGGCAACCCCCTACTCTTATCGATGAGTGTCTTAGGTCCGTATTCAGAAACGACACTCACACTAATTGAGTGCGAGTAAGTACTCAAACTTAGTTAGTGTCAGGTTAAACTAAATGAGTCAGAGGTTGCCCAAACACTCATTTGCTTTCACAGACCTCACTCACTCTGAAATTAGTATCCCTTTCTGAGTGAAGCTTGGGCGCAGGGAACACCTCCCTTGAGCCGCACTAACTTGCCCCGGTATTTCGTTGTCATGGGCTTTCAGGTGGTTACAAACATTAGAAACTCTGGGTTATTTACAGCTACGTGCTCGACTGACCACCTGGTTTCAGTGTTTATGAACTGCACTGTGGGGAACTCGAGGTTAGAATTTGTGTACCCACCAATGGCTACTGGTGAACTGGCAATAGGGGAAGCTCAAAACCATCCCTTAAAAATAATGATTGGACATTACCTGTCTTCAAATTTAATAAAATTTAATTTACTTGAACTCTAACAATCCTAAGGACCATCATGTGTTGCCTGTTCTACTTGTTAAGCTAGAATGAGCACTAATAATTCTTGCCATGTTTTCAGTTATTCGTTTAAATCACCACTGGAGAAACTGCGAAAACTCAATATTATCAGGTGTGGCCAGTATTCATGAGTGATGCATATCTGTCAACTCTCACACATTCTGATTTCTTGTGCTTTTCTTTACTCGTTGGTTAAATAATTCTGCGCTCAATTGGCTCGTGGGGCGCCATGTGGATTGGTCTGCGAGGCTTGTTTAGCTATAAGTCACGAGAATCCATTCTTTTCTACATTATTAATTGCTGAATGTAGAAGGAAATGTCTGACACGTTTCAAAGCTTGTTGCTTAGTGAGCCTCGCGGGCTGTCCTGCGCCTTTCGCGAGCCACTCGACCACAGAATCTATGAGGACATGCTGATATTTTACGTTGTCACTTATGTGCGAAAGAAACGCCTCAGATTTGTGAAGCAATGTATAACAATGCTATTAAAAATAAATTTGATTGTCATTTTATCAGTTAGTCTGAGAAACGTTCTAATCAAAAGTAAACTGCAACAGGTTTAGGTCATTCAGCACTGAAGGGTGAGGATTGAGCATCCCTTTGCAGCAGCCGACGCACCGCCTGTGGTACCCAGTGCCCACTATTGTTAGTTATGCTCGAGTGGCGTTTGTTTAGTTTGAATAGCAACGGGTGAGGAGTGGGACCGCTCCCTCGGTTAGTGGTAGGTCGATCAATCTCTCTCAGTCCAGTTACATTTCAATCATACTCATTTTATGGTGAGTGTTGATACTGAATATGGGCCATAGGGTTTTTAATGACCACAGTGAGTCAGGACCTCATTTCAACGTCTAATCCGAAAGACGGCGTCTCCTTCAGTACAGTACCCCCATCACTGGGCATTGGGAATTATTCCACCAGAGGATGATTGCAACCCTCTGGCCAACCAACACCTCTTCCAGCAACAACTTTTTTCCTAGGTGGTCTCCCATCCAAGTACTAACCAAGCCCACACCTGCTTAGCTTCAGCCATGCAGATCTACCACCCATTGCAATTGGAGAAAGTCAGGTCCTTGTGTCCCGAATGGGGAGAACCGACCGGCGCCTGTCAAGGTAATCGTGCCACCATCCACCATTACTGTTCAGATTTTCCAGGTCCCAGTGTGAGTGGCGTATAACAACCTGCACCCCTGTACAAACGCCCAGATTGACTCTGGCGCGGCGTGGCAACTTTGCTCCTCCCAACTGGTGCGACGACTCAAACTCACACTCCACCAGCTCGACATTCCCATCGCTGTGACAGCCCTGGATGGGAGACCTCTGGCCAGCGGAATCATCCTCCGTCAGTCAGCCTCAATCTCCCTCGGTGTGCAGAAGAGCCACCAGGAGGCGCTCCTGCTCTTAATCCTGCCATATTCCAGTCACCCACTCTTAGACTGCCCATAGACTGAATAAAAAGATGGACGAAGCAACCATGACGTCACCCATTGGTGTCAACGTACCATTTAGGAAGCCTCGATTTTGGCAATTTGAATAGAGCCATTTTGGTATTTTGAAACGAGATGTGATTCCAATTGGACGGGAGTGTGAATAGAATATTCAGGGTGGAGCGAGGGTTGGATCTTCAGGTTGATCTGACCGTGTGAGATGAGGACCATAGGACAGCCACGCCCCTGAAGCATATTCTGGCTTTATCCTTTATTCTAGTCTATTTCGGATCATAATTTTCAAAAATGAACATCATGATATATCGAAGGAGACTTGAAACTTGTGATAGATACCATAAAATAATGTGAAAATCATCATTGAAAGAATAAATCAGGTGGGAAAGTAGGGTCATTTTCTCATTAACTTCTATAGGATTGAACTTCTTTCTGCAACCAGCGACGTCGCCATCTGCTGGCCATTAAATAGAATGCAAATTTTTGAGATTTCAATGCTGGCCTCAGTTTACAGTGCGTCCATGTTTTTATGCAGTATGTTTGCCAGCCTTAGGTGCTCTGCATCAGCTCTCCCACTGCTGCATAGTGGGAATTTAACTGCCACCTTTCCGTTCTTTGTTTAGTAATAATTTAGTGCTGCATTAGTTTCTCATTTTATGGAACCTTGTTTCCCTTTTGTTTTGTTTATTATACCTTCTTTATTCAACTTCTCATCACCTCCAGCCTTGGCGCACGAGTCTGTCATTTTACTCCACGGTCCTAGAGTCCGCCAGGCTGCCACTAGACATCTGGCAGGAGCAGAACCGTTAGAATATGTGCAACCCCCAGGACTCCTTTGAAGAAGAGATATACATCTCTACGGGACTTCCATGGTAAAATAAAGGTTAAAAAAATTTAAGCAAGGGGACTGACTAAGACCATGTCTCTTTTCAGCAGGGCTCTGAAGAAACAGCCAACAGCTGCACCGATTCGTTAGTTTGTGGGGCGCATCAATTATTCGCTTGGCAGTCAGCAAAGCCTAACCTGGAAGGGGTTTGAAGTAACCTTCTATTGCCTCAGGTCAAACTCTGAGGAGTGGGCGATCCCCTCCTTCCTCCAATACTACAGTACATCCCTGCAGGCCTGGAAGCTGCACTTTCAGGACCGCACTTCCAGGACTGCAGATCCAGGACCCTGGTGTTTTTGCCACAGCGCCCCCTCCCGTTGGAGGCTGGTTTTAGGACAGCAGTTGTAGGACCGCAATTTCAGGACCCTGGCTTTTTTGCCACAGCGCCTCCTACTGACTTAAATGATTTCCGCAACCAAATACTTTTTGTTGTGGGTTTCAAAATTAATTCCACCAAATACTCTTATCGTGTATTATTGTAAAGTTGGATTACACCCAAATACATTGATTCATTATATTTTTGAAGGTTGATTCTACCTAAAAAAAATTCGTTCTTTATCATTTTAAAGGTTGATTCCAGCCAAGTAATACTTTCTTCCAAAGACTTAAATACATATTCCATACAAACACTACTTTGCCATGAAATTGACCTTAGTTGCAAAGACTTGAAAATTGTATTATTAGCAGAATTAGCTAATGATACTGAGGGAAAAAGTGAAAGCATAAACAGACCTCCATGTAAAAATGTGCCTTAAAAGACACAGACTTCTGTAATGATTTGGTGTGAGATAAACAGAACTGATCTATCTATATTTCAACCAGATATTTTAAAGGTTAGAAAGAGGCAAGAAACAAGAATGACTCTAAATTTTTATTGTATCCACACAATGAACAAATATAAACAACATAAACATGCTGGTGGCCACAGGAGTGGGAAGGCTAGTAGTTGCAGGAGCTGGGATGGTGGGAGTTACTGTAGCTGAGATGACTGTCGCAGTTGGAGTGGAGTTGGTGGTGGTAGATGGAGCTGGGATGCTGGTGGCCACTGGAGTGGTAATGGTGGTGATTGCTGGAGCTGGGATGGTTGCAGTTATGGCCGAGGTGTTCCTATTGCAAAGAGACAGATGATTAATGAAGTCCTGTTTACATAAAACTGTTGACTGGCAGTAGATGCAGTGGTAATGCCACTGTGGTCAGCAGTTTAACCCACATCTGTGAATAGTGTACCCTGTAACATTAATTATTATATTAGTATATTATTCAAAAGTGTGTCTCAGACTCATTTTTAATAAAGGGGGATGATAAATATTGATGCTGATGAATATCTACTCAAATTGTTGTTGAACTTAAACATGATGTCAAAGGGCTGAATTAGAATTTAGAGGGAACATCTTATAAAAGTTTAGGTATGTTTGTGAAGTTTCTGGATGACCAAATAAATGAGCATTTGAAGAGTCAGAGTTAGTGTTTGTTTTCATTGTAATACTGATGTCAGATTTACTTGCTTCAGAGCTTAGGAAAATTAAGTCATCCATCTTTACTCACTTCATCAGAGCCCTGCCGATCCTTGGATTTGCATGAGCTACGTTATATGCAGTTATTTTTAAAATAAAAAAAAGTAAAATGATCGGTTGGCTTACTGGTATGGGCTATGATCAGGCAAGAAATTAGCTCATATTAGTGTTCACTAACAAATACCCATTTCATTCAGATGCTAACTTAATTTCCATTTCCTGTGACAATGTTCTCAAATGTTACCTTCATTGAGTGTAGCTCTGTGGAAATGGCTCTCCAAATGAGCTTTCACTTTGCTTAACTTCGTTGGGTGGAACACAGTTGAGCGACAGAATGGGAAATGAAATTGTCTGCAGCATGTAGTGCATCTTGAGATTTCCGGTAATGTTCTGCCTTCCTGGAAAATTATATGCATCTTTAAAAGAAAGTGATCACATAATTAGTCCAAAAAAAAATTCCGATAATTTCATAGAAAATCTAGAAAATCGTATTTCCTTTGAAAATACAGTGAGAATGCGGACTGCTGGAATGCACTTAAATACATTGCTGAAAATTTAGAAAAGCAAATGCAAACTACGTAAGATTAAAGTTCATGGCACAAACATTGTTGGTTAAGAGCCCTAACTTCAAAAAGCTTGTACATAAATGCTAAATATACTATTGTAAAAAAGAGGGATATTTGAAAAAGCATAAAATGAAGAAAAACGTACATTACAAGCAGATAAGTTACAATGCAGGTGGATTTTTTAACATTTGCAAGAAAGAGGATAGAGAGGTTTTTATCATCCTTTTAAGCTGACTAGAATTAATTATAGAAATATGATTAGTCACTGACAATTAGGACACAGTTGGGCTTTCCAAATCACGCCTTGGTTTCACAACACAAATATTAATACACAGTCAGCATTATACGGGTGAGGTTAATTACAAGTGACCACAACCAGCTGCATAGTTTTAAGTAATCCTACCCGTTGATTGTGAAATGACAGTTGTCCAAAAGCTAAATAAAATTGTTGTATAAAACAATAGTCTTGGCCGAAAGGACAATATGGCGGTATTAAATAGTTAGCGTTAGCTAAATGCGTTATATTAAACATGGTAACACAGTTGCAACAACCTCTCATAAACTTATTAATGTTGCACTAAGCTGAACTTGTGAAAACTTACTACATACTTTGTTAAGCCGACGTTTATTTTCCAGTTAAATTCATGCAAAGGACTTAGTTTTATTTGTTTCTCATTAAAAATTTTCTCAGTACTCACTTCTCAGTTTGTTGCTCGTCGTCATATTCCTCGTCGTCTCTTTGTACAATTAATGCAGCCACATAAGGTGAGTGGCGCTGTTCGGAGAAACCAGGGGTCCTGAATGTGCGGTCCTGAAACTGCGGTCTCCGAGGCTGCAGCTATACCCTACTCGTGATTGTTAGAAGCCTAGTCCACGGAAAATACGACGACGCCATTTCTCCGCTGTGACGTGTCTTTGTGTCATGTGTCAGAATCAATTTGTTCTCCCATTTTGCAGGTAGAAATTGTGATCGTCATAGAGCTGTTCTTCTATTCATTCAGTTTATTTAGTAAGCTGGTTAGGATACCAGAAAAAGAAATGGATCAGAGGAAATGGATGAATGTAAGTCAGGCTTTGGCAAAGCTTCAGGACATGAGTTCTTGTGAGTCAGATGGAGAAGAAATATCAGGGCTCAGTGAGCCTTTGATGCCAGGAAGGTCACCAAAACTGGATATTTATTCACGTCATAATGCTTAGGTTTCACAGCATAATTTCAAGTCCAAATACTTTGAAACATTTAAAATTAGCCACAATAGCCAACAAATTGAAGCTTTAAAGCTCTGACCTCTATACTATTTAATCAATGAAGAATCTTAGCAAAACACCATTTCTTGTCCTCCGAATTCTGAAAGTACTTTGAAATGCTTTCACTGAGGCAACACCTCACAGCTTAAAAGTATTACAAAGAGTGGTGCATTTTTGTCAATAAAGAGGATGCAGTCATATTTCCACGTCATCCATGCCATGATGAAGGGAGACGCAGTAGCGCAGTGGAGAGAATGGGCTTGACTTGGGATGGAAAGATTCTGTGTTCAAATCCTTGCCTTAGCCTGTGCAAAGTGTTCTCAGGCAAAACTCTTCACTTCAACACTGCTTCACTCTACCCAGGTGTACAAATGGGTACCAGCAAAATTGTCAGGGAAAATTGACTGAGAGCAGTGGGAGAACCCGAGTTGGACTAGTGTCCTATCGAGGGGGTTTAGCAATACTCCCATTTGCTTCATGTCACAGAAACCAGGGTTAAAACACAGGCCTGGTGGGCCTCCAGGCATGACCTCCATGCCTGGTTAGAAATAGTCTTTATTCCGTCTGAGCAGCTGCTCATTTTGAAAACAAGATGGGCACTTGGTAGAGCTCATTCCTCCGCCATGCCCACATGTAAGTATTATTGGTTCTGGATCCAGGGAAGTATCATCCAGACCAACAACAGCTGTGATTAGTTCTGCTTTTAGGGCAGCTTCTATTCAGTGCTGAAATTTTATGAAAATCTGTTCATTACAAAAGGACATACCAAATTGTTCCAAATATATGACGATTCTGGATATGAGACTACTCCCCTTTCTCAAGTCATATTTTGGAAAAAATTAGGGTTTTGCTGACAAAATCTTGTTTTAATCACTAAAGAATAATAATCATTGCAAAAATTTCTTTGAAAATACTGATAAAACAAACTGAAAGAAAAACCAATTTAAAAGAATGCAGGCTGTTCTTTTGCGCCATCTATTGTTGTGAACATGTATTGAGTATAGACTATAAAACGCACACACAGGATGACTGTTATTGTTAGAAGCCTAGTCCACGGAAAATACGACGACCCCATTTCTCCGCTGTGACGTGTCTTTAATGGAACGGCGGAGGCGTCAAAGATAAAACAGGGTCACTTGAGCAAAAGGAGAGAAAATAGTAAACATGCCCGATGGACGAGAGATTCTAATTTACTGAGATTCCGCTGAGAAGTCACTGTTATGTCAAAGACGCAGAGTGCATCGTATGCCTATTCCGTATATATAAAAAGCACCGTTGCCATAAACATATCATCCCAGTGGGCCACGGTACGAAGCAGATTCCCAGTCCGTCATGGAAACATGTACAGGTGTACTTGCGATTAGGTAGTGAATGTTTTTAAATTTAATTTGATTTCATTTGACACACTCTTTTTACTTGAACAAAAGATTGACCGCGATTTCCTACCATGTTTTCTGTTAAAGTTCTGACAAAATGTGCCAGCCCTCCATGCTTAGGGTCGGGTGTGTAAAGTGACCGAACAGGCCTTGTGGTGACGTGGCTTAAATGGAACACCCGAGGCGTCATAAATCAGACCGGGTCACTTGAGCAAAAACAAAGGAGTAAACAAGCCCGATGGATGAGAGGTTCGAATTTTTTTGGATTCCACTGAGAAGTCGCTTTGACGTTAAAGAGCCAGAGTGCATCGAATGTTCATTTTGTTGCTATATCAACAGCACCGTTGCTATAAACAACTCTGCCCAGGGGGCCGACGGAAGAATGCTGATTCTCAGTCCGTGTCCAATGCTCATGGAAACATGTCTAGGTGTACGAGCGATTTGCCTGTGATTTTATTTTTATGAAATTAAATTTTAATTGACTCACTCTTTTTTTAAACAAAAAAAATGACCGCGATTCAGTAGCATGCTTTCTGTTTACGGATTGACGAAATGTGCCTGCCCTCCACTTAGCCGTCGGGCTTGTCTTGTGACCAAACAGGCTGTCCGCTGTGACGCGTCTTAAATGGATCAGCGGAGGTTTCAAATTCTCCGGCTGCTACAGGTCTCAAAAAAGTTGGGACACTTATAAAAAGGGGCTTTAAAAGCATTTAATTTCTAAGAGAATCAGCTGAAAGAACATTTAGCAAGTAATTAAGTTAACTGTCATGTGCTGTGCAACATGATTACTTATAAAAGGGTTGTCATTGAGAGGCTGAGTTTCTCAGAAGTAAAGATGGCCTGAGGCTCTCCCACCTGTGAAGGCTAGCATTAAAAAAAATGTTGAATACTTTAAAAACACTGCTCCTCGACGTTGAATTGCAAAGGCATTGAAGGTCTCATCATCTTCAGTACATGACATCATCAAAAGATTCAGAGTAACTGGAAAAATCTCTGCGTGTAAGGGACTATGCCGAGACCTTTACTGGATGCCCTATCTTCTGACCCTCAGATGCCACTGCATCACTCACCGGCATGATTCTTGGGATTCTGCAATAATAGAGAAAGAAAAAACATCACTGATTATACCTAGAACTGCCACAAGGTCATTTTGACCTCCATTAGTCCCAGTGCAAAAGCATGTAAATGGACTATATAGCGGCTGACTATGGAGCTAGTCAGATTGGCAGCTCAAAGTACTTGACAGTAGCCTAATACCTCACGTATGCCCATTTATGCAACACATTCATACACTGACGGCTACGCAAGGCAGTCAACTGCATCTTGGTTGACTGCATTTTGTTACTTTTTGAATGGTGTGCAGGCGCATATATAAGCAAGTTGCTGTCATGATGTCAGAATCAATTTGTTCTCCCATTTTGCAGGTAGAAATTGTGAATGTCACAGAGCTGTTCTTCTATTCATTAAGTTTATTTAGTAAGTTGGGTAGGATACCAGAAAAAGAAATGGATCAGAGGAAATGGTTGAATGTAAGTTAGGCTTTGGCAAAGCTTCAGGACATGAGTTCTTGTGAGTCAGATGGAGAAGAAATATCAGGGCTCAGTGATGCGTCTAGGTCTAGTGAATCCGACTCCGATTTTGAAACTGAAAGCGATCGTGAGCCACACGGTAAAGGTATCACAGCTGCTGGGCAAACTAAGCCTTTGATGCCAGGAAGGTCACCAAAACTGGATATTTATTCACGTCATAATGCTTAGGTTTCACAGCATAATTTCAAGTCCAAATACTTTGAAACATTTAAAATTAGCCACAATAGCCAACAAATTGAAGCTTTAAAGCTCTGACCTCTATACTATTTAATCAATGAAGAATCTCAGCAAAACACCATTTATTGTCCTCCGAATTCTGAAAGTACTTTGAAATGCTTTCACTGTGGCAACACTTCACAGCGTAAAAGTATTACAAAGAGTGGTGCATTTTTGTCAATAAGAAGGATGCAGTCATATTTCCACGTCATCCATGCCATGATGAAGGGAGACGCAGTAGCGCAGTGGAGAGAATGGGCTTGACTTGGGATGGAAAGATTCTGTGTTCAAATCCTTGCCTTAGCCTGTGCAAAGTGTTCTCAGGCAAAACTCTTCACTTCAACACTGCCTCACTCTACCCAGGTGTACAAATGGGTACCAGCAAAATTGTCAGGGAAACTTGACTGAGAGCAGTGGGAGAACCCGAGTTGGACTAGTGTCCCATCGAGGGGGTTTAGCAATACTCCTATTTGCTTCATGTCACAGAAACCAGGGTTAAACACAGGCCTGGTGGGCCTCCAGGCATGACCTCCACGCCTCGTTAGAAATAGTCTTTATTCCGTCTGAGCAGCTGCTCATTTTGAAAAAAGAAGGGCACTTAGTAGAGCTCATACCTCCGCCATGCCCACATGTAAGTATTATTGTTTCTGGATCCAGGAGAGTATCATCCAGACCAACAACAGCTGTGATTAGTTCCTCTTTTAGGGCAGATTCTATTCAGTGCTGAAATTTTATGAAAATCTGTTCATTACATTAGGACATACCGAATTGTTCCGAATATAAGACGATTCTGGATATGAGACTACTCCCCTTTCTGAAGTCATATTTTGGAAAAAATAGGGTTTTGATGACAAAATCTTGTTTTAGTCACTAAAGAATGATAATCATCGCAAAAATTTCTTTGAAAATACTGATAAAACAAACTGAAAGAAAAACCAATATAAAAGATTGCAGGCTGTTGTTTTGCGCCATCTATTGTTGTGAACATGTATTGAGTATAGACTATAAAACGCACACACAGGATGACTGTTATTGTTAAAAGCCTTGTCCACGGAAAATACGACAACCCCATTTCTCCGCTGTGACGTGTCTTTAATGGAACGGCGGAGGCGTCAAAGATAAAACAGGGTCACTTGAGCAAAAGGAGAGAAAATAGTAAACAAGCCCGATGGACGAGAGATTCTAATTTACTGAGATTCCGCTGAGAAGTCACTGTTATGTCAAAGACGCAGAGTGCATCGTATGCCTATTCCGTGGATATATAAAAAGCACTGTAGCGGACCCTTGGTAATAAGCACGCAGAGAGCTTCTACGGGTGCATAAGCTTTATTCTCTCTCTCTCTGGCACCGTGAAAACGAAAGAAAAAATACAAACAAGCCAAAATCAACATCAACAATTAATCCATCAACACAAACAAAATACAAATTTCCAACCCAATATACAATCAACCAACTAAACAGATTTATTGAATCAATTAAAATACTACCGTAGAAACATATCTAAAATAAGGGGAAAAAAAGGGCCTGTACCTTCTCCACCTTCCAAGGGGGCTAGGCTTTTGGGCCCAGATCTAGCCTTAATAATTCCCCTCTGTGCCTCCTGTGTAAACAATCCCTCATAATTATAGGCTTGACTGAGCAAGACACAAACAGAACCACAAACAAAACAATATAATCGACTTACTCAATAAATCCCACTAGGGTTATCTTGTGAGCAGGCCTCATGGGAGAACAAAGGCAGGGTGGTGCTAGAGGCCACACTCACACCAGGAAGAGGAAGAAGGGCTTACAGCCTCCTGGCAGCTTCCTCATTTATACCCTGCTGTTAGGAAGAAGTCTGACCACTAGGTGGCAATCATGGCCAACAGGTGAGTCCTGAGGAGATCAATACTGGGCTCCAGAGTAAGGGCAATAATTTCAATCATTTCCATTTTATTTATAGAAATCATTCGTATTGAAGAGGCTTAGTTGTTCCGTGTTAAAATATAACATTTAAACTGTAGTGCAATAAATACTCAGAGTATTAACTTAACTGAAAGTGTCAATATCACAATATAAATGCTTTAAAAGTAGAAATCCTGCATTTAAATTAGGAGAGAACTCATCCATAAAACCATGTTTCAGCTTGGCTTGCTAGTGAATATTCAATAACTGATCCTGGTGTGCCATCTAGTGATAGAATATTGTAACTGCGTAAATAAACTTGCAGCTTCATGTCCATTGGCATCAACATATGTACAAAGATGCCTTGCCGAGCACCGTTGTGTTGTGTGATCGTAGAGCGGAGAGGCAGCAGGTGGATTTTGCCCCCACGGTCAGTATAAGTAGGTGTTTAGGGAAACAAACAAACAACCACAACCACCATTATTCATTGCGTTATTACATTTGTGGGAAGTTATTACAATATTGAAAGTTGAAGATTTTCACTTCCCCACAAACGTAATAAATCTCTGTAAACGTAATAGTTATTACATTTGCGGGAAATTGCGTGTTACATTTGTAGTAGGCAGCGGCTATTACGTTTGTGGAAAATGTATTACGTTCGTGGGATTATTACATTAAAAGCTGCAGATTTCTATTACGTTTGCGGTTTATTACGTTTGTGGAAATTATTAAATTGGCGGGCGATACAGGCCTTCTCAAGCGCCCTGGGCTGAGGTCTTTCCACAACGTCCCCTGGACGACCGTGCGCACGGTTTTCAGTCGGCGCTGATTCCCCAGGGAGTGCAGGTGAGATATTGGAATTCCAGACGTAGCCCCCAATGTTAAAGGAATTTTGATTTTATATTCCAAGTATTACCTTCACAAGAGAAAACTTCAGACGACTCTGGAAAAAAAAAATCAGTCGGAGGCAGAGAAGTTAATATCCAAGCCAAAATTGTTTACTCTTTTCTGCAGAAAAAAGGATCCCCACATACAGAAGTTCAGGTCAAAATGGAGGATGATACAGTTAGTCTCTCTCTGGTTTTTGTAGGGGTACTCCATGACGTTCTCCTCTTGATGCAGTACCGCCTGAGGGATCGAAGGTTACAGGCATTCAATGTTGGTTTTCGGCCTATTCGCTTACGTGCAGTGATTTCTCCAGATTCTCTGAACCTTTTGACGATATTACGGACTGTAGATGATGAAATCCCTAAATTTCTTGCAATAGCTCGTTGAGGAGTGTTGTTTTTAAACTGTTCGACAATCAGCTCACGCATTTGTTCACTAAGTGGTGACCCTCGCCCCATCCTTGTTTGTGAATGACTGAGCATTTCAGAGAAGCTACTTTTATGCCCTATCATGGCACCCACCTGTTCCCAATAAGCCTTTTCACTTGTGAGATGTTCCAAATAAGTGTTTGATGACCATTCCTCAACTCTCTCAGTCTTTTTTGCCACTTGTGCCAGCTTTTTTGAAACATGTTGCAGGCATCAAATTCCAAATGAGGTAATATTTGCAAAAAATTACAAAGTTTACCTGTTCGAACATTAAGTAACTTGTCTTTGCAGTGTATTCAATTGAATATAGGTTGAAAAGGATTTGCAAATCATTGTATTCTGTTTTTATTTACGATTTACACAACGTGCCAACTTCACTGGTTTTGGGTTTTGTGAAACAGAATATGAGCAAGCGAGGATAATCAATTAATAATAATTAATGAATCAATAAGAAATCCAATGGAATCAATAAGCATTTAATAATGATTAAATAAAAATGTTTCCACAGGTTGTTTTTGTCTGATTTGAAAACTGATAGTCATCATGTTAATCAGCAAAAGGAAAAACTATCAGGTATGGTTAGCATTGCAAAATGTCAAATGTCTGGGTTTGAATCTTTTCTTGGTTTAACACCTCATTATGATTATCTAAATGCAGCACAGTTCCCTGGATCTTGGTTATGAATCACATTGGGAGAAATCATTTTGCACATGAGAAGTTGAAGATCAGGCCAAATAAAAAGACACATCAACAAAGTCACAGCAAACATCATTCCCACTTCAAATGCCACAAACAAATGAATCTCGAATGAATGAAACACTTTGAATGTTGAATGATGGCCAGTCTCAAAGAAAAGATTCTGGACGCATTAATGTCCATTAAATGACTGTATCCAGACTGCAGGGATGACGCAGAATGACCAGATGTGTCAGCTGTCGTCCTTGACAAAGGGCGTCATCTGTGACGTCACTAAAACACATTCCATAAAACGTCTTCTGCAATGTTAGATTATGCATAAGAACTGCTGAATTGACTGCCAATGTAACGAGAATAGTGAGGGCGAGTCTCACCACCAAAAGCATTGTTTCCCGAGACCGTGTCTTGCAACTAGGAAAGAAACCATTTACCATGACTTGTATTTTATTATGCATTTTTAATGCCTCTCAGTATATACAGCGCCCTCAATAATTATTGGCACCCCTGGTTAAGATGTGTTCTTTAGCTTCTAATAAATTACGTTTTTTTCTCAATAATATAGGACCACAATGAAAAAAAAGAGGAAAATCCAACCTTTAATTCAAGTGCATTTATTCAGTGGGAAAAAAATCCCACATTTAGAAATAAGTCTTTTACATCAAATCATGTGTGCCACAATTATTAGCACCCCTGATGTTAATACTTTGTCCAACCCTTTTTGCCAACAAAACAGCACCTAATCTTCTCCTATAATGTTTCACAAGATGGGAAAATGCAGAAAGAGGGATCTATGACCATTCCTCTTTGCACCAGCGACCTGGGTCCTCTCCTGTGCGCTCACCTCTTCAGCTCACTCCACAGGTTTTCAATGGGTTTGAGGTCTGGGGAATGAGATGGCCATGGGAGGAGCTTGATTCTGTGTCTGGTGAACCATCTCTGTGTAGATTTGGCAACGTGTTTAGGGTCATTATCTTGCTGAAAGACCCAGTAATGACCCATCTTCAGCTTTCTGGCAGAGGACATCAGATTTTGATTTAAAATGCCCTGGTATTTCAAAGCGTTCATGATGCCATGCACCCTGACAAGGTTCCCAGGGCCTCTGGAAGAGAAACAGGCCCACAGCATCACCGATCCTCCCCCATACTTCACAGTGGGCATGAGGTGCTTTTCTGCATACTCATCTTTTGTGTTCCGCCAGACACACTTAAGAGTGTTTGTTGCCAAAAAGCTCTATCTTGGTTTCATCTGACCAAAGCAGTTGAAGTCCCAGTACCGCTTAGCGAACTCTAGACGTTTGTGTTTATGATTGTGAGTGAGAAGAAGTTTTTTCCGTGCATGCCTCCCAAACAGCTTGTTGGCATGTAGATAGCGCCTGATGGTTGTTTTGGAGACTTTGTGACCCTAAGATGCTACCATTTGTTGCAATTCTTTAACAGTGAGCTTCGGAGAACTTTTTATTTTTCTTACCATCCTCCTCACTGTGCGTGGTGGCAAAATAACCTTTTGTCCTCGTCCAGGCTTGTTTACCACTGTTCCAGTTGTTTTAAACTTCTTAATGATTCCTCTGACAGTAGATATTGGGCGGGTGCAGGCGAGTGGCTATTTTCTTGTAACCATTACCTGACTTGTGAAGGTCAACACACATCTGCCTTACTTGAATGGTGTGTTCCTTTGTCTTTCCCATGTTGAAGAGTGGATAAGAGAAATGGCCTCTGTGTCACATCATATTTATACCCCAGGGAAAATTACTAATTAGTGATGAATTACTAATTAAATGTTCCTAGATACTCTGATCAACTTTGTAAACTACTATAGAAATGACAGAAATACTTCAATTACATTTATTTCCTGGGAATTTTTAGGGCTCCCAATAATTGTGGAACAGAGGATTTTATGAAAAATAATTATTTCTTAGTCAGTGATTCCCCCCCCTTAAAATTCACTTTTAAGGGTTACAATTACAATTTTCAGTGTGAGAGTATGCTTTTGCAATAAAAGCTGAATTTATGTTAAGGCTTTTAACACATCTTAACCAGGGGGGCCAATAGTTATGGAGGGCGCTGTATATATAAGCTCCTGAGGACAAGAGTGGTCTAACTCCGTTTTTCATAGTTTTGAGATAATCTATGCCAAAGTTCAAGCCCTGGATAAAATTCAGGACACATGTTGGGTATGTCATCTGTTGTTAACCTGAGAGTTTATGACCATGTTTTCAAGATAATACAACTCTTTTCGGCAAAATTAATGTTTTAGAGGTTACCTCCTCTAAATTTTCTGAAAAAGGCCCTTTTTATAAGTTAGACCACTCTTGCACTGGCTGTCTTAATAAATGTCACTGACTTTAGACAAGTAAATTAATAACTCATTTTTAATAACTCAATAATAGCTTTAATTTCTGGCATCTTTGGAACTCAAAACACAAAATAACAAGAGAATACAGATCATAAGTGGAAAATTGTATCGCAAACTGCTGATCATTGAGAAAGCCATCCATCAGCTAATCTTGTTCCTCACAGCTGTCTTCGCTGTCATCATCTGGATTAAAGTTTGGGCCATCTTCATCTTCGATCGGACCCAGATAAAATGAGTGGTGGACAAGCGGTACAAGCTTGAGATCATCTTTCAAATCCTTTCAAAGGGTTCAAAGAGTTAGACCACTTTTGCACTCAAGCTTTTCGTCTTCATGGAAGTGAGGATAACTAAAAATCTCTGTATAGTAAGATGCATCACTGTGACATCTAGACCACTTATGCCCTTGTTGTGTGAATTTTGGTATTATACATCTGGTATTACCCTCTCAAGAAGAACTCAGACAGAGGCAGACATAATAAGATATATCTATGTTTACTATTTTGCAGCAAAATAAGATCCCAGCTACGGGTGAGACTCTCGTTACAGGCAAGAGCAGGACAAAGGAAATTCTTTCTTGCTGCTGTATGAGTAAGAGTACATTTTGACTTTCTCCTCCCCCTGAACTGATTTACACATCATGATGTTAACTGGAATGTTCTTGCAGATGCACGCAGCCCACGTCAAGCAGTACCTGAGGTATGCGCATACAGCTCAGAAAAGACAGGTGGTGTCATCTCCTCGGCTTATCTTTTTGGCGTCCCAGGCTCTCGTTGTACTCCTTTTCGTAAGAACACATAAACTTGAGAGCATCCTGACCTCGTTCGGGTCCGTCAGGTTCTAGATAAACTATATGCAATGACGCATTGGTCAGATTTATGGAAACTACAGCTATGCAAGGCCTAGTTTAATGAGAAACAGGTAAGAATATACAACTAAGGCCTAAGAAAAAATGAGCAAGAGCAAGCAAGGATTGACAATTAATAATAAAGCAAATAAATCAATATTAAAATGATTCCACACCCTGAATAGATTTTACCTTTCACTTGCAAAATATGGTTCCAACTCAAAAATGGGAAAATTATTTAGACCACAATTACACTCAGTGACTATTATATATGTAAGGGATAATTAACGAGAAGGTGTGCATTCCACGGTTTTAATGCACGACGCAGAGGCAAATAACCACCCGACGCGAAGCGGAGTACTCTGCCAAGTAAATAAGCCTACCTCTTAAACAGAGGTATGGAAATTATTATTTTTTTTTATGACAAGAGTGAACGACCTAGAAAAAATTGCCTTGAGAAACCATAAGACTTTGGGAACATGGGCTGGACCCCGCTTAAATTCCATAAATTGATTCCATACATTTTGTCACAGATGTCTCTTTTTTTAATTAACTTTTTGTAATTAACACCAAGCCACCAATAACAGTGGAAACACAAAACATATTTTAATATAAATTGTTATATGTATTTTAAACATAATAATTGTGTACTGTTTATGACTGTCACTGCACACATGCCCGCTGCCTCACCCCCCAAACACACACACGAACACACACACACACACACGAGCGCGCAATATCTAAGTGATCGATCCCCTTCTCTCCCATTCATTGAACCATCTCAATACATTTAAATATACTAACAATCCCCTGCTATTACAGTTAATGATAATGTATATTCGAATTTCATTTACCGGGTAACATTACAGTAACGTTAGCGTCTTTCAGTGCTTGATAACCAAAACCTCTCACAGTTTTCTTTTCCCAGGTAGCAACAGCTGTTCAGACTAATTTGTAGGCGACAGCATTCCAATTTTTTTTTTTTGATAAAATTGTTATACATTACACCATAAAATTGAAGCGTTTTCTTCCGCACCTAAATGACAACGTAAAATATCAATATGTCTTTATAATATCTGCACTCGTGTAGCATAGATTTGCATCAGTTAGTTTGCGAGGTTCATTTAGCAATAGGCCTGAGCCCTGAGAATCCATTCTAGATTCTGAATGTAGTCATGGCTAAAGGGTGTTGTCTGGCATGATGCACAGCTGAGTGACAACAGTGAGGATGGTGAAAATAAATGCCGTGAAGTCAATGAAAGATGTGGATTTTTGCATTTATATTATCATCCTTGCAATGCCAATTATATAAATGTTGGCAGTAGACATTAACTTTTTCATTATCATTTCTAATTATTGGTCATATATTGGTCTTGATTGTTCTGTCGATAAATTGCTGCAAGTTGAATAAAAATTGAACAATTTTAAAAATGAATAAAATATTGGTTTTCAATGCACTCCTAAATATTGATTTATGCTGCCTTATTTACATACAATATCAATATCACTTATTTTTCTTGCAAAATTGATTCATTTGGTTTTGGGCTTGGTGCCCTACATTTTGGCTGTGATGACCCAATTTTAAAAGGCCAAGTGGCCTTGCCCTAAAAATAACTTAATACGGGGCCTGATTTTATATATTTATATTCATAGTCACAGAGGGCTCCGAAATTACTGGCACCTCTGACTGGCAACGTACAAACAGTACAAAAATTATAAACAGTTATAGAGGAACTGAACATAGCAGCATGTCTGAAATACTTCCTTAATGTTTCGATTGAAACAACCAAAATCGTTTTATACAAAATAAATTAAGAAACAAGATCAATCCGAGATTTCAGATCTCCGCCAAGGTATGACGTGGATAGTAAAAAAAATCTCTTTCTCGAGGGCGTAGCAATTTCAAAAATGTCATTTAAGTTCCATCTGCTACTGTAGTTTCCAGGATACGCCTGTTAAATCAGTATCCGCAAAGTAGTTCTCGAGATATCTGCCTCAGAATTCCGGATCCGGATCTAGATCCAGATTCTTGATTTTGATCTGGATCATCACCAAAATCAGAAAAGGTGATCTTTGTGCCATGATCTACCTCTGGTTAAAAATTCATGAAGATCTGTCCAGTCTTTTCTGAGAGAAGCCACTTATTGTTCTTGATCCGGAATTTCATCCGATCCAGAATCCAGGTGTGGATCCGGATCATCACCAAAATTTCCCAGATCATCATCTGCAACTGGTAAAAATTTCATGAAGATCTGTTATGTTGTTTCCGAGAAATTCCACTTAATAGCTCGGATCTGGATCTGGATCCAGAATCCAGATCTGGATCCTGATCACCACCTAAATGTAATGGGGTCGTCCTCGGCCCAAGATCTATCTGTGGTAAAAATTTCATAAAGATCCATCCAGTAGTTTCCGAGAAATCTTGTCCACAGACAGACAAACAAACAGACAAATAAATAAATAAAATAACGGACCCGATCGCATTATCTCCTTGGCGGAGATAAAAATGTTTCCTAATTATTGGTACCCATCATTTAGTACTTAGTGCAAGGACCTCTGGCGAATATAACAGCATGGAGTCTTTTCCTGTAATTTTTGACAAGGTTAAGGCAAACATTTGGGGGGATTTTGGACCATTCCTGTCAGCATATCATTTAAAGATCCTTCACATTCTTAGGTTTGCATTTATCAACTGCCTTCTTCAACTCAGCCCGCAAGTTCAGTTGCATTGAGGTCTGCTGACTGAGATGGCCATTGTAGAACGTTGATTTGGTCACAGAATAATATCTGCGTGGATCTTGACGTATGCTTTGGGTCATTTGCTTGTTGGAAAGTTCACTTACAGCCAAGTCCCAGCCTTCAGGTAGAGGCAAAGAGTCTGCCAGCCAAAATATACTGATTAATTTTTCCATTAATCTTAACCAGTGCCCCTGATTCCCTTGAATTCAAACAGCCCTAAAACATGACTGATCCACCATCATATTTCACCGTGGGAATGAGGCGCTTCTGCAATGCCAAATATGCTGATGCTCTATCCGACTGAAACGTGCAATTTTGGTCTCTCTTGACCAAAGCACCTCAATCCAGTCATACAGTATAACCTTGTTTCCAGAAAAGTTGGGATGTTGAATAAAATGTAGATAAAAACATACTGTAATGATTGGCAAACCATTTAAACTCTGTAACAAATTGAAAATAGTACTAAGACAACATATTAAATGTTAAGACAGAAATGTTATTGTTTTTGAAAAATATCTGCTCATTTTGAATTTGATGCCAGCAACACGTTTCAAAAATTCGGCATGGGACTATGTTAGTCACTCTGCCAAATCATCTCTTCTTTTCAAATCAGTGTTTTGGAACTGAGGAGACCAATCACTGTAGTTTTGAAAGCAAAATGTGTTCTCTTTCTTACTTTATTTTAGATTTCAGCTTCTCATCACCTTTGCAGACTCTTTTTTCAGATTGGCAGAGGTGTAAAATCCAGGTGTCTGTTGAGTACCGATCAGGAACCAGTCGTGAGAACCGGGAAATGCAGTAGGGCTTGTTTTATTGGTGAAGGAGGGTGACCCCCGCAGGGCGAAAAACAGTATAAAGTTCACAATCCAAAAGTCGAACTCCAGTTGGGCAAAAATAGTATCAAAAACCAGGGCAGCAATCACAGTAATCGTAGTTGGACAGAAATGGGTCTGGTACACAGGAATAGTTCTATCAGAGAGACAAGCCAGAATCCACAGGACGTAATCCAAATCGTTACCAGGGCAGCAAACAGATCTCGTAGTCGGGCAGAAAAATTGTCAAAACACACAGATGCAAAAGTAATCCAAAAACACAGAGGCAAAAATCAAAAGTCAGGCAATCCAGTCAGAAAGATAAACACTGAGAAATCGAGGCGAGAAACGTAGCACAAGAAAACTAGGGAGAACGATCTGACAAGAGTGTGAAACAAACAGACATCTTATATACACATCCGGGGTAAACACATGACCAGGGAGAACAGGTGCAATCAATGGTGACAATGATCAGGGAGAGACACATGAGGAATAAACCAATTACATGAATTTGGCTGTAGCCAAAACACAGACAGGGATCACAAGACAAACCTAAGTACAAAACAACAGCTCTGGTTAAGGAGTGCTAAAGTGCCAAGATAAAAGAAAAGGACAGCACAAAGTATAAGTGGAAATCCACAGAAACTTGCAGCAGAGATAATTACGGATAGGCAAGGAGGCGGAGATTAGAATTGAGCGACTGCTGAGAAATCATTAGTCAGTTAGTATGTGCAGCTATACAATCCCAAGTGCTTGTTAGTAAGTAAGTAAAAATATACAAGATTTGTGAGGTTAGTAATTAGCAAAAACAATAAACTGTTAGTATGTGTTAGTAAGACAGTAAAAGAGAGGAAGGAAGAACACGAGATAATGAAGGAAGATTGAAACCCAGAAACCAATAAATCACCCGAATGAGTGGCACACAAGACAAGGGACCGTGAGCAAAGATGCACACATGACAAGACAGGGGAGACAAAGTGCAAAGCATGGAAATGAAAACATGGCGTGGAAACCAAATGATCTAAACATGAAAAATAAACAAGAAATCTAAATTACCAAAACACAAAACACAATCCTAAGAATAGTCATAAGGCAGGCAGTGGTCACTATACACAAAAAGCATACATGGCTAAGCCAGGCACAGAACTTAAACATGACAGCAGAATCACAGATCACAACAGTACCCCCCCCCCCCCCTAAACACGCCTCCTGGCGTTTAACCTGAAGGTTGTGGATGTGAAGCGTGATAGTCCTTAATCAGTTCTTTGTCCAGAATGTGCCGGGAAGGCACCCAACTGCGGTGTTCGGGGCCGTAGCCCTCCCAGTTGACGAGGTACTGGAATCCGCGACCTTGTCGACGACAGTCCAACAAAGCGTGAACAGTAAATGCCTCGCCTCCGTCAATTATGGGAGGTGGGGGATCAGGACCAGATGACAGGGGGTGGGTAACTGCAGGTTTAATCTGTGAAACATGAAACGTGGGGTGAATACGGTGCATGGATAGGGGAAGACGGAGGCGGACAGCAGAGGGGCTTATGATTCTTTCAATGGTAAAGGGCCCCAGGAACTTGGGGAACAGTTTTCCCCCACTCCCCCTCAAGGGAATGTCCTTGGAGGACAGCCATACGCGCTGCCCAGGTCAGTATGATGGGGCAGCGACGTGTGTCTTGTCTGCTTGGGCCTTCATGCTGGCAACCGACCTGAGCAGCACTTCCCGGGTGGTCCTCCAAGTACGTCTGCAGCAACGCACAAATTCGCGGGCTGAAGGTACAGCAACCTCCTCCTCCTGACATGGGAACAATGGGGGTTGGTAACCGAGCCAGGCTTTGAAAGGGGAGAGACCAGAGGCTGATGAAGTGTGACTATTGATTGCGTATTCTGCCCATGGGAGTTGCTGGCTCCAGGAGGAGGGGTTCTTGAGGCAGATGCAGCGTAGGACGGTTTCGATACTCTGGTTGGCCCGCTCGGTCTGGCTATTGGTTTGGGGGTGAAAACCTGAGGATAGGCTAACTGAGGTGCCGAGTGATTTGCAAAATGACTTCCAAAATTTGGCTGTGATTTGTGGACCGCGATCAGAAGTGATTTCAGTAGGGATGCCGTGTAATCTGATAACATGTTGGATGATGAGGTTGACAGTTTCTTGTGCGGATGGTAGTTTAATGAGGGGGACAAAATGAACAGCCTTGGAAAAACGATCGACAATGGTGAGGATAGTGGTGAAGTGATTGGAAGGGGGTAGACCAGTAATAAAGTCTAGTGCTATGTGTGACCAGGGGCGGTGTGGGGTGGGTAGTGGTTGCAGTAGACCGTGAGGGGGTTGGTGTGATACCTTGGATTGGGCGCAGACCGAGCAGGCGGACACAAACTTCTGGACGTTTCTAATCTCAGGCCACCAGAACCGTTGTGTGATGAAATCCAACGTCCGCTTGTTTCCGGGATGGCACGAGAGGCTGGACGCGTGTCCACAATCCAGGACTCGGGAGCGCAGGTGGGCAGGAACGAACAGACAATGGTCTGGACAAGCACTTGGGGTGGCAGAATCATTACTAGCATTCTTGACTTCAGATTAAATGTCCAATAAAACAGCATTGATGAATGTCTCCCTGGGGAGAATGGTGTCAGGATTAACTTGGTCTTTCTCAGTCTCAAAACATCGTGACAGGGCATCAGGTTTGACATTTTTACTACCAGGACAATAAGCAAGGTGAAAGTTGAAATGTGAGAAGAACAGGGCCCACCTGGCTTGTCTAGGGTTCAGTCGCTTGGCCGTCTGGAGGTACTCCAAATTTTTATGGTCAGTCCAGACCAAAAATGGAAGCTCGGCTCCCTCCAGCCACTGCCTCCACTCCTCAAGTGCCAACTTTACCGCCAATAGTTCCCGGTTCCCGATGTCATAGTTCTGTTCTGCAGGGCTTAATCTTCTGGAGAAGTAGGCACATGGATGAATCTTGTCGTCTTTGGAGGACCTCTGGGAAAGGACAGCTCCTACTCCCACATTGGAGGCGTCCACCTCCACCACGAACTGGAGTTTGGGGTCAGGAATGGTTAGTATGGGCGCAGAAGTAAATCGTGACTTGAGCAAACAAAAGGCTTCTTCTGCTGAATTGGACCATTGATATTTTATCTTGGGTGAGGTGAGAGCAGTGAGAGGCGCGGCAACTGAACTATAATTTCTAATGAACCGGCGGTAAAAGTTGGCAAAACCCAGGAAACGTTGGAGGGACTTACGGTCATGAGGAACGGGCCAGCTGGTGACTGCTTCAACTTTGACAGGGTCCATTTGAATTGAGTCAGGGCTGATGACAAATCCCAGGAATGAGGTAGTCTGAACGGAAAACTCACACTTTTTGGCCTTGACGAACAGTCGATTCTCCAGCAATCGGCTAAGAACTCGTCTCACATGTTGGGTGTGTTCTTCCTGTGACTTGGAAAAGATCAGTATGTCGTCAAGGTAAATGAAAACAAATCTGTTTATCATATCAGGTAAAAACATCATTCACTAGGTTTTGAAACACAGCTGGAGCATTAGTGAGCCCAAATGGAAGAACCAGGTACTCCCAGTGCCCTGTGGGCGTATTAAAAGCCGTCTTCCACTCATCCCCCTCACGAATACGCACCAGATGATAAGCGTTGCGTAAATCCAGCTTGGTAAACACTTTGGCCCCTTGAAGCAGGTCAAAGGCAGAGTTCATGAGGGGGAGAGGGTACCTGTTCTTCACTGTGATATCATTAAGGCCTCGGTAGTCAATACAGGGGCGGAGAGAGCCATCCTTTTTCCCCACAAAGAAGAATCCTGCCCCAGCTGGCGATGAGGACGGGCGAATGATTCCAGCAGCGAGTGATTCCGAGAGATATTTTTCCATAGATTGAGTCTCGGGGCGTGACAGGGAGAAAAGCCGCCCCCTAGGTGGCATGGTTCCCGGCCTGAGCTCGATGGCGCAGTCGTAAGGTCGGTGCGGAGGGAGATTGGTAGCCCGAGACTTGGAAAATACTTGCTTGAGATCGTGATATTCTATGGGAACCTTCTCCAGGTTCGGGATCTCATCTGTGGTACCAGGCGTGACATAATTCTGGGCGTCGCTGAGGCATGTCTGGGCACAGCTGGGACTCCACTCCTTGATCTCGTGCTTACCCCAGTCTATCACGGGCACATGTTTCGCCATCCAGGGATGGCCGAGGACGACTGGGGCATGGGGAGACTTTATCAGGAACAGCTTGATGTATTCATAGTGGTTACCGGAAATGCTAAGCTCACCGATCTTCTGACCGCTGAGGGAATTGACCGCTCGATCCGGAAAAACCGTTTCCACGGGAATGCCCCACTTCTGGGCTAGATCTAGGTCAATGAAGTTCTCCTCAGCGCCGGAGTCAGGGCAGTGGTCTTCCTTCTACCCCCAGCCCACTCCGGGAAAACAGGAAAGCAGGTCCGGTTCCTAGAGGAGTGGAACACAGGACTAACGCCCACTACCGCTCCTCTCCTCGTTAGTGGGCGTCGCCTCTTCTCTGGACACCGTGAGATGAAGTGTCCCCCTTGGCCACAGTAAAAGCACCTGCGTTCCCGACATCTGCGTTCCCTCTCCTCATTGGAAACCCTGAAACCAATAAATCACCCGAATGAGTGGCACACAAGACAAGGGACTGTGAGCAAAGATGCACACATGACAAGACAGGGGAGACAAAGTGCAAAGCATGGAAATAAAAACATGGCATGGAAACCAAATGATCTAAACATGAAAAATAAACAAGAAATCTATATTACCAAAACACAAAACACAATCCTAAGAATAGTCATAAGGCAGGCAGTGGTCACTATACACAAAAAGCATACATGGCTAAGCCAGGCACAGAACTTAAACATGACAGCAGAATCACAGATCACAACACTTTTGTTAAGATTATTCAAGTTCTCAGTGATGTCAACCATAAACGCAAGGTCCTGCAGCCATAGTGGGCACTATAATTCCTTAACAGGTTTGCCTTTTTTCTCCATGAATTGTCCAATTTCGCCACGTAAATCAAAGAAGCGCTTCAGCACAGCACCTCTGCTTAACCATCGTACTTCCGTGTGGAAAGGCACACCATGGGTAATGTTGCAGTCACTGAGAAGGTTGTCAAACTGACGATGATTGAGACCTCTGGCTCGGATGAAATTAACAGTTCGGACAACCACCTCCATGACGTGATCCATTTTTAGCGATTTGCTGCATAATGCCTCCAGATGCAAATGCAATGAAATGTCCAAAAATTACCTTCTCCATTTGTGGCTTGTACTTTATCTCTGAACTTTGTCACAACACCTGCCTTTTAACCGATTTGACGGCGCGCCAGCAGTAGGTAGGCTTACAGCGCGTGACCAGTCCGCCCCGATTCTGTCCAGTGCTCCAACTATGGAGCGGAACATGTCCTCAGCTGTCGTGGTGCCGGTCATAGGCACAAGCTCAAGAAACTCCTTTGACAGTAAAAGTCTTATCAACTCCACGAATGAATATAGCCAGTTGAGCGACGTCCGTAATATCAGTACTCTCATCAATCGCAACAGAAAATGCCAAAAATGACTCCACTTTGCGTTTCAGTTGATGGTCCTAATCTGCCGATAGTTCCGAAATCCTGTCTGCCACGGCATTTCTTGTCAAGCTAATATTGGCAAAAGCATGTCGCTTCTCAGGACACACAATTTCGGCAGCCGTCAGCATGCAGTTTTTAACGAACTCTCCATCACTGTACGGCTTTGATGCTAATGCTATTTGGCTCGCAATTAGGTAATCTAGCTGGCTTTCACCGCAGCATCACTGGCTTCTCGACTCCGGATGAAAACAGATTGCTGTTTCCTCAGACACACCATCATTTCATTTACCTTTTGTTTTCTCAGTTCTGAGACCATGCTGAGTTTCATAATGCCGACGAATACTGTATTCTTTAAGAACCGAAACTTGCTGCTGGCACACCAGGCACACGGGTTTCCCATTCACCTCCGTGAACATATAGGAACATGTCCATTTTCTTGAAAAATCCGACACTCTGTGTCCACTTTTCTTCCTTTTGGACAAAGACATTTCTCTGATGAGGGTGCGAGGCTAAAGGAAAAATGGATAATGCAATTTCCGCCAACAGACGCTGAACAGACGTAAATGCTACCACCTCCTGGTGTTAGTTCCGCCGCAGTGTTGCTCTCATGTTGTCTGCGCGTACTAAAACACTGCGCCCCTAGCGGACAATATAGGAATCACAGATTTTAAAGAAAATCAGAGTAAATTCATTCTTTTTTAAAAATAATGCAGATTTATCCCCCGGGCCGTACCGAACCCCCAGGCGGGCCATATCTGGCCCGCGGGCCGTATGTTTGACACCCCTGGTCTTAAGAAAAGGAAAGCATGAGATATTAGTGGAAATTCACACAAGCTGCAACAGAGATAGACAAGAGGGCGGAGATTAGAATTGGGCGATTGCTGAGAGATCGTTAGTCAGTTAGTATGTGCAGCTATACAATCCCGAGTGCACGTTAGTAAGTTAGTAAAAATATACAATGTTAATATTGGTTAGTAATTATCGAAAACTACAAACTGTTAGTATGGATTAATAGATAGTAAAAGAGAGGGGAAGGAAGCACACGAGATAATGAAGGAAGATTGAAAACCCAGAAACCAATAAATCACCCGAATGAGTGGCACGCAAGACTAGGGACCGTGGGCAAAGACCTACACGAGACAAGACAGGGTAGACGAAGTGCAATGCATGGAAATGAAAATATGGCATGGAGATCTAAACATGAAAAATAATAAAACAAGAAATCTAAATACCAAAAACACAATACACAAACCTAAGAATGGTCAGACAGGCTGTGGTCACTTAACACAGAAATCCTAAACATGGCTAAGCCAGGCACAGAACTAAAACATGACAGGCAGAATCACAGAATCATAACAGTGTCAGAAAGTAGAAGTCCTGCAAAGTTTTTCTCCCTCCCACAGAATGAGCTGATCACTCATATTGGCTCTATTTCCTGTTTAAAGGACAAAGTTGTAAATCCAGGAGGTTGAAATAAAGTTCTCGGCAAGATTCTTACTTTCTGTACACCCCTGCAGATTGGTCATTGCATAATGCACCAGATTTTTTAATGGGTGACCTGTCTGGATTTCAGGCAGGGCAGTTTAGCACCTGGATTCTTTTACTACTGATCCATGGTGTTGTAAGATGCACAATGTGGTTTGGCATTCTCTTTCTGAAATAAGCAAAACCTTACCAGAAAAAAAAGATGTCTGGATGGTTTTATATATTGCTCCAAAACCTCAACCTCAGTTGAACGAGGGGGGGGGGGGGAGATTTGGGGCGGCAAAATGCAGTTGTCTCCTCTACCCTTGAGATTTCTAACTGTTCCATATCCTCAATTTTTTGTTGCCCTGACAGTGCTCAGTGACTTGTTCAATTGTTTGTGAATCGTCTTGTACCCATTACCAGATTTATGAAGGTCTATGACCATCGGCCTCTGTTGAACTGAGAATGGTTTTGTTTTCTTCATGGTGTTGGATGGCAAAGGGATAATGCATGTGTGATAGCTCATTTTTATACCCTAGTGAAACAGAAAGTGATGCAATGGCTCAAAATAGTCCCTTATCACTTGATATTAAGTTAAAAATTGATTTTTAATTAAATCAGTTAATGATTTTGGTTGTTTCCATTGGAACATTAACCGCTTTGAGCAGAAGCCAAATCTGGCTATTTATGCATTACCTTATTTAAGGCTTTATAATTCAAGATTGCAGCTTCACAGACAGGAAGGGAATGGCTCAACTGAGTCAGGACACTTGAAATTTTTAGAATTCTATCATATTTCAATTTATTTTCATGATTTTGGTAGAGAAAAAGGGCTGCAAACAAAAAAAAAATTCTTCAGAAAATTCAGCATTGAAATTGTAAAAAAAAAAATAAATAAAAAATACAGAGAATTGAAAAATTTCTAGGTCTTAAAACTATACATTTCTGGGATAATAAAGTCCTTGACCACAAGTGCAAGTCATCTGACAATTGAATTCTAGATTTCCTACTCTATAGGACCCAAATAATACAGCTATCCAGGTGGCTTCCCAAACTCTAACTTCCCCCAGAATGGTGCTTTGTCAAATCATAAAATAATCATATATTTAACACAAATCAACTTTTGACACATGAAATTCAATATGAAGTAATAACTTTCTTGTTCGATTTAGCATGAATTTATCAATATAGGTGCAGTTGTACATCAATGGTCACCAGTAACTTCTCCAGACACAAAACATGCCTCTTCTGCATGATGAAGTTTAGAATTTTATCCATTTTTCTTCAGAGTTCCACTAGTCAGCACACGTACCCATTAAAGGAACTGATTATTTAACGATAAGAACATTCACCTGCAATGAAAAGCTAGCAGTTACCACTTCCCAACTCACAACCTTATATAAACACTAACTACCACTTATAAGGAACAAGTAGAATTCACTAACTCAGTAATATCCGAAATATACCTTATTTTAACAGAATAGACATTCTATTATAAGTAATAATCAGCCAATTTTGTACCCCAAATGGAACAGAATGGTGCCATGAACGTACAGGGTCCACAAAAGTTTTATTGCCATTTGGCCTGGCTCTGGACCGAGCTTATCAGCCATTTGTCATTTATATTTCCAGATTCTACACTTGCATAACAACACATTTCTCATTATTTAGTTGTACAGTAAATAGCTATTTTCTACAATACAGCAGACGTCAGTTGTTTCACAGCCAAAGCGGCAGCGGAAAAGTAACTTTTTTGATACCAAAATTCATGTTCTTTTGCAGGAAATCTCGGTGGAACGTTCAGTGCTGTTCACAGCTAATAGATATGCTGTTAAGACTGAAATTTGGACCGAATTGCAGCAAAGGTGAATTTGTGCGACTGCGCAGAACGCACTCTTTCATAATTAAAAGATAATTGGAACTCTCTGAGAGCAGCTGTACTAAACAGACAGCGAGACCAACGGAATCTGTGGAATAAAGCGGCTATCCCCAGTTGAAACCGGGTTTAACTTTATCCCCAGGTAAGGACCGCGGACAGTTCTATCCCATCTACATGCATACCACATTAACCTTGCTAACCGGTGGATAGTCTCTATCCTCTCGATAAGTCACTTATCCTGGCGTCATGCATACGGCCCCTGATGGATAAAGTTCTTGGGCAGGATTATTTACTTTGATCCCTAGAACACGTTCATGTTTAACAATCAACAAAAACATATTTTTCCGAAATGCGCCTTTCATATCAAATGCCGTTATGCACAGATGCAGCAGCCCCAGGGAATCTTCCTAAACCCCCCATTCACAAGATACAGTCGAATGGAAGGAAGGTGAGCACCATAGGCTACAAGATGATACATAGCCTACAATAGACCCTGAATAAAAGGCTTTGAGGCACTGGAGCCGGAAAGGGGGGGGGGAACAGGGGGCCATTGGCCCCCCCCCCCCCCACTTTTACCCTCCTCCCACATTATTTTTAAGCATAATCAGAGATCCCTATATTGCAACACTTAAGGTAAAAAACTGTGACATTCACTGGCACTGCAAATGCCTGTATATTGCAACACTTATGGTAAAAACTCAGACATTAGGCAAAGGATACAGCCGACAGCAGGCACTCGTGTGCACGGACTCCGCAGCTTCCCGTGTGCTCCGGCAGACTCTCAGCCATCTGGCTCTGTCCCATAGCCCTAGCAATAGCAGTAAGCCCTAACCCTGGCACCATATTTTAAGGAGGACTACAGTTTTACAAAATTAATTTATTCAAAAAGCGAGTCAAATTGTATCTGGTTCGCACTCAAACATTTCTAGCTTTCAATGTATTAAAACGTGGCCTGGTGTGTTTTATTTTCCTCTCTATAGCTCCTCCGCAGCTCCGTAGTAAATAAACATAAAACAAGAGAAGAGGAAAAATATTTACACTTCTAATCCAATAAAAGAGGGACATCAAATACATACAGTGTACTGTAAACCAACCAATAAAATTGTTTCATTGCTGTGTGTTTTGTCGCCTGTTTGAACTATCTGCGTGGTTCTGCAAATGTGTCCGAACCGGTAATCACAAGGTCTCACAATGCTGTTGTCACCAGTGCGCAGTGCATTTGGCTAGGAGCGAAGATGGAGATTTCCCATGAAGACGTTCTAGCTTTATATTTGAGGGAAAGGCTTAATATTAACTGGTAAACCAACATCTGGCCTCAAGGATTTAATCCAAAGGAAGGGGCAAAAATTGTGAGGACTTTTCAAATGGAATGGTACAAAAAGAAAGACTGGTTGTGTGGATGTAGTCAAGCTAGCAAGTTGTGCTTTAAGAGTCTCCTTTTCTCAGAGGGGAGCAGCAGCATCTGGCTGAGAGAGGCTTACTGTGACCTGCACCTGCCAAGGGCTCTGCTGAAGCACCAAATCGATTTCCAGTCATAGGGCCCTAAATTGCGACGCCCCTATAGGGAACTACGCGTTTTTTCATATGTGATGACTATGATTCATAGTAGAATGGCATAGTATCTATACCATGTCAATTTTCTTTACTATTAATTAGGATACCATCGGCTCACTGTAGCTGGTTTTGGTTGCTAAAGAGGACAACGATTTTTTCTGAACCAAAAGATAATTTTTTTGAACTGCTGGATAGATACTATGGGCAAGTATAATGAGCAGTTTGCACATCAGGCTTAGCTGAGGAGTTCAACCCCTTAAGACAGGGGTGTCAAACATACGGCCCGCGGGCCAGATACGGCCCGCCTGGGGGTTCGGTACGGCCCGGGGGATAAATCTGCATTATTTTTAAAAAAGAATGAATTTACTCTGATTTTCTTTAAAATCTGTGGTTCCTATATTGTCCGCTAGGGGCGCAGTGTTTTAGTACGCGCAGACAACATGAGAGCAACACTGCGGCGGAACTAACACCAGGAGGTGGTAGCATTTACGTCTGTTCAGCGTCTGTTGGCGGAAATTGCATTATTCATTTTTCCTTTAGCCTCGCACCCTCATCAGAGAAATGTCTTTGTCAAAAAGGAGAAAAGTGGACACAGAGTGTCGGATTTTTCAAGAAAATGGACATGTTCCTATATGTTCACGGAGGTGAATGGGAAACCCGTGTGCCTGGTGTGCCAGCAGCAAGTTTCGGTTCTTAAAGAATACAATATTCGGCGCCATTATGAAACTCAGCATGGTCTCAGAACTGAGAAAACAAAAGGTAAATGAAATGATGGTGTGTCTGAGGAAACAGCAATCTGTTTTCACCCGGAGTCGAGAAGCCAGTGAAGCTGCGGTGAAAGCCAGCTAAGTTACCTAATTGCGAGCCAAATAGCATTAGCATCAAAGCCGTACAGTGATGGAGAGTTCGTTAAAAACTGCATGCTGACGGCTGCCGAAATTGTGTGTCCTGAGAAGCGACATGCTTTTGCCAATATTAGCTTGACAAGAAATGCCGTGGCAGATAGGATTTCGGAACTATCGGCAGATTAGGACCATCAACTGAAACGTAAAGTGGAGTCATTGTTGGCATTTTCTGTTGCGATTGATGAGAGTACTGATATTACGGACGTCGCTCAACTGGCCATATTCATTCGTGGAGTTGATAAGACTTTTACCGTCAAAGGAGTTTCTTGAGCTTGTGCCTATGACCGACACCACGACAGCTGAGGACATGTTCCGCTCCGTAGTTGGAGCGCTGGACAGAATCGGGGCGGCCTGGTCACGCGCAGCAAGCCTACCTACTGCTGGCGCGCCGTCAAATCGGTTAAAAGGCAGGTGTTGTGACAAAGTTCAGAGATAAAGTACAAGCCACAAATGGAGGAGGTAATTTCTGGACATTTCATTGCATTTGCATCAGGAGGCATTATGCAGCATATCGCTAAAAATGGATCACGTCATGGAGGTGGTTGTCCGAACTGTTAATTTCATCCGAGCCAGAGGTCTCAATCATCGTCAGTTTGACAACCTTCTCAGTGACTGCACATTACCAATGGTGTGCCTTTCCACACGGAAGTACGATGGTTAAGCAGAGGTGCTGTGCTGAAGCGCTTCTTTGATTTACATGGCGAAATTGGACAATTCATGGAGAAAAAAGGCAAACCTGTTAAGGAGTTATAGTGCCCATTATTGCTGCAGGACCTTGCGTTTATGGTTGACATCACTGAGCACTTGAATAATCTTAACAAAAGTTGTTGCAAGGACGCAAAAAAAATCGTAACACAGTATTATGACAGCATACGTGCATTCAAGTAAAAGCTCGGGTTATGGGAGACGCAGATGGCAAGCGGTGACCCCGCTCATTTTCCCTGTTTAAAAGATACGTGCGCAGCAAGCGTTAATTCTGACGCGAAACGGTACAAAGACAAGATTTCAGGGTTGTTGAGGGAGTTTGAGAAAAGATCTCAGGTTTTTAGCAAACTCGAGACAGAATTTGAAGTTTTTCGCTCACCATTCACAGTCAGAGCTCCTGATTTGCCCGTTGGCATGCAAATTGAAATCATTGCTTTGCAGTGTGATGTAGAATTGAAGGACAAATTTGCCTCTGTGGGCTTGGACACATTTTACAAGTACCGCCTACCAGGCTGACCTACATTGACAGCACTGGCTGCAAAAATTTACCTACCTCTGTGAGCAAGTTCTCTCACTAATGAACATTAATAAAACGAAGCTGCGCTCAAAGCTCACACATAAGCACTTACATGAGATTCTGAAATTAGATGCTTCTCAGGACATGATGCCTAATATTGATGCACTTGCAGTGTTTCCCACGGGACAGGAATGTATTTGTGGTGGTCTGGGGGGGGGGGGGGGGGGTGCAGAGTTTGATTTCAAATACTATATACAGATACATTTAAACTGTAGTGCAATAAATACTCAGAGGATTAACCAAAAGTCCTGCATTTAGAATCCGGCATTTAAATTAGGAGTGAACTCCACTCCATCAAACCGTGTTTCAGCTTCGCTTGCTTGTGAATGTTCAATAACTGATCCTGGTGTGCCATCTAGTGATAGTTTATTGTAACTGCGTGCATAAATTTGCAGCTTCATGTCCGCTGGCATCAACACCCGTACAAAGGTACCCTGTCGAGCACCGTTGTTCTTGAACGCGCCAAATCCAGATAATCCTTATGATGAATTACATTCATATTTGAATTTGTAACGAGTAACGAAGTGGGCAGTATAGGAACGTATAGGAAACACTGACTTGTGCAGGGTAAACGATGCCAAGTTTCAGGGGCAAATACTAAGCAAGGCGAGTAATTGCTGTGGAAGTCATTCATTTGTTCAAATTGCTTTCCAGATGTTGAAAAAACAGTGTTTTTAAGTTCCACAAAGCTGTGCCTAAATGTTTTGCACCATTGTTACTATCACTGTGATCAGTTATGCATAACGCACTTAAATAAATGTTAAACTGAGTAAAAGTGTTGTTAAAATTGCACATACTTTTTAAAGTTCTTGCTAGGTTGTTCATAATGTATTTAGTAAAAGGAAAATTAATTTAATAAAGGTTTTTATAATTGACTTATTCTTCTTTGCACTAATTATTAGTATTAGTGCCTAATACAAAGAAAAAAAGTGGACTTGTTGTTAGTTCTGTGTAATTTTGCAATGAGTTTACTGGCCCGGCCCGCTTGAGATCAGATTAAGCTGTATTCGGCCCCCAGACCAAAATAAGTTTGACACCCCTGCCTTAAGACCTACGCCCCGGTACCAGGGGCCGGTTGTTACGCATTAGGAATACAGCATGTTTCCAAATCGCAACATCGTCATGTGGCATATCCACATTTTTCAAAGAAACTCAGCCAAACGCTCATGTAGAACATTTTTACCCCAACTGAACACAATTCAAGCACTAAGCAAGTAAATAAGCATGTAGTAAAACATAGGATAAAATCATATCAGTGCTGAATTGCCAGATTTTCTCCTGAATTAGTGCTTTGTATAAAAACAATACTTCAAATAAAAGAGGAAAGTCCACAGAATCCAACAATATGAGCCCTGTCATTTTAACCCGAAACCACACTCAAAGAACAGCAGGCATACACTTTACAGTCTACAGAGATGAGCAAAAAAAATTTTTTACCTTCGATATTTTGTACATCTGCGCTTGCTATTGTTAGCCCAAAGTGTTCATGTTATATCGAAACTAGATCTGCCGGTATCCTAGCATGTTCTTTCCCAGGGCGTTGCTTCAAAGATCTCCGCTCCTTAGCATTCAGCTTGCTTGCAATGTTTTTTCCTCTCTGTGATCGGCTTGTGATGCTGTCAGTAAGACTATGCCGGTATGCATTTAATTCTATCAGTCCTGATGTTTCCAACGAACTCTAAACCATCTTAATCGCAGAAACCTAGCCTGAGCTACAGCCTTGCATTCCCAGTGCGTCAAACGGAGTCCATGGGCCATTTCATGTTCTTGAGTAGCGCGACAATGTAAACGCATAACTAGTTTGTTTTAGGTATTGTCCGAATAATTATCCACTAAATATTCAACATTTCAAAGTCTTTTTCTGACTGAATCTTTGCACTATTACGCAGAAATACTGAGACTACAACAGTACAGTGCGTATTTTCTTTACCCATTCCTTAAATCGGCAATTTGACAATAGAACTGTTGTCAGTTGGTGTTAGAATTCTGCACAGCAAGGGAGTCTGAAGGTTAGATTCCTGGTCAAGGTAAACTTTTTTTGGGAAATAATCGCAATTTCCTTCTACGAGTAAATGCTGGGGTTTTTGTTATTCTTACTTTTCTATAACATTTTTTCACATTACCTTTGTTTTTATAATTTTATTTGTTTTGATTTTTAATAAATCTTCTCGAGTGGAGTCAAACTTCATTTTCATTGTATGTATTATCTTTGAATGGGAGATTGTATAGGCAACAAAACCAAAGTTACGTATGTAACTACGGCTCTATGTGTAACCGGCAGGGCTGCTGTCATGAGGTTTGTTCCCTTGTTCCCTTAGTAAAGGAAATTGTCACTGCTGTTTTGCCTACTGCAAGCTTTGTATAATATTAGCTTTTGCCCTTCTTGTTTGTTTTTTTTCTATTATTCCCTTTTTCACTATTGGATCTGGCCTTTATAACTGCTTTTTTTGCTGATCTTTCCCTTGTGGCATTAAGATCGTGGGGTACAGGCTGTCCCAGTATTTGGCTGCCTGAGTTAACTAATTAGCTCTTGTCCCTATCCTCCTCCAGAAATTAGTGCAGCTGATTGCGGGACAGGGTGCTGGATTCCGAGTCTTCACGCACTGCACATTGTAGTTCTTTACTATACAGGTGCTGGTCAATGAATTAGAATAATTTGAAATAGTGCAATCGTTAAATTTTTTATTGCATTTTTTGTGCAGAAAGCAAATCAGGTGTTCACCGCACCTGTCCTACTTGTTAGAGTAATCACAGAACTCGCTACTTGTAAAAAATATGCTAAGCTGAGCTTTTCAAAAGGCCCATTTAGGCCATTTAACTGTGACACTGTTGTTTCATTGAATTAGAATAAGTGCTCGAATTTTTGTTTTCTGTGAAGAGTGTTCACTGTGCAGTATAAAGTCAGGGTTGAGTAGAATTTCTCAGTAGTAAAATCAATCATGGGTAAGCAGTGTGACCTCTCAACCGGAATAGTGGCTCAAATTCAAGCCCTTCGCCAACAAGGCTTGACCCAAACTTAAATTGCTGAACAGCTCTGCATCAGCCAGTCTTCCATCTGCAAAGCTCTCAAGAAAGACTGCAGCAAGTGCACCAACTGTTCCAGCGTCCGAAAAACTTCTGCTCGCGACGAAAAGCAGCTGAGAAAGATCGCAGTCAGCAACTGGTTCAAGTCCACTTCTGAGCTCAGCGACTTGTGGAACGAGCAGACCGGCGCTAAAGTCTCGAGATCAACCACTTACCGTCGTCTGCGCGAACTCTGCTTCAAATCTTGCGTTCCAGCAGTAAAACCGATGCTGAACAAGAAACAAATGGAGAAACGGCTGAAGTGGGCCAAAGAACACAGCGAGTGGACTGCTGAAGACTGGCAGAAAGTGGTCTTCAGTGACGAATCACGCTTTTGCATCTCTTTCGGTGACCAAAGTCCTCGTGTTTGGTGTCGTGGTGGCGAAACCTACAACCACGAGTGCGTGAAAAGATACGTCAAGTTTCCCCAGAGCGCTATGGTCTGGGGATGCATGTCCGCTCGGGGTGTAGGGAAACTCTGCTTCCTCAAGAAGACTGTCAATGCAGCCGTATACCAAGATGTTCTGGAAACGTTCCTGATTCCGACTGTTGAGGATCAGTTCGGCGAAGAAGACCTCATATTTCAACAGGATTTTGCATTGGCTCATGTGGCAAAGTCGACCAAAGATTGGTTCGCCAAAAAACAGCTTGAAGTTTTGGCATGGCTGGCCAACTCGCCTGACCTCAATGTCATTGAAAACCTGTGGGCCATCGTCAAGCTGAAAATTCGTGACAGAAAGCCGACTACGTTGGACCAACTGAAGCAGAACATCACCACTGCCTGGGAAACTGTGAGTGCGAAAAATTGCAGCAAGTTGGTAAAATCAATGCCGTGGAGACTTCAGGCAGTCATACAAGCTAAGGGGGCAGCCACAAAATACTGAGAAAGTGATGATTCTAATTATAATAAAAATAATTCTAATTCAGTGTAACAGTTTCTCCATTATTCTAATTCAATAAAACAACAGTATCACAGTTAAATGGCCTAAATGGGCCTTTTGGAAAGCTCAGCTGAGCAAATTTTTTACAGGTAGCGAGTTCTGTGATTACTCTAACAAGTAGGACAGGCACGGTGAACACCTGATTTGCTTTCTGCACAAAAAATGCATTAAAAAATTAAACGATTACACTATTTCAAATTATTCTAATTCGTTGACCAGCACCTGTAGTCGTAATTTGCACTTACTCACCATTTGCTGTGATTATTCACATTTGGTTGTCCATTGTGCTTATGCATGCTTTTATCCACTATTGCTGTGATATCCATGTTTTGCAGCGCCTATGTGTGCGTGTGTGTGGTTACTAGGCACTAGCAACGAGCACACGAGTGGTGTCGGTCATTTTCCAAGACAGGTAACCGCCCCTTCTCCCTCAATGGTATTGCCATACCATTGCTGTGCCATTAGTTTTGTTCTTCTGGTGACAGCTATTACCCCTTCCTCTTTTTGCCAGGGCTCAAATAATTTAATGATCAATTTGTCTTTTACTGAATTTATTTATCAATAAATTTTGTTCATCTTTTTATAATTGAAATCACGTCTCTGTCTTTACTCGTTGTATCTGTGGGTGAACCCGCTTGTCTCCAATGTGTGAAGCGGCCTACCCTTGTATTATATCCTGGTGTGAAAGGCCCCAGGTGGCGTAGACAAGCACTTTGGAGCCAAGCCCTTTCTCATATCTGAGGGTCACATATGAATCCTGGATGACCGCCAGAGGCGGTGCTTCAAGCACTGAATATTCCGCTTTGCGCATGCGCTGGTCGAGTATGTTTACCAACAAAGTCACCCGTGACCCCTGGATGACCCGTGAGAGGCTATATCTTCTGGTGTCATCAGGGGATCTGTTCCTACAGAATCTTCTCGTGAGCACACAAGGATTCTGAGTGACTGAGCGCTATGACGGTCATCAAGGATTCATAGAACCGTAGTTACATACGTAACTTTCGTTCTATTTCATCCCTCCTGACCACCAGAAGTGGTGCTTCAAGCACTGGATGAATAATATCAAAAAGGTCACGAGGAATCCTGAGTACCCACCTCATTGGGTAGAACCAGAGGATTGTGGTAAGAGGACCACCCCCAGTGGATGGGGAGTGGCCACATTAACACTATAGACCCTGGAGAATGTATTCGAAGATGCCCATGAGGCCGCGGCACAGATGTCCTCCAGAGGCACCCCTCTCAGAGCTGCCCATGATGCGGAGACTCTCCTAGTAGAGTGGCACTTCACACCAGATAGCATTGGGCGGCCACTCATCTCATATACGTGGCAAATGGCATTCACAATCCAATGGGAAAGGCACTGTTTGGAAAGAGGGCGACCTTTGTTAGGTCCGTCGTAGCACATAAACAGCTGTTCTGATCGTCGTATTCCTGCTGTAGCCACAATATAGGTTCTCAGGGCCTGCACTGGGCACAATACTTCAGGCTTCCCATCCCCATCTCCTGGTTCAAATTGTGCAAGTTTAATAGGCTGGTTGATGTATGAGCGTGAGAACACTTTTGTAAAGAATGCTGTATTCGGCCACAGTGTAACGCCTGACCCATCCAAGGACCACACTAGACAAGAATTACTAACAGACAACGCATGCAGCTCACCGACATGCTTTGTGGAAGTGATAGCCAGGAGAAATGCAGTCTTCAAAGACAGCCATCTTAGCTCTGCCTGTGCCAAGGGCTTGAAAGGAGGCTGGCACAGAGCATCTAACACCAGGGGCAGATCCCATGCAGGAGCCCTCGGGGCTCTCTGGGGATGCAACCTCTGGGCTTCCCTCAAGAAGAGGGATATTAAGTTTGGCACCCTATTGTACCATTATCAACTTTGGCATACCCACACAAAATCGTTGCCACACATATTCCAGATCCGACCCCCCAGCTGAGACAGGAGGTCTTTCCTGTCGGGGAGGCACCAGGGTGGGCTGCGGCAGAGACTGTGAAGCAGGGGGAATCATGTCCTTGCTGGCTAAGAAAGGGTCTCCAGTAGAACCGTGTGGCCTTCCTGGAGGACCCTCTGAAGCGTTGGAAGGATTAGAGGGAGGGGCGAGAAGGCATAGAGGAGACCCTCAGGCCAGGAATGAGCCAGTGCATCCTGACTCAGAGGGCTGGTCATCTCCGCCAAAGAGAACCAGAGAGGGCAGTGGGCCGACTCTTTCGTGGCAAAAAGGTCTACATCTGCCTTGCCAAAGAGGTTCCAGATGGTGTGCACCACCTCTGGGTGAAAGCGCCATTCTCCTGGGGGGGGGGCTCGTGACGGTAAAGAAAATCTGTATCCTGGTTCCGTTCCCCCGGTAAGTGCATTGCTCACAGTCTGGCCAGGCGGGGGGCAGCCCACCTTAGGAAATCCCGAGACAACTGGAGCAACCGCCGGGATTTCGTACCTCCCTGATGATTGATATGAAAAACAGCAGAAGTGTTGTCTGTCTGTATGAGAACCTGTTTCTCTTGTAGAGAAGCAGAGAGGGCAAGCATGAGGTGAGACCGAGAGTTCCCAATCTGACCTGCTTGTGCCCCTGCATTGTAAGCCTTGGTCAGTAGGTCATCGGTGATCTAACACTGAGGTCACGGGCACCGTGCATCCCGTCTCATGGTCTCAACAGGTGACAGAATAAGAGACACAATGGTAGGTTCGACAGCCGGCATATGATCAAGGCCCACCCTTGCTGCATCTTGCATGGCTGCAGCTCTCTCAAGTAATCCTCTGAGGGAGGCACAGAAAAGGCAGCAGGGGCAGGCCTGCACCTGAGAAAGGCACTAGTATTCGCTGGTTCCGACTGCTGTGGCACATCCAACTGCTGGCGAGCCAGAGCGAGGCGAATGATAGCTTACATGGAAATGTCCTCCGACTCACTATGGCAGCTCATGGCCGAGGAATGAGGGCCCAAGGCTGAGCGAGAGCCCACCTCTGAGGCTTGGAGGGAGTCCTCCCTCTTGTAATCAAAGAAGGTGGCCGAAGCTGCCATAGAGAGTGCGTCCTCCTCAGGCACCAAATCAACCACGATTGGGATGGGTGTTGCCGCCTTCTCTACATAAGCCCTAGAATGACAGGTCATGAGGAGACTTTTCATCTCGGCCAGTTCAGCTGTTGGCTGATCCATCCTAGATGAAAGATCACCTGCCGATTTGGCCCTCTTCCTGGAGGGGGGGGGCCCGGCGCGTAGTGCGGCTAGGTTGGGTGTGAGGCAGTTCACCCACATTCATAGTGTGCTCCACCTCGGTCAGCCTAGCAGCTCTTAATGCTCGAGGCATATAACTGCAGTTCATGCAAGGGCTGTCAGAAAGACCCTCCCTCAAATGCTCCAGACGAAGACAAGAGGGGCAGAGATCATGACCATCATCCGGCTGAAGAGCGTTTGAACAGACAGCACAGCAGTGAGCACTACTCATCATACAATGCCGGTAACTCTGGCGATTGACTACCAAAAGCGAAAATAATTACCACACGAATGAACAATGCGGTAAAACCCGAATGTTGTGAGCTGTGCTAGGTTAGAACGGCGAATTGTGCCTGTTACTAACAAGCTAATATACAGCCGCTATCACAACATCTTACCAGTGATGGGAGCGGGAGCGAAAACACAGCCTTCACCAACACAAATCACATCGAAGCACCAAGTTAGTTATGCGTACTCATTAAAGTTGAGAAATAACACACCTTATGCTGGGAGCAGGAGCGTGAACACACCCTTCACCAACACAAGTCATGTAAGAGCGTAAGTCAGCAAGAGCGAGGGCACTACCACTAACTTAGCAAACTCAGGGAAGTTAGGAAGCAATGCACCATATGCTGGGAGTAGGAGTGAAAACACTGCCTTCACCAACACTAGTCATGTTGGAGCACTAAGTCAGCTTAAGCGAAAACACCGCTACTAACTTGGCAAACTCAAAAAAAGAAGTTGGAAAACAACGTACCTTATGCTGGGAGCGGGAGCGTGAACACTGCCTTCACCAACCACAAAGTCGTCGAAAGAAGCAAACACAAAGAAAGTGAAATGCTTTGATCCCTCTCCGTCGCAGCCTCTAAAGGAAGGAATTCGAGGCTCTGACCAAAATATGGACAGGCGACGGCTCGAGATAGATAATAAAATAAATAGCTACGCTGAAGCTATAGGTATAGCAGACCTGCAAAGCGTGAAGATGAAAAGGAACAGATCCCCTGATGACACCGGAAGATATAGCCTCTCCCAGGTCATCCAGGGGCCACAGGGTACTTTGTTGGTATTGTTATGGCCCCAATTTGTTATTAGATTTACAACGCAACAGCAACAGCAACAGATGACAGATACAGTTTTAAAACTCAAACACATTTAATTAAACAAAGACAATAACAACTAACTAACCTAAAGACCACCCTGGCACCTGGGCACCCTGACTTTCTGGATAACTTTATCAAAGCCATCGAGATTGCAGTTGCCTTGATGTTACGTAGAGGTATGGCTTCGGGGAATCTGGTAGATGCACACATGATTGTCAACAAGTACTGATTTCCAGATCTAGTCTTGGGTAATGGACCGACGCAATCAACAATGACCCTAGAGAATGGCTCCCCAAATGCTGGGATAGGCTGCAATGGAGCTACAGGTGGGTCTAACTGGTGTTTTCCAACTACCTGACAAGTGTGACAGGTTTTGCAAAAGTTGGAAACGTCTTTCCGAAGCCCAGGCCAAAAGAAGTGTTTCATGATCTTATCAACAGTCTTGTGAACACCAAGATGACCTCCTAAAGGTAAACTATGAGCCATTGTTAAGATCTAATTCCTGTAGACCTTCGGAACAACAATTTGCCTGACCACTGCCCAATCTGCATTGGCAGGGATAGCAGGAGGGCGCCACTTCCGCATCAACACACCATCCTTGAGATAATACCCAACTGGAACTGCGTCTATTTCTTTATCAGGAAGGGCTCTCCTCTTTAGTACACAAATTTCAGGATCATTAGTTTGCTCCTCAATCAACCGCTTTCTGGACAGAGACAAGTCTCCAGACACATCAGAATCACCAGACCCATCCGGCTGGCTGAATAGAGAACTGATAAAAGTATCTGATAAGTCCTCAAACGGAGAAACCATAGTAGGCCATTCAAAGTCATGAGGCGGACCACCTGAGTCCTGACTATTCAATGTGCTGGACGGCACCACAACATCTTCATCTTTAGCCTTCTTGGCCATAGCACGAGTCACTGCGCAAGAAGGATACAGAGATGGGTCCTCATCCCCATCTTCAGTGCTCGGCTGTGAAGTAAGATGTACAGGGGGAACTACTTTGCCCCCAGCCAGGTCATTGCCTAGCAACAGAGAAACACCCTTGATAGGTAGACTTAACATAAGTCCCACCTTTACCTGTCCTGTAACTAAATCTGACTTCAAGAATATAGAGCGCAGGGGTACAGATACAGTCCTCCCTTCAATACCTTGTACAAGTCTGAAATCCCCTGAAGCGGTCTCATCACGTAACTCCAAGGAGTCCATCAACAAAAGTGACTGAGAAGCTCCGGTATCCCTTAGGATATATATGGGGACAGGAGTAGTATGCTCATTCAGAGCCACAAATCCCTCTGACACAAATGGAAGAAATTCCTCCCTCACAAAGTCAGCTGTATCAGGCTTTTTAGCCCCACAAGAAGCAGGCAATTTAGCAGATTGGTTATCTACTACAGGGGTCTCTAACCTTGTTTTCACAAAGGCATTTGGTTTGGTATCCTTTTCTTTTTCTTTCTTAGCTTTAAGGAACCAACAGTTAGTTGTAACATGACCAGATTTCTTGCAATAACTGCAAACTAGACCACTTTTGTCACTGTCAGCTTTCACACTTTGATCAGACCTGTTACTGGATTTTTGAGCACCATCACCAGATTTGTTTTTGTCTTTGGGTGAGGAATCTTGGGTATCACCGTAACCCTTTTTCTGAAATTGGGACCATCTATTGTTACTGCTAGACTGAAATTTGGACTTATGTGTGAGAACATATTCATCTGCAAATTTGGCAGCTGATTGCAAATTAAGTGCTTGCTTCTCATTAAGGTAGGTCTGAACATCATCTTTAACACAGTTCTTGAATTCTTCAACTAACACCATCTCTTTTAATGAGTTGAAATCATCCTTGACCTCCATAGAAGTACACCAGCGCTCAAAGCAAACCTTCTTCTCATTAGCAAATTCCACATAAGTCTGATTTTCAGATTTCTTCTGACCTCTGAATTTCTGTCGGTAAGCCTCTGGAACCAACTCATAAGCTCTCAAAATAACCTTTTTGACAACCTCATAATCAGAGGAATCATCTGCAGACAAAGCCGAATAGGCTTGTTGAGCTTTACCCTTGAAGACAGTTTGCAACATCAGAGGCCAGTGTTCCTTTGGCCACTGGCAACTGTTTGCTACCTTTTCAAAACACTGGAAATAGTTGTCAACATCATTTTCCGAAAATGGAGGCACCAGTTTTACCTCCTGGCGAGCACAAAATTTATTTTCAGTTGCAATTTTTATTTTTAGTTGCTCCATTTGGAGTCTTTCTTCTCTATCAAATTTCTCTAATTCAAAATCTCTCTGTCTTGCAAATTTTTCTAACTCAAATTCTCTTTGTTTTTCTTTTTCCTCCCTTTCTATTTTCTCTTTTCTTGCAAATTTTTCTAACTCAAACTCCCTTTCTTTCTCTCTTTCCTCCCTTTCAATCTCTAGCATTTTTAATTTAAGTTCCATTTCTATATTTGGATTTTCCACTGGAAACTGTTCCAGATCTCCTGGTGCAAACACATTTTCATCAATGTAATATTCAACTATCTCTCGAGCCAGTCTTGATTTTCGCATGGCTGGTTTCACCTCTGTCAGCTCTAAATGTCTGCAAATTTCTAGCAGTTCTGTCTTTTTAAAAGACTTCAAAACCCCTACGGTTGGTGATGCCAAGAAATCATCCATTGCTGTTGTCAATATATATGTATTCAATTTTAAAAAAATCAATTTTACAATTTGAAATGTTAGATTTTCAATAAATTACTCACAAAATGGTCTCTCCCGGACGAGCCCCCAATTTGTTATGGCCCCAATTTGTTATTAGATTTACAACGCAACAGCAACAGCAACAGATGACAGATACAGTTTTAAAACTCAAACACATCTAACTAAACAAAGACAATAACAACTAACTAACCTAAAGACCAAGATTAATTATGTACAAAACATAAATGTTTACAATCCCTTTTTGGGGGGGGTGGCTTGGTGATGTCCTGGATGATGAAAATGCTCAAACACAGGCAAAGAAATCCACAAAAGAAACGTCACAGGTCTTGAACAGAATGGCAGGTCTGATCATCTTCTTGCAATTTCTCCTTCTACTTTACTGTCTCAATTCTTTTCCTTATATACTCTTTTGCAGACCCCACCCACATTTAGACCTCTTTTTTTTTAATTTTCTGAGACTTGCCCCAGACATGTCCAGGACATGTCTAAACATGACTCCAGTCTGCTTAACAAAAAAAGGTAAATACTGCCATCTAGTGGCCTATATCCACATTACAGTATACATACTCGACCTGCGCATGCGCAAAGCGGAATTTCCAGTGCTTGAAGCACCGCCTCTGGCGGTCAGGAAGGATGAAATAGAACTGGCAGAAATAATAATAAATTTCTTTTTTTTAATTCTAAAAATTAAAAAATGTTGTATTTTGATGGAATGGATGCCTGTAGTGATATATAAGTGAAATTAAATGAGTTTCACAGTTTGGTATCTGAGAAATCTGAAATGGAACATAAGATACCTAAATTGCCAAACTGGAGAAGCCACCTAGACATTCCTCTCTCATTTTGCTCTGATTTACCTGATCAGAATAAACTTTGGCACAGATAATAATGAGATTCTGGGTTGTAATTTTTAGAGGTTTCAGACTGCAACTCAACAAATTTGCAAGGGTAGAAGTAAAACTTCAGCAGGTGCAAAATGAGATCTTTAATTTATATCTTCTGTTCAATCTCCATTTACTCTGACTCTGTGACATACATAGCGATTTTCACACCATGGCAGAAATCCCAAATGGTTTTACCTTTATTATGATACCAAGATTATTCAATTGGACCAAGCAGTCAAAGAGATGTACGTATTTCATTTTGGGCTTGCCATTTTCGAAAAAGAGGCTCTGGGCTTAAGGGGTTAATTCAGACAATTCCTGAAAAAAGGGATTGAACTCGTCCATATTCTAAACCATGTTCGAGCTCGGGTTGCTTGTGAATATTCGATTACTGATTCAGTAGTGCCAACTAGTGATAGATAACTGTGTGCATAAATTTGCAGCTCCAGGTCCGCGACAATATGATTCATGCTACGACATTAAAATAATGAAAAACCAAAGTAGGTGCACTTTAAAGTATAATTTGTGCATTGCCAGTCAGAGGTGCCAGTGATTTTAGAGACTATACAAAGTTATGTAGTTAGTTGAGGAATTAACGGGTTGTATTGAAAATAAAAAATATGCTGTGGCAATATTTATTAATCTTAAAAAAACCTTTGATACAATAGACCATGAAATTTTACTTGAAAAAATGGAGCGGTATGGCATCAGAGGTTTAGCTTTTGACTGGCTGAAAAGTTATATTGTAAATTGGCAACAATTTGTGCAGATGGGCCAACACAAATCAAAGTGCCTCAACATTACTTGTGGGGTCCCACAGAGCTTAGGACTGGGTCCCAAATTGTTTATTTTATATATCAATGACATTTGTAAAGTATCAGATTTGTGAAATTTGTTGTTTTTTGCTGATGATACTAATATTTTTTGCTCTGGAATGGATTTACGACAGTTATTAGAGGTGGTCACAGAAGAAATGGGTAAAATTAAATGTTGGTTCGATAAAAAACGAATTATCCTTTAACTTGAACAAAACAAAATACATATTGTTTGGTCAGCGTAAAAACAAGTACAAGGTAAAAGTCAAAATTAATTAGGAAATGATAGGAAAGGTTTATGAAAATAAGTTTCTGGGTGTTGTATTAGACCATAAGGTCTGTTGGAAATCTCATGCTAAATACCTGTGCTCCAAGATCTGTGAAAGTGTTGGGATATTGTGGAAAACTACACATAGGCTGAACCAAAAAACACTGTACATGCTGTATAACACAATAATTCTACCATAACTCGGCTACTGCGTTGAAGTTAAGGGTAATACTTACCGGAGCAACTTACAAAAAATATGCACACTGCAAAAAAGAGCAGTCAGGTTAATGCATCATGTGGGTTACCGAGAACACACAAATGTACTGTTTTTAAAATCAAACATTCTGAAATAAATAATAAAATTTAAACCTGTACAAATCATATTTAAAGCAAGACACAATCTACTACCAAGAAACATTCAAAAATTATTCAGTGACAGAGAGGCAAGATATGAGCTAAGAGGGAAATTAAGTCTGAAACAAGCTTGTCTTCCGCACGACACAAAAAAGCATTTGCATATCAGTTTGTGGGGTGACCCTGTGGAATAGCCTTGATGATGACATTAAGCAAAGCAATAATATTACGCAGTTTAAAAGCAAATATAAGAAATCAATCATGGACAAATACAGAGATGAGGCGGACCTAAAAAAAAATCATGATTTAATGATGTGGGGAACGCTGCAATTGCAATGTTAAAGAAATCTTAGCGAATATTATTTTCGAGTCTAAAATAACTATCTTTATGTAAACTGTTACTGTAATGATGGGGTAGGACTTGACAAGCATTCTTGCTTCTTCCTGCTCCTTCTCGAGCACATAATCGATTTCCAGCCTTCTGATGAATACCAAGTGATGTATTGTATTATATTTTGTGTTATTTATATTCATTTTTATCTCTTTATGTGCTGTAGCTTATTTTTTTGTTGTTGTTGTTGATGTTTGAGACAAACAAACGAAAAATAAAAATGATATATATATATATTTATGTGTGTGTGTATATATGTATATATATGTGTGTATATGTATGTATGTATATAAATATATATATATATATATATATATATATATATATATATATATATATATAAATATATTGTTATGGCCCCAATTTGTTATTACATTTATAACACAACAGTAACAGCAAGGGATGACAAACACAGTTTTAACAACTAAAACACATTTAATTTTTAACAAAGACAAAGACTAATAACAACCTACAACTAAAGACCAAGATTGATAAATAAGAAAAAACAGAAATAATTACAGTCCCTTTTTGGTGGGGTGGCTTAGTGATGTCCTGGATGAAGAAAATGCTCAAACACAGGCAAAGAAATCCACAAAAGAAACGTCACAGGTCTTGAACAGAATGGCAGGTCTGGTCATCTTCTTGCAATTTCTCCTACTACTTTACTGTCTCAATTCTTTTCCTTATATACTCTTTTGCAGACCCCACCCACATTTAGACCTCTTTTTTTTAATTTTCTGAGACTTGCCCCAGACATGTCCAGGACATGTCTAAAAATGACTCCAGTCTGAGCTTAACAAAAAAAGGTAAATACTGCCCTCTAGTGGCCTATATTCACATTACACCTCCATTCCAAAAGGGAAAAATTTTGACTCATAAAGGCAAAATTTTTCTTTTCAATACAAAATGGTTAAGTGAACACTTGTCTATGTATACATATCATACAATATTCAAACACATGATATACACATTCAAACACGGGATAAGCAATCAGCAATTACATTGTCTGTACCCTTCACATGCTTAATTTCCAAGTCAAACTCCTGTAAAATCAAACTCCAATTCAACAATCTCCGATTCTTGTTTTTCATCTTACTCAAAAACATTAACGGATTGTGGTCAGTGTACACAATCATTGGCTTTTGTCCTGTACAAACATAAACCTCAAAGTGTTGTAAAGAAAGGACCAGAGCCAACAGTTCCTTCTCTATTGTGGAATAGTTCCTTTGGTGGCGATTGAACTTCCTGGAGAAGTATGCCACGGGATGCTCAATGTCATCAGAGTCACTTCTCTGTAGGAGCACAGATCCACAAGCTTGGTCGCTGGCATCGACCGCGATAGAGACCGGTTTGTTGAAGTCAGGAGATTTGAGCACGGGGAAGTGACACAGCAGAGACTTCAGGCGATCGAAGGCTCTCTGGCATGCATCATCCCAGGTGAACTTTACGCCTTTCTTCAGTTGGTTAGTTAGACTGAGAGCAATCTCAGCAAAGTTCTTGCAGAACTTGCGGTAGTACCCGATCATTCCAAGGAAGCGGCGCAAAGCTTTCTTGTTGTCAGGAACTGGAAAGTCCATGATGGCTTGGACTTTAGCATTTATGGGTGCCACCTTACCCTGGCCTATGACGTAGCCAAGATAGGTGACAGTAGCACAACCAAAGTCACTCTTGCTCAGGTTAACAGTCAGGTTAGCCTGGGTCAGGCGCTGGAACAACGTCTCTACATCTTTTAGATGTTCTTCCCAGGAGTCACTCCATGTGATCAGGTCATCGATGTATGCACCCGTGTGTGGCAATCCGGCGATTGTAGACTGTATCATCCTTTGGAACGTGGCTGGGGCATTTTTCATGCCAAAGGGTAGGACTTCATACTGGTACAATCCAGATGGTGTGGCAAAAGCAGAGATGCTCTTGGCCCTCTCAGTTAAAGGCACACACCAATAACCCTTCAATAAATCAATCTTGGTCAGAAACTTTGCTTGCCCTACACTATCAATACAATCATCAATCCTAGGTATTAGAAACACATCAGTTCTAGTTACAGCATTGACTTTGCGATAATCTGTACAGAATCTAGTACTTCCATCAGGTTTTGGAACTAGCACACAGGGTGAACTCCAATCGGAGTTGGAGGGTCTGATAATATCATGTTTTAACATGTACTCAACCTCTTTCTCATCAATCTTTCTCTTTTCAGGATTCATCCGGTATGGATGCTGTTTTATTGGTTTGGCATCACCAACATCTACATCATGAGAGGCTATAGTAACTCTCTTTGGAACATCAGGAAACAAATCCTCATATTTCTTGATCAACCTTTCAAACTGATCTCTCTGTGAGGGTTCTAAGTGCTGGAGTTTTACATCAAGATTTTGCAACACTTCAGTGTTTGACAATTTACATGAAAGAACTTCAGCTTTAATTCTTGGTTCATCATCTTGAAACTCCCCCTCATCTTCACACGTTTCGACCATTGGAGAATCTGAAGTGACAGCTGCAACCCTAGCATTTCTGTCATGATAAGACTTTAGCATGTTAATATGACACAATTGTTTTGGTTTTCTCCTATCTGGAGTCTTCACAATGTAATTGAGATCATTGAGTTTTGTCAGAATTTCATAAGGACCATGAAATCTAGCCTGCAATGGATTGGACTGCAAGGGAAACAACACAAGGACCTTGTCTCCTGGTTTAAACTCACGGCTTCTAGCCTTATGATCATACCAAGTTTTCATTTTTCCCTGACTTGGTTTCAAGTTCTCTTTGGCAAGGTCACAAGCTGCACGCAATCTTTCCTTGAACTTGCTAACATAGTCTAACAGACTGATTTGCGGCTCTTCCTCTTGCCATTGTTCACGCAATAATAGCAAAGGTCCTCTCACTTCATGACCAAACACTAGCTCAAATGGACTGAATCCAGTAGACTCCTGCACTGCTTCTCTAGCTGCAAACAACAGCAAATGAACACCTTCATCCCAGTCTTTCTCATGGTCATAACAATAAGTCCTCATCATTGTCTTGAGAGTGGAATGAAACCGCTCTAAGGCACCCTGACTTTCTGGATGATAGGCACTAGAAAGAATCTGTTTTGCACCTAGTTCATACACAACCTGCTGAAACAATCCTGAAGTGAAATTGCTACCTTGGTCTGACTGAATTTCCCTGGGAAGACCAAACAACGTGAAGAACTTTATCAAAGCCTTCGAGATTGCAGTTGCCTTGATGTTACGTAGAGGTATGGCTTCGGGGAATCTGGTAGATGCACACATGATTGTCAACAAATACTGATTTCCAGATCTAGTCTTGGGTAATGGACCAACGCAATCAACAATGACCCTAGAGAATGGCTCCCCAAATGCTGGGATAGGCTGCAATGGAGCTACAGGTGGGTCTAACTGGTGTTTTCCAACTACCTGACAAGTGTGACAGGTTTTGCAAAAGTTGGAAACGTCTTTCCGAAGCCCAGGCCAAAAGAAGTGTTTCATGATCTTATCAACAGTCTTGTTAACACCAAGATGACCTCCTAAAGGTAAACTATGAGCCATTGTTAAGATCTCATTCCTATAGACCTTCGGAACAACAATTTGCCTAACCACTGCCCAATCTGCATTGGCAGGGATATCAGGAGGGCGCCACTTCCGCATCAACACACTATCCTTGAGATAATACCCAACTGGAACTGCGTCTATTTCTTTATCAGGAAGGGCTCTCCTCTTTAGTACACAAATTTCAGGATCATTAGTTTGCTCCTCAATCAACCGCTTTCTGGACAGAGACAAGTCTCCAGACACATCAGAATCACCAGACCCATCCGGCTGGCTGAATAGAGAACTGATAAAAGTATCTGATAAGTCCTCAAACGGAGAAACCATAGTAGGCTAATCAGAGTCATGAGGCGAACCACCTGAGTCCTGACTATTCAATGTGCTGGACGGCACCACAACATCTTCTTCTTTATGCTTCTTGGCCATAGCACGAGTCACTGCGCAAGAAGGATACAGAGATGGGTCCTCATCCCCATCTTCAGTGCTCGGCTGTGAAGTAAGATGTACAGGGGGAACTACTTTGCCCCCAGCCAGGTCATTGCCTAGCAACAGAGAAACACCCTTTATAGGTAGACTTGACATAAGTCCCACCTTTACCTGTCCTGTAACTAAATCTGACTTCAAGAATATAGAGCGCAGGGGTACAGATACAGTCCTCCCTTCAATACCTTGTACAAGTATGAAATCCCCTGAAGCGGTCTCATCACGTAACTCCAAGGAGTCCATCAACAAAAGTGACTGAGAAGCTCCGGTATCCCTTAGGATATATATGGGGACAGGAGTAGTATGCTCATTCAGAGCCACAAATCCCTCTGACACAAATGGAAGAAATTCCTCCCTCACAAAGTCAGCTGTATTAGGCTTTTTAGCCCCACAAGAAGCAGGCAATTTAGCAGATTGGTTATCTACTACAGGGGTTTCTAACCTTGTTTTCACAAAGGCATTTGGTTTGGTATCCTTTTCTTTTTCTTTCTTAGCTTTAAGGAACCAACAGTTAGTTGTAACATGACCAGATTTCTTGCAATAACTGCAAACTAGACCACTTTTGTCACTGTCAGCTTTCACACTTTGATCAGACCTGTTACTGGATTTCTGAGCACCATCACCAGATTTGTCTTTGTCTTTGGGTGAGGAATCTTGGGTATCACCGTAACCCTTTTTCTGAAATTGGGACCATTTATTGTTACTGCTAGACTGAAATTTGGACTTATGAGTGAGAACATATTCATCTGCAAATTTGGCAGCTGATTGCAAGTTCAGTGCTTGCTTCTCATTAAGGTAGGTCTTAACATCATCCTTAACACAGTTCTTGAATTCTTCAACTAACACCATCTCTTTTAGTGAGTTGAAATCATCCTTGACCTCCATAGAAGTACACCAGCGCTCAAAGCAAACCTGCTTCTCATTAGCAAATTCAACATAAGTCTGATTTTCAGATTTCTTCAGACCTCTGAATTTCTGTCGGTAAGCCTCTGGAACCAACTCATAAGCTCTCAAAATAACCTTTTTGACAACCTCATAATCAGAGGAATCATCTGCAGACAAAGCCGAATAGGCTTGTTGAGCTTTACCCTTGAGGACAGTTTGCAACATCAGAGGCCAGTGTTCCTTTGGCCACTGGCAACTCTTTGCTACCTTTTCAAAACACTGGAAATAGTTGTCAACATCCTTTTCTGAAAATGGAGGCACCAGTTTTACCTCCTGACTGGCACAAAATTTATTTTCAGCTTCAATTTTAATTTTTAGTTGCTCCATTTGGAGTCTTTCTTCTCTATTGAATTTCTCTAATTCAAAATCTCTCTGTCTCTGTCTCTCTCTTTCTGCTCTTTCCTCTTTCTCTCTCTCAAATTCTCTTTGTTTTTCTTCTCTTGCTAATTTTTCTAACTCAAACTGCCTTTGTTTTTCTTTTTCTTCCCTCTCAAATTCTCTTTGTTTTTCTTTTTCCTCCCTTTCTTTTTCTCTTTCCTCCCTTTCAATCTCTAGCATTTTTAATTTAAGTTCCATTTCTATATTTGGATTTTCCACTGGAAACTGTTCCAGATCTCCTGGTGCAAACACATTTTCATCAATGTAATATTCAACTATCTCTCTAGCCAGTCTTGCTTTTCGCATGGCTGGTTTTACCTCTGTCAGCTCCAACTGTCTGCAAATTTCTAGCAGTTCTGTCTTTTTAAAAGACTTCAAAACCCCTACGGTTGGTGATGCCAAGAAATCATCCATTGCTGTTGTCAATATATATCTAGGAAAATTCACAAAAACAATTTCACAATTTGGAATGTTAGATTTTCAATAAATTACTTACACAATGGTCTATCCCGGACCTTGAGCCCCCAATTTGTTATGGCCCCAATTTGTTATTACATTTATAACACAACAGCAACAGCAAGGGATGACAAACACAGTTTTAACAACTAAAACACATTTAATTTTTAACAAAGACAAAGACTAATAACAACCTACAACTAAAGACCAAGACTGATAAATAAGAAAAAACAGAAATAATTACAGTCCCTTTTTGGTGGGGTGGCTTGGTGATGTCCTGGATGAAGAAAATGCTCAAACACAGGCAAAGAAATCCACAAAAGAAACGTCACAGGTCTTGAACAGAATGGCAGGTCTGGTCATCTTCTTGCAATTTCTCCTACTACTTTACTGTCTCAATTCTTTTCCTTATATACTCTTTTGCAGACCCCACCCACATTTAGACCTCTTTTTTTTAATTTTCTGAGACTTGCCCCAGACATGTCCAGGACATGTCTAAACATGACTCCAGTCTGAGCTTAACAAAAAAAGGTAAATACTGCCCTCTAGTGGCCTATATTCACATTACAATATATATATTAGGGCTGTCAATCGATTAAAATATTTAATCGCGATTAATTGCATGATGGATCATAGTTAATCACGATTAATCTCAAATTAATCGCATATTTTTCATCTGTACATTAAATGGATTTTTTAAAATTGTAATACTTTCTTCAACATGAGAATCGACAAATGCTTGCTTCATGCAAAAACATGTTTATTTATTGCTACAATGAGAAATACTCTCAGTTCAAGTAACTAACATATGCAATCTGCATAGTAATGTTTATTACACAGTAGTGTTTTGAACTTCACACTCGATCCATTTAACAGAAAAGAATGCCCCTCAATGCACTGCATAGCAATTTGCATCAAATTCAAAACAAACAGGGTGATGCACAAAATAACTTAAGTGTGCATGAGTGTTATAGAACATGTCTCAAATGATAGTGCAGTCAGCCTATACCCTATTGTTATGGCCCCAATTTGTTATTACAATTTACCACACAACAGCAACAGCAAGGGATGACAGACACAGTTTTAAAACTTACACACATTTAATTTTTAACAAAGACAATAATGATTAAACTAATATTCTGCAACTAAATGACCAAGATTGATTAGAAAACAAAAAAAAAAAACAGAAATATTTACAGTCCTTGTGGGTTTGCTGGTGATGTGCTGGGTGAGGAAAAGGCTCTTATACAGGCAAAAATCCACAAAAGAAACTTCACAGGTCTTGAACAGAATGACAGGTCTGGTCACATGTATCCTTCTTCTTGCAATTTCTCCTACTACTTTACTGTCTCAATTCTTTTCCTTATACTGTATACTCTTTTGCAGACCCCACCCACATTCAGACCTCTTTTTTTTAATTTTCGGGGACTTTCCCCAGACATGCCCAGGACATGTCTAAACCTAGCTCCAGTCTGAGCTGAATAAAAAAAAAGGTAAATACTGCCATCTAGTGGCCTATATTCACATTACACCTCCATTCCAAAAGGGAAAAATTTTGACTCATAAAGGCAAAATTTTTCTTTTCAATACAAAATGGTTAAGTGGACACTTGTCTATATATACATAACATACAATATTCAAATAAACACGTGATATATATATATATATATATATACACATATTCAAACACGGGATAAGCAATCAGAAATCACATTGTCAGCACCCTTTACATGCTTAATTTCCAGGTCAAACTCCTGTAAAATCAAACTCCAATTCAACAATCTCCGATTCTTGTTTTTCATCTTACTCAAAAACATTAACGGATTGTGGTCAGTGTACACAATCATTGGCTTTTCCCCTGTACAAACATAAACCTCAAAGTGTTGTAAAGAAAGGACCAGAGCCAACAGTTCCTTCTCTATTGTGGAAAAGTTCGTTTGGTGGCGATTGAACTTCCTGGAGAAGTATGCCACGGGATGCTCAATGTCATCAGAGTCACTTCTCTGTAGGAGCACAGATCCAAAAGCTTGGTCGCTAGCATCGACCGCGATGGAGAACGGTTTGTTGAAGTCAGGAGATTTGAGCACGGGGAAGTGACACAGCAGAGACTTCAGGCGATCGAAGGCTCTCTGGCATGCATCATCCCAGGTGAACTTTACGCCTTTCTTCAGTTGGTTAGTTAGACTGAGAGCAATCTCAGCAAAGTTCTTGCAGAACTTGCGGTAGTACCCGATCATTCCAAGGAAGCGGCGCAAAGCTTTTTTGTAGTCAGGAACTGGAAAGTCCATGATGGCTTGGACTTTAGCATTCATGGGAGCCACCTTACCCTGGCCTATGACGTAGCCAAGATAGGTGACAGTAGCACAACCAAAGTCAGTCTTGTTCAGGTAAACAGTCAGGTTAGCCTGGGTCAGGCGCTGGAACAACGTCTCTACATCTTTTAGATGTTCTTCCCAGGAGTCACTCCATGTGATCAGGTCATCGATGTATGCACCCGTGTGTGGCAATCCGGCGATTGTAGACTGTATCATCCTTTGGAATGTGGCTGGGGCATTTTTCATCCCAAAGGGTAGGACTTCATACTGGTACAACCCAGATGGTGTGGCAAAAGCAGAGATGCTCTTGGCCCTCTCAGTTAAAGGCACACACCAATAACCCTTCAATAAATCAATCTTGGTCAGAAACTTTGCTTGCCCTCCTCTATCAATACAATCATCAATCCTAGGTATTTGAAACACATCAGTTCTAGTTACAGCATTGACTTTGCGATAATCTGTACAGAATCTAGTACTTCCATCAGGTTTTGGAACTAGCACACAGGGTGAACTCCAATCTGAGTTGGAGGGTCTGATAATATCATGTTCTAACATGTACTCAACCTCTTTCTCAGCAATCTTTCTCTTTTCAGGATTCATCCGGTATTGATGCTGTTTTATTGGTTTGGCATCACCAACATCTACATCATGAGCGGCTATAGAAACTCTCTTTGGAACATCAGGAAACAGATCCTCATATTTCTTGATCAACCTCTCAAACTGATCTCTCTGTGAGGGTTCTAAGTGCTGGAGTTTTACATCAAGATTTTGCAACACTTCAGAATTTGATAATTTACATGAAAGAACTTCAGCTTTAATTCTAGGTTCATCATCTTGAAACTCCCCCTCATCTTCACAAATCTCGGCCATAGGAGAATCTGAAGTGACAGCTGCAACCCTAGCATTTCTGTCATGATAAGGCTTCAGCATGTTAATGTGACACAATTGTTTTGGTTTTCGTCTATCTGGAGTCTTCACAATGTTATTCAGATCATTGAGTTTTGTCAGAATTTCATAAGGACCATGAAATCTAGCCTGCAATGGATTGGACTGCAAGGGAAACAACACAAGGACCTTGTCTCCTGGTTTAAACTCACGGCTTCTAGCCTTATGATCATACCAAGTTTTCATTTTTCCCTGACTTGATTTCAAGTTCTCTTTGGCTAGGTCACAAGCTGCACGCAATCTTTCCTTGAACTTGCTAACATAGTCTAACAGACTGATGTGCGGCTCTTCCTCTTGCCATTGTTCTCTCAATAATAGCAAAGGTCCTCTCACTTCATGACCAAACACTAGCTCAAATGGACTGAATCCAGTAGACTCCTGCACTGCTTCTCTAGCTGCAAACAACAGCAAATGAACACCTTCATCCCAGTCTTTCTCATGGTCATAACAATAAGTCCTCATCATTGTCTTGAGAGTGGAATGAAACCGCTCTAAGGCACCCTGACGTTCTGGATGATAGGCACTAGAAAGAATCTGCTTTGCACCTAGTTCATACACAACCTGCTGAAACAATCCTGAAGTGAAATTGCTACCTTAGTCTGACTGAATTTCCCTGGGAAGACCAAACAACGTGAAGAACTTTATCAAAGCCTTCGAGATTGCAGTTGCCTTGATGTTACGTAGAGGTATGGCTTCGGGGAATCTGGTAGATGCACACATGATTGTCAACAAGTACTGATTTCCAGATCTAGTCTTGGGTAATGGACTAACACAATCAACAATGACCTTAGAGAATGGCTCCCCAAATGCTGGGATAGGCTGCAATGGAGCTACAGGTGGGTCTAACTGGTGTTTTCCAACTACCGGACAAGTGTGACAGGTTTTGCAAAAGTTGGAAACGTCTTTCCGAAGCCCAGGCCAAAAGAAGTGTTTCATGATCTTATCAACAGTCTTGTTAACACCAAGATGACCTCCTAAAGGTAAACTATGAGCCATTGTTAAGATCTCATTCCTGTAGACCTTCAGAACAACAATTTGCCTGACCACTGCCCAATCTGCATTGGCAGGGATATCAGGAGGGCGCCACTTCTGCATCAACACACCATCCTGGAGATAATACCCAACTGGAACTGCGTCTATTTCTTTATCAGGAAGGGCTCTCCTCCTTAGTGCACAAATTTCAGGATCATTAGTTTGCTCCTCAATCAACTGCTTTCTGGACAGAGACAAGTCTCCAGACACATCAGAATCACCAGACCCATCCGGCTGGCTGAATAGAGAACTGATAAAAGTATCTGATAAGTCCTCAAACGGAGAAACCATAGTTGGCCAATCAGAGTCATGAGGCGAACCACCTGAGTCCTGACTATTCAATGTGCTGGACGGCACCACAACATCTTCTTCTTTAGGCTTCTTGGCCATAGCACGAGTCACTGCGCAAGAAGGATACAGAGATGGGTCCTCATCCCCATCTTCAGTGCTCGGCTGTGAAGTAAGATGTACAGGGGGAACTACTTTGCCCCCAGCCAGGTCATTGCCTAGCAACAGAGAAACACCCTTGATAGGTAGACTTGACATAAGTCCCACCTTTACCTGTCCTGTAACTAAATCTGACTTCAAGAATATAGAGCGCAGGGGTACAGATACAGTCCTCCCTTCAATACCTTGTACAAGTATGAAATCCCCTGAAGCGGTCTCATCACGTAACTCCAAGGAGTCCATCAACAAAAGTGACTGAGAAGCTCCGGTATCCCTTAGGATATATATGGGGACAGGAGTAGTATGCTCATTCAGAGCCACAAATCCCTCTGATACAAATGGAAGAAATTCCTCCCTCATAAAGTCAGCAGTATCAAGCTTTTTAGCCCCACAAGAAGCAGGCAATTTAGCAGATCGGCTTTCTACTATAGGGGTTTCTAACCTTGTTTTCACAAAGGCATTTGGTTTGGTATCCTTTAATTTTTCTTTCTTAGCTTTAAGGAACCAACAGTTAGTTGTAACATGACCAGATTTCTTGCAATATCTGCAAACTAGACCACTTTTGTCACTGTCAGCTTTCACACTTTGATCAGACCTGTTATTGGATTTCTGAGCACCATCACCAGATTTGTCTTTGTCTTTGGGTGAGCAATCTTGGGTATCACCGTAACCCTTTTTCTGAAATAGGGACCATCTATTGTTACTGCTAGACTGAAATTGGACTTATGTGTGAGAACATATTCATCTGCAAATTTGGCAGCTGATTGCAAATTCATTGCTTGCTTCTCATTAAGGTAGGTCTTAACATCATCCTTAACACAGTTCTTGAATTCTTCAACTAACACCATCTCTTTTAGTGAATTGAAATCATCCTTGACCTCCATAGAAGTACACCAGCGCTGAAAGCAAACCTTCTTCTCATTAGCAAATTCCACATAAGTCGGATTTTCAGATTTCTTCAGACCTCTGAATTTCTGTCGATAAGCCTCTGGAACCTACTCATAAGCTCTCAAAATAACCTTTTTGACAACCTCATAATCAGAGGAATCATCTGCAGACAAAGCCGAATAGGCTTGTTGAGCTTTACCCTTGAGGACAGTTTGCAACATCAGAGGCCAGTGTTCCTTTGGCCACTGGCAACTCTTTGCTACCTTTTCAAAACACTGGAAATAGTTGTCTTCGTCCTTTTCCGAAAATGGAGGCACCAGTTTTACCTCCTGACTGGCACAAAATTTATTTTTAGTTTCAATTTTAATTTTTAGTTGCTCCATTTGGAGTCTTTCTTCTCTATCAAATTTCTCTAATTCAAAATCTCTCTGTCTCTGTCTCTCTCTTTCTGCTCATTCCTCTTTCTCTCTCTCAAATTCTCTTTGTTTTTCTTTTTCCTCCCTTTCTTTTTTCTCTTCTCTTGCTAATTTTTCCAACTCAAACTGCCTTTGTTTTTCTTTTTCCTCCCTTTCAATCTCTAGCATTTTTAATTTAAGTTCCATTTCTATATTTGGATTTTCCACTGGAAAGTGTTCCAGATCTCCTGGTGCAAACACATTTTCATCAATGTAATATTCAACTATCTCTCTAGCCAGTCTTGCTTTCCGCATGGCTGGTTTTACCTCTGTCAGCTCTTAATGTCTGCAGATTTCTAGCAGTTCTGTCTTTTTAAAAGACTTCAAAACCTCAACGGTTGGTGATGCCAAGAAATCATCCATTGCTGTTGATCTGTCAATATATTTATATAGGAAAATTCAAAACAACAATTTTACAATTTGAAATGTTAGATTTTTAATAAATGACTCACAAAATGGTCAATCCCGGACGAGCTCCCAATTTGTTATGGCCCCAATTTGTTATTACAATTTACCACACAACAGCAACAGCAAGGGATGACAGACACAGTTTTAAAACTTACACACATTTAATTTTTAACAAAGACAATAACGATTAAACTAATATTCTGCAACTAAATGACCATGATTGATGAGAAAACAAAAAAAACAGAGATATTTACAGTCCTTGTGGGTTTGCTGGTGATGTGCTGGGTGAGGAAAAGGCTCTTATACAGGCAAAAATACACAAAAGAAACTTCACAGGTCTTGAACAGAATGACAGGTCTGGTCACATGTATCCTTCTTCTTGCAATTTCTCCTACTACTTTACTGTCTCAATTCTTTTCCTTATACTGTATACTCTTTTGCAGACCCCACACACATTCAGACCTCTTTTTTTTTAATTTTCGGGGACTTTCCCCAGACATGCCCAGGACATGTCTAAACCTAGCTCCAGTCTGAGCTGAATAAAAAAAAGGTAAATACTGCCATCTAGTGGCCTATATTCACATTACACCTCCATTCCAAAAGGGAAAAATTTTGACTCATAAAGGCAAAATTTTTCTTTTCAATACAAAATGGTTAAGTGGACACTTGTCTATATATACATAACATACAATATTCAAATAAACGCGTGATATATATATATAAATATATATATATATATATATATATATATATATATATATATATATAAATATATATACATATACAAACACGGGATAAGCAATCAGCAATCACATTGTCAGCACCCTTTACATGCTTAATTTCCAGGTCAAACTCCTGTAAAATCAAACTCCAATTCAACAATCTCCGATTCTTGTTTTTCATCTTACTCAAAAACATTAACGGATTGTGGTCAGTGTACACAATCATTGGCTTTTCCCCTGTACAAACATAAACCTCAAAGTGTTGTAAAGAAAGGACCAGAGCCAACAGTTCCTTCTCTATTGTGGAATAGTTCGTTTGGTGGCGATTGAACTTCCTGGAGAAGTATGCCACGGGATGCTCAATGTCATCAGAGTCACTTCTCTGTAGGAGCACAGATCCACAAGCTTGGTCGCTAGCATCGACCGCGATGGAGAACGGTTTGTTGAAGTCAGGAGATTTGAGCACGGGGAAGTGACACAGCAGATACTTCAGGCGATCGAAGGCTCTCTGGCATGCTTCATCCCAAGTGAACTTTACGCATTTCTTCAGTTGGTTAGTGAGACTGAGAGCAATCTCAGCAAAGTTCTTGCAGAACTTGCGGTAGTACCCGATCATTCCAAGGAAGCAGCGCAAGGCTTTTTTGTTGTCAGGAACTGGAAAGTCCATGATGGCTTGGACTTTAGCATTTATGGGAGCCACCTTACCCTGGCCTATGACGTAGCCAAGATAGGTGACAGTAGCACAACCAAAGTCACTCTTGTTCAGGTTAACAGTCAGGTTAGCCTGGGTCAGGCGCTGGAACAACGTCTCTACATCTTTTAGATGTTCTTCCCAGGAGTCACTCCATGTGATCAGGTCATCGATGTATGCACCCGTGTGTGGCAATCCGGCGATTGTAGACTGTATCATCCTTTGGAATGTGGCTGGGGCATTTTTCATCCCAAAGGGTAGGACTTCATACTGGTACAACCCAGATGGTGTGGCAAAAGCAGAGATGCTCTTGGCCCTCTCAGTTAAAGGCACACACCAATAACCCTTTAATAAATCAATCTTGGTCAGAAACTTTGCTTGCCCTCCTCTATCAATACAATCATCAATCCTAGGTATTTGAAACACATCAGTTCTAGTTACAGCATTGACTTTGCGATAATCTGTACAGAATCTAGTACTTCCATCAGGTTTTGGAACTAGCACACAGGTTGAACTCCAATCTGAGTTGGAAGGTCTGATAATATCATGTTCTAACATGTACTCAACCTCTTTCTCAGCAATCTTTCTCTTTTCAGGATTCGTCCGGTGTGGATGCTGTTTTATTGGTTTGGCATCACCAACATCTACATCATGAGCGGCTATAGAAACTCTCTTTGGAACAGCAGGAAACAGATCCTCATATTTCTTGATCAACCTCTCAAACTGATCTCTCTGTGAGGGTTCTAAGTGCTGGAGTTTTACATCAAGATTTTGCAACACTTCAGAATTTGATAATTTTCATGAAAGAACTTCAGCTTTAATTCTAGGTTCATCATCTTGAAACTCCCCCTCATCTTCACAAATCTCGGCCATAGGAGAATCTGAAGTGACAGCTGCAACCCTAGCATTTCTGTCATGATAAGGCTTCAGCATGTTAATGTGACACAATTGTTTTGGTTTTCTCCTATCTGGAGTCTTCACAATGTAATTGAGATCATTGAGTTTTGTCAGAATTTCATAAGGACCATGAAATCTAGCCTGCAATGGATTGGACTGCAAGGGAAACAACACAAGGACCTTGTCTCCTGGTTTAAACTCACGGCTTCTAGCCTTATGATCATACCAAGTTTTCATTTTTCCCTGACTTGATTTCAAGTTCTCTTTGGCTAGGTCACAAGCTGCACGCAATCTTTCCTTGAACTTGCTAACATAGTCTAACAGACTGATGTGCGGCTCTCCCTGTTGCCATTGTTCTCTCAATAATAGCAAAGGTCCTCTCACTTCATGACCAAACACTAGCTCAAATGGACTGAATCCAGTAGACTCCTGCACTGCTTCTCTAGCTGCAAACAACAGCAAATGAACACCTTCATCCCAGTCTTTCTCATGGTCATAACAATAAGTCCTCATCATTGTCTTGAGAGTGGAATGAAACCGCTCTAAGGCACCCTGACTTTTTGGATGATAGGCACTAGAAAGAATCTGCTTTGCACCTAGTTCATACACAACCTGCTGAAACAATCCTGAAGTGAAATTGCTACCTTGGTCTCACTGAAATTCCCTGGGAAGGCCAAAAAACGTGAAGAACTTTATCAAAGCCTTCTAGATTGCAGTTGCCTTGATGTTACGTAGAGGTATGGCTTCGGGGAATCTGGTAGATGCACACATGATTGTCAACAAGTACTGATTTCCAGATCTAGTCTTGGGTAATGGACCAACACAATCAACAATGACCTTAGAGAATGGCTCCCCAAATGCTGGGATAGGCTGCAATGGAGCTACAGGTAGGTCTAACTGGTGTTTTCCAACTACCTGACAAGTGTGACAGGTTTTGCAAAAGTTGGAAACGTCTTTCCGAAGCCCAGGCTAAAAGAAGTGTTTCATGATCTTATCAACAGTCTTGTTAACACCAAGATGACCTCCTAAAGGTAAACTATGAGCCATTGTTAAGATCTCATTCCTGTAGACCTTCGGAACAACAATTTGCCTGACCACTGCCCAATCTGCATTGGCAGGGATATCAGGAGGGCGCCACTTCCGCATCAACACACCATCCTGGAGATAATACCCAACTGGAACTGCGTCTATTTCTTTATCAGGAAGGGCTCTCCTCCTTAGTGCACAAATTTCAGGATCATTAGTTTGCTCCTCAATCAACCGCTTTCTGGACAGAGACAAGTCTCCAGACACATCACAATCACCAGACCCATCCGGCTGGCTGAATAGAGAACTGATAAAAGTATCTGATAAGTCCTCAAACGGAGAAACCATAGTTGGCCAATCAGAGTCATGAGGCGAACCACCTGAGTCCTGACTATTCAATGTGCTGGACGGCACCACAACATCTTCTTCTTTATGCTTCTTGGCCATAGCACGAGTCACTGCGCAAGAAGGATACAGAGATGGGTCCTCATCCCCATCTTCAGTGCTCGGCTGTGAAGTAAGATGTACAGGGGGAACTACTTTGCCCCCAGCCAGGTCATTGCCTAGCAACAGAGAAACACCCTTTATAGGTAGACTTGACATAAGTCCCACCTTTACCTGTCCTGTAACTAAATCTGACTTCAAGAATATAGAGCGCAGGGGTACAGATACAGTCCTCCCTTCAATACCTTGTACAAGTATGAAATCCCCTGAAGCGGTCTCATCACGTAACTCCAAGGAGTCCATCAACAAAAGTGACTGAGAAGCTCCGGTATCCCTTAGGATATATATGGGGACAGGAGTAGTATGCTCATTCAGAGCCACAAATCCCTCTGATACAAATGGAAGAAATTCCTCCCTCATAAAGTCAGCAGTATCAGGCTTTTTAGCCCCACAAGAAGCAGGCAATTTAGCAGATCGGTTATCTACTATAGGGGTTTCTAACCTTGTTTTCACAAAGGCATTTGGTTTAATTTTTCTTTCTTAGCTTTAAGGAACCAACAGTTAGTTGTAACATGACCAGATTTCTTGCAATATCTGCAAACTAGACCACTTTTGTCACTGTCAGCTTTCACACTTTGATCAGACCTGTTACTGGATTTCTGAGCACCATCACCAGATTTGTCTTTGTCTTTGGGTGAGCAATCTTGGGTATCACCGTAACCCTTTTTCTGAAATAGGGACCATCTATTGTTACTGCTAGACTGAAATTTGGACTTATGTGTGAGAACATATTCATCTGCAAATTTGGCAGCTGATTGCAAATTCAGTGCTTGCTTCTCATTAAGGTAGGTCTTAACATCATCCTTAACACAGTTCTTGAATTCTTCAACTAACACCATCTCTTTTAGTGAATTGAAATCATCCTTGACCTCCATAGAAGTACACCAGTGCTCAAAGCAAACCTTCTTCTCATTAGCAAATTCCACATAAGTCGGATTTTCAGATTTCTTCAGACCTCTGAATTTCTGTCGATAAGCCTCTGGAACCAACTCATAAGCTCTCAAAATAACCTTTTTGACAACCTCATAATCAGAGGAATCATCTGCAGACAAAGCCGAATAGGCTTGTTGAGCTTTACCCTTGAGGACAGTTTGCAACATCAGAGGCCAGTGTTCCTTTAGCCACTGGCAACTCTTTGCTACCTTTTCAAAACACTGGAAATAGTTGTCTACGTCCTTTTCCGAAAATGGAGGCACCAGTTTTACCTCCTGACTGGCACAAAATTTATTTTTAGTTTCAATTTTAATTTTTAGTTGCTCCATTTGGAGTCTTTCTTCTCTATCGAATTTCTCTAATTCAAAATCTCTCTGTCTCTGTCTCTCTCTTTCTGCTCTTTCCTCTTTCTCTCTCTCAAATTCTCTTTGTTTTTCTTTTTCTTCTTCTCAAATTCTCTTTGTTTTTCTTTTTCCTCCCTTTCTTTTTTCTCTTCTCTTGCTAATTTTTCCAACTCAAACTGCCTTTGTTTTTCTTTTTCCTCCCTTTCAATCTCTTGCATTTTTAATTTAAGTTCCATTTCTATATTTGGATTTTCCACTGGAAACTGTTCCAGATCTCCTGGTGCAAACACATTTTCATCAATGTAATATTCAACTATCTCTCTAGCCAGTCTTGCTTTTCGCATGGCTGGTGTTACCTCTGTCAGCTCTAAATGTCTGCAAATTTCTAGCAGTTCTGTCTTTTTAAAAGACTTCAAAACCTCAACGGTTGGTGATGCCAAGAAATCATCCATTGCTGTTGATCTGTCAATATATTTATATCGGAAAATTCAAATTCACAAAAGAAACTTCACAGGTCTTAAACAGAATGACAGGTCTGGTCACATGTATCCTTCTTCTTGCAATTTCTCCTACGACTTCACTGTCTCAATTCTTTTCCTTATACTGTATACTCTTTTGCAGACCCCACCCACATTCAGACCTCTTTTTTTTAATTTTCGGGGACTTTCCCCAGACATGCCCAGGACATGTCTAAACCTGGCTCCAGTCTGAGCTGAATAAAAAAAAAGGTAAATACTGCCATCTAGTGGCCTATATTCACATTACACTATAAACAACTGTTTTGTTATATTCAGCAGAGGCTGAACAACCCAACCTCCATCTCCTCTCTTTTACCAGACCAAATAAACTTAACTAAACATCAGCCTCCATTTCTTCTCTTTTTTACCAGACCAAATGAATTTCAAGTTATTTCTTTCCACTGAGCCAGTTGTTCAAACAGACAAGCCTGTTGACATTTTCAGAAGCCAGGGAGGCTCTCTTCTTATTCACAATATGCCCGGACAGTGAAAACAGCCTCTCGCATGGCACGGAGGTGGCAGGTGTTGCCAAGTACTTGCGTGCAAGGCGGGCCATCATGCTGTGTGCCCCTTCATGGTTGGACCACCACTGCTGCGGACAATCCTCCATGTCAATAGTGGGCTCCGCCTTGTAGCACTCCACACAGCTCTCAAGGCAGTCCTCTTCTTCATCGGATGAAGACCCTGGAGCAAGCAGGAGAGCTAATCTTTTCTTAGGTGGCCCAGGTGCCACTGGTTGTTCTTGCTGTGCAGGCTTCTCCTTCCTGAGCAAGGCAGTGATCAAACGCCACACCTCAGCCCTGTCAGATTTGCTCAGACACTTTAGGTCCTTAAACCTAGGATCTAGAGCTGTCGCAATCCTCAGCCATGTCATGTTTGTTTTTTCCTTGCGTTGCTCCAAGTCTGCTATGAAGGTCTCCTTGAATTTAACCATGTAAGCTGGGTCTTCCTCAGAGACCTCCATGACTCGTGACAGATGGCATAAGGCTGGCAGCACTACTGAACAGGATACAAACTTCTCTCCTCCGAGAAGTTCTGTTATGCACCTGCAATAATAGGGGAAAGAAAGTGTTAAGAACTTGTTACATTCACCCACAGAAGGGCCAAAGACCCCCCCCCCCTTCTTTACACACACACACACACAGACACACACACACACACACTCATCTCTCTCTCTCTCTCTCTCTCTCTCTCTCACACACTCTCTTTCTTTCTCTCACACTCACACACACACACACACACACACACACACACCTAGAAACAATTATTGCATCAATGAGGGTATCAGACAGTAACTCACCTGCAGGGTTCCAGCACTGCCTCCAAATTCTGCAGTTTATCCAGCTCAGCTGCTGTTGGCATGGTGACCTTGGTTGCATGGAGGGCCAGGGCATCTCTCAGTGGTTCTTGATTTCTCAGAATACGCCTAATCATCTCCAGGGTGCTGTTCCATCTGGTTGAAACGTCCGGTGTAAGCACCTCTTTAGTTTTTCCCCTCGCAACTTGTTGCTGCTCAAGCTCCGCTGAATTTGGCGCACTGTGCTTGAAATGGCCGACTACCTTTCTGCATTTTGCCAGTGCATTATCAAATGGGCTGTGTTGTAGAGAAACGGTGATAGCTCGCTGGAGGAGATGTGCTGTGCAGGGCATGTGCTCAAACGGGAGCTCCTTAGACGCCGCAATCATGTTCCGTGCACTGTCGGTGGTCAGCGTGCTGACTTTCTCTGTGATCTTCCACTCTCTCGCTATGTGCATGAAATGCTCCGCGCACGTACTGGCGAAGTGCCTCTCCTCTGTTTTCATAACAGTTAGAGCCCGCGACTGAAGTCCCCACTCGTCATCGAAATAATGCGCCGTGACGCCGATATAACTATGATTACTCAGTGAGGTCCAGTAGTCTCCGGTCAGCGCCACTGTGCCTGTCTGCCCCAACGCCGCCGCCACCTTGGCTCTCTCGTCCTCATACAGCTCGTGGATATTCATGACAGTAGTGGCTCGACTAGGCAGTTCGGATGTCCAGTCCTTGGATGCAATGCGGATTATTTCTCGCAGACCGTCGTCCTCCACAATACTTATCGGCCTGCACGCTGTAGCCACCCATTTAACGACTGCTTTTGTAAGTTTGCGGCTTGTAGAGTCGTCCAGCTGTTTCCCTTTCAAATTATCCAGCGTGGTTTACTTCATGCCAGGAGGGGGCGCCGGCGTCTCTGCATCCGCTGTGTGCTTGGCCGACAAGTGGTATTTGAGACTTGACGTACTCCGGTGGTAGGTAAATTCACGGTGACAATAAATACAAATGACTTTTGTCCTTTCACGAGAGCCATCTGGCAAGACTTTGTAGATGAACTTGCCATTCAAAATACTATATTTTTCCATTACTGCTCACGGGGATGTAGTCTGTTGGCGGCATCGACCTCGGAAAATTGCTTCCTGGTTTTCCAAGCTACGGAATGGCCCGAGGTTCCAATGCCACTGCGTTAATCGCGCGTTAAAAAAAATAGTGCCGTTAAAGGCATGCTGCGTTAACGCATTAATAACGCGTTAACTTTGACAGCCTTAATATATATATATATATATATATATATATATATATATATATGTATATATGTATATGTATATATATATATATGGATGCTTGTGTCACAGTCACCCTTCTGTCAGTTTGGACCAGACAGGATAGCCATCATAGCCTTTGTGCATAAATGCGCCTTGGGCGCCCAAAACCCTGTCGCTCATTCTTGGTTTAAGCCACATTTCAAAAGGTGGGCATAATTTGCATTGCGTGGTCAAAAATAGAAATTTTTCAAAAACTTGACGGATAGTTTGACACTTCAGGAACTTAAAAATCTACAAAACCCAAAACCAGTGAAGTTGGCACGTTTTGTAAATCGTAAATAAAAACAGAATACAATGATTTGCAAATCCTTTTCAACCTATATTGAATTGAATACACTGCAAAGACAAGTTACTTAATGTTCGAACACTTCAAAAAACCTTTGCATTTTGTTAAAGTGTCCAACTTTAAGCGATTCAGCCCCATAGATGCTGGATCAGGCAACCTGAGTGCAAAATAAGAGGTCGATATGTCTACGATGTATAAGTTACTGAGGTTTGGTGTTTTGAAATTGTCATGATATGCCCCTTTGCGGTGGCCATCTTGGACCCCTAATTTGCATAATTTATGCAAATCACCTCCATCCCTGCTAATTTGAATTGTTTGCTTCTCATATCAATAAAGCAATTTGATGTAAGGGATGAAATAAAGATTTACAAGATTTACATTTAATTACAATTAAACTTTGTAATTTTTTGCAAATATTAGCTCATTTGGAATTTGATGCCTGCAACATGTTTCAAAAAAGCTGGCACAAGTGGCAAAAAAGCCTGAGAGAGTTGAGGAATGCTCATCAAACACTTATTTGGAACATCCCACAGGTGAACGGGCTGATTGGGAACAGGTGGGTGCCATGATTGGGTATAAAAGCAGCTTCTCTGAAATGCTCAGTCATTCACAAACAAGGATGGGGCGAGGGTCACCACTTAGTGAACAAATGCGTGAGCTGATTGTCGAACAGTTTAAAAACAAAATTCCTCAACGAGCTATTGCAAGAAATTTAGGGATTTCATCATCTATGGTCTGTAATATCGTCAAAAGGTTCAGAGAATCTGGAGAAATCACTGCACATAAGCGACAAGGCCGAAAACCAACATTGAATGCCCGTGACCTTCGATCCCTCAGGCGGCACTGCATCAAAAACCGACATCAGTGTGTAAAGGACATCACCACATGGGCTCAGGAACACTTCAGAAAACCACTGTCAGTAACTACAGTTCTTTGCTATATCTGCAAGTGCAAGTTAAAACTCTACAATGCAAAGCGAAAGCCATTTATCAACAGCACCCGGAAACGCCGCCGGCTTCGCTGGGCCCAAGCTCATCTAAGATGGACTGATGCAAAGTGGAAAAGTGCTCTGTGGTCTGATGAGTCCACATTTCAAATGGTTTTTGGAAACTGGACGTCGTGTCCTCCAGACCAAAGAGGAAAAGAACCATCCGGACTGTTATAGGCGCAAAGTTCAAAAGCCAGCATCTGTGATGGTATGGGGGTGTATTAGTGCCCAAGGCATGGGCAACTTACACATATGTGAAGGCACCATTAATGCTGAAAGGTACATACAGGTTTTGGAGCAACATATGTTGCCATCCAAGCAACGTCTTTCTCATGGACGCCCCTGCTTATTTCAGAAAGACAATGCCAAGCCACATTCTGCATGTGTTACAACAGCATGGCTCCGTAGAAAAAGAGTGCGGGTACTAGACTGGCCTGCCTGTAGTCCAGACCTGTCTCCCACTGAAAATGTGTGGCGCATTACGAAGCGTAAAATATGACAACGGTGACCCCAGATTGTTGAACAAATTAAGCTGTACATCAAGCAAGAATGGGAAAGAGTTCCACCTGAAAAGCTTCAAAAATTGGTCTCCTCAGTCCCCAACCGTTCACTGAGTGTCGTTAAAAGGAAAGGCGATGTAACACAGTGGTAAAAAGGCCCCTGTGCCAACTTTTTTGCAATGTGTTGCTGCCTTTAAATTTTTAAGTTAATGATTATTTGCAAAAAAAAAAAAAGTTTCTCAGTTTGAACATTAAACATCTTGTCTTTATCGTGTATTCAATTGAATATAAGTTGAAAAGGATTTGCAAATCATTGTATTCTGTTTTTATCTACGATTTACATAACGTGCCAACTTCACTGGTTTTGGGTTTTGTACGTGAAAATTAAAAATATTTTATTAACGAGATAATCACAAGTTAAAGATTTAGTTTTAATTGAAAATCAATGAAGACTGAAACACATTATTGCTGTTTTCTCAAGTTCGACCATCGTCCACTAAAACTGGCATAAAATCCCTTCCCTTGGGTGGAAATGAATAATTTTTGCGCCAATGTGCTCCTTAAAGAATACTCTGTACAGCCAAATTCACTTTTTTATTGGGGTGAACAGGAATTTATCCAGAGTCAGTTAAAGATGAACAAGAAAAAAAATTTCTCGAAAATGGTGAAAAAAAAAAAACAAACCTGCCAACATATGTACAATAATTAGCTAAATTTTGTTCCAAAAATACCCAAGCGAGAACCTAAAAGTAGTCAAGATTGTAATCATATTGTTTAGACATTGTTAGGGAATAAATAGTAAAAATAAACAAACTTTGGAACAGGTAGGACTACGAAAATGTCGGCAAGGTCACATCCAATTGTCATTCACGCTACTACATGCAGTCTCCGTCATGCCTTGCTTTTTCAAGATTTGCTGTTGCTTTCTCAATAATACAGCAAATAATGTCCTTATAGTTCATTGCACTGAGAAAGAACTTGTCCCCAGCATGAGCATCTAGCTCAATCCCCAAGTAGATAACACTCCATGCAGGGATAATTACTTACCTCGCCCTCGCTGCCCTATACAGTAAGCCTTTCCTGCTTGTCTTCTCAAGTTCATAATAGAAACCTCAGATCACTTTTGTATGGAAATGCTCGATATTATCGGGCCGCCGATATTATCGGCCGATAATAGCTTCAAAATTCAATATCGGAAAATATCGGTATCGGTTTTTGAAATGATGACTAAATGACTACAGTATTTTATACTGTAGCCGAGCGTTCTTGTTGGAAAGCTGAAGCTCTTTTCATCCTGCAAATGCAGGTGGACATTGGGTCTGCCTGTAGAGTGCTGGCCAAACAAAATAAACACAGAGTTCGAAGTCTATGTGATATCAACTGAAATTGGTGTGAAAGAGAAATCACGCATATATCGGTATTGGTTAATATCGGTATCGGAAATTAGGAGTTGGACAATATCGGTATATCGGTAAAAAAACAATTTCGAGCATCCCTACTTTTGTACCTTTGGCATACACATGGCCTAAACCTTCACAGTTCTCAGTGAGTTCTTCAACCACTGGTGAAGTGACATGCACCAAAAAATAGTCACTGAGGGAATTGGCAATGGCTCTCACTGCTACAACACCATTATAACAAATCATTGACATCATTCCATTGTCAGTCTCATTGCTGTCAGCCTCTTTGTTGTCTGCATGCTCATTTAAGTCAGCCCCATCGATTGTTTCATTTGAAAAGGACACAACTTGGAATGGTTCAACATACTCCTCATTAGCACAGTTCTGTTCATTCCCTAGAAGACAGTCTGCACAGTAACATGTTAGACGGCGGGTTTTTACCTTGCCCTCATAGTTACACGATGACACACTGTGGAGTTTCTGTGTCCCCGGGATGGTGAAGAATTGTGCTCTGGCCTGTTGGTCTTTGTCATTACTATCGACTAGGAAGAAACATCTACAGTGAAGTAATATATTTTTATCAATAGAACTTGGGTTGGGCGGGTACTTACAGGCGTAGTTGTACATCTCCTTCGCAGACCGAATCGCCAACATTCCTGGTGACTGCTTTCCTTACAGACATTTTAAGGAAACCAGCAGTAGCATCAACCTCGCCTTTTCTATGCCCAGATGCAGAGTTCAGGTTCAGTAAGTGGCTCTAAAATGTCCCCAAAACAGTGGACGAACTTATACTGAGATGCACGGACATCTGTGGGCTGATGAAGTACACTTATCTGGCATCCTAGCTTTTCTAACTCTGGTACAAGAATGTTGTGTTATGCATATGTGGAGTGCTGCCTGGATGTTTTATCAGCTCATTGTCTTGCTTGCATGTTTTAACTGCCGGTTGTCATGCTTGTTTTGTCTCCTTGTTTTGTATCTGCTTTAGGGTTTTTTTGTCTTGTAGTGTTGTCATGTATGGTGTTGTCAACTTTTTCCTCCATAGTATGTCCATTTTTACAATATGTTATCATTAATTGTTATTCATACCGTAACCAGTTTTAACAAATTGTATCCCATTGTTTTGTTTTGTTTGACAGATTGTTGTTTTTCTTACAATTTATTTTTTCATTTTAGGGAGCTTTGTAATACCTGGCCTGGGACAACAGATGGAAACTAGCCTTTTGGCTAAATCTGGCATATTTAAAGAAATGTTGATAAATATGTTCTGTCCCAGTCAAATAAACTACAACTAGTAAATAAAAATAAGTCAATAAATCTTTGAGTGCTTTTATTTTTTAGGCTCGTCTGTATATATACACAAGCATCACACTCACTTCACCAGCTTTTATTCTTTTCGCTGTGCATCCTGGAGCCAGATCTTCAGTAGGTACATGGTTGTGCACATGTACCTGTCCGATACACGTGATTTCACAAGCAACCTTAGAATCTAGAGAATCCTTTCTTGTCAAAGATTTTACTACATGGACAATTCATTTACGACATCTTTTTCTGTGGGTGACTTGATTCAGTTCTATCTTAATCTGTATTCCTGCAATGACCATTTGAGGTTCACTTTGAAGTATAACATGGAGCACATTCGTTTTTTAGATGTACTGGTTCGAAACTGATGTAACTGATCTCTACCATAAGCTGTCAGATCATAATACCTTGCTAAGAGGAGACAGTTTTCACCCAAGGTCACTGATTATAAGTTTGTAAATCAGTCAGTTTCATCGGGTCTGGAGAATTAGCAGTGATGATGCTATATATACTCTACACAGGCCACTGACCTCTTCAATAGATTCCTAGGTAGAGGGTACAAAAGCGAGTGGGTCCATGCAGCAAAGGAACGATTTGTTCAGATTACGCAGGATGAATGCCTTCTACCAAATGACAACAAGAAACTTGAAGAAATCTTCCTTCTTCAAAATAACTAAAATCGCATGAAGGAAAACGCCAAGGCACCTTAAAAAGAATAAAATGCATTTATTGTAATGGTATAGCCTGGTGAACCGAAAAAAAAAAAAAAAAAAAACTTTTTTAAATGCATCCTTTTCCAAAGAGCACCTTGAACTAAAATGAGTTTTGAGTCCAGGAACCACCACTTCCTATACATTTTAAAAAATGTTCCTAGTTGCTGCATGAAATAATTCTCCGCTTGCAATACCTCTCCGCTTGCCAAGGAATTTAGAAAGGTAATCCTGAAATACTGGTGTATAATCCAGTCAGATTCAAAACTGAGGAGTGTTTTTACAGAAGGGCCTAAGCTCGTTTTTAAATGTCTCACTGATTTATGAGTTAAGTTGGGTGTGTACCCGCAGAAAACAACTGCTTTCCCTGTTCCCTGTCCTTTTCCATCTCATTTTAAGGTGGAATTCTGCTATTAAGCGGAAAATCTTTATTTCATCCCTTACATCAAATTGCTTTATTGATATGAGAAGCAAACAATTCAAATTAGCAGGGATGGAGGTGATTTGCATAAATTATGCAAATTAGGTGTCCAAGATGGCCACCGCAAAGGGGCATATCATGACAATTTCAAAACACCAAACCTCAGTAACTTATTCATACTAGACATATCGACCTCTTATTTTGCACTCAGGTTGCCTGATCCAGCATCTAAGGGCTGAACCGCTTAAAGTTGGACACTTTAACAAAATGCAAAGGTTTTTTGAAATTTTGCTCGACTTGAAAATTCTCTACCTCATTCAGCACCCCCTGAAATAAAAAGAATCCCAAAAGGGCCATATTTTTTAGGTTCAGGACAACCATCATGCTGTAAACTATTTATGTTCCAAACTTCATTAAAATCGGACTCGCCCTTAATGAAGCTTTTGCTGCTGGAACTCTTCCCCCCACCTTTTATCAGGCAACCATATCAGTTTTATTAAAGGAAGGTAAGGACCCCAGGGAACCGGGTTCTTATCGCCCTATCAGTATTCTTAATGTGGATAACAAACTATTGGCTAAGAAGCTCACTAACCGTTCGGAGGACGTTCTCCCATCAATCGTATCGCCGGATCAAACTGGGTTTGTTAAGAAACGTTTCTTGTCCTCCAACCTCCGAAGGCACTAAAATGTTTTATATTCTCCTGGCCCCGCCCCTCAGCATGCAGGGATTCTTCTTTCTCTGGATGCGGAGAAGGCTTTCGATCAAGATGAATGGGACTTTCTTTTTGATATACTCGGACGATTTGGCTTTGGCGATCATTTTATATCCTGAGTTAAGCTGCTGTACCAGTCTCCCCTTGCCTCAGAGCTTACCAACTCCTTTAACTCTCAATATTTGCCCCTGCAGTGAAGGACGAGGCAGGGTTGCCCCCTTTCCCCGCTCCTATTTGTCCTTTCTATTCAGCCATAGGCTATTTGTCTTCATTCTCTCAAGGGATATGAAGGAATCCAAAGGGGGGTGGTTAGTGGTGGAAAATAGAGTGTCTTTATAAGCGGACAATCTACTTTTATATATAACAAATCTCGATGTCTCCATCCCCCATATCATGCCCACTTTGAGGGAGTATGGCGAGATTTCTGGTTACAAGTTAAACTTGTCTAAGAGCAAATTGTTTCCAATCAACAAGACTGCACAGGACCTTTCGTATTCACGTTTGCCATTTAAATTAGCTTCAAGCTCATTTAAATATTTGGTTGTCATAGTGGCAAGAACTGCATTCGGCCTGTTTAAAGCCAACTTTAAGTCTCTGTTTGATCGCACTGTTTGTGACCTTGAGCGGTGGTCCCGTCTCCCCATCACCTTGGCAGGAAGAATTAATGCTGCAAAATGAATGTCCTTCCATAATTTCTGTTTCTATTTCAAACCATTCCTATACTAATACGTAAATCCTTTTTTGCATCTATTGATAGAATCATTTCTGGTTTCATTTGGGAGAAAAAAGCGGCCTAAAATTAGGAGAGCTTATTTGCCGCCGGGCGGGGGCATTGGACTACCTCATTTCCAGCTTTACTATTGGTCCTGTAATGTCCATACTCTTTCCTTTTGGACCCAACCTGACAATACTGAGAATCCACTGTGGGTGCAAATGGAGCACAATTTGTGTCATCTAACATTGCCTTTGTCATTTCACCTTGTTAATGATAACCCTGTTGTGCCATAGTCTCTTAAAATATGGTCTATTTTAAGGAAGAATTATGGATGGCAAAATATCTCTCTGCTGGCCCCTGTCTGTTATAGCCACCTCGTCCCCCCTTCCATCATGGATGACCCAACATGAGGCCCTTTTTATAGATAATATAAAGCTTTGAACAATTACAAAATAAATTTAGCCTACCTAAATCCCATTTTTTCCAGATTTCTCCAGATCCGCAGTTTTATTAAACTTAATGTAACTTCTTTTCCTGCCCTACCTGATGAATCTCCTATGGACTCTCTTTTTTCTTTAGAGCCCTCAAAAAGGGGTGCAATATCTTTCATTTATAATTTGTTGTCCAATTTACAAGGCCCATCATTGGAGTTTTTGAGATCTGCATGGGAGGGGGATTTGGGGGTGGATTTGATGGTGGGGCAGAGGAGAAAAGCCCTGGAAGGGGTGGATATGTCCTCACTATGTGCCAGACATGCCTTGATTCAGTTTCAGGTACTGCATCACCCTCACTTTTCAAAAGTTAAACTCTCAAAAATGTTCCCAAACGTTGATTCTACCAGTGACGGGTGTAGGATTTCTCCTGCCTCTCTGGCACACACATTCTGGCATTGTCCCAATCTGCACAGCTACTGGACTTCAATTTTCAGAGGTTTTCAAAATGGTAATTCAACTGCTTCCTGTTCTTGCTATTTTTGGCATAATAGGAGAGAACAACAACAAAAAAAATTTCAGGAACTAAACTCAAAATAATAAAATTTGTCACTCTGTTAGCGCGGAGGCTAATCCTTCTTAATAGGAATTTACCTCAGCTAGTGAGCTGGTATCACTTGCTGAGAGAGGTGAGGCAGCATCTCAGGCTTGAGCAATTGAGGTTCATGATGCAAGGCTCTTCTGATAGTTTGGAGGCCATTTGTGAATTATACTGAGACTAAGCTTGAACCCTCATCAGTTAATGTACAACTTTTGTTCTCATAGTCCTTCGCTCTAAGATGTTGACTTGTGCCCCTACTTTGCGCAACTGCCTGCTTGCTTTGTTTGTGGATGCTTTTTTCTTTAGTTTAATGTCGCTGTATGTCTTTTACAATGTCCAAAAAACCAATAAAACTATTGTAAAGAAATAAAAAAAAAATCGGATGAGCGGTTTTTGAGAAATGGCATGTGAAAAATGTGGAAATGTTACGAAGAGTCAATTTTCAGGAACCCCAAAAACATCTCTCACTCATAATCCAAGTACCCTAATGGCTACCGGGGGTTTACATATCACCCTCAATTTCAGTCCTTTTATCCTGGAAGCCCTTTTTGATGGCTCTAATAGTTTTTATTCTTCTTTTGGCAACATCTGAAGATTTCATCAGAGATGCATTCAAACGTTCAGTGTCCTTGTCCTGGCATGCCTCTGTCAAGAAGCGCCCTTGTTCAATCTCAAGTTTTTCAAATAATTTGATCGCAGACATTTTACCGCTATTTAAATGTGCAATTACACTACACACTGCCTCACTGATGGTGTCACTTTCCACTAAGTACTCCTAACTGCAGCGATTCCATATTATCTTGTTCAGACATTCGTTATTATTTTAGGTTTTCCCATGAAGACAATTATTCAGCAGTTCCGGGTAGGCCAAGTCACTGAACGCAGGTTTAATGAAATGAACTATGTCGGATCCTTCTGACAGCTGCACCAAGAGTTCTCGCCTGTAGGGCACAGTGCATGCATTGGGTTGTCATCTGTCAAGGCAATGTTAAATAGAACAGCTTTCATGGCCTTCTGCATTCCCTTAATGTCATTGGTGTTCTGACGGATGGCAAACCTATAGTAATTCTGTAGAGTGTCAATTTTTCAATCCGTAGCACCTGCAAGTTCTTTCCCATCACTGAATTTCTAACTTTTGTTCTCATTTTTTAGTCTGCGCAGCCTCATCCTACACCTTTTTTGGACGTGACCCACACAGTCCAACTTCTTTATTTCTGTGTCACCATATGGTTTGGCCTCATTTACTTTCTTATAGGACGCATCTCCAAGATACTCTGTGTACCTCAGCTGACGGTTTTCCTCTGACTGTAAAAAGATGCGAACAGCACCGACAGGTTTCATCAAAGCCACTGACTTACCATGATTGGCTTTGCAAATGTGGGGGATCAACGTCTATGCTCCTCTGAGTTCTTATCTTTCTTCTCCCTTTTTTTGCATCCTTTTCACGTATTTGACAGAACTTCTGCATCAATACATTTCCCTGTTTGGACAGAAATGCTAGTTACTATGCCATGGTGGCTCGCATGACTGCATGACTTTTTTGTCAAAAGCGACTAGCGACAAATCTAGCGCCGTTTTTCGGTGCCATTGGAGACTTCTCTGCCGTTTTGGCGACTGATGTGAAAGCACATTTCGTTCAGCAATTACTGTCCTCAACGAGCAGCGGGTGCAACCGTGAGCCCGTCCCATGTCCCAAAGCACGCTTGAGTGCGCAATATGAATGAAATTTCAATATGAATGAAATTAACCGCGTCCACCTCCCCCCACCCCGCTCAACAAAATACATGCCGTCTACCCCCAATCAGGGTGTTTACCGACTTTTAGGAAATCAAATAGCTACTTTCCTTACTGAGGAGTTGGTAACACTGTACGAATGTTCAAGAATATATGAGAATCGCCAGGACTGGCTCTAATGTTGCGTTCCATTTACCTCGGAGGTCTGAAGTCGGAGCTGGGAATGACGTCACAGCCGAGTTATCAGCGTTCCAGTTACGAAGTCGGAAAAAAGATGGCAACCGCCTTAAACCGGGAAGTAGAGTAGTAAAACAAGATGCTCATGTCTACAAAAGGTATTTGCGCGTTAGCCTTGTCCGAATATAAACAACTTCTGGACATATATGCGGTCCTTCTGCAACCTTCAAACACGGTGGGTTTCCATATATATTGGTCAAACAATGTATACGACTGAATTAGTGCAAAAAACACGAGTCAGAAGTAATAAATGGAATATTACAGGAGCTTCTAATTACTGTTTACACCTGGGGCAGCCATCTTTGAATGTTAACTCGGGGGTAGTGAAGATTCTCTGACTTTCCGAGTCGGAAATCCGACCTTGAGGGGCGTTCCAGTTGACACTTCCGACTCAGAACTCGGAAATTCCGACTTCCGAGGACAAATGGAACGCAGCATTAGAATGCAGTAGGAATGCAGTACGATGGAAAATAAATCGCGCTTGGACCGCGAATGTTTTGAACATTTCAAAACAGCTGTAGCCCCTCTGAGACTGGCCAAGAATGCCGGCGAATGAGGAAGAATCCACCAAGAGCCCAATACGAATTGACAAGATTTTTTTTCACTTTTTCTAGTTCGCGGGGATTCGCCCTCCTAAGTCGCCACAGTGTGACAGGGGCCTTACTTAAAGCATCGCTAACACACGTAATGAATCAGAGTGCGGGTTTGACCACTCATGCTGACCAAGTTCTTTTGCCTTTTCCCAGTCGCTAAATCTCCCTTTAGCAAACAAATAGTCACTGAGTTTGTGCAGATAAAACAGCATGAGGTCGATTTCTTTAATACAATGCAATCATCGCCATTTTCAAACAAACCTCATTGAAACGATCTGTCAAATCATACCGTGCCGAATTAGCTTCCAAGAAATACGAAGTTCTCTTGACAAGATCCCGAGTGCACGGCAGCGCAATAGTGAGTGAACCGCTGCTGAGGCTCTCTACCGGAGCGACAAGCTAGTTAGCTGGTCCTGGGTGATAGGTATTACGATGACAGTGAAATTGCTTCTATCTTCTGGACTGTTCTTTCATCACTCTCCCCGAGTAACACAAGTATTTGTATCATATACTTTACTTATCTCTAATATACTGTATTGTTTGGAGGAAGAAAAATCATATAACCCTCTCTGCTTGCTGCTCGCCGTATTTGCTTGCCGATACGTTTGCGTCAGCGCCTACAGCTTCTTTGAGAAAGCGTTTCCTCAATAAATAATGAATCATTCAAAAATATTTCATCCCTGATTTTTTAAACTCAGGTTTTTGACATAGCCTGTACAAAACGGTTTTAAGCCGATCGATGTGTTTATTTTTCTCAGCAGCGCTCATGTAACATCTGGCAATACAGAAAAACAGTATGGACAGCGGGAAACCAGGAATAAAAATGTAAAACTGAAATAATGCTTGTGTTTCCATGCTCAGTAATACTATTACTGTAACTGAGTTTATGTCGTTTTTAGTGGGGGTAAGGTGTTGCTTATTAGATTGCCATGATCTTGTGCTGGGTTAAGATCAAATATTGAAAATAAATGCCTATCTTGCGTTGTTGTGCAAGCATACTAATACAGAAACCTTGTGCAGCAATAGGGTATAATAATAGGAACACGCTACCCAGGTAGCAAGCCAACGTTGGCCCAACGTTATTTTGGTTGGTAATCTCAAGACAACGTTGGCCCAACATTGTATTGTTAGCTGGGTATCCATCGTCACTTTTCCCAAGGATGCATGCAGGTAAGAAATACATGAGCAACTGCCGTATTTAATTCCAGTTTAATAACTTTGAGTGATCTCATGCTTTGTTTTACAATGCGCTTCAAGCTGGCAAATGGCCTTTACAGTAATTCGTGAACGCCCTAGCTAGCCAGCTAAATCATATGCGTAATGGTTATTGACGTCAGCAGCGTAGAAAAAAAGTAAAATTAAATATAAACGCATCATGCAGATATACGACATATGCTTGTTTATTCCAACATTTACTGCGAGCAGAATGCTCAAAATATTTCCGCGACTGCACTGGTCTTGTTGGCCACTATAACTCCACCCCACATAATCGGTGCTAACACTGGACTAGCAAGGAGTTGGTGCTTGGTTTGGCACCAGTTTTGAGAGCCAGGAGCGAATGGTAAAATTCCTCATGTGTCTTTCTGCATTAATGGTGTCCTCGTAAATGTGCAAGTTACTCATGCCTTGTGCACTGACCCCAATGCCATGATAGATGCTGGCTTTTGGACGTGACACTAACAACAGCTTTGGCTGTCCCAGTCATCTTTGGTCCAGAGCGCAGGGCGCCTGTTTTTTTTTTTCCAAAACCATTAGAAGGGTTGACTTGTCAGACCATAGAACATGCTTCCACTGTGCTATGGTACATCTCAGTTGATACCAAGCCCGAGAGGTTTGTTGCACATTTGGACACTGATGATGTACGGCTTTGACTTTGCATTGTAAAGTTTTTACTTATATCAGTGTTACTGACCAACAAGGGTTCACGAAACGATTTTCAAGCCTGTGTTATGGTATCCATTATTGTCACATGTCGATTCTTAAGACAATGATACGATGGAATTAGGAAGTCACACACATTCAGATGAGGTTTTTGACCTTTCTTTTATTCATCAAAATTAGACTGCATTCAGATCTTAAGCTTACACATCAGTTGTGAAATTGGCAAGCCGTGATCCATCACTGTGCTTAAGGGACTGGGCCATTTTTGGAAGCCTCTCTTGCTTTTTAATATAATAAACCAGTGTTGGAGGACTTTTTTTTTAAGAACCAGGAGCTGGTGCTATGGCTGTGGAAAAGCAAAGAACTGATGCTAAGGCAGGCTCTGGCTTTGAACCAGCATTGGAAGCTGCTTGATGGAAAAGGGGTATTAAGACATGACACGACCCTCCAAGCATTCACATAAAATTAATTTCAGACATTAAATTCAGACTTTAACCCCTTGTTTCCCATATATTTACATTGCGATGACCGTCTTCGCGGTCTCTTTGTTAGTACACTTATCGCACTGGCTCGGAAACTCGTGTGTACTTGTATTATCGCTGACCGGCTTGAGTCCCGGATCCGTCTGATCATGATGCTCGCTTTGCATCTAAACACTCGGAACTGTAATGAATGTTTTTGTTGCTTTGCATCTAAACAGTTCATGTGACATTATGATTTGGTCTTGGGTGATATAAGAAGTCAGGTGCATACAGTAAGAAGTCTCGTGTGCACATTCCATTACTTTCAGTTTGTGAATTTCGTTTTGTTCATTTTCACTGTGACCACATTGTGACAGCCAAACGAACTGATGCTGGTCCTGCTTCGGCAGGACAAAAAGCTTGTGAAGATGCTGTCAACCATACACCGGGCCACTATGTGTGAAACAGTGAAGAGGAATTGTCAGGGTGAGCTAATGGTGAAACCGTCTCGTTTTCTTGATTACAACTATGGAATGATCAGCGTTAATCGCAGTAACCAACTGGCTAATTTGCACCTGCCAGCTGTGAAAAGGTTGAGACCGTGCGAGCCTTGTGTAGTTTGCGCCAAGAACAGTGTAAAGTATGAGTCATGCTACAATTGCGTGAGTTATGAGATTTCATAATGCGTTGAACCATGTTTCCAAACTTACCACACTGTCAAGAATTTCTGATGTAAGTTTTTTCATGTCACATCATTTTGTCATCTCAAAATCTGTTTCTATGTAAATAAAAAATGTAAATAGTGTATTTGATTGCATCCTTATGGTACATCACATGAACTCCAGTCAGTTTTCGGATGGTTTAGATAAGGGGTCACCAGCCCTGTTCCTGGAGGGCTACCATCCTGTAGGTTTCTGCTCTATCTCCAATTTGGCACACCTGATTCAACTAATTAACTGCTTAATTGCCGACCTCATGATCTTGTTAAGTAGCTGCAATTTAAAATATTCGTTCGGACCGACTAGAAAGAACCAATTAGAGCCAGGATGGTGTCTGACAGCCATCAAACAGTGCACATGCACGCGCTGCAGACAGCCCCCTCCCCCTTCCTCCTCCGTTCACGCAAGTTCAAATCTCCGAGAGCGGGTTCAGGAGCTTATAGCCATCAGCGAGAAAAAAAATTCGATACCTCAGTTACCAGAAACGGCACAACCAGAGTGAACATCGGAGAGGATTTTTAGAAGTGGAAGGAACTCCGTGATCTGGAAGGATTAAAAACTGACGCGGAGTTTGCAACTTTTCTCCTTGACAGGTAAACCCCTACTATAGCCTATTTGTTGGTTCATTTTTGCTTTGCAAATAAGCAAGTTGGCGTCGCTGACATGATCACCAAACTAACCCCAGCCCTACCAGCATCAATTCATTTTTGCTCTGCAAGTAAGCGAGTGAACGTCGCTTACAAGCACAGTCTCTGTTCGAATAGCCAGAGTCTTGTAATTGTTACAGTACTCCGCAGTGCATGTGATGTTACTGTGATGTTGCAGTCGAACTAACGTTAGCCTGTTCAGATGCTAGGGCTAACATCACTGGCGTTGTTTTTTTAGAAAGCAGCAGAAAATCTCTTTATGAAGTGACCTGGCAGTCTTATCAGTTGTGTTGTTGTCCTTAGAAATATGTGTAACTTTTCTGTGCTCTCACAGCTAAATGCTGACATACATGATTTACTGGCCATTCAGCTGGATTCACGACAGTTTCTGTTCTCAAAAAACAGGTAATTTCCTGAAATAAGCGTGTGCTGGGTTTTTAATGAATACATACTGCTGCAGATTACTGTTTATGTCGACATGATTTATTTCTGCTCCTTTGTTGGCAAGCGTCTCGTTGGACCTGAAAAATCCGGGGCTAATAGGCTATTCCTCCTTTTTTTGAAAATAATTAATCCTGGCTAATTCTAGATGGGTTTCCGTTATTAACAAGTTTTTCAATTCACGAATAATCAAGTGGCAATCGAAGAGACGGCTTCTCTCCCCCATGCAATCTAAAAGCGACAAAATAATGCGCTGCATTCGGGACAGAAAAATAATTTAATTATAATTATGTCTATGCACCTGCACTCGGCGACGGCATTTCAGACTAGTAAGTGGTTTCGTCCGTTTACATTTTCCAATCGGACAGCTGTCTATTTTTTTTTTTTTTTTACTACGAATTGAGCGACCGCGCTGCAAAAACAGGTGTATGTACTTGTCGCCGAAATTACCTTCATTCGCTGAAGAGTTATGAAATGCCATCGCCGAGTGATGGTGCATAGACCTAATTATAATCTAATAATTTTTCGGTACTGAATATAGCCCAAAATTTTGTCGCTTTTAAATCGCATGGGGGAGAGAAGCCGTGTCTTCAACTGCCACTTGATTATTCTTGAATTGGAAAATGTGTGAATGAAGGAAAACCATCTAGAATCTGCCAGGACTAATTATCATCCCTCGCTGCGCGATTAGCGCGAAGCGAGGGATATAGCATTGGGCTCCGTCTGTACAGACACAAAATTGAGGCGGCGGGGGATATTGCCATGTTGGTGGCAAACACTTGTTTTCAATCAAAGGAGTGATATTAGCCCCGGAATTTTCAGGTCTTACAACGCGCCGTGTGTTGGCCAGCAGTGTTGAGTGTTCGCAACAGTAACGTCTCGCCCCGGCAACTTGGCCGCTTTCATAATGTGAACGTGCAAAATCTCTCCGCAGTTGCATGGATAACAGTTCGCGCGCCTTCGCGTGCACGATAGCTTTCTACGGGAGGGTCTGAGGAGTGCAGTGGAGAGGGAGGGGGAGGGATCTGAAAGTTGCTTTTTTTCAAATTTTTGAGCGAAGTCCTCTCTCTCCTCAAAGTTACGGACTGCAGCTTTAATGGAAAGGACAATATACTCATCTTTCATGTTGATTGGTCATTGTTAAGCTTGTAAAATGGCTTCTTATTACTGACTGGCTCATAGCGGCAAAGTTTAAAAATATATATCTTTTGTTCTTTGGAAGGAGAATTGCAAGCTTTCAGAGAGATTCAAAATTAGTACATTATACATCAAAACACAGTGGTACTAACACAATGTTGTTTTATACGGCACCATCTCTTGACTGAAAGGCTGCAAATGTTGCATGCCTTTACAGAAGCAGGGTCTACACTAGTATGCCTTATTTAATTAGGTTTGGACAATGCATTTGACATTGGACATACAGCTATAACTGTGAAATTGGCCCCTCCCCTAAAATAATTTATTGAAGTGTGGTGGCAATTTTGCTTGTGAAAAGTCAAAATTTCTTTGATTTCTATTTAGGTTCAATGTCTACAGAGTCTGTCTAACCTGATTTGGCAAAAAATCTGCAGACCATTTTTAAAAAAAAGTATGTTCAGCAAAAAAGAAATTCAAAGTACACATTTTGTTTGCCTTGAGTCAACGAACCTCTTGGAAAGAAATTTTGACTCTAAGCCACAAAGTGGTTTGATGCTGCTTGAAGTACAGACGCCGTTAAAACCAAAGAAAAGGTTGTTAATCCGGCAGTAGGGGGGTGTTAGGCTGTCGGTAGGACCGGGAAATCTCATCGTGAGCTGTGCGGTAGGACCGGCGTCTTGACGCGCACGAACACAAAAGAAGACCTCCCGCCGCCTACCGCGCTCACGGTAGCTGGGCGGTAGCCCGTTAGCCGGGTGTTTGTTTAATCATAACTGAGCCACGAGGGCGGTTGGGGTGGTCGTGTTGACAGTAGTCCGCACATGTAGATAATGGCACAGCTTGTTGGCGATTTATTTTCATATATGAATGCAAGAGTAACATTAACCTACATAAAATATTGATTTGCTTTGGCGGGGGTGATGTTGCAGGAAATCATTTCAGCAAACCTTATTATTATTTTAAACTATACAGTTTGCTCAAACTGCGCTACCACTTAAAATTTTAGTGCGGTATAATACGCAATTGGATTATTAAATGGGCAGTGGCTGTATCTGCGGCGCCGTAAACGGTGATTCGGGGCTATATATTTTACGGTAAGTCGGAGTGGGCATGTATGGAGGCGGCGTCTCCGGGCAAACCCAAGATGACGGATTCGCGTTCAGTTGTCGGGAGCAATTTTGATGATTCAGCCACTGAAATTCAGTCAAGAAAATTTTGAGTTTAATTTCATATGCTGCGTTACGCGCCCTTTGTCAGGCAGAACTTATGATATTCTTTGTTTATTGGCATAATTGCGTGCCCCTGGCCACAAAGAAACAGACACGTGACAAGGCGGTATCAAAGTGTTGAACCCAGAAAGCTCGACTCCAGACACGACTCCAGAGTTCCAATTTCAGTCTTTAGTAAAAAGTAGCAACTTAAATACCCTTACAGAAAACAAAGAGAAAAGCCAAAAATAAACTTTCAAGGAAAGAATAGTTGTCTGACTGAAATTCATTCACGAAGAGAAAAACCTTAAACAAACAAAATTCACTCTAATGAGGAATACAATAAGAAACAAGGATAAGGTAAAGCAAAAATGAATCCTGAAAACAATCTCTGCTGAAGGACCAAAAGCAAAACAAGAAACAGCCTAACAAGACTTAGCATAGTGCGCTTAATACGGCAACCCAAGAACTGGCCCAGGACAAGGGAAAATGCTGACTATAAATACCCACACCAGGAAATGGGAAACAGGTGGAAACAATCAGGGCGGGGCAGAAAATCAGACCAAGGGAAACATGGAGGGGCAGGTGAACAAGAACAAGAGGAGTGAAAAATTTCAAGATAAAACAGGGAAATCACGTGACAACACTCGACATAACTTTCTTGACATGACAGACATGTATTTTCCACCAATTTTAGCCAGCATTACTTTATAGGGGATATCACAATAATTGGTCAAATTTATGGCTAATTGTTCCGTGTGTCGACATTGTGTCAGCTGGAATCCACGTGCGCTGGCCTCAGTTCAAGACAATTTGCACCTCCATCGATATTCAACTACTATCAGTGACTATGGATGATTCTTCCTACTCATTCCAATTCAAGTAGTACATGCCAAGTATACATTAAAATGATCAGGATGAGACAAGTTCAGATTAACTCAGGACATGAGTAATGATCAGCCCGTTGAGCCACAGAAAAAACGTTATGGCGGGGGGGAAAAAATGTTTTATTTCTCATTGACTACATTAAACTTTAATAAAATTCTTTCAGAAAAATAAACAAGAATAAACATGCCTCATAAATTACAAGTTTGAAAACCTACAAAATTGTGTTTGTGGAACCAGTCAAATGACAAGCAGTCACTCTAATGGGTGTTGATGAAAAAGTATCAAGAGTAGGAAATTGGGATTTATATGGTCAAATATACGATAATTTCCGATCATAATGACACTAATAACGTGATGAATCCCAGGAATACACGTGTTTAACGGCCACACACTGCACAGTGCGCCTAATCACAAGCGTTGATTTGGTACTGCTGCAATGGCAAGCAACAGTTAACGGGCATTAATTTCTCTATGAAGCCGAATATCACGAAAAGATGGTTAAGAGTTAAATCCACAAAAATGTACCATTCCAGCGGTGTCAGACTCAAGGCTGACAGCAAAGTTGTTTTTTATCCGCAAATAAAATTTGATTTCTGCAAACTGCGGAATCGGTCAAATTGCGGAACCTGTCAACCAACTGTATATTGAAGATTACTCGCACCCTGTCTCAGTAAAATTCATTTAGGAAAAGAACTTGAATGTTTTTTGATTTATATACCGTTTCGTTTTAAAATGCTAATTGGCAATTTTTAACCAGTTTTTTATGACAAAATGTTTTGCACCGTCTGTAGCCTATTTGTTATAATGATTTCTCATAACCATTCAGAAGTTAAAATATAATGTTCGCAAAGCTTGCAACTAGAAAAGAATTGTGTACAATATGAATTTAGTTCGACCATAACGACTCTTGAATGCACAAAAAAAAAACAAGCAAAATAAACTATTTGCAAAACCTAAAGGCCCAGTCACACAGCCGATCACGCACGAATCACTCACAAATCACGCACAGATTGGGTTTGTGCGTGCTTGTGCGTTGAGAAAATGACCAATTTTTCGGGGTGTCGGGGGTAGAAATCTCGGACGAATCACGCATGAATCGCGCATGAACCACGCATGTATCACTTACAATCACTGACATATCGCGCACGTCGACGCATAATAGCAAACACGGTGCAGTATTCCACGAACATTCGACGCACGCCCGACGCATGAATCACCGGCGGAGCACGCACGAAAAACACACCTTCGGCGTCACTATCGCTTCGGTTCAGCGCATATAAAAAGCGGTGAACGACGGGAGTTCCTCAGTACCTTTCACCAATCAAGAACACTTCAAGAGATGCCACCCAGGAAAGCTCGCTTGCCCTCAAAGACAAGGGTGCAGAAGAAGAAAGCTGCTGAAGAAGTAGTCCATGTAGATCCACCAGAAGCTGCTGCTGCTGAAAAACCTGCTGCTGGTGCTGCTGCTAGGAGGTCCCGTAGGTCTGGAATGGCAAAAGTGCCCGAAATGGCTGCTTTTATATGCCAAAATACATACGTGAGTTGTCAGTGGTTCGTCAGTGGAACATCAGTGAATCATCAGTTTTCTGTCAGTCAGTCGTGCGTCGGAAATGCGTCACTCGTCAGTGGATGTGCGTCGTTATGCGTTTTCCGTCAGTGATATGTCAGTTATTCGTCAGTTTTATAATTGATTGTCAGTGGATGTCAGTGGAATGAACGTGATACGTGCGCGTTTCATGCGTGATATGAACCTGGGGCATCAGTGGACGGACGTGGACGTGCACTGACGGCCGACGAGTGTCCCGCGCATAGTTACGCATACTCGACGCATAAACTGCGCATGCCGACTCATGAATTACGCACACCAACGCACAGTTGTGCGTCGGAAAATTTTTGAACCATTCAAAACTATTCAAAAATCACGCACTTCGACGCACATCCACTTACAATCACTGACAGTCCACGTTCGTTCCACCTACGAATTACGCATACGACGTACGCTCCGCGCAGAAACGAAAATCTGTGCGTAATTCATGCGTAATTCATGCGTTTTCGCTGTGTGACTGGGCCTTAACACAGGTTGTTTTAGTTTGCTTATATATCTATCAATAAGGAAAACGCAATTTAAAAAAAAAGATTTGCTCAATATCTTATCTCTAAAGGACAATAACCTAAATGTCACTTAAAACTGAATGGCTCTTTCGTAAACTGAATTCACGGAATTAAATGTAGATACACCTGGCACTGATTCAATACAGCTCAGTTCGTGTCATCTCTATTTATTATTCATTGTCACCCTAATAATCCCTTTAAGATCATTGTTGCCGATTAAAGAATTAATGACCTGCTCAGCCCGTGGCAGAAATTTTTTATAAAATGCCCGATCATAAACTGACATCACATTCGCAACTATGGAACCTATCACGATACAACGCATTTCCCCACAGTTTAGGACGAAGATGGACTCCTTGGCGAGAGACAACCTCACACCTCTGCAGGTCCGAAAACGCATAATTTCGGAGAATAACGTGAGCATAAGCTCACAGGCTATTAAGTTGTATATTTCCGATTTGTTCATTTATATTGCGGTTGGCTTTTCAAAACCAATAAATCAATTGCGGCACACTTCGCTGAAGGTCTACCCACGGACTCTCAGAATCACAGTTTCTGCAATAAAAAGACCTATTTAAATTACCAAAAAAAAATTTCATTCAATTATACAATTTCTTACATTATGCTGTCGAATTTATCATAATATTTTTTTTTTTCCTTGTTCATAGGCTTTTTAAACAGAGGATCAGCCACACGCTTTCCAGAGGTCACATAAGCTCTCACTTCCACTTTCACTGCAAGAGTGAATAAAAAGTTGTTAAAATACATAACGGCAAACACAAACGTAATCCTAACAGTCAAAATGCTCTCTATTCTAGGCTATAACTTACATGCGGTACTACATTCAGTTCAGGCCACATGTGGTTATTCCAGGCAGTAAATTGTCCAGTGATACGGCTCATTGCTCAGCAGTGTGAAGTACCACGTTATGGCACGGTAGATCGTGGCTAGAAATGGGTTAGAAGGGCGAATATTTGAGGTAACCGGGCGTGAATTAACGCCGTCTCTTCGGTTTTAACGGGGACTGTACTGTAAGCTGACAGAGAAGTACGAATATACATGTATTAACAAGAAGGAGCAATTACAACCAAACCTCATGTTTTATTTACAATTCACAAGCATGGTGTGCCAGTTTAAAATGAACATAAATAGGAAAATTAAAGTCTACATCAGACTGGATTTTTTTCACAGTTATTTAAGGTAAACATCAACATTCAATGAGGTGATAAAGGAGAGAACATACATGTTAAAAATTCGGCAGGGCTTTATTCCCAACATTTTGTTCACCACATAGATTGTTTTCTGCTAATGCGACAAAAAAACCCTTTTGTACCCAGCTGAACAACCATTTTGAAAACTCGTTTATACTGACACTTTTTTTAATTTGACATTTTTGCTATTCGGCTACCTGCTCACCAGCAGACCAGCCTATATAGTCAGCATGTCTGACAGCTTGGCCACCAGTTTTGTTCAGTAAGAGACCTACTTTCACAAACCACACAAGCTAAGACCATGTAGAACTGTGAAAAACACAGGCAGAACCATATTAAACAAGGCTCAGAAAGTAAATGTGCTCCTCAGTATTTCATTCCAACCCCAAAATTTGTTAATTAGCACAATTTTATTGTTAGGAGGTAGAACCAATTACTGAAATTAGCTGTATGAGTTAATGGGCAGCAATAACACATTGCAGAACACTTACTTCAATATTTTCTGACTGGTATATTTCCTTACTGATCAGAATCCCTGCTTGTCCTATAAGCTGTGTGATGAAGTGCTGCCCCCTGTCTAACATTGACCTGTCGGGCGTCCTCTCCATCTTGTCCATCTGTCCGCTTGAGCCACTTGGTGTCAACAGCCGAGCCACGCATTTGCCCTTACCGTGTACACCACCCGCCGCTTTTTAATGTCGTATTTGTATGCCTTTGTTCCGGAGAATAAATGGATGTAACCTTTTGAAGCAGAAACGGTATGATTTCACAATCAAGCAATCAAGTTCTACCATGCCACAAAATGTCTCCCATGTAAAAGCTCAATCAAATCCAGGTTCTGAAAGTGAATGTTCTCCTGGGTATTGAGAGACTTAATGAGAGAAAGTGGTCATGTGTTGAAAAAACACATGACAAGATATTACCTTTGTGATCACTGAACCAATACTATGGAGGGTGATTTGTGCCATAATTAAATACAATACAATACACACATTGAAATACAATGCACTTGTTGAAATACAATACACATCTCGAAAATACAATACATGTGTAGCAATAAATACAATACAAAAATGCTTAAATACAATACATATCTTGAAAATACATTACACGCCTCAAAATACAATACACACCTCAAAAATACAATACATGTGTAACAATAAATACAATACTAAAATGATTTCTTTTTCAATGTCTATCTGGAATATTCATGCCAAAATGAATACATATCACTCCTCGAAAATGCAATACATACCTTGAAAATACAATACAAATGTAACAATAAATACAAAACAAAAATGCCTTGTTTTTCAATGTTGGTTGAGAATATTTGTGCCAAAATTAAAACAATGCAACCGTATTGTTTTTCAAGTTGTGTATTGTATTTTAAAGTGTGTATTGTATTTCAATGTGTGCATTGCATTTCAATGAGTGCATTGTATTTCCATGTGGGGTTTTGGCACTATGTAAATTTTAGTCAGTGAGCTCCGACCAACTAATATGATTAGACGAGTCATTCCACAGAGTGCCAAAGTCACGCCCGGTTGGTACTCTGATGTATACGATGGTCTGGGTGAATATACTTGTCTGATTGGCTGGCAGGTGTTCATTAAAACCGTGAAACCGCACAGATAGCTTGGCTACGTTAGTTTCACCGTTCGAAGTGCAGAATTCATCCGCTATCAACCTATAACCATAGCAGCGTAAGATCACTGGCATTTGGCTTGGTATTTAAACCTAGATACTCATTTATGTCCAGGGGAATGGGAATGTTTCAATAAACTTTACTTGTCCGACCGAGTCAGACCATCAGTCGAATGAAAAATCAGTCCTTCGACAGACCATGTCCGTCAGGTGTTTCAATAAAACAAAAGTAGGATGTCCGACCATGGTCCGACGGTTCATCACTGTTCGTTCGAAGTTGCGTGAGAATTTACTCCTCAGCGGTGGCGTAGCCAGCGGGGGTGCTGAGACACTTCCCTTTTTGACTGCAATTAGTAGCCTAGTTCTCAATCATTTTCATTTACTGACGCGTTTTCCAATTATCGTAATTGGCAACCGAAGACACGGTTACTCTCTGCATGCGATCTAACAGCGATTAAATCATGGGCTAAATTCAGTCCAGTTGCGGAACAAGAACAAAGAATTGGGTTGCACAAAACTTCCGTTTAGAACAATTATTAGTCATGACCTGTTCCTAATCGGGGAGAACAAGCTGCACCTCTTAATTGTGGAGAGCTCTCGGAGTGAACCTTTTGTTAATTATGAAAATGACCGAGAACAGGTCAGGACTAATAATTGTTTTAAACAGAAGTTTTGTGCAACCAAATTCTCTGTTCGTGTTCCGCAGCTGGACTGAATTTAGCCCATGATTTAATCGTTGTTAGATCGCATATTACGGAGAGAAACTTTGTCTTCGGTTGCCAATTACGATAATTAGAAAACGCGTCAGTAAATGAAAATGATTGAGAACTACTAATTGCAGTCAAGAAGGGACGTGTCTCAGCACCCAGCTGGCTACGCCACTGCACCACAGCGATGCACTACTTCACTATTTGACGTTCGAATATTTGAAATAAGTTGACGTTAAATGAAAAAAGAAAAAAAAAACCCCGATTTTGATTAGGTAGATCATTGACTTCTATTCAGACATAAATTAACGGCGCACATCGCCGTACGATGTCACATAAGTAACGTTATCATTTTCAGTAGGCTGTTAACTGAATAGGCTACAGTCTAGCTAATTAAAAGCAGTCTTTGCTCACTGTGCACTCTGTGCGAAAACTACGATTGGCAACAAAACAAAGCTATTCAACACACAAAAGACATTAAAACATTCATATCGTCACAATCGCTCATTTTACAGAATTGATTAAGCTGGTTTCAAACTGGACAAAAAACGAACTTTTCGCACGACAGATTAATCAAAGTCAATTCAAAGACGCGAGATCGCCCTGCGGGGCGGTTAACAATTGGTGCTGCAGCGATAATGACCGTAAAAATTAAAATAGCGAAGAAATCACCCTTTATTCATTAAACAATAGTAACTGTGTACAGTTACGAAGGAAGCCAACATGTCCACTTCATGTGTCAGCGACTGCTTACAGTTCGCTGACTACTTGCTCTGACAACAGACTGATTTCAGCTCGCTCTCTCTACGGAAACTGTCATTTTTTTTTGTAGGTTTGTTGGTCCAAATAAATCCGCCGGCCAGCGTGGGCGCCTGGCCAATCCTGGCCACGCAGGGCGTATCTAGCCAAGAACCTATGGAGGACTAAATGTGCCAAAATTAAATAAATAAATTCACAATTAAACAATTAATTAAATGTGTCATTTAATAATTGAAATTGCAATTTATTTTATGTAAAAAATATATTTCATTTTTTCACTATTTAATTATTTAATGGTCCTGTGTTGCAGTGCTTCATGAATTAATTTTATCTGTCAACCTTGCCCATCAAAGTTGGTAGGCGGATCCTAACACCTGATTGGTTACCCTGCACATCAAGTCAAGCCAAATAGGCCTATCTCACAATATGGTGCTCATAACCGAATGTGAGCGCCTTGCTTCGCTTAGCTACTAGCTAGCTTTGCTCACAATTAATTTAAAGGAATATTATAACCTTAGCTAAAGCAAAGTTCAACAGATTTTGTTTTGGTTGTATTAACAGCAAGTTGTTTGTTTGCTGTGTCATGTGATACTATGAAACCTTCGTTGCTGGCTGTCCGTTAGCATGTAGGCTACCTTCCTATTTTCGTAAATGGCACAAATTTCCTTAGTCGGTAGGATTTCAGGTCCAGTGGGACCTACGACCTGAAATCCCACTGACAAGCGAAATTATGGCAATTTACGAAATTAGGAAGGTACATGCTAAACCTGCATTCGCTATCACCTGGTAGCTACGCCTGTCTGGTTTGATACATGCAAGAGAGCATGCTGGCTTGAGTAACTAACCATAACTTCAGACAACGAGCGTAGCAAGCTGTAAGTTTGAAGTACACAAATTTTGTGTTGGCTAGGTCACACAGCGAACATTTTCCCCGTTTCATCTTAAATCGTGAAACCTTGCTTTACTTCTTGCCAATAAAACTCAGGTTTTCTGTGAAATGTGTCTTTGTCTCTGTATGCCATCATATACGTGCTTAGTCTAAAGATTATTGCTGGAGAAAGCGAATATACCGTGCTCTTTTTTTTTCTTTTTGCGGGATCGGGGGTCGAATCCGAGTAGAATAAAATACTTCTCATGTGTCATATTGTCGCCAGACACATTGGAGTGGAATTGTTCTCGTTTTAAGTGTGTTCGAAACATGCCAGGAACTGCTAGCAAAATGATGACTCCGTTTGAGATATGACTGCTGTCCTGCACAAATTCTTACTTTACAACAAAGATTTTACTGTCCAAGTTTTATGAAAATTCTCTGATGCCATAATTTGTTAATAACGCACCGGTTCCTGCTTCTCACTCGAGTCATTTCCAGAATTGACAAATTTTTATTCAAACTGTCGTTATAGCCTCGTAAAATGATTGCCTATCTCTTAAGGTTTCAAGTAAAAAAGGAGGAAAATGAACTTTTTAGGCTGCAAGAAAGAACAGGCAGCCGATATCGGAATTTGGCAATAAATAAATAAATAAATAAATAATAACCAAGGCAATTATGCTGAGTAACTTACGAAATAATGCTCAGGACAGATGCAATGCTAGGTCATATGCACAACTCCGCGTTGGTTCACAGTGAAGATAAATGTCGAGCTTTCGGTCCAACTTTTTGATTAATACGCAGAAGAGCAGTCACTATTGAGGCATAAAGCTTGGGCATTGAGTGAATACGTTTTTGTAGTTGTCAAGCTGTCTAATCATGGTTTATGGTAATTTCTGATTAAAGAAACGGAGCAAGGTATATTTGCTTGATCGTGGAGAGTCAGAAAGCGTAATTATGCGCGAATAACACGCAACGTTACTGGTTTCCCTTGCTTACATAGTCCATCATTGCCGGTCTAAACTTAAAGCGAAGCATTTTATTCCTTTGGTTAGACTTATATGCCTTGACTTGATGTGCAGGGTAACCAATCAGGTGTTAGGATCTGCCCACCAACTTTGATGGGCGAGGTCGACAGATAAAATTGATTCATGAAGCACTGCAACACAGGACCATTAAATAATTAAATAGTGAAATAATTAAAAACTTTTTTACCTAAAATGAATGGGTATTTTAATTAATTAATGACACATTTAATAACACATTTATGTATTTAATTGCAATTTTAATTAATTAATGACATATTTAATTAATTATTTAATGATGTATATATTTATTTAATTTTGGCACTTTTAGCCCTCCATAAGAACCAGCCAACATCGTGCCAAAACTGCACGAAATACAATAGAGCTCCGGACCCCACGTGACTCCTTTTGTTTACGCCACCATTTTGGCAGTAAAAGCTAAAGCGAAAATGAATGGCGCTAGTGCTCATTTCAAGCCATCAGAGTTAATTGCCCGCTTTCAATGTCAAGAAATTGAGCTATATAATTCAACACTTAATAGGTTAAACATTATTGACCCTTATAATGCCTCAGGTGTGCTTTTCCCAACCCAGATAACATGCCGGAGTTGTCCTGACGTCACACGCCAACGTCATTTTGGCTGTTGGGGACACGTTGGGCCAAAATTGTGTTGCCAACGTATGTGTAAAGGTTGGCTCATAACCCATTACTGAGGGAAGGATCACAACAAGCCCATCCAGGATCAAACCAGGCCTATTCCTGCTTAGCTTCATCAACATGCAGGAGAAGATCAAATAGTGCCACAGAATGATGGCCTAATCCTGGGTCTTTACTAAAACCTGAATGTAAAGAAGAGTCTGATATGGATGAAGTCTGTAGGTTATAATATTCATTTACACAGCAATTAATAATCAAGTCATTACAATCAAACAATTACAAAACTTACTTACAATATCAAGAACAATAATAATGATGATAAAAATAATATTAATAATAGTAATAATAGCTAGCTAAATGGGGCCAACCTCAGACAACCAACAACCCCTCCTTCAAATAGCTGAGCACCCGTTTGTTCTCCAACATGGGAACTCCCACTTTTATTGTTGCCCAACCTATTTATTTGGTTGTTTGCCTTATGTTGGTTCAATGTTGGCCCAACGTTGGCAGTGGTTGGCAGCGTCAGAGTTGGAATTCCAACGTTGGGCCAACACTAAACCAACGTTAGTTGCCCAACCTATTTATTTGGTTGTTTGCCTTAAGTTGGTTCAGTGTTGGCCCAACGTTGGCAATGGTTGGCAGCGTCAGAGTTGGAATTCCAACGTTGGGCCAACACTGAACCAACGTTAGTTGCCCAACCCATTTATTTGGTTGTTTGCCTTATGTTGGTTCAATGTTGACCCAACGTTGGAATTCCAACTCTGACGCTGCCAACCATTGCCAACGTCGGGCAAACGCCTGCTATGTTGTTATCTGGGAAGTATTGACTCAGCCGGCTTGGACAATGTTCCAGACCTGCAGTATCCAGCAACTACAAATACCTGATCAACTTTCCCTTCATAGAGTCTCTCAAAGCATACAAGAGCCTTGAGGGATACAAATGGACGAAATTTAGCTTTGTGATGAATAGGGCCTGTGTCAGGAAACTTCTTTTTTGTGCTGGCTGCATCCATTTTTAATGCAAATACAATGAAGTTTAGCATTGACAGCGCTCAACGTCCTCAGCAACCAAAACATCCTCAGATTACAGCTCTTTCCCACAGCGCTCTCGGCTGGAAATAGTTCAACTTTTGGAACACCGCCGGGCTCATTAATGTCACTTCTCTCTCGCTGACAAATCGTAAATTGGGAGGCACTCACAATATCAATAGTGAGAAACGTTTCCTGCAGTCGAGTTTCTACTCAATTGGCTTGCTACAGTTTAAGTTTGCTTACTGTTCCCCATTTTGGGACATGAAGTTTGCTGACAAATTATTCAGTATTAATGTTTATGACAGCTGTAGACCCAAACAGCTTTAGCCAGCTTGGTACTCTGTGATTGCTTAGGTTCCCATTTATTTTAATCTGGGTCACTAGATTTCCCAAAGCATGGTTGGGAGCTACATTAGCAACTTCGCTACATAGTCGGAATCATTGACTTTATTCGGTTCCAATTGCACTTTTGGGAAATGAACATTCATTAGCTTAGTAGCGACAGTTATTCGCGGTTTCGTGTCATTGAATAACGATGCATTTGCAACGATGCATAGAGGAAATGCTCACACAGTCTAAGTAACTTTTAGCAAAAATCGGCGCTAGAGAGCAGCGCTCTGTAAATGTGATCACGGGCGCTTCCAGCTCTGAAAGCGCTGCCTGTGAACGCAGGTCTTAAGTGCCTCTTCATCCCAGTTACGTTAGCATTAGCAACAGGGAAGAATAGCGTAACTAACTATTCGCTCTGCTGAAGGTGTATGTTAACTAGCTTGTCTCACCACGTTATCAAAGTTTGAATGACTGTCCAAATTACCTAAGAAATAAAATTATTCACTTTTCATGAATATAATCAGCAAATTAGCTGCTTGCCGTATGCCTGCCAGTGTTTTTAACCACACACTTTACTGCCAATATGGCGATTTCTGATTGCATGACGTCAGCCCCCGGAGCTCTATAGGCTACTGCATATCGAAATACAATACAAGGTGTATTGTATTTCATTGCAAGGCTTTTGGCACAGAGCTCGAAATACAATACATGCCTTGAAAATACAATATATGAGTAACAATAAATACAATACAAACATAATTTGTTTTTCGATGTCGGTCAGGATTATTCATGACAAAATTAAATACAATGCACACATTGAAATACAATACACATATTGAAAATACAATACACATCTTGAAATACAATACACATCTCAAAAATACAATATAGTTGTATTGTTTTAATTTTGGCACAAATATTCCTTACTCATATTGAAAAACAAAGCATTTTTGTATTGTATTTACTGTTACACATGTATTGTATTTTCAATATATGTATTGTATTTTCAAGATGTGTATTGTATTTAAGCATTTTTGTATTGTATTTATTGCTACACATGAATTGTATTTTCGAGATGTGTATTGTATTTCAATAAGTGCATTGTATTTCAATGTGTGTATTGTATTTAATTATGGCACTAATCACCCTCCATACAATACAGCATATAAAAATTATAATGCATGCATAAAATGTACATGATCCATGAGTTATTTTGCCATGCTTATCTGAATGTCACATCGCAGGTCGTTTAAATTTTGCTTAATTATTCTGTACTAAATGTTTTGTTTATAGTATACAAATGGTAAAAATTTGAATAATATGCATAAATTTGCACAGGCCAGTGGTATTCACTCCTATTCCAGGAGATCTACCACCCAACACATTTTAATTTCAATTCTGATTAGCCACTGCCAAATCCGCTAATTCCCCGTTCAAAACAAGATCTTCGGTTGTTGAACAAAGTGTGCTTTGTTAGGGTACGACTAATGCCTGCAAGATAGTGGATCTCCAGGAACAAGGTTAATTCCATTAGTATAAATCTACCTGAAGACCTACTCACTGAGGAATAATATTTAAGAAATACCATTTCACAAAAAAAAACCATGATACCCTGGCTGTTTACCTGCCAGTTCAAATGCCGCATCAATTTTTCCTCCAATTCCTGGCCAATTTGAGTGGATACTCTTTGGGAATCCTGGGTCCATGGCACTCTTGTTTTCATCAAACCTGGACACAAATTATGAAAGCAAACTTAGGTAGATACTTCAGTAAATTTTATAATCAATTGGTTAGCTTTATCTCAGCGTTGGATTTGTGAACTGTTCAGTGCGTGGTCCTGCTTTTGTGAGCTGGGATAGGCTTCAGTGCTCCTGTAACCCTGACCTGGGTAAAACTAAATAATGGAGAGATGGAGTAGTATGCCATGAGTAGATAGCAATAGAAATTTTGTTGATATCAGTGGGTTCCATAGCTGAAGATTTCATGAAGATGCTGATCATTTTTTAGCCATTTTCATTTCATGTACACAAGGAAAACATTCTACTGCCCTCTAGAGGTTACTGGACACTCTGATTCGCAGTGATAGTGCACTTTGCTTATGGTATTCTGCAGTAGAAAACAATAGCATAATAGCCAATCTGTGTAATTTCTGAAACATTTTTCTACTTTCTCATATGTTCAGACAGAAACTTGTTCAGCGGTGTACAAAAATGTTCAGAAAGCAATTAGTCATCCAATCATTTGGATATGCTGATCAGCATAATTACACTCTGACCCCTGAACTTTCACCTGAGCACCTGTCTGAGAAATTCTTAGTAAGCACATCTCCAGATTGCTCTGTATCCATAGCAAGTAAATTGTTGAACATCCCTTGTGTTCAGGGCATTATAGGGCATCTTAAATCCAGCCCTAGTTTTTAGAACAACCGAGCTCCAAAATGTCCAGATGTTGAACTGTTTTGTAGTGTAAACACACAAAGCATTGGGCAATTCAATCAGGCACTGGTGAAACATCAGGCAGATAGCTGCGAAGTATTCAGTGAGCTATTTCAGTGGTTAACAGAGTCTCTGATCACCTGCATTAGAGTACCTTCAGTCCATAGTTCAATGTTTAATGACCGCAGCACTGAATAATAAACCATATTATAATGCCACAAAGAGGGGCTCTTTTGTCAGTATGCTAAGATTAGGAGATGCATGATACAGTTTGTTTTGCTACTGCGTAAATAATCAATATCAACATAACCACAACTTTTGGAATTACATCATGCAGCCTATTACAGAACATGCACTGCGCATTTGAATATTTTTTCCACAACCTAGATAATTAAAGCATTTTTATTTTACTATACCTGTAATACACATCCCCCACAAAGAAGTATGTTTTTCCAAATTCTTCCATATGCACAGCAGCATCAATTCTCTTGACTCTCGTTGGGAAACCATAATCATATATGGAGCTGTAATGGTTCTTCACGCTCAGCTGCTGCACCACCCAGTATTTAGGGCCTGAAATATGAACAAGGTAAGATGCTGAGAATGAGAAAACTCCTTCAGTCATCCTTGTAAACTCTGCAAGAATGTGCAAACGCCATGGAAAAATGTTTTCCATTGCCTCTGCATTTTTTTAAAACATTCTTATAATTGTTTTTCTTCTGGCTGGAGTGAAACAGATACTGACAGAGGCAAGGGTTATGATTAGCTGAGGTGTGGGGCATGTCACAGATTTAGCTTAATTTCAGCCTTGGGTGCGTTGTGTAAGATTTAAGTACTGTTTTGCTGGCAATGCTCTACCAGTGAAAATGTAGGCCACACCCTTGGAGGGGAGGCTGTAGGCAGCGTCCACTGGTGAGATTATGCCAGGCAGGAAGGTGGTGCTCAGGCCCTGTCTCAGTTTGTTCCGCTGCCCCGCCCAAGTCGTCCGAAGCCACACATACCTGTTCAGGTGTAAAAGACTGCGCTGAAGCATGCTCGGTAAACCACAGCGAATCAGGCACAGGAGCACAGGCAGTCCACAATTCTAGCTCTTTACACAACCTCGGAGACTGAAACAGCGTGATTATGCACATCAGTTCATAAAATTGAACATACAGTATACATTGAATCCATCCATCAATCCATTATCCAAAGCTCTTCTGTCTCAGCCAGTGATGTTGTTAGGCACGCGTCCTGTGTCCCTGTTGCATTAAAATTTGAAAGGATGCCGTAAACACCCTAGTGAGGAATAAACGGGTTTAGAGAATGAATGAACATACAGTATCACTGTTAAGTCTGTCGTCAATATTACCCTTCACTGAACTGATCTGTTATTCCTTATTACTTTCATAAAAATCATAGGCTTATATATTGGTCTTTATTATTCAGTAAATAAATTGTGATAATTAAATGAGTGATCTTAAGCAGGGTCAGCATGAAAGCAATAATGCGTTTAAGGGTCAGAGACTCACAGCACGTCATTTCAAAATTCCGTAATGCCAGTGTTACTGCCAGGGTGGGTTTGTCAGGATGGGCTTTACGGAGTTGGCATGAAAGTTAAGGCCTAAAATTGGGTTCTTTTAAAGGATTAGATAACATTGCTTACATGATTACAGACCGCTTTAAATTCATTCTACCTTCTTGCCCATGCTTGATAATGTTGATGCTATCTACAAGCATGCTGCCCCTACCACCTTGAAAAAGCTTGACACGGTCTATCCTGCCGTACTTCTACTTACTAATGGGCATCAATTTAGAGCCCATCATTGTTCTCTGTATAAGGCTGTGGGTTGGCCATCCCTAGATCTTGGCAAAGCAGCTTTGCCTTACTTTCATTTACAAAGCAATCCTGCAAAAGTTACCAAATTATTTTACATCCTTCGTCAAAGAGTGCTCTACCAAGCCAGGTCTCAGAGCTGGTTGGTTTTCGAGATTCCGGGCATTAAAACTGAGATAGGAAGAAACTTATTGCTACTGTGCCCCAGGGACATGGAGCAGGTTTCAAGAGTTCTTTAAACAGCATAAATTAATCTCATTACTGAAATTCAAAAAGTGATGAAGGACTTAAAGATTGTGGACTGTGATTGTTTTGATGAATGTAGCCAAAATATGTATTGCTGTATAATCATTTTTGTTAATTGTCCATATTTTATTATGCATTTTTCTGTTAACAGGGCACCATTGAAAATGAGACTGTCGCAGTGGGTTTCCCTGTATAAATAAAGGTTAAATAAATAAATGCGCATTTGCTACGATCAATGTCATTACATTGTCCCTAGCAGGCGTCAGTTGGCCTCAACTTCCAGGTAAATCAAAGCTAATCGATGCTAATACTAAGTTCCATGAAATTACATGATGGTGTGTGGCTAAAAAATGTTTGCTACAGGGGGCTAAGTAGCCTTAAATTTGGTCAGGTGAACACTGAACCAAATATTTACCACCTGAGGTCATGGTGAATATTCAACGCTATCAAGTCAGCTACTTTGACAAGTATTGGATTTTTTGCAGTTGCTCTCTCTGCCTGTGGCTTGTCATGTGTATGCATGGAAGGGCAGGGAGTTTTTGGCTCCACTTGCCTATTGGCTTTTCATGCATTCTGGTGGTAGGGAGAGGAGGCCCCAGAACAGAGCCATGCCGCCAAATTCAAATGTTTCAAATAAATTTGATGCTAGTGACAATTTATTTCAGGGTTTTGACAAAGTGGACGTGACTGACATTTACTTCTTTACTTATTCATCCTCATTTTTTGTTTGATATTTTTTACTGATGAACCGTTTGTTTGTTTGTACTGTTATTGCTGCAGCAATATCAAGGTTTCAAAGATTTTTATGCCAAAATGCATTCCTCACATTTACCACTATGCAAAAAATAGTCTCTACACATATGTGTACATAGTTAATCTCGTAACTTCCATACTGTACGTGGTTGTATCCACCCCCTATCTCTGTTCCTTTGTTAATTGAGAAAGTGTCAACATATTGTCTAGTCTGTGTCTTATGTTGTCTTCTGCGTTATCCTCATCCTATCTGGTCTGCTTCTTGCCCCACTATTTATGCTTTTTTCCTCTTTCACCTGAATTTGTGTCAAATTATCCATTTTGTTTACAAAAGTACATGTGTCTTTTACATTTTGCATGTTAGCTTGAGGCACCTGTCCCCCCAACCATTTGTACTCAAAGAACTTAAAGGAACAGTCCACCGTATTTTCATAATGAAATATGTTTTTCTATGAAATGAGACGAGATGATACGTACCTCTCCGAGCTTTGAGCGATCACCCAGTCAGCCAGACGGGCTGCCACTCCTGTTAGCATTTGTAGCTAGACTCATTGTGGTCAACGGTATTTTTCGGGGCTGTAGTTAGATGCGACCAAAGTCTTCCACGTTTTTCCTGTTTACATAGGTTTATATGACCAGTGACATGAGTTCGGGTTCGGGGACGCAAATCCAAAAGTGGCTTTTTCTATGCTGTGGGAAGTGCGTACTATAATGACAGACGTAGTAACACCTTCTGCGCGCTTCGACAGCGCATTGATACCTTCACTTCTGATTTCTTTTCTCTCCCACGACCCCCCCCCTACTTCCGTAAATACAACCAACGTGACTGCACTGCACTACTTGGTACACAGTCAGGAAGCCAGAGCTTGCAGAAAATTACAAGTAAGGGATAATTAACGAGAAGGTGTGCATTCCACGGTTTTAATGCACGACGCGGAGTTCGCGTCGGGTGGTTGCCTCTGCGAAGAGCATTTAAACCGTGGAATGCTCACCTTCGAGTTGATTATCCCGCTTATACCATGGTCATTTGCCAGCAATATCAAATCGCAGCATTAATCTGAAACGGAGATTATGCGTAACCCAACATTATGCGCGATTATGCGGACTGTAGCTTACTTGCTACCCACAATTACAATGAACTTATGACGGTTTCCGCAGTCAGCGAGCTGAAATCAGTCTGCTGGCATAGCACGTAGCTAGCGAACTGTCAGCAGTTGCTGATACATGAAGTGGACATGTTAGCTTCATTTGTAACCGTACTCAATTACAATCTTTTAATGGATAAAGCCTGATTTTTTCGCTGCTATAATATTTATGGTCGTTATCGCTTGAGTACGAGTCAGCGAGGTGAAATCAGTCTGCTGGCAAAGCACGTAGCTTGCGAATCTTCACTTCACTTCTTCACATACGATTCATCTTCGTCCGTTTCTTCTTCCCTCTCACGGTCCATTTCGTCTAGCTCCACCTCGGTATATTCCAGTTCAAATAGATATGGCTCCGGCTCCGCCACAAGCCAGTCGTCGGCATCTATGTCCTCCATTTGAAAATGTTCCATAGTAGCACACTTGATTATTTTCTTTTATACCATGGTCTGGGTGAATACCTTTTTCTAATTTTTTCTAATTGGCTGGCGGCTGGCAGGTATGCATTAAAACCGTGGAACCGCACAGGTAGTTCGGCTACGGTCGTTTCACCATTCGAAATTCATCCACTACCCAACTTGTAACCATAGCCATGTTAGAGCTGATATTTGACTGGGTACAACAGAAACCTAGCAGCTCATTTATTTCCACTAAATTTAGCGGCGTCACATAAGTGCGTCCTGCGGGGCGGTTAACAATGGGTACTCAAGCGATAATGACCGTAAATATTGTAGCAGCGAAGTAATCAGGCTTTATCCATTAGTAACTGTGTGTGGTTACAAATGAAGCTAACGTGTCCACTTCATGTATCAGCAACTGCTGACAGTTCGCTAGCTACCTGCTATGCCAGCAGACTGATTTCACCTCGCTGACTCGTACTCAAGCGATAACGACCGTAAATATTATAGCAGCGAAAAAATCAGGCTTTATCCATTAAAAGATTGTAATTGAGTACGGTTACAAATGAAGCTAACGTGTCCACTTCATGTATTAGCGACTGCTGACAGTTCGCTTGCTACGTGCTATGCCAGCAGACTGATTTCAGCTCGCAGACTGCGGAAACTGTCATAAGTTCATTGTAATTGTGGGTAGCAAGTAAGCTACAGTCCGCATAATCGCGCATAATGTTAGGTTATGCATAATCTCCGTTTCAGATTAATGCTGCGATTTGATATTGCTGGCAAATGACCATGGTATAAGCGGGATAATCAACTCGAAGGTGAGCATTCCACGGTTTAAATGCTCTTCGCGGAGGCAACCACCCGACGCGAACTCCGCGTCGTGCATTAAAACGTGGAATGCACACCTTCTCGTTAATTATCCCTTACTTGTAATTTTCTGCAAGCTCTGGCTTCCTGACTGTGTACCAAGTAGTGCAGTGCAGTCACGTCGGTTGTATTTACGGAAGTAGGGGGGGTCGTGGGAGAAAAAAGAAATCTGAAGTGAAGGTATCAATGCACTGTCGAAGCGCGCAGAAGGTGTTACTACGTCTGTCATTATAGTACGCACTTCCCACAGCATAGAAAAAGCCACTTTTGGATTTGCGTCCCCGAACCCGAACTCATGTCACTGGTCATATAAACCTATGTAAACAGGAAAAACGTGGAAGACTTTGGTCGCATCTAACTACAGCCCCGAAAAATACCGTTGACCACAATGAGTCTAGCTACAAATGCTAACAGGAGTGGCAGCCCGTCTGGCTGACTGGGTGATCGCTCAAAGCTCGGAGAGGTATGTATCATCTCGTCTCATTTCATAGAAAAACATATTTCATTATGAAAATACGGTGGACTGTTCCTTTAAGTAATAAAGTTGTCCTCCAAATTGGAGGGGAGGGAGATTGGATATTAGGTTAGAAAAAAAATTAAGAAACTGCTGTGATAGGGGGAGAATATATTGTCATCCTACACAGTTACTATCTACAGTCTTTTGATATTCCTGAGTTCTTCAGTGCAGTCTTTCTTTCAATGAAAGTTGATTTGGCCGCACCTGATATTTTTGTGGTTTCTTTGATGGGTTTGTTTTGATTTTCCTGTTGAATGTTGGCTTGCTTCACTGGTACTTGCAGCTCTAAGGACTTCATATTCGCAGAACAACAGATTCCAAATGCAAATACTAGGTTTTAAAGGTTGTGAAAAACGTGCATTTCTTTGCCCATATACACACACACACACACACACACACACACTATGGTCATCCTTTGGCCTAGCACACCAGAGAATGTGAAAAGTGAAAGCCCCTGTGTAGTTTCCATGGACCGCCTACGGGGTATACATGTGCCTCTACATGGCCATATTGATTTGGCTCCTGTAACAGGAGTCCAGTAATTATTGGACTGTGCCACCTCCACTGTGGATAACCATTCCCACTGCCCTCCCCTCCAGACTGTATGTGAACCACCATTGTTGTGTTGCTACTATTGATTTCAGGATCTTGAAGGTTAAGGCGAGGCACGCCAACTGTTCGGTTTTTGGCTGCAGAAACCAGCACAAATGCCTGTATCCCCTTCCAGCATCAGAGGACAAAAAGAAACAATGGTTAGATTTTATTTACAATGACAGTGTTCCGGCTGCAGTTGCTGCTAATTTTCTCATCTGTGCTAACCACTTCCATACAGACTGCTTCAACTGCGGTCAGCTCAGCGCTGACTTCACCTTGAAACTGACCTTAATGATAGATATCAGGTAAAGAGCAGTTAGCTTAGTTTGATAACGTTGCGCTTCAGCATCATTCTTTTTTTGCGATCAACATTTTATTGGTTTTCAGAAAAGAGAAGGAAAAAAAAAGGGGGGGGGCAAACAGTTACAAATAAAATATCGTTCTGAACATCTACATACTTACTATACCATTCCAGGGTATATTAAAGCAGCAAGGCATCATACATATACAGATACATACCTAACACATACAAAATTAGCTCCAAATAATACAAATATACATGTGGCCGTATTCAAAAGAGAGAGATAAATGAATAATTTAGAAAAAGGAAAGAGAAAAAAAAAAAAAAAAAAATTATATATATATATATATATATATATATATATATAAATATATACAGTATATATATATAATAATAATAAAAAAGGGGGACCAAAACCCCCCAATAAAACAGTTCATCCTACAGGAGACTGTCGAAGATCATGAATCGTACACAGAAAAGACTCCCATATTCTCAAAGTAGGCAATTTAGCCTTATTAAATCTGGCGGTACTGTATTCCATATTCACAATGTCATCCAAATAGCTTATCCAGAACTTCTGAGGTAATATCTCAGGACTGATCCATAGTTGTAAAATGACTTTCTTAGAGGCTGTGAAACCTGCCATCAACATTTTCCGTTGGATCATACTGTATCCAAGACCAGAGTCATCATTTAGTAAACACAGGTGTGGTGTTTTTGGAACAGTAATGTTAATCAATTTAGATAATTCATTCATAACAAAGGTCCACAAATCTGCAATTTTGGGGCATTCCCAGAACATATGAATGAATATACCAGAAGAAGCATTACATATATTACAAATATAAGTGGGTGTCCTATTCATCCGAAATTTCCTATACGGAGTTGCGTACGCTCTGTGGATGGTTTTGTAATGAATCAGCTGGTGAGCTAAATTTTTGGAAGTATGTGATAAATTGAACCAAACGGTGTCCCAATCCAGATCATGATTAAATGATGAAAGTTCCCTATCCCATAATTTTTCAATAGACAAAGCCTGAGCAGAGTTATTTAAAATAGCTTTATAAATGTAAGAGACTCTACCTCGCAGATTTTCGCATGGTTTGACCCACTCAAGCATTGGGTGGACCGCTGGCGGACAGTCCCATGGCACACCGTATGCTTTGACAGCAGAGCGTAGTTGTAGATAGACAAAATATGACGATGCCGGCAAATGGAATAGATTTTGAAGATTCTGAAATGAACAGAGACCATGATCATCACACATATCTCCAAATGTACTGATGCCCAGAGAGGACCACAATGAACTGTGAAATGGCTTACCAACAATCAGAAATGTAAGATTATGCCAGAGAGGGGCTTGTGCATTAATTTTGAATGGTCCACCTACGTATTTTTCTGCCTGTTTCCAAATATTTAGAGAGTTTAGTATTATACTGCCCTCTTTTAGGTTATGGCCAATCTGACCAGGACCAGAGAAAAGAAGATCTTGAAGTCTATGGGGCTTTACTATTGCATCTTCAATACATCTCCAGGGTACTTTGGACTGTAAATCCAACCAGACATACAAGGCTCTAATTTGAAATGCCCAATGGTAGAATTGGAAATTCGGTAAGGAAAGACCACCGAGTGATTTGGTTCGCTGTAAAGTAGCTAGCTTTATTCTTGGGCGCTTACCATTCCAAATAAATTTAGATATCAATGAATGAATGTCCTTACAGTAATTGGACGGAGGTGATAAAGGAATCATAAAAAATAAGAAATTAATTCGGGGCAGGATGTTCATTTTCACGATATTGACTCTGGCTTGAAAAGATAATTGTAATACATTCCATCTTTGAATATCAGAACGTATATTTTACAAAACCTTGACAAAATTCTCCCTCACGATCCTTGTATTCGTTGCAAGTATATGGATACCTAGATTGGTGAAGGAATCTTTAATAGGGACTGATGAGGGAATATTGCTAGATTGTGCAGGACTGTTGAGTGGCATCAAAATAGATTTATTCCAATTAATTTTGTAACCTGATAAATGGCCAAATTTGTCAAATAGCTTTAAAACTTGGGGAACTGAAGATTCAATTTTCGATGAATACAAAAGTGTATCATCAGCAAATAATGATATATGATGATCCTTCCCATACAGTGTCACCGGATATATGGATTCATTTTGTCTGATCATTTGCGCTAAAGGTTCAAGGCATAAGCAGAAAAGAATAGGGGAAAGAGGACACCCTTGACGGGTGCCTCTCTCTAATTTAAAAGGGGATGAGATCTTAGCGCCGGTCATTACACATGTAGTAGGTGAATTATATAAAGTCTTGATTATAGCTATAAATTTGGGGCTAAAACCGAAATTCGCAAGAGCCCACATGTATTCCCACTCAAGCCTGTCAAAGGCTTTCATTGTGTCAAGAGCAAAGACAGCAATAGGGTCAGGGGAAGTCTCTGCAAAGTTTAAGATATGCAAGAGTCTATGTATATTATCTGATGCTGTGCGCCCTCTAATAAAACCGGTCTGGTCATAGTTTATTATTAACTTGCCTACATACCTCTCCACTCTATGCGCAAGCACCTTGGCGAAAAGTGTCACATCACAACAAATTAAGGATATGGGTCTGAAGCTATCACATTCAAGAGGATCCTTTCCTTTCTTTAATAAAAGAGAAATAAGTGCACTATTTTGAGCTCTATGAAAACAACCATTCTCGAGTCCGTAATTAAGTGATTTAAAGAGAAGAGGTCCAACTTTGTGCCAAACCAAAAGTAGCAGTTCAGGTGGTAGGCCATCTAATCCTGGGGATTTGCCTTTACTTAGAGATCTGAGTGCATCACTCAGCTCCTCCAATGTAAGAGGTGATTCCAATTGTTCAGCTTCATCAGTAGTGAGTTTTGGTAGATCAAGTTGATCAAAAAAAGCTTTACCTTGCAAATGATCCCAACTAATTTCTGAAGTATACAAATCAGAATAATACACCTTGAAAATCTCATTAACAATGGTAGGATCAGAACTGACCAGACCGTTTGAATCTCTAAAGGCATATATATTGGCTTTGGATTCATTTTCTCTCAACTTTAAAGCAAGCAGACGGCCTGGACGCTCTCCTTCGGCATAGTATTTTCGCCTGGTACGATGCAATATAAACTCAGCCTTGGAGAGACTTAATTTTTTATACTCAGATCGCAAGTCTGAAAGTAAATTGCCTCTAAATTCAGTTGGATTTTGTCTTTGTTCTGAGTCCAAGACTCCAATTTTTAATTCCAATTCTTCAAATCTTTTTTTCCTTGTGTTATTCAGGTGCGATGAGAAAGAGATGCAAAAACCCCTTATAAAACATTTGGTGGTTTCCCATAAGATCTGTGGATTATTACAATGGCTCTTGTTGATCTCAATAAATTCCTCCAGTTTTTCATGCAGTTGTGAAACAAATCCATTATCCAGCAATAAAGAATTATTAAAACGCCATCTAATAGCCTTTTTAGGCAAATGTTGAAGATGTATTGAGCACAGGACAGGAGCGTGATCCGATAACAGAATTGGCAGGATGTTACACTGAGCTAAATAGACCAGAGATTGACTTAAAAAAATGAAATCAATTCGAGAAGATGATCTGCGTCGATGAGAAAAGAAAGTGTAGTTCCTGATACTCTCGTTATTGAATCGCCAGATATCAGTAAGATTTAAGTCCGAGATAAAGTTTTTGAGAGCCAAATGTGATTGAACATCCGTGGTAGGGGAGGTCCGATCTATATCATTGATGGTACAATTAAAATCACCCCCGATCAAAAGATTAGGCTCTGGCATCCCTAGTAATTTGTCACGAATCACAGGTAGGAAGTGAGGATCATAGTTATTGGGAGCGTAAACCGAAACTAATACCAACTTGACCTGATAAATAGTAACGACGGCTAAAGTAAAACGACCCTGGCCATCGCTAAAAGTGTGATGGACAATTATTGAGAGATTCCTTTTCGCCAAGATCAGTACACCTTTCGTCTTGTTAGGGGCGCAAGAATATGTTATAATTTTATATCGTCTATTTTGAAAGCGAGGAACATCAGGAATTTTCAAATGCGTTTCTTGTATAATAGCCAGAGATACCTTTTTACGGTGAAGAAATTCCAGGCATCTTGTTCTTTTAATTGGTGAATTTAACCCATTTACATTCCACGAAATTACGGAGAGATCACCAATCATACGAAAAACGAAGTGTGCCATGTACAAGAGACGTACTTGAAAAAGGTTCGGTCCCTGCTCTTAATCGTGGTAAGTAAACTGTATATGGAACATTCATATTTTCCCTCACTGCCCGTATACCCTTTATAAAAATTATCAACCAAAAAAAAAAAAACCTGTTTGCCAAGGTAAGAAAATAGGGAGAGGAATTGGGAAACTATATACAAATAGTTGCAAGCCGCGAGGACGTAATTTACGCCTACAGGCTTTGCGAAACAAAAACGCGTGTAGGTCCGTGGCATTATCAACAGTAACGCAAGCCAGACCATACGATCCGCTACAAGACACCCCACAATACAAGTAACTTATAAGAGCAATTCCTACTTAGCGATTACCCAATTCTTTTTTCAACCTAACAATATGTAAATAAAGCTCCGTCACCAACCCAAAAGCGTTCTCCTCGTCACCAACCCTGGTAAATTTAACCCAACGCAAATAAAATCATATGACTCAAAGCTAACGGTAACAGAAATCTACCCGATACAACGTTAATAGAGACTAATCCAAATCATACAAAACTGCTATAGCCACAGCTTTTCCGAAATAATCCGTCATAACAAGGTTAGTATATGCAATCACAGGCTACACGTCCATGAGTGGCACAGGTGCAGAGGGCACATTCGTCTCGGAACCCTGAGTCCCAGCAGCAGAGGGATAACGTTAGGCCGCAGATGGCAGTCCTTTCGACATACCCATATCCAGGGACCGCAAAAAGGCCTCTGCGTCGTCCGGGGAATGGAAAATCAGTTGAGAACCTCGGTGTTCCACTTTGAGAGTAGCAGGATAGATGAGGAAGGGCCGAAGTCCGGCAGCATTGAATTTTTTAATCACCGGTGCGAATCCTCTTCGTTTGGCAGCAGTAGGGGGACTATAGTCCGGAAAAAAGTAGAGAATGGCCTGACCATGCTTAATCGGGTGGGCTTTGCGCGCTCCTCTCAGAAGAGCTTGTCTGTCCGAATATATTAGCAAACGAAAAATAACGGTGCGAGGCTTTTGGGTGCTGCCATTGGGCTTGCCATCGTATATGCGATGGCAATGATCAATCTCGACAGGGCCTGTCAGGGATGGTATCCACTTAGGCAGATTAGCCTGCAGATAGCCCACATGATCGGAACCCTCAACTGATTCCGGTAAATTTATTAGCCGGAGATTGAAATGCAGGACAGAAGCCGAATAAACAATCAGATTGTTTTGTAAAGTGGACAGTTTATTGGACAGATCATTAAGGTCATGTTTGTTCGACCGAACTGCCGCTTGTACAGAATCCACAGTGGCTCGCGTTCTCTGAGCTTGCTTAACGTAGCGTGCTGTTCCAAATCCATCGTTAATTTCCGAGTAGCCTCAATAGCAGACGAAACCTCACCTTTCAACGAGTCCAGCTGTGGCATGAGAACAGATTCCAAAGTTTCTTTTAAAGCTTGGGCAACCGAAGCATCAAAAATTTGTTGTTGTTCCTTGAGTGCCTGGCTGATTCCACTTAAAATGGCCGCATCAAGGTCGTCCCTGGAAATCGCTTTATTGTCTCTGGGTTTTTTCTTCGCTGGCGACATTTCCAGTTCTCGCTTGTAACTACTTTTAGTTGGCGCGGTAGTCATTGTAGCTTGGGTAAGGAAAAGAGAGAAAAGAGGGTGGAGGTATTATGAGTTTTAAGTAATTTTGGGGTAAATCTTGAGCGAGCTCGAGAGTTCACGTCTGCATCGCTGCCGAGACGTCACGTGACTCCCGCTTCAGCATCATTCTTATGCTCGATTTTATATTGTCTACGGAGCTTTGTTGATAATTCAATCACCTTATTGGAGAGATAGAGAAACGAATATTGTATTTATGGTAATTAACATGTTATTCCGGAATCAGATCTGCATGATACACGGTAATCTATGCGTGTTTCTTTTTTTTCCCGACTCCCGCATACATGTCGCTTTCTCCCAGGCTTCGATTTATTAACAAGGAGAATCTGGAGCCAGCTAGGTAGGTAGCTAAGTGTTTCCAATTTTAATATATACCTAGCAAAACTGAATTCCATGTGTAACCATAGTTAAATCAGTATGACTTAGTAAGTAGTCAGTGTAGCAAGCTAGCTAAGTGCCACTCTCATAACTAAGTTAACGTTAATCAGCTAGTTGGCTTGCCAGCATGCGCGCAGTACTTGTCCATGATCATTTTGAAGTTTGTAAGCTAGCTTGATAGTGAGCTAGATACTCAGCTCACTGAATTTACCATTTCAAGTACAAAACAAATGCGAATATCAATGACTCACTGACTGACTGATTAGCAGAGTGATTTAGTAAGCACAATGCAAACAGATAATGGAAATTCCCATTAAGGTGCGATCAGAAATTAGCATGGCGATCACAATAATACAACCCCAATTGCAAAAAAATAAAATCACGGCATTCCAGCTTTATTCACAATAGAACATAAACAACAGGTGTGTTTCATTTGCAAGGAAGCATCCTGAAGAGGTGGCATTTTTAGGAAAAATGGCTGCTTAGGACTGTCTCAACTCAACATGAAGGAAGCGTAGGAAACACCCTAGTTCGGTTCCTTGTTTCAGCAAAATTTTAAAGGGACACTGTGTAGGAATTACTCCCATCTAGCGTTGGAATCGTGTATTACATTCAAACGAATAATGCACTCTAGCGCCTCACTTTTTTAAAACAAGTATTGCAACTACGGCAGCCACCGTGTATCAAAAAGCCTTGTCAACGCTGATGAAACCATGGATGTATTAATAGAACTGGTACTACTGAACCGAAAGCAAGCATATCGAGGGCTGACTGCAATAAATACATAATACATAAGATCCGGACATAACTGTTCATTGCGGTCAGCCCTCGATATAATACATGAAGCAGCAAAACACAGTACCATGAATCGGTGTAAGATATTCAAAGTAATGGGAATAAACAACTTAGCTTAGGTGCATCTTGAACATTTTATACTACGAAAAAGCAAAGCAAGTGTTAGCTACATGCACGCTTATAGGATGTCACCTTCAATAGTTACCGAATACATACCCGTCATCCAACCCAAGTTAACCAACAACAGCCTTTACTACCTCACTGTTTATTCTGTAACGTTACATAAAAGACAGGTGAAGCAGTCGAGCTGCTGTATAACAAAGCCATTCATCAAATACAATCACTGAAAACACGGGAGTCATTACACCTGCTCACTTTACCGACTTAGTAATGACATAAGCCGACCGCACGGAATCTCCTGACCAGTGCTACAAGCAGAGAACCGCAGCAGTGCAGCTTACGAGAATGCTCTTAGAGACAAGGTCCCCTTGGTGTTCGCGTAGCATGAATTAATATTTAAAAAAATAAAATAAAAATAGTCTCTGCCATGGAAAAAGGCACTGAAAATTTATAGGAGAAAAGTCAACAGATTATATATTGAATATTTGCGGTAGTCAAAAAAATGTACTCACGGATCTATTAGAGTGTCTTTTTCAATTGTTCCTCATGGAATAATTTCCTTGCTCCCCATAGCATCACGTCACTTGCGATCAGCTTGACCTTGAAGTTCTTGTCGTCTAGTGCTTATCTCTGCGCGTAGAACCAAGTTAAAACACATTTGTTTGTGCATTGCTAAATGAGAGTTTTAAGCGCTCATTACAAAAAACGTTTAATATACTGAGTACAAATGAAAACGCACCACTCACGAAATCTGGAATAGCTCCACGGATTGATATGTGAAGTATATACGTATGATGCATTTGAGATAATGAATGAGTTAAGAAGACTTGTAAACATCATTCAATTTCATTCACGATAATGTTAATGCGCGAGAGAGGTTTAACTGGTGTAGGGGTCAAACAGGAAAGTCAATAACGGGTGTGACCGCCATTTGCGTTGACACATGCGGTGCAGCATCGTCTGCAGATATGGACAGGGGTTCTGTGACGATAGCTTATTCCACCCCCACACCATAACGCTGCCACCACCCCAACGGTCCGTTTGAACGACACAATCGGCGTTATAACGTTCACCACGTCTCCGCCAAACACGTATACGGCCATCTGCGTTCCTTAAGTGAAATCGTGACTCGTCAGAAAAGATCACACCGCCATTATCGTAGTCGCCAATTCTGATGCCTGTTTGCCCACTGTAGACGCTAGTTTCGGTGACGATCCGTCAATATGGGGCCGAAATAAGGACGTCGTGCACGTAGGTCTGCAGCTCGCAGACGGTTCCGGTGTTGGGGTGAATGAATCCACGTCGTCCTTGGACTTGAGCAGCGGTTCTTGTCGCTGGTAGTGTTCGGTCTCGGACATGATCCCGTACGATCTGACGGTCCTGACGTGCCGTTGTCACACGTTGTTGACCCGGTCGAGGACGGTCCCGAGTGCTCCCATTTGCAGAAACCTTTGATGGAGTCTTGTGATCGTTGTGTGTGCGCAGTGTAGTCGTCTGGCAATTTCCCTGGTGCTGGCTCCAATTTGAAGCATGCCTATGGCACGTTCCCGTTCAGGGGCTGTAAGTCGCAGCATAGTGTCGACGTTTCACAAGTGTCAGTGAGGAAGTGAAATTTTATTCGGATTCACATGCTTTTAAAGGCAATGTGTGCACAAATTCAGAGTGAAATTCATTTTTCCCGTGGTGTGCGTGCAAGATGTTGCATTTTTGCAAGAAATTGCCTAGCGTTACGGTTAACATGAAATTCTCGCATTTCTTGCACCTGGCATGTCGGGTGATGTCACTGTAGTGTTGTTGTTGTATAAAAATTATATTGAAGTTCATTTGAACTTAAATATTGACTTTTTTCAAGTGGTGCGTTTTCATTTGTACTCAGTATATTTTACTACACTCAGCCTAGGTAAGCAGATGTTTAGCTGCACTCGCGTAGCCTAATCAAGTGGTCAGGCATAGTTGACTTCGTTTTATTGTACGGCCTGGTACTTGCATAATGCATTAGGGCAGGGGTCCCCAATCTTTCCCAGAAACGGCCGGTGTGGGTGCAGACTTTCATTGCAACCAGGAAGCTACACACCTGATGCTACTACTCAAGCTTATTAGCAAAGAGTCCAGGGGTTGATTAGTAGTATAAGGTGTGTAGCTGTTTGGTTGCAATGAAAGCCTGCACCCACACCGGCCCTTTCGGGGCAAGATTGGGGACCCCTGCATTAGGGGAAGGAGGTGTAAATTTAGCAGTGTGTCTCGACCACCTGTAGATGCAAAATTACGGACAAAAGACACCATCGTGAAAATTTAATGTTGGATGCGGCGGACCCTCATCGAGACTGTCAAAGCACGGACAGGTGTCATTTGTGACAGGAAGGCTGATGCGAAGTCTAACGAAAAGAAGTCTGCTGCATGGACCAGCATCCAGAAGTGCAAATCGAACTGGGAATTGGAAGGAACACAGACACATCCTTTATGACAGCAGTTAGTCCTGGCTAGTTCTCGATCATTTTCCTTCATTGAGGCGTTTTACAATTATCTTCATTGGCAACTGAAGACAAGGTTTATCCCCATATGCAATCTAACAGCGATTCAGTCGAGAGAAATAATGAACTTATTAAAAGGCTAATGCTTCGCCTCGATTGAACTGGTCCGCATTGTAATGAAATATTGCCTTTCACTCTCGGTATTGCATGGGTTGATAAAAAATGTGGCACTATGCTGTTAAATAGGCTATTAAAAGCGTGCGGCTCAAGCTACTTGCGTGACAGTCGACAGGTGTACAATTTTTAACAACGTCGATTTAAATGCAGCAAACACACGTCCAGATGAATGATTGTCGTCTTACTTAACAGGTGCTGCTTGTTCTCTCCGATTAAGCGTGGAGTGCTCTTGGAGTGAACCTTTTGTTAATTATGAAAATGACTGAGAACAGGTCAGGACTAATAACTGTTTAAAACAGATGTTTTGTGCAAGCCAATTCTCAGTTCTGGCTACGCCACTGTATACTGAATTTATCCCACGATTTCATCACTGTTTGATCGCATATGGAGAGAAACAGTGTCTTCAGTTGCCAATAATGATAATTGGAAAATGCGTCAAGGTAAGGGACAAAAAGCTAGTTCTCAATTTAACTAACTAACTAACCGTCCCCCCCACCACCACCACCGCCACCACCACCAATTCCCCGTTCGATTTGCGCCACTGCCAACATCATAAAGTGCAATAACAGCATTCTTTCCGGACCGCACGAGAAGAAACGTCAAAGATTGCAAAGAACTCTAGCGGCGAGTGAAAAATAAAACTAAGTCTGCCGATCGAGCCGGGAAAATTGATGCACTGAAAACAGGTGGTGGCACCTTCCCATTATTAAAACATGACCATAAGCGTAGCTTATTCATTCGTCCTGTATGACAAAAATTAAGCAGGTTTTGGGAACTGTTTAGACGTTTCATTCACGCATAGGAGATAAGCACCTTTCGTAGTTATGAGTCTGTATGTTTACGTGGTTTCAGTAGCTTTTGTCGCCATAAACGCCGGCTTTTAGTCACTGTAAATGCCAGCTTCTAAAGTCTACCCACCAGCTTCACCGCCACTAAAAGCCGGTGGGTATAGGCTACTGAAACCAAGTAAACATACAGTTCCACCTGTAACAATGAGGATGCAGTATTTAAGCCAGATCTACTATTATGCTGCTTATGGTAACAAGCAACTGTTATGATTCTGCCATGCCTGCCTGGATCTTGTCATGTTTTGATATCTGCTTTATTGTTTTCCTGACACTTTGCATTATCTGACTATTCTTTGTATTATGTATTGTGATTTGGTTACCTTAATTTGTCATGTTTAGTCTTAGTTTACTTTTCCATGTTTTGCATTTTGCCATATCATATTCCGGTTCATGCTTTCCATTTTGCTTTGCACTTTGTCTCCCCCGTCTGGTCTCAAGTCTTGTCATTGCATTCTGCCTCAGGTTTGTGTTTTCACTCTTCGGGTGATTTATTGGATTCTGGTTTCCAATCTTCCTTACGATCTCGTTTACTGGCTTCTCTCTTCTTTTTTATCTAATAACAATACAAACAGTTAATTATTTTCCTCTGAGATTACTAACAACTAACCTTGTATATAAGACTAACTTACTAATGAGCACCAAGGATTTGTATAGTTGCACTTACTAATTTACTAATGATCTCTCAGCAGTCTCCCTGTTCTAGTCTCCGCCTCCTTGCCTATCCCTAATTATCTCTGCTGCAGTTTTCTGTGGATCTCCACTTATACTTTATGCTTTCCTTTTCTTTAAACTATACACTTTAGTAATCCTTGACCGGAGCTGTTCTGTTCGTCTTGTGATCCCTGTCTGCGTTTTGGCTACAGCCAAATTCATGTAATTAGTTTATTCCTCGTGTCTCTCCCTGATCATTGTTACAATTGATTGCACCTGTTCTCCCTGGTCATGTGTTTACCCCGGATGTGTATATAAGATGTCTGTTTGGTTCACTTTCTTGTCAGATCGTTTTCCTCAGTTTTCTCGTGCTACGTTTGTCTTGATTACTCAGTGTTTATCTTTCTGACTGGATTGCCCGACTTTCGATTTTTGCCCTTGTGAGTTTTGGATTACTGTTGCATCTGTGTTTTTTGACTTTTTTCTGCCCAACTTTGATTTTGTGGATTGCTGCCCTGATTACGATTCGGACTGTCCTTTGGCTTATGAGTTTGCTTCTCCCTCAAACCTTCGCCTGTGTACCGGATCTGTTTCTGCTGACTACGATTTTTGTGATTGGTGCCCTGGTTACAAACTCTGCTCTGTCCCATTGGAAATTGAGTTTTGGATTGCGGACTCTGTACTCTTGCTTTTTTTTTTTTCCCTCTCTGCGGGGGTTATCCCTCTTACTCAATAAAACTCCTCATTTTTGCAGTCCTCGCATTTGGTTCCAGATCGCTACTTCACAGCAACACTGTTACAAAACTGAATGAAAAGTTGCGTTTAGGCAGTACAGTTGACTGACTTGTCAAGGAGAAAGCTGGCAACTTCAGCCTCCCTTAAATCTTTCTCCTTCCTTAGCTCCTGCCACCTGGAGAATGCTAGCCCGATGTTCACCCTTGGTGGTTTTTTTTGCGGATGAGGATTCCGTCTCCTGTGCAGCTGCTGCTGCATATGTATGGTCCTGCAGTAGTACTGATTTTTTTTATTTAGATGAGCTTGGGCCCAGCGAAGCCGGTGGCGTTTCTGGGTGCTGTTGATAAATGGCTTTCGCTTTGCATTGTAGAGTTTTAACTTGTACTTGCAGGTGTAGCGACGAACTGTAGTTACTGACAGTGGTTTTCTGAAGTGTTCCTGAGCCCATGTGGTGATGTCCTTAACACACTGTCGGTTTTTGATACAGTACCACCTGAGGGATCAAAGGTCACGGGCATTCAATGTTGGTTTTCGGCCTTGTTGTTTACGTGCAGTGATTTCTCCAGATTCTCTGAACCTTTTGACGATATTACAGACCGTAGATGATGAAATCCCTAAATTTCTTGCAATAGCTCGTTGAGGAATGTTTTTAAACTGTTCGACAATCAGCTCACGCATTTGTTCACTAAGTGGTGACCCTTGCCTCATCCTTGTTCACGAATGACGGAGCATTTCAGGTAAGCTACTTTTATACCCAATCATGGCACCCACCTTTGTGGGATGTTCCAAATAAGTGTTTGACGAGCATTCCTCAACTCTGTCAGTCTTTTTTGCCACTTGTGCCAGCTTTTTTGAAACATGTTGCAGGCATCAAATTCCAAATGAGCTAATATTTTAGTTAACCTGTTCGAACATTAAGTTACTTGTCTCTGCAGTGTATTCAACTGAATACAGGTTGAAAAGGATTTGAAAATCATTGTATTTTGTTTTTATTTACGATTTACACAACGTGCCAACTTCACTGGTTTTGGCTTTGAAAGAGCTGCTTTGGGAAACGCACGTTAATAACGCTCGTAGCAAATCCTCTATAACCCTCTGAGTGACGAGGCCCTGCGCAAGCATGATACAGACAGTCCCTGAGATCACCTCTCTAGCCTCCACCTGGGGCGGTTGTGGAGAGAGATGAGAAACACATTTCGTAGTAAGTACGAGTGGTGTAGAGGGCACAGTGCCAGAGAAGTGAAGGAACACTGCCTTTGTCATAAAAGCTCACCAGTTAGGTGGAAGGAGCTTAAGTTAAGAATGATTGGACAGAAACAGGCTTTTGGCCAGCCTGAGTATTGTGCCCGACTGTAAAAATACCTAAAGCACCATTTCATTCAGGCAATTACCTGTATTTGAGTTTGGTGGTGACTCTGCTCGAGTGATGCTCAGGAAAAATCAGAGCAAGCACGACACAGACAGTCCCTCCCCCGAGGCAGGCAGAGTCACCTTCTATTAATTCAAAGCAAAGGCGTAATAATGGTGTTGACATTGGTGGGGACATAATTTGCCTCCCATGCCTCCCTATGTCATGACCTAACCTACTCAAAATACAGCCTCATCAATCAGCAATACAGTGTGTTGCTTAATTTCCACATGAAATATACCTGTCTGCCTGATGAAGACTGATCTGCAGAGCTGCTGTGTTGTGGCTGTAAAACAAAATTATGATCAAGAAACACTACCTATTTTTGTCTCTTGTTGCATAATAATAATACATTTTATGCTGGCTGGCTGGCTGTTTATTGCATTAATAATACATTGTCCTTCTATATTATTATTCATCTATTTATCTAACCATTCCATCTAAAGCCCTATTAGGACGGGACTAGTTTTATGGGGGGACGTGGGGTAAAAATGCATTCAGATGCATCAACATGCATTGTGGAGATGGCGGTCACGTGACAACTGTCGCAACTCGCAACAGTGCGTGCGTGAAGATCTACCCCTCTCAAGTTCTGTTCTCTCGTCCGAATAGGACTAAAGATGAGCGGATTCTAAAAATTATGTAAAGATTTTCTGTTATTTCACTCCACTCTCATAGACTTTTAGCATGATTAATCTGTTTCAGTAGAATCCGTCTCAGACTGCAACGCACCCCCCCCCCTCCAAAACGACAAGCATGGGAATGGGAAGCACGGAAGTTATTAGGCTACTGCATGTTGAGGTTTATGCTGTGCTACTGGAAAAACATTAAATCGAGCGCTTGGAAGAGAAAATGCGTCGCGGTCTGAACAGGTTTTTACAAGACTATTTTGTGTGAGTAACTTACCATTGACTGGGTGAAATAATGTCTATTGTCCGCCTTTTTTCTTTTCCTGCCCGAGTCAGACATGATTCCCCAAGCTAGCGACAGTAGACGCTGTTATTACGCTGTTATTTTTTATTTTCACCGCGTAGCCTACTAACTTACCAATGACAACCCAGTCATGATGATGGATACAGGAAGGGGAGCCAATCACAGATAGCAAGGCTGTCCCCACCAATGACACGCCGTCTTTGAGAGGCGGAACTAAGGAGGGGAAAATGAACCTTTTGTGTCCCGAATGCCGTGCAATGCCCCATTCAAAATTGGTATGGTGGAAATTTTACACACATCAAAATATTGGTATGGACACGTCCATAGCGTCCATACACATTTTTACGCCCATGATTCAAAGTATGAATGGACTGCCGTGAAATGGATTAATTTGCAACAGCCAGCATGTTGAAAACCTTTTCAGTTCCAGAAATGTGTATGGCGCACTGACTACAGAGAAACATTCAGAAAGATGCTCTTGAAGTGGTTTGATATAAAGGAAATATATGAGATATGAGACTGTGTTGCGACAAGTGTGTCGCATTTCCTTTGAATTCCCGCAAGCATGCGTGACCTTCTCTGGGTGTAGGGAGCTCCGTGGCCTGCTGAATACAGACAGAGGAACATCGGCTAAGACACTCCTAAAGTGACTTAATACAAAGGAAATATACTATATGAGATGTGGAACTATGTGTGGTGACAAGCACGTACCATTACCTTTGAATTCACCTAAGCATGCGTGACCTTCTCCCCTGGTTAGAGGTAAATCAGCGAGAATGCTAAATGCAAACAGAGGAACATTTGCCAAGACACTATTAGACAGACTTGATACATAGGAAATAGTCTACGTGCGCGTGCAAGTTCGCCCGAACTGAGTGAGATTACAACTCAACTGAGAGTACAGAAAAACCCCCAAAACAAATGTATACTAGCTAGGCTCAGAAACTTAAGGCTAACATTTATTGCCCTTTGGAGCCAGAAACGGTGTGCTCTTATATTTAGTGCATTTGTTGAACTAAGATTATTGATGCTACTGCCAGAAAATTAAAGATAGCAGGCAGATGTGGCAGTCACAAATGAAACATATACACTGAACAAAAATATAAACACAACACTTCTTATTCTGAAAAATATGACCATGTTCAGAAGCTCACTGTACTTTCATTGAGTGTAGACAGATTGTTTGACCATATTGCAATACAATTTGATCAATGACTTAAACAGGCAAACAAGAATCTTGCGATGCCGTGATGATAAAGGGGATGGGGTCTATTGTTCAAATTTCACAAATCAATATTTGGTATATCTGCCTGCTGCACTGCTACACGTCTGCTGTGAGGACTGTAACAAATGGTCAATGGTGAGTTGGGCCACGTGTTCCCTCTTTTCTTCAAGAGCTGTGTGGAATTGGTGGCTATTGGCCGAAAGTGGAATCCAATGACAAACTTGTTGCTTGTGAACATCCCAAAAATGCTGGAAGGGGGATAAATCGGAGGAATAAGCCGACCATTGAGGCACACAAATGTTTTCAGGCTCAAGGAACTCTGTGCATACACGGGTGACGTGGGTCTGGCATGGTCATGCCGGATGGTTATTGTTTTGATGGATGAATGCTAGGACAATAGGCACAGCATCTCATCGTGTAATCGCATTGCATTCAAGTTGCTGTTCATGAACTACAGTTCGGTGCAATGCTCTTAGAACATTCCCACCCAAACCAGCACTCCACCACCGTGTGCCACCGTGCACACCATTACGTCAGCGTGACGATCCCCTGTCCATCCGCTCTGTGAAGTTGGAAACGTGACACCTCTCTAAAGAAAATAGTCCTCCATCGTGCCATTGGTCATCAAATGTGTCTATCCGCTTCATTGAACCAATTTTTTCATCGAGCTGAGGAGAGGGCCAATCCACAAAGAGCAAAACACATAAAGATATGGACTTCCAGGAGATTATTTTTCACGGTTTTGGCAAAAATGGGGAGATGGTGGGGACCAGCTGTCTCATCTGCAGTGGCAGTTACTAGTCTCAGACAGTCACAGAGATACACTCCATCTGCAGTGGGTAACTCCCCCTACCCACTGCAAGCCTTCGTACTCTTTCATAATAATGACCACTAGGTCACATGATCACAACCATCCAGTCAGCGCACTCATCCTGCTTTAAGCTGAGGATCTAACACATCGTTTGCCATTGGCTCCGGGCGACCCACATGGTTCCTAATCTTATATCGCACTGACATACCACGCACAAACATGAAAGCCCTTCGGCACAACGGTGTACCCTTTTTTTGGGAGAATTTTCTGCCATGATCATCGTGGATTGTTTACTGTTTACACGTGGTTTCCGCCATTCCATCTGCTGCCGGCGACGCATTTGTAAGCTCGGCGCTGATTGGTCCTCAGTTGTCGTCGACTTGCGGTTGCCACCTAGTGGCCATCATTATGAAAGAGTACGAAGGCTTGAAGGCTTTTTTCATGATATATTGAAATAACAGCCATGATAGTCCTCCTTTAACAATGGCATGGGGAGGTGAGGCTGGTATTATTCAGAATTAGCAATGCTTGTCTACTAGGCGACGTGCCCCCATAGCCATTGCAATTGTGGGAATGATTGAAATATGCCAATACTTGTAGATACAAGCAAGATAAAAGTAAATTGTCTGAAACTGGTGGCCTGCTAGGGCAATATGTTTGATGCAAATTCAGTGCATTCAGACCACAGGTGCATCATGCTGACAAAGACTGAAGGTCTTGCATTCTAGGCAAAGTGGAGCAATCCCAGTCTGCACTGAGTAGAACTCTAGAGTGTGTACAATCATGCAAAACCCTTATTGTGAGGACACAAGGCAAGTAGGACCGGCAAGACAGATAGATACAGAGTAGGCCTGCTTAATCAAAAATCCAATACTTGCCGGTGAGGTCGAACAATTAGTGTTGACCATCTCCCATGGCCTCAGATGGAGAATTTCCTGGTACAACCTCCAGCTGCCCGCATTTGAGACTACCAAGCCTCATGTCGCGAAAATTTCCAGCTGTGCGGCTGCATGCAAGTATATGGAATGGATTATTTGCATTCATTACCTCTATTTTCCTGGACATTACAGGTAAAATGACACCTGCCTGGGGCAATGTAAAGACATTGATTGTGGAGACCGTGCTTCAAGGCAGAGGATGTAAGATCCCAAGAGGATCAAAGCTGCATGGAGCTAATTAATAAAAACGTTTCTCGGACCAGTTATTAAAGCACAGCCTTGTGTCCTGAATCACTTAGCCTAATGCGGCAACAGTCATCCGAATGATGGCATAATAATCATGATCGCAAACAAGTCCCATCACCAATCATAATGCTGCCTGATATAGCCACAGATTCACAACTTGAGATAAGCAATCAGTTTCCCTTTACATTCATACTGGAATGCAAACTCCAAAACAAAGCCATCAATGAAATCCAATTGTCCTCATTTAGAATTAAAGAGCAGCAATTTTGGGAACAGGAAGTATAATTTAGTTAGTGCATATGAAATATTTGATTTCCATTATTTCCATTGCAGAAGAGACGCAGTTCCGCTGAACATCAAATGAATAATTTACGTCATCTAATTTCACCAGAAAACAAGAGAAAGCCATTCCAGTGCAACCGAGTGGATGGTTTTTATTCCTGGGCCATGAAAAGCTATTTTCTTTCCCAGCTTTGAGGTTGAACACAAAAAACCAACAAAATTAGCCATAACATTTTGCAATCCAGCCAAATTGTCGGACATCCATCACTTGCCGTCCAGTTTGAAACCCAATGCATTGAAATGCAAGCGTGCACCATTTAAGGTGCTCCAAGCAGGGTTGGGTGATGTCACTTCTGTTGACGTTTGAAGAATTATCAAACAAAACAGTAGGCTACCTTGCCTCTCCCCCCTTTCCCCCTCCCCCTCTCCCCATCCCATGCTTCCTGAAACTGTCAAACCCTTAAAAAAAAAAAACCCTAAACCCCAAGCCCCCATCCCTCTTGCTGGTGATTGGCTGGATGGTCCACACTGGACCAGATTGCTTTTGTTGCAGTTTTTGGAGCCGGGGCTGTCCACACGGATCTTGTTTTTTTACAGCGTATTCACGGGACTGGCAGCTACTGGATCGTGAGGAGATGTTTACTGTATGTGACAAAAACCGTATAGCTTCAAAACCATGTGCCAAGACTAAGAGCAACTTTAAGGCCTCTGATCAAGGTTTATTTATTTGAAACTAATGAACTCCAGCCTTCTGGGGGGCCTAATGATCACAAATACAGATCATAGCATTTCCCAGATAGCAAGCACCTCCGCTCCGGATCTGCCCCAGCTCTGAGCCGGATCAGCTGGAGGCAGATCCGGAGCGGAGGTGCTTGCTATTTGGGTTATTTGTGACAACAGAATGTTGCCAAGCGAAGCGTGAGCATTAAATAGTTGACCAGATGCTTGCTGCTTTATATTTTGTGAATGTGCACATATGATGTGCACTGACCATTAGTTCTCCAGGTGGAGTGACAATTTTCACGCATATACACACCTGCTACCAAGCATGAAATTACTTATACACAGGCAGCGATTGCACCTTGATCAGCCCTGTTGAAAGAGCAAGATTCTGTAGGCTTCGCGTTCGAAGAGTACACAAAGGAACTTATTAAAGGAACTTATTATGCTACATTTCCAAGTTTATATTTCGATCTTGGACTCCCCTAGAGTACTCCTGATCATTCAAAGTCCAAAAGAGGGTCCTTATTTAGCTCATACTGCCTCAAAAAACCTCCACTGCAGTCTCTGCCTGAAACGCCTAGTTTAGGCAGCTCTTTCGCTTTGGCCTCTCCTCCCCGTGTGCCCACTTTCATTTGATTGGCCAGCTCTGTGGAGGGCGGAGCTGGGTGGGACAAAGCGGCAGAACACAGTTTTCCGGGTCTACCTCCCTAGTGTGAAACGTGAGACGCGTCTTCCATCTGATTTTAGGATACGGCGAGGAAATTCCGCAATCAAACACTGTACATGTGTATAGATTTAATGAAATGAACTTGTTCTAAAAAACACAGTGGCAAAACTGGAGAACGTAGTGTGAAAGTCTGGCAGCTCAAGCTCGAATTTGCTATCTACCTATGGCTACTATGGTGAATACAGCAGTGTTTCGACTCCATAGCTAGGATTCAGTGAAAACCAGAATCCACCCCATATAGCCACATTTGTAGAATGGGTCGACATGCCCAAATGTAGACCGCAGACCATAGAAATCCGGTGGGTCTGAGTTTAGAGGGAAACATGGACAGTGAGGAGCAGCAAAAAGTGGACTAACAACTTATGAACTGCTTAGGTGTGTACAATAAGGACCAATAAAGACCTTGTGCATAACTGTGGTGTGCCGTTAGCTTGGAGTAATGAACAGCTCCTGCGCTGGTATATGATGGAGGGGCGAAAGCTCCAGGCTGAACGGTCTTTTCAGAAATTGCCCGAGGCAATGGTTTACTTATTGCGTTGGAATGACCAACGTTTGCTTGCGGAAAATGGGCGCGTTATGGATAGTACGTGACAGCTAGAGAGAGCTCTGGTTATCTTATGAACATAATACAGGTTTTACAGACTGTAAGCTCCGTTAGCGTGAACAGTTGCTTCTGTGGAGCTAGTGAATCGATAACTTATACAGGAAAAAATTTAGTATCCAATCCCTGCCTTTTTGGCTTTTTATTAGCTAGAGCAATTTCTAATGGGGCATGAAATTACACCACGACAATGCAGAGAAATCATTTGTTATACCAAACACATTATAGCTTGTGTGTTTTGCGATTGCTTTCACCGCGGTAGTATCAGAGAGCTAGCCCAGATATTGCTGAAGTATCAAGTATCAAGTAAAGCGATCAGCAGTAAGCAAACCCAAACACTTACCCCAAGCTCTGCAAAACCTACGTCTGGTCTAACTGCAGCCTTTGTAGCCCAACTTTGCAGACACATACAACACCTCTCCGGTTAGCTTCAACTGTAGTGGCTACAATCAGGCAACTTTATGTTGAAACTGCCACATTGATGCTTACCGAAGTAACACAAGGATACCGATCAAAATTATTGCATATAAGTCAACCAGGAGCATTTTTAAGTAGCACAGCACGCAAACTAACATGCAGGAGCTGGAAACCAAGTGGTCATAACAACGACAGAGACAAACGTTACCCTGCAATACAGGTCTTACAGACAGCAAGCTCCGTTACTGTGAACATGTGTACCAAGCATCCAAATTACAAACAAGTATAAAAAGTTAGTTTCAAATGAGGTTTATGTTCACGCATCTACTGTTGAATGTCCCCTGATATTACTCTTGCATATTCAGGACACAAACATTAGCAACAGTAACTTGGCTACGCTAGCTGCAGTGCTACAACCAAATTCAACAGTCTATCACTTTAGCTAGGCTAAAGCCCCATTCACACTGAGGTGATGCGGAAAAGTGGCACGGATTTGCGGAATGATCACAGCACAAAAATTCCGCGTTAAACCGTTCACACTGACCTCTGTGCGAAATTTCACGTTCCTGTGTTCCAATTCTGCACAGTGGAAAAACAACTTTGCGAGTTATCATTTAACCTAAATGAACCATGATAGCAGCAGCAGCGATGATGACATTGAATCTATCTTAACCATAACTTTTGCCTCACTGTCTACTTTTGGACTGACGTAGCCAACGAACGTTTTCCTTATTGATGTCCAGACCTGGGGCTATTTCAATAAACTTAACTTGTCCAACCCAGACGAAGATTCGTCATAATTTGCACCTCAGCGATCCACAGCTTCTTGATTTGAGGCACAAATATTCAACATATGAAAACGTTAATAAAAAAAAAACTGATTAGCTAGATCTCTAACTAATATGTAAAAGTAAACTAACTGCGCACATGGCGAAAAGATGTCTTGTTAAATTTCAGTATTAACTGAATACAAGCTATGTAGCTAATCAAAAGGTTTGAATGCTGTGACATCAATAAAAACAAATCATTTTATTGGCTAAAAGTCTAATTTCGCAGGCGGACTTACGCGGATGTTTTTTCTGCCGCATGGAAATTCCGCCTTGGTGTGCAAGCTTACATTAGAGCCCATGGAATTAGCTCCTATGAAAATCCGCGTGAATAATCTGCATGGAAATCCGCGCTTGGTGTGAATGGGCCTTTATGACATAAAAGCAACTTACAGCCTCTGCATCTGTGAGTCACAGACAGTCGCGGCCGATCCAGGCTTTATCCTCAGATATTTTACAAAGCCTGCGTTTGAGGCCAGTTGTTAGTGCTAACTATCATTAGCGGTCCTGCTATCCACCTGTAATACGTTAGTTTCACCTACATTATTTGCTGTTATAGCGTTACTTACAGTTTGTGGCTCCGAGTGCTTGATAGATGCAACTGCTTCAGGTTTGAGAAGCAGCCGAAACGCTTATTCAGCGTAGAATTATCCTTTATTGACAAAGGTGTCTTTGGTGAAATGCTGAGCACAAACAGCTAACGTTCCCTTTGACCATGGCTGTTTGCCGCCAGCAAACAAAAAAGCTACCCACTGACTTCTGGTGGCATTGTCTTTTGGAAAGGAAATAAGTGCTTTTCTTCGCGTCCAAAAATAAACAGATGAGCAACTTTGGGAGAGATAATGACTTAACTGCTCCTCAAATGATCTGCAGTTATTCTTTTGTATTTCTGGAAATGTAGAGGCTACTAAGGCATAGTATGATCCGCAGTTGTTTGTGCCTGCTAGAATAGTTTCCTGCGTGGGAAGCTTTAGCGCTGTGATTGGCTCTGGCTACGTCTGTATTAATTGGACGGCACAACCTGATGTCAGGTATTTCCCAGATCTCGTGAAGATCTTGGGACGAGCTGTTCAGAGAGGAAATCATGTTCCCAAAATCACATTCTTGGATTTCGGCGAAACCCCTGTATCTTATGTTTAGAAACTTTACAGAGGTTGAGGAAGGACATCCAACATAGAAATGTAGAACCTGAAAGTTTGATTTGGCTCACAACATATATCAAAAATCATATTGTTGGAACACATGCTCATTACGCGTGTAAAATCTGAATGTTTGGGTGATCTGGCACAATTCGGAGCCAGCAGTAAACCTTTACAACCTGGATGTTCTTGCTATGGGGGTAGAATCCTCTTTGTTCTCGGCATGAGGCCAGAGCCATTAGTTCTAGCAGGCTCAGCTTCTGCTCTGAAACTTCCATCACTGGTCACATCGAAATTTAAGCCCAGTTACATTAATCTGCTTAAAACAATCTAAGTCTCTGTGAAATTCATAATATGTTTATGTTCACTATCCTATAAAGGAACCACTTATGTATTTATAACACAATTGGACTATAATACTCCATTTTAAGGCTTTTCCATGACAACTGCATCATTTTAGCACATATTTCTATCATTTTTGGTCTTTTTTATTCTCGGGGAAATCTAAGGAAATTAATGGAACATGTTTCATTTCCCTTAAAATTATGTTTCATTCTCTTTTTGGGAAGCTCCTGAAAAACTGGTAAGAATTTGCACGGGCAATTGCCCTGGTGGTAACACCTTCGCGAGTGGAGCTCTGATTCGGCCTCTACCTTGTTCGGAGGCGTGGCCTTGGTTCTTTAAAAGTACGAGATCCTGACCGGGCGGGTCTCTTCTTCTTTTCTCTCTCTTCTTTGTCAACATCTGATGCGCGTAAGTAAGTGGGGGAAGTCACTTGTTGCCTTGTTCCGGAGCGAGGGGGCATCTGAGTTCTCCCCGACCACGTGGGGCGACTTTAGCTCCGCGTGGCCATTCATCTTTCCCAGGTATGAAAATATTCTAAATCCTTGTAAATTATGTGTAACTGGTAATTGGCTTAGCGTTGATTTGTTTGATCCAAGTTGTGCCTCCCTGGTAATTAAATTTTTGTTATTCCTTTTTCAGCTTGCGTGTTTCCATGACTCGTAGCACTTGTATCTTTCTAGCCTTGCTGCGACCGTGACTTAAGGGGCAATTCCTACCAAGACATGAGTAGGTAACGATACTTCTAAGTTAGATTTGAGAGTACGTTCCACCCATTAAGGGTTTGTGTAATACCGGCCCTTAAGATCTAGCTATTAAAAGGTACCCTTGGGCATATATTTAATTTATAAGCCGGTACCCGGTTTGTCTTTCTAAGGGGCCCTTTGGTGTACATCAACCTGGTTCGTGATACGTTCACGCTCAGTGCTATTTTGTTTATACCTCGATGCTGCTATCATGGTATTCTCTTCAATCCAATGGATTTATCGTCGAATGAAGCTAGGACAGCTGCGTTTATTAACCCTGGGGACGTATTTGCTGAGCAATGATGGTTAACCTGCCATATCTGATGGCAGAGTTGTCTCGAGATTCGCGCATGCTGTCCCAAAACTATCAATTCTAATTCTAATTCAATGCGTCTCGAACTTGAACTCAGCCAAACTGATGCATATAAAACGCTTCCTGGTCAGAATTTGAAGATTTCTGGTGATGAGACGGAATATTTAAAACAAACATTAAAAGAAAACCAGCTCCTTCAGCCAAACGAACTTCAGCGTTTAATAACCTGAGAGAAGTGTGCAAGCATTTAATCTATCTACACCCACATCAGCCAAATAAAATTTCCTCCAATTGCTGCCGAGACCGAGATCCACTTAAGGTCAGATGAATAGCTTACGGCAACTAATTCCGCAGGAAATTGGGGGAAGCCATCCAAAGTGCAACAAAAGCAGATTGTTTAAACTGATAGTCCAAATAAGGTAATTTACTTCCCTACTACCCTACTGCGCTTTAATGCCAAGTGCAAGAACTACCACAATAAGCCATAAATTACTTGCAGTTCATCCTAACTGACATTCATCATAACACGCCACATCCAATTCATGAGCTGCAGTTAACCTTAAGGAATGAGTGCGCAAGCATGCACGCTTAAAGCCTCTAGCATATTTATTTGGCCAACTACAAGTTTAATTTGACACCAGCAAACGTCAGCCTTGTAGAGGGTCAATTTATGATAGCACATGGTTGAGCGGATACTTACTATGTTTCGTTAATGCGATACGCAATGCCCCTTACTTCTTGAAGTGCAACGATCTCTCCCACAACTGTTGCCGAGCATTTGATTGGGTAGTGCACAAGCAACGATTCCATTTTGAATAGCCACGTCTAAAGGCAAGATTCACAAGGCATGGCTTTCTAGCCAAAACTTCAACAAAGTTTGAAACTCCAAGTAAACTGTATGGTGAAAATACGGCCTGCACACAAGTCAAAAAAGAAATTAATTGAGTGCACCGGAGATAAAAATAACACTTTGAATATGATGAGGCGATCGTAATGATTCAATTCAGACTTCAGCTCAGAATCCAGGGTTTGCTTGTAATGAGAAGAAAGTCAAACTGCATCATTTAGTAGTACTGAAAAGAGTGTGCAAGCATATAATCAATTTATATCTCCATCAGCCAAATTAACCTCCGTCAAATTGACAAACCTAGACATTTGTCAATATTACACTTCCGAAATAGTTGAGATGTTGCGCAATTTGCAAATAAAATCAAAATGCAATAACTTTCAGATCACATGAGCCAATATGTTATTAACAATAGAACATAGCTCACATTTCAAATGTTGAAACTGAGACATTCTATATTTTTATCCACACAATTAGCTTATTTCAAATTTTCTGGCTGCAACAGAATCAGCTGAAAGAACATTTAGCAAGTAATTAAGTTAACTGGCATCAGGTGTATAACATGATTGGCTATAAAAGGGATGTCTCAGAGAGGCTGAGTCTTTCAGAAGTATAGATGGCCAGAGGCTCTCCTACCTGTGAAGGCTTGCATTAAAAAAAATTGTGGAATACTTTAGAAGCAGTCTTCCTCAACTTCAAATTGCAAAGGCTTTGAAGGTCTCATCATCGACAGTGCATAAAATCATCAAAAGAGTCAGAGGAACTGGAAAAATATCAGAGCGTGAGGGACAAAGCCGAGGACCTTCACTGCGTGCCCGTGATTGTCGGGCCCTCAGACGCCACTGCATTTCTCACTGGCTTGATTTTGTCATTGACATTGCTAAATAGGCCCAGGAATACTTCAAGAAACCACTGTCTGTAAACACGCCGTGCTACCCACTGATGCCACCTGAAACTGTATCATGCAAAAAGGAAGCCATTGTTGAGCATGATCCAGAAGCGCCGCCATGTTCTGTGGGCCAAGGCTCATTTAAAATGGACCATAGCAAAGTTGCAAAGTGTCCTGTGGTCAGACGAGTCCAAATTTGACATTCTTGTCGGAAATCATGGGCATCATGTCCTCTGGGCTAAAGAGGAGAAAGACCACCCTGCCTGTTAACAGCATTCAGTTCAAAAGCCAGCATCTCTGATGGTAATGGGATGCATTAGTGCATATGGTGTGGGACACTTGCATGTTTTAAAAAGCACCATGAATGCTGAAAGGTATATAAAGGTTTTAGAGCAGAACATATGCTCCCCTCCAGGTGACATCTATTCCAGGGAAGGCCTTGTGTATTTCAGCAGGACAATGCAAAACCACATACTGCAGCTATTACAACAGCATGGCTTCATAGCAGAAGAGTCCATGTACTGATCTTTCACCAATTGAGAACATTTGGAGCATAATTAAACAAAAAGTCAGTCAAAAGAGATCCAAAACTCTTCAGTAGCTGGAAGCCTGTATTAAACAAGAGAGGGATCAAATTCCAATGGCTTAACTCAAGAACTTGTCTCCTCAATGCCCAGACACCTGCACTCTGTGTTAAAAAAAGGAGGGGATGCTACACCATGGTAAACAGGCCCCTGTCCCAACTTTTCTGAGACCTGTAGCAGCCATAAAATTTGAAATGAGCTCATTTTGTGGATAAAATTGTGAAATTTCTCAGTTTCATAGAAATAGAAAAACAAGTTTATGATTATGGAATCTATCTATTAAAATTATAGAGGTATCTCGCTATGCACTATGGAGAACATCAAAGAAACACAGTAATCTCTGGTGACGGAGAAGGCAATATTTGCATGCAAAGTGTGGCAAAAAATTTTTCCAGCTCACGTACTGCGCGCGCTCACATTACATATGTCCCTACCAACTCACAGATTAAACCTACATCCCTGGATCAAGAATTGTCTGTTTATTAGCCAAGCTGATGCTGTTTAGGTAATCAGGTGCACCGTTTCTTTCGTTTTTATTTTGATGATAGCCTGGGGTAGGCAGTGCATACCCTGCCTACCCTGACGGCTCATCCCTGCTCGTGAGGCAATGTCATGGCATTGCATATGGTAAATGAAATAAATATAATTGCATAACATATAATATGTATGACTGAGAAGAACAATTCATACTGTACTGATTCTTACACGGTTATAGTATAGTGTTTGTAACACAAGGTTCAAATATAGTTTAAACTCAAAGGCATGAAAAGGAACCCATGTTCTTCAACTTCCTCGACGTTTCTAGTCTACCCTTGTCCAAATTGCAGAGATTAAGATATTATATTACTAAATTAATTAGGGAATTACGCAGGATTTACTCAGAATTTAACTTTTTAGCCTTGGTCTACTCCCTTTGTGATCTTACAGAGATTATTGATACAAAAAAGCTATGTAATACGGATGCTTTATTGCAATGCAAAATACAAACATCAAAAAAAGGTGTCTGTACCTGTTTTTAAAGAAAACCCTCTCCTGTCCAATCAGTGCCACAGCATCAAAGGATAAGTTTGGGTCACACTTGTCAGGTGGAGCGATGGTCTGTTGCTTCCTAGGTCTGGGGGGCCCTTGGGTGTAAGAAATAAACCCTTGCTCTAATAACCAGCAGTTGCAGAAATGTTGGCACATCATAGAAATTGCAAATAAAATGAAAAGGACTGATCTGACGAGTCCATTCACCCTCTGCCGTAAAACGACACAACAACATATTATTTGATGTAAGGCGAGGTTAATTATTGAAAAAATATAAAATGTGAGGACTGAAGAGAGTCCAAAAGAAGTTAGCACAATTAATGGTTTACCGTAACTGTTTTACTGTTTTGTCACCATGTCTTTTATTCACTCACTTTAACCCCATAAAACCTACTGACCCATATATAGGTCCCTCAAATGCAGCTGCATTATTCCAACCTGTGGAACTTCTGACCTGTTTTAAATTCTAGTGGAGATCCCAAGATTTGCAACGTTCCCAAGTAAGTCCCGCAGAATCACAGGGAAGTGTGTATAAAATCATTTACAAGCTCTAGTCTAGATACTTTTAAGGATTGGTACTCTTTTAAACTATTTCTTTGACAAGCTTCAAATGCAACATAGATTAATCTATAATTCAGCCAATTAAAGTCAGAGAGAAGAGAGCTGTCATCTCTCACCGTTTCTTCACCTCCTACCCAATGAAAGTACACTGCCCTGATTATTGAATATGTTCTTGGTTATTTAAAAAAAAATGTTTTTAACTACTAAATCAGCTCGACAACATCAAATTTAAACGTTTTGTGTGGAGCATCATGTTTGTTGGAATCGGAGTAGCCTATAACCCCGAGACCTGAACTCTTGAGCACACGGAGGTCATTAATGAAATAAAACCAGTGGTGTAGCGGGAATTGAAAATTTGGTGGGGCACAGGACACCCCTTTAAAATCGTTATAGTCCTGACTTGTTCTCAATCATTTTCAGAATTTTCAATATTTTTACTCCAAGAACACTCCAAACTCTCAGATGTAGCTAATTCTCCCCGTTGACATCAATCATTCAAATGGACACATAATTTGGTGCATTGAAATCATTCAAAATTGCATTCCTGTCAACTCTCACGCATGTGGCTTAAGTCTTGAGCTTTTAAGTGACATATTACGTTCTCACGCCTTGGTCAGCAATCTCACACTTTAAAATTTTATTTCGAAAAACAAAATTATACTTAATTGCCGAGGCGCACTTTTTCATCAACCCACGCTGTATCAAGAGTGAAAGGAGATATTTCATTGGAATCAGTCGCGGATTTGTCATTATTCAATCAACGCATATTCAAGAAATTATCACGCGGAATTGAAGCTTGGACGTTTTTCAGTTTCATGTACATTTCTTCTCTCATGACATGGACTCTGGAACATTTGGCGTAAAATTAAGCTGCAGCAAGAGTGATAATCAAGACAAATTTGTATACTCTTAATAATGATCAACTGATTTTGTTGTGTCCAAGCATGTCATACCATTCGGGACATTGCCACATGAAGTATATTATGATTGACTAATACAAACAGAATGGCGATATTCATGAACTTTCGCAAATTAGCTGTATTTTAGAGGGTTAAGGTTTGATTTCTCGGTTCAAAAAAATAGCAAAATTCGCAAAAAAATATCTCTGGAACGAGAAGAAAATGTACTTGTTTTGGGTAAGAGGTGAAAAAAGGGGTGTCTTCTCCTTTTACATAGTGTACACTGAACCATGGCTGTAGTTAAATAGACTTTTTTGCTTAGGAAAATTCCAAACTCCTAGAAATGACTTGAAACTATTTCCGTGGCAGCCATGATAAAAGTGTTCCAATTTTCAAAATAGTACGACGAGATGCCTCACTTTTTCATAACTTATTTCCTTTAGCATAGGGTACACTGAACCATCCTTTTCGAAAAGAGAGGATATAACCCCATCCCACAATTCCATGTGGCAGCAATATTTAATGTGACGACCATCCATCTGGCAAATCGCAAAAACAAACACAATGGTTAAGAGATGTATGATCAAATCACCTTGTGTAAGTCCATTCAGTCCTGAAGCTTTCCATTCAGGTTAAAGAAAAGTGGTCAGGAATAAGACCACAGGAAGTAATTTTTTACTAATCGAACTTAGCCCCTCTTTTTTACAAATCACCATTCCAATGACGTTTGGATGTTGTGTAAAACATGAATAAAAGCAGAACACAATGATTTGCATGCCCTTTTCAAAGTATATTCGATTGAGTACACTTCAAAGACAAGATATTTAATGTTCAAAGTGATAAACATAATTGTTTTTTGGAAATATTCACTCATTTTGAATTTGCTGCCTGCAACACGCTCCAAAAAAGCTGGGACAAGGTCATGATTACAATCTGGATGGTCCTTTTCCTCTTTAGCTCGCAGGACACGACATTCATGATTTCCAAAAACAATTCGAAATGTGGACTCGTTAGACCACTGCTCACTTTTCCACTTTGCATTAGTCCATCTCAGATGAGCTCAGGCCCAGAGAAGGCGGTGTTTTTGGTGTTGTTGATATATGGCTTTCGCTTCGAATGAGTTTTAACTTGCACTTGTGGATGTAGCGACAAACTGTTACTGACAATGGTTTTCCGAAATGTCCCTGAGCTCCTTTACAGAGTGATGTCGGATTTTAATGCAGTGCCACCTGAGGGACCAATGGTCATGGCATTCAATGTTGGTTTTTGGCATTGCTGCTTACGTGTAGAGATTTCTCCGGATTTTCTGAATCTTTTAATATTGTGGACTGTAGATGATGAAATTGCAGTTGAGAAATGTTGTTCTTAAACTGCTGGGCTATTTGCTCAAGCAGTTGTTCACAAAGTGGTGAACCTCGCCCCATCCTTGCTTGAGTACAACTGAGCCTTTTGAGGATGCTCCTTTTATACCTAATCATGATACTAACCTGTTTTCAATTAACCTGTTCATCTGTGGAATGTTCCAAACAGATGTTTTTTCAGCATTCCTCCACTTTCCCAGTCTTTTGTTGCCCCGTCCCAGCTTTTTGGAACATGTTGCAGGCATAAAATTCAAGAATAGTGCATATTTCCAAAAAAAAGTTCATCAGTTTGAACTTTAATATCTTGTCTTTTTAGTGTGCTCAATCCATCTCAAAAGGATTTGCAAATCATAGTATTCTGTTTTTATTCACGTTTTACAAAATGTCCCAACATCATTGGAATTGGGGATTGTAAAAAACAAGGAAGATAACACTATCCTATGGCAGTAATATTTAAAGTGACGACTAATCATTGGGCCAATCGTGAAAACAAATGAACATGACGGGGAAGAGACACAGAATCACGACTCCTTTACATCTTTGCTTTATCTCATGACGTTTTTCACCGAGGTTAAAGAAAAGTGGCTAGGAATTAGACGACAGGATGTAATTTTCTAACTATTGGAACTCAGTGTTCACAAAAAGATATTCCCCGAGGACACATAACTGAGACAGCTAGCTAGCATGAATGATACGCTGAAGATACCAGTGAAAGATGTCACTGAAAGACATGACAGTTGTCTCCGTGGCAAAGGAAACTTGCACAAGACGTGGCCTTCTGCCACATTTCAGGGAAAGACACAACAAATTTGTAGGTTAATTTGTAATGATATGGAGCTATTCTTCATGCTACGCACTCAGCTGCATTAGTTATGACAGCTGCAATTTTGTAAGACATCTGATAATGCACAAAATTATCCAGCTAAATAGCACATAATCAAGATTTTCACCAAATGTTAATTGTACTGGCATGTTTTACCAATTTTTATGACATGCTAGCTTGAACACTGCAAGTTTTAGCCAAAGGACTGATATTCTGAATCTGATTGTAGGTAGTTACCTGACTAGCTAAGTGACTTTTACAGATTTACGTTTCAAAACAGTTCAAGTTGAGGCGACAGAGGCAAATTGCGGTCAGAAGGGATGGTTTTTCTGTCTCAGGTCTTAGTTCTCCATCCTCTGCAGTAAGTACTTGAAGCCAGAGGACTTTGGGCAGGACTATCCCCTGTACGTGGCCTAATGGCCTATAGTTGACCCCTTAAAAAAAAAAGGGCAATTATTGTTTCACCTGAAGTATCTGTGTTAGAACGTGAAGAAGACATTACTGCAACACACACTCAATTGTACTCACAGCACTGTTAGGTGTTTAATGTACTTAGTTCATATTATCCATAAAGAAATTGTTAAGCTCTCAAATCTAGATGATTTTTACGGGAGCCGTGCTTAATGAAACGAGAATTTCACAAACGCACTATGGCAATGAATCCTGATCTCCAAATCCTTCACAAGGCAAAATGGCAGGAAGCTACAGATGTTTGTGGAGAGGTTGACTTTGGGCAGCCATATATGTATATCTTATTGTTCATTATATGGCAGTAAAAATTGTGATGTGTGCTTCATAAATATTTCCGACTGGGGATAGCACTTTGATTTCCACCCAAATCTCGGTATTTCTCAGCTCGGCCATGTCAAACTCTAGTTTCTGTCAGATTGCTAATTTTTTCAATGGGACTACCTGAGGTAATCAGAGGACGGCCACTTCTGGGGGTGCAACAGGTCAGACTACCCATGATCAGGGACGGAGCTGTACAATCAGTCTTCAGTTTCTCTAACGTTACATTAGTAAACTTTCCTCACTTGAGTGTCAAGCAGGGATTATAGCCCAACTGTAATGATTCTAACAAGCTAAGTAATTGGGGGAAGAAAATTCTTAATGTGCTCCACGTATATTAGATATCCCTGCATATAAAAATGGCTCATTGAAATTGGTGGAGATATATAAATTTTATAGTTATTTTTATGCAGGAAAAACCGCAGCTTCCAGTTTACTTAATTTGTTTGCTGGCCGGGCTCGTCTGCTCTAGTCCAATATAGCAGATTCGTTGACGTATTATAGCGATGGACTGAAGCAGCCAAGGTCCCCCCCCCCCCCCCCCCCCCCCCCCTTGTGTTGTGTGCTTTTCTGTGAGGTGTTCTGTCGTTTGGAAAACTTGTATGTTTTTTTTTTTTTTTTTTGTAAGTGCCTGCCTTAGGACTGCGGATGAAATTTAGCTATTGTGCTAATTCCGGCATATTTACATTGACGCATATTGCTGATATGTTGATTAATGTGCATTGTCCTAATTCAATAAACTCAATAAATAAATAAATATTTATCAGTGGTTACAACCATAGATATGAAACGTTTGATGCCCCGTGGTGGTTCGCTGGATGCCTATATATTGTCGCCATATTGGAATGCTGCTTGTCAGCTGTTTTTCAACACTGACCTGTTCTAATCCGAAGTGAAATTTCAGAATTCCAGTTTTGTGCAGCTTTTGGGTGTGCGAATAAGGACATGGTGGAAAGGACAGCACGGGGATGTTTGCCTATATCTATGTGTTTATCAGTGCAAGGTCAGCATATTGAAAAAGTGCATCTAGAATTCTTTCTCTTTTTTATGTTGAATGTAAAAGGTAGCCTTTTTATGCTTGTTAGCCGTATTGATTATGGCCTGAAACTACCCACCCTTTACCGGATGCCGTACTTAGACCAGTTCATTTTGTATACAAGTGAAGTCAGACTGCATAATTTGTGATTAGTTGATTGCATTACTGCACAGCGAGAGGCGTCTGATGAGCGATTTACATGTAACAGCTTTGGCTGATTCAACTTTGCAAGTTAGAATAAGGCGACATTGTGTGTTTAAGTAATGCTGAAATAATTCATGACTCATGATCATCTAAGAGCCATTCCGTGAGAAAATGGCATTTTTGGAAGTTGAAGAGTTGACCCCCTTGGAATTGAATGAAACTTGGCACAAAGGTAGATATGGGTGTCTCATAGAAAAAAGCACATTTTTAGGTCTGTATCTCACTTTTCCTGCCAGTGGCACCACCTGGAAGCCACTAAAGTGGCTCAGTTTTGCTGTTGACACCACAGACTGTATAAAAAGATGGACGCAGCATCCTAGTCTGAAAAATGAAGTCCATGCGGAAGTACCATACAATGGCATTCTATTTAATGGCCAGCAGATGGTGACATTGGTGGTTGCAGAAAGAAGTTCAATGCTATAGAAGTCTATGAGAAAATGACGCTACTTTCCCACCTGATTTTTCATTTAAATAATGATTTTCACATTATTTTTTGGTAGCTATAGCAAGTTTCAGTCTCAAGTCTCCTTCGAAATATCATGATGTTCAGTTTTGTAAATTATGGTCCCATATAGACTGGAATAAAGGATAAAGCCAGTATATGCTTTAGGGGCGTGGCTATCCTCTGGTCCTCATCCAATATGGTCAGATCCAGAGCCACAGACCTCCCCGGATCTTCAATACACGCTCTCGTCCAAGAGAAATCACATACGGTCTCAAAATGACAACATGGCGCCACTCAAATTGCCAAAATCGAGGCTTCCTTTATGGTATGCTGAAACCAATGGGTGACATCACGGTAGCTTCGTCCATTTTTTTATACAGTCTGTGGTTGATACCGCATTTTACATGAGCTTTCATGACTTATGGGTACACAGTACCAAATATGTTATACTTTTTTAATGACATGTGACACTATGGTTGGATTTACACTACAAGTCTTGTTGCCCAGATCGGATATGGATTGGATTTTGAGGCTCATATCCGATTTGTTCAACTGTGTGTCTACATCTTGCTTTGAGCCTGAATGATATCTGTTTTGTTTCGATTCCGTTTGTTTACACCACTCACTACCTGGCCATTGTCTTGAGCGATCCACATGCGCACAGTGGAGAAGGCTACCGAAAATTAATGTAAATGTGCGTGCAGCGCAACAAAAGCATGCATGTGTTAACTCATAACAAGACTATCATTTTGAATGAAAAGTACCTTGGTATCTTGCTTGGGTAGTGCAATGTACGGCCGGAAAGATGGTCGGAATTGATTTTTGGTGCATGTTTGCCGTATATTTTCTCAGTAACACAGCTATGTACTGTGGTAAAATGTTGTTTGTTGTGCTTTTGCAATTCTATTTTCAGGAGCATCTTTTCAAGCTAGAGGGAGCCAAGGTTGGAGGAAAACTAAAAACGGACCATTTCATAGCAGATTGCATCATGTTTAGGTGGCTATATTTTATTTACCTTGCAAGATATAGATCTGTAATTCTCTGGATACATACAGAGTCCCTTTGGGCTACATTACAGCATTAGTAAAATATCAATGGTAGTATTTTCAGTGGTGATGATAATCAATATCAAATGTCGGAAAACAGGTGGCGGTGTAGGATGGATGCAACTACTGGCTATCCCCAGCAATGCACAAAATACTTTTTTTTTTTATTGTGATACACGCAACTTGATTTCTCAGAAAATGAAGAGTTTGGTTTGGTGCTATGCTGGGTAGATTGCTTTCTGACTAAAGGTGGCGCTCTATAGAGCTAATAGGCGCGTTTCCAATAGGTACTTTTTGACCTCGTGAGCCGCTATGGGTGTGGCTTGGGAGAGAGAATCCTACCAACCTCAGGTAGGTGCTTTTTCAGCCGCTTTCTGAGCCGCTACTCACTAGACGATGCTGATTGGATACCGTTGAGACGGGATATGACGTGAGTAGAACGCAACACAAACCACAACATAAACATCGCCAAGAAATAAGCAGAGCAACATTTGAAAGAAGCAAATTCAAGAATAGAAAAACAATAATGGAAAAAAAATAATGGAAAAGTGAAAGACCGCCGTCAAGTGGGTTGACTGCGAGGTCCAGGCCTTGCTCGTCTACTGGGGGCAAGGGAGGGTCCAGACAAGCCTGGAAGGATCCAAACGAAACAAAATGATATATCTGGAAATTTCAGCCCACTTGGAAACACTGGGATACACCCGTATGTGGAAGCAAGTAAGGGAAAAAATAAAAGAAAGTTGAAGCAGGACTATAAAATCCTGAAAGACCACAATAATAGAAGCGGCTCTGACCGACGGACGGGAAAGTGGCTCGAGCTGCTTGACGCAATCCTCGGCCACCGACCGGCGTATACGGCCAACAGCTCGGTGAAGGATTCTGCTCCACCATCAAGAACACCTATAGCATCATAAGACGGTCCTGATGAAGCCAGCACATCACTACCAGGTATAAGCTACATTCTAAACATGCTAGTATGACTTTAGAAAGTGGAGTTAGTTCTTGTTTTTACTATATGATGTACCTTCAAGAGTGTTAGCGTGTCACACAGCGCTTTGTGATACCCTGGCGCCGCATACTGGCAAGAAATTACACTGTATTTTGAACTGCATGAAACACGTAACTGCTCTAAGCACATCCAAACATATTAAAAAGATAAAAAACTCTTACTCCCTTACTCCCTGGAATAATTCAGTTCACAAGCTATGTACGACTTATTGTGCCACACTCGTTTCTGTTTTTCGACTTGCTTCTGTGTGACGGAACGCTTGAGGTGTGTGCGTTAATCTATGTTTTAAATCAACACGGTTGTAATTTATTTCCAAGCATTTTTTTTACAGATTATGTTCCAGAGTCAACTCTTGAACCTCCCCAGAGATCTCCCTTGTGTCGTTTAGTCGACCCCAGGAAAGCAGTAGCCCTCACAAAACTCGCAAAAGTACGTAGTTACACACCAACTTTCATGTGACCCGTATTGTCCCTAGTTGCACATTCAGTAATGGAAAGAAATATTAGGCCACCCATGTTTTCTTTAATTTCTTGTTCATCTTGTTTTATTTTCTTCTTCGGCCTCCACGAGCAGGCATAAAAACACAAAGTACAGTAATACAGGAACCATCTCCTCTCCGTCCATCCTGATTGCTCTAGATAGTTGAGACTGGCTAGACCGCGTCTTTTTTAGGCGTTGCGTCACTGACATCACAGTCAAAATTGTCACTGAAAAAGCACCTAAGTGTCGCAAGAGTATTAACGTCACACTCCAACTCCGTTGGTGAGCCGCGACTAAAGTACCTAATGGGAACGGAGGGCCGAGAGGAACTAAAAAGTGGGCATCGCCAAAACACTCACTCGCTTTCCAAAAAGTACCCAGTGGAAACACGCCTAATGTTCTACCAACCTAGTACTCCATATTTCCAGACATATACCAAAGTTCTGTCTTTTGAAATATATGAAGTGCATGCACGGTTATACATAAAATCCCTTTGGTATAAAGCTGGGTTGGTTGTAAACTGGTGGCAATTGTGAGTGATACTAATGCACAATACATTTGCTATTACCAAGAACGGGTACAGCGCAGTCAGAAATGTACAGCATATTATCAAATATGACCCAAAATTTTAAACTCCAAAGAAGAATTAATGTAAAAGGCGTACCACCAGAAGTTTGCATGCAGACATGCATGAACAGAATACGTACACTTGTATAAAATAACTGCATAATTTCAACTTGAAAAAGAATCTCAGTCACACGACCATGTTCATGAAGACAATGTATAGTACAAAAGTTAAAACTATTTTATACTTTTCCTGTTATCCAAAGCGAAATTACGTCAACCCAGCATGTGACTAGCTCTATCCCTCAGGCTGTTTTTGGAATTTGACTGTGGGTTGGTGGCACCTGGTGATGAGCGACGGACGTGCTCCTTGGCCTTGGCCCTGAGCAGCTGTCCAGGGCCTTCTTTGTTTGATCCGGGTCGATGTTACCCTCGGAGCCAGTCAAGCCTGAGGCAAGCCCTACTACACAAGATCCTGGGTCTCTGCATGGCTGGGCTGTTGATAATCAGCTTGTCTGTCTCTGAATTAAATAGCAGGCTGCAGCCTATGTGGCACAATAGCTGCATCAACACTGACAGCTCGGAACGCACGGAAATTGGAACTCTGGAAAAGAATCCCCGCACTCCCACCCAGCGGGCATCCCATAGGCTACCCATCATGGGCAGGTGTTAGGAATGAAGGCTTGCAAGTTCCCACAACAAATGAACAGCCCTTTTCTTGGCAGGCTGCTGCTTGCTTGCTACAACCTTAGTGCCCTTTTTCAGGACAACCACTGGCTTGACGCGACGGCTGTGCCCTTTTTCATACCCAAGCACCATGCCCTAGGGGAATCCAAGAATTAACACTGAAGTCTGCTCTCCAATTCTAATAGTAAAGAAAAAATGCTGAGCATTTGTTATTTTTATGTCCCCGAATGCCGAATTGCGTTCCGGGGGATAATATTACACTTCAGTAATATTTCAATTAGAAATTCCAACTTTTGCATATACGTAAGTATCATACAGGGGAAGAACTGATTCGATTTTGGACAATGTACTATATCTAGATTGGCCACCAGGGGCCAAAAACTGAAAAAAATCACTGTTCCACGATAACTTCAGTAAGATTTTGATTACAGATTTCAAGTTTTGCACATAAGTTAGTATCATAAAGAGAAAGAACTGATTCAATTTTGGACAATTTACGATCTCTAGATTGGCCACCAGGGGCCAAAAACTGATTTACATGTTAACGCGATAACTTCAGTAATATTTCAATTAGAAATTCCAAGTTTTGCATATAAGTAAGTATCATAAAGAGGAAGAACTGATTTGATTTTGGACAATTTTAAAATTTCTAGATTGGCCACCAGGGGCCAAAAACTGAAAAAATATTTTTATCATATCTCTGGAAATATTTGTCCGATTGACCTCAAATCAAGTGCAAATGAAAGGTCATGACCTGAGGATGTGTCCCACAATGACATTATACCTGTGGTTCAAAATTTTGACACAAGGTGGAGCTTTGTCACATAAAATTCACAATTTTTGCTTTATTTTTGGAACTATTTCTCCAATTGACATGAAACTATGTGCAATTGCAAGGTCATGACCTCACAACGTGTCACATGATGACATCTTACCTGTATGGTTCAATATTTTGCCACCAGGTGGCGCTTCTTGATGGAAAATTACCATTTTGGCCATATCTTTTTTTTTTTTTTATTTCGGCATGATTGTATAGTTGTTTCATGACAATTTCTACACAACGCAACATGTATCATGTATCATGACCGAAAGGGTCGCGGGAGAAGCGAAATCGCTTGTTAAAGTCCCGCCCCCAACTTCCAGAAAAACAGTTTGATCATGGTTAAGATATCATAGGGATTATAAATCACAGCAGAGCTAGTGTCCATGTAAGCTACGATTTAAATGTCAGAAAATAATCTTAATCTTCAGAACCATTGGACCGATTGGCCTGAAATTAAGTTCAAATGAAAGTCTATTCAAGGTCTATTCAAGGATTGGGGAATTGGAGGATTGGGGGCGTTCGGGGATATACCCTCGGCCGTCACCTCCGACGACATAAGCCTAGTTTGAAAATGCACCAATGCTACAAAATTGTACACTGTACTGACTATGGTAGAAGTCTTGCATGTTGACACCATGCTACAATCACCAGCGGCAGCATTGTTTTTTAATTTACAACCAACCCAGCTTCATACCAAAGAGATTTTATTTATAACTGTACTTGCACTTTATATATGTCAAAAGACAGAACATTGGTATATGCCTGGGAACATGGAATATAAGGTCGGTAGAACATTAGCTCTTTAGAGCGCCACCATTGGTCAGATGGCTATCTACCCAGCATAGTAGAAAGCTACACTCTTCATTTTCAGAGAGAACTAGCTGTGTGTATCACATTCAAAAACAATTTCTTTGACACATTGTAGGGAATAGCCAATATTTGCATTCCAGCCTACAGCACTGCTTGGGGGCGAAATTTTCTGACTTTTGATGTTCAATATCATCTGCACTAAAAATACTACCATTGAGAGTTTACTAATTGGCTCCGTCTAGCTTGAAAGTGTAGATACTACCAAAGAAAAGCTTGGTATTCTCGAAAAAAAGAGTTCCAAAAGCACAACAAACAGCATTTACCACCACATTCGATATCTTGGTAACTAAGAAAATATACGGCAAACATGCACTAAAAATCAACTGCGACCATCTTTCCGGCCGTCCATTGCACAAATTTAGCAAGATACCAAGGTGCTATTCACTGAAAATGATATTCTTCTTGTGAGTAAACACATAATAAATGATTCCAGATTGGTATATGTCTGGGATATTATTTTATTCCCATTCCCATTTTTCATTATTATTTTTATTTCTCAAATAATTCCAGCTCAATAACGTAGTTACCCAGCTTGGCCCTGATATGGTGCCCATGTTTACCCGGACTTGAAGTGTCACAGGTCATGATAAAAGTACAACATATTTGGTCCAGTGTATGATAGCTGATGTAAAATGTGGCGTCAACAGCAAAACTGAGCCACTTTAGTGGCTTTCAGGTGGCGCCACCGACAGGCAAAGTGAGATAAGGACCTAAAAATTTGGCTTTTTCCGTGAGACACCCATATCTGCCCATGTGCCAAATTTCATTCAATTCCAGGGGGGTCAACTGCGCATGTCAATCTCTTGTTGAATGGCTCTTAATGTGTGAATTCGTGCAGAATGTATCATGACATGTGTAAAACTCACTATGACTTTCTGTGATTAGATCACACTTAATATATCATCAGTCAAGGGATGTCAGTTCACAGTGATTACATACATTAACCCTTTAAAATTCAGTCCTTTTTTGAACATAAATCTCCTCAAGCTAAAATGCTTGCTGTTCTTGAACCACATTGACTACAGGCATAATCATGGTCTCTTTTAGAGTTTACACTCAGTAGATTGCTCTCAGATAGTCAAAATTGCATAGAACATTACCCAAATTGCGTAACAACACTGGAAATATAAGTTTTTGTCAGTCAGAGTAAGATTTTATATTTTCTTCTGCCCCTATGGCGCTGTGACCAAGACTCACCAGCCTAAAAAAAATAATACAGCCGCAGCCAGACACCTAAAGAACTGCAGATTCAAATATTATAATTATGTAACCAAAAGTGAATATTTTTGGTGTGTTATACAGCTAGTATTATATGTAGCTGGCTATTAAGGTAAAATACAAATATGGGCACTGGAGTATAAATACAAAACCCAAAACCAGTGAAGTTGGCACGTTGTGTACATCGTAAATAAAAAAAGAATACAATGATTTGCAAATCCCTTTCAACCTATTTTCAATTGAATACACTGCAAAGACAAGTTACTTCATGTTCGAACCTGTCTCCCATTGAAAATGTGTGGCGCATTATGAAGCGTAAAATACGACAACGGAGACCCCGGACTGTTGAACAACTTAAGCTGTACATCAAGAAAGAATGGGAAAGAGTTCCACCTGAAAAGCTTGAAAAATTGGTCTCCTCAGTTCCCAAATGTTCACTGAGTGTCGTTAAAAGGAAAGGCGATGTAACACCGTGGTAAAAAGGCCCCTGTGCCAACTTTTTTGCAATGTGTTGCTGCCTTTAAATTCTAAGTTAATGATTATTTGCAAAGAAAAAAAGTTTTTTCAGTTTCTCAGTTTGAACATTAAACATCTAGTCTTTGCAGTGTATTCAATTGAATATAAGTTGAAAAGGATTTGCAAATCATTGTATTCTGTTTTTATCTACGATTTACATAACGTGCCAACTTCACTGGTTTTGGGTTTTTTATGTACAGTAAACTGCCTTTTTATTCTGAAATCCTGAAAAAAGTAATGGAAATACAAATGAAGCCCAAGAGGGCAGGACCGTATGAACCTCTTTAGTAACCAAGCAAACTGAAAAACAGATCGCGTGCAGATAATCCGTCCAAGCAGCGACAGATCTGAGTGTAAGCACACAGGTTGAGAAGAAGCAGCACAAATCCAAGCAGAAGCAGAGGCTATTTAAATCCGAGAGCTGAAGTTTTTGGGGAAAACTTTTCAAAATCTATGCGCGAATCGATGTCTACTCCCAAGTTTAAATACCACCCTCTTCAATACAGTTCGCAATGAAACTTCATAATATCCTGGTCATCTTTGCATGCCCAGTAGCCTGCAGCAGTGATTTCCCTCTGATTGATCACCGATGAGATTGCCTGTATTTGTTAAGATTCAATCCATTCCAAATTGAGGGGGGAAATCTCGCCTTCTCACAGAATTAACGACAGGTCACAGCCAATGAGGGACAGTATTTTAACTTAGTTTGAAAAAGCATGAGGCACCAGTTAACGAAAAAGCAACGTGAGCTATGGCATTTTCAAATGTATTTACATGAAAAGATTTGCTTTTTCGTTTTCATTTCGTGAGCCACATGGCGGAGCACTTCTTGCAAAAGAAAATGCAAATGGGGAATGTCTTTTAATTTTCAAGTTGCTATATAAAGCACATGCATGGAGTTGTTAATGAAAATGCAAAGCGGAGGATTACTTTTTCATTTTCATAATGATCAAAATAATGCACTGTAAACCATGCGGTGCGGTGAACTCAAATGTTTAGTGGAAACTGATTACCTCAAAAAAATGTGAAGGGCCAACTTAATTGCATTTTGTGGATGGAACTTATTATTAAGTTATTACCTCCGCCTCCAACGAAGTCTCCGTTTGTTTGTTGGTTTGTTTGTGACTCAATAACTCAAAAACTTGCGGGGTGGATTTGGATTAAACTTGGTGGAAGGATGAAGTACGGGTGAAGGACAAACTGATTAACTTCTGGTGCATGTGCATCAAAGGTGAAGGTCAGGGTGGCCCTTTTTCGTAGTAACCCTGGGTTTACGTGTAGCCAGCATAGCATTAGGACCCTGAATTAAGCAGGAGAGGATAAACAGACGTGAGTTAATGGCGGTCTGCTTGAATTCTATGAGGGAATCGGGAGAATGCCCTAATAGGCGTGTATGGCTTTAATACTGATAGCGCTACTGGCGGAGGAATGCGCTCCACTGAGTGTTTTCTAGTTTCTTACATGTTTTTAAGTGCTGTGAGCACAAGATCATTAAGTTGGCATTCTCAATTTCAAGGTAATCTGTTTCCACAAAACATTTGAGTTCATCACACTTCTCAGTGTTTTTTAGTTCGCATTTTTACATCTTGAAAACGAAAAACCATTTCTGAGGATTCATTTTCATTTTAATATTGTTAGTTATATGCCTTATCCATTTATGCTATCACAGGATTAGGTCACTTGTTTAATATCACTTGTTTCACGTCATCTTAGTCCTAAATTTCAGGAAAATATTTATATTACCTCCGCCAGGAGTTTATGCTTTTGCTTCCGTTTGTTTATTTATTTGTCTGTCTGCCTGTTAGCAGGATATCTCAAATATGCCAGCGTAGATTTTAACCAAACTTTGCAGGATGTTAGAGTAGCACAAGAGGAGCAAGTAATTGGCATATCTAGGAGATATAGGCCAAAGGTCAAATCCAGCAATGCTGGCGGAGGTATGGGCTCTCGCAAGTCCAGCTCTATTTTCAATATACAACTGAGTTTACAAGTTTAACATCATACAATGAAATCTGGTGTTTGCAAAACACTCAGCAAAGAAAATTTGGCAACACCTAAATTTGAAGCTTTGTTGAAAAAAATAAAATGAGAAGAAATGGCAAACTATACAGTCTTCCTAAACAGAACGTATTGCACCAACACGCCAAGTTACGCTTTATCCTGGGCACATGTTCATTTATGCGTGCTTTGCACATGATTTTGTTAGATTCGTAGCCCATGAAAATCTTTTCACTGGAATCCCTTTAAAACCCGGTTGGCATGTTAGGGATGCCCTTTGTTGAACGAAAAACACTGAAAGGCAAAAATTTAAAATTATGGGGCATTGTAGAAAATTGTCTGAAAATGCCAGAAATTAAGCAACTGGCATGTTAAGGGCAGGAATGAGCTTGGGACAAGTTGGGCGGCGCTTTAAGGTCAACCTTAACATTTCATGTCTCAAGACATGTATGGCACAGACTGGGACTGTCAAAGACCGACATTGCCACAGTAGACTATGTAAAAGGATGGCACATGAAGAGCGCTTTATCGTGATGTCATCACGTAACCGAATGACAAGTGTATCGGAACTTGCTTTAGCAAGGAACGCAAGTCTCCATGCAGCCAGTTTGCCGGTTCGACGTCCCTTCAGGGTCATACTTTTAACGGCATGTCATAGACAAGAACCAAATCTGTTGCAACAACACAACATTCAGTCCTCGTCTGGCTAGCCTGGTCTCCAGATCTGGCTCCTATCGAACACGCACAGGATGCCCTCGGGAGACACTAAAAGGAACTGAGTCATGGTGACTGTACATGCTCAGAACTTCGAAAATTCTTAGCCTAAGAATGTGAATCTGTTCGACTGCAAATTAAAATCCATCCTTGCCAGTCCACCTTCAGTTTGCATTGAATTTATATGTATTTAGTTACAGTTAGGTTTTATGTTCTCTATATGAAGGAGTTTGATATGGACATTCAACGATTCAAAGCTTTATTTTAGTGGTCTAGCAGAAGAACAAACAAAATGTAAGCTGTTTTGCCAACTGTCAATGAACATCATAGGAGAAGAGTACGTTCTTTGATTATTATGATTTGCAAACAGTATACATTTTTGATATCCTTTAGCTAAAGCACTGAAGTAGTGATTGAATCCTCTAATTTCCGTAGAGAACTCTTTAATACAAAAAGAATAATGCCCAAGTTACTTAATATACTATATGAATGCAATGCAAAACGTTGACGGATTTACTTGGATGGAAGTAGATTTTGACTTTCAGTTGAGGGGATTTACTTCATTCAAAGTTGTGAGCATGTGCAATAATCATGACACAGCTCCTTTTAGGAAGAACCACATTGATATCGTCCATGACCTTGGCTTTGCTCTTCAGCAATGGGCAACCATCTCTCTTCACGAGATCAGGGATCTCATTAGAACCATACGTAAATGTTGCGTGGCAGTTCGGTAGGCATCACACTCGCTACTGAAGGATAGGAACAGTCTTGTGGGAAATTGGTTAACCCACCCCCATACATTCTGAGAGAGATTTATTCATCTCACCAATTTGAGTCGCAACTTGGGCATTCATGGATGTCTACTTGTTCCCTGTAATGGTCAAGACAATTAAATACACATTTCAGTGTTGTGAACTCATTTATATCAGGTGTTGCTAAACTTTCGTAACGGAGTATAATAGAGGGTGAATGGACCTTTAAAACCTCTCCCCTTCTGTTCTATTTGCATATTTGTATTTGATGCTGAGCATTTAGGGCCATAATATTTGAGAGTGAATAATTTATTTTGACTTGGCTCTGCATTCCACAATTTTAGATCAGTAATAACATTTGTAAACACATGGTTAAAATAATAAAAGCTTGGAGTACAGTGCCAAACCCAAGAAAGGTCTGTCTCAAATATTTTGGAGCTATCAGTATTTTTAAATCTCCTGCTTAATTAGAATGCAAAAAATGAAAGCTCAGCATACACATAAATTGCATATATAACATGAAGATGGGTAGAATGGACCAGCACTTTTAAAGATGGTTGAACAGCATCAGGGGTTGTCCCTACATATTTTACCTTGATCAATAGTAAAATAACAGTTCATTGGTTTTGAAACCACCAATGTGCTTTGATTAAATTGGCCCACCCATGCCCCCCGTACCATAGAGAGCCTGAATACCAAGGGCGTCATCGATGGGCAGGGTATAATGGGCCATGTCATTATACTTGTAGCTGGGGTACATGAGGGCTGAAGGATCTCTGGAGTGGCCCAGGCCCAGGGCGTGTCCTAGCTCGTGAGCTGCCACAGTGAAGAGGTTATAGCCTAAAAACAGACCAGGCGAGGGGTGAGAAGTCAGCTCACAGAGAATCCCTGCTTTTCTTCCTTAAAGTTTAAAACACACCAATTGTCAACATAATATCTTCCATTTGGAAAGCAAATACAAAACATAAATGTAAACATGAACTTAACATAAATGTTAATACTGAAAGTTCAATTCTGCATTCTTTTCAGCTTTAAAGCTTCAGTACAATGAAAGTATTTCTCAGTTCTGTTGCGTTTTTTAACATTATGGGCTGTAATTTCGCAGACCAGGCGCGGCGCACGCGTGGCGAATGGAGGGTGCGCCGCGCCAACGGGGTGTGTCCAGGCGTATGTTGCAATTTCGTGCCCGGCGTAGCCTGGCGCAAGTACTCCTCTGTCCTGCCTCTGCCCCGCCTTCCAGCGCAAGTTGGCAAAGGCGGCGTATTTGGGTATAACACAGCCAAGTCAAATATTGCTCATTGGCAAGAGAAACGATGGATAGCGTGTTCCTATTATTACAAACTTTTGCTGCTTAAAATTCTGGGATTAACATGAATGGACAACAATGCAAGATACTTTACACATTTATTTTCAATATGTGATCTTAACTCAGTACGAGATCATAGCAATCAGGCTGTATTCCTTTCCCCCACTAAAAACGATAAAACCTAAGTGACAATAATAGTAGCCTAGTATTAAGCCGCTTGCACACTGGACACAAAACGAATTTTTCGCTCGACAGATTGCGTTGACAGCAGTGTCTTGTGTCCGAAAGTCTGACAGGGTTTTAATATATCTCCGTGTCCGACCGTCTATTATTGTTTTTAATTTCTTCAAATCCACTGACTCTTTTAGATATTAAACATGAATGTTTTGATAAGAGGGCTCAGTTCTTCAAGATGAGTACCGAGAATTTCAATCAATGTGTCTGTTTAAGCTCTGCTCAAAAAAGCGAGTCGACATTGGCGCGAGACAATGTACAATGCCTCCGTGTCTGACAGCCAAAAATAAGAGGACGATTAGAACAGATTCATAACGAAATATTGAATAAAAAGAACATTTTAACAACAGAACATCCAACGAACACTGCGATTAATTTATTCATCATCTTTTTTGGATGTTCTGTTGGTTGGTGATATATGTATTTCTATTCTTTATTCCGTTATAAATCTGTTCTCATATCAATACTTTTATTTTTTGCTGGGTGCCGGACATGGAGTATTTTGCATTTCGCGTTGGACAGTCTTGATCGTGCATGCGATAATGTATTCACACTTTCAATGGTCATGGAATTGATTTGCTCTCTGATTGCAAGCACTATTTTATCTCTGCTGTGGAAATAAAGCGTGAATCTGTTCGATCCATCTGACTAACTTTCAAAAGAAAGACCGAATAAAGACTGTTGTCTATCTTCAAAGGAAGAAAACAGACGAAGTAAAAGACCAAGAAAAGTCGATAGCTCTTCGCATTGACTGTAATCAGTCGTGCGAAAAAATTTGTTTCGCGTTCAGTGTGTATGCGGCTTTACCGAGCATAGAACGCAAGCATTATATACGCACTACCTGATGCCGAGGCAGTTTGTGGTTGGCTGAGAAAGATGTGAAGTCGTTGATTTGATTTGCATCATTGATTCAGTTAAGTCAGGTCGAGTTTCCATCACGCGTGCCAACCGCCTTTGATATGACATCAGGACAATTGATATAGATAGTATAATTTATGTGCTGATTCAGATAGTAACATTAAACAGTGGTTGCTGTAATTATTTACTATATTGAAATGTGCCTGACATTCTGGAAACCTGCCTGTGAGGTTTCGGTGACGTGTGCGCACTGCGCGCCGGTCAGCCAAATTACCACTGCGCAGAAAGTGAACCAGGTTAGAGCTGGCGAGCTTTCTGCGCAACTGCTGCAAAGACTTTTTCTATGAAATTGTCACTGCGTCTTGATGAATATGTGACACCTCCCCCTACTACGCCGCCACACCCATCTCGGCGCACGTTCGTCTACCAAAGGCTGCGCACCTCACGAAATTACCACTGTGCAGGCTGCGCCGGACGAAATTACCACTGCGCGGGCTGCGCCACGCTACGCCACCTGCGCTGCGCCAGGAAATTAGAGCCCTTGGTATCCTGTTAGAACTGCAGTTGGTGTGAAAATAATGACTGAAGTTGTTTGCTCTCTAACCCTTCTATATAAACAAAATCATGCTATTTTTGATACCCAAACTGCTTCCTTGAAGATATGAATCATAAAAACATCTTGCGTAAAGTACTCGGCTCAACATGATAGGCACATTAGACAATCCCACTACTGTTGTCATCTGTCTTTAGATGTCAATCAGTTCGTTGCACACATAAAATTAAATTATATTTCTATCGTCTGTTTCTAAGCTAATCAGAGGAAGATATTTGTCAGAGTTGCGACCATCGACCTGTCAGACCATCAAAATGTCTCCAGAATTTACTTTGCATGGATACTCCAACTCCATTAGATATTCATTTTGTAAAGACAAAACTATAAGTAAGAAATGGATGATGCAGTTAGAGCGGAGAATTTGAGACCGAATCCATCAATCTAGTTTTATTTGAGGTACCCACTTCAAAGGAGACTTAGTTATTTGTACAGTACAGGCCAAAAGTTTGGACAGACCTTCTCATTCAGTGCGTTTCCTTTATTTTCATGACTATTTAGATAGTAGATTCTCACTGAAGGCATCAAAACTATGAATGAACACATGTGGAATTATGTACGTATGTATCAAACATACGTCCAATAGCGCTTTGTGATGGAAAATTACCATTTTGGCCATATATTCAGAACCATTTGTCCGATTGACCTGAAATTAAGTTCAAATGAAAGTCTATTCAAGGTCTATTCAAGGATTGGGGAATTGGAGGATTGGGGGGGGTTTGAGGATATACCCCAAGTCGTCGCCTCCAATGGCATTAGCCTAGTTCCACATGTGTTCATTCAGTTTTGATGCCTTCAGTGAGAATCTACAATGTAAATAGTCATGAAAATAAAGGAAACGCATTGAATGAGAAGGTGCGTCCGAACTTTTGGCCTGTACTGTACTTGTTGCCCATTATGCCTCCTGGTATGTCCGACAGCAACCAAGGATGTCCACTTCTGCCTGTTTTGGACCAACCAATGCAATGTGCCCCAGGAGGTGGTTCAGGGTATTCAGTTCTGCCTGTACTCTGCGTCATCTGGTGTTCTTTGGCCGTCCGCTTTTGCGTCTTCCTTCTGGTGTGCAGTGCAGAGCAGTGCGTCTGACGTTGTCTTGCTCTTCTTGCATAACATGCCCAATCCATATCCATCCCCTTTGCATGATGATGGTTTCCATAATGTCCTGATTACACTGAGTGTTCCAAAATGTTACAGAACGAAATGACTAATTCACATTGAAATTCACATGAAAAGGGGGTGAGGCATGCAAATATCAAGACGGCGCCACACAAAAACCGTCAGAGATATTGATTTGAAATTCTTTTGTTTAGTACCATCAAGCATTTCCGGACAAAGTTTGAGCAAAATCTGAGAGGTGTCATGTACAAGGCACCTCACCACTTGGTGTTTTCACATGGAATCTCCCCATGATTTAAACTGCGTACTCAATGTGATGACTGAAACAGAATCCAAAAAAAAGTTGGCACATTGGACTGTTCACCACTTTTTGAAGATCACCATGTCCTTTATTCACACTGAAGACACCTGTTGGTCTTGCAAGAGGAATTTTACCCCTTTCGTCCATTTATCCAGGTTTTCTACAATGCAGTTGTATGGGTCCTTCACTGCTTTAAATTTACTCTCACGAATGGACCTTGCATTCTCAGTTGGAGACAAATTAGGATTGCAGGCAGGCTAGTCTACTTAGACTTTATTGTCCCAGGGGGAAATTCTTTTTCACAGCAATTCGTGTGATGCATTTGTTATTTAAGTTAGTGAGATTGGGTGTGGAGAGACCGATTATCCTAGGAGCAGTATTGGTGATATGTCTGAGTTTTGACCGGTTAGTGACAGAAAGCATGCTGAAAGCAGGAGGAACAGTACAGTAGAATTGGTTGAATGATACTCTGGTACAACAGGAGGTGGAGGTGAGGGGCAAAATAAAGAGCTGACAGATGACTGATAGTCCCTGGTGGCTTCTTTTGTAAATGTCGGAGGTCTGTTGGTCAAATCTGAGTTTATTGTCCAGAGTGACTCCGAGGTATTTAAAACTGTCAACTATTTCAACTGATAGGTTGTTGATGGTAATGGGGTGCTGAGGTGAAGGGGGATCGAATATTATTACCCCACCCCACCCAAAAGGTTTTCGGTTTGGTTTGTTTCTGTGTTTGTTTGTTAACACTCTAGCGGCAAAACTAATGGCCAGATTCACTCCAAATTCGGTGTAGGGATTGCCACTGACCCAGACTAGATCCCTACTGAATTTCATACAAGGAGGTGAAAGTATGTGCGAGGGGCAGGGTTTGTTGTCCCTGACACCACTTTCCGTAGTTTTACCTACATTGAGGTGAAGATGGTTGTCCAGGCACCACTTTGTGAAGGGAGGGACAGTGTTGTGATAGTCCAGGACCGAGTTATTGTCTGTGAGAAGTGCAATGATGGTTGTGTTGTCTGAGTATTTGAGGTAGGAGGTGTTGAGAGATAGACTGTTTCAATCATTAGTGTAGAGAGTGTAAAGGAAAGGGCTCAGCACACATCCTTATGGTGCTTTGGTGTTGGTGGCGAGTGCTGGTGATGTGGTCGAGCCCTCCCATACAGCTTACAGTCTGTCAGTCAATCTAACACCCAAACTCACTGCTGATCCAGTCAAGTCCTTGTACACTTTGCAGAATGTAGTTTTGTCTTGTTATGCTGCAAGTTGCTGGGACTTGGCATAGAACACAGCAGCATACATTGCACCAAACTTTTACACACCTTTTCGACTTAATTGTGCCTTTACAAATGTGCAGTCCTCCCCTGCCTTATGATACAACCCCATATCGTGAGAGATGTTGACTTTTGGGCCTGATGCTGATAACAGCTTAGGATGTCTTTGTTGTCTTCAGTCTGGAGAAAACGGCAACTGTTTTTTCCAAAAACAATTTAACATGTTCCGCAGTGTTCAAGTCAGATGACTGAGCTCTGAGAAGACAACGGTGCGCTTGGACACTGTTAATGTATGGCTTTGACTTTGCATAGAATCAGTGGCTTACCCAGTGGATGTGCCAAAACACGTCCCTTTATGACAGCAATTAGTCCTGGCTAGTTCTCAATCATTTTCCTTCATTGACGCGTTTTCCAATTATTGTAATTGGCAACTAAAGACACGATTTGTCTCCATATGCAATCTAACAGCAATGAAATCATGGGCTAAATTCAGTTAAAAAAAAAAAAAAAAAACACTTATTAATTGGCCAGTTGATTGAACTATGAAATATCGCCTTTCACTCTCAGTATTGCATGGTTTGATTATAAAAAAGTGGCACTTGGCTAGTAATATAGGGAATAAAAAGCATGCGGCTCAAGCTATTTGTGCAGATATGCAATTTTGAATAACATTGATTTAAATATAGCAAATACGCGTCCAGATGAATGATTGTCGTCTTACCTAATCGGGGAGAACAAGCAGCACCTGTTAAGTGTGGAGTGCTCTCGGAGTGAACATTTGTTAATCATGAAAATGACTGAGAACCTGTCAGGAGTCAGGACTAATAATTGTTTTAAACAGATGTTTTGTGCACCCCAATTATCAATTATGGTTCCGCCACTGTACTGAATTTAGCCCATGATATAATGGCTGTTGCATCGCATATGGAGAGAAACTGTCTCCTCAGTTGCCAATTACGATAATTGGAAAACGCGTCAATAAAGGAAAATGATTGTGAACTAGCCAGGACTAATTGCTGTTATAAAGGAACGTGTTTTGGCGCACCCGCTGGCTACGCCACTGGCATAGATATGCTTGAACATGCATCTGTGGATGCAGAGGTGAATTGTTTTGACTGACAAAGGTTTAACAATTTATTTTCTTTTTTCTATTTTCTCTGTCTTCCTTCACAAAGTCCACAAAATTGATGCATGCTCATTAGTGTAGAGAGTGTAAAGGAAAGGGCTCAACACACATCCTTGTGGTGCTTTGGTGTTGGTGGCGAGTGCTGGTGATGTGGTCGAGCCCTCCCATACAGCTTACAGTCTGTCAGTCAATCTAACACCCAAACTCACTGCTGATCCAGTCAAGTCCTTGTACACTTTGCAGAATGTAGTTTTGTCTTGTTATGCTGCTAGTTGCTGGGACTTGGCATAGAACACAGCAGCATACATTGCACCAAACTTTTACACACCTTTTCGACTTAATTGTGCCCTTACAAATGTGCAGTCCTCCCCTGCCATATGATACAACCCCATATCGTGAGAGATGTTGACTTTTGGGCCTGATGCTGATAACAGCTTAGGATGTCTTTGTTGTCTTCAGTCTGGAGAAAACGGCAACTGTTTTTTCCAAAAACAACTTAACATGTTCCGCAGTGTTCAAGTCAGATGACTGAGCCCTGAGAAGACAACGGTGCGCTTGGACACTGTTAATGTATGGCTTTGACTTTGCATAGAATCAGTGGCTTACCCAGCGGATGTGCCAAAACACGTCCCTTTATGACAGCAATTAGTCCTGGCTAGTTCTCAATCATTTTCCTTCATTGACGCGTTTTCCAATTATTGTAATTGGCAACTAAAGACACGGTTTGTCTCCATATGCAATCTAACAGCAATGAAATCATGGGCTAAATTCAGTTAAAAAAAAAAAAAAGACTCTTATTAATTGGCCAGTTGATTGAACTATGAAATATCGCCTTTCACTCTCAGTATTGCATGGTTTGATTATAAAAAAGCGGCACTTGGCTAGTAATATAGGGAATAAAAAGCATGCGGCTCAAGCTATTTGTGCAGATATGCAATTTTGAATAACATTAATTTAAATATAGCAAATACGCGTCCAGATGAATGATTGTCGTCTTACCTAATCGGGGAGAACAAGCAGCACCTGTTAAGTGTGGAGTGCTCTCGGAGTGAACATTTGTTAATCATGAAAATGACTGAGAACCTGTCAGGAGTCAGGACTAATAATTGTTTTAAACAGATGTTTTGTGCACCCCAATTATCAATTATGGTTCCGCCACTGTACTGAATTTAGCCCATGATATAATGGCTGTTGCATCGCATATGGAGAGAAACTGTCTCCTCAGTTGCCAATTACGATAATTGGAAAACGCGTCAATAAAGTAAAATGATTGTGAACTAGCCAGGACTAATTGCTGTTATAAAGGAACGTGTTTTGGCACACCCGCTGGCTACGCCACTGGCATAGATATGCTTTAACATGCATCTGTGGATGCAGAGGTGAATTGTTTTGACTGACAAAGGTTTAACAATTAATTTTCTTTTTTCTATTTTCTCTGTCTTCCTTCACAAAGTCCACAAAATTGATGCATGCTTGCCTCTACTATTAGGTGCACTGTTTAATGAAGTTGCGCAATGTGAATATCTGGTCGGCGCAGCCTCTGCCTTTGTGCGAGCCAGCCTGCTCCCTTTTTATAGCTGATTATCCATTGCGTCCGATATTCGTTGTATTATAATCTTTGCAAGGAATGGATAGGAGGGCGACTCCTTGCCAACTGTTACAGTTTCTAAGCACTCTTTACTTTGGTATCTTCACAAGGATGGCTTGGGTCCTGTCGTCTGGTATCTTCTCCTCCCATGTGGCTGTAAACAGTGGTTGGAAAATCTCTGCTGTAAGCTCCGGGTCTTGAACTTCACTTCACTTCAACTTCACTGAAGTTGTTGTGTTGAGGAGCTTTCTAGTTCTTTAGGGACCATATAGCACTGATGATTTCTTCTTTCTCTATTGTGGTGGTCTTGACATCCAGGTCATCCTCACCTTCTTGTTTATGAGCCTCTGTTTGAAGTGGTGGCGCATTCAGGATTTCTCTAAAATGCTTGTCCCTCAAGGCTCTTGGTCCCGCTCTGATGTCAGTAGTTATGCTTGTTTATCAATAACAAGGTTTTCAGCAGCTCCTTAGTGCTTTCCACTGATGTTCCTCGTGATGTTACCTCTCTTCCCCTGTTCCCCATCTGGCTGCCCCTTCAGCTTCACTTAGAAGGCTATCCAAGGATACCTTTGTCTGCTCAGGCTACCCTCTCTACGGTCCAGTCTGCTTCTCTGTACTGCTGTTTGTATCTTTCTTAAGAGTCAGATCTGGTCTCCATAACTCTTTTTTTCAGGGATAAACTCTTTTCAATCGCTTGCCAAGTGGTTGCAGTTATCCATCCCTTTTTTTTCTTCAGTTTGAACTCTAAGCAGGCCTCGCTGCTTTGGGAGAATGCTTTTCTAATTTGCATCCACATCCTGCTGACTTTGTCTCTACCTGACTAGGTTTGGTCTTTGATGTCAACCGGTGCTTGAAATCTGTTCTTCAGATGTCAGGTAAAAGCAGTCTCCACTTTGCAATCCTTCAGCCTCTCAGAGTTGAAGGGTTGATGTCATGTTTTTTTAGTAGCCAGTTTTTCGAAGCTTCAGTTTCAGTATTGCGATCACGAAATGGTGATTGCTACCTACGTCTGCTCCCCTTCTCACTTAGCCCATCTAGTTGTGATTTTCTCCAGGTGCCATTTATCATCAAATGGTCAATTAAGTTCTTGTCTCTTCCATTGCCGAACACTATGTCAACCTGTGGATGTCCTGGTGTAGAAATGGGATCCTTCCTATGACCTGGTCGTAGTTTGTGTACATAGCTCCGTTGTTATTGATGGTTCTGCAGCCTTGATTTTCTGTGACGCTTTAGCTGGTGTTATCACTTTCCACCCTCTCATTCATGTCTCCCACGCCACGTCACGTCTGCTTTACTAAAAGTGTGTACGTCGCTGAATTTGGTGTAGAACTGGCGTGGTGTTGATAAATCTAGCGGCTGAAAAATCGTAATTTACATGACATGCCCCTATAAATTTATGCTTCGGGAAGCATAGTCCTGCCCACTTTACGACAGGGACTCTCAAAAGACGGCAAAGAAGAAAGAACTTCACTGAGGAGGAAATATAAATGATCACGTCCGAGGTGGAGAAAAGCAAAATGATTTTATTTAGAAGCTTTAAGAGTTGCATAAAGGGAGCCCAGAAGCATACAGTCTGGAAAACTATTGCTGCTGCGGGAAACAGCGTTGAGGTGGAAAACTGGAGTGCAGCAGAAGTTTGATTTAATTCATTAATAAATCGAAGTGACGATTAACACTTTTAATTTAAGCATTTAAGCGCGTCCAAGCACAAAAATTGATCAAAATTCGCCTTAGACGCACTGATAAGTGTGACCAAGACGCACATTTCTCCATTGCCCACTCTTATTTTAAGTGTATCCAAAGCTAAATTTTTTTTCTTGGCCAAACTTGTTTTAAGCGGTACTTTCCATAAGCTGCACTGGAATGGTCATCAACTGGCGCACAAAAGTGTGGCCAAGAAAAAAATTCAGCATTGGCCACATGTATAAGTGCGAATAACATCGGCTTTAATAAATTCAATTTATAGATCCAGGATATTTCATGTTATATAACCTACAAAATTGACAATCCAAATGTAAGGTTCCGTGGTTCTGTGTGTTTTTGGTTAGTTTAATTTTAGGTTATTTATTCAGTGATGCGAGTCTGATGTCTAGTGTTGCACATTTCAGATTTCCCCGGTTTTATTTCAGTCCTTGTCTTACCCAGGTACTGTCTTTACTTTTTCCCCGGTCGCGTCATAGTCCGTCAGTTTTTGTCTTAATTGATTGTCACACTTCTTCGGGTGATTTAATGGATTCTGGGTTTCAACCTTCCTTCCGTTCTCATTTACTAATTTCCCCTTGCTGTTGCTATATTACTAACAATTACTAACAGTTTGTTTTGTTAAAATTACTAACCAAAACTAATATTGTATATAATACTAACCTACTAACGAGCACCCGGGATTGTACAGCTGCACTTACTAATTGACTAATTACCTCTCCGCGTTCGCTCTATTCTTGTTTCCGTATCTCGTTTCCTTACTGGCTTAGCTATGCTTTCTGCAGAATCTCTGCATCTTTATTATCTATTCTGGCTCTTATCCTATTCACTTAGGAGTCTTTTTTAATTCAGTTTATTTGTCCCGTTGAGGGGGAGTCTTGTGATCCGCGTCTTTGTGTTAATGTTTTTCCGCTCTTTGTAATTGAGTTTCCCTCGTGTGATTACGCCTTGTTAATTGCATTATTTTCAGCCCCTTTTGTCGAGCTGTGTGTCTCTCCCCCCTCCCCTTTATATTCCCATGCAGCAGGCACAGAGGCAGACGGGACTTTACGTTGCACACTTTGCCTATGCCTTATTCTGAGTTTCCACGCACTCACTGCGAGATGCGTGTGTTCCGGGGCCTGGACGCTGTGCGGGCAGCGTCCAGACGTTATTGGGATTCGCCCGAGCCTTCAGTATCCGCTGCGCTTCCTGAACCATTCTTGGCCAGCTGGATTTCCCGAGTTGCCGGTGCCGCTGTGCTATGTACCATTCTGCGCCAGCTGGATCTCCGAGTTCCCTGTGCCTGCTGTTCTCCTTGATGTTTCGGCCCCAGTCACCTGACCCACTCCGAGATGTGTGCTGTTTCCCGTGATGTTCCTGTCCGCGTCACCGGACCCATTCCGAGCTATGCTGTCCTTCGTGATGTTCCGTCTGAGTCACCTGACCCGCTCCGAGATGTGCCGTTTTCCGAGATGCCCTTCCGAGTCACCTGACCTGGTCCGAGATGAGCTGTTTTCCGAGATGCCCTTCCGAGTCACCTGACCCACTCAGAGATGTGTGTTTCCCGTGATGTTCCTGTCCGAGTCACCGGACCCATTCCGAGCTGTGTGCTGTCCTCCGTGATGTTTCGTCCGAGTCACCTGATCCATCCCGAGCTGTGCGCTCGTTGCGATGTCGTCTTCTTCCGAGTCTGCTGACCCTCCTAGCCGTCTTCTTCCGAGCAACATCTCCAGCCCTGTGTTTCCCTGTGCCCCAGTCTAGTTTCTGTGCCCCAGTCTAGTTCTGTGCCCTTAGTTTATTCTGTTCAGTGCTTATGCACGGTGGTTTTGTTTCGGCCGGAAGTGCCTTTCCTTAGTTATTTTCTAGTCCCGTGCCTTAGTTCTCCCCGTTCAGTGTTTGTGTGGCACGGTGTTTTGTTTGGCCTGAGCGCCCCCTTTTGGTTTTTCCCTGCCCAGCCTTGGTTTTTGTTAATAAATTCCCGAGTTCCCGCACCTGGCGTCTCTTACCCTACTTTCTTAACACCAAATGCTTTACATGGAATTTTTGCAGCCACTGATCTACATAGAATTCTGTATAGTCCAGCGGTTGCGGTGATCAGGTGCAGCAGTGCACGGACTGGTGGAGGCCAACCAGACTCGAACTTCCAGCAGTCATGGATGAGTCCCCACCGCCTCGATCGGAGCTGCATGAGGGTAATTGTTAAAATACAGTCTGCAGAGATTACTCTTCATTGCACTAATATTAGTAGGCTATTACTCCATGACCTTTTATTGGGTGCCAAGCAAAACGAGCAGCCACTTGTCACTTTCCCGGAGGAGATCTTCTCTGTGCCGAAAGTTCCTCTCACGTTGGACAGAAGCTTATTCCTCTAACAACAGCAGATTGCCCATTGTCAAATTGTGATCAGGGTCAAAGTGTCTGCAGGTCTATATATACTGAGCAACAAAAACACAAGTTTGCTAGTTTGTTAATTTACTCTTATGGTTACTCAGTCAAAGTGACCACAAAATAAAGAAAAGTTTGATGGAATGAGTGTAAATATGCACACGCTAGTAATAAATTTGATTGTCTAAGTACGTGCAAACTTATTTTCCAGCCTGCCTTTAACTTGCGTTTCTTTTGTTGTTCAGTATATCTGACTGGATGAGCATCTGACATACCACACTGCATATCTGCCAAGCCACGCATTGCGCTTAATCAAATTGATTATCGTCAGCCGTCTGGCCTGACAAGCAGGTTGTCTCAAAATATAAGTTTGATTAATTTCTCAACATAGGTGTCTTATTTATTTATTTATTAATTCATTTATTAATTTAGCCTATTTACCTTATTGATGATTTTACAAATAAGAGCAACAATAGCATGAGGTCCGCATCACTACATATGGTTTATTACTCATTTTGACAGCTGCACTCGTTCCTGCTTGTTGTTCACTGGTTTCAAATCTGCGTACACCTGGTCAGACCTGGCGTGAGATTTTTGCGGACCGTTCACTCACGTTCAGATTGATAAATGCTGATTCTTGCGGGAGATGTGCCGTACACCCATTTTTTTGGTGTTCGCACGTTTGATAAATGAGGGCCATTGTGTCTTGGTGTGTTTTCAAGCTCTGCTTGCAGCTGGTCATAGACACATCACTGTCATTTGTGGAGAACAGCACTGGATCAAGGTGGGGTCAATGTGCCTCTCCTTTGTCTGATTGTCATGTCTACTGTTGACAGGTTTCCACTACTTCAGTTCTTTTTCTGTCCCCATCTTCAAAATGATGGCTAACCCTTTATGGCGTTTGTTATCATTCCTGCCTGAGTATAGCACTGGCTCTCCTGTGTTGGTTTTTATCCTGCCTACTCCCGTTTATCAGCTCTCACTGATTCCTAGGACATGCTGGTTGCAGCGCCTCAATTTTGCCGAAATATACACTAACTTTCCTGTTTCGTACATGGTACGTACGTACATTCCAGCATGCAAGTTTGGTCTTGTATTTAGTGCTCAAGACTTCCATCTTCCTGTCAGCAGCTCCCATTTGGCTTTCTTTGCTGCCATTGATATGAGTACCTAGCGATGACTCTGGAAGGCCATGTCACACTGTTGTGGTTTTTTCCTTTGTTGCTGTTTCAATAACAAAGTTTTTTAAAGGGACAGAGTTGTTGGACTGTGCCTAATCCTCAAACCTGAAGGACCAGTTGATTGCGCTTTGCCTTGTCTCAACCCTTCGACCTGTCTGGCTTCGGTGACCTTACCAGGAGACTAATCTCCCTCCGGCATAGCTCTAGGGGTTGCAGAGCTCTTTGACCACAATTAGGTGGTAATTCCCTGGGGAGACGTCAATGAAGATAACCTCATTAATGTATAGGCCAGCAGATACTGCCTAATTCCCTCGAGACGTCTCGTGTATCTCTCATGGATTTCTCGCAATAACCTCCTCTTTTTGTCACGCGCTATTGTCAACCTCGTACTCTGCCGCGACTTTGCAGTAGACCGGCCACCGAACCTACACACCTATGCCTAGAGCCTGCCAAATGCGCGACGTAATTTAGTCTGAATTAGGCCTATGCACAGTTGTTACTGAGAATTACTTTTTACATGCGGATTTAATAGATATAATTTTTTGTTCGGTTGCTGCATTGTTGTTGGTAATCAATAATCATTAATCCGTGAAAATCGAGGGTGGGCTGAAGAAGAGCATACGATATCCAGCAGCGGTTGAAAAATAACTTTGAAATTCTCAGTATACATGTACCGCTAGTCTGAATAAAACATAATGTGCTACATTGGCCTACATGTAGATTGTAATTTTGAATTTATTTCAGCCTGTTTACGGTTTAATCACTTCCTCAGTTCAGAGGGACATAACTCACATTATGTTTGCTGTTTAATAGCCTTCTGTTTGACGATGTTTGTTTATATTGTACGTACTACATTTATACTGTAAATGCATGGTAGAATGTTTTCTGTGCATGTCTCATTGTGTCATAAATAAAGCATCAAATCTATTGATACACATGGCAAATTAGATTTAATATCATATTTTTATATTTACATTTTGACATCTGGAACTTGTGGCCTTTCTATTATCTAAGCCGTGGCTTCTTTCACAGGTGGCATGAAACACTTGAGTGCAAAGGGACATCTACTCATTAATCAAATATAGGATTATAATCCTCACGCAAGGTTGCATTGTAAACAGAAGAATTTGGTTTTTTCCTTTCTATATTTGTGATAATATAGCCATACTTAATCACACGTCCCAATCGATCGGTCCAAAACTCTAAACTCGGTAAACCTCTCAATCGGATAAATACAATAATCACAGACTAATAAATCTTTTTTTGACCAGTTAAATAATAATCCGATGACCATCACACTCAAAATATGAATTTTTTACTTTTAACAAAATGTTTAACAAATTAATTTGTTCCATGAGAGATGACAAATTAATTTGTTGAAATAAATCCAACAAAATGTATTTGTTCATGAAGTAATAAATTAGTTTGTTTAATAAACAAAGTAAAATTGTTGCTGTATTAACAAAAAAGGCCTATTGTGGTAGACTAACAATTCAGAAACAAATGTGTTTTGCTAACACGATTGGACCATAAATTATTTTGTTAGGATGTTTGTTAAAATAAATCTGCACAAATCGATTATGCATCCATGTAGATGAAATAATCTAAGTGCGTACTTTTCATTCCTTCACAGTGAAGTGGTAATACAAGAAGTGAACAGTAAGGCGAGTTTTTAACCAATGACAACAAGTTGTTGACAAATCAATCAGCTGTTAAAGGAACAAATACAGGCATCAGAGGCAGTCTCCTCATGTTTAATGACCTGGTTTGCGGAAGATAAAATATTGTGGGATAGGAATATCATCTGCGCGCACAAATATCTAGATTGCGACACAAAAATAAAGATAGAATAACGTTGTCGGTGTATGTCGCTAAATATTAAAACTTAAAAAATGACGTCATATAGCCAGTAGCCTATACAAAGAAAAGATGGCATAGTTTAAAACACGCCTTCCTGTTGTGTTCCTGCTCATTTCAAGATCCATCGCAGTCAGACGACACTGAAATTGCTGCATGTGATCGATTCTCGCCAATTAAAATGTGACAACAGAAAATTTGCTGGGGCCGTGAAGAAAAGTAACAAATCTATTTTGTTAAGACAACTGGACAAAATTCTATTTTGTTATGATTTTTGTTAGAATAACAAATTGGGTTCAATTGCATCAAAAAATGAATTTGTTACAAAGGCATAACAAATTTGTTTTTCTTAAATTTTAACAAAATAATATCTTGAGTGAATCATCAATACATAAGAAAATCAAAAACATAAATGACACTGTCCAGGAGCCATATTTTAATCGCGCGTGAGACAGTCAACCTCAAAACTAGATGTTTGACATTCGGAATCTTGTTCACTAACAATGCTGTTTCCCGACACCAGTTTCATGCGAGACGTGTCACGATACACATGTATTCTTGTCATCTGCACTAGGCCCATTACTTTTCCTACGCACGATAGCCAATATGTGACTCGTACATTTACGCTGCGTTGCGATATTCTCGTGTATGTCTCCTGATAATCTTGCGTAGAAATGGCACTGTCTGCTGGCCTGTACGGTAATTCGAATCAAAAGTATGGGGCACAGTATGGGTTGGCATCTAAATTGAGATTGAGGCAAGGAGTTTAGCCATCTGGATCAGTGTGACTTAACTTCAGAGGTGAGTTATTTTAGATACTTTTCATGCTAATGTTCATGTTGCTAGCTGTGAAGGGTTTTTTGAGTAAGTTCGTAATGAATAGCAACGGCTAACGACCTGCCAGTTGAGGCTCAAACTGCTCGTGGGCTGGAGCATGTCTTTGTGTCATATTCATACTATATGGCACAGTGGCAGTCATGTAGCAAGTAGGCAACACAGGAACAACTACCGCATGAGACCATATGTGGACATGCGCCTCAAGAATGGAAAGCCACCTCCCCTCAGCATACTGAGAGTTAACAGTGCTCTGAGGAAGTGCACTAAAACAGTTATAAAAAATCGAGAGATGCATCTGAAGCTGAAACATTGGTACTCATGATATTTATTGTCAACGAAGCACAATTTCTGACTGAGACAAAAAAAAACCATTGTACTGAATCTTTAAATGAATTAAATGCATAGCAAAGTGAATACTGAGATCAACATCAAACAATAAAGTTTAAAACATTAAATTGGAAGGTTTGTTATTCATTTATAGTTAGTTATTCCATGATAAGCAGTTTCTGAGAGCACTGAGGGCCTTGAGAATTTTAGCACTCTGTCACCTGTGACTCTTGCAGTAAGGGTCTCATTGGATTCCCCATAACAAACAGGTGTGTCTGTACTATTTATTGCCCTATTGCCTGAACTTTCCACCTTAACCACTATACTGGTGCGTCCTACCATATGTGCGTTGTCCTGCGGTCCAGATCTCGTCTTCGTCAAAGTGAATATCCCCACCCATGTCCTCCCCGGGCTCAAAGGCATGGGCCAGCACCCCTCTGGGCCCATCAAAAGGGAAGAAATCCCCATGATCTGGCAATGTAGGGGAGGCAGAAATGAATGATGAGATAATAAACTTTTGGATACACATTATTCAGCTTTGCCGGAGGCGGTAAAAGCGCATGGTCCACTTCATTGATTGAAACCTTTGACTGTGTATAAATAAAAGTGAGGCCAAAGCATCTTGATCGCCTTCTAATGGCTGGCTTCATTACAGGTTATAACCCCACCCCTTACAAGTAAATGAACAGGACATGGACCACGCAGAAAAATTGTGTCAAATAATTTTTTCCTGAAGATGGTTTCTGTCATGTGAAATAGTTCTTACCATGCTGATGTTTTTTCAATGTTAATTTTTTTGTGTGAGTTTAGTTTTATTCAGCTTTGATACTGAGGGGCATTAAAAACAAAGTGGTTTTTATAGTCTAATTTGAAAACTAATGGTTTTTCCCTTTTGCTGATTGACATAACCATCAGGTATGGTAAGCATTGCAGAATGTCAAGTGTCTGGGTTCAAATCCTTCCTTGGTTTAACACCTCATTAAGATTATCTCAATGCAGCACTGTTCCCTGGATTGTCGTAAATCAAATTGGGAGAAATCAGTCTGCACATTAAAAGTTGAAGATTAGACCCAAAAAAAAAAACCACAAACATTATTCCCACTTCAAATGCCACAACAAATGAATCTCAGAAGAATCAAACATTTTGAATGTTGGCCAGTCTCAAAAAAATAGATTCTGGACGCATTAATGTCCATTAAGTGACTGTATCCAGACTGCAGGGATGACACAGAATGACCAGATGTGTCAGCTGTCCTCCCCGACAAAGTGCATCATCTGTGACTCCCCAAAAACATATTCCATAGAACTTTTTCTGCCATGTCAGATAATACATTAGAACTGCTGAACTGACTGCCAATGTAACGATAACAGTGAGGGCAAGTCTCACCACCAAAAGCACTGTTTCCCGAGACCGTGTTTTGCAACTATGAAAGAAACCATTTACCACTGCTTAAAACAGTATATTTTATGTGTTTTTAATGCCTCTCAGTATATAAAAAAGTCATGATTTACAGACATGATTAACATCGCCATGATTAACATAGGGGAGAAAGCTTATTTCTGAGAATTCTTAGGCACTGGAATGCGACCATTGAGAAGAGATATGATAACAGCACACATGCGTTAGTTGTTAGGTCCCAGCACAACTGAATTTTGGTGATTTTGAAAGTCCAAAAATTGTCAGCAGAATTTTATTCTGAGCATAGCGTCATGTACTATTTGGAGCGATGCAATTGCTAATAAGTAACGCCAGTCTGCTGGGTAGCAAGCAAACTAGTTTAAAAACATTCTGTAACAGGGCACCGTATCATGGGTAGCAACGGAAATATATTGTAACAAGTGAAAATTTGGACAGCTCACTAATTCCCCCGACCCTTGCGCACTGAAGAGATGACGGCATATTTTCATATTAATTGGCAGTGCACCGCTGCATGAAGAACAGAACGCATGACTGAAATTTGAAAACTAATTAGCATAGTGTTTGAGAAATCGGTTGGACAACATTTGCAGTGGTAAATTTAAGTACAAAATATGAACAAAAGTCATTTTTGAATGACACCTGGCACTGCATATGATGGTGCATTCAGGAACCACACGCAAGAGAGGGAAATCCATAAACATATGCCTTTAATGAAGTCCAGGTCAAAGCAAAAAAAAAAAAGAATTGCCAAGTCACAATACAAAATCCAAAAACAGAGTCGATTAGACAGGCAGGGGTCAGAACCAGAAAAACAGATAAACAAAGGTACGTAGACATTAGGCAAAAAGTCATAGTCGATGAATAAAGCCAAGGGTCATACACAGGGCATCCAAACACAGAAATTGTGGTCATACAAAAATTGGTCAAAATCCAAAAAGACAAAACAATACAAGAGGAGCTATGGCAAGAATTGAAGTTGGACAAACCAGTCGAAGAAAACCTATACTCAATGGCATTCAAGGCGTTCCGTACAAAGAAATATTGATCAACATTCTGACCATGTCAGAACAGCAGTGAGGACTCTAAATAGACGAGAGGGAAGTCACATGCTACGCAGGGAACAGGTTAGCTGGATCAGACGAATTACAATGTGAGGAACACATGAAGGAAATCCTAACGTCGAATATTGGTGAAAGCCGAGACCCGGACGGGAATCACACAAACAGTCTATTACATTTAAACGCCTCCGGTCAAGGAGTTCTAAGTGCACAGATAATGAGTGCAGGAAAGTAATTAAGCACGTGCGAGAGATCTCACAGAAACGCAGGGGGAGATAGGTCAAGCTGAGCAAGAGGCGGTGACTAGAACAGGGCGATTGCTGAGAGGGAATTAGTACTAATTAGTAGCGGTGCAACTTAACAGATTTAACTAGAGTGCTTGTTAGTAAGTTAGTAACATATATACATGGAAAGTTGGGTTAGTAGACTATGATACAAAATACAAATGTTAGTTTTGTTAGTAATCAGAATAGAAAGGCGAAGGAAGTAAACAAGAATCGAAGGAATATATTAAATACCAGAAATCATTTAAATCACCAAAAGCATGTGAGCACACAGATCGGGAAGATGGACTGAACCAACTAGATCACATTACAGGGGAGACAAGTGCAATGAAGCTGAAGAATGGACTGAACTAAAACCTGAGAATAACAATAACCAAAAAGAATAAATAAAAGACAAAATCATAAACCATGAACTCGAACATAAACATGAACATATACATGACAAAACCATAACCATGACACTGCACCTCTCCATGAAGTGTAGAATGCAGGACTGCAATTTGAAAACAATCTGATGAGTGGTTTTTGAGAAATCAGTCTGAGAAACTGATGCAGGCGGACGGACAGAAGGACGGACAGAATTCTTTGGTGTATACGATATACCCCCAACACTTGTGCACTCAACAGATTGGGGCATATTTTCGTTTAAATTGGCTTTGCACCTTTGCATGATGTATAGAATGCATGACTGAAATTTGAAAATAATCTGATGGGAAGTTTTCGAGAAATCAGTCAGGTTACCTTTGCAGTGGTAAATTTTCTAAGTTCAAAATATGGAAAACAAAAGTAATTTTTGAAAAATTCATAACATTTTCATAAAACATGGCACTGCACCTCTCCATGAAGTGTAGAATCAATTGACTGCAATTCTAAAACAATCTCATGAGTGGTTTTTGAGAAATCGGTTGGACAAACTGGTGCTAACGGACAGACAAAATTCTTCAGTGTATACTATAAACCACCTGCCCCTTATGGGTCAGGATATAAAAATCAATTTACTCAAAACATTTAGTTAATTTCGATAAGCTAGAAAGCTATATTCAGTGCAAAGAGCTTTTTTGCTGATTAAAATGGTAGGCCAGCAAGTTACATAGCTTGTAACACTGACCAGTCACTTTGCTAGCTAGTTGGATATAGACGTGGTCAGATCTAACGTTGTAATGCATGATAGCAGGGAGTACATTCACCTACAGACCCTATTTATCTTATTTTGAAGGACTGTCACAGATTTTGAAGAAAGGTTGTATAAAGTGTTAAGACATAGTCAATGTATTAGCCACTTAGCTCGTTGACGGCTAGCAGTCGGCACTAGTTAGAAGAGTCAGGCAGGAGTACCGGACATCAGCATGGTAATCAAACAATGTAGCTACTGCTCTGAACGAGGAAAACAGCAAATGTATTTAGCCTCACATAACTGCAATTGGGGAACTAGCTTTCACAAGCTTTCATTTGACGTAGAATGTTGCTTTCAAGACACAATACAGCAAATGGCCCTGGTCTCTTCTTCTACAACATCACAGCCAACTAGGCTGGATCAAAAATTCAGGAATATGTATGGATGGGACCTCGATACTATGGCTCAACCCGCCGATCAGAACTGTTCAGACTCTGGCTTCTGTAATGTGAAAAAAGCCACTAGATGGCAGTATTGACTTTTTGTGTAAAGTCTGGAGCAAGGTTTCGGGCATGTCCTGGGCATGCCTCAAAGGGGAAAGTCCCAGAGAATTGAAAAAAGTCTGGAAGGTGGGAGGGGGCTGGAAAACAGTATATAAGGAGAAAAATTGAGAGAGTAGTAGTAAAAGAAATTGCAAGGAGAAATAGTGGGATACATTTGACCAGACCTGTCACTCTTTTCAAGACCTGTGAAGCTCTTTTTGTGGATTTTTGCCTGCGTAGTACCTTTTTCCTGTCCCGGGACATCGCAAGATAGCAACCTCATCTCCATTACCAAGAGACTGTAACTATTTCATTTTTTTCCTCATATTTCAATCTTGGTCAGTTTTTCTTTATTTTATTAAATCTGTTAAATTTTTAAAATTTTGTCTGTCATCCCTTGCTGTCCAACATGTCATAACAAACTGGGGCCATAACAAATTGGGGCCGTCACAATTGAGGCCATAACAAATTGGGGGCTCAAGTCCGGGAAAGACCACTGTGTGAGTCATTTATTGAAAATCTAAAATTTCAAATTGTGAAATTGTTTTTTTGAATTTTCCTAGATATATATTGACAGATCAACAGCAATGGATGATTCATGGCATCACCAACCGTAGAGGTTTTGAAGTCTTTTAAAAAGAGAGAACTGCTAGAAATACGCAGACAGTTAGAGCTGACAGATGTAAAACCAGCCATGCAAAAAGCAAGACTGGCTAGAGAGACTGAATGTAACATTGAATATTTCATTGATGAAATGTGTTTGCACCAGGAGATCTGGAACAGTTTCCAGTGGAAAATCCAAATGTAGAAATGCAACTTAAATTAAAAATGCTAGAGATTGAAAGAGAGGAAAAAGAAAAACAATGAGAGAGAGAGAGAGAAAGAGAGAAAAGAAAGGGAGGAAAAAGAAAAACAAAGGCAGTTTGAGTTAGAAAAATTAGCAAGAAAGAGAGATTTCGATTTACAGAAGTTAGATAGAGAAGAAAGGCTCCAAAGGGAACGACTAAAAATCAAAATGGAAGCTGAAAACAAATTTCATTCTCGCCAGGAGGTAAAGCTGGTGCCTCCATTCTTGGAGAAAGGTCATTCCATGTCAGATCACCGAATGGATGTCACCCCACCTCCTCAGATTTTGCTCAAATTTGGTTTCTAGGGTGATTTTTGCTGGCAAAGCAGAAATCCCAAATATTAGCTCAATTCGACCAGTGGTTTCTGAGTTATGGCCCATCCAATTTGGCAAAAATCGCCTAAAATGGGGGTACTGGCTGTTGTTTGACCACCCATATCTCAGCAACCGGTGGGGCTGTCAGAATAAGGCTATTTATCTGAAAGAATGAAGAAAGAAGAGGGGAGATTTTGGACTATTTTTGACATTGTGAAGTGAATTTGAAGATGTAAGTATGCATTCATCATTCTCAGTGATCATCAACAACACATTAACTTTTGAAAGGTGCTGTGCTGTCTACCTCAATTTTTAAGTACCATACTTAATTCCCAGTGCACCCCTGGCTCTGCATGACAACAATGATTGATTATAACTTTTCTAATAAACTTAAATTTTAAAAATTGATCTGAAGTATAATGGTTGCGGCATGAGGACATAGTTTGTGTAGTGGATGCCCCATCACTCTGTTCCTCTTCATCCCGAGGACACAGCATCAGTAGAAATGATGTGATGAATATTTCTAAGAATTGTAGCATGTGGCCCCTTGATAATAAGTAGATTTGGATGAACTCAGATGTGTGCTGTAACTGAAATGCAAGTTCTCAGCTCAAGGATAAGTAATGAATGTTAGATAATCAAGTAAAACAATCATTAAAATAGTTCAGAACATTATAGAAAAACCTTTACAAAGTTTGTAGTGAATAGTGTTGAAGCATTACATTTTTTTACAAGCATTGGTGTAAAAACCGAGCTAAAATTGCAGAGACAAAGGATATATGGTGTGGATTTGTGAAAACTGAGGGGAAAATACACCTCTGGTTTTTGTATATAATATAGGGAACATATGAGGCTACAATTTTGTGCGGGTTTTGTGTCAAGGTCGCGAGGTCAACAAGGTCAAGTTCAAAATAAAGGTCAAAAGGTCATTATATTTTATTTTTACCCAACATCTGAGATATTGCTGGTCAAACTTCGGCCGGTAACCCTGTTTTGGGCGATTCTTGCCATATTGGGTGGGCCATAACTCAGGAACCACTGGTTGGATTGAGCTAATATTTGGAATTTCAGCTTTGCCAGCAAAAATCACCCTAGAAACCAAATATGAGCAAAATCTGAGGGGGTGGGGTGACAATTTTGATATTTTTTGGGTGATTTGATATGGAATGGCCCAGAGGGAGGTTGATAAGTATTTCCAATGCTTAAGGTAGCTAAGAGTTGTCAGTGGCCAAAGGAACACTGGCCCCTGATGTTGCAAACTGTCCTCAAGGGTAAAGCTCAACAAGACTATTTGGATTTGTGGGCAGATGATTCCTCTGATGATGAGGTTGTCAAAAAGGTTATTTTTACCGCTTATGAGTTGGTTCCAGAGGCTTACCGACAGAAATCTGACAATCAGACTTATGTGGAATTTGCTAAAGAGAAGAAGGTTTGCTTTGAGCACTGGTGTACTTCTGTGGAGGTCAAGGATGATTTCTACTCACTAAAAGAGATTGTGTTAGTTGAAGAATTCTGTTTTGATTCTGGTCTTGCCTTGCCATGTATGCTCTGACTGCCTCATGTGTATTTTGATCTTTGCCTTGCCTGACCATTCTTTAGATATGTGTATTGTAATTTGGTTGCTTTTCATTCACGTATTGTCTTAGTTTTTATTTTTCCATGTTTTACTTATAGCCATAATTTTATTCCAGTCCATGTTTTGATTTTTCCATGCATGGCACTTTGTCTCCCCCTGTCTGGTCCTTGGTCTTGTCTTTGCTCACAGCCCCAGTAATGCGTGCCACTCCTTCGGATGATTTAATGGTTTCTGGGTTTCAATCTTCCTTCCCCATCTCGTTTACTTCCTTCCCCTTGCTTTTTGTATTTTTTACTAACACATACTATTCTGGATTTCGTCCATTGGATTCTGATTTTGGATTGTGGACTCTGTGCTGTTGCCTGCTCTGTTGGGGGTTTTCCCCCTTCAGAAATAAAGCCTCCTTTTTGCATTTTACTGGTTCTCGCGTGTGGTCCATTTCGTTAAACCTCACAAATTCATGAAATGTGTTAAGGATGATATTAAGACCTACCTTAATGAGAAGCAAGCACTGAATTTGCAGTCAGCAGCCAAATTTGCAGATGAATACGTTCTCACACATAAGTCCAAATTTCAGTCCAGCAGTAACAACAGATGGTCCCAATTTCAGAAGAAAGGTAAAGGTGGTACTTAAGATTCCTCACCCAAAGACAATGACAAATCTGGTGATGGTGCTTAGAAATCCAGTCACAGATCTGATCAAAGTGTGAAAGTTCACAGTGACAAAAGTGGTCTAGTTTGCAATTATTGCAAGAAATCTGGTCATGTTACAACAAACTGTTGGTTCCTTAAAGCTAAGAAAGAGAAAGAAAAGGATGCCAAACCCAATGTCTTTGTGAAGACAAGGTTAGAAACCCCTGTAGTAGATGATCGATCTGCTAAATTGCCTGCTCCTTGTGGGGCTAAGCAGCCTGATACTGCTGACTTTGTGAGGGAGGAATTTCTTCCATTTGTGTCAGAGGGATTTGTGGCTCTGAATGAGCATTCTCCTCCTGTACCCATATATATCCTAAGGAATACCGGAGCTTCTCAGTCACTTTTGTTGATGGACTCCTTGGAGTTTCGTGAGAAATCTGGGGATTTCATACTTGTACAAGGTATTGAAGGGAGGACTGTATCTGTACCCCTGCGCTGTGTATTCTTGAAGTCAGATTTAGTTACAGGACAGGTTAAGGTGGAACTCATGTCAAGTCTACCTTCAAGGGTGTTTCTCTGTTGCTAGGCAATGACCTGGCTGGGGGTAATATAGTTCCCCCTGTTCATCTTACTTCACAGCCAAGCACTGAAGATGGCAACGAAGATCCATCCCTGTATCCTTCCTGTGCAGTGACCCCTGCTATGGCTAAGAAGGCTCAAGAAGAAGATGATGATGTGGTGCCGTCCAGCACATTGAATAGTCATGACTCAGGTTTTTCGCATCATGACTCTGTTCAGCCTACTATGGTTTTTCCCTTTGAGGACTTATCAGACACTTTTATCAGTTCTCTGTTCAGCCAGCCAGATGGATTTGGTGACTCTGATGTGCCTGGACAGACTTGTCTCTGTCCAGAAAGCGGTTGATTCAGGAGCAAACCAATGTTCCTAAAATTTGTGTACTAAAGAGGAGAGCCCTTCCTGATGAAGAAATAGATGCAGTTCCAGTTGGGTATTATCTCAAGGATGGAGTGTTGATGCGGAAGTGGCGCCCTCCTGATATCCTTGCCAATGCAGATTGGGCAGTGGTCAAGAAAGTTGTTGTTCAGAAGGTCTACCGGAATGAGATCTTAACAATGGCTCATAGTTTACCTTTAGGAGGTCATCTTAGTGTTAACAAGACTGTTGACAAGATCACGAAACACTTCTTCTGGCCTGGACTTCGGAAAAATGTTTCCAATTATTGCAAAACCTGTCACACTTGTCAGGTAGTTGGAAAACACCAGTTAGACCCACCTGTAGCTCCATTGTAGCCTATCCCAGCATTTGGGGAGCCTTTCTCCAAGGTCATTGTTGATTGTGTTGGTCCATTACCCAAGACTAGAAATCAGTACTTGTTGACAATCATGTGTGCATCTACCAGATTCCCTTAAGCCATACCTCTACGCAACATCAAGGCAACTGCAATCTTGAAGCCTTTGATAAAGTTCTTCACGTTTTTTGGCCTTCCCAGGGAAATTCAGTCAGACTAAGGTAGCAATTTCACTTCCGGATTGTTTCAGCAGGTTGTGTAAGAACTAGGTGTGAAGCAGATTCTTTCCAGTGCCCATCATCCAGAGAGTCAGGGTGCCTTAGAGCGGTTTCATTCCACTCTCAAGACAATGATGAAGACTTATTGGTATGACTATCAGAAAGACTGGGATGAAGGTATTCATTTGCTGTTTTTTGCAGCTAGAGAAGCAGTTCAGGAGTCTACTGGATTCAGTCTATTTGAGCTAGTGTTTGGCTAAGAAGTAACTTTGCTATTGATGAGTGAATAATGGCAAGGGAAAGAGCCGCATATCAGTCTGTTAGACTATGTTAGTAAGTTAAAGGAAAGACTGTGTGCACCTTGTGACCTAGCCAAAGAGAACTTGAAATCAAGTCAGAGAAAAATGAAAACTTGGTATAATCATAAGGCTAGAAGCCGTGAGTTTAAACCAGGAGAAAAGGTCCTTGTGTTGTTTCCCTTGCAGTCCAATCCATTGCAGGCTAGATTTCATGGTCCTTTTGAAATTCTAACAAAACTCAATGATCTCAATTACATTGTGAAGACTCCAGATAGGAGAAACCCAAAACAGTTGCGTCACATTAACATGCTGAAGCCTTATCATGATAGGAATGCTAGGGTTGCAGCTGTCACTTCAGATCCTTCTATGGCTGAGACTTGTGAAGATGAGGGGGAGTTTCAAGATGATGAACCTAGAATTAAAGCTGAAGTTCTTTCATGGAAATTGTCAAATTTTGATGTGTTGCAAAATCTTGATATAAAACTCCAGTACTAACAACCCCCACAGAAAGATCAGTCTGAGAGGTTGATCAAGAAATATAAAGATCTATTTCCTGATATTCCAAAGAGAGTTTCTATAGCCTCTCATGATGTAGATGTTGGTGATGCCAAACCAATAAAACAGTATCCGTACCGGATGAATCCTGAAAAGAGAAAGATTGCTGAGAAAGAGGTTGAGTACATGTTAGAACATGATATTATCAGACCCTCTAACTCAGATTGGAGTTCACCCTGTGTGCTAGTTCCAAAACCTGATGGAAATACTAGATTCTGTACAGATTATCGCAAAGTCAATGCTGTCACTAGAACTGATGTGTTTTCAAAACCTAGGATTGATGATTGTATCGATAGAATATGGCAAGCAAAGTTTCTGACCAAGATTGATTTATTGAAGGATTATTGTTGTGTGCCTTTAACTGAGAGGGCCAAGAGCATCTCTGCTTTTGCCACACCATCTGGGTTATACCAGTATGAAGTCCTACCCTTTGGCATGAAAAATTCCCCAGCCACGTTCCAAAGGATGATACAGTCTACAATCGCCGGATTGCCATACACGGGTGTGTACATCGACGACCTTATCACATGGAGGGACTCCCGGGAAAAACATCTGAAAGATGTAGAGACGTTGTTCCAGTGTTTGACCCAGGCTAACCTGACTGTTAACCTGAACAAGAGTGACTTTGGTTGTGCTACTGTCACGTATCATGGCTACGTCATAGGCCAGGGTAACGTGGCACCCATAAATGCTACAGTACAAGCCATCTTGGTCTTTCCAGTTCCTGACAACAAAACAGCTTTGCGCCGCTTCCTTGGAATGATCGGGTACTACCGCAAGTTCTGCAAGAACTTTGCTGACATTGCTCTCAGTCTCACCAACACACTGAAGTAAGGCGTAAAGTTGACTTGGGATGAAGCATGCCAAAGAGCATTTGATCGTCTGAAGTCTCTGCTATGTCGCTTCCCCGTGCTCAAATCTCCTGACTTCAACAAACGTTCTCCATCGCGGTCGATGCTAGCGACCAAGCTTGTGGATCTGTGCTCCTACAGAGATGTGACTCTGATGACATTGAGCATCCCGTGGCATACTTCTCCAAGAAGTTCAATCGCCACCAAAAGAATATTCCACAATTGAGAGGGAGCTGTTGGCTCTGGTTCTATCCTTACAACACTTTGAGGTTTATGTTTGTACAGGGCAAAAGCCAATGATTGTATATACTGACCACAATCCGTTAATGTTTTTGAGTAAGATGGAAAATCAAGAATCAGAGATAGTTGAATTGGAGGTTGATTTTTACAGGAGTTTGACTTGGAAATTAAGCATGTAAAGGGTACTGACAATGTAATTGCATTATTTGTGTGTATATTGTATTATTTGTGTGCGTGTATATATATATATATATATACACACACACACACACACACACACAAGTGTCTACTTAACCATTTTTGGTTTTGAAAAGAAAAATTTTGCCTTTAATCATCAAATTGTTTCCCTATTGGAAAGGAGGTGTAATGTAAAAAAAAAAAATCCCACTAGATGGCAGTACTGACATTTTTTAAAGCCCGGTCTGGAGCTAGGTTTTGGGCATGTCCTGGGCATGCCTCAGAGGGGAAAGTCCCAGAGAATTGAAAGTCTGGAAGGTGGGATGGGGCTTTAAAAGAGTAAATAAGGAGAAAAATTGAGAGAGTAGTAGTAGGAGAAATTGCAAGGAGAAATTGTGGTAGGATACATTTGACCAGACCTGTCACTCTCTTCAAGACCTTTGAAGCTCTTTTTGTGGATTTTTGCCTGCGTTGGAGCATTTTCCTGTCCCAGGACATCGTAAGATAGCAACCCCATATCCATTGCCTGTAACTGTCTCATTTTTTTCATATTTCAATGTTGGTCAGTTTTTCTTTGTTTTATTAAATCTGTTAAAGTTTTAAAATGTTGTCTGTCATCCCTTTCTGTCCAATATGTCATAACAAATTGGGGCCATAACAAATTAGGGCCGTAACAATTGGGGCCATAACACTTCAAATGTGCAAGATGGCAGCGTCCGTATGAAGGATATTTTGACTTCATTTTTTACAGCGTTGGAGGTGCATCATCCAGGGGCGCAGGAGGCACAGGGGACACAGGGGACATGTCCCACGCAGTTTTGAGAAGATGGCAATCTTCTCCCCCAATTTTGATAAGGAAAAAAAACTAAGGCTGTGCTAAATAAGACCTTTGATATACTGATCACATCCCTACTATCCAGAGTCTTGTAAAGTAACTACAGCTAATAACAGTAACATATCTAAAATGTTCATATTGCATAGGTTCAAAACAATCAGGCACTAGACTACTCACCTCTGTAGGCTTTTCACGTTCCCCCTGTTTGTAATGTTGGATGATGTGGGCTATCAACCAACTGAACTGCTACTGCTAACGCTAAACTCATTTTCACTTACGGTCTTGGGAAGATCGAATAAATTATGAATTACTCACCAGTTTTAATTTCTAAAACATTTATTTCAAACATCTTTTAGCGACACGAAGCAGATAAATCTGTTGAGTTAAGTAAGCATAAGTGTGTCATTTTAAGCAAAATCTCTCTAGAAAAATAAATGGGTTTTCGCACAAACCGCTGAAAGAAAGAATGAGTGAAACAACGGCAGCAGAAAACGTGGGTAAACAGTTGGATGAGTTAAAATATACTTATCTGTCACTCTTTGGTGACTATCTGTTTCTTTACGACGTAACGTTAATATTTCAGATTGAATAAAAAATTTTTAATTTTCAGATTTCGCGATCAATATGTTAGAGCAGAAATCAGAAGAACTGCATTGTGTATCTTGCTTCAAGCAACTTGAGGGACTCTGGAATTGTATCCATAGCAGTGGCGGCTGGTGAACTGGCGATCGGGGAGGCTCAAGCCCATCCCTTGAAAATAATTATTGGTCATAACCTGGTTTCAATCATTCATTTAATTTACCATTATAAAAACTCTCAACATTTTGATGTGTGGTCAGTTTTCATTAATAACGCACACCTATCAACTGTCACATTCAGCGCAGGTTTTAGTGGAATATTTACGTTCCCCTGCTGAAGTCAGCAATTATTTAACCAACGCATGTGTAAGAGATTCTCACACGGAATTGATGTCCTTGCAGGTTTATCAGTTTCACCTGCGTTATGACTCCGGTCTTCCCACGCTTTTTTTTTTACTCAGGGGTTGGAAGCAATGCATGTGCTTCATTATCGTTTAAATAATATAAATGAAATAAAATCATTTGGAATGTCTTTATGCAATTCCATTGCTTCCAATGATCTTATTTCATTTAAACAGTTTAAACAATCATGAAACATTCGCATTTCTTCCAACCCCTGAGTAAAGAAAAGCGTGAGAAGTCCGGAGTCATAACGCAGGGGAAACTGATAAACCTCCATGCACAAGGACTTCAATTCCGTGCGAGAATCTCTCACACATGCATTGATTGAATAATTGCTGACTACAGCAGGGGAAAGAAAACACGGAATATGTGAGAGTTGACAGGTGTGCGTTATTAATGAAAACTGGCCACACCTGATAATGTTGAGAGTTTTCTGAGTTTCTGCAATGGTAATTTAACTGAATGATTGAAAACAGGTCATGACCCATCATTATTTTCAAGGGATGGGTTTTAGCCTCCCCTATCGCCAGTTCACCAGCCGCCATCGATCCATATTACGGGGAACTCTTTTCTCACACCATGCAGTTTCTTATGAAACGTGACATTTCATCTCAAATTCCCCAATATCTGATTTATTCGACACAGCAGGTCGTGGCCATGAAATTGTCAGGTAATTCATGTATTCACATAACTTTTCTGCGTGGTTATTATGAGGACACTCGTGATCTCCAATTGATAAATATAACTATGGTTAGCCCCTGCTTACCTTGTGAAACTGCATTAGCTAAGTGATTTGCTTTGTAATTTGTCCATTAGTTTTCGCTGTCAGCAAGGGGATACCCACAGACACATTTTAGAAATATAATGGGTCTTAACTCTATGCATTGGCATCACACGTATATATTAATGAACATAATTGACAGGCCCACCAAAGAAAATGGCCAAGCTGCAACAGAAGTTTGTTAGTCTACCTTTTTAAAAGAACTAGCAACACGCAGTCGAAAACTCAAGTTTGTTCGTCTCTGGGTTTGTTACTGGCCACACATTTTTTCAGTTTGGTTCTGCTGAAAATGTTTCGACTTCAAAGTGTTGTGGTGCGAGGTTTTGCAAGAATATGACATGTTTTCGATTTTGTGATGCTGGTTATTTGAAAAAGGTAGATATCTGACAAACTTTTGTTTCAGCTTGGCCATTTTCTTTGGTAGGCCTGATCGAATTTTGGGTCTCTCAAGCAATTATTTTACAGCAGAGCAGTTTTTTCACGATTTCTCAAAACCCATTTATTTTCATTCCTGCTTTGTTAAAATGTTATCTTTCATGGTAATACTAATAGTTGACTGCAAGGGCAAACTAAGTCGCAAATGACTGTTTTCTGGATACAGTTAATATAAATCAAGAACCAGTGTCTCCTCACATAATTTGTAATATTATAGGAGTCTATAATCAATAAATGTTTACTTGAAACACATAGAATGCAAGCTGTTTTGGTGGTTTGTTTGGCAATTTCATACCAGACAATGAAGTAGACCAAATCATTTGATCCTGCATATTAAAAAGTGTATTTGTTGATAAGTGTTAACTCTTGTTCATCTGTAGCCCTGTGATATTATTTTCTTTTTATTTTTTATAGAAAAAAAGGAGTGTTAAGAAATGAAAAAAAATGTTTTAATGCATTGTGTATAAATGTATTTTTTTCCTACAGCCTGCAATTTATTTTCGTTTGAGTGTTATATTTTCTATAAGCTGATTGGATGAACCGCGATTGTGACCTTTAAACTGGGACTGTCTGCGGAGAGAGACGAGAGAACGTTTGGGAGTTGGCGAAGGAAGGTCGAGGGGAGCAGATGTGTTTCCCTCATCGTCTGAGTTGTAACTTGGTTTAACAGTGGAAATTCTTCCTAGGCTATTGGGGTGAGTTGTAGTCTTAAGTTGTCGGCACGGGGACAAAGGAAAGACTCTACAGTGTGTAGCAACCATTGTTTAAATTGCTTTTAGTGGTTTTACCCACCACGTCAGTTATTTAAGTGGAAAGCCTGCTCGGCAGCCATTTTAGCTAACGGGGATAGACGGACTAAACTGCTATTGTGGAAGTTATTTTACATGTGAGTACGACATTATTGCACGGACTTGCTTGCCTACGCATTCCCTGGGACGAAGGAGAGTTCTACGTTTGCCTGGATAAGGTGAACAAAAGAGACAGCTCGACGGACAGGGAGTGGGAGCATTCCATCGGCGAGGAGTCAAGCTGTTTGTTACACGCACGTGCACCCAGCCCAGCACTCCGCTCATGGAACATGTTCTCTCAACGCAATAGGTATCTGCGCGGTCAATTTTATTTCTGGCTCATTCGAGTGAAGCGGCCGTGAACTTTGGCCTCACCGATCCCAAGCATCATCCATTACTGCAACGGGGGTGACTTTGATTCATATTGCCGGCTTAGGGTACATTATTTTGTGACTTATATGTTGAAAGGGTTGAAATGATAATGATGTGTTTATATTTTTATGTGTGATACTGTGTCCCATGGGCAAAATTAATGTTTGAATGCTCATTGTTAGTGGTAAGATTCCAATTTGAGTGAAGGCCAATAGCATTTGGCATAGCCAGAACTGTTAAGGGTACCTCTGCTATATTTGGATCCATTTGGTGTTCAATTCAAAGACTTATTAAGCACTTATTGGGACGAAAGAAAAGTGAATTTAAAGGTTTTCTAACTTGATAAATTTTTGTAATTTCATTTATCCATTTTTCAAAAAGTAAAATGGATTTATTTCTATAATCACTGACATTGTTGAACCTTATTTCATTAAGGGTATTCTTGTGTGCTTTGATATTTTTGGTTCCATATTACAAAAGGTAACACAAAATCGTGTAGATTACCACACACAGTGTGTGGTCAGTTAACTGAACCTAGGGAGTGTCCCAGTTAACATTTAGTTAATCATATTGTCATGCATATGGTAACGGTATGGGGCGCTACACACCCATGACTTCACAAACTGTCAGCATCCCACGTTATTTTTAAGAGTGTTAAACCATTAACCCAAACAATGTAGAATGACTCAATGAAAATAATTAAAATAGCATTCTATAACCTTAAAAGTTGAGACCTCTCATATAGCAAGAGACCAGTGGACCATTGAGGGCAGATCTGGCGTTTCGCTGACTTTTTGCTCATCAGTTTGAGGGTGGTCCATGGGTGGGTTACTGAAAAAGTTATTATTCATACTTCTTATTTAATTTTAATAACAATGAATGTTTTTCTTAATATTTAGGCAAGATAAAAATATGATGGTGCATGGTGGTCCGACAGTGGGCCAGAAGTGGTGGTCCAGTATCTGAAAATCCGATTTCGCTATCAAGGCTTTAGCGCACAATTTGGTCCCCCCCCCACTTTGAAAATATCTTCTGCAGCCCTGGCGTCGTCAATCTTTATATACAGTTTATGATTGAAATTGATTTCTTCTCTCTTCATTGCCGCTGAAAGCAACTTAGAGGAATTAGTTGAAGTCTGGTTGAGGTACCCATTATGTAATATAGTACATCTACCCAACTATTCCTCATTTTTGAGGAACTACAGTTTGAATTAGAGTTATTTGAATTTATGGACAGCAGAAGGAAACCTTTTTTGCAACTGCAGTCTCGTAAAGCAGGTCCATAAAAGACACAGAGTGGAGTTCCCTGCACACTCATTCTAATCAGAAGGACAGCTACTATTCTGCAAGTGCATTTTATGGTGGCAGTCTGGTTCAAGACCCTAATCATCCTACCTCCAGAGCTGAAGGACATCATAATGTCAGCCTTGCCCCGGTCCACTTTCAGGAAGCTTAGTGGCGTGGCATCACTCCACATCTTCAGCGCCTTTTGGATCGTTGTCTCAACCTGCTCCCGCCTCAGGTCTGGGGTATATTTTTCAATTCTGAGGCAGAAAAGTGTCACAGAAGAGTGCTTAAGAACCCAGCAAATACTGTGCCTTTGCTGTTATATTAACAAGGATGCGCTGTATAGGTGTATTGGACTCAATACTAGATTATAACTTTAAATACACACATATTAAGGTTGTGAGGGATAAAAGGAAATTACAGCTTAAATGATGGGAGTCCCATCCTGTAGATTTTAATTTCAACCATAATTTGGCATGCTTAATTATATATATATATATATATATATATATATTTATTTTTTTTATTTTGTTTTTGAGCTCAAGGAGATGTGAGCTTTGTTTGGGTTGGAGCAAAAACCAGGACCCTAGAACTCCAAGAACAGGGTTGGATCCCTTAAAAAAATGATTGGTTAATTATCTGTTTTCAATCATTCATTTAAATTACCATTACAGTAACTCTGAAAACTCTCAACATTATCAGGTGTGGCCAATAGTCATTAATAACGCATCCCTGTTAAATCTCACGCATTCGCTGTCAGTTTTAGTGGCATATTCATGTTCCCCTGCTGTAGCCAGCAATTACTCAATGAACACATATGTAAGACATTCTCGCATGGAACTGAAGTCCTTTGTGCATGGAGGTTTATCAGTTTCACCTGCGTTATGACTCTGGACTTCTCACACTTTTCTTTACTCGGGGGTTGGAAGCAATGCATGTGTTTCATGATCGTTTAAATTGCTTTAATGAAATAAGATCATTGGAAGAAAGACATTTCAAATGATTTTATTTCATTTAAACAATTTAAATGATAATGAAACACATGCATTGCTTCCAACCCGCGTAAATAAAAGCGTGAGAAGTTCGGAGTCATAATCGCACGTGATACTGATAAACCTGCTTGCACAAGGACTTCAGTTCCACGCAAGAATCTGTCACATATGCGTTGCATAATTGCTGACTACAGCAGAGGAACATAAATATGCTACATAAACTCACACCTAATTAATGTGTGAGAGTTGACAAGTACGTTATTAATGAAAACTGACCACACCTGATAATGTTGAGAGTTTTCGGAGTTTCTGTAATGATAATTTAAATGAATGATTGAGAACAGGTCATGACCAGTCATTATTTTCAAGGGATGGGTTTCAGCCTCCCCTATTGCCTGTTCACCAGTCGCCACTGGTTGGATACAATTTTTGGACAGATATACTCCCAGGAATGGACTCCTTGGCTGTATGAGGGGTGGGGATAAACCTGTATGTGATGGTATGGTTCCTCCACTTTGTCCTGTCAGGGTGGAAGGTGTAGTTTTCTACATCAGGAACACCACATCTTGCTTTCTTCATTTCTGCCAGTGTTTGCTGGTCGAGATTCCCAGTTCCCTTGAGGCCAAAGAACTCCTGCATCTGGATGATCTTACGCTGGAAGGCTCCAGCTGTGTCTCTCCTGCTACGCCGTGAGCCATCCTCCACAAGATGGTAGAACATCCTTAGGTACTCCTACAGATATACACATTCCTCTCTGACTACATTCAGCCAAACGTGTCAAAACTAGCCCATAAGACAAGACAAATTTTGCTGCTGTTTAACATAAAGGCTTCACATCCATCATCCATCAGTGCCTAACATCCATCAGAATTCAAAAAACTCTCAGTACTCAAATATTAATCTTTCAGTATCGAAAATCAAACATCTACACAACAGTATCCAAAATCAATCAGTACCTAACATGTATCACAACTCAAACATCTATCAGCACCCAACATCTGTCTGTACTCAAATGTCCATCAGCATCCAACATCCATTAGTAATCAAACGTCTCTGTACCCAACATCAATCCTTTCCCATCATGTTAGTGTCCAACATCAAATACCAAATGTCCATCAGCAACTAACATCCATCAGCACTAAAACATCTCTGTATACAATATCAATCCATTTTAATCATCAATTATTACCCAACATCATTGAGTACCAAACATCCATTAGCATTCAACATCACATCAGTGCTCAAATGTCTTTCTGCTCTCAACAGCCATCAGTGCTTACGTGTCTATCACTCCACAGTATCAATCAGTTTCCAGCATTAATTAACACAGTATTTCTAAGTACCAAACATCCATCAGTATTCAGCATCCATCAGTATTCAAACATACATTCATGCTGAACATCAATCAGTCGTCATTATCAATTAGTGCCGACAGTATTAAGTACCAAACATCCATTAGCATCCATCATTCATTAATACATCTGACAGTGCCCAACATCATTTAGTACCAAACACTGAACAATACTCAAACACTGTAAATCAATACCCCGCATCCATTATTACTGTTCAGGTCATTTAAGCTCATTCCAGCAAAATATTTTTTACAAAAATACTTGCACATTTTCTGCCAATATTTAAACAACTTGATTTGATCTTGTTTCTTTCCAGCAAGTAAATATGTAATTATTATTGGTGAAGCATTCCGACAGTAGTATATGAAGAGTTTGTTTCCAAAATGCCATAAATGCCAAAACCACAAAAATTGTGATAATACCATTAAGCGATAGCCCTGTGCTTTTTACGTTCATTTATTCATTCATTAATTCATTCAACCTTTATTTTACAATTCTCGTGGTACAGTTGAGTGCAGTCCTCTTTTTCAATGTAGCCGAGATACAGTCCATAAGAGATTAAAAATAAATAAATAAAAAATAAAAATATATAATACAAACATAAATAAATCACATAAAACAGTTACAGACTGGAGAAGGCAGATTTGCAATTAATGACTTAAATTGTCCATAAGATATAAGAGAGTTTAGCCTTAGGGTTTGTTGAATAGAGTTCCAGGAGGTGGGGGCATCAAAACAGAAAGCAGACTTACCCACCTCAGAGCAGACCTTGGGGACTTTGAGTTGGAGATGGTTAGTGGAACGGGTATGATAGAGAACAGAATGTCAGTTCAACAGAGAAGAAATGTATGGTGGGAGTTCGCTAATGATAGCTTGATAGATGTACAACATGCAGTGTCTTGAACGCCTTTCAGCCAAGGATGGCCAGCCAATCTTATCATACTGGGTACAATGATGAGTGTTATAGGTAGCACCAGGTGCAAATCTGATGGCAGAGTGGTGGTAAGTGTCAAGGACCTTAAGAGAGGAAGGAGTAGCATTCCTATAAATTACATCACCATAATCCACAACTTACGAAAATTCACTGTTAGAAATTCATGCAATAATGTGTATTTTTTCTTGGTCAAAGTTTGTGTTTTTCCATAAAAAGCACTGGGTGCCAAAATAGAAAAAACTGATTAACTCAAAATGAGTAAAATGGATATATTGCGTTTTGGAAACAAACTCTTTGTATTGTTCTCACTGCATTGCTGGTGTTTTTGCTGGGAAGCAGCACCAAATGTAATACAAAAATAATACTGGTTTACTGTCCCTAGCAAATGGTATAGAACAATGAAAACTCCATAATGGTCAATGAACACCACAGGTTTCATGTCCAAGGGCCAGAAAGTTCTGTGTTTGTGTCACCCATAAACACAGACTGCTGATTTTACTCATTAATTCCACCCTCCAGCTGTATAACTGTGTTAATTAGCAAATCCAGGTAATGGAACAGAATGCATTTGAGAACATTTATTTCTTGAATCTTTCTTTTTCACTTCTGCAGTAAACATTTGTCTAAACAAATTCAAGTGTAAAATCCTGAACAGTGCAAGTACGTTGTAAATCAAAAGAATTAGTGATAACCCCTGATGCACAATACATTTAAAGTCTGCCCCTTGGTGGCGATTGATGGAAAAGTTTGCAAATTTATTTGTATGAAAAATTATGTCTGTTTGGAACAACATAAAATTTGCTTAACTTTGCTGCATGTACAGTATATGCATTTACTGCACAATGATAATTATTCTTTTGTGAAATAAATTACATATTATATACAGTGCCGTGAAAAAGTATTTGCCCCCTTCCTGATTTCTTTTTTTTTTGCATATTTGTCACACTTAAATGTTTCAGATCAAACAAATTTGAATATTAGACAAAGACAACCCGAGTAAATACAAAATGCAGTTTTTAAATGATGATTTCATTTATTAAGGAAAAAAGCTATCCAAACCTACCTTGCCCTATGTAAAATAATAATTGCCCCCTCCATCCTAATAACAGGTTGTGCCACCCTCGGCAACCAGAACTGCAATGAAACGTTTGCGATAACTGGCAATGAGTCTTTCACATTGCTGCAGAAGAATTTTAGCCTACTCATCTTTGCAGAATTGTTTTAATTCAACCAAATTGGAGGGTTTTTGAGCATGAATGGCCTGTTTAAAGTCATGCCACAGCATCTCAAGCAGATATTAGTCCAAACTTTGACTAGGCCTCTCCAAAATCTTCATTTTATTTTTATTAACCCACTCAGAGGTGGACTTACTGGTGTGTTTCGGATCATTGTCCTGCTGCACAACCTAAGTGCACTTGAGCTTGAGATCACAAACTGATGGTTGGACATTCTCCTTCAGAATTTTCTGGTAGAGAACAGAATTCATGGTTCCATCAATTAAGACAAGTCATCCAGATCCTGAAGCAGCAAAGCAGCCCCAAACCATCACATTACCAGCACCATGTTTGACTTTTGGTATGATGTTCTTTTTATGAAATGCTGTGTTAGTTTTACGCCTGATGTAACGAGACACACACCTTCCAGAAAGTTCAACTTTTGTCTCCTCAATCCACAGAAAACTTTCCCATAAGTCTTAGGTATCATCAAGATGTTTTCTGGCAAATAAGAGACAAGCCTTTTTGTTCTTTTTGATCAGCAATGGTTTTCGCCTTGGAACTCTCCAATGGATGCCATTTTTGCCCAGTCTCTTCCTTATTGTTGAATGATGAACACTGACTTTAACTGAGGCAAGCGAGACCTGCAGTTCTTTAGATGTTGTTCCGGGTTCTTTTGTGACCTCCTGGATGAGTCATCGATGCGCTCTTGGAGTAATTTTGGGAGGCCAGCCACTCCTGGGAAGGTTCACCACTGTTCCTAGTTTTCTCCATTTGTAGATAATGGCTCTCACTAAGATTCGCCAGAGTCCCAAAGCCTTAGAAATGGCTTTTCATCCCTTTCCAGGCTGATAGATGTCAATTTCTTTGTTCTTGAATTTCTTTTAGTTCGCGGCATGACATGTTGCTTTTTGAGATCGTTTAGCCTACTTCACTTAGTCCGACTGGTTCTATTAAAGTGATTTCTTGATTCAACACGTCTGGAGTTAGTCAGGTCTGGGGGTGGCTAGCGAAATTGGACTCAAAAAATGTGGTTAATCACATTTAATTCATGATATAAGAAGGGGGGCAATTACTTTTTCCACACAGGGCCAGGTAGGTTTGGATTGTTTTTTCTCCTTAATAAATGAAATCATAATTTAAAAACTGCATTTTGTATTTACTCAGGTTATCTTTGTCTAATATTAAAATTTGTTTGATGATCTGAAACATTTAAGTGTGAAAAACATGCAAAAAAGTAAGAAATCAGGAAGGGGCAAATACTTTTTCACAGCACTAAGTATATAAATACAGTTCATGTAGCCATTGTTATGCAATAAAGAGAAAACTTATTTATACCGAAGGTATTATTATTAAATCAGGACATCTTAAAAAAGCGTGAGAGAAAATACTTATTATAGATTAATGCACAGGAAAAAACACTAATAAGCATTGTTCATCATTTATCACTAATGCATACACCATACTCACACACTACAAATAAACTTGAAAATGACCTTGTTGGTTTTTCCGAGGTTATACTAAAATCTAAAAGACAGAATCCTGAATGGTTCTGTAACCTTGAGCATTCTTTGCACTGCCATCCCATGGGATGCACAAACCTCAGCAAACTGGAAGTCCTCTGGGCTGATCCTGGGCTGCGGGGTGATGGGAAAGTTCCACACCAAGTCCGTATTCCCCAGCAGGTAAAGCACAGCCAGCCACGGCCACATCCTGTCCTCCCTCAACTCCCAGCATCTAATTTTCCAACCCCGCAGCAGCTTTATAGAACAGAGTGAGCACTCAGAGATCTTGAGCACAGAGAGGCAAGTCACATGACCCCAGAAAGCAGCCGGTAGTTACGCGGATAGTGCTTAGCAAAACAGCAGTTCTCTGAAGTCATGTCTCACTTGCGTCATTGCCAGTCACGGCAGATAGTAACTGTGAACCTGATCACCCATGGAGCGGAGTGAACTGAGCAGCTGTCTGCCATGTTGTGATGGGGTGGTTGCCTCAGAAAATTGGAGCACAATAGTTAAAAATGTGCTGTGTGTGCAAGTGTGTGCAAGCAAATTATTGCGTACACCATCGTTGTGGATAAATATTCATCCAAGTAATTCCCTGTCTCACTCGCTCCCTTTTCATTGTTGAACAACTTAGTTTGTGGTATTTAAACACCATTGATTAATCTACAAGACTAAGCTACAAATGTACTGAGATCAGTGATTGATGAATCTCTGTAGCTGCATGTATCCATTTATCTGATATTAGTTGTCATGATTCAAATAAACTACCAACTTTTTTTTTCTGGAACTAATTTAAGTGATAACATTTTTAATCAGTTTTAACTGCAAACATGTACTTTTAGACGTACTATGGATTTATTTAAGGTGATAGGCAGCGGCTGACATGATTTAGGGAGTGTAATGATCAATTGTTTGACTTCGGCAACTTCCCCAAGATTCCACTGAACATCAGTTCCCTCTTATATCAGCCTGTTTTTGAAGAAGAATGAAAAAACAAGTTCTTATGGCCTTGAGTAGGCCAATTAGAGTATCCAGTGACATCTAACTAATGGTTGTATATGACAAATATATCCTATACCAGTTTTGCCCATCACCGAAAATAATGAAACAACAAACGAGGAATGTTTTCTGAATTACATTATTTTAATTTTTATTTTACATTAGTAACTGAGACAATCAGCAGGTTCTGTTAATTATGTAATAAAGGGAAATGTTTTGTAATAATTTTTATCAGTTTTCCTCATTTTTGTCAAATACAAGAAATCAGTCTGTATGTCGGTACATTCTCAAACTGTTTGATGTTTTCTGTTCATTCTGACATAAATGTTTTATCATTGGCTGACCCCCCCGCGACTTCTTTTTTGGCGTCCTGCATCCCAACCAGCTGTACCCTTTATTGATCCTTGCGATGCACATTCGAGTCTGGTCATACTTGTACACCTCCGGTCCATGAAAGAAATAGATGAATCCTGGGGAATAGAATTCAAAAATGAGTACAGTATTTACAGCAGAGGTTCCCCAACCAGGCTTTGGGGCACACTTTAATATACTGGTTTTGGTCCCTACCACAGTTGCAATCAAAGGATTTTAATGAGCCGTTAATGTGCCCTAATTAAGCTCATTTCATGTTTAAAGCAGTCATTAACTGTCTTTAATCACAATTTGACAGCAACATCCATGTGTGCCATAAAGATAAATGCTACGTTCACATTATGGGGCTGACATGATTCAAACCCGATTTTCTTGCCTTAATGTACTTTTGTACCACAGATCTGATGTTTTCAGGGTTGTATGGACAGGGAAATTCCTTCTTATATCCAATCTTCAAATCAGAATTGAGCTTCTTTCATATGTGTTACTAGATCAGATACAAATCTGATACATGGCCATGAACAATACGAATGAAATCCATGTGGCTTTTTGCCTGTACGCATACATTGAGTGCTATTAAAAACCTCAAAAGATAGCAGTCAGGCATTTTTCTCCTTCTCGACCAAACTACATTCAGCTGACAAACTATTTGCATCCTGCAGGGCAAAATCTCATGGATTCAGCCGCTACAAGCAGGTTCATGTTCTAGGTTTGAATCACTTTTTGATACCATGAGTGCTCTCACAAACATTACGTTGTTGTTGGCGAGAGATGACTCATGCAAAAGCATATCTGTATGCGCCTGCCAACTGTTTCGGAGGGCAGATGCATTTACATTATAAATAAATACATTTAACTTGCAATCATGAAAATAAACCGTGAGGAAAGGCAAATCTGATCTGAGCAGAAAATCGGAATTGAACAATGTGGCTTGTGATGTGGATCCAGCGGAAAAGACACTGAACTTTGATGTAAATTCTGATCAGCCAAGTAGTCAAGGGCTTCATCCCAGTACCAACACTTTGTATGTAGTCAAATGGCCACTTGAGTGACGTTTTTTGGTTATCTGGCTAAAGTGTGTGAGTAAGCATAAAGACTGCAAGTGCAATGAGGTGTAACTATCATCTCACATTGGGAGGCACTAAATAAAAGAAAAATGTTTCCAGCCGAGGCTGCGGCTGGAGTTGTTTACAAACCAAGAGTAACGTAAAGAGGATAAATATTTTGAACAAATTTGTGAATAAAGACCCATGTAGTGATTCAAACATTAAAACAACAAAAATTTAAACATTGTCCAAATCCGAAGTAAATACAGTAATGAATTACACAAAAAATTTGTCAATAAATGAAAAAGTCAATGAAATCACAGTTGCTTAATTTACACTTTGAATATTGCTCAATAACAGAAACTTCAATAGCCTGATGTAACTTCATTTAAACAGGAATATTTTCTTGCCCGTCATCTTAATAACCACTCCTTCCTTTCAGCATTCAAATTCCTGATGCATTGTGGAGTACCCTCTGCCCTGAAGACCGCTCCAAAGCGGTATTAGAATAAGGGCCCATTAAGGGCTCACAAACAAATAAATAAATTTTTAAAAATTAACCTTCCAGCCAAGATCTAATTCACTTGGATAGTAGGCTATTATTTATTCGTCATGGTATAATTTGCAAGTTTTGCTCCCTATCCTGCTAATTAAGGATACTTTGCTTTATGTATATCATTTATCTGGTGTTGCGTTGGTTTATCAGGACAGCAGCCTTACGTTTTATACTTGGCGACGGTTGCATTATAGAATGGCCTCCACTAGTTTTCTTGCGAACTTATGTGGCATACTTCGTCTGAAGTACTGCACGGAGCTTTGATGTGACCTATTATTGTCTCGAGGCGGTCATGATTGTCAAACCTGAATGATTATTGAGCAATGGCCTGCTGTTTCAGACACATCTTTGACTCTTTAGTTCCATCACAAAACGCATTACATCCATTTGAATTTTTGTCATCGGAATAGTAAGCGTTGAAGAGCTTTCTTATTCTTCAAAAAGTCTTGCTAAACAAGTTAAAACACTATACCATGATGCAATTAAATTAAAGAAAAAATTTTGTGCAAAAAATGAACTTTGTTGTTTTAATTTGGCAAAATACAATAAATCCACAGAATTGTGATCTGAATTCAAATGCCTGCCAGTCAATATCATAAATGTAAACATTTCCTTGTTTTCATAGTAATTTGCAGTACTCCTCTACGTGTAGTCCACTGTCCTTTTTGCAAATCTGCTGCTCGTTGCGGACAAAAACTCAGCTTGCTGCAGGGAGAAAGCTATGTCCACTGATGGAAAATGATTTTCGACGGATAAATTAGAAATCTTTATTTCCCGGTGAGCTTGCTGCATAGAAATGACACTCAATTTTTGTTTCTCCCAAAACGAGTCTGAAACGATCAAAGCCTGCTGGTAGAGCGGGATTCTTCATTGTTGATCGGCTGTGTGGATATATCGCAGTTATTCAATAAACTGGCATGTGTTCATTGTGTTTATTGTGCTTTGGAATGTAAGCTGTTGTTTAAGCATGGTAAACACTGGGCTATACTCTGATCGGCCATAAGATTAAAACCACCTGCCTAATAAAGTGAAGGTCGCCCTTATGCTGTCAATGCTTAACTTCTAATACTTGCATTTAAATTGACACTCTTAGCGCAAAAAATGCTCCCTGTGGACACAGGCCTAATTCATCTCAAAGCCAGACTGTGTTCATTTGTATCCCTCCAGGCTCTTGTAGGCATTGAGAGACTTTCCAGAGTGGGACACGGGAAAGTTGATCTGGTAATTGTTGATATCTGGATACTGCACGTCTGGAACATTCTCCCATCTGGCTGACTCAGTAACTGTGAAAAGTACACGTGCGGCATTATCAGGGTCAATGATGTTTAACCTATTAAGTTTGAATTATATAGCTCAATTTCTTTGGATGTAAAGTGTGTAGTGAACTCTGATGGCTTGAAATTGGAGCTAACGCCATTCATTTTCGCTCATGCTTTTCCTGCCTAAATGGTGGCATAAACTGAATGAATCACGTGAGGTCCAGGGCTCCATACATGGGTGCCACAGGACCAAGTTTAGGTACTACTGATTTATAGTATGAATCACAGGTTGGATTTTTGATCATAACAATAAATACTAAGATGAATTTTAGCTATCAGTGGCCATTCACTCACAACATTTGAGTGAATGACGAGCTGATCATAAAAATTCTGTGAAAATGAAATTCTTTCATTGAAAAAGAGGGTCCAAAACATTTTATGATAGGACCCGGCTACTCCACTCCCCCATGAACCTTATGCACGACAACTTACTGTTTTCCAAATTTTCAAAAGACCCTTTCCTCAAATTAGGCATCCTGCATATGATCATGAGCTAAAGTTTGGGATGCCCTGCCTTTCCATTTATTACCTCTACCAAGGATTTGGACTTTGATAAATTTTTTTTGGAGAGATAGGGTATGCCCTAAGAAACAGTTAATTAGATTTTGATGGTGATCTAGCTTACCATCCAGGTCCATGAACCTTTTTTTATGATTCTCCCCCATTGTGGGATATCAAGACAGAATATTTGACAGAAAAAATGCCAAATATTTTAAAATCCTCAAGATGGTTGTCCATTTCAATGCGGCAGAACTTTGCCTATTGTAGAAATATGATGGTTGCCCTTGCAGATAGTCTATTGGCCTTGGTGGAGGCCATTGCTCCCCAAGCAGCACTCAAGTTCAATATTCTGGAATGACTTTTCATATTAAATACTCAGTGTCTTAATGTGTCTGCGGATTTTTAACCAATTGGTCAAAAAAACTATTTATGTCAATACCATATTGAAATGCTAGAGTTGTTCATCATAATGAACTGTAATGAACAGCTTTTGACATATGTCCCTTCAAAGAAACGGGAGGAAAGTCTGCGATCCACAGCAAGCCGTCGCGACCTTCTACCTGCTCAACCTCCTACCAGTTGTGTAAATCATGAATAAAAACTGAATACAATGATGAGCAAATCTCATTAAACCATATTTTATTCACAATGGAAAATAGACAACATATCTGGGCCCGTATTCACAAAGCATCTTATGTTACCGATAGGAGTACTCCTAAGTCACGCTAAAACATTTTATGTTGGAGTAAAATCTTAACTGTTATTCACAAAGCTGCTGAGACCAACTTTTAGTTAAGAAAACTAATAACTCCTAGAATAGGAGTAGCTCTGTGAGAGGTGGGAGTAAATCTCCGTTGCTATAGCTGATGTCGATTCTCATGCACAAGTCTTGGGACAATGAGCACGGTGATTGGTTGTTTGGTGACAGGGCAGCCCATTGAAAAAAATATCTCACACACAACCTATGGAGGAAAACATGAGGAAATAGTCCAAGCGACTGGTTTGTCCCATAAAAATAATAACATGTTGATCACCCCTGAAAATGCGTTATGCGCTGTCCCCACATATCATACTCTGGGCAAATAAACATACATAGGAAAGCAATAGTTGTAAAAAGGCCAATAGCATAAATCGAGTCAATAATAAAACGTGTCATTTTCCCCAATAATTGGCAACTTATTACCCAATGACAATATGTTGCGATCATTTAAATGATGAGCTGTTCAAATTTGTTTGCCCTAAACTGTCATGGATGAAAGTTCAAAAAGGACACGAAAGCCCAACTGGAGCTACGACCAGTGACTGCTGCTGGCCCAGGTGGTGCTGGAGCGAAAGCAAGGGAAATTTTGCTTGGGGGTGAACAGCAAATCCTCGGACGACGGACGACTGCGAGAAGCGGTGGTATGGGCTGCAATCGCAAGGGAGATCCAAGATTGCAGCCCATGAACGGGCTATTGTTCAAACAGGAACGCATACTAAGCTTGGTTTGTAATTTATAGCCTACAATTTAAATATGCATAGAAAATATGACATAGGCTGCTATTATTATGATGATCCATTAAATGTAACCCTCATTCAATAGCCTGATAAAATAATTCATGCATAGCAGGAGGTTCAGCACTAAAGCCACTGTCCCCGAGCAAGTGGCATCCCACAGGCACATAATGCCTATCAAATAATTGGCATGAGCTGCTTTCCATTAAAATGCGAGTTGTGTGTGGATCCTGGCCATTTCCATTTCGCAACAAAGTCCAAAATATTGTATTCGGCATCAAATTCTATCTGGGTGTTGATGGAATTAACTTTTTTCTATTTACAAATACCTCTTCATCTTGGGTCGGAGAAATAATTTGAATATGGGTCTTGTCAATAGCACCGATGATACCGGGCATACCTGATTTGTGCATGAATTCAAGTTTGATTCTGTGTTGTTGGAGAATGTCTATTGGAAACCGGATAAACTGTCAGATGATATGGGGTTCACATTGATTGTTTGTTGAATTAAGCGACTGACAGATGATTGTGAAATCCCTAAATTGTCCGCGTAGCAAAGTTGCATTTTTCCGGTGGCCAAGTAACGAAGTGTTGTCAAAAATTTTATATTGGGGCTTATTGGGTTGTTTCTCATGGTTGGAGACGTGATTCTCTCCCTCACCAAGTCAACAACAAATAAAATCCCATCATGGTGGATCCGATATCTTTTCAACAGCTGCGCATCATTCAGAATTTCCAAGTCTTTCAACAGAAGCAGCCATTTTCTGAATAGGTTTTAGCGAGTTAAGAGTCCTCTTGACTACTTTCAAGCTCTCCCAGAATTAGGAGCGACTTTTAGGCCTAAAATGCTTTGTGAATAACACTTAGTAAAAATAATTAGGAGCCCTAAATTTACGACTGACACGCCCATTTGTTTTTTTAGGAGTTTCTCCTAAATCCAGCAGTTGGGACCTACTTTTAGCGCTAAGATGCTTTGTGAATACGGACCCAGATGTTGAAAGTGAGACATCTTACCATTTCATGAAAAATATCCCTGCTGGAAAAAGTCAGAGAAACCATTAGGCATATTCTATTGGTTTATAATGGTTCCTGGTGGTTTTGTAATGGTTTCTAATGGCTCTTATGTTTTCCTAATGAATCAGTTTGTTTTTAAGGGGATTCTATTATCTCCTACACAAATCTGCAGGACTTTAGCTAGTCCCTACTCATGGTTCCCACAGGAGTCTAATGGTTCCTACAGAAGTCTTAATGGTTCCTACAGGCGTTTCTATACCAATCTAATGGTTTGCAATGAGTTGTCACGCCCAATATGTCCTGTTCCCAATTCAGAGGGGAAAATATGTGCAATTGTGTGTGTATTCAGATATGTATAGACATGTCTCTGATGCCCAGTGTTAGGACTCTGCTATAATTTCTGTTGCAGCAGTAGGTTTCTCAGTATGTTTTTCTAATAGTTTTAGACCCTAATGGCACCAGTTTTCGGACTAGTTTTCTAATGGTTTTAGCTCCTAATGGAACTAGTAGCTTTCTAATGGCATCACATTCAAATGGAACCAGTAGCTTTCTAATGGTATTATGTTCTAATGGGACCAGTAGGTCTCTAATGGTTTTATATCCTAAAGGGACCAGTAGGTTCCTAATGGTTTTACATCCTAATGGGACCAGAACGTTCCTAATGGTCTCTTCTAATGGCTCCTAATGGGGTTCCAATTCACCTAATGGTTCCTCATGGTTTTTTTCTAATGAAATTCTACTGGATTTTTCAGCAGAGATTAGCTCATTTTGAATTTGATGGCAGCAACATATCTCAAAAAAGCTGGGACAGGGCTGTGTCTAGCATTCTGTAACATCTCCTCTTCTTTTAACAACAGTCTGTAAACGTCTGGGAAATGAGGTGGCCAGTTGCTGCAGTTTTTGGAGAGGAATCTTGTACCACTCATGTCAGATGTAGGATTCTAGCTGCTCAACAGTCCTGGATCTTCTTTGCCGAATTTTGTTTTATGTTGTGCCAAATGTTAGCGATGGGTGAAAGTCTGGACTCCAGGCAGGCCATTTCAGCATGGGTGAAAAGTCTGGACTGCAGGCAGGCCATTTCAGCACCCTGACTCTTCTACTCTGAAGCCATGATGTTGTGATGGATGCAGTATGTAATTTAGAATTGTCTTGCCAAAATTTGCAAGACCTTCCATAGAAGAGATGGTGTCTGGATGGGACAATATGTTGTTAAAAAACCTTAATATACCATTCAGCATTGATAGTGCCTCTCCAAATCTGTTAGCTGTTCACGCCATAGGCACTAATGCAACCCTAGAACATCAGAGATGCAGGCTTTTGAACTGTGTGCTGATAACAAGCTGGATGTTCCCTCTCCTCATTAGACCACACAACACTCGTCTGTGGTTTCCAGAAAGTATTTCAAATACTTTTTGACCACAGAACCATTTTCCTTTCAGCCTCAGTTAATTTTCAATGAACTTTGGCCCAGAGATGATGGCAGCGTTTCTGGATTGGGTTCACATATGGCTTCTTATTTGCATGATGCAGCTTTATCTGTTGTGAATCTGCCCTTTCGTGTGTTGTCCCGTGCGTATTTATGCTTGTTATTACTTTCGTTTCCTTTTTTTTCCCCAGCCCTTAGCTCAGCCGGCTGATGATCCACTTCCAATCTGCCTTCAGTGGTGTCGTGTGACTGCCTTCAGCATGCCTGTGTCTCGTCGTTCAATCACCTTTCTACTTTCTGTTTGGCTTTGGTATTTCATTCATTGCTTCCAGCTGTGCTTAATTCTGGGTCTCGCAAACTGAGTGAATGCGTTCTCTGATAGGATATTACTAACACGTACTAACCAGCACTTATTAAGGGTGATTGTAAATATTAGTCACGTAGTATTAACCTTGATTAACGCATTTAGCGAGCGTGTGCGTTTCTGGCTTTTCTGCTTTCAGTCTGAACTTTCTGATTAACTGCAGTTTAAACCCTGTGCTTTAATTCCTTCGCTTTCTTTGTGGTGCTTTTTTACTTGTCACGTTTAGATTGCCTTAATCTAAACCGTCTAGCTTGATTGCTCGTCTCAGCGTCTTGTCTCAAGTCATCAGGATTACCCGGTCCCCGTGTGATTGTTTATTAATCCCATGCGTTTCTGTTTCAGTGTGATTGCATTCCGAGTCCCCGCCTCCTCTCGTGATCTTTAAATGTGGCAGTATTGGAAGCTTTCATCAGACGGATCCTCGTTTGACTCAGTCTGCATGGTGATATCTCTGCTCCTGCATTCCTGTGTTTTCCCGCGCCTGTCCTGAGTCTTGTTTTTTGCTGCGCCCCGGTCTTGTCTTCCTTTTCGTTCAGTCTCCCAGTGTTGTTCGTCAGTTAGCTTGGTTCAGTTTTTGTTTTGTAGTTTAGCCACTCATTTAGTGTGTACCTCAGTTCTCCCCCTGCCTTTGGCAGTGTATTTCAGTTCTCTCTGCTGTTCAGTGCATGTGCACGGTGTTTTGTTTCTGGCGTGCCAGCCATCTTCTTCCCTTAGTGTTTTTGAGTTTAATAAACACTTCTGCATCCTGCGCCTGGTGTTCCCGGCTCCCTTCTTACATTATCTTGTATTTGTAGATTGCATGGCAAACTGTGCTCACAGATAATGAATTCTGGAAGTGTTCCTGAGCTTACGCAGTGTATTCCAGTGCAGAATCATGCCTGTTATTAATGCAGTGCCTCCTGAGGGCCCAAAGATCTTGGGCATCCAAAACTGACCTTCGGCTTTGTCCCTAGTGCACAGAGATTTCTCCAGGTTTTCTGAATCTTTTGATGGTTGAATGTCCCCCCATCTACAATACATTATAAGTCTTTGCAATTTTACATTGAGTAAAATCTTTCTGAAATTGTTCCATAATTTTTAGACGCAGTTTTCAGATTGGTGAATATCTGCCCATCTTTACCTCTGGTAGACTCTGCCTCTCTAAAATGCTCTTTTTATACCCAGTCATGTTACTGACCTATTGCCAATTAACCTAATTAGTTGTGAAATGCTCCTCCAGCTGGTTTTTATTAGTACTACTTACTTTTCCAGCCTTTTGTTGCCCTTTTCCCAACTTTTTTGAGATGTGTTCCTGCCATCAAATTAAAAATGAGCTAGTATTTCTCATGAAATGATAAAATGTCTCTCTTTTAACATCTGATATGTTGTCTTTGCTCTATTGTGAATAAAATGTGGGTTTATGTGATTTGCACTTTTGCATTCTGTTTTTTATTCACGCTTTACACAACAACCAAACTTCATTGGAATTGGGGTTTGTATAATGCATGTCTCATGCATCCTTTTCCGAAAATAACTTCAAAAAAACATTTATTCATGTAAATGAATACGTATGCAGTATTTTATCTGCTCCAAGCAAAACTCAAAAGGAATGAGGAAGAAAATCTAAGATCAGTAAGATAGTGGATGAGGCACTGACCATCTCTGTAGATGGCTGCATCAACTGGAGTTCTAATTCCAGGGAAATCCTCAGTTGTTTTCCGGGGGTAAGAGTCTTCCATCCGCTTGCGGTTTTCATTAAAGCTGGAAAAAAGAGGATTACAATCTCTTAATGCTTTCCATGAATTTTGACAATTTTGACATCTAGCCATCCAGACAATGTCTTTTTCAGGGACTGCCTTGCTTATACCAGCAAGACAATACCAAACCAATAAATATATTACAACAAAATAACTCCTTAGTCAAAAATGTCTAGGTGCTACACTGGCCTGCCTGCAATTCAGACCTGTCATCCAATGAAAACTTTTGGCATGTATTTAAATAAAATTCATGACAAAGGACAATTAGAAGTGTTGGGCAGCTAAAATCCTACAGAAAGCAAGAATGGGAAAGCGTTTTACTTTCAAAACTGCAGCAGCTGGTGAACATAAGTGACATTGTAATTTTTAAAAGAACAGGTGATGCAACAAAGAGGTAAACATGCCCTAGTCTCAGCTTTTTCGACAAGTTGCTGGCATCAAATTCAAAATGAGCAGATATTTTTCAAAAAACAATAAGCAATAGCAAAAAACTGTTTCCACATCTGATATATTGTCTTTGCACTTAATTAAATTAGATACAGAGCTATAATGATGTGCAAATCATTGGATTCTGTTTTTTATTTATATCTCACAAAACATCCCAACTTTTTTGGAAATAGGGTTGTATATTCCACACCGCAATGTCTATCACCCAATGGAAGACTCTGAGGGTATTCAAAGGCTGCCATGTTTCAAGGAACATCATTTAACAAAGAACTGCTACAGGGGCCAGATATGATGAGTATTCTGAATGGAGTGCTTACAAGATTTTGCCAAGAACCTGTGGCATTAATGGAAGATGTGAAATCAATGCTCGAAGTACCACCTAAGGACGCTAATCTTTTCTAATGGTGGCCATATGGTAATGTCTCATAAGATCACCAGGAGTACCAAATGGAGGTACACCTACTCAGCCCCACTTTTTCCCCGGATTGTGCAAGCTATGCCTTGGGGCAATGCACTAGAGACAACCAACACGATTTCTATGCAGTCATTTTTAAAATAATAATTTTGCATAATTTATACTTTGATGACTGCCTGAAGAAATTTGCTTCCAAGCACCAGACTGTAAAAATCCATCATAACCTCAAGACAGTCTGTCAAACTGGAGATTTTAAAGCTGAACATGTAGATGAGCAACAAGTTCAGAGGGCTGGCTAGCATCCCTGAAGATGAATCTTATGAAGTCAAAGATGTCAGTCTTAATTTGAACTCCCCTCCAATTCAACTTGTTTTAGGAGTTCATTGATCCATTCAATTACATCAGCTCAAATTTAAAGACAAAATCAACAATAAAGTACTCACTAGAAGAGGAATATTGTCAATGCTATGTTTGGTCCACAATCCTCTAGGAATACTGACACTAGTCATTTTACCTACAGGACAAATCTTGCAGGAATTCTGCATCTGAAAGTTGAGCTGGGATACTGCTGTGTTTGAGCACTTTGCACAACAATAATGCAAAAGTATAGAAGAAATTCATCATTTTTGCAGCTTTTACAAAGACTGGTTTTTCAAACCATCAGGTTTTGAGTTGCTAATACAGCTCAGTTGCATGCTGTTTTCCCCTGCCACAAAGTGGTGTGGGGGATATACAGTGGGGAAAATATGTATTGAACGTGTCAACATTTTTCTCAGTAAAGATATTTCTAATGGCGCTATTGACATGAAATTTTAACCAGATGTTAAACATCTGTTAAACATCCACACATACAAAGTAATCAAAACAAATAAGTCCATTAATTATGCGTAATAAAGTGGAATGACTCAAGGAAAAAGTATTGAATACGCCTACTAAAATTTATTTAATACTTAGTAGGAAAGCCTTTGTTGGTAATGTCAGCTTCAAGATGCCTCCTGTATGGAGAACCTAGTCGCATACATTGCTCCGGTGTGATTTTGGCCCATTCTTCCACACAAACTGTCTTGAAATCTTGAAGGTTTTGGGGGCCTCATCTATGAACTCTGATCTACAGTTCTATCCATAGATTTTCAGTTGGATTCAAGTTGGGTGATTGACTGGGCCATTCTCGCAGCTTTATTTTATTTCTCTGAAACCAATTGAGAGTTTTTTTTGGCTGTGTGTTTGGGATCATTGTCTGGGTGAAATGTCCACTCTCATTAGCTGTCCATGCTGCGGCAGCAGTATAAATTGGACTCTGGAACCCCTTTTAGTTAGCCAACTTCAGTCCTAACACCAGTACTGAATTTTGTGCACTTCCCCATTCCTCTGATATCACAGTAGTGTGTCATGTCTTGCACATGAAGAGAGAGTGAGTTGCTATGGTAACTCATAGTAAAGTGTTGCCCCATTTATAAAAACTTCAACCCGTACCCTGTGTAGCTTTATTTTAAAGGGCCACAAAGTAAGTGAGACGACGAGTTGCCTGTTTGCATAGTAAAAGATGCACATATTCTAGCTGACAAGTCAGCCATTCTTAATAATTTTAATGAACACTCTGTTTCCTCAGGATCTCTATTTGAGTCCTCACATCCACATCAATCTAATGTGCAGGGGGTTTGCCTTCAATCACCACCTAGTAATGCTATGGCTCCGGGGTTTGATCTGACTCCTTTTGATGTAGCCAAGGTCCATAGAGCTTTACAGCAATTGGATCTAAGTAAATCTGCCGGACCTGACAATCTCAAGCCTTTCTTTTTGAGGTCAGCTGCAGACTTTATAGCCGAACCTCTGTGCCATATTTTTAATCTTACTCTTTCTGGAAATAAGATTCCCTGAATATAGAAGTCTGCTTATGTTCTTCCCCTGCTGAAAGGTGGTGACCCCTCTGTAGTCAACAACTATAGGTCCATCTCTAAATTGTGTGTTCTCTCCAAAGTTTTAGAAAAGTTTGTTGGTGAACAACTTAAATGTTTTTTAGATGCATATGGTCTCCTCTCACAATATCAGTCAGGTTTTCGTAAACAGCACAGTACAATAATTGCTGCTGTTAAAGTGGTCAATGACATCATAGAGGCACTAGACGGCCAAAAATATTGTGCAGCTATTTTTAAGACTTGTCAAAGGCATTTGACACAGTCGGCAATGTCATCCTGGCAGATAGATAAGCCAATCTTGCGGAGTCTAACCAGGCTGTAAACTGGTTCTCTAATTATTTATCAGATAGAACACAGTGTGTCCAGGCCACCAGGTCTTTTTCCTCTTTCCTCCCTGTTCTAAAGGGCGTGCCTCAAGGTTCCATATTAGGGCCACCGTTGTTCACAATTTATGTGAATAATCTTTGTGATAATTTGTCTGATACTGTGTCCCATTTTTATGCTGATGATACAGTGATTTATTGTTCATCATCTTCAGCTTTAAAATCCCTTGAGTTGTTGCAGTCAGCTTTTGACACTGCTCAGTCCCGATTGACTCAGCTCAAGTTAGTACTGAATGCAGATAAATCAAAGACCATGCTATTTTCAAAAGGCAAGCAGCTTCCATCTCACCTTCCTAGGTTGTCAACTGTTCATGGGGTTGAAATGGTCACACATAAATACTAAGGCATTCTGACTGATGAGAACCTGTCCTTGAAACTTCACATCGAAAAACTTGTTTCTAAGCTGAAACTTAAATTGGATTTCTTTTTTAGAAATAAATCATGTTTTTCATTGCAAGTCAGAAAACATTTGATCACCAGAACTTTTTTTTATCCCTGTTGGACTATGGGGATCTGCTTTTTATGAACGCCTCTCATCAGTTTTTAAAGAAATCGGATACTGTATACCACTGTGCTTTGCGTTTTATTACAGGTTGCAGCTATCGTGTACATCACTGTTCCTTGCACATTGTCCATCTTTGTATGTTCGTAGACTCTCTGATTGGCTGACTTTTACTTATAAATCTATTCTTAGACTTCTGCCTACATATGTGTTTACACGTGTAAAAACCTCAGTCGATATGGCCTGCGCTCTCAGGACATCATACAGATGCAGGTCACAATAAACTGAATTAGGCAAAAAGGCTTTTGAATTTTTTGCCCTGTCTACCTGGAATGATGTGCAGAAGGACTTGAAATTGACTCATCTTGTAACTCTGGGGGAATTCAAGGCAATTGAAAAAGACAGAGAAATAAGCTCAGTTGGATCTTGTGATTGCACTGTGTAATCATGTTATCCCACTCTTGTTTTCATGTAGTGTGTGTGTTATCATTCTGCTGTTGCCTGTCCATGTTTTTGTTTGTATTACCCTGACTCCAAGCCATGTATTCTGATCTAGTCCATGCCATGTTTTGTATTTTGCCTGTCTTTGTTATGTCCTTGCATGCCATTTACCATATTCACTGTTTACTTATCATTCTAGTTTTTGTTATTCTCATACCCTGCATTGCAAATTGTCTCCCCAATCTTGTGTGCCACAGTTTCAGGTGATTTCATGGTTTCGGGGTTTCAGTTTATTATTTTAGATAAACTAGGCTTATGCCGTCGGAGGCGGCGGCTTGGGGTATATCCCCGAATGCCCCCAATCCTTGAATAGACCCAATACAATATAAAGCCCCTCAGGTCATGACCTTTCATTTGAACTTAATTTCAGGTCAATCGGACAAATGGTTCTGAAGATATGGCCAAAATGGTAATTTTCCATCACAAAGCTCCACCTGGTGGCAAAATATTGAACCATACAGGTATGATGTCATCATGTGACACGTTGTGAGGTCATGACCTTGCAGTTGCACATAGTTTCATGTCAATTGGACAAATGGTTCCAAAGATATGGCAAAAATGGTGAATTTTATGTGACAAAGCTCCACCTAGTGTCAAAATTTTGAACCAAACAGGTAAAATCACATCCTCAGGTCATAACCTTTCATTTGCACTTGATTTGAGGTCAATCGGACAAATATTTCCAGAGATATGATAAAAAAAAAGTGATTTTTCAGTTTTTGGCCCCTGGTGGCCAATCTAGAAATTGTAAATTGTCCGAAATCGAATCAGTTCTTCCTCTTTATGATACTTACTAATATGCAAAATATGAAATTCTAACTGAAATATCACCGACGTTATCGCGTTAACACATAGGGCGGCGCGGCGGCAGCAGTCAGACTAAAAACATAATATCCCCAAACGCCGAACGGCGTTTCGGGGATATAATAATTACTAACTCTAACTAAAAATGTTTAAAGTACTAACTTACTAACAAGCACTAGGGATTGCATAGCTGCACATTACTAATTGACTAACGAGCTCTCAGCACTCGCTCTGCTCTAGTCTCCGCCCCTTGCCTTCACTCAATTTACTTTGCTGTACTTCAGCAGATTCCAGCACCTTGTTAATCACTGCTCTGCCTCTCACTCTGTACACTTTAGAACTCCCTAACCGGAGCCGTTGGTTTGACATAGGCTGTCTGTGTAATCCCTGTCCGCGTTTTGGCTTTCGCCAATTTCATGTAGTTGGGAACTTCCTATTGTTCATTCCTTTGTTAATTAGTCAGATCCAGCTCACCTGTTCCCTATCATAGCATGGGACTTCCCCTACGTGTATTTAAGCAGTCATTTCACAACCACCTCTTGTCAGAACGTTTTCCCTGGTTTGCTTGTGCTGCGATTTTTGATGCCTTGTACTCTTTGTGTTATACTTCTGACTGGAACGTCCGAGTTTTGTCTTTGCTACCTTGTTTACGAACCGAAGTACGTCAACTGGATTTTGGCTTTGGATTTACCTCTGATATTCCTGTGCCGGTGTACCGAACCTGCTTTGCCTGACCCTGAGTTTTGTGTTTGCTGCCCTGTGTACGATTTGGATTACGCCCCTGGGATTCTGATTTTGAATTCTGTACCATTGCCTTCTGCCCTGCAGGGGTTCACCCCTTAGCTTTAATAAAATACTATTTTGCTAGATCTCCTGGGTCTCGTGATTGGTTCCTGAACGCTACCTCTCAGTACGTTCTGACCAACATGGAACCAGCGAGTATCCAACTACTGGAATCTGCTGTGAAGGAACAAGGTGCAGAGCTGGAGTACAATAGCTGCGGGCCATGATGTAGCACATGCGGACTATGTCCCACCAGATGGTAGGCCTCACCGTTCCATACAAGGTGCACAATCCTTTTGCGCTCCCCAGCAACCCGTTGCCACCGCTCCTGCTCCTGTGCCAATGCCTGCTCCAACCCCACCTGCACCAGTGCACAAACCACGCCTGCCTCCTCCGGAGAAGTATGATGGCGAGCCTGGATCCTGCCGTGCTTTAAAGCATGGGCATAAAGCGAGTAGGGAGATTCTATACATCCTCCAAGGCAGCCGCTCAGTCTCCGATTGCGCTATCGAGTTCCACACCCTCGCTGCTAACAGTAAATGGCAGGAGAGAGCACTCTACAATGCTTTTCTCAATGGACTCTCGGAACAGATTAAAGACGAGCTTCTCCGACGTGACCTACTCGAAAACCTGGACTGGATCATTGAGCTGGCTATTCGCATCGATTCGCGTTTGGTGGAGCGAAGACGGGCTTCTTACAATTCCTAGATTTCCAAACCCCCGGTGATGACCCACTTTATGTCTCAATCTGTCACCAAGCTCAATTCCTCCCTTGAATTGGAATCCATGCAGTTGGACAGATCCAAGCTCACGAGTGAGGAGAGGGAACGCAGGAAGAAAGAGCGGGCCTGCTTTTACTGCGGCAAGACTGGCCACTTCATCTCACAGTGCCCAGTAAAAAGACCATGCCCACTGACGAGGAGAGGAGTGTTAGTGGTCGCCATTCCGACCGATCACTCCTCGAAAAACCGCACCTGCTTCCTCGTATCTCTGGAGTAGAGTGGAGTAGGGAGGAAGACTACTGCTCTGATAGATTCTGGCGCGGAGGAGAACTTCATTGACCATGAGGCTGCTCAGAAGTGGGGCATACTGGTTGAGAATATCTTCCCCATTGAGTTGCCAACTCCCTCAATGGCCAGAAGATCGACCTTATAACCCACACCACTCGCCGGTCAAGTTGCGAATCTAGGGCAACCATCAAGAGACAATCAAGCTGTTCCTTATTCTCTCTCCACATTCTTCCGTCATCCTGGGCCACCCCTGGTTGGCCAAACACAACCCTGATGTGGAGTGGGGCAAGCACGAGATCAAGGGCTTGAGCCCCAGTTGTGCTCGGTCTTGCCGGAGTGACGCCCTCGATCATGTCCCAGCTCTCCTCTCGGAGGAGATTCCCAACCTGGAGAAGGTTCCCCAGAATTTCGTGATCTAAAGGAGGTGTTTTCCAAGTCGTGAGCCACCTGTTTACCACTGCATCGACCCCATGATTGTGCCATTGACCTGAAACCTGGTACTATGCCCCCTAGAGGTCGCCTGTTCTCTCCCTCGGCTTTTTATTAGCTGCAACAATTTCCAAAGGGGGATGAAATTATGTCAAGGTAGTGCAGAGAAATCATTTGTAAACCTGCAAAGCAGGTGCAGGTGACTGCATGCAGCACACCAGAAGTAGGATGTTATTACAATCAAGCAAGGTCAGAACGACTCTTAGGGAGCATTCGCTATCTGTGGCTGGAGTCAGGGCATGGAATGTACTTGATGATAATATAATGATGGCTGGAGAGCTGAAGGTCTTCAAATATTCGTTGAAATGTGCATATCTGAGTAACTATAAACATGTAAATCTTGTTCAATTGTATCCTGTCACTGGACGCTTAAGAGATCCAAGGATAGATCTGATATCTGCTTCCACTCATCTACTCCAAATCAGCTGGAACAAATCAAATGAGCAAGAATGGGGATTCGGGACAATGTCGCTTAGGATCAAGAGTGACATTTGAATCTAAGTTATATGATCACTCACTTAATTTGCAATTATAATTCTTATGATATTCATAAACTTCATGATCTTATTTTCTGAAGTTAAAACGTAGTGTACATGGACATTAACTCTGCTGTGATTTATAATCCTTATGATATTTTAATCATAACCAAAATGTTTTTTTCTGGAAGCTGGGGGCGGGACTCTGATAAGCGCTTTCGCTTCCCCCGCGACCCTTTCGGTCATGATACATGCTGCGTGTTGAAATTGTCACGAAATGATTTTCAATCATGCCGAAATAAAAAAAATAAATAAATAAAAACAAAAAAAGCTTCTGCGTTTCGCATTGCTTTCATGGTAGCACCAGAGAGCTTGCTCAGACATTTGTGAAGTATCCGGCTGATCCCAGTCATGGATAAGTAAAGCGATGGATAGCCACTATAGTGGCTATAATCGGGCAATGTTATGATGAAACTGCCACATTGATGCTTACCGAAGTAACACAAGCATACCGATCAGAATTGCTGCATATACGTTCACCAGGAGCATTTTTAATTAGCACGACACGCAAACTAACATGCAGTAGCTGGTAACCGAGCGGTCGTTACCATAGAGACAAACCCTTGCAATACAGGTTTTATAAACGGCAAGTTCTGTTACTGTGAACAGTTGTACCAAGCATTCAAATTACAAACAAGTATTAAAAGTTAGCTTCAAATGAGGTTTATGTTCACACCTCTTCTGTTGAATTTCCCCTGATATCACTCTTGCATAATTAGGACACAAACATTAGCAACAGTAACTTGGCTACGTTAGCCGCTGTGCTACAGCCACAATCAACTGGCTATCACGTCAGTTTGGCTTATGCGGTAAAAGCAACTTATAGCTTCTGTGTCTGAGAGTCAAGGACAGTCGCGAAAGAAACAGGCTTTATCTTCAGATATTTTACAAAGCCTGCGTTTGAGGGCAGTTGTTAGTGCTAACTATCGCTAGCGGTCCTGCTAGCCACCCGTAACACATTAGCTTCACTTACATTATTTGCTGTTATATGGTTACTTACAGCTTGTGGCTCCAAGCGATTGATCTAAGCAACTGCTTCAGGTTTGAGAAGCAGCTGAAACGTTAATCCTGTGTCGAATTATCCTTTATTGACAAAGCTGTCTTTGGTGAAATGCTGAGCACAAACAGCTAACGTTCCCTTTGGCCGTGGCTGTTTTCTGCCAGCAAACAAAAAAGCTACCCACTGACTTCTGGTGGCATCGTCTTTTGGAAGAGAAATATTTGGTTTTTTTTTTGCGTCCAAAAGTAAACGGACAAGTAGCTTTGGGAGAGATACTGACAAAATTGCACCTCAAATGATCTGCGGTTCTTCTTTTGTATTTATAAAAGTGTAGAGACTACTAAGGCATTGTATGATCTGCCGTTGTTAGTGCCTGCTAGAATAGTTTCTGGTGTGGGCAGGTCCAGCGCAGTGGTTGGCTCTGGCTAGGTCTGTACTAATTGTCTTTGCTTGCTCTGTTTACGAACGGGAGTACGTCTACTGGATTTTGGCTTTGGATTGACCTCAGATATTCCTGAGCCTGTGTACCGAACCAGCTTTGCCTGACCTTGAGTGTTATGATTGCTGCCCTGTGTACAATTTGGATTACGCCCCTGGGGTTCTGATTTTGGATTGTGAATTCTGTACTGTTGCCTTCTGCCCTGCGGGGGTTCACCCCTCAGCTTTAATAAAATATTATTTTGCTGGGTCTCGCGATTGGTTCCTGAACGCTGCCTCACAGTGTGACCGTATTTTATGTTTCTGTTGTGCGTTTGCTGTAACAGTTGTTTGTGTGTGTGTGTTTTTTTTTTTTTTTTACACCTGGTTAAATAAAGTATATTGATATTAATTGATTCCCCTCTTTGAATCGCCACCTTCTCATGGTGGAGGGGTTTGAGTAACTGGATGATCCTAGGAGCTATTTTGTTTGGGGCTTATTGACCCTGGTTGGGTCTCCCAGAGCAAACAGGTCCTAGGTGACGGGTCAGACTAAGAGCGGTTCTTAAGCCCCAATGAATAAAACTACACCAAGGATGTTTACATTGCTCGGATTGGCGTCACTGGGGCACCAGCCTGTACACGGCACACGGCAGTGTAGTGTACCCGGCCTTCTTGGAGTCCATGGGAGGGGTACTCGAAAGTGCTCCGACTGGGGACTCCATCGTTCTGCTGGGGGACTTCAACGCTCACATGGGCAGTGACAGTGTTCCCTGCAGGGGCGTGATTGGGAGGAACGGTCTCCCCAATCTGAACCCGAGTGGTGTTCTGTTATTAGACTTCTGTGCTAGTCATGGTTTGTCCATAATGAACACCATATTCAAACATCAGTGCACGTGGCACGAGGACACCCAAGGCCGGAGGTCAATGATCGACTTTGTGGTCGTGTCATCTGACCTTCGGCTACATGTTTTGGACACTCGGGTGAAGAAAGGGGCTGAGCTGTCCACTGATCACCACCCGGTGGTGAGTTGGATCTGCTGGCGGAGGAGGCAGCTGGACAGACTTAGCAGGCCCAAACGTGTTGAGAGAGTCTGTTGGGAACGTCTGGCGGAACCCTCTGTCAGAGGGGTTTTCAACTCTCATGTCCAGGAGAGCTTTGGCCAAAGGGAGGCTGCAGACATTAAGTCTAAATGGACCATGTTTTCCACCTCCATTGTTCACGCAGTCATTCGGAGCTGTGGTCGTGAGGTTTCCGACGTCTGTCGCGGTGGCAACCCCCAAACCCTGTGGTGCACACTGGAAGTAAGGGAAGCTGTCAAGCTGAAGGAGTCCTATCGAGCTTGGTTGACTCATGGGACTCCTGAGGCAGCTGACAGGTACCGGCAGGCTACATGTGCTGCGGCCCGGGCGGTGGCGGAAGCAAAAACTTGGGTATGGGAAAAGTTTGGGGAGGCCATGGTGGAGGTGGGGAGCTGTTGACATCGACTGGGGCTATTATCGACCTGTGGAAAGAATACTTCGAGGATCTCCTCAATCCCAGATACGCCTTGCGTAGAGGAAGCAGAGGCTGGGGACCCAGAGGCTGATTCATCCATCACTCAGGCTGAAGTCACTGAGGTAGTTCGGAAGCTCCTCGGTGGCAAGGCACCAGGGGTGGATGAGATCTGCCCTACATACCTCAAGTCCATGGATGTTGTAGGGCTGTCTTAGTTGACACACCTCTGCAACATCATGTGGCAGTTGGGGACAGTGCCTCTGGACTGGCAGACCGGGATGGTGGACCCTCTATTTAAGAAGGGGGACCGGAGGATGTGCTCCAACTACAGGGGGATCACACTCCTCAGCCTCCCTGGTAAAGTCTTTTCCAGGGTGCTGGAGAGGGAAATTCGGCCGATAGTCTAACCTCAGATTCAGGATGAACAATGCGGATTTCATCCTGGTCGTGGAACACTGGACCAGCTCTCTACCCTCTGCAGGGTGCTTGAGAATTCATGGGAGTTTGCTCAACCAGTTCACATGTGTTTTGTGGACTTGGAGAAGGCATTTTTTCGTGTCTCTCGTGGTATTCTGTGGGAAGTGCTTCGGGAGTATGATGTCCAGGGCCCTCTACTAAGGGCCGTGCGGTCTCTCTATGACCGGAGCAGGAGCTTGGTTTGCATTGCCGGCAGTAAGTCAAATCTGTTCACAGTGCATGTAGGACTCCAGCAGGGCTGCCCTTTGTCACCGAAGAAGGACTTTCCCATTGCCGACCAGTGGCGATCTAGGATGATAGCCAGGTGAAGTCCACACTTTACCAGAGCCAAACTGTCCAAAGAGAGCATGGAGGAGCTTGGTTCCAATCCTGATGACCATAGAAGGATTGACAGCTTATTCCCTAACAAAATGAATACAGGAACAGACTTGGAAAGGGTTCACAAGAACGCGGCCCCAATCCTGGACCCTGAATTAGGCTTGTGAGCTTGTTTGAATTAACTTCGTAAAGAGGATGGCTCCTGCACATTGCCGTCATTAAAGGTTAAATTTCAATTACAGTATTCTTCAATTGCTAAGCGACATTGATCACTACTGAAGCAACTTTTTCAAAACTCTTCACACTTCTAACACACCATAAGTCTATGCAGTCCAAACTCTGATGGTTTCCTGCCTTGCTTTAACACAAAAAAACATTGGTTTGACAAGAAAGGCTTTCAATGACATCAGCCTTCAAAATTCATGAATTCTTTTTCCACTCTAATGCAAACACAGGCAAAACCATGTGCATCTGCAATTTTGCAAATGCAAAGAGTATTTTTTAAACGGTTACATTTTATGGCAAAATGTTACAAATTCAAGTGGACAGAAATTTCCCAAATTACAAACAACCAATTGATATTATTACTGTAAAATCCTAAAATAAATAATTCTGTATATAAAAAGATAAATATCATTTATTGAAATTATGCGAATGAGACCAACCACAGGTGATACCTATCTCTGATAGGCTACTTATTTGTTTTCTCTTGATAAATTCATTGCCACCAATGAAAGGTGTTTTGGGGTGTTTGGGGTGTTTTTTACACTTAACTTCAAAATGGAACCCACAAGAGAGAGGAGAAAGAGTGGTATGGAGAGGCAGAGGAGTCCGTATGCGTGGTAGTGGCGGTGGTACCAGTGGTGGTGCAAGACAACAGCAGAGAAGACAAAGATTAAGGCTACTATAATGGATCATGGTGTCAACCATAGCCTAACATTCAGAGAGGCTGGTCTGTGAGTGCAGCCAAATCTGGTCCAGTCAACAGTGGCACCAATTATCAGAGTCTTCTGAGAAACCAGCAGGTAGGATGTACTGAAATGGCTTTCACTGCATATTAGACTAGTAGAATGATCTACAGTTGGCCTTTAGAAAATGTATTGCTTATGTGTAATTTGTGTTGCATTTCTCTATTGGACGCAAACACTAACTTCCTCTGGGGGTAGGGGTAGAATCTCCAGTGATGTGCAGGAAAAGGCAATAGTTCAGATGGTTAATTAAAACAATGCCCTCAAACGAAAAGAAATAAGAGAATTCTGGAAGACAACCAGACATTTGCAAAAATACTAAATGTAAGCGTTTCAACTATTGCTCGTGTCCTACAAAAACACAGAATCTGGATGAAACAACTATACACTGTTCCATTTGGGGAACATCGGTATGTCTATATAATTGGAAGGCTCAATTTTCTCTGCCATGATGCCTTTACTGTTGATTAAAAGTGGGAACACAGGTGACTTTTCTGGCTTGTTTTTCTTCTAGAGAGTCATTGAACTTGAATCACATCAGATAACACATGTTCCACTATATGTGGATAAGGCTGGGTTCAACTTAGCTAAAATATGCCGACGAGGGCGGAAGGTGATTGGCAAAAGGGCCACAGTGGGGGTCCCAGGTCAGCGAGGTGCCAAAATCACCATATGTGCAGCAATCTCATCACAGGTCATCACCAGTCATTGGGCCATAGAACACACAGCGACTGATTTTATTTCTTGATGAGCTCCATGGCAGGCTTGAGCCAGAGGAGGAAAGGGGCAAGGTGAGGCACTGTGTAATTGCATGGGACAATATGGCAAACACATTTTTGACATCTCCTCCTAGGCCGTAGGTCGGATTCCTTCAAAATTCGCTGTGGATCATCAGTGGACCGAGCTTACCAAAAATTGCGTAAAGCTTGTAGAAATCTCATTTCTTTTCCAAGATATTGACCAATGAACTTCAGCAAGGGCACGGCTTAGCACATAAATGGACAAAATTCAACAATCATTGGGCCAATCATCACAGAGAGAATATGTCCATGTAAATACCAGGAACATACCTGAACAGTTTTATGCAAATCCGCCCATAGGGGGCGCTATAAATGCAAAAAATGGGCATGGCATGACACAAGTCAGACTATAAATCAGCAATCCATTGTCGTATAGCTGTAAAACTTGCAGAATATATTCATACAAGCACCTGAAACAAACCAAGAAATTTTCATTCAAATTGACTGATAGGGGGCGCTATAAATGCAAAACAAAGCAACATGGTATAACACAAATCAGACTATAAATCATAGTTTTTCCAATCATTACAAAACTCACAGGATACGTCCACATAAAAACCTGAAACATAGCCTTAAAGTTTCAATCAAATCGACCAGCAGGGGGCGCCATAAATGCACAAAATAGCCTAACATAACACAAATCAGACTATACATCATAAGTTATTGGTCCTGTCATTATACTGGCAAAATAGGTCAGCATAAATACCTGCAACATACTCTTCAAGTGGTTTTTGTGACCCGCCACTGTAGTAGTGAGCGAAGTGGGGGACATGGTATTCAGCTCCGTCTGGCCATGTGTCATGTCCCATTTGTTCTGAACACAATATCTCAAGAATGGTTTGATCAAGTCCATTCATTTTTGGCGTTAACATGTATTTAGTCTGATATACCGACCCCAGCCGATTTCCGTGGCCTTGGCATTATTCTCAAGGTCATTACGACCATTTGACCACTTACAAATTCCTTTTCAACATGATATCTCAAGAACAGTTTCACCGATTCCATTCATCTTTGGTGCCAAGGTATATTAGGGTCGGGGCACATCGTATTCAGCTCCATCCGTCCATCTGGCCACCCGTCCATCCATCACGTCCTGTTTGTTGTGAACGCAACATCTCAAGAATGATTTGACCGATTCTATTTATCTTTGGTGTCCAGGTGAATTGGTGTGATACGCCAACCCCAGTCGCTTTTCCGTGACCTTGCCATTATTCAAGGTGTATTAGGGAAGTGCTCACAGCACACTCGATTTGCGTGACCTTGCCATAATTCTGAAGGTCATTACGACTATTTGACCACTTATAAATACCAAGTCAAGAATGGTTTGACCAAATCCATTCATCTCTAGTGTCAAGGTGTATTAGGGCTGGGGGACATAGCATTCAGCTCCGTCAGTCCGGCCATCCGTCTGTCATGTCCCCTTTGTTGTGAACACTATCTCAAGAACAGTATGACCGATTCCATTCATCTTTGGTCTCAAGGTGTCTTAGGGGCGGGGGACATAGTATTCAGCTCTGTCTGTCCGTCCATCCATCCATCATGTCCTGTTTGTTGTGAACACGAAATCTCAAGAACGCTTTGACAGATTTTATTCATTTTTGGCTTCAATGTGTATTTGTGTGATATGCCGACACTTTGAACCCTGGAATTGCGGCTTGCGGCTTTTTTTTTTTTTAATTGTTCTGGTAAAACCTGCAATGGAAACCTCTGTCTAAACCTGTATTGACGACTTTGTGGAAAATAAAGAACAATTGCTATGCTATTCCTGCTGAATTTCCATTACTTTCAAAAGTGTACTGTAGTACATTCTCAAGTTCTCTCTCCATATTTCAGAAAGGGAACTTTATTCATTGTAAAATAAGGCAATTTAATGTTATCCTAACATCAAGAATAAGAATATACATGTAAAAAAAACTAGAGTCTGACATTATCTTTTCCTTCAAAGACTGTCTTAAAACGAGTCTATTGTAATGCTACCATTTGATAGTGTTTTTAAGGTAATTGTGCTTTGAGTGTCAAAGTGTTGCTGTTGCAGAAAACTATTGCTGGTGTTTTGGAAGTTGCGCATTTTGTGTGCAAAATGAACAGTTTTGCTATGCTGTGTGTTGCCCGAGACAGTGTTAGAGTTTTGTGAAAGCTGCTGGAGTATTGACCGATGTCACTTAGCGATTGTAATAGACTTTCTACTAGGATTGGTTCTAAGCACAGAGAGAAAATTACAATCAAGCAACATGCAACTCATGACAGAAGGTTTTAAGAAACGTCACAGATACATCAGAAAGTTACAAAGAAATGAGACACAGCCAAAAAAGGGAACACACGCGAGATGTAAATCAATCAAAGGAGAAATACTTTTAACAGGCACGCAAATTGCTGAATGGGAGGAGAAATGGAAGGCATTCACACAAGGGTTGTGACAGTGCACCCCAGATGAGATGAGACCACCTGGTGGGTTTACCTTCAGCCAGTCAGTGAAGAGTTTTGCCCAGCTTCTAGTTCAGCTTTTGCACCTGACCGTTGTTTCCTGGGTGGAACCATGAGGAGAGGAGTGGATTACACCAAGGTGCAGAAGGCTTTATGAAAATAGCCAGGGAACTGATGAACGCAGTGTGAGACCATCTCCTGAGGTACAGCGTGCAGGTGGACATGTTGACAACTGCAGGGTTTTAGATTACTTGAATTAGAATGGGTGCACACTGTACTGGGATGATGTTCTGGGCAGTAAGTCAATGGCACAGTCATAGGGTCTGTTGGGCAGAAGTGTAGTTGCTTTGGCTTTGCTGAATGCCATGCCCGGGCTGATAGATGGGGAAAACACCCTTCAGGTCCAGTGGCTCCTCCTGGTGATTGGTGAAAAGTCGTACAATTGGGCTGTAAGCTCTTTGTGGACAGGTCTGTGATCAGGATGAACTCTACTCCAATATTAATCTCGAAGGCCAGTCCACAAAAGGGCTGTGATGTTTAATCCAAGACCTTTCCAACACCACCTGGGCAAACGGAGATTCCAAGATAAGACATGCCAACTCTTCAGTATGGTTACCAGAGTTCAGCATGGGGACCAGCCAAGTGACCTTAGTGATGTCAGGAAGGGCAATACCCATCAAAACCCGGGGCTGGAGAGGAGCTGGCAGAGGCACAGTAAGGACCCTCATGCGGCGAATGAGCCCAGGATAGATATAGTTCTCATCAATGCCCGGATGGTAATTTTGGATGCCCTGCCAGGTCAGTTGAACAGGATGGAGTGGACAGAAAGGTGACACAGCACTACCCAGCAGCACCTCTGTAGAATACATCATTCACGTCTGCTGAACTGGGCATTCATCAATAGCATGAGTAGTACTTCTGCAATACAGGCAGAAATATCCACTGCAGCCATTTTTCAGGGGGCAGCTTATGAAGCTTTGCCCAGTCAACAGCCATAGGTACCGGAAGTGCCAGATGGGAAGAAGCTCTTGGTTGAGCATCTTGAGATGCTGGCAGGGAAGGAGCCCATAACCTTGCCTGCTGGTCGAACCACCGCTCTTGCAGCTGGACAACAAACCTCATCGCCAAGTTAAGAGAATAATCTGACACTGACAGGTTGCACTGATGCAGCTGGAGTAACTTCCAGATAGCAGCACGGCTGAGCAGGACTGATCAAACATCTTCTCATCTCTACAGCAAGGGCAGCAAACAATGCGACACTGCAGGATGCTCTGACATGTTAAACTGGTTCGAACAAAGTTGAAACAGTGTAACATGTGCTTAGAAATAGAATACAAGGATTTACATTCAATTTCAACTCTGTATTTGATTGAAAATAGTACAAAGAAAACATATCAGATGTTGAGACAGAATTTTTTTGTTTCTTGAAAAATTTCTGCTCATTTTGAATTTCCAAAAGAAATAAATACTCATTTTACACAGTATCCAAAATCTTTTGGGAACGGGGTTGTAAGTCATCTTCAGGGTAATGAGTCATTCCTCATGACCTGAAGAAGACTTGTATTTAGATGTTTTTAATTTGATAAATTATTCATGATCACATCATGGCTAAGAGTACACAATTCCCCTTCTTCACATTTGATTAGCAACCAAACATCAGTTCGCTCTCTTGCAAAGACTAATTGTTATAATGACCAGCCAATTTGTTTCTATCTGGCATTATTGTTCATTGTCTCACAAAGTTTCAGGAATTTTCCTATCCAGATCAATAATGACATTGAACTTCAATATGCCTTTGCAACATTCTGAATTCATGTCGCTCATAAAACAGCTCATATCTTATAGCCTAGTTCGTAAGTGACACCATTTTGCACCAATGTCTGATAGGGTTTGATACGCCTATGAAGATGTTTCCTGTTTTATCTGTTCTCTTTTTAACTCTGAGAACACTTTCAATGAGATAATTGCCATCTTAAAATAAATTACATCACTGAAAAAAATGTGCTGATAAAAATATCCAGTAGGGCATAACACAAAGCAGAATCACTGGGCTTAGCTGGATAGCGGTATTTAGAAACTGTACTTTTCCTACCGACACCCCCCCCACCTCCCTTGGAAGGTGAGCATGACAGCTTTATTAACTTCAATCTATAGTCCTTATTTTTGCGGGAACTGGGTTTTACATTTTCTCAATATGACTAGTCGAGTAATCCCGACTTGAGAAAACGAGGCCCTGAGGAATTGATAACGAAGCAGGATTGCTGCTCGAGTTGGATTAATTCACTGAGTAAAACATAGTACAGCAATTTTAACTTCAGTCTTTTAAAGGTTTCTGGTTTTTCTCCATGACTCTATTCAACAGCGGCAGGAATTCAGCATCATGATTGATGCAAGATGCACTCATCAATAAAGCAGCCAATTCACTCCAAGGTCCTGCTGCTTCCATGTAATCACATGATACATTTTAGTCACCAAACTCATTCTGCTGATATAATCAACCTCCGATGGCTGAGATTCTCATTTGGCTTGCATACAGTGAAGCTACGAGGTGATTCGCTCTTAAATTCACACCAGTTAGAAATCAGTGCTAATGACCTTCCCCCAGAACCATTTTATGTGGCGCTTCACAGGCCTGATTGTCTCTAGTCTGAAATATTGCACAACATTTGATTTTTGGCATTATTTTTGTTTTATATACAGTAACAAACATGCCGTGTAAAGACAAATCAATAAAAGCACAGACAAACGGTACTCTGCCCAAATACTGCTCTTTGAATTTAACATCAATTTTAACAAAAAATGTGTTACACTCCAGCAGCATACAGAGTGAGTTTCAACAAATATGAAAACAACTTTTCTGCATAAAAGTTACTGACTGCATTTTAAGTTAAATTTAATTAATAGTTTGGAAAGCACCCTAAATTTTAGCACGAGGCAATAAACCAAATGAATGAATATCACAAAAAGGCTTCATTTTTTTTTTGACCCCAGCCATATAGCTTCTTCTTTGCATGATACAGCTTTAGCTTGCATTTGTTGATTGCACGGCAAACTATGTTCACAATGATTTCTGGAAATGTTCCTGAACCCAGCGAGTGTATTCCAGTGCAGAATCATCCCTGTTTTTAATGCAGCACCGTCTGAGGTCCCGAAGATCACAAGCATCCAATAATCTCGGGAGAAGGGAATACTTGCATTCAAATAATTATAAAACTTTTCCAGCTGGCGCTGCACGTGCTTGCATTATGTTCCCCAACCAGCACTCAGATTAAATCTACACCCTTGCCTATCACAGCTAGTTTTTGCATGTCAAGTCACTAACAATATTTCATTCAATTATATACACTCTACATTCGTTGTATGTTACTTTTCACCTCGGATATCACAACAAATAAACCTATGCATAGTCATACTTGTGAAAAATTCCTGTTATCATACTCTTTGTCAGTTGACATGGTTGTTCGGCTTCTGATGTCATCTTTTCCCATTTCAAGTCCCTCAGCTAGCCAACAAATGCACATAGGCCGCTTTTCATGAAGGGTTGGGGGAGGGAGATCAAAGCACAACTTGTATTAACGTTAGTGGTATTTCTCTCAGGGACTGTAGGGGGCACAGTTTTGCAAAATATATCACTTCTTACAGAATGGTGCTTTAACTGTAACAGTGTCTGAAGCTTCTTGGAATTAAATGGCAGCATTTATGATGTTCAAAACATGATGTAATAATGATGCTGCTCACCTCCAGTACAGATCCTGTGCAAAGATCAAAGTGTGTCCTGTTGTGTTAGTATGCAGCACTGCGTCAATCTTCTTCAACCATTTGGGTAATCCAAACCTCTGGATGGCCTCCGGATGGCGTTTTACCTGGGACCCCTCCACAGTCCACAGCTTAGACCCTAGGGATTTGTGATATTGAAGGGGGGGGGGGGGATTAGGATACAGTTTTATGGATAATTGGCAGGGTGTTTGGATGAGGTGTTGGGGTGGAGTATTTGGGATTGTGAGAGGAGTTCAAAGCGGAATTTCAGCGAGCCAAAGAGGTGTTTGGGTAAAATTTCGGTGATTAAAGGAAGGTTTAAGGTGCATTTTCAGATATCCAGCGAAATATTCGGGTGGAATTTCTGTCATAAGCAAGATTTGTTAGGGTAGAATTTAATATATCCATTGACAGCGGCGGCTCGTCGGCCGTAACAAAGGGAAGCCAGAACCTCGCCCTTCAAAGCTTAATGACTTCAACATTTCGTAGTTCACTTTTCTTCATCAGCAGTTGCTCATACGAATTGGTTGAAGGACAATCAAATTTATTTTCGATAGCAAATGACAACGCAAATTATCAACACGTCTTTATAAATTAGTTTGCGAGGCTTCTTTCACAAGAAGCCACGACAGTCCATTTTCTACAATCTTAATATAGAAGAAAAGAATGCAATGTTGCACAGCTTATTGCTTAATGAGCCTCACTAATCAATTTGCGCATCTATGCCGTTTTGTGAGCTTCTTGAGCGCGGAATTTATAGCGTAGGCCTATGCTAATTTATGTCGTAATTTATGTGTGAAAGAAAACCCCTCAATTTCATGGTGCAATGTATAACAATGCTATCGAAAATACATTTGACTCAACTGACTGTTCTTCTAACAATTCAGATGAGCAACTTCTGATCAAGAAAAGTAAACTGCGAAAGGTTTAAGTCATTAAGCTTTGAAGGGCGAGGTTTTGGCTTAACTTTGTTACGGCTGACGACCCTCCACTGTTTAAATGAATGATTGAAAACAGGTGATGAACAATCATTAACATTAAGGGATTGTTTGGGCTTCCCCTGTTGCCAATTCACAAGCCGCCGCTGTCCATTGAGGTGTTTGGGTGAAATAGATATCCCGAGAAGTGTTATGGTGGAATTTCAGTGAACCCGAGAAATGTTAGGGTTGGTGTTCAGTGATCCAGAGGTGTTATAGGGTATAACTTTGGTGATCACAAGGGGATGTTAGAGTAAAATTTCAAAAATAAAGTAAGGTGTTCGGGTGCAATATTTGTGACTAGCAAAATGTGCTAGGATGGAATTTCAGAAATCTATAGAAGTGTTCGGGTTATAATTCAGTGATCCAGAGAGGTGTTAGGGTTGATCTTCAGTGATCCCAAGGGGTTTTAGGGTGCAATTTTAATGATGAGAGAGATGTTAGGGTGGAATTTAAGATGTCAAATGAGGTGTTAAGGTTGAATTTCAGACATCCAGAGAAGTGTTCAGCTGGAATTTCTGTGATTCAGGCATAGGCGATGTTAGGGTGGTGCTTGCTGGGGCTATAGCACCAGCAGAGATTTCAATAGCACCGCCAAGAAAGTTATTATCTCTGCTCCGTTGGTCTAAGGTCAGATCCACTCTACACCTCTTTTGTTGTAAGTTCGATGCAAGCCACGTATAGATCCCCATGGAACACTACATTGCTAACAGGGTGCGCTCAACTGAAGCAGCTGTCCCAGCAGCGTATACACCCGCAGTAAAATTCGCTCACAGACTCACGTTCGTTTTTGCCTACTTTAAAATCACATTTTCAGAAACACTTGCATGTGAGTCGATGTTATTTTAGTATCGCTGTGCAAATAGAGCAACATCTTGTCACCCTGAATAGGCTATGTGCTTCTTGGGTACAGACGCATACTCGCGAAACCGAAAACCAAAAAAGTGACTTAGTAACCAAGTTAACGTGACCAGGGCTTTTCATGACCCCTTGGTAAGACAACTGCTTGTAAGCTTTCCTTATTATAAGAAACATTGATGAATGTTTGTATATGTTATAAATAGATGTGGGACACAATTAAATACATTAATCTAATTAATTAGAAGCTTTGTAATTACATAATCTCAATGAATAGCATTTTTATCAAACCGCAATATTTAAGATATTCGAACACCAGGTTCATATGAGATACATATATCTTATATGGTAGACATTAGTATACATATAGTGGACACCCATATGAAAAAAATTCATAAAAAACTTACAAAGATAAGTATAAAACTGTAATGAAATGGCATATATGGCACATGCTACAAAAGTGGCCCACTTCATATATATGAATGAAATACAGATCATACAGGATTTGTATAAATTACATATAAGCCAACATATATGGTCAGTTTATGAAACATGTAATGTTAAGTGTAATGTTTTATATGAGGTATGGACAACAATGTAGTTTTTTTGTGTGTTTACATCAATTTTCATATATGAATATGTCAAAGCCCATACATGCTTTTTGTATGACATGTGTAAAACATTTATAGATTTCTTACATATTTCTATTAATATTCATATATGAATATGTCAAAGCCCATACATGCTTTTTGTATGTTACGTGTGCAAAAATTTATAAATTACTTACATATTTCTATTAATATTCATATAGGGATATGTGGTAGCCCATACATGTTTTCTGTACGTGATTCAGAATTCTGTTGGTCTGAACTAAATGACTTCGTAGGTTATGCTCATGATGCTTTGGCTTAGCCTACTTACTGGCTTTTACAAAGCCATAGGCCTACTTGCCAATCAGATAGTACAACCATACATGTACATTCCATGGCCATCATCCACAGCAATTGTGTGCAAAATCCTGAGGACTTGCTACTGTAAATGAGTGCATTTATCATTTTTTTGCATGTTCACTTGCATGCATGCATTGAATTGAATGTTTTTCTGTCTGCTCATGATGTTGCAACCTAAATTTTGTATGTGTTACTGGTCATTTATGAAAATTAAATCCCTAGGAAATGCCTGATTTCAATTCATTTCTTGACTGACACCACTTTAAAGGAATATGCCACAGTTTTTCAATATTGAAATGTTCTTCCTTGATATTAGACAAGTTGAGGCGTATGTCTTGCCTTCATGCGTGCTCTGTCACACTGGCGTAGACGTGTTAGCATTTAATTAGGATCCAAACATTGGTGAAGTGAGAGGCAACCAACAACTTCCATGTTTCCCCAATTTAAATACAGAAAGGACAACTATAATGTATGGCGGAACTATAGGCTGCTCCGGAGTACTTCAACAGCATTGATACCATAACTCCCAAACAACCCTTTGGTGGTATTACCAAAGTCCTTTGGGGCAAGTTCCTCCACTCAGCCGCCATATTGATGAGGCCTGCAAGCAGCTACAACAAGTCCAGGCCCTATCAAAATGAATGGGGAGATATCCAAAAGTCCAGACTGGTGGGTTGTACATACTTAATTCAAATGTGAATGAGCTCATTGGACATTCGTGGCATGGCTACCACTGGAGATGGAGATAGTAAACAAAAGGCTAACTGCCAGTAATAAATTCCACGTCCAACAATGCGATTGACAACTTTCAAAACAAGTCAGAACTTGCGTTCAGAATGGCCGCAATGTGTTTCTATGGGAGGATTTCCTCAGTGATTGGTCTCCCTCTTTCTAAATGTCTCCCCACTGCTCTAATATCGAAGTACTCACAAGTAGAGTTCCTGGGTCTTGTAACAACTCGGGTAACCATATTTAAATAGTGTTGGAAGAGCTAGGTTGCCTCTAACTTCAGACATGCTTGGATCCTAATGAAAGCATTGTGTTAAGCTACATGCTAACATGCTTGCACCCTTCATTAGCGAGATAGATTAGATGGAGGAAGACGAGTCAGGTCGGCATTAACTTGTCTAAGAGCAGGGACGAACATATATCAGTACTGAAAAACGGTGGCATGTTCCTTTAAAGTGTAAAGCATAAAGTATGCAAACATGTATAATTCTCCCAATCAGAGTTTACTTCTGAAATATAGAAACCTACAAATTCTGGTCATGAGTATCTTCTTATTTAGGAAACAAAATTACTTAGCTCAGGGGTTTTAAAAGCCCTCTGTGAAAGTGAAAAAAAAAACAAAAACTGTCATAGGCCAGGTGGTCATAATACATGAGTTCATACATGCATAATAATCAGAGGTGTCACTGTCCAATTTTAGCACGCAATTTTAGTGGATAGAAATTATGGAACTTTTCTGGTAAAATGTAGGTTAAATAAATAAAAATGTATATATATATATATATATATATGTATATATACGCTATATATATTCATATATAATTCTTTTTCCACAGAAAACGCGCTATGCCATCACTGACCACAGCTTGAAATTACCTTGGCCTGGCGTATCATCATGAAAAAAACAACCCTTAACTTGTTGACGAACTTTCATCATGTCTTTGCTATGGATTTTATATGTATTCTTTGTCTGCCTATATCTCTCATACAAGGTTTGGCGTTATATGTCATGAAGTACAAAAGTCTTATAATGATATTACATGAGGGTTTAGTGCCATCTATGATTCTTCTAAGGTGAAAAATTGTGTAAGTTTGATTTTGTGGGCATTTTATATGAATATTGTATCTCCTATAAGATGCATATATGTTTTTCATAAAACACATAAACATTACAAGTTTTATATAAGTCTTTTTCATATGGGCATCTTATATTGTAGACATTGTTTTTCAGTTGAAAAGCACACATTTAATGCTGATGGCTGGATTGGTGTGATTGATTATGTGGATTCTGGCTCGGACGCTTTTTTAGTTTATTTTTTATGGTCTTGTGTAGCCGGGGTGTCTCCCATGTTGCTGTATCGCTTGTATATTAAATACAAAATTGCAGTAGTTTTGTGAATCAGTAGAGGCACTGGTAAAAACATATCTGGAACTACTCTTGAATGCCGCACATCTGGCTTTTGTGCAAATACAGACTACCATACGATGCATTCATCAGCCCCATCATTGAATGATTCAGCCCTACTGCAGCACCAGCAAGAAAAAATCTCTGGCGCCGTCACTGGATTCAGGGGGCAATGTTTGGGTGGAATTTCAGTGATCAGAGAGCCTTGGTAGGGTGAAATATAAGAACGGGGGTTAAGAGGGGGTTAAGGGATTGGAGATCAGGATAGTGTGTCTGATGCAATTTGATAGTGGTGAAAGGGACAAAACAGATAGAAACCATTACTGCTTCTTTCTTATCTGGGTTGCAGGCAGCAACCCAGATAAGATAAGGAGCCTAAATCAGCCAACTATGGGCCGAAGGCAAGGACACACCCTGGACAGTTGGCCAATACTTTGGGGGGCTCACACAACATTAATTCCCACCCTCATACCAGTGGGCAATTTGTCGTATCCAATTCATCTAGTATGTTTTGGACTGTGGGGAGGAAAGTGGAGTACCTGGAGCCAACCCATGCAAACACAGGGAGAACATGACATGACATGAACTGTGTGCAGAAAGGCCCGAGGTCAGATTCCAACCCACAACCTCATCACTGCTGAGCACACGCAACTGTGCCACTCAGAGGAAACCTATACAAACTGATATTTACAGACAGAAATAATGATTATAATTCTCAGTTTTGAAACTGAGAAAAAATGCACACTCCTGTCTTAAACCCATAGTTGGTACAGTACCTGTAAACAGGTATAAAGATGATCTCTGCGGAATGGAGTAGGCAGCATTTATGCCTGAACGGGCCTTGGGCAGGAGTTTGCGGATGGGCACCTTTTTGATGTTATCCTGCTGATTCTGCTTCATCCACACAAACCTTAATTCCAGTGAACATGAGAAAGAACAAAGAGAAGTGGAACATCCATTAGCTTTTTACCTGCTCAGGCTTATGCAGAGGCAATACAGAATGAGAGCCCATTCTTTATCACATTTATTGGCATGGCTGGATTGTTTGGATCGGCAAACCGTGAATGACCAGCCATGTTGATATTCACACTATAAAATGACCCTTAAATAAATTTTTATTCACTGGCTGCCAGGTTGCCACCCACAAAAGGAAGCTACTCCATTATGGAGAGCACCATTCAGAGGACAGTTAGACCAGTGGTTCTTAAACTTGCTCCAGGCACACCACTGGAAAGTTTTTGTTCCAATCACAATTGCTATCTTAGGAATTTAACAAGCTGTTGATTTGTCTAAATTAGGCAAATTTATGTTTAGAGTAGTCATTCTCTCTCTCTTTTGCCATATTTGACAAATCTATGCATGCAATGAACAATAAAAAATTCATATCCACATTATCCTGTACCTTAGAAACTAGTTTAAATAACTGCAGACAAAAAAAAAACTATTTAACTTAACATTCAGTCATCGTCAATAATCAATAGGTTCCTCATTGGTGAAACTGTTGACACATGGATGCACAAACTGACAGTTTATTTGGCAAACAATAGAGTCACACCTGTTTGGTGTCATGTTCATTTTTTTAAGTTCAGGCTAATTATTTCGAAGGAACTCAAAACACCTGTAATCAGCAACCTAATCTGGATCTTACAGATTTTTTCAGAGTCTAATTTGATCTGTTTAGAAATGTGTTCCTACCTGTAAATCATCACATTATAGAAAAACTAGGCTTATGCCATCAGAGGCGACGGCTTGGGGTATATCCCCGAAGGCCCCCAATCCTCCAATTCCGAAATCCTCGAATAGACCCAGTACAATATAAAGCCCCTCAGGTCATGACCTTTCATTTGAACTTAATTTCAGGTCAATCGGATAAATGGTTCTGAAGGCCAAAATGGTAATTTTCCATCACAAAGCTCCACCTGGTGGCAAAATATTGAACCATACAGGTATGATGCCATCATGTGACATGTTGTCCTCATGACCTTGCAGTTGATCATAGTTTCATGTCAATTGGACAAATGGTTCCAAAGATATGGCAAAAATAGTGAATTTTATGTGACAAAGCCCACCTTGTGTCAAAATTCTGAACCAAACAGGTATAATGTCATCGTGGGACACATCCTCCACCTGGTGGCAAAATATTGAACCATACAGGTAAGATGTCATCATGTGACATGTTGTGAGGTCATGACCTTGCAGTTGCACATAGTTTCATGTCAACTGGACAAATGGTTCCAAAGATATGGCAAAAATTGTGAATTTTATGTGACAAAGCTCCACCTTGTCCCAAAATTTTGAACCAAACAGGTATAATGTCATTGTGGGATACATCCTCAGGTCATGACCTTTCATTTGCACTTGATTTGAGGTGAATCAGACAAATATTTCCATAGATATGATAAAAAATGATTTTTCAGTTTTTGGCCCCAAGTGGCCAATCTAGAAATTGTACATTGTCCAAAATTGAATCAGTTCTTCCTCTTTATGATACTTACTTACATGCAAAACATGAAATTTCTAATTGAAATGTTACTGAAGTTATCGCATTAACACGTAGGGCGGCAGCGGTCAGACAAAGAACATAATATCCCCGAAACGCCTTTCGGGGATATAATAAGCAAATGTGTTCAGGGGTTTTTATTCTTCATGGCACAATGGATATGGGGTGTTTCAAGAAACAGGCATTTTAACAAAATGGCAAGTTAACAGAAATCTCCAATATGATGAAGTTTAATGACTTAATATTCCATTGCCCTTTTATCCAAGGCTTTGCCTATGATGTGCATTCATGTGAAACTCAAACTGGTTGGCTCAGGTTTTCAAAATCGCTAATTTTGTGTCCCGTACATAACCATTTTTGACCATTTTTGCATCAACCTGGAGAGGAAGGCAAAATTGAATCCTTCACTGTAGCTTATTCATCAGATATTGGCTTGTGAAATTCCTAATTTTGTATTTTTGGCTAAAGGGCTATGTTTTGCACCGTTTATTCACTCTTAGATGGGCTTATATCATCACACCATGGTTCTTTTAAAAGAGCGTTAACAGTGTTTTTTGATCTGGACCGTGTAGCTGAGTAAATATAGAAGTCTTCCTGGGTCTTTCTTGCCTAAAATACATTAAAACCCATTCCCACTTGCAAGAAATGTGTCCAGTTCTGATTTGGGGTCTGATGCCTGAATACCAACCACTTTGTTGTTGAAATGTAGCACCAAGAAAGATACAGCCATATCAAGCGGTGAATGTCCTGTACATAACCCATTTTTGAGAGGACATACAATCTTTGTAGCTCTGGTGCTAACTGCCTGACCAAGAATTTTAGAGATGTGCTGTCTTCTCTCATGGAAGTACAGTTTAAGTCAAGATCTGTTGCAGTGTTTTAAGTAAAGCACAGATTGTGAGTCTTTTTTGTGCCTTTGAAATCCTACTACTGCAAATTTATCGCCATATTAGGATGTCCCATACAGAACTGGTGTACTGATTATCACATAATATCTTCAGTACACAGCCAAAATCTTGCCTGTGCCACGCTGTTGTGTTGGTCATGGAATACCACTTGGGAAGTTCAATGAAAGCTCTATCATTAGATAAACTGGACAATAACAATGAATCAGTGTCCTGTACATAACTCTCAACAGCCACGGGTTATGTACTGGAAAACACCATTTTTATGTGCAACTCCAATTCCGAAATAGTTGGGAGGAAGTGTAAATTGTGAGTAAAATCAAAATGCGACGAGTTTCAGATCACAAGCCCATATTTTATTTACAATAGAACATAGATAACATTTCAAATGTTGAAACTGAGTCATTTTACATTTTTATCCACAAAATGAGCTTATTTAAAATTTTCTGGCTGTAACAAGTATCAAAAAAGTTGGAGCACAGGCAAAAAAGGGCTGAAAAAGCAATTAATATAAAGAGAAACAGCTGAACATTTGGCAAGTAATTAAGTTAACTGGCATCAGGTGTGTAACATGATTGGCTATAAAAGGGGCATTTTAGAGAGGCTGAGTCTCTCAGAAGGAAAGATGGCCAGAGGCTCTCCAACCTATGAAGGCTGTGCCATCCACAGATGCCACCTTAAACTCTATCATGCAAAAAGGAAGCCATTGTTGACCATGATCCAGAAGCACCACCATGTTCTGTGGGCCAAGGCTCATAAGGCTCAAAATGGACTGTAGAAAAGTGGCCTGTGGTCAGACAAGTCCAAATTTGACATTCTTGTTGCAAATCATGGCTGTCGTGTCCTAAAAGAGGAGAAAGACCACCGCATGGCTTTGTAGTAGAAGAGTCCATGTGCTGAACTGGCCTGCCTGCAGTCATGATATTTCACTGATTGAGAATATTTAGCACATAATTTAACGAAAAGTCCATCAAAGGAGACGCAAAACTCTCCAACAGCTGGAAGCCTGTATTAAACAAGAGTGGGATCAAATTCCAATGGCCAAACTCAAGAAACTTGTCTCCTCAATGCCCAGACGCCTCCACTCTGTGTGAAAAAGAAGAGAGGATGCTACACCGTGGAAAACAGGCCCCTGTCGTAACTTTTTTGAGTCCTGTTGCAGCCATCAAATTTGAAACGAGATCATTTTGTAGATAAAATTGTAAAATTTCTCAGTTTCAACATTTGCTATGTTATCTCTGTTCTATTGTGAATAAAATACTGGCTAGTGTGATTTGAAAGTCATTGCGTTTTGATTTTATTCACAATTTACACTTTGTCCCAACTATTTCGCAATTGGGGTTGTACATTAAAGCATATATTTTTATAATACAAGATCACCAGTCCTAGACACAAAATATTTACCGTCTTCTTCTGCCATTTTTCAGCAAACTTGAATTATCCAACGCCAGTGTATAGATTAAAGCCAGGGATTTTGACGTCTATTTGTGAAGCCATAGGTCTTTACAGTCTATAGAGATCATCTAATCTAATCCACCTTTTATTACACCTTTCTGCCCAAGTACCAAACATAACTCCATGAATCAAGTTCACATTGAAAGCCAGGCCACTGGGTGCAATGCAGGCTATTTTTAGCAACATGTAGTGATTTATAGAACAGGTGTACTGGGGGCAGAGGTGACAGGGTGCGGTTTCTCACGAGGCCTAGCATCCACCACTATTCAGTGGTGTTAATTTGTGCAGATTTGGCCAAATAAAAATCAAGTCCAGTATCTGGTAACCCACTCATCCCTCTTTTTTCAAATGGCAGTGGACTAAATTGGCATTATCATTACGCATGCAAAAAATTTTCCGGTTAGAGTTCAAGACATCCCACAATGTCAACAAAGCCAAAAAAGCCGAGCTATCCCAGTGGAACAGCCAGCTACTTATCGTAATAATTCTAGTTATTTTACATTGCCTAAGGTTGTTTGAAGGCAATATGCCGAGTTCACGTTGTTCAGTCTGCGATTATCCTGATGGCTCAAGTGGATGGAGGCATTTAGCTCTATTCACGTGTGCAATAAAGGAACATCTCACTGTACATGTGACCCTCCATATGTACCCATCCATCCATCCATTTCGAAAGAAAAGATCCAGAAAGACGCGAAGAATCAATTAAATTAGTTAGACTTAAAATCTTTCATTTTGCTAATCAGTAATGCTATTTGTAACAGATATTGATCAGTCCACTTTTATTACATGTGCCATTTCCTAAGCCTGTAGTCAGTAGCGTTATACATGTCAGTCACCCATATATAAATCCCTAGTCTTTACAGCTGCATATATGCTTGATGTAAATATGTAAATGGGAAAACCTGTGATTTATGACACCTGTATCAAATATCAGTGGCGGCAACTGAACAGAAAACGGAAGGAGTTGAAAATATCCCTTGAAGTAGGCACTTCGAAATGTCACATTCAGCGGGTGTACTGCTGAAGAAGTGCCGCTAAATTTGCGCTTTCAAATTTCAATATCTCTGGATTGGGAGGATGTATTTTAAAAAATGAGGTGAGGTGTAATTTTGTTTGCGATCTCATGCTCTATCCGGTAAATGATTAATACTGTAATTAGAGTATTTTGAAAAAAACACTTCCAAGTCCCTACTTGAAGCATTTGATCATTGACCCGTTTCCAATCATTGTCTTTAATGCGTTTTCCCAATGATATCAATAATTCATTGACAGTTAAATGCGCAGGTTCCCTCTCAATGCAATGCTAAGGCGGGTAAATAATAAATGAAAAAAAAAAATGGCATCCTCAAAGTGGATAAATAACCAAGTTTTCGAACCACAAACAGGACAATATTGCAACAGTGCTAAGGCAAGTGTACTTGGGTACAGTACGTTATTACTAGTGTGAAAGCTGACCAGCGGGGGGAGAGGGAAGGGGGGCAATCACACTGTGGCACTGTAGGGAACAATCTTACCAAGTGTGAAAGCGCCTTAGATTGCCACAAGCAGCCAGCTCTTTGCACACGGCACGTCACCTGCCCTTACATGGTGTGTCGTGGGTGTCTTATATGCTAATTTAAAACAATCGACAACGCGTTTCCAATTCACGATCAAGTGGGACTCAACATTCTGCACACATGGGTAAGAGCAGATTTGGACGGTAAGAGCATTTGGTGCATCCAGAGTTTATTTTTTCTCTTAACAAAAATATAAGAGAAATTCAAGAGAATGTTGCTGCATGAGGCCCATTGTTCAGATTTGTCAAAACATGTTGAAATCGATGCTCTTACCTTGGTTGCGGTCCAGGCATTTAAACCTGTTATAGTCTTTAATCCGCAAAGCAAGCTTGGACAAATGTCACTAATTAGACTTTGACATGGAGGCATTGGCGGCACATCTTTGTGAATTTCACCATAATGACCTTCCTCACTCATGATGCTGTGCTGTTCATTGTACAGTAGCCCGTTAGGAACAACATACATGCACCACCTAGGTTTTTCTGAATTTAATGGGAGAGTACAATTTTAAATATATATATACACTGCCCAGCCAAAAAAAAAGTCACCGTTTGGAAATTAATGAACAAATTCTAGAATTGGATCATTATTGCGGTTACTTATATGTTTCAGCTGGCAATAATCATTTTTCCCCTGACTGATGAAGAGCATCGCTACTCATTTCTCAAAAAATCATGCCGGAAGACACATCCCTTGTTGGTGGAAAAGATGTTACAGTATTTCAGAACAGGCAACTTATTGGCCTGTATTTAGCAAAGAAACTCATGAATGCAAAAACAAGAATGAGGAATCATTTTCACAAACATATTTGCCACCACAAAGTCCTGATCTTTGACACAGTAAAAGTTATTGGGATGTGCTCAAGAAAGACCACCGAGTGGTTCAACCATTATGTCGAGAAGACAAGATCTCGGCATTATGGCATGTATGATTGAAAATAAATGTTCTGGCATTGCATAAAGTTGTCAAAACAATGACAAAATGAATTTGCACTGTAATCAAAGCTACAGGGGTTCCAACTAAATATTTGAGTGTGCGACTTTTTTTTTGGCCGGGCAGTGTATATATATATATAAATATAATCACACACATCACATACAAGCACACACACAGTGCCCTCCATAATTATTGGCACCCCTGGTTAAGATCTGTTAAAAGCCTTAAAATAAATTCAATTTTTATTGCAGAAGCATACTCTCACACTGAAAATTGTAGAAAAATGTAACCTTCAACTCAAGTGAATTTTAAGGGAAAAAAATCCTTGACTAAGAAAAAATTATGTTTCATAAAATCATTTGTTCTATAATTATTGGCACCCCTAACAATACCAATGAATTAAATGTAATTGAAGTATTTCTGCCATTTCTACAGTAGTTTACAAAGTTGATCAGGGTATCAAGGAACATTTAATTAGTAAATCATGACTTCATGTTTCCCTAGGGTATATATATGACACGACACAGAGGCCATCTCTCTTATCCACTCTTCAACATGGGAAAGACAAAGGAACACACCATTCAAGTATGGTAGATGAGTGTCGACCTTCACAATTCAGGCAATGGCTACAAGAAAATAGCCACTTGCCTGCACCTGCCCATATCTACTGTCAGAGGAATCATTAACAGTGGTAAACAGTGGTAAAGAAGCCTGGACAAGGACACAAGGATATTTTGCCACCACGCACAGTGAGGAGGATGGTAAGAGAAATGAGGTTCTCCAAAGCTCACTGTTAAAGAATTGCTACAAATGGTAGCATCTTGGGGTCACAAAGTCTCCAAAACAACCATCAGGCACCATCTACATGCCAACAAGCTGTTTGGGAGGCATGCATGGAAAAAACCTTTTCTCACTCACAATCATAAACGCAAATGCCTGGAGTTCTCTAAATGGTGCTGGGACTTCAACTGGGACCATGTGCTTTTCTCAGATGAGACCAAGATAGAGCGATTTGGCAACAAACACCCTAAGTGGGTCTGACGAAACACAAAAGATGAGTATGCAGAAAAGCACCTCATGCCCAATGTGAAGCATAGGGCAGGGTCGGTGATGCTGTGGGCCTGTTTCTCTTCCAGAGACCCTGGGAACCTTGTTAGGGTGCATGGCATCATGAACGCTTTGAAACATCAGGACATTTTAAATCAAAATCTGGTGGCCTCTGCCCGAAAGCTGAAGATGGGTCGTCAGTGGGCCTTTCAGCAAGATAATGACCCTAAACATGTGGCAAAATCTACACAGAAATGGTTCACCAGACACAAAATCAAGCTCCTCCCATGGCCATCTTAGTCCCTAGACCTCAACCCCATTGAAAACCAGTGGAGTGAGCTGAAGAGGAGAGTGCAGAGGAGAGGACCCAGGTCGCTGGATGATTTAGAGACATTGTGCAAAGAGGAATGGTCAAAGATCCCTCTTTCTGTATTCTCTCATCTTGCGAAACATTATAGGAGAAGATTAGGTGCTGTTTTGTCGGCAAAAGGGGGTTGTACAAAGTATTAACATCAGGGGTGCTAATAATTGTGGCACACATGATTTGATGTAAAAGAATTATTTCTTTATGTGGGATTTTTTTCCCACTGAATAAATGCACTTGAAGTAAAGGTTGGATTTTCCTCTTTTTTTCATTGTGGTCCTATAGTATTTAGAAAAAAACTGAATTTATTAGAAGCTAAAGAACACATCTTAACCAGGGGTGCCAATAATTATTGAGGGCGCAGTGTGTATATATATATATATATATATATATATATATATATATATATATATATATATATAATTATAATACAGTAACCATAAGTCTTTGCTAATAATACTGCATGTGGCGGCATTTTGGTCAGTATGGCTCTTTGTTTTATATTTTATACCATATTCAACGAAACTGAATGCTGAGGTTTTGGCTTGTTTAAAATGCAAAAAGCTCAAGCACTTAGGTAGACCCCATGCTATGTTTTTTTGCCTGACAGTGGAATGTCTGTTCCATTAAAATAAGGTATATTTCAGATATTACTGTGTTAGTGAGTTATGCTTATTCCTTTTAAGGTGTGGAAAGTGTTTATCCAAGGTTGTGAGCTGGGATGAGGGAACTGCTAGCTTTTCATTGCAGGATGAATGTTCAGACCATTAAATAAGCAGTCCCTTTAATGAGTATGAGTGCTGACTTGTAGGAAAAAATGGGCAAAATTCTAACCTTTATCATGGTGAAAAGGCATATTTTGGGTTTGGAGAGGTCACTGGTGACCATTCATGTCCAACTGTGCCTATACTGATAAACTCAGGCTAAATACAACCAGAAAATCATTAATTCAAATTGAATTCCATGCATCAAAAGTTGATTTGTTTCAAATATATAGTTATTTTATGATTTGAAAGTGCACTATTTTGAGGGATGTGAGAGTTCTGCGAGCCACACGGAAAGCTATATTATTTGGCTCCCAAAGAGGTATTTATTTATTTATCCCTTATTTAACCAGGGAAGTCCCATTGAGATTGAAATCTCTTTTTCAAGGGAGCCCTGGGGGGGAGTGGGGGAGGGACAGAGGAATTGCACAGCCAATTAGATCAGGGGATGATTTGGCGGCAGATCGAAAGAGCCAGGTTGGGATTTTAGCCATTACACCGGGGAACCCCCTACTCTTATCGAAGTGTGTCATGGGATCTTTAATGACCACTGTGAGTCAGGACCTCGGTTTAACGTCTCATCCGAAAGACGGTGTCTCTTTCAGTACAGTGTCCCCGTCACTGCACTGGGGCATTGGGGATTGTCCCGCCAGAGGGAAGATCGCCACCTACTGGCCCACCAACACCTTTTCCAGCAGCAACCTGGTTTTTCCTCAGTGGTCTCCCATCCAAGTACTGACCAAGCCCACACCTGCTTAACTTCAGCCACGCAGCTGAAGCAGATCAAATTGAGGTATGGCTGCTGGTATATTATTTTTAATTTCATGATCAAATGAAGCATACTTGTGGTCAAGGAGTTTATGATCCCAGAAATGCATAGTTTTATCTCCCTGCTACTTGTCAGTTCTCAGTATTATTTTTTATTTTTCTCATTTTCAATGCTGAATTTACATGAAGAATTTTTAATGTTTGCTGCCCTTTTTCTCAACCAAAAATATGAAAATACTCTGAAATACGATTGAATTCTAAATGCTACAAGTGTCTTGTCTCAGCCATTTCTTCCCAGTCTGTGAGGCTCCGATCTTGAATTATAAAGCCTTAAATAAAGTAATACCTAAATAGCCAGATTTGTCTTCAGCACAAAAGGGTTAAATAATGAAAAATGTGAGCTTTGCTCTGCTATTTAATTGGATGGCTATGAAAATTCCAAATCTTTTTCTCAAAAATATTTGAAATGTTAAAACTGTTATTTAACTTTTATGGGAACTACATGGGATATTGTGCTACACAGAGACCAAGATACGCCTTTCCAAGTCTGAGATTTCTACAACCATTATTATGTGGATAGCATCAGCGCGTGGCTAGATCAATTCCTAGTGAGTGGCTTGCTAATAAGTTACCAGAAAAAGGATGCTATGTTCACTAATAATACAACATACTGTTTTGTAATTAAGTACCTTATAAATCTGTGAAAACTTCTATCAATAGTTTGATATTGTTTTGCTTCATAGTAAATGCAGGCCCGTAAGCAGCCTAATGGAACGGGGGTTCTTGAAAAACTAAAAAGTGGACTTTTTTGCAATTTTCCCCCCTATTTTTTAAAATTTTATTCTGAGCTTCAAATGCTTAATTCCTGCATTCTGATGGCTTTCAATGGACCAATTTGTGAAGGATTAGCTTGTTGACTGCTACCTTACCTAGCCAAGCTTTTATTTTTCACACATGCATGGACACACACGTGCACACAGACACATGAATGGAGTGGCGACACAGAGGAACCCGCAGAAAACACAGGGCACCGGATTGACTTTCATAGGGAGGGGACCAAAACTGGGAAGAAAAGTATTTATCAAAAATTAACCCGTTTGAACCTCGTCGCTTCCGATGAATTTTTTGCTTTTATCTCCGCACAGAAGGCATCTACTGGCGTGTACTCACGTCTGATTCTAGCTGTCTTAGCTAGGAAGGTATGTGTGTTTGATTTGTTACGATCCGAAGAGTTGGGGAAATGTAACAGAAGTAGAGCGAAAAAGTATGCCTGAAGTGAATGGATTGAGCAGTGTCTCTGTGGGTGTACACTGAAAGTCAGATTTAGAAATATCTACCCACAGTGACATGCAGGGTCTAGTGTGCGGAGGTTACAGATCCAAATTCGGCCACTCGCGAACTGATCGGGACTTCCCCAATAATGTCCAACATGTTGGACATTATAGGGAGGTCGGGGATGATCCCACAGGGCATTACGTCAAGTATGGCTAGTTTTGTTTTTGAGCTAAATTACTGCTTCAAGTGGCAACATTGCTCATAAACAAGCTGCTGAAATATTGAAACTTTGTTGCAATACCGCAGCCATCTCTGACACTTCTGAGTGTAGTTATTATTTATTTATCTTCACCCTTAACATTAGTTATATTTGAGGCAGCTCAGACTATAGCACAACAATTATCTGGCATTTTGACGAAACAAACCTGCTAACGTTAAAAGAGCCTTGACGGACAGCTGGAGACAGCTTTGTTTTGGTTAATGCTAGAAAGCTTACACTGGACTCACAAAAATATTGTGCCCAGGAAAGGGAAAATTACGTCATGTTTGATCATTCAAGTTTTTGTGAAATCTTGGAAGATAAGGATATCGGGAGCTGTAGTATGCAGAGTCTCTCTACTTGACATTGATTTGCATTGATTCAAATGTCACACTTGACATGAAATTTTCATAACTCATATCATCACTGTAAGACTACTTGCCGGTAAGCTACAGGACCCTTGGTCCTATTTTTGTTTCTCATGAAACCATTGGTGTTTTTACAAGGGCACTTAAATTGCAACAGTATAAAGCCAAACAGGAAGCCATCATAATGATAATTGGTATAAAGAGATACTGGGAAATCATTCTTGAATGATGCAGAATCAAGGGTCATCTTTTTCAAAAGTCGTCTAACTATGTCAAAAGAGAATGAGAATTTATAGATTTAATTAATATTTTGGTGAGAGCGATTAACTTCTAAGTACAATGTATGCCAGACAGCAAAAGACAGATTTCAAAAAGGATGCGTCAAGTGGCTCATGGGAGCAAGAGGAACTAAATGTATTTAACACATCACCAAGGTCACTAGGAATCCAATATCGAGAAACTGATCAGAATATCTTCTCCCCATGGTGGGTATGCAGGCCAAAGGGTGAAATGCTCTGGTTCAGAGCATTTACAGCCTGCTAGTTTTCTGGGTCATCTGATTTTCATAATTACTCAGCACTGAAAGCAGAAATTAAAACAGCTCTCAGGGTCCAGGTTTGAGGACCCCTGGTATAGATTGTTGAGCTCTTCCTACCTGCCTCTGAAGAGCAAGACAGTGTCCTCCAATGAGGTGACAGCATCAAAGGCCATGTTGGGGTTACACTTGTCCCGCAGGCGGTAGGCAAAACGCCGGCCCAGAAACCAGGAGTTGAAGAGGGAGGCCCAGGGAGACTGAGGGCGCCAGGCAGGGGCTGGGGCTGGGGCTGGGGATGGGGATGCAGCCATTGAAGTGCATAAGAATTGGAGTCAGCTTATACTCAGTGATCCCATTGATTCCTATGGGATCTGTTCAATGGTGCATGCCATGTTGGAATATGAAGCATTTTTACTTGTAACGCACATGTACTTGGGATTTTTTAGCATGGACATTGGGTACTTAAACTTTTTTATTTTGAGATGAAGAAATATTTTGTTTCTTTGGGATACTTCAGAAAATTATCTTGCCAGTAATATTCATAGTTTAAAAGGATTTTAATGATAAAGTTTGCTTTGACTTGAAATGCAATGCCTCAAGTAACCAATGGAGTTTACCAGCCACTGGGGAATGTCAGTGTCTTGTGGACTGGACGCAACAACATGCTGGTAATGCATCACTTCATTTTTTTTTAAATTTCTTTCTGCCTGTGGTTGGTCTTCCCTCCTCTTATAACCCAGTGTTATCTGGGATTGTAGTCCTTGTAGGATTTATGCTTCAACTGTAAACTTATTGTTTCATTGTCCCTCAAGTTTGGCCTAATTGTGTTTTAGATGTGTGCATTGTGTCTCTGATTTGTTTGTTTTGTATGGCTACACTGCACATGGAGCAGGCAAAAATGGCCTCTTTGGAGCAAAAAAGATTAAAGACCTGAATTTCACATTTTCAAAAATTTATTTTTTTCTTTCATTGTTGATGGTTCACCCATGCAGGGTTATACTGCACGTTGGGGGATTTTTTTCATACCTCTTTGACTGTAGAGAGAGCTGATCCGGCCAGTGTCTTCTCGTGACAGCACATTATTGGGGTCCCTTTTTTTGTATGTGGGGTACATGAGTGATGCTGGATTTCTGGAATGTTTTAGTCCAAGGGCATGGCCAAACTCATGCGCTGCCACCAAAAATAAGTTGAATCCTGAAACCAGACACTGGCCAATTTAAAAACTTTGACATTGTCAGGTAATTGAGAATAAATCAACTGAAAGGTTAACACATTGCATTAAGTTCCCAATAATTCATAATTAGTCAGGAGTATTACAATTTCTCCTGTCAAGAATTAGTCCTCTCCCAGTAAATTATATGTACAGACAGCTGAACAAGGTGCCAAAATAACTTCTAATTTGTTGGCTTTCTAAAGTCATTTTCAAGGGATGAGTTTTATCTGGAGATCAGTGAATGAAAATAATCATAATTAACAAGTAATAATAAAAATGTCTGTACTATATACTGTATATATAGCCTAGTCAACCAGTTTGAGCTGCAGTTTACGTTACTGGTTCTACCAGCTTCGAAGAGCAACAGACCAGTTATGGCTCACATGATGCATTGAAAATTACACCACTTAAAGTATCTTATACTAAATTGGAATGCCAGCTGATATTTGCTGGAATTTTTGGATGGGATTTCGATCAGCGATAGTTTTTCATGATGAGAACATATTAAGAATTCCTCAAGCAGTAATGCAGGTGAAAGTCTGTGCCACCAGGGGGCATTTACCCTCTGACCCAGTGGTCCACTTTTCTGCATCATCAAAGTGAGTGTCGCCTCCAATACCATCCCCTGGGCCGAAAGCATGGGCCAGTGTGCCCCGGGGTCCGTCAAAGGGGTAGGAGTCCCCATGTGCTAGACCACAAAGCAGATGAAAACAGAGTCAAGACACAAACATTTTCATTTATTTCTGCATCTCAACAGTGGCAGAAGTTTTTCCTCCAGATAGCACAGTGGATTTAAAAATACAATGAATGTGAGGTTGTGGGCAAGATTCATCCTCAATTTTTGGTATTTACACCCAGATTGGAATCCATGTAGTACTTGCAGCCCTATTTATACGTGACCAAAACAGTACAATTCCACATTTAAGGCGAAGTTCTCCAACTTTTTTGGTGCGTAGTGAGCTTGGGTCATGTACTGTGCAGACATCTCACCAGCTTTTTTGGAAACATCTTCAAATGTATAAAGACAGCTGGGAGAATAAGTATTGAATGCGTCAACATTTTCCCCAGTAAATATATTTCTAATGGGGTTTTTGGCGTGAAATTTTCACCAGATGTCAGTAACAACCCAAGTAATCTGCACAAAGAAATCAAAACATAAGTCAATAAATTAAGTTATGTGTAATAAGGTGGAATGACACAGGGAAAAAGTATTGAACACGCTTAATGAAGTTTATTTACCACCAAGTAGAAAAGCCTTTGTTGGTAATGACAGCTTCAAGACGCCTCCTGTATGGAGAAACTAGTTGCATGCATTGCTCAGGTGTGATTTTGGCCCTTTGTTCCACACAAACTGTCTTTAAATCTTAAAGGTTCTGGGGGCCTCTTCTATGAACACTGATCTTCAGTGATTTCCATAGACTTTCAATTCAATTCGGATGATTGACTGGGCCATTCTAGCAGCTAATATTCTGAAACCAATTGAGATTTTCTTTGGCTGTGTGTTTGGGATCATTGTTGTAGGAGCCATTGTAATTGTTTGTTTGAGGTGATGACACCTGCTGGCGAAACTGTGTAGACCTGTGTACCTCTGTGGCACATCAAGGGTGAAAATGGCCCAAGTGGCTCACCTGTGCCAATTAAGCCACCGTGGCATTAGAGAAAGAACTGTGGTCAGAGTGGAATGTTTGGAGACGCCAGCAGGCAAAAGGTTTTTCAATTGATTTATGTCAGTTACTTTGATTTTATTTTGAAAGCTATAAAGACAGAGTTTAATTTTCTGTTTTGTTTGAAGAGTTTAATGAACGTTTAGTTACCATTTCGTATGAAAGAATAAAGCCCTTTTGTGGAATTGTGGAATCTATTGAAACCCCTGAGGCGTCATGATGAAGTGACTTAAAGGAAGGCACTACATAGTTTGAAAAACCTGCCGAAGTTTGAAACCCTCTTCTTTGGAATTACGAACTTTGCGTTTTGGAATTACTTGTATTGGATTACTGGTGTTGGCGGAACTGGGCTGTAACTTCCACGCTGTGATTGTGGATATTTCCTAATTACGGGATTTATGGACTTATTGAAAGATCTGCGTCTTCACTGGTGGTGTGAGTAGAATGCTGAGTTGTTTGTGGGCTGCCGTGCTCACACAATGGCTTACGTTATTTGGGCCGCCGTGCTCGCACATTGACTTTGCGCCGCCGCTGCGCTTAATGAGACAGACTTTACGTTTTTATATTCTTTGAATTAAGAGACGTTAACTGATTATGCAAATGACTTTGGGGTGGAAAGATTTCAGTTAAAATCGTTTTGCATGAAAGAATAAAGCCCTTTTTTTGTGGAATTGTGGAATCTATTGAAACCCCTGTGGCGTCATGATGAAGTGACTTAATGGAAGGCACTACAATTGTCTTGCTGAAATGTCCACCCTCGTTTCATCTTCAGCATCATGGTAGATGGCAGCAGATTATTATCAAGATTGTCAGTACATTTCTCCATTCTTTCAGATGTAGGAAGTCTGCCAGTATCATATGCTGAAAAACAGCCCAAAACCATGATGTTCCCATCTCCAAACTTCACTGTTGGCATGGTCTTTTGGGGGTGATGTGCAGTGCCGTTAGTCCTCCAAACGTGGCGTGTGCTATTACATACAAAGAGATCCATTTTGGTCTCATCTGACCAGACCATTCTCCCAGTATGTCATAGGCTCGTCCAAATGTTGTGCAGCAAACTTTGAACAAGCTTCAACATGCTTTTTCTTTAGCAATAGAGTCTTGCGCGGTGAACATGCATTGAGGCTATAGCGGTTGAGTGCATTGCTTGAAACAACTGCAACTTGTTTTCTTTGAAACAACTGTACCTACCATTTCCAGGTCTTAACTCCTCTGTCAGCAATTCTTGCAAGGAGCACCTGGTCGTAGCAGGTTAATGGTGAAATGATGTTCTTTCCTTTTCCAAATTATGGCCCCAATGGTGCTCACTGGAACATTTAGAAGTTTAGAGATACATCTTGAATGCCATCAGTATGTTTTGCAACAATTAGGTTACACCAGTCTTGTGAGCGCTTCTTGCTTTCACCATGAGATGCTTCTTGTGTAACACCTTGGTCATCAGAAACCTTTATATAAGCCATCAATTAGGACTAAACCAGCTGATATTAATTTGCACTGATAGGGGGCAGGATTGCTTTCTAAAAACTGACAGATTTCAACTGGTTTCTTGGCTTTCCATGCATTTCTGCACCTCCTTTTCTTCATGTGTTCAATACTTATTCCCTGTGTCATTCCACTTTATTGCACATAACTTAATTTAATGTATTGACTTATTTGTATGGACGGATTACTTGAGTTGTTACTGACATCTGGTGAAAATTTCATGACAATAACCCCAACAGAAATATATTTTCTGAGAAAAAAGTTGACACGTTCAATACTTATTTTCCCCACTGTATGATCTATTCTTTTCTTGTAGTCATCCATGATACTTTCACTAGGTGTTTTCCCAACAAATTTCTGGTAAGATATCACCTGCAGTTAGTGCTCTCATTCCCCACTTGTGATTCAACCAGTGGGCACCTACATCTTGTGGCAAAATCAACCATGATGTCTGCCGTGTTGGAAGATGACTTCACAAACTTGAGTGGGCTGGCTTTGCTCCAGACATTCAGTGCAGACGCGATTTCAGAGTCGACGGTGCTTGACGGCAGATCAGAGGTGTACTTCCTAATCCTGAAAGGTCACATTTACATACAGTATAATAATGCTGACCACTTTAATCATTTCAGCAATCAGCCAAGATGCTGGGGATCTATGATAGTTCAAGCAATGTTTTCAACATCTCGAACTGGTAATAAATGGTTTGTTGCTATTCATAGCAAGCGATGTTGATAAAAAATTGCTAAGCTGCTGGAGTAAGCAGGTTGGCAAAAAGGTGAACTAGCTGACAATGGGGGGTGCTGGTGCAGGAGAACAGGGTAACTGCCTTGAAGTGTCAAAAAGATGGTTTTAACCAGCATGGTCAGTATGAAAAGGCGGAAACTAAACTTGCCAGCTGCCCTCCAGATCATGTTCATAGCCCATTTACAGTTGCAATCAAAATTATTCAATCCCAGTTGCAAATTAGGTTTACTGGCAAAATTTACAAAACTTTCAGCTGTTTGTGATAAACAGATTAAACAAGAACATTTAAATAGCTCAACACAATTAAAATAATTGTAATTACAATAATAATATTACAAGTGGTTTTTCCAAATTTAACACAAAATGCCATTTTTAATGACTACTGCCGTCAAAATTATTCAACTCCCGAATAGAATCTGTTATAAGATATATAAATCAGGTGTTGTCTCAAGCACACCGAATGCAGCAAATCAAGAGCTTAATTAGTTGCATCAGGTTTGCTTGAGATAGAACACATCAAATACTTGCACTCGCTAGGGCAGGGATACTCACTCTTTTCCAGAATGAGCTGCAGTGGATGCAGGCTTTCATTATAACCATGCAGTTACACACCTGATTCTACTTATCAAGGGTCTATGGCAAAAGCTTTAAGGGTTCATTAGTAGAATCAGGTGTGGGACAGGTTGGATAGAGCGAAAGCCTGCACCCACTGTGGCTCATTCTGGAAAAGAATGAGTATCCCTGCGCTAGAGGTTTGTTGACAGTGACATTTGATTGCATATTAGAAATATGGCCAAATATGTCCAAAAAGCTAATAGAGGAGCTCATTGCCTTGGACAAACAAGGAAAAGGCTACAAAAAGACAGCACAGGCTCCAAATTTTTGAAGAGATACAGTTGGAAGCATAGTTCGCAAGTTCAGAGTTAAAGGAAGGGTGGCTACAACCAGGATATGGCAGAAAGAGGAAGCTGTCAATGGATGTCACCAAATTCTTGAGGAGACGGGTGGTCAATAACCCTCGAATGACTGCAGGAGACCCGCAGCAAGACTTGGAGGCAGGAGGCACTGAGATTTCAGTTTGCACAGAAGGGTGCATACTAAATGTTGAAGGTCTCAAAGACATAAACCACGACTGATCCAAAAGCACAAGCTCCAATATGCTCAAAACCATATGAATAGGCCACAGAAGTTTAGGGATATTGTTTTGTGGAGTGATGAAACAAAACTGGAATATTTCGGATTTATGAATCAGTGGTATGTCTACAGGAGGAATAAAGAAGCATATGCTGAAAAGTACACCCTGCCAACAATGGAGAATTGTGGGGGCTGTTTAAAGTTCCGCGGCTGCCTTGCTTCCTCTGGGCTGGCACTGGATATCTGCAAAGTGTGGAGGGCAAGATGGATTCACATGGGTGCAAGACCTCCTTCTACGGGCGGATTTCCGTCAATAATGAATTCTTGGTTCCGTCAAAGTTCGTTTTTCAGCGCTGTGCGGGTGCGCAGTGGTGGTGGAAGAAAAATAATGACCTGCTCGTGCTCACTAAGTAACGTCTCACCACGGAACCTCCCAGATTTCCCATTGGAACACCTTAATTTATGTTGCCGCTACTAGGGACAGTACTTCGCGGCTAGAAGTGGTACTTAATATGTTGTGGATTTTCTTCAACATATTGAAATTCCCCCATTCTCAAGCAATTGGAGAGAGACAGATTCTTGAAAAAGGAATAATTAGGCTTTATTGTGTCATGTTGAAAAATGTAAAGTCGAGTTCCTCTTGCGCAAGAGGAACTGCCCCCAAGACGAACTGCAGAACTGCCCGATGAACAGCAAGACGAACTCCCCTGTAGAGCTGAAGTTATCCAGGGTTACAATGGGTTATATACCTCAAATATGGTCCTTCCCCTTTTCATTCTCACACTACAATTGGGCAGGGAACCTGAGATCTCAGTTAGGTAACCCTTCAGGAATGCAGAGCAAAGACACATGCGCGTCACCTTAAGAGACCTACAGTCACACTTAGAAAAAAATATACAGAGATACCAAGACAGATGGAAAAAGATAAAGATACCAGGGGATGAATTCGATGCATATCAAATTATTACAATAATAATTTTTAATTTATTACAATAAATAATTTAATTGATTGTGTTTTTCAGTCACAAATAATGATTTTGCTGAACAAATATTGATCAAAGCTACAGAAATCAAATACATCCTCTGATTATGTTTTTTGAATAAAAAAAACAGAAGCTTACTAATCAAAGCTACAGAAGCATGGTGCTTATGTGTGTGAGCTGCTTGTATGTATACTTGTTTGAGTGTTTGCACTGTAGTATGTGAACCACTAGTATGTATGTGTTTGTGTAATGCGTGTCTTTGTGCTGCCTACATAATATGGTTATTGATTATGAGTATGAGCAATGAATGAATAATGATAAAAAATTTGTATAATCAATATTAGTAAATATAATCAGAATTAATATCTTCAACAGATTGTGTACACTATTGAGGAAGCCGAAGACGCATTTAGGTCAGTAAAAATTTGCACAACCGTGATATATAATCACATTTCACCATAACTTTTATATGTACAGGTATTTTTGATAACGTCGCAAAATTGTTACTATGCATTGGTGTGTAACAGTAATGTTAACGTCACGCGAAGCGTCCGATCGAAAAATCTCCCCAACCGTTTATTTTTAGAAAAATCCGGGTTTATGAAAAGTGCTCCTGTACGTAAATGTTAGTGTGATGTTTATTTCGGATGTAATTTTGAATGCGGTAGAGGGTTAACAACATGTTTGAAGACGTTAGTAGTTTTAGTCAGCACACTGTAGCAGAGTTTTAATCTAATGGCTAGAGCTAACAGTTATGCACCCGCGTTTTTTAGGCAATGTGTTTGTGCAAGATAAAAAACGTATAAAAAGTCCCCAGTCTTAAAGCGGCAATTTTCTTAAAGAGGCAACGCCACTTTTCCATATTGTGATTTTTCCATACTAAGCATGGCAAGTCTAGCAAGACTTTTGGGTAAATGACAGCAAATAATTTATTAGGCTAAATTGAAAATTTCAGGAAGGTATCAGCCCAATGTTTTACCTATGACAGGCTTTCATACCAAAGTACACAGAAACTTGCATGAAAACATCCAAGCTTGTCTGAGTTTTTCTAGAGTGTCGTTTAATCACACTTGCACATACAGTACAGTTTGTTTGTTTTGTACATGAATTAACTCAAGCGACTGGAATATCTCAAATAATATTCTTTCTGATATAATGAAAAAATCTAAATTAGAGAGCAAGGTGAGGCAAATTTACACACACTGATTGCTTACATTACTTTGTTTACTGTTGTAGCTCTGTATTGTAATATAATGTACATTTACAAAAATGTTATCTTTTAATTCATGTAACATTATAAGAGTTCATTTTGTCTTCCCACAAGACACTATTTACCTCAATACCCTTACATTTCTTGAAAAGGTAAGCATTAAACATTGGCACAATTTAGTGCTTTTTATAACTTCAAATTCTTGGCCAAACTGCCCTGAGAATGCGCCAAAGTTGAACATTTTTCAGAAATCTTCCAGGTGAGGCATGCCCCAGAGGCCCCAAGGGATTTTGCGCCTTCGGTGCTTGTCACTTCGCCCATGCCAAAATATGTTCAGTCAAAAAAAAATTTTTCCACTTGCACCCATGGATTTAGTCAAGTACCAGGATATCCAAGGAGAAAATATCATGCCTTCTGTAGGGAAGCTGATGCTTGGGCATCATTGGACCTTCCAAAAGGACAATGATCCTAAGCATGCCTCAACATCCACCAACTCTTGGTGTCAGAAAACGTCTGGGAAGATTCTAGAGTGCCCATCACAGTCGCCTCACTTGAACCCCATAAAAAATCTTTGATGGGATTTGAAGAACACAGTTGCAGCATGCAAACCCTAGAATATTAGTGAACTGGAGACCATTGTCCATGAGGACTGGGCTAAGATTCTTTGGGAATGCTGCCAGAAGCTGACATCTGCCTATTCATCACATCTCCAGCAGGTCAAAGCAGCAAAAGGGTGCTCTATTAAGTATTAAAGATGCTTGTCATGAAGGGGTTGAACATTTTTGAGCCTGCAGTAGTCATGAAAAGCGGCATTTTTTGTTGAAATTGGAGATGCCACTTGTAATATTTCTTGTGTTGAGCCATTTTAATTGTTCTTGCTTGTTTTGTTCATTGCAAACAGCTGAAAGTTTGTCAATTTTGCCAGTAAACCTAATTTGCAATGGGGGTTGAATAATTTTGATGGCATCTGCACATACTTTTTACACGTACCTTGCTCCAGTCCTTACCTGTATGACAGTGTGTTTGTAGACCACTTGGCCCCCTGGTGGCTGACGTACTCATGCACATCCGAGACTCCACAGCGAGGGGCCCTCATGACCTGCAGCGTCTCAGAATCGAGGTGCCCAGTGATGTTGAGCCCAAAAAAGCTCTGCATGTCCCTTACTTTGGAGGTCAGGGTGGAGTCACTTCTCTTTCTGCGCCTCACAGGCTTTTCTTGCAGGTTGTAGTAGTGCTGCAGATATTCCTTTAAGTAGATAGACAGAGGATTCATGCATACATTATAACGGTAAAATGAGGAAAGTTATTTCCATCTTTCCCTCCGGCTGTCACTGTCTGTGTTTGAATCCATTTTCCTCCTCAGTGGGTTGGCTAATTAGTCTGAAATTGCACATGGACATTGAGCATTGCCAACAACATGGACTGACAAAGCTGATTTTCCCAAAATTTATGACCTTCATGGCCAAATTTTACAGGTTTCGGAGCAACTGAAAAAGCCCAGAAATGAGTGTGCGGAGATGAGCAGTGAGCATCACGTTGTATTGTCCTGCCATTCTGCATCTATGGGTGCAGGTCCAAGTGATACGAGCAGTGGTGGAGGAAGCACTGAAGTTCAGTACTTAAGTAAAAGTTCAGATAACCAGCAAAACATATACTCAAGTAAAAGTAGAAGTACTGCATTATCAGTCCTACTTAAGTAAAAGTAAGAAAGTACCTGCTTTCAAATGTACTTAAAGTACTAAAAGTAAAAGTACTCGCACGATTGGTTGTCTCTTGCTTTCTAGGCCTATATTTCAACAAAAAATTGTATGGGGCTGTGCCTTTTTAATTCTTTAGAACATCCTCGTCAGGTAACATATAATCTGCAGAATAAAAGTGTGAACTGTATCACAGAGGGAAAGCCGAATAAGTATGCTAACCTTTACAATAAACAGAAGTTGTTGCTAGTAAAATCACGAATAATGGCATCAGTAGAGACATAAGGATTCCTAGTAGCAACGTCTGCATTATTTTATATCATTAAGAAAAACCAATAAAGAATGCTGGTTACAGTATATTCAAATGATACATTTAATTGTTGATCTAGTCAATGTAAAACATTATACTCTGTTGCCTTCATTATAGAAAAAAAATACAATGCATCTAGAGTTTGGACTCCAGGCAAAAACTAGTCCAGTTAAAATAAGGCCGGTCTTGAGAAACAGAATGAAGAAGTTTGAAATAAGAATCTAGCCATTTGCCAAGTAGCCAAACCTGCTTTGCCAAGCAAATGGGCCTACTTACCCACATGGGGGGCTAACAGTACTGTAAAATTAGGGCTGCAACGAATGCCAGAATGTAGCCTGCGTTGCCGGCGGTCAGCGGCTGGCTGGAGAAAGGAGAGGAAAGACCGCCTGCCTGATGTAGGAATTTTGAGTAGCCGCCCACTTACGTGCGCAACGAGCCGCGACGGACCACCCCTTTTTTAAACCATTACGTACTTCTTGGTACGTTTCGCTGTTCAGCTCTGCAGCAGTGCATTCTCAAGATTGTAAAAATCTATTAGCTGGTCAGAGATGGGGCTTTTCAGAGGAGAAATTACGAGAATGCTTTCTGTCTTCAGCGTTGACGTTGATTCCAAATTCTTGGACAAACCAAGTACAGTAAAAATCATGCTTTTACCGAAGCCAGTCGGCAAAACTCCAAGTACATCTTTACCATCTAGTAACTGATTGATCGCCTGTAGTTGTTCGTTCTTTAGAGTAATCTTTCGGTCGTGAATGTCAAGATATTCAGGCGATTTCTTTATCAAAGCGTCGTTCTCTACATTCGCCATCTTTGTTGTGGCAGTTTACGGCTTAACCATGCGTTGCGTTACATTCGATGACAATTCAATTTTGATTGACACCTGTTATGGCCCCAATTTGTTATTACATTTATAGCACAACAGCAACAGCAAGGGATGACAAACACAGTTTTAACAACTAAAACACATTTAATTTTTAAACAAAGACAAAGACTAATAACAACCTACAACTAAAGACCAAGATTGATAAATAAGAAAAAACAGAAATAATTACAGTCCCTTTTTGGTGGGGTGGCTTGGTGATGTCCTGGATGAAGAAAATGCTCAAACACATGCAAAGAAATCCACAAAAGAAACGTCACAGGTCTTGAACAGAATGGCAGGTCTGGTCATCTTCTTGCAATTTCTCCTACTACTTTACTGTCTCAATTCTTTTCCTTATATACTCTTTTGCAGACCCCACCCACATTTAGACCTCTTTTTTTTAATTTTCGGGGACTTGCCCCAGACATGTCTGGAAACATGTCCAAACATGACTCCAGTCTGAGCTTAACAAAAAAAAGGTAAATACTGCCATCTAGTGGCCTATATTCACATTACACCTCCATTCCAAAAGGGAAAAATTTTGACTCATAAAGGCAAAATTTTTCTTTTCAATACAAAATGGTTAAGTGAACACTTGTCTATATATACATATCATACAATATTCAAACACATGATATATATATACACATTCAAACTCGGGATAAGCAATCAGCAATTACATTGTCTGTACCCTTCACATGCTTAATTTCCAAGTCAAACTCCTGTAAAATCAAACTCCAATTCAACAATCTCCGATTCTTGTTTTTCATCTTACTCAAAAACGTTAACGGATTGTGGTCAGTGTACACAATCATTGGCTTTTGTCCTGTACAAACATAAACCTCAAAGTGTTGTAAAGAAAGGACCAGAGCCAACAGTTCCTTTTCTATTGTGGAATAGTTCCTTTGGTGGCGATTGAACTTCCTGGAGAAGTATGCCACGGGATGCTCAATGTCATCAGAGTCACTTCTCTGTAGGAGCACAGATCCACAAGCTTGGTCGCTAGCATCGACCGCGATGGAGAACGGTTTGTTGAAGTCAGGAGATTTGAGCACGGGGAAGTGACACAGCAGAGACTTCAGGTGATCGAAGGCTCTCTGGCATGCATCATCCCAGGTGAACTTTACGCCTTTCTTCAGTTGGTTAGTTAGACTGAGAGCAATCTCAGCAAAGTTCTGGCAGAACTTGCGGTAGTACCCGATCATTCCAAGGAAGCGGCGCAAAGCTTTTTTGTTGTCAGGAACTGGAAAGTCCATGATGGCTTGCACTTTAGCATTTATGGGTGCCACCTTACCCTGGCCTATGACGTAGCCAAGATAGGTGACAGTAGCACAACCAAAGTCACTCTTGTTCAGGTTAACAGTCAGGTTAGCCTGGGTCAGGCGCTGGAACAACGTCTCTACATCTTTTAGATGTTCTTCCCAGGAGTCACTCCATGTGATCAGGTCATCGATGTATGCACCCGTGTGTGGCAATCCGGCGATTGTAGACTGTATCATCCTTTGGAACGTGGCTGGGGCATTTTTCATGCCAAAGGGTAGGACTTCATACTGGTACAATCCAGATGGTGTGGCAAAAGCAGAGATGCTCTTGGCCCTCTCAGTTAAAGGCACACACCAATAACCCTTCAATAAATCAATCTTGGTCAGAAACTTTGCTTGCCCTACACTATCAATACAATCATCAATCCTAGGTATTGGATACACATCAGTTCTAGTTACAGCATTGACTTTGCGATAATCTGTACAGAATCTAGTACTTCCATCAGGTTTTGGAACTAGCACACAGGGTGAACTCCAATCGGAGTTGGAGGGTCTAATAATATCATGTTTTAACATGTACTCAACCTCTTTCTCAGCAATCTTTCTCTTTTCAGGATTCATCCGGTATGGATGCTGTTTTATTGGTTTGGCATCACCAACATCTACATCATGAGAGGCTATAGTAACTCTCTTTGGAACATCAGGAAACAAATCCTCATATTTCTTGATCAACCTTTCAAACTGATCTCTCTGTGAGGGTTCTAAGTGCTGGAGTTTTACATCAAGATTTTGCAACACTTCAGAATTTGACAATTTACATGAAAGAACTTCAGCTTTAATTCTTGGTTCATCATCTTGAAACTCCCCCTCATCTTCACACGTTTCGACCATTGGAGAATCTGAAGTGACAGCTGCAACCCTAGCATTTCTGTCATGATAAGGCTTTAGCATGTTAATATGACACAATTGTTTTGGTTTTCTCCTATCTGGAGTCTTCACAATGTAATTGAGATCATTGAGTTTTGTCAGAATTTCATAAGGACCATGAAATCTAGCCTGCAATGGATTGGACTGCAAGGGAAACAACACAAGGACCTTTTCTCCTGGTTTAAACTCACGGCTTCTAGCCTTATGATCATACCAAGTTTTCATTTTTCCCTGACTTGATTTCAAGTTCTCTTTGGCAAGGTCACAAGCTGCACGCAATCTTTCCTTGAACTTGCCAACATAGCCTAACAGACTGATATGCGGCTCTTTCTCTTGCCATTGTTCACTCAATAATAGCAAAGGTCCTCTCACTTCATGACCAAACACCAGCTCAAATGGACTGAATCCAGTAGACTCCTGCACTGCTTCTCTAGCTGCAAACAACAGCAAATGAACCCCTTCATCCCAGTCTTTCTCATGGTCATAACAATAAGTCCTCATCATTGTCTTGAGAGTGGAATGAAACCGCTCTAAGGCACCCTGACTTTCTGGATGATAGGCACTAGAAAGAATCTGTTTTGCACCTAGTTCATACACAACCTGCTGAAACAATCCTGAAGTGAAATTGCTACCTTGGTCTGACTGAATTTCCCTGGGAAGGCCAAACAACGTGAAGAACTTTATCAAAGCCTTCGAGATTGCAGTTGCCTTGATGTTACGTAGAGGTATGGCTTCGGGGAATCTGGTAGATGCACACATGATTGTCAGCAAGTACTGATTTCCAGATCTAGTCTTGGGTAATGGACCAACGCAATCAACAATGACCCTAGAGAATGGCTCCCCAAATGCTGGGATAGGCTGCAATGGAGCTACAGGTGGGTCTAACTGGTGTTTTCCAACTACCTGACAAGTGTGACAGGTTTTGCAAAAGTTGGAAACGTCTTTCCGAAGCCCAGGCCAAAAGAAGTGTTTCATGATCTTATCAACAGTCTTGTTAACACCAAGATGACCTCCTAAAGGTAAACTATGAGCCATTGTTAAGATCTCATTCCTATAGACCTTCGGAACAACAATTTGCCTGACCACTGCCCAATCTGCATTGGCAGGGATATCAGGAGGGCGCCACTTCCGCATCAACACACCATCCTTGAGATAATACCCAACTGGAACTGCATCTATTTCTTTTTCAGGAAGGGCTCTCCTCTTTAGTACACCAATTTCAGGATCATTAGTTTGCTCCTCAATCAACCGCTTTCTGGACAGAGACAAGTCTCCAGACACATCAGAATCACCAGACCCATCCGGCTGGCTGAATAGAGAACTGATAAAAGTATCTGATAAGTCCTCAAACGGAGAAACCATAGTAGGCCAATCATAGTCATGAGGCGAACCACCTGAGTCCTGACTATTCAATGTACTGGACGGCACCACAACATCATCTTCTTTAGCCTTCTTGGCCATAGCACGAGTCACTGCGCAAGAAGGATACAGAGATGGGTCCTCATCCCCATCTTCAGTGCTCGGCTGTGAAGTAAGATGTACAGGGTGAACTACTTTGCCCCCAGCCAGGTCATTGCCTAGCAACAGAGAAACACCCTTTATAGGTAGACTTGACATAAGTCCCACCTTTACCTGTCCTGTAACTAAATCTGACTTCAAGAATATAGAGCGCAGGGGTACAGATACAGTCCTCCCTTCAATACCTTGTACAAGTATGAAATCCCCTGAAGCGGTCTCATCACGTAACTCCAAGGAGTCCATCAACAAAAGTGACTGAGAAGCTCCGGTATCCCTTAGGATATATATGGGGACAGGAGTAGTATGCTCATTCAGAGCCACAAATCCCTCTGACACAAATGGAAGAAATTCCTCCCTCACAAAGTCAGCTGTATTAGGCTTTTTAGCCCCACAAGAAGCAGGCAATTTAGCAGATTGGTTATCTACTACAGGGGTTTCTAAACTTGTTTTCACAAAGGCATTTGGTTTGGTATCCTTTTCTTTTTCTTTCTTAGCTTTAAGGAACCAACAGTTAGTTGTAACATGACCAGATTTCTTGCAATAACTGCAAACTAGACCACTTTTGTCACTGTCAGCTTTCACACTTTGATCAGACCTGTTACTGGATTTCTGAGCACCATCACCAGATTTGTCTTTGTCTTTGGGTGAGCAATCTTGGGTATCACCGTAACCCTTTTTCTGAAATTGGGACCATTTATTGTTACTGCTAGACTGAAATTTGGACTTATGAGTGAGAACATATTCATCTGCAAATTTGGCAGATGATTGCAAGTTCAGTGCTTGCTTCTCATTAAGGTAGGTCTTAACATCATCCTTAACACAGTTCTTGAATTCTTCAACTAACACCATCTCTTTTAGTGAGTTGAAATCATCCTTGACCTCCATAGAAGTACACCAGCGCTCAAAGCAAACCTGCTTTTCATTAGCAAATTCAACATAAGTCTGATTTTCAGATTTCTTCAGACCTCTGAATTTCTGTCGGTAAGCCTCTGGAACCAACTCATAAGCTCTCAAAATAACCTTTTTGACAACCTCATAATCAGAGGAATCATCTGCAGACAAAGCCGAATAGGCTTTTTGAGCTTTACCCTTGAGGACAGTTTGCAACATCAGAGGCCAGTGTTCCTTTGGCCACTGGCAACTCTTTGCTACCTTTTCAAAACACTGGAAATAGTTGTCAACATCTTTTTCCGAAAATGGAGGCACCAGTTTTACCTCCTGGCTAGCCCGAAATTTATTTTCAGTTTGAATTTTTATTTTTAGTTGCTCCATTTGGAGTCTTTCTTCTCTATCGAGTTTCTCTAATTCAAAATCTCTCTGTCTTGCAAATTTTTCTAACTCAAATTCTCTTTGTTTTTCTTCTCTTGCTAATTTTTCTAACTCAAACTGCCTTTGTTTTTCTTTTTCTTCCCTCTCAAATTCTCTTTGTTTTTCTTTTTCCTCCCTTTCTTTTTCTCTTTCCTCCCTTTCAATCTCTAGCATTTTTAATTTAAGTTCCATTTCTATATTTGGATTTTCCACTGGAAACTGTTCCAGATCTCCTGGTGCAAACACATTTTCATCAATGTAATATTCAACTATCTCTCTAGCCAGTCTTGCTTTTCGCATGGCTGGTTTTACCTCTGTCAGCTCTAAATGTCTGCAAATTTCTAGCAGTTCTGTCTTTTTAAAAGACTTCAAAACCCCTACGGTTGGTGATGCCAAGAAATCATCCATTGCTGTTGTCAATATATATCTAGGAAAATTCACAAAAACAATTTCACAATTTGGAATGTTAGATTTTCAATAAATTACTCACACAATGGTCTATCCCGGACCTTGAGCCCCCAATTTGTTATGGCCCCAATTTGTTATTACATTTATAACACAACAGCAACAGCAAGGGATGACAAACACAGTTTTAACAACTAAAACACATTTAATTTTTAAACAAAGACAAAGACTAATAACAACCTACAACTAAAGACCAAGATTGATAAATAAGAAAAAACAGAAATAATTACAGTCCCTTTTTGGTGGGGTGGCTTGGTGATGTCCTGGATGAAGAAAATGCTCAAACACATGCAAAGAAATCCACAAAAGAAACGTCACAGGTCTTGAACAGAATGGCAGGTCTGGTCATCTTCTTGCAATTTCTCCTACTACTTTACTGTCTCAATTCTTTTCCTTATATACTCTTTTGCAGACCCCACCCACATTTAGACCTCTTTTTTTTAATTTTCGGGGACTTGCCCCAGACATGTCTGGAAACATGTCCAAACATGACTCCAGTCTGAGCTTAACAAAAAAAAGGTAAATACTGCCATCTAGTGGCCTATATTCACATTACACACCTCTTAAGCCAATCAGTAAATCCCGTTCACTGGTGAACGGACAACTCAAAATCCCTACGACGTTATCGGGCAGGCGGTCTTTCCTCTCCTTTCTCCAGCCAGCCGCTGACCGCCGGCAACGCAGGCTAGACAGAATGGTGATGCGAGTTTTGTATGGGGTACGATTTTAAAAGGAGACGCCAATATATTTTGGGGTGTTTTATTCTTGATAAAGGGAGTTAGAATACTAATATCGGGCATGCATATGCTGGCGTGCCCTAGTAACCCAGTGTGTCATCAGTAACATGGATTACCATGTATAGCAGCACAAGAAATTGAATTTAAAACTAAATGCTTGATATTTTTACACATCCGAATTTTTCTCCGGGTACCCAAACATCGAGGTAAGCCGAAAATGTACTGATTGCGTTCAATATACATTTGTAGTTGGATGTTGAATAGGGAATTGTTTCGCCCTTCCGTTTTTGGCCAATTATGCTGCCCATTGCCTCATACCACGAAAATGTATCTATCTCATAACTTGAGCTGCCAGACTTTCGCACCGCGTCCAGCACTTTGAAATATCGCAGCCGCATTTTTAGTTTATCACGGCACTGACCTATTATTCTGTGTTATACCATGGTCTGGGTGAAAACTTTTTTCTTATTGTCGTTTCACCATTCGAAATTCATCCACTAGCCAACTTGTAACCATAGCGACGTTAGAGCTGGTATTTGACTGGGTACAACAGAAACCGAGCTGCTCATTTATCTCCAGTAAATTTAGCGGCGTCATATAAGTTGCGTCCTGGGGGGCGGTTAACTATAGGTACTCAAGCGATAATGACCGGAAATATTATAGCAGCGAAGTTTTATCCGGCTTTATCAGGCTTTATCCATTAAACCAGGGGTGTCAAACTCACCCGTAAACGGGCCAAGAGGCTGCAGGTTTTCACTCCAACAATACAGAAGCGCACCTGATACAACTAATCAGTTGTGCAGGCCTAGATCAATTGATTAAATCAGTGCTTTCAGGTGAGCTTCTGCTTGGTAGGACTGATGACCTGCAGCCTCTTGGCCCGTTTACGGGTCAGTTTGACACCCCTGCATTATACGATAGTAATTGTGTACGGCTACAAAGGAAGCTAACGTGTCCACTTCATGTGTCAACAACTGCTGACAGTTCGCTAGTTTCGTGCTATGCCAGCAGACTGATTTCAGCTCGCTGACTGCGAAAACTGTCATAAATTCATTGTAATCGTGGGTAGCAAGTTAGCTACAGTCTGCCTAATAGCGCATAATGCTGCGTTATGCATAATCTCCGTTTCAGCTGGAATCCGTTATCAAATCATCAGCTGGCAAACGGATATAAGCATGAGGAAAAAATTCTTTCTCCATGAACTTAAGATGAACTAAGATAGCTGGTTCAGTTCAGCTTGGCCTATAGTATTCAGTATGAGAAGGCGCGGTGATTAGCAGCTCGTTTTTTTTTTTTTGAAAGTGCAAAACTATCACCAAAAATTTTCTGAATGCTGTGATTTGATATTTCTGGCAAATGACCATGGTATTAGTGGGATATTCAACTCGAAGGTGAGCATTCCACGGTTTTAAGGCATTTCGCGGAGGCAACCACCCTCCGCTTCGCGTGGGTGGTTATTTGCCTCCGCGTCGTGCATTAAAACCGTGGAATTCACACCTCTGCGTTGATTATCCCTTCCATAAGTACGCGAATCTAACTACTCGCAAATTATTCCATAAATCTCAGAATTTTTGCTTGCAGTATCCAGTTGTGATGGTGTTATTTTTTTGTCCGCTTTCATTTCGAGCAAGTATTGAATCTCTTCGTTTGAATGGAGACATATTTTCGCCTTTTGTCAGCTCTGTCCGTTTTATGGCGCTAGTAGACTGAAAACGAGTCCAATGAAAGGGTAATCAGAATAATTCTACACATTGATGATTGTTTTTTTTAGGCTTGCTGTAAATCAGCCATAAAAACAGGAGTGTCACCCAGTACACTAATAACATGAATAGGTGATACAAGAACTCATTGAATTTTATTTGATATCTGATGCTTTATTCTACCCCGATAAAATATGAGTCAGGGAAAAAAAAACATTGAAAAGAAATACCAACAGTTGAGCATTTTCTCTCATTATCGCTCAAATGTGTGTCCAAAGCACAATTTAAATGAGCAAAATATCTGATCCACCACTGGATATGAGAAGATGTGAAAACTGAATTTATCTAAAGTTTTCTGAACCACCCTGCCCCGTCCGGACTGAAAACGGTGTAGGTCCCAATCACTTTGCAATAAAGAAACTGGGGAGTGAATGGCTGATTATTGATGTTAATGCACCCACAAAACTCCCTTAGAGAGAAATTTTCCAGTGATTTTCAACTTCAATGATGAAATTGTAATTATCAAAGAATTTTCTCAAAAACAACTTTAACCTGAAAACAAAACTGATAAACAACATGAACAAATTCCCCTTAACTAGTTTACAAAAATGTAATCAGCTTCAACCTTTAACACCCAGCGTTTACAAAACCAAATATGACTGTTCTGTCCAATTTAATTAAACCCTTTGTGCAGAAGCCAAATCTGGCTACTTATATGTTACTTTATTTAAGGCTTTATAATTCAAGATTGCAGCTTCACACAGAGGAAGGGAATGGCTCAACTGAGTCAAGACACTTGCAGCATCTAGAATTCCATTGTATTTCAGTTTATTTTTATGATTTTGGTAGAAAAAAGGGGCTACAAACATAAAAAATCTTCATGCAAATTCAGCATTGAAATTGTAAAATAAAAATATTACTGAGAATTGAGAAATGGCTAGTAGTTAAAACTATACATTACTGGGATCATAAACTCCTTGATCACAAATAAAATTAATCTCATCTTTAAATTCTAAATTACCAACACTCTAGGAGCCATATACAACCCCGATTCCGAAATAGTTGGGACAAAGTGTAAATTGTGAATAAAATCAAAATGCAATGACTTTCAAATCACTCCAACCAGTATTTTATTCACAATAGAACTGAGATAACATAGCAAATGTTGAAACGGAGAAATCGTACAAAGTTATCCACAAAATGAGGCTCCTGCAGGTCTCAAAACAGTTGGGACAGGGGCCTGTTTACCATGGTGTAGCATCCCCTCTTCTTTTTAACACAGAGTGGAGGGGTCTGGGCATTGAGAAGACAAGTTTCTTGAGTTTAACCATTGGAATCTGATCCCACTTTTGTTTAATATAGGCCTCCAGCTGCTGGAGAGTCTCCTTTGACAAACTTTTCGTTTATGTGCCAAATGTTCTCAATCGGTAAAAGATCAGGACTGCAGGCAGGCCAGCTCAGCGCACGGACTCTTCTACTATGAAGCCATGCTGTTGTAATAGCTGCAGTATGTGGTTTTGCATTGTCCTGCGAAAATTCGCAAGGCCTTCCCTGGAATAGAGGTTGTCTGGAGGGGAGCATATGTTGCTCTAAAAGCTTTATATACCTTTCAGCATTCATGGTGCTTTTTAAAACATGCAAGTATCCCACAACATGTGCACTAATGCATCCCCACACCATCAGAGATGCTGGCTTTTGAACTGAACGCTGATGAAAGGAGGGGTGATCTTTCTCCTCTTCTCCTAGAGCAGGGATTCCCAACCTGTGGTGGGCAAGCTGCCGCTCAGTGGTGCGCGACATGAGAAGGGTAATGGCGGCCTATTGTGTTTTATTTTACTAAAAAAATAAATGAATCATGCATTATTTCAAATGGAGTTTCACTTGTAACAAACAGCTGAAACAGATCAATTCGGATCGCTCAAAACATTGTTTCAGTCCCACAAAACGCACACTTTCAGACAGTTCTAGCGCGCATATGCGTTTTCCACAGTCAATGTGGCAACGCCGGTGTTCTGTCAAATTTTGCTCCCTAGACAAAAAATGCTATTTTAATGCAAAGCGATCATAAAGCCTTTGTTTTCGACTTGATATTGCAATATTAATCAGTTTACAGTAGTAACTTAGTTATTTGTTAGCTTATCGAAACATAAGCAGATTTTATAATGAGTTGGATAAATTTGTTCAGATATAGCAATGCCCATATATGCCATTATCATCTCATTTCTGCATTTTCAGGAAAACCCAGCATGTGGAAGTGTAAGTAGTAAATGTGCATGCAAATATGTGTACGCTTACAGGTCAAAATGCGCACTGAAAATACATCTATTTTTATGATTTTTGAAGATACTTAAGATATGAGCGAGGAAACAGCCCGAGATTTTAGGGTTGCGCAAGTGCAGAACCGCGAGGTAGCAGTAGCAAGTGAAGCAAAGGGAAAAATCCAAGGAAGAGCTCCTTGGAAAAATCCGTCCGTGACATATAAAGTGACAGTCCACCAAGTGAGTCCCAAATAAGCCACAAAAAAAGTACCCCGCAATGATGAAGCAAAAATGAAGATGATAGACGTCATTAGAGAGCAATAGAGCGTCATACATTAGTTTGAGTAAGAATAACGGGAAACTTGTTTTTGTAAAATGCAATTACAACCTTATTTTGTTAATTTAAATATAATTCAAAGAATAAGAGAACACTTAAAATTCATGTGGCAGTGTTACACATTAGAAAATCATCTGTAGGCTTTTAATTCAAAACTCTTATTTAAATTAAAATTCACTCTTTGATTATTTATCGTATTAAACTTGATGCGCTCAATGAGGCTATAAAAAGACTGCCTTTTTTTTTGATCGGTAGTCTGTTGGCCGGTTAATTGTGGGCTCGCTCAGCGACCATACTTTTTATTTTCATATCATTCTGCTCACCTTTCAAATGTGAGAGCACAATTAGCCTATTATTGCACATTCAATAATGAACAGGTGTGTGTTCTTATACTTTTGTATTTTGTTGTATTAAACTTGATGCCCTCAATGAGACTATAAATTGACGGTGCATTTTTATGTGTTGGGTGTGGTGGTGCGTCAGCTAGGTCGGGAAGTAGAAGGTGGTGCGCGGCCAAAAAAGGTTGGGAACCGCCAGCCTAGAGGAAACAATGGCCATGATTTCCAACAAGAATGTCAAATTTGGACTCCTATGACCTAAGGACACTTTGCCACTTTGCTACAGTCCATTTTAAATGAGCTTTGGCCCACAGAACACGGTGGCGCTTCTGGATCATGCTCAACAATGGCTTCCTTTTTGCATGATAGAGTTTTAGGTGGCATCTGTGGATGACATGGCGGACTGTTTGCAGACAGTGGTTTCTTTACGTATTCCTGGGCCCATTTAGTAATGTCAATGACAGAATCATGCCAGTGACTGATGCAGTGGTGTCTGAGGGCCCGAAGATTACGAGCATCCAGTAAGGGTCTTCGGCCTTGTCCCTTACGCACAGAGATTTTTCCAGTTTCGTAGAATCTTTTCATGATGTTATGCGCTGTCGATGATGAGATCTTCAAAGCCTTTGCAATTTGAAGTTGAGGAAGATTGCTTCTAAAGTATTCCACAATTTTTTTTATGCAAGCCTTCACAGGTTGGAGAGCCTCTGACCATCTTTACTTCTGAGAGACTCAGCCTCTCTTAGACATCCCTTTTATAGCCAAGCATGTTGCTACCTGATGCCAGTTAACTTAATTACTAGTTAAATGTTCTTTCAGCTGATTCTCTTATTAACCCCTTTGTGCAGAAGCCAAATTTGGCTATTTATGGGTTACCCACTTTAATGCTGTATAATTCAAGATTTAAGCTTCTCAAAGAGGAAAAATGTGGCTCAATTCAGGAAAGACACTTACAGCATTTAGAATTACATTGTATTTCAGTTTATTTTCATGATTTTGGTAGAGAAAATGAGCAGCAAACATAAAAAATCTTCATGAGAATTCACCATTGAAATTGCAAAAAAAATAATTCTGACGATTGAAAAACTGCTGGGGCTTAAAACTATACATTTATGGTATCATAAACTCCTTGAGCACAAGTAGAATTCATCTTCAAGATTACATTCTAGATTACCTACATGCTATTAGCCAAATTATACAGCTACCCAAGTGTCTCCCCAAAGTCTCAAAATGATTTACTGTCAAATCATTAAAAAAATCATGTATTTAACGCAATTAAAGCTTTAAGGCATGAAATTTAATATGAAAGAATGATTTTCTGGTTGAGTTTAGTATGAATTTATCAATATCAGTGCAGTTGAATATCAGTGGTCACCAGTTTTCTCTCCAAATACGAACGTGCCTTTTCTCCATAATAAAGTTTAGAGTTTTGGCCATTTTTCTTCAAAGCCAGCACAAACACGCATTAAATAAACTGCTAATTAAACGGTCAGAACATTCACCCTGTAATGAAAGCTACCAGTCCCCTCTTCAAAGCTCACGAACCCATTTCAACACTTATAAGGAGCAAGTACACCTCACTAACACAGTAATATCTGAATTCTGAAATATACCTTATTTTAACTGAACAGACACTCCACTTTCAGGGAATATCAAATCCATTGCGTCTCCCGATTCAAAAGAAACGTGCAATGAACGTACCGGGGGTCCACACCAAAATGCACGGGCAGTTCGCGTTTTAAACAGGAAAAAAAACCTCGACATTCGACTTAGTTGAGTACATATACATTCCGAAACAGAAAAAAAAACAAACAAAAATAGCAGCCTGACCTTTTTCGTGAATCCCTCCTCCAGAGACATTGACTGTATAAAATAGAGACCGATCCAGTCGCAAGGACCCTCCGGTCCTGTTTCATTCGAAATAATTCCAATAGAGCATATCGTTCTCATTTAAATCCTGTAATGTAACTGAACACTTCAAGGCCAGTTTTGCGAACCGATTTTCTATAAATCCCGTCTATTTTAGCCGCGTAATGTGCATAACGTAGACAGGATACAACCGAGCCTGCTGATACGCATTGGTTTGTATGCTCTGTGTTTGTCCAATCAATGTGTTTCACTTACTCTAAAATGTTTAAACACTCGGGAATTGGATAAGAAACGAGCCGATCAATACATTGTTATCAGGGAAACTTCAGGAGGCCATGAAGTGTAACTCTACAATTACGCAGAAGAGCTTAAGTGTATGGTTGAGTGATTGGCTATCAACGCCAGTACTCGGGTGGATATAAGGAAGCGCTGGATTTGGCAATGAAGGAATCTACGCGTAAATCCACGGTAGGGAACTACAATTTTTTTTTGTATGGGACAACTGTAATAGGCAATAGAATGTGAGAGAATCAATACCATGTCGATTTTTTTGCCTCAGAAAACTGATTTTTATGAACTACTAAATGGAATACTGTTAGCTCACTGTGGCTAAACTGGTTGCTACTAAGGATAACGATTTTTTTCTGTGTCAAGATATCGTTTTTTCAAACTGCTGAATCGACACTATGGGCAAGGATACTGACCAGTTTTCACATCAGGCTTAGCTGAGGAGTTTAATTCATGCAGCTCTCAAAAAACAGGGAGTGGAGTGAACTTCACCGTATTCAGAACCGCGTTCGAGGTCTGCTTGCTTGTGAACATTCAATAACTGATCCGGGGGTGCTATCTAGTGATCGAGTACAGTAACAGCGTACTTCCAATTTGCAGGTCTATAGACGCGGGCATCTACATCTGCAGAAAGGGGTTAATTGCTTTTTCAGCCCTTTTTTTTGCCTGTGTCACAACTAACTCTGTGAGCTAACTCTCCGGAAGTTAGCTCAAAGAGAAATGTATTGGATTAACACTTTAAAATCAATGACTCCTAGTGGTCTAAATGAAGACTTTTGTCTGAAATGTTTTTTGTAATTGTATGCATTACTTTATATTCTGTGTTATGATAATAATGTTTTTCTAAGTGCATTCATGTGTATCCAATGCCTGAGTGACTTTGCTATAGACGGTCTGATTGAACAATTGAATGATTGAACCATTTGAATTTGTATAATTGCCTGCAACTGCAATTTGTGTATTGTAGAAATTATATATTCTAGCCATGTTTCATTCATTCTTACGCTCTGACGAAGGCTTGATTCAGCCGAAACGCGTTAGCGCTTTTTAGTGTTTGCTGACAATAAAGGTATATCTATATTCCGTCTTGATTCATTTATTTGGATGTGCGACCATTCCCTACGTTGAGAGTATCACGTTATCTGTGTTCAAATGTAAATAACATATTGACTCGTGATCTGAAAGTCATTGCATTTTGATTGCATTCACAATTTACACTTCGTCCCAACTATTTTGGAATTGGGGTTGTTAGACAGCTCTCCGGATGGCTCCTAAAACTCTAACATCCCCCAAAATAGTGCACTGTGGAATCATAAAATAATCATATATTGAACACAAATCAACTTTTGATGCATGACATTCAATATGAAGTTATGATTTTCTCCTTGAATTTAGCATGAGTTTATCAATATATACTCAGCAACAAAAGTTTCTGTGACACCATTTATGTGTATGTTATAAATGACACGCAAAGATCTCAATGCAATCAATATGTTTATTTAACAGGAGAAACACTGACTTTTCAGTGCCAACGTCACTCAAAACGAAAAATGTCATTTTCATGCGTCATGAAGCACTTGTCTGACGTCTAACCAATTGTGACCTTCACACTTCAATACCGGGTGTGACTTCCTCGTGCCATGATGCAAGCAACGCATCTCCGGCGCATGGACCGAATCAGATGTGCCAGAAATTGCTGTGGGATGTCATTCCAAATCTGACGTAGACGTTGTCGCAATTCCTGGAGTGTAGCTGGCGGGTTATCCAACCGCCGCAAACGTCGATCCATCTCGTCCCTAAGATGCTCGATTGGGGACATGTCTGGGGATCTGGCTGGCCATGGCAGGACATTGACATGTTGTTGCATCAGATACTGCTGCACAATCCTTGCAACGTGTGGTCTGGCGTTATCATGTTGCAGCGTTATTCCGGGACCATGTTGCATCAAAAACGGTACCACCAATGGCCGTAGCACTTCATCGCGATATCTTTGACCTGTCAGATTTCCATCAATAACAAGCAAATCTGTTCTGTTTCTAGCCGTGATCCCTCCCCAAATCATGACACTACCATCTCCAAAACGATCAAATTCCTGAACACAGTTGTTGGCATAACGTTCTCCACGTCGACGGTATACACGTAAACGACCATCACATCGGTTAAGCATGAATCTTGATTCATCAGTGAAGAGTACAAGATCCCACTGACGTTGGATCCACCGTCGATGTTGTTGTGCCCACTGTAGACGCAGTCGTCGGTGTTGTACTGTGAGTATTGGACGTCTTGCTGGCCGACGTGGGACAATGCCAAAATGACGGAGACGGCGACGGATTGTCTGTGCAACGCAACGCAACGGCAGGCAGTGTGGCCCGGGCCTTACACACTGATTAAGGCAAACTGTGGCGGTACTTTATGCCTCTCTCCAGAAAGTGGTGTCTCGTTAACTGCTCGTAACCGGGCAGAGGAAATCGGTGGGGGCAGGGGGGTGGTTCGCGCCATATGTGCTGCGCCATCACTCAAACTCCGACCGACCAATGGGGAGGCGTGGAGCATTTTTCAGACGTAGGGCACGCCTCCTGACCTCTGAACTCAGCAAAAAGAAATCGAGAGCAAAAAAAAAAAAACATCGCAAAAGAAAAAGAGTAAATCGAGCCAAAAAAAGAAAGCAAAAGAAAAAAAGGCACTTGCAATAAAAAGGGAGTTTAATTCAAAACTAGAAAAGCATCCAAATCACTTGCATTGCATAACACGTAATGTTTTATTTAAAAATATATTTGCCTTCTTAAACATGTTTTTTTTTGTTCTCAAATGTTTTTTCCTTTCGTTTGAAATAGAGTTTTGATATCTGTTCGAGTCTTTTTTTAATTAAATTTTTTTTTTGATCTGTTTACAATTTTTTTGTTTTAAGTTTTTTTTTTTTTGGATGGATGAAAAAACTTTTTGGTTGCTTGAAAAACACACAAAAAAAGCTCCATAGGGAGGGGGTGATCACATCGTCACGCTCCACGCGTACCTTACGACCAGTGTATATTTTAAAAAAATATTCTCCCATTTTCTTCTTGCATTACATTATTGATTTATCAACGATTTTTTTTTTTTTTACATTGCATTTATTGAGCGGGACATTGAGTGGCGAGAACTGGTCCTGTATGTGTGTCCCGAATGGGTGAGAATATCGCCTGCTGCAGACCAAAGCGTGGCAGTCGCCCAGTTCCGGTTATGGAAATGACATCTGCGATATTGTGTACATTCTGGCGTGGAATATTGAGGTCAATTCCCAGCTGAAAATACTGAATATTTTAAAAATAAATAACGAGAACTCAAAATAAATGACGATATCTGGTCGTCTACCAGTAGTCATTTCGGCACCGAATTATTTCAGCACCCAGTTACTTCGGCACTAGGCAGGGTATTTTAAGGAGCTGTTTCACGGTTAATGCGCAAGCTCAGGAGGTGACATATCCAAATCTGATAAATAGACAGGCTTTCACACCTGCGGTGACTCGTAGGATACAGAGCTCGCAGGACGTGAATCTCTCGGGACAAAATAAAGACTGCATAAGACTAGGAATGACTTCAATTGCTGGTGCAAGCGCGCCACTTTCGGTAAGTATCTGATTTCTATGCGAATGATCTTGTTTTCAAACATATTTGTTGGCCGGGGAAAGAAATTCGAGCGCCTTCATGTAGCACTGCCGCCTGCTTTCTATACAGCAAGAAAAAAACACAGACGAACTCGATCAGCCGAACGAGGATTTTTGCCGAAGTAAGAGCACATGCTCTACAAAATCTGGACGAAAGAGGACTGGTTGCCCTTGCAAGACTGTAGATCGCTTCTGTGGTGCTCTATGCCAATGCAGTAGGCGAAAAGGACATCCTTCGAGAGAACGCTAAAACTTCTAGTTGCTCGACCGGACAAAAAATACCCAAAACAAAAGCCTTATGTACAAGGAACTAAAATATATATATACAAGAAATTGAAGAATGTAGAGCGCCGATGGAAACGGATTTTTGGAAGATAAGTCACGATCGCCTTGATTTTGATTTCTTGTTAGGATGAACAGTTTTCAAAGTTCTGAGCATGCGCAGTTCACGTGACTCAACTCCTTTCAGCACTTGTGCGAGACGCCTCGGCACTTCTGTAGGAAATTTCGGCACTTCTGTAAAAAACACTAGGCACTCAAAACCACGAAAGAGAGAGAGAGATAGAGAGAGAGAGAGACTCACACATAATGTCCTTAGAGAGTGAAGACAACGCATGAATAAAGGACAGTTGTTTGAAACAACATCATAAACACGAAGTTTAATTGTAAAATAAAAATAAACCATGAATATTATGTTTACCAATATTAACTAGCCGAATGTCGAATAAATACCGAGGCGACCTATCACAAGTTCTGAAATGACCCGAGGCCAAGTGTCGAAATGACTTAATAGTAGGGTCCGAAATAACTCGGTGCCGAAATGACCTGACACCTGTTGTTGATGTGCTACTCGTATTTGTCAATACAAAAAGTTGAGTTACTGGCCAGGAAGCAGTCTCCGCCGGCGCGTAGTTACCGCCATCACGCGCAAGACACTACATAACAAGGTAACCGGGCACGAGGTTGTGTGTCTTGCGCGTGACAAAAGCCCGCAACCAGGGGCGTAGATTTAACTGGGAGTTGGTAGGGACTTTGACGTGGCCTTTATGACAATTAGTCCTAGCCAGTTCTCAATTATTTTCCTTCATCGACGCGTTTTCAAATTATCGTACTTGGCAACTGAAGACACGGTTCCTCTCCATATGCGATTTAACTCTACTAAGTGTTGATGCAACCCTGAACTTTTTGCAGTCCATAATGAACAGGTGCTGCTTGTTCTCTCTGATTAAGCAAGACGGCAATCGGTCATCGGGATGCGTATTTGCTGTGTTTAAATTAACGTTATTCAAAATTGCTTTCCTGTCCAGTCACAGGCAAGCAGTAAATCAATTTTCTGAACTTAATGTACCCCACCGTATTATCGCTGGATGCTGTTAGATCACATATAGAGAGGAACCATGTCTTCAGTTGCCAATTACGATAATTTGAAAACGCATTGATGAAGGAAAATAAATCAGAACTGGCCGGGACTAATTGTCATAAAGGCTGTGTCAAAGTCCCTACCAACTCTCAGTTAAATCCACGCCCCTGCCCGCAACACACCTCGCCAGCATTCCGCAAACTCATAGGCCTTGGAACTGATTCTACGATTGTACAACACGCTTGAAATGCCGATTGATCCGCCGAATAATCCTCACTAAATTATTATAAACAATGCACAATGTGCGCGTGGGTGTTCTGTCGATGACGTCTCGCAGCGCGAATCTCGCATTGTCCCGTTCATTCTCGTTTACTTCTCGCGTCGGAGCTGCTGAGCAGATGGCATTTTAAAAGTATTATTCTGAGGTAGAGAAAGATTTTTTTGGCAGTTGCGCTGCAATTTATGAATCTATACTACATATACAAAAGATTGAGGATATTTTTTAAAATTTCAAAATCTGCCCGTATTTCCTCTTTAAATAAACTAAAATTAATATTAAAATTAGGCCTATAACCGACATCAAACGCAATATTCCATTTCGTCTTATGTTGGCGGTTGACCTTAATACAGCCCTCAAAAGCGCTTAACAGAAAAAGCGCGTAACCCAAGGGGAGAATACGCGTAAGTGTTATTTGCATGAGAAACGCCTGGAAACGCCCCGATTTTGGCCTTGCTCCGCCCCAAGCGCGTAACTGCCTTCGGGGCGTGTAATGCACAGACTTAAGTCGAGGGGAGAATACGCTTAGGCTGAAAAGCGCGTAGCTACGCGCTTTTTTCGACTTGCGCGCATGGGAGAATAGACCCCATAAAGAATAGTGGGGTCACTTCGCAATATGGCGGTCTAAGATTACCCCAGATGACCTTGTTCGCATCTTGCCACTTCGATGTGGTCTGTGAGCTAAAAATTCACTGCCGATTCCAATGAAAATAGGATGGTAAGTGATTACCGTTATATCTGTTCAGACCACCATAAATCGTTTACATTGCGTATAAATTCTGTCATATAGCTACTCAAAATCGATAAACAGAATAGAAGCCAATATTTTATTAATAACTTTAATAGCCAAAGTTTTAGACAGCGATAGACATGCTTGTCTCGTCTGAACGTGGCCTCTGCTAGTTATTACTCTATCAGACAATCTATTTTAAGTCCAGTTATGTCTAACTTAATGCAACAACAAGATTATTTATAGTTAATTAGTGTAAAATCACATTTCTGCTTTGTAAAAAAAGCTCTGAAGTCGTGGGCAGGTTTTCTTTTAGACGTTGGACATAAAATGGGTGATTAATTGATCACAATTATTTTAAGGGCAGTAATAATAATAAATAATTGCCACACACGGTTTCAAATGAAATTTCCAGGTATCAATCCTGCGATCGAATTCCCCGTGGTCAAAAAAAACTTTTATTATCTTGTAATTCAGTATATAAATAAATATCAGTACATGATAGTAGTCGGGTTTCCATCTCACTATTTTTTTGTGCATTTTTTTTTTAAATCAATGTACGATCTTCTCTTCATCTAGTGTTTTATATATGGCACATAGGTTACAAGTGCTTTATGGCTATCTATCTTGGGGAAAAACTGGCTTAACACATTGGATTTTATTTGCTCCAAGCCGGTTGATAGAAACGCAGGTCATTCGCATTTTCTTTGAAGCAAATTGTCTTAAATTTTAATAAATAAAAATTATGGTAGCGTTTCACCAAAAGTGAAAACATTAATTCATGTCATTGTCCCCACCACTTCTCAAAATGCACTCATGCTGATAGTTATTGTCCCCACCACTTTTCAAAACAAACTGACGCCCATGCCCTCATTAATCGAATTACCCACATTAATTAAGGATAGTTACAACCACTCCATCGGTTAAGATGCAAGCATCAAAATTTATACATCTGATCCACTTTATTCTTGAAAACCTTACATTATACTTTACCAGTATGAAATTCCAAACAAATTCTCGCTAATGATAATCTAAGTAGGAGTTAAGCTCATGTGCAGCATAATTTTCAACCTCAATATTGTTATTTAACATGGGCTCACCGCTATAATTGATAGCTGAAAAAGCTGCTCGATTCGCGTTTATGATAAATGACCTTTTGTGAAAGGCCAACACAGGGATATCGCGCATTCGCAGAGTGTAATTACGAAGGGGCTAATTTGCATAACATAGAAATTTCTATATGTGGGTGCGAAGGGGTTAAACCATGTCATTACATTATTTTAAATTTGTTCTTCTTGGATTGATCTATTTCGTAGTTTAAAAAAGAAGTGTCTGCAATAGCTTAAAAGGGGACATATTATGAAAAACTGTTTCAGTGCATGTGCACTTGCATTTCAGTATTAGGAGCGTCTACCAACCCACAAACTGTGAAAGTAAGCAACCCAGTCAGTTTTTGGTGGACTGCCTTTTTCATAATACAGTGCATTCTGAATGAAATTTTGCTATCCTTCTTTCATTACTTACATGCTCGTGAGAGTTTTTCTGCCCCTCATCTGAATACGTCCACGCACAGCATATTTTATAATGGCAAAAATGTATTTTTATGGCAACATTTAAGCTTCAATTGGCAAAAACCTATATGTGTGTGCAAGCCACCTTTTGTCTGACTGCTTTATACTAACTTGAGTCAGTACAGTGCAGGACTGGCAACAGAATTTATTTTAAAGATACTAAGAAGGTTGGCCTCGATTTATTTTCAAGGAGGATCTGTAGGGAGGTAGCTAGCAAGCGAGGTAAGTGTTTCCGATTTTTTTTACCTCCACCAAGGAGGCTATGTTTTTGCCTGGGTTTGTTTGTTTGTTTGTTTGTTTGTCTTTTGGTTTCCAAAATAACTCAAAAAGTTATGAACAGATTTTGATGAAATTTTCAGAGAAGGTGGGTATTAAGTCAAGGAACAGGTATTAAATTTTGGCATATCTAGGCCAAAGTACTGCTGAGATATACGCCAAAGTTCAAGATTTCAAGTCTTTCCAATGGGCCGGAGTTCCAATCGGTTCCACGACAATTGACTCCCGATGACAATTGACTCCCTCCGACAAATGACTCCCGCGTCATTTGACTCCCGCGACAAATTACTCCCGTCATTTGACTCCCGCGACAAATGACAAATTCATCATTCCTTCTTTAAAATAAATTCCTAAAATTGTCTTAAAATAAGCCTCTTTACATATGAAGACTTGCCCAAGAAAACTCCATAAACTTTTACTCCAATATCTAACCTTAACTACACTCCATACCTAAACCCAACCTATCTCCTAAAAACTACCCCAAACTTAAACGTACCCCTAACCTTAACCTTACCATACCTCATGCCTAAACCCAACCTAATCCCTAACCTCATACCTAATTATAAACCTAACCACAAAATCAACCTCATACCTAAACCTAACCTTAATGTTAACCACACCCCTAAACATAACCTAACCCATACCCCAACTCCAAAACTTAACCCTAACCTTAACCACACCCCAGGCCTAAACTTAACCCATTCCCAAAACCCAAAACCTAGCTCTGAACTTAACCGCACCCCTAACCTAAACTTAACCTATCCCCCAACCCCAAAACCTGACTTTAACCTTAAACACACCATATGCCAAAACTTAACCTTCCCTTAACTTTAGGTCCAACCCAAAACCTTACCCTACTCTTAACCACACCCCTAACCTAAACTTAACCTATCCCCCAACCCCAAAACCTAACCCTAGTCTTAATGACGCGGAATCAAATGACGTAAGAGTCAATTGTCGCCGTGAGTCAATTGTCGTTGGGAGTCATTTGTCGTGACACCGTTCTAATCGCCGTGCTTTTGGGTTTTGCTGCCCCCTGGCATAGGTCTGCTCTCTCTGAGTGCTTTTCTAGTTAAATATTAAAACTGAATTTTTATCACGAAACAGATGCTAACTACAGGTCATTCTTAAAATTTTATGGTGACACGTTGCATGTCTTTGTGAATGTAACAACCATCCTTGCCCAGCCTGCTGATGGGCAAGGTCATACGGGCACCACGTGACAACTCTACATTTCACAATATAGTTAACACTTTGTCTGCGAGCCCAGCCCGTTTTTTTTTCCCCCCGCAATTCACACCCTGAAGCGGCTACCCCAGGAAGTGAAACCTAATGTAATTCTACTGATGTACAAAAAAAGGCAAATTGGAAAGAGAAACTGGTCAAACATACAGTAGTGTGCAGTGATTATTAAACACCACCACTTTCATCTAAAAGGCGTCCTTGTGCATTACTTTTCTCCAATTTTTTGGTGAAATTGTATTTAAAAAATACAATGGCAGGCCATGGAAACAAAAAAAAAAACATTCCCACAAGTATGTATATTGAGGTAAAAATATGGATAATAAACAAAAACACTAAAAGCAATAATATTTTACAATTATAAGGTGTTGCAACTTTTATTTATTTTTTTATTCTTGCATAGGCTGAATGGATGTTTGAAGGCTCATTCCATAATTATTCATGCAAAAGAAATATCTTTAAATAGGTTTGAGTCAAAGTATTCTGCTGAAATACCTCTGATCATCAGTTGTTCCAGTATATAAAGTGACTTGAACTTTGAGAAGTGTCAATATGTTAAATAAGACTAAACTGGTTTCAGGGAACAGCATTCTGCTAAATTACCTCTGATAGTCAGTGGTTCCAGTATATAAGGTGATATGAACTTTGAGAAGAGTCAGAAGGCTCTAATTTCTTGGCACAGTGCAGGTGGCATAGCATGGCGCAGCCCGCGCAGTGATAATTTTGTGCGGTGCAACACCGTGCACAGCCACTTTGGCAATATGGTAGACGCACGTGTGCCGAGATGGGTGTGGCGGCGTAGGGGGAGGTGTCATATATTCATCAAGACGCAGTGACAATTTCGTGGAAAAGCCTCCACTGGAGTTGCGCAGAAAGCTCACCATCTCCAAACTGGTTTACTTTTTGTACAGTGGTAATTTGGCTGACCGGCGCACAGTGCGCACACGTCACCGAAACCTCACAGGCAGGTTTCCAGAATGTCAGGCACATTTCAATGCAAGAAATAATTACAGGAAACACTATTTAATGTAACTATCTGAATAAGGACATAAATTATAGTATCTATGTCGATTGTCCTGATGTCAGATTAATGGCGGTTGCCACGCGTAATGGAAACTTGACCTGGCTTAATCAACGCAGCTGAATCTGTGATGCAAACAAACGACTTCACATCTTTCTCAGCCAACCACAAACTGCATATATATATATATATATATATATATATATAATGCTGGCGTTCTATGCTCATTAAAGCCGCTTGCACACTGGGCGCGAAACAAATTTTTTGCACAAATGATTACAGACAAAGTCAATGCAAAGACGCGATAGTCGGACAGGGTTTTAATATGGCTCCGCGTCCGAAAGTCATAAAAGTTCACATTTTTCCGAGTATTCCAGGAATTATTAGACGTGAAAACTTGGCCATGTTTGTGTTCGACCTTCACAAAATGCAAATTGGTTGCTATCGATTTTTCTTGGTCTTTTTGGCCTATTCTTCTGTTTTCTTCCGTTCAAGATAGACCGAATAAAAACTGTTGTCTTTCTTTTGAAAATTAGTCAGATGGATCTAACAGATTCACGCTTTATTTCCACTGCAGAGATAAAATTATGCATGAGAAAATCAGTTCCATGACCATTGACAGTTTGAATAAATTATCGCAGGGACGATCAAGACTGTCCGAGGTGAAATGCGAAATACTCCATGTCCAGCTGCCAGCAAAAAGAGTTGATATGAGAACATATGAGAGATTTTTAACGAAGTAAAGAATAAAAATATATCACCAACAAACGGGACATCCAACAAAGATGACCTGCCAATAAATAAATCGCAGTGTTCATTGGATGTTCTGTTGTTAAAATTTTCTTTTTATTCTTTATTTCATGATCAATCTGTTCTAATCGTCCTCTTTTTTTTCTCTTTTTTGGCTGTCAGTCATGGAGGCATTGTACATTGTCCCGCGCCAATGTCGACTTACTTTATTAAGCAGAGCTTACACAGGAACATTGATTGAATTTCTTGGTACTCATCTTGAAGAACTGAGCCCTCTTATCAAAACATTCACGTTTAATATCTAAAAGAGTCAGTAGGTTCGAAGAAATTAAAAACAATAATCAACTGTCGGACACAGAGATATATTAAAACCCTGTCAGACTTTCGGACACGAGACTCTGCGCTCAACGCAACCTGTAGTGCGAAAAATTTGTTTCGCGTCCAGTGTGCAAGCAGCTTAGTACTAGGCTTCTATTATTGTCGCTTGGGTTTTTATGTCGTTTTTAGTGGGGGAAAGGAATACAGCCTGATTGCTAACATCTCGTGCTGAGTTAAGTTCACATATTGAAATTAATCGTGTAACGTATCTTGTATTGTTGTCCATGCATGTTAATGACAAAATTTTAAGCAGCAACAGGGTGTAATAATAGGAACACGCTATCCATCGTTCCATCGTATCCGCTCTTCCCAATGATGCAGGCAGAAGAAAAAAATGAGTAACCGTCGTATTTCATTCCAACTTCATAAGTTTGAATGTTCTGATGTAGTTTTCGTTTTGAAATTCCATTCAAGTTCGCTAATGGTAATAATTCGAGAATGTCTCATATTCGTAATGCTTAATATAGAGCGGTAAGCGGTGCTGAAAACAAGCCTGAAGCAGCAAAGTAAAATGCAACATTTACGCATCATGTAGATATAGGACAGAGGCTTCTGTATTTCAACACTTCAAAGGTGAGGAGAGGAGCTCATTTTATTGGTGAAGAGTTGACTCGGCTGTGTTAAACCCACTTAAGCCTTTTCTCCTACCTCTTTGTTACTTGCGCCGTAAGGCGGGGTGGAGGCGGGACAGAGGAGTACTTGCATCAGGCTACGCCGGGCACGAAATTGCAACATACACCTGGACACACCCCGCTGATGTGGCGCACTATTCTCCGCGTCTGCGCCTGGTCTATGAATTTAGAGCCCACAGTGTTAAATGAGATGGCACGACAGAAGGAGCTCTCTGAGATTTTTCATAGCCACATTGTGGCCGTACATGATGTTGAAGACATTAAATGCTGCCATGGCACTGTAAGAAACACCATCAGGCATTTCAAAGAGACAGGTTCCCTGAAAACTACTGAAAGCAGAAAATAGAAATGCCAAAATAAAATTAAGTGCCTCTGCTGTTCGTTATCTGAGTACGACATAAAAAAAATGGAGATTGACAGCACAACAGCTCCGTGATGATATTAATAGCACCAGAACTGAACAGTTGAAAGTAGCAAGATGCACTATTTCCTGACGCCTGTATGAAATTGGTTGTGTTCCTGCCAAGAGGTGGAGACATCAAAAAAAAAAAAGATTAAAGTTTGCTAAGAAATTCAAGGAATGGACACCAATGGACTGGGAACAAGTCCTTTGGACCGATTAATCACAAATCAACATTTAAATGCAGAACTTTAGTGCACCGTGGAGTTGGAGAATGTTTCATAAAAGACTGTTTAACTCCTTTAGTAAAATATCAAGGCGTTAATATTACGGTTTGGGGTTCATTCTGTTCGAAAGGAGCCGGTGATCTCATAAAGATGGATGGAATTAGGGATCAAAAGATGTCTCACAGCATCCTCGAGAAGCATGCATTGCCATCTGGAAAGAGCCTGATTGGTTAGGGATTTTATTTTCAACAGGATGATGACCCTAAACACACGTCTAAGTTGTGCAAGAATTATCTCAGTCGGAAAGAAACATCTGATGACATGCATAAAGTCCAGACCTCAATCCCATTCAGCAAATCTGTTGTAACATCAAAAGAATCTCTTTGGAATGAACTTCAAACCACATAGAATGGTTTAGAGAGTGAGGAAATTTTTAAAAATATGTGAAAACTATGCCTGAAAGATTAAATGCTGTAATCAAAGGGTGGCCATACTAGGTATTGACTTTTTCTCTCAAAAAGAAATTATTATTTTTGTTTTTACTGTATATTTTTATCTGTCCACTTACTTTCATCTAAATGATCCAATATTACATGAAATAAATACTTGAATAGTACTTTGTTTCTGTTTTATCTTCATTTTGTCAAGTGAATAATCATCACAGCATGCTACTATAATTTCAATTCTATCATGCCAGATAGATTTTGGAAGATATAAAGGATTCACTACAGGCCTAAAAGAGTTCCTTAAAAATCCCTCCTACCTACCCAACCCGAATTTCTTGACATTACCAGAAACACAGAGTTTGTTTGTTCTTCAGCCTAATACATTTTCAGGGCAACTTCTAAACTGTATTTTTTTTGGTAAGAAAATTCACAGCATGCTGTACAAATGCTTACTGATGTATGGCATATTGCAACAGACACACAGGAGCATTGAAAAGAATATCGTTCATTGCTGAAAACGGCTTTATTTTATTGGAAGGATCTCATTACACACCCATGTGTTTGAACAGAGAGATGTCAAGCACTTACAATCACGGCCCTCTTCGTCATTTTTACGTGAAAAGTAAATCATTTACTCAAGAATTTTATTTTTGTTGCATTATGACTTTGAAAGATTAAGTTATTTTTCAATTTCTGTTTTTTTTTTTATTTTTTAAATCCTATGACATATTACTGCCTTATGGCCCAATCATAAACACGTTTCAAAGCTTCATATCTTACCACGCTCCCTCCTCCAGGGGGAACTCCTCTACTAGAAGCTCAATTAGCATTTCCTGAAGCTTTGAGTACTGAATAGGTTTGCCAGAGCAAACCCACATTATTCTGCTTGGTATTTCAAATTGCAGCTATTTAACTGGAAAAATGGTCACATACTGTAAGAGCCCACACTTCACCTCCAGGCAGCTGAAAATTCTGTCTGTTCAACATTCAATACAAACTGTACCCCATTACAGAAAATTGTATTTAACTGATGCATAACATCTCAGTTGATACATTGGAATTGTGGTCTTATTGTGGCTGAATGGGTTTTGGACTCATTTGTAATGGCGCAGGGCACATTGTCACAAAGTGTACATAGCCAAAGTCTTTACTAAAGCATGTTTCTGATTAATACGGTGCAGTTCATTGGTGTTTTTGCTCTTCTTTTTGGCTCTGACCCCAAGCAATTTGGAAGTAAGGAAATAGAGGTTGAAGAACATCCATGTTTCATTGACTGTAGAAAATGTGTAAACTTTCAGCCCTTTGTGAACAATTTCATTGTCCAAATACAAACTGTAACAAACTGAAAATGTTTACTTTTTTGTTTAGTTTTTCTTTTCTCCATGAAAGAGAAAATATGAGACAAATACAACCACCACAAATAATACCTCAAATTATTTTTTTCAAAAGTAAGGGACATATTATTGCAAACATTTGAAGCATTCTGGACATGTAGTACTCTGCTAAGGTACCTGCTTTACACATTCACTCTGCTACATTGTAGACTATCCTTGTCATAAGCAGAATCATGGAAGGAAGCATTTGCCAACACACAGATCCTGAATCTGTGATCCATGAAACAAGTTAGTGCACTTACTGTGGCCAGAATAAGGTCACTCTCGGTCACCCCTTCCTCCGACTCTGTCTCTGGTGTCAGGTGACATGGTGGTGCCAAAGTAAGTACCAAGGCCCAGGTCCACAGAATGAGCCGGAGACACATTACTGAGTCCGGCAGATAACAGAGTTTGAAAGTGGCTGACCTGACTTAGATTAGGAACTCCACGGAGCAACAATGACCGGTGAAAACAGATTGCCTTATACCTTGTTATTGTGACTCATTTTGGTTGAAACTGTGGAAGACGCAAAACTGAAGAATGAAATCAGGGAGGAGTTTGTAAGCATGTCAAAAGCAGGAGTGAAAACAGATGCCAGCACTAATTTTTAATGCCAAATATTCATCATCAGTCATTAAACATACAACCTTGTAGGTTTGAGCACAGTGCATTGTTGCTTTATAACAGTTGCCTATCCCAAGCAGGAATAGCATATACACAATATTAACAAAGTATGAATCTCCAGCAAATGCGTTGAGGGTATAATTTGACTTTTTATTTACATAACCTGATATGCACTGTTACAAATCCAACAAACCTAAACATACTTCCCACACCCAGCTTCAATGTGAAATAAAAGTTTTTTTTGTTTTTTTTTTAATGTCCACATGGCACTTAAAATAAATCTTTAACTTAATGGACAGCAGTTTGCTTGAGTGATTAAATCATTTTGCCTATAAAAATACATATCTTAATGACCAAGAGTGGCAATGAGATTACATGGCCATCGGTAAAATGAAATAAAAAATTAAACCCAAATAAGGAATTTAATCATTAATAATTAAATAATTTTTGTACATTGGATGAAAAACTACAAACTTTGCTAGGGGATTGGGTTTTCTGTCATATCCAGACAAAGTCATAACGAACTCCAGAGGAGAAGTTCCACTGACAAGCCATCTAAACTGTGTATTTACGTTGAGGTGGCCTCTAACTGATTCAAAGATAGAATCAACTCTTGCAAATATGTCTTCGGCAAAACTTAAATCTCTCAAACCATCTTCATTTCTGTGGGTGCCGGCAATATGTACTTGTGCTCTCTGGTTAGCCAGAGTCATTACAGCTCATATTGTTTATTGCTCTTGTAGAGGATATTTGGACATTCAACAATTTTTATAGCCATTAGCTGATGATAGACAGCAACCATATTAGGTTTGGGAGGTTCCACCGTTTACGGAACCGGTTCGGGTACGGCATAAATACCAGGTTCTAAGTCGAAACCGGTTCCAAGTAATTAAAAGAAAAACATAACAATTTAAGTGAGAACAGATATCCTTAAAGATCCATGATTTATTCATCTGGAATATCTGATAAACTGTATTTCCATTCCAGAGAGAGAGAGAGAGTAAAAAATAAATTTTTGAAGAGGCTTTTTGGGACTTGTTCCCGCATTTATAATTAGGAGAATCACAAGGACCTTTTTTTAAAATAGTTTTTTCCCCAATTACATGAAAGTCATTTTGGTGATATGTAAAACTGATTCAAAAAGAAGTATCAATAAAAAAATTGTTGCAATATTCATACCATGACAAAAGTAAGAAACCCTGCCGAAAAAAAGAAAATTCCTATTACAGTGTGTAATTTACTTTGTCCTGCTGTGAAATTTAAAAAATATTGATGTTACATTTCGTAATGAAATTTGCGAGATTAACTGTTTCTGGCCGCAAACTAACATTCGCAAGCTAAATTGACATCTTCAACGTGGAAGTTATCATTGACAATAAAATTATTGGTATTATTCGGTAAGAAACCTTGGAAACATAATAGGGGTGTTTTCTTGCGACCACAAAAAAAATCTTAAAGACAGCATGTTAACGATGACTGGCGCAGCACGAAGACTTGTTTCAGCATGGAGGATCCGGCCAGAAAGATTGTGGGTTCGTCTTCTTAGAAAATTGATTATATAATCCATAGTACCGGGTCACTGCCAGGCACGCCTCAACTGCAGAGGCAGATAAACAATGCTATTCTGTCAAATCTCTTCGGAGGACGGCCGATCAGCAACAGATATTCAGATAGGGTGTTGGGGTCTTATGCCTGGCCTTTGGAGGATTCCTCGCTCAGTGGTTAAATTTGGTACCGGAACCGCTTTAGTGAGGCTTCGGTTTCAATACTCTATTGTGGTTACCCGGTAGGAATCAGTAACCCATCGGAACCGAGGCCTCTACGGGTACCCGGTTCTGAAAAATATCAATACCCGGAGCCATTTCCCAATTTTGGAACCGAGTAGAACCGGGTACCCACTGGAACCGCCCAAGCTTGCACCATATGTCTTGCAATATTTTTGTGTTCTCTGATATTCCCGAAACATTGGATGACTAAGAGAAAGTTGATGATTTTCCAAACCATCCCAGGTAACCTTCAGAAAAGAAACCAGTGCACCGGATATGCCATTGTCAATTTTAAACAAATTTCTTTGTGTGGTGTGGTGTCCAATCATCTTGAAAATATTTTTCAAAAACAAATGGGCAAGGGATAGGGCCAAAAACGTTTTCATCTGTTACTTTGAAGGTCTCAGCCTAAAAATAAATATCATAAATGGTTCTGGATCAAACTAAATAAAGTATTTCATATGAGTTAATCATTATGCAGATTCATTATTAATTAATAATATATTAAGATAAATATCACTGAACATCAGTTCCTTAAATTTCATTACTTCATGATGAAATTTTTAACCTATGATGAGTTTTGAACGTTGACATTCCTTAATGATGAAGACCCACAACGATTGTGACACTTGAAGTACAGCAGTATTAATCAGCCATGTTCAGCCACAATTCTGGTCGGCAGTGTCAGAGACCTGATTACACAGTTATTCCTGAAGCACTCAAAATAATATTGCATGAGAAAAACAAGAAGGAGCTTCACTGAACTGAAAAAGTCTGGATTAAAACATACACACAGTTAATTCATGTTCTAACAAGGGGGGGCGGGGAATTATTTTTTCACATAGGGCCAGGTAGGTCTGGATAGCTTTTCGCCCTGGAAAAAATGGAATCATCATTTGAAAACAGCATTTTGTATTTACTTGGGTTGTCTTTGTCCAACATTAAAATTTGTTTGATGATCTGAAACATTTAAGTGTGAAAAATATTCAAAAAAGAGAAGAAATCAGGAAGGGGGCAATTACTTTTTCATAGCACTGAACATATTTTTGGCTTCAGAAAAAGATGCTGTTACTGTTTGCTTGACAAGGAAAATAATTTAACCCCAAGCAATGGTTTCCTTTCCAAACTTTGAAACAAGTTAAAGTTACATCACAACACTGGCAAAATTTGTCTCATTTGGTGTAAAATTAATGTTGTTGTGATCTGCCATTCCGCTTGTCATGTTTAAGTTCTGTGCCTGGCTCAGCCATGTTTAGGATTTCTGTGTTTAGTGACCACTGCCTGCCCTCTGACCATTCTTAGGATCATGTATTGTGTTTTGGTGGTTTGGATTTCATTGTGTTATTATTTTTCATGTCTTAGTAATTTAGTTTCCATGCCATGTTTTCATTTCTATGCTTTGCACTTTGTCTCCCCTGTCTTGTCATGTGTGTATCTTTGCTCACGGTCCCTTGTCTTGTGTGCACTCATTCGGGTGATTTATTGGTTTCTGGGTTTTCAATCTTCCTTCATTATCTCGTGTGCCTTCTTCCTCTCTCTTTTACTATCTGCTTACCATACTAACAGTTTGTTGTTTTTGATAATTACTAACCCTGATTAACATTGTATATTTTTACTAACTTTCTAACATGCACTCAGGATTGTAAAGCTGCACATACTAATTGACTAACTACCTCTCAGCAGTCGCTCAATTCTAATCTCCGCCTCCTTGCCTATCCCTAATTATCTCTGCGGCAATTTTCTGTGGATTTCCACTTATACTTTGTGCTTTCCTTTTCTTTTATCTTGGCACTTTAGTACTCCTTAACCGGAGCTGTTGTCTTGTACTTGGGTCTGTCTTGTGATCCCTGTCTGTGTTTTGGCTACAGCCTAATTCATGTAATTAGTTTATTCCTCATGTGTCTCTCCCTAATCATTGTTCCCACTGATTGCACCTGTTCTCCCTGGTCATGTGTTTACCCCGGGTGTGTATATAAGATGTCCGTTTGGTACACTTTCTAGTCAGATCATTCTCCTGCCACGTTTCTCGCCTTGATCGCTCAGTGTTTATCTTTCTGACTGGACCGTCCTTGATATCGAGCTTTGCCTACTCCCTGTACTTTTGCCGCATTCTTGTTTTTTGACCTCTTTTTTCTGACTACGATTTTTTGTGATTGGTGCCCTGTGTATGACTCTGGATTTCGCCCTTTGGATTCTGATTTTGGATTGCGGACATTGTACTGTTGCCAGCTCTGTTGGGGGGTTTCCCCCTTCAGAAATAAAGCCTCCTTTTTGCATTTTACTGGTGTTTGCTCTTGGTTCATTTCGTAAAACCTCACAAATGTGGCTTACATTTTAAGTGTGAAAACAAGACTCGGACGAATGTAACCCTTGTGTGGCCTAAATTGGTTGCTCCCCTGTTGCAGCAGCGTGCACGTGTTTTATTGTTTCATAAGGGAATCGAGCTGAATGTGGGCCCCCGATGCGTACGCACCAAACACCAGTTGAGAGTATCCAGCTTTCTTGGAGTCCCTGGGTGGGGTCCTGGAAAAGCCTCCTACTGGGGATCACATTGCTCCGCTGCACTCTCAGAAATAGGGGTACACCAGGAGTCCATTTCTGTTCCCCAAGGTATTATGTACCCTTTAGGGCTAATTATAGGATCAAGGTACCTGTGTGAACCTTTTTTAGGGTTTAAAAGGTACTTTTATGTTCCAAAACAAATAAAAACCCACTTCTATGATTTAACAGCAGTACCTTTGAGGGTACAGTCCCAGTGACAAGCCTTGGTTGAACACACTCATTGACTAAAGTGAAACTGATCAGCTGTGCTGCCGTGGCGAAGCGCAGATGAACCAAACACGCATCTGGAGTAAATTCGGGGGTAAAGGTTTGGAACTAGCCGTGCAACAGGACTAGGACTTCTGTCTGAACTGGGCGCCAGGCTGGAGGCCTGCTTCATCATGGTTTGCAGTACTCTGGCTTCCTATCACAGTGGGCTCTGAAACCGTGAACACAGAAGAGGAAATTTAACTGAATGTTTAATTAACAGGACTGACTGAGAATAACCAAAGAAATATAAATTGTAGAGAGCAGATCAGAGAGAAGACAGGCTGGGAACAGGGGCAAGAAAAACAAAGGAATAATCGCAATTGAGAATATGGAAGTAGAGAATCAGGATTCTACATCACGATCTACATAAAGCCAAATAGTGAGGGGAGAATGGCTGTTTAAACAGCGGGAGTGCAGGTGCCGGAAATCAATAATTAGGTGAGTATGAGGGGATATGTGGTGCGGAACTTTGAGTCCAGAGGGTGAAGCTTGAAAGACCGGTCCAGATATGATACTTTTAGCGTTTTAAGCCTAAGCCTAGTTTATACAACCCCAATTCCAATATAGTAGGGGCGAAGTGTAAATTGTGAATAAAATCAAAATGTAATGACTTTCGGATCACATGAGCTAATATGTTATTTACAACTGAACACAGATAACATTTCATCAAATGTTGAAAGTGAGACATATTATATTTTTATCCACAAAATGTGCTTATTTCAAATTTTCTGGTTGCAACATGTCTCAAAAAAGTTGGGGCACAGGCAAAAAAGGGCTGAAAAATAATTAATATATGGGAGCCAGCGGGAAAAAACAATGAACAAATAATTAAATTAACTGGAATCAGGTGTGTAACATGATTGGCTATAAAAGGGATGTCTTAGAGAGGCTGTCTCTCAGAAGTAAAGATGGCCAGAGGCTCTCTAAGCTGTGAAGGTCTGTGTAAAAAAAATTGTGGAATACTTTGAAAACAATCTTCCTCAACGTCAAATTGCAAAAGCTTTGAAGGTCTCATCGCTTACAGTGCATAACATCATCAAAAGATTCAGAGAATGGGAAAAATCTCTGCATAAGGGGCAAGGCTGAAGACCTTTTCTGGATGCCCGTGATCTTCGGGCCCTCAGACGCCACTGCATCACTCGTGATTCTGTCATTAACATTACAAAATGGGCCCAGGAATACTTCAAGAAACCACTGTCTGTAAACACAGTCTGCCGCGCCATCCACAGATGCCACCTAAAACTCTATCTTGCCAAAAGGAAGCCATTGTTGAGCATGATCTAGAAGCGCTACTGTGTTCTGCGGGCCAAAGCTCATTTAAAATAGACTATAGCAAAGTGGCAAAGTGTCCTGATGTCAAACAAGTCAAAATTTGACATTCTTGTTGGAAATAATGGGCGTGTCCTCCGGGCTAAACAGGAGAAAGATCTCCCCTCCTGTTATCAGCGTTCAGTTCAAAAGCCAGCATCTCTGATGGTATGGGGATCCATTAGTGCATATGGTGTGGGACACTTGCATGTTTTAAAAAGCACCATAAATGCTGAAAGGTATGTGAAGGTTTTAGAGCAACATATGCTCCCCTCCAGATGACATCTATTCCAGGGAAGGCCATGTGTATTTCAGCTGGACAATGCAAAACCACATACTGCAGCTATTACAACAGCATGGCTTTGTAGTAGAAGAGTCCGTGTGCTGAACTGGCCTGCCTGCAGCCCGGATCTTTCACTGATTGAGAATATTTGGCGGATAATTGAAGGAAAAGTCAGTCAAAGGAGACCCAAAATCTCTTGCAGCTGGAAGCCTGTATTAAACAAGAGTGGGATCAAATTCCAATGGCTTAACTTGAGAAACTTGTCTCCTCAATGCCCAGACGCCTCCACTCTGTGTGAAAAAGAAGAGAGGATGCTACACCGTGGTAAACAGGCCCCTGTCCCAGCTTTTTTGAGTCCTGTAGCAGCCATCAAATTTGAAATGAGCTCATTTTGTTGATAAAATTGTAAAATTTCTGTTTCAACATTTGCTATGTTATCTCTGTTCTATTGTGAATGAAATACGACTATTACACACTCTATGAAGACAGCAGTACCTCTGTGAACTTTCCATGGTGATCTCACAGGTGTGAGACAGAAAGTAAGGCAAAAAATCTTCAGTGACACTATCCGAACTACTGCCATTTCCTGGCAGACCGTAGGTCCTATGGTGAAAGCAAAAACATTGTAAGCAAGAGGGAGACTCTGCTGAGTGTCCCCATGTATTTTTCTTACTTGTAGTGTCAACTATGTGGTCAGGATGGCGATTTCATAAAAGGTGTTTTTCAACTTTCTTCCCAAACTTTTCTGCTCCTGTTATAATGGCTGCCTGTGGGGCAGTTGGTCGGTGCTCCTGTCGCTTGGGGGCACCGAGGGTCTCAACCCTTTGTCTGTTTTCTTCCAAAGTGACTTTTTTCAGGCCTTCACAAATTTTCCTACATTTTGATGTAGAATTCGTGTATGTTGGAAATTGTAGCTGGGGGAGCGATTTCAAAATCTTTTTCCGAGTCATTTTCTTGCCTCTTTACACTCTAATCCTCGAGTGGGCCAGTGTTCCGTGATGTCATAATGGTGGAACTCCACCATGCATTTTTAATGGAGAGAAAACGGGATGAAAAACTGGGATTGCGAAAGAAAGAATAAGGGCTATGTAACTCTTTATACAAGGCCCAGAGACACGGTCAGACAATACATTTCAGCGTTTGAACTGTGTCTCTATCTTAACTTGGGCAGTTGATATGGGACAAAAAATATTTGGAAATAGAAAAATAAATGAACAGACCTAAGAATAAAAGTGTGTTGCTTGCCGCAAGCACATGATGAGGAAAAAATTTCATCGCTTAGTATTGCTGCCACCTATACTGTATGTTGTATGTGGAACTACAAACCTGTAAACTAAACAAGCAACACTACCATTGTTATTTTATGTGCCCTGGCCATATCTCTTCAACTATAATGCCAACATATTAAAACTAAGGGTATTCTATCATAAATATGGCAGTTTCCCTAGGAATGGGGTGTGTCAGGCATTTTTCAATGCACAACCCAATATTCCGTAAACATTTCATATGGCCCAGACTATCTTTGACTAATTTCTTTATGAACAGATTCAATACAGATCTGAACACCTTGTTTTGGCTTGTTTCAAACTTTAGGGGTTAGTCAAAATAGAGTCTAGAGAGTCCAGTCTCAGACTTAACTGTGTTAACAGGAGTGGTGCCACTTTCTATTTTCCAACAGTTCAAGAATGACTGGCCTTGAATGGCAGCATCTACCAGACCACCAGAGTAGCCAGCATGAGGAACAAAATGACAAACAAATCTGTCGAAATTTATCTGTATTTCAAAATATTTAGGAACAAATATTTAAAGCAGTGTTGGGCCCAACAAGCCCTGTAACTGCACAAAAAAAGATGATGCCAGTATGCCCATGTCTAGTCAATAATCATGATAATGGTACCATAGACAATCACAGCAAGAATTAACAAAACTTAACTAGACAACGAAAGTATCCACGTTGTCAGCTAACAGGCATGGTAAAAAATCTATGTAAACCCTTTCAGAATTATAGTTCACAGATTCACCAATTTGATGACCTTTGCTCGCAGTCCAACAGGTGCTGGTCATCTAAAGGAGTGTCAGTGTTATCTTTAGTCAAGAGGCCACACTTCTGCTGGACAGAGAGATGGGAGAAGTAGCTTGAAACTACTGGGTAGTTAGCCAGTCCTCCTTCACAAAACAGGCTTTTATTTTCTTTGCAACTGACCCATGGTCTTTCTTCCTCCCAGTCTCTACTCCTCTCATAGTCCTCGTGGTTGATCAGGCTACTTTGTGCCCATGGGATAACAATATGGCTGCATAAATACATGCAACTGTGAATTGTCATTACATTCCTTCAATTGTTGGCCTAGGCCTAGGCCTAGCACTGGTAGTATATTCGCAAGTACCTACCTGATCCTATTGGCAGTAACACATTCCAAATATCAAAAATCTCTTTCGACGTTGATGCCCGAATTGCGCGTTCTTGACGCAGCCGATGACTAGAATAGCTTCCAGTCAAGGACAAGCTTGTATCTATGTGCCGGACAGATAGTGATGTCCTTGTCAACTGCATGGAATAGCCCAGCACACACTGCAATGAGACCATTTTCAACCGTTTTTACAACCAGCAACACACCCTCCAAAATAAAAGACTGTGCGAACCCAGTGTCACGGAGAATCCGCACTGGAACGGACTTCTCCCCAGTAATAGACACAGAGCCAATGCTGGTAACAGGCTCATAACATGCAGATTCGCGATCAGTAGAGCCAAGAACACTCAAGGAATTAAGAGTAGTGGCACAACTAGACAAAACGGGCTTTGAAGACTTTTTCTTTAAAACAGGACAATCTGCAATCATGTGGCCCCAGGCTTTCTACAATAAAAACAAGAAAGTTCGGTGGATCTTGGTTTGCTTCGTGGATCTTTTTACTAAACTGCTCCAGCGGTTTGTTAGAAGCAGAAGTTGTTACCATAGACTTGCCTCTACTTTCTTCAAAGCTCATCTTGTGAGTCAAGGTGATCTCATCGACCAGAATCGCAGCTTCACTAATGTTCGCTGGTTTCTGTTCATTGATATACGTCGCAACAGCAGCAGGCAGACAGTGTTTGAACTCTTCTAAAAACATTAAGTCCCATAGCTGTTCCACACTATTGACATTCTCTGCGGCGCACCAGCGATCAAACAAGCATTCCTTCTCCCTGGCAAATTCCATGTAGGTTTGTTGTTCAGTTTTACGGAAACGACGGAAGCGCTGTCGGTACGCTTCAGGAACCAATTGATAGGTACGTAATATTGCGGCCTTTACCAATTCATAATTCAGACCGTCCTCTACAGACATATCTGAATATACCTCCTGAGTTCTCCCAGTAAGGATGCATTATAAAAGTAACGTCTAAACATTCTGGGGCCATTTGAGTGTAACTGCAACTCTTTCAAAGTGTGGAAAATATTTTTCTACATCCCGTTCATTGAAAGGGGGTACCATTCGAATGTATTTGCCTTCGTCAAAGCTATCGGTGTATGCAAAAGGAATTTTGCTCTTTGTCTCTAAAGCCAACCTTTTTAAGGCAATTTGGGCCTCCAGCTATCGCTCTTTCGATTCAGCTATCAGTTTTTCTCGCTCAAATTCAAGTTTTTTCTCTTTAATTTCATGCTCTTTCCATCGCACTTGTAACGACAGTTGCTGTTGAGTAGGACCTCTCACTACCACAAAAGGAAGAACCTTTAAATCAACGAGAAAGGCTTTTAATTTTGTATATAAAATTTTTTTACTGCGCTTGTCCGCCCTGGACAGCATAATGTCATATTTGGCAGCAAGCTCGATCAGCTGCACTTTTGTGAATTTTTCTGATAGATCCTCAGACGGATCATTGAAAAATTTGTCTATTTGCCACACTTACCTTGGGAAAGGTACTAAACAAAAAAGCCGAACCAGCTAAGCCCGAAAATTCTTAAAAATAAAAAATCTTGTGGATGAGTGCCCAATTTATGTTACGGCCCGAACAAAACGGAGGCAACATAAAACCGCAACATAAAAGTGAACTGCAACATAAAAGTGGGAGAGGCGATACAGGCTCTAGTTTCTCATGGGGTTTTTAATTATTTCAAGTTCAGGTACACACAAAAGAAAGTGGTGTTTTTTGGAAGTACAAAGCGGTCGGCCAGAACAAAAGCGGATGTTGTTACGTCAGGGAACCCTCTCCCCCTTGGCTCTGGGCAGGGCCTCTTATATAGGACCTGGAGACGTCAGGTGGTGAGGCGGCGCAGGTGCACATCCGGAAACAAAAAGAAAGAATACAAATTCGCCATCGAAAGCAGTTAGAAACAAAATAACAATTTGGGCAGAGGACCACCATTGGAGCAGAGAGACGTAACACCATACTCCTCCAGTGGCAGTCATAAGCCCTTCTCTCCTTGTTCTCGTCTAAGTGGAACTTTCAGCCCCGAAAGATGGCTTTCCATGGACTTTCTCAAAACAATACAACTATTCTCTTTCGAAAATGTCTTCATTGCCCTGCACGCAATGGCAGAAGAGACATTGAAAAACCTGTATTTTATCTCCATAGGGGCCTGGGATTCATCACTGCCTGCTGACATGGCTGCAATTTTAAAACTAGCTGTTTGGAATGTGTGTCAAGTATCAATAACAGGGTCACTCCAGCACTGGTGCTGCTGTGGAGCCAGTTGAGAAGCAGGTGTGAGATGATGGGAGGGCCGTTTAGATAGGGGATGACCTCGACATGCCTCTTTATGGGCGAGCAAGCATTCTTAAGTCATTTGTGGCCATACCTAGCCACAAAACATGGTATTATGGCTTGTGGACAAGTAAAAGGACATGGTGTTGATCAAAGTGCTCTGTAGCAAAACTGAAATGAACGGCAAGAAATTTTATATTTTTCAATGATCAAATGACACTTGCACTTGCTCCGCTGGGAAAACCATCACCGGACTCCCCGTGGCAGTTGGACTATTGGCATGTAAATATGGCATTATTTTATGATTTTAAGAGTGTAGCCTTTTTAAGTGGTTATTATGCCCATAATGCCTTGCAGTATGTAACATTTTATATTTTTTATAAAACATGAGTATATCTGCTGCAGTTTACCTATAAGCAAAGTCTATCTTTATCGTCAAGTATTGTGCCAAAAATTGGCAAAGTTAGTCAATTTCATGAAAACTTGTTCAGGGAAATGCATCGGTAGGGTTAATTGTGTGCTTGCTCAGTGAAGAAGCAGCACACTCTATTCTCTCACTGCTTCTTCTTATTCTTTTTCTTCTTCCGCGTAAATTTGGCCGACTAACCCCTCCAACACTGTTGAAGCTATTGATTCCGTTCAAACTTTTCAAAATTCATCTTGTTCTGAATTATGTTGCATCTGAACAAATTTTTGATTCTCTTTTTATTTTTTGAGATAATTAATTCTAAAGATCCATATTTGGGGTCCTACTAAATCAAGCCATTTTTAAACTGATTCAGTAGATTCAGCTATATTTGGCAATTTTTTTTACTTATGCCTAGAAATGTCATTCAAACTGCAAAATGTTAAGTTAACCACGTTTAATTTCTTAATTGTTCAAATTTTTCGTAACTTCTATAATTATAATTTTTTCAACTAATTTTTTTTACAGCACATTCTGTGAACTTAGTGTGGTAACATCACTGTTCGAGTGGCAAAGAGCAGTAAAATTGTCAAGAAGTCTTCTGTTAAACTTGCTCCAACTCCCACAGTTTTCACTCCAAAAAAATATTTTTATACCCAAGTAGTAGCAAAAGTTGTGCCGGTCTCGAAAATGTCACTAGGCAAACAACCAGGCAGACGGTTTTGGCAGCATGTGCCGAAAAGCGACAGGAGCACTAACCAAAACTTCAATAACTTCTATATTAAATAAATTCCAGTATATGCAAGCAACTGCTCTGCACTAGCTTGATATATTTACGATTGCATCTAAAACAGCCAAATATTGGTATCAAAATGAATGTAACTGCCATCCTAGCTAAGCCAGCAGAGGTAACTTTTCCATACTCATTGAGTAGTTTAATAGTTAACGTTAGCTGGCTATTGATTATGTCATCTGCAGTGATGGCAATTTCAACGCTCGACCCTTTTAGAACACGTTCTGTGCACTGTGAGTTCTCAAGCTAACTAGCTAATAATAGCATAGAAATAAAAAGGGAGGCGGGAATAATATCACAACATGTGTTAAGGATATCTTGCAGCTTGCTATTATTAGCTATTTAGCTATTGAACACACAGTGCACAGGAATGAAGAGAGAACCGGAAATAGTAAATATGTGATGTTTATTTAATTTTTAGTTTTATGCTGTTTAAAAAGATCAGAATTAAGACAATAATTATTTCCCCGAACGTCGAACGGCGTTCAGGGATATTATGTTTTTGGTCCGACCGCCGCCGCGCCGCTCTACATGTTAACGCGATAACTTCAGTAATATTTCAATTAGAAATTTCATGTTTTGTATATCAGTAAGCATCATCAGGAGGAAGAGCTGATTTGATTTTGGACAATTTGCAATTTCTAGATTGACCACCAGGGGCCAAAAACTGAAAAATCACTGTTTTTATCATATCTCTGGAAATATGTGTCCGATTGACCTCAAATCAAATGCAAATGAAAGGTCATGACCTGAGGATGTGTCCCACGATTACCTTACACCTGTTTGGTTCAAAATTTTGACACAAGGTGGAGCTTTGTCACATAAAATTCATCATTTTTGCCATATCTTTGGAACCATTTGTCCAATTGACATGAAACTATGTGCAACTGCAAGGTCATGACCTCACAACGTGTCACATGATGACATCATACCGGTATGGTTCAATATTTTGCCACCAGGTGGTGCTTTGTAAAGGAAAATTACCATTTTGGCCATATCTTCAGAACCATTTGTCCGATTGACCTGAAATTAAGTTCAAATGAAAGGTCATGACCTGAGGGGCTTTATATTGTATTGGGTCTATTCAAGGATTGGGGAATTGTAGGATTGAGGTCGTTCGGGGATATACCTCAAGCCGTCGCCTCGGACGGCATAAGCCTAGTTAAAATAATAAATTGCATTGTAGATATTCACTTCATCACTCACGTGCCACAGCGGCTGGGGCTTTATAGCCTTGCCTGTGACTGCATGCATTGGCTGGGCGAAGCTAGCCCTATTATTAAAAGTGCAAACATCTACAAGAAATCCCCTTCAGTCATCTAATCTCCTGATTTACAACAGATTTGCACGATATCAGGTTGCTCCTATTGACCTTTTTTTATAGCTGGGTTGAAGTGGAGTAGACTCGGTCATGATGCAGCTGAAAAGTCAGAATTCCTTAGACAATTACTTTCAGCTTTAAAGTTTCGTGTTTACATTTAAGCAGTTTTTCAACACTTCCTCAGCAATTTTCCTTTGCCTCAGTTTCCAAGCACGTTCATTTTATAAGCCAACCTCTTCAACTCACAAGCACACAAATTTTCTTCAGAAAATTAAGCCTTTTCTCGTTGTTCCTTTTTCCCAAACAGAGTGATTATTCACTGAACAGTTTTGCCCGCCTTCATTCTATCCCAGAACCAGTCTATGGTCGGATAAATTTCGTTCCCCTCGCAGGTTATCACTTTTTGCTGATTTTCCATGGTCGATCCATGCAATGACATTTAATATTCTCTTTTTCATCTTACAGTACCAACATTCTTTGAAAAAACTCCAATGATCACAATTAATCCAGTACGTTCTGTTGCTCAATTGATCAATTCTCGTTCCAGGCCCTCACATGGTCCATCACCATTGCAAGGCTGTGAAAATGCCCATCGCCTGAAAGACTGCAATAGAGTGTATTTTCTCAGCTAAATTAATTGGTGACAATTTTCTTTAATATTACGTTGGATTTATATCGATATACAGTATCAAACAACAAAGAACCAAGTGTTGTAATACTGGTTGTGTATGTACGTAAAAACTTATTCTTGATTTGTTTCTTTGTCAGAAACCATTTATTTTGTTGTCAAATTATCCACTGTTGATAGAAAAGGTTCAGGGATCACTTTCAATCATCATGTATGGGTTTGTGATATAAGAAAGGAGGTCAGATTCATTCTGGATCAAAGAAACAAACAAACGAACAGTAATCTTTTATTTAGAAAAAACAACTAGGGCTGTCGCCATGTAGTCAACTTTTCAATTGTTAGGTTAATGCACTTTTGGTTGACCAGGATTTTGACCAAGCGATTGCAAATCGATAAAATAATCCATTCGGCATGCAGCGGGTATTGCAATGACAGTCATTCACTCTAAACCTGGGTTGTGTTTACTCGAAATAAATCATCTTCGGCAATTAAGGTAATACTGATGTGACAATTCACCTAAACTAATGAAAGCAACTTTTTATAATTGTCCTAATTGTTTTTGTTTTTTTTTTTATGTACGTTAAACTAGTGTAACTGTGTGTAAATTACTAGGTGTAACTCCTCCCCTCTTGCCTACATTAAACCTTTCCTAAATGTCCACCACCTGCGTTTTAAATGCAGTTTAAGTTTTGCCCTAAGCAACAGTTAAAATTAGAGATATGGGCATCGGCCTACTTTTCTTGCTCATTTTGATATAGCCTTGAAACCTAATGTTGAATTTAAAAATCTGCAGCTTGGCAGCATTTCATTTTTTGTTGCAGACAATCAAAAGAAACTGTAATGAATTTGCAAGCTAAGGTTCGTTTACCCAATTCAACAACAAACATGAGATCGGCTACGCTTGAAAAAGATCAGTGAGCCCACTGAATATTCTTTCTGCACATTAACGTGTTTAGTGTGCACGATAGGGGAACATTGAGATTGAGTTATTATATCCTCGCTATAGTAATGAGAACTGAGTAATTTAAGGGCCACTTAGTTTGAAACTGTATTTATCGGTCCATCTCCATTACAACTTGAGCAGTCCAAATGCAACTTAAAGTTAACAAATGTCGAAAAAATAGCCACTGCCTTAACGCAAACTTGGAGCTGAAGCCCGCTGATACCTTCAGAAGGGAACAGTAACAAATGCTTGTCATTGAAGCCAGTCTAACTCCAAATCCATTAGATAAATGTTAAGCAAACTAACCAAAGAAAACTTGTCTTTTTTGCATGAAGGCCATTATTCATTTGTATAGTGTGAACACATCATTTAAAACTTCACGTACCAAAACATTCACCAGGCATGTATGTCATTTTTAGCACAATTTAATTGTTTCTTAATGTGACGGCACTTTAAAATGGTAGGTGGTCGCATAGGGTATGTTTTTTTTCCCAAAAGAGAGTCACTTATGTTCTCTCAGGATTGCATTAAAGTTGCGATTTTTGGCATTATGTGTGAATTAGCTTGATCCTATTTATTTCTTCAGTAATTTCATTGTTATTAATACTATATTGGGTCATAAAATGTAAAATCAACAAGTGCCTCTCACCTGACCCCCACGGAATCAGTAGATTTTCTAAGTACAATAACTTAAGTATTTGTAATGGAACCTTGCCAAATTTCACTTTAATCTTGCAAATATTTTTTGAGTTTCTGGACCTGAAAAAACACTGGAGTTAGTCAAAATTTTGTGCTTTCTAATGAGTGTCATTTTATATGGCATTTTTGAGTCCTCATAACTTCATGTGTATTGGAGATAGGTAAATAAAAATTTCAGAGCTGAAAGACATACTGTATCGGGGCACTGATAAAAATTGCAATTAAATCAATTGTGTGCCCATTCTGGATTTTCTTAAATGAGATTTTGTCTGTAACCAACTTTAATATCATGGAACTATGGAAGTTTCAATAGCATCATTGCATCAATTTAATAACTATGATATAGTCTAGTAAGAACAAGTATTGGAACTTTGGATGTGTCTTGCGTTTTCTTGTAGTTCATCAGAGAAAACCTGAGGAAATGCAAGTTATGAAAATTCAAGGAGTCGTTTCATCATGTGGGATAGCGATGTTCACGATGACGTCAGTGTTTTGATACGTGGTTGGCAAAAAGGCTCATATTACACTAGTAGATCTCTATCTCTATATGTACTTAATAAAACATCTAAAATAGCGATTCCAGTCAGTTTCTGCGTTATAGGATGCACTAACGGGTCGCTAAGGGTTCAGGAATCACGTTTTTTAGGACTTTAAGCAAAGAACCAAAGAGGCTACTTGCCATGTTATTTATGTCCTGATCACACTTTCTGCCAAATGCCAAAGCGCATGTAAAACTTTGATGTCATTGTTACTAGACAGTGAATATCACTATACGCTGATGAGAAAATCAAGTTATGGCATATGAATGATCTCATTTTGATGTACATTTAGATACCAGACTCATCTTCTAGCCATGATTCTTTCTGTGTCAAATAAGTTTTGCATTTTCAATGCAGAGCTAGTACAACAAGATGGTAGTGAACTGGGGAAACTCAAAAACCATCAACTTAGAACTACCTATCAGTGTATCATCAGACTAATGCCACAGCCAGTAGGCCGGTTTTCCTCTAGTGAATTTGAGTACATAATCTTGGCTTTTGTTTTAAGTAACAATTCCTTTTGTTTTTAAGCATTTTTGTAATGCTATACTTTCAAAGCAATATGCATGTATCAGCATGTTCTTATTGTAAAATACACAAAGCAAAATGTATGTATATGTATTTGAATAAATGTCTGTTAAGGTTAAAATTCTTCGTGCATTGAATTTGCATTGAAAAAAAAATTGACACATTTGATTGTAAAGAAACGGGTGCTGAAATGACTCCATTCACCCGTTTCCCTGCCTTACGAAAAAAAACATTTTATGCGGCGTGAGGAAGTGAGCAGAGCGAGTGAAACGATTCAGAGGCACCGGTAAATGAAAACTAACCAACAGTGATTAAATAATATTCAATTCTATATATAATATAAAATAAAATGCCCTCGTAATGTTTAGTTACCTTTGTAGTCTGACAAACTATTAGTTATATTTTTTTCGTAAGAGAAGTCTGGCAATTGGGGGGAAGAGGGTGGGACTTTGGAGGGAGGGGGAATTGATCATGTTCAAATTTTTACTAAGTGCCGTGCCACATGCTAGAAAGGCGAAAACTGCTATAAACAAAAGGCTGAAATCAGTCCACTCAGTCAGTCCACCTTCGTAGCCTCCGCCTCAGGACCGAGAAGCAAGCCATGGGTGTCACTCTCAAAATATTCAACAAAACAACCTAAAGATTTGTAAACGCCTACCGATAAAGCTTATTTTAAGTGTTGGCAAAGTGCACTACACTGCTGTTTTAGCTGATTTTTACTGGGGAATGTCTATATTTTCGCGTCAGATGATGTGTGATTGGCCAATCACGAGAAGGAATTGCGCAGTAGAATACTTGATGCGGAAATATTGAGAAGGATTTTAAATAGTCATTTTAATAGAATGAATTGATAATGACATGAATTGTTATTTTTATATCCTGTAAGTTCAGCCATTTTATATCATCAGGCTATCAGGAAAAAAAAACAGTAAGTGGGTTTTCTCACGGCACACCTAGGAAGCTCTCACGGCACACAGTTTGGGAAACTGCCTTAGAGCGATTTGAGAGCCGGTAGCGGCTTGTAGTAAGCAGTGACCTTCATGCAATTCGTGAGTCAGCAATGGCTTGTGGTCATCAGTGACCTTTATGCAAGGAGTGAGCCAGCTTTGGCATAAGTATTGTGATGACCAGGATGGCAAAATATTTATCCATTTAACCATTTTGGAATAAACTCACAAGTCAAGCTCATATCAAAAACCTGCTTTAGAGCAATTGGAAAAATGTTTCCCAGTGGGAAACCTCAATGGCCAACAATTGAGCCTAGCCAACAATGGCTTGCAGTCAGAAAACTTGTATGCAACGTGTGGGCCAGCAAAGGCTTGCGGTCAGCGATGACCTTTAAGCAATTTAAGTGAGCTAGCAATGGCTTGAGAATTGTGGTGATCAGGGCAGCGAGTGATTGTGCATGCCTTGGAAAATGTTGCTGACATTAATGAGCAATGAAGACCAACCTGCTAGTTAGGTGCTCAAAGATCCAGAGGTTAAGCTAAAAGCGATTTAAAACATCCATTTTGCAGCAGTAATTGAAAATACACTTAATTTTTAACTCATTCATACCAACAGGTCTGTTCTAGAATAATTTAAACCTGCGGAAATCTTGACAGCCAACAAATTTTGCTTATCCAGCAATAGCTTGCAAACAGCATGGACTTGTATTCAACAAGTGAGCCCTAAAACTAGAGGTTAGCGATGACCTTGATGCAATGAGAACTGGCACTGGCTTACAACTGTGATGACCTGGATGGCAAATGATTTGTGCATAGCAGTTGAAGAAATCCATTTATCCATCTGCAGATACAAAACACATGTCTTGGAAAATGTTGACATTGGTAGAATACAGCAATGGAGACCAACCGGTCATTAGATGTGTCATAGTTTTGAAGGTTGGCGTTTGTTTAGGGGCTTTCTTTGTTACTCTCATCCGGGACGATATCGTTTTCCCCCTTTGGATTTTTTGGCCAGCTGGCATTAATTATGGGTGGCAACTGGACTCTACTTAACCCCAAGTTCCGCCTCGCCGCCTTTGCTAGAGTGTCAGTGTTATGTTTGCACTGTAGCCCGTAGGTTCTCTAGCAGGAGGAAGGATGTGCTACGAATTCGCTGCAAAAAAGGAAAAGTGTTAGTCAGTTAGTTTCTTTTTGAGTTTTTTCCTCTTATTCCCTCTCTCCCTTTCGCTGTTCGTGCACCGTTTGGGTGCTTAATCGTTTTGATCTCAGTTTCCGAGATCTTTCCTTTGTTCGTTCTGCCTGGCTCATCTTGCTTCCTTATTTTCTCACGGACGAGATATATGTCCATTGGAAGCGCAAGTCCCGCTCTCCTGTTCTGTCTGGTTTCTGTGTTTGACTTATTGCTGTGCTTCCTTTCTTTCCGGACACTGCATCTGGCGTCTCGAATAACCATCCATCACAAGATGCTGCAAGATCCAGCGGTTAAGCTAAATGTAATTCACACCAACTTATCCCTTTTGCAGCTGCAATACACATTTGGTGTGTTTTGCTGTGATTTCAAGCATTGTTTTTCTGTCAATACATTATTTATTGAGCATATATGATTGAATAACAGTTTAAATTATACGCACCAGATGCTCTACATTACTGTGAAATAACCCCTATAATTCCCCATGTGATAATATGCCTATTCGGTGTATTACTAATACAATAAATAGCATGCCTATTCATTGTGTTCTCGATGTAATAATATGCCAGTTCAGTGTATTCCCTGTGTAGTTGAATGCATGTTTGGTGTGTGCCAGTTCTGTGTATTCTTTATGTAATGACATGTCTGTTTGGTGTAGGCCTGTTTGTTGTATTCCATATGTAGTGTTTTTTTTCTGCACATCAGGAACTTGGTGATTTAGTGCATTGGCCCATCAAAAAAAAAAAAAGACTAATTGCAAGGGACTTTCCTGGCCAAAGAAGATAAAAATAAAATACATAAAATGCATCAATAAATAAAATCCAGTGACACCTAGTCAATTCAGAGTCGTCAAGTTGCTCAAAATGCTCTGTGGAGTCTTGATCTGACCACTTGCCTCTGGCAAAACATTTTGCAGCAACACATTACCTAAGGAAATTCCACGACTTGCACAATGCGATACAGTATCCATTGTGTAATTATGGCGCAAAAGGTAACAACAATGTTGTAAGTGCAATAGGGCAGCTGCTCACTACAAATGCTTGTGTGACCATGGAAAATCCTTGCGGATATAATGGACACTACTGGGATCTTAAGTATAGAGTTTACCCAGAGGTTTGTGTCAGAGTGAGCACATAACCTGCTGGTTTTGTGTAGCAATTATTCCAAATACCTGACATATGTCATTGACAGTGTGCCCTCAGGTAATCAGGACTGCAAGAATGAGCAGTAGCGCACACACCTACTTGGAACAAAGACTGGGGGTAGTACATCAGCAAAGATTTCTTGACATCAAACCCCTGCTAAAATACCCTGCTCTGATACTGCTGAGCACTGCATCTGCTGGCAAAAAAACAACAATGCCCTGGCACTGATGACAAAAATACCAAATTTAAGTTGCCCTTCTGCAAGAAAAGTAGTTTATGAATCTGTATCGACACATGGTGTGAATAAAACCATTAAGACTTGTGGATAAGAAGCAAATATTTGGTCAATAATTAGGCAAACGCAATGATTTGAGCTTAAAATTATATTTTTGGGGTCACAAATGTACTATGTCATATGATAATATTGTTGATAAACTCTTTTTTTATTATTAAATAAGGGTTAAGCCTTGAATGATAATTTCTAAAGAAACCACAAACATGTACCTCTGACATTGCACACTCCAGACCAGATATAGGATTCCTGCTCTGCTTCAGATGTATTTCCCTAAGATGTCAACCTTTTCACCTTGGGCTAAGCTCTAAAAAGTATTTTTCATTTATGGAATCTTTTTTCCCACATTTGTTTCAATTTAGCAGGTTTTGGATTAAGCTCATACATTAATTCATGCTGGCTGGTGCTGAGGCTATCACAGTTCTGGGGTATGAACCAAGTACACATCCCTAGAACACTCTGCTTCTGCGGCTGTGTCATGTTCACCAGAGGTTTTCACACAGGGTGCGTACAATATGTCTGGGGCAAGTGTTTCCCAAACTGTGTGCTGTGAGAGCTTCCTAGATGTGCCGCGAGAAAACCCACTTACTGTTTTTTTCTTGATAGCTTGATAATACAGTACAGTATAAAATGGCTGAACTGACAGGATATAAAAATAACAATTCATGTCATTATCAATTCATTCAATTCAGTTTATTAAAATGCCTATTTAAAATTCCTTCTCGTTATTTCCGCATCATGTATTCTACTGCACAATTCTTTCTCGTGATTGGCCAATCACATATCGTCTAATGCGAAAATATAAACATTCCCCGGTAAAACTCAGCTAAAATAGCAGTGTAGGTTAGTTGAAACGAAACAGTGAAAATTGATAAATTCCTGACCAAAACCTCAAAAAGGCTGTCCGACTCAGACCCTGAACCACCTCACTCTTGCTGCGCTGGCCAGAAAAGAAAATAAAAGTGGTGAGCAGACTTTACAGTGAGGAATATCTGACTTATGGGTTTACATTCATCTGAGATCCCACTACCCCAATACCACTGTGTCTTGCTTCCGGCGAAAAGCTGGGGCCTATTGCACGAAGGCGGGATAAGGGATTAGCCCAGGATCAGCGCGGTATTAGCCTGATCTCAGGCCCATTTCGGTTGCACAGAGCATGTGAGCTAAGACATGGCAGTAGTTACTATGGAAACAAAGTCTGTGGAGCTATCCAGCTCCGGAACAAGCTTACAGACTAGCTGAGCTCCTGTCTCCAGCCAATTTCACCTCACCTCAGTCAGCAGTCACCCAAATTGAAAATCAATGTACCTTTGTACTTAAGTTCACAAAACATTCTGAATTGTCCGCTACACATCGCTATCTCAATTATAGTAGGTCCAGAGTAATTATCTTAAAAACTTGTGATCATAGATATCAGTAAAATAGCCAATAATCGATCATTATATTCAAGTATCCAAGTGACAGTGACCATCACAGTTCAATCAGTCCCCCTTCTATGTCACATTTTAGCCATATTTAGAATCCATCATTATCAGATTTGTCCTTATTCCCCAAGTTTAGACTTGCATCAGAGTTGAAAATGAGCAGTGCTGCATGAAGTAGGTTACCGTGTTTCAGTGCGGTCTTAAATCGCTGTGGTAACCCCCTACCTACAGCACTGCTGCTACTTTACTACGTCTTTATCCAGTCTGCGACGGATAAGGTTGTTTCATCACCTTAGTGCTGGACACGAGTGCAATGTCATACACTTCGCGATACTGGAATCAAACATTTTCAGGAAGTTCCTTGACGTAATTTTCTGATGCTAAAATTCTTCTTTTTAATTTGCTTCACCTAGCCAATCCTCCTCCACCCGCTGTTGGCTTTGTGCAATCAATTAAGCCCGCGATGCACGGTTTGGGATATGGCAATCCTCGCTATGGCGTTGATCCTGGATCTCAGAATCCGACTTTTGTGGAATAGGCCCCTGGCGAACGAAGCTATGGTGCCAAATAAATTAAAAAGACTTCTTTAAACCAAACACCCTTCTATCGCAAAAACAAAAAATAAAGACAGCAGCAGCATTTCACTGGTTTCAAGGTGTGTGCTTCCTATCTGCAAGATGGGCTGGCAGATTTCTTCATCTGCTATAAATACATATTTTGCCATCCTGGTCATCACTCTACTCAAGCCATTGCTGGCTCACTTATTGCATGAAGGTCACTGCTAACCAGAAGCGATTTTCAGGATCCGACTTTCGTGCAATAGGCCTCTGGCAAACGCCAAATAAATTAAAAAGACACCTTTCAACCAAACACCCTTCTCTCGCAAAAAAAAAAAAAACTGTCAATATTTAATGCAGTTGAAAATCCAGAAGAACAAACCAGCTAGTTTCATGGTGAAAACTGCTACCGTGTCAGAAAAAGCATAAGAAGCTAGCTATCTGGTCACAGAACTAGTAGCGAAATCAAAGACGTCTCACACAATTCCCGATTCTCTTATCCTGCCAGCATGCAAAGCTATCGTCGGGACCATGTTGGGTCAAAATGCTGCCAATGAAATATCGAAGGTTCTTCTGTCAAACGTGTAATGTGAAAAGTAGCCACTAGATGGCAGCATTGACATTTTATTTTTTTGTTAAGCCCAGACTGGAGCTAGATTTGGGCATGTCCTGGTTATGTCCGAGACAAAGTCCCAGAGAATTAAAAAAAAGTCTAAAAGGTGGTAGGGGTCTGCAAAAGAGTATATGATAAGGAAAGTTGAGAGAGTAAAGTAGTAGGAGATATTGCTAGGAGAAGGATACATTTGACCAGACCAGTCACGCTGTTCAAGTTTTTTTTTAGTGGATTTTTGCCTGTGTTGGAGCATTTTCCTCACCCGGAACATCACCAAGCGACCCCATCTCAAGGGAATGTCAATTTTTTTTTTCTTGTATATATCAATCTTAGTCAGTGGAGTAGATTGTAGGTTAGTGTTAGTCTTTGTTTAATAAAAATCTGTTTGAGTTTTGAAATTTTGTCTGTCATCCCTTGCTGTCTTATGTCATAACAAAGTGGGGCCATAACAAACAATACAATTGGCAGACGAATAGGAGAAATGTCAGCAGATATAGAGGACGTTGCAATGAAGAAAATAAAAGGGAGTGGGAAATTTGTGCGGCAAGTGGCTGAAACAACCAATGTCAGTGGACATGCACAATTACTGGCCAATGTCAGATGTCGATGGGAAGACAATTAAAGAAAATTATTTTTTATTGAATTTTGCCAGAGAAAACTACAGGTGAGGAAGTGTTTCAAGTGACATCTGAGTGTCTGGAGAAGTGGGGGCTGAACTGGAAAGGCGTTGAGTCATTTATTTTATGATTGCATAAAAGCCTGAAACCTGGTTTGAAAGCTCGATAGTTGTCTCGTCACTCGGTCGTGCTGCGGGGTAGGTAGCGTGAGTGGAATGCTATAATATCATAGCGGTGTGCTGTGAGATTTTTCATCATAAACAATGCTGCGAGAGAAAAAAGTTTGAGAAACACTGGTCTAGGGTACCTGATTCCTGGAAGAAAAAAGAGGTTTTAATGATTCTCTGGGAAACTGTAAGATCATAGCAAAAGCTCAAAGGATCAGAAGTTTCATTTTATTTTATTTACGTTTTAGCTTCAAATACTCAAGGCCAGACATCAGGTTTTCATTTCTGTGTGCGCATCTCTGTCACAGCCTCTGCCATCATCAGTTTTAATCAGAATGTTAAGGCTCTTCGCTGCCATCTACAGTCCATAACAGACTTAACACACTTTGTTGGACACAGTGTAAATTGTCTGCCCTGGCCTTGATGCAAGATCATTATGATTTTACAGTGAAATTAATATTTGAGTCAAAATTGACTGGATATAATAAATTATTCTAAGTAATAATAAAGACAATGATCAATTTCCCGTTATCCCTTCAATAAAACTTCCCCTTACTGTCATCAACTTCAACCAACTTCATGATGGAAAAAAGAAACTACGCAGCTCAAGAGCACAAATTTTATGATGATGATAATGATCATATTATTATTATTATTATTTTTTTTAATAATAGTAGTAGTAGTAGTAGTAGTTGTTGTTGTATTGGTATACTCCCGGGCCAAAAAATGTTGCACACTCTAATGATTTGTTTAATCTACCTTCAATCACAGCACACTTTCGTCCCGGCATGTTAGGCAATGTTACATATATTTTCTGGACTATATCTGTTCCATCATGGATTAAAAATTAATTTTGTGTGCTAACCGGGATATTAGTACATTCAAGTGGTCTGCTGACATCATTTTATTGCTGAGCCAAGACCCATCTTACTGAAACAACCACAAATCATAACACTGCCTCCAGAGGCTTGGACAGTGGGCTCTATGCATGACGGGTGCATCACTTCATGGGCTGTCTTTCTTATCCCGATGCACACATCACTCTAGAAAAGGGTAAATCTGGACTTACTAAACTGCATGACCTTTTTCCATTGCACTACAGTCCAATCTTTATGCTCTCTAGCAAACTGAAGTTGTTGGCCTCACTTTGGCCATACAGCTGTTTTGTCCCAATACTGCAAGTTCACAGTGCATGTGGACAATGCATTCACTTTCACAAATATGCATAGCCAAGAATTCTACCGCCAATTTTTTAATTATGGGATTCCAAGTCTTTGAGTGATCTTTTTTTTTTGACCCACTTCTTCCACAAAGTTGGCACTTCATCTCTGTCCTTCCTTCTTAATCCAATTCCTGAGATTTCAGAATCCTTAGTTTTCTTTGCTTGATGCAGACCAAAAATTTGCATCTCTTGAGACACAATAACATATTTTCCACGACCATGAGATACATCTTCTGACAAGGTTATGTAAAGAATGAGAAGCTACACACCGCATCAGTTAGGCCAGACCGTTTTAATTCCTTGGGCCTCGGGCCCACCGCCATGGAAATTGCCCGAAATAGAATAAAAATGTCCTCGGGCCCGCCACTCAGAAAAATCCCAAAAATAAAATAATAATTTTCATTCCGCCCACCGTCTCCTGGAAGGCTAATGATCTTTATTTTTTATCTTTCCTCCGCAGTGAACTTATCGCTATTCTGAAAAATAAAGAATCAAGCCGTCCGGAATAACCATCGCATTGACGATTTCGACATTCCCGCGCCGGCCATCAGTTGACAATCGAACAGCCAGCCCCAAAACATATAAAGTGGCGGAGTGGTTGACGGTCGTCCATCACCTCGGGGCAAAATCTCGCCGAGCTTTGGTAGAGGGTGTACGATTCGTCACCATTGGGGATATCATTTTGCAAGAATGCCGTGAGAAATGGATGGGTCTCCCCATAAGTAGCATAAAAGGATCGGCAACAGAACCCAAGGTGTGTTATGGCCCCAATTTGTTATGACATTTACGACAGCAAGGGATGGCAGACACAATTTTAAAACTTAAACGCATTTAATTAAACAAGGCAATCAGAGATAGCACACCTGGCCCCAGCCACGGGCTGACAGACAGAGTGACAGAAACACACACACACAGACATGATCATTGCTTAACCTGGCCCCCTAGGGGAGGGGCCAGGTAACAAAGACTTTTAACTAATCTACTATCTACTCTACTGACCAAGATTGCTATGTACAAGAAAAAAAATATTTACAGTCCCTTTGGTTGGATTGCTTGGTGATGTTCCGGGTGAGGAAAATGCTCCAACACAGGCACCAAAAGCGTCACAGGTCTTGTGAAGAGTGACAGGACTGGTCAAATGTATCCTTCTCCTTGCAATTTCTCCTACTACTTTACTCTCTCAATTTTCCTACTTATATACTCTTTTGCAGACCCCTCCCACCTTTTAGACTTTTTTTAATTCTCTGGGACTTTCCATCTCAGACATGCCCAGGACATGTCCAAACCTAGCTCCATTCTGGGCTTAACAAAATAAAAGGTCAATACTGCCATCTAGTGGCTTCTATTCACATTACAGCGGTCTCTGATAGTGATAGTGGCACCACTACTCTAAAAACAGATACTCCTGTGCATGTAGCAGCGGCATTTGAATTTAAATATATCCACATTTGGCGTTTTTCGGACATGGTTGAAATTTCCACCGCCAAAACGTCGTCAGCCAACACCTGCCAGACGCGGAAGCTATAAGTTTCTCCATTTTGTGTTGCATTCTCGGTGCTGCATAAGCCTACCTAATGTGATAGCCTATTGAATATGGCTGTAGCACTGCGGCTAACGTAGCTAAGTTCCTGTTGTTAATGTTTGTTTCCTATATATATGAGAGTCAATAATATCAGGAGACATTCAACGGAAGGAGTGTGAACATAAACCTCATTTGAAGCTAACTTTTTATACTTTTTCGTGATTTGGATGCTTAATACAACTGTTCATGGTAACGGAACTTAGTGTCGGTTAAAACCTGTGTTTCCTGGTAATGTTTGACTCTGTGGTTGTTATGAGCACTCATTTACTACCGCATGTTTGTTCGCCTGTCGCGATATTGGAAATGCCCCTGGTTGACTTATATGCAATAATTCTGACTGGTATGCTTGTGTTACATTGGTTAGCAATCAAGATGGTAGTTTCGTCATAACGTTACCTGATCCTAGCCGCTACAGTTGAAGCTAACCAAAGAGGCGTTGTACAGTTGCAATCAAAATTATTCAACCCCTGTAGCAAGTTAGGTTTACTGGCAAAATTTACAAACTTTCAGCTGTTTGCAATGAACAAATCAAACAAGAACAATTTAAATGGCTCAACACAATAAACATTACAAGTGGCTTCTCCAAATTCAACACAAAATACCAATTGTAATGACCACTGCAGGCTCAAAATTATTCAACCCCTTCATGACAAGCATCCTTAGTACTTAATAGAGCACTCTTTTGCTGCTCTGACCTGCTGGAGATGTGATGCATAGGCAGACACCAGCTTCTGGCAGCATTTCCAAGGAATCTTAGCCTAGTCCTCAAGGACAGTGGCCTCCAGTTAACTAATATTCTAGGGCTTGCATGCTGCAACTGTCTTATTCAAATCCTACCAGAGATTTTTTATGGGGTTCAAGTGAGGCGACGGGGATGGGCACTCTAGAATCTTCCCAGACTTCCTCTGAAACCAAGTCTTGGTGAATGTTGAGGTATGCTTCGGATCATTGTCCTTTTGGAAGGTCCAGTCATGCCCAAGCGTCAGCTTCCAAACAGACGGCATGACATTTTTTCCATGGAAATCCTGGTAGTTGATTGAATCCATCTTGCCCTCCACGCTTTGCAGATTCCCAGTGCCAGAGGAAGCAAGTCAGCCTCAGAGTATCAAAAAGCCCCAACAATTCTTCTCTGCAGGCAGGGTGTACTTTTCAGCAAATGCTTCTTTAAAGCTGCAGTTGGTAAGTTTTAGAAAAGTAACTTTTTGACATTTTTGCTAAAACTGTCACTGTGTACAGACAATATTACATAAAACTAGTACTCTGTAATTTAAAAAAAGGCTCCTTTAAACCCACCTAATCCTCCTTCTGCAATTTAAAAGAATCGTTCTGTCCGACCAAAAAGAACCAATTAGAGCCAGGATAGTGTCTAACAGCCGTCAAACAGTGCACATCCATGCGCAGACAGCCCCCTCCCCATTCCTCCTCAGTTCACACCAGAGCTCGGTCAAATTCAAATCTCCGAGAGCAGGTTCAGGAGCTTAGCGCTTCACCGGGGGGGGGGATTGGGGTGAAAAACAGATACCTCAGTTATCAGCAACAGCACACACGGCTATGACAAGTTTAAAAAAAAGGAAGCCAGAAGAAAAAAAAGCACAAAAGAAAGAATTTAACGAAACCTGGGATAAAACCAGAGTGAAAATCGGAGTGGCTTTTTAGAGGTGGAAGGAACTCCGTGATCTGGAAGGATTAAAAACTGGCGCAGAGTTTGTAACTTTTCTCCTTGACAGGTAAACCCCTGCTTTATTTGTTGGTTCATTTTTGCTCTGCAAATAAGCGAGTTGGCGTCACTGACATCCTCACCAAACTAACACCAGCCCTAACCAGTATCAATTCATTTTTGCTCTGCAAATAAGGTAGTGCATGTCGCTTACAGGCACAGTCGCTGTTCGAATAGCCAGAGTCTGGTAATTGTTACAGTACTCCGCAGTTACTGAGCTAACGTTAGCTTGTTTCAGATGCTAGGGCTAATTATACTGGCGTTGTTTTATTATAAAGCAGCAGAAAATATCTTTATGAAGTGACCTGGCAGTCTTATCAGTTGTGTTGTTGTCCTTATAAATATGTGTAACGTTTCTGTGCTCTCACAGCTAAATGATGACATACACGATTAACTAGCCATTCAGCTGGATTCATGACAGTTTCTGTGCTTAAAAAAAACCGGTAACTTACTGAAATAAGTTTTCAATAAATACATACTGCTGTAGATTACTTTTCATGTCGATATGATTTATTTCTGCTCGTTTGTCATAAGACCTGAAAATTCTGGGGCTAATATCCCTCCCTTTATTGAAAATAATTAGTCCTGGCTAATTCTTGATGGGTTTCCTTTATTTAACATGTTTTCAAATTCAAGAATAATCAAGTGGCAATCGAAGAGACGGCTTCTCTCCCTCATGTGATCTAAAAACGACAAAATAATAGGCTGCATTCAGGACAGATAAATAATTTAATTATAATTAGGTCTATGCACCAGCAGTCAGCGACGGCATTTAGACTAGTGGTTTCGTCCAATCACATTTTCCAATCGGACAGCTATTTTTTTTTACTATGAATTGAGCGACCGTGGTGCAAAAACAGGTGTATGTACTTGTCGCCGAAATTACCTTCTTTCGCTGAAGAGTTCTGAAATGCCATCGCCGAGTGACAGTGCATAGACCTAATTATAATCAAATTATTTTTCGGTACTGAATGTAGCCTATTATTTTGTCGCTTTTAGATTGCATGGGGGAGATAAGCCGTGTCTTCAACTGCCACTTGATTATTCATTGTGAACGCATGAATGGAGGAAAACCGTCTAGAATTAGCCACGACTAATTATTTTCAATAAAAGGAGGGATATTAGCCCCGGAATTTTCAGGTCTAACAACGCACCTGTTTGTTGGCCAGCAGTGTTGACTGTTCGTAATAGTAATGTCTAGCCTCGGCAACTTGGCCGCTTTCATAACGTGAACGTGCAAAATCTCTCCGCAGTTGCATGCACAACAGCTCGCGTGCCTTTGCATGCACACCAGCCTTCTGGGGGAGGGTCTGAGGAGTGCAGTGAAGAGGGAGAGGGATGGATCTGAAAGTTGCTTTTTTTCAAATTTTTGTCCGAGGTGCTCTCTCTCCTCAAAGTTACCAGTTGCAGCTTTAATCCTCCTGCAGATATGCCACTGATTCATAAGCCTGAAATGTTCCAGTTTTGTTTCATCACTCAACAGAACAATATCCCCAAACTTTTGTGGCTTATGTATATAGTTTTGCGCATATTGGAGCTTGTGCTTTTGAATCAGTTGTGATATATGCAGTGGTGGAATGTAACAAAGTACAAATGCTTTGTTACTGTACTTAAGTACGTTTTTCATATATCTATACTTTACTTAAGTAAAAATTATAGAGCATACTTTTGACTTTTACTCCATTACATTTTGCAGCTATTATCTGTACTTTCTACTCCACTACATTTCTAAAATGCATCTCGTTATGTTGTGGATTTTCATCAACATATTGAGATTCCCCCATCCTCAAGCAATTGGACAGAGACAGATTCTTGAAAAAGGAAAAATTAGGCTTTATTGTGTCAATTAAAAAAATTTAAAAAAACAATTTCACAATTTGAAATGTTAGATTTTCAATAAATGACTCACACAATTGTCTAACCCAGACTTGAGCCCCCAATTTGTTATGGCTCCACTTTGTGATGACATATAAGACAGCAAGGGATGACAGACAAAATCTTTAAACTTAAACAGATGTAATTAAACAAAGACTGACAACTCACCAACAATTTATACTACTGACCAAGACTGACATATACAATAAAAAAAATATTTACAGTCCCTTGAGATGGGGTTGCTTGGTGACGATCTGGGTGAGGAAAATGCTCCAACACAGGCGAAAATCCACAAAAATCTTCACAGGTTTTGAAAAGAGTGACAGGTCTGGTCAAATTTATCCTTCTTGTAATTTCTCCTACTACTTTACTCTCTCAATTTTTCTCCTTATATACTCTTTTGCAGCCCCCTCCCACCTTCCAGACTTTTTTCAATTATCTGGGACTTGCCCTCTCAGACATGACCAGGACATGCCCAAACCTAGCTCCAGACTGGGCTTAACAAAAAAGGTCAATACTGGCATCTAGCGGCATTTTTTTCACATTACAGTGGTCTGCTGTATCGTCCCGCCCAGGTCCGCCCTCCACAGAGCAGAAGAAAGTGGGTACACCGGGAGGGGGGCGTTTTAGGAATAGCAGCCCAGCTGAAGCATTCCAGGCTGAGGCCACAATGGGCTAAAAGTAGGGTTTTTTTGTGTGGCATTATGAGCTAGATAAGGACCTTTTTTCAGACTTTGAGCCATCGGAAACTACTCTAGGGGAGTCCAAGACCCAAATATAAACTTGGTAGTATTGCACAATGGGGCAACAAATATGATTTTCAAACGGGTGAGCAGTTCCAAACATTATGAAAAGGCATGCGATTCAGCCTTGCTCTAAACAAATTAAAGGTATGGTAGCATGGCTAAGACTTTCACAAGAACTCGCAGCCACAATTTCCATTTGACTGGTGCGGTTTCTTCAATCTGTCAGCTTCAGTCTCTGTTGGTATGCCCATTGATGACATCCTATCAAACAGATGTTCTTGAAAAGAGCAGTTACAGGATTGTCATTGACTGCTTTTACAAGGTCTTTAGTATCCCGTTTTTGAGGCTTATCCCAGCTTTGTGCGTATCCAGGATATGATGTTTACATGGAACACAGAGAAACCCGGTTATTCATATCCCTGTATACATGATAAATACCAGTAAATACTTTTCTGATCACTGCATCCTATTTGCACAGGCGTGTGTTGCATCTTTTGTTTACAACAGATTGAGCGGTAAGTGTGATTTAGAAGCAAGACGTGGGCCGCTTCTCAATGCCAAGAATGCTAAGAACAAACTTGCATTATTGGGAGGAATGTTCTCGCTAGTCGTTCTAGGAAGAGTGCACTTCCAAGGCTACAAGCACTCAGAACGCTGTCAACTGTTTGAGACGACGCGTTCCTGTTGGTATTACGTAATACGCCAGCCAGTGAGCCTCGACTTCCTCCGCGTTCATCCTTTTTTTCCCCAGTCATGTTATCTGTGAGGGAAGAGGGGTCTGTGAGCGTGTTCAGGTGCTTAGCTTAGCTACATTCCGGTGGCTGTTGTGGAGTTTCTCTACAACAAACACTGGAGCATATTCAACATCAAACATCGTAAAGCAGCCAATATTCCAAATGTACTCAGATAATAGCTCCTCACCTGAAAATTAGCAGAATAGTATTTAGCTAAGAAATAGCGAACGAATTCGAACAGTTTACATTAAAACAACAAATTTGCGTCTTTGCATTGACTTTGAACGTAAATCTGTCTTCGCGTCCGGTGTGAAAGCAGCTTTACCAATCCTGGGGTGCATTTCCTGAAATCACAGATGCTAACTTACATAGTTATTCCATTTTGTCTGTGAATGGATGAACTATGTACATTGCTAATTTAGTTAGCAACTATGCTTTTGGGAAACGTAACCCTGCCATTCTCTCTCCGGAGAGTCCCACTGCCGCTTAAATGCCAAAAAGAATTCTGGGATATGCGAGCTGTCAAGTTCACACAAGTTACCATCCGATGCATCCTCGGAAAAATGGGCGTATCAAGAACACTTCCGGGACTGGTAACCATTCTCGTCGAGATGCGAACTTTGAATTGAAGCTCTGTCTCAAATTGCGCACTTCCACACTTCGAATACCTATTTTGAGTGCATAAGTGCGTTCACACTGACAAGTACAGCAAAAGGCAGTGCACTGCAAGTACCCGGATGATGCACTCATTACGGACAAAAAGTTGAGTGCAGAACGTTGGAGACTTCTCACCCTCAGCGGTCGCCATCTTGCCTACGTAGCGGAAGAGGAGGGACTTTCACCTTTTGTGATAATGGCGGCGAGAACGATGCGGTGTTCGCTAAAATGCACAGATGTTCACTTCCCCACTAAGTACCACTATATTGTTGTCAGATTAAAGTCTTAAGTGTGTAACTACATTGAATTAATATAGCTGTTTATGGATAATAATTTTGCACCGCAAACGAAAACGCAAATGCTAGCTAACTGGCGGCAGTACAGTTTGATCGGGCATCGACTTTAACAGGCACGCTCGTCAGATCTCATTAACAGTTACATGTGTTGTGGCATATGCTTCTTGTGTATGCGTGTTAAAAGTATCGTGAATATTTAATTAGTCGAGAATATCTGTTAAACGTGGCTTCTGTCGTTAGATCAGTAAAGTCAGCCAGGAGTTATCTAGTCAGCATTGGACACTCATGTATCAGCAGTAACTTCTTCGTGAACTGTTTTCTGCTCTGATATTAAGTTTTTGTCTTTGGCAGTTTTGGTTGACAGACGACAATACGAGGTCTCTCATTTCATGAGGTGCTAATAATGCTATCCCTGTTCACTGGGGAGCAAAATGATGCCATGAATGGTTACGAGTAAGTGAATACATATCTGTGAAATATGCTAACATTATGTACTATCATGAAGCCATCCCTATATCAGCACATTACTGTATCTGGACATTGATGTTAGTGTATGGCGTGTCACTACATTGGTGTAACACAATTATATTTATTTAGGATCTACATTGCTGTTCCAGACCTGGAGTGGAGGGTGATCCCCGCCTTCTGAACGAATTGATGAAAAGGTGACTTTACCATGTTGGGTATAATACTGTATTTATGTCAAGCCTGCTGTATGAATGCATTCATGATGAAACTGACTGAAATGACTTGGTCACTTACTTTTCTGCCAGTGAAAATAGTCGGTAGCCATGAAATAATGTGATACTTTACCAGTGTTTCCCGTGTGGAGTCCACAGCAGTAGCAGGTCACCAGCACTGAGTTACTCCTGCTGTGGAAATTTTATGACTTATGTATAATGCTTGGTCCACACTCAGTTTAAAGTGCTCATTACTCAAATTAACTGAGGATGACTTAATCACTGACATTTTGTCATAGGTTTTGGCCAATTTACCTTTTCTGTTTAGCAAAGAAACTCTTCCGATTAAAGAAATTGGAGGAGGGCCATGAGTTTGGAAGGACGGGAAAACATTGGAAATGTTTCATCTGGAAACAAGATGTTTTTAATTTTCTTAGCTGTCCTTCCCATGTCAGACCCTAAGTTCCCCAGAACTGGAGTCAGCACTGAGGGGGCCGAGACCCCTGCTGCAGAAGTCTGGCAGAGGGTATTTCCACTTGTAGTGGACGGTGGTGTCCTTCAATAACTTTGCATCATGTGCCGACCCATGAAACGCCAATGAACACGTCGGTGAGCTCTGTTATGTGGTCACAGACAGCCATAAACTGAATCAAATAGTTTCACTGCTCGTCTTGTGGTGCGCACAGTGGGTGGTGAGTCTGGTCACAACTCAATGTGCAGCACCAATGTCCACCTAAAATGGGCAGACTGGGGTCTCAATGATGGGTCCTCAGCCATGTCCAGATGTTTTGCTGAGGTGGTCATCAGAGCATTAAAGGATGCCCTGGAGAGGCAGAGGTCCCTTCTGGTCACTTTGACCAGAAAGTGCATCAGCTGTGTCCTCATTACTGAGGTCCCCACCAGTATACATGTATTTCTTTGCTGATCATACTGAGTAACTTTTAATCAGTCTGGTTCCAGTGCTGCTGTGCAGGTGAAAACTAAAAACTACTGCAGAAAGCACACCAAAAGAAAGAGAAGATAATGGTTATGTGGGTTGAGGACAGGAAAAACATGCATTATTGCTGAGGTGCTGTGCATAGACTACTATATAAATTAGAAAGTGGTTACGGGCTGGTTTACGTCTCTCCACTTAGATTAGTTCATCAGAAATTAATAAAGAATTCATAACAATAAAGCAGGTACATGCATCCAACAACAATATCAATAGGGCCAACTAAAAAGAGAGGACTTGCATGGTTTTCAAAATCATTCCCCCTGGAGTAATAAATCCTGTGGGATGAAGTGAAGCAGCAAAAAATGCATAATGTAAAATAAAATCTTTATTTTTTAGAAATAATTATTTTTCTTCTTCCTCCTCTTTTACCTACCAAAATTACCATTTTGAGGAAGTGGAAAATATTTTTTTTTATTTCCCCTTCCTCTCCTGTTGTCTGCGGAAAAAAGCCCAAGGACCAAGGACTAAAAAAAGTCTGGCCTTAGTTAAAAGAATTTTTGCCTGCTGAAATATATCAATCACTGCAATTATGATTCAATCTGTGCCTTTTTAAGTATTTGCCAATTTAAATCCAAACAACAACCTTTTCTGGCCTGGCAGTCTCGTAGCTGTAGTAGTACAAACCCCAATTCCAATGAAGTTGGGATGTTATGTAAAACGTGAATAAAAACAGAACACAATGAATAATAATAAATAAAAAAACATAAGATAATAATAATGAAAACAGATTACAAGGAATCTCATGTAAATCTCTTAAACCCACATTTTATTCACAATACAGACAACAAATCAGACATTAAAAGTGAGACATTTTACCATTTCATGAATAATATTAGCTCATTTTTAATTTGATCGCAGCAACACATTTCAAAAAGTTGGGACAAAGGCAACAAAAGGCTGGAAAAGTAAGCTGTACAGCTGAAGATGCATTTTGCAACTAATTAGGTTAATTGGCAGCAGGTCAGTTACATGACTGGGTATAGAAAGAGCATTTTAGAGAGGCAGAGTCTCTCTGAAGTAAAGATGGGCTGATGGGCCAATCTGCGAAAAACTGTCTAAAAATTGTGGAACAATTTCAGAAAAATGTTCCTCAGTGTAAAATTGTGAAGACTTTGAATGTCCCACCATCTACATTACATATGTCATCAAAGGATGCTGAAAATCTGGAGAAATTACCATGCACAAGGGACAAGGCTGAAGGTCAATATTAGATGCTTGTGATCTTCTGGCCTTCAGGCGGTGCTGGATTAAACACAGGCATGATTCTACACTGAAATTCACTGCACAGGCTCAGGAGCACTTGGTAGCAGTGCTTGGTATCAATTTTTACCTGAAGGAGTTTCGACTAGTGGATGGAACTTCGTATACATGATCATAAAGGATAAGGGATTACTTGTATAAAACTTTTTCAGCAAATTTTAACTGTTGACATTACCAGTTACCACTTTGAAAAATATGCTAATTTATCATTTTTGCTGACAGGACACATTTCAAACCTTCGATTTTACTAAACCGAATGAACTGAAGGGTCACAACGCGTTTTGGTACCAACCACACCGATATACAGTGTGACTGGAAAGATGGGTTTGAGATCGTGAACATCCTGTATAAAAAATCTGCCTGGAAAATCCTTTGGAAAATGACGGTGTGCAAATTTAACCAGCATTTTCCACAATTCTCTTTTTAAAATAACACAGCCAGCAACATTTCTAATTTTGAATTCCAGAAGTCAAAAATGTATTGTCAAAGGTAGGAAAAGATTTAGGAAATTGCACTGTTGCGCTCGGAGATACGGCCCTCTAAACATTGCCCTGGGATCAAGCCAAATGGCACTATGGGCGTGGTCGGCAAATTTCAAAGGCATGTATCACAAAAATTTATTGCACTGTTTGCGCTGAAATTTGGGCAACTCGTTATTGGTCCTAAGGGCTCTTCTTCAAATAAGTTTCACGGAAATCATAGGGAGTAAGGCCAAGAGCCCTGTTCAGTTTGGCGTGGAATGACCTTTGTATGCTTTTGAGCATTGATAATGCCTTTCGAGATCTGTTAGCTGCACACGCCATAGCCACTAATGCACCCCATACTATCAGTGATGCAGGCATTTGAACTGTGCAATGATGAGGAGCTGGACGGTCCCTCTGCTCTTCAGTCCGCACGACATGGTGTGCTTTGTTTCCAAGAATAATTTCTAATTATGATTCATCTGTCTACAGAACAGTTTTCTAGTTTGCCTCAGTCCATTTTAAAGAGGCTTTGGCCGAGAGAAGACAGTGGCATTGCTGGATTGTGTTCACATGTGGCTTCTTCTTGCGTGATACAGCTTTAGCTTGCATTTGTAGATTTGACAGTGAGCTGTGTTCAACAGTTAATGATTTCTGGAAGTGCTCCTGAGCCCATGCAGTGAACTCCAGTGCAGACTCATGCCTGTTTTTCATGAATCTTTTGATGAAATTATGTACTGTACATGGTGGGACATTCAAACTCTTTGCAATTTTAAATTAAGGAACATCTTTCTGAAATTGTTCCACAAATTTTTGGATGCTGTTTTTCACAGAAGAGTCTCTTGAGAGACTTGCTGTTTTTATACCCTGTCATGTTACTTTACTGATGCCAATTTACCTAATTAGTTGCAAAATGCTCCTCTAGCTATTTTTTATAAGTACCACTTGCTTTCCATCTTTCTGTTGCCCCATCCCAGCTTTTTTGAGATGTTTTGCTGCCATTAAATTCAAAATGCTAATATTTTTCATGAAATGGTCAAATGTTTCACTTTTTACATCTGATATCTTGTCTATTTTCTATTGTGAATAAAATGTCAGTTTATTAGATTTGCAAATCATTATGTTTTTATTTACATTTTACAGATCATCCCAACTTTTGTGGAATTGGGGTTGTACATAACAAGGGTCTCTGTAAGCAACTGTTGTAGCGCTATTACAAAATAGAGAATTTTAATTTAAACGCCAAGATGAAAAAGGTGCATGCTCTTTTTTTGTTTTTTATTTATTCACAATATCTTAGTTCACTGGTGGTATCATTTTGCAAACAAGTACTTCTAATCCAAGTAGGGTAAACTGGGGTAAGACGCTCCCCCAAGGTAGGATGACACCCCCCCCCCCTTTTTTTAATTTCCCTACTTTTATTGCATGGTAGTGGCTGTGCAAATTTTTGATTCGCATCAAAATCATTTCATTAGTAGGGAAAAAATTAAAGTAAGTAGTCTTGAGGTATGTTTATTTAATATTTTGACAGTCCAATATAAGCCACTCTGTTTTTTTTGACAAGGTTATTCACATACAAAGTTTTTCATGAGAATCAGTGAGGATGATCCATTCATTTAAACATAAAACAACAGGTACGTTTTTATAATATACTAGCGCCATTAAAAATGCACCAATGAGGTATGTACTGTATTTGCTGCAAATTGAAGAATCAATCGATTTTCATTGGTTTTCCCGTGAGATATGAGTAGAAATAGAGAAATTGTATTGTATTGGAAATTGTATTGGATTACAATTGGTATTGTAATCCTGAAGTTTGCCACGTGGCTACGCCAAGCATTTCAGTGGTTACAGACAATGAGTGGTTTTTGAAGCGTACACTGATGCTTGGCTCGTCTTTTTGGGTGTGTTCAGTAGCTTTCATAAGGCCAATCAAATAAATAAAAAATGTTACGGCATCAAGAAAATGGAACTGCTTGTGACACATGAGAAAGAAAAAGCGCCATTGGCATGTCACGGGCAGGTCTCAGCCGCTGAGAGGTGGTGCGTCACTGTTCAACAATCAGTCCGCTGTCTATCTGAGAATGGAACACAGGCACTGTCACTGACCAACCCTGCTTAGGGCAGCCACAAGTGACGATGGTAGCTCAAGAGCGCCACATCTGGTTCCAGCCTGTACGTCACAGATTCTGGACAGCAACCAAAACTGTTCGTGAGATGAGGGGTCCGAGACAATTGAGAGTGAGCGCAAGCACCGTTTGACACCATGTATGTGAGCAACACGTGTGCACACGGGCCCTACAGAAAATCATTTGTGCGGTTTGCACACACAAATCCAACCTTCAGCTTTCTGTCACCCCTTACCTTTTCATCTCATTAAGGTTGTTGAGGATAGATCTGGGAGATACCTTATTATTCAATGAGAAATTCTTTCGATTAGCTTTAATCTTGTGAACATATATGGACCCAATGATGGTAACCCTTCTTTCTTTAGGAATTAATTCTTGTCAATGGCTGATTTGCCTGGTAGTTTTGTCATTGGTGGGGATTTTAATTGCGCTCTCCAGCCAGAGATTGATAGATCTACAGGGACAGATATATCTCATACCCAAGCAAGAAAGGAGTTACTGCAAATCATCGAAGTATTTGACTTAATTGATATATGGAGAAAGGGTTATCCTAATCTAGCAACTTTCTCATGTTATTCTGCCACCTGTAAGACATTCTCAAGAATTAATTATTTTTTTATCTCTGCTGCTTTGGTACCTACAGTCTCTAAAACCTGGTATGACAGCATTATTATTTCAGACCATGCTTCAGTTTCATTTTCTCTACACATGCCGCAGTTGCTTAATTTGTCCACAAGATAGCGCCTTTAATCTTTCGGGCTGAGGGACCCAGACTATATGGAGTTTACTGGGGCTCAAATGGATGATTACTTTTCTTAACAACACAATCCAAACATCAGCTGTTATTCGGTGGGAAGCATTTAAGGCCTTATTAAGAGGACAGATAAGTTTTACAAGTTCTAAGCATAAATCTTGGAGGCTGAAGATGGAACTGTTAGGAAAACAGATGAGAAACAGAATCAAAACACTTTATTGACCCTTCTCAACAGTCATTTAAAGAGCTTAATGAACTGAGAGCTAAATATAATATTTTATCTGCAAATAAAGCAACTAAAGGTCTACTGAGGTTGAAACAGTCTTATTTCGAGCAAGGGGAAAAGGCTAGCAAACTCTTGGCTTGGTGCATTAAACAACCCATATGAAAAAGATTCATAAAAAACTTACAAAGATAAGTATAAAACTGTAATGAAATGGCATATATGGCGCATGCTACAAAAGTGGCCCACTTCATATATATGAATGGAATACAGATCATAAAGGATTTGTAAAAATTACATACAAGCCAACATATATGGTCAGCTTATGAAACATGTAATGTTAAGTGTAATGTTTTATATGAGGTATGGACAACAATGTAGTTTTTCTGTATGTTTACATCAATTTTCATATATGAATATGTCAAAGCCCATACAAGCTTTTTGTATGACATGTGCAAAACATTTATAGATTTCTTACATATTCCTATTAATATTCATACATGAATATGTGCAGGCCCATACATGTTTTCTGTATGTTATGTGTACAAACATTTATAGATTTCTTACATATTTCAATGTCTATTCTTATTTGAATATGTCAAAGTCCATACATGTTTTTTGCATGTTCAGTTGCAAGCATGCATTGAATTGAATGTTTTTTTGTCTGCTCATGATGTTGCAACCTAAATTTTGTATGCGTTACTGGTCATTTATGAAAATTAAATCCCGAAGAAATGCCTGATTTCAATTCATTTCTTGACTGACACCACTTTAAAGGAATACGCCACAGTTTTTCAATATTGAAATGTTCTTCCTTGATATCAGACAAGTTGAGGCGTATGTCTTGCCTTCATGCGTGCTCTGTCACACTGGCGTAGACGTGTAAGCATTTAATTAGGATCCAAACATTGGTGAAGTGAGAGGCAACCAACAACTTCCATGTTTCCCCAATTTAAATACAGTTATGTGAGCATCCGTGGGTATTTTAAGAAGCAGATACAAAGGACAACTATAATGTATGGCGGAACTATAGGCTGTTTGGGAGTACTTCAACAGCATTGATACCATAACTCCCAAACAACCCTTTGGTGATATTACCAAAGTCCTTTTGGGCAAGTTCCTCCACTCAGCCGCCATATTGGTGACGCCTGCAGGCAGCTACAAGTCCAGGCCCTATCAAAATGAATGGGGAGATATCCAAAAGTCCAGACTGGTGGGTTGTACATACTTAATTCAAATGTGAATGAGCTCATTGGACATTCGTGGCATGGCTACCAATGGTGATGGAGATAGTAAACAAAAGGCTAACCGCCAGTAATAAATTCCACGTCCATTGACTACTTTCAAAACAAGTCAGAACTTGCGTTCAGAATGGCCGCAATGTGTTTCTAAGGGAGGATTTCCTCAGTGATTGGTCTCCCTCGCTCTTAATGTCTCCCCACTGCTCTAATATCGAAGTACTCACAAGTAGAGTTCCTGGGTCTTGTAACAACTCGGGTAACCATATTTAATTAGTGTTGCAAGAGCTTGGTTGCCTCCAACTTCAGACATGCTTGGATCGTAATGAAAGCATTGTGTTAAGCTACATGCTAACATGCTTGCACCCTTCATTAGCGAGATAGATTAGATGGAGGAAGACGAGACAGGTCGGCATTAACTTGTCTAAAAGCAGGGACGAACATATATCAGTACTGAAAAACGATGGCGTGTTCCTTTAAAGTGTAAAGCATAAAGTATGCAAAGATGTATAATTCTCCCAATCAGTGTTTACCTCTGAAATATAGAAACCTACAAATTCTGGTCATGAATATCTTCTTATCTTGGAAACAAAATTACTTAGCTCAGGGGTTTTAAAAGCCCTCTGTGTGAGTGAAAAAAAAAAAAACAACAAAACAAAAACAAAACAAAAAACCGTCATAGGCCAGGTGGTGATAATACATGAGTTCATACATGCATAATAATCAGAGGTGTCACAGTCCAGTTTTAGCATGCCATTTTAGTGGATAGAAATTATGGAACTTTTCTGGTAAAATGAAGGTTAAATAAATAAAAATGTATATATAAATATATAATTCTTTTTCCGCAGGAAACGCGCTATGCCATCACTGACCTCAGCTTGGAAATTACCTTGGCCTGGCGTATCATCATGAAAAAAACAAGCCTTAACTTGTTGACGAACTTTCACCATGTTTTTGCTAAGGATTTTGTATGTATTCTTTGTCTGCCTATATCTCTCATACAAGGTTTGGCATTATATGTCATGTAGTACAAAAGTCTTATAATGATATTACATGAGGGTTTAGTGCCATCTATGATTCTTCTATGGTGTAAAATTCTGTAAGTTTGATTTTGTAGGCATTTTATATGAATACTGTATCTCCTATAAGATGCATATATGTTTTTCATAAAACACATATAAACATTACAAGTTTTATATAAATCTTTTTCATATGGGAATCTGAAACCGAAAGAACAATAAATGCAATTTAATAGTTTAGAAATTTATGACCCTAAAGAAATCAAAAAAGCTTTTAAAGGCTTCTACGAGAACTTATACAGTACAGATTTTCACCCTCTGCCCAAACAGAATTTTTCGATTCACTGAATATCAGCCCCTTGAAAAAAGCTCTTGGCTGATCTAGATCTCGACATAATAAATAAATAATAAATTAATAAATTGTTCAGACTGGCATGGTTTTTTAAATAACAATATTTTAATGTCATTAATATAAATATCAATGAAAAAAATAATTTTTTTTTCCCTTTTTTTTTTTTTAAGCCGCCACCACCCCCCCTCTTTGGAGGACAACTTTATTTTTATTTTCAGCTGAGAAGATGCAAATTAAACAGCAGAATGAGGTTTGTAAGGAAAAGGAAAAAATATAGATATATAGTACATTAAGGAAAAAGAAAACAAAAAGAAAAATATTTAACATTGGTGAATGAAGTATGTAGGAGAACGTGGGGGGTAAGGGTGTGTATCAAAGGCAGATGTGTAGATGTTTACTGTGTGAGGCGCGGGCTTTTACATTCACATAAAGGACACATAAATAAACAGACAGACAGATAAAATGACAGACAGAAGTTGATAACTAGGTGTAAATGTTGTGTGTGTGTGTGTGTGTGTGCGCGCTTGTGAGAGATTTGTGTGTGTGTGCACATATGAGTGTGTTTGTTGGGGGACAGCAGTCAGTAAATTGTTTTAGAGTGAGATAGAAGAGAAGTGTTCGAGCCAACATGAGGTGCAGGGGTAGGGATTAGATTACGATTGGTTCTCAGGAATAAAGCGGCAAAAAAAAAAAATGCTGTTGTATTGAGGGAGATGGCTGAGTCAGGTTTGTAGGAAGTTAATCATTGGTGACCAGATGGAGTAGGGTTCAATAGAGGGGTGTTGTGCATGGTGTTCCAAAGAAATGTAATTCAAGAGTAAGTTTTTCTATTGAGCAATATTTGTGTTGTTTTTTGATTTCCAGTTCATGAGAATAGTTTTTTTGGTGACAGCTAGGGCAGTGAGGAGTAACCTATTGTTTGTCTTAGTTAAATTTGTGTTAGATTTGTCACCAAGTAAGCAGAGTGATGGGGATAAAGGGATATGACAGCCCAAGAGGATTGAGAGTGATTTGGTGACATCTCTCCAAAATTGCTGAACAATACCAAATAGCGTGAATGAAGGTGTCTGAGATGTTTTGGGTGCAGTTCATACAGGTGCCTGAAGAGAACCCCATTTTAAACATTTTGTGCCCAGTGTAGTGAATTCTATGGAGTACCTTGTATTGAATTAGTTGTAGATTTGCATTTTTTGACATGATCTAGACATTTTTGCCGATTTGGCTCCAGAAGTCAGCATCAGGAGCAACTGACAGGTCATTTTCCCATTTTATGGTAGGAAGTGATAATGAGTTATCAGACTGCGAAATTATGCTGCATATTTTAGAAAGGAGTTTTTTAACTGAACAAATATTGATGAGGTCTAGGTTGGTGGTTGTGATATGAATTGATGATTTAAGCTGTTAATATTCCAAAAATTGATTGCTCCTGATGCCGTACTCCTGGACCAGGTGGGTAAATGGGACAAGAGTATTAGTTTGGAAAATGTGTCTCAAGTAAGTGATTCCTTTATCAGACCACGTGCGAAAGTAGAGCGGTTTCTCGTTGCTGAGAAAGTCAGGGTTGTACCAGATTGGAGTGAATTTAGATGGACCTAGTGTAGATTTTGTGATATTGTGGAATTTCCACCAGGCTATCAGGGTCGTAGATATTCTCAGTGTTTTAAAACAGGGGTGGGTTTTAATGGATTGACTCAGAAATGGTCAATCAGAGGTGAAAATACTGTTACAAAGTGTCTGTTCTAGGTCTAACCACGTACTGTCTGATTGCTGGGGATGGACCTATTTGAATATGTAATGTAGTTGATTTGATAGATTATAATAATGATGAAAATTTGGTGCTGCAAGGCCTCCTTGTGTCTTTGGTTTTTGTAGAGTTGTTAGTTTGATTCTTGTGGTTTTAGATTTCCAGTAAAATTTTGTTATAATTGAATAAAGAGATTTGAACCATGAGCGTAGGTTGGGCTGGAATCATAGCAAAAAGATAATTAATTCTTGGAAGTATCGACATTTTAACTGTTGCAATTCAGCCTATTAAGGACAGTGGTAGATTCATCCAATGGAGGAGGTTGTCGGTTATTGTTTTAAGCAATGGAGTATAGTTGAGGTTGAACAGTTCTGATAGCCTGGGAGAGATGTTAATACCCAAATATGTGATATGATTTGTGCATAAAGGAATTGGTAAAGTGCATGCTGTCATATCCCGGTTATTATTTTGCAAAGGGAGGATGGAAGACTTATGCCAGTTAACAGAGTAGTTGGAGATGCTAGAGAATGTTTCTATGAGCTTAATTGTCTCTGGAAGGGATGAGTGGGGATTTTGGATAAAGAGTAAAATGTCATCAGCATAAAGACTAATTTTGTGGTGTATGTTTTGTGTCTGGACTCCCTTAATGATGTTTCGGCGGACGGCTGCAGCTAAAGGCTCGATGAAAATGGTGAATAAGAAGGGAGAGAGGGGCATCCCTGCCCAGTCCCCCTGTGCAGAGTGAAAGGTTGTGAAATTAGTCCATTGGTGATAACTGTGGCTGAAGGTGCAGAGAATAGAATTTTAACCCAGTTAATAAATGACTCTCCAAAGCCAAATTTTTGCATTGTTGATATGAGAAATGACCAGTTTACCCTGTCAAAAGCTTTTTCAGCATCTAGTGTGACAATTATAGTTAGCATTTTTTGTTGAGAAGAATAGTCCATTATATCGAAGAGTCTGCATGTGTTATTTGAAGAGTACCTGCCTTTGATAAAGCCGGTTTGGTCGGGATGGATTATGGAAGAGATAACTTTTTCTATTCTATGAGCAAGTGTTTTAGTAATGATTTTTAAGTCCGCATTAAACAAAGAAATTGGGCGGTAGCTTGATGGTAATGACGGGTCTTTGTTAGGTTTACTGAGAAGGGAAATTGTGGCTGTATTCATGTTTATTGGTAATTTGGAGCTCTGTTTTATTTCAGTCTGCAAAAGAGTGGGGAAAGAATAGACCAGAAGTGTTTATAAAACTCAGCAGGGAAGCCATCAGGTCCGGGTGATTTGTTATTGGGCATACTTTTAAGGGCAGAGGATAGTTCATTCTCTGTTATCTGTGATTCAAGTGAGGATATTTTGTCATGAGAAAGCTGGGGGAGGTCAATATTATTGAAGAAGGAGTTGATATCAACTGGGTTTGGATTAGATTCTGGCGAGTATAATTTGGTAAAAAAATCTCTAAAAATATTATTTATCTCTGTTGGCAAATGTGTTGGCTTCCCTGCTGAATTTTTCAAAACGGAGATTGTGGATTTTTCTTTATTTTGTTTGATTAAATTTGCTAGGTATTTTCCAGATTTATTGCCATGGTGAAATTGTTCCTGCCGAAGTCTGTGAATTAGGAATTGAGTTTTTTTATTTGTAATTTCATTTAACTGAAATTTGTATTTTCTTAATTCATTCTGTGTTTTCTCACATGGATTGTTTGCAATGATGGCTTCTAACTGATTAATTTTTTTCTCCAGTTCAGCTTCTTGATGTTGTTCTTTCTTTTTTTTGAATGTGGAAAATGAGATGATTATCCCTCGTAGAACTGCCTTTCCGGTTTCCCATAAAATAGATTGAGATTGTCTGTCAATTTCAGGGTCAGTGAGGAGAGATGTGTTGAAGTGCCATCTAGAGCTGGTTTTGAGTGGACTGATGCTGTTCCAAGTGAGTGTTACCGGGGCATGGTCACTGATAATGATGGGATGAATCTTGCAGTCTGAAATATTAGATATAATTGAATTACTGGTAAGAAAGAAATCAATGCGAATCAATGAGAATGACTGGTGAACCGGTGAGAAAAAGAATACTGTCTTCCAGATGGGTGTTGCAAACGCCAGCTATTGCCAAGACCGACATCACCCATGAACTGCTTAATTGTTTCTGCGGAATGCCAGGTACGCTTACTTGAAGTTTTGCTTCTATCCATTGATGGGTTAATGACTGTGTTGAAATCGCCTCCTATTATGATTGGGCCGCTAGAGTTCATGGAGATGGAGGAGAAAAAGTTATTAAAAAAGGATGGATCATCAGTGTTTGGGCCATAAACATTACCAATTGTGATTGGGTTATTGTTGATTGAAATGTTAATGATGATAAAACGTCCTTCTGGGTCAGTAGTGGTAGAGTTGTGAGTAAATGAGATTTTGTTGTTAATTAAAATGGGTAGAAAGGGGATAGGCGCTTGCTCCAAGCCAGCCGCTAAACAGCATCGTTCCCCCGAGTCACCATCTGACTTATCTTTCACCTCGCAAACGGATTCTCCGACTCATACGGACACTCCATCGAATCAACCCGAGGTTAGTGAGACGCTGGTAACGATTAACAATCATCTTGCCTCGATGGATTCTCGCATAGCTCTTGTTGAGACATTACATAAAGAATTCCAAGAGCTCAGGGCTAGTTTAGAGTTCTGTCACAAACAAATTAAATTGTTAAGCACAGAAAACAAACAATTGAAAATTACCGTACAAACACTCTCAACCGAAATGACCGATACCCATAAGTTAAACAAAGAATTAAAAGAGACCGTGTTAGAATTGCAGGGACGCTCCATGCGCAACAACTTAATATTTTCAGGCATTCCCGAAAATCAAAGCAGCAATCCCGACGACACCGAAGACTTACTAAAAAGCTTTATGAGAACTAAACTAAAGATTTCTGATGATAAGGTAAAACAAATCACCTTCCATCACGTGCACAGTCTAGGAACACTCAGGAAGGATAGTACACTCCCACGCCCGATAATCGCTAAATTCGAACATTATAAACACAAAGAGTTTGTAAGAAGGCAAGGCGTACAACTCAAAGGCACAAACTACGGCATGAATGATCAGTACCCCAAAGAAATACAGGCTCGACGTAAAATTCTCTTTCCTATTCGTAAAGAAAATATAGCAAAACAACGAAGAGCAGTAATATCTGTAGACAAATTGTATATCGACGGCCAGCTGTTCCGTGACCACAAAATAACCCTGTGGTTATTCTGAAGTCAACATTCCTGCTAGGACCGAAAATATATTTATACACGATCATGCCGGTCTCACTTACTCATCGAAAATGTGTTCGACTCCTTTCTTCCGTTTTCTCCCTTCACACTATCACTATTTGTTCGTCCAGAAATGAATGTTTTACTTTTTCTGTTTTGTCTTGTTATGCGACTCCTCTTTCTCTCCCTTTCTTCTATTTCTCTATTTCACAAGCAGTGGTTATACTCAGCCTCGCGCGCACACACAAATTATATTGAAAACATACACGCACATTCTTTCACAGACACATACCCACGTCCACGCACACACCCAATTCCGTGCCTTCTCAAATACATACATGCACACCATTTCACACACATTATGCCTCTCATGCTTTCCCTTTATTCTATGCACACACATAAATATATCCCCCCACTTAACACCCATACACATAGGCCTACATAAAAACACATTATCATTAAGCATTTGGGAACTTAACAGTAATCCATAATGGTTACATTTCTAAGTTGGAATATTTGTGGTATTGGAAATCAGACAAAAACACTTAAAATAAAAGAACAACTGAATAAATATCAGGCAGATATCTGCCTACTACAGGAAACACACCTTACTGATTCAAAAAATACAGTTATTAGATCCCCAAATTTCCCACAAGCATTTTATGCAAATTATAATTCAAGACAAAGAGGTGTAGCAATTCTAATCAACAGTAAATTACAATATACACACAATACAACCATTTCGGATCCAGAAGGGCGATATGTCATTATTAATATCTCTCTTCACAACTACCAACTAACCATAGCCAGCATATATGGACCAAACCAGGATGACCCAGACTTCTTTCATAGACTCTTCTTTTTACTGAACAATTTACCAAGTGCAGAAGTTATCATTGGTGGTGATTTTAACACTGTGCTTGACTCTTCTTTAGACCGATCAAGCAAGGGAGGAAAACCAAGACCTTCTCAGTCAGCAAGGATCTTAAAACAGTATATGGAGGATTACGGTCTTGGAGATAGTTGGAGGATAAACCATCAGGAAGGAAGAGAATACACTTTCTTCTCACAGGTACATCATACATTTTCAAGAATTGACTACTTCTTAACGAGTAATTCACTCCAAAGTATCATCACAGAAACACAAATCCACCCAAGGATTATTACTGATCATGCCGCAGAATCATTAAAACTAAACATTAATGCACAACAAAAACCCTCCTTCAGATGGAGATTCAATACATCACTGTTAAAAGATGAAGACTTCAGTCAGTACTTTAGACAAGAGTGGGCATTCTTTTTGGAAACAAATGACACTCCAAACATTTCACTAGTAATACCATGGGAAACCGCCAAAGCAGTACTACGAGGTAAAATAATATCCTTCTTATCCTACAAGAAAAAGAAGGAAGTACAAAGAGAAAACAACTTGCAAACAAAAATAGTGGAAAAGGAAAACATATACGCCAAAGAGCCAACAGAAACTCTTTTTTGTGAGATCAGAAAACTCAAAACCGAACTAAATGATATTATTATTAATAAAAAAAACCCAATTCCAACTTGAAAGACTTGGGCTCAATGCATTTCAAAACAAAAACTCAACTAAATACCTTGCTAATCAACTTAAACAAAATAAAGAAAAAACAATCATCTCATGTATCAAGGACTCTACTGGTAAATCTCTTCACAACAATAACCACATTAATGGTGTGTTTAGAGACTTCTGTAGTAAACTATATGCATCAAACTTAAACCCAAACGAGGATGAAATCAGCCAATTCCTCAACTCAGTTACACTACCACATCTCTGTAAGGAAGAACAAAACAATTTAGATAGCCCTATATCCCCAGAAGAAATTTACTCGGCCATCAGTAAAATTCAGAATAATAAATCACCGGGGCTTGATGGTTTCCCCATAAACATTTCTGGGTAACCATATCCCCGCTCTTCATTCGAATGATATCTAAACTTACATCATCAGCCATAATTCCCTCAACTATGAATACAGCAATGATAAATGTATTTTTACAACCAGATAAAGACCCAACTAATCCAGCTAACTATCGCCCCCTATCACTGATCAATACCGACATAAAAATATTTAGCAAAGTGCTAGCATCAAGAATTGAGCACGTCATTCCAACCCTCATTTACTCTGACCGAACGGGCTTTATCAAAGGACGGCAATCATCAGACAACACCAGAAAACTCTTTAATTTAATGCAACTATCGCAACAAAAAGAAACAGATAGTATAATATTATCATTAGATGCAGAAAAAGCCTTTGACAAAGTAAACTGGAAATTCCTATTCCTAACTCTAAAAAAATTTGGTCTCAGCGATAAATTTACTGGATGGATTAAGGCACTTTACAATTCACCAATGGCCACTGTCTTCACTAATGGTATAATTTAAAAAAATTTTACCCTAAATAACGGAACTAGACAGGGATGCCCACTCTCTCCGTCTCTCTTCGCACTATTCACAATGACAATCACAATCTACTAACACCACAGTTTAATCAAATATTTTCTGCTCATTTAACTCAAGATAAGGAGGAGTAACCATTTTAATACATAAAAAGATTACCTTCATTCATAATAGCACAATTTCAGACCCAGATGGATGATTTATCATGATTAGCATTTCAATACACAACACTCCAATTACTATTGCATCTATCTATGGCCCGAATAATGATGTCTCCTCATTTTTCAATACTGACTGAACTACATTATATGAGAATGGGCATTCTTTCTTGAGCTGAATGATTCCCCTCAAACATCACTGTCACTTCTTTGGGAAACAGGGAAAGCAGTTTTAAGATGCAAATCATTTCATATTTGACATGCAAAACGAAGAAGGAAAATGAAGAGGAAAAGTTTTTAGAATAAAAGATTAAAGAATAAGAGAACATCAACGCAAGCTATCCCATAACACAAATCCAAATTACCTTGCAGAAATACAAACTACAATTAAATGAACACACCAATAGAACAGCTCAATTCCACCTTCAGAGACTCGGACATGAACATTGTGAATACAGTAATAAATCAGGTAAATATCTGGTCAACCAAATCCAGCGAAAAAAAGAAAAATCAACAATAACATCACCCAGGAACTCAGCAGGGAAGATGCACACGCCTGAAGAAATAAATAAAACATTTCAAGATTTTTACAGTAACCTCTACTCATCATTTCACCAACCAGGCCTCAAAGACATCAACACTTAAAAAATATCAACTTGACTCCACTTAAAGGATCAGTGTGTAAGATTAGAGCCATCCAGTGGCTCGATTATAGATTGCAACCAACTGACCATTCCTTTTCTCAGAAAACCTACGGTGGCTGCAAAACTCGCGAAAACGTGAACGGCGCTCTCTTGTGTCAGTACTTTATTCATTTTCTTTTTTCCCGTTCTGGGCTAATGTAGAAAAAATGACGGTTCAACATAGCGGCCTCCATGGAGCTGGACCTGCTCCCATATAGGTTTAAAGGGCTTATTCTAAGCAAAATGAAACTCAAAGATTATTGTTTTCACATGATTATACACTACTAAAAAGTAGTTAATGTTATATTCCATTTCTGCCAAAATATCAATCTAAATTCTACACACTGCTCCTTTAATAAAGACCAAGCAGATGCACTTGATAACCCATTCACAATAACAGAATTCCACGATCCACTAAAACTCATGCCCAACAAAAATACTCCAGGTCCTGATGGCCTCCCTGCTGAGCTCTGTAAACATTTCTGGAACATTCTTGCACCAGTTTCCAACAGGTTAACGGCAGAAATCAAACAGAAATCCAAGCCTCCCACTGACATGAACACTGCCTCTATTTCACTTCTGCTGAAAGCTAATGAGACCCCACCTCCTTTTCAAGCTATCGCCCACTATCTCTCATCAACACGGACACAAAAATTATAAGCAAGCCACTGGCATCATGAAAAGAAACAGTCATTCCATCTATCATTCACTTGGATTAACCTGGCTTTATTAAAGGAAGGGACTCATCTATCAATCTACGCCTACTATTCAATTTAACCCAGTATACTTCTCATAGAAATACACCGACAGTCATACTTTGACTGGATGCCAAAAAGGCATTTGATAGGGTAAACTGGGAATTTTTATTTGCAGCACTCAAAAATTTGCTTTTGGGGAATCTTTTGTTCACTGGGTGAGGATTCTTTACACAACACCAATGGCCACAATCACTACAAACGGAATGATTTCACAACGTTTCACTTTGCAATGGGGCACTCGGCAAGAATGCCCACTCACGCCATCATTGTTTGCCATCTCATCGAGCCACTTGCTGCAGCTTTGGTCAAAACAACCCAAACTCCGCCTTACACCCTGCGCACTGCTAACCTCACATACCGGTACTTAGGAATTAACATGTCCCCCAGGATATAGGAGTTAGTCAATCTTAATCTCAATGTTCTCCTTAAAATGATAGACAATGACCTTAAACGCTGGATGAACTTACCTTTATCACTAATAGGCAGAGTTGCAATGGTTAAAATGACCATCCTACCTAAAATGAACTATCTCTTCCCAATGATTCCAATCAAACCCCCACCTTCTTGGTTCAATTCTCTTGATTCCATCATTTTAAAACAGTGATAATTCTCGGATTTCCCGAGGGCATAGTGCTCAGGTACGAAAAAGGGCACAGTAGTCGCGTCGAGCAGGCGGTTTTCCTGAAAAGGGGCACAGAAGTCGTAGCGAGCAGGCAGCAGCTTGCCAAGAAAGGGCAGTTCATTTGTAGTGGTAGCTTGCACACCTTCATTCCTGTCACTTGCCTTGCTTTGTGGCTTTAAGGATGCAACCCTACCTGCCTTCAGCAGATTTTAAATGCTAAAAAGGCTTGTTTTTGATTCTTTCCTAATGGCAAATTACAATTATGAGAGAAATAGAACTCCACTCTGAAAGCAAAGCAAATGATTTCCAAAAGGCATCAATTTTACCCTGAACAATCTTAATTTAATACAGTACACTTCTGTTTCCCAGTGAAATATCTGTAAACTACTTGTTACATGCAGTACAGCTGTTTTAGCTGTACTTTACTGGAGCATATGATGTTAACAGCTGATCAGAGATGTGAAAGGATCCATTCCCATTAAAATCCAGTCACATGAGGTGCTGTCCTACTCAGTCACATTTTGACGTCAAAACATCATGTATCTGAATGATCAGAGATCATTGTGCATATTTTGGAAGAGGCCGGTGGCGAACTTGCAATTCCCTATACCACATAACGGTGGGAGAGGTTTGCATTTTGCGAATCCGCCTAATCTGATCACTATAGACTGTCTCATCACGTGCAGGTTATCACTGGCCCTAACAATAAAATAGCCCTAAAACTTCCCCTGCAAAGGACTCCCCCTGACTAGCCCAACTGGCAGTCAGGCCTATGAAACAGGATACAAGGGCAGAGTAACCAGGAAATGGGACTAAATCTGTTTATTTCGATTGCGTACCACAGTTAGTTCCGGAAACATGACTCGAACAAATATTTCGGCCATGCCCAGCTCTCGCCAGACAATCGCTATCTGCGTTATAAAAATCTTATCAATCAAGTTTATCAGTACTTTTAGTCATTTATTGTTCCTTCCGGAAAAACTCACTGATGGAACAATGTTCCTTTTTGTAGATTTTTCCACCTGCTCATGTCATGTTATGGTTTATGTTCATGTTCTTGTTCATTGTCCATGATTTTGTCTTTTATTTATTCTTTTTGGTTATTGTATTCTAAGGTTTTCAGTTCAGTCCGTTTTCAGTTTCATTGCACTTGTCTCCCCATGTCTCGTAATCTAGTTGGTTCAGTCCGTCTTTGCGGTCTGTGTGCTCACATGCTTTGGGTGATTTCAATGGTTTCTGGTGTTTAATAACATTCCTTCGATCCTTGGTTACTTCCTTCGCCTTACTGTTCTGATTACTAACAAGACTAACATTTGTATTTTGTATCAGTCTACTAACCCAATTAATCCATGTATATATATTACTAACTTACTAACGAGCACTCTAGTTAAATTTGTAAAGTTGCACCGCTACTAATTAATAATAATTCCCTCTCAGCAATCGCCCTGTTCTAGTCTCCGCCTCTTGCTCAGCTGTACCTGTCTCCCCCTGCGTTTCTGCGAGATCTCTCGCTCGTGCTTAATTACTTTCCTGCACTCATTATCTTTGCACTTAGAACTCCATGACTGGAGCAGTTTAAATGTCATAGGCTGTTTGCATGATTCCCGTCCGTGTCTTGGCTTTCGTTAATTTTCGCGGTTAGGGTTTCCCTCATGTGTTCCTCCCATTGGAATTAGTCTGATCCAGCTCACCTGTTCCCTGTATGGCATGTGACTTCCCTCCCGTCTATTTAAGAGTCCTCACTGCTGTGCTGACTTTGTCAGAACGTTGATCAATATTTCTTTGTGCAGAGCTTTTCTTATGCTATTGAGTATTGTTTCCCTTCGACTGTTTCGCCCAACCACAATTCTTGCCATTACCCTTTTTTGTATTGTTTTGTCTTCCTGGATTTCAACCTATTTTTGTATGACCACGATTTCTGTGTTTGGATGCCCTGTGTATGACCCACTGTTTTGTTCACCAACTACGACTTTTTGCCTATCGTCTATGTACCTTTGCTCATCTGTTTTTCTGGTTCTGACCCTTGGGAAGTGGAGTTGGGAAGGAGGCGTGGCGGACCTTCCTTGGGAAGAAAAGGGCAGCCGCAGCGGCATTTAGTGAGGAAAAGGGGCAGCTATGGCGGCAGAGAATCAGGCATGGTGCAGCGCCATGGCCAAACACTCTAGATAAAACACTGTAAAATCTTACTGGAAAAATAAGACCCTCGAATTAAACTACATACTCTACAGAAACCCAAAAGCCATGGAGGACTACAGGCACCAAACTTCCACTATTCTATAGCCCACCATCTTAAATATAATCACAGATGCATGAACCCCAATGAATAAGACAAATCCTGGAAAGACACTGAACAAACATTATGCAAAGAAATCTATATATCAGACCTTCCATTCCTGAGCACCTCCATCAAACGCCATCCCTGCCTTAAAAACTCTACCATTGCAACAACTCTGACAGCTTAGTGGAAATTTCACCAAATGACAAACACCACAATTGCTCCCACCAAACACACTCTCATATGGAACAATCCTGACTTCTCAATGAAAAGAAAACAATTCCAGTTCTCCTCATGGATTTCTAAAGGTATCACATACCTCAAGCACATTCTCCACAACAACATGGCTTCATTTTCTCATTTGCCCCAGAAGTTCAGCATTGAGGACAACCACTTTTTTTTAGAATTTCATCAAATCTAATCTGGAATAAAGATCAACATTAACTCCTCCATTTTGAATCTTGCCCCTTTGACCTTGACCCTAATCAATGTCAACACTAGGCAGACACTGCTATCTAAAATATACAAAATAATTTCCAAATCTGATCGAACAGTATCTGTACCATTTACAAAATAGGAACAAGACCTTCAAATCAACCCCACAGCGGACTTCTGGACCAAAGCATGCAAAAACATCTCTATGTCAACCAACTCTAACATACAGCTAATACGATGCAAAATTGTTCATAGAGTGCACTACACAGGTAAAAGGATGATCAAGATGGGGTTCACTGACACTGAAATATGTTTGGACTGCACACAAGACACAGGTAACTATTTGCATGCCACTTGTTGACTGCACACCAATAAAGCATGTCTGAAAAGACATTACAGACCACCTCTCACTTCTTTTGAGTTGCCATATCCCTCTGTCACCTACACTCTCGCTACTCGGAGACATGACGGACAACAACCTGAATATCACAATCAGCAGAATACTCTCCGTAGCCCTAATCATCACCAAGAAAACTATCCTCATGAACTGGAAAGAGAGAAAAAAAATCAACATCACACTTCAGAGGAACTTTCTCATTGAATACATATTGATGGAAAAATAATCTACCTCCCTTAAAAAACATAACTTCTGATCTTGACATTATCTGGAATTCAATTTTACATAAACTTGATTCTTGACAGCTTGGACAAATCACACCCATCAGTTCTTTTTGCCTGTGCACTAATCAGAATAAATACACAAAATATTACTCACACACACACACCCACATAGCAACTTTCAAACACACCACAACAAATAAGCATACAGTATCCAGCCCTCCATCTACCCTCATATCAAGCTCTCCTTCCTTTTCCCCGTCTGCTATTTCTTCGAATCCTCTGCGTGGTATTATTGATTACTATTATTACAATTACTGTTAATATTAATGATTGATTTCATTCCATTGACATCTCCTCTCAAAATGCCGCTTGTATGTAATATTTACTTTTCTTCTTTTCTGATTTCCGATATATACTCAGCGCCATTAAAAACACACGTGAGGTATATACTGTATTTGCGGCAAATTGAAGAATCAATTTATTTTTATTGCTTTTTCCAATGAGGCACGAGAGAAAATAAAGAAAAGTGCGTGGTATTGTAAACCTGACACGCACCACGTGCACGCGCCAAGCACTTCAGTAATAACAAACATTGAGCTGCTCGTGATGTGTACAGCGACACTTTACTTGTTCTTTTTGGTGTGGTCAATAGCCTACATAAAGCCAAAAAAAAAAAAACTAAAAATGCTACTGCATCAAGAAAATGGAACGGCTTCTGACACAGGAAAGAGAAAAAGAGCCTTTACGGCATGTTACGGGCAGATCTCAGCCGCCGAGAGGTGGTGCGTCATTTGCATTGTCACCGTTCACCAATCAGTCAGCTATCTATCCGGGATTGGAACACAGGCAATGTCACTGACCGACCTCGCTTAGGGCAGCCACGAGTGACGATGGCAGCTCAAGAGCGCCACATCTGGTTACAGCCTGTACGTGACAGATTCCGGACTGCAACCAAAACTGATCATGAGATTAGGGGTCCGAGATGATTGAGGGGGAGCGCAAGTACCGTTTGACTCCGTCCATGTGAGCAACACATGCATGCACACACGCCCTACAGAAAATCCAGTTTTTGCCCATTTACGCATGGCTGCTCTTACCACGGCCGATTGGCGTCAGTCCCTGTTTTCCATTCTCAGACAGAAACAGGGAAATAAAGCGTCAAAAAATATACAGAGGCAGGTGCCCACAGTCAGAAGTGATTAGTTCCTACTCCTGTTGATGGGCAAAAATGGGTTTTCTGTAGGGGCTGTGTGCACGCATTTTTTAGACGGCGTACTTGCGCTCACCCTCAATCGTTGTGTTTAGGCTTCAATTGAGTTACCATCTGCACAAGGCATGTGGTCTATTCTTGCAGTTTTTTCCCCCATTTCTCAATTCCTCATCTAATTCTAACAGCCTGTTTGAAATGCATATGCTTCCCTGGCTTTGATCCACTCAGAATAAACATTCAAAAACCCCCTCGCTGCTTCCTCTTACAGTGACTCAGTGCCAAGACGGCAATGACTGACCACAGCTCAGTGCAATCGAGGCCAAACACTCCAGTCACCTGTAATAGATGGTCTGTATTTACTGAGCTAAGCCCCCTCAAGCAAGTGAACTCAACATCCCAATAAGCCGACGCAGGCATTTTTCATCAAAGATCAGGAAGCATTTTTGGAGCTGGGGGTGGGGAGACAAAAGTGTTGATGAATCTGGGTATTTCCAAAGTCTGCATAGCATAAGTGAACCACTCCCTGCTCCATGGTATCCAGCACTTATACTTGTAGTCTTTAGATACTGAGTATTGAGCATTAAGGAGGGTGGCTTCTCAAGTCACCCTAAAACAAAAAAATCTAATAGATAATGTGTGTGGAAACTGTGGCTTAAAGATATGGTTAGCATACCCTCCGTTGAGGATGGTGAATATTTTAAAACACAGCATTAAAAGCGTTAATAAAACAGATTTGGGGCCTATTTTACTCATGGTGAATGGACTTCCTCAATGCAAAATTCAGTTTTGTCCTAGACTGGCCCTATGAATGTGCTTTTTTGAATGAAAATAGTAAATGACACTTTCAATTCCTGTGTATCCAAAGATGACCAGGGGATCAAGATAATCTGATGGGTTTGATACACCATACATGAGGATGAAGCACAAATGAGAGCACTGGGCCGACGCATCTTTTCTTAACTTACAAAGTGGTATGGCAAATAGAAATGGTTATGAAACAATGACTAGAAGAAGGTATTACCTGGAAAGGGGAAGCTTCATCCAGTCATTGCCTTACACTGCCACTCCCAACCATGACTAGCTCTGCAGCTCTCACTGCATTGCGTAAAATATAACTGGTAAGGTATTTCGCAACAACGCTTTAAATCAACTTTTTATCGCCTGAAGCATCAGCATTAGTGTGTAGATATTTTATGGGAAAACTGGCTCAGGAGATAGCCACGAGTCACAATGAGAAGCTTTTAATGAGTCCACATTAAGTAAGAAATGTATCTCTGTGAGGAGATATTACTGTCTTTCTGACATCCCTTGAAGGGCTGAAGGGCGGAAAGCTTCTCAAAAGTCCTATAACATGTTCTAAATGTGACTGAACATTTAAAATCTCAGTAGCAGCCCAGTTCAGAGCTGTATTGGATGTCTTTCATTTGTACATAACCCTCATGAGTACTTACCTGACTGTCACATGGCACGTGCTTAATGAACAGTGATGCAGTGTCTGGAACCTGGAGTCCAGGCTCCGGAATTCTTGCCAAATTGTATGCCTCTCACCATCTAATCAACAAAGCTGGAGAAATCCCTGCCTGTTGTAACTTGACCACCATTCACTACTGAAGCGCTGAAATTTTTAGGGATTGTGCATGCACAGCAAGAAAAGTTTGGTTGTTACGAATGTTTTAGTAATGCAATGAGACTCTGTTGTACTTATGTCCTCTGATAAGAGAATCTCCCTAGCCCCTGGTAAAGCTCTCTCAGTTTATTGGAGATTGCTTTCCCTTATGTGATTAAAAAAGAACTTATCTATCGATCAGAATTGAAGCCAATAAACCTGAGATGAATTATGAACATAGATTTTTTTTTTTTAATTATTGCTGAGAGAAGGCAGAGAAATAAAGATGTAAGGTTGATAACTGTGTTTATTTGTGGAATCTAGGCCAGCCAGGCTCCAGTCTGAGTCAGAGGGGCATGGAGGTTTGTCACAGTCATCATCAGTCACATCTACCCTGCCCATCTGCCATATTTAGTCAATCTTTCATTCAAATTATTAAAAAATACTTAACCCTGCATTTAAATAAAATGATTTCAAGAAAACTTTCTTAAAATAAATCTTAAAATAAATTTTTTTTTTTAAACCAAAAATGTGCCACAATCATTGACATCTCTGGAAAATCTTATACAAAAAAATCTAGTCGAAGTTTTCTCACAAACATGTTTTACTTTTTTTTAATTCACTGTAATGATAAGGAAAACTTAAATGTACATCTACGACCTTTACTTGGTTACAGAAATTTGGGGGGACACATTGGCAAAATTCCCTGTCATTTGCTTGTTTGAAGACATTGTGCCTATTTTGAGTGCGAGCACTGTGTGTAGGCAGTGCTTTAAGTGGTCCGGTACGCATCGGTACGGAGTACCAGCACTTCTACATTTTAGCCCCTGGCGTACCAGGACTTTTTACAGCATACTGGGACTTCTCACAACCTCGTCCTGTTCGATTTCTCTCTCAGCAATTCATGGTCCGATGGCTATAGGACATTACCCACTGTGCACTAGTGCGCGTCACACGTTCACTCGCAACGAGATCTCGCGAGATCTCGTCTGTCAGTGTAAAGGGACGTGAAGAAGAAGAATCCTCGCGGAAGTTGAACGTCTATATATACTGGAGCGAGGATGTAGAGGCGGTGCGTCAGCTACTGCAAAGGAACGCTTGATCCTCATGCTTCAGTGCTGAATGAATTTTCTGATGAGAAATTTTGTCAGACTAATTGGTAAATCGGCAATCAAATTTATTTTTGATAGCGTTGTTATACATTGCTTCACAAGATTATGCGGCGTTTCTTTTGCAAATATGTAAATGACGACATAAAAAATAGTAGCATGTCGTCATAAATTCTGCGGTCGAGTGGCTTGCGAAAGGCGCAAAACAGCCCGCGAGGCTCAGTAAGTAACAAGCTATGAAACGTGCCAAACACAGTGTTGCCAGATTGGGCTGGGCTGGTTTCGAGCGGGCAAAAATCAGCTTGGGCGGGTGGACACACTTTGAGCTGGTTTGGGATGAACTCGGCGGTTTTATTTAACATCCATAATTTGCGTTGGTTAAGTGCACATGTAAGTGTTAAAGACGAACCAGTACGTCAGTGTACTTATTAAAACATTTATTGGCTTTTAAAACATTGATTGGCATACCTTTTGGCCACTTTCATTGAGAGGAGGCAGCCAAGGCCTTGTGGTCACGCCCTGAGCCATGGTCACGGTGAGCTACGCCCTCTCCCTCTCCTCTGGACACCATAACATCAGTGCAAAATGTTACCCCAGAAGACAAGCCCACCTGTTCAGTCGCGGGCCCCCGCCTTTGGCCAGCTAAATCTCTTACCCCAGCTGAGATGACGGCCATTACCGTATTATTATAATCATACATGTTTGGGGAAAAGAGTAAAATGTATCGGAAAGACTGGTTGGATTATAACAACTGATGCTGTCTGTCAAAGCGAAGCCCATTGCAAAATTTGGAGCACCAAGCTAGCCAATTTAGCTAAGCCCCTTTCCAACTGTAAAAACGTTACTGTGCCAGTGACTGGATCAGGGACATCACCGAAGACCATCTGACCATCGTGAACTCCGAAAAGCCTCACCATTTATGTTGCATTTCTTGAGTCAATAAATGCTGCAATTATTTATTGGACACGTCTGGCTATGAAACAGCAGCGCTACAGGCTACAATCCCACGTGCAGGATATTAAAAAAATCTGCTTTGGCGCCGTAATTCAGGAGAGAGCACTGAGAGGATATCGGCGAACCCCCATATTTCTACACCACTGATTCTCTTGGGCATAATCGGTTGACATGTCTTTGGTGATATGTAGCTAGGTGATATATGTAACTTGGTGATATGTAGCTAGGCTGCTCATTTCACACAGGAGCGTGGCTGCATTACACTGACAGCCCACAAGTTAGAGGAGCTCTGGCTTTCAGATACTTTTGTTAGTGGTAAATGCAGCAACATTTGAGGTAAAATTCATACGGCACAAGAGCACTCCATAGATTTATGCTAAGTATGTATGTAGCCTACAGAAAACAAGTTATCTGAAGCCTATGTCGGAGATGGCATGACAGGAGACTCCGTTTTATCTCTCAAAAATGTCAAAGTTTTTTTGAAACGGCTACAGCAATTATAAATACAAGCTTCCTTCTCCGTCCAACCATTGAACATTAATAGCAGCAGAAAGACCAGAATGTGCCGATTATCATGACGTTACGCGTCAGTATTAGTGTGTCCCAACCTCGGAAAAAAGGATTGAGGGGGAGAAGAGTGATTAGTCTAATGGAGGATATTAGTTTCTACAAATATGTTGAAAAAGAAGTGGACTAGGTTGGGGGTTTTATCGTGGGATGATTGACATTTTAACCCTACAAGATGCGCAGCTACTGTATTCAGACCTGTGTGGTCACACTGAAGAGCTGCCATCAGCGGATACAGAATAGGTATGTGACATTTTCCTTTCTCACGTTCATATTACGGGACGATTTTTTCTTAAAATCAGCATCATGTTCTAGTATTTGAATGTATCACTTAATGATATGCTGGTTCCGACCGCCCTGTCCCAACTTTTTTGAGAACTTGAGATCAAATTTGAAATGAGCTCATTTTGTGCATAAAATTGTAAAATTTCTCAGTTTCAACATTTTCAATGTTATTTTCTGTTCTGTTTTGAATAAAATATTGGCTGGTGTGATTTGAAAGTCGGTGTGATTTGAAAGTCATTGCGTTTTGATTTTATTCACAATTTACCAACTATTTCAAAATTGGGGTTGTAAATTTTAACGCCTCATTTTTGCATACAACGAGGATTATTTTACTTTATTTTTATTTACTTTATTTGCACACTGTTTGATTAAACTTAAGTGAAAATGGTTTTGAAACTGACCAAAAAGACAATGCCTCCTTCACCTCTGTGAACATGGCCGATCTGACAAAACTACTGGAAGAGCACATAGCAGCCCTCTCTGAGGATTTTACATAACAACGGCCATAACAACATTCAAAAATAAACTTGACTTTGTCCAGAAAACTATTTCAGACTGGAAGACTCCAGACTTCTCTTGAAGCTAACGCGAACCAACTCACTGACAAAATGAAGGAGATGGAGGCTAAATCCACAGCTTTGAAGGTGAGCGACAACAAGGTAAAGGCTAAAACCATCGACCTCAGTTCACGCAGTCACCTCAACAACATAAGAATAATTGGCCTACCGGAGTTGACTGAGAGGGCACAACCATCGTCCTTATTTTCCAAACTGCTGGTGGAACACCTCGGCCACAAGATTCTCCCTTTGCCTACACAGCTCGACCGCGGCCACAGGGCCCAACTGCAAAGCCAGGTCCTGGGGCAAAACCAAGAGCGATAATTGCACGTATTCACTATTACAAGACGAGGGAGGCATTTGTGCGGGAGGCCTGCAGGTGGAGAGGTGAGCTGTTCTACTAGGGGAAACCAGTGGTAATCTTTGAAGACTACGTACTGCCCGAAGTCATCAAACTATGTACGGCATACCAGGAGGTGAGGTTGGCGCTTTATCAGTGAGGTTTTAGACCGTCTCTCCTGTACCCAGCATGGCTACTCATCACAACCAAAGATGGGGGGAGAAAGTACTTTTTATTGAGAGAGGATGCTGCAACTTTCAAGAAAACCCAGTGCAACAATACATCGCAGTAACGTTATCCTGCCAAGAACGGATGGTAACTTTAATAACAGGAGCTTAAATCTGAGTATACTTGATATTCGCCCACCATAATTGGAGCTGTTGCCCTACGTGTTAATGTCCCCATTTAGAGTTTACACTTTTAATGAAAATAAGGGGTAAGGAATGTTCGTATGATCTTGCAATTGAACACTATACAAACACAATGACTGTATTTAACTTGTAACTAGGGCTATGGCTAATTAGCCTGCAAGCTACTACCCTGGTCTCATTGCTTTACTTTCATGTTTACATAGGGTATCACTCCCACCGGTTCTTACAACATTGCTATACTAACAGTGAAACTAACTGGCCTACATAGCCCCCTCAATATAAGCTACCTCATATAATGACGGAGCACTGTACATAAGAGCTGTGCCTTGGTGCTATAGTTGCAGTTGAGTGCATAACATTATGATAGCTGTTGCACATTTAGATCTGGGCGTCTGCAGATGCATTCCTGTTTTTTTTTTTCCTTAACAATAAGTCGATATTTCTGAGGCACTTGGACCCCTATGGGACTGAGGCCTAAAAGTGCCCAGAAGTGCATGTTTGGATTAGTTGGAACTAGGAGGAGCTTGCGGCTGTTTACGACAGTCACTATCTAGAATATTGCCATGGGGATAGTTCTTATTTTGATTCCATGTTCCTTGGAAGTTTTGGGTGTTTGTTAGATGGGGAGGCGGAAATGTTCAGTTTCAATAATCACACTTTTTAAGGTTTTTTTTTGCAGTTTGTAGTGAGTGTAGTTTAGAAAATATACCATTCATTTTCTATTTCCCTTTCCGTTTAGCTTTTAATGCCAACACATGATGTTGACAGCATATTGCTATTCTTCAACACATGCTTCTGACAAGACAGAATGGGCAGTAATCACAGACGGCAAATATGGCAGTCGGGCGGCGGTCTGTAGGTCGGTCAGGAGCGGTAGCTGCTCTGCTACTTTGTACGCCATTTTTAAAGTTTGTACAGCTGGCAATCATCAATCCTCCTCAACATTCACTCATGTACAAGCACCCATCAGAGATCTTTGGTGATGATGAGAACCCATCGCTCGCTGGTCTCATCAGTGTAAAGGAGCGAAGAAAATCCATACCACTGTCAGATATGGGGATTACACCCCGGCCGTTACTTTCCTAATCCCACAGCGGCACAAAAGGAAATTGGCAAAAACCTTGTGTAAATTGCGGTTTAGTGAGGCTGTGATAATAGCCATCTGTCTCCTTCTGTCAGGGGATATTCATCAGTGTCCTGGTCCAACTATAGTGACAGATGAAGGAAGCATTGCTGACAATTCCACCCAGGGCTCTATCTTTACGTAGGAATGTAGTATTTTCAGAGGCTGTGCATGATCAAAAATAAGACAACAAACTCACCTGTTATGGTTTTGCGTGGTTCCACTTTGTAAAAGATAGCGGAGCGGATGCTATTGAGCGGGAGTGGATTTGGCCACAAAAATCAGAGTCAGCGTGAAGGGACAATATTATTTATTATCAGGCTTGAAAATATATCAATCAAACAATAGATGCCCATATGCAAAAATTCAAATCATGCAAGGTACAAAAAGAAAAAGAAAAAAAAATTCAGAAAAGGAAAGTTAAGTCAAAAAATGGGCAAAAAAAAAATATCACCAATTTCAAAATCTGCCAACCTCTAAAATGCAGAGGATAACTATACAATGCTAAGAGCCTCAGCACTCACACGCACATGACATTCAAAGACTCCTCATAAGACTAAACAAACAAACATATAGCAGGTGACCAGCACCATTTACAAGCTACGGTGAACACTTAACAATCAATTGACACATAAACAACAAAAGAGACTCTGAAACAAAAGCACAAGTTCTTACATACAGACAAGCAGATTTACTTAATAAATACAAAAAGACACATTCCTAATAGCACATGAAAAGACACAATACGGAGGTGGTGTGATCAAGGCTGCCTCCGGCATCCCCATGGCCACAACCAGGATGAACCTGCCCAACTAGGTCCGGAACCAATTAATAACTCATAGTTTCCGGTCGGCCCCCTTTTGCTGCCGGACAGATGCTGCCAGACCTAAGATCGCAACAAACGGTAACTGCACAACGGTAAATCATTTTATGCTCGTAAACATTTCTTCTGCGCTCAAGTTTGCGCCCCTACTTAAGCACAATAAATGCCCAGCATAACAAAAGTCTTGCATTCATTGCAATTGTTCAAACCCCAGTCCAATGTTCGTTTAATCATACGGAATGTGAATACAAATGTAATAGTCCATGTACGGGTGGAAATGGGTATATGCAAGCGTATGTGTACATTTCCGTGCATAAAACAGTCTATGGAGGGCATATATGTGCGGTCGCTCCAGGACCGTCACACACTTGAATTCTCCCTGAGCCCTACTGAGGATCGAGGGGATTCTCAGCGGTACCTTGTCACGAACCTGACACAACCCGATGACATCGATCCAGGCCGGCATCCACAGCTGAACCCGCCACTGAGAGAGCCATCATCACCCTTGGAGTCTTTGCCCAGAGGCGACAGTGCCATACACAGCGTCATCCACTCCCAATAAAGGATTCCTGTCCAGTGGCTAACTCTGCTCACCACTCCAGAGGAGCCAGTTGCTCTCCAGAAACATCGACCGAGGGTTTTGGTGATTCCGACCAGTCATTCACCACTCCATGCACTGGGAGCAGAACCAGCATTGACAATGAGCCCTGCTGCAGAAACGAGAACATCTTTGCCAGTTCCTACATGCAACAATATGAACCATACGCCCTTGAGTCCACAGAATATCCAACCAAGCAACACAGACAATAAGCGTGACAGAAACACGCACAGTGCCATGAGAAAGTATTTGCCCCCTTCCTGATTTCTTATTTTTTTGCATATTCGTCACACTTACATGTTCAGATCATTTTAATATTAGACCAAGATAACCTGAGTAAATACAAAATGCAGTTTTTAAATGACGATTTCAATTCTTGATCGGAAAAAGCTATCCAAACCTACCTGACTCTTTGTGAAACAGAAATTGCTCCCTAAACCTAATAACTGGTTTTGCCACCCTCAGCGACAACAACTACAATCAAAAATTTGTGATAAATGCCAATGAGTCCTTCACATCGCTGTGGAGGAATTTTGGCCCATTCTACTTCGGAGAATTGTTTTAATTCAGCCACATAGGTGGGTTTTTGAGCAGGAATGGCCTGTTTAAGGTCATGCCATAGCATATCTATTTTTCTATTTAAGTTCACTCTTTCACTAGGCCACTCCAAAATCTTCACTTTGTTTTTTTTTAAGCCATTAACAGGTGTACTTGCTGGTGAGTGTCCTGCTGAATAACCCAAGTGCACTTGAGCTTGAGGTCATGAACTGATAGTTGAACATTCCCCTTCAGGATTTTCTGGTAGAGAGCAGAATTCATGGTTCTGTCAACTATGGCAAGTCGCCAGGTCCTGAAGCAGCTAAGTAGCCCCAGACCATCAAACTACCACCACCATGTTTGACTTTTGGTATGATGTTCTTTTTCTGAAATGCTGTGTTAGTTTTGCGCGAGATGTAATGGGATGCACACCTTCCAGAAAGTTCAACTTTTGTCTCGTCAGTTCGCAGAATATTTTCTCAAAAGCCCTCTGGATCATCAAGATGTATTTTGAAAAATATGAGACCAGCCTGTGTGTTCTTCTTGGTCAGCAGTGGTTTTTGCCTTGGAACTCTCCCATGGATACCATTTTTGCCCAGTCCCTTTCTTATTGTTGAATCATGAACACTGACTTTGACTGAGGCAGGTGAGGCCTGCTGTTCTTTATATGTTGTTCTGGGTTCTTTTATGACCTCCTGGATGAGTCGTTAATGTGCTCTTGGAGTCATTTCGTTAGGCTGTCCACCAGTGGCGGTCCTACAGGAGGGGCGAAGACATGTCCCTTTTAGTCCTGGCTAGATCTCAATCAATTTCCTTTATTGATGTCTTTTCCAATTATTGTAAGTGGCAACTGAAGACACGATTTCTCTCCACATGCGATCTAACAGCGATCAAATCGCGGGTTAAATTCAGTACAGTGGCGGAACAGAGAATTGGGTTGCACAAAACAGCCATGAAAACAATTATAAATCCTGACCTGTTTTCAGTCATCTTCATGATTAACAAAAGGTTCACTCCGACAGCGCTCCGCATTTAACAGGTGCTGCTTTTTCTCCCCAAATTAGGTAAGACAACAATCATTCATCTGGACGTGTATTTGCTGTATTTTAATCTACGTTATTCAAAATTGCATATAGCCTGCCTGTCGACTCTCGCTAATTGCTTGAGCCGCGCGCTTTTTATAACCTAGTGCCGAGTGGCACTGTTTTTTTTTAATCAACCCACGAAATACCGAGAGTGAGAGTCCGCGTTTCATTGGAACACGGACCAGTTCAATCACGCGAAGCATTGGCCAATTAATAAGCAAATTATTTTGCTGCACTGAATTTAGCAAATGATTTCATCGTTGTTAGATCGCATACGGTGAAAAACCATGTCGATAATTGGAAAAGACGTCAATAAAGGAAAATGATTGAGATCTAGCCAGGACTAAAAGGGACGTGTCTTTGCCCCTCCTGTAGGACCGCCACTGCTGTCCACTCCTGGGGAAGTTCACCACTGTTTACTCCATTTGTGGATAATGGCTCTGACCGCATTTCGCTGGACACCCACAGCCTTAGAAATGGCTTTGTAACACTTGTCACACTGATAGACGTCAATAACTTTGTTTCTCATCTCGGCATGATGTGTTGCTTTTTAAGATCTTTTAGCCCTCTTTAGATCTTTGATTGTTTTCTTGATTCAACAGATCTACCAGTAATCAGGCTTGGGTGTAGCTAGTGAAATTGAACTAAAAAAATGGGGTAATCCCAGTTAATTAATGATTTAACAAGGGGGGGGATTACTTTTTCACACAGGGCCAGGAGAGATTTTTCCCCTTAATGCATTACATCATCTTTTAAAAACTGCATTTTGTATTTAGTCTGGTTATCTTTTGTCTAATATCAAAATTTGTTTGATGAAACATTTAAGAGTGACAAATATGCAAAAAAAAAAAAAAAAGAAATCTGGAAGGGGGAAAATACTTTTTCACGGTACTGTATACTACAAAAACAAGCATGGTATGGTAAACAGAGCAATTATGATGAACCGGAAGTGGAAAGTCTGTGAACAACTCAAATTATTTGGGACCCGAAATCAAAACCAAAGGGTATTTTAGGTGGTCACTTAAATATACGAAGTTTAAAATCAAAAAGTGATCAGATAAATTCACATATTATCAATTTAGATTTTTTCTGTTTATCGAAAACATGGCTTTACCATAATTCTCCTTGCACAGCCGTAAAAATTCTGAGTAATGTCGCCAATAGGAGTGACCCAGCGAAAGAGAAAGGGGGCCGAGTTTTGATTTATGTGAACGATACCATCTGATGTAATGAGATTCAATGGCAAGATCCTAGTGATTTAGAATGTGTGGGCTTAAATATGGTCTTATCTCCCCAGATGTCGTATACAGTTGCAGTCATTTTTTGACACCTGCTTCAAATATGTGCTTCTATGATAAATTAAAAAAGTATTAGGTCAATGTGATTTCAGAAAAGAGGTCATTGTAATGGGGGACTTCAACTTAAACTGGGAAGACAGGTCCTCAAGAAAAAAGTTGAAGAAAATTACGGACAGTTTTAATTTGATTCAACTTGTTAATGACCCAACCCGAGTAACTAACACCATTAGTACCCAGATTGACCAAATATTCAGCAATAGACCTGAAGGATAACAAAATGCCATAACATGATAATAGGGCTTTCAGACTATAACTTGGTGCAAAAATCAAGAAAACTAACCCATAGACGGTTTATCAATCAAGCAAACACAGAGGAAATGTATGGTAAACAAATGAGGAATTCAAACCAGCATAAATAATATAAATTGGGACAACTTTCTTGAGGATGGCAAAGTCATTACTAGCCTGAATTTCATAGGAAAACTACAATCCACGATAAATGACTTTTCAGTGAGAATGAAATGTGAAAATAAAACTCCTCCCTCCCCTGGGTAAATGATACTATCCTGAAGTTAATGACAGAGCAGGACAATGCTCAAAAAATTTCTACAAAATCAAATATGTCCCATGATAGGCACGCATTTGCAATGTTCAGAAACAAGGTAACAAAATCACTGAGAAAGGCAAAAGGCGGACTTCTTTATCACAATCATTGAAAAGTCCCATGACAATTGAAAGGTTATTTGGAGTCAGATTAAAAAAACAACAGGTCAAAACTTTTGCATTCTTTTCATACAGGATAATAAAAAGAATTAAGTATGAATCAAGTAAAAATTATGTATGTGGTCTATAGGGAAATTGAATGGAAAATTATGTTTTCCATACATGTTTCATATAATCTTTGTAGTTTTTAACAATATGTCTGTTTTAAAGACATATGCTTTTCATATATGAAAAGATACCATTATATATAGGTTTTCTGCAAGTAAAGAGTATATAATTTGTAGGGAAATGATGCTTTCTTTATATATTTTATATAAGTTTATTTTATGTCATCTAATTAAAATGACTAAATCAGTATAAAAAACATATATGAATATGTATGTTATGGCATATGATGTCATCATAAACTATGTTTTCTTTGTTTTTTTTGTAAGAATTCTTATATTTTAGCCTATGAAATTTACAATAGCAATACATAAAATACACACTTTTTATGTATTAATTTATACAATTTCATACAAGTGTATATAGTAAAAAACATATGAATCACATACTGAAGTGACATGACTTAATTTGACCTATACTGACTGCAATTGGATCAAACTGAGTTAAAACTAGCCTGGCACAGACTGCCTGGTCAGCATCCAGGACTGTTAATTTCTACCATTACAATTTCATTCCGGTTACAAAACATAAATGCAATCTGTATATGCAGTTGTTCAATATCTGTAATACTGAAAATATGGCTGTTAGACAAACCCTTTAATTTAACAGACTTTATTAGCAGCGAACAATTGTTACAGTGAAATAACGCTAATATTCAGTCAGAGTATGTAAATTTCTCAGATTTTTCAACCCTATTTCTTTACAGTTAACAAAACTGAGTTTTTACTGGTACCTCTACTGTGCAAATTCTACTTTTCTACTACTGTATGGACATGGGCAAAACTAAGCGGGGCCAAGACCCGTTCACTTATAACAATTTCCCCATAATGAGTAAAGCCAATTAGTGTGACATCATAACATTAAAAGAATTTACTTCCAGGTGGATAATGTTGATTGAGTTGCAGCAGCACAACTGTATTTTCTGTATTATTTATCCCAAGTTAAGGGGTTAGGTTTTTAAGCTCTTGTGATTATTATATGTCAAAACCCAGTTTTTTAAAATTCATCTTGTGCTTTTCCATGTAATTTTATTGTAAAATGATGTTTCTTTTATTTGTATGTCTTATATATGTGGGACCTCACATAAGTCTTGTAAGTGATTTCTATAATACTTGTAAGATTTTAGTTTCACTGATGGTTGTCCAACTCATATAAGTTTGACATTACACCCATCTACTAAGGATATTGTATGTGGAATTACTACCAAATATTGTTCTTATAAGTTTCCAAATCATACAAGTTTCATATTGTATAATTTTACTAAGGATTTTATATCTGGTTTGACAGTCTTATGTGTAACATACAAGTTTCAGATAAAAGGGATAAAAACTTTATAAAATTTATCTATATCTTTTCCATATGGGATATGTCCAGACCTGTTTAGTATGTACATTAATGATCTGTCGTTTGCGTGCGAACAGTCATCTTCACCCATGGTAAAAATGCTAAAAAGGTTTCATTCAAGCTAAACAACATCATGCTAAAGGTCACATCCTGACTCACCCGAAGCTGCTTGGAACTTAACGTCCCAACTTCTTTGGAATTGGGGTTTGTACAAGTGTTTGTGAAGTTTATAAGATAATACAAACATGGCCTATCTCCTCCTCCGTCAGGATTCATCAAACCAAAATCTACTGCAAACAGAGCCACCAGAGGTGCAGCTAGGGGGGGGATTGCAAAATTCCACTCAGGAAAACTGCATTTAGCCAGGCTGTCTTTTCCCTTCAGAGCAGTACATCAGTGGAATTCATCACCACAGTTAATTAGAGAATTTCCATCCTTTTGCTCATTTAAATGGAATGTCCAGAAATGGCTCAATTGAAATCAACAATGTTCGTACTTACGCCATTCTGGGGTTTTTTGTTTTTTTTTTTCATTTTATGCCCATGCACTATCCCCACCTGCCCAGTTTCCTGCTAAACTTGTCTGTCGGTGTTAATGCAGTGTGTGCTTTTGTCTGGCCTTGCTGCCCAAGTCCCTATGTCATGGTTCTGGCTTTGTGTTCAGGTTTTATGTTCATGATTTTGTCTTTTATTTATTCTTTTTGGTTATTGTATTCTCAGGTTTCAGTTCTTGCCATTTTCAGTTTCATTGCACTTGTCTCCCCATGTCTCGTATTGTAGTTGGTTCAGTCCGTCTCCCCGGTCTGTGTGCTCACATGCTTTGGGTGATTTCAATGGTTTCTGGTGTTTCATATTATTCCTTCAATTCTTGTTTACTTCCTTCGCCTTGCTGTTCTTGATTACTAACAAGACTAACATTTGTATTTTGTATCATAGTCTACTAACCTAACTTTTCCATGTATTTGTATATTACTAACTCACTAACAAGCACTTTAGTTAATCTGTAAAGTTGCACCACTACTAATTAGTACTAACTCGCTCTCAGTAATCGCCCTGTTCTAGTCTCCGCCTCTTGCTTAGCTTTCCCTGTCTCCCCCTGCGTTTCTGTGAGATCTCTCGCACATGCTTAATTGCTTTCCTGCATTCATTTTCTTTGCACTTGGAACTCCCTGACCGGAGCTGTTTAAATGTCATAGGATGTCTGCGTGATTCCCGTCCGTGTCTTGGCTTTCGCCAATTTTTGTGGTTAGGATTTCCCTCATGTGTTCCGCCCATTGTATTTAGTTCTCATCCCATTCACCTTTTCCCTGCATAGCATGTGACTTCCCTTCTGTCTATTCAGAGTCCTCACTGCTGTGCTGACTTTGTCAGAATGTTGATCAATATTTCTTTGTGCAGAGCCTCTTGTATGCTATTGATTATTGTTTCTCTTCGACTGCTTCATTCGACCAAGATTCTTGCTATTGCCCTTTTTGTATTGTTTTTGTCTTTCTGGATTTCGACCCATTTTTGTATGACCACGATTTCTGTGTTTGGATGCCCCGTGTATGACCCACTGCTTTGGATATCGACTATGACTTTTTGCCTGCTGGTTATGTACCGTTGCACCACTGTTTTTCTGGTTCTGACCCCAGCCAGTCTAGTCGACTTTGTTTTTGGATTTCATTTTGTGGCTTGGCAATTCTTGTGTCTATTGGTCCTGAACCAGCATTCATCAAAGGCATACGTTTTTTTGGATTTCCCTCTCTCGCGTGTGGTTCCTGAACGCACCGCCACACCCTAAGTGTGTACTCTGTTTTTAATCATGATGTCATGTCTCCTGCTTATGTATTTGCTAGTGCTATTTGTGTTGTGTTTATTTGTTGGTGTGTACTTGTGCTGTGTATGCTAGTCATCTGCTAGCGGTTTAGCCATAATGCCGATATGTCTCTAGCCGATCACGAGGTATAATTGTATTATATGTTTTTAATCATGATGTCTATTGCTTTCTAAGTCATCATATTATATCTACCAAGGGACTATCAGTGAAAACTCGCCTTACTTAGTCAGGTGCATTTACATTGCCGCCTATTGTACAATGTTGATTAATGTACGCTGTCACTTTCAAATAAACCATAAATAAACTAGAGTGCCAAGGACCCTGAATGTTGCTAGCAGTTACAGCCCCAACAGGAGAAAATTAACTAGCATCAGTCCGCGGATTCAACTGGAAGCCAACACGAATTCTTGTGAAAGCAACGCATTGTCTATATGATTCTGAAGTTTCAAGCTCCATCTCGGACATCCGCAAAAAAATTAAACCTGTTTGATTTTTTTCGCGAATTTTGGCGGTGATGGCGAATGGTCCTGTGTGAATGAATTCACGGTTCTTCGAATCAATTCTTCTCAGTGAAAGAAGGGAACTGTTTCATCTGCACACTTCCGCAGACCAATGCAGCTCAGTGAGAAAGGGGTTTTAGTTACCGTTATGGGGCAACTCGACTGACCCGTCACACTTTTTCTAGCTGCCACCAAGCAGCTCTATGAATGCTTCTGTCTGTCTGTCCGTCTGTGACACCTTTTTCACCATGTTCCTGTCGTCGTATCATCATGAAATTTTCAGGAGTTATTGACCTTCACCAAAGTGATGTCCATGCACAAGGTCGAGGTCAAAGGTCAAGTTCACAGAGGTCACGACCTTGTTTGCTGGAGTTCGCGCTGTAACTCCAGTTAGAATTCATGGATCGCTATGAAATTTTGGATATAGCTTCTAGGCATACAGGAGGTGTTCCCTATTGTTTTTCAAGGTCATCTAACAAATCCCAAGGTCACTAAGGTAAAAAAGTGTCAATTTCGCACCGTAACTCAAGTTTAATTCAATGAATGGCTATGAAATCTTACAACAAGCTTCTTGGTATAGAGGAGGGGTTCCCTGTTGATTTTCAAGGTCATTTGTCGAATCCCAAGGTCACACCGGTCAAAAAAGTGTCGATTTTTCCCCGATTTCACAGTTTTCGCAACCGTAACTCCACTTTAACTTGATGGATGGCTATTACATCTTAGAACAAGCTTCTTGGTACAGAGGAAGGGTCCCCTATTGATTTTCAAGGTCATTTGCCAATTTCGACATCGCACTTGTACAAGAAACCACCAGTCATGGATACTAGGCCTTGTGACGGATGCTAGGCGAGGTCGCAGCTATTAGATCCTTCTGATCTACTTGTTCATGAGTGACAGACAGCAACATTTTTATGTCACTTTTCTGCCATTTAGCAAAAATATAATCTTTAAGAAGTTTCCATCATGAAATCCGATTAGTTTTTTTTTTTTTTCTAATCTGAAATTTCACTGTCATCTGCCGTCAATTTGTGAAGTACGCCAGCTTCTCAGTCCCTTCTGGTTCTTGCTCTGCTTTCAGACAATTTGTTTTTACACCGACTTGCCACTGATTGGGTTTAATTAGTATTATTTGATGATGCTAATAGTAACAAACATCCAAAAATAGATTTTGTTCTGTTTTTATTGCCGCTATTGATTGCGAATAAAGATCGACCATGCCCATTAAAATTATAATTATTTATGGGTTAGTGCCGCTGGGGTTTTTCCGGACTCAGAATGAATGGTGGTGGTACTCGGTCATTGGCTCCTGCGCACACTCAAAATATTGTAGAGTGAGGAGGGTTGTTGATGCTTTTTATCCCCTGCCGCGTTTTTAGCGCGAGGCGGGGGATATAGTATTGGGCCACGTCTGCGAACACCTAAAATTGAGGCTGCAGGGAATATTGCCAAGTTAGTGGCAAACACTTTTTTTTTTTTTGAGTTGGGGGGGATCCTTCTCATTTTGGGGGGGATTACATACTTCTTTGTTTAGTGGGAGGGAGGGTTGCGCAATGTTTTTTTTTTTGTTGATGGCACTGCATGGCACTGAAATTGCACAAAATCCACATTTTTTGGGGGGGGGGGGGGGCACGAAAATGAGAACGCAATGCAGAAAATCGCGTTGGGAGCTGGTGGTAAGAAATTAGGCGGTGACAGCTGCCTCCAAATTCTCTATGCAGGAAAAACCCTGGCGTAATACATACTGTCTAAAGGCATTAAACGAGAGAATAAATTGATTTTGTCACATGATCTTCACCTTGAAGACCAAAATCAAATCCAATATGGTGTGTTTGATCAGCATACATGATTTGTCATTAGTATCCAATACATACCGAAGATCAAAAGCCAACATTAAGGGACTTTTAGGCCATTTTTGTCAATACCTGGACCTTGTTGCCCAAGGTCACATCCAATATGTTGATAACAACCAGCATACATGATTTGCTATCAGTGCCCAATAAATACCTTAGCTCTAAAAACAATATTAAACAATACTGTCATTGTCATATAACTAGGGGCCCAAAATCACATTTGACTGACTGCCTAAGATTGCTCAGCATATATGGTTTCCCATAGGTGCACCAGACATACCAATTGCCATATTCAGCAAGGTATAACACATTTTTGCCATTTGATCTTGACGCACAATGTCATATTCAACTTTCCGAGAATGTTTGGCTTACATGATTCCCAATGGGTGCCTCACTCATACCTAAGCTCAAAATGCCACATTAAACTGTTATAACACTTTTTTGCCATTTGACCTACACCTTGAGCCTCAAGGTCAAATTTGAACAACCGAGAATGTTTGGCATACATGATTCCCTATAGGTGCCTCATACATATCTAAGCTGTAAATGTCATATTAAGCAAGTTATAGCACATTTTTGCCATTTGGTGTTGACCTGGAGGCCCAGGGTCAAATATGACTGACTCACAATGTTCAGCATACCTGATTCCGTATAGGTGCCTCATACATACCTAAGCTCGAAATGCTAAATTAAGAGAGTTATAGCACAATTTTGCCATTTCCCCTTGACGTTTCGACGCAAGGTAAAATTCAACCAACGGTTGAATTACGGCACATTTTGTGGCAAAGTTACGGCACATTTTGTGGCAAAACACCTCGAAAAATGATAGCTATGTTGGCTAGGTGGCTCTATCAAGGAGCGATTCAATCAGAACACTGTTTACCCTGTTGAAGCAGGTCATGAAACTCATTCCATTGCTGCGATAAAAAAAAATCATCGGACAGTTTTTGAGAAAACTGCACCTGTGCCAAAAATGGCCATTTTCCACGTAAAAATGGCCGCCAAATCTAAACAAATGATTCAATCAAAAACATTTTTGCTCGGGCATTAACTTGTTGACCCAGATGATCACATCCCACCTTAAGACTCACCCACCTTAAGAATTTCAACATAGATATAGCTTTCTTACAGGAAACGCACCTGTGTTCCTCAGACCATTCCAGATTTTTGGCAGACTGGGTGGAACAGCACTTACATTTCACTTTTCATGCAAAAGCTAGAAGTGTCTCTATTCTTATAGCTAAAAATGTTATATTTGAACCAACAAAAATCACAGCTGATGAGAATGATTTATAGTTGTCTCTGGGAAACTATTCAACACAAAAGTTGTCTTTGCTAATATATATGCCACAAACACAGATGATGCTGTTTTTCTCTCATTTGTTTTCATCAGGGTCCGAATTCACAAAGCATCTTAGGGCTAAAAGTAGGTCCTAACTGCCATATTTAAAAGAAACTCCTAAAAAAATGGCCATGTCGGTCGTAAATTTAGGACTCCTAATTATTTTTACAGTTACTCACAAAACATTTTAGCCTAAAAGTAGCTCCTAAGTCTGGGAGAGCTTAAAAGTTGTCAAGAGTACTCCTAACTCGCTAAAATCTATTCACAGAGAATCGGAAACTGGCTGCTGCTGTTGAAAGACGGAATGACTTGGAAATTCTGAATGATGCGCAGTTGTTAAAAAGACATCGGATCGACCGTGAAGGGATTTTATTTGTTGTTGACTTGGTGAGGGAGAGAATTGCGTCCCCAACCATGAGAAACAACCCAAAAAGCCCCAAAATAAAATGTTTGAAAACACTTTGTTACTTGGCCACCAGAAAAATGCAACTTTGCAACGCAGAAAATTTAGGGATTTCACAATCATCTGTCAGTCGCTCAATTCAACAAACAATCAATGCGCTCTGTGAACCCATATCATCCAACAGTTTATCCAGTTTCCAATGGACATTTGTCAACAACACAGAATCAAACTTGAATTCATGCACATCTCAGGTATGCCTGGTATCATCGGTGATATTGACGAGACCCATATTCAAATTATTTCACTGACCCAAGATGAAGAGGTATTTGTAAATAGAAAAAAAAGTTCATTTCATCAACACCCAGAGAGTATTGGATGCCGAATACAATATTTTGGAAATTGTTGCGAAATGGCCAGGATCCACGCACAATTCACATTTTAATGGAAAGCAGCTTATGCCAATTATTTGACAGGCATTATGTGCCTGTGGGATGCCACTTGCTAGGGCACAGTGGCTTTGGTGTTGTACCTCCTCCTGCTATGCATGAATTATTTTATTAGGCTATTGAGCGAGGGTTACATTTAATAGATCATCATAATAATACCAGCCTATGTCATATTTTGTATGCATATTTAAATTGTAGGCTATAAATTACAAGCCAAGCTTAGTATGCTTTCCTGTTCGAAAGATAGCCCATTTAGAGGCTGCAGTCTCGGACCTCCCCTGCGATTGCAGCCCATACCACCGTTCCTTGCAGTCGTCTGCCGTCCAAGACACTGAGGAGAATGCAGCATTGATCTGTAGGCTGATATTATCCCACACATCCTGCTTGGATTTGCTGTTCACCGCTGAGCCAAATTTCCCTTTGATTACATGCTTTCGCTCCAGCACCAACCAGGCCAGCAGCAGTAACTGGTCATGGCTCCAGTTGGGCTTTTGCATCCTTTTTGAACTTTCATCCATGACAGTTTAGGGCAAACAAACTTGAACAGCCCGACATTTAAGTGGTTGCAACATATTCTCATCGGGTAATAAGGTGCTAATTATTAGTGCAAATGACACATTTTATTATTGACTGATTAAATGCCATTGGCGTTTTTACAACTATGTCATTCCTATGTATGTTTATCTGCCTAGAGCAGGGGTGGCCAACCCTGGTCCTGGAGAGCCGCAGTGTCTGCTGATTTTTGGTGTTACTTTGCACTCGACTGATGGATTAAATTAGTTGATTACTCACTTAACTGATCTCACCTTGTGTCTCAGGCTTAATTTGGCAATCAAGCAATTAATTTGGTACTAGAGCCAATCAAGCAATTAGCAGGAACAACCCACAAGACTCCTAGAGCCAATTAAGCAGACTTCCAGTTTGTGAAAGATTTGTCAATGTGGCTGGATATTTAGTGTAGTTGTAATGCAGGCAACGTAGAAGTACAGAGTACAGATAAAAGTTTATAGAGCAGAGGTGGATAACGCTGGTCCTGTAGAGCCAGAGGGTGTGCTGAGGAAGGTTTTAATCGGGTGGAGAAAACCAAAGACACCAGGTGATATAAGTGAAGGGTGTAATCAACTGCTTTAATTTATCAATCAAGTAACACTAAAAACCAGCAGACACTGCGGCTCTCCAGGACCAGGGTTGGCCACCCCTGGCCTAGAGCGTGATATGTGGGGACTGCACATAGTGCATTTTCAGGAGTGCTCAACATGTTATTATTTTATGGGAAAACCAGCTGCTTGGACTATTTCCTCATTTTTTCCGCCATGGGTTGTATGTGGGATATTTTTTTCCGTGCTCATTGTCCACAGACTTGTGCATGAGAATTGACGTCATCCATAGCAATCTCCATAGAGAGATTAACTCCCACCTCTGTCAGAGCTACTCCTAGTCTAGGAGTTACCAGTTTTCCTAACTAAAAGTTGCTCTCAGTGGCTTTGTGAATAACTTTTATGATTTTACTCCCAAATAAAATGTTTTTGAGCAACTTAGGAGTACTCCTAGCGGTAAGATAAGGTGCTTTGTGAATACGGGCCCTGCTTTTTATCACCGAAAAAATATTTCCAAAATCCGAGGCTTTCTATCAAACTCAGATGCTGAAAAAATGGTACATGCCTTTGTTACAAGCGGGCTCGACTACTGTAATAGTCTGTTCTCTCAACTACCCAAAAGCTCTATTAGACGTCTGCAACTTATTCAGAATACTGCTGCACGTATTTTATCCAACCCCAAAAAATATGATCACATCACAGCTATTCTATAATTGCTGCATTGATTTCCATATCATGCCAGAATTGATTTTAAAATTCTCATGCTTGTTTTTCAAGGCTTTAAATGGCCTGATTTCAGCTTACCTTAAAGGATTGCTTGCACATTACAAACAACAAGCAGCCTTAGATCATCAGCACAGGGCCTCCTTGCAGTCCCTCGTGTGCGCTCCAAAGCAGGAGAAGCTGCATTTTGTGATTATGCTCCCAAATTATGGAATACTATTCCCTATGATATTAGAGCTTCCCCTCCTCTATGGTCTTTTAAGAGTAGACTTAAAACTTACTTCTTATCCATCTCTTTTAATTAAGCAATGTCCTTTGACCCTGCTCTTTTCATTTGTATTATTTTCATTTTATACGTATGCCTATGTACTTTTGTTCATATTTTTATAAATGCATTGACAGGTAGGTGTATTATAACTTGTCTTTTAACTCAGTTTTATTATTGCCTCATGTCTTGTTATGCTACATCTTGCCTTGTGAGGCATATTGTGTTGCTTTTAGCATGAAATGTGCTCAACAAATAAACTTGACTATTTCCTGACCTGAGTTCCCACTATTTTATATTTGGGGGAGGACTTATGCTTAAACCCGATTCCGGATCATTTATTTTCCAGACCCAGTGTCGTGAATAAACCTGTTTCACTTATTCAGTCTTTTCTCTCTTAGAATGAAATTTTAGATATATGGCAGTTTCTTCATATTGAAGAGGGAGAATATATCTTTCCTCCCTCTTCCAACATGCGTACTCCAGAAATAGGTTATTTTCTTTGACAACAGATTAAGTCTGTTGCTGCATGTACCAAAGTATTGTTTCATCAGACCATGCCCCTTTCCTGATGTTACTGATACGGCCTGATATTCCACGACCCACGAGGCATTGATGTTTTAACTCAACCCTACCTTCTGAGGATAAGTTTGTAAAATATATGGAACACCATACATTGTGTTCCATATATTTTGGAACACAATGTATGTTTTTTTCTTGAGACCAATAACACCTCTGGTCTATTGCCTCTGGTCTAATGATCTGGAACGTTCTCAGAGCCTGTTTAACTCTATTCAGGACCTTCAAAAAAATCGACATGAATGGTCTTTTGGGGTCCAATGGACCCAAAAGTAACTTTCATTATTTTAGTTTAAAATAAACATTTCATACTGCTTAAAGTACCTGTTTATTTAGAGGAGAGTTTATGTGTTTTCTGCATAAAATACAGCATGAAAAAGCCAAAATCTACTATCAGATTTCTAATGCCATATATAGTGGCCTACTAAAAATTCAACAAAATGGCATTATAGCCAGAAATTACAATTTCTTAAAAAATTTGCTGCTCAAATACTGAGAACTACTGAATAGCATGCTAATAAATGTCAGTCTAGTACTGCCTTCCATAATGTCTTCATTTCTCAGCAGCAAATATGATATAATATCTCTGGGGTCCATTGGGCCTCGCAAGTTCTACGTTACCACCAGTAACATGCGATCGGAGGTTAGTTTGGTGAGGCACAATTGTGCCATTCGTTTGATTAGCAATCAAACAATTAACTAATTTAGTCAGACTATTCGGCAGAATGACCAGTTTAAGTTTCCGCAGCGTTATTACTCTGTATATTGAACCTGAAATGCTCACCCGATTTTGTGAATCGGATTGTGAAAGAAGACTGAAAATAAACGTCCGCTTTTTTTTGTTTGGGTTTAAAAGCGCATATTTAAAGGAGAATACATTGTGTTTTGGTCAAGCATTGAACTCTGCATAAGCCGAACTGTTCTAGCATTTGTTGATGACATTGCTTTGGCTTCCTGTAAGCAAGTACGCGCAAATCTGCAGTTTTGTGAGCATTTCAGGTTCGATATACAGAGTAATAACTCTGCGGAAAGTAAAACTGGCCTGTCATTCTGCTGAATAGTCTTACTAAATGAGCTAATCGTTTGATTGCTAATCAAGCAAAGGGGAGGATTGTGCCTCACCAAACTAACCTCCGACCGCACGTTACTGGTTACAACAGCTTCTGCCAAAGTGTCCAAGCACTAAAATTTACCTCAGAAATTACTTAAAAGTTTACTCTCACTCTCTTGACAGTTCCGAGACACTGATCACACAAAACGCTATTAGTGCAATGCTTCTAACACACATGGTTTCCACAATCAATGCAATAGGTTCTTGTCTTCCGGACTTGTTCACGTGGGCACTGTAGAATAGAATAGAAGCCACTAGATAGCAGCATTGACATTTTTTTGTTAAGCCCAGACTGGAGCTAGGTTTGAGCATGTCTTGGGCGTGTCTGAGACAAGTCCCAGAGAATAAAAAAAAAAGTCTAAAAGGTGGGAGGGGTCTGCAAAAGAGTATATTAGGAGGAAAATTCAGACAATAAAGTAGTCAGTAGCTATGTTTGACTCGGATCATTTGAGGGATTCGGTTTAATTCTGAGTAACTCGGTAATATGAGCCGGGTTGTGCGAGTCACTTGAGTCACTTGACGCAAAATGGCCCGATTAAATGTTTGCAAAAACCATGGTACATTGACTCGAGCCATAAAAAAGCATACACACTTACCTTTATGTGTTACTGCCTACCAATAGAATATCCAGCCTGTAGCTGCCCTGGCTACTAGTTCTACAAAAGGGCTCTTATTATTGTTGTTGTTATTATTATTATCATTATTATTAATAATATTACAGTCATCACAACATGCAGAAACCCCCACCTCCAAGAAAAAAAGAAATCTAGAAATAAAACATTATTATATTACATTAAATTACATCATATTATTTTACCTTATACAGTGGTCCCTTGCTATAACGGGACAGCGCATTGTGCTATTCCCCCTAATTAGCGATGGGACTGTATAACATTGTCAATCAATATCCTCTGTGTCGTGTCTCCTGTACAGAATGCGTTCAGCATGTAAAATTTATATACAACAATCTTCGTTCGCTAGCTGTGTGACTCTGAAGCTGTATTTGTGGGCGGGGGGAGTTACAGCCTCAAATCATCTATATAATAATTGTAAAAAAATAAAGAAGTAATCCTACTTCGAGGATTTCGCCTATTGCGGCTAATTATTTTTAGAACAGAACTCCCGCGATTAACGAGGAACCACTGTATTACAGGATTTAATGTTTGTGAGGAATTCGACATTAAAACAGGCCCAAATGCAGAATACAGTCTGCAATTCAGAATGCAGAAGGCATTACTTGAAAATGAAATGTGTATTGTTTTTCCTTCACGCTGGAATACGTTTTCATTGTTTGTCAATAAATGAATAGCTTAAGCAAAAAGACAGGTCGTCAGTCGTATTACGTCTGCAAAAAAAACACAGATGTTCTAAATATCTGCTCCCAGGGTAACCAGTAACCACTACGAAAGAATATTTTATTTTATTTTTATTATTATTATTTTATTCTCTGATGGTGAAAATGGATATGGGGTGGATCACAGTATTCATTGACACAACATAGGCAACAAGCTTATACGACAGTCATAGAAGTCAACAACATGGCGAACTCATGTCTGTGTGCGAGACCGCCATTGGGGTATGCAGGGTATTCCCTCTGCTACAGTTTGTGCAAGACCGTGAGCAAGCAGGGATTCATACTCAAGCTAACCGAAAGCAGGGAGCCGAGTGAAGCCATGAGCTAACCGAGAGCAGCGAGCCGCGAGTGAGGCCATGAGCCAACCGAGAGCAGCGAGCCGCGAATCGAAGTCATGAGCCAACCGAGAGCAGCGAGCCGCGAGTGAGGCCATGAGCCAACCGAGAGCAGCGAGCCGCGAGTGAAGCCATGAGCCAACCGAGAGCAGCGAGACGCGAGTGAAGCCATGAGCTAACCGAAAGCAGCAAGCCGCGAGTGAAACAACACCACGAGTGACGGATCTCGGTTAAGTTAAGTCGGTTGGATCCTTGTGACGGATCTCGGTTAAGTTAAGTCGGTTGGATCCTTGCAGTTGAGTCAGAGACTCAGAGAAGTTAAGTTTCGTTTTTTTGCGAGTGCCAACTGAGCGAGTGAGTGGCTGAGTGCCTATGCTTGCGCTACTGCTTGGATCCACTAGTTGTGCTCAAGTCGCATATGTGTCATTTCTCTGCCAACTGTAGGACTCAACTGAGCCAGTTAAATAGACGTCTAGATCCGTGGTTCATGAGTGATATTAGAGGGCCGGTTGATTGAGCCGGATCCCGGATCTTCTTACAGCTCTATTAGTCAGAGAAATTGCAAGGAGAAGGATACATTTGACCAGACCTGTCACTTCTTTTCAAGACCTGTGAACCTTTTAGTGGATTTTTGCCTCTGTTGGAGCATTTTCCTCACCCGTAACATCACCAAGCAACCCAACCAAAGGGACCATAAATATTTTTTTTTCTTGATATAATGAATCTTGGTCAGTAGAATAGATAGTAGATTAGTTAAAAGTGTTTGTTTAATTAAATGTGTTTAAGTTTTAAAATTTTGTCTGTCATCCTTTGCTGTCGTAAATGTCATAACAAATTGGGGGGCTCAAGTCCGGGATAGACCATTGTGTGAGTCATTTATTGAAAATCTAATATTTCAAATTGTAAAATTGTTTTTTGAATTTTCCTATATATATATATATATATTGACAGATCAACAGCAATGGATGATTTCTTGGTATCACCAACCGTAGAGGTTTTGAAGTCTTTTAAAAAGACAGAACTGCTAGAAATATGCAGACATTTAGAGCTGACAGAGGTAAAACCAGCCATGCGAAAAGCAAGACTGGCTAGAGAGATAGTTGAATATTACATTGATGAAAATGTGTTTGCACCAGGAGATCTGGAACAGTTTCCAGTGGAAAATCCAAATATAGAAATGGAACTTAAATTAAAAATGCTCGAAATAGAAAGGGAGGAAAAAGAAAAACAAAGAGAATTTGAGAGGGCAGAAAAAGAAAAACAAAGGCAGTTTGAGTTAGAAAAATTACCAAGAGAAGAAAAACAAAGAGAATTTAAGTTAGAAAAATTTGCATGAGAGAGAGAAAAAGAGTAAAGAGCAGAAAGAGAGAGTCAGAGACAAAGAGATTTTGAATTAGAAAAGTTAGATAGAGAAGAAAGACAAATGGAGCAACTAAAAATTAAAACTGAAACTAAAAATAAATTTTGTGCTAGCCAGGAGGTAAAACTGATGCCTCCATTCCTGGAGAAGGACGTTGATAACTATTTCCAGTGTTTTGAAAAGGTAGCTCGAAGTTGTCAGTGGCCAAAGGAACACTGGCTTCTGATGTTGCAAACTGTCCTCAAGGGTAAAGCTCAACAAGCCTATTCGGCTTTGTCTGCAGATGATTCCTCTGATTATGAGGTTGTCAAAAAGGTTATTTTGAGAGCTTATGAGTTGGTTCCAGAGGCTTACCAACAGAAATTCAGAGGTCTGAAGAAATCTGACAATCAGACTTATGTGGAATTTGCTAATGAGAAGAAGGTTTGCTTTGAGCGCTGGTGTACTTCTATTGAGGTCAAGGATGATTTCAACTCACTAAAAGAGATGGTGTGAGTTGAAGAATTCAAGAACTGTGTTAAAGATGATATTAAGGCCTACCTTACTGAGAAGCAAGCACTGAATTTGCAATCAGCCGCCAAATTTGCAGATGAATGTGTTCTCACACATAAGTCCAAATTTCATAAGTCTAGCAGTAACAATAGATGGTTCCAATTTCAGAAAAAAGGTAATTGTGATACCCAAGATTCCTCACCCAAAACCAAAGACAAATCTGGTGATGGTGCACAGAAATCCAGTCACAGGTCTGATGAAGGTGTGAAAGCTGACAGTGACAAAAGTGGTCTAGTTTGCAGTTATTGCAAGAAATCTGGTCATGTTACAACTAACTGTTGGTTCCTTAAAGCTAAGAAAGAAAGATAAAAGGATATCAAACCAAATGCCTTTGTGAAAACAAGGTTAGAACCCCTGTAGTAGATGACCAATCTGCTAAATTGCCTGCTCCTTGTGGGGTCAAGAAGCCTGATACTGCTGACTTTGTGTGGGAGGAATTTCTTCCATTTGTGTCATTTGTGTCAGAGGGATTTGTGGCTCTGAATGAGCATTCTCCTCCTGTCCCCATATATATCCTAAGGGATACCGGAGCTTCTCAGTCGCTTTTGTTGATGGACTCCTTGGAGTGATGAGACCGCTTCTGGGGATTTCATACTTGTACAAGGTATGGAAGAGAGAACTGTATCTGTACCCCTGCACTCTATATTCTTGAAGTAGGATTTAGTTACTGGACAGGTAAAGGTGGGACTTATGTCAAGTCTACCTATCAAGGGTGTTTCTCTGGTGCGAGGCAATGACCTTGCTGGGGGCAATGTAGTTCCCCCTGTCCATCTTACTTCACAGCCGAGCACTGAAGATGGCGATGAAGACCCATCTCTGTATCCTTCCTGTGCAGTGACTCGTGCTATGGCTAAGAAGGCTCAAGAAGAAGATGATGTGGTGCTATCCAGCACATTGAATAGTCAGGACTCAGGTGGTTCGCCTCATGACTCTGTTCGGCCTACTATGGTTTCTCCGTTTGAGGACTTATCAGATACTTTTATCAGTTCTCTGTTCAGCAGGCCAGATGGGTCTGGTGATTCTGATGTGTCTGGAGACTTGTCTCTGTCCAGAAAGCGGTTGATTGAGGAGCAAACTAATAATCCTGAAATTTGTGTACTAAAGAGGAGAGCCCTTCCTGATAAAGAAATGGACGCAGTTCCAGTTGGGTATTATCTCAAGGATGGTGTGTTGATGCGGAAGTGGCGCCCTCCTGATATCCCTGCCAATGCAGATTTGGCAGTGGTTAGGCAAATTGTTGTTCCCAAGGTCTACAGGAATGAGATCTTAACAATGGCTCATAGTTTACCTTTAGGAGGTCATCTTGGTGTTAACAAGACTGTTGATAACATCATGAAACACTTCTTCTGGCCTAGGCTTCGGAAAGATGTTTCCAACTTTTGCAGAACCTGTCACACTTGTCAGGTAGTTGGAAAACACCAGTTAGACCCACCTGTAGCTCCATTGCAGCCTATCCCAGCATTTGGGGAGCCCTTCTCTAAGGTCATTGTTGATTGTGTTGGTCCATTACCCAAGACTAGATCTGGAAATCAGTACTTGTTGACAATCATGTGTGCATCTACCAGATTCCCTGAAGCCATAACTCGACGCAATATCAAGGCAACTGCAATTTCGAAGGCTTTGATAAAGTTCTTCACATTCTTTGGCCTTCCCAGGGAAATTCAGTCAGACTAAGATCGCAATTTCACTTCCGGATTGTTTCAGCAGGTTGCGTATGAACTAGGTGCGAAGCAGATTCTTTCCAGTGCCTAACATTTCAGAGAGTCAGGGTGCCTTCGAGCGGTTTCATTCCACTCTCAAGACAATGATGAGGACTTATTGTTATGACCATGAGAACCACTGGGATGAAGGTGTTCATTTGCTGTTGTTTGCAGCTAGAGAAGCAGTGCAGGAGTCTACTGGATTCAGTCCGTTTGAGCTAGTGTTTGGCCATGAAGTGAGAGGACCTTTGCTATTATTGAGTGAACAATGGTAAAAGAAAGAGCCGTATATCAGTCTGTTAGACTATGTTAGCAAGTTCAAGGAAAGATTACGTGCAGCTTGTGACCTAGCCAAAGAGAACTTGAAATCAAGTCAGGGAAAAATGAAAACTTGGTATGATCATAAGGCTAGAAGCCATGAGTTTAAACCAGGAGACAATGTTCTTGTGTTGTTTCCCTTGCAGTCCAATCCATTGCAGGCTAGATTTCATGGTCCGTATGAAATTCTATCAAAACTCAATGATCTTAATTACATTGTGAAGACTCCAGATAGGAGAAAGCCAAAACAGTTGTGTCACAGTAACATGCTGAAGCCTTATCATGACAGAAATGCAAGGGTTGCAGCTGTCACTTCAGATTCTCCTATGGTCGAGACGTGTGAAGATGAGGGGGAGTTTCAAGATGATGAACCTAGAATTAAAGCTGAAGTTCTAGCATGTAAATTGTCAGATTCTGAAGTGTTGCAAAATCTTGATGTAAAACTCCAGCACTTAGAACCCTTAAAGAAAGATCAGTTTGAGAGGTTGATCAAGAAATATAAAGATCTATTTCCTCATGTTCCAAAGAGAGTTTCTATAGCCTGTCATGATGTAGATGTTGGTGATGCCAAACCAATGAAACAGCATCCGTACCGGATGAATCCTGAAAAGAGAGAGATTGCTGAGAAAGAGGTTGAGTACATGTTAGAACATGATATTATCAGACCCTCCAACTCAGATTGGAGTTCACCCTGTGTGCTAGTTCCAAAACCTGATGGAAGTACTAGATTCTGCACAGATTATCGCAAAGTCAGTGCTGTAACTAGAACTGATGTGTTTCCAATACCTAGGATTGATGATTGTATCGATAGAGTAGGGCAAGCAAAGTTTCTGACCAAGATTGATTTATTGAAGGGTTATTAGTGTGTGCCTTTAACTGAGGGGGCCAAGAGCATCTCTGCTTTTGCCACACCATCTGGGTTGTACCAGTATGAAGCCCTACCCTTTGGCATGAAAAATGCCCCAGCCACGTTTCAAAGGATGATACAGTCGACAATCTCCGGACTGCCACACACGGGTGCGTACATCGACGACCTGATCACATGGAGTGACTCCTGGGAAGAACATCTAAAAGATGTAGAGACGTTGTTCCAGCGCCTGACCCAGGCTAACCTGACTGTTAACCTGAACAAGAGTGACTTTGGTTGTGCTACTCTCACCAATCTTGGCTACGTCATAGGCCAGGGTAAGGTGGCACCCATAAATGCTAAAGTTCAAGCCATCATGGACTTTCCAGTTCCTGACAACAAAAAAGCTTTGCGCCGCTTCCTTGGAATGATTGGTGACTACCGCAAGTTCTGCAAGAACTTTGCTGAGATTGCTCTCAGTCTCACCAACCAACTGAAGACAGGCGTAAAGTTCACTTGGGATGAAGCATGCCAAAGAGCCTTCGATCGCCTGAAGTCTCTGCTGTGTCACTTCCCCGTGCTAAAATCTCCTGACTTCAACAAACCGTTCTCCATTGCGGTCGATGCTAGCGACCAAGCTTGTGGATCTGTGCTACTACAGAGAAGTGACTCTGATGACATTGAGCATCCTGTGGCATACTTCTCCAGGAAGTTCAATCGCCACCAAAAGAACTATTCCACGATAGAGAAGGAGCTGTTGGCTCTGGTTCTATCTTTACAACACTTTGAGGTTTATGTTTGTACAGGGCAAAAGCCAATGATTGTGTACACTGACCACAATCTGTTAATGTTTTTGAGTAAGATGAAAAACAAGAATCGGAGATTGTTGAATTGGAGTTTGATTTTACAGGAGTTTGACTTGGAAATTAAGCATGTGAAGGGTACTGACAATGTAATTGCTGATTGCTTATCCCGTCTTTGAGTATGTGTATATATCACGTATATCACGTATATCACATGAGCATATTGTATTATATGAAAATATACACAAGTGTCTACTTAACCATTTTTGTATTCAAAAGAAAAATTTTGCCTTTATGAGTCAAAATTTTTCCCTTTTGGAATGGAGGTGTAATGCAAATAGAAGCCACTAGATGGCAGCATTGACCTTTTTTTGTTAAGCCTAGACTGGAGCTAGGTCTGGACATGTCTTGGGCATGTCTGAGACAAGTCCCAGAGAATTAAAAAAAAAAAAATTTAAAAGGTGGGAGGGGTCTGCAAAAGAGTAAAGAAGGAGGAAAATTGAGACAGTAAAGTAGTTGGAGAAATTGCAAGGAGAAGGATACATTTGACCAGACTTGTCACTTCTTTTCAAGACCTGCAAAGCTTTTAGTGGATTTTTGCCTCTGTTGGGCATTTTCCTCACCCGGAACATCACCAAGCAACCCAACCAAAGGGACTGTAAATATTTTTTTTTTCTGTATATAATGAATCTTGGTCAGTAGAGTAGATAGTAGATTAGTTAAAAGTGTTTGTTTAATCAAATGTGTTTAAGTTTAAAAATTTTGTCTGTCATCCTTTGCTGTCGTAAATGTCATAACAAATTTGGGCCATAACAGCACAGAAAGAAAAACATGCAGCTGTCTGCATGTTTTGTGCTCTTTCTCTTAGATCAAAGTATCCAAGAGTGATCAAAGCAAGCCTGGTATACTTGCGAAGGGACAGTGGTCCCTGTGCTATAGTGTTCTAATTCAGCATTGCTCTGACCATATAACTTTGTATGTAACACGTGTAATTAGAAGTTGTTGGCTGTGGATATGGCCGTGGACAAGAAATAAATCATTTTTATGTCTGTTATAATTATGCAACTTATTTGGGATAAAGTTCTTCCAATCTCAAGAAGAGATCCTGCTGCTGCAATAATATTCTAGCCAGGAAGTAACCGGAGAACTTTTTAAGGGAATAAAAATGGCACAGTGCCTTCTGCTTTACAAAGAAGAATGTGATATCTTTTGTATTATTTTCAGTTCACTTAAAAAGTGCATGCCTTAGAAATGCCATTCCTTTCTGTATTTTCTGTGACTAAACCATGGGGGAGTACATGAAACCCCGGACACGTGTCATTTAAAATGAAAAAGATGATAATAAATGACGTGCTTTGGGTCCATTGTACCCCAAAAGTCCTGAATAGAGTGAAGGGGGCAAATTATATAATTCACTGCAAACAAGAAAAGACACTCTCAAAAGGAACGATTAGATTTGCTCGCTAAAATTCTAGACATTGGAAACAATGTGCACAAAAACAAGCCCCAGAATTGTACAATCTAAAAGTAGAACTTCAAACAAAATTCAGCCTTCTCACCATTTATCAAACGTAAAATCTTATAATAAAAAATCTTTTTCCTAAAAAGCAAAAGTAAATATTACAAACATGGTGAAAAACTTGGAAGATTGTTAGCTAACCAACTAACAAATATTCATGCAGAAAGTGGAATTATCACTTCAGAAGCCATCAAAATTAATAACGCATTTAAAGATTTCAACTTCCAACAATACCCTTCTCTATATTATGCTCATAAAACTGCAATAAAAGCCTTTCTAGACCCCTACCCAGAAAAACTGTTCCCCTAGTCTTCGGAAAAAAACTGGTAGCTCCTCTGACCAGAGGAGAAATTGCTCTAGCCATATTGTCCTTGCAATCAGGGAAGTCACCAGGACCGAATGGTTTTCCAGTCGAATTATTAAAGAAGTTCTCAGCACCTCTCTCTCCACAGTTCGCAACTGTTTTGTCTGAATTCCTTCGATGGGGCTCACTCCCTCCATCTGCAAATGAGGCATCTATTTTTGTGATAGCCAAGAAAGGGAGAGACCCTACTGATTGTGCCTCATACAGGCCAACTTCACAACTGAACACTGACGTTAAAATTCTAGCTAAGGTTTAGGCACCCTGATTGGAAGAAGCCCTTCCCCAAATAATAGCAAATGATCAAAGAAGCTTCATTAAGAACCGTTACTTCTTTTTTAATGTCCAGTGTTTAATGCTTCAATGCTATGTACCTCTGGAAATGCCCCCGAGTGTGTCATATCCTTTATTATTTATCTACTATTCTGGAAAAATGTGGATTAGGGCCTTCATTAATATCTTTGTTTAAATTATTATATACATCTCCCACTGCTACAGTTCAAACGAATGGCACATTAGGCCGTGGCACCTGTCAAGGCTGTCCATCACGTCTAATTCTCTTTGATTTAGCTATTGAGCCACTTGCAGTCGCTCTTTGTAGAAGTCTAGATATTTCTGTTATTTGGAGGGGTGGAGTATGGAACTTAAGCTCAATTTATATGCTGACAACCTTATATATATATATTTATATATTTATATATACAGCACCCTCCATAATTATTGACACCCCGGGTTAAGATGTGTTAAAAGCCTTAAAATAAATTCAATTTTTATTGCAGAAGCATACTTTCACGCTGAAAATTGTAGAAAAATGTAACCTTCAACTCAAGTCAATTTTAAGGGGGAAAAAATCCCTGACTAAGAAATAATTATTTCTCATAAAATCACCTGTTCCACTATTATTGGCACCCCTAACCATTCCTAGGAATTAAATGTAATTGAAGTATTTCTGTCATTTCTACAGTAGTTTACAAAGTTGATCAGAGTATCTTCGAACATTTAATTAGTAAATCATCGCGTCCTGTTTCCCTGGGGTATAAATATGACGTGACACAGCGGCCATGTCTCTTATCCACTCTTCAACATTGGAAAGACAAAATAACACACCATTCAAGTAAGGCAGATGTGTGTCGACCTTCAGAAGTCAGGCAATGGCTCCAAGAAAATAGCCACTCGCCTGCATCTGCCCATATCTACTGTCAGAAGGATCATGAAGAAGTTTAAAACAACTGGAACAGTGGTAAACAAGCCTGGACGAGGATGCAAGGTTATTTTGCTACCACGCACAGTGAGGAGGATGGTAAGAGAAAAAAAGTTCTCCAAAGTTTACTGTTAAAGAATTGCAACAATTGGTAGCATCTTGGGGTCACAAAGTCACCAAAACTACCATCAGGCGCTATCTACATGTCAACAAGCTGTTTGGGAGGCATGCACGGAAAAAACCTTTTCTCACTCACAATCATAAACGCAAACGTCTGGAGTTTGCTAAGCGGTACTAGGACTTCAACTGGGACCGTGTGCTTTGGTCAGATGAGACCAAGATAGAGCTTTTTGGCAACAAACACTCTTAAGTGGGTCTGGCGCAACACAAAAGATGAGTATGCAGAAAAGCACCTCATGCCCACTGTGAAGTATGGGGGAGGATCGGTGATGCTGTGGGCCTGTTTCTCTGCCAGAGGCCCTGGGAACCTCGTTAGGGTGCATGGTATCATGAACGCTTTGAAATATCAGGACATTTTAAATCAGAATCTGGTGGCCTCTGCCCGAAAGCTGAAGATGGGTCGTCACTGGGTCTTTCAGCAAGATAATGACCCTAAACATGTGGCCAAATCTACACAGAAGTGGTTCACCAGAGACAGAATCAAGATCCTCCCATGGCCATCACAGTCCCCAGACCTCAACCCCATTGAAAACCTGTGGAGTGAGCTGAAGAGGAGAGTGCAGAGCAGAGGACCCAGGTCGCAGGATGATTTAGAAAGATTGTGCAAAGAGGAATGTTTGAAGATCCCTCTTTCTGTATTCTGCCATCTTCTGAAACATTATAGGAGAAGATTAGGTGCTGTTTTGTTGGCAAAAGGGGGTTGTACAAAGCATTAACATCAGGGGTGCAAGTAATTGTGGCACACATGATTTGATGTAAAATAATTATTTCTTAATGTGGGATTTTTTGCCCACTGAATAAATGCACTTGAATTAAAGGTTGGATTTTCCTCTTTTTTTAATTGTGGTCAGAAACCAGAAACTTCTTTTAAAATCAAAATTGAATTGAATTGAAGATAGGTTAATAGCAACAGAATCATCAAGCCCAATAAATAATTTTGATCAATGTCATTAACAGGCATATAAATTATTAAATCAATTTATTTAAGGTAACATGAGCTTACACTGTCATAAATTGACTGAATTTAATGGTTAAATTAATGCATTGTACCCTTGTTATTTTAACTGTATGTAGAGTCCTGCGCGTACTTAACCGTGGATTACAGGTAATATGCACGGAACATCAGATGATCAGAACAACGACGAGCAGCACTGTAAATTGTGGTATCCTTATTTATCAATAAGAATTTCCGTACAGTGATCGGTCTCATGTGTTTCTAGAGTCACACGATAATGTACAAAATAAATAAATAAATAATTGTAACGTTAAATGGCGGCATTGATCCCTTATAGAAAGCCATAGGGGCTACTGTTCGCTTTGGCTATAAATGTGGCTATTTTTAAATGCAGGAAAAAGAAATGTAAAGCGACAAACAAAAAGCAACTGGGAACATCACTTTCAAGTTGCACTTAATTAGCTCCTTTTTGATACCAATACTTTGCATGTTTTACATACAATCGTAAATATATTTAGCTAGGCCTAATGCGAACAGTTGCTGGTATAAATATATATATATATATATATATACACTAGATTGCTAATAGGGTACGCTCAAGTGAAGCATCTGTTCTAATGCTGCGTTCCAAACAACTAGGAGGTCGAATCTTAACGAGTTGAAAACTCCAACTTCACAGCGTTCCAAAGGTATTGTGTTGGACGTGAGCAACAACAACAACAACAACAACAATAATAATAATAATAATAATATGGCAGTCAATGACAAGCAAATGTTCTCATAGCAAGTGGCAAAAAAATTATACGTGGATAACTTCAGCCTTCTGGCATATTTTAATTAATAAGATGGGATGAAACGACGTGTAAGGTAAAACGCCTTAATATATTTAATTTCACGTTGTATTTATATTCTCAAAAATAAATCGCCATGCCAAATTTCACTGTGGCTGAATGCTTCAGTAGCATTGTGTCATGGTTTGGGAGCTTTGAGAGCTCTGTTTGTTGCTCTCGTCTGGGACGATATTGTTTCGCTCCCTATCGGATTCCTGGGCCAGCTGGCAGTAATTGGGGGTGTTGCCCGGACTCTGTTTAAGCTCCAGTTTCGCCTCGTGTTCCTTGCTAGAGTGTCAGTGCTTCTTTGGCGCTTTAGCCGGTAAGGTGTCTTGAGAGATTATTGTTAGGGACTTAGCTGCATAACAGAATCAGTGTTAGTGAGTAAAGGAGTCTCTGATTTATTTCCCTTTTCTTTTGTTTTCCTTGAGCTCGCCAGTTTTCTACCCCGGACGGCGTCTGGTCCGTTGGTAGCGCAAGTCTCGTTATTTCGATCAGTTTTTAGTCTCTCTCCACGCTGTGAGATTTGCCTTTTATATTTGGCCGCTGCTCTTGGCGTCCACATCCAGCAGCTATCACAGTACACTCTAGCCACTATGGAGATGTCAGCAGTTGCTGAAATTAAGAGGGCTATCGCCAGCCAACAAGAGATGTTGGCTGGGTTCGCTATAACACCTTCAGGTTTTTGTAATCAACGATCTGAACTTGCTGAGAGACTACACCTGCAGGACCAGGTGATTCTTCAGAATCAGCAGAGCGTTCTGTTAGACTTGTCTGAGAGTATTAAATCTCTAACGTTACAGACTTCACAAAGAGTTGCAGAAGCACCATTCGTACATCCTCCCCGAGAACCTAAGTTGCAATTGCCCCAAAGATATAGTGTCGAGGTCGGAAAGTGTAAGGATTTTATTGCCCAGTGTGTAATATTTTTTAAGGCTCAGCCATCACGTTTTGTTAATGAGGATTCTCGGGTTACATTTATATTATCCCTGTTGGCTGGCACAGCGCTCAGTTGGGTCGGCCCACTAATCAGATCTAACTCATCGGTTGTAAATTCTGTAGAGGCCCTTGTTTGGGAGATGGTGTCTGTTTTCGATCAAGACATCTGTGGTCAAGACGCAGCTACACATTTAATGGACCTAAAACAGGGCAAAGAAAGCGCAGCCGAGTTTTCTATTGCTTTTCGTTCTCTGGCCATAGACACAGGCTGGCCGGCGGCTTCTCTGATGACTGTATTTAGCCATGCCCTTACGGAGGAGATTAAGGATGTGCTGGCTACTTTAGAACCCTGCTCGACTTTAGACTCCTTAGTTCGTACTGTCGTGCGAATTGACAACCTCATACGCGAACGCAGCCGGGAGAGACTAAATAAATCACCGCTGGCTGACAATGAGGATAAAATTGCTAGTGGCGAATGTGCATCTCCTATTCCACCCATTAAAGATTCTACTCTGGTGGAGCCCATGCAAGTTGATGGTTTGTTTGACCGACAGACTGAGACCTATGCGCAGAAGAGTGATGTGCTTTAATTGTAATGTGCCAGGTCATATCCTTCCACATTGTCCTAAGCTTCGGGGAAATGGAAAACCCCTCTAGCAATTCAGGGGGCGCTAGGGCAGTCCCAATCTCCCTTCCGAACACTAATCCCAGTGGAACTTACTGTGGGGAGCAAGAGATTTACTATTGAAGCGTTTGTGGACTCGGGCGCTGTTGATTGTTTCATGGATATTAAGTGGGCTAGGAGGCACTCCGTTCCGACTGTTATGCTTTCACAATCACGCTCTGTAAGAACTTTGGACGGTCGCCCACTAGGAACGGGAGTTATAACCAAAGTTTCGGAACCACTAAAAATGTTCATTTCCTTTGGTAGCCACTCTGAAGAGGTTCGATTTTTTTATTATCAGGTCCCCCACTTTCCCTATAGTTTTAGGTCATTCGTGGTTACGGGAACATGAACCTTGTATCAGCTGGGGGGAACAGATTAATCCTATCGTCCACTGGGGTCCCAAGTGTAGCACTCATTGTAATCTAATGAGAATGGTTCTTTCGGATGTCAAGCGATAGGGCAGGCTGACGCCGAGAGCGAGTATGAGGAAGTTATCGCTCCGTACCCTCCAAGACTAGAGAAAGGGGCAGAGGAGGGGTTGGAATGGCATCCTCAATTCAACTGGCGAAAGCCAGAGGACGATTACTTTTTGGAGGAAATTTAGCGATTTAGAATCAGTCACGGAGTCACTAGATTCTGAGCAGGGTAAGGAATTTGGGGCCACCCTGAACTTTGACTTGCCTCCAAATGTTCCCAGGGATTACGTTGATCTTGCTGAGGTTTTAAGTAAACAACGAGTATCTACATTACCTCCTCACCGCCCTTACGATTGTGAAATCAATCTCTATTCTGGGACAACCCCGCCTAGGGGTTCGCTATATTCGTTATCAGGACCTGAGTGTAGGGCCATGCGAGAATATTTTCAAGAGGCTCTCGGCAATGGTCATCCACGTTTTCTGCCGCAGGAGGTTTTTTTTCGTGGGAAAAAAGGATGGCAGTTTGAGACCCTGTTTTTATTATAGGGGTCTGAATAAAATCACCATTAAAAACCGATACCCTGTTCCGTTAATGAACTCCGCGTTTGAACGTCTGCAGAAGGCGTAATTTTTTACGAAGCTAGATCTTCGTAATGCCAGTCAAGCCTGGAGCCGCGCCGACCGCAGCCGCAGAGTCGCCAGAACCGCGCCAGGGGTGGGGGTCCTCGGCGGCCAGCCTGGGTGAAGTTAGAAAATAAACGGAGTTTTCAGTGTTTGGCCTCTGAGTCTGTTTGTTCCCACACTGCACACACTGACACGCTGGCTGGTTCAGGTGTTTGCAGCCAGGGCAATCTGGGTCAAAAATCTGCCATGAAAATGGTTAGTGAGGACGGCGGGCGTGAAGCTTGAGTCACCTCTCCGCCTCCGTCAAATCTTGCTCTTAAAACTGGGGCTTCACCGGCTAATAGCCTGTTTACGAAGTACTGGCTAGCTAACCGCCGGCGCAGTTTGTGTCGAATTACTCAGGGTAGTAATCGGCCACACTTGTTGGCTAAACTAAAAAGCAATCCCCTAATTTTTAGCGCTGGGATGACTAACAAGTCTCCGTGTGCAAGCAACTTACTTTGCCCAGGCATGCCACCAGCGAAGAAACGGGCACAGACTAAAAGCCAACATGTTTCCAGCGCGGTTTGCTCGAGCGGGTCACGTCAGCTGACTTCCGCTTCCAGGTCACACGGAGGTAGCCTTGACCGCCATTCTGGCTCCATTTCTAAAAACGTTTCTCAAAAGTCCCCCTACACATTCCAGTGGCAAAGGACGGGTCGTGTATGGGGACGCAAATCTGGTACTGGGGCTTCAAAACCCGTGGAGGAAGGTATCACTCGTTCAGCCCCACAGCTCGTGACGAATTTAAGGACCAATGTTTCTGAGAATAAGCGTCAGGGGGAGCTCCCGCTTGACTCAGAGACAACTGCTCCCCCACCATCCACGGTGAGCGAGTCACCAGGTGACGTGCTTCGGGTTGCAGCGAATACATTGTTGCCATTAGCCTCTCAGCCCTTTCAGGCAGGGCCCCCCGGACGAACCCTCCCACAAGGGGCGGGGTGTCGCGGGAGGGCCTTAGCAATCGGAGACCATAGAGTCAACTACTTCACCACTGACAAACCACTATCAGTCGTGGGTGAGGTTGCGCGCCCCCCTTCCGAGGTGGTTAGACAGAACGTTGCGGAAGGGATATGCATTGCAGTTTCGCTGCCGCCCTCCCCCATTCAAAGGCGTCGTACGGACGAAGTTCCCCAATTCCGCGCAAAGAACGCTTTTAGAGGAAGAGGTAAGCTCGCTTCTACGGAAAAGGGCCGTAAGACCGGTTCCTCTGTCAGAAGCTCGAGCGGGATTTTATTCCCCGTATTTCCTGATCCCCAAAAAATCGGGAGGCCTGAGGCCCATTTTGGATCTCCGGGAGCTGAACAAGCACATTGTGCGCAGACCGTTCCGAATGCTGACGGTGAAGGCATTGCTGGAATGTGTCAGGCCGGGAGATTGGATGACATCAATAGATCTGACAGATGCCTATTTTCATGTCCCAATTCTGCCGCGCCACCAGAAGTTCCTTCGCTTTGCGCTACAGGACCAAGTGTGTGGAGACAGCCCTTGCTCCGCTTCGGCGCAAGGGGGTGCGGATTCTAACCTATCTGGACGATTGGCTGATCCTGGCCCCTTCCAAGCAGATGGCAATCGCTCATACGAGGTTGGTGATGTGGCATATTGCGCAGCTGGGCTGGGCCATCAACTACGAGAAGAGCACCCTGCAGCCCAGCCAGACGACGCGATATTTGGGAATGCAGCTAGACTCTCGGACCATGACCGCACGCTTATCGGTGGAGAGAGCAGGAGCGATCCTGGCTTGTGCTCAACAGTTACGGGACGCAGTCTCAGTGCGGGCTATAGCAGTCATGTCGCTACTGGGGATGATGACTGCTGCCCATCTAGTAGTCCGCTTAGGGCTGCTGCACATGAGGGATCTACAGCACTGGTTTATACGCCTTCGGCTGCATCCGAGGCGAGACCAACAGCGCATGCTTCGCATACCATTGCAAGCACGGCGGACCATAGCGTTTTGGGCTTCACGCAGCTGGCTCCGCGAGGGAGTCCGGTTGGAGTGCGTGGCTCACTATGCCCATGTATTTGTGGATGCCTCCCTCACAGGGTGGGGAGGAACTTGTGGCCCTGCTTCTGTCGCTGGTACATGGCAGGGGCCCCGGCAGCACATCAACCTACTAGAACTCTTGGCGGTTCAGAGGGTGCTGCACCATTTTTCCCCACAGTTGGAAGGGAGGCACGTCCTGGTGAGGTCAGACAACACGACGGCGGTAGCCTATCTCAACAGACAGGGGGGAGTCAGATCAGTGGCCCTACACAAGGTGGCGGCTTCCATCCTGGTGTGGGCAGACCGCCACTTGCGCTCCCTGAAGGCCCAGCATGTTCCTGGCATCCTCAACACTCGGGCAGATGGGTTGTCCAGGGGGGCGCTGCCCGAGGAGGATTGGTGCCTTCCACCAGCGACAGCCGAGCGAATCTGGAGGCTGTTCGGGCGACCAAGGGTGGATCTGTTTGCGAGCAGGGAGAACGCTCTGTGCCCGGTGTGGTTCTCCCTGAGGCCTACCGACAATCCTCCCCTGGGGGTGGATGCGTTGGCCCATCCAGTGTGGCCGGCCGGCCTGCTATATGCGTTCCCGCCCCGGCGGCTGTTAATGCCACTACTTCGCAGAGTGAGGGAGCAGCACTTGTCCATAACTGTGGTGGCACCGCTGTGCCCGAGCGCCAGATGGTTTCCGGACCTTATCCAGCTGGCGTTGGGGAGCCCATGGTAAATTCCGGACCCTCCCCTAACCGGGACTCGGATACCGAACGCCGTCCGCACCTGCCCCCTCCTGGCCTGGAAGCTGAAAGGGTAAGGTTAACTGAATCGGGCCTACCCGAAGCGGTTGTGTCCACAATTCAGTATGCGCGTGCCCCGGCCACGTCCAAGGCTTATGCGACTCGTTGGCGGATTTTCGTGGGCTGGTGTCAGGTGAGAGGCCTGAACCCGCGCTCATGCCCCCTTCAGGGGGTGCTAGAGTTCCTTCAGGGGCTCTTTGAGAGGGGCCGTGCAGCATCCACCTTGGGCGTGTTCGCGGCGGCCATTGCAGTGGGCCATGATGGGTTTGACCGCTTCTCAGCTGGAAATCACCCCCTGGTAAAGCGGTTTTTGAAGGGAGTCCGCAGGCTGAAACCCCCGATGCAGCGCGTGGTTCCACAGTGGGATCTGCAGACGGTGCTGGATGGCCTGGCGGGATCACCATTTGAACCCTTGGACCAGGCGGATCTGCATACCCTATCGATCAAGACGGCCCTCCTTTTAGCCTTGGCATCGGCCAGGAGGGTGAGCGAATTGGGGGCCCTCTCCGTGCACCCGTCATGCCTGACCGTAAGCGAGGATAGTGGATCAGTGGAACTTCGCCCTAATCCGTCCTTCCGACCTAAGGTCATCACTTCAGCCTTCAGTTCTTCGGTGATTCGGCTAAGGGCTTTCTGCCCTCCGCCCCATGCCACCAGCGAGCAGGAACGGTTGCATAGACTGTGCCCAGTGCGAACGCTCATCCTTTACATGAGACGCACAGCAGGCCTTAGGAAGGCGGATCAGCTGTTTGTGAGCTATGGCGGGCGTGCTCAAGGGGCCCCACTGTCATCGCAGCGCCTCGCCCACTGGATCTGTGAGCCTATCGGCAAAGCCTATTCGGCAGTGGGCCTCACCGCCCCGACAGGGCTGACCGCACATTCTACCCGGGGAATCGCATCCTCCACAGCACTGTTTAGGGGCGTGTCTGTGGAGGAAATTTGCAAGGCAGCCTCGTGGTCTTTCGCGTCAACCTTTGCGCGGTCATATCTGAGGGACATGACCGCCAGTTCGGTCGCGCATTCAGTCCTGGGAACCCTACCAGCAGGGTCCCCCTCCAACACTAACTAGTATGTTACCACACCCTGGGGCGATGCGCTCTGGGGGCGCCTCGCCTACAGGTGTGGGGGGGAGGGGCGCTACACGGGATATGACGGTTACAAGCCCCCCCCCTCTCATTCCTTCGTACTTTCGTTCTAAAAAGGGGCCTTATTGGAAGGGGCCCCGTCTGACACCGGCCTGGGTCTGGTGTTGTTTGGTGTGTCACGACCTGGTTCGGGGTACGCAGTCGGGCGATGCCACCCAGGGAGGGACACAGCTTCGTAGGTTTCTATATGGAACTCTAGGGTGCGGGGCCACCTGGGAGTACATTCATCCCTAATGGCCTTCGCCGTAGGTGTACACCAATAGCGAAGCCCGTTAGAGGGCGGAGCACGTACGAAATAGAACAAATAGTTACCCTTGAAGTTACTCCAGTTCTATGAGTACGTGCGTAGCCCTCTATCTGCCTGCCCAGCTGGCCCCCGGATGAGAGATGCTGAGTTTCCAACTGAGACGAGCACTGACAGCGGCGGGGCTTTATAGGGGGTGGGTATGCTGCCCACTCCTACCGACCAGGTGAGTTCAATTTTCTTTTCAGGCGCCGAGGTGGAGCCTCGGAGGGGTAAACCAATAGCGAAGCCCGTTAGAGGGCTTCGCACGTACTCATAGAACTGGAGTTACATCCGGGGTAACTATTTGTTCCAATGCACTTTTTCAAGTCGGGTTTGAAACGCAGCATAAGAGCCTATACACGGAAGTAAAATTCGCTCATAGACTCCAATTCATTTTCGCCTACTTTAAAATTACATTTTCAAAAACACTTGCGTGCGAGTCGGTTTTATTTTGGTATCGCTGTGCTGAGCAACATTTTGTCTCCCTAAATATGTGCTTTTCGGAGGATGGAAAGCGGCACACTTTCTAAAGCGAAGATCGAAATGTGACTCGGTGTCAGCGTTAAAGTGCAAGCTGAAAAGTTAACGTGACCGAGGCTTTTAATGACTGCCTGATAAGATAATTGCTAGGCAGTATTCCCCGTTATAAGAAACGTCGATGAATGTCGACATTTCGACCATGAAATTATACGTTATTAAATTACTCTCTGGTTTCCTCACTTTGTTGTGCCCTGATTGATTATATTTTCCGTCAGCTGAACTGTTGATATTGAATCATATGGATAATGCCAGCTTTTTAAAAAGAAGCACTAGTTAACTCTAGCTACTCTTACTAAGCTTCATCTTTGACCATGTCCCGTTATGACACCCGTTATGCTCTCAAAAATAATCACTGCACAGTGCAGATCGAGGGGATAGAGAAAGTTTTTTTCTCTTGATTTCTAAAAGCCAAGCCTTTCTCCCCTCCTTGTCTTTTGGAACTCTGTAGCGCACAGACAAAGTGACTTGTCCACTGTTTTAAATATTATGCTGGCAAGGAATATTGCCGTTGAATGTTAATTACAAGAAGCTAGCTTGTTAGCCACCTTGTTCATTTTATTAACTGCTACGTCAGTGCAGTCCCCGCGACGTTAGGGGTACCAAGGTAGCTAGCTGGTCGCCGTTATCAATTGCTAGAGTGTGGTTTTAGTCAGCGTTCTATTCAAGTCAACGGGATGGCTAAGTAGCTAGCGAGCAGAAAGCGCAATTTTTTCTATTAAAATGACAAATTTGCGTTTCTACGTTAACTTACGCGTGAAACGTTTTATTAAAGCCCTTCAAATGAATATTGCTGCAAAAGACAGCTGCACATCTCGGCATGTTAACACTTATAACGTCTTATTTGAAATTTGCCTCATAGGAAACCATTCATTTATATGTAGAAGTTCGGTGTATCTCTATGGCGGCCGGGTGCTTCACTTTGGATAATGTAAATGTGACATCATCAGCAATCTAGTGCTCTAAATATATCCCAGATAGCAAGCACCTCCGTTCCGGTTCTGCCCCGGCTCTTTGCTGACTCCAGCTGATCCGGCTCAGAGCCAGGGCAGATCCGGAGCAGAGGTGCTTGCTATCTGGGATATATCTATGGGTACATACTGGAACAGGAGCTCAAGCAATTTTTTTCTGCTTTGCAATTTTTACTGTAACATGTTCTCATGGACATGCCTTGCAAATAAAAGAACCTGTCTTTGCTGCAGTCAATGTTCTCTTGGAGCTAGATTGAGCGACTTTACCATCTACGATGCCAAAAATTATTTCACTGATTTTGACGTGGAATTAGATTCGTCTTAAAGTTGTCTCAATCTTAATTCGAACAATGATGATGCTGTGAAAGTCCAGCAGAGGGCAGAATCAAACTGCAAATGATCTGTATCCATTTCGCCGACTCAGCTCTTTGAGCTTATGGCTAAAGCATTTGGTCCAACGAAGATTTTAGCTAAGGCCTTTCTTACATACTCGTACTTCTACCACAAAGATAGTAAGTCCTAATGAGTTAATTTATTTTCCTTTCAATAAAAAGCAGAATTACTTTAAAATCACAAGCAAAATTTTAATTGAATAAAGGTTTATAGCCTCAGAATCATCAAGCCCAATAAATATTTTGACCAATATCATTAACTGGCATATAAATGGTAATATCAATTTATTTTAGATAACGTAATAGCCACGATAGGCAAGATGACCAGGACAACGAGCAGCACTGTAAATTGGGGTGTAATTATTTACCAATCGAAACTTCCGTGAAGTGATTGATCTCGTGTTCTAGCAAGAGTCAAGCGATAATGTAAAAAGTACGAATAATAATAGTTATAATAATAATTGAGCAAGTAACGTTGGATGACAACACTGATCCATTTATGGAAAGCCAAACTATGAGGTGCTACTGTTATCAAAGGACTGCATTTATCAGTTATATTAACACACCGTTTCCTTGTTGTTTTAACTGCAAGCAGAGTCCTTCGCTTATTTAACTGTTTACATTTAACATTCACAGAACCTCTGTTATGAACTAATTGTGAAATTACAGTTAAAATAACGGACAAAAAGGTGCCAGTAAAAATAACTGGCAAAAATTGTGCGAGTTTCTAACAGTTGGCTTACTCCAGCCTTAAAACCGCCAATTTTCAAACTCAGGAAAAAGTAATAAAAACCGATGAACAAATTGCGACTGGGGACATCACTGTTATTTCCATGTACCTAACTAGCTCTATTCTGACACCATTGTTTCGCTTATTATATACACAATCATAAATATATTTAGCTAATTCAAACAGTTGCTGGTATGTAGCATCGAGCAATTTATTTCTGCTTTGTCATTTTTACTGTTACGTGTTCGTTTACAGTCTTATCAATCTTAATACGAACAATGATAATGTTGAGGCCTGGAAAATGGCCAGCATAGGGCAGAATCGAACCGCGAATCATACATACATCTATCATGCACTCTACTGCCATGCTACAATTCCGCTGAGTCACGCCGAGCCATTTGAGTTAATGGCTGCATCATTTAGTCCAACGGAGATTTTAGTTAATGCGTTTCTTACATATTTTCCACTCAAAGACGCTGAGTCCAATCTATAAAATGGAGGTACCATACGGAAGGGGAAAGTCTGTTGGGTGAAATATGTCAAAGTTATCTGCGTCGTGTCAAAAATGTGGGAATACAAGCAAGTTCAAAACTGTGAGTTTCGCCTTCGCACCGGAATTTTCTTGTCTCATTTAACATTGGACTTTCAGGAGTTTTGGTATTTGTCCAATTGCTTCCATCGTTACATTTTCGTGTCCAGCAAAACTTTTGTTACAACTTGGATATAAAAATATTTATATGGAGTGAAAACTGTGGGAGTTAGAGCAAGTTTAAGAGAAGACAGCTTGCTCACTAATTATTCGGCTGCAAGGTAGTTCGAGTCTAGGTCTATCTGTCTGGCTGTCTGTCTGTCTACCTATCTATCATTTTCATTGAGAGTTAGAAATAACCCAAGAATGATTGTGAATTGCATCATAAAAATGAGGGTACATATGGGGTCACTACCCGTTTCCATCTAGGTCAAGGGTAGCCCATGTGTATGCCTACTTGGTGTCTAGTTTTATTTCAATTAAAGTTTATATTTTTGTTAATATTTTGAATAAAATATCAACAGGATAGACAATAAGAATTTCTCACCATATTTTAATTTTGTAGGTCCAGGCCAAGTTGTTTCACCAAAATAAATAAATAAATACATAGTGTACATTGAAAACCTTGGAGACAGAGACATTGAAAAACTCAAGGAGAGACACCCTTAAGAAACGAAAAACAGAGCAGTATCCAGTGATACATTTCCAAAACTTCCAGAAAAACATCTTCTCTGCATCACATATTACTCATGGAATTATTAAAATATTTAGTTTTGGGGGTGATTAGTCAGCCAGATTAAGTAAGCCTATTCTGCAATCTGATAAAAACACCTGGGAAACCCCTTCGCGTGGTAATAAACATGGGATTTACATTGGCTATTGTCGGTCAGGATTTAGGCTCATCAGGGAGACAGCACATCCAGCAGCACTGTCTCCCCCTTGCTGCTCTTGACTACATTGGTCTCCAGGCACATGCTGACCTACAGACACTAATTTAGTAAGGGTAAATAAATCCATCCCTTCTTAACTAAAATGAGGCAAAATTCAAATCCAGAGTAATGAAAAGCATCTCATATACATATCACACACAGTTTCACTTTCTGAGCTTAAAACCTCATTGAAGCGTGTTTTCATGAAAGTACGTATAGCCACAGTTTCAGCGCTCCAGCGCGCTTCCTTTCAGAGAAAGGACCCTAATCACTCCAATTCATTCATATAGTCACAATTCATTCAAGTTTGTCCCTTTCCCACTGAGTTACACACAGAATGAACATTTTTGACAAGCAAAACTAAAAAAAAGAAACTTTTTGAAAAAGTGCATATCTTCACTTCAGAAGCTTCTATTCACTTCCAAATGGCCACACAAGCACATTGGACCAAACGATACCATATATGCATTGCACTGTGATCTGAAGCTGTTCCCAGGCCAGAAACACGCTCAGATTCACGTTTTGAGCAGTATCCAGTGATACATTTCCAAAACTTCCAGAAAAACATCTTCTCTGCATCACGTATTACTCATGGAATTATTAAAATATTTAGTTTTGGGGGTGATTAGTCAGCCAGATTAAGTAAGCCTATTCTGCAATCTGATAAAAACACCTGGGAAACCCCTTTGCGTGGTAATAAACATGGGATTTACATTGGCTATTGTCGGTCAGGATTTAGGCTCATCAGGGAGACAGCACATCCAGCAGCACTGTCTCCCCCTTGCTGCTCTTGACTACATTGGTCTCCAGGCACATGCTGACCTACAGACACTAATTTAGTAAGGGTAAATAAATCCATCCCTTCTTATCTAAAATGAGGCAAAATTCAAATCCAGAGTAATGAAAAGCATCTCATACTTTTCCCCTTCCAATTTTTATTGTATTAATTTGTTTTGAGTCATTACAGGTATTAAGATCACTTGAAATAACTAAGTACAAAATTATTTATTTATTTTTCTTAACTGTGAGAGTGAGAGGCCTTCATCTGACGCGAACTGCAAATGACATATTTGACCCATAGGTGTTTAAAGATAAGTTTTTGGTTATTTAAAGGAAAACATACAGATCAAAACACTCTTGGAACACCCCACTTTAACAGCAAAGTCACATGCTAAAGTCACTTTGCTAAAGTGTTCTAACTCCCAACAGCTTATTACTCTGGCAATTTAATAAAGAATTGTATCCTCCAATACAACAAATGTTCAGCTATATAACCCGCAAGGGAAGTAACCTTTAGCACATGCATAGTAATTAAATAATGATGGCAGCTAGGCTAACCAGATAAACTTAAACATTAGTTGCTAAACATGCAAGTAGTGTGTAATGATCAAATCTGCAGCAAACATCCCAGATCGCAGAACCATGAAAGGAGCTATATCCTCATCACAGCGAGTGCACGTACTAGTTGTGCTTTTGTACAAAACCCAAAACCAGTGAAGTTGGCATGTTGTGTAAATCGTAAATAAAAACAGAATACAGTGATTTGCAAATCCTTTTCCACCTATATTAAATTGAATACACTGCAAAGACAAGTTACTAAATATTCAAACAGGTAAACTTTGTAATTTTTTGCAAATATTATCTCATTTGGAATTTGATGCCTGCAACATGTTTCAAAAAAGCTGGCACAAGTGGCAAAAAAGACTGAGAGAGTTGAGGAATGCTCATCAAACACTTTTTTGGAACATCCCACAGGTGAACGGGCTGATTGGGAACAGGTGGGTGCCATGATTGGGTATAAAAGCAGCTTCTCTGAAATGCTCAGTCATTCACAAACAAGGATGGGGCGAGGGTCACCACTTAGTGAACAAATGCATGAGCTGATTGTCAAACAGTTTAAAAACAACATTCCTCAACGAGCTATTGCAGGAAATTTAGGGATTTCATCATCTATGGTCCGTAATATCGTCAAAAGGTTCAGAGAATCTGGAGAAATCACTGCACGTAAGCGACAAGGCCGAAAACCAACATTGAATGCCCGTGACCTTCAATCCCTCAGGCGGTACTGCATCAAAAACCGACATCAGTGTGTAAAGGACATCACCACATGGGCTCAGGAACACTTCAGAAAACCACTGTCAGTAACAACAGTTCGTCGCTACATCTGCAAGTGCAAGTTAAAACTCTACAAAGCAAAGCGAAAGCCATTTATCAACAGCACCCAGAAACGCCGCCGGCTTCGCTGGGCCCAAGCTCATCTAAGATGGACTGATGCAAAGTGGAAAAGTGTTCTGTGGTCTGAAGAGTCCACATTTCAAATTGTTTTTGGAAACTGTGGACGTCGTGTCCTCCGGACCAAAGAGGAAAAGAACCATCCGGACTGTTATAGGCGCAAAGTTCAAAAGCCAGCATCTGTGATGGTATGGGGGTGTATTAGTGCCCAAGGCATGGGCAATTTACACATATGTGAAGGCACCATTAATGCTGAAAGGTACATACAGGTTTTGGAGCAACATATGTTGCCATCCAAGCAACGTCTTTTTCATGGACGCCCCTGCTTATTTCAGCAAGACAATGCCAAGCCACATTCTGCACGTGTTACAACAGCATGGCTCCGTAGTAAAAGAGTGCGGGTGCTAGACTTGCCTGCCTGTGGTCCAGACCTGTCTCCCATTGAAAATGTGTGGCGCATTATGAAGCGTAAAATACGACAACGGAGACCCCGGACTGTTGAACAACTTAAGCTGTACATCAAGCAAGAATGGGAAAGAGTTCCACCTGAAAAGCTTCAAAAATTGGACTCCTCAGTTCCCAAACGTTTACTGAGTGTCGTTAAAAGGAAAGGCGATGTAACACAGTGGTAAAAAGGCCCCTGTGCCAACTTTTTTGCAATGTGTTGCTGCCTTTAAATTCTAAGTTAATGATTATTTGCAAAAAAAAAATAAATTTTCTCAGTTTGAACATTAAACATCTTGTCTTTGCAGTTTATTCAATTGAATATAAGTTGAAAAGGATTTGCAAATCATTGTATTCTGTTTTTATCTACGATTTACATAACGTGCCAACTTCACTGGTTTTGGGTTTTGTAAATATTCGCTCTATATAATGAATACAAGGCAATTCACGTTTCACTCACACATACCTGGAGAAAAGAATTTACAAAACTAGCTAACAATGAGAAAAAATGGAACATAAACAAAATCTCCCATTGCTGGACAACCAACACAGAAAGAAAGTGGAGCACCAGCTCAAGCATTAACTAATTTCAACTCTCAGCGAGTGGGATTTTTGTTCAAACTGAGTTAAGCCAAAGCAGACTTTGGTTAAGTTATGGCTACTTGATGTCATTGTAACATGACTGCCATAGTGTTCCTTGGCCTATCATTGGCTAAATCTTTTCAAGGGTAGGAAAAACAGCAACCCACATGGAGAGAATCTTTATGCGCATATATGCAACCTATATGCCACATATATGCTGCATATATGCCACATTTAGGCCACATATAGCCCAAATTCAGGTGCATATTTGTACATATACAGGGCATATAGGTCTCCCATATCGCTTCTTTATATCCACATATAGGCCGTATATGTACATACAAGGTATACACTGCCCGACCAAAAAAAAAGTCACCATTTGGAAATTAACGAACACATTCTATAATTGGATCATTATTGTGGTTATTAATATGTTTCAGCTGGCAATAATCATTTAACCCTGACTGATGAAGCGCGTCGCCACTCATTTCTTAAAAAATCATGTTGGAAGACACATCCCCTGATGGTGGAAAAGATGTTACAGTATTTCAGAACGGGCAAATTATTGGCCTGTATTTAGCAAAGAAAACCATGAATGACTCTAACAAGTATGAGGAATCATTTTCACAAACAAATTTGCCACCACAAAATCCTGACCTTAAACACATTAAAAGTTATTGGGGTGTGCTCAAGAAAGACCACAGTGGTTCAACCATTATGTCGAGAAGACAAGATCTCGGCCAAAAATTATGGCATTTCTGATCTAAAATAAATGTTCTGGCATTGCATATAGATGTTAAAACAATGACAAGAAGAATATGCACTGTAATCAAAGCTACAGGGGTTCCAACTAAATATTTCAGTGTCCGACTTTTTTTTTGGCCGGGCAGTGTATGTCTCCTGTATGGCTCATATATCCTGTTACAGGTTCTGTTTGTCAAAGCTATTATGTAGCTCATATCTCATTTTTGCAATTGTCATACATGATGCCTGGCTCATAGTTTTATTCTCAAGGTAATATCTGCATATTAGTCCAAACACCCACCCATAGAAATATCAAGAATTTCTCGCAATAACTTATTAATCGCATGTGAACACATGACATTGGCATCACATTTGATCCTAAATACATGTTGACATGTTACAACAGCATGTTATGTGTAAACCACTCATGATTAACTATGGCAAGTGAGAGGAGACAAAAAGCTATGATATCAACACAAATACTTAATACTGTTTGTTACATTTTTTTTTCCTGAAACATAAACAATAGCAAGGTCATCAATTCTGTCTTGACCATACAAATTTCCATTCTATGAAGATTGAGTTTTGTTTTGTGGAAGAGAGGGAAATGTATAAAAAATGGTTTGATTATGTTTATTTCAGCAATTAAGCATTTTTCAAGTTTAAGTCACTGCCAGATTCACCACATTAGATAAAACTGGATCCACATCATGACAGCTCATACACCTCCACTGAAAGTTAATACACTACACTGTTACATCCACCAAATGCAATGCTTTCTACCTTGTCTGTAATGCAGTTTCTAGTTGAATATGGCTCAGAGGTCCTTAGTCTAAATGTAGCAAAATAAAACAAATAACAAAACAAAAGTACATAGAAGAACATACATTCACGTAAACATGCCTTCCAAAAGTCATTTTCATCCCCACAGCTATCTGAGCATTTCACTGTGGTTAATAAATTTGAAGACAAAGTCTACATTTCTGTTCACAGTTTTAATGAACAGACCCTTGTCTTTTATCTGAGATGCTTGCATAGCAACTAAAGGTACTAGACTTTTTTCCTACAGGGATGAAATAACAAGGATTCTTAAATTCCCACAGGGAAAGAACATATATAAACATAGGCTTTGCATATATGCGACATAAAGGTTTTAATGTAGGGCCACATATTGGTTCCGCATATATACAACATACATAAAATTGGCCGTTTTCATATATACTCAGCAACAAAAGTTTCTGTGACACCAATATTGTTAATTATTTTTCATAACGCAATTATGAGATTGTCATACATGGTGATATCAGACTGAAACAGTACACGTAAACACAACATTGAAATGGAAATCATGAAAATGCGAGAAAATGACTTTGCACGTCAAAATGTGCGTAAATCATGCTTGTGGATGGCAATAAAAGAGGAGAATTTTTGGAATGTTCACATTGTGCCTGATGAACGACGGAAGCATCACTTATCGAAAACACAGCCATTTCGGATCAGGAACTCTACCCGCTAAATGCCAAGACTGTCTGAAAATGATCGGTGGAGGGCCATTGGGATGATTGAATCCGGAACCTCGCAGAGGGAAGTTGCTCATCGCCTGAATGTCCACCGAAACACCATTTGGAACTTATGGCAGCGTCATCAGCAGACAAGACATGTCAGAGACCGTCCTCGCAGCGGCCGTCCACGAGTAACCACTCCCAGACAGGACAACTGGATTCGAACAACCCATCTCCGAAATCGATTCCAACCTGCAACCATAACTGCAAGAACGATATCTGGTTTGAGGCGACTGTCTGCACAGACAATCCGTTGCCGTCTCCGTCATTTTGGCATTGTCCCACGTCGGCCAGCAAGACGTCCAATACTCACAGTACAACACCGACGACTGCGTCTACAGTGGGCACAACAACATCGACGGTGGATCCAACGTCAGTGGGATCTTGTACTCTTCACTGATGAATCAAGATTCATGCTTAACCGATGTGATGGTCGTTTACGTGTATACCGTCGACGTGGAGAACGTTATGCCAACAACTGTGTTCAGGAATTTGATCGTTTTGGAGGTGGTAGTGTCATGATTTGGGGAGGGATCACGGCTAGAAACAGAACAGATTTGCTTGTTATTGATGGAAATCTGACAGGTCAAAGATATCGCGATGAAGTGCTACGGCCATTGGTGGTACCGTTTTTGATGCAACATGGTCCCGGAATAACGCTGCAACATGATAACGCCAGACCACACGTTGCAAGGATTGTACAGCAGTATCTGATGCAACAACATGTCAATGTCCTGCCATGGCCAGCCAGATCCCCAGACATGTCCCCAATCGAGCATCTTTGGGACGAGATGGATCGACGTTTGCGGTGGTTGGATAACCCGCCAGCTACACTCCAGGAATTGCGACAACGTCTACGTCAGATTTGGAATGACATCCCACAGCAATTTCTGGCACATCTGATTCGGTCCATGCGCCGGAGATGCGTTGCTTGCATCATGGCACGAGGAAGTCACACCCGGTATTGAAGTGTGAAGGTCACAATTGGTTAGACGTCAGACAAGTGCTTCATGACGCATGAAAATGACATTTTTCGTTTTGAGTGACGTTGGCACTGAAAAGTCAGTGTTTCTCCTGTTAAATAAACATATTGATTGCATTGAGATCTTTGCGTGTCATTTATAACATACACATAAATGGTGTCACAGAAACTTTTGTTGCTGAGTATATAATATCGGAAAATGGCCAATTTTATATATGTTGCATATACGCAAAACCTTTATGATTATATAGGTTCTTTCTGTGTGGGAACCTACAGTTATTTATTGTTTGCTTGCATTTTTGGCATTCGTGGCATGGTATAGCTTTACAGAAAAATAATTAAAAATCCAAGTCATAATATCTGGACTCCATACATAATACCTGGTTACACGAACGGTCTCTGTCAAACTGAATCGCTTAGACTGGCATTTTCATAACAATTATTGATAAACTTGATTTGTAGTGTCAAATCAGATGTAAATAATTACAAATAACTGGTGAAGATCGCCCGAAGGGTGTTTTGTTGACTGCTTATTTTCATTTGTTAATTTGAATGTACCATGTTTCCTATTACGCTGTGGTCAGCCAATGTTTTGGTAGTGACACTGTTTTAATTTTTTGGCTCTATCCTTCAGCATATTGGATTTCATTACAGTGAATATGACTCCAAATTAGCTTTCATCTGTTAGTAATTATATCCATATAATTCAATTATATTGGAATTACTGCTGTTTTTATAAAGGTTCATGGTGCAAATACTTCAAGTTCTGAGTCGGGTTGATCATTGTCAAGTTCTATTAAATAGGTTTACATAAGGCCAAAAGTTGTTTGCTAAGTAAAGTTTACTGTCATTGTGCTTTATACATAGCCAGATGTGTTAAAGTTGGCATCACTAAGGGAATTTTGTCGACCAAAGAATTTCACCACACACCCCCCACCCCACCCCCCAATTTCCTTCTTTTCCCAAACATCCATCGGCCTCACAACCAATGGAGGAAGTGGTTCAGGCTGATGAATCACTGATGTCACTTGACAGAGCGGCAAAAAAAATCCCATTTTAGGATACTGCTATAAATACCGTCTGCAGTTCCCAAAACCCCAACAAGTGCTAACAGAACTCCCAGGTGACAGGCACCATGGAAACAACAGGCCTACTCTTGCTCCTGACACTCACGCATTGCACAGCCTTACCGATCTCTTCAGAGGAGAGCAGCGCAGACACCCAAGACTGGCTCGTAGCAGAGGTGAGCTCCTGCCTGAAATCTGCGTCGCTGTGTTTACTCTGCAACTCTGTAGAGCTGCAGATTCCGCTAGTGCCCGCTGTTATTCTGCGCTTAGTCATTGCCCTCTTAATTCACTCCTTGGGTGCAACTTGATGATGTCCTGAAAGAGATGCTGAACTTTGAACGACAAATAATTTCAAAGGCTAAGTGCAAAAAAGGCTGCTTTGTATTTAAGAAACAGTATGTTAGAGAGAAACTTGTCAAATTAATGTGTGCCATCCACACTTTAGTTAAAAAAATAAATTGTTTGCATACAATGCTTGATAACACTTTATTGAGGTCATGTATTTCAATTATTATTACATATTATCAGTGACTCAATTTTGGTTTTCAGTCACCACAGAAAAGACACTATTCAGAAAAATGAATTTTCAAGTAATAAAGTATAAAACCGTGAATATAAAAAATTCCCTCTCGAGGGTGGGTGACATGATTTTTAGATGGATATTACTGTCAGTTTTTTTTTTAATGTGTAATGAGGGAGGCACCGAAATGAACATTTTTAGCCAAAAACCAAAAGACATGATTGCGCCAATTTTTAGTACCATTGCATTTATGGCTATGACAGTGTACTTACCTAACTAAAGTCAAGGCATTGCAAATGCATAAATGAATATTCATTCTTCAAAGAATAAATCAATTACAAAATTATGTATATATTTATTTAGGACTGACAATCCAAGAATGCACAATATAAAATAAAATTATAAATAAAATGTTTTACATGGCCCCACTCATGAATAACCAACAGGCCTAAAACTGACTGGCCTATTACTGGCTATGTTCGGTGACAACACAGCAGCCCACTGATTGGTCAGAGAGAATCCTCTCTGCGAAAGACAACACGCTTCCGCAATGTTGCTGGGAAACTGGCTTCACTTGCCATCTTTGAAACAGGTCTTCGAATCGTTCTTTTAAACCATTTGTTTGACCCATTTAGGCCTGTGGCTGCCTAAATAAAGTCCCCTAAAACCTAAAGGTTTTCTGAAAAATATTGAAAATGTGCCTAAGTTTACAAAAAAAAAATCATTTCAGCTTACACTCTTGGCTATCATATAAAAATAAATCCATTGGCCCTAATGGTAATTTTAAAAAAATCAGGAAAGTCTACAAACCTCTGAAATAAATAAAATAATTGGCAATGCATTTCCCAGTCACTGTAGCAGATAGAAACCTGAAATAAAATTAAAAAAAATTTTTGCCAAGAATTACATTCAGTTGGTCTCGTCTTTCTCTTTCCAAAATTTTACAATGCATAAACCTTACAGATTTCACAGCAATTTCAACTTAAAGTCTAATGTAAATGTAGTGTAATAAAAAGTTAAATAAAGTGTCCCTTTGTTGTAAGTAATACTAAGCTTTGGCTCCCTCAGGAGGACACTGAGAAAATGCGTTAAGAGTGACGTCTACGTCTCTCCCGGCGTCAAAGGGAGAAACACGCACGCGCGCCTACCGGCGGAAAAGGGTTAAGGCAGCTTGATAAATATCTTGTGCGTTGCCTTACCTTTCGAACAAGGTTGCGTTTGTTCCCCGAAACTGCTGCATTTATGAAATGCGTTTCTTTGCCTGTGACCCTGTTCGTAGCGAAATTAGAAGCAACGGTGTTCCCCTAATTCCCGTTGAGAGTCACTATGCTGCCCCTATTTTACGAAAATTGCGCGGAAATTAACTTTTCGGGTACTGATGAAGCATTTTGTTCTTAGGAAAGGTATTACAGATGAGATGACGCATGGTAAAGCGATAAATTGTAATACTCAGCCATCTCCTACGATTTGCGCATTTGTTCTGTGTTTTGCCTTCAGTTTCAAAGTGAAATGTTTAGGAAGCCTGAATGTCAGGTATAAACAATAATTGTTTTGTCATGTGTTATTTGCTTATTTGTTAGGAAGGAAAAAAGGTGAATTAACATTCTCAGTGTGTGGTGATTCCATATTTTTTTTCCAGCGGTTGTTGTTACATTGTGGAATAGGCTACTGATGGTACACAAATGCCTTGAGAATATGTTGCCTTTTTCTATGAATACTCTATGCCTTTTAAGGATATCATTGCTTTGCGTTTTTCGGTGGTATATTGTTTGCAACCTAATCGGACACAACACCAGTTGCTATCCTATGCATCAGGACATTGTCAAATAGAAATTACAATTAAGCACTCGCGGACTTTAGCGCCATAAAGTGGTGACAGAAGTGCGCGTACCCTGATTTCATCACATAAATATTTTACAAAATCGACGGTATAAAAGTCCGGACAGGCGCGTGCTGGCCGTGGTTTTAGGTTATATCATCACAACATCCTGTTTCGGAAGTATTGTTTCGGTGTTAAGTGTTTCGGCAGAAAACTGAAAATGCATTTTTTGCCATTTTCGGTGGCCGAAAATTTGGTGCATCTCCAGTGGTAATGGTTAAAAAATTTGACTTTTATGAGAAGTTTTCCTGAAGATTATTGATCTGACTGGTAACACTTTCCATGCCAGTGCATTTTTTCCATAATTGCCAGCTACTGGCAGAATTTTTCAATGATATTCATTGATCTTTTTAGGGTCCGAGCCTCCAGGCCTGGCCTGCAAGGCCTTGGCAAGGACCCTATTGTTCTTCTAGTGTTTCTTTTTATTATTCTTTCGCACCTTTTAACCTAAATTTGACCCCCTAAACATGCTCAAAAACTCCCCAAATTTGGCAGGCACCTTATGTCTGGCGAAAAATTTTACAAAATGTAAACATTATCCCCATAGGTGCCAAAATGGCTCTCTAGCGCCATCCAGAATCAATAAACGACCGCCACCACGGCCGGTGGGAAAGTCATATAGAGATGGAACCAACACTAGATTGTTCATCTCATCAAGACCTAAAAAATAACCATGAACACCCCTGACCTAAATCGAACAGGAAGTCTCTAATTTGCATATCAAAATTGCCATTCATCCCTAAATTTGGCCTAAATTTTCCCTCGAACAACTGAGAACTCCTTTAAGGGCGTTCATCATATCGACAACTTTCTGCTGTATCTCATCCCACAGTCTGATAAAAAGACTTCCCAAGTCTCCAAATTCTCCCAAAAGTCTATGTGCAAGGAAGGTGAAGCCAATGTTCTAATTTTGAATGCCTTCAAAACCATTCAACGAAAATTTGTAAACCTTCATTTGTTATTATTTTTTCCATTTTTCAGTTGTTTGGCCTACACACCTTTCCTTGCTCCCTCTGACACATAAATTCAGGTTAAATCGCCTTTCTGAAAGTCAGTCACTGTTGTTTCCATATCCATAACGACCAAATTCCCAAGTCAGCAAAGACGCTTCAAAGATGGCATGTATCATAAAGTCAGCATCCGTACCAATTTCCCCCAGATCGGTTTTGATGTTTGGCTGGGCTTTTTAAGATATGTTGCCAAGACAGTAAAAAGGCATGGATGAAAGGCTATGTGGTCAGCGGCAGCTTGGCCATGCAAAAAAGAACCGCAATGTTTACCCATCTGCCTGAAACGCGCCAACCCCACAACCACTTCCTGTGGGGAAAGTAGGCAGCATTTAAAGACCATTGAGGAGAGAGCCAAAATACCTGCCTTAACCTCACAGGCATCCTGCTCCAGCTGAGCTGGGAAAAACCGTGTGGTTTGGGGTCAGCTGGGTCCTGGATATATATATATATATATGTATATATATATATATATATATATGGCCTTGTAATGCACACATTCATACCAGGTACCTCTAGCTCAGAGTACATAAGCTGCCGACTGCTGCTGAGAGCCTCTGGATAAATCATGCCGGGACAGGCCTCCACTGTCTTTTACATACAAATTAATAATCTTGGCTGAAATCCCTGGGGAGGTAAATGAGTGGCTGGCCAAGGTGAAATGGTAAGTTGAGAGCCAAGGGGGCGGACAAGCTCACAGTAGGAAGCTAAACTGATAAATGACAGGTCAAACATGCCACTAGAGTGTGATGCACACACCTTAACTAATTCAGACCAGGTTAAACTGGAATCTTCATCATTTGGAATTGGGTGTTGACTGATTGCAGTGTATCCTCCATTCCCTCTGCAGAAATACCTACAGAGATTCTACAACCTTCCTGTGGGGCTCATGGGGGTCAAGTCCACCTCCAGTACCATGAAGCAGAAGATTCGAGAGATGCAGGCTTTCTTCCAGCTTAATGTCACCGGCAATCTGGACTCCAACACCCTAGAGGTGATGAATATGCCACGATGTGGGGTACCAGACGTGGGAGAATACAACCTCTTCCCCAGGAACCCCAAGTGGGCGAACAACATAGTGACATTCAGGTAGGGCTGTTTGTTGACACTGTAACATAAGTGCTGAAAAGCATTGTCACTGAGAGTTTATATATATTCCATTGGAACGAAATATTTACATTTAGGATACAGAGGAAAAGAATATGTCAATCACATTATCACTGTCCATACACTGTCAAAACCAAGAAATATGTCTTAATTAAACTTACCAAGTAACAAATAATGTTAACACCAATTAACATTTTTTCGTTTGTTTTATTGAGATCCGACAGTTTTACTGATTTAAAAATTTCCTAATGGGGTTTGACAGGTTCCATGCCGGAGTGAGAGTTTGCGTGAACTAGGCAACCAGTTCATATTTTAATGAAAAAATAAGTTTTTAAGTGCTGGTTTAAGTGTGCTTGATTATTTTTTCTTTTTGGGTAATTTGAGACTGCCATCCAGATTAAATATGACTGACTTTACCTTGCAGAATAGTGAACTACACTCCAGACCTGGAGAAGGCCGATGTAGACAGAGCCATCCGGAATGCCCTCAATGTCTGGAGTGAGGTGACCCCACTAAAGTTCAAAAAACTGCACGAGGGCATCGCCGACATCATGATTAGTTTTGGTAGTAAAGGTAATGTTTCTGTCTCTGATATTGTCAATTTGTGTGACAAATATGTCCATGTTCATAAAGAAACTTTAACTTTTCCAGCAAATAGAAGTTGTACAGCCTTCAACATAGCAGTCCCACAGAAATATATGTTTGTGACACTGGTTAGGCGAGATTTAGATTGCTATCATAAAAGCAATATTAAGGCTTATCCTAGCAAAAGTGTAATGAAGATAAGTTCACATTGCCACTCCACATGTTATTAATATTGATTAACAACTCACCTCTCTGACCTGAATTTTTGGGTCTGAAGCAGGTGCAGCCAATTTCAAGATGACAACTAAAAACCAACCTCACCGTGACTCCCTGGAAGCAAGAGCGACCAGGAGACTTAAATTTTTATTCTTAGAACAAAATATTTGCGTGTTTCATTTTGCAGGCGAAATTCTCACTCCATTGGGTAATCTTGAAATTAATAAAATTGGTCATATCACGGGAAATATTGTGGTCTTATTTTGCAAAGAAAGAACAGAAAAAATATTTTAAGTACTTATTACATCTGGCTTATTTTGGACTTACCAGGGCTGTCATTTATATTTTAGGTTCTTATCCCAGTAATATTAATGCTCCTTGTTTCATTGTCCTTAGAGCATGGTGATTACAACCCTTTCGACGGCCCAAATGGACTTTTAGCCCATGCCTACCCTCCTGGTCAGGGGATTGGTGGGGATACACACTTTGACGAAGATGAGAACTGGACAAAAGACTCACATGGTAAATCAGTCTCAGCCCATAATATATACCTAAAATATGCTTACATAGCTTAGGGGGGTGGTGTTCACTTTGTTTTGATTTATTGTTTTTTTAATAGGTTCTCATTGTTTATTCCCCTTATAACAATCAGCATATATACTGCATATGCAACTCTGGCTATTTTTCCTTTGCATTAACAGCGTTAAAGGAAACTCCTCAACTCTGGAACATAAATAATAAGCTGGATTTGTCTGTGATGACCACCTCATAATCATTTCCCTCCTGCTATTTTCCCACTGTAGAATACAATCTGTTCTTGGTGGCGAGTCATGAGTTTGGGCACGCTCTGGGCCTGTCTCATTCTACTGACCCCGGGGCGCTGATGTTCCCTGTGTACTCCTATGCTCAGGGGTTCCCCCTTTCTACTGACGATATTCAGGGGATACAAGCGCTCTATGGTGAGTGTTTCATGAGTTTCAGTCTATGAACAACATGCCTTTAACTTTACCATAAACCTCAATGCAAATCATACTTCCTTTAATTAATCACCACAATGAGGATCTTCTCCTGCTTTTACTGGAGATACTGTCACTCCTGAATTAATCAAATACAAAGAAAGAAAAAAAGCAAAATATAAACTGAATCAAATACTGAACTCCACATTAGTGTGCCTTACATTTGACCCTCTATGTCAGTAAATTCCACTGTCATTTGAAGACTCCAGTTTGAAGACAATTTCAAAAACATCAGAAAATGTAACCATCACATGCTGTGACACATCTTTGGGAGGAAATGAAGAGCTGACACTGGGAGACTTGGGAAATTCTGGTTTCCATCAGCTTTAATTCTGCAAAACACTCTTCACAGGCAGGAGGGTAGATGCAAGAGAGAGGGAGAGGGAGGGGGGGGAGAGAAAGAGAAAGCGCAAAACAAAAAATAAACACAAATGTATCTTCACCTTTTATCCTGATTGAGAATTCCAGGGCTGCATCCGAATAGTCTTTTTTGCTTCAGAAAGTTCCTAACTCCTAAAAAATGATCCGGAAATAATGATGTGGCAGCTATAATAAGTGGACTTGAATTCTTCAAATGTTAAAGAAAGGTGTCTCAGTGCTTCCTAATTTACCACCTTTTGCATTGGGTACATAGAAACATCCTTTTCATAAAGAAAGGAGATAAAGCGATCCCACAATTCTACGCAGTTGCAATATATAAAGCAGCGACCACTCACCTGACCAATCACGTAAAGAAACGTTTATGATGGGCAGGGGACTCATGATCACATTGCCTAGTGTAAGTGCATTCGGATTCTCTAATTAACACGGTTGTCTTACTAAGCCATTAGGAATTATCTTTAACACCTTTCCTTTCCCTCATGACATTTTCCACAAAGGTTAAAGAAAAGTGGTGAGGAATTAGTGGATAGGCCATAAGTTTTTGACTATTCGGATGCTGCCCTGGTCTCAGACACTCACTGCAAATACAGGCACACAATGAGGCCGTTACTTAACCCCTTTGCGCAGAAGCCTCATATGGCTATTTATGCATAACCCTATCTAATGCTTTATAATTCAAGATTTAAGCTTCATAGAGAATATGGCTGAACTGAGACAAAACTCTTGAAGCATTTAGAATTCCATCGTATTTCAGTTTATTTTAATGATTTTGGTAGAGAAAAAGGGCTGCAAACGTAAAAAATCTTCATGAAAATTCAGCACTCTGAATTTAAGTCTGGGCAGATTAGTTCATGCAGCCCAGGTTTGTGCCACCATAACGAGTGGATGAGCTCCCTGGCTCAGCCTGCTTCCCTCTTGCCAACTGAGCACTTTACCACAAGATGTGTTAACTACCATGACTGGCTGTACAGACATCTGTAGGAGACTTGATGTGGGCATCTAGGGCAGAGTCCAACAGTCAGACATCAAGACCAACAATTTTCACATTACGTGCTGTTTTAGAAGTCACAAGGCAAGTCAGACTGCATTTGGCATCTAATCTGTAATTCAAACAGTATAACCAGCTAAACACAGATGCGTTTTCTCAAAGCAACTTGCATAGTTTGTCCATTCACAGTCAATAAGACCAGCTATGTGAGTCCCTGTGATTTCAGGAAACCTAACCCAGAATGGTTCTGCATGAAACATGCATGTAAAAATTTAGATTTTGAAATGACTGAATTACTTCTTAATTTAAATTAAAAATTGCGCATTGTCACAATTCTGGAATAGAGTTAGTACACATTCTGACTACAATCTAAAGTGATTCTAAAGATGTTTTTTCCTATAACAGGCCCAAACCCCAACCCTCCACATGTGAAACCCAAACCTGTGGCACCAAACAAGTGTGACCCCATGTTGACCTTCGATGCCGTTACGGAATTGAGAGGGGAAACCATAGTCTTCAAGGACAGGTAAGAAAATGTTCTTTAATGATCTGTTTGATTGCAGTTGTAATTGTAGTGTTTATACCAACTAAACCAGATTTTCATTTCACATCACCTTTGTAACTTGTGACACTCACAATAGCTCACAGATATTTTATGTGATCCATTCACATGTAAGTTGAGATAGGCTAAGCAGAATTCTCACCTTTTAGGAAAGATTCATTAAACATGTTCTCATTAGCTTGCTTCATTAGCCATCAATTTGCTCAATAACTAATCTAAAAGAAAAATCTGTACAACTGGCCAATTTACTCTCTGAATCACAAAGCTGTGAAGCATTTCGAAAAGAAATGTAAATGTCTTTCCAAGCCTCTGAACTCAATGCTCATGAAAGCTCATGAAATAGCTCATATTCATGTCCATTTGTTTGAGGGTTTACTGTGAGTAAAGGCTGTTTGCATCAATGTTGTATTCAACTTGTGTTCAATATATTAAACAGCATGTTTCCTACGCAAAATGAATGCCTTTAAATAATGTAATCCATCTACTGTTTCATGATTTCTTTCATTTCTGATGGAAAAAAAATCAATTAGAAATTATGCTGCAACGCAAGACGGAATTCTGTGGATGTCAAAGTGCTTTTAAATTAATAATCCGTTTTTCCCTACAAACTCACATTATAGCCTAACTATGGTATCACTTTTCTGTGATCATTTCCTTGTAATTGTAGACTACATATTTGTGTTGATTATTCAGTGAATGACCGAGTTGTTTTTTCAGCAGGTTGAGAATAATCCTGCAATGAGGTTGCGGCTCATCTTAATGGTGTGTCTGTGGATGTGTTTGGCAGGTTTTACTGGCGCCTTCACCCACAGATGCCTGAACCTGAGCAGACACTGATTAAAACCACTTGGCCCTCTATTCCAAAGAAGGTGGACTCCGCATATGAGAACCCGGAGAAAGACGTGGTCCTTATATTCAGCGGTGAGTTTCAGGTTCCACTGGTATCCAAAATAAGTCACTTTACCAGTCCTGGTTCATTGCAGAATTTTTATAGCCAAATCTTTTAATCTTCACACAAAGAAATAAAAAAGTATATTTTTTAAAGAAATTCAGCTTCACTTTTTCCCTTAAATGTACCAAAATTTTCTTTGTACACCATTTATTTCAAAGTTAAAAATGTTTGGGTGAGCTATTAAATCGATGGCTTGAGGGTAGATTATACATAGGCTACTTATTGCCCCCACCCCTGTAAGAATCATTCATACCACTTTCTGGAATTTTCTCAGGTTTTTAACGAGATTATTCCTTTCCTAGTTGTTTATTTGAGTGCAATTGCAGCTAAAGAACAGAATAGCATACTTAACATAATGAACTAAGATCACTGTTGAGTAAACTTGATTTGAATTAAATTTGGGTGTTTTAGCATTTAGTCACTCAGTCCAATTTTGGTTAAATTCTATCTTTCCATGAAGATTTTTATGCAAAGTCGCTGTACTGTATCCACAGGTATCAAAATGTGGGCTCTGAACGGATACACTCTGGTGGAAGGCTTCCCAAAATACATCCATAAGCTAGGCCTGCCCAAAACTGTGCGCAAGATTGACGCCGCTGTTCACATTCGGGACACAGGGAAGACCCTGCTTTTCACAGATGAAGAGTACTGGAGGTGAGTTTTCTCTGAAAGTCTGCACAGCTATGCTGGTCACCATTCCCAAATTTATGGTTTGCAGCGAGGAATACAGACTCCAGTCATGGAGTGCCAAGGTACCTGCAGATATTGTGGTTGCCTTTCAAATCACCAGGTAATGAAGGCCTTGGGTGCTTGTTGTGTAGCCTCTTTAGTCAAACAATGACTGGATTTTATCAGCAAATTTTATCATGGACCAAAAACCAATGGACACCACATCCCTCCAGGGCTGAAGTAAAGGCACTGCTTTAAAGTTCAGAAGGAAATAGAATTGCCTCTTCAGAGAATAGTTGCTTGATATGCATCAAATGTTGGTTGTTGTGATTGACTGTAATTGACAGTAGACAGTGCCTGCCCATCTGTAATAAGGATGATGAATATTCAGAGTTAACTAACTCTACATAAGTAGTTGCCAGAATAAACAGACTCTGCTTTGTCTACAGCTACGACGAGAGCCGTGAGAGGATGGACAGTGGCTACCCACGGCACATAGAGGACGATTTCCCCGGCATTGGAGACGAAGTGGACGCCGCCACATACAATTATGGTGAGAGCTCTACGGTGAAAACTTAGCGATTTTAAATTGCCAAAAAATTTCAAAGATCATCCGCATGGCTTGTACCACCACTCTACATATAGTAGCTACTGTATACTATTGCGAACTCTTCTGTGGCAAATTCATTTATTCATAAACAAGAGGCCGGTCGACCTAGAGAGCTCCGCTGAGGATGAGTGAAATGTCCATGTCATAACTTAATTTCAGAAATCCTTGAAAACTATTGCAATATTAACACATATCACACATTTGGTAACCAGAATATGCTGTGAACCAGTTTGGTGTCTCAGTTTATGTAGTTTACCAGTAGAGCCACATTGCAAATTGCAATCATTTGCAACCAGTAAATTGCAATCAACCTGATCTAATCTGTGCGATTTTTAGTGTGGTTCTATTGTTATACTACATAAATTGAAAGACCAAACAGGTTCACAGCATATTCTAGTAACCAAATGTGTCATATGTATTCATATTGCAATAGTTTTCAATGATTTCTGAAATTAAGTAATGACATGGACATTTCAGTCATCCTCACCGGAGCTCTATAGGCCGACAGGCTTCTTGTTGAGATATTAATGAAAGACTGAAAAAATGAGCACACACACTGATTTTCTCAATCCAAAATGCTGAATTTCTCAAAAAGCGGGACTTAGAATTTTCTAATTTTTGCAGGGGATATTCAAAACATTGTAAGGAAGGCTCATAACAAATTAGACGAAACATTGTCTGACTGTTTTTGAGAAATTAATGAAAGACTGAAAAAAATTAGCACAAACACTGAATTTATAAGTCCAAAATGATAAATTTCTCAAAAACCAGGATGCAGAATTTTCCCATTTTCGCAGAGGATCATCAGAACATCATAAGGAAGGCACGCAACAAATTAGACGAAAAGTTATTGGGCGGTTTTTGAGATATTAATGAAAGACGAAAAAATGAGCGCAAACATTGATTTTCAAAGTCCAAAATGCAGAATTTTTCAAAAACCGGGAGGTAGAATTTTCTACATTTCACAGTGATTATTCAGAATATCATAAGGAAGGCTCGCACCAAATTACAAAAAAATTTTTCAAGCAGTCTTTGAGATATTAAAATTTGAAGTGAAAAGTTGACGCCGGATGGACATACAGACATACAGACGATGGACGACTTGGCATTGGAAAAGCTCCACTGACTGCTGACTATCGTCACAGGACAGCTAAAAATATGAACTGAAAACGAAGCTGGTTCTTACATATTGCCTTACTATGAAGAACATAAATTATTTGAATAGCGAGCTGAGTGCAAATCTGCATCCTGCACGCGGCCACGTTCCTGGTACATCCCGCTAATCCACTGGTTTTGCTTGGTAATTCTCCCCTGCAGGGTATTTGTATTTCTTCCGTGACCAAATGCAGTTTGAATACAGCCTCAACGCCAGGAAGGTTGTCCGAATAATGAGGACCAACTCCATCCTGAACTGCTAACCCATGACCCCACGAGATGACCCCACTGTGCAGGCACCTGGTCTCTCTTATTTCCCTTCTCATTTTTCTTTCCACTGAAATATAATGCAAATGTTTTCACTCTCTCAGATCTGATAAGGACTGTTGTAAAGCTGCAATTCTTGCCGATGAGATGTTGTCGTTCCCTATGCCATCTGTTCGTCTAACTGTCTGTCTTCCCATCAATTGTTACCGCTGTAGCTGCTGAATCATTGTAGGGACAGCCTTAAACAGGTTATGCTTATTGGGTGTCACCAGAGGACTATTTCATGCGAAGACAGTACTCGAATTCTGACCAAATTTTTTCTGGGTCAAACGTCAGATATGCCCACCTGTAAGGTATGGCAAGTGGGTATATAGCGCCGACCACAATGTATACTGAGAGGCATTAAAAACACAAAGTGGTTTTTAATTGTCTAATTTGAAAACTGAGAGTATTTCCTTCTGCTGATTGACATGATAACCATCAGGTACGGTTAGCATTGCAAAATGTCAAGTGTCTGGGTTCAAATCCTTTCTTGGTTCAATACCTCATTATGATTATCTTAATGCAGCTCACTTCCCTGGATCATGGACGTGAATCACATTGGGAGAAATCATTTTGCACATGAAAAGTTGAAGATCAGGGCCAATAAAAACACACATAAGCAAAATCATGTCATTCCCACTTCAAATGCTACTAACAAATGAATCTCCGAAGAATCAAACATTTTGAACGTTGAACGTTGAAGTACAGTTTTAAGGTCAAATAGCAGGTTTGCTAAAGCAGGTCACCGAGAATCTCAGACGTGTTGAAAATTCCTTTATATTATTTAATTTGAAACAGCAATGATTTACTTTGTTTATATTTATTTTGGTAAACAGGAGTATTTATGTTTTACTATATTTTACTATAAACAGTGGAATATTCTATACTTTAAAACTGTGTAAATATCAAGCGAATGAACCTTGACGAGTTTGCTGCAAATCACAATGGCAAACAACCAATCTACAAATCATAGCATTGCCGCTAACTGTGCATCTCCACAAAAAAAAAAAAAGCAACTATTTATATTTGTTAAAAAAGAAACAACATGCACTTTTCTCAGCAAGAAATTACAGGTGGTGTTAAATTATGCACAGGGATAAAAGCACATCCTACTGATGTATGTGTTGGTAGGTGTCATTTCAATGTCAGTGAATCCGCTTGGATCCTAACGAAACATGGACTTGCTAATCGCATTCACTCCAACAAACCACCAGCCTGTGCACATACCTAAGCAATCAGTGACTCTGCATAAAACCAACTCAGTAATTCATACTGGATTATGAAAACCACTGGGAAGGCTGTATGCAGTGAATCCGTTATTAAGGCCACTGAGCAAAATATGCAACAAACTTCATCAACTGAAACTGAAATGCATTAAAATATCAAAATACAGTTATAGTGGAGCCTTAGTTTCATGAACTGTGAATGTATTTTATTTTCTACTGATTTTTTTGTAATATAATGTCTTCAATCGTATTTAACCTTTGTGAAATAAAATGTTTTCAAAAAGCTCACGTCAGATGTATTTTTCTATCCTGTTTACAGTCATTATCAAACATGATCCAACAAATATGTGCAAAGGCATCAGTGGAATTTTTTTATAATTTTAATGGCAGCATTAATATTGAGTGGTGGTTGTGTTAATCTGATGAGAATATGCCCAAAGTATCGGCAAACCACCAGATCATACCCCGTCAATTGAAAAAGAGCGCAATAAACCAGTAAATATCCTTGAATTGGTTGAAATTTTGCCTGCAAGACAAATTTGCCTACTATCAGTTTAAAATTTGATCTTTGCAGCTGGGGATTTTTGCCTGTGGTCCAGGGTTCGGCCAGACACACGATGAGAGCAAGTGATAATATATTTCATTAGAGAAGCAAGAGAGAACATGAATAGTATGAGTGACTGCATGAGTGAGTACAATCTGATAAACCAGATTGTTACATAAGACACTGCATAACTCATTCAAAAGTCATTGCCCAAAAGACTAGTAAATCAGATGTTCCAAAATATATAGGTATTATGCTGCCCCTATATGGACATTGGTTCTTGAACACCAGGATGTTCAGCAATCAAAATCTCCAACAAGTGACACAATTTAGCTTTCCTTAAATGCAAAGACAACCTTTGAACAAAACCAATATCAAATAAAGTAATTACCCATACAAACTCCATAAATTTTGCCTTTGAGGTTTTGCATTTTTTTCTGTAAAGCTGTACTCAAAATGACACAATGTACATCAAATGACACAAATGCCATCAAATTTAAAAAAACACTGGAGTTCACCATCCTTTCATCCCTCAATAAGGTTAAGTCAGTGAGAGGCTAAGGAACGCTTTGGCAGGCACGTGACCGTGATGTCAACAAACCATATCTTACCTAAAGTCTGATCAGGCTTAATTGATTTTGTACCAAATTTGCACTCATTTAGAACTTTTTTGTCTGCTTATATTTGTTGTTGCATACGCGAGTGCTCGTCCTTCATTTCTGTGTTGGTTTTCTTTTTAATTTAGATTATTTTTTCAGGATTTTCCCCTTATTTGATAGTATTCAATGTAGAGAGACAGGTAAGGTGAGATAAGGGGGTGAGCGGCAAATGCCCCAAGCCCCTAATCAAACCCAGGCCACCACGGGAAGGACTTAGCCTTATGTGGTGAGCGCACTTAAGTTAATGTGCCAGCGGAGCACTGACTGTGTTGGTTTTCTAGCAAAAGGAGATTTGTTGACAATCCATTTTTTTTCTCTCATTTTTAGTGTCTTTTCTACAAAGCATGCGTGAGAGAAACTTGTTGTCTTTCATATTCATTACACTAAGCAAATACTAAAATCACTGCCAATATTATCATTATTAGCCATAATGGAGACATCACTCTTCCTCTAGTTCTGAGATCTGGGAATTTTGCCGCAGATTTGATCATTAATTACACTGTGCTTGCATGTTTAGTTAACTAATTTATATTTTAGCTTAGGTGGTTCACCTAGCTGGCATCACTTTTAGATAGGATGCATATGTGATAGAGCACATTTCAGTCATGTTTGATTGATTACATAGCATAGCTCATGTTTTGGTGGATACAATTCTTTATTACCCCCTCTGCGCAGATGTAGACACCGGCAGACTTGGAACTGCTCCATTTATGCATGCAGTTAGACTATCCTACCTGTATCAGTTATTGAATATTCTTTAGCAAGCCAAGCTCAAACACAGTTCAGAATATGGACAAGTCCCATCTTTGTTTCCCAGTAGATGTATGAATTAAACTCCTCAGCTAAGCCTGATGTGCAAACTGCTCAATATGCTTGCCCAAAGTATCTATCCAGCAGTTCAAAACAATGATTTCTTGTGACAGAAGAAATTGTTGTCCTTTGTAGCAACCACTTCAGCTATAGTGAGCCAATGGTATCCAAATTAAGTGGTTAAGAAAATCAGTTTTTTGGAGAAAAAATTTGACATGGTGTTGATACTATGTCATCCTACTATCAATTATAGTCATCACATATCAAAACTGCAAGATTCCCTACCATGGATTTACGTGTAGATTCCTCCATCGACTAATTCCTAGCTCCCTTATATCCTCCTGAGTACTCTCCTTGATTAGCCAGACACTCAATTGCTTATTCAGGCTCATCTACATAACGCACAGTGATAGTTCACGTGGACCTTGATGTGTTGATGATGATGATGTATTGATTGACATGTTTCTTTCCAATTCCAAAGAGTAAAAGCTCTCCACAGTAAGTGACATTGATTCGGCAATCAAAAAAGTACATAAACCTTTGTCTAACAGGAAGATAAGTTGTATTCTCTTAATGTTGTGCACAGTTGCGCCGCAGAAAATCACATTATTTCAAAGAAAAAAAGACTTCAAAACCGGACTGAAGTATTCAGTTACATTTACCGGATTTAAATGAGGTACGGACATAGTCAATGGTACTTATTCCAAATGACGCAGAACTGGAGGATTCCTTCTACCGGAAAGATCTATATCTTTGGAGGACAAATTCAATGAGGAAAGGTTTTTCTTCATTTTATGAGTAAGTGCAATTGCATATTTTACGTATGGCTAGCTGTTTTTTTTAAGGCGCCCTCAGTAATTATTGGCACCCCTGGTTAAGATGTATTAAAAGCCTTAAAAAAAATAGAATTTTTATTGCAGAAGCATACTCTCACACTGAAAATTGTAGAAAAATGTAACCTTCAACTCAAGTGAATTTTAAGGGAGAAAAAAAATCCCTGACTAAGAATTAATCATTTTTCGTAAAATCACCTGTTCCACAATTATTGGCACCCCTAACAATTCCTAGCAATTAAATGTTATTGAGGTATTTCTGTCATTTCTACAGTAGTTTACAAAGTTGATCAGAGTATCTAGGAACATAAAATTAGTAAATCAACACTTCCTGTTTCTGTGGGGTATAACTATGACGTGATACAGCGGCCACTTCTCTTATCCACTCTTCAACATGGGAAAGACAAAGGAACACACTATTCAAGTAAGGCAGATGTGTGTCGACCTTCACAAGTCAGGAAATGGTTACAAGAAAATAGCCACTCGCCTGCACCTGCTCATATCTACTGTAAGAGCAATCATTAAGAAGTTTAAAACAACTGGAGCAGTGGTAAACAAGCCTGGACGAGGACACAAGGTTATTTTGCCACCACGCACAGTGAGGACGATGGTAAGAGAAATTAAAAGCTCTCCAAAGCTCACTGTTAAAGAATTGCAACAAATGGTAGCATGTTGGGGTCACAAAGTGTCCAAAACAACCATCAGGCGCTATCTACACGCCAACAAGCTGTTTGGGAGGCTTGCAAGAAAAAAACGTTTTCTCACTCACAACCATAAACGTAAACGTCTGGAGTTTGCTGAGTGGTAGCGAATTACCACTGAAGTGGGACTTCAACTGGGACCGTGTGCTTTGGTCAGATGAGAACAGTGCCTGTTCTGGTGCCACAGGGGCCCTAAGCAAGGTTATGAGGAGGGGGCCCATAGTGCCGCCAATGACGCCAGTGAAAAAGTTATTAAAGGTATAAATAGAGGAATATTAACATTATGATTAAACTGCTGTGGCGGACCCCAGGAAGAATAGTTACATAGTGAAGACTAATGGGGGATCCGTAATAAACATAAATATGTCCAGTGGTGTATGACAATCACAGGGGTGTAGTGTTAAGTAAGAGTCCTCAACTCCTCTCTTAAGCAAAATGCTAATCCTACAGACTAATACTGCATCACTGACTTGTAAGCCTAACATCATACATCTTGCCAGTCCATCAATTCATTCACCTTTAAAACAGTTTGCTCCATCTTCAGAGTAATTACACATACAGAACAGAATGAGGTCTGAACAAACATTATTTATTGAATATAATGAATAGAAAATAGAATGAAATGTAGAAAATACTGTACAATGCTATACAATGTAAACATAAGTCTTTAGTCTTTGGCTGCAGGCAGATTTGTCTCTAATAACAAAGTACTAGACTACTGTCTGATAAAGATGGTGACCTCATAACACCCCCCCCACCTCATGTTGTCACACAATTACATCAATAGCGGGAGCCGGGGTGATTTTGTTCTTGTTCCAGCAAGAACAGATATTGCTACGTACAGAAGCCGAGAACGGCCATTTATCTTTTTATTATTTTATTGCCGTTTCTCGCGATAACGACTTATTATTTTGTTATCTCGATATAACAAAGTCCGTTTTCTCGTGATAATGACTTATATAGATTATATAGAGATAACAGAATAATATAACAGAGATTTTGCCGTCAAGTTTCTCGTCACGTTCTCGTGACAACGGATTGATTTATTTCGTTATCTAGATATAACAACACACTTTTTTTGTGGGGATAATTATCCAGAACCATGTGCAGAACTCGGATTGCGAGCTGGTAGGATCACGGCGCAGCGATTTCAGACTTCAAGAGCTGTCACTGTGTAGACTGCTATACTGAACAGTCAACAATTTACCAGTGGATCGAGAAAGATAGATTAGCGATTTTCTGCCAGCAGGAAACACTGACAAGTAAAATGTCACAGTTCAGTTGTTTAATTACCTGACTACTGTTGTCTCAGCTCAGTCTGGCGTTTTCTTTTTTTCTTTTTCCCGTATCCGCTGGGGTACATGCGTTTCATTTTGTCTTTAAATTTGGTTATTATTATTTACACGTTCAATGCGTGTAAAGAGGGGCGGAGCCAGAGCAGACACAGACACCTTGGACCGTGACACAGACAGTCAATCAGACAGAGTTGCAGCAGCTGCCTCATTCAAGCCAGGCAGTGTTGCGCAGCCTGCGTTGATGTGAACGCAGTAATACACGTCATTTTAAACTGAAGGGAGGGGGCGGGGTGGGGCCCCTCTGATCGGCGGGGCCCTACGCAACCTGCATAGTGTGCATATAGGGTGGACCGACTCTGGATGAGACCAAGATAGAGTGTTTGTTGCCAAAAAGCTCTAAGTGGGTCTGGCGGAACACAAGAGATGAGTATGCAGAAAAGCACCTCATGCCCACAGTGAAGTGTGGGGGAGGATCGGTGATGCTGTGGGCCTGTTTCTCTTCCGGAGGCCTTGGGAACCTTGTTAGGGTGCATGGCATCATGAACGCTTTGAAATCCCAGGACATTTTAAATCAAATCTGGTGGCAGAGGAGAGGACCCAGGTCGCTGGATGATTTAGAGAAATTGTGCAAAGAGGAATGGTCGAAGATCCCTCTTTCTGTATTCTCCTATCTTGTGAAACATTATAGGAGAAGATTAGGTGCTGTTTTGTTGGCAAACGGGGGTTGTACAAAGTATTAACATCAGGGGTGCTAATAATTGTAGTACACGTGATTTGATGTAAAAGAATTATTTCTTAATGTGGAATTTTTTTTCCCACTGAATAAGTGCACTTGAATTTAAGGTTGGATTTTCCTCTTTTTTTCATTGTGGTCCTATATTCTTTAGAAAAAAAAACAGAATTTACTAGAAGCTAAAGGACACATCTTAACCAGGGGAGCCAATAATTATAAAGGGCGCTGTATTCTCGGTTTACCATAGCCATGATGATCACAGAGCTTGTTTGCCACGTTAACGGGAATTTGGTGGATTCCGTGTTTTGATGCGCATGTTTAAGTCTTTATTATTCACTTACGCTTTGTCTGAAAAATCACCAAAAACATTAAGTAACACCTAAAGAGCAGTTTTACATTTGCAGTTCACTTCAGATGAAGCTTGTCTTTCAACTTTACATGCAAACTAGTGCCAAATAGAATTAGTTCTATCTATACTTTTCAATTCTGGTGCACGTACTGTGGTATCTGGAGTGCTAACCAGCCCACCAACTGTGAAGTAAAACAATCCATTCATTTTTATGGGCTGTCTTTTTCATAAAACATGGCATTTGGAAAAACACTGAAATTTGGCTCTCCTTCCTACATCACATGAAGGCTTGTGAGAAATCTTCCACCCCTCACCTGAATATCTCCTACCCCAGCTTATTATTCATGGCAACATCAATATCAGTGCTATCACTTACTGTCTGACAGCTTCATCCAACTAAACTGGACCAGTACAATGCAGGACTGGCAACAAAATTTATATTTCAGGGCCCTCATCATGCTTTTTGGAAGATATAAAGACGTGATGGTTTAAATTTATTAAGGAGAATGGGTAAGTTTTGCATTTGTAAAACTGAATACATTCGTTTGTATTTGCAAACCACACGTTGTTTGCACGTAAATCATATTTATATTTGCAAATCACATTGTATTTGTTTGTTAGTTGTTGTGCATTTGTAAAACATGTTCGCTTTGTATATGAGGTTTTGGCAGTAATTTACCTCCATACTTATTCAACGAAAGAAAGCGTGTATTTTGTTCAGAAAAAAATCGTCAACGACTTCCATAATGTGGTTTTAAAATGCCTTTTATTTTCTCTTTTTTCAATAAAAAGTTGACGTTTTGTGCAGATTGAAATGTGAGATTTTGGTGAGCTGCTGTTAAAGGAGAATTCCAGTGTGAAATTGACTTGGTGTATTGAAACATGATAACGAGTACAAACCTTTGTTGAATACCCCACCTCCGTACGCACGCAACATTTTGAAATAAATGGCTTTTTAGCCGAAGCTTCCAACAGGCTTACAATGGTAGTGAATCGGGCATAATGTTACCAGGCAAAGAAATCGCTATTTTTTCCATCATTAACAAGGCTCAAAGTAGCTCCACACATGATCGCTAGAATTCCGAGGGCCCTGACATTTAAAACGTGGCAATTAGGGCTGGGCGATATGGATTAAAACTCATACCCTGGTATTATTTGTCTGACTGGCGGTATACGGTATGAAAACGATATTTCATACAGAGCAAGAAAAGTGATTCATTTTACTCAACATCATCAGAATATCAAAACCTATAAGACTTGGACCACATACAAAACCTTACAGATTTTCTTTCTCTGCTCAAGAAGGCACAGCTGTGAAAATAAATGTAAGCAGCATATCTTTTCTGATGGAAAGCGATACACAGTTATGTAAAATCAAATCTCTACAACAATAGTCTATACTTTATACAAATAGGCATAATTCTGCTCATACAGAGCTCCAGAGCTGTGCAAATAACAAAACAGTAAAGAGCATGGAAGTAGCTACAGGCCAACCCTGAATGAGAGCCTAGGCCTTATGTTTCACATGAAAAGAGATTCAAATAAAAATATCAAAAATGGTTTGTTGATACCTAAATGCATACCTCTGCTCCTGCAGAGCTGTGTGAAAGTCATAAATGTAAACGGATTCAAAAGGCCAACCCTGGCTAAGAACACAGGTCTGCGGCTGTGCATGAACACAGATTTAAATAAGGGGGAAAAAAATTATTCAAGAATAATCAAGTGGCAATTGAAGACACGGCGTCTCTCCCCCATGCGATCCAACAGCGACAAAATAATGGGCAACATCAGGGCTATCAACTGTTCACGCATTCTCATGCATATGGCGTTGGTCACACGCATTCTGAAGGCAAATTCACCTAAGTCAGCAACAGTTCAATCAGCGCGTACATTTGAGATTCTTACGCATAATTTAAGTCCTTGTGCATGGCAGTCTATTTCCCTTGCATTACGGTGAATTTCACCAACACGGAATACAATGACGACTCTGGACCTCTTGCGCTTTTTGAAATTGGGGATTAAAAACAATGCATTTATTTCATGATCGTTTATATTGTTTGAATGGAATAAGACTATTTGAAATGTCTTTATGCATTCCATGGCTTCCAATTCCCGAATAAAGAAGGACATCGATCATGACTCCCGAATTCTATGTCACTAGTGGGGAAATGAACCGTAATGCACGTGAAACTGATTAACTATCATGCACAACGACTGTAATTTTGCAAGAGAATCTCTTAATTGCGCATTAACTGAATAATCGCTGACTACAGCACTGGAACGTGCGAATAAGAAGCGCGAGGCTCGCGCGGAATGCGTGAGAGTTGGCAGCTCTGGCAACATTCAGAACAAAAATAATTTAATTATGAATAGGTCTTTGCACTAGCACTTAGCTACGGTAATTTTTTTCCAGCGAGAGCAGCATTTTAGAATTCTTTAGCGAATGAAGGTAATTTCGGTGCCGAATACGTACACCTGTTTTGGCAGCACGGTCACGCAACTGGCTGTAAAACAAAAAGAGACAGCTGTCCGATTGGAAAATGTTAACGAACAAAAGCACGTACTTGTCACCAGAATTACCCTCATTCGCTGAAGAGCTCTGAAATATACGGTAGTCGCCGAGTGCCGGTGCATAGTCCTAATTATAATTAAATTATTCTTCTGTACTGAACTGAATGCAGGCCATTATTTTGTCGCCGTTAGATCGCATGGGGAAAGCCGTGTCTTCAATTGCCATTTGACTTTTCTTGTATTGGAAAACGTTTTAAGAAAGGAAAACCATCTAGAATTAGCAAGACTGTTGTCAATAAAGGGATGGATATTTTCCCCCGGATTTTCAGGTCTAGCCCCGGCCATTACGAGTTGTCTCGCAGTCGGCAGTCAACGTGTTAAGTGCCAATAGTTCAAGTGACAAAGAGCGCTTAATAAAATAAGTGACAATGTAATAAACAGTGGACAAAAAAGAAGAGACCAGTTAAGTTAAAGAGAACTGCAACAAGCCATCTCACGCAACAGTGATGGACAGGCTATACATCGCAATACATCCACCTTTTGAAAAAACTTGCTTGCGACAGGTTTTACTGATAGCATCTTGTTGCTCCTCGGTATATATCTAAAACACATCCAAATTACAGAGCTGTTGTTGTTGTTTTTTTCTTCGGAACCAGCTCCTGTTCATCGTCGACCGCCATACTATAAGCTGCTAAGTCACTCGCCTCTACCGGCGGGGCTGCGTTCCAATCCGAAAAAAATGCTTGCTTCGTCGTGTTCACTCGTCCTCCAATCGAGGGGGGAATCCCCAAAAAATCCCGGATGTAAGATGTCTGCCACTTGTAGGGTCGTTCCAATCCAATTTTGCGGAGGGAAGGGCGCATTTTCATTTGCTCAAGCCCTCGATTATCCTCCCTCCAACGAAGCCAACAACGAACATCCCTCCAAGCTTTGATATTGCCCAGAATGCCTTGCTCATTCTCCCTCGGTCAAAATTTCACGTCCTTTCAGATGGCAAAAGGAGGAATTATGGTAGGGAAATTACCATACAATTGAAGAATTGTGTTCCAGTAGTGTGCAATCTATGACATATTTATATGCAAATAGCGAAGTTTGGGGGTGAGGGGCATCGGTTTCGCATTATTTTTAAGCATTTGAGACTTTATGTTCATTTTTGCTGTAGCTAGCCTATAGCATCCGTGAGGACTGTTGCGGAGCTAAAAGCCGCTTTCACACTGGACGCGAAACGAATTTTTCGCGCGACAGATTACATTCAAATGCAAAGACGCGAATGCACGCAAAATGCATCCATCGCACTGATCATGCAATCTGTCGTGCGAAAAATTCATCTCACGTCCGGGGTGAAAGCAGCTTAATTTTCCCATAAAACAGTCACAAATGCCGCAGCAGTCAAACAAGCGCGCTGTCTTCTACCTGCCACGAACACGCGATACGCTTCCGCGTGAACTGTAAAATGTGAACGTACAGGCAACTAACTCACTCGGCTCCATGGCAATGCAAACTTCCCGCTGGCTTATTGACAACTGTATAAGTGCGGAAAAAAACGCGACGAGGGTCGTTCCAATCCGATTTCCCACAACCGTCCCCCTAAGTCCCCTCTATTGCCCTCCCTCGTTCGGGAAGGGCTTACTCGCCTGCAACGTCATTCGGAGGGCTCACCCGAGTGGAGGCAAGAAGTGAAGGGAGTATCTTTTTTCGGATTGGAACCAAGGACTGTATAAAAGATGGACGACGCGTCTCCATTCACTCCCATTCAACAAAAATGGAGCCAAAATATCCTCGATATGGCCGCTGCCATGTTGCACATCTGGAGCCTGAGTCGGCGCAGTAGTGATCGGGGGGTAGAGCCGCGCTATCGAATCCAACCCACACACCATCCGACCAGCCCCCTGAACTTTTCACCTGGTCTGGCAGCTGCGCTGTTAACGTAAGTGCCCGTAATGGCCAGCCCAGCTCTCACACGGAGACGGTGCAGGAAAGTGAAAGGACCCAACGACTGCCGGCAGCATAAATATTCGCGGGCTCGTTCAAAAAGTTAATGGCCTCATTGGCAAAACATTCCCCACCTCACAGTCATCTGTTACGAAATTAGTTGAAGTACCTAAATGGCTATCTATGATATCTTAGAACTGAATCTTGTTTGACTAGCTAGGTATGCAGCTAATTACATTAAGTAATGTAAGCCAATGTTCTCCATCGTCACTTACCCAACGTTGCGAGTGGCGAGCATATTAACGCCGACTTTCGTTGTATTTTCAAATTGACGTTCCACCGGGAAAGTTCCATTTCGTATGCGCATGTACAAGCTGAGTAATGGGTCGAACTTTTAATTAACACGTTAGAACGCTAAATCGAGTTTTGAATTAAAATACACTGTCCTTCTAACCAAAGTTAGCTTGCTGTGTTTAAGTAGTCGCATATCTTACCGCTAGCTAATGTTGTATTTCTTAAAAATGTTTGCAGTTGAAGATAACCATCCTGACCAGGCTTGAAGGATCGGCAATTAATTCTCTGTGATAGTTAACTTAGCAATGCAACCCCCCTCCACGTTCTTTTTTGTGGACTCGATGTAATTGTTCAATTTTTGTTATCCTAATTTTTAGACGACGAAATGGAGTCAGCATCCTCCACAGTGGCCTAGAGTATGTATAAATCTCATGGGAATATGTAAAAAAACCGACGCTTGCGGTTATGAACGCACAAGACTTTTCATGGGAGAATGCCTTAAAAACTGATTTATAACATTAAATCATATCCATTTCATGCATAAAAAGCACAATACCACCAGATAAAATATGGAGAAATAGAATAGAAATATTAAATGTGCTAAATTCCATGAAAAGCCAGCAGAAGTGTATCATTTAAAGGTGACATTTGCACTTAACAACCAACAGGGCCAAAAGTTTATATCATAGGGGACAACTACATCTGCCGTGGGGAAAACCGCGCATGGAGACCATTGAGACCAACCTTGGTTTGGATGCCCAAGTCCAGTGGTTTGGCTAGGGTGGCGTGGTTTGGGGAAACCTCCTCCCCTTTATCCACCAGTACCTGAGAGGAAGAGCTGTGCAGGAGGTCCTGCTGGTCCACTGTGGTGGGAATGACTTCGGAAAAATCAAGAGTGTGAAGCTTGTCGCAGGGATCAAGCAGGACTTGGAAGATGTTCATAGGCAGTTCCCTTGGATGAAGATTATCTTCTTTGCCATCACCCAGCGATGCCGGTGGAGGTCTTCCCATCCAAAGAGGATTGAAAAAGCCCGGCGATATATCAACTGTGTGATGGCTACCTTTGTTTCGCATATTGGTGGAGAGATTTTGTATCATCATCAGATAAAGCAGAGATCCTGGCCAATTTTTGCATGACAGAGTTCATTTCACCCCAATGGGAAATAATATTTTGAAATTACATTGCCCTGCATCTGAAAGACCAAATCCAGAAGGGTGATGCTGGATTTGGATTTTCAACATCAGTTATGGGCACAAAAAAAGTCATAGTCTGTTTGCTATATGTGATGTTTGATGTACTTTTTATTCATTTATTTTATACTAGCCATCATACCTATTGTTTTCCCAGCTCTTCCTCTCAATCCACCTTCCTTTCTCCAAACCATTTGCTTTCCCCAGCCTTTCCACCTGATGGGGCCTCCTTCATGTTTCCCCACGGCGAATGTAGCCAGTAGGTTGTTGATGGACCACAGACAACTACATGCAGTGTGGTTTTTGTTTAAATACATTTTTTTTATTTAACACTCATTTGCATGCCTGATTTACTGCAGCAGAGGACATGTATGTGAAAGAATTCCGGAGTGAAGTCTTTGCTCAATGTAAATGTAAAGACCTTTATTGTACATAACAAGTTTAATTTACCACCATAACAGGATATGTGCATTCAATTACATAACATTTCCCATGTGCTCCCAGTCCAAGGACAGATGACTCGAGTCTTTGTTGGAATACTGAAGGCTCAGTAGTCAAGATGAACAGCTTCTGAATGCATTATTAAAAAAAAAAGACAGTTGATGCTAATCTTTGAAGACGATGGCATATAAGGAAGGTGACACAGACGGAACAAGCACACATAAGAGAAGCCAGTTAGAAGTCCATTATTACTCAGTCAACATGGACTTACCTACTTCCTTGTAAATTATGGTCAAACAGAACCATTGCAGGTTTCTGTGACAATGCATAGTTGAGCAGTTTTGACAAGCATTTTATCAGGTTTTCATTTACAAATTACTTCAGAAGTATCTTCCAGCAATACAACAAAATAATTGCTTGTGGCATGCTCCAAGTCTTCACTGGGTAACGCTGACGTCTGAATTTGAGGGCGGCTTCTGTAATCACCTGATTAAAAAAAAAAACATTGAATTATTTGTGAAGCTTTTGTCTGAAACCTAAAGTGCAGTCTGCCCTACCATGACAGCAGTAAAGTAGAATTCCAACCCATACATCTGGCAATTTTTCTTATGGCAGGTTTTACATACATAAAAAAATAGAATGGAGTGATATGCAGCTTTAAATACTTAGAAACTAAATTCTTCCTGCTACCAATTTACATTCCTTTTTATGTGGGGTAACATGGTACAGCAAGTCTGATACAGAAATACTCCACCAGTCAAAAAACAGCTGCACACTCAAATATTTAAATGAAACGACGGTAGCTTGAATTACAGCACAAATTCTTTGTGTTATTCTCTTGACAACTGTATGCAAGGTCAGAACATTTACTTTCAATCGGAATTGCATTAACTATGGCTGAGATCTCGTATTGACAAGCAGATAGTTGAATGAATTTGAATGAATACATGCACCTATTCGGACTTGAAACGTGTCTCAAACATAGTTTGTATATGAAGAGACATCACATTTCAAAATAACTCACTCTGTTTTTCGAGAAATTATAAAGCTGATCATGGAAAATATTATCTTGTCATTGTGGAACGCCCAAACTCAGCTCTGACTGTCGAAATTAAGATACTGAAAGCACTACTTTAACAAATGTGTTTCATTGGCTGAATTAATTGATCATAAATTGCCGTGTGCAAGGTCAGTTAACGTTAACTGAAGTCAGCTAGCTTGCTAGTTAACGTGACTCCATAGCAAACGCAGCAATAATTAATGTATAATTTAATAGCGCAACATCCATTACGCTATAAAACAATTTTTAAATGTTATTATTCCCAGTTTACATCACTCCCTCATTTAGTTTGTGCCCCTTCTCTTTCCAGGCCAAACTCGAAATGTCAGCTTTTCTCGATACTTCGTCCGATCAATCTTTTAAGAGTTATCCCGTTAACTAGCCAATTCCACTGAAGTAGATGCATTGATTCCATCCGTAATTTCATCCGAAACCTGCCGAATTCACATTGAAAGTATGAATGAATGGAATCCACTTTCGGTAAGTCTCATTTTTGTCATACTGTCGTTGGTAAAATAATCTGTACCATTGATCCAATTAGTTTTCCTTGCAGTTTTAGCCGCTGTCCGTAGGATTACAAAATAAGGTTGGACTAAAGTTGTATTGACGTTACCCACTGAAAAACGAGAAGTTGGCTTGCTGATGCTTACGAAAACACTCGAACCTAGGGCTCGTCTGTTGAAAGGTAGATTAGCTCGCTACAGCCTTTACCCTTTATTAGCCTAAGCGACATCAAGCAGAATTCCTACCGGGCCGAGACACTCGCAGTCTCTGTTCGTTCTAAAATTCCGAGATACCGACGGCAGAACTGGAAGCTAAAGGCTGAACCTACTGCGGCACTGGCTCAAAATTTCAAGTTCAAGTACAGACGAACGACATTATATGACACAGAGCCGTTGACTTCATTCAAAAGCTTACCTTAATAGGTATTCTCTAAAATTAAAAATGTATATTTTGCCAGTTACGAATGGCTACCGATAACCATTTTCTCCATATTCATCGTGAACGTCTGCTAACGTTACTCTGCTTGCTGTCTTAACATAGCCAAGGTAGCTAGCTTACTTGGTAATAACTTCACTGACCGTACAACTTCAACAAACAGAAAATAAAATTAACTTACCAAAAAAACTGCAAAGATCCTTTCCATCGGTACGGACGGTTAACTTGTTAGTGAAATTCACAGCAGAGCAACTCATTTCGTCGTTTTTGGTTGCAGTCTGCCCTGCTTGAAGCACAATCGCTGTTAGCTGTGAAGAATGTCAGATAACGTTAAGCCTCCTGTCGACGTTCCCGCTCCAGCTCTACGCGAAATTACTATTCACAAAACGAAGTACGCAGGGGGCAGGCGCTATCGGGACTTTGACAACCGCAGTGCTCGTGGACTATCACTGTGTTTATTATGACTACACGCCCCTTTTGCATAATATCAAATAAAAGGTTTACAGAAAACTGATCAGAAAAAATGACGCTAGAATATATATCAGTATGGTAAGAACTTTCTAAAAATAAAGAAACCATCTTCAGAAATAAATTATTTTTCATGTACACAATTTTTCCTGTCTCGCATTTCTCCCCTTCACTAACATGGAGGGGGCGGGCCTATAATTTGTACTGCAGCCTGCCAGTAGTTGGCGATCGAGACGCTTTTGCTTCACTTTTCAGGAGACGTTCGGCCGTCCATCTTTTATACAGTCCTTGATTGGAACGCAGGCAGTCATGTTCATGGGAACTGTGTGACGGGGAGCGCACCTGCACGCGCAAGGGGCGGAGCTTGAAGGCCCCGAGCAGTGAAAGCTGCCTGAAAACGCCTGATCGAAAAGCAGCGGAGTGGGCGACTTACACGTAATAAATAATAAATAATAAATAATAAAACACCGGTAAGGGGGTATTGTCTCAAATTCATACCTCCTTCAAAATTATACCGGTGTAAGTCGTAAAACTGGAATACCGCCCAGCCCTAGAGGCAATGATTACTTTGAAAATGCACAGGTAGTTTATTAAAAAAGACTTTGGATGCAAACCTAATCTTGAGGTAGTTTCCAGTTGCCTCAATCTTTGATGAGCGATTGATGAGCACGAACAAATAGGTAGGATAGGGGAAAAGATTGCAATCCATTCGTTCGTGCTCGTCAATTGACTGATTGTGAGTTTCAAGATGGAGGCGACTGGAAACTACCTCAAGGTTAGGTTTGCATGAACAGTCTTACCTGTGCATTTTCAAAGTTCTCAGTGCTATTTCTTTAATAATTCCGCAATGGAATCTTTTCATTTTCAATGTGCTTGTACAAGAATACATGAAGCATGTAAAGGAGGTGTTATATTTCACAATCTTCTTGACTTGCAGTAATTACAGGCCCTCAAAAATCACCCCCATTCAACTGTCTACATGCGTACATTGCAAGAGTAACAAAATTCAATGGCCATTTATTTAATAATTCCAGTGGAATCTCTTTATTCAGTTTTTTGTAATAATAGAAAAGATGTAGTGCGGCAAGCAAGTGTTATTTTTCCTAAAAGTTTTTGATTTGCAGGAATGACAGACCCTGAAACGTGGCCCCACAATCAATCATCTCCTTTCGCACACTGCAACAGTTCTGACATTGATGCCCATTTTTTTCATAATTCCATCATTGAATCTCTTCATATTCAGTCAATTTATATTACAGCGCAGGTAGCATGGTCAGGAATTGTTATTTTCCACAAATGTTTTGGTTAACAGGAATTACAGGCTCTCAAACAGGTACCCCAATCAGACCTCTCCATTCACACATTACAATAGTTCCCGATTTGATGGCCATTAATTCGATAAGTTCGCCACCGAATCTTTTCATATTCAGTGAGTTTATACTAATACACATGACCTATAGTAAGCAAGAGACTTTTTTACTAACTACTTCATTTGCAGGAAACACAGGCCCCCAAGTATGGACCCCTATTCAATTGTCTACATTCACACATTAAACAGTCCCAAATTTGACGGCCATTTATTTTTAAATTCCTCCATGGAATCTTTTCATATTTAAAAATTTTATACGTATTAGGATCCATGTGTTATGCTATTGAAGTGTAACTTTTGACTAACATTTTGATTTGCCAGAATTATCATCCCTCAAGCATGATCCCCCCCATCCAATTGTCTGCATTGGCACAAACAGTATCAATTTTAATGGCCATTCATTTCAAAATTCCGCCACAGAATCTCTTGATATTGCAGGATACATGTATTATCACATGCAAGTGTTTTCTCTAACTATTTGATCTGCAGGAAATAGGGGTCCTCAAGTATGACGCCCCCATCCAATTGTCTGCATTTGCACATTGCACAGCACTAAATCTGATGGCCATTTACTAAAAATGTCCACTACCGAATCTCTTCATATTGGGTGGGCTTATAGTTGGATCCATGTATACTGACCAAAAAAAGAAACGCAATTACATAATCTGGCACCAAATTTCAACAAACCCATTGAGAAAGATGCTTTTGCTCTGACTTATTTTTGGAGGTGAGTACTTCCACCATACAAATTTTCGCGGTCACAGCGCATATTCTGGAGCCGCCATTCGTCCGAAACCAAATAATAATAGTGCTTGGGTTCGAGTACTACCATTGTCCTGACACTCCCATATTTGTTTTGAGTTCCTCGTAGACAACAGGGCCTATAAAAGTCAGACCGAAAATGAGTAAAAATCAGATGGGTTACAATGCCATGACTAACGGAAGTTCAACGAGAACACGCGATTGGGATGGTACAGGCTGGAAGTCGGGTAGATAGAGTTGTCCGTCAATTCAGCGTGCATTCTGCGACAATTACTCGCCTCAGAACCAGGTTTAATACCACTGGAAACACGGCTGATCATCCCGGATCCGGTAGGCCACATGTTACGACTCCAGCGTCTAACCGTTGTATCCTGACTGATTGTCTGCTACACACCAAGCCAACCTTCATTTTGTAGAAGGAAACATCAATGCCGTTCATTACTGCAATGAAATTCTCCGTCCAGGCATCCATCCGTTTGTCCGATGTCACCGACTGACTTTCCAACAGGATAACACGTGTCCGCACGTGGCACGTATATGTAAGGAGTTCCTTCCGGCCGAAGATGTGCAAATCCTTCCCTGGCCAGCGTTTTCTCCAGATCTTTCACCTATAGAACACTTGTGGGACATTATGGATAAAGCGATCGGGAGATGTCGACCACTGCCAGCTATAATACGTCAGCTAAGACGAGCACTGACTGAAGAGTGGAACAGCGTTCCACAAGCAACAATCAGACCACGTCTGGTGATGTCTATGAGACACAGGTGTACCGCTGTGCACAACGCTAACCGGGGACAAACGGGATACTGATAGTGTCCTTTGTGTTTTGTAATGTCGAACTTCACCTTGTTAAATAAAAGCCATGATGGCAATATTTCAACCCAATTTTCTGTTACATCAATTGGCTGAAACTCCCTCTTTCATTTGATACCAATGAAGTGTTGATTAATAACAGTTACACTCGATAAAATAAAGAAATAGAAAATTGAATTTCTTTTTTTGGTCAGTATACTATCATATGCAAGTGTTACTTTTCACTAACTATTTGATTAGCAGGAAATAGAGGTCCTCAAGTATGACGCCCCCCATCCAATTGTCTGCATTCGCACATTGCACAGTACTAACTTTGATGGCCATTTATTAAAATTTCCTCTACAGAATCTCTTCATATTGGATGGGCTTATAGTAGGATCCATGTACTATGAAATGCAAATGTTACTTTCACTAACTATTTGATTCGCAGGAAATAGAGGTCCTCAAGTATGACGCCCCTCATCCAATTGTCTGCATTCGCACATTGCACAGTACTAACTTTGATGGCCATTTATTAAAATTTTCTCTACAGAATCTCTTCATATTGGATGGGCTTATAGTAGGATCCATGTACTATGAAATACAAATGTTACTTCTACTAACTATTTGATTCGCAGGAAATAGAGGTCCTCAAGTATGACGCCCCTCATCCAATTGTCTGCATTCGCACATTGCACAGTACTAACTTTGATGGCCATTTATTAAAAATTTCCACCATAGAATCTCTCCATATTAGGTGGGCTTATCATAGGATCCATGTATTATGATATGCAACCGTTATTTTTCGCAGACTTTTTGATTTGCAGTAATTATATGCCAGAAACATGACCTCCCTATTAAATCATCTGTATTCGCACATTACAAAGTACCAACTTTGATAGCCATTTATTTAATATATCCAACATTGAATTTCTTCCTATTCAGACATCCTGTACTGGAATGCATGCAAGTGCTAAATTTTCCAATTTTAACCATTACAGGCCCTCAGACATGCCCCCATTTAGTTGTGTCCAATTGTAAAGTACATACTTTGATGGCTGTTTACATGTTGATTCACCCATGCAATCCTTCTTTATTCAATAAGGTTTTACTACAGCGTGTGCATTATGGTTTTGGCCCCCTAATTTCCACAAACATTTTGAATTACACAAGTATTATGGTCCCTGCTTGAATTTTCTCGTATTTTGTCCACCTTAAAAGAACAATTCTAAAGGGAATTCCTACATTAATGCCACAGTGACATCTACCTTTTTTCCTTTTTCTTAAAGCTGCAGTCTGAAGTTTTAGAAAAGTAACTTTTTGTCATTTTTGCTAAAACTGTCACTGTGTACAGACAGTATTACATATAACTAGTACTCCGTAATTTAAACCCACCTAATGCTCCTACTGCAATTTAAAAGAATCGTTCGGACCGACTAAAAGAACCAATTAGAGCCAGGATGGTGTCTGACAGCCGTCAAACAGTGCACATGCACGCGCTGCAGACAGCCCCCTCCCCCTTCCTCCTCAGTTCAAGCCAGTGCTCAGTCAAGTTCAAATCTCTGAGAGCGGGTTCAGGAGCTTAGAGCCATCAGCGAGGAAAAAAATGCCGATACCTCAGTTTCCACAAACAGCACACATGGCTTAGACTAGTAAAAAAGGAAGCCAGAAGAAAAAAAAGCGCAAAAGAAAGAATTTAACAAAACCCAGGATAAAACCAGAGTGAACATCCGAGTGGATTTTTAAAAGTGGAAGGAACTCCGTGATCTGAAAGGATTAAAAACTGACGCAGAGTTTGCAACTTTTGACAGGTAAACCCCTGCTTTATTTGTTGGTTCATTTTTGCTTTGCAAATAAGCGAGTTGGCGTCGCTGACATGATCACCAAACTAACCCCAACCCTAACCAGCATCAATTCATTTTTGCTCTGCAAATAAGCGAGTGAACGTCGCTTACAAGCACAGTCGCTGTTCGAATAGCCAGAGTCTTGTAATTGTTACTGTACTCCACAGTGCATGTGATGTTACTGTGATGTTGCAGTCGAACTAACGTTAGCTTGTTTCGGTTGCTAGGGCTAACGTCACTGGCGTTGTTTTATTAGAAAGCAGCAGAAAATCTCTTTGGGGTCTATTCTCCCATTAGCGCGTAAGTCCTTTTTTACGCGCTTCGAGTTAAGCGCTTTTGAGTTATGCGTATTCTCCCCTCCGCGCTTCGATCACGCCCACAGCGCTTAACTTCCGAATGTAGGCGGCCTTATGAAAGAGGTGTGACTGATCCAAAAGAGAGGTAGACTCTGTACAAAGCTCATTGATTATGGCTGTCAGGAAAACAAGGAACAAGGATTTTCTGATTAACCATGAAAATGCAGCTGTGGTCCATGGAAAACGCAAATCAGACTTTAAATTTGAATATCGTGGGCCTGCTGATAAAACCTCATATCTCCAAACTGATAAGAAACAAAAACTCTTATGTCCACTATTCTTCCATGCAGAATTAAACATTTTTTTATTTCAAATTATATTTATCAGTTTATATAATTTTTTAATTATATATTTTATTTTTTTCCCGGTTAAGTTTATCATTTTGAAGATACGAGATTTTATCAGCAGGCCGACGATATGCCGTAATAGCAGGCCTAAGTTTGTCTCTGCCAATTACAAGAAGTAATGCAAACATTTATTTTTTATTTCTTACTCTAGCCACCATGGCATTAAAGCTATGCAAACAAACAAATTGCTGCGATAATGAATAAACAAATACAGAATTTACCGCTTCTCAGCCAGCGCAATCAGGGCATTGAAAATGTGTTCCTCCACATTTTCCAAACCAGCCGGTTTGTTCCGTGGAAGACAGGGAATAAGATGAATAAAGAGAACGTTCTAGTCACACAAAAATAAAGATATTTTATATGATCTCATTTAGAAATTGAGTACTTGAAATCTGAAACTCACAGGGTTGCTAACTTTCACGCATTCGACCTGAGTGTGAGCGGTGTATTCACCTTCCCGTGCTGTATATCAACAATGATTAAATCAGTGCGTTTGAAAGCGGTTTTCAGGCGGAATTGAAGTCCTTGAGCACGGAGGTTTATCAGTTTCACATGCATTACGGTGGATTTCACCACTATTAACATGTGAATCAATTATGACCCCTGAGTTCTCACGCTTTTCTTTACTCAGGGGTTGAAAGCAATGGAATTAAATAAACGTTTCAAATGGTCTTCGTTCATTTAAGCAATTTGAACGGTCGTGAAATACATGCTTTGCATTGATTGAATAATTCCGCAAGTGGTCATCCCCCGCCCCAACAATCACGCAATTCCATATTCGTAGTGTTGGTAAATTAATAAAAAACCAAGAACGTTGTCCCGATGAAGAAGCAGAGTCCGATTGTTCGTGTCAAAAAGCAGGAAAGAGTTTATTACACAGCCGGCCGTGAGAACAACAGCGTGATGCAAAGTTCTAAAATTCCTTCATTTTGTAAGAAACTTTATACATGTTAAAGTACAGACATTTGCATATGATTTCTTTAATGTAATCAGAAGTTGTTGCTGGTTGGTTCCAGGGTTTACACATTGATGAAAAGCAATACTCTACAATTGGGCCTCTCCTAAACCACCCAACTTAATTGGTTCAATAGATTCCCAACCCTCGGAAGATGAGCTCCATATGTGGGCATACGGAACCTCCAACTAAGGGGTGCTAGTGCCTATTGTCCTGTCGGAACTGAAGACAAACGGAGATTCAAGCTGGAAGTCGCAAATAGGCGATATGTCCTGCCGGACCTGACGGCTTCTCTTTATCACCTAATACACATTCATTACCCATTGATCAAATCGTCTGGCTCCCCGTATTGCCAACACCTGAAAATCCTGTTTCCCAACAGTAGCCTACTATGTCCCATTTGCGACACATTCACTTGAACCTAGTACTTAATTGTAATCAGTTATACCATTTTCTGATAATGATTCTTCCCATGTCGGCTTTTCTTTATTGGCTGAAATTGATTAACAAATTGGCCAGGGTAGGGCTCAATTAAGAGTAGGCCTATATAGGGCAGACAGATTAGTTACTAGAACATGAAAACAATGGCGACGGCGAGCCGAAAACCAAATTTCATTGACGAAGAGTTAGAGGTATTGGTGAAATCAGTAAAGAGGCACCACGAGGTGTTGTATGGCAAGGGTACACTGAAGGCTGATCCGAGGAAGAAAGCTGCGATTTGGTCGCAAATCGTTCTGGATGTGGCTTCGGTGGGGAGATGTCGGCGCAGTATCCCCGATTTAAAGCACAAATGGAGAGATCTGCGGGGTGCTGTAAAAGCCAGGCTCTCTGCACACCGGAGAAGTGTGCACGCAACAGGTGGTGGGCAACCATCATCCCCAGTGCACTTCGCTGCACTGGAGGAAGAGGTGGCATCCACTCTTTCTGCTGTGGAAGTGCATGGAGAAGAACTTGGACTGGATACGGATGAAGGAGGATTAGGTAGTGTGTGTGCCTTTACTCAAAGTATACTGGAAGCAAGCTTAATTTGGTTTCAAATATTTATTGTGGTTTTTGCCATTTCAAGCAGTTGCAGCTGGACAAAGCCAGGAGGTGTCCTCTCCAGCGTGGACCATAGGTTAGTAGATCGTATATTGACTTTGATCGACAATCTACCTGCATGTGGAGAATAAAATGCAGAAATTTAATTGTTACAGATCTGGAACCTGTGGACCTCTCTCTGGGGGCTGGTATGGTGGAGGAGACCAGAGCGCCTGTGGAGCCAGAGCTGGAGCCACTGCCGGAGCCAGAGCCGGCGCCAGTACCACAACCTCTGGACGACCCTCGGCCAGAGTACCTGCGGCTAATTAGAATGGAGGAGGAGAGGATGTTCGAGGAGCGTGAGGAGAGGGTGCGCCAACATGAGTTCCGCCAGGTCATCAGGGATACTTTGACCAGTGTTGACAGCCACCTTAATGCCATTCAAGGTGCACTGCAAGAATTGGTTGAGGTTATGCGCTCAACTCAGGGCGCGCACCCTCCCTCTTCGCATCGCAGCCGGAGCCGCGCTCCCAGAACAAGGGGTGGGAGACGCATTTAATTCTGAATAAAATGCATGTCCCCACATTTGTAGTCACTTGTCTTTTGTTAAATGATTGTTGATCAACATTTTTAGGTATGTTCACTTAAATACAATCAGTTGCCGCACTTGTGCTGCCCTGCCCATTGGTAGTTCCTCAGCCACTGTCAGGTCATCACCTTGCTGGTTTTCTGGCATAACCGGCACGGGGAGCCTCCTTTCTGTTGCCATGTTGTGGAGCATGCAGCATACAGTGGTCACACGGCATGCTTTGCCTGGCGTTATTTGTAGGGAGCCACCGGAATCGTCCAGACACCTTAAGCGACTTTTTAAAACGCCAAATGTGCGCTCTATGGCGCTCCTAGTGACTGCGTGCGCCTGGTTATATCGCTCTTGAGACTCAGTAGTCGGGTTGGTAAACGGGGTCATCAGCCATGGCAGGAGAGGATATCCCCGGTCCCCCTGAATAGAAGTATGTTTGGGATTAGTTGGCTACACAAGGAGCATCATTTAAAAATTGTTGCTTTTTTAACTCACCAACCAGCCAGGCATCTTCAGCGAGCGTGCCCATTTTTTGCCATAGTGACGAGTTGCGCAGTACATGGGCGTCATGGGCCGAGCCAGGGAATTTAGCGCAGATGCTTAATATACGCATATCATGATCGCGCGCGCACACAACCTGAACATTAATGCTGTGCCTACGTCTAAGGTCTCTGTACATATTCTCATCAGTGGAAGGGGTTCTGATTGCAACGTGAGTACAATCAATGGCTCCCACGACACTGGGAAACCCGGCGACCCGGTAAAATCCCCTTTTAACTCGCCGTCTTTCAGTCTGCGTTTCGGGGAATTTTACGAAGTGACTGATGTGGTGCAGCATAGCATCGAACTGTGTCAGACCTTGACACAGACGCCTGTGATACGTGCATGACATCACCAGCCACTCTCTGGAACGACCCAGATGCCAGGACCGACAGTGCAGTTGTGACCTTGATGACCACGGGTATGTTTTGTGGATGATTACTGCGGCTGGACAGCTGTTCATCCAGAAGTCGGCAAAGATCGATGATTGCCTCAAGGTTCAGATGAACGCGCTGGATGCACTGGGTGTCTGTTAGTCCCAGGATGTCCAAACGAGGCCGGTATATGCGTGTTCGTCTTCGATCTCGGCGCGCTCCTCTTACTCTTTCCCTCTCACGCAAGAGTGCAAGCAAATGCAGGACTTGCATTTTGGTTTTAGGTTTTGAGGGCATGGTAGAATGATGGTATTTAAACTCTTAATTGCTGTGTTTGTGATTGAACCAATTGGAGACCAGGCTGTTGCGTAATATGTGGCGATTTTGTGATAATTTATTATGGTTCTTAGAAAAGGTCGAACAATAGAATATTGAATGTCTCAACCTCGACCTTGTTAAAATAAATATATAAAATTCGGCCTGTGATTGACATCAAATGCAATATTCTTTATCGCCTTATGTTGGCGCTTGACCTTAATACAGCCCTCAAAAGCGCTTAACAGAAAAAGCGCGTAAGCCAGGGGTAGAATACGCGTAAGTGTTATTTGCATGAGAAACGCCCGGAAACGCCCCGATTTTGGCCTTGCTCCGCCCCAAGTGCGTAACTGCCTTCAAGGCGCGTAATGCACAGACTTAAGTCGAGAGGAGAATACGCTAAGGCTGAAAAGCGCGTAGCTGCGCGCTTTTTCCGACTTACGCGCACGGGAGACCCCTTTATGAAATGACCTGGCAGTCTTATCAGTTGTGTTGTTGTTCTTATAAATATGTGCAACGTTTCTGTGCTCTCACAGCTAAATGCTGACATACATGAGTTACTGGACATTCAGCTGGATTCACAACAGTTTCTGTACTCAAAAAACGGGTAACTTCCTGAAATAACTGTGTGCTGGGTTTTTAATGAATACATACACTCTCAAAAGAGATGTGTTGAAAATAAAACATGTGTTAATTTTTAACACACCTGTGCGTCTAGTTAAGAACAACACATTCTGTGTTGTTTTCAACACAATCAGTTTTGATTTTTACATTTTTTAAAAACTTTTTTACATATTTTGTGTTGAAATCAACACAAAATGTGTTATACACGATAAAACATTTTTTTTCGTTATTTTTCAACACATTCATTCTAAGAGTGTACTGCTGTAGATTACTTTTCATGTCGACGTGATTTATTTCTGCTCGTTTGTTGGTAGGCGTGTCGTTGGACTTGAAAAATCCGGGGCTAATAACCCTGATTTTTTAAAAAATAATTAATCCTGGCTAATTCTAGATGGTTTTTCAATTCACGAATAATCAAGTGGCAATCGAGGACACGGCTTCTTTTCCTCATGCGATCTAAAAGCGACAAAATAATGGGCTGCATTCAGGACAGAAAAATAATTTAATTATAATTATGTCTATGCACCTGCACTCAGCGACGGCATTTCAGACTAGTAAGCGGTTTCGTCCGTAGACATTTTCCAATCGGACAAATGTCTATTTTTTTTATACGAATTGAGCGACCGTGCCGCAAAAACAGGTGTATGTACTTGTCGCGGAAATTACCTTCATTCGCTGAAGAGTTATGAAATGCCATCGCCGAGTGATGGTGCATAGACCTAATTATACTCTAATTATTTTTCGGTACTGAATGTAGCCTATTATTTTGTCGCTATTAGATTGCATGGGGGAGATAAGCCATGTCTTCAACTGCCGCTCGATTATTATTGAATTGGAAAACGTGTGAATGAAGGAATTTGCCAGGACTAATTATTATCCCTCGCCGTGCGATTAGCGTGAAGCGGGGGATATAGCATTGGGCTCCGTCCATACGGCCACATAAAATTGAGGCAGCGGGGGATATTGGCATGTTAGTGGCAAACACTTGTCATCAATAAAAGGAGGGATATTAGCCCCGGAATTTTCAGGTCTAACGACGCGCCTGTTTGTTGGCCAGCAGTGTTGACTGTTCGCAACAGAAACGTCTCGTCTCGGCAACTTTGCTGCTTTCATAATGTGAACTTGCAAAACCTCTCCGCAGTTGCATGCATCAGTTCGCGTGCTTTCGCGTGCACGGTAGCTTTTTAGGGGAGGGTCTGAGGAGTGCAGTGGAGAGGGAGGGGGAGGGATCTGAAAGTTGCTTTTTTCAAATTTTTGTGTAATGGATTATCTATTGGAATGTCTATTCTGTTAAGGTATAATTCAAATATTATTGAGTTAGTGAGTTATACTTGTTCCGTATAAGGTGTGTTAAGTGTGAATAGAAGGTCGCCAGCTTGGAAGTGGGAAGTGCAAGCTTTTCATTGCCGGGTGAGTTCTTGCCACTAAATAAGCAGTTCCTTTAATGAGTAAGTGTGCTGGATAGTGGATAGTAGGAAGAAAAATTGACAAAATTCTAAACTTTATCATGCAGATTTTGGGTTTGGAGAGGTTACTGGTGACCATTGATGTCCAGCTGCTCCTATAGCCTATTGATAAATTCATGCTGAACTCAACAAATTCAACAACTCAACTCATAACTTCATGTTGAATTCCACACGTCAAAAGTTGATTTGAGTTAAATAATGATTATTTTAAGTGGTATGTTAGGAGATCAGTCAACTCCATTTCCACTGTAAAGCATGGTGATGGCTCCCTAATTATTATTATTTTTTGGGGGGGGTGGTGGGCTCTAAAGGAACAAGGAATCTTGGGAAAATTGATGGCAAGGTGAATGCAGCATGCCATCAGAAAGAAATGGCAGATAATTTGCATTCTTCAGCACGAAAGCTGCCCATGGGACGCACTTACCCGGGATTTACACCAGATGCGTGTTCGGCCCACCTCCACCATGCTGTGTGTTTGCAGCGTGCTTGGTGCATGCACTGCCGTCTGTCAACTTACACTAACTGCGTCTTTGCTGCGTACCAGCCCCGGGTGGCAACCAAGGATGTTTTATATTTCACTGGATATACAATTGGAAAATGGCCGCCCATTCATTTCGATGGAAATTGCTCAGTGGCGCAGCCAAGGATGTTTTATATTTCACTGGATATACAATTGGAAAATGGCCGCCCATTCATTTCAATGGAAATTGCTCAGTGGCGCAGCGTGCCGACATCGAGGCCAAGCTTCCGGAGCCACGCGGACATGCGCTGTGTGATTTTTGCTCACACATGCGTAGTGTGGGGCTTATGAACGCGCTGGTATCCGAGGTATCCATGACAACGGCTCGGGCTCGTGGAACTCCGACCTAGGGTGCGTGTTCACGATCACTTTTCACCGGAAATGGAAGTCTGACCACTGCAGACTGCACCTTGATGTACGGAGCACAAAGCATAGCCGCCGATAAAGGTTTAATTATGGTTTGAGACTCTATTTTAAAACACAAATGCAATAACAAATGTTAAAAACGACTTTGACAGGGAAGTAATACTATTGATTTCAACTCAAAAATCTCGGCCAAATAGTTGACTTGCTGTTGCGTAACTTTAATATGACATTGCTCAGGGGTGCGCTTCCCGAAGTCACAGATGCTAACTTCCATAGTTAGAACCACTTACTGAATGGACGTATAAATTTCTGCAACTATGCTATTGGGAAAAACGCCACAGGCTCGTATCCTCTTTAGCTCAACGTCGAATAACCACATTATCGGAGTCAGATAATTCTTACTTGTCTGCGTGCGAATTCCATTATCTTTTTCCGGATTAAAGACAATAAACCGAACACACAACACAACGAACTTCACGTGCCTTATAAACCGATATGTTCTAAAGTCAGGAGCTTTAAACTTTTGTCAATTCTGGTAAGCTAATTTACTTTTAGCTTACGTAACTTATAACCATTCCGTGGAGTATAATGGGTCTACCGTGAAATGTCACGAACGTTGTACAGCGTTATTTTTCCCTTAAAGCTCCTTTTTTCTGTCCTTCCCCAGATATCTGAGCCTCTTGGAGTGCACTGAACATTTCATCCATGAATTTCTGCATGTCAGCGAACCAGAGGCCGTGCCTTTCTATCCATCCCCAAAGCCCTTTCCAATAAAGTCTTTCTCGGTTATAATTTTAATACCGTTTCTACGTTTCATTTCTAAGTGCGAGTTAACATCGATTGTATTTGTGGTAGATTTTATGATAATGGCCGGCTCTGCGAAAGTTAAGCATTAAACCCCTTTTGATTTTGAGTACTTGAGTTCATCTTCAAACGTTACGCAGAGCTGGCAAAAAAAATCAAAAACTGACAAAACACAAATAAATCTATTTGAAAACATTTTTAATATATATATGTAAATAATGCCTTGGGGGTGACAAATATGACAGGTGGTGGGGGTGAGCAGATGGATGATGACAGCTACATCCGACATGGGGTACAGAATGTGCATATACGCTACCAACTGTTGCATTCTTTTAGATCTCGTATTTATTTTCGTTCAGATGAAAATCAGCCACACCGTCGAATCTACCTGCATCACTCCGGTTGATATCAGATGCTGCTCACGAACATTAGATGTTCGGATTCATTATACTCTGACGTTTCCAGCTCCCCAAAACTTCGATCTAATAAAGGCTGTACCGCAAAAAATGTGTATGCATGTTCAGTGCTTTCATGGATATTCGGATCATGCACAAAAAATGAACATTTTAGATGTCATCTGTCAAGTTGCTGAAAAGTTTCGTCGTCGAGTATGAAAGTCAGTAATTAATTTTAGACAGAAGAATGGTTAATAAATGGTTTGCTAAGCAGTGTTCGAACTGAATTTATCTATTGCAATAAATGCACTCAGATGGACATTACTTTAGATGCTACACAGCTGACAGTTGATGACTGCGGTCAAGATATCACCAGTTCGCAAATCAAAATACAGACATGTGAATTGGTGTTATTCAAAGTAATGGAAATATACAACTCATTACAATGATAACCATGAACAATGAAAAGGTGAGGTGAGTGTTAGCTGCGTATACATGCTTCTAGGATATCACAACAGCGGCCTTAGCTTACTGTACATTTTGTGGCACTACATAATGGAGTGTGGCGATCGAGTATATTACGGCCATTCATCAATTAAAATAAAATGGATAAAATATTTGCACCGTAACGCCGGCTCGCTTGATTGACTTGGCCACATAAAGAATGTTCATCACAGACTGACGGCAAGGAATGCGCGTTGTTCCACCCACTTGGTTCGGATCATGAACAAAAATAGTTCATTTTGGATCTCACAAGACAAGTTGCCGAAAAGTTTCGTCATCATGTATGAAGGTCGGTAAGTAATTTAACAACGAAGAATGGTTAGGCTGATAAATGGATCGCTAAGCAGTGTTCGAAATTAATTTATATACTGCTATAAACGCACATTACATTGCGGTAGATGCAACTCAGCTGACACGTTAAGCATAACGCATCAGAATAGAGTGATGCGAATTGGTGCTATTCAAAGTACTGGCAATACGCAATGCAATTCATGGATTTAACCATTTCATTTTAATTTGAATAAGTAAGGTGAGTGTTGCCTGCGTCATGGTTCTAGGATGTCACACCAGCGGCCTTAGCTTACTGTACATTTTCTCGCGCTGCATGAAGTGCAGCAATCGAGGTGCTAAGTAACATATTATAACGTATTACGGCCATTCAGCAATTAAAATGGCAAAAATTTACTGAGCAACAAAAGAAACGCAAGTTAGCCAACTTAGTTAGTTAATGTGCTCTTATGGTTACCCAGATTGCAAGCACCTCCGCTCCGGATCTGCCCTGGCTCCAGAGTCAAGGCAAATCCGGAGAGGAGGAGCTTGCTATCTGGGTACTCATAATTATCGCAAAACAAAGAAACAAAGACTGCACCCTGATGTAGCCTACATATGAGCGGAACGGAAAACAAAACATAGCCGCCGGTAAAGGTTTAATTATGGTTTGAGATTTTAAAATATTTAAACACAAATGCGATATCAAATGTTTAAAACGACTTTGACCGGGAAGTAATACTATTGCTTTCAACTCAAAAATGTCGGCCAAATAGTTGACTTGCTGTTGTGTAACTTGATATTGCAGTCACAGATGCTAACTTCCATAGTTGGAACCACTGACTGAATGGACGAATAAATTTCTGCAACTACGCTATTGGGAGATGCGCCCCAGGCTCGTGTTCTCTTTAGTTCAAATGTCGAATAACCACATTATCGGAGTCAGATAATTCTTACTTGTCTGCGTGCGAATTCCATTATCTTTTTCCGGATTCAAGACAATAAACCGAACACACAACACAACGAACTTCACGTGCCTTATAAACCGATATGTTCTAAAGTCAGGAGCTTTAAACTTTTGTCAATTCTGGCGAGCTAATTTACTTTTAGCTTACGTAACTTATAACCATTCCGTGGGGTATAATAAAATGTGGGTCTACCGTGAAATGTTATGCACGTTGTACTGCGTTATTTTTACCTTTGTTTTAAAGCTCCTTTTTTCTGTCCTTCCCCAGATATCTGAGCCTCTTGGAGTGCACTGAACAGTTCATCCATGAATTTCTGCATGTTAGCGAGCCAGAGGCCATGCCATTCTATCCACCCCCAAAGCCCTTTCCAATAAAGTCTGTCTCGATTATAATTTTAATACCGTCTCTACGTTTCATTTCTAAGTGCGAGTTAACATCGATTGTATTTATGTTACTTAATTTTATGATAATGGCCGGCTCTGCGAAAGTTAAGCATTAAACCCCTTTTGATTTTGAGTACTTGAGTTCATCTTCAAATGTTAAGCAGAGTTGGGAAAAAAAAAACAAAACACAAATAATTCTATTTGAAAACATATAATGCTTTGGTGGTGACGATAATGACAGGTGGTGGGGGTAAGCAGATGGATGAAGACAGCTACATCCGACATGGGGTACAGAAAACAGACATACTGTGGGGTTGTCAGCAGCTGAGGGAACAGAGAGGTTTGGCTGGGCAGGCGAAGGGGTATTTTTTCTGGGGGGGGGGGGGGGTCGGAGGAAATGGAAGATAACATTAGAAGATGAGTGAACAGTGTAATGACCGCAATGTACTTAAAATGTATAAGCATAAATGGATCGCTAAGCAGTGTTCGATTTGAATTTATGTAGTGCTATAAATGCACATTATGTTACTTTAGATGCTACTCAGCTGACACGTTATGCGTAGCGCATCAAAATAGAGTGATGCGAATTGGTGCTATTCAAAGTACTGGTAATACACAATGGAGTTAATGGATTTAACCATTTCATTTTAATATGAAAAAGTAAGGTGAGTGTTGGCTGCATACATGGTTCTAGGATGTCACAACAGTGGCCTTAGCTTACTTTACTTTTTCTTGTGCTGCATGAAGTGCAGCAATCGAGGTGCTACATATTACAGCCATTCATCAATTAAAATGGCAAAAATATACTGAGCAACAAAAGAAACGCAAGTTAGGTAGTTAGATAATGTGCTCTTATGGTTACCCAGATAGCAAGCACCTCCGCTCCGGATCTGCCCAGGCTCCAGCTGATCCAGCTCCGAGCCGGGGCAGATCCGGAGCGGCGGAGCTTGCTATCTGGGTACTCATAGTGACCGCAAAACAAAGAAAAGTTTGATGAAACGAGTGTAAATGCGCACACGCTAGTGATAAATTTGATTTTCAATAATTACGCGCAAACTTATTCTCTGGTCTGCCTTTAATTAACTTGTGTTTCTTTTGTTGCTCAATACATTTTCTCCATAACTTGCCAGCTCACTTTACCGACTTTGCTAGGTCTTTTATATTGAACACAGACTGATGGCAAGGAATGCCCATTGCTCCACCCACTCACATCCGCTGCAGTGCTAAATTCGGAAAAGTCCAGAGCGCGCTTGCATATGTGGACCCGTTGGTGTTCGCATAGCCTGAATATAAATAAAAGATTTTGTCTTTGCTGAGAAACGAGGCATTAATGACTTAAAAGAGAAAAATAAACCGTTTCGGTATCGATAATTTGTGGCTGTCAAAAAAATTATTCACGGATTTATAAGCGTGTCTTTTTCAATTATTCCCTATGGAGAAATTCCTTTTTGGCCCCCATGGCATCACGTGATCTGCAATATCAGACTCGCCGCTAGGACCATGTCGGCGTGTGTTACAGATCCTAGTTGTGTGTCCAGTTCTCCTTATAGGTCCATGGTGGCAACAGAAGCGAGATCAAAGAGCGCGCCTGACGAGATCACGTGGTAATTACAAAATTACGCGCGATCGCCCGAGATAGATGATACATGATGTACTGACTACAACTACAAACAGGCAACAGGCTTTGTTCTTTAACGAAAAGGAATGAGAAATGGTTAACTAGCTTCGATTTGTTTATTTTTTGAGATTTGTGTGTCTAACATAGATAAGTACCTGATTTATTAATAAATGTTCTTCATTTCCTGTTTGTCTTGGGTGTGTCATTTGTTTGGAAGGTGTTCTGTCAATATAGTTTAGCCGACATTTGTTTTCTTACTTTGGTTGCTATCCTAGCCCACAATACGAACTGGCGCCAAGGTTCTAAATTGCCATCTCTAAGGGTCGGGAGAAGGTAACGGTAACTTCAGAGCAACATGAGGGTAGGAACGCAGTAGGTTTTCTGAGGAAGCGTGGCGCAGGGATACAATCATACAAAGCATTTGTTAATATAGTACCCAGTTACGAAACCCTTCCAGGATTCACATCCCAGGTGGCTCAGCATGTGCTGAAGAATGTCATGGTTGGCTGAGCGGCCGGTAAGCATCTCCCAGCAGGGGTGCTTTCACACGCAGTCACTGTAAATAGTGAAAACTTACCAACCCCACTCAACCACGTAAGATTATTTCTTCCTATTCATAAATTTATTTGCATAAAATTGGTGCTTGTATTTTTATTGTTGTATGTACCTTTAAAATCACTTGTTATTTTAAATTGGCAAGCCATTGCATGTGAAGGAACGATGTATGAGTTATAACCAGAAGTATACTGCATGACGCGGCTTGATGTGTGGGGTTTGTTTATGAGGAGAACAGTGGCGCAAAAGAGCGGTTCTTTTGGACAAAAATCATAAGGCTTTCTATATATTTTACTGCTATTTAGTGCAGACAGGAAAATTGCTTTATTATTGTTGTTTACCCCTAATGTTCTGTGAAAATGAATGATATATGTACTGTATAGGACACATCCGCTGTCATAGTTTAGAGACTTTTTCGCTTTGTTTCTGTTATATTGTAGAGGGCTGGACTTTGTAGTGCTCCTTAAATCCAGAGAGAAGATTTTAGTAACATTATGAACTCACAGACAGTTGACACACGTCTTTAGAAGCAACTTTCTTCCGCGCTTTCACGTGCACTATATGTGGTTTCTCACAAGTTTTAAATTGAAAGTGCATGTTATGTTTCGGCAAGACAGCGTTAAGTTAGGGAAAGTTCTCACGATTTTTTCTGTTTTTATGTAAGCTGTATGGTACGTTTTAAATGTTATGTCTTTGTACCGATCAAACTGCTGTGCTGAATTGCTGTGTTTCTGCTCTGGTATTTGGCAAAAACAGCAGTCTAGTGTTTCTGCTGCGCATGGCAGCATTTTGCCGGAGTTGGGATGGATGAGAAATGCAACGCAATGGATCTGGTGTTAACAAGCTCATTGACTAAAGTGAGTCCCATCAGCTGCTCTGCTGTGCGCATGTGATGTAAACTGGGGGTCAGACTTTCCAGCATGAGAATGATCCAAAGCACAAGGTGAGGTTGACCCTCCAGTGATTACAGAAGAGAAAGGTGAACATTCTGGAGTGGCCATCACAGTCTCCAGACCTCAATATCATTGAGCCACTTTGGGGATATCTCAAACATGCAGTTCATGCAAGATGACGTAAGAATTTGCAAGAGCTGGAGACATTTTGCAAGGAAGAATGGGCAGCTATACCACCTAAGAGAATTTGCGGCCTCATTGACAGTTATCACAGAATACTGCACGCTGTTATTGATGCTAAAGGAGGCAATGCACAGTATTAAGAACTTAGGGTAAGTACACTTCTGAACAGGGTTCATTTTTGGTGAATGGATATTCAAGAGAATAAATTCACTTTACCAATCAAAAACTACTAGTAATAAAAACTTTCACTATCCATTTTATTCCGTAAAAGTGTTTGTATTGCAATGTGAAAAAAAGAAGCCACTAGATGGCAGTATTGACTTTTTTTGTTAAGCCAGTCTGGAGCTAGGTTTTGGGCATGTCCGGTGCATGCCACAGAGGGGAAGCCCCAGAGAATTAAAAAAAAGCTGCAAGGTGGGAAGGGGCTGAAATAGAGTATATAAGGAGAAAAATTGAGGGAGTTAAGTAGAGAAATTGCAAGGAGAAATAGTGGAAGGATACATTTGACCAGACCTGTCACTCTTTGAGTAAAAATGGTAAGTTACAACTTGAATAAGAGCAGTGCGCAGGCGATTACGTATGGTTTGGGCAGTCAAACGACCTCTAAACAATTCATTCCTAGTGGACGTTGCAGGGACCAATCGATTATGCAAATGACGTTAGACAATTTGTTGGTCTTCAGCTTTTCGTCGCACGTGGGCTAACAGAATGAGGTCGGTCAGCTGTGCTGCCAGTTTGTTGGAGACGTGCCTAAAGATCATGGATAATCCGTCGAGTGCATCCCATAACCCTTGCAATGTCAGTGACGGATGTTTCCATATTCAGCATGCCAATGGCACGTTCACGCTGAATGTTTGACAGCCATGGCACTGAAAATCAACAAATAATTAACTGTAAAAACATGTTTTTCCGAGATGTCACTAACGTGAGCTCAGTTGCACATCTCTCATATGGTCACGTGACTAGGAACACGAGAAAACATGGTTTTAGCTGAAAGTACGCTGGCACGTGCTACGTACCTATGCCCGCCGGAGTTGATGTGTGTCATGATGTCTTTGACAATGCATTTACCCCTAGTGATAAAAACTCTTTTATTAAAAGTTTCAAGAAAATATTTACAAATTTATGAGGGTGAAGTTTCTTTTTTGACTCAGTATATTTTTCACAATGTAAGCAACTCTGATATTAATTTCTCTAATGTATCATTCGCAGTGGATCTCCTTTTGGACTGAAATATTTCCCATTTCTGTGTCTGTGAGGCACATCGTTCTTTAAACCTTGCATTTAAGGAAATCCCGCAGCAGCTCTACGGGGTTTAAATCAGGTGATTCAGCTGGCGTGGCGGAGCTGAACATTTCTTCCATTTCATTAATAAGAAAATTAGTATTGATTCAAAATGTTGGTAATGCATGCAATAAAGAGGCTGAAAACAATCTCAGCACATAGTGCTTTAATAGTTCTTTATTACATCTCAATCAGTAAACCACAGCTAATTAATCCCACAACATACAATTATACAATATTTGTTCATTTTAGAAATGTGTTAAAAATTACACCACATAACACAAAATGTCAGTCCAACATCTTTACAAAAAACAACTGCAAAACAATGCCAGTCATTATCTTGAGAAGAAAATGATCTTACTGAGATCATATATTTTTTGCAGTAAGGTACTCCAGTCTGCTAAATGTCTCCAGTCCTGTTTGACACCTAATACAAACAACATTATTTTGGATGCACACAACAGATACAGGCATGGCAAAGCACTTGGGCATGGAATTCTGATTTGAGATGGAAGAACCAGCAATAATTCAGTCATAGTTATCTATTTAAAGGCAGAGGTGTGAAGTCCAGTTGAAGCACAAGGCTCAGCATATTTAATATTCATCAACTCAGCCAGCTGATTTAACAAATTTCTTCTACCTCTGGCCAGAGAATTGTGCTTCATAGCAAATGAAGGGGGCTGGATTAAAACACTGTGGACACAGGGCTTTCAGTGTCTGTAGCTGGGTTTTGACTCTCAGTTTCCCACTTTTACTCCAGCTCCATCAACAACTACAGTCTTTCTTCCTGCAATGTTAGTGATGTGCTTCAGGAACAAGCAGCCGCTGGGGCCAAAAACAACACTCCCTGTAAAAATGGCTGACATCAAAGACCAAGCTGCAAGTATGACTGCAAGCTCAAAGGCACTAACTCTTTTCACTGAAATAAGATTACAGATTTCCACACTGCAAAATTCATACACAACTGCAATAAGAGCAGGTGCATCCCACCGATGGGCCATGGCAGGTTCTCTTCCTTAAGGATAGGTCATACTACAGTAGGTCCTCCACAGCAGAAGCACAACAGCTCAGAACAACTAGTGCAGCCACATATCAGAAGTTGTAGCTAATTAACTGGAGATAGTTTCTGCTCACAAATATTCGTACGGGGGCAGAATCACGCAAAAAGCCGTTTCATTGTTTGCCATATTTGACTGACTGGGGCTACTTGGTTACAGAGCATACACACTGGGCACCCAGACAGGGACACAAAAAATGGAATGACAATGAATTGTCATTGAAAAATTTGGTCCTCAAACTGCAATTAATTCAGTGCAAAGAAATTTTAACATTCAAAAGTATTATCCAAAATAAAATAGTATCACGACAGTAAAGTCATTGACATTTGAATGGACTTCAATGGGTAAACTTGCTTTTTGGCACCAGAGGCTTATTTACTTGAAATATAAACTTGAGGCACTCGGCAAAACACAATTCATGGTCCCCTTTCTACCATTTGATCTTCAAACAAGATTGTGCAACATGAAGCCCTGCAGTGATTAGTTTCACATTCTTTTTCATTCTTTTTTTTTTTTTATTTCAGTCCAAGCTTCAGATATGAGAGATTTCAGGTTTTACTCTGTGCAGTTTCCAAGTAGAAACTGGAATCAAGTTAGAAAAATGAAGTATTTATGCAACAAAAATCTACACCTTTTCCCCTCACAAATGATAAAAACACATATCTCTAGTTGCTCTGAGTAATATGCTGCCTTTTGCAAACTATATCCTGTCAACAGGCCTTTTGCCAGGCAACCTTAAAGTTACAATGAGTAATAAAAACAGCGCAATGTTGATTCAGTTTACTAATTCAATCATAATACAGCAGTAGCTAGGCTAATTTAAGGCTAAAATGGCTTACAAAATGAATACAATCAAGAAGTATAAGATGAAATACAGGTAACTGAACCCCTCCAAGAATGGTTCCACTACACTGGAGATACTTTACTTCCACCCAGTGGCTCTGGTGAGATGCAGTACCGTCTCACAAAGTTTGAGAGTACACTTGGTGCACCATTTGTAAAGTCATACGTTTTGTAGAGCAATGCATAGGTTGATACAGAATGGTTTTCATGTATTTTGTGCATACTATGAGGAGCATTTTGTACAACAAGATCTCCTTTCGTGGCACCAAATGAGCTTAGTACACTTCGCTCTCCAAGCGCTCTCACTGTGTAATTTAAGCTAATATGCTGTTCATTGGTGCATAAAAGTTATCAAAATAAAAGGCAATTTTGTCCACAAAATTAAAAAATACATCTTTGACATTGAGAAACAAAATGTAGCGGGGCATTATGAATTTTGCAGAGACTTTCATCCACAAAACAAAGCCTTCCACATTGTTTAGTCCATGAAATACAGAAGCAGCACAGAATTTCATCACCTAGGGTGTTTTGAGGAACATCATTAATTTTCTGCATGTAGTTTGAGAGGTTACATGATTTGCCAGTTTTTAATGACACAATTTTAGGCATTATTTACAATTTTAAGCCATGCGTCCAAAATAGTCAAGCGACCCCTCAGAGATCCATGCTGGTTCTACACTATACTGCAATAGCACTAAAATGACTGATTGCATAAAGATGGGGGAGATTATGACTGATGAAATACAAAATGTAAAAAAAAAAAAATCACTTTGCATCCAATGGTGAATTTGTTGATGCCTGCAGTTACTAAAACCATTTATTTGTTAAAAAGGAATTCAAAAACAAAGCCAATTGTGAGTCACACCTTACAGGTGTTATTTTTGCGCAAAAGTTTAGGGGAAAAAAAAAAACTGAAAAAACACCCATGTTCACTGACCTAATTAGCAGCTGATTGACTCACCATCCTTAAATTTGATTTTTCAGGTTTTTATCACCTGAAAAGTAGTAAAATAAATACAAAGACTGGTCTTTTATGGCTCATGGAATGCGGTCACTTTTGACATAACTTGATTTAATAAGGCAAATCTAAACCTTAAAAAGGGACTTATTTTTAAATAATATTAACAGCTTGTTAAAAATTTTGAGGTGAAAATCAATCTAGCATACACAGGGGTCGCCCATGATTGAGTTTGAGAACTACTGCACTTACTGATGGAGTGGATCCCCACAGTAACCGTAGAATAACTAAATTACCTCTAGGTGGTAGACAAAGTGAATTATCCACAGCAGTGATTAGGTGCTTGATGTTCATCTCATTGCGGAATTTAACTTTGAAACATGGCTGAAACATTTCCATTTCTTGGTGATTTACGTCCAATTTAACTTCCCTGGTGTAGAATCATGCATGGATTTCTTATAGTATTCTTGCATAACATGGAAACGCAAGACGTTAAAGAAAACGCAACATGTTAAAGAAAATTACATCAACTTAATTATGAACATTAATAATTATGAAAAATGAAAGCAGAAATGTAATTGACCCCAAATAAATATTAGTAAACTGAGTGCAGTCTCTTTGGAAAAAAAGGTTAACATATAGCAAGAACTTCCTTCATAACAACTCCACAGTGACGGTTTCTGGACCACTCGAAGACATCAGCTTCCAAAGTCAGAGCCTTGACTCCAATAATGTATACACCACACATCAATGCCTCAGCGACAGGCAACAGGACCCATTCCTGTGAACACTGTTTCAAGTTAGGCTCTGTAAAACCACTTCTAACATCACATTATGCAAAAAAAAATTCTGTATCTGAATAACTGCCAGCAAAAAGACAAAAGTGATTTTTTAATGCCCACCATGACCCACTTGGCAAATAAAATTCAAGAGGAAACATGCATCAAAAATTCTTCTTCACATTCTCCTTCATGCAATATCACATCATATAGGACTTTAACTATTCTGACAGGTTATCCCAAACTGACAACACTCTTAAACACCAATTCTTCTCCTGTGGGTGCTTTGGCTGTTCTGAATCACCAATACTTTTTACTCAGATACTGATCATGGTGAAAAGTAGCAAAAAGTGGACAGCATGTGTCCACCCTGGAATTTACCAGTATGCAAAAGATACTCGCATGACAAACGGCACCAGCCAACTTTCACAGTAAAACGCCATCAATGTATCCATGGTGCACAATATCCCACAATGCAACAAAGCCAATGTTAATGTCACACCAAGACCAGCTTATCTTCTAAACTAGTGGTCATGTGACTGTATAGTACATGACATGTATTGTCACATACTGGCTACTGTGCCATTTCCTACTTTGGAGAGTAGTCTGTAGCATCCAGTAAATACTAGTGCAGTATGTAGTAAACAAAAATGCTATTCCAAACAAGGACTTTAAAGGACACCGAACCTCCGGAAATTTCTATGCATCATATTCTCGAAGACAGAGAACCATTTAATTTGTATCGATGCATCAAATTTGGTGCTGCGAGTACGCGGCTAGAGCTTTTCAAAGGGTACCAAATATTTTGAGCGGCTTACTTCATTTGCGCCACATGGATGCAACCATGTTCTTGCATTTTTTCTAGACACCTCCCAAATTACAGAATGTTGTCTACACGCGATCATTATGGTTTATTGCCAAGCATAAGTGTGTAGAAATGCCAGCATTAAAAGCAGAGAAAAGCAAGAGGGTCATGGGTTCGAATCCGGCCTGGGGCCTTCTGGTGTGGAGTTTGCATGTTCTCTCCAAGTTCGTGTGGGTTTCCTCTGGGTACTCTGGTGCCCTCCCAAAATCATGCATGGATTAGCGAGCAGTCCTGGGTGGATTTCAGCCTTTCGCCCCACTCCCCTGTGACCCCAGTGAGGAAGAAGCAGTATGGAGAATGGATGGATGGTTTATCCAAGTCTACGGGACAAATAATTAGTTAGCAAGCATGCTAACAGTTTTGGCCATTAAAGTAATGTGTTACATTAGTAACTTACGGTAGACACTTGAATTTCTCAATTTATTGGCAAAAGTCTTTAGCATGCAAGCCAGCTAAGTATTCATCCAATTGACTTGAATAGACTAGCAAAACTAGAAGGAAATGATATTTTTCCATTTTAAATATAAAATAAAACAATGCTGACATTTCTAGGATGAAAATTTTTATTTATTCCTTGCTGAAGCCTCCGAGTAGATGAGAATTAGTACTATCGTTGCGTAATTTTGATATCGCGGGCTCACTCAATGGAAATCCTTCATAACATGTGCGTATATACAATGCATTTCCGAGCAGCCTGTGATCAATCGATTGCTTTTCAAAAGATGTTTGAAATAGCGGAATAAATATTGCTTGATATACTTGTTAAAAAAAAATCTAAATTTTTCTTTAATTTTTTAAATATTTCTTGGGTTATAAATTTTATGACAACCCGATTACAAAACAAAGTAATTTTGGCTACTAATGAGTAATAGTTGTCCGAAAAGAACATTAAGAAATTCACAGCTGAAGAATGCATCTACGCACAATACGTCACAGAGTCGGGGGAGCTTCACAATGATGGCGGTCTCCAGCCTGCATTGAGAGGGGTGAAATTATGACAAGAAAATCTTGATTTATTAGGTAGAGGGTTAAATAGATTGTTAGAATAGGTGAAAATTCCTCTTTTAGTTGCAATAGATTTGTTCTTAGGGGTTCGGTTTCCTTTAACTTTGACCTGCACCCATTCTGTGACCTTTGCCCTCAGTCATTTGCTTCTGCATTGTAGTCATTTGAGGACAAATATGAAACGGCACACAAAACAAATCCCTTAACTTGAAGCAAAAACCTGAAAATGTCACTGTGTTATTTTGCGACCTGCACAAAACAAACCTCTGCTTTAATTAGCAGCTTTAGAGTTACTGAGTTAACCTGTAGCGTAAATATAGCTCCCTCCGGGACAATAATAATTCATAGATGCTATACTTTCAGCCCAGCAGCAAATTCATGCTGGTATCCAGTGAAAGTGCGTTTCCTTCAATTCTGCCATCAGTTTTCATTTTGTTTGAATATTAAGCAAACAACAATGATGCAAAAATACACAGGACAAATATACAGGATACAGGGTTTGCGAGCCCAAGCATAGACATTTCAAAGCTGTTCAGCTTAGCCCAAATTGATGCCAGTACAGAGTTGTCCATCTCATTTCTAGTTTCAACATCTGACATCAAATATTTTATCAGTTTCTGGTACCTCCTTTCAAACATGTCAGAAGACCCGTTTAATAATGGCTTAAATTGTATAGCTCTCCTCATAATTTTTTAACGACCACTGGAATGCCTATTCAAAAATCAATTTTCCATACATGATGAAAACCTGGCCAACTATTCCAACTGGCATAAAGGAGGACATCAGGGTCTGGACTTCACATTTTAGCACAAAGTTACATACATTGATATGAAAAAGTATTGGCGCCTTTCTCCTATTTCTCCTGTTTTTGCATATTTGTGTCTCTCTCATGTTCCAGACCAAAATAATTATAATATTAGACAACAATGACCCAAGTAAACAAAAAATGCAGTTTTTGAATGATGATTTCATTTACTGAAAGAAAAAAGCCATCCACCCCTACCTGGCCCCATGTAAAAAGTAATTGCCCCCTCTGGTTACAAAACAACCAATCAATTAAAGTCTAATTGATAATAGGAGTAAGTTCCACCAGAGACACCCAATCATGATAACTGCCAGCCCTGCTGAACAAAAACATCCAGTAAATAGGATCTGTCTGGCAATCTGAAGGGAAAAAAGCAGCATGTGATACCGCGACCTAAAGAAAAATTCAAGAACAGATGAGAAGGTTGTTGACATCTATCAATCTGGAAAAAGCCATTTTTAAGACTCTAGTACTCCTGCAAACCGCAATGCTGTTTTTTCCATAATCTACAAATGGAGAAAACATGAAACAGTGGTCAGGCTTCCCAGGAGTGGGCAGCCAACTAAAATTCCTCAAAGAATGCATCGAGAACTCATCTAAGACAACACACCAGAACCCAGACTAACATCTAAAGAACTGCAGGCCTCACTTGCCTTAAGGTCAGTGTTCATAATTCTGCAACAAGAAAGAGACTGGGGGAAAAATGGTATCCATTGGGGACTTGCAATGCAAAAACCACTGCTGACCTAAAAGAACACAAAGGCTTGTGCTTGTTCGCTGAGAAATATCTTGATGACCACCAAGACTTATGGGATAATATTGTCTGTACTGATGAGTCACAAAGTGAAACCACTTGGAAGACGTGGGTCTTGTAACATATCGCAAAAAGTGAACATTCCGCAATAAGAACATTTTGTTTACTCATGTTGCCTCAGTTTTGTATTACAATTATTAATGATCTGGAACATTTAACTATGACAAATAAGCAACAAGAGCCATCAGGAGATGGCATATCCCACCAGCCCCATGTCATCATTGTTTCGGATTAGCAAAAGGCACCACGTCAGGTCACGATTAACGTGCACACCAGGTTTTGAGAAAAAAATATTGAACGGTTTATAAGTTAGGCTCTGGAAAAGAAATGTTCACAGATGGACGGACGGACAAACAGACGACTGCACCCATGACTATATCCCCTCGCATTTTATGCCGGGGGTATAAAAGAAGAAATTGAGAAGGGGACAAATACTTTTACACAGCACTGTAGAAATATGAAATGTGATCTTGCACACACTGCACTCTGAAAGTATTAGGACATACATATAAAAACTGGGATTCCTCCACTTCCCACAAGATGTGGATGAAAATGCCCATCAGAAGGGGGGGACTGAAACCGGGAGTGTCTAATTTTAGCGATAGGGCTATGTATACACACAAACAGACAAACAAACAAACAAACACACACGCACGCACGCACGCAATACCACAATTGCTGTCAGCACTTAACAAAATATGACTAACATCTCTAACTTCTAGGGTGCAAGTTTCCAATAGATCCTGACCTAAGAAAGGCATTCTCTTCTGGATCCTCTGGATCATTCTCTTCTCTTCATCATCCATAATTATCAAACTGCTGGATTCGGCAAATGTGGGGAGAAAACATTGGGCTGAGCAGACCTGGGGGGATCAGACAGCGTTCAGAGTCGAGATCCATGAGTGCTGAAGCTCGTCCAAGGGGTCCTTTCCAGGGCAACGGTGACACATGGAGCCCTCTACCCCTGCCACAATCACAAGGTTTTCAGGGACTCCACATGAATAACAGGCCACACCCCACATAGGAACTGTTAAAGGCAAATACCACAAGAAAAGATCAGCTCCCCAAATCACACTCAGAGATGACATCAAAATGCAAAAACAATTCCGTCTCAACAAGCATGTTCAGCCAGTTGAGACACTAAATCTTACTTTTTTCCTCCATCATGTAAGAAATACCAGCCTGTTTTATGTCACCGCTTGGTGGACGGAAGAAATTTTTGCACTTCATTTGGTAAATGCTTCCTAGTCGAACTGTCTCAACTTATTAGCAAGAATTCCATCTTACTTCACAAAAAGTTATGCATAGAAGTTCAAACATAAGACTACAACCCTGATAACAGGCAGTTTTTTTTGGTTTTTGCAGTGCATTCTCATACACATATCACAACATCTCATGTTCATCACATCTCTATCAAAACCAGAGATCGCCAGCATCAATTCTTGCCAATTCCCTGAAGTAAACAAGTCGCTAATACTGCAGCTGCGTCTCCTCACGATATGTGTGCGTGTGAATGCCAGCTGTACCAAGAAGTGCACTCTTTTCTACTTTCACCTTTACTTTCAATGTAACATTAGTTTTGACAGTGATCTCAAGGAAATAGGGAAGAACCCGTGCATTTTTCGGCAGCTCCAAAGGTAGTGGCAAACTTCAACTTCAGAAACAAAACACCAAATGTAAAATACACAAAAGCCTTTGCTCCACGATAAGTGCCCCTGCCAGACACCATATTCTTTACTTACATTCCTCAGTACGGCAGATAACAACAATAACAACAGCACAGCAGATTCTGGTTAATCATAGTCAATCTCTGTTCATCTGACAATGACCCGCATGCAGCTGCCTTGCCAAACAAACAAGCAATGTCAACAAAATTTACACTGCAGTCAGTAAGTTTGGAGGACAGATCAAGAGAGAGAAATCTTGATCATAAACACCACTGCCCCTCCCCATAGCTCTTTCTCTTCCTCCTGTAGCCCCTCCCTCCAAGCTCATTCCCGAGTTCAGTTCACCAGTGGTTGCTATACAGAAACAAATGAGGGCTCCAGTGTGTCTTATTGCGAGGTAAGAAACATTGGAAATAACAAAATTAAACATAAAGCATTTACATGTTACAGTCACATACCACAGCATTTCAAATTCATTGCAATAGTGCTTGATAATCGAAAGATGATGAGGTTGTAGATCTGCCGAGCAAGTGAGCAAATTAATGTCACCAACAGGATTTGCATTAGCTACCAAACCTAGTGCCTAGCTGCACATTTTACAGAAGTCACCAGGTGACTAATAACATTAAACTTTGTTTTTCTTAACAGCATTGGAGTCTACACGATGAGAGCATCGACGCCAATGATAACTACACTCCATATCGATTTACAGGACAATAGAAGGGGACAAACTATAGAAAGACAAGCCAGTTTACATCCCATTTTGCTGATATAAGTCATTGAAATTTCGCTGTGAAGTTTGGGCATTCAAAGTCACTGAAGGTCAAGTTCAATGTAACCAAATGAAACTTCATACATGACTTCCTGTATGCCCGCAATACAAACCTAAGCTCTATCTGTTACAGGCCCAGCACTAAAAAAGGGAATTGAGTGGGCACAGACACGTCCCTTTATGACAATTAGAATAGTCCTGGCTAGTTCTCAATCATTTTCCGTTATTGACGCGTTTTCCAATTATTGTAATTGGCAACTGAAGACACGGTTTCTCTCCATGTGTGACCTTTAATAAAGAAATATATAAATATATAAAAAATATATAAATAATGAAAAATAATTGAGAACTAGCCAAGACTATCCTAATTGTCATAAAGGGACGTGTCTGTGACCCCCAATTCCCTGTTCTAGCTCCGGGCCTGATCTGTAATAGTTTTGGTGATAGAAGTCACTGAAGTTTCACTATGTGAAATTTGACCTTCGAAGGTCGCGGAAGGTCATGTTCAAGGCCACCAAATGAAAGTTCATACATGACTTCCCATCAGTGACGGTTTTACACGGGGGCTACAGAGGCCTGTGCTCCCCTGCCGATGTCCTGCGCCCTTGTGCTGGCCACTGTGCTGACTGAATAATAAAATTATACTGTATATTTTTTTACGATGATATGCGCTAGCGCCAAAATCAGACCTAATGTCACTCAACATTCGACACGGACTGATGAGTGTGTGTTGGCCACCTGCGTTTGCTTTCACTGATCTCAGTACGTTGGCTGGGATTTGAATATGAGCACGGTAACCAGCAAGAACAACCTGTTGCCAGAGACGAAGGTTAGCTAAACGACTGCACCTAATAAAGTAATTTGTTGTAGATGTGGCCTTGTTACTGTTGTTCCCCATTCCAGCAACAAAAGCTTGTTGTCAAGTTTGTAAATGTCTCTTGGAATTACATTACTAATCACACTTGGCGAAGTACTTATGAAAAGTTCAACACGATGGTGTGATGTTAACCACTAACCTTATCTGACTAGGCTGTTCCATTTTGAAAAATAATAGGCTATGAAGTTAAGTAATCAATAGCTGCCTATCTGCCTGTGCTAAGTAGGGACGGTTATTTGTGAGATGAGATACATGCATCGCTTTACTTATTTTTTCTTCTTATAAGACTGTCATGAAATGAGCAAGGGATATCGTCTCCTTTTTTGCCCAAATAAAAAAAATTGAATTACAAGAAACCAAATAAAACGCATATATGGCAATATTTGCCTAGTGTTAGTGCAATTCACAAACCTATGATTTTATTTCAGTTGACCACATAATTTTTCCAATTTATATTTTCAATCAATCACTCCACAGTAATATTGTGGAGTATTGTTATTAATATAATATGATTATGTAGATTACTTATTTCATTGTGATTACAGTAACTAGAACCATTTGTTTTGATAGTACTATTTTGTTACATTTGTATGAATAAACACCTTTTCAAAACTAGCTTCAATCCACAGATAGCCTACTGAATACTGTGTATTTGTAATTTCGATTTATGTTGGAAGAACTATCACTCCTTAATTACCAGATCCTTGTAAGTACTGTAGCTCTGTCTGTCACTAATTAAGGTCAGCATGACATGCACACCTGTGTGAGCTGCTATGTATTCAGGCACTGGCAGCATATTTTGTAAATAAGTGTGAAGACTGGACTCTCAAGCCAGTGGCCATGAATACAGACGAGTTTGTACAAATGTTACTTGTGTGCTGTGGTTCTGATAGGCCCAACTGATGAGGAGTTTTGTTTTCTAAGAACGAGTCACCCATTCTTAAGGCCATAAGCCATTTGATTTGTCTGATACATCACACTTTATTATGTTGTATTTTATTTTCCATTTTTGATGGTTTAATGTGAATATAGGCCACTGGATGGCAGTATTTACCTTTTTTTTTATTCAGCTCAGACTGGAGCTATGTTTAGACATGTCCTGGACATGTCTGGGGCAAGTCCCCGAAAAAAAAAAAAAAAAAGAGGTCTAAATGTGGGTGGGGTCTGCAAAAGAGTATATAAGGAAAAGAATTGAGACAGTAAAGTAGTAGGAGAAATTGCAAGAAGAAGGATACATGCGACCAGACCTGTCATTCTGTTCAAGACCTGTGAAGTTTCTTATGTGGATTTTTGCCTGTGTTTGAGCATTTTCCTTACCCAGGACATCACCAAGCCACCCCAACAAACAAGGGACTGTATATATTTCTGGTTTTTTTGTTATACTCAATCTTGGTCAGTTAGTTAGTTGTTATTAGTCTTTGTCTGTTTAATTAAATGTGTTTAAGTTTTAAATTGTGTCTGTCATCCCTTGCTGTTGCTGTTGTGTTATAAATGTAATAACAAATTGGGGCCATAACAAATTGGGGGCTCAAGGTCCGGGATAGACCATTTTGTGAGTCATTTATTAAAAATCTAACATTTCAGATTGTAAAATAGTTTTTGTGAATTTTCCTATATAAGTATATTGACAACAGCAATGGATGATTTCTTGGCATCACCAACCGTAGGGGTTTTGAAGTCTTTTAAAAAGACCGAACTGTTGGAAATATGCAGACATTTGGAGCTGACAGAGGTAAAACCAGCCATGCGAAAAGCAAGACTGGCTAGAGAGATAGTTGAATATTACATTGATGAAAATGTGTTTGCACCAGATCTGGAACAGTTTCCAGTGGAAAATCCAAATATAGAAATGGAACTTAAATTAAAAATGCTAGAGATTGAAAGGGAAGAAAAAGAAAAACAAAGGCAGTTTGAGTTGGAAAAATTAGCAAGAGAAGAGAAGAAAGCAAGGGAAGAAAGAGAAAGAAAGGGAAGAAAAAGAAAAACAAAGAGAATTTGAGTTAGAAAAACTTGCAAGACAGAGAGATTTTGAATTAGAGGAATTCGATAGAGAAGAAAGACTCCAAATGGAGCAACTAAAAATTAAAATAGCAACTGAAAATAAATTTTGTGCTAGCCAGGAGGTAAAATTGGTGCCTCCATTTTCGGAAAAGGATGTTGACAACTATTTCCAGTGTTTTGAAAAGGTAGCAAAGAGTTGCCAGTGGCCAAAGGAACACTGGCCTCTGATGTTGCAAACTGTCCTCAAGGGTACAGCTCAACAAGCCTATTCGGCTTTGTCTGCAGATGATTCCACTGATTATGAGGTTGTCAAAAAGGTTATTTTGAGAGCTTATGAGTTGGTTCCAGAGGCTTACCGACAGAAATTCAGAGGTCTGAAGAAATCTGAAAATCAGACTTATGTTGAATTTGCTAATGAGAAGCAGGTTTGCTTTGAGCGCTGGTGTACTTCTATGGAGGTCAAAGATGATTTCCACTCACTAAAAGAGATGGTGTTAGTTGAAGAATTCAAGAACTGTGTTAAGGATGATATTAAGACCTACCTTAATGAGAAGCAAGCACAGAATTTGCATTCAGCTGCCAAATTTGTAGATGAATATGTGCTCACACATAAGTCCAAATTTCAGTCTAGCAATAACAATAGATGGTCCCAATTTCAGGAAAAGGGTTACGGTGATACCCAAGATTCCTCACCCAAAGACAAAGACAAATCTGCCGATGGTGCTCAGAAATCCAGTAACAGGTCTGATCAAAGTGTGAAAGCTGACAGTGACAAAAGTGGTCTGGTTTGCAGTTATTGCAAGAAATCTGGTCATGTTACAACTAACTGTTGGTTCCTAAAAGCTAAGAAAGAAAAAGAAAAGGATACCAAACCAAATGCCTTTGTGAAAACAAGGTTAGAAACCCCTGTAGTAGATAACCGATCTGCTAAATTGCCTGATTCTTGTGGGGCTAAAAAGCCTGATACAGCTGACTTCGTGAGGGAGGAATTTCTTCCATTTGTGTCAGAGGGATTTGTGGCTCTGAATGAGCATACTACTCCTGTCCCCATATATATCCTAAGGGATACCGGAGCTTTTCAGTCACTTTTGTTGATGGACTCTTTGGAGTTACGTGATGAGACCGCTTCAGGGGATTTCATACTTGTATAAGGTGTTGAAGGGAGGACTGTATCTGTACCCCTGCGCTCTATATTCTTGAAGTCAGATTTAGTTACAGGACAGGTAAAGGTGGGACTTATGTCAAGTCTACCTATAAAGGGTGTTTCTCTGTTGCTAGGCAATGACCTGGCTGGGGGCAAAGTAATTCCCCCTGTACATCTTACTTCACAGCCGAGCACTGAAGATGGGGATGAGGACCCATCTCTGCATCCTTCTTGCGCAGTGACTCGCGCTATGGCCAAGAAGGCTAAAGAAGAAGATGATGTGGTGCCGTCCAGCACATTGAATAGTCAGGACTCAGGTGGTTCGCCTCATGACTCTGATTGGCCTACTATGGTTTCTCCGTTTGAGAACTTATCAGACACTTTTATCAGTTCATTGTTCAGCCAGCCAGAGGGGTTTGGTGATTCTGATGTGTCTGGAGACTTGTCTCTGTCCAGAAAGCGGTTGATTGAGGAGCAAACTAATGATCCTGAAATTTGTGCACTAAGGAGGAGAGCCCTTCCTGATAAAGAAATGGACGCAGTTCCAGTTGGGTATTATCTCAAGGATGGTGTGTTGATGCGGAAGTGGTGCCCTCCGGATATCCCTGCCAATGCAGATTGGGCAGTGGTCAGGCAAATTGTTGTTCCGAAGGTCTACAGGAATGAGATCTTAACAATGGCTCATAGTTTACCTTTAGGAGGTCATCTTGGTGTTAACAAGACTGTTGATAAGATCATGAAACACTTCTTTTGGCCTGGGCTTCGGAAAGACGTTTCCAACTTTTGCAAAACCTGTCACACTTGTCAGGTAGTTGGAAAACACCAGTTAGACCCACCTGTAGCTCCATTGCAGCCTATCCCAGCATTTGGGGAGCCCTTCTCTAAGGTCATTGTTGATTGTGTTGGTCCATTACCCAAGACTAGATCTGGAAATCAGTACTTGTTGACAATCATGTGTGCATCTACCAGATTCCCCGAAGCCATACCTCGACGTAACATCAAGGCAACTGCAATCTCGAAGGCTTTGATAAAGTTCTTCACGTTGTTTGGCCTTCCCAGGGAAATTCAGTCAGACCAAGGTAGCAATTTCACTTCAGGATTGTTTCAGCAGGTTGTGTATGAACTAGGTGCAAAGCAGATTCTTTCTAGTGCCTATCATCCAGAAAGTCAGGGTGCCTTAGAGCGGTTTCATTCCACTCTCAAGACAATGATGAGGACTTATTGTTATGACCATGAGAACCACTGGGATGAAGGTGTTCATTTGCTGTTGTTTGCAGCTAGAGAAGCAGTGCAGGAGTCTACTGGATTCAGTCCATTTGAGCTAGTGTTTGGTCATGAAGTGAGAGGACCTTTGCTATTATTGAGTGAACAATGGCAAGAGGAAGAGCCGCACATCAGTCTGTTAGACTATGTTAGCAAGTTCAAGGAAAGATTGCGTGCAGCTTGTGACCTAGCCAAAGAGAACTTGAAATCAAGTCAGGGAAAAATGAAAACTTGGTATGATCATAAGGCTAGAAGCCGTGAGTTTAAACCATAAGACAAGGACCTTGTGTTGTTTCCCTTGCAGTCCAATCCATTGCAGGCTAGATTTCATGGTCCTTATGAAATTCTGACAAAACTCAATGATCTCAATTACATTGTGAAGACTCCAGATAGGAGAAAACCAAAACAATTGTGTCACATTAACATGCTGAAGCCTTATCATGACAGAAATGCTAGGGTTGCAGTTGTCACTTCAGATTCTCCTATGGCCGAGACTTGTGAAGATGAGGGGGAGTTTCAAGATGATGAACCTAGAATTCAAGCTGAAGTTCTTTCATGTAAATTGTCAAATTCTGAAGTGTTGCAAAATCTTGATGTAAAACTTCAGCACTTCGAACCCTCACAGAGAGATCAGTTTAAGAGGTTGATCAAGAAATATGAGGATCTGTTTCCTGATGTTCCAAAAAGAGTTTCTATAGCCTCTCATGATGTAGATGTTGGTGATGCCAAACCAATAAAGCAGCATCCGTACCGAATGAATCCTCAAAAGAGAAAGATTGCTGAGAAAGAGGTTGAGTACATGTTAAAACATGATATTATCAGACCCTCCAACTCAGATTGGAGTTCACCCTGTGTGCTAGTTCCAAAACCTGATGGAAGTACTAGATTCTGTACAGATTATCGCAAAGTCAGTGCTGTAACTAGAACTGATGTGTTTCCAATACCTAGGATTGATGATTGTATTGATAGAGTAGGGCAAGCAAAGTTTCTGACCAAGATTGATTTATTGAAGGGTTATTGGTGTGTGCCTTTAACTGAGAGGGCCAAGAGCATCTCTGCTTTTGCCACACCATCTGGGTTGTACCAGTATGAAGTCCTACCCTTTGGGATGAAAAATGCCCCAGCCACATTCCAAAGGATGATACAGTCTACAATCGCCGGATTGCCACACACGGGTGCATACATCGATGACCTGATCACATGGAGTGACTCCTGGGAAGAACATCTAAAAGATGTAGAGACGTTGTTCCAGCGCCTGACCCAGGCTAACCTGACTGTTAACCTGAACAAGAGTGACTTTGGTTGTGCTACTGTCACCTATCTTGGCTACGTCATAGGCCAGGGTAAGGTGGCACCCATAAATGCATAAATGTCCAAGCCATCATGGACTTTCCAGTTCCTGACAACAAAAAAGCTCTGCGCCGCTTCCTTGGAATGATCGGGTACTACCGCAAGTTCTGCAAGCACTTTGCTGAGATTGCTCTCAGTCTAACTAACCAACTGAAGACAGGCGTAAAGTTCACTTGGGATGATGCATGCCAGAGAGCCTTCGATCGCCTGAAGTCTCTGCTGTGTCACTTCCCCGTGCTCAAATCTCCTGACTTCAACAAACCGTTCTCCATCGCGGTCGATGCTAGCGACCAAGCTTGTGGATCTGTGCTCCTACAGAGAAGTGACTCTGATGACATTGAGCATCCCGTGGCATACTTCTCCAGGAAGTTCAATCGCCACCAAAGGAACTATTCCACAATAGAGAAGGAGCTGTTGGCTCTGGTCCTTTCTTTACAACACTTTGAGGTTTATGTTTGTACAGGACAAAAGCCAATGATTGTGTACACTGAACACAATCCGTTAATGTTTTTGAGTAAGATGAAAAACAAGAATCGGAGATTGTTGAATTGGAGTTTGATTTTACAGGAGTTTGACTTGGAAATTAAGCATGTGAAGGGTACAGACAATGTAATTGCTGATTGCTTATCCCGTGTTTGAATATGTATATATATATATATCACGTGTTTATTTGAATATTGTGTGATATGTATATATAGACAAGTGTCCACTTAACCATTTTGTATTGAAAAGAAAAATTTTGCCTTTATGAGTCAAAATTTTTCCTTTTTGGAATGGAGGTGTAATGTGAATATAGGCCACTGGATAGCAGTATTTACCTTTTTTTTTTTATTCAGCTCAGACTGGAGCTATGTTTAGACATGTCCTGGACATGTCTGGGGCAAGTCCCCGAAAAAAAAAAAAAAAAAGAGGTCTAAATGTGGGTGGGGTCTGCAAAAGAGTATATAAGGAAAAGAATTGAGACAGTAAAGTAGTAGGAGAAATTGCAAGAAGAAGGATACATGCGACCAGACCTGTCATTCTGTTCAAGACCTGTGAAGTTTCTTATGTGGATTTTTGCCTGTGTTTGAGCATTTTCCTTACCCAGGACATCACCAAGCCACCCGAACAAACAAGGGACTGTAAATATTTCTGTTTTTTTTGTTATACTCAATCTTGGTCAGTTAGTCAGTTGTTATTTGTCTTTGTCTGTTTAATTAAATGTGTTTCAGTTTTAAATTGTGTCTGTCATCCCTTGCTGTTGCTGTTGTGTTATAAATGTAATAACAAATTGGGGCCATAACAAATGCCATCAGTCAATGCATTTTTTCTTCATGAAAAAATCTTCAGCATGATTTTATAGGCTAAAGCAAAATAGAAGTTTTTTAATGCTTTAATATCATTGTGGTTGCTTTTTAAAAGTATGTTTGGGCTTTTTGTCTTTATTCACACAGGATAGTTTAGAGAGCCAGGGAGTGAGTGGTGTTGCAGCACGTCTCAGCTGCAGGCCCATGTCTAGGGCCATCATTATTGTTTTTAATGTGCCCCCCTGATTAAACACTGGCCCCACCTGGGCCCCCCCACTAAAATTTGTCTAGAACCGCCACTGCTTCCCATAAGTGTTCAATGTTCCCAATCTTCAACATTTACAAGCCTAGAAACCTTTGAACATTGGAAAATTTTGCTTGACCTCAAATTTGACCTTTCAGGGTCATCTGAGTTCAACTTTAACACAGCCAAAATACAGGCCATATATTACTTCCTATATGTCAGTTATACAGACTTTCTCTATCTGCAACCATTTAGCTTCCACAGGCGATTTGGCCCATTCTCCATAAGACCCAATGTTGAAGTACAGCGCCCCCACTAGACCCACTTCCGTCGATTCAATCAAAATGGCACTCCCACTGTTCATAAACTGTATCAAGGTGAGTTGATTGCCAGATTTAGAAAAAAAGTCAGACAGTTTTTCAGGAATAATTTTTTGAAATTTCAAGTCATATCCTTTAACATCTTTAATATATTCCCTGACCTCAAGTTTGACCTTTTAAAGTAATCTGCGGTCAAATTTAATATTACCAATATATAGGTCATATATGTCTTCCTATATGTCGATAATACAAAGTTAATCTCTATCTGCAACCATTTGGCCACCACAGGCCATCTTGCATATTCATAAAATACAGCGCCCCCAATAGACCCATTTTCATCGACTCAATCAAAATGGTGCTCGCTTTGTACATTAAGGTACCAAGGTAAGTTGACTGCCTGATTTATAATAAAATTTATCAAGCAGTTTTTGAGAAATTACTATTATTATTTTTTTTATTTCTCAGTCCTATCTTTAACATTGGAGCCAACATTTTCAAGGGCCCATAAAACAGACAAAAATGATTCAATCAGAAATCAGAGAAAAAAGACTGGAGATATAATCTTGTATGTATGTTATTGCAAATTTACACAAAAATTCATCGGGCCAAAATAAAGATGTTCCAGAGGAATGACGATGGATGCCACACCACGACAATTGCTTATAGGCCCATAGGGCCGGTAAGCTAAAAATGTAAGGGATAGTGATAAGTCAGCCGTTTACAGCGCTTATGATGTGCTGCAGGTCAGAGGCTGAGATAAGGGGGTTGGGTCTGCTCATGTTGTCCATCTTTGCAGAGAATAATAACAGATGTTAACATTCTCTTGCTGAATGCAAATACTAAAGGTAACAGATATCGAGGAATTCACTGTCAGCTGGCAATGTATGCTTTCAGTTACTCCTGCCGCTATTGCCACCACTTCCTTAGCAACGCTGTGCTCAACAGACCCGCTGGTCAGCGGTCATCTGTCGAGACCAAACTGAATTGAGTATTCAAGGGAGCCATGTTCTAACTGCAAGTAATGTAGCTCATGTAGCACTGACTCCTCATCACGCACAGACGATGTGCCGTACTCATCAGCTTTCTGTTTGTCATGCGGCATCACAAGAAAAATGTTTTGAAGTGGAGTAACGTTACGTTTATGTTACCATCTTGGCTTGAAACTTTTTGGCAACGGCAAAGCTTGCGTGCTTGGAGGGGGATTTTCTGGGTCTCGCGCACTCTTTGTGTTGGGAGTGACGTCAATATATGCGATGAAAAGACACAGTCCTTGTCCCTACACTGATAATGCAGATATCTCTGTCTTTGATAATCATTAAATACATCTTGGATAATGCAAGTAACTCACACCAAAACATATATAACATATCTATATATTTTATATATCTTTGAATTGGGAAATTTTACATATTAGGCCTCTAATAGACCATTTTGGAGTAAGTTTGTATGGCAAGAAAAAGTGCCATAGCGTCGGTCAAGACCTATGTTAGCGAATGATAAGCAATTTCACGGGTTAAAGTACGAGAATTATGCCAGATGTGCAAGGATTTGAACATAAACCGTGTGGGAATGAAAAAGGCTGAACTGATTTAAGCGATTGTTGATGAACGGAACCTCATGAAAGAAAATATAGGCCCCACAACAGAGACTTCTACCGCAGCCTTCGAGGAGGTCGGATATATCGCCGACACGACCACTGATTTTATACCCCCAATTAAATTTATTCATGTGTATGATCACATTGGGGAGAAGAGAGGCAGAAACAACAAGTGTTTAGACCAGGGTATTAAACACTTTGATGAAGGTGACATCCAGGAATGGTGCTACGAACAGATGGACATCACTAGCGTCATTGGACATGTTGTATAGCAATGATAATTATACTGTATCTCACAAAAGTGAGTACACCCTTCACATTTCGACTATTAATTTAGTATATCTTTTTAAGGGACAACGTTACAGAAATGAAAACTGAATATATTCTCAAGTAGTCATTGCACAATAGGTGTAGCAGTGTAGATTTACTGCACTGTCCAAATAACTGAACAAACAGTCACTATTTCCAAAATGGGTGGCAAGAAAAGTGAGTACACCTCACCGTCAACATGCCAAATTGTGTCCATAGTGTCAATATTTAGTGTGACCGCCATTGTTGTCCAGCACTGCATTGATTCTCCGAGGCATGGAATTCACCAGAGCAGCACAGGTTGTTGCTGAGATCCTCCACTCCTCCATGACAACATCACGGAGCTGGTGGATGTTGGACACCTGCTGCTCCTCCACCTTCCTCTTGAGGATGCCCCACCGGTGCTCAATGGGATTCAGGTCTGGAGACATACTTGGCCATACCATCACCTTCAGCTTCTTCAGGAAGGCAGTTGTCATCTTGGAGGTGTGTTTAGGGTCGTTATCATGTTGGAAAACAGCCGTGCGGCCCAGTTTCTGAAGGGAGGGCATCATGTTCTGCTTCAGAATCTCACAGTACATGTTGGATCCATTATTAATAAAGTGCAGCTCCCCAGGACCAGAAGCACTCATGCAGCCCCAGACCATGATGCTGTCAGCACCATGTTTGACTGTAGGCAGTACACACTTGCTTTGATACTTGTCACCAGGGCGCCGCCACACATGCTGGACACCATCTGAGCTGAACTAGTTTATCTGGGTCTCGTCAGACCACAGAACATGGTTCTAGTAGTTCATGTTCTTGGACTGGTTGTCTTCAACAAACTGTTTTAGGGCTTTCTTGTGGGCTAGCTTCAGAAGAGGCTTCCATCTTGGCTGACGGCCATGCAGACTAACTTTGCGCAGAGCATGGCGTATGGTCTGAGCACTGACAGGCTGTTATCCCACTGCTACAACCTTGTTAGCAATGCTGCCAGCACTCCTGTGTCTGTTTTCTGAAGCCAACTTGTGCACCTGGCACAGAGCACAAGGACTCAACCTCTTCGGTCAACCCTGACGAGGCCTTTTCCGAGCAGAAATCGTCTTGGAAAACCGCTGGATAACCTTGGCCATCGTGCTGTAGCTCAGTTTCATGGTTTCACAGATCTTCTGGTAGTTTAGACCATCATTGTGGAGAGCAGCAATTCTCTTTTTCAGATCCTCAGAAAGTTCTTTCCCATGCGGTGCCATGTTGACCATACAGTGACCAGAATGAGAGCATTGCACCTAAAGCACTACAATTGCGTTCCGCGCGGCGGGGGACAACTAGCTAGCTTGCGTTTCTTTAGTTGCTCAGTATATAGATGCCTACGGACACTTCGACCATGATCACATTTTGACAATGGCAGATCTTCCATTGTTAGAGTAATAAGCTTCTGTCCGATGTGAGAGGAAATTTCGGAACATAGATCATCCGGGAAAGTGACGAGTGGCTGCTCGTTTTGTGTGGCACCCAATAACATGTCATGGAGTAATACTGATAAAAGTACAGTGAAGAGTGATCTCTGCAGACTGTATTTTACCAATTACCCTCATGGTGCTCTGATCGAGGCGGGGGGGACTCATCCATGTCCCCACCGGCTCGCATTCCCACGATGGAGGGGTGCCCATCAGTGCTGTGACAGCTGGAGGTTCGAGTCTGGTTGGCCTCCACCGGTCCCTGCACTGTTGCAACCCGTTTTTAGGAGGTGATCTTAAAATCGGAGCACTTTTTTAACCTACATGTAAAGCATTTGGATTGTCAATTATGTAGGCAATATAACATGAAATATCGTGGATCTATGAATTAAATTTATAAAGGCCGATGTTATTCGCACCTTTACGTGTGGCCAATGCTACATTTTTTTCTTGACCACACTTGTAAGTGTGCAAGTTGATGACCATCCCAGTGCCGCTTAGAAAGTACTGCTTAAAATAAGTTTGGCCAAGAAAAAATTTTACCTTTGCAATAAGTGTGGGCAATGGAGAAATGTGCGTCTTGGCCACAATAATAAACGCATCTAACAAGAATTTTGGTCATTTAAGTGCGTCCAAGCACAAAAATCAAGTGCGAATAGTCACTTTGATTTATTAATGAAAACGACGATATTTCCTCCTCAGTTAAGTTCTCTCTTCTTTGCCGTCTTTCGAGTGGGCAGGACTATGCCTCCCGGAGCATGAATTTTTAGGGGGCGTATCATGTAAATTATGATGGTTTCTGCCACCAGATTTATCAATGCCACGGCAGTTCTACACCGAAATCTGCTACGTACACACTTTTAGTAAATCAGACGCGACACCTGGCGAACGATGATGTTTACACCAGAATCTACACCAGATCCTACGCAAGTTCAATAAATGAGGGCCATTGTACCATGACTACTCAACAATATATAGATGTGTCACTTCTGTAGCATTGTCCCTTGAAAAGATATAATAAATTAATTATCAAAATGTGAGGGGTGTACTCACTTTTGTGAGATACTGTACCTGTACCGTTTGAGTAGATGTAGACGTTCGCGGACACGGAGGTGTTCTATTCATGCATGCAGTTAGAAAATGAGTCAGGTTGATAGCACCAAAAAAAATTTATTTTTTTTTACACCTGGCAGCAACATTCGTAATTAAAAAAAAAAAAAAAACCTTCACCTGGTGACGAAATATGGTGGCATATTACGCATGCCACACTATCTGCAGGCACTTATCCTGGTGTATGTTGGTATATTGGTAGGCATGTCACAGAGACATTACATAATTAGTAATACAATGTCTTGAAGAAAAGTTTATGTTCGGAAAGGAATGTTTTGATATTCATCTTGCCATTGAGTCATCTCTGTCTTCGTGCACATCTCAGTGATTATTGTTGTACATTGATTTTTGTACTTAGAAAAGGAGGAGTAAATCTAGAACCATGGTTTTCAATGCTGGGACCCAAGCAATGAACAAGTACTATCTGAGAGCTGCCTGATTTTGGTAATCAGGGGCTTTGTCATTAGGTGATCAGCGCATTTTGTGTGTTAGCACTGAGTAAGAAGAGAAACGTGCACCTCATTCTGGCCCGAGGCATGCAATCTAAAACCACCAGTGTATTAATACACTGAATTGACGAAAGAATGGGGAAATCTGCTCATCCAACATCTCATTCCAAAATCTTGGGCATTAAGGAGTTGGTCTCCCATTTGCTGCTACGGCAGACTCTTCTGGGAAGTCTTTCCCACTAGATGTTAAAGCATCGCTTGATATTTGTAACCATTCCGTCCCCAAAAGCATTTAAGAGTTTGCATAGGGATGGCAGCAAACCACATATGCACCTCATACTGAGCAGTGCAGTAATGTTGTGACAAGAAAAGGCCCTCACCAAACAGCTCGAAGCATAATAATCTGGCATGTGATTGATTGATTGATGGATAGATACAGCATTTAGATTTTCCTTCAGCAGAATTAAGAGGTCTAGCCTTAATGAAAAAGATGCCCAGACCAAATAGTCACCACGAACATTTGGCAACATACCGTAAAATGGGGTAATAAGAGACATTTTTTTAGATATTTTTTTATGATTCTTCCCAAAGCATCCTGGCCAAGTATATGTCAAATCTGTTTATTGCTGTCAATCATAAAAGAACAACAGAATCATATTGAACTCAACTTGCAATTTTCCAGTACCTACCAAGGTATCATAAAAATAATGTATCGTGACAGGGAGTGTCAAAAAAAAAGTTGAATTTGCATTTGAAAACTTTCCAAGAAAATTGTCCCTTGTTACCCGGCCGTCCCTTATTACCCCATTTTATGGTACTGTACTTCTCTACCATAAGAAAGCAGTGCTGTTGATTGATCCTCATTATTCATTATGTTTGACCATACACCGTCAAATATGTTGGGTGTGTAGCAAGCAAAGAGAAAAGAAATAAAAGTAGCATGCATTCTAGTTTACTGAAGAAACAAAAGTTTTCCATTACTGAAACTAATCCCAGCTGGTCACTGGTGGTTCCCTGGAAAAAGAAAAAATTTCTCCCCTTTTGGCAGCAATAAGCTGTGAAAAAAAATAATAATAATTCCCCCCTGCTGGCAGCAGTAAGCTGTGGAAAAAAAAAAAATTCTAATTTTTTTTTTTCATTGGCAGCAATAAGCTTCTGTACAAAGGCAATAAAAACGGAGCACTCTAAATTTTGGTTTATTTTTGCTCAGGACCTGAGTGCTCCAATTAGAGTTCTTAAGTCACCATTGGGGTCACAATATGTACCTCGTTACACATGAATGATCACATGGAGCCTAGCCTGGAAGCGCAGCGAGTGTCGAACCACCTTCTCACGCAAGCGCTGTAGCACGTCGCGGAAAATCCTCCGCCGCTGCATCACCCCCAGTCGCCTCCATCTTGAAAGTCACGCTAAGTCGATTGACAAGCATGAACGAATAGGAAGCATAGGGGAACAGATTGCAATCTATTCGTTCGTGCTTGTCAATCGACTTGTTACTTTCAAGATGGGGGCGACTGGAAACTACCTCAAGGTACTGTTTGCATAAATAGTCTTTTTTAAATAGACTAGCTGTGCATTTTCAAAGTTCTCAGTGCCTCGTTTTAAATGTCAAGGCCCTCGGAATTCTACCAATGAAGTGTGGAGCTTCTTTGAGCCTTATTAATGATGAAAAAAATAGCGATTTCTTTGCATGACAATGCAATGCCCGATTCGCTACCATTGTAAGCCTGTTGGGAGCTTCTGCTAAAAAGGCATTTATTTTGGAATGTTGCGTGCGTACGGAGGTGGAGTATTCGACAAAAGTTAGTACTCATTATCATGTTTCAATACACCCAAAGTCAATTTCACACCAGAATCCTCCTTTAAGAACTAGGCCTCAAGAATAGACTTTGAGAAACTTTTGAGTTTCATGTATTAAGCAATTATGTTGAGATGGTCTGAGAATGCCAAGTCATGGTTCTTCAAAAAGATTCCTAGTTTAAAACTGTAATCTAACTTATGTGCAGTGATATGGGATGTTGGGCAACACGGAAAGTGAGCTAAGCATTTCCAAGTCTGATTTGTACAGCTGTTAATTCTGTGGCTGGCCTCAGAACATAACAGACGTCAGATTATTGGCTAGCTGACTACTTAGCATACGAGCTATAGCTAGCTATTAAATTGCCATATAATGACTGTAACATTCACTAATAATACAGCATACCTTTACGTAATTTAGTAACTTATGAATTGGTGAGAGTATTTCAATTTTTTGATATTGCTAACCTTCATAATAAATGTTCATACATTATTAACAGTTGTAAACTTGTATTCAACAAAAGTTGTCAGAAGACAACACAGATCGCTGGAAGCATTAAATATTTTCAACAAAAGTCACCAGAAGATGACATATCCCACCGGTTCAGCATAATTCGTGATTTGTGGCAGAGTTTTTGAATTCTGCTGTAGAAAAGGGACAAAGTCAAATTTTTTGGCTGTTTTTGTAGTAGAAATCAAAAATTTTGGGCAGAAAGGAACTGAAACACCCAAAAGGCACAACTACACCACAAGAGTAAGTTCCATACCAAATTTGAATTTTCTAAGTGGCATAATTTTTGAGTTCTGTCCCGGAAACGAGACAAAGTCCAATTTTAGGGCTGTTTTTGGTGAAAATTTCCAAAATTATGGGCAGCATGGAACTGAAACCCCCGAAAGGCACAACTACACCATAAGGGTAAGTTCCGTAGCGAATGTGAAGTTTGCAAGTGGCATAGTTTTTGAGTTCTGCCCCGGAAACGAGACAAAGTCCAATTTTAGGGCTGTTTTTGGTGAAAATTTCCAAAGTCATGGGCAGCATGGAACTGAAACCCCCAAAAGGCACAACTACACCATAAGAGTAAGTTCCAAAGCAAATATGAAGTTTGTAAGTGGCATAGTTTTTGAGTTCTGTCCCGGAAACGAGACAAAGTGCAATTTTAGGGCTGTTTTTGGTGGAAATTTCCAAAGTCATGGGCAGCATGGAACTGAAACCCCCAAAAGGCACAACTAAACCATAAGGGTAACTTCCATAGCAAATTTGAAGTTTCTAAGTGATATAGTTTTTGAGTTCTGTCCCGGAAACGAGACAAAGTGCAATTTTAGGGCTGTTTTTGGTGGAAATTTCCAAAGTCATGGGCAGCATGGAACTGAAACCCCCAAAAGGCACAACTAAACCATAAGGGTAACTTCCATAGCAAATTTGAAGTTTCTAAGTGATATAGTTTTTGAGTTCTGTCCCGGAAACGAGACAAAGTGCAATTTTAGGGCTGTTTTTGGTGGAAATTTCCAAAGTCATGGGCAGCATGGAACTGAAACCCCCAAAAGGCACAACTACACCATAAGAGTAAGTTCCAAAGCAAATATGAAGTTTGTAAGTGGCATAGTTTTTGAGTTCTGTCCCGGAAACGAGACAAAGTCCAATTTTAGGGCTGTTTTTGGTGAAAATTTCCAAAGTCATGGGCAGCATGGAACTGAAACCCCCAAAAGGCACAACTACACCATAAGAGTAAGTTCCAAAGCAAATATGAAGTTTGTAAGTGGCATAGTTTTTGAGTTCTGTCCCGGAAACGAGACAAAGTGCAATTTTAGGGCTGTTTTTGGTGGAAATTTCCAAAGTCATGGGCAGCATGGAACTGAAACCCCCAAAAGGCACAACTAAACCATAAGGGTAACTTCCATAGCAAATTTGAAGTTTCTAAGTGATATAGTTTTTGAGTTCTGCTGAAATGAGAATGATTACGGACGGACGGACGGACGGACGGACAGGGCGATGACTATATCCCACGGTATTCCATACCGGTGGGATAAAAATATTATTATCAATAGGAGGGAAATGAGAAATTTCAAATCCTTACTAATGGCGATTTGCAAATAATGGTCAGGATCAAAACTCCTAAAAAGGAAAAACCATTAGATATACCTGCAACAACACATTGATTTTATCTAATATAGTGCCACAAACATATTTTTCTATTAAATTTAAACACATAATATATGCAATAATATGTCTTATTTCTGAACAGTTTCAACACCGCTTTACTGCCAAAGACTTAACATTAATAGTTTAACTATTACTGCTATGGTTAAAGTATTTAAATGTATCCCTAAGGTCAAAGTCAAGAACAGCAGGCATACTTTTGTGTTGTCATTGAACAGGACATGCCACAAAGAATATGCATATGAATTACTGAAGCCCTACCTCACATGCTTCAAATGTCCTACCTCTCAAAGATCAAACAATGTGGCCAAAGTTAAAGGTTTTGAGAAGTAGTTCAACAGTCAGTATTAAGGTCACCAGGTCAATAAATATGGTATGATTGGAAAGTTCTTGTCACTAGGAATACACAAGTGAGATATAAAAGCCCTGTCCCTTACAGATCAAATGCTATAGACAAACTTTTGTGGCCAAAGTTTACGTTTTTGAAAAGTAGGTCAAAGGTCAATATTAAGGTCAGCAGGTCAATATATATACAACCCCAATTCCGAAATAGTTGGCACAATGTTAAAATTGTGAATAAAATGCAATTACTTTCAGATCACATGAGTCAATATGTTATTTACAATACAACATAGATAACATTTCAAATGTTGAAACAGAGACATTTTACATTTTTATCACAAAATGAGATTATTCCAAATTTTCTGGCTGCAACAGGTCTCGAAAAAGTTGGAACACAGGCAAAAAAAAAAAAAAAGAGAACATTTGGCACGTAATTAAAAGAAAAGTCCGTCAAAGGAGACCCAAAAAACTCTCCAGCAGCTGAAAGCCTGTATTAAACAAGAGTGGGATCAAACCAATGGCTAAACTCAAGAAACTTGTCTCCTCAATGCCCAGATGCCTCTGCTCTGTGTTAAACAGAAGAGGGGATGCTACGCCATAGTAAACAGACCCCTATCCCAACTTTTCTGAGACCTGTAGCAGGCATCAAATCTGAAATGAACTCATTTTGTGGATAAAATTGTAAAATTTCTCAGTTTCAACATTTTCTATGTTATTTCTGTTCTACTGTGAATAAAATACTGGCTGGTGTGATATGAAAGTCATTGCATTTTGATTTTATTCACAATTTATACTTTGTCCCAACTATTTTGGAATTGGGGTTGTAATATGGTTGGAAAAGTTTATCATTTGGGATAGACGTGTATAAAAGCCCTACCTCTTACAGATGAAAAGCTGTGGCCAAAGTGTAAGCTTTTGAAAAGTAGGTTCAAGGTCAATAGTAAGGTCACCAGGTCAATAAATACGGTATTGTTGGAAAGATCTTGTCATTAGGAATAGACATGTGGGGTATAAAAGCTCTACCTCTTTCAGATGAAATACTGAGGCTGAAGATTTTTTAGCTAAAGTTAAAGTTTTTTTGAAAAGTAGGTCAAAGTTCAATATCAAGGTCAGTAGGTCTAAAAAATTCGGAATGAATGCAAAGGCCTTGCCATAAGGAATACAGTGAAATATGATAGGCCTACTTTCATTAGAATAGAAACTAAATTTACTTTAAAAAACTTTAACCTTGCTGTTCACGGACGCGGATGCGGACGCCGACACAGAGGGTATGGTAATAGCTCTCTGAGGACATTCGTCCCGGCGAGCTAAAAATCAAATCAAAAGTATCTGGATCGCTACAAAATAGAAAAAGAAGTTTATGCATGCGGTATCTATCTATGAAAATTATGATGGCACCTTGCTTAGAACCATAAAAAACAAAAAAAGGAAGAAACCCTAATTTGGATAATCTCTGTATACAGACAGCAAAGGCAGTATGATTTTTTTTTTTTTAGCTCAGCCAAGGTGGTTATGTTTTTGCTTGCATTTGTCTATTTTTTGGTCAGTCTGACTGTTAGCAACTTTATTTATGTACTGATTTTGAGGAAATTTTTGGAGGGATAGGGTATGGCTCAAGGAACAATCCATTGGATTAAAGTGGTGATGCAGATCACCATCCGGATCAAAGAATTTTTCACCATTGGAGGATTGCAGGTTAGGGCCTTGAATGCCATAAATCTTCAAATCCTCTGTATCATACATGCACCAATGCAATAAAATGCAATTGCTGATCGTAGATACCAATGCAATAAAACTTTGCTAATTGTAGAAATGCAACATTTGCCCTTGCAGATTTGCATATCAAAGAAGAGTGGACTGTTGGCCTTGGTAAAGGTCTGCACCCTCTGAGTGCCATTCTAGTTTAAACAGGGCAGAGGCAGAAGAGGTCCAAAGATCTTTTGCTGAAGTAGACGAAGCAATACCACAATGAGAAAGTTTGGATGTACTCAGTCACTAAGACTCGCCACTGCAGTAATTGGCAGCGCCACAAGATGGCAAAATACACAATGTGGTCGCCGGATTTATCTTGCCCAACTGTCAAAGAAACATAAACCACCACCTTCATGGTGTTCAAAACTAACGCTAACACTAGTCTACTCACCTTAACTTTGGGATTGTGTTTGAGGTAGGCAGTCCTCGTCTGGAGGCTGTACACACAGGTGTAGGAGGCGAAGGTTAATGCATTGCTTACCAAGCCACATAAGAAAATGACTTTTCAGTCTCATTAATAAGAACAAATTCATGTGAACAAGCCACCCTAGGCTCATACTACAAAACATTACACTCCATCCAATTAGCTTCAGCTTCCCAACCAAGTTCATGAAGATCCACCTGCAGTTTTCACTCCAACCCCAACAAAGGTCTCATCATTCCATGGCTATAGAGCTTGCTGACCTCTGATTTACTAAGTCAGATGCTTGAAGTGGTTTGAGTCCATTCAACAATGGATGAAACTGGAAGGGACAGCAGATCTCCAGGAATAAGGTTGCGCAGCCAGTGACAATACTGACTTACTATGAGGAACTTGAGTAACTTCACATGGATTGCAGCACAGAGTAAGCTGAAGACACAAGACATCCCTGTGCAGCACTAACCTGAAAAGAATGTGCAGGTAGGACCCCAGTCCAGTGAGAATGTGCCACCAGGCATGTAACTGTGTTACAGCCCCTACCACAGGGGGGAGTCGCTGCCTGGTACTTCTAAATACAGGAGGGGGGGGGGGGGGTTACAGAATATCCACCATTCATCTATCACTAATACAGCAGAGCCCACTTTATCAAACCACAGCAGCTTAAGTGCAGCACAGTAGATTTTAACGAGCAAATCCCGTCGCAGGTTGTAGCACTGCAAAATTCAATGCTTCAGTTTCACATTTCTTCGAATATGGATGAGCATTTCAGCATCTGGGACTAAAAGTAATAATATTTCTACAAGTTAATTACATTACATTTTCAACCCCAATTTCAGAAAAGTAGACTCATCATGGAAAATGCAAGTACGATCAAAAAGGAAGTACTGAAAAGTCCATTAACCCTCTACCGCATAGAAGACTGTAATAAAACATTATTTGATGTTTTAAAATGTTAAGTGAATTTCCTTTAGAAAAAGTACAATGTGATGACTGCTAAAGCATCTAAAATTGTTGGCACAGTCAAGTTTTCACCACTGTGTAACATCACCATATCTTTTACTCACACAAAGTAAGCATTAGGGCAATGAAAAAACCAGCTGGGAATGTCAAGCAAGCAGAATTTGCCCCCATTCTTCAGCTGCTATATATCATTGCCATATAGTTTGCTTTATTGTGTGCCATATATTTTTAATCGGAGATGGAGTAGGATTGCAGTCAGGCCAATCTAACAACCACACTTTCTGCTTACACAGTCAGACAACATCTAGGTGGCAGCATATGTTACACCAAACTTTGTACGCATCTTTCAGCATATAATAGTTCCCCCGTAAATGTGCAGGTCAATGTAAACTAACACACCCCCAATCCATGACAGATGCTGGCTTTTCGATCCAATACTGACAGCAGCTTGGATTGCCCTTCTCATCTTTGGCCCAGAGATCACAGCAGCTGTTCATCTCAGGTGTCACCAAGCCCAGATATGTTGATGTATGGCTTTAGCTTGGCACAGAAAAGCTTCTATGCCAAGAAGCTTTGCCTGCATCTATGAATGCAGCATAAAATGGAGTTAACGGACAAAGATTAACCAAAGTATTTCAAAACCAGTGTCCGAATATCCACTGGTCTCATGATAGATCATAAGACAATGACTTGAAGGGATCGGAGGTCATTCGCACTCAGTAGTAGTTTTTGATCTTCCCCTTTACACACAGAGATTCTACCAGATTCCTTCTATCTTTTAACTATATAATATACTTTCGATGGTGAAATACCTGAAATCCAACCAATTACTCTTTGAGGAATGTTGTTCTCAAAGTGAAGGATTATAGGCTTACTCATTTGTTGGAAAATTGTTGAGCCTTATGAGCCTTCCTTCATTTAGGGCTAGGCCTTTTTTGAAGCCTCCTTTTATTCTATTACACAATTAGCTCAAATATTCAACATCCTCTTACTATAGCAATTTGTCACATCATTATCAGCCCAAAATTTTTCCTGTGCCAACTTTCCGCAAACTTACACTATAGAAATTTTTACGACATGTATCTTTTAAACAAACAATTGAAATCACAAGTTAAAGCATCAGATAACGTGCAGTAATGATGTTTCCAATACACTTGAGGGTGAATGGACTTTTCAAATTACTCCTTCCTGATTTTATTATCATTTGCATATGCCAACTTTTTTGGAATTGGGGTAGTATCTGGCAGACATTTATTCAATCAACACACAAGAAGTGATGAGAATAAGGCCACTGAAACGGCAACTAAACAGGTCAGACAAGGTACTACTCATATAGCGCAATCAGCTCAGTTATGAGTAAGGGTGGAAAATAGACAGTAGGCATACATCAAATACTGTAGGATAATGCAAAGATTGGAAAGCAATCAAACTAGTGCTTACAGTGCAAAGGCACATCAGTTGAATAAAAAAACAACAAAGCATGAAAACATCATTGCAAGAACTTTGAAACAGGGACAGATGATAACTTATTTTTGAGGGATTAAAGACAATAATAAGACGAGACCTCGGTCAGATGTGAAAGAAGAGAGGAGTTTTACGCAGTCCACAGGCCAGGGTAAAAATATAAACATCTTCATGACAATGAGTCATGTCTGGATTCAGTCAAGATCTGTCTGTAACATCCCTTTTCCTCACCCAGTCCATCTCGCAAACTTGACCTTATATCCCCCCTTTTCTCACCAGTGTTAAATATCTAATCAAGCATGATGAGCAGCGCTCAACGAGGCCTCGGTATTGACTAGACAGAACTTCATATCAGCTGCAGCTCATTATCACATATAAGTTGAGCTCATGCAGTAACGAGCTGGAGGATGAAAATTCATTGTGCAGCTGAACAGAAGAATGGGCTGTTTGACATACTGGCATGCTGTTGACTTGACTGCAACTCATCCATTGCTTGCTGATTTTAAAGTAAACAGAGATGGAAAGCCCAGGTTTAGGAAGTGAAAGCCCCTCCTAACATTTCGTTTCAATCGCCTGGATTTCCCAGTAAACATTATCCTACAACCAAGAGGCAGAGCTACTGATTTAAGGGGTCATCAGGGAAAAGTGTAGAAATAAGTATAATAATGTGAAAATTAAAGGGATAGTTCACTTTTTTTGAAGTGGGTTGTATGAGCAACAAATTGCCACTACTTACATTAAATGCAGTAGAAAGCTCTCTGCTCTCCTCCAGGTAGCCTCACCAGCGCGTACTGCTGGGTGGAAATTTAGGCGATACACTGTTGTGAACGGGACCAGGGAAACAGCGTATTTTTGCGGCCTAAAAGAGGTCCTACTTGAAAATAATACAGCATTTCAGTTGTATGCTATATTAAAAAGAATTACAGCGCTTTACCTGCTCGGAAAAGAAGCACAGTTACTCTTGAACTAACCAACTGACGTAGTCCTCGCGCAGCACATCGTAGTTAACTGCACACTGTAGTGATCAGCTGCTTGGGTCACAGTAAAGCTGCTTGCACACAGGACGCGAAACAAATTTTTTGCATGACAGATTACATTCAAAGTCAAAGCGAAGACGCAAATTCACGCGAAATGCACATCGACTTTGAATGTAATCTGTCTTGCGAAAAATTTGTTTCGTGTCCAGTGTGCAAGCAGCTTAACTGTGGTTACGAGGATGGACGGTCGTTTAGCTTGTGCAAATATTTCGAAAGTGTTTTGTGTGTTGCTTTCCTGGATGTGAAAGCAAAGCTGTACCCTGGTGCACTCACAGCTTCCACCGCATTCCTCTGTGGGATGGACTTTGGCAGCTGTGGCTAGCTGCGCTCAACGTGGATATTAATACGCCATCCGTATCGCTAAAAGAGCTCCGTGTTTGCAGTATCCGTTTTTCCAGAGGATTTCATGAGGCTACACTCAGGGAAATCTCAACTGAGCACGCTGAAGAGCACTGCTGTACCTGAAAAAGTCTAATGTAACATTGTGGCACCAATTGATATTGCATAGGGCCTACGCAGCCACATACTGGGTATCTGCTGTACTGGTTATTATAGGGATTTTTTTTTTTTTATTTGAGATGTAATGCCACAAACCGCCCAGACTCTGACCCAAACTGATCACTACAGCGCGCAGTTTACTCTGATGGAATACGTCAGTTGGTTAGTTCAAGAGCAACTGTGTTTTTTTCCGAGCAGGTAAAGCACTGTAATTCTTTTTAATATAACGTACAATTGAACTGGTGTATTATTTTCAGGTAGGACCTCTTTTAGGCTGCAAAAATATGCTGTTTCCCTCGTCTCGTTCACAACAGTGTACCACCTAAATTTCCACCCTGCACTATGCCCTTGTGCGGCTACCTGGAGGTCATCAGAGAGCTTTCTACTGCATCCAATGTAAGTAGTGGCAATTTGTAGCTCATACAACCCCACTTCAAAAAAAGTTTACTATCCCTTTCAGAAATAAAAATACTCAACATGATTTTTAACCTCATAAAATTTAGTATTTTGATAAAAATTTACATGGTTGCCATGGAATTGTTACTTTAATGGCAAAATCTGAAAATATTTTGTGGCACTGATATTTCAATTACCTATGGCAAGATTTTACTCAAATTAGTCTCATTTGAAAGGTTTTAAGATAGTTCTATGAAATGACATAGGAGTTCTTCATTTGGAACATTAATGAAGATTTAATGAGCTCTGTTATGTAAACATAACAAATATTGCTACCATCAACTTGCTTCATTTTCAAAATTAACCCCCTAGGGATATACCTATCTAGAAAATCCCAAGTCATTTCATTGATCACCAACAGATACAACGTCAGTCCAAATTTCAAGTTCATCAGATGAACATTAATGATTTTATGAATGCCACAAGGTTGAAAATCATTCAAAGTTCTGACTTTCGGCAATTTACATTTAAAGTCACAAGTAACAATTGAGACAGACAAAAGACTTAGATTCTTGTATAATGCCATCTCACTGCATTCCTTTATTTACTTCATTTATTTTATGCGAAGATCAAAAATATCAACATTTTCAAAACTAATTGAAATTTTTACCCTGAAGACCCCTTAAATCAACGGGCAGAGTTCATGGGCCGAAGAAAAATGCGGATGAACGTATACATTCTGACCGCTAGACTTTCAAAATCTGACCAACTGTGCACTGGCATGTATGGCTGCTAGCTTCAGTGGTACGGTGTTGGGCAGACTAGACACCAGAGAGGAAAAAAAAAATCAATACAATAGAGCTATGCCTGAACAGATGTGTCGTCTAGCAGCCCAAATATTAGTGAGAAATTTACAACACCACGATTTTGAGAGTTACCTTAATGTACATTTACCTTAGTGTGTCACAGAGATGATTGTCGATGTTCCACAACAGGAAACCAATTAAAAACACACTTAGAGAGGTGTAGGAGAGGGGGCGGAGCCACGGATACACCCTGCAGATGATTACACACAGCTGATTTTAAACACTGTGGTGTATTTTCGCACATTTTACAAATGTTAAAAAAAAAAAAAAAAAAAAAAAAAAACATGACAATGGCGTTCCCACAAACAGAGACACTTACCATGTAACTATGAACACAGACCGCAACACCAAACAACCAACCAGGATGCCATACATAACCTAGAGGACAGGACAGAGAGAAGAAAAATGCTTTTGGAGTGGTACTCAGCTCCGTCATCCAAATGTAATCATCTTCACTACCCACTTTTAGAGGACAAGCCGGGCAAGCAAAAACAAACTTCCCATTTTATCAGCACTCAGTAAACAATCCTCTCTGATGTACATTTAATTAATTTTATGGCATGCTCAGCTGATTAGAACTAATTCATCTATAAGCCAGTGACTGCATGTGGCACAGTTAGTGCACTGATGCAGCACTGATAATTACAATTTGGTCCTTTATTGATTTTGCCTGACAAGTTACTCCGTGGTACAGTATTCCAACTCCTGTACAAGTGTACTCCAACACTGAAAGGAGCAGCAACCCGCGGATACAAAGAGGAGACAGATCCATTTTACCAGGCTGTGCGGCGGCAAGCAGCTAATTAGCATGGTTAGTGTAATTTCTGTGCTATACTGGGAACACACTACACATATAATGTACACACACAGCCAGTGTCTCCACTGCTTCTCCTGAATTGAGTGAGACCGATGGCTAGAGGACTCAGCTGAACATTGCTATAGGTCCCTGGTAGAAAGCAGTACATCCTGCTGTGCTTTGGATAGTGTTAGCCCACTGACTGTATAAAAATAAGTTGTATCGTTAGCTGTGGGGTTTCTGGTTTAACAGCATCGTGCTAGGCACCAGGCCCGCCGACAGGGGGGGACAAACGGGTATCTTGTCCCGGGCCCAGGGAGGAGGGGGGCCCAGAACTGGGCCCTCATGAAATTGTGGAATAATTATTCTATTTTATTTCAAAATATGCCTATTTGTGGAAGAAATGTATATTATTTGCATTAAAGAAATGATTTCTAATTGTTTTTACCTTTATTGTCCTTGAAATAGGGATCAAGAACCCCCTGCCACTCCAAAACAAAAATGGTTTGGCCTGTGATCAAAAATGCAATGTCATTTGATTTGCACTTCAGTCTGCCGACATGTGTCAGTGTGAGTCAGGGGCACAAAAAAGCAAAGAAAAAGAAAAAGAGAAGAAGAAACCAGGAGCCTTAGGGATTCACTAAATAAATATTTTAAAAAGGTTCTTCTGATGATGCAGGTACGAGTAAAAGCAGGGCAGAGCCAGGTAAGGCACAGAGCAGCCACCGTTTTCCAGCCCCGTTAAGTCACCCGGTCCAGCTTTTTCTTGCCCCCCCGCCAGGCTAAGCGTCACGTGTTTATTTATTTTACTGTAAATAGGTTTTTATGCACCAAAATAGGGCCCTATGATTCAGTGACGTGCGGTAGAGGTTAGTTTGGTGAGGCAGAAACCTCCCCTTTGCGCGATTAGCAACGTCAACAATAAATATTAACACAGTTCCACTTATGCAGAGTTCAATGCTTAATCAGCAGCCTATACAAGGGTGAAGTCAGGTAAATTGGGCCACTTTTTGGTAAATCGCTTCATAAGCTAAGAAACGGCAATGTATGACATTGAATTGTGTTTTCATGGTAAATAAGGGCTATTTTTAATATTTTTGCTTTGAATTGTGGTAATAAAATGTATTCGTACAAGGTTCTACAGCTTTTGAAACATTACCTCTCCCATATTTTTGAGATGGGCAGTCTTGTGGTAAAATGGGCCACCTGATCAGCTAAAATGAGCCACTCTACACAGCAAAACAGTCATTTCTGATAAACAATCTTCAGAACGTTAATTGTAACACACATATAATACAATATAACATTTCATTAACCCCTTTGCGCAGAAGCCAAATCTGGCTTTTTAGGTGTTACCTGATTTAAGGCTTTATAATTTAAGATTGCAGCTTTACAGACAGGAAAACTTTGGCTCAATTGAGTCTAGACACTTGAAGCATTTAGACTCCCATCAAATTATAGTTTATTTTTATGATTTTGTTGGAGAAAAGGGGCTGCAAACATAAAAAATCTTCATGAGAATTCACCATTGAAATAGAAAAAAAAAATAATGCTGACAATTGAAAAACTGCTGGGGCCTAAAACTATACATTTCTGGGATCATAAACTTCTTGACCACAAGTACAATTCATCTTTAACATTCCATTTTAGATTACCCGCTTGCTATGAGACAAATTAGACAGCTATCCAGGTGTCTCTCCAAAGTCTGACATCCATCAACATTTTTAACTGTCAAATCAAACATGAATCATATATTTAACACAAATAAACTTTTGGGGCTTGAAATTCGGCAAGAACTAATGATTTTCTGGTTGAGTTTTGCATGAATTAATCAATATCAGTGCAGTGGAACATCATTGGTCACCAGTAACCTCTCAAAACATGCCTTTTCTCCATAATAAAGTTAACAATATTGTCCATTTCTCTTCGAAGTACCCCAAGCATTAAATGAAGTGCAGATTTAACAGCTATAACATTCACGCAAGACCAAACATGATATGAATAAAAAGCTAACCGCTCTCACATCCGAGCTCATAACCTTACACCTTATAAGGGTGAAAACTCACTAAATCAGTAATATCTGAATTCTGAAATACACCTTATTTTAACAGAACAGAAATTTCACTTTCAGGAAAAAAATACAACGACATATGCCTCCATATTCATCAGAGTGGTGTAATGAACGTACCGAGGGATCTACCGACCTGCGTGGGATGTATGCATTTGGAGAAACGAAAACCTCGGCATTCGATGTCTTTAAACGCGGTATAGATTCTACAGCAAAAAGCCAAATTAAGCAAAATGCAAACAGAGTAGAAGTATAACCTGTTTTCTTCATTGATGCCCCCCTCCAGAGACAGATGTATCGGGTAGAAGGAACGTTCCAGTTCTGTTTCATTCGGAATAATTCCCGTTGACCGCGTCCATACAACATTTAAATCTCGTAAATGAAACTGAACACTTCAGAACGGTCTCGAGTGTCTTTATTTCTTTGATATCGCCTCATTTTCAGCTGCGCAACCGCGGCCAACATTCGAAGAATACAACCGACCTTACTTTTACGCTTAGCTTTGTATCCCATTCTTATTGTCCGATCAATGTATTTCAGTTATAGAGGAAAGTTAAGACACTGGGGAATGGGATAAGAAACAAGTCTGTCGACACATCGTTACCGGGGAAGCTTCACGAGGACGTGAACTATAACTGTAGAGTTACGCAGATGAATCTGAGTATATCATTGAGTGACTGGCTATCGACACCAGTACTTCGGTGGATAGAAGGGAGCGCTGAATTTGTCGATGGAGGAATCTAAGCGTTAATCCATGGGAGGGAACTACGCATATTTTGTGTGTGATGATTGTAACTGACAGTAGAATGTGAGAGAAGCAATACTATGTCGGATTTTTTTCTTCACAAAACGTATTTTTTTAACCACTAATTGGAATACTGTTGGCTCACTGTAGCTAAAATGGTTGCTACAGAGTAGTACGTTTTTTTCTGTCGCAAGTGATAATTTTTTAAAACTACTGGATCGATACTATGGGCAAGGTTATTGACCAGTTTGCACATCAGGCTTAGCTGAGGAGTTTAATCCATGCTACTCCTGAAAAACAGGGATTGGAGGGAACTTCTCCATACTATAAATCGCGTTTCAGCTCTGCCTGCTTGTGAATATCCAATAGCTGATCCGGGGGTGCCATCTTGTGGTCGAGTACTGTAACTTAAGTGCTTATATTTGCATGTCTATAGACGCGAGCGTCTACATCTGCAGAAAGGGGTTAAAACAATTTAAAAATAATTCATGAATTACAAAATGTAATTTATTTTTTCTCCGTAAATGTTTTCCTAATTCGGCGAACAGATAAACAAACAGTCAAATGAACGCTGGTGAAAACAGTAAAAGGAGGTAATTATGTCCTTGAAGTAGCCTGTGAGGGGCTCCTTCACTGGTCTGCAAGGAGACAGCTGGTTACAAACAGCCCTTGCAGAAGAAGCCGTCATCATCACAGATGCCCTCAGGCTTCCTATAGGCTTGGTCTTAATTGTTTTGATTGTCAATCATTAATAGTACGTGGGAACAGGTTCACAAAATCCTGTGATAAAAGTCTGTGTCACTGTCTCACCTCACCGCACGTCTCAGGCCTCCTGTAAGCAAATACTCTCAAATCTGCAGTTTCGTGAGCATTTCAAGTTCGATATACTGAGTAATAACGCCGCAGAAATTTAAACTGCCCGTCATTCTGCCGAATAGTCTTACTAAACTAGTTAAATTTAAGTCAAGAGAGCATCAGCCACACGGGACAACAAGCTATTTTATGTTTAAAATGTTCCGTTCCTTATCGCGCTGATGGGACCGGAGCATATACTGTGTAAAAAGATGGACGCAGCACTCCGGTCTGAAAAAAGTCCATACGGAAGTACCGTAAAATGGCATTCTATTTAATGGCCAGCAGATGGCGACGTCGGTGGTTGCTGAAAGAAGTTCAATGCTATAGAACACTATGAGAAAATGACCCTAATTTCCCACCTGATTTTTCATTTAAATAATAATTTTTCACATTATCTTTTGGTAGCTATAGCAAGTTTCGAGTCTCGTTTGATATATCATAATGTTCATTTTTGTAAAGTATGGTCCCTAGTAGACGAGAATAAAGAATAAAGTCAGAATATGCTCTAGAGGCGTGGCTATCCCCTGGTCCTTGTCCGATACGGTCAGATCCACCTCTCACGTCCCTCCCCGGATCTTGATTCTCGCTCTCGTCCAATAGAAATCACATCCGGTTTCAAAATGACAACATGGCGCAATTCAAATTGCCAAAATCAAGGCTTCCTTTATGGTATACTGAAACTAATGGGTGACATCACGGTTGCTTCGTCCATCTTTATATGCAGTCTATGGACCGGAGGTTGGGGTGAGTAGGTGGGGGCGGGGCCCATTCAGAGTATTTTGTCCCGGGCCCGGCCAAGGCTGTCAGCTGCCCTGCTAGGCACGCCTGGTGTATGGAGTTTGTAGTGTAATGAGAATAGAGGCCACTAGATGGCAGTATTTACCTTTTTTTTTGTTAAGCCCAGACTGGAGTTATGTTTAGACATGTCCTGGGCAGGTCTGGGGAAAGTCCCCGAAAATTAAAAAAAAGAGGTCTAAATGTGGACGGGGTCTGCAAAAGAGTATATAAGGAAAAGAATTGAGACAGTTGTAGTAGGAGAAATTGCAAGGAGAAGGATACATGTGACCAGACCTGTCATTTCTGTTCAAGACCTGTGAAGTTTCTTTTTTGGATTTTTGCCTGTGTTAGAGAAGTTTCCTCACCCAGGACATCACCAAGGGACTGTAAATATTTTTGTTGTTATATATTGAATCTTGGTCAGTAGATTAGTTTAGTTAAAAGTCCTTGTTTGTGAATTAAATGTGTTTAATTTTTTTTTAAAACTGTGTCTGTCATCCCTTGTGGTTGCTGTTATGTTGTAAATGTAATAACAAATTGGGGCCATAACAGTAGGCTCTGAAAGATGGACGAGGCAACCATAACGTCACCCATTTTTTTCAGCATAGGAAGCCTCGATTTTGGAAATTTTAACAGTGCCATTTTGTAATTTTGAAACCGGATGTGATTCCTATTGGAAGAGAGTGAATTGAAGGGTCGGGGGGAGCGAGGGGTGGATCTACGGGTGAATCTGACCGTATCTGACGAGGACGAGAGGATAGCCACGCCCCTCAAGCATATTCTGGCTTTAACCTTTACTCTAGACTATTTGAGACCATAATTTACAAATATGAACATCATGATATATGGAAGGAGACTTGAATCTTGTGATAGATACCATAAAATAATGTGGAAAATCATTATTAAAATAATAAATCAGGTGGGAAAATAGGGTCATTTTCTCATCGACTTCTATAGCATTGAACTTCTTTCTGCAAAAACCAACGTTGCCATCTGCTGGCCATGAAATAAAATGCAAATTTTAGATATTTCTGCATTGACCTCAATTCTCAGACCTGAGCGCTGCGTCCATCTTTTTATACAGTCTACAGTGCGTATCCCTGTTGCTTGTCGACATTATGTTCATATTGTCCTTTATGACTGCCATAGCAATCATACTGTATCACCACGGAGTTTGAACTGAGCCCCATCGCATGTGGGCTTGGCTGCAATTGTTCATTCCGGTATTTCCACCCCTGGCCATCACATAAGTGAAAATCAACTGTTGTTTAAATTTCTTTCACTCGCCAAAACCTTCGCTAACCTTTCCAAACCATCTCAGTGCACTCGCGAAACCTGCTCAGATTGAGTGGCCTGGACATTAAAACTCAGTGAGAGGATACACAGCGCCTTCCATAATTATTGGCACCCCTTGTTAAGATGTGTTCTTTAGCTTCTAATAAATTTAGTTTTTTTCTAAATAATAAAGGACCACAATGGAAAAAAAGAGGAAAATCCAACCATTAATTCGCATGCATTTATTCAGTGGGAAAAAATATCCTACATTAAGAAATAATTCTTTTACATCAAATCATGTGTGCCACAATTATTAGCTCCCCTGATGTTAATACTTTGTGGTATTGTTTGTTTTTTCTTTGCTGCTCTTGCCAAGTCACTCTTGAAAAAGAGATTTTAATCTCAACGAGGCTTCGTCTGTTTAAAAAAAGGAAATGTAACCCCCTTTTGCCAACAAAACAGCACCTAATCTTCTCCTATAATGTTTCACAAGATGGGAGAATACAGAAAGAGGGATCTTTGACCATTCCTCTTTGCACAATCTCTCTAAATCATCCAGTGACCTGGGTCCTCTCCTCTGCAGCTCACTCCACAGGTTTTCAATGGGGTTGAGATCTGGGGACTGAGATGGCCATGGGAGGAGCTTGATTCTGTGTCTGGCGAACCATTTCTGTGTAGTTTTGGCCACATGTTAAGGATCATTACCTTGCTGAAAGACCGAGTGATGACCCATCTTCAGCTTTCGGGCAGAGACCACCAGATTTTGATTTAAAATGTCCTGGGATTTCAAAGCGTTCATGATGCCACGCACCCTAACAAGGTTCCCAGGGCCTCTGGAAGAGAAACAGCCCACAGCATCACCGATCCTCCCCCATACTTCACTGTGGGCATGAGGTGCTTTTCTGCATACTCATCCTTTGTGTTCCGCCAGACCCAATTAGATTGTTTGTAGCCAAAAAGCTGTATCTTGGTCTCATCTGACCAAAGCACACAGTCCCAGTTGAAGTCCCAGTACCGCTTAGCAAACTCCAGACGTTTGCGTAGATGATTTTGAGTGAGAAAAGGATTTTTCCGTGCAAACAGCTTGTTGGCATGTAGAGAGCGCCTGATGGTTGTTTTGTAGACTTTGTGACCCCAAGATGCTACCATTTGTTGCAATTCTTTAACAGTGAGCTTTGGAGAACTTTTTATTTCTCTTACCATCCTCCTCACTGTGCGTGGTGGCAAAATAACCTTTCGTCCTTTTCCAGGCTTGCTTACCACTGTTCTAGTTGTTTTAAACTTCTTAATGATTCCTCTGACAGTAGATATGGGCAGGTGCAGGCGAGTGGCTATTTTCTTGTAGCCATTGCCTGACTTGTGAAGGTCAACACACATCTGCCTTACTTGAATGGTGTGTTCCCTTTGTCTTTCCCATGTTGAATAGTGGATAAGAGAAATGGCCTCTGTGTCACATCATATTTATACCCCAGGGAAACAGGAAGTGATGATTTACTACTTAAATGTTCCTAGATACTCTGATCAACTTTGTAAACTACTGCAGAAATGACAGAAATACTTCAATTGCATTTAATTCCTCGGAATTAATAGGGGCGCCAATAATTGTTGAACAGGTGATTTTATGAAAAAAAAATATTTCTTAGTCAGGGATTTCTTTTTCCCTTAAAATTCACTTGAGTTGAAGGTTACATTTTTCTACAATTTTCAGTGTGAGAGTATGCTTCTGCAATAAAAATTGAATTTATTTTAAGGCTTTAAACCCATCATAACCAAGGGTGCCGATAATGATGGAGGGCGCTGTACCTACATAAGCAAGCCAGTTCCCAATCATGTATATTAAGCATCTTAATGTGCAGTTAATGCAACTGCAGCAGAGATAAACGCTTAAAAATGGACCACTGACAATCTATGAATTGGACAAAGCTGCAAACGGAGCATTTCATCGGATTGGACCATGTTGTATTTCAGTTTACACATTTCCTTCTCTTTCCCCACTGAGCCAAAGTTGGTCGGGACATTTTTGAGTTGTCTGAAAGTTGGTCGGAAGGCTAAAGGCTAAACCCAGCGAAGTCCCATATAAAGAAAAATAGGGCCACAGGCCCTGTAGCTCACCTGAATCAGCTGTGGTTACAACAAAATTACGTTATTCGGGCAAGTTTAAAGCTGAAGGTCAAAGGTCAAAATTCGAAATACGGAAAAACCTGTTATAGGCATGTGATGCATCTGGCTACATACTACCTACATGACAAATTTCAGCTGAATATATGCATAAATAGCTTTCAGATGGCCAGTTATGTGATTTTCAATTGAATCAGAGCGCCTTGAACAAATTTAGTGTCCTAATGGGTGGGAAGATCAGCTTCATTGGTCAAGTAGTTTTGGAGAAGAAGAGTTTTAAAGGTTTCAGTGTAACTTAGAGGGGTCGTACAAAGTTGAAGGTCAAAGCAAGGTCAAAATTCAAAATACGGAAAAACTCGTATTGTATGTGATGTATCTTGCCACTTACTACCGACATAGCAAATTTCAGCTGAATATGTGCATAAATAGCTTTCAAATGGCCAATTATGTGATTTTCAATATGGCAATATGGTTTGAAATCGGATCGAAACGCCTTGAACAAAACTTAGCGTCCTCACAGGCAGGAAGGTACCTGTCAAGTTTCACCTTCATTGGCCAAGTAGTTTCGGAGAAGATGATTTTGAAAGATTTCAATGTAACTCACAGGGGTTGTATAAAGTTGAAGGTCAAAGCAAGGTCAAAATTCGAAATACGGAAAAAGCCGTAAGATATGTGATGTATCTTGCCACGTACTAACTACGTAGCAAATTTCAGCTGAATATGTGCATAAATAGCTTTCAGATGGCCAATTATGTGATTTTCAATATGGCCGCCGTGGCGGCCATGTTTGAAATCGGATCGAAACGCCTTGAACAAAACTTAGCGTCCTCACAGGCAGGAAGGTACCTGTCAAGTTTCACCTTCATTGGCCAAGTAGTTTCGGAGAAGATAATTTTGAAAGATTTCAATGTAACTCACAGGGGTTGTATAAAGTTGAAGGTCAAAGCAAGGTCAAAATTCGAAATACGGAAAAAGCCGTAAGATATGTGATGTATCTTGCCTCCTACTAACTACCTAGCAAATTTCAGCTGAATATGTGCATGAATAGCTTTCAGATGGCCAATTATGTGATTTTCAATATGGCCGCCGTGGTGGCCATGTTTGAAATCAGATCGGAACGCCTTGAACAAACTTTGGTGTCCTCATGGGTAGGAAGGTACCTGTCAAGTTTCAGCTTCATAGGCCCAGTGGGTTCGGAGGAGAAGATGTTTACGGACGACAAACGACGGACTAACAGGCCATGACATAAGCTCATCTGACTTCGTCGTCAGGTGAGCTAAAAATAAGAAAATGCAGTCTGACGACAGCATCTCTGTAGATCAACACGTTCACATAATTCTCGTGAGTCATCAGCCATGATTGAGAGAAATTATTTTTCCATCACACCAAATACTTTTTTTTTTTTTAAAAGGAAAATCCTTGTTAGTACATACTAAAATAAAATCATACTCAGCATTTTATCTTCTATTTACACTTAAAAACTGATTAATATGAATGTTTTTCTCCGAAAAAAAATTCAGCCACTGGTCTGAAGTAGGGCTGGGCGATATATCGATATTATATCGATATCGTGATTCAAAGTAAAATATCGTCATGGATTTTGACTATCGTAATATTGTGATATGAAATAAGTGTTGGCTTTTCTGGTTTTAAAAGCTGAATTACAGAAATGAGTTGCATTTTTCTGCATTTGCAAGACTGTTGAAGCTGTTGCCCGCACCTGTTTCATCGTTATGTCAACATTACGAATAAATGGTTATTGAAAATATTATTGTGTACATATTTTGCAAAAGCACCAACATTTGTCCTGATGATATCTGCCAAATATCGATATCGAGGTATTCGGTCACCGATATCGAGATATTAGATTTTGTCCATATCGCCCAGCCCTAGTCTGAAGTAATTTTGACTCATTTCTAGATTTTTCAGTGGGGTGCTCCCCCAAAATGGTGGAATTGTTTATTGTTAATTGGCAACACAAAGCCTTTAGTGCAAAGCCTTTAATGAGTCAGGGTGCATAGCTCTAAACTGCAAGATGATTGCTGCTAACACAGATTCTTGTGTAAGCAGTAATCCAGCTTGGGAGTTCCTTTACCCAATAGCTGAAGCTGCAAGAACACCGAAATGAATAAACAACAGGCAAAGGTCTCACATCACCCTGTCAGAACAATTCAACTCATAACCGCGAGCTGTTCACCTCAACATATTCTCCAAGCATTTACAGCTGGACTATGCTGTAATGTTTTGAATAAACGTGAAAACAATTTAGCAGCTGTCGTGATGGCACAGTTAGAAGCGAAAGAAATATAGCTGTGTCTCACTTCAAGCAATACCACATTAACAGAATGGCCTCAGACTGACTGTCAGCAATTGCAACACTATCTGTGCCACACCGCTCATAATTGGAATTTTCAAATACATGGTATCCTCATTTTGTGTTTTTGAACACAATTTCCCAAATATTTGGGCGTAACAGTGCAAGAACGTGTTGGTCCAGTCATTTCTGATAATTTAAATTCAAGTGTTCGGTCTCAAAAGAGGTGGTGTAAACACCACAAGGATTCTGAAACAAGTTAAGTTCACCTTAACTAGCACAAATTAAGCTGTTCAAACAGTACGCAGGTAAATGGTCCCAGGAAAATAATCACTCATGGCACTGTTTTAAAAATACAATATTAGGAACATTGAACACTCGCATCAATAAAATGCTTCGCCCAGGTAGAGAAAACAATCATGAGCTGCCACAAACCCCCCCCCGCCCAAAAAAAAGCCACAATGGCTGTGGGGCCAAGACAATGTTAGAGGAGAAGTTGACCATGCAAGACATGCTATTATACTGAGTCTGAGGGAGTAAGTCACTCAAGTTAAGTCACTCAAATCCTAAAAACAGAAGATACATTTTGAGCCGCAACACATCGGGTAATTTTCTCCTTTTTGCCCCCGATCTGTTCGACAGCTGAAAATGAGGTTAGTTGATAATCGATGGTCGTCTGCCATCAGCCACAATTCTGGTCTTAGTCTACCTCTACCACTCTTACTGCTATGCTAAGCTGACCAGGTGTTGATTTTGATGCAGCCTGTGATTTGGAGCATCTCTGAATGACGAATCATGATATTTCAGCCTCATATTAGCCTGTTTTACAGGCACTGAGATTTCTTTGGTCCTCCTCCATAAACAGGAGACGGAGTGAAAAAGAAGATTTGGACACCTGGAAAAAGTTTGCCAGAATGTGGCTCTAAATGCTGCCCAACCCCTTTGTAAATAGTTACTACACAGGAGGAGCATGTAGCACAGAGATAGCCGGGAGGGAGAATGCTGTGAGCTGGTGAACACCGGTGGAGTCAGGGCTGCTTGTGATGAGAAACAGATGTTCAGTCAGCTGTGAGGCCTCGAGGACACAAAACAACTCCCATCTGGGCCACCACTGCAGTGAAGCAATGCAACACACGCGCACAAACGCACATGCACACACGCACACAGAGGCACACAACACCCACCCGCACTCACATACACACATAAACACATGCATAAAGATAAAAACACATACAGCACAGCCCTCACAGCTGAAACACAGTGCTCCAAGGGCTACGCCTCAGCCTTAAGTGACCCTGTCCCACATTCCATGAAAGAAATGTCAGAAATTAACAAAAAAATGAAGTTTGGCATGTGTGCAATTTCTAAGTCAACCAAGGATACTGCTTGATTTTCCACAGCTGCAGATAAAGCTCATAAGACTATGGTCATGTTATATTTAGGGCTGCCGCGTTAATTAATCGCGAATAATTAACGCGACAGCCCTAGGTTTATATTTCATAACAATGTCATGATGGAGTAATTCTAGATATTATTCTTTATTTCACACCAGACCATTTAAAGAAAAAACTCAAAATTGATACATAAACTCAGCCAAAATAAAAATTTCACACTCGTTTGGAGGTCGATAAGTTGAACAAACAAGAAATGAGGTTTTAAATAATGATTTTATTTAATTCTGTACTCATTAAAGATGGTGTATCATAAAAATAATGTCCATAATGTAACCAGTTCCACCATAAATGCGACGGAAATGTCCAAGAGTAAAAATGGTAAGTTACAACTTGAATAAGAGCAGTGCGCAGGCGATTACGTATGGTTTGGGCAGTCACATGACCTCTAAACAATTCATTTCTTGTGGACGTGGCAGTGACAAATCGATTATGCAAATGACGCAAGACAATTTGTCGGCCTTCTGCTTTTGACGTCACACGTGGGCTACCAGAACGAGGTCGGTCAGCTGAGGTGCCAGTTTGTTGGAGACATGTCCGAAGATCATGGATAATCCGTCGACTGCATCCCATAACCCTTGCAACGTCAGTGACGGACGTTTCCGTATTCAGCATGCCAATAGCATGTTCACGCTGAATTGACAGCCATGGCATTGAAAATCAACGAATAATTAACTGTAAAAACGTGTTTTTCCGAGATGTCACTCTAACCTGAGCTCAGTTGCACATCTCTCATATGGTCACGTGACTAGGAACACGAGAAAACATGGTTTTAGCTTAAAGTACGCTGGCACGTGCTACGTACCTGTGCACGTTGGAGTTGATGTGTGTCATGATGTCTTTGACAATGCATTTACCCCTAGTGATAATAAAAACTCTTTTATCAAAAGTTTCAAGAAAATATTTACAAATTTATGAGTGTGAAGTTTCTTTTTTGACCCAGTATATTATCTTGTGACTGTTCACTCCATTAAGAAAAAGTGAAGCCATTTCATTGCTGGTTACAGTAAGACCTGACAAGACTTTAAGTACTGCCATTTCACCATTAGTGGGAGCTCAGAGACTAAACCGAAAACACGCTTTAACCACACAGAAATGGGGGATGATTTGTATTAAGGGGACGGCACCACTGACCTGATGAAACACAGGCTCCTTCCATTCTAAATAAACCTGCAATATTCAAAACAGACATTATAAATGGTCAACAACAGCAAAACATTCAACATTTCATAAGCATTTATATCAGTATACAGGAAGTGCTCTCAAATCCAGAGTTAGCCTTTGCCAGAGTAAACACATTTGTGTGACACCATTATGCACAGAGAATGTTCTATTATTGGTACAAATTTCATCAATAAGGCTTGATTTTTCCCTGATAAAATACATTTATTTAATTAATTTCAGAGGGAAAGGGTTATTTTTTCATTAAATTGCTTTTGTAATTTAGTGTGAAACAAACTTGAACAGCAACAGCCGCTGGTGTCACTACGTATACCAAACCAGTGTTTCAGCTTCGGTCAGAACTGTAACAGATACTTGGCTCATAACTCTGACATTACAGATACTTTACCCAGGGTTTAAAAGCACAATTTATCCAGGATTTAAAGAGCTGGGGTAATCAACTTTCGCAGAAAGGTCCCAAAGTAATGCAAGGCAACAGTAACTACAAGGATGCGTAACCATAACTAGAGGCTCTAGAGAGCCAGAATCGCTCATCTGGACCTGTATGAAAATGAGCTAATCCTTAAAAATTACAGAAACCTTACTACGATTACAACCTCGTCCCGTAATGTCGCAAAATAAAAAAGAAATAAATCAGTTTGATTCAAATGGAAATTCCAGGGGATTCTGATTATCATTTCAAGAACCTAATGAGCAAATTGAGTGCGATGGTTTATTCAGATGCTACGGTGAAATAAAACAAAAATCATAATCTTACAAAGACTGTACAAGAGCCATTGCACAATTTATGGAGACTTTAGTAACTTTATTTGCTGATCATTTTAGCAATTGAACGTTTTTCTCTATCTCTCATAGTTTTCATGAAATAGGCCAAAAAAAAAAGAAGCAAAATTTGACATTTCAAGGCCAATAACTCATATATGGAGGCATTGTATAATGTCAATTCTATGGAGAGTTTTGGGTAATTCCGTGCCAAATCACCAGAAGGCTCCCGACTGACCAGCTCAGATTTGCTTTGTAACCTTTTGTTTTGATGCCCTTGTTACTAAGAATTACTATGCAAAATTTTAGGCCAATATATCCACTAGTTTTGGAGATATTAAGCCAACAAAAAGGGGGCGTGGCCCCAAATTTAAAGCGAGACACCACAGGCAAAAACATCGTTTTTTGAAGCAATGGTCAATTTTACTTCCATAACATGTCGTCCTTTATACTAGTATAAGTAAAAGGTCCAAAAAAAACATTCAGGTGTTTATTTTACTATACTTTGACTGTTTGCGTCTGCATGTTTCTCCTCAATTCACCAAAAGTTAGCATTTTAACGGAACATACAGTCCAGCGGTAATTGTCTGAACCATGACAATTCTGGTATCGTTGGAAATCTCTGTCTTGGAAGCACAATGTCATATTGGATCCATATATGGCCATACCCTTTGAATCAGCAACCAATGGTGAAAGTGCGAAGGAGTGGTTTCCAATAAAAATGAATGGAGTATTACTTTACAGCCCGTTTTCTCAAAATGAGTTTTTTTCTCATACTCAGGAACATAATTCTCCACTTCAGTAGAACTCATAGACGCCAAACTTCTATCTTCTTTCTATCTATATTCTGAAGAATCTTACAGAGGGGTTTGTGAATATATAATTTATAGCCTGAATTATATTACATTTTATTGCTAAAAACATGGCAAAAATTGTTTTTTTTTTAGGATGTACAATATTTTCTGATTTAAGGAGTGATAAAAAGAGATATCCAAAATTCCTTCGGTAAAAACCTTTGACTCTAATATGTCAACAAAATGGAAAAAAAAATTTAACCTGGCTTAATTCAATGTTTAGATTTTTGCTCCAGAAATGTATGCAAATTAGCTCATATTTAAATAGATTGGGCCTCATTTGCAAATTTAAACATAAATTTTCAGAAAACTTAATGCAAGTAATCAACTGACGAAGATTCGTGGTGATATCTCTCAGTTAAAAATTTTACCCTATTCACCAAGGGGTCTATTCTCCCATTAGCGCGCAAGTCCTTTTTTACGCGATTTGAGTTAAGCGCTTTTGAGTTACGCATATTCTCCCCAATGCGCTTCGATCACGCCCACAGCGCTTAACTTCAGAATGTAGGCGACATTATGAGAGGTGTGACTGATCCAAAAGAGAGACAGACTCTGTACAAAGCTCATTAATTATGGCTATCAGGAAAACAAGGAACAAGGATTTTCTGATTAACCATGAAAATGCATTTGTGGTCCATGGAAAACACAAACCAGCCTTTAAATTTGAATATCGTGGGCCTGCTGATATCAGTTTGGAGATACAAGCTTTTAAGTAAAAAAAACTCGTATGTCCACTATTCTTACATGCAGAATTAAACATTTTTTATTTTAAATTATATTTATCAATTTATATTTTATTTATTTTTTTATTTAATATTTTTAGTTTTCCTGTGAAGTTTATCATTTTGAAGATACAAGGTTTCATCAGCAGGCCGACGATTTACCGCTGTAATAGTAGGCCTATGTATGTCTCTGCCAATTAAAAGAAGTAATGCAGACATCTTTTTATTTCTTATTCTAGCCACCATGGCATTAAAGCTATGCAAACAAACAAATTGCCGCGACAATGAAATAATAGAGAATTTAGCGCTTCTCAAACAGAGTAATCAGTACATTGAAAATGTGCCCCTCCTACACTAGCCTGTTTGTTCCGTGGAAGACAGGGAAGAAGACAAAGAGAACATCCTAGTCACACAAAAATAACGATCAAAGACAGTTTATATGATCTCATTTAGAAATTGCGCGCTTGAAATTTCAAAATACTCCGATGTCAGGTTGGCAACTAAAGGACAAGGCAATGCTTTCACAGAGGATTCTTACCCCGCATGCGGAAAAATCGGCGGGCCGCTGTAAAAGCCAGGCTATCTGCACACTGGAAAAGTGTGCACGCAACAGGTGGTGGGCAACCATCATCCCCGGTGCATTTCACTGCACTGGAGGAGGAGGTGGTATCCACTCTTTCTGCAGTGGAAGTGCATGGAGAAGAACTTGGAGTGGATACGGATGAAGGAGGGTCACGTAAAATGGTCATTTTTATTTGCCTATACTAAAAGTGTCAATGCGATAGATACAGGAAACAAGCTTAATATGGTTTCAAATATTTATTTTTTGGGCAGTTCAAGCAGTTGCGCAGTACATAGGCATCATGGGCTGAGCCAGGGAATTCGGCGCTGATGCTTAATATGCGCGTATCATGATCGCACACAAGCTGAAAATTAATGCTGTGCCGATGTCTACGGTCTCTGTACATATTCTTATTAGTGAAAGGGGTTCTGATTGCAACATGAGTACAATCAATGGCTCCCACAACACTGGTGAACCTGGTGACCCGGTAGAAATAAGGATGAACAATCGAATATTGAATGTCTCAATCTTTACTATGTTAAATAAAATAAAATTAATGTTAAAATTCGGCCTAAAACCGACATCAATCGCAATATTCCATTTCGCCTTATGTTGGCGCTTGACCTTAATAAAGCCCTAAAAAGCGCTTAACAGAAAAAGTAAGTAAGCCAGGGGGAGAATACGCGTAAGTGTTTTTTGCCTGAGAAATGCCCAGAAGCGTCCCAAATTTGGCCTTGCTCTGCCCCAAGTGCATAACTGCATTCGGGGTGCATAATGCACAGACTTAAGGCGAGGGGAGAACACGCTTAGGCTGAAAAGTGTGTAGCTATGTGCTTTTTTCGACTGACACGCATGGGAGAATAGACCCCCTAGTGTCTCGCCTGAACATAAAAACGAGTACTACAATCAAACATCCATAGTTTGATGACTAATAACTTTTGAACTGTTCAGACTAAATGGTTCAAATTTTCACACGATTCTTTGATATGATAAGGCTCTGTAGACAGAAGGAGAGCTTTGTATATGACATATTTGCAGATTTATGGCATGCCAAATATGGCTTCCTGGAATGCGCATTCATCCATGGTAGCACTTTTGGTGATGCTAAAACTAAACATTCCTGTAATAATTGTGGTTTCCAGAGTCCGGTACTTAAAAAAACTTTAGACAAAATGGCTGCCGGAGTGCGAAAGTCTGGCAGCTTATGCATGAATTTGCTATCGGCTACAGTTTGCAACGGCAACAGTTGCTGAGTACAGCGGTTTCACTACTCCTAGCTAGGATGAAGGGGAAGCTAGAATCCACCCCATATAGACACATTTGTAGAACGGGTCGACATGCCCAAGTGTAGACCGGAGACCGAAGAAACCCGGGGAGGTCTGAGTTTAGAGGGAAACATGGACAGAGAGGGGCAGCTAAAAGTGGACCAACAACTTATGGACTGCTTAAGTGTGTATTAGGACCTTCTGGTTCGTGTGCATAGCTGTGGGGTGTTGTTAGCGTGGAGAAACAAACAGCTTCCGCGCTGGTATATGATGGAGGGGCGAAAGCTCCAAGCTAAATGGCCTTTTCGGAAATTGCCCGTGGTAATGGTTTACTTATTGCTTCGGCATGACCAGCTTTTCCACGCGGAAAATGGGCGCATTATGGATAGCGTGCGAGAGCTAGACAGAGCTCCGGTTATGTCATGAACATAATACAGGTTTTACAGACCATAAGTTCCCTCTGCGTGAACCGTTGCTTATGTAGAGCTAGCAAATCGATCACTTTTACAGGAAAGAATTTAATATTCAATCGATGGCAATGCAGTGTTTGTTATACCAAACACGTTAGCCTGTGCGCTTCCCTATTGCTTTCACCGGTAGTATCAGAGAGCTTGCCCAGCCATTGGAGATGTATCAGGCTTACCCCGGTCATGGATAAGGGAAGCAATCGTTTCATAAGCACCCAAAAACGCACCCCAACCTCTGCAAAATCTATGGTCCAACTGCAGCCCAACTCGGCAGACACATACAGCACCTCTCCATTTAGCTTCAACTATGGTGGCTACAATCAGGCAACGTTATGATGAAACTGCCACATTGATGCTTACCGAAGTAACACAAGCATACTGATCAGCATGCTGCATATAAGTTAACCAGAAGCATTTTTAATTAGCATAGCACGCGAACTAACACGCAGTAGCTGATAAGCGGTCATAACTTTGAATGTAATCTGTCGCGCGAAAAATTTGTTTCGCGTCTGGTGTGAAAGCTGCTTAGCGCGCATATAATGCCTGTATTCGCGTCTTTGCATTGACGAGATGTAGCTAATCCGACGCGCGAAAAATTTGTTTCTGCGTCCAGTGTGAAAGCTGCTTGACGTGCCCATTACGTTTATTTGCGTCTTTGCATTGACTTTGAATGTAGGCTAATCTGTCCTGCGAAAAATTCGTTTCATGTCTGATGTGAAAGCAGCTTTATGGATAGTACGAGACAACTAGAGAGAGCTCGGTTATGTTATAAACATAATACAGGTTTTGCAGACCATAATTTCTGTTAGCGCGGACAAGTTGCTTATATGGAGCTAGCAAATTGATCACTTCTACAAGAAAGAACAACTTCTTTAATCTCCGCCTTTTTCTGCTTTTTATTAGCCACAACAATTTCTAAAAGGGGATGAAATTATGTCAAGGTGGTGCAGAGAAATCATTTGTAAATCGGCAGAGCTTCTGCGTTTTGCATTGCTTTCCTGGTAGCACTAGAGTGCTTGCTCAGACATTCACAAAGTATCCAGCTGATCCCAATCACTAACTGTAGTGGCTACAATCGGGCAATGTTTTGATGAAACTGCCACAATGATGCTTACTGATGTAAGACAAGCATACCGATCAGAATTACTGCATATGCATGAACTAGGAGCATTTTTAAATAGCACGACAAGCAAACTAACATGCAGTAGCTGGTAACCGCACAGTCATAACCACAGACACAAACCCTTGCAATACAGGTTTTACAGACAGCAAGTTCTGTTACTGTGAACAGTTGTACTAAGAATCCAAATTACAAACAAGACTTAAAAGTTAGCTTCAAATTAGGTTTATGGTCACAGACCTTCTGTAGAATTTCCCCTGATATCACTCTTGCATAATTAGGACACAAACATTAGCAACAGTGACTTGGCTACGTTAGCCGCTGTGCTACAGCCACAATCAACTGGCCATCATGTCAGGTTGGCTTATGCAGCAAAAGCAACTTACAGCTTCTGTCTGTGAGTCATGGACAGTCGCGACAGATACAGGCTTTGTCTTCAGATATTTTAAAAAGCCTGCATTTCAGGCCAGTTGTTAGTGCTAACTATCGCTAGCGGTACTGCTAGCCACCCGTAACACGTTAGCTTCACTTACATTATTTGCAGTTATATGGTTACTTACAGCTTGTGGCTCCAAGCGCTTGATCAATACAATTGCTTCAGGTTTGAGCAGCAACTGAAATGCTTATCCTGTGTCTATCTAATTATCCTTTATTGACAAAACTGTCTTTGCTGAAATGCTGAGCACAAACAGCTAACGTTCCCTTTGGCTGTGGCTGTTTGCTGCCAGCAAACAAAAAAAAGCTACCCACTAATTTCTGGTGGCATCATCTTTTGGAAGAGAAATATTTGTTTTTTTTTTTTCACATCCAAAAGTAAACGGACAAGTAGCTTAGGGATAGATGCTGACAAAATTGCACCTCTAATGATCTGCGGTTCTTCTTTTGTATTTCCAAAAGTGCAGACGCTACTAAGGCATAGTATGATCTGCCGTTGTGCCTGCTAGAATAGTTTCCGGTGTGGGCAGGTCAAGCGCAGTGGTTGGCTCTGGCTTGGTCTGTACTAATTGGACGGCACAACCTGATGTCAGGTTTTACCCAGATCTCGTGAAGATCTCAGGAGGAGCTGTTCAGAGAGGAAATCACTCTCACAAAATCACGTTCTTGGATTACGGCAAAATCCCTGTATCTTATGTTTAGGAACTTGTCAGAGGTTGAACATGGACAACCAACATTATAACATAACTAATATGTATAAAAAGAAGGATCAGCATGTTAGGTCCCCTTCAATCATATCTCTCCGGCCGCTATGTTTGTCCAACTCAAAAACTTCAAATCACGGCTCACATCTGTTACCACCAGTGTTCCTCAAAGTTCTGTTCTGGGTTCTCTTCTTTTTATAATCTATCTCCTTCCACTCGGTCACATTTTCAGGAAATATGGCATACACTTTCACTGCTACGCTGACAACACCCAGCTCTACCTTTCCACCAAGTCCAACACCACCAACTCACCTTCTTCCCTTTCTGACAGCCTTTCATATATAAATTCCTAGTTCACTTAAAATTTTCTCAAACTTAACTACTATAAAACCGAATTTCTCCTTGTTGGCACCAAGTCCACCCTAACCAAATCTAACAGTTTCTCATTTACAGTCGACAACTCCAGTTTCTCCCTCTCCCCAAGTTAAGAGTCTAGGTGTCATTCTCGACAGTGCTCTATCTTAAGAATCATACATCAATAATATCACTCGGTCTGCACATTTCCACTTGGGTAACATCAATAGTCTCCAATCGACGCTCACCCCTAACAGTACAGCTATCCTGGTCAATGCACTTGTCACATCGCGTCTTGACTATTGTAACCCTCTACTCTCCAATCTCCCACTCAAACTTCTTAGTAAACTCCAACTGGTTCAGAATGCAGCTGACCGGATCATCACTAGAACCCCATCCATCGAACACATCACATCACATTATTATTTCTACATGTACAGTGTCCTTGAGTGCCATGAAAGGCACTGATAAAAAAAAATGCATTATAATTATTATTGCTCTGTAACGTAAGCAAAGCCAAAAGAAAAAAATACTGCACAGGTTTGAACGGTAACGGTATATAGGCTTGGTTTACGGCAGTTGAGCCCTCACCAGCCTTTTTCAGTTTACGCCACTCCAGCCGCTGGGATCCTTCATCCTCCTGTAATCACTTGGTAACTTTTTTCATTTTGTCCAGCATTTCTTAGGCATGCATCGGAAGCAGCTGTCAGCCATGTGCTGAGAAACAAGCTGGTACACTTTTATCTCTCACTGCTTTATCCAGCTCTTGATTCTCTCTTGCCTTCTCAAGGGACTGCAGTGCTTAGCTCCACCTTTAAATCAAATCAATTTGCTAGGTACCCCAACGAAAGGGTAACGAAAAAATGGGATGAATTGTAATCGTTTGTTTTGGCGTCTTACACAATTTTTGTCAATAGAACTGTAAAAATAACCATTCTGATGTGTAACAAACTGAACCAGACAGCTCCGTGGAAATGAGGCTTTAGATGTAAAGTAGACTTAAAGGGCACAACAACAGCGCAATATACTGCAATCGCAGGAAATCTGGGATGAGATCAGAGTAACTGAAACAAAAAATGTTGCAAAAGTCATTTCTAAGGCTCAATGATTCCAGAAAACCACAGTGAGAGGCATTGTCTACAACTGTGGAAAATCTTCCCCTCTAAAATTGCCCTCTTCTAGGAAAGGCTCATAAATACATGGCAATAGCCTTAGGTAAGGGTGACGCTATTATAAAAAGGCTGTCCAGCCTTGCTCATCCCAGACTAACAACTTCCCCTTTATTCTCATTCTCAGACAACGATCTGCAAAATCAGTTCAGATACCCTCCCTGGTCTCAGCAGTCGTCAACTTTTGCAAAGGAGATTGGCAAGCCCAGCAGGAAACCACAGCCCAGAAAACTCAAAATGCTCTCACAATGTTACTGATATGTTTCATCAGTGATATAATCAGGCAGAGGCATGACGAGAACCTCGTGTTGGCTGGGCAGCCACTCTGAAGGCAATCCCTGTTTAGAGTGTGCAGTTTCAGGGTGAGTCTAAACTTGTGAGCTCATGCCACTGCACCAACCAGCTTTCATGGGTCACCAGCACGCTTGATGATCTGTAGTCATGGCAACAGGCTAAAATTTCACTGCTGAGCCAGGCAGCACCTGTCACTGGAATTCTTTTAGGGTGAGGAATGTCAACCTTCTTCATTTTGGTGCGGAATGCCAAAAGATGCAGCGTAGTGATTGACCGCCAGTCTCTTAACATAGCACAGCCAAAAGACTGACAGTCATTATAAAGAGCAATCGAAGAAAGCAAAGAGACACATGCTCAGGTACACTGCTTACATCTGTGCATGTGAAAAAATTCTGGAGATTTTAGGGGTGCACCAAAATGAAAATTTTTGGCCGAAACCGAAAACCGAAAATGAGAAACGCCTGGCCGAAAACCGAAACACAAAAAGAATTTATTATGCCAATTTTTAGTACCATTGCATTTATTGCTATGACTGTGTACTTAACTAACTAAAGTCAAGGCATTGCAATTCCATAAATTAATATTCATGCTTCAGAGAATAAATCAATTACAAAATAATGAAAATATTTATTTTGCACTGACATTCCAACAAAGCACAATATAACATAAAATTAAATTATAAATAAAATGTTTTACTTGGCCCCACTCATGAATAACCTACAAGCCTGTAACTGACTGGCCTATTACTGCCTCCGGAAAAATTGGAAAATTAAATACGCTTCCCGACAACACAGCAGCCCACTGATTGGACCGAGAGAATCGTCTGCGAAAGGCAACTCGCTTCCGCATTATCTCTAGGAAACTGGCTTCACTTGCCATCTTTGAAACAGGTCTTCAAATTGTGTTTTCGAAACGTGTATTTAAGGCACCTTGATAAATATCTTGTGCGTTGCCTTACCTTTCAAACAAGGTTGCGTTTGTTCACTGAAGCTGCTGCATTTATGAAATGCGTTTCTTTACCTGTGATCCTGTTCGTAGCGAAATTAGAAGCAACGGTGGCAATTTCTGTTCCCCAAATTCCCCTTGAGAAAGTCCTGATCCTATTTTATGAAAATTGCATGGAAAATAACTTTACGGTGCTGATGAAGCACTTTGTTTTTAGGAAAGGTATCACAGATGAGATGACGCAAGCAATAAATTCTAATACTCTGCCATGTCATGCGATTTGCGCATTTGCTACGTGATTTGCCTTCAATTTCAGAGTGAAATGTTTCACGAAGCCTAAATTTCAAGCTAATAAACAATAATCGTTTTGTTAATGCGTTATTTGCTTCTTTGTTATGAAGGAAAAAAGGTAATAACATCCTCTATATTTTTTTCAAGGGGTTGTAGTGATATTATGGAATACTGATGGTACACAAATGCCTTTAGAATATATTGCCCTTTCAATGAATATTCATGCCTTTTACGGATATCATTGCGTTGTGTTTTTAGGTGGTATGTTATTTAGTGTGCAACGAATCAGACTCCACACCAGCTGCTATCCTATGCATCAGGGGACAACGTCAAACAGAAATGACAATTAAACACTTGCGGACTTTAGTGCTGTAACGTGGTGACGGTAGTCCCCTAATCTAAACACATATTTAACAAAATCGACGGAATAAATGTCCAGACAGGCGCCTGCTGGCCGCGGTTTGTGCTTGCGTCATCACAACATCCTGTTTCAGCCGTACTGTTTTGGTGTTAAGTCTTTCTGCCGAAAACCGAAAATGCATTTTTTGCCATTTTCCGCGGCCAAAATTTTGATGCATCTGTAGAAATTATGCAGGTATAATACAAAGCAGATTCAAGTTTGTGCATGTTTGTGCTAGCTGATTCTGGGAGTGAACATAGCCAAACCATTTCACAATGAAACAATTCTGTATTTCGGTGTTATTTATGTATAGATTTATCAACCCTCCCTAAAACAACAATTTTAAAGTGAAACAGGAGGACATGCAGACTTACTATGGTGACAGAAATACTGAAGATCAATAGGATGACGATGGGAAAATAATTCACTGTGTTCTCCTGGCGGAAACATTCATACCTGCAAAAAATTAATAAAAACAAGAACAGATCACCATCTCATTTCCAGTCCACTCAGATACAGCACAGTCCATAAGTATTGCAGAGTGGCACTATGTAATGCGGTCCACATGACATGGAGGCAATTGCCCCCACACAATACAATGTGGTCCACATAATGTAGAGAGGTACGTGCCAACACATTTCATAATGTTGTCTGCATGATATATAAATGTAAATGCCCACGCACTAAATAATGTGGTCCACATCAGTGGCACTGATATACCACGAAAAACTCATGCGGAATACGTGAGAGTTGACAGGTGTGCGTTATTAATGAAAACTGACCACACCTGGTAATATTGAGAGTTTTCGGAGCTTTACTAATGGTTATTTAAATGAATGATTGAAAACAGGTCATGACGAATCATTTTTTTCAAGGGATGAGTCTCAACCTCCCCTATCGCCAGTTCACCAGCTGCCACTGGTCCACATAATGTATAAGCGTAAATGCCCACACTTTTTGAAACAATCCACATAATACATTTTATCACATAACTGCAGTACCATTCCCATAGCCTAGGTCATTACTTATTTTTGATATTAAAAATTTAAATTGACCGAGAGTGTGGGGTATTAAAAAAAATAAATAAAAAAATTAGCTCCGTGTCATTGAAACTGACTAGCCAAACTGAATATGTAGTGTAACGCTGGTTAAATCAATATGGTTCAGCGCTACTTACCTAGGTAGCGTGTACGCAGTACGTTTTTACAGGCATAATATAACAATATTTTGTTGGCAAGGGAGCTAATGTTAGCTAGCTACTCAGTTTACTGAATCTATAGACTGTTGCTAGATCAGCTGCAATTGTCTGTGACTCAGTGACTGTCTATATTAGCAGAGGGATGGGGTTAGCTCAAAGCTAACATACAGTGGGTGCCTACGGAAATTACTTTTGTTTTCTTTTAAACTGAGCAATTTTGTTTTTACGATAAAAAAAATCTTGTACTCTTGGTCGTGTCATAAGAAGGTCCTGAAACATGTTGATTAAATTTTGCATTTCTTCTTGCTAAAGCTCACAACAAATTCTAAATATACTCAAATTGTTTCATAATTTCAGATGACACGCCCATTCATGCAAAATCCTCAATATAAGGACACATGACTACACTCTTTAGTGTAGTCCACATGATATATGCATGTAACTGCGCGCACATTTTATAATGTGGTTTACACATTGACTGCATGTGGAAAAGGACAAGCTGACAGCTCCCCAAAGTGAGGCCAAAACATCTTGATTGCCATCTAGCAGCTGGTTGCAGTGCAGGTAATGAACCCGCCCTCTCAATGTAAGTGAATGGGACATGGACCACACCAAAAAATTAAAGTATGTGTCACATAATTTTTTCCAAAGATGGTTTATGTCATTTTAAGTTTTTTTTTTAGTTGTTTTTTTAGTTGTTACTATGCTGATTTATGTTCAAGTGTTCTTTTTTTCTGATAGGTTTGGTCTTATATAGTTATTTGATACTATAAAAAGGGAGATGGGATAGACAGTGACACTCAGAGTAGTCATCCATTGGCTCGTTTCCAGGAATTATTTGGCGCTGGAATTTGACTATCAGTAAAAGGTATATCGTTAACATTACACATGCATAAGTTGATTGGTCCCAGTACACCAGAATATACTGCGAATTGATTTTGTTGAAATTGACTGTAGAACTGATTCTGATCTGAGCATGACATCACGTACTGTTTGCAGCCATGCAATTGCTGTTAAGTAAAGCCGGTTTGCTAGCTAGCTAGGAAGCTAGTTTAGAAAGATTGTAACAGGTCACCCAAAGTTAGGTAGCAACGGAAATCTATGGTAAAAATTTCTTTACTCAGAGCATGGCGTGATGTACTGTTAGCAGCTATGCTATGTTTACAGCAATTTTGGTCTGAACTATTTTATTGGTCTCACATTTCATTATTTTAACTTTTGTGTTTGTCATAACTGCTATGTGAAATGTAGCAAAGATGGCTTGCAAGATGGCCACCGTAAAACTAGCTGCGATGACATCTTACAATCAATAAATATAGGAAATATAGGGTTCATACATTGGTTTTGTTTGGGTTGTAGAGTCCAATAGACCCATTAATTTTCTTGTCCGAGCAAAATTTAGGCGGTGGAGCAAAGCATAGTTTAATAGAGTGAATGTCATTGCACAACTGGGGCACAACGATGACATCACTGCTGTGGAACGCAGCATGGCATTCAGTGTCAGTTGATCTAGTTTTACTAATACTGTGAGTATAGCTTAACTCAGTGCCCCAAATGCTGACTGACAGCCCCAAATCAATTAGTTAGTGATAGTAGATCTAGTTAGACAGTCGCGCCAGAATTTAAGCAATCGCCAATAAAATAAAAAAAAACACCCTGATAATGGAGTCACACCCCATTTTCGATGCTTCATGGATAAGTCGGTGACCTCTAGTCTTGCGGAGCTGCGGTAGGTCACTATAGCGCGTGTGGTGACAGATACTTGGCCGCACGATGCCAACCGCAGAAGTCATAATAATTCTTTGTGCATCCGGTACTTTTTCTTAGCTTTATTCTTGCATTTATATCATTTGGAGTATCTCTAGTCTAGCAGAATTGTTGTCAGTAAGGTCATGGGTAATTACTGTGAAGCTGCCATATGCTGGTCGCACAACAATAATAACAACAGATGATGTAGACTAGTGCTTCTCAAACCTCTCCTGGAGTACCACCTTTCCTTCATGTTTTAGATCTCTTCCCGCTAACAGGGATGATTCAAACGATTCGCTCATTGTCAAGCATTTTCATGGGTAATAAGCTGATCATTTGACTCACCTGTGCTGGAGCAGGCAGAGCTCTAAAAAATGCAGGAGAGGTTTGAAAAGCGTTAATATAGCTGATAAGATTGCTCTCATTCAATGTTATTATGTGCATAAAACAGACCTAAGCACTAGCAAGCTGCACACCAGAAGTGAGGTAGTCTCATAAGTGTAAGAAATTTTGGTGGAAAAGCTTGACCGGCAAATTTTTTTCTTTTGGTATTAACTCGCTCGAATTGAGAGGGTGTGCCAGCGCAGGAGAGCCGAGCCAAGGTTAAGCAGAGCTATCCGTGACTTGCTCGTGTACACTTACACGAAGGTGTACAGATCATGCAGGAATTAAATGCTCTGGATGAATGATCGGGCGAGGTGTAGGTCACCCAAACCTAGTCGTATCTCATATCTGAATGTGCAGTATCATTTTGATTGAAGGGTTGGTCTTTTAAAACAAACATTTGGTTTAAATCCACACTTCCTTTGTGTCCCATTTCAGATATACTCTATGTAACAATGATTTTGCATAAATTAAAAATCATGTCATGAAGATGCATGTGATGATTCGGGTTGGGGAACACAAAAAAGTAAGAAAAGCCTGGAAAGAAGTACAACCCCGAGTCCGAAATAGTTGGGACAAAGTGTAAATTGTGAATAAAATCAAAACGCAATAAACAGAGATAATATACTGTAGCAAATGAGCAATTTAACTATTTTATCCACAAAATGAGCTCATTTCAAATTTGTTGGCTGCTATAGGTCTCAAAAAAGTTGAGACAGGGGCCTTTTAACCATGATGTAGCATCCCCTCTTCTTTTTAACCCATTTAGGCCTGCGGCCACCTCAAAAAAAGCCCCATAAAACACAAAGGTTTTCTGAATAATGTTGAAAATGTGCCAACCTTTACAAAAAAATTTATTTCAGCTTACACTCTTGGTTATCATATAAAAATACATCCATTGGCCCTAATGGTAATAATAATAAAAAACAAGCTGTGTTCGTGGAACACTGATGCCCCCGGCGGCAAGTTAAAGTATTGCAGGTTAAAGGTTTTTCCCCCAACTGCAGACAGACGGACAGACGGAGGGACGGACAGACAGACAGGCGGACATGTGAAAAACTATATGCCCCCGAATCTTCGATTCTGGGGGCATAAAAAATTAGGAAATTCAATAAACCTCTGAAATAAATAAAATAATTGGCAATGCCAAATAAAAACTGCATTCCTCAGTCTCTGTAGCAGATAGAAACCTGAAATAAAAACCATTTGATAGCTTAAACTTAATTTTATTAAGCATTACATTCAGTTGGTCTCATCTTTCTCTTTCCAAAATTTTACAATGTATAAGCCTTACAGATGTCACAGCAATTTTAACTTAAAAAGTCTAATGTAAGTGTAGTGTAAGAAAGAGTAAAATAAAGAGTCTCTGAGCGAATACAGTTGTAAATAATACAGAGCCGTGGCTCCCTCAGGAGGACACTGAGAAAATGCGTAATAAAAAAGAAAAAAAAGCCCCAATCCCGGGAAACACCGGAGTGACATCTACGACTCTCCTGGCATCAAAGGGAGTGTTATGGCCCCAATTTGTTTTTACATTTACAACATAACAGCAACAGCAACAGCAAGGGTTGACAGACACAGTTTTAAAAACCTCAACACATTTAATTAACAGACAAAGACAATAACAACTAACTAACAACTAATGACCAAGATTGAATTATAACAAAAACAAAAATATTTACAGTCCCTTTGGGTTTTCTGGTGATGTGCTGGGTGAGAAAAATCCACAAAAGAAACTTAACAGGTCTTGAACAGAAATGACAGGTCTGGTCACACGTATCCTTCTTCTTGCAATTTCTCCTACTACTTTACTGTCTCAATTCTTTTCCTCATATACTCTTTTGCAGACCCCACCCACATTTAGACCTCTTTTTTTTTTATTTTCTGAGACTTGCCCCAGACATGTCCAGGACATGTCTAAACATGACTCCAGTCTGAGCTTAACAAAAAAAAGGTAAATACTGCCATCTAGTGGCCTATATTCACATTACACCTCCATTCCAAAAGGGAAAAATTTTGACTCATAAAGGCAAAATTTTTCTTTTCAATACAAAATGGTTAAGTGAACACTTGTCTATATATACATATCATACAATATTCAAATAAACACAGGATATAGATATATACATATTCAAACACGAGATAAGCAATCAGCAATTACATTGTCTGTACCCTTCACATGCTTAATTTCCAAGTCAAACTCCTGTAAAATCAAACTCCAATTCAACAATCTCCGATTCTTGTTTTTCATCTTACTCAAAAACATTAACGGATTGTGGTCAGTGTACACAATCATTGGCTTTTCCCCTGTACAAACATAAACCTCAAAGTGTTGTAAAGAAAGGACCAGAGCCAACAGTTCCTTCTCTATTGTGGAATAGTTCCTTTGGTGGCGATTGAACTTCCTGGAGAAGTATGCCACGGGATGCTCAATGTCAGCTGAGTCACTTCTCTGTAGGAGCACAGATCCACAAGCTTGGTCGCTAGCATCGACCGCGATGGAGAACGGTTTGTTGAAGTCAGGAGATTTGAGCATGGGGAAGTGACACAGCAGAGACTTCAGGCGATCGAAGGCTCTCTGGCATGCATCATCCCAGGTGAACTTTACGCCTTTCTTCAGTTGGTTAGTTAGACTGAGAGCAATCTCAGCAATGTTCTTGCAGAACTTGCGGTAGTACCCAATCATTCCAAGGAAGCGGCGCAAAGCTTTTTTGTTGTCAGGAACTGGAAAGTCCATGATGGCTTGGACTTTAGCATTTATGGGTGCCACCTTACCCTGGCCTATGACGTAGCCAAGATAGGTGACAGTAGCACAACCAAAGTCACTCTTGTTCAGGTTAACAGTCAGGTTAGCCTGGGTCAGGCGCTGGAACAACGTCTCTACATCTTTTAGATGTTCTTCCCAGGAGTCACTCCATGTGATCAGGTCATCGATGTATGCACCCGTGTGTGGCAATCCGGCGATTGTAGACTGTATCATCCTTTGGAACGTGGCTGGGGCATTTTTCATGCCAAAGGGTAGGACTTCATACTGGTACAACCCAGATGGTGTGGCAAAAGCAGAGATGCTCTTGGCCCTCTCAGTTAAAGGCACACACCAATAACCCTTCAATAAATCAATCTTGGTCAGAAACTTTGCTTGCCCTACTCTATCAATACAATCATCAATCCTAGGTATTGGAAACACATCAGTTCTAGTTACAGCATTTACTTTGCAGTAATCTGTACAGAATCTAGTACTTCCATCAGGTTTTGGAACTAGCACACAGGGTGAACTCCAATCTGAGTTGGAGGGTCTGATAATATCATGTTCTAACATGTACTCAACCTCTTTCTCAGCAATCTTTCTCTTTTCAGGATTCATCCGGTACGGATGCTGTTTTATTGGCTTGGCATCACCAACATCTACATCATGAGAGGCTATAGAAACTCTCTTTGGAACATCAGGAAACAGATCCTCATATTTCTTGATCAACCTCTCAAACTGATCTCTCTGTGAGGGTTCTAAGTGCTGGAGTTTTACATCAAGATTTTGCAACACTTCAGAATTTGACAATTTGCATGAAAGAACTTCAGCTTTAATTCTAGGTTCATCATCTTGAAACTCCCCCTCATCTTCACACATCTCGGCCATTGGAGGGTCTGAAGTGACAGCTGCAACCCTAGCATTTCTGTCATGATAAGGCTTCAGCATGTTAATGTGACACAACTGTTTTGGCTTTCTCCTATCTGGAGTCTTCACAATGTAATTGAAATCATTGAGTTTTGTCAGAATTTCATAAGGACCATGAAATCTAGCCTGCAATGGATTGGACTGCAAGGGAAACAACACAAGGACCTTGTCTCCTGGTTTAAACTCACGGCTTCTAGCCTTATGATCATACCAAGTTTTCATTTTTCCCTGACTTGATTTCAAGTTCTCTTTGGCTAGGTCACAAGCTGCACGCAATCTTTCCTTGAACTTGCTAACATAGTCTAACAGACTGATATGCGGTTCTTTCTCTTGCCATTGTTCACTCAACAATAGCAAAGGTCCTCTCACTTCATGACCAAACACTAGCTCAAATGGACTGAATCCAGTAGACTCCTGCACTGCTTCTCTAGCTGCAAACAACAGCAAATGAACCCCTTCATCCCAGTCTTTCTCATGGTCATAACAATAAGTCCTCATCATTGTCTTGAGAGTGGAATGAAACCGCTCTAAGGCACCCTGACTTTCTGGATGATAGGCACTAGAAAGAATCTGCTTTGCACCTAGTTCATACACAACCTGCTGAAACAAACCAGAAGTGAAATTGCTACCTTGGTCTGACTGAATTTCCCTGGGAAGACCAAACAACGTGAAGAACTTTATCAAAGCCTTCGAGATTGCAGTTGCCTTGATGTTACGTAGAGGTATGGCTTCGGGGAATCTTGTAGATGCACACATGATTGTCAACAAGTACTGATTTCCAGATCTAGTCTTGGGTAATGGACCAACGCAATCAACAATGACCCTAGAGAATGGCTCCCCAAATGCTGGGATAGGCTGCAATGGAGCTACAGGTGGGTCTAACTGGTGTTTTCCAACTACCTGACAAGTGTGACAGGTTTTGCAAAAGTTGGAAACGTCTTTCCGAAGCCCAGGCCAAAAGAAGTGTTTCATGATCTTATCAACAGTCTTGTTAACACCAAGATGACCTCCTAAAGGTAAACTATGAGCCATTGTTAAGATCTCATTCCTATAGACCTTCGGAACAACAATTTGCCTGACCACTGCCCAATCTGCATTGGCAGGGATATCAGGAGGGCGCCACTTCCGCATCAACACACCATCCTTGAGATAATACCCAACTGGAACTGCGTCTATTTCTTTATCAGGAAGGGCTCTCCTCTTTAGTACACAAATTTCAGGATCATTAGTTTGCTCCTCAATCAACCGCTTTCTGGACAGAGACAAGTCTCCAGACACATCAGAATCACCAGACCCATCCGGCTGGCTAAATAGAGAACTGATAAAAGTATCTGATAAGTCCTCAAACGGAGAAACCATAGCAGGCCAATCAGAGTCATGAGGCGAACCACCTGAGTCCTGACTATTCAATGTACTGGACGGCACCACATCATCTTCTTCTTTAGCCTTCTTGGCCATAGCACGAGTCACTGCGCAAGAAGGATACAGAGATGGGTCCTCATCCCCATCTTCATTGCTCGGCTGTGAAGTAAGATGTACAGGGGGAACTACTTTGCCCCCAGCCAGGTCATTGCCTAGCAACAGAGAAACACCCTTTATAGGTAGACTTGACATAAGTCCCACCTTTACCTGTCCTGTAACTAAATCTGACTTCAAGAATATAGATCGCAGGGGTACAGATACAGTCCTCCCTTCAATACCTTGTACAAGTATGAAATCCCCTGAAGCAGTCTCATCACGTAACTCCAAGGAGTCCATCAACAAAAGTGACTGAGAAGCTCCGGTATCCCTTAGGATATATATGGGGACAGGAGTAGTATGCTCATTCAGAGCCACAAATCCCTCTGACACAAATGGAAGAAATTCCTCCCTCACAAAGTCAGCTGTATTAGGCTTTTTAGCCCCACAAGAAGCAGGCAATTTAGCAGATCGGTTATCTACTACAGGGGTTTCTAACCTTGTTTTCACAAAGGCATTTGGTTTGGTATCCTTTTCTTTTTCTTTCTTAGCTTTAAGGAACCAACAGTTAGTTGTAACATGACCAGATTTCTTGCAATAACTGCAAACTAGACCACTTTTGTCACTGTCAGCTTTCACACTTTGATCAGACCTGTTACTGGATTTCTGAGCACCATCACCAGATTTGTCTTTGTCTTTGGGTGAGGAATCTTGGGTATCACCATAACCCTTTATCTGAAATTGGGACCATTGATTGTTACTGCTAGACTGAAATTTGGACTTATGTGTGAGAACATATTCATCTGCAAATTTGGCAGCTGATTGCAAATTCAGTGCTTGCTTCTCATTAAGGTAGGTCTTAACATCATCTTTAACACAGTTCTTGAATTCTTCAACTAACACCATCTCTTTTAGTGAGTTGAAATCATCCTTGACCTCCATAGAAGTACACCAGCGCTCAAAGCAAATCTGCTTTTCATTAGCAAATTCAACACAAGTCTGATTTTCAGATTTCTTCAGACCTCTGAATTTCTGTCGGTAAGCCTCTGGAACCAACTCATAAGCTCTCAAAATAACCTTTTTGACAACCTCATAATCAGAGGAATCATCTGCAGACAAAGCCGAATAGGCTTGTTGAGCTTTACCCATTAGGACAGTTTGCAACATCAGAGGCCAGTGTTCCTTTGGCCACTGGCAACTCATTGCTACCTTTTCAAAACACTGGAAATAGTTGTCAAAATCCTTTTCCGAAAATGGAGGCACCAGTTTTACCTCCTGACTGGCACAAAATTTATTTTTAGTTTCAATTTTAATTTTTAGTTGCTCCATTTGGAGTCTTTCTTCTCGCTCGAATTTCTCTAATTCAAAATCTCTCTGTCTCTGTCTCTCTCTTTCTGCTCTTTCCTCTTTCTCTCTCTCAAATTCTCTTTGTTTTTCTTTTTCTTCCCTCTCAATTTTCTCTTCTCTTGCTAATTTTTCTAACTCAAACTGCCTTTGTTTTTCTTTTTCTTCCCTCTCAAATTCGCTTTGTTTTTCTTTTTCTCCCTTTCAATCTCTAGCATTTTTAATTTAAGTTCCATTTCTATATTTGGATTTTCCACTGGAAACTGTTCCAGATCTCCTGGTGCAAACACATTTTCATCAATGTAATATTCAACTATCTCTCGAGCCAGTCTTGCTTTTCGCATGGCTGGTTTCACCTCTGTCAGCTCTAAATGTCTGCAAATTTCTAGCAGTTCTGTCTTTTTAAAAGACTTCAAAACCCCTACGGTTGGTGATGCCAAGAAATCATCCATTGCTGTTGTCAATATATATGTATTCAATTAAAAAAAAATCAATTTTACAATTTGAAATGTTAGATTTTCAATAAATTACTCACAAAATGGTCTATCCCGGACTTTGAGCCCCCAATTTGTTATGACCCCAATTTGTTTTTACATTTACAACATAACAGCAACAGCAACAGCAAGGGTTGACAGACACAGTTTTAAAAACCTCAACACATTTAATTAACAGACAAAGACAATAACAACTAACTAACAACTAATGACCAAGATTGAATTATAACAAAAACAAAAATATTTACAGTCCCTTTGGGTTTTCTGGTGATGTGCTGGGTGAGAAAAATCCACAAAAGAAACTTAACAGGTCTTGAACAGAAATGACAGGTCTGGTCACACGTATCCTTCTTCTTGCAATTTCTCCTACTACTTTACTGTCTCAATTCTTCTCCTTATATACTCTTTTGCGGACCCCACCCACATTTAGACCTCTTTTTTTTTTATTTTCTGAGACTTGCCCCAGACATGTCCAGGACGTGTCTAAACATGACTCCAGTCTGAGCTTAACAAAAAAAAGGTAAATACTGCCATCTAGTGGCCTATATTCACATTACAGGAGGAACACACACGCCACTGCCAGCGGAAAAGGGTTAACAGAGTGGAGGCATCTGGGCATTGAGTTTCTTGAGTTTAACCATTGGAATTTGATCCCACTCTTGTTTAATACAGGTTTTCAGCTACTGGAGAGTTTTGGGTCTCCTTTGACGGACTTTTCGTTTAATTTTGCGCCAAATGTTCACAATCAGTGAAATATCAGGGTTGTAGGCAGTCCAGTTCAGCACACAGACTCTTCTACTACGAAGTCATGCTGTTGTAATAGCTGCAGTATGTGGTTTTGCATTGTCCTGTCTTCCCTGGAATAGATGTCTGCTGGAGGGGAACATATGTTGCTCTAAAACCTTTATATAGCATTCAGCATTCATGGTGCTTTTAAAAACATGCATGTGTCCCACACCATATGCACTAATGCAGGCGTTCCCAAACTCAGTCCTGGGGCCTCCCTGTGTATGCTAGTTTTTGTCCCAACCATAATTGCCATCATAGGACTTTAACAAGCTATTAATTTGTCCAAATTGGGTGCATTTTGTGTTTAAATGTGTTATTTGCTGTTTAAAGCCAAATTTTAATAGAAAAATTCATCTGTGCCACAAAGACTAAAAGACCAAATAAAAGACCCTTGCATCTAAAGTTTCTTATTTTCTGTGTGGTAATAACATTTCAGGTTTCATCATTTCAGGTAATAACATTTTTATACAGATCAAATCAGGTACTGAGGAAATCAGTAACCTCCATATTTGCTTGCTGAAGACAGGTGATTAGAGTTCTTTCAAAATAATTTGCTTGCACTCAATCACAAAAACATAACATAAAACAGGTTTAACTCTAATTTGGTTGTTTAGCGAATTGTTAATTTGTGCAACCACGTGCCCACAGTTTCATCCATTGATTTTTTCCCTCTTTTTATGCAGTTGTTACTCATATAATGCAATGTGGATGCAGAATTTATTCTTCACTGTTTGTATGCATATCTGTGAAAATACTGTTTGTCAAGAGAGGATAAATTGCTGCTCTGAACAAAAATGCACCCAATTAAAGCTATAGTATATAACTCCGTAAACGTCCGTTTCATCCAAGCCACAACTAGAGGAGATGACACAATGCTGATTAAGCTGATCCGCTCCTCTAACATCTCACTGTATTTTTCAGTATTTGTTATTTTGCATTGCGTGTCGACCCCATAGATATATACATATTTAGAACATATCCATGTTCTATATATATATATATATATATATATATATCTGTGGTCAACCCGCGACATTCCCACGCTGGCACACAGGAAATGACGCGTTTTATTTAACAGCAAGAAGAGAAGGGAAGAAGAGCGGAGAGTCTCCTAGCAAGAGAGCTCCGGACCCCATGTGACTCGTTTTGTTTAGACCAGTGCTGCAGATTTCAAGCCTTCTCAGTTCACAACTCACTTTAATTCGAACAACGTTGGACTGTATGCCAAAAAACTAAATCGATTAAATATTACGGACTCTGAGATTTATGGAATAATTCATGAGTACTTGCATTTGCGTAGTTACCACAGAACAGTAGAACAGTGCCGTGACAAACCATAGACTGTATAAAATGATGGACGCAGGACCCTGATCTGAAAAATGAAGCCCAAGCGGAAGTACCGTAAAATGGCATTCTATTTAATGGCCAGCAGATGGCGACGTTGGTGGTTGCAGAAAGAAGTTCAATGCTATCCTGAGAAAATGACCCTACTTTCCCACCTGATTTTTCATTTAAATAATGATTTTTCACATTATTTTATGATGGCTATAGCAAGTTTCAAGTCTCCTTCGATATATCATGATGTTCATTTTTTTGCTTTAGTGGCGTGGCTATCCTCTGGTCCTCGTCTGATACGGTCAGATCCAGAGCCACGGTCCTCCCCGGATCTTCAATACACGTTCTTGTCTATTGGTCCAATATGGGGAACACAAGTATCTTGTCATGTTTTTGGTCTCCATATTGAGATGGCAGGGGTCAAGTCCATTGGCAGTCTTCTCCAATCAGTGTGTGGACAAGGGCCTTAGTTGAAGCTGGAATGGCTTTGTTCAGGACTGCAGATTCATTTCTGTCAGCTGCCGGTATCACCACGACACGACAAACACATCAGGTAACAGCTTGTAGTCTCTAAGAGCTCTTCAAGGCAGCATGTACGGACTAATGAAGAGAGAGAACAGATAACAATGAAGAAGTATTGGGTTTTCAAGAGTGGTGTGAAAGCTGCAAAGAGTAAAGTCCACAGTTTCGGTTCTGGAACTTGATTCTCTCCATGGTACTGGTTACCTTCTTGCTCATTAGGTCATTATGTGAGGCTAACTTTAGTCTGTACTGTGAGTGAGCTGATACCATACTTTTTTTTGCCAACAACATCAATTTTGCTCGCTGGCCTACATGCAAACTCTCGACAATAGACACCCAGAGCTGGCTCAGGACTTCAGGAGTGGCAATTTTGTTGTTCACAAAACCAGTCATAATTTCATGTTGGTCTTTATTAGTTGCTGAGATATTAAAAATATTTGCTTGGTGGCAGACATTTTGAAACCCATCTTTGATGAAGATATTTTCAAGTAGCTGATTCAGGCAAAGTAACATTCCTACTGAATTATTTGACCTCAAAAATCTGGGTATAGACCCTAAAGAACTTATTTTATTTGAGACACTTACATTGATATACTAAAATGGTGAAAAATTAGTGGTGAAAAAGTATTCGCTTAATAGATCTTTTGGATCTAACAAGAGACAAAAACAGATGAGTTTCAGCTCACAGGCCTTCCTCAGCGTACTCAAATCATTGTGACCACCTGTGTACAATATGGACTCATAATTAATTACAAATCACAAATATATTTCTTTTCACTTCATGGTACTGCTTACAATTATGCAATAGAATAAACTGCCCATTCACGATACAAGTTCTAAGGCAATGATTCTCAATGAAATGGAGTATAAACAATCACAGGATAAACCATAACAAAAATAAATAAAATAAATAAACAAAATAAAAAACAATAAAAGTCTGCAGACTTTGTAGCTTACATGGCTGTTCAGACTGCAAAGAATATTCAAAATGTACAAACTCTTTGGTATGCAAATGTAAAATATATTGGTAAAAATATTACTCCTAGTGATCCAAAAGGGTCTTTGGCAGAAAATGGCCAAAATTTTTACAGGCATTGAAGAGTTCTGAAACTGAAGGCAGATCAATGTTGGCCTGTTTTGAATGTTTTGAAGGCAGGTCCCAAATAACCCCTGGGAACTGAAAAGGATTGTATTTTGGCCTCAAATATCTAAATTGTGTTTGAAAATAAAATATTAGGCGTGCAAAGTTTTTGGAGACGCCCGCCCGCCCGCCCAACCGCACGAAGGATCGCAATACCCCGTCAGCACTTTAGGGCTGAGGGGTAAAAAATTGTGAAAGTGGGACTGGATCAAAGTTGGCCCGAAATGAGCCCTGGTGACGCAAATGGGTGTAGTTTGACCCAAAACACCCAAAATGTTGATCAAAATTGAAAATTTGTGAAAGTGGACCTGGTTCAAATGTGCCCGGAAATGCTCCCACACCATCCCTGGTAACCCAAAATGTTTGTATTAGGCACAAAACACCCCAAAAGTCGATTCAAATAAAAAAATTGTGAATGTTGACCTGGATTGAAGTCGAAAAAATGGTTAATGCATTTGTGTCCCCTCGGCTGGATTACTGTAATGTTTTACTGTCTGGCAGCACCAGTTCTACCCTGAATCGCCTTCAAATAGTGCAGAATGCTGCTGCTAGGGTTCTGACCAGGACAAAGAACTATGACCACATTAGCCCAGTACTCAAAAATCTACACTGGCTGCCTGTCAAATTTAGAATTGAGTATAAAATTCTACTGCTTACCAACAAATCCTTAAACGATTTGGCCCCAGAATATCTAAGTGCACTTCTCATTCCTTACTCCCCTCCAAGATTACTTTGTTCACAAGGCACTGGATATTTAAAAATTCCAAATATATCCAGAGTTACAATTGGAGGCAGAGCAGTCTCTTACAAAGCCCCAATCTTGGGGAACAATCTCCCAACAAACATTCGGGCCTCAGACACACTCTCAGTCTTCAAGAGTATGTTAAAAACTTACCATTTTAGTCAAGCCATAAAAACATTTATTTGGCTCTGGTGAGACGGACTACAACCTAGTTTTATGATGGGTTCACGAGATATTCACAAGATATGGCCAGAGTTAAGTAAATCCATGTGGAACCGGTGTCACTGAGCATGCATCAACGGTTCCAGTGGGGCTTGCCACAGCCTTAGTCACCGGTGAGGTCCATATGGTACTGGTGGTAGTGTTTAGCAAATCCATGTGGAACCGGTGGCACTGAGCATGCATCAACAGTGCCAGTGGGGCTTGCGACAGCCTTAGTCACTGGGGAGGTCCACATAGTATTGGTAGTAGTGTTTAGAAAATCAAAAGTGTTCTTACAGCCTGGTGTAAGTGAAGGGCCTCTGTGCTGCAAGAAGTGGATGGAGGGGTGTTGACTGTTTCCTGACCAGTCTGCTAATAATTTCTCACTTGGCACAGGACAGAGGACAATTTTTTTATTAACATGCAGTAGTTTTATCTAGTGCCTCATCCCCTTTTTTTCTGTCTTTTTCCGAGGCTCTTTCCGTCCACTACCCTGAGTCCTGGACCGTCCAAGCCCTTTCCCTCACCATGAGCGCTGGCTGCTGCTGTCCTGCTATCCTGATCCGGTCCTGATCCAGTTCTGCACCATCCTTGACTTGCCACTTCCTGGAGCTACTGATGCCACTGTTCAGATGGACATAAATGTCTTCAAATAAACTAAACTTAAAATGACTTAAATAAACTCTTTTGCCATTTTATTCTATTTTACTTTATTCTGTAATTAATTGGCTAGCCCATGAAGGATGGGCTTCCCCACAATAGCCAGGTTCCTCCTGAGATTTCTTCCCACTAGGGAGTTTTTTCTCACCACTGTTTGAGGATTTTTCTCCCTACTGAGAGTTTTTTTGCCTCATTTGCTGTAGTGGGCAATAGGCTGGGCACTACCTTTCATTTACCTAATCTTTCACTGAAAAGCGTCCTTGTGACAGTCTCTGAAAAAAAGCGTGATACAATTACATTACAATAGCTTAAACCATAAACAAACAACCTCCAAACTCAAAAACCAAATCTTCTAAGAAACAAGTCGAAGACATGACCTCATTCATACCATGTGGTGCAACAGAATTCAAAGTAAATATACACCAAGCCTCTTTTTTTTGTTTTTTATTTTCTGTTATGGTTTATCCTGTGATTGTTCATACTTCATTTCATAGAGAATCATTGCCTTAGAACTTGTATCATCAATGGGCATAAGCCCATAAGTGATAAGTGATTTGTAATTAATTACACCACCCTGCATCATTTTTGCTGAAGAAAATCCAATTCTTGTTTCTTACAAACTTTAGGGTGCCAACACCAAAAATAGTGTCAGTTTTGCTCTAGCATGTCACATTTTCTGACAATGTATGATGAGCCTTTCAGAGTATTGTCACTTTCGACAACCACTTGTACGATTAAGAAGTGCTTAACCACCGAAAAAACTTCCATAATGAATGATTTCTATTTTCATCTGAGCCAGGTGAGAACTTTCTAATTCTTGGCTGATTTTCATATGTAGAATGATTCTAAGGACATTATTTTGTGCTTAATCCTGATGTCAGACGTTGTAATATGACCACTGACAGAGGAAAATGCAGACATGATTCAGATGTTTTCTGCCACATCTGTTGGTGTTTCACCACACCCAAATAGCATTTGTTGCCGATTCGATCGGTGCATAAAAGTCGATTTATATGATATAATAAGGAACATTTTCATTTTTATTTTGTGAAAAAACTGTGATATAAACTTTTTACTCACATTTTTTAATTCAGCATCCTCATCCTTTTTGGGAAATTAGCAGAAAATATTTTTCAACGTGCAGGGTGGTGTTACTGTTGGTGCCTACAGAGAGACTGCCTCGAATGAAATTCTTCCCGTAAATCAAAGAAAAAAAATTAATCCTTAGGTAAGCTGAATTTTGTTTTATTACATCTTGCAGGATGCTTAAAATCTAACTGTGTCACTTTGCTTTCATTTATCATTGTGCATTCTTAGATTAACAAAAAAAAAAAAAAAAAAAGAATTAGTGATTTGTCAAAAAACCTGACATGATACACAAATCTTTAGGGCAAATTTGAAATCTGCGTCTTCGAAGTATATAAAATCAACACAGTTTGATCAAATCCGCAGAGAAAAAGTTTCAAAATGCAGGGCGGTGTTATCAGTCTATATTGAACACAGGTGGTCACAATGATTTGAGTACACTGAGGAAGGCCTGTGAGCCGAAATACGTCAGTTTTTGTCTCTTGTAAGATTAAAAAGATCTTAAGTGCTGTCCAACGTCTTCAATTTTTTGCATTTTTCCTTTTGAATTCAGCACCTTATATTCAATATTTAGAGGGTAGCCTGTTCGTTTTGTGTCTTCAGTATAATAAAATGGTGACAATCTTGAAAATGTTCACCATCTTGAATTTTTAATTGGCCAGCACCTTTTTCCAAAAGAGTGGCCCTTAGAGAGTATTTGTTTCAAATTTTATGGTTTTATCACCATTTGAACGATTCTTTCAGTTATCTGCTGCACTACTTAGGGCAGCCAAGAGTGACTACAGTAGCTCAAAAGCACCATTTCCTGTTACACGTCTTGATGAATATGTGACGCCTCCCCCTACTACGCCGCCACACCCATCTCGGCGCACATTCATCTACCAAATTGCCAAAGTGGCTGCGCATGGTGTTGCACCGCACAAAATTACCACTGTGCAGGCTGCACCGGATGAAATTACCACTTGCGTGGGCTGCGCCACGCAACGCACTCTGCATCACCCTGCGCTGCGCCAGGAAATTAGAGCCCTTTGAGTCCGAATCTACGCAATAGTGATCAGGGGGTTGAGTCGCGGCATCGAGGTCCCGCCCATTCATCCACTCAGTCGCAAACACATCCCCTGAACTTCTTCTCTGACTGGTTGCTTCAGTATAAGTGGTCAACGCTGCTTATTGAGCACATACTTAATGTTTGGTTCCAAAATGTCTGTCAGGTTGTTGTTTAGCCATTAAAAATAATCTGGTTTTTCAGAACAATCATTTATGGGTCAAAATATGGACTTTGAGGCCTTGCCCCACAAAAATCTTGAAATCACTAAATGGGTCCCAGTTCACTTCCTGTAAGCAAATTTCACATTTCAAATCTTTTTTCTGGACAGTCCCGCAAGTAGGTACATATAACCAGAAGATGGTTCAAATTGGGCTGTGGGAAAATTTTCCTGTACCCTGCAAAACCTCCTTTAGGCAATTAAATCCTCACTGCCACTTCCTCTCAAGTTTCTCGTCTAGCTCCAATTGTTCCATTTGTTCTAGTTGTTATTAAACGTAGACCAATTTAAAACTTAAATAGCTATATTAGTCACCACTGTGCATCATGTCTAACAAGAATTTTGAAGCCGTGACTATATTCACAATGTAGCAGGGACTCCATTCGGCTACCTTATTGCTCAATAAGCCTTGCAAAATAAAATACGAAAATCTGCACCATTTCATCAGTTAAACAGTTCAAATCAAGACATATTGACATTTTATGTTGCCATGTAAGTGTAGAAGAAAACAACTCATAAATTTAATACAACTTACAACAGAGCAACCAAAATTAAATCATCATCATGATCATTCCACCATCAGTTTTAGGAACTGTTGCTAATAAGACAAAATAAATTCCAATAGGATTAGGTAATTAATAATTCAAATGTGACATTATCGATGGCCCTTTATACCGCAAATGGTCCGCTACTGATCAAAACACACTTGTCTGTTGTTCTGGACACACTATCACCAATAAGATCCAGACTGTTTTTGCCTTCCAAACAAATGGCAATTGTGCAGATTTACTTTATTCATGACATTAAACAGCAACTTTTATCAAGTCTCCAAGATTTGCATTGGCTGCAAGCACTGGCAAATGCCCGGTTCCATCTCAAAACTCCACCTCCCCCGAAAGAAAAATTGGATTTAAATGAGAAGTGGAATCTCCTTCACTTTATACTCAATAAATTTGGCTATTCATACCAGTACCCTGTAACCCTTTATAACAGCTATGGCACAGTGGTTTGAACCTATAAGATCTTTTTCAAGTAGGGCACATTCCAGTTTTAAACCTCCCATAAAGTAATCCTGTCTATTTTTTTTTCCAACATGGACTTCACATTTAGCCATGCTGAATTTCATTTGCCGTTTCTGCCCACGTCTGAATTCTATCCAAGTCATCCTGAATCAATTTAGCAGACTCTAAACTGATAGCCGTCATCTGGAAATTTAACTAATTCCCTTTCAGTATTTCTGTCAAGCTCCTTAATATAGATGACGAAGAGCAGGGGTCCCACGACAGATCCCTAAGGGATTCCACTTCTAACGATGCCTAGCTGTATTCTGTCCCAAAACAAGTTCTGAATGCAATCCAAAATAGGTCCTGTGATTCCTATGGTCCTTATTTTAAAAATTAGTCTCTAATATGGTTCCTTATCAAATTCTTTCTGAAAATTCAAGCATATATCATAGGCACTGCTCTGGGCATAAGCCTTCGTGGCCTCCTAAAAGAATTGCAAAAGGTATGTCAAGCATTACCTTCTCTTACAGAAACCATGTTGGCTATACTTCAGGATGTTTTTACACTCAAGAAATAATCCCAATCTTTAACAATAGATTCCAGTATTTAAGATGGATGACAACTTAAAACTCCAGGTCTGTAGTTTTTTGGCTCAGTCAGCACCACTTTCTTATACTTCCCTACTTCCAATCCTTTGGTTTTTCCCCAGTTTTTGAATACTGCCTCAAAATAACTGACAGTGGTTTAGAGATGACCTCACCTACCTCCCTGAGTACTCTTGGATATAAGCCATCAGGCCTAACCGCCTTCTTTGTTTTTAATTTATGCAATTTGTGTAGTACTTTCATAATCCCAAATCACAATTTATGTTACAAAATTTTGAGCATTGGAAATGCCTTCAAGCCAATAAGAAATCTGCTCCTTGGTTAAACTCATGACAAACTAACCATTTGAGGCATCAGCAATATAGCATTGGTCCATCTTTATTCTTCGTATACTTGACCTCTTCCTAAACTTTCCTTTTTCTACTCTAGTACTGAAAAAACTGCTTAGCATTAGTTTTAGCATCTTCCACAATTTGCCTTTCATAGTCTTCTAGCTTTCTGCAGCTCTTTTTTTAGCATGCATTTGACAGTATTCAGCCTCATCATTCTCATCATCTCATGTCTTCAAAATGAGTGTAACTAGTTCAGGCAGGAAACTCGAGAAGAGCTACATCAGCTGACAGCAGCCTGGTAAGCTACCAGCCACGTCAGCATCAGCAGGCACAGAACCATTGGAGGATACACATCACAAGGTCATATAGAGGTCTATTTGAAAGACGTCAAGCTCGCTCACTTCTGCTGCTGTTTGCAATTTTTCATGCTATGCAACACGCTCAATGGTTCTTTGCTTGCCTCCTCCACCCCAGCCTCCATCTGTTTGGTTCTGCTCACATCAGGGGGGATTTTGATTTCTGTTCATGGCTATGTTTGTATGTTTGCAGTGCCTAGGTAGTACATTCCTCCAGAGCAGAACCGCCGCCAATATACAATGTAATGTTTATACCCATGAATAAATTGTTCTATTTTATTGAAACGTGAGTTTACCTGAGTGAAATATTATTCTTTCCCCTCAAACGCTTCAGAATAGCTGTGGTCACTCACGGAGGATTTTGCTTTTTAGACTTACCCTTGCACATCTTCGGTTTTTCCTTTACAGGGCGCAATAAGTGTAACCCTTTGAATCTACCCCAGATTTCATTACCACCGCCGGGTTCTTCTGTTTTTGCTTCCGTTAGTTACTTGCCGGAATCTCGGATTCCGCAAGTATATTACTCTGTTCGTTTGTTTGTTTGAACTGTGGCGTCCACAATTTCAGCTCAATTTAGCTCATATTTCATGATCAACATAGGACAAGTACTGCGCAGACACAACACTATTTTAGTGAAACTAGGTCAAAGGTCAAGGTCACACAGAAGGTCAAAAACACATAAGAAGCCATATCTTCGGTTCTAATTGTCGTAGACACTTCAAACCAAGTGCATATTGTTGATCAAGGAAAGGTCCATCTCACTTGACCTAGGTATTACACTATTTTGATGAATCTAGATCAAAGGTCAAGGTCAAGGTCAAGGTCACACATTTTGATGAATCTATACTAACCAAAAGAAGAAATGCAATTACGTAATCCGGTGCCAAATTTTGACAAACTTATTGAGGAAGATGCTTTTGCTCCGAGTTATTTTTGGAGGGGAGTACTTCAACTTACAAACTTTAGTGGCCACAGCACGTATTCTGGAGCTGCCGTTCATCCAAATCAAACTATTGGCAGTGCTTGGGTTCGAGTACTACCATTTGCTTAACGCTACCATTTTTGTTTTGAGTTCCTCGTAGACACCGGGGTCTACAAAAGTCCGACCAAAAATGGGTAAAGATCAGACGGGTGATACGACTAACCACTAGCCATGACTAACGGAAGTTCAACGAGAACGTGCGATTGGGATGCTACAGGCCGGAAGTCGGGTAGATAGAGTAGCCCATCAAATTGTCGCAATATACACGCCGAGAAGTCGCCGCAGAACCAAGTTGAATGCCACTGGACACACGGCCGATCGCCCCAGATCCAGTAGGCCACGTGTTACAAGTCCAGCGTCTGACCGTCGTATCACGACCAACCGTCTGCTATACACCGAACCAACCTTTATTTTGTTGAAGGAAACCTCAATGCCGTCCGTTACCGCGATGAAATTCTCCGTCCAGTCGTCCTTCCATTTGTCCGACGTCACCGACTGACTTTACAACAGGACAACGCACGTGGCAAGAATCTGTATGGAGTTCCTTCGGGCCGAAAACATGCAAATCCTTCCCTGGTCAGCGTTTTCTCCAGATCTTTCACCTATAGAACACTTGTGGGACATTCTGGATAGAGCGATCTCGAGGTGTCAACCACCGCCAGCTACAGTACGTCAGCTAAGACGAGCACTGACTGAAGAGTGGAACAGCATTCCACAAGCAACAATCAGACGTCTGGTGATGTCTATGAGACGCAGGTGTGCCGCCATGCGCAACACTAACGGGGGACATACGAGATACTGATAGTGTCATTTATTTTTCGTAATGTGAAACTTCACCTTGTTAAATAAAAGCCAACATGGTGATATTCCAACCTGATTTTTTGTTATATCTATTGTCTGAGATTCCCTTTTTCATTTGATACCAATGAAGTGTTGATTAATAACAGTTACACTCAATAAACTCAAGAAATAGAAAATTGCGTTTCTTTTTTTGGTCAGTATAGATCAAAGGTCAAGGTCAAGGTCACACAGGGGGCTCTAATTTTGTAGAACAGGCGCAGGCGCGGCGCAGGCCAACGGGGTGTGTCCAGGCGTATGTGGCAATTTCGTGCTCGTCGTAGCCTGGCGCAAGTACTCCTCCGTCCCGCCTCTGCCCCTCCTCCCAGCGCAAGTTGGCAAAGAAGGCGACACAGTCGAGTTAAATCTTGCTCACTGGCAAGAGAAACGATGGATAGCGTGTTCCCATTAGTTACAAACTGCTGCTGCTTTAAATTTTGGGATTAACATGCATGGACAACAATGCAAGATATTTTACACATTTATTTTAAATATGCGATCTTAACTCAGTACGAGATCATAGCAATCAGGCTGTATTCCTTTCCCCCACTGAAGATGATAAAACCGAAGTGACAATAATAGTAGCCTAGTATTAAGCCGCTTGCACACTGGACGCGAAACAAATTTTTTGCTCGACAGATTGCGTCGTGTCCGAAAGTCTGACAGGGTTTTGATGAATTTCCGTGTCCGACAGTCTATTATAGTTTTTAATTTCTTCATATCTGCTAACTCTTTTAGATATTAAACGTGAATGTTTTGATAAGAGGGCTCAGTTCTTCAAGATGAGTACCGAGAATTTCAATCAATGTTTCTGTGTAAGCTCTGCTCAATAAAGTGAGTTGACACTGGCGCGAGACAAAGTACAATGCCTCCGTGTCTGACAGCAAAAAAAAAAAAAAGAGGACCATCCAGCCAGCAAAAAGTAAAAGTATTGATATGAGAACAGATTGATAACTGAATAAAGAATAAAAAGAAACATTTTAACAACAGAACATCCAATGAACACTGCGATTTATTTATTGGCGGGTAATCTTTGTTGGATATCCCGTTTGTTGGTTTTTATTCTTTATTTCGTCATAAATCTGTTCTCATATCAATACTTTCACTTTTTGCTGGCTGGTGGACATGGAGTATTTTGCATTTCGTGTCGGACAGTCTTGATCGTGCATGCGATAATTTCTTCACACTGTCAATTGTCATGGAATTGATTTGCTCACGCACTATTTTATCTCTGCTGTGGAAATAAAGCGTGAATCTGTTCGGTCCATCTGACTAATTTTCAAAAGAAGGACCGAATAAAGACTGCCGTCTATCTTCAACGAAAACAGACGAATAGGCTAAAAAGACCAAGAAAAGTCGATAGCTATCAATTTGCATTTTGTGAAGGTCGAACACAAACATAGCCAAGTTTGCACGTCTAATAATTCCTGGAATACTCGGAAAAATCAGAACTTTTATGACTTTCGGACTTGGAGCTATATTAAAACCCTGTCCGACCATCGTGTCTTTGCCTTGACTTTGTCTGTAATCAGTCGTGCGAAAAATTCGTTTCGCGTCCAGTGTTCAAGCGGCTTTAATGAGCATAGAACGCAAGCATTCGATATATATATATATACAGTTTGTGGTTGGCTGAGAAAGATGTGAAGTCGTTAGTTTGCATCACAGATTCAGCTGCGTTGATCAAGCCAGGTCAAGTTTCTATTACGCATGGCAACCGCCTTTAATCTGACATCAGGACAATCGATATAGATACTATAATTTATGTCCTTATTCAGATAGTTACATTAAATAGTGCTTCCTGTGATTATTTCTTGCATTGAAATGTGCCTGACATTCTGTAAACCTGCCTGTGAGATTTCGGTGACGTGTGCGCACTCTGCGCCGGTCAGCCAAATTACCACTGCACGGAAATTAAACCAGGTTGGAGCTGACGAGTTTTTTGCGCAACTCCAGCAGAGACTTTTTCTACGAAATTGTCACTGCGTCTTGATGAATATGTGACACCTCCCTCTACTACGCCGCCACACCCATCTCGGCACACCTTCGCCGACCGAAGGCTGCGCACCTCACGAAATTACCACTACGCGGGCTGCGCCATACGAAATTACCACTGCGCGTGCCGCGCCTTGCTACGCCACCTGCACTGCGCCAGGAAATTAGAGCCCACAAGGTCAAAAACACATAAGAAGCCATATCTTTGGTTCTAATCGTCTTAGAGACTTCAAACCAAGCGTGCATATTGCTCATAAACGAAAGGTCTATCTTACTTCACCATGGTACTGCACTATTTTGGTGCATCTCGGTCAAAGGTCAGGATCACCTAAGCAGCACTCTATTTTGGTTTATTTTCTCGTCTGTCTGTCTGTGTGCACTCTGCAGGCCAATATTTTCACATTATCCTCAACAAACTTGGTGACAAGCCTTGACTAGCCTTATGGCCAGAGACTGGTCTCTTTTCGAGGCTAAAGGTCAAGGGTCAAGCTCACCACAAAAGGTCAAAAACTTTACTTTGGTTCATGAATTGGCTACTATTACAGCAAGAGACTTGAACCCAACTCCATTCCGTTCATTCTGTTTCAGAGATCTGTGCATGATTCCGGAACATCGTCATTCCATGAATTATACCCAATTAATAGTCTCACTTCCCCAACAAGCTTGCCTTAAAATCTCAAAGTGCATAGAATTTACAAAACTGTCTAAAGCTGTCGGTCCGTAGCACACTCCGATACTCAGACCCTCTCATGTTCTCCTATCAGTCTGACTAAAATATCCTCACGCGACAAGAGATGATCGATTTCAGGAATTTCAGCACATTAATATTTTTTTCACATTCAGTGCTCCACCATCTCCCCTCTAACTGGATCCATCCTTCGTTATAAGCTTGTAACCTTCTGTACAGTAATCATCCATCTTCCTCTCAAAGCCTCCTCAAAGTAATGTTAACAATAATATAGCATCCGCAAATTAACAGCATCAAGTTCCAATTCTTTATTTTTTCAATCTGAAAGTACTTTAAAAATTTCACACCTAACCTCTGAACCTCCCCACTTGTTCCACTGCTGCTTGCTGCTCCAAGTCAGACACCTAGCATTTCTGCTTTAAATAGATGTCCTCACAAGTGCATGTAGCCCTGTCAGCTTTCATTCGGCATCTCCCTACCCTTTCCAATCTCTAACCTCCCAGCTCCCAAGACCCTAGTTTAAATAAACCTGTGACATCCTCCTTGTCGCATGAAAAGACTACACTGTATGCCCCTCCTATAGTGGAGTCCCAGACTATTGCAAACTCACTGTTCCGGGGAAAGAGGACATCAGAAAGCTTGGGGTTACCCAGCTGTACCCGCAAACACACCGCAAGAAACCTGAGGTTGCTCAGACAGAGGACACTTACAGGCAGTACACGAAGACACAGCAACTGTAGATCATGGGCAGCTCGTCCAGTAACTGAGGGAGATAGAGGGTCATGAGTAGAGCAGAGAATGATGTTAGTCTAAGACTCAGACACTTGTCCCAGAATATCTGACTGATCAGCGCTATAAGCATATTATCATCATCATTATCATCAGGTATATATATACAGTCACCTCAAAAATTATTTGTACACTTAGAAAAAGTTGAAGGATTAAGAAAATGATAGACTAGGAACCCAAAGAGTCATTAATTATATCATATCCCTCATTGTTTGGTAACAAAATTGAAATACACAAATTAACCCTTTAGTTCTGGTACCTTCTTGGGCTATTTCACTGGCCCAATAATTATTTGTACACGTCAAGCACTCTAGAGTTTGTGGCAATTTTCAATACTTTGTTGGCTCACTGTTTTCTGGGATCACTGCTTGTAGTCTCCTTGGCATGACGTCAAAATGTTTAGTGCAAATATAGTATGAAAATCCATTCTCCATTTGCTAGAGCAAAGCCTAGACTTCTTTGTTTGGGCATCTTCACGCGGTTGCCCAGTTTCATCCCAAAGATGTTCAATTGGATTCAGGTCCGGGCTTGAGGTGTCCAGTCTAGAAAATCGAAATGTTCCTTCTTCACAAATCCTTGAATACCCTTGGCTGTGTGCTTCAGATCATTATTCTGTTGGAATGTATATCCATGCCCAAGAGACCTGGATGCAGATGGAATCACCTTCGTCGACAGTATTGATTCATCTTCGAATTTATAATACCACTGATGAAATGGAGATCACCAACATCATTTGCTGCCATAAAGCCCAAAACCATGACATTTCCGCCTCCATGCTTCACTGTTGCCTTCAACCAGCTGGAGCAAAAAGCCTCCCTTGCAGCACGCCAAACCCTAAGTGTACCATCTGTGCCAAGCGTGCAGAATTTACTCTTATTTGACCAAGATACTGAATACAGGATTCTGCCGATGCTGGTTGGTGGTGGTCGGCCCCAACCAGCGCGGAATCAACCGACCACCACTCAGTCCAGATAGTGCTTTTCCCGACCGGCACAATTTTTTCAAAAGATCAGTTAAAATAAATGCATCCACTATCCAGTAAAATTGCTGGAAACAAAGCATAAATGACCATAAATGCCCCCCCCCTTCTTGTTGTTGTCAAAATAGCAAACTTTTGTTTTCGACCCGCGCCTTATCTGCGCTGGTCGTCAATGATATTAAAAAACCTGCCCGATAGTGATGGAAACACCGACCACCATCTGAGCCCGTGTGTGCTGGGTATTCATGGGCGAATTGAATCTGAGGCTGTGGGGAAAAAATTGGTGTAGTTGTCTCAATCTTATGAATAACAGGAAATTATAATCGGGGCAGGGTGATCGATTTCTGTAGCGCTGCACTTCGCATGTCGAAAGAAAAGTTTTTGTGTTATACAGACAACAGCAAAACTACTGTCCTCTCTCTCGAGGACAGTAACATTCTTTACGTGTTAATCCATCAGTGTTTAATGACAGTGGCTGTCGATGGATGGAAAACCAAGGGGGCGGAAAACATACCTTGAAACGGATGACATTATTGACCCGATTTTAATCATTGATCTTAGTTAGCACGTTTTCCAACAAATTGAATAATCTATTGGTGGTTAAGTACACAGCTTCCATTTTAATAAAACCGTCAAGGCGAGTGAATGATAAAGTCAATAAAAATGTTTAATTCAATAAACATTTTAATTAAAAAAAAAACAAAAAACACTACTGTGGATTTTCCGCGTTAACTTTTGCCATGCCTTACAAATCAAGCCATTAAACCCTCCCTTCATGACTGTTTGATTGAAAAAAAAGATTGAAAAGTTTTTTGCCTTAAATTGATGCATTTTATTTCTCCTCTTTATGAAGGCAATTAGCTACACCTGAGAAGGGAGTAAAGTATCATCAAGGAAAATGACTGAAAACAGATCAAGACAAATGACCAGTTTAACTCTTTATCGGGCGAGGAACCATATTTGGTAACTCCAGACGGCATCCAAAGTGGCGCCCCCATGCCTCTCTGCGAGGCAGTAGACCAGCGGCAATTTCCACCAGCCAATGATAGAAAATCAGGCTATATCACAGGCAGTGACATCAGGGAACTCGACCAATCAGCAGTGGACTAGAGCGTCCCAAATCTTCTCCAGACCTCTCAGTGTGGTTGTGTGCCCTTACCCAGACCCACTCACAAAGACCCAACATCATTACTCATGAAAGAGAATTGATGAAAACTCATGCACCATAAAGTTGAAAAGGTTTGCTAAAAGTTGAGATAGGTGTTGTTTGTGTAGGATTTTTAGAAATCAGTGAAATTTTGTGTGAAAAACAAAACAACTGGTAGTGAAGTCAAATTTGATCATACACCCTTTTCACCTAAGTCTAGAGCAAGTGATGGTAAGACTATTTATGGACATTTTTAGTGCCCTATAAAGGGTCAAAGATGTTTATCGCCCTCCTTGTTCTCTGTCCAACGGGCGCCGGAAACATAAATGACAGTTGTTAAGTCCTATTCAGAAATTTAATCAAAAGTATATGGATACAAAATAGAAAAGCAAGTTTATGAATATGATACCTATATATGAAAATTAGAATTAGAATTAGAAAATTACACACCTTGGAGAATATCAAAGAAACACAGTAATCTCTGGTGACCTAAAAGCAATTTTTGCTTTCAAACTGCACTTGTATTACACATATTCAAACAAACATTTTCCGTCCAGCACACCGAGCATCCTGGGCAGAACCCTGTGAATGCCAGTATTCTTTAAGCTTGTTAACAAGCTTATTTGAGAGATGCTATCTCTTGTTCTCGTCGCTTATGAATGGCTTCTTTCTTGGAACCCATCAATTCAAATCAGTTTAGTTCAGTCTGTATACTGAAGATAGGCCACCTCAAAGCCCGGACCTGAACCTGACTGAACACCTTTATGATGAAATGGGGTGACAGCGTGAGAACGCCACACCATCGAATATTTTGAACAGCTCAAGACTCCAGCGAATGTGGAATAGAAAAGAGCGTGATACAGTATTTGCATAAAACTTGTTGACACTATGCCAAGGAGACGGCAAGCAGTTATTGTGGCAAAAGGCAGGCCAAAAAGTGCTGAATATTGCCACAAACTCTCTGTGCTTGTTGTGTACAATTAATTCTTGGGTCGGTAAAATAGCCTCAGAAGGTACCAGAACTGAAAGGTTAATTTGTGCATTTCAATTTTGTGACCAAATAATCAAGGAAGTGATGGGCCTATACAATTAATGATTGTTTTGTGCCCTTGGTCTATCGTTGTCTTAATTCTTCAATTTTATCTAAGGGTACAAATAATTTTTGAGGTGACTGTATAAGCAGAAGATTCAAAGACTTCAGACAGTAAAAAAAAGACAAATAAAATGCAAATAAAGAATTTCCTGCCAATTTTGCGTATTTTTGTGGTCATTATTATCCCCCGCCACAAAGTGCGATGGGGGATATTGGATTGGGGTCCATCCATCCATCCGTCCATCCTTGCATCTGTCTGTCCGAGCTACAATGAGGACAAAATTTTTCAGAAACTATTGAACCTAGATGCTTCAAGTTTTGCGTGCTTAATGAGCTACTCCTGATCTATGTTAAGTTCGAAACTGGACATCGAATCATATTTTCTTTTACTGAGTTTCGGCCTTGATCTTGGTAGGGGATAGTGATGACACTGTCATCTTGTTTTAGATGTACTGCTGACTTATAAGGGTAAGATACACATGAGAATGTAAACCTAACAGCAGCGAGTCACCACAGAAAATTCTAATTCTGTCTTACTGAAGATGGCAATGTTCTTCATCCACTATCTAGCAAACAAACCTACGTCTATAAGGAAATGGAGGATAATAATCTCTTTATACTGACAGCAATATCACACCAACCCTATAGTCTCAATGCACCTTAGCAATTGTTTTCTGAGAATTGCTCTCAAATACTTCTTGCACACAAAGAATTGCATGCTCATGGGCTATGCAATTAATACTGTTCATGCAAATCATCATGTTTTTTTGCTGAGACAAATATTCATTACCAAATATATGCCACATTAAACCAAATTAAGAAATACTGAACAGGTGCTTCACTCAGGCGTTATTCCATCCCAAATCACTGAGTCTCCCAGTTCACGACACGGATTTCCTTGAAAAAATTAAGGCTGATACATCTACTTGAGAAATGAAACCATGCCAAGCCTTAAGCCCCCATTCCACACAACCGTTCAAGCTACCGTTGCCATACCGATCAAGGAGTGGTACCAGAACGGGAGAGCCTTAATAGAGCCTTATTGGAACAGCACTGGACGTTAACGGAACTCCTTCGAATGGTAGGAACAGTTGGGACGGCTGAGTTTGGGCTGCATGTTCAAAATTTTGGTTGTTCCCCTCCCGCTCTGAATGAATGGTAATGGATTCTTAGCACATCGTTATGAGAAATGATGAGTCGTTCATGGAACATAAGCAATGGTAACGCAATGCTAATGCATCCAGAGTGAACGGTCACCAATATTCGCCCTGCACCCGTAACGTTCTCATACTGCTGCTACCGTTCCCTACCATTCTCATACCGATCTGGTAACGTTCTGATCCGACCCAATCTCTACCTCACCGTTTCAACCAGATTGTCTTACGTTCCCCTATCGTTGCATCAAGGTTCCAATACCATTCCGATATCGTCCCAGCCATTCCAATACCGATGCATTAGCGTTGCTGCACCGCGCCAGCCGATGTGTATACAGGTGTCACGTTCCAATACTAATCAGTTTATTTACACACGAGCTAGAACGCACACCGTCACAGAACAGTAAACATGGGTGTCGACCATTATAAATTTTTTTGGGTGAGGGACTTGTTTTCCGTGTTCTTTTGTATCTTTTCGTTCTTAAAAAAGGCCACGAAAAAGGAATTGTGATTTGACAAACAGTATATATGCTCATTATTTGGCAAAGCTAAAGAATAAGCTGTACGATTGCCTTACCTAGTGTAAAACGCAGTGCCTACGTGTCCGAAAGTCAGACAGAGTTTTAATATAACTCCGTGTCCGAAAGTTGGATAGTTTCAACATTTTTGAAAATTAGTCAGATGGACCGAACAGAATCACGCTTTATTTCCACATCAGAGATAAAATGGTGCTTGTCGTCAGTGAGCAAATCAATTCCATGACCATTGACATTGTGAATTAAATATTGCATGCACGATCAAGACTGTTGGATGAGAAATGCAAAATACTCCATGTTCGGAAGCCAGCAGAAAGTAAAAGTATTAGATTTATTATGAAATAAAGAATAAAAATATATCACCCATAATCAGAACATCCAATGTGCACTGCAATCAACTTATTTGAGCCATTTTTATAAATACAACGAAGTCCGTACAATGCCTATCGAATATTAAATGCAAAATACTTTGTGTCCGACAGCCAAAAAAGAGGACGATTAGAACAGATTGATGACGAAATAATAATACTAATAATGATAATAATAACAAGAACAACAACACATTTTAACAGCAAACAGAACATTCAATGAACACTGCGATTTATTAATTTGCGGGCCATCTTTTTTGGATGTTCTGTTTGTTGTTGATATATTTTTATTTTTTATTTCGTTATAGGCTAAATCTGTCATCCTTTTTTTTGCCAGGTAGTCTAATTTAACTGTGGCCGTTTAGCCAATTATTTTAACTGTAATTTTACAATTAGTTTACCACAGAGCAGAGACGCCGCAACGGGGTAGGCATAGTAGGCAATTGCCTCGGGCCCCGAGCTGGAGGGAGCCCCAAGACAGCGCTGACATTGGTCCTTTTGACTGAACTGCCTTGGACACAGCATTCTATCGGACCGCATTCTCGAAAACAAGCATTCTACCGGACCCGCATTCTCCATTGTCAGCTTCTCGCAAAGTAAATGTTTTTCTGCTATCTGATGTTTTTACTTAACAGGCAACACAGATTACGAGTCCAAACTCCAGCTCAGCCATCCGTCTCAAACTCAATCGTTCAACCGAACCAAAGTATTCCAACAAATTATCCAACGCCTTCAGTTCAGATGATGTCTGCGTTCCAGATTAGACAGACTATCTTCCAGACGCCGGATCAAAAACAGCTGTTCGCCGCGTCTCACTGGGCTTCTACCCCAGGCAAAGCTGCACTTCACCGCCTCCAGTCAGCGTCCGCCGACTCCCTCCGGCGAATGTAACACGCTCCGAATTAAAGGATTTAATCGCCGAGGTTTCACAAATTAAACCAGCAAGAGTACTATACACAACCTCCACTTTTTTGGTTTTTTTTTTGGCCAGAATAATTTTGAAAGGGGGCACATTTTTTTTGGGAGGGGTTTTATGAGTGAGAAGGGGGTTTAGAATGATGGGGGGGAAAATTTTAAAAGGAAGGGGTAGACGCGGCGCAAGTAAAAAAAAAAAAATAAATAAAATTCTGCGGAAATTCCGTTTTCCACATCTGTATTGTTCCCTTGTGTCATCTACTCTATGTCCTATCTCTAGAACTACTTATGGTCTTCTTTTATTATGATGTTTTTTTTCCTTCCTCTGTCGATGAGGGTGTGAACAAAGGTTTATATGTTAAGTTAGACATTACATTAGCGTCTACAGCGGGATTCGTACCAGGAAACCTATGGAGAAAGCAATGTTAATCACACCATTCACTGTGGCCTTAACCACTACACCAATTGAGTTTGTTGCCAGCTTAGCGCCATTAGTTTCCATTTATTGCAGAAGGGTGAAAAACTTCTATTTATTGTTATCGATGAGGAGACGTCGAGTGAATATCCATTTTGATGTTTTTCATGCTGGTGAGTTGCCTGATCTGTTGACACTGGGTAGAATAATTTGGGCAGAACAAACCATTGTTTGTGGCTGAGTTGGGTTAAGGTTAGGGTTCGGGACAGGGATAGCATTCTTTATGAGTTGAGTTAAGGTTAGGCACAGGGATAGAGATAGCATTCCCCATGAGTTGGGTTAAGGTTAAGGTTAGAGATAGGGATAGCATTCCCTATGAGTTGAGTCAGGGTTTGGGATAGGGATAGCATTCCCTATGAGTTGGGTTAGGGATAGAGATAGTCAAGTTCGTACTAGTATCAAATGTGAAAGCAACCGTACTTCAGCGCGGCAGCAGATTACTGTTAATCTTGTTCTTAAGAAATGCCGCAGCGGTGAAAGGATCTCTCCGTTCAAACGAAGAAATTCAATACTTGCTCGAAATGTAGGCGCGCGAAAACACAATCCACCACTGGGTACATATGTAAATATATGTTCTGTTATTTAAAATAAAAGATTTCTGGATTGAATGATCTTCTTGGTGTTTTTGGGCCGGGAGGGCCCCCATGGTCACTCTTGCCAAGGGCCTCAAAGGTGACTAGAAACGCCCCTGCCACGGAGTTCAGTGCATGTTCAGTGTAAACCACGTTAAAGGCGCGCAGGACTCCACTTACAGTTAAGGTGACAAGGAGACAATATGTTAATTTAACGGTTAAATTCAGTCAGTTTATAACTGTGTAGGAAAGCCGAACTGGCTTGGTGCAGGTCGGTGCAGAAATAGATAATGGCAAATACCCGCCAGGTTCTTATAAACGCCTGGGGTCCAAGTCGATTTTGCGAAATAAACGCCCAGGCTACTAAATGGTCATATAGCCTACGGTTAACTATTCCCTTTATAGATTTCTTTCCAAGTTCATTATTATTTTATTTGTTCTAGCATTTTGTTAGGTCATGTGAAATGTTGTCCAATACATAGAATTTTATTTTTAGCAACTGGATACATGTTTGATATGTGTCTCGCTTTTATAACCTCTGTAGATAGTTACGGCAATGGTAATATAACGCTACTCGATCGTTAATGGATTGCTAACAGCATGCTACGGTCGCTGTGAAATCGATAATGAACGGTAGAGGACAGTACACTCGGTACAGCAACCCAGATAGTAAGCTCCTCCGCTCCGGATCTGCCGCGGATCTGCCCCGGCTCCAGCTGATCCGGGGCAGATCCGCGGCAGATCCGGAGCGGAGGAGCTTGCTATCTGGAAATGGTGTGAGATCTGAAAGGAACGTTGCTGGAACTCTAGTGATTGGTACTAAAACGGTAAAGATCGTTTTGGACACGCTGCACGGACCTTACATGGTCAGGACATAAACTGTATTTGAACCCTACCATTCATTAACAGATTGTAACTGGAACACAAGAATGCAAAAAACGGCCGTCTGATCGTCTTATCGATAGAGGCAGCCGTCCTGAGGGCGGCTTAGAACGACTGAGAACGGTAGCTTGAACGGTTGTGTGGAATGGGGGCTTTATTGCGGAATTCCAAATAGATTTCGAGTTATACATTTTTGAAATATGACAAAATTTCACTGGAAACGGTCTTTATTTTGAGTCTCCTCAGAATCATATTTGCATGGAATGAGCTGAAATTTTTCCTGAACATAAAAATCACTCTCATAATGTGCTTTGATTCATGTTTCGGCATTTGAAAGCAAATTACTGTATTCTATGTAGCCTTTCATTAAAAATAGTTGCGTTTAGCTCGAGTGTCTTAAATTTCAATTTTTAAAATTAAATATATCTCAGCAAGTTTTGAGAATTCATGCCCCAAATTTTGGGGCAAGTTTGGCTGAGAACAGGGATTTGTATTGAGATGGTCAAATATGAATCAGAGCATATCATGGGACTTACTGTATGTTCAGTACACATTTCAGCTCTTTCTAGTTAAATGGTTGCTCCTGGGGAGGCTCAAAAGAAAGACTATAAATTTTCTTGGTGAAAATACTGCACATTTTGTCATTTGTGTCATATTTCAAAAATTCATAACTTGAAAACTATTTGGAATATAACATTAATATTTGGCACGCTTTCAGTTCTCAGGTAGGAGAACCAGCATGAATTATTTCAGGAAAATCCATGACGTGAACTGGGAAAAGTTCTGAAATTTAGTGAGTTAAGGTGTCCTGCAATGCAGGCAGTTGAATCAGCAGGAAAGAAGACCCTTTAACACTGATTTTGTGAAGATTCCCTCAAAACCAAATTTACAAGCCGATATTCAGTCATTTCATCACAAAGCCCAATCATGAATATCATTTTAGCTCTAGGCTTTGATTTGATATCCATTCTTTGGCTAGATAAGGCAAAAATACTGCCAAGGAAGCAGGACTGTGGCCAACACCATAAGCAAACTAATATAAAACAAGTTGGAACAATTTTCTGTTTCATAAACACACAATATCTCATTCAGGTTTGGTCAAAGAGCTTAGGACATGCACTGAGCACGTTTATGAATATAAAAGGGTACAATTAAAAGAATTTCCATCGTCTGCCTAAAAAAAAAATGTAGCAAATAATTTTTAACAAAAACCCTTATTTTTGTTACTTGCCCCGCCCCCCTCATTAACAAACATTCTGAGCATCACAGAAAAACGATTCTGGCAGTCCCCTGTGTGGTCACGTCATAAGTAGCACAAGGAGGGCGATTGTGCGTCCAACAACGATGGTATCTGAGTCAGATTCCGATAGTTCCTCAGAATTTGAAATTGAATCTGTCCATTTTGATCAAGAGTACTGTATTCGCATCTTTGCACTGACTTTGAATGTAATCTGTTGAGCGATTCCAGTCTGAGAACTCGAGCAATGAGGACATCTAATTATCAGTGTCTCCGCCTGTCCCTAACTGTACAACACTTACCAGCCAGGTAGCGGAATGATTATTATTCTGGTTCTAGAATTGTTTCTGTGCGCTGTGTTGGATAACCAGCCTACTCACTTTTCAACCTTAAGTGAGTTCAATAGACCTGACGTTTGGTTACCTTACCCAACAAGACCATATATAATATATCAGGTTAAGAATAGCGTTAGTGGTGGTTGAACTCACACCTGATCTAGCCAGTAGGGAAATTATAATGTTCGCGGCTCTATTCATTTCTGTGCACTGTGTTTCATGAGCTCTCGAAACAATGCGTGCAAGCTGTACCTCGCAGCTTGGTATTATTAGCTAGTTATCAAGCGAACACGCAGTGCGCAGAAATATAGAGTCGTGCATGATATCACAACACGTGTAAACCATATCTTGCAGCTTGCTATTATTAGGTAGTACGCTAGCAAACACACTGCACAGAAATAAATAGAGCGTCGTGAATAGTATCATTTCATAACTTAGCTGGCTAGATCACACTGAACAGCGAGTTGGCTGGCTATGGAACAAGCAATACAGAGAAATAATTTGGGTTCCACAAATAATAATAATGATGATATGTAAAAAAACATGAATTCTCAAAATGTTGACTGCATATCATAGGTTTCAGTGACCCGGACTGGCCTGGGCCAGCAAGGTCAGCACTAGTACATTGCACTTGTTTTGTCCATATTCTCGATATCTTTGCATCTTTCGGCCACAGAAACATTCCATGGCCGTATGCATGTGTTGCACTGCATCCCCACACAACACACCGCTCCCTTCACTTTCGGTGATTCTTGTTGGTCCATTCTTTAAGATATTCTCCATCCAGAGCAGAGTCGTGAACTACTGCTAACCACCTAGACATAATCCGTGTACAACTTATGACGTCACGTGGCTGAGCTGGCCCAGCGCAAAAGTTCTCGATTGAGGTAAAGGGGGCATTCCCTCAAATGGATAATTTAGCAGACAAAATGCGTTCTTTTAAACACTGCGTAAAGTACACAATATTAAAGCCATCACTAATTGTTCAAGATAGCTACTTTGTAGCATTTTATCACATAAAAAACAGAGCTGAATTTCATGTCCTAAACTCTAAGACATGCTACTGACCTGCATCTCATACTGAAGAGTCATGTGGAAGCACCAGGATCCAATCCCCACAGCTGAAAGCAAACAAGAAACAAAAAAGCATGAAAACCATCCCTCACACACTCAGTATGTTTACATGCTCAGTTAAGTGAGCTAAATAGCTGGATTGGGCCATTTAATCAGATTACTACTGTTGTCCCAGTGTGTCCGTCTTGACTATCATAGTGGCAGTATGCCCCCTCTCAGCTTGTTTGTGTTGGACCTTTTTCTGGTTGACCCATTACGTCACAGACCAAACAATCAAATGGCGAGAACATGCACAAATTTATGGCTCTGTACATTTCAGAAGGGCTGTACTATATGCTTTGCATACTGAGATGCACACTATCCCTGGTGGTTATACCGTTAGCCGAAGCTAGGTGGCAACTGTGCTATGCACTACTTTGTGCCCTCTCTACCACCACGGACTAAGTTTCCCAAAAGCATAGTTGCAAACCAAGTAGGCAACTAACATAGTTCGTCCATTCACAGTTTGCGGTTCCAACTATGTAAGTTATCAGGAATGCACCCCCAGGCTTCCCGTGCATGTTGGATGCGTGTCAGGAGTAAAGACTAGTGGGAAAAAGTCGTTTGAGTTTTCCGCTGGCAAGTAGAAGAAAATTTATAGAGTGACTTGCACATCATCTGAAAATTTATGCGAATGAATGGAACATGTTAGCTGCTCCCAAGGCGTGACTGTTCAAGCACTAATAGCTTTGCAGCTTTGTTCTGTACAAATTTGCTAGTTGAGCAGAGTATTGAGTTGCTGTAAATCAGTTTGGTGTTTACAAGTCCACAAGACTTCCAGGTCAAAGCCCTGTACAGTTAAATATGGAGCATGTGCAGTGTGCATAGTCCAGTTTGGTTCGATTCAAGTGTATGTATGGAGGAATAATGTGACTATTAACCACATTATCTGGTTGTGTTAGTTTGACGATGAGAAATTCAATTCAGTACAATTCCAGTCAGAATAACGTGTTTACAATTATTTTTAAAGTCTTGTTATAGTCGGAATACAGAATAATTCAAGGTTTTCTGATGTCGCGTAAATGCACTCACTGACCCCACCCCCCAATCACCTTCTTCCTTGAGGAAGTATAATGGGATGCAACAATAGCGGCAGATGGCAATAGTTATACACATATTTTTTTGCCACATATATTTGTTTATTTATTTAGCTATATTTATGTATTCTTCATTGCCTGTTGTGTCTGATTATTGTGTTCACGCTTCCTATGTGGATAGGCGTTGCCCAGGTGATGCATTTACAGGTGAATCTTTTTGTGTTATTAAGTTGTCTTTTTCTTGATTGGTGCCCGAGTCTCACCTGAATATTTAAAACTGGCACTGTTTCTTGTATTATCACGCTCATGACGGCTTACAGCTGAAACGCCTTTGATTGTCTGTTTGCCTATATTTATTTATTAAAAGACACGAGCCAGCAGTCTCTTCAGGCGGACAGCCAACAATAGATGTTCCACGGAATAAAATGACACAGTAGACGATTTACGGTAAGGTTCAAAATACAACTGAAACCAAATCCCGAAAACTTTATCTGAGGTTATAATGTTCTAATAAATTAATTAAAATCAAAGTTACTGGCAAGTGAGTTAGCTACGTAGCTGCTACCTCTTAGCCACCACTATCTGTATTTTACTATTATTGCCCATCGTGATCATAAATGAACTGCTCGAAAAATAACTTGCATCACTTGTCCAAATTAGAGGAGTGAAAGAGGGCATTCAGAAAAATGTCCCGGCTCCATGCTGACAACTCGTGTACTCTTACAATAGCTACGGATACTAATCTGAAAAAGGCGCCCACATCTGTTTTAGAGACTCGAAAATGAGAGATAGGCCTATCTAACCATGCGGTTTCAAATCACAGCAAAAGTGCAGTATAATCCGTTGCAAGCGATCGCTCAAAGTGGATATTTCGTGACTTAAAAATATAGTTTTTTCTGACATTAAAGTTGGGATTCAAAGAAAAGAAGTACCCATAAAATTGGTTCGTTATGGCAATTTCACGATAGGTTGAAGGTAGAGATGCACCGAATTTTCAGCTACCGAAAATTTTCGGCCGAAAGAGGCAAAAAAAATGCATTTTCGGTTTTCGGCCGAAAGACTTTGAACACCGAAACAATACGGCCGAAACAAAATGTTGTGATGACGCAAGCAAAAACTGCGTCTAGCATGCGCCTGTCTGTATGTTTTCAATCAAGGGACACGCATCTCCGGCACCACGTTATGGCACTAAATTCCGCAAGTGCTGAATTGCAGTTTCTGTTTGACACTGTCCTGATGCATAGGATAGCAGCTGGTGTTGTGTCCGATCCGGTTGCACATTAACCCCTTTGCACAGAAGCCGGATCTGGCTTTTTAGGTGTTGCCTGATTTAAGGCTTTATAATTCAAGATTGCAGCTTCACAGACAGAAAACCTTTGGCTCAATTGAGTCTAGACACTTGAAGTATTTAGACTCCCATCATATTTCAATTTATTTTTATGATTTTGGTGGAGAAAAGGGGCTGCAAACATAAAAAATCTTCATGAGAATTCAACATTGAAATAGAAAAAAAATAATACTGACAAAAGAAAAACTGCTGGGGCTTAAATCTATACATTTCTGGGATCATAAACTTCTTGACCACAAGTACAATTCATCTTGAACATTACATTCTAGATTACCCGCTTGCTATGACCCAAATTAGACAGCTATCCAGGTGTCTCCCCAAAGTCTGAGATCCATCAAAATGGTTCACTGTCAAATCATACATTAATCATATACTTAACACAAATGAACTTTTGGGGCATGAAATTCAGCATGAACTAATGATTTTCTGGTTGAGTTTAGCATGAATTTATCAATATCAGTGCAGTTGAACATAATTGGTCACCAGTAACCTCTCCAAACACAAAACATTCCTTTTCTCCATAATAAAGTTAACAATATAGTCCATTTTTCTTCTAAGTCCCCCAAGCATTAAATAAAGTGCTGATTAAACAGCTATAACATTCACGCTGCAATGAAAAGCTAACCACATCCGAGCTCATAACCTTACACCTTATAAGGGTATAAACTCACTAACTCAGTAATATCTGAATTCTGAAATACACCATATTTTAACAGAACAGAAATTTCACTTTCAGGAAAAATCAAACGACATATGCCTCCATATTCCACAGAATGGTGTAAAGAACGTACTGAGGGATCTATTGACGTGCGTGGGCAGCATGCATTTGGAGAAACGAAAACCTCAGCATTTGATGTCTTTAAACGTGGTATAAATTCTACAGCAAAAAGCCATATTGAGCGAAATGCAAACAGAGTAGAAGTATAACCTGTTTTCTTCCCATTTCCCATTGGGAATAATTCCCATTGACCGCGTCCATACAACATTTATCTTGTAAATGAAACTGAACACTTCAGGCCGGTTTCGAGTATCTTTGTTTCTTTGATATCGCATCATTTTCAGCTGCGCAACCGTGGCCAACATTCAAAGAACACAACCGACCTTACTTTTATGCTTAGCTTCGTATCCTATTCTTATTGTCCGATCAATGTATTTCAGTTATTGAGGAAAGTTTAAACACTCGGGAATTGTAAACGAGAAACGAGTCTATCAATACATCGTTACTGGGGAAGCTTCACGAGGGCGTGAACTATAACTGTAGAGTTACGCAAATGAATCTGAGTATATAATTGAGTGACTGGCTATCGACACCAGTACTTGGGTGGATAGAAGGGATCGCTGAATTTGTCAATGGAGGAATAAAAGCGTTAATCTATGGGAGGGAACTACGCATATTTTGTGTGCGATGACTGTAATGGACAGTAGAATATGAGAGAATCAATACTATGTCGGATTTTTTGCTTCACAGAACGTATTTTTTAACCACTAATTTGAACACTGTTGGCTCACTGCAGCTAAAGTTTTTTTCTGTCGCAAGTGATAATTTTTTAAAACCACTGGATCGATACTATGGGCAAGTATATTGACCAGTTTGCACATCAGGCTTAGCTGAGGAGTTTTAATTCATGCTACTCCTGAAAAACAGGGATTGGAGGGAACTTCTCCATACTCTTAATCGCGTTTCAGCTCTGCCTGCTTGTGAATATTCAATAGCTGATCCGGGGGTGCCATCTCATGGTCAAGTACTGTAACTAAGTGCTTAAATTTGCTTATCTATAGACGCGAGCGTCTTCATCTGCAGAACGGGGTTAAATACGTACCACATAAAAACGCAAAGCAATGATATCCGTAAAAGGCATAGAGTATTCATAGACAATGGCAATATATTCTCAAAGCATTTGTGTACCACCAGTATTCCATAATGTAACTTCAACCCCTGGAAAAATATGGAATCCCAACACACGGATGTTAATTTACCTTTTTTCCTTCATAACAAAGAAGCAAATGACACATATGATAAAACAATTATTGTTTATTAGCAAGACATGCAGGCGTCATTTAACGTTTCACTTTGAAAGTGAAGGCAAAACACGTGGCATACGCGCGAATTACGGGAGATGGCAGAGTATTAGAATGTATCACTTCACTATGCGTCATCTCGTCTGTGATACGTTTCCCTTTCCTGAGAACAAAATGCTTCATCAGCACCCGTTAAGTTATTCTCCGCACAATTTTCGTGGAATAGGGGCAGCATAATAACTTTCTCAAGGGGAATTGGGGAAACAGAATTGGACACAGCGCCGTTGCTTCTAATTGCGCTACGAACAGGATCAGGGACAAAGAAACTCATTGCATAAATGCAGCAGCTTCGTTGAATAAACGCAACCTTGTTTGAAAGGTAAGGCAACGCACAGTACATTTATCAAGTTGCCTCAAACAACACACGTGTCAAAACCACAATCTGAAGACCTGTTTAAGTGATGAAAAGTGAAGCCTGTTTCCTAGCGATAATGCGGAAGCGAGTTGTCTATCGCAGCCAATTCTCTCTGACCAATCAATGGGCTGCTGTTGTCATCACGTAACATGCTTTACAATTTTTCAGCAGCCAGTAATAGGCCAGTCAGTTATAGGCCTGTAGGTTATTCATGAGTGGGGCCAAGTTAAACATTCTATTTATAATTTTATTTTATTTTATATTGTGCTTTGTTGGAATGTCAATGCTAAATAAATAATTTCATAATTTTGTAATAGATTTATTTTTTGAAGTGTAAATGTTCATTTATGCCTTGACTTTAGTAAGGCAGGTACACAGTCATAGCCATAAATGCAATGGTGCTAAAAATTGGCATAATGTGTTTCGGTTTTCGGCCAAGTATTTCTCATTTTCGGTTTCGGCAAAAAATTTACATTACGGTGCTTCCCTAGTTGAAGGTATTCACTCATATAACAAGAGAAAAAATGTTTCATGCGACTTGAAATTCGCTTTCCAAATGTTGGTTCCACCGTAACCAGTCCTCCGACAGTTTCATTTTCCATGACATCACATACAGGTAGCGTACTCTGAATGCACCCAGATGTTCCATAGTTATAATTCAGTGAGCACTGAAAACTGTTTTCAATTTTGTTTTTAAAGTCTGAGGAGTCAGAACTCTTAATAGATTTCTTCCAGATCTCCCATGTTTATATCTTTACTTTTTTTAAGCTACTGTCACTTAAAGGTGATTTCTTTCATTAAATTAGTTTTGCTGCTTATTTTGGTTCGTTTCATGCCTGCAAAAAGTCTGGTCGCCGCGCTAGCTATACACATACACATTGTCTAGTTTAGAAATAAAATTATGTTTTTCTGGAGTCATGCTACCATTCCGAAGGAAGGTTGGATAAGCCAAAGCTGGGCTTTAAAGACCGTATTTTATGTCAAGATCAAGTGGACTCTCATAACAATGGTTGATTGACATAGAGTTATGGAGTGACGAGGTTGATGCCATTTAGTACACAATCTAACCCCTCAAATATCTCCACCCAATACCTCAAAAGCAGCTCGAATTGTCCATATGTCATTCTCATGCACTCAAGCTCAATTTCAGGTCTTAATAGCTTTTTTTATTGTTGTATCTCGTCCCATGGTTCTTCCTTCAATGTCTGGTCCTGCCTCTTCCATGATGACCAAAACGAAACAATACCTCAAATCTAATAACGTCAGATAGTCACAGCATACGCAACAGAAAGATCTGACGACAGGCAGCTGCAAGTGCATGAACAATATGTATTCCTGCGCAAGTTAAGAGAGAGAATACATTCTCAAAATCTTCCTTTCTTGTTCTGTCATCGCTCTTATCAAGCCTACTCAAACAAATATCTTAATAAATTAAGCTATCAGTCCTTCCCCCAGGGTTTCCGCTACATGCAATTGATCATTGCGCACCACCACGGCAAAATAAAAGCCGCCACGCCTATGTAAAATCACTTTACATAAACTCCAAGGGCAATCACATGTCACCACTTCTCATTGTTAAGGTAAAATGAGCGCTAATAATTCTTGACCTGTTGTCAATCATTTTGCTTAATGAACACGTTTTCCAATGAATATAAATCAGCCATCATGTAATGGCCGGTAGAGGTAGGAGGCCAACAGCAGCGGCAAGAGGGAAACGAGCAGCACGGACACTAAACAAACACAGAGAATAATACAGACCACCGGAAAGAGCTTGCACTTCCAAAGGACATATAATAGTCTGAAACATGGAAGCATAGCGAGATAGGAAAAAGGGAGAAGAAACTCCAAATAATAAGACAAAGTCAAACAAATCCTGAGTACAGATATCCTCGCCTAGGGTGCGTAGCTACAAACAGACACGCTAGCAAAGAGGCGTTGCGAACATCCAGCTTATATTTAGTCTGGGAAGGTGCCGCCCCAGTTCAATCAGCCAGCTGGGTAAAGAATACGATTGAAAAGGAATACGATATCGCCCCAGGACAAGAGCTACAAAGAAAAGTCCAAAACACCTGCACAAACATCCAGAACCATGACACATCGGCAGTAAAACGCGCTGCTTTCTCCTAAATGCAATGTGAAAAGAATTAAGAAAAAATACTTTATTCACTTTGCAAAACGATGTACGACGATGTTAACTTCTGTGTTTACTGTGAGTACATCCTGTTCTACCTAATTGTATCTTCATGATTAGGCTTTTTAATTCCGACTCCGGAGTCATAATCGGTTTTCATATTACATGTGAAATCCACCGTGACGCATGTGAGACCGATAAGCCTCCGTGCACAAAGACTTCAATTATTAAATCGCCTATGTGCTGATTAATGAAAACTGGCCACATCTGAGAATGCTGAGTTTTGACCTGACGCTGTAGCCCTCCGCCGCAGTTTCTAAAAATCCTGGAGAAAACCCTGCTTGCCCCGTATTGACACGATTTCTAATACATAGCTAGCTATGAATTTGTTCTGTTCAGGAATCAGGAGGATGATGAGACATGTAGATTTCTGACCTTTAAGGAGAGTCAGCATGTCTAGAAAAATGACATTTTAAAATTACTCAGAAACATGATGTAAAATCTTAATATCGATAGAGGCTGAAAAACGACAGGAAGTACCTTGAAAGTGAATGTGTAAAAATGTCTGTGAGTAAAATGAATGGGAATGTTCACTTCTGACACCAGCATGACGAAGTCATCTCCGTACACTCCAAGATATTACAGTCCCCATTGACAAGATCAAGCGTAAGGTAAAAATGAATAGGTTTTTTGGTTGTATCTCCGGTCTCCAAGAGTATCCGTTGCCATCAGCACATACTCTGTGCTCAGTATTTTCAGCAGCCATTTTGGCAAGCGGTTGCACATCAGACGATGAAACCAAAAGATGAAAGCTTTGCTTTTCCGTCTGAGCAGGATGGTTTCTAAATACAGATGACTGACTGAATAAGTAGCTCACTAGCTATTAAGCTATACAATGAATATGCAAAAGTTACGTCTGCTGGCTAAGCGAGGATGGCAGTTCAATTCTTACAGAAATTTGACATGCATTCACCATTTAAGCTTAATTACATTTGGAATTCAGTCTCTATTGATCTGTAGTTAGCATCAGCATAGTAGCAACAATGAGGTAAAATTCAATTTATCTGTAATGGCAGCACTCCACTCTCGAACTGGATTCACCCATTCAATTTGTTCCAATCAACATGTCTCCTACATTGCCTCTGGCTAAACAAGACTAGCCAGGTCAAAACCTAGTATATAGCTTTACCATTAATATTACTGCAATCACAATGCTCATTTTCAATAGGGCCTAAATGCTAATTCCCATTGTGTGTTAGCGTTGAGATAGCTCCATCACTCTGCTATTCAGTGAGTCAGTGAGTCATCATCATTCACATTTGTACGCGCAAAAATTTCTAAATTCACAGTTAATTCAATAGCCAGCTCACTAAAAGCACTCCAATGCACTCCACTCTTTTTTGAAAGTAGCAATGGAGCATGCCAGTTTACACTACAAGCTAAATAGCTGCAAATTTGTTACTAAGACACAGAAAAAAAAAGAACATAACCAACAATATCTGAACACAAACACAGAAACATTACACCAGTAAACAAGCATTATTTTTAAATTTTATTTAAACTTTATTTAACTCTTCTCAGAGTTTCCTCATTCAGCTTGCCAGCAAGCTAATGATGACTTGCTTGGGACATGACACATGAAGAGTTGTCATGATTGTTTACCCTTTTAACCTAGCAATGCCAGAATGACGACCGGCAGGGACTTCAAAATAGGTTATATACTCAGCGCCATTAAAAACGCACAGGTGAAGTATGTACTGTATTTGTGGCAAACTGAAGAATCCATTCATTTTTTTGCTCTTCCAATGAGGTACGAAAGGAAATAGAGAAAAGTGCGCGGTATTGTAATTCTGACGCGCACCACGTGCACGCCCTAAGCACTTCACTAATAACAAACATTGAGCTGTGATGTGTACAGTGAAACTTGACTTGTTCTTTTTGGTGTGATCAATAGCCTACATCAAGCCATCAAAAAAAAAAAAGAAAAAAAAACGAAAAATGCTACTGCATCTAGAAAATGGAACGGGTTGTCACACAAGAGAGAGAAAAAGAGCCTTTACGGCATGTTACAGGCAGATCTCAGCCGCCGAGAGGTGGTGCGTCTTTTGCACTGTCACCGTTCAACAATCAGTCAGCTATCTATCCAGGATTGGAACACAGGCTCTGTCACTGAACGACCCTGCTTAGGGCAGCCACTAGAGACGATGGCAGCTCAGAAGCGCCAAAACTGGTTACAGCCTGTATGTAGCAGGTTCCTGACAGCAACCAAAATTGATCATGAGATGAGGGATGCGAGACGATTGAGGGTAAGCACAAGTTCCGTTTGACGGCGTCTACGCGAGCAAAACATGCATGCACACGGCCCCTACAGAAAACCCATTTTTTCCCCATCAACAAGAGTAGGAACTCTTCACTTCTGACTGTGGGCACCTCCCTCAGTGTAATTTTTTTGGTCTGTAGGGCCTGTGTGCACGCATGTGTAAAATTCATTGAGGGAAAGAACTTGAATGTTTTTCGATTCTTATACAGTTTCGTTTTAAAATGCTAATAGGCAATTTTTAACCAATTTGTCATGACAAAGTTTTGCATCGTCTGTATTTGTTTTAATGATTTGTCATAGGCTAACCATTCAGATGTTCAAATATAATGTTCGCAACGCGTGCAACAAGAAAAGAATGGTGTACAATATGAAGTTAGTTTGACCTAAACGACTCTTGAATGCACCATTAAGAAAAAAAACAAAAAAAAAAAAAACAAGCAAAATAAACCATTTGCGGAACCTTACACTGGTTATTTTTAGTAAGCTTATTATATATCAATCAATAAGGAAAATGTAATTAATAAAAAGATCAGCTCAATATCCTACCTCTAAAGGACAATAACTTAAATGTCACTTAAAACTGAAAGGCTCTTTCGTAAACTGAATTCACGGAATTACACCTGGCACTGGTTCAATACAGCTCATGGTCACCCTAATAACCCCTTTAAGCTCATTATTGTGAGGTAGCGATCTGGAACCAAATGCGAGGACACAGGATTGCAAAAATTAAGAGTTTTATTGAGCGAGGGCAGAAGGTGACAGCACAGAGTCCGCAATCCAAAAGTCAAATTCCAGTGGGACAGAAAAGGGTTCATTACCAGGGCAGCAAACACAAAAGTCGTAGTCGACGAACAGATTTGGTACACAGGCAGAGGTTTGTGGGAGAAGCAAACTCATAAGCCTGAGGGCAATCCGAATCGTAAACAGGGCAGCAATCCACAAAATCAAAGTCGGGCAGAAATGGGTCAAAAAACACAGATGCAACAAGTAATCAAAAAGGGCAAACCAAAAATCCGGTAGTCGGGCAATCCAGTCAGAATCAGAAACTCAATGAATACAAGGCGAGGAAACAGCAGCACAGGTAACCACGGGAAACGATCTGACAAAGAATGGCTGTGAGAAGACACCTAATATACACTTCTGAGGAGATCACATAGGGAGAAACACAGGTGCAGGTAGTCAGACTGATTACAAGGGAGAGGCACATGAGGGAGACTCTAATCACATGAAATTTGGCATCTAGGCTGTCAAAAGTTATTGCGAGTACAGTGTTCCTCACATCTTTTTGCTCTGTGACCTTGAAAACTAGGTCAAGGTCACTCATAATTGAACTTGAGCAAGGCCTTCACGAGAGGCATATGTGGTGTGAATTTGGTGATCCTCCATCAAAGCTGTCAAAAGTTATTGTGAGTACAGTGTTCTTCACATGTTTTTGCTCAGTGACCTTGAGAATTAGGTCAAGGTCAATCATCATTGAACTTGAGCAAGGCCTTCATGAGAGGCATACCGCACAGCTCACGACGAGATTTCCCGGTCCGACGGAGAGCCTAATGCCCTCATACTGGCGGATTAACGACTTTTTCTTTGGTTTTAACGGCGTCTGTACTGCACCAATAACGTTATTATAGTAATTATAGCATTTCAGCGCCCGCTTGTTTACAGTCAGATGCGTCGTGTTTCGGCATAATTCATACAAATTTTCTGGCAAAACTGCGGTCATAACGTCTTGCCTCACCAGAATTGTCCCGTTAGTCATTAAATTAGGAGCAATTGCCGCTGTTTTATTTGCAGGCTAACTTTGTTGAGGATCTGTTTTGTCTCTACCGCTCTGCTGCTCTGCCAGAGAGGCGCGGGACTTGCAAGCGGTGACAGCGGTTGGCAACTGGAAGGGACGTGGCGAGGGATGACAGACAGGAAGCTCGGCAAATCACTTTAATCGGACCAAAGAAAATCATTGGTCAGACTTAAAACAGAAATACATGAGAATTGAATATTGACGAGTTTCAACACCTGGCGGATTTCTTTTATATTTTAGTGTGCCATAAGCATATTAGGAGCATTATAAGATGTAATCCAGTAGAAGGTTTTTCCAGTGTGAAATGTGTATGCTGTCTTAGGAATTCCAGTTCAAGAGGATGGTTTTCTTGGCGATAGTTAGAGCCAACAAGAGTGATCTGTTGGATTTCTTGTTTAAGCTGACTGTTGTTGTGCCTCTTAGTAGGCAGAGAGAGGGGGACAGTGGGATGGGACAACCCAGTAGGTAGGATAGTGTGGAAATGATTTGCATCCAAAAATGTTTTAAAAATAGGAATTTGTTTGGAAGATAGGAGTAAGTCAAAATTGCCCACCAAATAGAGAAAAACAGGAAAAACTAGCATGAGAGATAAAGAAACTCTGAGTTTGCGTGTGACAACACAGTTCACAGTATAATGTGATGTTTATTTTTGCAATGTCCTGCACTCTGCTGAATGATAAGGTGCAAAGTGTCTTCTTTACTGATAGGCAAGTATGATAAACTATGATGACTGTCCATTGCATGGTCGAAGTGACCAGGGCATGTATGGTAAGGGTTAAATTAGTTGTCAAGCTACATCGTTGGTATGTAGAATAATATTAGTTATTTGGATGATGATGATCTTTATTGTTGTCAGTAATGGTTCAGGTATCTACAGCGCCCTTCATAATTATTGGCGCCCCTGGTTAAGATGCGTTCTTTAGCTTCTAATAAATTCAGTTTTTTTCTAAATAATTTTGGACCACAATGAAAAAAAGAGGAAAATCCAACCTTTAATTCAAATGCATTTATTCCACATTAAGAAATAATTCTTTTACATCAAATCATTTGTGCCACAATTATTAGCAGCCTTGATGTTAATACTTTGTACAACCCCCTTTTGCCAACAAAACAGCACCTAATCTTCTCGTGTAATGTTTCGCAAGATGGGAGAATACAGAAAGAGGGATCTTCGACCATTACTCTTTGCACAATCTCTCCAAATCATCCAGCAACCTGGGTCCTCTCCTCTGCACTTTCCTCTTCAGCTCACTCCACAGGTTTTCAATGGGGTTGAGGTCTGGGGACTGAGATGGCCATGGGATGAGCTTGATTCTGTGTCTGGTGAACCATTTCTGTGTAGATTTGGCCAAATGTTTAGGCTCGCTATCTTGCTGAAAGACCGAGTTATAACCCATCTCCAGCTTTCGGGCAGAGGCCACCAGATTTTGATTTAAAATGTCCTGGTATTTCAAAGCGTTCATGATGCCATGCACCCTAACAAGGTTCCCAGGGCCTCAGGAAGAGAAACAGGCCCACAGCATCACCGATCCTCCCCCACACTTCACAGTGAGCGTGAGATGCATTTCTGCATCTTTTGTGTTCCGCCAGACCCACTTAGTGCGTTTGTTGCCAAAAAGCTCGATCTTGGTCTCATCTGACCAAAGCACACGGTCCCAGTTGAAGTCCCAGTACCACTTAGCGAACTGCAGACGTTTGCGTTTATGATTTTGAGTGAGAAAAGGTTTTTTCTGTGCATGCCTCCCAAACTGCTTGTTGGCATGTAGATAGCGCCTGATGGTTGTTTTGGAGAGTTTCTGACCCCAAGATGCTACCATTTGTTGCAATTATTCAACAATGAGCTTTGGAGAACTTTTTATTTCTCTCACCATCCTCCTCACTGTGCGTGGTGGCAAAATAATCTTGTGTCCTCGATCAGGCTTGTTTACCACTGTTCCAGTTGTTTTAAACTTCTTAATGATTCCTCTGACAGTAGATATGGGCAGGTGCAGGCAAGTGGCTATTTTCTTGTAGCCATTGCCTGACTTGTGAAGGTCGACACACATCTCCCTTACTTGAATGGTGTGTTCCTTTGTCTTTCCCATGTTGAAAAGTGGATAAGAGAAATGGCCGCTGTGTCACGTCATATTTATACCCCAGGGAAACAGGACGTGATGATTTACTAATTAAATGTTCGTAGACACTCTGATCAACTTTGTAAACTACTGTAGAAATGACAGAAATACTTCAATTACATTTAATTCCTAGGAATTGTTAGGGGTACCAGTAATTGTGGAACAGGTGATTTTATGAAAAATAATTATTTCTTAGTTAGGGATTTTTTTTTCCCCTTAAAATTCACTTGAGTTGAAGGTTACATTTTTCGACAATTGTCTGTGTGAGAGTATACTTCTGCAATAAAAATTGAAATTATTTTAAGGCTTTTAACACATCTTAACCAGGGATGCCAATAATTATGGAGGGCGCTGTATTTGTTTATTCTCCATATACTGGTTTTACATGGCTATTGATGCACTATCATAATTATTCACAGCATATGATTATTATTTATCAACTATTATTTATCTAAGTCCAACTTGTTATGCTGGACGATGCAAGCCATTCTGTTGCTTTTATCAATATTGTAGAACAGACATTGCTAAAAGATGCATTATTATTCTATTCCTTTATAATTGGTAATACCAATTTCCTGACTGGCAGCATCACCACCTTGTAAAGCAGCTGTAGTAATTGAGAGTTATAAGTGTGTAGCTAGCATGCTGTGACACTGAGCCCTGGAAACCATAGTCGCAATGCGTTTTCATAAAACAATGTGCCAGTTTGCATAAAATAATTATCTTTCATAATTGTATGAGATTTGTCTGTTGTGATGATAGCTTACGATTAAATTTGTGCTTTGATTTCTATTTGCGTTGCGTTTTCGCTGCATACTGCCCGGACAAAGCGATCGCATTGACGTGGATCTTGCACAGAATTGTACATAGCAGATGCGGTCTGCTTGACAGTCATCTGGGCTTGTTGGAATCACAGGTTTTTTAAAAGATGGTATAATGTGTTATATTGTCTTTTGTGCCTAGTTAGCTCTGTCTTGCATTTTGTTTCACCAAGCTGGACACAGCTAAGTATTTTTGTGGTCATTTGTGCAGTATGAATGAATTTTACTTATATTACGTGGCAAGCTAGCTGCCTGGGATAAACTAAGCCATGCCTCGGGGGCAAGCGCATTGTTCGTCGTTCTTCGTATTAAAATAGAGACCGCTGCAGCTCGTAGGCCTATTTGCTTGATGCCTGAGGAGCCTGGATTATCTTGTATTATATTGGGTTTTTTTGTCTGCTTTGGTTATCTTTGTATTATTTTAGAGAAATGAACATACCGAAGAATTTTTGTGAACGTTTTTGCTGTATGTAATTATTTCGTTATAAGTATGTAGCTAGCATGCTAGCTAGCTACATGGAACTTTGTGTTGTGACACGGAGCCATGCGAACCATAATTGTGATGCATTTTCATAAAACAATATGCTAGTTTGCATAAGATAATCATGTTTCATAATTGTATGACATTTGTCTGTTGTGATGTTACGATTAAATTTGTGGTTTGATAGCTATTTACTTTGTATTATTCAGCATATTTTCGCTCGCATTGGAAGCAAAACAAGATGGCGGCGTTCAAATTTAGTCCCGATGCTGTTTAGCCAATACGAGAAGAGAGAGAGAGAATGGTTGATGCTGTTTAGCCAAATGGAAAAGTGAGAGATTGTGGTTGTGCAAAAAAGTCTCGCTCCCATTGAAAATGAATGGGCTCCATTCATTGTCTATGGGAATTTTGAATTTTTTAATTGGTAATAATTAATAAACTATAATTAATATTGATATTATTTTGAATAGCAACGATCTGCACATATAGTATAATAATTTGGTATGCAGGTTGTATGGGTTGTCTGAAAACTGTAGGAGGAATTAGTATTAACAGAATGGGAAGAAAGAGAATAAAAATAATAAAAATAAAAATAGTAAGTTGAAAGATCCAGAGAAATAACAATAGTTTGCATGTCTCACACACACACACACACACACACACACACACACACACACACAAAAGATGTACGCGAAGTTTGATAATAAAAATGAATTACAATAAAATGTGATATGGTACTGAAGACTTATGTCATTAAGAATGTGCTACATAAATTATGTTTGTAAGACAATTTTCAAAAAAATGTATTGCTTTTTTACACTTCATGGTGGTATCAAAATGTAAATTTCTGGGACCCTTTTTTGGTAGTTTACTTAGTTTTCACCAGAGATTCTGCCAAATTTGCACCATTACTGGAAGATGATGGTGGGGAAAAAAATAATCAAATTAAATCAAAAAACAGTTTGCAAAAGAAAGGCATAATTACAAAGATGGTCTAATGAAAACAATTTTGTCAACATTTTGGTAGCATTCCAATCGCGACACCTTTCGCAATTTTAAGGGAAATGTATTGTTAGCTCAACAACATGTTGTTAAATAATTTGTACAAATAGCACAACCCTAAGAACTCACAACAAAAAGAACTATGCTTAACGTGTCAACAAATGATCACCTAGATCTAGGTATCAGCATACAAAGATCAAACTCCACACGAGCACAAGTCAAGTGAAGTCCAGCCTCTGACTGCTCAAGCAAGGACAGGCCAATGCAGTTGGCAGAAAAACTATTAAGCACAAATGCAGCAGACACCAATTTAACTGTGGCCGTGATCTTGCCAGGCAACATATAGAAATTTTAAAAAATTCTGTATTAAAATCAAATGATGGAGTGAACTTTCTTGTTATCCTTGCACAGCTATCAAAAAAATAGCAATTCAAATGAAGAATAAAAAAACAAATAGCTCAAAAATAAAATCGAATTCAGAAGGACTCATTGACATGGAATGAAAATAGTTACACTGACTTTTCCATCATGGCATTACCAACGATCTACATAAAATCAGAAATATGGTCAACGGACATCCACAAACAATTTGGCATTTCTTTAATGAGATTGCAAGATAAGTACTCCAAATTCCTGAAAATGCCACTTCAACAGAGGGTCCCAAAACAATATGTGGCGAGCATTCAAAATTTGTGTGCATGGGTTTGCAATTGCGATTACATCAGGGAATTGTGACATAGGAGGAGTAAATCAACCTATCAGAATGCTGTATACTCGGCCAGCACTACCACATTCACCATTCAAATGGGTGATGAACTTTGTGGCCAGAAACTACAGAGTCTGACTGAATAAACGATAATTATTTTAAACAAGTAACTGCGCAATTCCGAGGAGCACTGACTGAGTGCTCGCACTGTACTACTCCACATTGCGTGTGCATCGTATACATGTAATGCGTTTGCGGGATGATAAACGCTTGAAAAGTGAGAAAATCAGGAGGATTTCGGAGGTGCCTGTAAGGCTGGGAGGTGGCGTATTCTCCGGGAGCCTCCCAAAAAAAATTGGGAAGGTTGGCATCTCTGACATAAGAATGCTCCAGGCCGGAAGAACCCAGGCTTACACACCCAGACAACTGCATGTCTCGCAGTCTGTCATCAGCCGATTGTGGACATGCTATGTTGCCATCGGTAGAGTCCAGGACAGACCTCCAAGAGGGAGTCCAAGATGCACAACCAGGCGAGATGACCACAAGATCAATCATAGAGCCCGGCGTGACATGCGACTGAATGCAACACAGCTGCAATACGGACATCTGCAGGCTACAGGAAGCCTCACCTCATCGCAGACCACACACAACAGTCTGTATGCTGCCAGCCCGCGAGCAAGGTAGCCATAAATCTCCTTGCCCCTCTCAGATCATCATGTCGACGATATAGAAATGCCCAGTGATCACATGTAATGTTCAGCAATGAGTCACAGTTCAATCTGGACTTCAATGATGGTCATCCTCATCACCAAGCCACTATGATTCCACATGATCGGGATGTGATCGGGTCAGTCATACTCAGGGGCGGTGTCACAATGACCGACAGGACTGACCTCAACATCTGCCATGGGTGAGTCACAGGGGTGTACTTCCTTGACAACATCCATGTGCTTCCGTTTGCATGCTGGATTCATCTACTAAGACGATAATGCCAGAGCTCATCGTGCAAGCGTCATCCTTGACCATCTCCAAAGGCACCAAATTCAAACCTTGCCCTAGCCTGTGATGTCCCCTGACCTCTCTCCTATAAAACACAAATGGGATATGCAGGGACGACGCGTGCAACGGCAGCACCCATCATTTCAGGACTTCGTACAGCTGGGTGTGGCACCCCCGGAGGAAAGGCATAGAATTCCTTTAGCTGAATTGGTCGTCTCAATACGAGCATGCGGCGTCGGTGTGATGCTTACGTAGGATTCCTTCGACCAAGTGTTGTGAGTAGAACTCGGGGTCACAAATGGAAGTTGACCAAAGGTAAATTTAGCACTGATATTCAGAAATATTTCTTCACCCAAGGAGTAATTTCAATGTGGAACAGACTGCCTGACCATATTGTTGAGGTAGAGACCTTGGGGGTTTTCAAGAGCAGGCTTGACTTAATGCTAGATACCACTGAGTCATTGAGTATCTGAAGGGATATTCACAATAGTACAAGAAATTGGCGAGCATAGTTGAGCTGAACTGCCTGTTCTTACCATTCATGTTATGGTATGTTAACTGTGTGCATATACGTGTTGTTTAGGTATATGTATTAATACGTGTAGCTTATTTTCATGTTCCTTTTTGGGTATTTAGTACAAATGTTTAACTTAGTCAAATGCTTCACATTGTGATTATCTGACTTGTCACCCTACTGCAGTTACTAATTTGGCCTCATGCCAGTTTTGAAGGGACAGCTGATCTGACAACTGATTAAAATGCAGCATTGAAACTGTGTTACACTTCAAGTGTGTCACAGTTCTTTGGGTACCTGGCCCGGGATTCATTTTTCCCCCCCTTTAAACTACAACTGTGACAATGCCCAGATCCTTCACTCCCCATCTTGATGGTTCACCCCTCATAAAATAGAGCTTTGAATGTCTTCACCCCGGGAAAAACTCTCACTTGAAAAATACCCTTGGAGTTTAAGGTGTACCCGAAGCCCAGATGCCTTCTGTGACAAGCAATGTACAAATAAAATTGAATTAAAATTGAACTGGAGTGTGCATTGGTACAGTATGTGAGTAAACCTACAAGAGGCTAAACCTCCAGAAACAGGGTTGCGCAGTCCTGTTCTAACTGTTGAATCAGGTATGCTCTCTCAGGGTTGGAGTAAAAATCTACAATAGATCCCAAAGAACAGGGTTAGACAGTCCTGTTTTACTCGCTGAATGAGGAGTGCTTTGGCAAGGTTGGAGTGAAAACTAATAGTAGATCAGCTATGCTCTAGCTGTGGAATGCTGTATGCTTTGTAAGGATTACAGTGAAGACCTACACTAAATCTCTAACAGCAGTACTGGGCAGCCCTGCTCTGGCTGCCAAATGAGGAGTGCTTGGGTAGGTTTGGAGCAAAAACCTGCAGTTTATTAGCAGGAACAGGGGAGGGTAGTTCATGGGAGGCCACTGTTTGATAAAACTGGTTGTCTGGCTGCAAACGCACATGCCAGGCACAACTTTCAAGGAGCATAATTCTTATATTTCCTGGTGATTATTTAGCATTTGGTTGAGAGAGTTTTCCTCTCAATATTTTTCTGTCATTTGTAACACTCAGAAAATTTGGTATTTATATGGTTTGCTTGAACATGATGAAACAGGCAGAATGGTGTTGCATGGTTAGCTCACTCGGTTAAGGCGGCACATTTGCGGAGCAATAGTGACTACCACGCGCGGGTTCAATCCCCGGTTGTCCCAACCGGCAGTGGTCAGCAGCTTTTTCAGAACAGGGTACGACTGGCAAAAGCGCTGTGGGAATTCAAATTGGCAAGGGACTGCCGGGAAGGGATAATAAAAATGGTTCCCTTGTTTGTTGCTCAAGCGCCACCTGTTGGCCAATCAAGCGCTTGAGCGTAAAGATGCAGGGGCTGACAGGCGCATGCTTCAGAGGAAAGCCGCGAATTGTCTCTCTCTCCTGAGCTGACAAGGGGATGCATACGAGCGAGTCTTGTACATAGTTCTCAAATTTGTGCATTCAGATTTTGGCGGGATTCGGGTGGGATTGAAGATGCAAAGTTTATAAAATACTTAACGAAAAAAAAAAAAAAAACTGGCATAAAGCATATGGTACTATTAGGAATAAGACTGTACAGAAGTTAGAACATTTTCTTCTCAGTTTGAATCGTTCGGCTTTCCTGTACATCTATAACGCACAATTTGTATACAAAAAATAGAATACACACTGATTTACACATCAACAAATACACATACACATACACATACACACACACACACACACACACACACACACACACACACACACGACAACAAGCACAGAACACACACTCATTTACGCACCAAGCAATTACAGAATACAAACTCATGTACACATCAAATACAGGATTCAGACATGCTTTTCACCGGACATGCTTTTGTATGCTGTACCTGCGAGCCCCAGGAATGCGAAGACATAGCGGATTTCCAGGCCATCTTTGAGGGTCCTGATGGCGCCGTAGATGGGCGGCAGGATCATGATGACATTGCTGACAGTGTTCCCTGAAAAATACAACAAGGTGTTGAAAAGAAAGGGGAACTCAAAACTCACAGCACAATCCCCAAACTCCTGACCAAACAACCCCTCCCCCATCCCACAACAGTACCCAAAAATCTAGGGAGAACGCGATATATAATCATATGCCTTCTTGACATTGCAAGCCCTGCTTTAGTCCTGAGTCTTAGTGGCCTCCTCAAAGAATTTCAAATCATCTGGCATCACCTTCCTCATGGATAAATTCACAAAAGAATGTTAAATGATAGTTTGAAGAATTTTAAGTGCAATACAATTTAAATTGGCAGATCCGTAGTTTCCGGTCTCAATGAAGTCCCCCCCACCCCCCCTTTTGAACTTTTATTTAAATTAAAAAAAATAAAAAATTGTATGAAAAATGGTCCCAAAAGGGTGTTTTTTTAACATTAATATTCATTTTTTCCACTGGGAATAAATTGTTGATACAGAACAATCATATTCTAATTAGCGAGTTAGTGATTAGACAGGGAAGTAGCTAAGGGCTGCATGACGTCACAGGTCACTAGGTCGTTTGCAACAAAGATCGGTGAAATCGCATCATGCACAATGTAAACAAAGCGTTCGGCATTTATTGTATTGTATGCTACATATTAGGGATGCACCGAAATGTACATTTTTGGCCGAAACCGAAAACCTAAAATGAGTAACACTTGGCTGAAAACCGAAACAGCGAAATAAATTATTTTGCCAATTTTTAATACCGTTTCATTTATGGCTATGACAGTGCACTTACCCAACTAAAGTCAAGGCATTGCAATGGTCTAAATTAATATTCAAGCTTCAAAGAATAAATTACAAAATTATGAAAATATTTATTTTGCACTGACACTCCAACAAAGCACAATATAAAATAAAGTTATAAATAAAATGTTTAACTTGGCCCCACTCATGAATAACCTACAGGCCTATAACTGACTGGCCTATTACCAGCTGCTGAAGAATTTTACAATTAAATTAATTATTAATTACAATTATTAAGTGACAACAGCAGCCCACTGATTGGTCAGAGAGAACTGGCTGCGGAAGACAGCTCACTTCCGCATTATCGGTAGGAAACAGGCTTCACTTTCCATCACTGAAACAGGTCTTCAGATTGTGGTTTTTAAATGTGTGTTGTTTTAGGCAACTTGATAAATATACTGTGCGTTGCCTTACCTTTCAAACAAGGTTGCGTTTATTCACCGAAGCTGCTACATTTATGAAATGTGTTTCTTTGTCCGTGATCCTGTTCGTAGCGAAATTAGAAGCAACGGCATTGTGCCCAATTCTGTTTACCCAATTCCCCTTGAGAAAGTTATTATGCTGCCCCTATTCTACGAAAATTGCGCGGAGAATAACTTTACGGGTGCTAATGAAGCATTTTGTTCTCAGGAAAAGGCATCACAGATGAGATGACGCACCGTAAAGCGATAAATTCTAATACTCTGCCATCTCCCGAGATTTGCGCGTTTGCTACGTGTTTTGCCTTCACTTTCAAAGTGAGATGTTAAATGACGCCTGCATGTCAAGCTAATAAACAATAATTGTGATATCATATGTGTTATTTGCTTCTTTGTTATGAAGGAAAAAAGGTAAATTAACATCCGTGTGGTGATTCCATATTTTTCCAGGGGTTGTAGTTACATTATGGAATACTAATGGTGTAAATGCCTTGAGAATATATTGCCATTTTCTATGAATACATTTTGCGGATATCTTTGCTTTGCGTTTTTATGTGGTATTTATTTAATGTGCAACCGAATCGGATACAACAGCAGCTGCTATACTATGAATCAGGACAGTGTCAAACAGAAATTGCAATTCAGCACTCGGGATGTGCCATAACGCGGTGACGGTGTTGCCTGTCCCCTGACTTTAAACATACAGACAGGCGCGTACTGGCCGCGGTTTTTGCTTGCGTCATCACAACATTCTGTTTCGGCTGTATTGTTTCAGCGTTATATATGCATTTTTTGCCTTATTCGGCCGAAAATTTTCGGTGGCGGAAAATTCGGTGCATCACTACTACATATTACGACTAGTGCTTCACAACATCAGATATTTGCTGTTATTTTGCAATCATTAGGGCCCGAGCACCGACTGGTGCCAGGGCCCGAAACTGGTCCTGGCTCCGAAGGTGCGAGGAACCTATTGTTTTTGATGGGATTTTTCTTCTTCTTCTTCTTCTTCTTCTTCTTCATTATTCTGCTGCGAGAACGCATTTTTGAGGGCTTTGCCATGCACAAAAACTCACAAAAATTTGCCCACACATTAGTCGTGGTGAAAATTGCAAACTATTATTATTTTTGTGCTTGGACATGCCCCGGTGGCTCTATAGCGCCACCAAACACACGGCCGTTTTGGAACGCACTTGCTCGGATTCTCACGAAATTCGATAGGGTCATAGTAATCATAATAAATTTTTTTGTCAATTTTTTTGAAATTTTTTTGCCCCACAGGAAGTGAGCTATGAGCCATTTCCTGCGTTTTTTCATATTTTACGAACACATTTTGGAGGGCCTTATCATACTCGAAAATTCACCAAACTTGGCTCATAATATTTTTAGTCTAAGTTCTTTGATTCGATGTCTCATTTCGTACTGGGTGTGACATGGTAGCTCTAAAGCGCCCCCTAAGACATTATTGCATTTTTGAGGGCCTCAACATCCTCGAAAACTCACGAAACTTTGCAAACCTATTAAGCTGGTCATATTTTTCACTAGGATATAGGCTTTACAGATGGATGTGGCAAAATTGCATTACAGCGCCACCGAGAAAATTTCAAAGAAGCAGCCCTCGCAGCGTGTTTAACCTACATGTACAAAATTCGGTAGACATGTGTACTATGCCAAGACCTAAAAAAAAAGTCTCTTGGTGCCATGACCTAGACTCAACAGGAAGTCCGCCATTTTTAATTGAATTTGCAACTTTTTTTTATTTTTTGCCATTCACAGGCGTCGTACTTTAACGAACTTCGAATTTTATCCGGTCAACTTAAAATTTGGCACATGCCATCTAAAGACCTTGTCCATGTTAAATTGCGAAGCTTTTTTGGATTCAATGAACTTTGTATCCGTGGCGATGCGGCGAATTGGGATGTTCCGCCATGAAACAGGAAGTTGCTTTTATGAGCACATGCTTTGTGAGATTTGCCTGAAACTTTATAGGCTTAATCATAGTCTACTTCCAAATATACCTATATGTTGATATTGGATTGGGTGTGGTCAGGTGGCTCCACAGCGCCCTCTTGACACGGCCATGTTGAGAAAAAAATGCTTATCTGTTCATGAAATTTGGTCTGATCATTACATTTCTTTTTCTGGGCAATGCATATTTTTTTGAAGTTTTTCGGCCGAACAGGAAGTGAGCTATGAGCCATTTCCTGCGTTATTCCAAATTTTGCGAACACACGTTTGAAGGCCTTAGCATACTCGAAAACTTGAAAAACTTTGCAAAAATTATAATTGTCTAATTGTCTTCAATGTGAGAGAGGAATTGGCAGTAAATGTGGCATTATGGCTCTATAGCACCCCCAATCATATTTTTAAAAGAATTGCCCTTTTGAGGGTCTCAGCATGCTCAAAAACTCACAAAATTTTGTACAATTCTAAAGACCATCATTCCTATTACACTGATAAAAAATGTACATATAGGCGTGGCAAAAATGGCATTATAGCGCCCCCTGGAAAATTTCAAATAAGCAGCCCTCGCATCGTGGTTGACCTGCAAGTATGAGCTTCGGTGGACATGTGGAATATTCTGAGACCTAAAAAAAAGTCTCTTGGTGCCATGACCAAGACCCAACAGAAAGTTCGCCATTTTTATTTGAAATTGCAACTTTTTTAGATTTTTCGCAATTCGCAGGTGTCGTACTTTAACGAACTCCTCCTAGAGATTTTATCCAATCAGCTTAAAATTTGGCGAATAATATCTAAAGACGTTGCCTATGTTAAATTGCGAAGCTTTTTTTGGTTTATCAAACGATGTATACGTGGCATTGCGACGAATTTCGATGTCCAGCCATGAAACAGGAAGTTGATTTTACTCCCACATACTTCGTGGGATTTGCCTGAAACTTTCCAAGCTTGATTAAATTGTCCTCCCAAATATAAATATATGCTAATATTAGATCGGGAGTGGCCAAGTGGCTCCACAGCGCCCTCTAGATACGGCCATGTTAAGATAAAAGTGCTTGAATGTTCATGAAATTTGGTGTGATCATTGCAATATTCATTCCAGGCAATGCTTAATTTTTTGACATTTTTTGGCCAAACAGGAAGTGAGCTATGAGCTATTTCCTGTGTTTTTCCGAATTTTACGAACACACGTTTTAAGGCCTTAGAATGGTTCAAAAGTGTAAAACGTGGCAAGAATTATCATTGTCTTATTGTCTTGAATTTAATACATCAACTGGCACTAACTGTGGCATAATGGCTCTATAGCACCCCCAGTCAGACTTTTTAAAGAATTGCCTTTTTGGGCTCTAAGCGTGCTTGAAAATTTACGAAAATCAAGACACTCATGGAGCCCGGTATTCCAATAACTAGGTTGTAGATTTTGCGCGCAGGCATGACAAAATGGTATCATAGCGCCCTCCAGAAAATTTTTGCAATCCCATCAGGAAAACACATAGTACACAGGCTAGCAGTGTCCAATGGCTGTGAAAGGACAGCTGCACCCATCAAGATTTTGCTGCCCCCCAACGTGCACGCGGGGTGCGAGGGCCCTTTCAACGCTGCTTGCAACTTTAATTTCTCTTGATTTTGGTGCTGTATTGCATGTGTTGTAACGGAAGGGGATAGCGATTTATTGGCAATCAACGAGATTAAACTTTGGACTGTATCGGCATTGAAGAATTTCCTCTGGAAATGAAACTTGAAAGTACAACCCTAATTCCAAACTAGTTGGGACAAAGTGCAAGTAGTGAATAAAATCAAAATGCAATGACTTTCAGACCATGAGCCAATACGTTATTTACAGTAGAGCACAACACTTCAAATGTTGAAACGTTATCGAAGACATTCTACATTTTTATCCACAAAATGAGCACTTCAAAATTTCTGGCTGCAACAGGTCTCAAATAAGTAGGGACACTGCAGGCAAAAATAGGCCTGAAGAAGCAATTAATTTATAAGACAATCAGCTGAAAGAACATTAAGCAAGTTATTAAGTTAACTGGCATCAGGTGTGTAACATGATTGGCTATAAAAGGGATGTCTTAGAAAGCTGAGTCTCTCAGAAGTAAAGATGGCCAGAGGCTCCTCAACCTGTGAAGGCTTGCGTAAAAAAAAAAAAAAAAAAAATTGTGGAATACTTAAAAAACAATGTTCCTCAACATCCAATTGCAAAGGCTTTGAAGGTCTAATCCTTGACAGCGCATAACACTATCAAAAGATTCAGAGAAACTGGAAAAATCTCTGCGCATAAGGGACAAGGCCGAAGACCTTTACTGGATGCCTGTGATCTTCGGGCCCTAAGACGCCACTGCATCACTCACCTGCATGATTCTGTCATTGACATTACTAAATGGGCCCAGGAATTCTTCAAGAGACCACTGTCTGTAAACATAGTCCATCGTGCCATCCACAGATGCCACCTAAAACCCCATCATGCAAAAATAAAGCCATTGTTGAGCATGATCTAGAAGCGCCGCTGTGTTCTGTGGGCCAAGGCTTATTTAAAATGGACTGTAGCAAAGTGGCAAAGTGTCCGGTGGTCCGACAGGTCCAAATTTGACATTCTTGTTGGAAATCATGGGCCTCTTGTACTCCGGGCTAAAGATGACAAAAAGATGACCTCCTGTTATCAGCATTCAGTTCAAAAGCCAGCATCTCTGACGGTATGGGGATGCACTAGTGCATATGGTGAGGGGCACTCGCATGTTTTAAAAATAGGCGTGCAAGCACGATGTCGAAGTTTTTGGAGACGCCTGCCCGAGGAAGGAAGGCCTTTTGTATTTCAGCAGGACAATGCAAAACCACAAACTGCAGCTAATACAATCGTATGGCTTCATAGTAGAAGAGTCTGTGTGCTGAACTGGCCTGCCCGCAGTCCTGATCTTTCACCGATTGAGAACATTTGGCACATAACTAAACGAAAAGTCCGTCAAAGGAGACCCAAAACTCTCGAGCAGCTGGAAGCCTGTTTTAAACAAGAGTGGGATCAAACTCCAATAGTTAAACTTAAAAAACTTTTCTCCTCTATGCCCAGACGTCTCCACTCGGTGTTAAAAAGAAGTGGTAGAGCAACACCCATGGTAAACAGGCCTCACGCATTATAGTCCCACCTATCCCATCACAAGGACTCTTCCCATGAAACGTGGCAAAGAAATGCCACTCAGCATCAATGCCAAAGTCATCCTTGTACTGCAGTAAATTGGAAAAATTCTTGAAATTTTTATACTGACTGGCTGCCCCATCGCTAAAGTAGAAGATCTTCCTGATCTCACCAGGAAAAGCAGCCTTCACCAATGGCAAAATCTTACCTTGAAAGTAGTATACAGCAATAATGTCATGTTTCAGATGGTCATTGATGAAACAAATGCTGAGACAAAGAAGGGAAATCAGCCACCTTGTAGTATACAGTGAAGGGATGCAAGGTGGCCAGGGTATTGTCCCAATGGTATCCCTAGGCTGCATCCTGTACTACAAATGAATAATTTTCAAGCAAGATAATGCACTCATCCTTCAGGCCAACCTTTAGGTTTTCTAGATGTGCAGCTTGATTCTTAGCTATGTAATGGTAGGGAGTGAGCTTGTCGGTCATGTCAACTAATTAGCTGCGATCAGTAGGTGCTGAGCACTGACCTGTTCAAGATTTCCTGCCTCAAGGTCACAGCGCTAAGGTTGAAGGTAAAATCCAGAAAAAAACGTGACATTGCACATCTATGCGTCACAGTGAGTTACCATATCAAATTTAGTGAAGCTCCGATAATTAATTGCAGAGTACTGACCCGAACAACATTTCCAGGGTCAAGGTCACAGTGCTAAGGTCAAAGGTCAAATCTAGCAAAAAACCTGACGTTGCACATCTATGGGTCATAGTTAGTTACCATGCCAAATTTGGTGAAGCTGCGATCATTAGTTGCTGAGTCCTGGCCCTGACAAAGTCACGGACGGACGACAGACAGACATGCAGGTGACAATAATACTTCTCCTGCCGAAGTGAGCCAAGGGGTGAAAAATGGGTTCTACACTATACATCAGCCTACGTTTCAGCATCTCACTTACCAAGACTTTCCCTAAAGCTTCGCAATAACGAATTTGTTTGTACAAAACCACACATTGGCTCAAATCAACCAAACTTAAGGGAAATGTAGTTTTTACATAAAAGCAAAATAATTTCAAGTGTGCCAGATTTGTTCCGACAGAGGAAAATTTTAAAAAATACGGAAATCTGTAACATTACGGACTCTGAGCACCCATGTTTTTTCTGCCACAGAATTGAGAAAAGACAGATTAGTTTAGCTTGTTTTTGGTCACTGCATACTTAACAAGTTTAAGGCCCCAGCTTGCAACGAAAAACTCTGCATCTAAGCAGCCCATACCCATGCTTCTGCTGCTATTCAAATATTTCACTCATTATCCTGAATACTACTCTTGAGCTTTAAGATTTGGGCTTACACTTCAGTCCCCACATTACATTTCAAAGCTCTCATCTCAAAAGAAAGACACTTTGAAATTCAAAGATCACATTGGTTGTTGTTTATAGAAACACCACAGGGAAAATAAACACAGCTGCGGAGATCATCTTACAGTGCGTCTAAGGTGAAAATTAACTAAACAACAAAGCACTTTAATTTTCAAAAGCTCTGGCCATATGAATGTGAATTACTTCAGACATTTCTTAGATGGGTCTCTCCATACTAAACTGTACAATTCACTGTGTTGTATAAGAATGGTCAATAAAATGTTTTCTAAGAGAATTCAATGAATTGCATTGTCCATATTTATTCACCCCCGGATTGAAGATATATATAAGAAAAAAACCGAGTCATCAGTCCAACAACACAGCAGAAAAAGAGGTGTCCTGATGTCAGCCAAGGCATTGTGAAAGCCATATTTTATTACAAAGTTTGGCAGCCAACTTCATGAAATTCTCATGACATGTCTGTTGATACTCATAACAACGGTTTCAATTGTCTGCACTAAATTACCGGGATTCGTCTGATCAGAAATTTGAAATGACCGTCATGGGCGTAACCAGACACGTCTTCGCGTGTTACATCCAGACCTGTAAGTTAAATTGCATAATGTATAGAAATGGCGTAAAGAGACCTCGGTAAACTAAGGTACTCACTTCCTGCATAAAAATTTCACAAGGTGTCAGACAATCATACATACCATTAGGGCTGTCGCGATAATTAATCGCAATTAATTTCAGCGCATTAAGTATGTGTCATAGAATAGGTAATAAGCAATCACGTCTGTCTGCCTCATAGTGGCAGTTACTTTTATTGTGCTTAAATTAATCGCGATTAATTATCGTGACAGACCTACATACCATGCTTTAAAAAATAATGATTGAAAAAAGAAAAATTTTTCCATGTCCTAATATTGTGTTACCACCATAACAACAAGAAGAAATATGCATAGATCATATCCTCTGCATAGACTGTATAAAAAGATGGACCCAGCACCCGAATCTAACAAGTGAGGCCAATGCAGAAATCTCAAAAACTTGCATTATATTTAATGGCCAGCAGATGGCGACATCGGTGGTTGCAGAAAGAAGTTAAATGCTACGGAAGTCTATGAGAAAATAACACTACTTTGCCACCTGATTTATTATTTCATTTTAGATCTTTGAAATGCCTTCTTGGCCATAAAATAATATATTCCTTTGGTGATTTAGAGCAACAGGTAACCAGTTACAAACTTTTAACAAAGCTTTGCACTGAAGCCGGTGCACAGAATACAAACATTGAGGACAATAGACATGAAAAACATTGACTGGCCGTAATTGTCCATAAATGTTACTGATAGACTGAGGCCATTTATCATATAAAAAGATTGACTTTGAAATGTATCTGATTTTCAGGAATTCAATATCTGTTTTGTATCCTCGTTACACCCACAACGCCAGCCACCAAAGAATATTATGGAGTCACTGAAATGAAGTGATCACTCGGTTAATCTTCTTGCTGGCTTCTTTGTGACGCCCTTGGATGGGGTATCACCACTGCAATGAAAAACTTTGGAAAAGATGTATTTGAATTTTCATCACTATTGTTACACATTTGTACAGTTCAGTATGGAGTGACCCAGATTTGATTTGAATCTCTTTTAGCCATTGGATAATCTTCTGCGAGTCCACAACTTTAAAAAAAACAAACAAACAAACAAACCACACACTAAAAATAATAACCAAGCACATAAATATTCATAATTCATACAACCCCAATTCCAAAAAAGTTGGGCTCCTGTGTACATTGTAAATAAAACAGAATTCAATGATTTGCAAACCTCATAAATGGTTGTTTCTTCAGAAAAGGGCACAATTACAGTTAAGACAGTCCATCCATTTTTTTGACAATGGAACTAAGCTCTCCTATTCAATTGGGGGCTAAAAATATAGGGCTTGATATTTGCAATTAGGGGCAACGTTTAAAGGGACACTCATTCCAATGACCTTGACAACCAAGGTCAAAGTATGACGCAAATGTCCACACTGTAATCATTCAAAATTGAGCCAACAGAAAATTAAGTTGAAAATCAAACCCTTTTCACTGATGACTCAGACCTGCCACCAGGAACAAGTCTTCACTAGTATTTTAAGTTACATTAGAAAAGCTATTAGTTCAGGAAAAAAAGGAATTAACCCTTTCCCTTCGACCAAAAGCAGGTGTCCCTTAAGTTTGGTTTTCCTTGTCTTTACCGTAATCAGTCAGCTATTTTAGTTCTACAGTTGTCCACCAGATGTCAATCCTGCCCTAAAATAAAAGCAACAACAACAACAACAACAACAACAACAACAACAACAACAACAAAAACGCAAAAGGAGGCTATTTTGTTTTGGGAGTGGTGGCTAAGTGCCAAGGCTCAGGTTGTATTTGAATTTTTACTTGTCACACAAATTAAATGTCTTTGCTGTAATCGTGAAAATATGTTTATGTAGCTAGTGCTTCTTTCTGAGGTTATGCTTGATTAGAAGCCTTTTCAAAGAGGTAGGAAATAAGGGAAACTTAAGCCCTCACATTGGTTGCAAATTTCCATGGGGCTGCGTTACGTCTTTACTGGCATCTTTACCGTAATCAACTGTGCTGCAAAGGTATCCAGAATCCTGGAATGTGGAAATTTCTTTTTATCAGAGTCCAACATGATGTTCTCGTGACAAAAAGGTTTTCAAATTAGACTCAGCTTCTAAAACTTAAAAAAAAAAAAAAAAATCTACTTACAATACATACTGCAGTTACATACATATGACTGTAGTCCTGATGATACTGCTGTTTTCCATGTTAAAAATGTTTGTGTTTCGAGTTTGCATTTATTCAAAGTAAAGTTTTCATGCAGAATATTGATTCGCTTGTACATTCACTGTCTTGACGCATGCATTGATTGTGAAGGGTGAAATATTTGAGGCTCTGGCAAAACATACCATTTTGGAACATATAAACTAGGCTTATGCCGTCGGAGGCGACGGCTTGGGGTATATCCCCGAACGCCCCAATCCAACAATTCCCCCAATCCTCGAATAGACCCAATACAATATAAAGCCCCTCAAGTCATGACCTTTCATTAGAACTTAATTTAAGGTCAATCGGACAAATGGGTCTGAAGATATGACCAAAATGGTAATTTTCCATCACAAAGTTCCGCCTGGTGGCAAAATATTGAACCACACAGGTATGATTTTATCATGTGACACGTTGTGAGGTCATGACCTTGCCAGTGCTGAACTGGCATACCTGCAGTCCAGACCATTCACTAATAGAAAACATTTGGCATATCTTAATACAAACAAAAGTGACTATATCCCACGCCGTTAGGTCACCAAAACTGACTGGTGTCTGCGCATTCCCAGTAGGAAGGTTGGTACCAAAAAGAATTGAAATAGGTTGACTCCTTCTTGAGATATTGCACTGACAATGTTCGGGACGGACGGACGTACGTACGAAGGGAGCTGAATATTATATCCCCCGCTTCGCGCTAAACGCGCGGCGGGGGATAAAAATCTGGGAAAGAAGGCGGAGGACTTGAGCAGCTAGAATCCAAAATCTGACGAGAGTGGGACAGTCCTCTCCCAAAACTTCAGCAATTGGTCCCCTCACTTCCCAGATATTTACAGACTGCTGCTAAAAGAAGAGGGGAAATTAAACAGGGGTAAACATGGTGCCATCCCAGCCTTTTTGAGATGTGTTGCCACCATTGAATTCAAAATGAGCTAACATTTTTCATGAAATGGTAAAATGTCTCACTTTCAACATTTGATATGTTGTGTTCTATTGTGAATTAAATGTGGATTTATGAGGTTTGGTTATTATTAGTAGTGTGTAGGTTTTTTTTATTTTATTGTGGACTCTTGGAAGATTATCCAGTGGCTAAAAGAGATCCAAATAAATCAGATCAAATCCAAGAAATGTCTGCAGTAATTCATTCATATGGCCAGAACTTTTGAGATTTAAACATTAACATCTGATGTGTCTTTTTATTGCGAAAACAAAGTCAGTTTGAGGTTTGCAAATCATTGCATTTTGTTTTTATTTACATTTTACACAGCTTCCCAACAATTCTGGAATTGGGGTTTTATTTAGTGGAATAAAATTTTTGTGACTCAGTCAAAGCTTGTAACACCACGGTTTCCGTGAAGCTCCGTAGCTGGCTACTGCAGACATGAAATGGAGGTATGCGCTAGTTACTTTGGTGCAGTACACTTCAAATGAGCCAGAAACACAAAACTAACATCTCTAGCATAACCATTGGTTAAAATCCAGCCTTTATAAGGCTTTTGATGAATCACTAATAATTTTAACACTCTGGCTAGCGCTTGTCTCATCTGCCACAGCAAGACCCCACTTCAATCCCATAATGCCAAGCTATATCATCACACAATGGGCTAATTCGAGCAATCGTCGATACACAAAAAAAAATTGCCAGATCTTACTTTCGCAAAAATTTCTAACACTTCCAAAACAACTACACTTCCGGTGCACAGCTTGCTAGTGCTTAGGACTACTGCATGCGCATAATAACATTCAATGACAGCAATCATATCATCTAGATCAACACCTTTCAAATCACTCCTGGAATACCACTTCTCCTGGGCCTGGTGCGATTTGGCGCACTTCGCCTTCTGGAATACCCTTCCAGAATCTTCTAATTATACAGGTACTACTCGGAAAATTAGAATATCGTGTAAAAGTAGGTTTATTTTGGCAATTCAACATAAAAGGTAAAACTAATATATTTTATTGACTCATTACATGCAAAGTGAGATATCTCAAGCAACTGTTTGTTGTAATTTTGATGATTATGATTCGCAGCTCATTAAAACCTCAAATACAAAAACTCAGAAAATTAGAATATTGTGAATATAACCAATATTGTGTGTGAAACAACACACAGGCGGATGCTGGACATGGGCTTTAAATGTCGAATTCCTGTTGTCAAGCCACTACTCAACAGCAAGCAACGCCAGAGGCACCTTCACTGGGCTAAAGAAAAGAAGAACTGGTCTCTGATGACTGGGGGAGCCATGTCAGCTGCGGGTGTTGGTTCCCTGCACTTTCTCAAGTCCAGATTAAACGCAGCAGTCTACCAGAACATTTTAGAACACTTCATGCTTGCTTCAACGAACCAGCTTTATGGGGATGCAGACTTCATCTTCCAGCAGGACTTGGCACCTGCCCACACTGCCAAAAGTACCAAACCCTGGTTCAACAACCACGGGATTACTGTGCTTGATTGGCCCGCAATCTCACCTGACCTGAACCACATAGAAAATCTATGGGGCATTGTCAAGAGAAAGGTGAACGAAAAGAGACCAAACAATCAAGGAGAGTTCAAGGCTGTGATTGAAGCATGCTGGTCTTCGATAACAGCTGAGAAATGCCGCAGGCTGGTAGCATTCATGCCACACTGGATTGAAGCAGTCATTCGTGCAAAAGGGGCCCCAACCAAGTACTAATTACAGATGCAAGATTTTCCTTTCAGAGACCAGACATTTTTGTATTTAAAATCCTTTATTTATTTATTTTAAATTGATTTCATGTGATATTCTAATTTTCTGAGTTTTTGAATTTGAGGTTTTCTTGAGCTGTAAGTCCTAATCAGCAAAATCAAAACAAATAAAAGCTTGAAATATATTGATTTGCATGTTATTTGTCTATATAATATGTAGGTTTCACCTTTTAAGTTGAATTACAGAAATACATGAACTTTTTGAGAATATTCTAATTTTCTGGGTAGTACCTGTAGATCGAACAGCCAGAAGGAAGAGATATGGCGGCACACAACATGCAACAGCTTATAATGGCGATGCAGTTAGAGGAGTTACAGAAGAGAGACACACATATGTAGAAGAAAACTGCCAATAGTATTCGCCCTAGCAAGCCTTGCAACGCAAGTACAAATCGATTGTGACTGCAGTGGATGCATACGGGAACTGCGGTCAGTGTCAGTCAGATGTAGCTCGGAAAAAATTGATGCAGACGCCACTTGGTTTTGGAAGAGAGCACCAATCTCTACCTGCTTCTACTCGATAAACGGAAGACAAGGAAGCTCTTCTGGGAAGAGAAGAGTGCAAAGTGAACAGCCGGAAGAAAACTCTTATTCTTCCAGAAGTACAAATCACACCAGACTCTGCATATTTTACGGCTCTGCCTGCTCCAGCACAGGTGAGTCAAATGATCAGCTCGTCACCCATGAGGATGCTTAAAAAATAGCAAATCGTTAGAATCATCTATGCAAGTGGATGTCTCTCACCCAGGGGTATTTGTGAATGTTTTTTCACCTACTGACCAGCACATGGCAGCTTCATAGTAATGACCCATGGCCTTACTGACAATAATTCAGCTAGACTAGAGAAACTGCAAACGATATGAAAGCAAAAATCAAAACAAAGAAAATACCAGAGGCCACCTAACTATCCAATAAAGCAGTACTTCCCGAACCTGTCCTTGAGGTCCACCTGTCCTGCATGTTTTAGATCGCTCCCTGCTCCAGCACAGGTGATTCAAATGATCAGGTTGTCATCAATCAGCTTTAGGGGGTGATTAACGAGCTGATCGTTTGACTCAACTATGCTGGAGCAGGGAGAAATCTAGAACATGCAGGACAGGTGGGCCTGCAGGAGTGGCTTGGGAAACACTGCCATAAAGTACTGGAGAGGAGGGGTGACTGCAACATCTAAGCGGTTTTTTTTTTTTTTTTGTATTGACGATTACTCGAGTTGGTGAAAGCTGGCCACAGTCACGAAAACTAAGAATTCGTGAGGCAAGCAAAAAGAATTAAAAAAAAAAAAAAAAAAAAAACCATTGCGTATTATTTGTGACTAGTTTAAAGAATTTGAAAAGAACTTAAAACTTATGTTCAGCAACCTAATTTGGAATTTACATATTTCAGAGAACGACTTCATCTGTTGAAAAATTATATTTCCTAAAATTGCATGTAACGTTAATGCCGGAAAAATATTTACTATGATAATTTTCAATGGACGCATGCGTTAATATTCCTGACAAAATGTGGCTCAAAACGGCGGCTAATTAATTGCCCTAAACATGCAATGCAGCAAACCACAACTGAATGATGCCATCTCGTAAAAAAATCTATGTAATCGCTACTATTGTAGGTGGATCAAAAATAATCATACTCTAGGCAGGACCATCGCTGAGAACCACTGGGTTAGACAAATGGCCTTCATCCAGAATGGAGCTGTCCCTTTTTCATGCCCATGTTTGTCACCTATTAGCCTAGCAACATCACCTGGAAGTTAGCCAGCTAGCTAAGAAGTGGTTAGTAAGTTAGCCAGCGCGAGCGAAAATTCACGTTAGCCAGTTCTGTGACTTTCCTCACGGAACTCTTGATTGCAGGCTGATCTAACGTCAGTTAAATGGTTCTACAGCAAAAAGTAACACTAGCAAGCCAACTAGACACCATCTTTCCAACCACTATTCTTCAACGACGTTTAATTACTTTTTATAATTAACGTTAGCTTCAAAACAACTGCTGGCTAGGCTACAACTCGACGATACCGAATAGCTCACGTTAATGAACATTCGTGTGAAATTATTCACGCAATGTGTTGCTAGCTAAGTTTGTTGTCTTGCTAAGTCAGCAAGGCAGAGCTGGTTACGTAGCTAGAAGGTGAACCTTTACCGAATCACGGCCTTCCCCCAAACTAATTCTACAAGTTCGCGAAGTTAACTCGTCGGCTTTTACGCGCACCTCTCGAAGTAGCTTTTTTCAGTGCGCTAAACAATAACGTAAGATTACTTTATTGCATTAAAATTAGTGAGTAAGTCTAGCTGGGTAAAGGCACCTGTTCTCTGTAACGTTAGTGTAAGACCGAAAAGGTGTTGTTTTAAGCTGTGTAACAGCGGAGTACGAGAGCTAAGGGAATTTAGTTACCCAGCTAGCTAGTTCACTGAGGTGACGCCGCGAATAACGGTGTAACAGTAACGTTATTTTGGCGATGAACAGTTCCAGGACCAGCATCCGTAAAGCTAGCAAGCAAATAGGATGCAAGCCATGTTACTAACTTACAGTCTCACCTCATACAGTTGAGGCCCACCGCTGTAAGTTAAGTACCGTGACTTGCTTGTTTTTTTCACGTTACCACGAAACAATAACAATTCATGGCATATGGCAGGAACACTTACAGAATTCGGCGATGTAAAAAGAGACTATGTAGTTGTCTTCACACCAGTCCAGCGTTGATGTTGGGGGGCCCCAATACCCCTGTCTGTCCGAAGGAGCCATGGTGGGGAAACGGTAGCCTGGCACGAGAGGGAGGGCGTGTAATCGCCGTAGAAACTTGAGTTCCTGAATGACCCCAGTGGTACTTGGATGTACAATCTCGGAAAAAAATATGGAATCACAATACTTCATAGCAAATAAACGAATCGCGGATATGACTCAGGATTATTTTATCTCATTAGCTGAACAGCCTGGTTTCATGAAACACACCTCAAACAAATCAATTTATTTGAATTCATGGCAGAATTTTTTTCAGATCAAGTAGAGGAAAAATATGGAGCACTCAATCTTGAGGAAAAAAATATGAAATCGTCATCAACAACAACAAAACCGAATTACTAATATGTACTTAGTACTCCTCAGGATTTAATGACAGCCTGAGTGAATTCTTTAGAGCAGTGGATACCAAACTCTGTCCTGAAGACCTCGGTGTATGCTGGGTTTTGTTCTAACGTCAATTTCAATTAAATTATTTTAACAAGCTATTCATTTTTCAAACAAGGTGCTAGCAAGATTAATCAAAATCTTAACATTACAGATTTTATCTGTATATTATTATTATTATTAAGATTATTATTATCTTAATATTATATTACATCAGAAACGACATTGTATGATATTTTCAGTCACCTTTCTACAGATAAGTAGTTCTAATTGGGCTATATTGCCAACAATTGCCTTAAATGAAAGGAGGCAAATAATCTAATCACATGGAGTGGAGACTGATCTGAATCAATGGGCAGCTAATTAGTGGAAGTCCAGACACCTGGCTACCAATCTTTGCCATCTGATAGATATTAACAATTTAAGGACAAAGTAAATTATCATGAGAAGAACCTGTGTTGTATCTGTTTTGAAGACAGAAAAATAATCTCTTTTTTTTCTGTAATGGTTTGCTATTTTGCAAGAAGCACAATATGAACTTAGGGATCACTTATATTCCTGGTGGATGTCCATTTTTCTGGCATAATGTTGATCAATAATATAAGTTCAGTCAGGTCGACTCCCAGATTAAAATGAAAGCCACCTATTGTTTATGATGCCAAACATTACTTTTGGTTTGGCATTGAATAGATCTACTCTGGGTATTTGGTGTTCATTATCGTGCACTACCCTGAATACAGGGAGAAGTTATATCTTCCTTATTGAGGGTTTGGAGCACAAGGGGCATAGTAAGAGGGGCGTTAGTGACATAAAATGACATTTTTATATCATTGGAAAGGTCTTGACAAGCTCTATCCAATCAGAATTCTGATTTAATCACTTTGTCCAATCATAATTACCTAAAGGCTGAAAACACAAAAGGCGTAAGTAAAAACATTAAATTCAGTTTTGAGCAAAAAAGGCGTAACTGCACTGTGTTTGGTGCACAAAGGGCGTAAGCGCCACACTTACACTGACAGAACCTGCACTGGCCAATTTTGACTGTCATCATGGATGGTAATGCCAGAGAGGAGCTCACAGAAGCTGAACAAGTGCTACTACACATCACTGGAGAACTTCCACTTGAACTACATTCCATTGTTAAGTAAATAGCTGTATAATGGAAGTAGTATTGATAAAGTTTTAGCCTTTTGATCAACATGTTAACCTACTATCCTCACACTAAGCTAATGCTAACTAGCTAGTTAGCCACAGAGCCATATTGTGTAATAAAGGATTAAGCCCCGAGAAGCAGTGGGTTACATTGATTCTACAACAGCGGAGGGGCGTTCTAATGCTGCGTTCCATTTACCTCGGAAGTCGGAGGTCAGAGCTGGGAATGATGTCACAGCCGAGTTATCAGCGTTCCAGTTACAAAGTCGGAAAAAAGTTACCAACCACTATAAACTGGGAAGAAGAGTAAAGTAAAACAAGATTGTTATGTCTACAAAAGTTATTCTCGCTTTTGCCTTGTCCGAATATAAGCAACATATGGATAAATATGTGGTCCTTCTGCAACCTTCAAATACGGTGGGTTTACATATATATGTCGAACAATGTATAAGGCTGATTTAGTGCGACAAACATGAGTCAGGAAAAAAAAAAAAACCAGCCAGCTTTTCAACTAGCTAGCATTCGCTACAATGGATGGGGTTACCCTACTTATAGCCCATAAAATAAACACACAAGAAAAAAAAATCAACAATTTATCGTTAATTCTAAAATAGTGAGCTAGTTAGCAATGTAGCTAGCAAGCTAAAGTGATATCAAACTCTATAATGCTATAGCTATCTAGGTAGCCAACTGGTTAGCGGGCTAAAAGGCTAAACTTCGCTAACACTGAAATAGCGAGCTAATTAGCAACCAAGCTATAGAGTTCGATATCACTTTAGCTTGATAGCTAGGTTTCCAAAAGTCTTGAAACAAGCGTAACCTAACAAGTCAGTTGAGCACAGAGTAGTTGGTTGCTTGGCCAGGCGTGCAGGGATATTTTGTGCTGCGATCAGCCTCAGAATGTAGTAGGTTACACTGATTTTATACCGGCATGGAAAGCGGCTCAGCCAATCACATTTAAGGATGGGAAGCACCTGTCATAAGATCACTTTTGCTATAGCTCCCAGTTGGTGCAGACAAAGCTTTAGGCTGGTACCATTCATTCATTCATTCATTCAAATAATATATGATATTATGCATGTGACTTTCAGTATGTCAGAAATAATTATTTGTTTATAATAAAAACCGATTATTACGCAAATATCGACATAGGTAAATATCGGCTACCGGCTATAACAGTAATGTCAAAATTTGTTATTGGTATCGGCTACAATGTTCACATCGGTGCACCATTCAAGAATGAATACATTCAAAAAGTAAATAAATAAGTACTGTGAATACTAATCCATTGGCTATTTCCCTATATGTCAGATGAAGCTCAGGGTGAGGCAGCCTTCAGTGAAGAACAGTACTGGGAGATGGTAGATCCCACTGAGGCTGCAGAAACCAGGGAGGATGCAAGAGAGATGGAGGATTCTGGAGATAAGGAAGCTAGGGATGAGAGACAGGAGCCAGACCCCAGTGATAATATCAGAGAGGAGGCCAGTGATGAGGGAGAGGAGCAATGACCCAGAGAGGAGACCAGTGATGAGGGAGAGGAGCAAGGACCCAGAGAGGAGACCAGTGATGAGGGAGAGGAGCAAGGACCCAGAGAGGAGACCAGTGATGAGGGAGAGGAGCAAGGACCCAGAGAGGAGGCCATTGATGAGGGAGAGGAGCAAGGACCCAGAGAAGAGACCAGTGATGAGGGAGCAAGGAACCAAAGAGATTTTAGGGATAATTCTGCCTTAATCTCTCTGTTTCAGTAGTATCAATATTTTGAATGTCACTTACGCCCTTAACAACTCACAAAACAGTAGGAAATGTTGGTGCACAAAAGGCATGAGGGCCTTTTCTGTCGCCTGTTAGGCTTCTTGGCTGAAATGTAATAGTAAGTCAGAGTTTTTTGTTTATTATCATTTAGAATATGAATTCCTTACAACTTAATGTCTATAACATTATAGAATGCTTAAGTATATGGCTCTCAATGAAATAGTTACAGTGAATGCATTTTTGATTTTGCATCGTGTCTGTTTTTTTGGGCCATTGCAGCATGTTTCTTTTGACTTGGATATGCAGCATTTTTCTCTTGCATTTGTTTTTGAGGGCCAGGTGTCTTTGATTTTGCATGATATTTGTTTTTGCAGCACATTTTTCCAATTGGAGATGTTTTGGGCCATTGCAGCATGTTTGCCCTTGTCAGGCACCATACTAAACAAGCAGGTGGAACCTGGGGTGGCAGTTGGTGGGGGGGAGTGGCAAAACTAAATAGCAGCATCGACAGCAAAAAACAAATGGCCAGCAATGACGGTGATTTCTTACAAATGACAAACTGTGCACAGCAAGCGATTAGTGTTGCTAACAAAGCACCAAGTGGAACAGCTGCAGAGAATTCCTTGACTGAACTGCGGCAGCATTTCACATGCACCACTCATTAATCCATCTAAAAATCAACAGCACTTGCTCTAAAAAAACAAAGCAGTTTGTTTGGATTCTTTTCTGACATTTGTGATTGGACAAAAACCATCTTACACCAGGGCCCTCCAGGACCGAGTTTGGGAACCATAGCTTGAGGGCATAGACTTCATTAATGAAAAATAATATTCTCCAACAAGCTTGTTCCAATTTCTATCTAATAGCAGTTGACAGATCAGCTTTGCAGGATAGGGTTTTCTGATGGGCCATTTTATTAATTTCCACCATGACTTCTCAATTGGATTGTGATCCAGACTGTTTTGGAAATATCATAGGCCATGCCGTTGAGTTGATATGCCTTTCCTGAAGATGAGCTTAACTCTCTTTGCTTTGTGGCAAGATGCATTGTCATCCTGAAAAATGACCTCATTATCACCAAACCTATTTTCTACTGATGGAATGAGAAATTGTCCAAAATTTCATTGATCACTTGCGAACTATCAGTTGAGGTAATTATGGCCATCTCCCCTAGTCCTTTACCTGACATGCAACCCCATTTCTTACATCAATGGGGAAATTTTCTTGTTTTCTTCAGGCAGTTATCTTTGTATATTTCATTGGAATGACACCAAACGTTCTAGCATCATCGCCTTGGCCAATGCAGATTCGTTCATCAATGGATATCACTTTCATCCAATCATTTACACTTCAAAAGTGTAACTCTTTAGCCCACTATAACCTTGCTTCCTTCTCTTTATGTGTTTTTGCTGGTTTTTGTTTGGCTTCTCTGATGTAAATCCCATTTGTTCTGGCCAATTTCTTACAGTTCTGTCAAAAACTTTGTCTCCTGTTCCTGCCCAGTTTGCCATTTGTTTTGTTGTGCTCTCTCTATTTTTAAGGCAAGTTGCTTGGAGTTTTCTGTGCTGATGCTTTGACATCTTCTGTGGTCCACCTGTATGTTTTAAATTTTGTCCATCCCATTTGGTTAGGAATTCCATATTTTTATTCGTCTAACTGATCTGAGAAAAAAATGTATGCCATAATATAATCGAATTTATAATTATAATATAATTTGAGGTGTGTCTCATTAACACAGAGTGTTAAGCAAGTAAACAAAAATTGTTTTGTGTCATACCTGCAATTGGCTCATTTGCTATGAAGTAGAACAGCAGGATGAATGTCCTCGAAGCATGGCGATCCCTTACCTTTCGCCAGGGGTTGTATGTACTTATGAGCAGGCAATCATCTTGCTTCTCCTCTTGCCTATTGATTTCATTCACCTATGTTTACTCAATGCTCACTGAGAAAGTGATTCAGCTGGTCACGTTACGTCACACTGGCATCCTCAAAACTTTGCTTTTACAGGGCCATCCATGCAGAGCACATTTTACAGTTCTGTTTGCATATTGTATGAAACTAGGAGCTCTTTGTTCTTGTTTCACTCTTGTCCCATTTTGTTTTCCCTTGTGATTTCTTATCAGACTGGAACTGTATGTTTTATGTGGGTCACTTATTTGTTGACGGTGGAAGCTTATGTATAACCTAAAATCTTTTTTTGGGCATCTAGGGTTGGTGGCCATGAATTTAGGACAAGAGGATGCATTATTTGAGTATTAAGGCACACCTGCAGACTCCCAAAGGGATGTGGCCCATCATAAGCTGTTACAAACATATCAGGAAATTGTTACCAGGCTGTTTTGGTTTAGAAAAATCAGGGTGGTATCTGAGGAGACCAATCCAATTCTAGAGATGGCTGGTGCCAACTGCACTTCCCAATTGGTCAATTCCCTGGCATCCCTGGAATGGATTTAATCTAAAAAATAGGAACACTAGCTCTGTAGCTCACCAGCCAACATTCAAAACCAGTCGAGGCTAAGACCACATGAGTCTCACAATGTCACAGCCAACTGACCAGCCACTAGAGAGCATAGTTGCATCAATTTTATCCATAATTTAAAGAGAAACCCAGGTCAAACCTCCAGTACATTTGTCCAAAAAGAGCACACTTTGAACTTTAATTTGACATATCATTCACCTATGAAGCTCTCCCTGATTTCCCAGAAGAGTTGCGGAGGTAGAACCCATATAGCACAAGCTGAAGTGTCGTCTGCTCAGTATGAGAGCAGACACGTCCCCCCTTCAAACACTGATTCCCTGCATAGTTATGATGTTTCTGAGAAAAAACTTGTCTGAATGTCAAGAGACCTGTATGCTATCTCCTACATACAGCGCACAAGAAAATGGTGATATGCCAGGCTTACAGCTGCTAAAATCGGGGGGGCAAGTGCCCTGGGAAGAAATTTCATCCCCCACTGGACCTGTTAAAAAAAACCTGAATTTTCCTAAATGTTTGGAGCCTTAGAAGTGGATTGTCATGAAAAAGATATTTTTAGCAGCCATGGAGATAGAGGTCTTTCCCACGACCTGGTTATCTTATGGACTAAAGATAGAACACCTTCCCTCAAGTTGAGTTCACAAAATCATAGGAACAAGTTAATTTAACTGAGGGAACAAGTTATATCTTGTGGTCACAAGTTAACCAAATAGTGCAAACAACTTGTATTTCATGGACACGAGTTAAGTCAGTTGTGGGAACCACTTTGATCTCGTGGCCACAAAAATTTTTTTTTATGTCATTGAAGTACCTGGGCTTCGTACAATGGCTTGCGAGTGTCAAGGTGGAAATGTTCAGCCAAAAATCCAAGCGGATTGATCAACCAACGAACATGCAGTCCAGTAAAAGGTCACCGAGCTCTTGCAACTGTGACTCGATGGCAGGGTGCAGTTTCATAAAGATGGCCCGGAGGTTGTTTATGTCTCTGCAGTTCTGCTCGAATGCTGATATCACATTGGAGAATTTGTATGGTAGGTGGAAGCTCAAAGAGTGCTCTTTTTGGACTAATCTACTTGAGGTTTGACCTGGGTTCCCCTTCAACTAGGCATATTTTCTAAATAGGGAAATTTTAATAATAAATGACAATTTTAAAGATCTGCAAAAAATGTTTTGAAATATGGTCTCAAGGAAGCACCATACAAAATTGGAGAGAATCTGGCCAGTGCTTTTAGAAGAGAGAATTGTGATAGATTTTGCGGATGGAACATGACTGCAATCACTGTGACGACACTAGACAATGCCTGATCCCAATAGTTCAGCTTGCCTATCGGCCAGTGAGCGAAAAATTAGGACATGGAACAAATAAAAAATACGACATCGATGATTTATTTATTCAGAGCAAAAAAGTTTTGCATTTGACAAGTTAATATTTCATCTCAGAGCTGTTTTATTCTTTTAAATGTATTTTTTGTTTTTACTTTTAATTTTTTAAAGTTTTGATCTCAAAACTATTTTGTGCTCTTAAAAATATTTTCTGATTGTGCTTCATTTTTTTTTTCTACATTTTTTTTAACCGGCTCCATGAAGTACAGTAGTGTACAAATACTTATTGGAGCCACTGTAAATCCTTATTTTTTGAAGATTGGTATGAGAGGAATATATGGTCTATCGATGACTTGATGGACACGAATGGCAATTTATTAACTTATGAACAATTCTGTATGAAATATACAGTGGCTCCAATAAGTGTTTGTGCACTATTGTACTTCATGGAGCCGGTTACGAATGGCCTGGGCACAAACATGGCTTCCAGTTGCTTCCTTCGCTTTGGTGGCAAGACTGGAGGCCGAGGACTGTCTCTCCCTCTGTACCAGCAGGGAGATGTACCGGTCAGTGCGCTGTCTGTTCTTCCTGGGACGTCCTTTCCTGGCTGCATTGGCTATGCGTTCAGACTGTTTGTACTTCTTGATGATGTACTGCACGGTCGTGTGGCGTATCGATAGCCGAGTTCCAATTTTTCTGGTGCTTTGGCCTTCTTTATGTAGCTGAATGATTTGCTCCCACATTCGACGGGGTATCTCGCCTGTCTTAGCCATATATCACAGGAATACATTATGGGCATGGTCAGGCCATTTACATAGGCCAGTCTGTGTACAGAGGGAGTGTCCAGTATGGTCACGCTAGACCAAATCAGACCAAGTGAGTCAACCATGTCCTGTAAACATCTTGAGTCAATTTTAGGTGAGTATTATAAGTTTTGTGACTCACTAATGGAACGGTACAGATACTTATTGGGTCAGATAATCGCCTTTCTGACCAAATATGCCATTTTGACATTAAATATTTGTTTAAAACATATTGATTATCAAATATTTGAATCACTTTTACACACAATAGCAAGCATTTAGCCGAATATACAAAAGCTGTTATGTAGTCGAATTTTCAAGTAGTGTACAAATACTTATGGAGCCACTGTATATCTCATGATGGATTAACACCTTCGTTGCCTTCATCTGGCAAGGAGGCACAGGATCAACCTTGGAAGAAAGGTTAGATAGAATATTGACCACTCTCCTTTGCAGCTATGGAAAACGGATACATCATTCTTGTAAAGCTTGTTTTGTGGATTTTTGCCTGTGTTGGAGCATTTGCCTGTCCCAAAACATCGCAACAAAGCAAAACCATCTCAAGGGACTGTAAATATCTCATTTTCCTTATTATTTTAATCTTGGTCAGACTTTGTTTTATTAAATCTGTTCAAGTTTTAAACTTGTCTGTCATCCCTTGCTGTCCGATATGTCATAACAAATTGGGGCCATAATTGCTGTCAAGCTCATGGTGTGTTGAAGGAAAGCACATTTCTCCTCAAAACACAGATTTTTCTCAAAAGATCTTTAAAATCTCTCAGCAAATTACCCGGGACCCATGTGCTGTTTTTTGGTGAGGTCAAGGAAGAGGGGAGAGGAAAGGAAAAAAGCAGCTTTCTTAAGAGAATACGGAAGTCATATTAGTCCTTCATCACAGTGGGGAAGACTCAAAGAACACAGTGGAGATGTGAGACAAAAAGATTTTCAGCTGAGCAAATCAGAAAGTGGATATAATAATTGCCCTAAAGATTTAAAGAATGCCAATTTCCACAATCAGGGAAATAACAAAGAACTTTAAAGCAACAGGAGATGTTAAGAATCAGTCTGGAAAAGGAAATGTACATTTGTCCATTGACCTTGCACTCTGTGAGGAGTATGGTTTGACGGACGATAGAATCTCAAATAATCACCGCCAGAGAATTGCAGGGGTTACTTTAGACTTAGGCTCAGAAAGTCTCCAAAAATGTCATCAGATGCCACCTATATTACTAAATTTTGTTTGGGAGGGTTACCATAAACAACAGACTAAACCACCTACAGTTTGCAAAAAGTAACTGACACTTTCAGTGGGAGTGGGTTTTAAGATCAGGTGAGTCCAAAATAGAACTCTTTGGCAACAAACATCAGAAGCAGGTTTAGCGTAGGCAGAAAGGTAGCCATAGAGAAAACCACTTGATATCCACCTTGCAGTATGAAGGTGGATCTTTGATGTTGTGGGGCTGTTTTTCTTCCAAAGACCCTGGATGTCTTGTTAGTATACATAGAATTATTCAAAAACCATCAATTATTAAAGGAAACAGCCTGTGCAAAGAATCTTAAGGCCCATTCACACCAAGCGCGAATTTCCGTGCAGATTATTTATGCGGATATTTATAGAAGCTGATTTCATGGGTTCTAATGTAAGCTTGCACACCAAGACGAAACTTTTGTGAGGCAGGAAAAACATCCACACAGATTAAAGCTTCTGCAAAAAACCGTCAGTGAATCTAGACTTTTAGCGAATGAAATGCTTTGTTTGTAATCACGTCACAGCATTCGAACTTCAGACTACAAAGCCACGTAAACTACATACGAACTACAGTACATAGCATAGTACAGTTACAAGCATAGTCGAGTGACTCATCAATATTTTTCTCCAGGGGGCTGTTTCAATAAACACGACAGACCGTCCAACCCAGTGATGGACTACCTCCAACTGGATCGGACGGTCTGTCTTTTTCTGGGCGTTTCAAGATTAAGATAAGATATACTTTATTGAACCCCGTGGGGTAATTTGTCCTCTGCATTTAACCCATCCTATATTTAAGAGCAGTGGGCAGCCACAGGGCAGCACCCGGGGACCAACTCCAGTTCAAAGGCCAGCACCTTGGTCAGGGGCACTGGTAGCAGTATTCCTGTAGTTTTTGTGGGTGGGGGAAACCGGAGTAGCCGGAGGAAACCCATGCGAACACGGTGAGAACATGCAAACTCCACACAGAAAGGCCCCAGGCCAGAATCGAACCCCCGACCTTGCTGTGAGGCGACAGTGCTAACCACTATGCCACCGTGCCACCCTATGAACGTTTCAATAAACGGCTCATCTGACCCGGTCAGACTGTCTGACTTTCTGGGACTACTCGAGCATTGTCCAAAAACCTGGTCAAACAAAATATATATGGTGTTTTGCTTGAAATAGCCTGAAAGCAAATACAGCCCAAAATGTTTTGAGAGAGGAAATTGTTCCCAGACAAGTTTCAGGAAAAGTCACCAAGTTTGGTGATCCTAGCTCAAGCCGTTCAGAAATTATACAACATGAAAATTGTCGTGGGCATAAAAAGTAATCTTTTTGAGCCATGATGACAGAATCAGTCTGTTACTTTAAAAAAGACAGAGATCACACTCATGTAAGTTTTTACTCTTCAGCCCAACAAGGGCACGAGGGGTATTGTCGTTCCTTCGGCGGGCAGGCAGGCGTCCGGCCAGTGGGCGGCTGCCAATATTGTCCGGGCTATTTCTCTGTAACCACTTGGGTCAGGAGTTCATATTGCATATGTAGACTCCCCATGGGGGGTAGGTGTGCCTTTTCGAGGTTTCGTCCCAGTTTGACCTTTGACCTTGCAGCAGTGACCTTCCGGGCTGAGGGGTATTGCCTGCTTCAGCGAGGCCCATTTTTTGTTGTTGTTGCTGTTCAACATTACTTTGATGCTATCTGATTATCACATATTGACACACTCTCTTGCAATGCGTAAGCAATAATAGTCACTAGTTTATTTCTACAACACTGATTGTGGTATTAAAGAAAATTACAGAAAGAACTTGCATTGCAGTTTTGCTGGATTGAGATGGTTAAAGTGCCAGAGAGTGCCCATTGATGTTTAGTCAAACGATGATTTAGTTCCCCATACTCTGTTATGTTCTGCCTGCTCTATTCATGTTTTTGGTTCGTGTTCATGTTCGTCTTGTCACGTTCCCTGTGTTTTCTTGTTTAGCTCCTCGGTTCTTTGTTCCTTGTTTTTCCAATGCCTTGCCATGTTTCCTAGCCATGTGTGATTTCCCTTGTATCATTGCCCTCTTTGCATCCCCTTGGATGATGTTTTTTGTTGGACTTCTTGTCTGTTTTTCCCAGCCTATTTTCTTTTCTTCCTTGTAAATTAACCCGTCTTGTTCCCTATCTCGCATCTGGTGTGTCCCCTTGGTAAAGGAATTCTAGTTGTTGAAAGAAGATACCCCTAGGGCTTTGTTTATGTTATAATTAGTGTCAAGTTTTTTTTTTCAGTTTTAAAAACGTATGGCCCTAGTTGGGGAGTCCCTTTTTTTATTGTAATAGATATTAGATAGTACATGTTAAAATTTGGAATGTGAATATTCTTGCTTACTTTTTTATAGAAAAACTAAAAGACATTGTGAATCTCTTATCCATTTTTATGGGATAGTATCTTCTTAATTTTTCTATCATTATGTTGTCATGTTTGTTTCAACATTGAGTTAAACACATAATGACACATAAAACATACAGTTATAACATAACATACAGGTTATGTAAACATACAGGTTATGTGCAACTATTAATGTAAATAGTCAAATAAAATGTTTCTCATTAATTAACAATATTTCATGTGAATAAATTCTCCTCTACTTACAGTATATTATTCTTTGCTCTAAATCTGCAAGAATATACATGTATGAGAAGTCATGACCAATTATTACAACAGCTTCAAACACAGCTGGTTGATTTAAAAGACCTGAATTCAAGTATTGCACTACCCACTATTGTGGTTTGCTTATGGACATTTTTACCTTAAAGACACAAAGTCATAGGGACCAACTTTGAATACATATGATTTTACTGTGTTGGTCACACCTGACAGCTTATGAAATGATACAACAGACCTTATAAATTGTATTTGCACGTCATTTCTCATGATGAAGAATACCATTTACATATAAAGCAACAAAAAAAATTGAAGAGGGTACCCTTGAATACGTATGATTAGACTCCTACATCGTCAAAATCGGCCAAGAAATAAGAGATTTAATGCAGTTTAAATGTGTGTATGGAGATCGTATCACCACCTCATCATCATTGACTGTTTGGTTTTTTTACAACTGTAGTTCTGAATTCCGCCACAGGAGCATTGCCTTGCGAATAGCATATTGAATCTTAGCCACAAGGCTGCCTTGCGAATAAATATTTTTATTCAGGCTATGTGAACACCAATAGGATATTGCCTTAAAGCAGTCTCGGCATGGTTATCAGAGGTTGTCATAAATCAGCATATTTGTGGTGCTTACGTGAGACTGAGAGTGGAGCTCGGTTTACCACCTGTCTTTGACTTACCTGAAGTCTGTAAAATGAGCTGTTGACACGATATGGATGCTTTAATGTCTTTTGTATAATGAACAGCTTTATCATGTTGCAACTTGATAGCTACTCTAAGCATATAGTACAGAATCCACAGTGATAGCTACTTTTGATTAGCTAGATAGCTTGTACTCAGACCCTGCATCTTTACAGTCATTGGTCAAAACAATCGCAAGTTCAGAACGAGGGCAGAGGATACCCGAACATGAGCAAGTTCAGAATCTCACTGACAAGCTGTCTGCCAACAGGAGGTGCTTGAGCAATGAGCAAGGCAGTCATTTTTAATTTCCCTTCCCAATTTGCATCCCTATAGCGCTTTTAGCCAATTGTGCACTATTCTGAAAAAGCTGCCGACCACTGCTGGTTGGTACAACCGGGGATCGAACCCGCGCTGTAGTAGTCACTGCTGCACTGCAATTACGACGCCTTAACCGAGTGAGCGTACCTGGCATCTCATTTCAACTGAAATTTACATTTACATTTAGGCTACAACTGACATTTTATAGCTATGTGTGCAATTAGTATACTTTTTCATAGTAGTTAGAGATTTAGCTAATCAGAGTTGTTTTTTCAATTAACGTTTACATATTTTGAATATTTGTGCACCAAATCACAAAGCTGTGCATCACTGAGGTGTAAATTATGAAGCAGCTTCGACCGGACAGTCCGTCCACATAAGATCATGGTTAGACATCCTACTTTTGTTTACTGAAACACCAGATGGACAAGGTCTGTCGAAGGTCCGACGATTCACGGTATGGATGGTCTGACTCGGTCGGACCGGTTGGACAAGTTAACTTTATTGAAACTGCCCCCTGGTTTGGACATCAATGAGGAAAACGTTTGGTGACTACGGAGATGACCCTCAGTGCAAAAAGACCGTGAGGCTAATGTAATCGTTCAGACGCATACAAACAGTGTCATCATCACTGCGGCTGCTATCGTGGTTCATTTTGATTAAATCATAAGTCGCAGATTTGGTTGTCTGTTGTGCGAAATTGGAAAGCAAGAAGTCAAAATTTTGCACTGAGATCGGTGTCAATGGTTTCACGCAGAATTTTCTTGAAGTGAATATTCTACAAATCCATGCCTCTTTTTTGCTTTGCCTCGGTCTGAATTACCCTTTAGAATGGGCTGTGGTTGGACCTTCCAGAGTGTAATTCAGGGGTCCTCAATCTTTCCGAAAAAAGGCCAGTGTGGGTGCAGGCTTTCATTGCTACCAAGCACTTACACACCTGATACTACTAATCAACCCCTGGACTCTTTGCTAATATGCTTGATTAGTAGCATCAGGTGTGTAGCTGCTTGGTTGCGATGAAAGCCTGCACTCACACCGGCCCTTTCTGGGAAAGATTGGGGACCCCTGGTGTATTTGATCCTAAGAACATCTCAAAATCCACAAAAAAAAAAAGGTTCACTGACCGCAGAATAAAGGTTTAGCCATGGCTATCATAGTTTCGATGCTTAAACCCCAAACAAAATCTGTGGGATTAGTCATAGAGGAGAGTCGACAAGCATTGACATTGAATTTTGAATGATCGGGAGATATGTTTTGATATGGAGGAATGGTCTCAGATATGTTCATCAATCTCATCACGGATCATAGGAGTACACTCAGCTGATTTCTCAGCAAAGCTAGGCTGCACAAAAAATCAAATGAAGTTACTTCCTGAGTTTTCTTTAGCGTTTCTTTTGCAATCCAGCCATCCTCTTTCCTTGTCTGGTTTTTCTTCTGCTTCCCCTTATTCATTCTCATTATTCAATTATTGTCTCGTGCATTGTCTTCCCCTCAGTGCTCTCACTCCCACCTGTTCCCAGTGCTAATTGATGTAGCATATAGTACATTTACTGTAAGTTCCTGGTCGGCGTTTCCTCTCTGCTAGATTGGTTCTCTTCATTGTCTTCAAAGCCAGTGTAACCTTGAGCTTTTACCCTTTGTCTTTAGTGTCCTCAGAAAAACTCATCTCCATTTTATTAGGGATACAGGGCTCGAAATAGCGGGTGCATAGGTATACATATGCACCCGGTTTTCAGCAGCTGCACCCAAAATTTAAAGTCGGATGCACCGCGCGCACCCAGTAAAAATCTGCCCACGAAATAAATCCTCTTTCTACAATTTCGTTCATCCTTACCTGGAATTATACATTTTATCAGTAAGGGACAAGAATTAAAGGTGCCCTGTGTAATGGACAGCCAAAAATTTAATTCATACTCTACACACCCCAAAGAAAAAGGGGGCAGTATACCTGCAGAAGGTAAGTTGGTCTACCGTTGCGTAACAATCGAGAAACGGCACAGTCTCTCCTCCCATCAAGCCGACTGTCCATGATTCACACCCACCTTCCCAACGACCCCATAGCCGACTATTTACAATCCACACAGGGCCACTCTGACTCCAAACTCTGAGATATAAGCAGATGAACGAACGTCAGTTGATGTCAAGTGATTCTGTACTATGACATCTTCAAGCTACTCCCCTTCACCGGATCCAGTCAATATGTCCAAATTACGAGTCATTGTTCGTTCAAAATAAATTCATTAGCTAGATAACATTTGCTGCTGGTGAGCAAGCTAGCATCAATGTTACGTTAGCTAATGTTAAGCACTAATGCTGAACCAACATTTGCATGAATAAATCTATCTAATGTCGGACTTTACCATAACCAGTCTCTGATCCCAAAATCAGCTGGCCAGTCGATTGCCATGGATAGTTGACAAGCACTTTACCGTACGTCTTTAGCGTACATGTACAAGCAAAACTAGGGACAACATCATTTTAGAACATTACGTATGCCGCCAGCTTGATGATAATTTCACAGTATGCATCCAGTTTGCCTGATCTGCTGTCTTCATTAGCAAGACCTCCTCTAGCAATCAATATCATTAGTCATAACTAAACATTCTGTTATGTTTCATTGCATTATGCAAAGTTGTCTGTTACGCTTCATGCGTTCATTTAGGGTTCATCAAAGCCATTTCAGGCTTCTTAGCTTTTGCACATTCCACACGATTGACATCAGGTTCAAGTACGCCCTCAAGCCAGGTGATTTATTTGTGCACTGCAGTTTGCCTGGCTGTTATGTTGCCCGCACACCACCACCCATGGCAGAAACTGGTATTTTGACACAGGATGGTGCACAGCTAATGATTTAGCATGCTAATTCAGGTTGGTATCTCTGAAGCACTATTTATAGAGACCATGTGACGTCACTGTGTTTCCGTACGGCCATATTTGTGTCAAAGCTGCATCCCACAGCCATTGTTTTTTTTTATCCTTTAGCACCCCTTGGCAAGAAAACTCTGGGGGAACACTTCAAACACTCAAATACAGTTAATTAACTTACGGCGAAACCGTGATTGAGTCGCGCTATTAATTGTTCAGTCTGTCAAACCAGTTCTTGATATTTTCGGAGACAAAACAGCAATTAACATTGCACACTTGCTAGCTAGGTAGCGTAACGTTACAGAACTTGCATGGGTCAGCTACAACGGTAACTCAGGCATGCTTACCTGCGAGATATAATCGCATGCATGTGTTCCTGTGATTGCTCTTACATTATCTGCACAAATATTCCTTGGAGGTTTCGCTTATCTTAATGGTAACATTGGCAAACTTAGCGAGACTATTATCACGAGTGAAGACATAACTTTTGCAAAGTTGTTTTAGTCAAATACTAGTTTTGCTTAGTCGTACTTTCATTTAAGGTGGACTGCAAACAGTGGCATATCGCATTGATTAACGTTTCTCTTTTTATCATTTCATATCTAACAAACGTCTCCTTGCGCTTGATGGTTTGATGCAGAAAGCAACGTTTTAAAATAGTGACGAATTAGCTTAGACCTGCAAGGAAAAATAAGCAGCCTGGAGTATTAGCTAGGTTGCCTTTTTAAGATTTGGAAACGGAATAGCTACAGAAAAAAACATTAAACTGCCTAAACCTGCAACTGGTAACAAAACCGTACAAATAAATACTGATATGCAAATCGAAAAACGTGTGGTAGGTCCGTTGTTTTTAAGATCAGAAGAGGCAAATTACCGGAATACACCACATGAGAAGTCGCACCTGTAGCCTGCATAGCCTACTTCAATCAAACAAGCTAAAAGTAGCACTTCAGACTCACCGCCAAGATAATATGGCTGCTAAGTGTTGCTGAATTACATATATATATAACCTTTATTTTACCAGATAGTATCGTTGAGATCATAGATCTCTTTTTCAAGGTAGACCTGGCCAATAATGGCAGCAAAAGAGTTGCAGACATGACTTATAACAAAAAAGATAAAAATAAAAAAATAAATAAATAAAATAAGGCATTTCAAGTCAAGGCATCATAACACTTACAGACAATGACAAGTACCAATAGAATCATTCATTATAGCAAATATGTGAACTTTAAAAGTAGACAGTGGGACCAGTTTGCTTAGTTTTAAGTCCTTTTGCAGACTGTTCCACATGTTCCACAGGTGGGAGTTTGCCTAATATGGCTTTATAAATAAAAATGTACCAATGGCCAAGTCTCCTTAAGGTCAGTGAAGGCCAACCTACTGTGTACAGGATACAGTGATGGGTTAGTGCTTTGCAATTTGTAATAAATCTTAATGCACTGTGGTAGGCAGCATCAAGCTTCTGTAGATAATGACCAGGTGCATTTTGATACAGAAGGTCACCATAGTCCAGCACTGGCAAATAAGTTGCAGAGACTAATCTTTTTTTGGCCTCAATAGAGAAGCAGGACTTGTTCCAAAAGAAGAAACCTAACTTCAATCTCAGCTTTTTAAGAGGATTATCTACTTGAGGTTTAAACGAGAGGCTATCATCAAGCCAGATACCAAGGTATTTATAACTGGAGACCACTTCTAAAGTCTCTCCCTGTGCAGTGACAATATTCATGGTGGTTTCTAGTCCCTTTTTGGCATTTGAAAATTGCATCACTTTGGTTTTGCCAGCATTTAGAAGAAGCTTTAGGTCTGAGAGCTGGTTCTGAATAATATCAAAGACAGTCTGTAGCGGATCTACAGCTTCCTTAATGGAGGGACCAGCACAATACATCACGGTATCATCCGCATAAAAATGAAAATTAGCTCCACTTGCATTATGTCCAATACTATTAATGTAGATGGAAAATAATAGCGGGCCTAAGACAGAACCCTGAGGAATACCATTTGTGACATTTAAACACTCAGAGGTAATTCCATTTAATTGCACACATTGAGACCTTTCTGAAAGATAATTCTCAAACCACCCTACTGCCTCGTCAGATATTCCAATACTAGTCAGTCTACGCTTCAGAATGTGGTCTACAGTATCGAAGGCCTTGGATAAATCGATGAACAGCGCTGCACAACTCTGCTTTTTGTCTAGGAACCCCATAATGTCATTCACCACTTTCATTGTCGCAGTAATGGTGCCATGTTTTTTCCTGAAGCCAGACTGAAACTTTGATAGGATGTCATATTCATCCAGAAACTCCCGTATTTGTTCACTCACTAGGCCCTCAAGAATCTTAGCTAAGACTGACATTAATTACTTAATGTCCTATCACATAGACATTTTTTGTCTCCAGATTCTAGTGTTGCTCACGAATCCTGCAACTGCATTTTGATTGGCATCCGTACTTTTGAAAACCTTCAGTATATATATTTCCAATATAAATATCAGGAAATGTTACTTGGGGTGGACACTTCGCAAATGGTAACGGACATAATAAAATAATGGATCACAACCGATTATTGATATTTCCTATGAAAAACGCTGACTCTCTTCCTCATTTAAATGTATCGTGTTCGCTGTCATGATGGAGGAAGAAAGGTGGAATCGGACGCAAATATGGCGGTGGGAACATTGGAAGTGACGTTATTGGTACCTATGAATACCTTGTCATCTTTTTAATGACATCATTTCCCTTATTTCTTCTCATTCTTTTGTTGTGTCCAACTCATTTTTTGGATATTTTGACCTCAATTCTTACAAAGGGCACCTTAAATGCCAAAATCGATGGGCTGATCGCGTAATGCAGTGGTCGTCAACCCCGGTCCTGGAGGGCCGAAGTGTCTGCTGGTTTTTGACGTTACTCTGCACTTAATTGATGAATGAAAGCAGTTCATTACACACTTAACTCATCTCACCTGGTGTCTTAGGTTTAAATAGGGTGGAGAAAACCAAACTCAGCATACCCTGTGGCTCTCCAGGACTAGGGCTTGCTACCCCTGCCCTATACACTTTTATTTTAACTTTGAACCTCTACTTTCTCCGGATTAGAACTATGCTCAATGTGCAACTACACTGACAAATCTTGGTTTCCACTTAGACTTCTGTCACAACCTGCATGTCTGTTTAATTGGCTCTAGGAGTCTTGTGGATCGGTCCTGGTAATTGATTGATTGGTTTATTATTCCCTTAGTGCAGGAGTATTGCAAACAGCACAGGGTGTGCTGAGTTTGGTTTTCTCCAGGTGAGATGAGTTAAGTGTGTAATGAACTGCTTTCATTCATCAATTAAGTGCAGAGTAACCTCAAAATCCGGCAGACACTCCGGCCCTCCCGAACCGGGGTTGGCGACCACTGGCGTAAAGTATATTTCTCATCAAAGCTTCACAGTTGCTCTCCGCGGCACCAGGGGGTTCTGCCATCACAGACCAAGACCACACCAATGGGACTGCATCTTAACGGGAGAAATAAATGTCGTTTTACACTGATTGGGTGGACACTTGAAATATGCACGTGCATATTCGGGTTGAGACTTGGGAAATTGTAATTGAGATTCATGTTTGAAGATCCATTCTCGTTGGTTGATGTATGCACTTACTCGTTGGATGTAATGTAAGTGGCTGTTGGGTGATTAATAAAATCTTACAAAAAATTCTTCTAGATTAAATATAATCTAGGGGTAGAGGGTCTTAATTATGGAGTTATGAAGAATGTAAAAATATAAAAACAGCTAAAAGGCCAGAGAGGTCCTATGATGGAGTTGTGGAAAATTACTTTAGTTTCTCAGCCATGTCAAAGTGAAATTAAATTCTAGACTGAATATTATCTGGCTGTGATAAATAATAGTACACTCAGTTTTGCCGATTTTTTCAGTTTTTTTTTCCCAATTATTTTCTTATGTACAGCATGATTTTAATAAAATCTTAGCCCACCAATAATCCTAACCTGTTGCACCACTGCAACATGGGATATTTCTTTGTGCTATCTAACTCCAGTGTGGCAAATCAACCAGTCCCTCAAAGCCTGGAGTTTCGAGAGCGGGCACTGCCCTACCTGCAGCATAACCCCAAACTGCCTGCCTGGTACTGACCTCGGACCTGTTCCAGGCTTCAGCTTGTCTCTCCCGCATTAATGTTGTTTGCCCCTCGCCTGACCTTGACTGTTCCTGACTATCCCTCTGCCCAGTGCTTGTTTTAGTTGTTTTCCTCAGTTTGTGCCATTTGCAGCCATCTTCATTACTAGTAGCACCCTTGAGGCTTTTTCATGGACATGTGCCTGGTTCCTTCATTGCTGCGCATCACAGGAGTGACAAAAATTGTGGCTCACATATTTTTGGGAAACATTTTTGTTTTATGAAAAAATTTTGTTTCTTTCACTTGTTTTACTTCAATCAAAAGTTTGAATTTTTTTAATATTCTGAATGAAAGATTGTGATGAGGCACAATAAAGACATTTTTCCCCATCTCATTCTGCTTATTTTTATAAAAGGATCCCAAAAATTCTAGAGGGCACTGTACTGTCTTTCCGAAGATGACCTGCTGGCTATAGTAATAATAGTAATAATTATTAATATTCTGGGGCAACCCTGGAAAGGGGGAGATGAGGATGCAGGGCTGTTTTATAGATACTGGCAACTCCTAATGTTGTGTTGCTGCTGGAGTAAGCTGCAATGGAAAAGAATTCATGGTACTTTGTGGTCAGAACCTTCAGCTCAAACAACTGTGTTATTTGAAAATTCTGGCCTTGCCACAGAAACATCTGTCACTAGACCACCAAAGCCTGCTATGTAATAAAAACGGGAGGCAGTGAATCCTTTATATCAATCCCACATTATGTTTTTTCCTTCTGAAGATGGTTTGAAAGGGAAGAAAGGTCCAAAACATCACAAGGGTCTGCACAGTTTCTCCTGACGTTAGGTGGGGACAAAGAGCACTGTACCACGTGTACTGTCATGAAATGAGCAAATATGGTCATACCGCAGTGTAAGGATGGCTCCTGGGTGATTTCTGATTTTTTTGGTCCGCTTTGTGTGCAGTTTTCGGAACAAAAAAAGACCTGTTTATCCAAAACAGTTCCATGCACAACTTATCATGTGCTGCCACACTTGACGCACTGATATTATGAATTAAACCTTCCTATCTGGCCGCAGACTGTATCTTTAGCCTTTCAATAGTGGAAACCTTGTCTCACCCCTCTGTTTTTTTTTAGGCTAAAGTTTCCTTTGGAAAAGTGGACACACCACTTGTGGCTGGACTGGCTGTCTTCAGTTCTCGTTATTTTTTCTCTCTCGAGATAAGCCACCTCAGTGAGGGGTGGAGGCCATGTGCTGAGGCCAGCAGCCCACCCCCCATCTTCCACCCTTTTGTTTTTGATTGCTTTTGTTTATTTTAATAATTCATCCATTTGGGGAAGAAACATGGGCTTTTAATTAATTGGTTACAGCTTATTAGTGGGATGCTGAATTGAAGCCCATGGATAAGCACTGGCAGAGATCTGAAACTGAAAAAGAACCAAATTCCCCAGGAGTATTCTGCAAAATTCCTGTACTGCTGTGAGATGCAGCCCTTTTGGCATTGAGGTCCCGCAGTGGGCTGTGAGGTTGTTTGTTAAAGAAAGCTCTGCATTTCTCCCCTCAGTGTGCCTATTATGATTCATTTCATTCTTGAGATGACTTTATGATTCCTAACTGAGATAAATCTACTGGAAAAAAAGTTGTTCACTTTCCTCCCAGGAGCAAACATGAGTCCCGCTTGGGGTGTTCCAGTGTTCCTGCTTGTCAGACATATGAGCATGAGATGGTGAGTGTGGCTGTGTGTGCGCGAGCGTGTGTGTGTGTGTGTGTGTGCGCGCACGTGTGTGTGTGAGTGAGTGTGTGTGTGTGTGTGTGTATGTGTGTGCGCGCACGTGAGTGTGTGTGTGTGTGAGAGAGAGAGAGAGAGAGAGAGAGAGCAAGAGAAAGTGCGTGTTTGTGAACAAATGACTGTGAGGGTGAGCACCCCCAACCCTTTAAATGTGGGCCCCAGCTTGGCTCCACACTCTGCCAGGAATCAGTTACTAGCAGGGGGCTCTCTACTTACCCGCCCCTCCTCACCACCCATATCCCCTCGGCAAACCCACTAGGTCATGCTTGGTTTCCCCCCAGAAATGCATGACCCAAGTGTTCAGGAACTTTTTTGTTTTTATTGTAACTCCCATTTCAAGTGAAAACAATGTTTCGATGAAACCCATCTGACTGGTAATTTGACAAAAAGGAAGTTAAAAAAAAAACTAACCCGGGCAATCTGCTCATATTTGATTCAGTATCAACGGCAAAGTTATGTCAGGCCTTGAAAAATTCTGACTGAAAAAGGCCTGCTGATCCAGACAATGGAGATCTTTATGCTTCAAAACAGCTGAAGGTTTTATACTGATGGTAATTACCTCTGTATTTTCACTCTTTGAACATTCCTTTGACTCAATTCCCAAATAATGGAGATATCTGTGTGTCTCCTTTATATACTGAAGGATGGTAATCTTTAAAATGTTGATAATTTTCTGACTTTGCTTCACTGCATATTCAGTAGAGATTCAATTTTACATGAAGACTAGACAAATTCTCTTGGTGGAAAACAGCAGGATATAACAACAGAACTACAGCATTCTCCCCATGGGCTAAATTCACAGTTTGGCCAAACGATTGTTCAGCAGGAAATGACATAGGGCCCAAAAACTCAAGCAAGGAACTATTCTGAGCACCAGGAATGTTCACAGCAATTCTTACTTGATTTCCTTAAGAGCAGTTCAACTTATTGCTGTCACAGTCTGCTCTGCTGGTGCTGTCTCTCCCTCTGCTTGGCCACACCCCTGCAACTGCTCTCAGCTGACTCTCATTACCCTGCCAGTATTTAAGCAGCTCTGTTTCACTCACTCTACGCCAGATTGTTGTTGCATCACGCACTACTCTCCAGCCCAGCGGCACAGCAAGTGGGGGGGCAAAGACACGTCCCTTTATGAAAACAGTTAGTCCTGGCTAGTTCTCAATCATTTTCCTTTATTGACGCATTTTCCAATTATTGTAATTGGCAACTGAAGACACGGTTTCTCTCCATATGCGATCTAACAGCGAAGAAATCATGGGCAAAATTCAGTACAGAAAAATAATTTACTTATTAACAGGCCAATGCTTTGCATTGATTGAACTAGTCCACTCAGTATTGTGTGGGTTGATAAAAAAAAGAAAAGAAAAAGGTGGCACTCGGCAGTTCAATGGGCTATAAAAAATGTGCGGCTCCATCTATTTGTGTGAGAGTCGACAGGTATGCCATTTTGAATAACATTGATTTAAAAACAGCAAATACAGGTCTAGATGAATGATTGTCATCTTACCTAATTGAGGAGAACAAGCAGCACCTAATAAGTGTGGACTGCCCTCGGAGAGAACCTTTTGTTAATTATGTAAATTACTGAGAACAGGCCAGGACTAATAATTGTTTTAAACAGATGTTTTCTGCACCCAATTCTCAAATCTGCCAGTGTACTGAATTCAGCCCATGATTTAATCGCTGTAAGATGCATATGGAAAGAAACCGTGTCTTCAGTTGCAAATTACGATAATTGGAAAACGCGTCAATAAAGGAAAATGATTGAGAACTAGCCAGGACTAATTGTTGTCATAAAGTGACGAGTCTGTGCCCCTCAGTAGCTAAACTGCTGCTCCAGCCTTTGTCTTCGGTCTGACTTCCTGGAATCGTCTCTGCCTGCCTCTGTCGACATCCTCTCGTTCCTGTCCCGGTAAACCGAAGAGCCTTCTCCTGAGTTCTGCTTGTGTGCTTCCTGGTTCCCGTCTGCCTTCTTCCAAACCCCTGTCCCAGCCACCCGTCTTGCCACTCCACTGCCTGCCTGCATGGACATGACCCAGTCTGCCAAGCCTTAAGCCCGCCTGCTCTGGTGGCCTAGTGGTAACTTCCCTGCCTGCTGTGTGGGTGACCGGGTTCGAAGCCTGCCATCAGCGCCTGTTCCCTCATGTTCCCGGAAGAGCTCCACTCAAGATTCGCAATCCCCAAATCCTATTCTGCACCGAGTGCTCTACATTCTGTTTACCCCTGCTTTAAATTCATTAAAAGTCAGAAAAGATTCACTCATTTTTATTGTGTTGCATTTGGGTCCTGCCACTCCTCGTATCAATAAAATCTGGCCAGTTATGGACTCAGCACAAAATCCTTCTCTTTTGAACCAACTCAAGGCAACCACGAGGCAATAATGTCAGCTGCCGCCTCGGGCACCAGGCAATCCCTCGCTGCATTACCAGCCAATTAAAGCAGCTGACATCCATGGTGGCTCACCCTGCTGCCCCTCCTGCACCTGTGCCAGCTCCTGATCCCTTGCTACACATTGAGGCCCCAGAACCATGAGTGGGAACCCCTGAGCACTGTGACAGACCCAGATACCTGTGGCCCTTTTCTGATGAACTGTTCCCTGCTGTTCTCCCTCCAGCCCCAAGGTGGCTTTCATGATGAATCACCTGACGGGCCGGGCTCACCTGTGGGGCTCCGCTGAGTGGGAGAGACAGTCTCCAGCCTGCATCTTCTTCCGGTCCTTTGCTGAGGAGTTACATAAGGTCTTCAGCTTGTAGGTCTCCAGCTCTGAGGATTCTCAGGGGCTACTGAGCCTAAAACAAGGGAACAGGCCGGATGTGGACTACTCAATCGACTTCCGCACCAGAGCAAGCCGGAGCCGCTGGAACCCTGCAGCCCAAGTGGATGCCTTACTCCATGGTCTAGCTGATTACCTCCAGGATGAGCTGGTTCCCTCCACACATGATGGAATCATCGAGCTGGCCTTTAGAATTGACCTCCACATCCAGGCCCGTAGGAGAAGTCAGGGGGGATCCCACTGCCAGACGCCAGCCCGATCCAGAGCAAGTTCCATCCAATTATCCACTTTGCCTGTTATGCAGATGGTGGAGTCTGAACCTATACAGCTGGGCGCACCCCTCGCGCCCCAGAAGAATGAGGTTGTTGACAATGCTTGAACCTGTGCCTGTACTTTGGGAAGGAGGGTCACTTCATTTCAGTCTGCCCAGTAAAAGCTAAGGCTCACCCGTAGCCTGGGAGGTGAAGGTGTGGTCGACAACACTACCTCCCTACAACTACAGACTGCATCTCCAAGTCCAGCTCCTCCTACCTGACGGTCCCCTCACTTTAGCTGTCCTGGTGGACTCTGGTGCCGATGCTAGCCTTATGAGAGAGGAGTTGGTTCAACAGTTGGGACTTGGTCGGGTTCCTCTGCCTCTTCCAGTTCTCACCCGGGCTCTAGACGACCACTGACTGGGCACCATTACCCACTAGACCACCCTGGTTCCCAAGCTTCTTACTAGCAATTATCATGACATTACCTGGGAGATCGGTTCTGTCAGCGTGTGGGGAACATGGTACCACCTCACCTGCCTTAAGGATGCCAATTTGCCGTTCCACTGTCCAACCAACAGTCCTTCATCTGATGTCCCCGGGGTGTCTTCCAAATGCCATGACCTCTGGCAGGTGTTCAGCAAGGTCAAGGCCACCTCTCTGCACCCGCATCAGCCCTACGAGTGTGCCAAAGACTTCCTGCCCAGCACCTCGCCCCCCAGAGGGCCGCCTGTACTCTCTGTCTGCCCCCGAAAGGAAGGTCATGGACACTTACATCAGGCGACTCCCTAGCTGCAGGCATTACCCGCCCCTCCTCGTCTCCTGCTGTGGCGGGCTTCTTCTTTGTGGAGAAGAAGGATAAGACCTTGAGACCCTGCACTGACTATCAGGGCCTTAACAAAATCACAGTCAAGAACTGCTATCCCCTGCCACTCATCTCCTCTGCCTTTGAACTGCTTCAGGGGGCTAATATCTTCACCAAGCTCGATCTCCGTAATGCCTATCATCTGGTCCACATCAGAGAGGGGGACTAATGGAAGACAGCATTCAACACCCCTGCAGAGTACTACGAGTACTGGGTCATGCCTTTTGGTCTAACTAACATTCCGGCCATCTTCCAAGCCCTGGTTAACAATGTGCTCTGAGACATGCCAAACCATTATGTCTTTGTTTACTTGGATGATATCCTTATTTTCTCAAAGACCAGAAAAGAGCATGTTCATTTTATTCAGTCTCCTCCTGGAGAACTCCCTGTTTGTCAGACAGAGAAATGTGAATTCCATGCCTCATCTGTCTCGTTCTTGGGGTACGTCATGGCTGTGGAAAGCATCTGGATGGAGTCGGCGAAGGTCTCTGCAGTCACCTCCTGGCCTGTTCCTGACTCCCACAAACAACTGCAACACTTCCTGGGGTTTGCCAATTTCTATCCCACCCTTCATTCGCAACTACAGTTCTGTAGCCACCCCTCTTACTGCCCTCACCAGCTCCATGGTGCCCTTCCAGTGGTCCCCTGCTGCCGACGAGGCCTTTCAGAGCCTGAAAAGCAGATACGCCTCTGCACCCATCCTCCAGATGTCAGACCCAGACTGCCAGTTTGTGTTGGAGGTGGATGCCTCGGATGTGGGGGTAGGGGCTGTCCTGTCCCAAAGATCCGCCGCTGACCAGAAGTTTCACCCCTGCGCCTTCTTCTCTCAGCACCTGTCTTCAGCTGAGAGGAACTACGACACTGGGAACAGAGAGCTGTTGGCGGTGAAGCTGGCTCTGGAGGAGTGGCGGCATTGGTTGGAGGGCACCAAAGAACACTTCTTTGTATGGACCGATCACAAGAACCTTAAGTACATCCGCATGGTCAAGAGGCTGAACTCCCACCAGCCCTGCTGATCCCTCTTTTTCAACCGCTTCAACTTCACTCTCTCCTACTGCCCAGGGTCCCACAACACCGAGCCTGATGACCTGTCCTGGCAGTTCCTGAAGGGGAAAGATTCCACTGAGGGGCCTGCTTCCATCCTTCCCTCCCCTTGTGTTGTAGCCATCCTGTCCTGGGACATTCAGGAGAGAGTGAGAGCTGCCACTGACGGTCAACCTGGTCCCAGCGCCCGTCTCCCCAAAAATATGTCAAAAATGTTGAGAGCAGACTTAACATGATTCCTATTAAACCAGTTTTTAAAAAAATCTTAGTTTGGTATGGTACAAGAAGTGCAACAGGTTTCTGAGCAAAACTGTGTCAGTTTGTGCATCTGGAAAAGGAAAGTTTGACATTGTGGTGGTGCTAAAAGAATGGACATCGGGTCACACTAAGAATTAGGATTTGTTCTCTGTACACCAGGAAGAAGTGCAAAAAGTTTAATTCGATTCTAGTGAAAACGCTTCCATTGATTGAGGTAGCACAAAAGACTTGAGCCAGCAGTAATAAAAGGGAATCCAGATCAAAACTTTTATGAAGGTTAATCTGCATTGGCCCTGGAGAAGCAGCAAGTTGGTTCAATGATATATGAGAGAAAATGCAATGAATAATGCTGAGTAACATGTTTTGAGTTTTTAGGGATGTGTACCTTGGCTCAATTTTAAGACCTATCTCATTTTCTGAGCTGGCCTCATAGTAGCTATAAAAAAATCCTAAACTCTCTGAACTACCTCCTCATCGAAGTTGGTGAGGAACATAGTTTATATGACTTTTCACCGCTAATACCTCACGGTTGCCCCTCCAGGGTGGCTTAAAGTCAGTTATCCAAAATTAGTTGCTTTTAATGCAATGCACCATGGTCTTGACAAATTCTGCAGAGAAGCATGAACCTGGTGACTCTACCCCAAAATTTTATTTTGTACATCATGGTAGAAATTCCTCTGGAATAATACAATTGCTCCAAATAGAAAAGGCTGTCTTTCTCTGTGGGATATACTGAATTTCCCAGATTTCATTTCAATGAAGTTGGATATTAGCATTATTATTATTATCTTGTAAAAGACACATATGTCAAGAGATTTCCTGGTTAAATACAAGCAAAATTACAATTAAGAAGTGGAGATGTATTGGTGTGGTCACACTCATGTTCTTCCCACTCTTTATTTCTTTCTTTATTTTCTGGGTTTTTGCTGACTAACTACTCCTACTTACTTTCACCAAGAAACTTCATTCAAACTTGAAAAAAAATCAGCTTGTTTTGAATTATGTTGCTAGTTTTCATCTTCTTGATATCTGTCAAACTTTTTGAGTTACTCATTTTATTTCAATATGTTTGTCCCATAGGAAACAGTGAAACTTAGCTATTTTTAGCTATTTATACTCATACTTTTAGCCAGAAATGTCATTCAAACTGGAAAATGTTATGCTAAGCTTGGATAATTTCTTTACTGTTCAACCTTTTTGTAACTGCTACAATTTTTTATTGTGAATTTAAAAAAAAATTTTACAATAAATTCTGGGAACTTAGAGTGTGGTGACATCACCGTTAGAGTGGCCAATAAAAGTTGTGCTGGTCACGAAAATGTAACGATGGAAGCAATTGGACAAACAGTTTTGGCTGTATGAGCTGAAAAGCGAAGGGACCGCTCACTGAAAAACTCCATTAACTCCGATGTTAAATGAGACAAGAAAATTCCGGTTGCAAAGGCGAAACACAGTTTTCTAACTTGCTTGTGTTGCCACACTTTTGACACGACACAGACAATTTTGACATATTTTACTCAGCAGACCATATTCTTTCATATGATTCCTCCATTTTGTAAATTGTACCTACCCTCTTTGAGTTAGAAGTTGCAATATGTAAGAAACGCAATAGCTAAAATCTCCATTGGACTAAATGATGCAGCCACTAACTCAAATGGCTCTGCGTGACTCAGCGGAATTGTAGCATAGCTGTAGGGTGCATAATGGAAATGGATCGTTCGCGTTTCGATTCTGCCCTCTGCTGGCCTTTCTCCAGGCCTCAAATTATCATTGTTCGTATTAAGATTGATACGACTGCTAACAAACACGTTACAGTAAAAATGGCAAGGCAGAAAAAAATAGCTTGAGATCCTATTGCAGTGTATATCAGCAACTGTTTGCATTAGCTAAATTTATTTATGATCCCTTGTAAAATAGGCGAAACATTGGTATCAAAATAGAGCTAGTTAAGTACATGGAAATAAAAGTGATGTTCCCTTCATTGCTTTTTATGACTTTTTCCTGAGTTTGAAAGCCAGGTTTAAGGCTGGAGTAAGCAGACTGTTATAAACCCTTTTTTGCCAATTATTTTAACTGGCACCTTTTTGTCTGCTATTTTAACTGTAATTTTACAATCAGTTCATAACAGAAGTTCTGTGAATGCAAACTGTAAACTCTGCGTGCAATAAAAATAACAAGGAGAAAGTGCGTTAATTTAACTGACAAATGCAGTCCATTGATCACAGCGCAGTAGCACCTCATAGTTCAGCTTTCCACAAATGGATCAGTGTTGTCATCAAACATTACTTGCTCAATTATTATTATTACTATTATTATTATTCGTACTTTTAACATTATCGCTTGACTAATGCTTTGTCCAAGATTTTGAGAAAATTAATCAGAGAAAACTGCAGTTTTCTGAAGAATTTTTTAATATTCTTATAGTGCATGAGCTGCACAAATTTCAAAATGCATATAACCCAAGCCTGGTGATGACAGTGACATTAGATCAAATTGCCTACTGTTTGTAAACTGTAAATTGTTTTTTTGTTAATCAGGCAAACTGATGCGAACAGCTTGAGGGCAATCGAGTGGTAAAAGGTGCGGTTATTGAACGCCCTCAGAACACCGATCACGCCGCTGGCAGAGTATAATTGAGTGCAAGTACTGCCACATTTTAACCCCTTTGCGCAGAAGCCTAATCTGGCTATTTGGGGGGCTACCTTATTTAAGGCTTTATAATTAGAGTGCATGAAAATGCACTCCACTGTTATCCTAGTTCTTCTTATTATTATTCTTCTAACACACTTAATGCAGCCTCAACCGTTTAACGTAGAAACTGAATTCAAACGGTGTTGCGTATGTCTTACTTATGACACCTGTGCAATGTATTTTTCATCTTTGTAACTTTTATACTTTTAAAATATTAATTAAAAACAATTTCCACCCCCATTGTAATGTGAATATAGGCCACTAGATGGCAGTATTTACCTTTTTTTGTTAAGCTCAGACTGGAGTCATGTTTAGACATGTCCTGGACATGTCTGGGGCAAGTCTCAGAAAAGTAAAAAAAAGAGGTCTAAATGTGGGTGGGGTCTGCAAAAGAGTATATAAGGAAAAGAATTGAGACAGTAAAGTAGTAGGAGAAATTGCAAGAAGATGACCAGACCTGCCATTCTGTTCAAGACCTGTGACGTTTCTTTTGTGGATTTCTTTGCCTGTGTTTGAGCATTTTCATCATCCAGGACATCACCAAGCCACCCCCACGAAAAGGGATTGTAAATATTTATGTTTTGTACATAATTCAATCTTGGTCTTTAGGTTAGTTAGTTGTTATTGTCTTTGATAATTAAATGTGTTTGAGTTTTTAAAACTGTGTCTGTCATCCCTTGCTGTTGCTGTTGCTGTTGTGTTATAAATGTAATAACAAACTGGGGCCAAAACAAATTGGGGGCTCAAGGTCCGGGATAGACCATTTTGTGAGTAATTTATTGAAAATCTAACATTTCAAATTGTAAAATTGATTTTTTTGAATTGAATAAATATATATTGACAACAGCAATGGATGATTTCTTGGCATGACCAACCGTAGGGGTTTTGAAGTCTTTTAAAAAGACAGAACTGCTAGAAATTTGCGGACATTTAGAGCTGACAGAGGTGAAACCAGCCATGCGAAAAGCAAGACTGGCTCGAGAGATAGTTGAATATTACATTGATGAAAATGTGTTTGCACCCGGAGATCTGGAACAGTTTCCAGTGGAAAATCCAAACATGGAAATGGAACTAAAATTAAAAATGCAAGAGATTGAAAGGGAGGAAAGAGAAAAAGAAAGGGAGGAAAAAGAAAAGCAAAGAGAATTTGAGAGGGAAGAATGAGAGAAAGAAAGGGAAGAAAAAGAAAAACAAAGGCAGTTTGAGTTAGAAAAATTAGCAAGAGAAGAGAAAATAGAAAGGGAGGAAAAAGAAAAACAAAGAGAATTTGAGTTCGAAAAATTTGCAAGACAGAGAGATTTTGAATTATAGAAATTCGATAGAGAAGAAAGACTCCAAATGGAGCAACTAAAAATTAAAATTGAAACTAAAAATAAATTTTGTGCCAGTCAGGAGGTAAAACTGGTGCCTCCATTTTCGGAAAAGGATGTTGACAACTATTTCCAGTGTTTTGAAAAGGTAGCAAAGAGTTGCCAGTGGCCAAAGGAACACTGGCTTCTGACGTTGCAAACTGTCCTCAAGGGTAAAGCTCAACAAGCCTATTCGGCTTTGTCTGCAGATGATTACTCTGATTATGAGGTTGTCAAAAAGGTTATTTTGAGAGCTTATGAGTTGGTTCCAGAGGCTTACCGACAGAAATTCAGAGGTCTGAAGAAATCTGAAAATCAGACTTATGTTGAATTTGCTAATGAAAAGCAGGTTTGCTTTGAGCGCTGGTGTACTTCTATGGAGGTCAAGGATGATTTCAACTCACTAAAAGAGATGGTGTTAGTTGAAAAATTCAAGAACTGTGTTAAGGATGATGTTAAGACCTACCTTAATGAGAAGCAAGCACTGAATTTGCAATCAGCTGCCAAATTTGCAGATGAATATGTTCTCACACATAAGTCCAAATTTCAGTCTAGCAATAACAATAGATGGTCCCAATTTCAGAAAAAGGGTTATGGTGATACCCAAGATTCCTCACCCAAAGACAAAGACAAATCTGGTGATGGTGCTCAGAAATCCAGTAACAGGTCTGATCAAAGTGTGAAAGCTGACAGTGACAAAAGTGGTCTAGTTTGCAGTTATTGCAAGAAATCTGGTCATGTTACAACTAACTGTTGGTTCCTTAAAGCTTAGAAAGAAAAAGAAAAGGATACCAAACCAAATGCCTTTGTGAAAACAAGGTTAGAAACCCCTGTAGTAGATAACCAATCTGCTAAATTGCCTGCTTCTTGTGGGGCTAAAAAGCCTGATACAGCTGACTTCGTGAGGGAGGAATTTCTTCCATTTGTGTCAGAGGGATTTGTGGCTCTGAATGAGCATACTACTCCTGTCCCCATATATATCCTAAGGGATACCGGAGCTTCTCAGTCACTTTTGTTGATGGACTCCTTGGAGTTACGTGATGAGACCGCTTCAGGGGATTTCATACTTGTACAAGGTATTGAATGGAGGACTGTATCTGTACCCCTGCGCTCTATATTCTTGAAGTCAGATTTAGTTACAGGACAGGTAAAGGTGGGACTTATGTCAAGTCTACCCATAAAGGGTGTTTCTCTGTTGCTAGGCAATGACCTGGCTGGGGGCAAAGTAGTTCCCCCTGTACATCTTACTTCACAGCCGAGCACTGAAGATGGGGATGAGGACCCATCTCTGTATCCTTCTTGCGCAGTGACTCGTGCTATGGCCAAGAAGGCTAAAGAAGAAGATGATGTGGTGCCGTCCAGTACATTGAATAGTCAGGACTCAGGTGGTTCGCCACATGACTCTGATTGGCCTACTATGGTTTCTCCGTTTGAGGACTTATCAGATACTTTTATCAGTTCTCTATTCAACCAGCCGGATGGGTCTGGTGATTCTGATGTGTCTGGAGACTTGTCTCTGTCCAGAAAGCGGTTGATTGAGGACCAAACTAATGATCCTGAAATTTGTGTACTAAAGAGGAGAGCCCTTCCTGATAAAGAAATAGACGCAGTTCCAGTTGGGTATTATCTCAAGGATGGTGTGTTGATGCGGAAGTGGCGCCCTCCTGATATCCCTGCCAATGCAGATTGGGCAGTGGTCAGGCAAATTGTTGTTCCGAAGGTCTATAGGAATGAGATCTTAACAATGGCTCATAGTTTACCTTTAGGAGGTCATCTTGGTGTTAACAAGACTGTTGATAAGATCATGAAACACCTCTTTTGGCCTGGGCTTCGGAAAGACGTTTCCAACTTTTGCAAAACCTGTCACACTTGTCAGGTAGTTGGAAAACACCAGTTAGACCCACCTGTAGCTCCATTGCAGCCTATCCCAGCATTTGGGGAGCCATTCTCTAGGGTCATTGTTGATTGCGTTGGTCCATTACCCAAGACTAGATCTGGAAATCAGTACTTGTTGACAATCATGTGTGCATCTACCAGATTCCCCGAAGCCATACCTCTACGTAACATCAAGGCAACTGCAATCTCAAAGGCTTTGATAAAATTCTTCACATTGTTTGGCCTTCCCAGGGAAATTCAGTCAGACCAAGGTAGCAATTTCACTTCCGGATTGTTTCAGCAGGTTGTGTATGAACTAGGTGCAAAGCAGATTCTTTCTAGTGCCTATCATCCAAAAAGTCAGGGTGCCTTAGAGCGGTTTCATTCCACTCTCAAGACAATGATGAGGACTTATTGTTATGACCATGAGAAAGACTGGGATGAAGGTGTTCATTTGCTGTTGTTTGCAGCTAGAGAAGCAGTGCAGGAGTCTACTGGATTCAGTCCATTTGAGCTAGTGTTTGGCCATGAAGTGAGAGGACCTTTGCTATTATTGAGTGAACAATGGCAAGAAGGAGAGCCGCACATCAGTCTGTTAGACTATGTTAGCAAGTTCAAGGAAAGATTGCGTGCAGCTTGTGACCTAGCCAAAGAGAACTTGAAATCAAGTCAGGGAAAAATGAAAACTTGGTATGATCATAAGGCTAGAAGCCGGGAGTTTAAACCAGGAGACAAGGTCCTTGTGTTGTTTCCCTTGCAGTCCAATCCATTGCAGGCTAGATTTCATGGTCCTTATGAAATTCTGACAAAACTCAATGATCTCAATTACATTGTGAAGACTCCAGATAGGAGAAAACCAAAACAATTGTGTCATATTAACATGCTAAAGCCTTATCATGACAGAAATGCTAGGGTTGCAGCTGTCACTTCAGATTCTCCAATGGTCGAAACGTGTGAAGATGAGGGGGAGTTTCAAGATGATGAACCAAGAATTAAAGCTGAAGTTCTTTCATGTAAATTGTCAAACACTGAAGTGTTGCAAAATCTTGATGTAAAACTCCAGCACTTAGAACCCTCACAGAGAGATCAGTTTGAAAGGTTGATCAAGAAATATGAGGATTTGTTTCCTGATGTTCCAAAGAGAGTTACTATAGCCTCTCATGATGTAGATGTTGGTGATGCCAAACCAATAAAACAGCATCCATACCGGATGAATCCTGAAAAGAGAAAGATTGCTGAGAAAGAGGTTGAGTGCATGTTAAACCATGATATTATCAGACCCTCCAACTCCGATTGGAGTTCACCCTGTGTGCTAGTTCCAAAACCTGATGGAAGTATTAGATTCTGTACAGATTATCGCAAAGTCAATGCTGTAACTAGAACTGATGTGTTTCCAATACCTAGGATTGATGATTGTATTGATAGTGTAGGGCAAGCAAAGTTTCTGACCAAGATTGATTGATTGAAGGGTTATTGGTGTGTGCCTTTAACTGAGAGGGCCAAGAGCATCTCTGCTTTTGCCACACCATCTGGATTGTACCAGTATGAAGTCCTACCCTTTGGCATGAAAAATGCCCCAGCCACGTTCCAAAGGATGATACAGTCTACAATCGCCGGATTGCCACACACGGGTGCGTACATCGATGACCTGATCACATGGAGTGACTCCTGGGAAGAACATCTAAAAGATGTAGAGACGTTGTTCCAGCGCCTGAACCAGGCTAATCTGACTGTTAACCTGAGCAAGAGTGACTTTGGCTGTGCTCCTGTCACCTATCTTGGCTACTTCATAGGCCAGGGTAAGGTGGCACCCATAAATACTAAAGTCCAAGCCATCATGGACTTTCCAGTTCCTGACAACAAAAAAGCTTTGCGCCGCTTCCTTGGAATGATCGGGTACTACCGCAAGTTCTGCAAGAACTTTGCTGAGATTGCTCTCAGTATAACTAACCAACTGAAGAAAGGCGTAAAGTTCACCTGGGATGATGCATTCCAGAGAGCCTTCGATCGCCTGAAGTCTCTGCTGTGTCACTTCCCCGTGCTCAAATCTCCTGACTTCAACCAACCGTTCTCCATCGCGGTTGATGCTAGCGACTAAGCTTGTGGATCTGTGCTCCTACAGAGAAGTGACTCTGATGACATTGAGCATCCCGTGGCATACTTCTCCAGGAAGTTCAATCGCCACCAAAGGAATTATTCCACAATAGAGAAGGAACTGTTGGCTCTGGTCCTTTCTTGACAACACTTTGAGGTTTATATTTGTACAGGACAAAAGCCAATGATTGTGTACACTGACCACAATCCGTTCATGTTTTTGAGTAAGATGAAAAACAAGAATCGGAGATTGTTGAATTGGAGTTTGATTTTACAGGAGTTTGACTTGGAAATTAAGCATGTGAAGGGTACAGACAATGTAATTGCTGATTGCTTATCCCGTGTTTGAATGTGTATATATATATCATGTGTTTGAATATTGTATGATATGTATATACAGACAAGTGTTCACTTAACCATTTTGTTTTGAAAAGAAAAATTTTGCCTTTATGAGTCAAAATTTTTCCCTTTTGGAATGGAGGTGTAATGTGAATATAGGCCACTAGATGGCAGTATTTACCTTTTTTTGTTAAGCTCAGACTGGAGTCACGTTTAGACATGTCCTGGACATGTCTGGGGCAAGTCTCAGAAAATTAAAAAAAAAAGGTCTAAACGTGGGTGGGGTCTGCAAAAGAGTATATAAGGAAAAGAATTGAGACAGTAAAGTAGTAGGAGAAATTGCAAGAAGATGACCAGACCTGCCATTCTGTTCAAGACCTGTGACGTTTCTTTTGTGGATTTCTTTGCCTGTGTTTGAGCATTTTCATCATCCAGGACATCACCAAGTCACCCCCACGAAAAGGGATTGTAAATATTTATGTTTTGTACATAATTCAATCTTGGTCTTTAGGTTAGTTAGTTGTTATTGTCTTTGATAATTAAATGTGTTTGAGTTTTTAAAACTGTGTCTGTCATCCCTTGCTGTTGCTGTTGTGTTATAAATGTAATAACAAATTGGGGCCATAACACCATAGACTGAACTTTGGGCTGATGACATCACAGTAGGGCCATTAAGCAATTAGAATCTTGTGCCAGGTGTCCTGGCCACCTGCAGCAACTGTTTCTAAGACTTTAAGAGTACAATCTGGCTCTATTAAGACTACAGATCCCGTTCAGCTGTTTCCTCTGCCTACAACAGTTTCAAAATTAAAGTCCTCACAACAATAATTCACTATTAAATAATTTAACCATTTTAACTACTCAAATATCTGACTGTTCAGCCACTCCAACTGCCTGTTGTCATCAACTATGACTTCCACAAACTGTTTCCTCTGTCAAAAACTGCTTCTAAATAAAAGTACTCAATGAAATAATTCACTGTTAAATAATTTAACTATTTAAACAACTCAACAATTTTACTGTTCAGCCATTCCAACTGTCAGTTGTCATCAACTATGACTCCTGCCAACTGTTTCCTCTGTCCCCAACTGGTTCAAAATAAAAGTCCTCATTACAACAAATCACACTTAAATAATTTAACTATTTAAACTACTCAACTTTTCAACTGTTGCGCCATTTCAACTGCCGGTTGTCATCAATTATGACTCCCGCCAACTGTTTCCTCTGTCTAAAACTTTCAAAATAAAAGTCCTCACTGAAATAATTCACTGTAAAAGGAGCAATATGTAAGAAATGTATGTTGATTAATCATAAAATGGCCCTGATATATCACCAGACATTAAGGAATGATGTTAATTTCAAATAATTATATCACTGACAACAGTAGTCCAGCCAGAACATTCTCATTACAAAATCGAAGTTGCAGCCCACAACCATTGTTTATGTTTTCATTTTGTGTTTTGGCCGGTTGCGCCACAGTCCAACTATCTCCCTATCATGAAGTCAGTAGCGTTTCGGCATCCAAGCTGCCAGTTACCACTGAGCTGCAGCAACCAGCGTTTTGGAGCACAAATGTCTGACGTTACTAAACCTAAAAGGCCTCATTATGATTCCGAAATACGTTGAGACAAAGTCAGAAACAAAACAAGGATCTGTGTAGGACATGCCTTTGAAAGATGGAGACGGCTGAAAGCAGAGAATTGGAAGACTGACGCCGAAGTTGCTAATTTCCCCCTAAGTAGGTAAGATTCAGCTCAGTTTGGCTAACTTAATTCTATTTAATGTAGGCACGGATATGTCAAATATTCTCTACAGTCGAATAACGTTATGTTTGTTCGTTCATGGGACGTTCGTGCATATGCAGGTGGGTCATAAAATTGACTGGGTAACAAATTGTTTGAGAAATAAAAACCATGGCTCTTCATTGCTGACATTAGCAATGCATTACTAGTCCGTTTTTCTGGCTTTATGCTGAGACGCTGTGGAAACCGTTCCAACATAAGCACAGCCATTATGGCAATATGAAATGTCATTGAGACAGTACATCGGTCAAATGAGACCTCATTCATTTTTTACGCATTTTCCAGTATGGACTTTAGTGGGCTATCGACACAGAAGAGTGACGGGCAAGTTGACCAATATGACCATTGCTAAAGTTAGTGAGTCATTAGCCTCAATCTTTTCTGAACTGAACTGAACACAACCCTGTCAGAGCAAATCATTGATGATATTGAAACGTAGCCATGGTAGCTCCGTGCAGTAGACCTTCTTGCTGGATCCGGCAACCTAGCTGGCAACCTCTCGTCTGAGAGGAGGAGGGGATACTGCGCTCTGCACTATTTTGAATGTGACTGCACTACCAATTTTGGCCACAAACTTACATGTAGCTCCTTTCAATAATTTAATTATTTAAACTACACAACTATTTAACTGTTTAGCCATTCCAACTATCAGTTGTCATCAACTATGACTCCCACCAACTGTTCTCTGTCCACAACTGTTTGAAATTAAAAGTGCTCACTATAATTAATCACACTTAAATTACTATTTAAACTATTTAACCATCCAAGTGTTCAACCATTCCAACTAGCAACTGCCTAGTAACGCCCTAGCAACCACCCGGAACACCATAGCAACTGTCTAGCAACGCCTTAGCAACCACCCAGAACACCATCGCAACCACCTAGCAACACCCTAGCAACCACCCAGAACACAACAGCAACTGCCTAGCAAGGCCCTAGCAAGCACTCAGAACACCATAGCGCCCACCTAGCAACGTCCTAGCAACCACCCGGAACACCATAGCAACCGCCTAGCAACTCCCAAGCAATCACCTGGAACACCATAGCAACTGCCTCGCAATGGCCTAGCAATGCCTTAGCAACCACGCAGAACACCATAGCAACCGCCTAGCAATGTCCTAGCAACCACCTAGCAATGCCCTAGCGACCACTCGGAACACCATTGCAACCACCTAGCAATGCCCTAGCAACCACCAGGAACACCATAACAACAGCCTAGCAACGCCCTAGCCAGGGCCGGATTTACCCAATGGGCGAATAGGGCTGCAGTCCTGGGCCCCGCCACGAGGGGGCCTCATTGAGTTATGAATGTAGAGATCCATATAGTTTGTGAGACACGTGAAAAAACTATAGAAAAAAAAAACGTTAAGTGTATTACCAAAATGCCTTGTCCAAGGAGACGCGACAATGGGGCCCAGAAACGTAAAATTCATGCTCAAAAGCAAGAGAGAGCATCTGAGTTGTTCAGGAAAACACTCAATCTCACAAACCTATGGAGGGAGAGTCAGAGCCAGCCTGATGCGCTCGCTGCCGATGCAGCCGCACTTGCCTCAACGAGTAGTCAACCAGCCCAGGCTAGCACAAGCGCTGTCCCCGAATCAGACAATCGTGGAGAGTTAAAGCCTGAGCCAGAGCCTGAAAGCAGGGATGAAGGGCCGAGTAGATCATGCCGAAGTGATGAGAAGAGAAATGTCAGAGGATGTTGGGGGCAGGTAGATGAAGAATCTCGTTCTTACTGGGTCGCTAAAGGACTTTTGGCCCCTACTTTATGTCAGAACATAGATGTTGATTTTTCTGCATCAAAGAGAACTTACAAGAGTCAGAAACAATATTTAAGTAAAACACTGTTCACTCGCATTCTCCGAAATGGTGAGAAAGTTCAGAGATAATGGCTTGTATATTCCCCTACCGCTTTTTTGTTTCTTTTGCAAATCATTCGGAAACAGAGCATCTGCTTTTGCTGAATGTGGTTTTTCGGACTGGAAGCATGCGGTTGACCGGGTGGAAGAACACGAAGCCGGTCAGGGTCACCGTAATGCTACGCTTATTTGGCTTGCCCGCACGCAGATCAGAGGAATAGACGCGGCCGTGGAGGAGCAATGCAAAAATGAGGCCAATTACTGGAGAGAAGTGGTACGGCGAGTTGTGGCAGTAATAAAGTTTTTTTTTTATCAGAACGTTGCTTCGCATTCCGTGGAGAAGACGAACTTTTAGGGTCCGTTCATAATGGCAGTTATTTGGGCATCTTGGAGTTGCTCAGCCAATTCGATCCTTTTCTTGAAGAACATATGAGAAAGTATGGGAATTAAGGCGCAGGGACACCGTCCTACTTGTCTTCCACTATCTGCGAAGAATTCATCAGTGTAATGGGTCAGAGGGTTCAGGCTGAAATCATTCTGCAGCTGCAGAAAGCGAAGTACTTTTCTTTAATTGTCGATTCCACGCCTGATTTAAGCCATGTAGACAAGCTTACATTTGTGATCCGTTATGCCTCTGAAGATGGTAAGGTCTTCGAGCGATTTCTGCAATTTCTGCCAATTTTTAGCCACACAGGCGAGTCATTTTTTGAGTCTGTTTTGAAAGTTCTACAGGGCATGGAAATCGAGATCAAAGACTGCAGAGAGGGCAATGCTTTGATAACGCATCAAATATGTCAGGGACATACAAGGGAATGAGGGGTCGTATCCAGGAATTAAACCCCCTCGCTGAATGGATTCCGTGCGCGGCCCACTCACTGAACCTTGTCGGTGTTTGCAGCGTGGATTGTTGCAGTGATGCCAATTCTTTTTCATGCTAGTCCAGTTCATTTTTAATTTTTTCTCCAGTTCACCGGGCCGCAGGAAAGTATTTATTAATGAATGCACTCTAAAAACTGCTGGGTCAATAATCACCCAAATTGGGTAATTACAGTGACCCAATGTGTAGTCACTATATCACCTACTAGGCACTGGGTCAAAAGGACCCAAGGCACTTGGGTCACAATTTTGACCCAACATACTGGGTCAACCTATTTTAACCAAAAATGGGTGACTTCGAGCCAGTAGTGTGGGTCACTCTTCACCTTTTGCTGGGTCAATGTTATTTAGTTAAAGCTGAAATTCTTTACCCAATGCTGGGCATTTCTTACCCAGCATTGGTTTATTTTTACCCTTTTGTTGGGTTGATGTCATTTAGTTAACTCTGAAATTCTTTACCCAGTGCTGGGCATTTCTTACCCATTGGTTAATTTGATACTTTTTATGGGCTTTTCTTGTTCAGTTCTAAATAAATAACAGAAAACAGAGAAACTGCTTATTTACATTGTATATATTTGATACATATTTGAACTAGTACAAAATCATTAAAAATACAAATGTGAGAAAGTGGGAGGTGGACAGAGGGTGCTGCTGGTTGGGGCTGCAATCCTCTCTGGCAGACAGCTTCATGAGCAGCATCGGCTTCACTGAGATACTCTGGCATGTTGGTTCCAATCTGTGAACAAAACAGATTCCATTCGAGAGTGAGGAACTTTCATAATTTTACTGAAATAAATGTTAAGTCAAATGGGGGAAGTTTAATACTCCTCACAGTGGTACAGAATTGTTATTTTGACATGGACTACATGGGGAAAGTAGAATATTGCCTTCAAGTGTCCCTCACATTTTACAAACAGTTCAATATTTGTAATGATTCACTGCATTTCTATGGCACTTCATGACAGCCAAAGCACCTGACTCTTCTCATTCACACAATGGAGAAGCAGCCAGCGTCCTTTCTGTACGCACATACACGCACACACAGGCACATACACGTGCGCGCACACTTAATGACAGAGAGCCCCAACACAGAGTGAGGCAAAAGACAGATTTACTATACCTTCAAATTTCGGGATGAGTTCTCCAAGATTCCGTGACCTGAGTCGCTCTTTTACGTACTCAGCCATGGAGTCGGAAATGAGACAAAAGAGACAGAAATCAGTTGTCAACATTACATTGACATTTATATCTCCATAAATGCTCAGATGAAACATATAGGCCAGGCTGCGGCAACAACAGGGTTCAACATTAAGGTTTTTTTTTCCCCACTAGCTCAGTCAGGCAAGTTGGCCAGAGATCTACTCGGCAAAAGTCAGTTCTTAGTTACACACAAATACAAATTGTTTCATTTAAGCAGCTATCAAATGTCAACAAAGATGACCATCCATTTTTATGCTTAGTCTTAGTCTGGATGAATATATCTATAGGCTATAAGAAAAGGCCAATGTGACACTCCTTTTTATAGTTTTGACAACTATAAATAACTTATTGAAATCAATTTTTAATATAGGCTTGACGTCATGACGTTATCACAAATTCACACATACAAGATTGAAAAAAAAATCTGAGGAAAATTCAGTTGAATGTGTAATTTTCTAAACAGTCAAAAAACGAAGCTGGATGACGTCATGGAGTAGGGGGGGATCATGGGAGCTGTAGTCGTTTAACGTATACAGATCTGATGTTCCTCACTCGTTTCACGAAATAAACCGACAGTTGCAGTTTTTTTGGGGGGGGAGAAGCGAGGCTCGGCAGCAGAGAAAATAGCCCTCTTTATTCGCGAGTGTCTTGCTGTTTTATGCACTCTACTCAGAAATGGTACTTACATTTGCTTAGCGGTTAGCAATCAGCTAAAATTAGTTATTTTACCAAACTGTTAGTAACTTAGCTTTACAATTAGTGATGGCTTCTCCCTCTCTGTTGCGGTCTCTTGCTCAGTAATTACGTCTTATGTTAAGCTATTCCTCTGCCTATTTTATAAATGGAGTTCGTGGCATCAGCTCAGCATCATAGAAAGCTATTGTATCATGCTGTGGTTAGCCAGCCTCCGCCCCTCATCGCTCTGCACCCCCACTGCTCCACACCCACAGCTTCACACCAGCGACACGGCCAGCGGAGGACGTATACTTTTACTATTTTTAGCAACTTGATCGAACAGGCAAGCGAGTCGCTAGGTTTACTTGCCGCCGGGTGTTCTTTCGATTTCTCCTTTAATTATTTTGACCGTTGAAATGGTCTATAGGTAGGAGAAATCGACGGAACACCTGGCAAGTAAATATAACGACTCGTTGGGGTCTGGCCGGTGGGCTCCGTACCAAAGACCCAGCCAGCCTCCAGCCTGATTGAAACTCAGTTTTATATTTACGTTAATCCGACAAGCCTACAGTATCAGTAGCACTGGCTCCGTAGCCAGAAGGCTTAGCTCGGTAGCCTAACAGACAACAGCTAACGTAAGCAATAGCCTAACACACAAGATGCCGTGTATTATACGTAACATTCCAACTGTACCGCTATAGACATTTTTTTTTCATTCATTCTGAATAATAAAAAGCCACAAAGGCGGTAGAGTTGGCATGTATGTGCCGTGCTATGTCGTGAATATTGGCAAGGCTGAATAACATTAACCCTTGTGTTGTCTTGCAGGTCAAAAGTGACCCACTACTATGTTTAACTGCAGAAAAAATACCTTAAACGATCTTTTTCCAACTTGAAATTTTATGACTTTTCCTAAAGGGACCCCATCATTAGAAAAAGTGATACTTTGTTTTTGTTTATGTTTCCGTGTGGGCTGTACACCACTGGGGTACAAAGATTGTCTTATGGGTCATTTTTGACCCGTGAATTATAAAAGCATTTAAACAACAGAAAAAAGTTTCAAGGCCACACACAAACTCTCTAATACACAGATACACACCAACACGCACACACGCACACACACACACACACATATCAAAGAAACTGGATTGATGTACGAATTGAACTTGCATTTGACCTGGGCCTGCACTGTTGATCTGCAGCTAACCCCTCACATCACACAAGCTCCTAGACAAAACAAAAAAAAAAAACAATCTCAGACATAATAAAATCAAATTCAGTATAGAGGGTATAAAGGTACCCTGAATCAAAGGACCCCCAGTTGACTCCTTGCTGAAGCCATGAGTAGACATTTCACTGTCCAACAGGTCCGGGATGAGATGTTTTCAGGAGCTCAGGAGGAACAAGAGGATGAAGATGTATCTGAGGAGGAAGGTGGAGAGGAATGCAACTCAGAGGATGATGCATCTTCAGATGAAGAAGAAGAGGAAATCCTTCAAGCTGACAGAGAGACATTTTTGTCAAAGAACAGCAAAATTGCATGGTCCTCATCAAATTCAGACCGCAACCAGGGAAGAAAAGCAGCACCAAACATCGTAAGGATGACTCCAGGGCCAACAAGGTATTCAGCTGCCTGTGTCCAGGACATTTCATCCACTTTCTCCTGTTCATCACATCAGCCATCGAAAAAAAAATCATCCTGGAGAATACAAATTTGGAGGGTTTCCGGAAATATGGAAATCACTGGAAAAATATGGATGAGATTGACTTGAATGGCTACATAGGGCTTTTGATATTAGCAGGTGTATAGGTCCCGTGGCAAGGCTACATATTGTCTCTGGGATGCAGAGAGTGGAAGGGAAATTTTTCGTGCCACAATGCCGCTGAAAATCTTTCACACTTTCTCAAGAATGCTGAGATTTTACAACCGCGAGTCAAGACCAGCATGGTGTGTGACGGACAAACTGGCAGCCATCAGAGAGGTCTGGGACAAGTGAGTTGAGCGTCTGCCATACCTCTACAACCCTGGGCCTGAAGTCACAGTAGATGTATAATTCACTTATACAAATACTTGCATAATACTTGTGTAATTCACTTTCTAAAAAATATAAAAGAATAAACTTGACAAAACAGTTCCAGATTTGACTGTTTTTTTCCCTTTCAATATAATTAATTCAAAAGTAATTACATTATATTTATAAAATGGCAATTATAAACCTTTATTGTGTAAAAGAAAAGTGTTATGACAGTTGGTTTGTGGTAAAAAATAAAAATGTGTAATAATGGTCATTGGTGCTCGTCTTTTTGTACTGTGTTAACAAAAAATACATTAAAAAAATGAACTATATTGAGTTGAATTGATAAATAACATGTTGTTTCATCATGCAGAATAGATTTTGGATTTAAAATTCAATTCAGCTGCTTTGTTTTGGGGCTTTGGTAAGGCGGGTCATTGGACCCGTAGGACAAGGGGAGTAAACAGAATGTTAAGATCGCACAAGGGTTAATATGAAATAAAGCCACTTACTTCCAAGATCCGAAGATCGTTCCTTGCCCCTGCCGGCAATCCACAGCAGCGGGAAAATTGACCCATTAAATGGGTATGGTGACGCGGGAATGGGACCCAGCGTTGTGGTCACCCAGTTTGAAGTCAATGTTCGCGCCGCAACAAAAAAGACCCACAGATATTTAATCCAAGACTAAAATAATCACCCAATATTAACGGACCCATCAAATGGGTCATTCAGTTCACCCAGCAATTAGTACTTAATGACCAGGACCTGGGTATTGTGCAGTGTAGTCCGTTGCGGTGACCCAGGTTGTGGTTAATATTTGTGCAACAACAATAAAACACCCAAAGATATTTCACCCAAGACTAAATTAGTCACTTAATCTGGGTCTGTTGTCAACGACCCAACGATTGAGTCATGAAATTCACCCAGCATTTTTAGTGTGTGGTCTCGACTCGAACGAAAATAATCGCATCGAGACAGCGAAGACCCTCTCATCAAATAGATAGTCTGCGCGCGCCCAGGCTACAAAGGCCCTGCGTCTAAATTTCAGAAATATACACCGCACTCTGCTAGACATAACGGGAGATACCAAACAGAAAAGCGCTACACGCGATGAAGCGAAATCTGCAGAGATTTCAGCCAACCAGCATTGCACTGCAAAACGTTGACTTAGACTTAATTTCTCAAGTCGAATTAACTCAATCAGTCATTGACTTCGTCTCGGATTTGCGCTCCTAATTCAAGCACTTGTAATCCAAAGCGAGAGCATTGTCACTGTCACAAGTGTACAGATCTGCGCGACCACGAAAGCGCACTCTGTCAGCTGACTCCGGCGAGCCTGACGTTTTGAATGCGGGAGAAAACAAATTCCGTGAGGAGACATTTTATGTAATGATAGACTAACTGATCAGTGCTCTGCAACACAGGCATGAAGCCTATAGGGAAACGTGAATACTTTGGTTTTCTCACGCAACTCCCTATTCATTCCCCCAGTAAAATTCGTGAAGCAGCAGTCAAATTTCTGAGCAAGTATTGCACAGATCAAGCTGATGATTTCCCCAACGAGCTGAAACAGTTCGTCAATTTCTTCCGTGGTATAGTCAATCACGCAAAACCTAGAAACCCTCTCCTTCTGATAAGAGAGAGTAATCTTCAGAGTGTTTTCCCCAATGTGAACATAGTACTCAGGATATACCTAACGTTGCCCGTCAGTAATGCAAGCGGGGAAAGATCCTTTTCGAAGTTGGGCATTGTAAAGAATAGACTGAGGACCACAATGAGCGAGGACAGACTGTTCAGCTTGAGGATGATGTCAATTGCATATGACATAGACTGTGCGCCAGCTGGATTTTGGGGAACTAATTCAGGATTTTTCAATAGCAAAGACCAGGAGACACGCCTTTTAAACACTGCCTGGTGTGGTGAGTCAGTCAGAACCATGTTTAGTTAATGTTTCATTCTATAGGTAAAGGCCTATCGGCTAATTTTATTATAGTGCCTATTAACCTGTTGAGTGCCTGGTTTTAAGGCAAACGGAAATGTTTAAGCCTATTGAAATAGGCCTATATTGCACTTTGCCAGCTTGTGGTGTTTTGAGGTTGGAGTGTAAAGCTTTTTGTTCTGGAATATTGTTTAACATCTGGATATTAGCACAAATACTGTGCTCAATGTATTCTGTTTGTCTTTGTGAGGGCCCTTGTTCTTCTTGGCCATGCATACATACATCATGCCAGTTGAAATGTGATATTGGATAGGTCTATACGGGTTAAGGCATGCATGCCGGCCTGCTTTATTATATTGTTTTGAGGTTTTTGCAGAAAACTTTTATTTTTGCATTATTATTTATTGACATCTGTAATTTGACACTACTGTGCTGGTTTATACCTGGTAGCCTATGTAGTCTACAGGGTAGGCAATTGCACAATAAATGTTTTTCGTTGTGGCATGAAACTGGCAGCTTGGTGTATGTGTGTGTGCGCCGCACGTTTTTGTGCATACATCGACTGATGAAGGGGGACCTCTAGCCCAGGGCCTCAAAATATCTTAACCCTGCCCTGGCCCTAGCAGCCGCCCAGAGCACCATAGCAACCGCCTAGCAACACCCTTGCAACCACCCAAAACACCATAGCAACTGCCTATCAATGGCCTAGCAACCATCACAAATGCCATAGCAACTGCTAAGCAATGACCTAGCAACCACCTGGAACACCATAGCAACCACCTAGCAACGTCCAAGCAACCACCGGGAACACCAAAGCAACTGCCTAGCAATGTCCTTGCAACCACCAAGAACTCCATCGCAACTGACTAGCAATGCCATAGCAACCACCTAGCAACCACCTGGAACACCATAGCAACCACTTTGCAATGCCCTAGCAACCACTGGAACACCATAGAAACCTCTTAGCAATGCCCTAGAAACCACCTGGAACTCCATAGCAACCGCTTTGCAATGCCCTAGCAACTATCAAGAACGCCATAGCAACTGCCAAGCAGCACCCTAACAACCACCTAGAATTTCATAGCAACTGCCTAGTAATGCCATAGTAAGTACCCAGTACACAATAGCAACCGCCTAGCAATGCCCTAGCAACCACTCCGAACACCATAGCAACCAGGCAGGCACCCTGAACACTGTAAGTGCAGAACAGCAGGCACATTCAAAATTTCTACCAGAATTTTCTAGTTACTAGACTAACAACCTAGCAACTAATAGCTAGCTAAAGCAATTATTTACCATAATTTCCACCTTAAGCAACTACAGCTTGCATTTTCATGAACTTGCAATTCCCTGGAATTACATTCTCTAGTTAAAGATTGCAGCTTCACAGACATAAGGCCCTATGAAATCCATTTTATATTTTTTCCAAATTCCATTTTATTTCTTCCCAAATTCCTTTTTTTTCGGTTCTAAATTTTTGGAATTCCGTTTTTACCAATTACACAAACTTTACCATCAGAGAGAGTGTGCTATTTATGTTAATGAATAAAATGTCCACTAATTAAATAGAATTAACTTTGCATCAACTAATTTAACTCTCAATTTTCCTAAGTACTTAAAGTCAGAACAAGTAATGCATAATAACACAGTATAACATTGCACTGTGATGAAAGAAAAAATAATTTTTTTTAACCTAAAATAATTCTACAAAATTAATACAAAGTGGAAGCTACAGTCAAAAAGGCAGACAACGGCCTTATTCTGAATGCCCAATTTTAATCATTTGTAATCTTATTGTGTGTGTGTGTGTGTGTGGGTGTATATATATATATATATATATATATATATATATGTATAAGTATGAGAGCAGCAGTAATGACACTCATTTTAAAGTTTTTTTTTTTTATTTTCAAGGAACTTTTGTTCAGTAATCCCAATACTATGTATAAAGTACCATGGCAAAATGCTCTACACTCAGTAATGAATAAACATGAACAAACTGACACAAAGATGCATCAGCTATGATTTCACCACTGGGGGACGACATTACGTCATAATGTGCATGCACACAATTCACTAAAAGTAGACTGTGAAAAGAAATAATGTAGGCTATTTAACGGTTATATAAGTCGTTAAATTAACGTAAACTGATCAATGACGATGTTTAGGACCCTGCAATCCCTGGCATCAGTGGTCTTGTCGAAAACCTGCTTCCCACTGATCTTCTGTAGCATCGAAGAGATGCTACAAACACTCGGGACAGGTGAATTTGACGAAGGCTTCTCAGATTTTCGCGTGCATTCGCATCTTTTCATAGCCTTTGAATTTAATCTGGTCGTGCAAATATTTTGTTTAGCGTTTGGTGGAAACATGGCTTTAAAAACAGCATTTTAGTCAAATCATGTCGATTTCCCCGAAATTCCGTATTTTACATTAGATTCCGTTTTATTGGCCAATTCCACGATTCGGTCTGCGATTCCGTGATCGCAGAAATCATAGGGCCCTTCAGACAAGAAAGGAGTGGCTGAACTGAGTCTGGATACTTGCAGCATTTAGACTCCCATCGTATCTCAGTTTATTTTCATGATTTTGGCAGAGAAAAGGGGCTGCAAACACAAAACATCTTCATGAAAATTCAACATTGAAATTGCAAAAAAGAAAAAAAAAAATAATACTGCGAATTGAAAAACGGCTGGAACTTAAATCTATAGATTTCTGGGATCATAAACTCCTTGACCACAAGTATAATTTATCAGAATTATAATTGGATAAGAAATGAGCCAATCAATACATTGTTACCCGGGTGTTTCAAAAGGGCGTGAACTATAACTGTGCAGTTACGCAGAAGAGCCTGAGTGTATAATTGAGTGATTAGCTATCAACACTAGTACTTGGGTGGATATAAGGAAGCGCTGAATTTGTCAATGATCTACGCGTAAATCCACGGTAGGGAACTACGCATTTTGTGCATGTGATGACTGTAATTGACAGTAGAATGTGAGAGAATCAATACCACGTTGAGTTTTTTTGCTTCAGAAAACTGATTTTTCTAAACCTTTGCCTCACTGTAGCTTAAGTAGTTGCTACAGAGGACAACGATTTTGTCTGTCACAAGAGATCATTTTTTTAAACTCCTGGGTCGACATTGACCAGTTTGCACATCAGGCTAAGCTGAGGACTTTAATTCATGCAATTGTTGAAAAACATGGATTGGAGTGAACTTCTCCACACTCTAAACTGCGTTGGAACTCTACTTGCTTGTGAATATTCAATAAGTGATCCAGGGGTGTCATCTAGTGATCGAGTACTGTAACTCCATGCTTAAATTTGCAGTTCCATAGACGTGACGTCTACATCTGCACAAAGGAGTTAAAAAGTTTGATGTTGGAATGGGTGTGTCAAAAATGCTGTAAGAGAATGTCAGATGAGTCAGCACCCACAATAACTCCCAGGGCTGCCCTGTGCTGGATTTAATGAGACAAAAAACAGGAAGCCATCAGAAGGGATGTGCAGTCATTGATTTTTTTAAAACATTGCATAACAAAATAAGCAATTTTGCTGACATCAGTACAAAACGCTGCTCATTGAGATGTTTGAAATTACATTGTAAATGACTCTAGCACATACTATTAATCTGATTGTCATACCAGATTTCCAGAGAAGCTAAAGGCTGCCAATAAAGAAAGATGACTGGTGCATTTATTATGATCATTTTTCCATAAAAGCAGTATGTAATTTATTTCATTTCAAATGATTTTTCAAACCAAAGGTCCATTATGTTGCACTACACAGTATAAAAGGGCCAGCAAGGTGCAATATGAAGTCAGGCATTGGATGTGTAACTACCATTGGAGAACCTGAGGTTGTGACAACGCAAGAACAGACAACATGCCTTAAATTCTGCAGTAAAATTCAGGCTATTCTAGAGAGACGAAAACAATAACCCCAGGGTACATCATGGTCCTCCTTAAAGAGCACTGGCAACTTTGCTTCAGTGTTGTTCACTGAGGCGGCGGACTTTAATCTTTAAAAAGCAAAAAAGTGTCCCTTTAGAATGGGAACACACCCAAATTCACTTCAACAGGCCAGCAGTAACTTGACCAGTCTCTTAAGAGTCCAGAGCAAATTTGCAGATGGCCTTCAATACAGCCATTGTAGTACAAATTATGTGTCATGACTCATGATCCAAAACATGACAACTTCATAGTAATTCAACATATGGCATTGACACATTTGATTCTAAAAGTTCTGCCTGGTCCATAGCACGGCCTTCAGCCCACTACATTACAGCCACGTATTAAAATGGTGTCAGCTTAACTCTGCGAAACCACTCCAAAGCATGTGTCAACTACTGAGCATGCTCACATGGAAAAATGAATCAAACATATTTGGTCCTTCACAGTGGCTTCTTTTACTGTGGTAACATGACCAGTATGTTTTTGTGTCTTAATGCAGACAAGCAGCCCATTATTGTGTAAATGAGAACTTTCAGTGTTGACGCCAGCACTTCATGATTAGCTTAGGCATAGCAAACAAGGTTCAGTAGTTATGACTAAGGCACAAATAGCTGTACTAAGTAAATGCAAGCCAGTGACTATTACATCCAGTTTACTGGTTGCTTTTAATATATCATGCCTCCAGTTGATGCAACGGTCATGCACTCTGTGAAATGTTGCTTGAAATGCCACTGATGCTCAGGGCCTAGTGCGTCTACTGTTCTTTACTCATTCATCAATGGAGATGTGCATTTCCCTCAAAAGGTTATTGTTCTGATCTGTTTTGGCAGGGCTGGTTACATCAATCAAACATCACTGTGTAAACACTATTCTCTATTGCAGCAAACAAGGTCTGTTGACCATTTCAATAAATTAATTCTGCTACAGTTCTGGGCTTTAAGAATAATGGAACGTCAATACGTGCATTTCACATTAAGAAAAATTATGAGCAACCGTGATTGCTGAACATTCAGTATTAATGACATGGGATCTCTTCCCATAACAGCCATTATGAATTGATGATTTTTTTTCCTGCATACAGTTAAACTGCAACTCTGGGCTCCACATGGATGGTGTGGTCATCTTTTTTAAAGGGAATTTGTGCAAAGGTGCATTGTTTGGTCTTTGTCACTGAAACAGTGCATCACATAAGGCAATGCTCAAGTTTATCAGGAATAGAAAGAAAATTAAAGGAATTCTCTTCAGCGTTTTGGAAAAGACACAGGTCGAGGTCCCACTTGTGTGCATTATGCTTGTAACCTCACAGGACAATGGTGGCAATGTCACAGGTGAGCACCAGCTCGCTCTTGGCCTGGCTGAGCTGCGGGTGGAATTGGGTCTGCTTGCTGGTCCTCCAGCAGTGGACATTCGCCCCCAGTGTCACGCTCCCCAGGCTGGGCAGGTGGGCCAGGATGTTTTTCGGGAGCGTGGCCACCCCTGAGCCAGATAAGTTGAGCTGCTGCAGGGACACCAGGCCGCTGAGCACTCCCGAATCCAGCGCCATGAGCTGGGGGGCGTTGGATAGGTCCAGGACTTGCAGGCTGTGCAGGTTCCTGAAAGCTCCGGCCTGGACCATGGTCAGCTTGCGGAGCCCCACCAGCGACAAGTGCACCAGCTCCCCAAACCCAGCAAATGACCCCTCCCTGATTTCCACGATAGGGTTGGCATCCATGTTAAGATACTGGAGCCCCAGGCCTCTCAGACTCTCTGGAACCACTGCAAGCCGGTTTCTAGCTAACGTCAGGTTTTGAAGCTCCGGCAGACCCCCCGAGGAGCTTCGGGTTACCACACTGATCTGGTTCTCTGATACGTCCACGCTGAGTGGCCGGCCCCCCTGGCCCTGGGAGGAGAATATTTCGAGCCGGAGCTCAGTAATGCGGTTCCCACTAAGGTCTACCTCGGTGAGTGGCAGCCCAGTGAAGCAGCCGTCGGCCAGGAGCTTCAGCACATTTCTGCTTAAGTCCAATGTCTCCAGGTAGCGGAGCCGGGAGAAGGTGTCCGCAGTTATGCTGGCAATGAGGTTGTCACTGACGTCGAGGCTGGTCAGTGTGGTGTACCCAGGGCCCGAGAGCATAGTGGCAGAGAGTACCTGGATGGCGTTGGAGGAGAGGTCCAAGTGGGAGGTGTCGAGCGGGATGGGGATGGGCTTGGACAAAGTCCCCAGACCTAGCCTGCTGCAGTCCACCCTAGTGAGGCTGAAGCTGTCGAACAGGCCAAAGCTCTCCACCTCACAGTGACAGCCTGCATGACAGCTCCGCACTGACCTGCCCACCGCCACAGTCAGCAGCAACCACGTGCCCATCCACAGGAGCGTGGCCATGACGCTCTGAAAGGCAAAACAACAACAGCTAAATTAGCTTACTAACATCACCTCTTTTCATTGGAGTCCAATAGTATTGGAGCAAGAACTCAAAATTTTTGATTTTTGCCACTATGCTGCAGCACATCGGATTTCTCAGACTGCCAGCTTTAATTTGGATAGCCATTTACCTTTAACACAGTCACACACAATGGCAACGGCTGATCTGTTCTGGACTTTATGTCATTTCAAGGTCTTGTTCTCTCATTTGAGTTTAACCATTTTTATAGCCATGAAATACAGCCACAGATTTCTCTAAATTCCTTAGTTGCAGCTATTGTAAACTTACAATGAGAATGCATTCTCAGAAATAATTCTTTGTCATGGAGCAAATGCATTGCCTGTCTCATAATTAAAAAGGTACTCTCCTAGTATGATTTCGTTTATAAGCTGCTACGCGCTTTTACTTACAATATTAAAATGAAAATGCATTCCATGTGAGGAAGGTACTCTCCCCCACAAGACATATGGCTTGGGTATAACTCCAAAGAGGTCTCATAGGACATCAGTTGTTCGATTATTGGCTAGCTGATTGGTTGGACAATGTCACATCAACCAATCATTAAATAAACTATGCCACTCTATATTTCAGGCATAACGTTTGTTTCTTTTTATTGCAATTGTTTTGTTGTTGGGGGTGGGGGGTTGTAATATGCTCAAAATGTTAAGTTCGGGTCTGCAATATGCAGTGGCAGGCTACATTTGTGACATAAACATAAAGTCGACTGCTGCTCAGGGGAAATGTTCCGCTCTACATGAAAAAACCATTAAGTTAAAACTCCACGCAGTGGATGCAAAAGATGGAAAGATTGTAGGACAAAACTGCTCCTACTATGTCTGCTACATAGCCTCTCCATTAGCAATTGTTTTACGCTGAAATTTAATATTCAACACACAAGAGACATTAAAACAATCCTATCGTCAAAATCGCTCATTTTACAGAATTGAGTTAAGCTGCTTTCACACTGAACGAAAAATGAATTTTTCGCACAACAGATTATTCATAGTCAATGCAAAGACGCGAGATCGTCCTGCGGGGCGGTTAACAATAGGTGCTGCAGCGATAATGACCGTAAAAATTAAAGTAGCAAAGTAATCACCCTTTATTCATTATACAACAGTAAGTGTGTATAGTTACAAAGGAAGCTAACATGTCCACTTCATGTGTCAGCAACTGCTTACAGTTCGCTGACAACATGCTCTGACAACTGACTGATTTCAGCTCGCTATCCCTAAGGAGACCGTCATTTATTTTTGTTGGTTTGTTGGTCCAAATAAATCCGCCGGCCAGCGTGGGCGCCTGGCCAATCCTGGCCACGCATGAGTTATGAGTTAGTTCCAGAGGCTTACCGACAGAAATTTAGAGGTCTGAAGAAATCTGACAATCAGACTTATGTGGAATTTGCTAATGAGAAGAAGGTCTGCTTTGAGCGCTGGTGTTCTTCTATGGAGGTCGAGGATGATTTCACCTCACTAAAAGAGATGGTGTTAGTTGAAGAATTCAAGAACTGTGTTAAGGATGATATTAAGACCCACCTTAATGAGAAGCAAGTACTGAATTTGCAATCAGCTGCCAAATTTGCAGATGAATTTGTTCTCACAAACGAGTCCAAATTCCAGTCTAGCAGAAACAATAGATGGTTCCAATTTCAGAAGAAAGGTAATGGTGATATCCAAGATTCCTCACCCAAAGACAAATCTGGCAATGGTGCTCAGGAATCCAGTCACAGGTCCGACCAAAATGTGAAAGCTGACAGTGACAAAAGTGGTCTAGTTAGAAATTGCAATTTGTACCCCTGCGCTCTGTATTCTTGAAGTCAGATTTAGTTACAGGACAGGTAAAGGTGGGACTTATGTCAAGTCTACCTATCAAGGGTGTTTCTCTGTTGCTTGGCAATGACCTGGCTGGGGGCAATGTAGTTCCCCCTGTTCATCTTACTTCACAGCCAAGCACTAAAGATGGCGATGAAGACCCATCTCTGTATCCTTCCAGTGCAGTGACCCGTGCTATTGCCAAAAAGGCTCAAGAAGAAAATGATGTGGTGCTGTCCAGCACATTGAATAGTCAGGACTCAGGTGGTTGGTCTCATGACTCTGTTCGGCCTACTATGGTTTCTCCATTTGAGGACTTATCAGACATGTTTATCAGTTCTTTGTTCAGCCAGCCAGATGGGTCTGGTGATTCTGATGTGTCTGGAGACTTGTCTCTGTCCAGAAAGCGGTTGATTCAGGAGCAAACTAATGATCCTGAAATTTGTGTACTAAAGAGGAGAGCCCTTCCTGATAAAGAAATAGACGCAGTTCCAGTTGGGTATTATCTCAACGATGGTGTGTTGATGCGGAAGTGGCGCATTTGTCAGGTAGTTGGAAAACACCAGTTAGACCCACCTGTAGCTCCATTGCAGCCTATCCCAGCATTTGGGGAGCCCTTCTCTAAGGTCATTGTTGATTGTGTTAGTCCATTACCCAAGACTAAATCTGGAAATCAGTACTTGTTGACAATCACGTGTGCATCTACCAGATTGCCTGAAGCCATACCTCTACGCAACAGCAAGACAACAGCAATCTCGAAGGCTTTGATAAAGTTCTTCACCTTGTTTAGCTTTCCCAGGGAAATTCAGTCAGACTAAGGTAGCAATTTCACTTCCGGATTGTTTCAGCAGGTTTTGCATGAACTAGGTGCGAAGCAGATTAAAATAATGACAGTGACAGTAGGAGAAGCACAGCCTGGCAAAACCAGACTCTGCTACTTCACTTTGCTTTGTAAATAGAGTCAGGCCAGTCGACATTGACAAGTGTTTACTTCCTGGTGGGTGGGCACTTCTCTAAAGTTTAAAATCATTGGTGCTCCAGTAAACTAATCACTAATGAGCCTTCACTCATTCAGTTAAAATAACCAAAGGTGCTCTTTCTGTTCTCCTTACAAGAAAAAAAACTGTTGAGCAATCATTTTTCCTGTAGATACTGCTGCTGTTAAAAAAAATGTAAGAGACCCAAAACCAACAGCAGAATCAGCGAGAATAACACATATTTACATCAGGATGAAATCTGCGTAGACACGAAAACTGAACTATTAACCATACTTGCACTAACATCATACAGAGCTCACTATCTAACTTTATAGCAACACAGTTTGGCTCTAAGCAGCCATTTCATTCATGGATAATAACATAACACTCAGACAGTGAATAGGTCTTGTGACACGAACAAAAACACAGCTTTTAAAAAGTTTGCTGCTAACTTATAGCGTTAAATGCGCGGACAATGTAACACGAGAAGCTACAAGCTAGCTAAGGTCGTTTGGCTGTCTCTCATAGAGATGAACAAGGTGCCTATTTGATGGCTATTAAATAGATATGACAATATGTAGGGAGTAGCGCTACAACATCATTTCCATTCAAAAAACTAACCAAACATTCATCTTGTTATGGCTTTAAGTCGCTGATACCTGGGACTTTCACCACGACAGAGCAAATGGCCTCCCGTGCATCTATGTCCGTAGCCATCGTTGATTTCAGAGACTACAATTTCAAACTCAGTGCAGCTGCTACATCATGGCTCTCGGCCATGCCTTCTGTTCGCTGGTTGGTCCGGCGTATTTTCTGCCATGGAAAACGAGGCAGAGCTCCGAGTGACCAGACTGAGTGGTGAAGCGAAATGAAATTGAGTGGAAGTACGAAGGCTGGCGGTGCCAGGCTAGGGGAAGCATGCTTGAGCGTATCATACAAACAATCTAATTACACTATCATATTTCAATACACAGCAAACCCTTCTGAACTGGTCTTGCTCTTTCCGAAGGTACTTTTGGGGTAGGGAGGACGGTGTCGGGATGTACTTTCAAAAGCGATCTAATTTACATTAGTCGAGGCTGAAACCATTCGTATAGGCTAGGTGCTGAACGACCATGAAAGGAAGAGTTCAGACAATTCAGAAACTGGCTGATGTGCTGTATGTTCGACTGGCCATTATATCCTAAGGATTTTTTCTAGGTCCATGCTGTATCCAGCTTAGCTTTTTTCTCTTTTTGCAAGTGGAAACAGTCACCTGAACTTGCTGATACAAGTGGGGTGTCATATGTAGGTTCAGAAATCGCGTGGGTGTCAAGGCCAGAGTGAGAGATATAGAAAAGTACTGCTCTGATACTCTTTAATCATCAACTTAATAAGCTATGTTCATTGGCTTAGCATCGCAATTAATGGCATATTCCCGCAAAATCTAGACATCTAAATCCAAAATAAAACGAGCAATGTCGTATTTAAGTTTTTAAAAATAGGTCAAGAATGACTAAATACTTCTCCATATATCCCCTTTAATGACAGCAGCCTATGATGAAAGTCGCAAATTTCCCACTACATGTTTCAATATTTCACGAAGCATTGCTGAATTGAGTGGAAGGGATTATGTCCATATAAACGGGCTTTTAATATGATAAAGATGCTGGAAGTGTTGTTACATCTTGCAACAGACACGCATCCTCGACAATTTAGCGAAATTCATGTATTTATGGCGATATAACTGTTTCTGACAGTCATTTTCAGCTCAGCTTTGCTTTTTCTGCATGCGTAGTGCGGAAAAATTAAAATTCGGCAAGAGTCCAAATCTATATTTTCCGCAAAGTAGCAGCATGGCTTTTGCATGCGTGAGTCGCGCGGCTTCAGCGTGCAGTGTGGCCGCTCTAATTGCATAACATGGGAACCGAAACGAAAATACGCATGCGGTATGCGAAAGACGCATCACAACTGCAAGCAGTGTGGCCCGGGGCCTAATCCGGAATTTTTGATTGTAGCTCACAATTCTCCAGCCGGTTCGAGAAGGCCTTCTGTGCCCTGGTGGGCACCACTCCTCACCTGGCTTCCATCTTGAGATGAACAGTCAAGTGCAGAGTTTGAACCAACAGCTGGGCAAGACTCTTCGCTGCCTGTCTGAAGGAAACTCCATCAGATGGTCTCGCATCCTGTCAATAATATAGTTGTGGGAATAAGCCCACAACTCCCTTCTGGTGGCGGTTCTCCAGATGTCCTTCTTTGAGTTTTGCCGGGAATTCCAATCCCCCTATTGTAAGCTAAAGAGAGGGAAGTGGAGGTCCCTTTGGCTCAGTTCCTGGTTCATCGTACCCACCAGGGGTGAAGAACAGCTTGCGCTCATCTGCTTAAACACGTCTCTGCCTTTCCGAACCAAGGCAACCATCAATACTGCCAGGTCCCAAGTACCAGGCAGGTCAGAAGATTAGGCTGGTGACCAAAAACATTTGGGTCTTATCACCCTCAGCAGTCAGACTTGTCCTCCCACCTCCTCCTTTGCTGCATTGCTCCTGTCTTTAATGTTTCTTGAGTTAAACTTGTGTGTTCTTCTCATAACAGCCCCCCTTCCAGCTCCCCAACTTCCCCCAAGGATCATCAGTGGTGGTCATGCTTACACAATAAATCACATACTGGCTATTCAGTGCAGGAGGCATGGTCACCAGTTTCTTGCCCACTGGGGGAGGTACAATCTTGAGGTGCAATCCTAGGCTCCAGAATGTCAAATCATTGGCCCCATTCATCTCCTGGAGTTCCTGCATCAGCAACTGAGATCAGCTGTTGATTAACAACTTTTCTGTTGAACAATATTTATCCTTCATAAACAAGTTCATCAATAATAAAAAGTTTGGGAAAATTCAGTTTATACCAATTACGACTTCTGTGACATGAGTGATGGCTGACTGAACAGGGGACAATAATTACGTCCGCCAAGGACGTAATGAAATCGCCTCGATTTTGTCTGTCAGTCTGTCTGTCGGTCTGTCTGTGTGTCTGTCTGTCTGTCGGTCTGTGAACAGGATAACGTAAAAACTGATGAACCGATTTCCGTGAAAATTCACATATATGAACATCTTATAACTCGGAGGACCCCATTAAATTTTGGTGTTGATCCGAATCCGGATCACGATACGGCGGACGTCAGAAATCTCTGATGGCTCTTGTTTTTAAATGATGTCTCAATCGTACAAGATGCATGATACATGAAACCAGTCACTTTACCCTGATTAAAGTGTTCCTAATATCACATATTAATGCTGACCTGGTATGCACTACAGACCACTGAAAATGACAGAGTTCATGATCACTGATTTTGAATTTTGAAAAAAGTTTTTTCAAATCTATGCTTGAAATGGTTAAACAAGGCAGCTGGATACTTGAATGGAATACTGCTGGAAAGAAGGTTCCAGAGGAATACTAATAACGGAATATTTGGCCACAAATCAGTCAGAGAGGCTGATATACCAGCGTCCGGAGGAAGTGTGACACTCACACCAGACACTCCCTCCAAGGGCCTACGCAGCGCAGAAACCCTGCCGTCTCTCTTTAAACTCAGTTACAGAGCACTGTCGAAGTGCAGCGCAAACACTTGGGTGGAGGACCATTTTCCCCCATTTTGTTTTGTTTATACAAAAAGAAAAACAGATGTTCTAGAGATATAGTTCTCATTGCTGCTTCATAAACATCTGCAGTACCCTCGTTTTAATTCTCTCTGAGTCAGCTGTAGCCAGAAATAATATTGACTATTCTGTGTGTCCTCATTTTTTTTTTTAATCATCCTCTTTTAAAGATTTTACTTTCACTGTGAGAGGGACGTTTATATCGGTTTTGTCACAAGGATGTGAGACTCAGTATCAAAGAGGCAATGATATGCTGGTTGCAGTGAATAGCTCTGGGTGTGAGGTTCGACAGTGTGTTATTGACTGTCAGTTCTCTCCTGCAGTAACTGGTTTATCCCTGCATGGACTGGCCACAGGCACTTGGTTTTCAGAGGGTGTGTTAAAGTTCAGTACATATTGGAAACAGGACAGCTAGCACCTGAGCGGCTTCCAGACTCCTCAGAACAACCACTGGTCACATTTTTACAGTCTGTGGTGCCCTCCTCTTAAATTGACCAGAGTGATGTATCGTATGCGTTTCCTTATCTGGAGGTAAGTGCTGAGTAAGGTGGCAGAAAATGTGGCAGGAAATAAGTTTAATTTAATAAAGCACTTACCTGGGGGAAAAAAAATATGCATCGCGGGACCATCCCACAATAAATTTCCCTTTTTGAAAGTTCAAGTTACAAGAAAGGAAATGCGTTATTAACCCCTTCAGACCTGAATTATGTTCCAAGGTAGTGAAAAATATAGCAATCCTTTTTTCCCAACTATATATGATGTGCTAGTTTTATAGTGACAAATTCATTCTTCCCTAGTGTAGAATTGAGTTCAATGACACAGTTTCAGACCCACTGTCCATTCAAATGGACAGCAACATTTGAAAAAATCCTGAGTAAAAACTTGCTGTTAAACATTTGATATTATGCTTTAATTCAAACATTCCATCAGTCAATATTGTTTTAAAAGTATGATATCTTTGCCCAAATATCTATAAATGTGAATAAAACTGTTAAAAATAGTCCCTACTTCGTCGTGTGGAGTGAAGTCCGGCCATGCCTCTCTTCAGTGTGTTGTATTTTTTAAAAATGGCCACAAAGATACATATACAGCTGTTTGATTGGTTGCTAAACGTCCACTCAAATGGTCTTGAGGACTTAGGTGGTGTTAAATGTTGCAAAAAAAAAAAAAAAAAACAGTTGTCATGTGACGTCCATTGTAATGGACACAGAGTCTGAAGGGGTTAACCTCATTCATTAAAGCCAGGCACTCCCCTTTCCATTTATGCAGTCTAATCACTTGCAGTTAAATCTGTTTTTGCACTTCATAACCAGGTATAAAGGTTTTTAGGCTCATAGTTTGGAACAGGTTTGAACAATCTAGGCACTGGGTCATGCTGATACCTGACACCCTGTCTCCGCATGGTCAAAGTCTGCTGTTCTCCCTGTTATGTCAGCAATCCTATTGGACAAAAAAGCTTTTTCTTACTGTTAATCTTATACCACCATGTACACAGGGCATTTACTTCTGCAACAAGTTGTATAATGAATAAGGCAGCTAGAAAGTTTGCTGGGCCTTTGGTGCAAATTCAATGCATTGAATCCACAGCTGGTTTACAGAACACTAAAATCTACTATAAGAGGTAAACCAGACATGCAAACTGGTTTACTAAGGAGATGATGGCTTGTTTCAAAATGTTATCATTCACAAATGCAGCTAATTTTATCATTTACTGAAATGCATCAAATGTTACTGAAATAAGAAAAAGTGTGTCCATGGGACACAAATGCCCTTGCATCTGGGAAACTAAACAAAATTTACCTTATTTCAAATACCATATAAATTGTCAAAAGTTTTAAAAATTGAGAAACAAAGTATGAAAGGCACACCTTATGGGTCCCTAAAAAGCACTTGTATAGGCTAAATGAATTCTGTCGAGCAGTTTTTGAGAAGTGGATAGACTACACCCCCTATTACAGCAAAAGGAGAGGGTAACTTTTGTGGAGTTTCCCAAGTAAGTTCAACACCTGAAAAATAATCAAAATTGTAAAAATTCAGCAACAAGGTATGAGAACCACGAACAAAGTGCATGTGTAAGTTCAATGAACTCTGCTAACTGATTTTTGAGAAGCAGAAGAACGATACCGCCTATCAGCATGATGAACCCTGCACACTTGTATGGACGTACAGATGGACAGGGGTAACCCCATATGCTCTCAGATATATATGGCGGGGATATACAAACTTCAGAAAACAGTAAATACTCAGTTGTAATTGCGTAACTCACAATGTTCATTATGTTATCAGCATTGTACTTTCTTTTGACTGGCTTTAAATAGAGAATCACTGAATGCAGAGAGAGGCACAGAGTCGCTTGTGATATCTGTTCAAACTGCAAAAGACTAACCAAAAGGGCAAGTTCTACAATGACTTCTAAATTCCTTACAGAAAATAATTTTAACAACTTCTACCTCTCGAGTAATAACACCCTAAAAATGACATCCTATGTTCCATAACCTGTGACAACACTTCATCAATGCCCTAGTTCACATTCTGGGCCCTTTGTGCCTACTCAAACATCAGAAACTGGGGAGGGTGTGGCTCTGTTACTAAAACGTAAATAGAATCTTCTCCTCATCTCAGCTTGGTGCTAGTTCTCCCATCTACTGAGCAAACCCAGTCTCATCCTGAATCGTCATTATATATTATTATTATTATTATTATTATTATTATTATTATTATTAATTATACTATATTATAGTGATGCTACCTGACTAAGCGTCGATATATGATGACAAAGGAGGCTTTTGGCATCTTTATTTGATGCCAGTTTAAAACAAACCCCACACCCTAACCCTAACCCTTAGGGCAAGCCCTAACCTAGAACATCAATTAAGGATGCCAAAAGTCTCCTTTTTTATTGCATATTGACACTTAGTCAGGTTGCATCACCTAATGACAAGTAAGGATGAGAATGTGATGACTAACCTTACCTTCATCTTAAGAATTAACACCTCAATCTTTTCACCCTGGCTTCTGTGCTCTTTATTATATGTGATAATAAAGCCACCAAACCTACCGAATCACTCTCCTAAACACCTTGATTGGAACAATATGTTTTGAGCCTTTGCTTTCTAATTGGCTGGTATTACATCTAATTTTCTAAGAAACACCATAACTCATTTTATAACTGCCACCATTTTTATTGTCACTTATCTTTTGCACAGAGGGTTTTTACTCAGCAATGTCCACAATATCCTTTGCCCAACAAACCAAATGTCTGCTGTCTTTCTTACGGGACTTCAAGGGCCCAGGGAAGTATGTACATAATATTAATGAGAAAATGTGAATGATTCAAATTATGACAAGGCCTGGATGATCTAATTTCACTATAACAAGGTCCTTCATTTATTTCAGAATATTTGGGATAGGTAGTGATGGTCTTACTTTATACAACGTTGAGATCGGTCTATTCAACCATCGATCCAAGGGGCCCAGGTGCTGCTCATTAAACACAGCTCTTTTTGGTCTCGGCCATTTGATCACTGCTAGAAAAGTACAACTTTGATGCATAAAAGGTTTTAAGAAGGAATTTACTTTATGCACACTCTTTATTCCATGTGTTTGTCCAGGTGTTTTGTCTTTTGAAGAAGAACTTGCATCCAAGAAGTTGAAGAGGTCATTGTTGTCATTTCTAACAGAAATTTTATACTGCGGAACAAATCAGCACATCAGCTGTGACATCCTTAATACTGCAAAGCAATTGAAGCACCTATTACCAAAACCCCATAAGTCACACTTGACTTGACTTGACATGGTTTTAGTAATCAGTGCTTCAATTAAAGATTGCTCAAATTATACCTGTCAGATTTGCCAGGAAAGGTAATGTTTCTAATTGTTCTTATGTGATGACTTTGCTCGGGTAATGCAAATAAATTGCATCGAGCCATTTCTGAACATAAGACAGCCAAAACAGCTTACTTTCTTCGAAGAACTTGACATACTGCCAAAACAAATATCCAGTTGAAGTTAAGCTAATTGTAACACTAACCCCTTCAGACCAGAATTATGTTCCAGAGAGGAGAAAAAAAACAACTATGTATTCTCCCAGTCCCAAATGAATCCAGAAATAAGGCTGAAAAAAAGAGAAAAATTATTGCAAATTTAATTTGAAGTGTATTTTTTCCAAAAAAAGGGGGCAGGAACAAGCTGTTGCCTAATTGGCTGTTGAACATCCAATCAAATGAACTAATGCCCTAATGTAGTGAAAAATGTCGCTAAGCATAAAAGATAACGCATTGCTGAATACCCCTCGGCCCGGACACGATTTCCCGTCACACTGTTAACGTCACACTGTTAAGTTCAAAGGTCAAATTCAGCAAAAAAGGTGACGTTGCACATCTATGTGTCACAGTGAGTTACCATACCAAATTTTGTGAAGCTGCAAAAAGTAGTGTCTGAGTAATGACCCATATAAGATTTCCTGCCTTAAGGTCACAGCACAAAGGGTCAAAGGTGGAATCCAGCAAAAAACATGACATTGCACATGTGTGTGTGACAGTGAGTTACCATGCCAAATTTGGTGAAGCTGCGAAAATTAGTCGCCGATCACTGACCCGGAAAAGATTTCCAGGGTCATGGTCACAGAGTTAAGGTCAAAGGTCAAATCCAGCAAAAAACCTGACATTGCACATCTATGGGTCATCTTGAGTTACCATACCAAATTTGGTGAAGCTGCGATAAATAGTTACCCAGTACTGACCCGGACAACATTTCCAGGCTCAAGATCACAGCGCTAAGATCAAAGGTCAAATCCACCAAAAAACCAGACGTTGCACATCTATGGGTCAGAGTGAGTTACCGTACCAAATTTGGTGAAGCTGCGATCATTAGTTGCTGAGTACTGACCCGGACAAAATCATTGACGGACGACGGACAACAGACAGGTGACGACAATACCCCTCCAGGCCGGAGTCGGCCGAGGGGTAAAAAATGGGGGGAGAAAGGGGTGTGCATTGCAATGTGCACTGGGTCTGAAAAGGCTAATAGTTCATTTTATTTCAAAGGATCCAACCTCCGGTCATGGACATCGATAATTCTGTACAAAAATAGACCATGCACATCCACCCTAATGCAGGTGTAGGACAAACGAGAATCCACATCAAACAAAATGATTAAATAAATTCGCGCACTGAGGGACAATGCTCCCCAAAAAGTTTATTCAGGATAGCTACATTTCAATCAGCATGATCTTCAGTAGGTTGTACTGTATATATCTATAATTCTGTCCCCTATTTTCACTACATATAAAGAGTCCGCGTTAAACCAGTCTGGCCAATTCAAAGTATGCCATTTTGGATTGCACTTCAGCTTATTTGTTAAAAGGCGAGGAAAAAAATGAGGGGAAATGACTGAAATTGTGCTGGAAACGGAGGTAAGGCCACATAATGAAATTATTGTGCTTGTGATTTTTGTTTATGAATAATTCTGGACAAGGGGAGTGCAACCCTAGTCCTGAGGAGTCGCAGCATCTGCTTTTTTCCCCCCTTTTTTGTTATTGAGTACTTTTAACATCAATTAAAGCAGTTAGTTAAACTGCTAATTCACCTCACCTGGTTTTTGGGTCTTATAATGTCACGCCTTCAAGCCTTCAGTTCACCGGTCTACAAGGAACCTGCAGCAGCCCAGCTCATAAGCGCTCCACATTCCTTTAAATTTTTCAATGACCACTCCACGCCTGTTTTCACTCTCAGGCTGATTTTAGCAGCCTTAGGGTGCTTACATACCAGGGACTCGGGCACGGATCCGAGTACACTTGACCCCAACGTACAGTTAATTTAGTAAGTGTGAACACAAGCATACCGTGCCCGAGCACGGTACACAAGTACACAAGTATGATTGGAAGAGTTGGACTCGGGCACGATTCATCCGTACTTAAGCACGGTTCATTGGTACTCGTACCAAATGCGAAATCAACTGTACCTGAGCACGAAAGATTACTGTAATGTGTTAAGGCTCTCTTTTTCTAATAAATGTGGCGGCGAAAAGATATCTCCATTCAAAGGAAAAAATTCAATGCTTGCTCGAAATGTAGACGGACGAAAAGATACAATCAAAACTGGATACTACATGCAAAACTCAGGAGATTTATGGAATAATTCGTGAGTAGTTACATTCAAAGAACAATAGATCAGAGCCGTAACAAACCAAAGAAAGCACTGCTTCAATATTTCAAAGTGCAGAAGGCAATTATCAGATAGATAATTTCTCGTGGTATGAGGCAGTGGACAGCATATTCGGCTAAAAATGCTAGGGCGAAAGAATTCCATATTCTTTGTTTTTTAAATAAAAATTTGGCATCTCCAATCCCACCCGAATGCCCAGTTGGTGAACTATGCACAAAGCTTGCTCGTATGCGACCCCTTGCTGCGAACTCAGGATAGTGAAGACAGTTCATGGCTCTCCTCCGAAGCACGTGCCCGTCAGCCACTGCTTCTTATACACTCATTGGTTGAATCTTCGCAAGTTCAGAACGAGGGCGGAGGATACCCGGACATGAACAAACCCAGAATCTTCCCGTCTGGCAAACAGGAGGCGCTTGAGCAACGCTGTATGCATTCCATATACGGCAGTCCCTTCCCAATTTGAAACCCTGTAGCGCGATGGCCAATTGTGCACTCCTCTGAAAAAGCTGCCGAACACTGCCGGTTGGTACGACCGGGGCTCGAACCCGCGACGTGATAGTCACCTCTGCACTGCAGCACAGTGCTTTAACCGAGTGAGCTATCCGGCAGCTCAAGAATTCCATATTCAACATCCACCAATATCGAATATAATCAATACATTTTCGCCTTACCTTGATGTTTCGGTACCCAGAGAAAGATTCGGATGTGTAAAAACATCAAACATTCAGTCAAGAAAATTTTATGTTTAATTTCTCATGCTGCTATATGTGGTAATCCATGTTACTGATGACACACCGGGTTGCTAAGGCACGCGCCGCATATGCATTTGCGGTATTAATATTCAATATTAAAATTCTAAACCCTTCTCAATAATAAAACCCCCTGAAATATGTTGTATATTGGTGCCTCCTTTTAAAAAGGTTCCTCATTTAAAACCTCAGAGATGCATACTGCAATGCGCTGCATCAAAATTTTGACATGTATGCAAGTGTACTCGGGTACGGTATGATATTACTAGTGTGAAAGCTGACCAGCGGGGGGAGAGGGGAAAGGGGGCAATAGTACAGTGGCACGGTATGGAACAATCGTACCTAGTGTGAAAGCGCCTTTATTTAAGGACAGAGCCAGCTCAGTCTTTAGTGTAGTCTGGTAACTTGTTTTAGGCTTATTTCTCGGGTATTTCGCCTATATCTTTATTTAATTCTATTATATTAAAGGAACCTTGATTGTCTTAAACCTACTGTATTAAGTCTTATTCTAGACTTGTATGTAGTACATAGGAATCACTGTTCCTTTTCTTGTTTTTCTGCAACCTGAAGCGTTGTACTGACATTCAACCTCTGACAAAACCTTTATTAATTACATTCTCCGCTTGGGTCCATTCCTCCACTTACTGTCCTTTAGACGAACGAATACCGAAGACTACACCAAGCAGGAATCAAACTACCACAAGAGGTCTGTGAATTTGCCTCCCCTCCATCCCACCTCTACCAGCTGGTGGCTGTGCAGCAGAGGGAGATCGCCCATTCTGGGGACTGCAACGGAAGAAGTGGTCCATGGCCTCATAGATGTGTCCATCTCCCGTGTCCCCCACCAGCCCCATCCATCGTCTCTCCTGTCAAAGAGCAGGCTCCCCCAGCCCCTGGGGTGATTCGCCTGTGTGCTTGTCGGAGTGCTACAACAGGGATCCCAATGGATGCAAAGGCTTCCTCCTACAGTGCACGGTTTATTTTACCTTCCATCCAGCAATGAGCGACCCATAGAAGATTGCAGCAGTGGTGACCCATCTTTCTGGAAAGGCACTGGACTAGCTCTCGGGGGGGATTCTGGCTTCTCCACCTACGCCAGTTTCCCTCAGCAGTTCAGCTCAGTCTTTGACTACCCTGGGAAGAAAGCTGAAGACCAACTGCTGGAGATCAGCCAGGGAAGCGGATCTGCAGCCGACTACGCAATAAAGTTTTGCACTCTGGGCTCTAAAAGTGGTTGGAAAAAGCCTGCCCTAATCACAATCTTCCGACGGGGGCTGTGTCCAGAGCTGCAGACAGAACTGGCCAGCAGGAATTTTGATATGCTACTGATGAGCTTCATCGAGACTGCTATCAAGCTGGACCAGCTCATACAGGAGAGACGGCGGATGCAGCCCAGAGGACCTATACAGCAGCCAACTGGGGGTCCCGAGCCCATGGAGTTGGAACTCCAAAGCACCTGTACTTCGCCAGTGGTCGACAACAAAATCCCGCGCCACCAGTCCTCAAGGCGAAACATCTCCTTCTAAGGTAATGTCACCTACGGCACTTATGGGGAAACGGCTCCGGGTATCTGATGAAATCTCCCTTAATAGTGTTACCCTCCCGACAGAAGCCTAGATTGACTCTGACACTGCAGGCAGCTTCATCTCAAACCTACTGGCGAAATGTCTGGGTGCCCCAAATTATCCGCTTGAGACCCCTCTAACAGTGGTAGCTATTGATGGGAAACCTTTGGACAACAGTAGTGTCACCCACCACATTAGTGCAGTTCGTGCACAACAACGCTATCTGGAGGACATCACGCTGCTGCATTATATTACGCACCCCATTATTCTCGGTTTACCATGGCTTCTTACGCACAACTCCCCCATTAACTGGCACACCTGAAAATTGCAGTTCTGGTCACCTGCCTGCCAGCAACATCTGGGCCCCTTTAGCCTATCCTCCACTACCATAGAAAGCCTCGAGTGTAGTCAGCAGCCAGCCATCCCGGAAGCATGAAAAGGTCTGCACTATGAGTTCAGTAAAGCGCAAGCTACCCATCTTCCACCTCATAGACGGTGGGATGGTGCCATAGAGGTACAGTCTGGTGCTACGCCTCCCAGGAGCCATATCTACCCCATATCCGAGGCAAAAACCGAGGCTATGGAGCAGGATGTCCAGGTGGCCTTGCAACAAGGCTTTCTTCGCCCCTCAACATCACCAGCATCTGCAAGTTTCTTCTTTGTATAGAAGGATGGCAGTCTCTGCCCCTGCATCAACTACAGAGGCCTGAATGACGTCACGGTGAGGTACCGATACCCACTCCCTCTGGTCCCTAGTGCAGTGGAACAGCTTAGAGGCGCAAAGATCTTCACCAAGCTTGACCTCCACAGTGCCTACAATTTCATCCAGATATGGAAAGATGACGAGTGGAAGATGGCCTTTAGCACCTTTAAGTACCGCGTAATGCCATATGGCCTCGATAACGCCCCCTTTGTCTTCCAGTCATTCACGAATGACATGCTATGAGAGACGATGGGGAGGTTCGTCATAACCTACCTGGATGACATCTTTATCTAGTGTGCTTAAAGTCCTGCTTCATCACAAGGTCTATGTGAAACTCGAGAAATGCATCTTCCATCAGTCCAGTCCCCTTCCTGTGGTACATCATCGAACCAGAGGGAGTGGCGATGCAGACCGCTAAAGTGAAGGCAGTAGCTGAATGACTAATTCCACGGACGATCACCGAGCTCCGGCAGTTCCTAAGATTTGCCAATTTTATTTGTTTGTTTATTTATTTATTTATTTTGAATCTCCAATCCCACCCGAATCTGGAATGCCCTATCCGAGAACTATGTGCAAGGTACTATGTGTAAGGTCACGCTTCCAAGCCTCCAGCTCACCAGTCCACTGGGACCCTACAGCAGCCCAGCTCATCAGCACTCCACATTCCTTTCAATTATTCAATCAACACTCAATGCCCGTTTTCACTCTCAGGCTGATTCTTATTTCTCAGGCCTTATTTAAGGACAGAGCCAGCTCAGACCTTAGTGTAGTCTGATAACCTTATGCCTGACTTGCTTATTTCTTGTTTATTTTGCGCATATCTTTAATTCTATTGTGCACTACTTGCACTATTATATTTAAACTCTTAAGCCCCAGCCTCTTTTTTAGGTTTCTGTATGAAAATGACATACCCAAAATGAATAGAGCATATCTCTGTTTGTCTAGCATGAAGCATCAGAGAGGGAGACATGGAAATGTGGAGAGGGGGTTGATTTTCTGACGCTACTCGCATTTTGATATTTGAACATTAATATGCTTGGCGTTTGAGTTGTGCTTGGTGTATGTAAAATGACTTATATGTGCTTGTAGCAGAGGCTCTCCTGCTTCATTTGATGTGTAATATGACTATATTGCTACTTAATTAGCGCGGCGTTATAGGTATTTTGCTGCGGTGAGTCTCAGGGTCCCCCAACTGGGGGACCCTGGAGTTTAAGAGGTTAAGGGACCTTGATTCCACTTTGTTTTAAACCCACTGAATTAAGTCTCATTCTAGGCTTGCAGGTAGTACATAGGACTTTTCTGGTTTTTCTGCAACATTAAGTGTTCTTCTGATGTGCAGCCTCTAATAAACCTTAATTTATTACATCCTGCGCCTGGGTCCAGTCCTCCACTTCCCGTCCTTTGGACGAACCGTTTCAGTTCTAAAGACATGGATGAAGGCAAATACCATCATAGCGCCGCAATTCTCCAGGACCAGGGTTGGTAACCCGCAAAAGCTGAATTTTCAGGTCCAAGCGCAGTTAGTTCTGAGCCATTTCTAACAATAGGCACTCACAACTAGAAGCCAAACTGCTCGATAATTCAACAAGAGAACATATTTCACGGCAGACATTGCATAGTGGCCATACATGCTAATCTTTCTGTTTGCAGCAATTTGACTTTCAAAAGCAAAGAAGCTTATTATTTAAACATGAATTATTAAAATGTGAAATGCATGTACGCAGAGTGAGAAGTTGGCAATACCACTGAGCGAGGTGTTTTGGTCATAAAAATATTTCCCCCACACAATTTTGAATCTACTCTGTAGTTCAACTTGCTCAAAAAAACCAACACGACACTGAATAGATTCCAGCATTTCCTCTTCAGTCAAATTCATCTTGAGAAACAAGTAATATATTCGATGAATTATGCCGTCCATCAACACAGCTCAACATCTGCATGCTTTCAGTTGAAGCATCCAGTAAAAAATAGTTTACCACAAATTATCAGGCATTATTGTGTGTTTAGTTAAACTCAGACTATCAATCTCTGACAGCAAAAATTTAATAAAACTTATGAAAATCACGATATAAACTATTACTAATTAAATGCATTGTTTCAACAATTATAATGTCACGTTCATTATTTATAACATTGTCCAATAATACATAACCTTGGACGTCCCCCTCAACTAAAGCTATTATCTTTGCTGTTTTCGTGAAATCTAACTACGACTAATCGCAAACAACTCACCGGACTCCACAAATTTAAAACTTGAGCTCCTCTTCACGAAAAATAGCCGAAGTCGTCAAATCCCGACTAACTTCATCTGCAAACTCCATAATGCAGCCCCACAGAGAACCTGACAGTAGCAGACATGGAATCGCGCAGAATTACAGCGCAAGATAACTTGCAGGGTCGAACTGTAAGTAGGAAAAAGTCCATAAGTAAGACGGAACGCCGTGCATCCGATTCCAAGCGAGTCGAGGTTTAGAGGCGGGCAGTCCGCCTCCCGGTGCCGCAACAGATCAAATTTCTTGTAGCCGTGGCAGCTTCTGTACTTCCCCCCTGTCACGCACTCATTCACATAGCCAAGGCGTATGATTCAGGCATCCACCCATTCCCCCTGTTCCGTCATGGATGATACATTAAAAGACAATATAAAGCCGCATTATCTCCCAGGGAAACAAATCTCAATCTTGCCTTTTTGTGAACAGCGATTACACAAGGCCTAAACTCTTGAAATTCACTCAAGTGAAGAAGCATCAGTCTGCACCGTCAACATCACCGCAATTAATAAAATGCCATTATCCGAAACAATCGTATTTATATATAAAAAAACGAATAACATAACTTTTGATTCCATCGTGCAAATTATTTTTTTCCACCACACGTACTAATCTTACCTTTCATAGGAAGAGTAATGCGCTGAAAGTTCGTCCAAAATATTTTTAGTTTATCGAGAGGCCTCAGTATTTGTATTGTCCGTCCCTGACCATTTACTTTTCATGTTCATACATTATCGTAACAATTATCACTCCGCTGTACAACTGTGTACCTTAACATACTGGCTGCTACCCAATACAAATACAGCAGGTCAGCTTTGTACACAGTTCATGCACTCGTTTACGAAACGATGGTTTTTCGCACTCTTTAACTTCTTGCTTGAAATTCAACAAACGCTCACGCGCGCGGACACATACTCACACACATGCACACGCACGCACGCACGCGCGCACACAAAACGCCCTCTGGTGGCAATACTGCTCCGACGAATGACCCCATACAAATGAGCTCCTTATTTACCGTGCTTGAATGAAAGTTAGGTATACTAAACAGCGAAAATGTCACGTACTGCGGGCTAGTCCATGAAGGTAAATTTGGTGCAGAACTACTGAGCAACAGTGAAAGCGGCGTTTGTTCTTGTAACAAAAGTACAGTTTCTTTCCACGTGTATCAGTAGCCGATATGTGAAGTCTCAGTGAAGAAGTTTTAAACGTAGATTTTTTTCACCTTACAAACACAACTCAGCATTTACACCTTCTCAAATTCATATTGCAGGAGCAGAAATCCTACTGTGCAAGTCACAAAGAAAAAAAGTCATATGCTCACGTTTTGCCACAGTTGTTGCAGAAAATATGGCATAAAATATACTCTTCCAAAAAAGAAACTATACATTGTTTTTAGCATCAATTTATTATACATGAAATGTTTTGAAAAATGTGGAAAACATATTGAAATATACGCTTCCGAAAAAGAAACTATACAAATATTGAATTATTGATTACAGTTTCTTTTCAATATGTTTTCCACATTTGTCAAAACATTTCATGGATAAAAAATTGATGCTAAAAACAATGTAGAGTTTCTTTTTAGGAAGAGTATAGAACAGGAGCCCAGGAGTGTCAGCCTAGCTGGAAAGCTAACCAATTGTGAGATTCATGATGATGTGTCAATAGTACCACTATTAAAGGATTTGGACGTCTACCATGTCAGCCGTGGTGGAGGTGACAGAGAAAGGCAGTTAAGGGACCTAAAAAAATTGGTGAGCTCAACCCATCAGCTAACTGCCTTCAACCTGTCTTGATCCGAGGTTACCTAACTCGGGGTCTGTGTGGGGCAATTAACAAACATTTTTGTTGGTGGTAGGCATCTGAGAGACGTCCATAACTGGTACCCCAAAAGTGAGCTAGATCAACAGGTTCATTAACAAGATGAAAATTATTGCAAAATGTACAGTAAATGTACAGTGAGAAAATTTATATGCTTGCTTCAGTGAGAAAAGTTGAAGAGGTTGGCTTATAAAATGACGGTGCTTGGAAACTGAGAGGCAAAGAAAATCGCTGAAGAAATGTTGAAAAACTGCTGAAATGTAAACACAAGACTTCAAAACTGAAAGTAATTGTTTAAGGAATTCTGACTTTTCAGCTGCATCAGTGGCGTAGCCAGCGGGGTGCTGAGGCACATCCCTTTTTGACTGCAATTAGTAATTCTTAATCATTTTCCTTTATTGACGTGTTTTGCAATTATCATAATTGGCAACCGAAGACACGGTTTCTCTCCATATACAATCTAAGAGCGATGAAATCATGGGCTAAATTCAGTACAGTAGCGGAACAAGAACAGAGAATTGGGTTGCACAAAACTTCGTTTTAAACAATTATTAGTCCTGACCTGTTCTCAGTCATTTTCATAATTAACAGAAAGTTCACCCCCAGAGCACTCCACAGACGCGTGTCCAGATTGTCACTTGATTGTCGTCTTACCTAATTGTGGCTGACTGAGAACAGGTCAGGACTGATAATTGTTTAAAACGGAAGTTTTGTGCAACCCAATTCTCTGTTCTTGTTCAGCAACTGGACTGAATTTAGCCCATGATTTAATCGCTGTTAGATGGCATATGAAGAGAAACCGTGTCTTCGGTTGCCAATTACGATAATTGGAGAACGCCTCAATAAAAGAAAATGATTGAGAACTACGAATTGCAGTCAAAAAGGGATGTGTTTTAGCACCCCCGCTGGCTACGCCACTGAGCTGCATCACGACCAAGTCTACTCTGCTTCAACCCAGCTGTAAATCAATGGCCAGTTGGAGTCAATGAAGTTGACACATCTCTCTCTATGGCTCTGTGCATATCTAGGTTGAGGCAGTGCATGCTGAGAAATTAGCTTTATGGCGGAGCAAACATGGCAGGCATTAAACTATTCAATGAGTATGGAAAGAAAATTAAAATTTTTAAAATTCTTTCACGAAAGGCAAAGTAAAAGCCTTGGAAGTTGTCGAGAAAGACAAGACTGGATTAATCTGGACCTTTTCATTAGAATGGCTGATCCAGGCAGCGGTGCTGATCTAGATGTGGCCATTGATTTAATGTGCAGCTTGTATGCACAGACCAAGGCGAAAGATGTCAATGAAGCTCGCTACAACAAACTGATACAGATGTCTGGCAAAATTTATCAGGTAAGTTGCAAGTGTGTGGGGTAAAAAATGTTCGTAGTGTACAGTATTGCCTTTTCTTCTCACAATATACTAGTACTTTTTTGTTATGGTTCTGTCTCATGCGTGCTGTTTTTGTCTTTGTGCTTATTACTTTTTATTTGCGCATCTGCTTTTTCTCCCGTGCCTCACTCACTTGGTTTATTTTTCATATTTCATTCTCACCATCTGCAGATTGATTCACTCTTGCCCAAACGCCTGTGATGTCTTGTGACTGCCTTGAGCATGCCAATCTGCCTTGTTGTCCAATCACGTTTCCCCATTCAGAATCGGCTGTGGTATTTCATTCATTGCTTCCTCCTGTGCGTAATTCTGGGTCTCGCGAAACTGTTTGAATGCATTCTCTGATAGGATCATTACTAACCCGTATTAACCAGCACTTATTTGAGGGTGATTGTATATTTCGTCACGTAGTATTAACCTTAATTAACTCATTTGCGAGTTTCTAGCTTTTGTAATTTCTTCCTAAGCTTTCCCTGATTACGTTTAAAGCTATGCTTTCCTTGCTTCTTTCGTGGTGCTTTTATACTTGTCACGTGTAGATTACCTCTATCTAAACCATCTAGCTTGATTGATTGTCTGTCTCAGCGTCTTGTTTCGGGTCATTATTGTTGACCCGGTCCTCGTGAATTTGCTTATTAATCCCATGTTTCTGTTTCCTTTCGAGATTGCCTTCCGAGTCCCTGCCACCTTCCAGGTGTATTTCGGTGGGCAGAGTGAAGTAGTGTGAACTTTGTCTTGGCAATGCTCTCTATATCTCCGCTTCTGTGCCTTCCCGAGTATTCCCTTTGAGCGATTCCTGAGCCTTGTGTTTTGCTGTGCCCACGTATTGTCTGCCCTCTGTATGGGTCTCCCAGTGTTTCTGTTAGTCTAGTTATGTCAAGTTTTCGTTTTTTCTAGTTTAAACACTCATTGAGTGTGTACCTTTGTTTCCCCCTGCCTTGGGCAGTGTACCTTAGTTGTATCCCCCGAACGAGTTCAGAGGATACTATGGATTCGGCCTCGTCACGCGTCCGCAGAGATTTTCTTGTGAACGCTCTACAGCCCAAATAAGTGCACCGATTCTTTTCAAATTTTGCAGGGACATGTATTATGGTAAGTTCACGACAACTATTGATTTGGGGTACTCTGGGACCATCTCGGCCCAACTGGGGGGCCTTCAGGGGATAATACATGTACTCAGTTGCCGAGTGCTCTAGTTTTCCCATTGGTTCAGTGCATGTGCACGGTGTTATTTCTGGTGCTTAACTTTCTCATTTACATTTTGGTGTTTCAATAAACACTCTTAGATCCTGCATCTGGTGTGCCCCCCCCCCCCCCATGTCTTAATAATTTTTTCCCCTCAGAACACTCCTCTCACATGTGAAGATTGACTGACCGTGCGCTTTTGCCACCATCACAAAGAAGCCTTCACATGCATCTCCTCAGGGCCCATTATTTTACCATAATGTTGCGCTGTGTTTTGGCACCCTGCCAAGCTGATGGTTTAGCCCCTTAAGCCCTGAGCCTCTTTTTTTTTTTTTTAAATGGCAAGCCATATGAAATGAGTATATCTCTGTGACTGCTTGGTCCATTTGAATAATCTTGGTATCGTAATAAAGGTAAAACCATTTGGGATTTCATACCTGGTGTAAAAAATCACTGTCACTGAGTCAGAGTAAATGGAGATGGAACACAGTGTAGATGAAAGATCTCATTTTGCACCTAACAAAGTTTCACTACGATCCCTTGTAAATTTGTTGAGTTGCAGCCTGAAACCTCTAAAAAAATTACAGCACAGAATGTCATTATCTGTGCCAAAGTTTATTCTGATCAGGTCAGTCAGAGCAAAATTAGAGAGGAATGTCTAGGTGGCCTCTCCATTTCGGCAATTTAGGTACCTTGTGTTCCATTTCAGGTTTCTCAGATACCAAGTTGTAAAACCCATGAAATTTCACTTGTATATCACGACAGGCATCCATTCCATCCAAATACAACATTTTTAATTTTTAGAATTAAAAAAATTATTATTATTGCCAGTTTTGTTGCTTATACAATTTCCCATTCAAAGATAATACATACATTTAAAAGAGAAAAAAAAAGGTACCCTGATCAGGAATCGTACTTCCATAATTTCTTTTCAGCAGCGCGGCATTTTATCCTATAGGCTGCGCCAATTGACAACAGTCTATGGTCAAATTGCCCATTCAACGAATAGGTAAGGAAAATATGTACTGTAGGCTAGTATTGTGGTCTCAGTATTTGTGCGGAATAGTGCAAAGATTCCGCCAGAAAACGACTTTGAAAATGAGTGTTGAATATTTAGCGGATAATTATTCGGACAATACTTCAAACCAACTAGTTATGCGTTTATATTGTGGCGTTATTCAAGAACATTAATTATGTCCCATGGACTCAGTTTGACGCACTCGGAACGCAACGCTGTAGCTCAGGCTCGGTTTCTGTCAGTAAGGTGGTTAAGCGTCCGTTAGAATCATCAGGACTCATACAATAAAATTCCTCCCTGCATAGTCTTACAGACAGCATCACAAGCCGAAATCAGATCGGAAAGTACATTGCAAGGAAGCTGAATGCTACAGAGCTGAATTCTTTGAAGCAACGCCCGGGTAAAGAACATGTTACTATCCCGGAAGATCTAGTTTCGTTTCAACGCGAACACATAGGGCTAACAATAGCAAGCGGAGATTTACCCTCGAGCAGTTTCTTTATTGCAAAATATCAAAGGTAAGAATTTTTTCTGCTCATCTCTGTAGACTGTAAAGTGTATGCCTGCTATTCTTTCAATGTGGTATCGGTTTAAAATGACCGGGCCAAAGCCTCACCAAACTAACCACAGCTCTAACCAGCATCAATTCATTTTCGCTGTGCAAATAAGCGAGTGAACGTCGCTTTCAAGCACAGTCGCTGATCGAATAGCCTGAGTCTTGTAATTGTTGCAGTACTCCGCAGTGCATGTGATGTTACAGACGAGCTAACGTTAGCTTGTTTCAGATGCTAGGGATAACGTTACTGGCATTGTTTTATTAGAAAGCAGCAGAAAATCTCTTTATGAAGTGACTTGGCAGTCTTACGAGTTGTGTTGTCCTTATAAATATGCAGGGGCGTAGATTTAACTGGGAGTTGGTGGGGACTTAGACATGGCCTTTATGGCAATTAGTCCTGGCCAGTTCTCAATTATTTTCCTTCATCGAAGCGTTTTCAAATTATCGTAATTGGCAACTGAATACACGGTTCCTCTCTATATGCGATCTAACAGCATCCAGCGATGATACGGTGGGGTAAATTAAGTTCAGAAAATTAATTTACTGCTTGCCTGTGAGTCGACAGGGAAGCAATTTTGAATAACGTTGATTTAAACACAGCAAATAAGCATTCCGATGACCGATTGCCATCTTACTTAATCGGAGAGAACAAGCAGCACCTGTTCATTATGGACTGCAAAAAGTTCACGGTTGCATCAACACTTACAGTAGAGTTAAATCGCATATAGAGAGGAACCGTGTCTTCAGTTGCCAATTACTATAATTTGAAAACGCATCGATGAAGGAAAATAATTGAGAACTGGCCAGGACCAATTGTCATAAAGGCCATGTCTAAGTCCCCACCAACTCCCAGTTAAATCTACGCCCCTGTAAATATGTGTAACGTTTCTGTGCTCTCCCAGGTAAATGCTGACATACATGATTTACTGGCCATTCAGCTGGATTCACGACAGTTTCTGTTCTCATAAAACCGGTAACTTGCTGAAATAAGCGTGTGCTGGGTTTTTAATGAATACATACTGCTGTAGATTACTTTTCATGTCGACATGATTTATTTCTGCTCGTTTGTTGGCAGGCGTGTCGTTGGACCTGAAAAATCCGGGGCTAATATCCCTGCCATTATTGAAAATATTTAGTCTTGGCTAATTCTTGATGGTTTCCCTTTATTAACACGTTTTCCTATTCAATAATAATCAAGTGGCAATCCAAGAGACGGTTTCTCTCCCTCATGCGATCTAAAAGCGACAAAATAATGGGCTGCATTCAGGACAGAAAAATAATTTAATTATAATTAGGTCTATGCACCTGTACTCCGCGACCGCATTTCAGGCTAGTAAGTGGTTTCGTCCGATTACATTTTAATCCAATCGGACAGCTGTCTTTTTTTTTTTACAATGAATTGAGCGACATGCTGCAAAAACAGGTGTATGTGCTTGTCGCTGAAATTACCTTCATTCTCTGAAGAGTTCTGAAATGCCATCGCCGAGTGATGGTGCATAGACCTAATTATAATCAAATTATTTTTCGGTACAGAATGTAGCTTATTATTTTGTCTCTTATTATTTATCTTATTATTTAGATCGCATGGGGGAGAGAAGCCGTGTCTTCAACTGCCACTTGATTATTCTTGAATTGGAAAACGTGTGAATGAAGGAAAACCATCTAGAATTTGCCAGGACTAATTACTATTCCTCGCTGCACGATTAGCGCGAACCGGGGGGTATAGCATTGGGCTCCGTCCCTACGGACACATAAAATTGAGGCGATGGGGGATATTGCCATGTTAGTGGCAAACACTTGTTGACTGTTCGCAACAGTATCGTCTAGCCTCGGCAACTTGGCCGCTTTCATAACGTGAACGTGCAAAATCTCTCCGCAGTTGCATGCACAACAGCTCGCCTGCCTTCGAGTGCACGGCAGCTTTCTGGGGGAGGGTCTGAGGAGTGCAGTGGAGAGGGAGGGGGAGGGATCTGAAAGTTGCTATTTTCAAATTTTTGTGCGAAGTCCTCTCTCTCCTCAAAGTTACCTACTGCAGCTTTAATCCCACTAGAGAATGGATGGTGTAAGAAGAGCATCATTCAATTTGTTTGGTTTAAAGACCCAGAATTACCAGATTCCTTGTTCAGAGCAGACGAGGGCAGTGATTGACGGCGAAGAAGTAGTTGGATGCAGAATACAAGAATGAGTTTGCCGCTGAATCTGAAGTTGAGCGAGTGATTTTTGGTGATGAACCATCGTTAATGTGGAAAATTTGAATAAGAGTTCCCTCCTCAAACTATCAAGTGTGTGTTGTGTTTAAACCTGGCAAATACATACTCAGCACCATTGAAAACGCACAGGTGAGCTGTGTACTGTATTTGCGGCAAATTGAAGAATCGATTGATTTTTATTTTCCAGTAAGACATGTTACTATGGAAGTGCTTGGCGTGTGCACGTGGTGCGCATCGAGATTACAACACCAAGCACTTTTCCTCATTTCCTCTCGTGCTTCACTGGAAAAGCAATAAAAATCGATTCTTCAACTTTCCACAAATAAATTACATACCTAACCTGTCAGTTTTTGATGGCGCTGAGTATACGTATTCAATTAACGATCCGGGGCTCGGCTTAAACACTGCCCGAAAATCTTGTTTTCTGCCTTCATTGGTTAGTTCGTATTAACTGTTTACCGCTTAACTCAATGGCAGATTCGTTTGAGTATTCACTAGGAATCCCATTGATAATAAACCTTAGTTCTGCCAGGATATGGGGGACTACAGTAGATATTTTGCAGTAGGTTTCACTCAGTTAGTAAACTTGTTGATCTAGCTCACTTTGTGGGTGAGAGTGAATAGGGGTGTCTGTTGTGGTTACCCCACCGCAGAAAATGTCTCTCAGTTTTAATTACTGATATGGGGGACTATAATGGATATACTGCAGTAGGTTTCATTTGGTTAGCAAAATTGTTGATCTAGCTTAATATTGGGGTGGGGGTTTGGGGTGTCTGTCGGGGGTACCCCACCACGGAAAATGTCTGTCAAGTATAATCATGGCTATAGGGATCTATACTTGTTAGCAGTTCTGCTTATCTAGCACACCGTTGGGGGTAGGGGGTGTCTGTTGGGGGTAATTTACCATAGAAAATGACTGTCAGCAGTGATTGTGTACATATCTGTTCATACTGAGCATTTTGCAATAATTTTCATTGGTTAGTAAAATTTTTGATCTAGCTCACTTTTGGGGTATCAGTTATGGACCTCCATCAGATGTTTATCACAAACAAAAATGTCTGTTAATAGCACCACACCGACCCTGAGTTAGGTAACCTCGGATCAAGACAATTTGTAGGCAGTTAGCTGATGGTTTGAGCTAGCTGATTTTTTTTTAGGTACCTTAGCTGCCTTTCTCTGTCACCTCCACCATGGCTGACCCAGCAGACGTCCAAATCCTTTAATAGTGGTACTATTGACATATCATCATGTATCTAACAATTAGTTAGCTTTCCAGCGTGGCTGACTCCCCTGGGCTCCCTGTCTAAAACTACTGATAACCTGCGAAAGTGGAATTTCTACTTGTGAAAATATAGCTGCACATACGTATCAGTAAATCTGACAACACAAAGAAAAGCTTTCTAACTTGCAGAATTTTTTTCTACCCCACGAACATAACACACAATTTACACCATCTCAAATCGTCACTACACATGCACAAGTCCTAATAAACGAGTCACAAATAAAGCGACTCACACCCTCATATTTTTGCAACAGTTGTTGCAGAAAATATGGCGCAAAACTGTTTTGTACACCTGTATTAAACAGAATTATTTGTAAAGTTGTATTTTTTCTCCCACAAACACAACTCTGTAGTGACACCTGCTCAAATTCTCTGGCACAAACAGAAGTCGATATCTATGACTACTTGAATTTGCTGCCACAAGTCTCAAATATAAGTTCCATGTGCTCTCACTTTTCCACCATTTCTCAATGAATGTGATGCAGAAGTGATTTGTATCTGTAGAGTAGGGGGCAGGCACTGTTCAGAGATGGAGAACCCTTTGGACCAATCATAGCCTAGATTAAAAGGCACTCAAAATGCTGACAAAAGAAACCCACACAGCGTTGCAACATCTCCCAACTGAGATGGTTTGAACATATACCAAAGATGATAAAGCCCCCAGCGCTCTATTATCTTTGATATACACTCAATGAGTACGTTCACATGGACAGCATTATTCCAACATTAACCCAATTAAGACAATTGTTAGGAAGTAGACAGGTGAACACCAGATGCAGGAACTGAAGTGTTTATTGAAACACAAAACACTAGGAGAAAATTGGCAGACACACCAGAAATAAAACACCGTGCACATGCACTGAACAAATGGGAAAACTAAGGTACACTGCCAAAGGCAGGGGGAAACAGAAATACTCACTCCAAGAGTGGATAAACTAGAAAAACAAAAACTGAACCTAACTAGACTGACGGACACACTTGGAGACTTAAACAAGGGGCAGACAAGACGTGGGCGCAGCAAAATACAAGACTCGGAAATCATACAAAGAAAATACTCGGAAGGCACAAGGAGCTACGCTTTCACCATGCAGATCTAATGCAAGGCTGATACTTGCACGATTCTGTGGCACGCATTGGCACGATTCGAGTCGTGCCAGTGCGCAAACTAGTCGTAAACTGGCGTGAAGTGCGCATAAACCTGTCGTGACTGCGTGCCATGTCGGGACAAGAATTTTGAAATGTTCAAAATTTTGGTTATGACAAAATTTCTCGACCAGGTCGTGAACTATGCGCAAACTGTTCGTGAACTCGTTGTGACGATGCGGGAGGATGCGTGCCAGTGCGTAGCAGTGCGCGCCATGCCACGACAGTCACAAACTGCCACGAATAGTTCACAAACAGCTCACGTCGAGTTCACGAGTAGTTCTCGTCATGTTCACGAGCAGTTCACGACTAGTTTACGCACTTCACGAACAGTTGGCGCATGGCACGAGCAGTTCACAACGAGTTCACGAGCAGTTCACGAACAGTTCACGAGCAGTTCTTGACTACTGCACGACATTGGCGCTCGCATCCGTGCGGGGGTATAGGGCTTCCTGGACACTGCTCGCCATTCCAGAGATCGAAGAGACAACTTATATCACAGAGACAACATGCCAGGTATAGGCATCTTCTCTTCTGTGCAATGATTGTGTCTCTGGAATTCAGCATGTTGTCTCTTCCACAGCCAATCCAAAAATGACTAGGGGTTGGGGGAGTTTTATTGAGCACTGGTTGCAGGCCCCCTTTTTATATGGCATGCCCAAGTCGGCACGATAACGTCCGAATTGCGCAAACTCGTCGTGCCAATGCGGGAAGTGCTACTATGCGTGAACTCGTCGTGCCAGTTCGTGTCAATGTGTACACTGATGGGCACGCATTCGTGAACTATATGTGAACTCGTCGTGAACTATGCGTGAACCAGTCGTGAACAGTGCGGGAGCCTCCCAGTTTGTGCCCCAAAATGGCACGACTTGCCACGACAAAATCGTGGCCAAAAGTCGTGCAAGTGTCAGCCTTGCATAAGTCTAGCAAAGTTCCGTCTGATGGCCCCTCCCACCTCTGCTACATTTATAGTCATGAGAGGCGGGGACTCGAAAAGCATGGAACTGAAACACACGGGATTAATAAACAATTACAAGAGAACCGGGTTAACAATAATGACGAGAGAATACGCTGAGACCATCAATCAAACTAGACAGTTTAGATCAAGGTAATCTAAATGTGACAAGTAAAAAGCACCACGAGAGAAGCGATGTTAAGCACAGCTTAAAACGCAGTTAATCAGGGACTGCATTGGCAGGAATTACTAAAGCTAGGAAGACACGCACTCGCGAATGAGTTAATTAAGGTTAATACTAAGTGACAAAATATTTACAAACACCTTCAAATAAGTGCTGGTTAGTACGGGTTAGTAATTATCCAAGCAGAGAACGCATTCACTCAGAGTTTCGCGAGACCCAAAATTAAATACAGATGGAAGCAATGAATGAAATACCAGAGCCGAAACCGAAAGAGGAAACGTGATTGGACAACGAGTCGCAGGCATGCTGAAGGCTGTCATGCAACATCACTGGAGTTCGGCAGAGAGAGAGTGGATCATCAGACGGCAGAAATGAAAGCTGAAAAATAAAACGAAAGTAAAGCACAAGCACAAATAAGCACAAGACAACACACGAGGCAGAATCATAACAATACTCTGAATATGGCACTGCCACGTAAACAACAGAGTCATGCTCTGATATCAGAATGCGGTCATATTGGCTGAAGATCTGTGGAATATATCAGTTCACTCGCACAATTGAAGAGCATTGTAGACGTGTATAAACCGTTATCCCACAAATTATTAAAAATTGGTGTGATGCAGCCATGTCATACGTATTTGGTATTACACACGTATAGCGCAGCTTTCTCGAGTTGCAATGGATCAGATTCTGTTCACTGGCAATTTTCACCCAATATCCTCTCCATGGCAACATTACCAATCCTGCGTTAGCTTATAGCCAATCATTCTACTTCCTGTTGAAGTCAGTGGGATGAATAATTCGCTAGATATGAAACAATTTGTGTTCAATAGCTAATTATTCTGGCTTCATCCAACACATCCCAAACAAATTATATTACTTGAATTATTTGATTTTTTTTTTCCAAAACCAAGTAGGGAAAAAAATGGAATCACTGAATGTTGAGAAATTTAATCTCATTGGTCTGAGGTGGTTTCATGAAGCCAGACTGTTCAGCTAAGAAACAAAATTGTTTTGTGTCATTTATGTGATTTAGTTGTTTTAAAAGGCGGCACAAACATCCCCTGGGTGTGTTGATTCCATTTTGCCAGGGGTTGTACATTATAGCTATTCTTACCTTTCTGGCATTTTTACACTTTTCTTTAGTAAAGTTAGTAGATAGTTCTTTTCTTAAAATGCTCCTCATCAGTGTATGGCACACTAAAATGTAAAAGAAATCCACCAGGCATCGAAACTCCTCAATATTCAGTTCTCATATATTTCTGATAAAAGTCTGACCAATCTTTGGTCTGAATAAAGTGATTTGCCGAGCTTCCTGTCTGTCATCCATCGCAGCGCCCCTTCCAGTTGCCTACCGCTGTCACCGCTTGCGAGCCGCGCGCTTCTCTGGCAGAGTGGTAGATTGGTCTGTGAGAGATAGCAAGGAACGGCGAGGAACTGACAATGACTGACCAAGGCGAGCTGCCACTTCCACCCCCAGCTGCTCCCACAGAGAAAACCATCAGCAAAAAAACTATTTCACAGTAGAAAAAAATATTCACAATATCTGCCAAAAAACGACGCATTTGCCTGTAAACGGACACTGAAATGCTATAATTACGATAATAACGTTAATGGTAGTTCGTCAGACTACAAAGGTAACTAAAAGCTACGAGGGCATTTTAATTTATACCACATATAGAATTGAATATATGTAATTACTGTTATTTAGTTTTCACTTACCGGTGCTTCCGAATATGACTCCATTTACCCATTTCACTCGTGCTGCTCGCTTTCACACCGCACGCTTCAGGGGAGGAGGGGAGCCTCAGAGGTGAGGCAGAGGGAGGAGGGTGGGACTTTGGAGGGAGGCGGAGTTGTTCATGTTCAAATTTGTACTAAGTGCTGTGTGATGTGCCAGAAAGGTAAGAATTGCCTTAACGACTGTCAGCAGTAATTTGAGGGTGTTTTCATCCATAGCAGATTAACAATTTAGAAATTAAAGCAGCTTTTATATATCATCCTACCATTTAAAGTGTGCATCAAAAAATACTGGACAGGTTAACGCGATGTAGGAAATAGTACGACGTAATCATATCGTATCCTATGCATGCAATGACTGACAGAAATCTATGATGGACTACGATGGACCAGATGTGTATGTTCCCTGGTACTGTTTTGCCAGGCCCGAACTGCAGCCAGCGTCTATCTTAAAATTTTTTTTATTTTTTAATCTCACTATGAGACCTCATGTTTTTGTTTTCTCTCTCAAATAGAAAATGCAAGCTTTTTTAAGTTTTGCGCTCTATTATTTATTACAAAGCCTAGTTCGCGTATTGTCTGCTTCATGGCTAACTGATGTCCAGCATGCTGGATCCAGTGTTATTTTAAGCTCAGTGATGGAAACTAAGATATGAAAACTACTTACCCTGCTTTATATGTGCAGTATGATTCCTCTATTTTGCCTGGTTTGATCTCAATGTGCAGTTTATCGTTGCTCTAAATGCTGCTGTGCCATTGTCAATGTGGAACTGACTTGCATTGCATGTGGGGCATAGTAACAGTAACTAAGGGGAGCAGAGCTGGTCATAAAGGTCCCTTCTGCACCACATTCACTGAGATAAATAGTGCAAAAGTGAAAGCATGCTCAGAACTTTTATTTGAGATTTGCGGCAGCAGATTCAAGCAGTCAAAGATATCAACTTGTGCTTTTGCCAGAGAATTTGAGCAGATATAACTACATAGTTATGGTATATAACTTTCCTAATTATATTCTTTGATGCAGGTGTGCAAAACGGTTTTCCACCATATTTTCTGCAAGAACTGTTGCAAAACATGAGTGTGTGAGTTTTGACTTGCATATTAGGATTTGTAAGGGATTGTGTCTCGTGCACAATGTGTTGCACGGAGGACAGGAAGTTGAGGACTGGACTCAGGATGGATTTGGTTGGTATTTATTAATACCAACTGCAAAGCAGCGAGCACAGACATTGCAGCACAAAACAAAAATCAACAGAGGTTTCAAGAAATACAAATATTGGCTATGACTAAGATAGCTAAGTGTTTAAACAGCGAAACAAATAGGAAATAATGTTCCTGTAAATATACACAAAGTGCTGCGTTCACAATGGCAGCACTTTGTTTTGAGTTTACGGCAAACAAGCGAAATATGGGAATAAGTCTAAACAGACTACCTGCACCATTAAAGTGTGGCACTACGTAAGACTTCAATGAGACTGAGCGAAGCTCGGTTTTAAATACACACTACTACCACACAGAGGTAATTAGATACAGGTGCGGATGACAGAATGGAGTGTGGTCCAGAGTTTAGTAGATCGGTGAGCTGGACGGCTGGAGGTGTGTCCATGGACCAGATTATAGGCGCTGCAGAAGTCGAGTTTTGTGAAGATGGTGGCAGCTTTCAGCAGCTCCACAGCGCCGGGGACCAGGGGGAGTGGATATCAATATTTCACCATGATGTCATTAAGGCCTCTGTAGTCAATGCTAGGGACGGACCTCCATCCGTCCTCTGGACAAAGAAAATAAAACTCGCTGATGTTGGTGAAGTGGAAAGGCAAATGAAGCCCAGCTATAGGGCTTCTTTTACAAACTGCTCCATTGCTTGGATTTCAGCCACCAATAGCATGTACACATGGCTCCTGGCAGGTGATGTGCTAGACAGGAGCTCAACTGTACAATCCCATGGACAATGTGGAGGTTACTGGGTTGCTTTGGTTTTATTGAGCACTGGTTGCAGGTCCCAATACTCTTCGGGAATCTCCGGCTGTTCTCCCTGGTCAGGACTCTCCACCGTAGTAGAGGCAGTGGTGAGGGGGCCGCAGTGCCGTCAGCAGAAGGGAAACCAGAAATGGAGATGTCTTGTGTGCCAGGAGATGGTGGGATTGTGAGATATCAGCCACAGAAGACAGAGGATGGTTGGGTGTATTGAGTATTCTAGGATTAGCAGCGGAAGTTCCTCCAGATGGCGCTTTTGGACTGAAAGAGAGATTGATGCCATCTGGTGAGTCACACTGCTCTTGCTCAGTGGTCTCCCATCTATGGCTGGAGTTGGTACACTGGGGCACCGAATCGTCACACAAGCTGGTTGGAGACAAAGTTTCTGGCTGCACCATAGTCAATCAGGGGGCACATCTCAAAGCCTAGGCTGCATCCTTTGATGGCTGCATTTTCAGGGGTCGTCACTTATATCCATCCACCAAACTAACATTTAGGCCTACAGATTAAAATAAATTTAAGGTTAGGTTTGAGGCTAGGTTTTGGGTTAGGGGTTAAAAGTTAAGGTTAGGGTCAGGGAAATCAGTTACTAGTTGCTTAAACCAAAGCTGTTCAACGGAAAAGAAATGAATTCAACTCCGCTTTCAGGATGGAATTAGGTGACAACCCCTAAAAATGCAGCCTATAAAGGATGCAGCCTATGCTTTGAGATGCACCCAATGTCTCTGTAAGGAGGGTCACACCCAGGGCTGTATACTAACGGTTGCCACTCACCAAGTGCGACTAAAATATTCCCCTGGCGACTTAATTTTGGAGGGATACATGCCACAGGCGGGTAAATGTTTGTCTCGATAGTTATGCAATAAATTATGCATGATATAGCAAAACATTGTCGCTATAAAATGATAAATTATGACAGAAGCTAACACTAACGCTAAACTGGTGATTTGTTGTGTGTCGCACTGAAGTAGCTCCCCCAACGACCTCGCTGTAGAAAATCATTCCCGTCAGAAGCAACATGGCCTCATACGTCAACAGTCGGCACAGTGTGTGTTGTTCGAGCACAGCAATGTGGCAACACATACCCAGTGTGACTGATCCAAAATGAAAGAACACAGAGGAGATAGGTGGAAAGGAGGGTGAAAAAGAAGGTGAAAAATTGAATAAAGCAAAAGTGAGGAACTTCTGTCCATCATGTCTGAAGGGTCCACTGATAGCTCGGTGAAAGAGGAGGAGCTGGTATATGTGAGGTGGAGTCACAAGGGCAAGATTGAGAGTAAGTCTGTCGGCATCAAGTCAGTGGAGAAGGCCGATGCAGCGCACATAACCAGCGCCATCAGAACCATTATGGAGGGTGTGTGCGAAGAGTGAGAGAACAAGTTGGTCGCCCTGGCAACAGACTGTGCAGCTGTGATGGTGGGAGCGAAGAGTGGTATGGTCAGCTGGCTTAAGAGGGAGCGGGCTTGCATCACTGGTATCCACTGCATGGCATACCGCCAAGAACTGGCCTTCATGGATGCCATCAAGTCCCATGCCATGCTCCAGAGAGTGGAGGAATTTCTCAGTGGCCTCTAAACGATCTACCACACCAGTCCACTGAACAGAGCTAACCTGGTGAACAGCTTCAAAGCTCTCGAGCACAAACCATTGGTGCCCACAAGGACCGGCAGGACCCGATGGGTAGGACACCTCCTACGTGCCCTGTACCACTTTCTGCGGGGCTTTCAGGGGATTGTCCAACATCTGGAACAGGTAGTGGCATTATTAATGCATCAAAAGAAATGTGTGATTGTGACAGGGTCTGTCAGGATGTTATCTAATAAGTGTTTTTGAAAAGGTAGCAAATTTGTTGGATGTGTTTGTTCTTGATGTAGTCTTGTGATTCAGTCTTGTGATGCTGAAAATGTCAGGAGTCCAACAGGCTAAGGCCGGAAAGTACTACTCTACTGCTAGGGAGGCTGTCTTCATCCGCTTCTGTGGATTCCTGCTTGACACACCTGAGCAACCAGTCCGCCTCACTCCAGAGGTCCAACATCACCATCGCCAAGGCTCACAGCTGCTTGAGCGCAGCACAGGCAGTCCTCAAGAAGTACAAAACCAGTTATGGTTATTTAAGAAGTAATAGGGAATAATTGACTCTGACTTTTATTAATAACAATGGTACCAACAAGAGAGGGGTAGAATGTGCGAATGCGTTGTAAAGGTATATTCTGATCGGATAGTAAAAATTTTTTCACCAGAGAAGGGCCCATGCAGGCCACAGTGACAATGAGGGAATTTCACTGACAAACCATGACAGACTCTTGTCCCTAGTGATTGTAATTTTGGTTGGAACAAAACCTAGCATACACAGGGGTGCCCCAGGACTGAGATTGGGAACCAGTGATGTATAAAATAGTCTATCATGCCCTATGCATGCGATGACTGCTGGAAATCTATAATGGACCACTTGTGATCTGGTCCCTGAGAGTTTTTGCAGGGCTTGACTGCAACGCTGCAAAAACTCACTATCTTAAGTCTATTAATCTCACTATGAGATCTCTTATTTTATTCTCTGTCTTCATGTGGAGAATACTAGCTTTTTTTAAAAGTTACCAAGTGCTTAACAAGTGAAATTTTCTTACCCCATAGGCTAATCTATGAATGAGTAACATCTCATTGGCTGGATTTTTGTCTTAGTGCGTCAAAAGGTAATATAAATAAGTATTTAAATGTTACATACAAGATTAAAATACTTCACAAGATGGACAAAGTCTTCATTTTTTGATTTTCATCTTTAGTTTTAGCTTATTTTATGGACTTTTGGTGTTTTGGTCTCCTCTATACAATGTCAAATGCATGTTCAATTTGATTCTGATGGAACGACTGTCAATTTACTGTATTTGACAATGATTCCATTAACAACAACTTTTAAAACCCATTTTATTCATTGTGCATTTAATTTGTTAACCAGGAGAACTTCATCACACAGTAAATTTTCTCAAACTAAGCTTAGAAATGGAGCCTTACTTCAGTCACAGGCCTGTTTCTGTCCAAAAGATAAACCATTGTGGGACAGCTAGAGGCTTCTTCCGCTCCTCGCCTATTTGAAGCTAATCTGGCTCCTCCGCTATGGAGGTTGTGGTTTTTTCATGCTGGCGGAAGCAATTATCACATTCTAAAAGGTTTGAGGCTTCTCTACGTACTGCAGTTTGGCAGAGGTAGTTTGGCTGATGAAGGTATAGATTGATTTTAAGCTGGCATACTCTTTGCAGGACTACTAAATGGTTTGTTTGACTGCCTGGAGGAGCTAGCATTCATTTAAAGGGGACCTATTATGCTGATCCTTCTTTCAATACAAATAAGTAATGTTATAATGTTGGATGTCCATACTCAACCTCTGAAAAGTTTCTAAATACAAGATACAGGGGTTTTGCCCTAATCCAAGAATGTGATTTTGTGAACATGATTTCCTCTCTGAACAGCTCGTCCCAAGATCATCACAAGATCTTGGCAAACCCTCACGTCAGGTTGTGCTGTCCAATTAATACAGACCTAGCCAGAGCCAATCACTGCGCTGGACCTGCCCACACTGGAAACTATTCTAGTAGGCAAAAACAACGGCGGATCATACTATGTCTCAGGAGTGTCAACACTTCCAGAAATGCAGAAGAACCGCAGATCATTTGAGGTACAGTTTTGTCAGTATCTCTCCCAAAGCTGCTCGTCCATTTAATTTTGAACACGAAGAAAAACACCTATTTCTCTTTCAAAAGACGACGTCTCCAGAAATCAGTGGGTAGCTTTTTTGTTTGCTGGCAGCAAACATCCACGGCCAAAGGGGACATTAGCTGATTGTGCTCAGCATTTCACCAAAGACAGCTTTGTCAATAGAGGATACTTCAACACTGGAAAAGCATTACAGCTGCTTCTCAAACCTGAAGCAGTTGCATCGATCAAGCGCTTGGAGCCAAAAGCTGTAAGTAACGATGTAACATCTATCAGTGAAGGACTGCTGACGATAGTAAGCACGAATAACTGGCCTCAAACACAAGCTTTGCAAAATATCTGAAGCTAAAGCCTGGATCAGTCGCGATTGTCGGTGACTCACAGACGCAGAAACTGTAAGTTGGTTTTACGGCATAAGCCTGCCTAACATGATAGCCAGTTGAATGTGGCTGTAGCACAGCAGCTAATGTAGCCAAGTTACTTGTGCTAATGTTTGTTTGCTAAATATGCAAGAGTAATATCAAGGGACATTCAACAGAAGGTGTGTGAAAATAAACCTCATTTGAAGCTAACTTTTTATACTTGTTTGCAATTTGGATGCTTAGTACAACTGTTCACAGTAACGGAACTTGCTGTCTGTAAAACCCGTAGTGCACGGTAACGTTTGTCTCTATTGTTGTTATAACCGCTCGGTTAACAGCTCCTCCAGTTTGCGCGCTGTGCTAATTAAAAATGCTCCTGGTTAACTTATATGCAGTTATTATGATCGGTGTGCTTGTGTTACTTTGGTAAGCATCAATGTGGCAGTTTCATCATAATTTCGCCTGATTGTAGCCACTACAGTTGAAGCTTACCGGAGAGGTGACGGATGTGTCTGCAAAGTTGGGCTGAAAAGGCTGCAGTTAGACCAGACGTAGGTTTTGCAGAGCTTTGGGTGCATGTTTAGGTGCTTGTGAAATGATCGTTTTACTTATCCATGACCGGGGTCAACCGGATACTGCACAAAGATCTGGGCTAGCTCTGTGATGCTATCAGTGAAAGCAATCGCGAAACACACAAGCTCTAACGTGTCTGGTATAACAAACAATTTCTCTGCATTACCAAGGCATAATTTCATCCCCTTTAGAAATTGTTCTGGCTGATAGAAAGATGAAAAAGGAAGAGATTGAACATAAAATTCTTTCCTGTGGATGTTATCGATTCGCTAGCTCCGCATAAGCAATTGTTCACGCTAACGGAGCTTACGGTCTGTAAAACCTGTATTATGCTCATAACATAACCAGAGCTCTCTCTAGCTGTTGCGTACTATCCATAATGTGCCCATTTTCCGCCATTCCGATGCAATAAGTAAACCATTACCCTGGGCAATTTCCAAAAAGACCGTTTTGCCTGGAGCTTTCGACACCTGTCATATACCAGCGCAGTTCATTACTCCACGCTAACGACACGCTACAGTTATGCACATGGAGCAACATGTCCTTACAGTACACACCTAAGCAGTCCATAAGTTGTTTGTCTACTTTTTGCTGCTCCTCACTGTCCTTGTTTCCCTTTAAACTCAGACCCACCAGATTTCTATGGTCTCCGGTCTATACTTGGGCATGTCGAACCGTTCTACAAATGTGTCTGTATGGGGTGGATTCTAGCTTTCTCTCAATCCTAGCTATAGAGTAGAAACACCAGTGTACTCACCATAGTAGCCATACGTAGATAGCAAATTCGAGCTTGAGTTACCAGACTTTCACATAGCGTCCTCCACTTTCGCTGCTGCATTTATTTGAACAAGTTCACTCCATTAGATCTATACACATGTACAGCATTTGATTGCAAAATTTCGCCACCGATTCCTTAGCTCAGATTGCAGACGCGTCTCATGTTTCACAATTGGGAGGCAGACCCAGAAAACTGCGTTCTGCCGAGTCCTGTCTAGCTCCGCCCTCCACAGAGCTGGCTAATCAGAAGCAAGTGGGCACATGGGGAAAGGGGGCCATTGCGGAAGAGCCACCCAAAGGAGGCGTTTCTGGCAGAGACTACAATGGTCTACAAATGGTGTTTTTTGAGGATTGCAGTATGAGCTAAACAAGGACCCTTTTTTGGACTTTGAACGATCAAGAGTACTCTTGGGGAGTCCAAGATCAACATATAAACTTAGAAACATAGCATACTAGGTACCCTTTAATGTATAATGAAGTTGTTTTGTGGCAAACTGTGGATTCTGAACTCAAGTATGAAACGCGTTTTGATCACCTTTGAAATCAAATGTGATCCTTGAGTAAGCTCCGGTGCATTTATTCAAGAGCTCTGTGGACTTGAGTAGGCTCTATTTACACCGAACTGTTTATTCTGAGCATTCAAACATTGTTGAAGTTTTGGCAATGGAGCCATGCCTCATGAATCTCGCCTTTTAAACATAGCGGTTTGAAAAGGAGTTACTGCCCGTGCATAGCCTCTTGGCAACAGGTGTGTGTGAGATCTGTTGTTTCACCTCAAGAAGTAAGGGGCAGTGTGCATAGTATTAAGGAAACATTGTATTCAGTATCTGCTCGACCATTTGCTATCGTGAATACTCTTCAAGAGGCTGGCGTTTGCTGGTGTCAAGCTAAACTAACTGATCAAATAACTATGCCAGAGGCTTTTAGCATGCATGATTGAGCTCTCATTCATTAAGGTTCTAACTACAACTCGCAAATTGGACGTAGCGTCAATGGACCACATCGGAGTTTGCTTTAATACCCATTATCCTTTGCGGGTGATGTCACCCATTTTCGGCTGGGGGTATAAACTCCACCGTATAGATCTCATATAGATTTCCTACCAGTTATACGTGATATTAACATACTTTTGTCAGAAGTTGCAGAGCAACAAAGACATGGAAAGAACGCAATTTGGTGGTGTTTGTTTTGTAAAGTTTCAGGGAGTTTAAAAGGTTGAATTTTGTGATCAATGAAGAGGCAATTTACATTCACTTTCATTTTGTAATACGACTCATGGGCTGCGAACCATACAGCAGGATGGGAATTAAAATTATAGTGTTTGCAACCAGTGGGGTTGATGTTAAAAATAAATTGTCACAACTTGAGGTAGAAAAATGGAAGATAACCACTTCGAAAAGCAAAGAAGAGTTATTTTAATAGCCCAACAGAAACCATTATCTCTATGTGTCATGGTTATGGTTTTTGGTCATGGTTATGTTCAGGTTCTGTGTTCATGATTTTGTCTTTTATTTATTCTTTTTGGTTGTAATAAAAAACCTGAGTATTAATTGTAATACTCAGATTTTTAGTTCATTCCATTTCTCAATTCCATTGCACTTGTCTCCCCTGTCTTGTGATCTAGTTGGTTCAGTTCGTCTTCCCTGTCTGCGTGCCAACTGACTTTGGGAGATTTAAATGAATTTCGGTATTTAAAATATTCCTTTGATTCTCGTTTTCTTCCTTTGTCTTTCTGTTCTGATTACTATCAAGACTAACATTTGTATTTTGTATCATAGTCTATTAAAACAACTAATCCATGTATATAAGATTACTAATTTACTAACAGCATTCTAGTTTAATATGTAAAGTTGCACCGCTACTAATTTAGACTAATGCCCTCTCAGCACTCGCTCTCTTCTAATCTCTGCCTATCGCTCAGCTATTTCTGTCCTCTTCTTAGTTTCAGTGAGATCTCTCGCACGTGCTTTAACACTCTCCTGCGCTCGTTATCTCTGCACGTAGAAGTCCTGGACCGGAGCTGTTTAAATGTCATAGGCTGTTTGTGTGATTCCCATTCGTGTTTTGTCTTTCGCCAATTTTCGTGCTTAGGGCTTCCCTCATGTGATTCTCCCGTTGTAATTAGCCTGATTCTCTGAACCTGATTCCTGTATAGCATGTGACCTTCCCTCTGTGTATTTAAGCAGTCATTTCACTCACAGCCCTTGTCAGAACGTTGATCAATATTTCTTTGTGCAGAGTGCCACGTATGCCATTGAGTATTATTTCTCTTCGACTGGTTTGTCCGACTTCGATTCTTGCCATTGCCCTTTTTTTTGTTTTTGTCTTTCTGGATTTCAACCCATTTTTGTATGACCACGATTTCTGTGTTTGGATGCCCTGTGTATGACCCTTGGCTTTGTTCGACTACGACTTTTTGCTTATCGTTTTTGTACCTCTGTCTTACTGGTTTTGACCCCTGTCTAGTCGACACTGTTTTTGGATTTCGTATTGTGGCTTGGCAATTCCTGTTTTTTGGCTTTGACTCGGACCCCATTAAAGGCATACGTTTTTTGGATTTCTGTCTCTCGCGAGTGGTTCCTGAACTGTACCTCACACTATGGGCTCTAATTTCTTGGCGCAGCGCAGGGTGGCGCAGCCCACGCAGTGGTAATTTTGTCCGGTGCAGCCAGTGCAGTGGTAATTTCGCGTGGTGCAACACCGTGTGCAGCCACTTTGGTAATTTGATAGACAGATGTGCGCCGAGATGGGTGTGGCGGCATGGTAGGGGGAGGTGTCCCATATCAATGGTGACAGTGACGATATTGTGGATAAAGGCTCCATCGAAAGTGCGCAGAGAACTCACCAGCTCCAACCTGGTTTACTTTCTGTGCAGTGGTAATTTGGCTGACTGGCGCACTGTGCTCACATGTCACTGAAGCCTCACAGGCAGACTTCCAGAATGTCAGGCGCATTTCAATGCAATAAATAATTACTGCAACCACTATTTAATGTAATTATCTGAATCAGTACATAAATTATAGAATCTATATGGATTATAGTATCTATATGGATTGAAAAGGAGAGATGTGGGCACGTGAGTGCCTGTGTGGGCTATGTGGGTCCTTAAGCTGCTTTCACACCGAACGTGAAACAAATTTTTTGCACGACTTATTACATTCGAAGTCAAATTTGTTTCGCGTCCAGTGTGCTAGCGGCTTAATACTATTATTGTCACTTAGGTTTTTAGTGGTGGAAAGGAATGCAGCCTGATTGCTATGATCTCGTTCTGAGTTAAGATCACATATTGAAAATAAATGTGTAACATTTCTTGCATTCTTGTCCATGCATGTTAATCCCTAAATTTTAAGCAGCAACAGGGTGTAATAACAGGAACACTATCCATTGTTTCTCTTGCCAATGATGCAGGCAGAAGAAATAAATGCGCAACCGTCGTATTTCATTCCAACTTCATAAGTTTGAATGATCTGATGTAGTTTCGTTTTGAAATTCCATTAAAGTTTGCTATTGGTAATAATTCCCAAATGCCCTAGGTAACCAGCTAACTCATATTCAAAATGCTTAATATATAAGGATTCACCCCGTTGGCGCGGCACTCCCCCCACTCGCCGCGCCTGTGCCTGGTCAACGAATTTAGAGCCTAGTGAATGAAGCCCGGATCGAGCTAAAAATCCAAACATACCAGTTCTGACATAAATGTTGTTGACTGCCTTTACCCAGGCTCGTCTTAGCTTGTTGTAAGCTAGGAAGCGTAACATTCGGAATGGTGGAGGGAAATCGCATGCGCCTTAACCAAACAGGCTAACATACTTTAGACAGATCTTCCTTTACCAGTTACGAAGATAGTATGTGATATTTGCATTCCTTGACAGCACACCATGTAGTTAGCATCTAATTAAGAGAAATAAAATAAGCTTTACTGCCATGAATTGGTACAAATGTACTGCCAGCATTGACAATTTAGAATAAAAGTAAAGAAACTTTTTTGGTTTTGGGGTGGTTATTTTCCATTTTTTTCAGCCAACAGTCAAGACAATTTCTTTTTACCTAAGCCCCACTGTTTAAATGCGCAAAAATTTTAATTTACATATTGCTGTATGGTTCACAGCCCATAGTCGTATTACAAAATGAAAGTGAATGCATGCAGCCTCTTCATTCATCATGTAATTCAACCTTTTAAAGGGGACATAATATGCTATTTTTCCAAGTTTATATTTTGGTCTTTGACTCCCCTAGGGTACTCCTGATTGCGCGAAGTAAAAAAGGGGTACTTATTTCGCTCTTACTGCCATCCTCAAAAAACCCCATTTGTAGTCCATTGTAGTCTCTGCCTGAAACGCCTCATTGGTGTGGCTCTTCTGCTATGGCCCCCACTCCCTGTGTGCCCACTTTCTTCTGACTGGCCAGCTCTGCGGAGGGAGGATCTAGGCGGGATGAGGCAGCAGAATGAAGTTTTCCAGGTCCAGCTCTAGAGTAAAACTGATGCGCATCCCAAAGTTAATCGATGGGCATATTCTACAATCTAACGGAGTACATGTGTATAGATCTAATGAAATTAACTTGTTCTAATAAACGCAATGGCAGAAGTGGGGGATGCAGTGCGAAAGTCTGGCAGCTCAAGCACGAATTTGCGATCAGCTACAGTTTGCTATGGCAACAGTTCGCGAGTGCAGCGGTTTGACTACTTCGTAGGATGCAGGGAAAGCTAGAACCCACCCCATATAGACACATTTGTAGAATGGGTCGACATGCCTAAGTGTAGACCGGAGACCGTAGAAATCCGGTGGGTCTGAGTTTAGAGGGAAACATGGACACTGAGGAGCAGATAAGAGTGGACCAACAACTTATGGACTGCTTCGGTGTGTATTGGGACCTGCTGGTTCGTGTGCATAGCTGTGGTGTGTTGTTAGCGTGGAGAAACGAACAGCTTCCCTGCTGGTATATGACGGAGGGGCGAAAGCTCCAAGCTAAATGGCCTTTTCGGAAATGGTAGCGGTAATGGTTCGGAAGTGGTAATGGTTTACTTATTGCTTCGGAATGAGCAGCTTTTCCTCACGGAAAATAGGCGCATTATGGATAGCGTGCGAGATCTAGACAGAGCTCCGGTTATGTCATGAACATAATACAGGTTTTACAGACCGTAAGTTCCCTCTGCGTGAACCGTTGCTTATGTAGAGCTAGCGAATTGATCACTTTTACTGGAAAGAATTTAATATTCAATTGATGGGAATGCAGCGTTTGATATAGCCTGTACACTTCCCTATTGCGTTCACCGGTAGTATCAGAGTGGCTAAAATCAGGCAACATTATGATGAAACTGTCACACTGATGCTTACCGAAGTAACACAAGCATGCCAATCAGAATTGCTGCATATAAGTTAACCAGAAGCATTTTTAATTTGCAGAGCACACAAACTAACATGCAGTAGCTGATAAGCGGTCATGACTTTGAATGTAATCTGTGGCGCGAAAATTTTTTTTGCGTCCGTTGTGAAAGCTGCTTAACACACCCATAACGCCTGTATTCGCGTCTTTGCATTGACTTTGAATGTAGCTAATCTGTTGCGCGAAAAATTTATTTTGCGTCCGGTGTGAAAGCTGCTTAACGCGCCCATAACGCCTGTATTTGTGTCTTTGCATTGACTTTGCATGTAGGCTAATCTGTTGCGCGAAAAATTTATTTTGCGTCCGGTGTGAAAGCTGCTTAACGCGCCCATAACGCCTGTATTTGTGTCTTTGCATTGACTTTGCATGTAGGCTAATCTGTCCTGTGAAAAATTTGTTTCGTTTGTGATGTGAAAACAGCTTTATGGATAGTACGCGACAGCCAGAGAGAGGTCGGTTATATTATGAACACAATACAGGTTTTGCAGACCGTAAGTTCCGTTAGCGTGGACAAGTTGCTTATGTGGAGCAAGAAAATTGATCACTTCTACGGGAAAGAATTACCAATTCAATCTCCGCCTGTTTCCGCTTTGTATTAGCCTCAACAATTTCTAAAGGGGGATGAAATTATGTCCAGGTAGTGCAGAGGAATCATTTGTAAACTGGTAGAGCTTCTGTGTTTTGCATTGCTGTCACGTAGCACCAGAGAGCTCGCTCAGACATTTGTGAAATATCTGGCTGAGCCCAGTCATGGATAAGTGAAGCGATCACTAACTGTAGTGGCTACAATCGGGCAACGTTATGATGAAACTGCCACATTGATGCTTACCGAAGTAACACAAGCATACCGATCGGAATACCTGCGTATAAGTTAACCAGGAGCATTTTTAATTAGCACGACTGGCAAATTAACATGCAGTAGCTGGTAACCGAGCGGTCATAACCACAGAGATAAACCCTTGCAATACAGGTTTTACAGACAGCAAGTTCTGTTACTGTTCACAGTTGTACCAAGCATCCAAATTACAAACAAGTTTTAAAAGTTAGCTTCAAATAAGGTTTCTGTTCACACACCTTCTGTAGAATTTCTCCTGATATCACTCTTGCATATTTAGGACACAAACATTAGCAACAGTAACTTTGCTACGTAATCCGCTGTGCTACAGCCACAATCAACTGGCTATCACGTCAGTTTGGCTTATGCAGTAAAAGCAACTTACAGCTTCTGTGTCAGTGAGTCACAGACAGTCGCGACCGATACAGGCTTATTCCTCAGATACAAAGCCTGCGTTTGAGGCCAGTTGTTAGTGCTAACTATCGCTAGCGGTCCTGCTAGCCACCCGTAACACGTTAGCTTCACTTACATTATTTGCTGTTATATGGTTACTTACAGCTTGAGCGCTTGATCAATGCAACTGTTTCAGGTTTGAGAAGCAGCTGAAACGCTTATCCTGGGTCGAATTATGCTTTACTGACAAAGCTGTCTTTGGTGAAATGCTGAGCACAAACAGTTAACGTTCCCTTTGGCAGTGTCTGTTGGCTGCCAGCAAACAAAAAAAGCTACCCACTGATTTGCTACCTACTGGTGGCATGGTCTTTTGGAAGAGAAATATTTGTTTTTCTTTGCGTCCAAAAGTAAACGGACAAGTAGCTTTCGGAGAGATACTGACAAAATTGTACCTCAAATGATCTGCGGTTCTTCTTTTCTACTTCCAAAAGTGTAGACGCTACTAAGGCATAGTATGATCTGCCGTTGTTAGTGCCTGCTAGAATAGCAGGTGTGGTGTGGGCAGGTCCAGCGCATGGGTGAATCTTATTTTCTTTAGCAGTTCTTTGGGACAGGATGGCTCCAACACCAATATTAGAAGTGTCCACCTCAGGACCAGGGAGAATTAGAATGGGAGCTGAGATAAAACGCACATTGAGATCTTTAAAGGCGTCCTCCACCTCATTGTTCCATTGGAACTTCCATTTACTGGATGATAGGGCCGTAAGTGGGGCAGCATGTGTAAAAAAGTTACAAATGAATGTTCAGTAAAAGTTAGCAAAACCCAAAAACTAAGATCCGTGGGTCTGGGCTAGTCTGTGACAGCATAAACTTTGGAGGGGTCCATGCTTATGGAATCGGCGGAGATGATGAAACCTAGGAAGGCTGTGGTGGTTACTGAGAATTCGCATTTCTCAGCCTTGACGAAAAGTCGATTCTCCAGAGGACGCTTCAGGACTTGTCGGACCTGCTTGACATCTGTTTATTATGTCCCGCAACACATCGTTTACCAGACCCTGGAAAACTGCTGGGGCGTTAGACAGTCTGAAAGGTAAGACTAAATATTCTCAATACCCCATGGGGGTGTTAAATGCTATTTTCCATTCATCTCCCTCTCGGATGCGGATCAGGTGGTAAGCGTTGCTCAGGTCCAATTAAGTAAACACGGTTGCCCCCTGAAGGAGCTCAAAGGCACTGGTTATGAGAGGCAAAGGATAACGATTCTCAATGATAATGTCATTGAGGCCTCTGTAGTCAGTACAAGGGCGTAATGCCCCGTCCTTCTTACCCACAAAGAAGAACCCAGCCCCAGCTGGAGAGGAGGAGGGCCAGATGATCCCTGCAGCGAGGGACTCATTCCGAAATTTCTCCATGGCTTGGGTTTCAGGACGGGACAGGGAGAACTGGCACCTCAAGAGGGCATGGTACCTGGCTTGAGATCTTTGGCACAGTCATAAGGGCAATGAGGGGGCAAACAAGTGGCACGAGACTTGGAAAACACCTCTCTGAGATCATGGTAAACTTGAGGGACCTCCAGGCTCAGGATCTCTGCAGGAGAGGGAACATGCATGAGCATTTACAAGACACGACTGTGAACAGTTAGGGCTCCAGCCTTTTATCTCGTGACTTCTCCAGACTATTTCAGATTTGTGTTTGGCCATCCGGGGGTGGCTCAGAATAACATGAGAGTATGGGGAGTCAATGAGATTAAGCTTGATGATTTCCTGGTGATTGCCGGAAATGCGCAGCTTGATAGGAACAATGGAGTGGGTGATTCGGCCGATCCTCTGACCGTAAAGGCAACACTTGGGCAAGAAACTTCTTCCAACGGAATTCCCCACTTCTGCGCCATTTCAGCATCAGTAAAGCTGACCTCTGCTTCGGAATCCACCAGGGCCATTGTTTGCTTGAATCTCCTTTCCACTCCAAACAGACGGGTAAACAGGTTCGACCGTTAGAGGAGCGTTCCACTGGAATTATGCCCTCTAGTGCTCTTCTTCTCACTAAATGGGCGTTAGCTTTTACTGGGCACAGTGACGAAATGCCCACCTCTGCCACAGTAAAAACAGGCCTGTTCCTTACGTTTGCGTTCCCTCTCTTCTCCGGTCAGTTTAGCACGATCCATCTGCATTGGCTCTCCCTTCAGTGCGGGCTTTGGTACTGCAGTAACTTGGGGAGGAGACTGCTGTCTCACCTGGATCAAGATGGGGAGGCTGGGGGATCTGCTAGGGCACGTAGTATGTCTTTGCTCCTCTAGATGGGCGTCCACACGGATGGCCAGGTCTATGAGGCCCACCAGCTCCTCAGTCAACTTGTGGGTAAAGAGTTTGTCATTTTTCCTCTCTGCCAAACCTTTCAGGAAAGCATCATACAATGCACTCTTCTGCCACCCGCTTTTGGTAGCCAGGGTCTGGAAGTCAATGGCAAGGTCAGAAACTGAGCGGTTACCTTGACGGATATGCAGGATCTCTTTGCCAGCCTTGTGCTCGTGTCTGGACCGGTCAAAAATGCGTTTCATCTCTTCCTCCAACAGGGTGGATGCCTGAATACATGGCAGTCTTGCCTTGCAGGCAGCGGTCGCCCACTGCTTGGCTCTTCCGGTGAGCTGTGTGATTATATAAGCCACTCGAGCTTGCTCAGTGGGAAAGGTGGCAGGTGGGAGACTAAAGATTAGTTTGCATTGGGAAAGGAATGCACAACACGTGCCTGGCTCACCATCGTACTTCTCCGGGGATAGGAGGCGTCGCTCATGGACAGGAGCAGGAGCAGGTATGGCAGGTGCAGGAGCAGAGGCAGCAGAAGAACGTGTGGCGAGAGTGGGCTGACTAGCCCTCACCGCTGAAGCCAGGTCCGATATCTGGTGCGTCATCATCTGCAGGTGTTGCATGACGACTAACAGTTGTTGCTGCCGGGACTCCAGCATGACGCCCTGGTTAGCCACCGCGTCTTGCAGCTGCGTGTCTCTCGCTGGTTCCATGGTGGTCAGAACGTACTATGACGGTGCATTCAGGAACCACTCGTGAGAGCAGGAATTCCAAACATGGTGTGCCTTTATTGAAAACCGGGTCAGGACAAGAAGACACAACAATTGGTGAGCCAAAAACGAAATCCAAAAAGTGAAGTCGACTAGACAGGCAGGGGTCAAAACCAGTGAAGCAGATGTGCGACAGTACATGGACAGCTGGCCAAAATCGTAGTCGAAATCCAGAACAGAGGGTCATACACAGGGCATCCAAAACAGTAATCGTGGTTATACAGAAAATAGGTCAAAAATCGAAAAAGACAAAACAAAAACAGAAGGGCTGAGGCAAAAACAAGGTTGGGCGAAACAGTCGTGGAGAAACAATAATCGATTGGCATACAAGGATCTCTGCACAAAAGAATAGTGATCAACGTTCTGACAAGGGCTGAACTGCAGTGAAGACTCCAAATAGACACAAGGGAAGTCACATGCTATGCGGGGAAAATGTGAATTGGATAAGAACTAATTACAGAGGAAGGCACACATGGCGAAGTCCTAAACCACAACAACTGGCAAAAGCCAAGACACGGACGGGATCCATACAGACAACCTATCACAGATAGCTCTGGTCAAAGAGTTCTGTTTTATGCACAGACAATGAGAGCAGGAAAGCAATTAAGCACGTGTGAGAGATCTCGCGGAAATGCAGGGAGAGGCAGAGAAAGCAAAGCAAGAGGCGGAGACTAGTGCAATGAAACCTAGAATGGCAGGAACATAAAACCGGATTATACAATAACCAAAAAGAATAAAGAAAAGACAACCATAAATTTAAGGCATTACAACAAAAAACAGAACCATGACAAAAATATATGTGCCTAAATCTAAATTATCATTAAAATTTTTTTTGACAAAAGTTGTCTTCATAAATAGTGCTGCAATTTCATTCCACGAGGGGTCTGAATTACTGTCATAGTGTATTTCGCCAGTATTAAGAATGTTCCATGATTTAGAACAAGTAAGAATTAAATTAAATCTGAATTAAATCTGTAACCTGTATTGAAAATACGCCATGCGGTGCCGCTACTAACTGCAATTCCACTCAGCGAAAGACGAGAGATTGTATTTTCATGCCCTTCTGACAGGAAAAGAGAGAGGAAATGCCTAATCACATGCAAAAAGGCAGGTATGAGCATGAGCACTTAAGTGGACCTTAAAGGGAACACCTGAGAGAAAAACTAGTGTTTCGGGGCTTATATTGACGGCTAATACACAATTACGCGTACAAATGATGTTACAGAAAAGCCGAAAATTTAAGTGCCCGATACAAAGTTTTGAACAAAGTACTTTCATTTTGTACCTACACATCTTAGGATTATTAACATGCTGGAAATACCTCTGTAACATAACTGTTTAGTTTTGTAATTGTTACAGAAAAATGACTGATTTTGATGAATTACATCCCTGCTTTGTAAGATATGATAATATTCAGGTTTATTACCAAATTGGTTATTTAATAATAATAATGCATCAATTTTATATAGCGCTTTTCTGGACACTCAAAGACGCTTTACAATGGATACATTATTCATTCACACTCTGATGGTGGTAAACTACATTTTTGTAGCCACTGCTGGGGACTGACGGAATCGTGGCTGCCAGTATGCGCCTACGGCCCCTCCGACCACCACCAAACATTCACACACAGCCATGCAGGAGTGTTCCTATATTGCATGTTTTGTGGGTGGGGGAAACCAGAGTACCCGGAGAAAACCCACGTGAACACGGGGAGAACATGCAAACTCCACAAGGGAGAGGCCGGATTCAAACCCACATCCTTCTTGCTGTGAGGCAGTAGTGCTAACCACTGTGCCACCGTGCCTGAAAAATAAATTTAACACATTCTATAGGTTTCGTAATTCTGATAAAATACGAACTCACTGAAGTATATATTGCTGAAATCATCCATGAAAAATACCTTTAGGTAACAGTGCGACATAAATATATATTTTAGAGGGTGATATTTTCACCATGTAATACACTGTAACCTAGAGATCGCTCTATTGATTTCAACAATTTTTTCACCATTGCAAATTCTCTCATTGACACACATTCTGAGCCAATGAATATGATAATATCAAGAATCTAACATTCACTCCTGAGTGCATCACATGATGTTTTATGAATAATTACACCTGATTGTGCTTTAGCCGTGTGTATCTCTTTGCAAATTTTTTGCAGTTCAGGATCTTGTTCTGCAGAGATGCCAAGTCTCACGCATTCGGCGTAGGTCTTAAGCATTTTTAAGCTTATTCACCGTAGTCCGTAGTTATTCATCGAATGCTTAATAAGATTCTCATGCGGAGTTAAAATCCTTGTGCATTGAAGTATCCGTTTCACTTGCGTAAAGGTGCACCTCATCACAAGTAATGGCATGGAAAGCGATTATGACTCCAATTCCAATTGCTTTTTATCCCTCAGTAAAGCCAAGCCTGAGAATTATCGAGTCATAATCGATTTCCGTGTCATTAGTGGGGAAATCCACCGTAATGCACGTGAAACTGATTAACTTGATGCACAATGACTTCCATTCCGCATGTGAATTTCTTCAGTGCGCTTTGATTGAGTAATTGCTGAATACGGCCCAGAAACGTGAATGCCACTAAAAGGAGAAACTCATGTCTAAGACGTAAGCCTTGGCATCTCTGGTTCTGGGCTGAGGAGGAAGATTGTCCCTCACTTTCTTCCAGTGGATATAATGGCAGTTTATGATATAGCCACTAGATGGCGACACAACCAAATAAAGGTTATTGTCTTACCATCAGGTTTTTGAGTTCCACCTCTATGCTGACCAACTCATAATATTAGATAATAATAATAAAAAACGACAATAATAATAATAGTAATACTATTGGGAAGCTGCAAGGTGGGGCAGTGCATAGTGCCATTGCCTGTGGGTTCAAATTTGGCCTGGCATAGCAGAGTTTGCATTTTCTCCCTTCGTCTGTGAGAGTTTCCTAGAGGGTCTAGTGTGCTTCTATTTGCCCGTGGACTTGCATGTCAGTTTAACTGGAGACTCTAAATTTTCCATAATGATGAGGGTGTGAGTGAGTGTTGAGTTGTCTAAGGTGTGTTCCTGTCTTTTGTCTGTAGTAGGCTGATATAGGCTCCTGCTCCCCAGCAATCCTGATAAGATATATGGGGTACATATAACGGTAGCAAAACAAACAAGGGAAAAATGTCAATCAGGCTCATTAAAATGTTGCACTTCAAATGAAATGAATAACATTTTAAAATGAGTTAAAGCTAGCAACTGAGCTTGCATGTTCAGCCATGCCCAGCAATGCCATCTGATGTCAGCAAGGGGAGACGCTAAACCGGAGAGAGAAGGATCCACTCCATTCACCAAAACAAGGCGCTTGGTTATACCTAGAGGTATAGGCACTGCATACTGGAATAGTCACACCAGACTCATGAGACAAACACTCCTCAAAAATGCATTCTATCACTCCACTACCACTTACAAAGGGATACAACAGGGACCGCATAAGCAGCAGGCGAGGGCAGGGTGTGGGCAGGATGCAAGGACAAACACATGAATGAGAGAGAGAGAGAGAGAGGTATTTCGAAAGTTGGAGGGAGACAGGTGCAGATTGATGGGCTGGTAGTAAGATAGACTTATCCGTCCCACCTGGAGTAGATTGCTATTTTTAACTGACCTCAAATGTGTTTTTCAACCCTAAAAATTAGGGGTGGGTCGATTCTGAATCGCGATTTTTTTAAGGCGTAGTACCACCACCTGTTGCCGTGGGGCGAACATCCGAGCTTTCCCTCTTCCTTAATTAAACCAGACGCAGCCTTGAACGAAAGTGCCAAACATCAAAGGGCGTGAGAAATGCTTCCGGAAAAAACTTGACTGACATCATTATTTTTCGGCTACGTGCTGAAAGGAGCCAAGCAAATGAAAACAGAATCATCTCCCATTAACCAATTAGGCAACTCGAAGAAAAGTAAACCTGTTCCCGTTTACTTTGCTTGATTAGCGATCAAATGTGGATTCGTTTACTCTGTAAGTTGAATGAGTAGAGCTGTTTATTAAGACATGTTTGATTGCTGCATTTAGAAATTTAAATGGCACAGATTTGCATAAACACAATTGCCATGGCCACACCATTTCGTGCGAGTGTGATAATTCATAGCGATCTCACGTTCATGTTTCATCTGCTTTTCTGAATTTTTTCCAGCCTGTGCATTTTTTAGAATCCAGGGCGATCTTTACAAATCTGTTTTAAATTCATCTTGAATAATGTCCTAAAATGCTACAATGAGAGATGTAATTCAGAGGAAGATTTTTTTCCAATTATTCAAATTATTGGCATTCTTTCAATCTAACAAGCCCACTTAGGTTTTTCTGCTTTTCGCCATCACATCTTAATCTTTATAGGCTACTGAAATTGCTTGATTGTTATTTAAGCCAAGTACACGGGAGCAGATTTAGGGAAGGGAGGAGCGCCTGCAATTAGCGAAATCTAAACTCGGGCTTCTTCCCAACGGCATTTTAAATCGTTTAAGCCGCTTCAGGTGTGTGTTTCAAGAAATCACGTGTGACTGCCTACACACCCCATGACTGCAAGTGGTCTCATGACACTTTAAAAAAATCCTCGTCTTTTTAGAAGATCTATAATGATATAATAAAAATAAAGAAATTTATTTTCAGATCGCCCTGGATTTCAAGCATCAAAAAATACACAAGGTGGAAAACATTCTGCAATGCGGATGAAACGTGAATGGGAGAAATAAATTATGAAAATCATACCACAAGATGGTATGGCAATGGCAATCGTGTTCATGCTGTGCTGCTCTATGTCCATTTAAATTTCATAATGTGGCTATCAAACATGCTGCCTTAATAAAGAGCTGTAGTCATCCAGCAAAGTAAATAAGTGAATCCCATGTTTGATTGCTAATTGAGCAAAGTAAACAGGGACATGATTAAAGTAGCCTAATCAGTGAAAAGGAGACAGTTCTGTAGTCCTTTACTTGCTCCATGCAGCAAGTTTTTTTTTTTTTCCGGAAGCATTTCTCACGCCCTTTGATGTTTGGCACCTTCGTTCAAGGCTGCTTCTGGTTTAATAAAGGTAGAGGGAAAGCTCGTATGTTCGCCCCACGGCAACAGGTGGTGGTACTACGCCTTAAAAAAATCGCGATTCAGAATCGACCCACCCCTACTAAAAATGTCTTGTGGCATTCTCCAATACTCATGAATGCTTTTAAAAGCACAAAATCTCAATCCACGTATTTGCATGATTTCATCTAAAATACTACTCACAATACGTTGGGGATATTGTTGAGTGTACAAAGATACGCATGTTATTGAGGGTTTACATTCTGCTTGAATGACTTTGTATGTGATTAGACCATTGTATCTGCATGCCAGACACACCTTGTCCAGTCATGTGTGGGAAGTGTGCTGAGTGTACACGATCCGACATGCCATGCCATGCTGGGGTCACTACTCCAAGAACTAAATAACGGAAAGTCACGTCAATCAGCCCCTCCCTTATTCTTCAAGGCTATAAATATGAATCATGATGAATTTAGCTTCACCAGTACACAATTTCAGTCAAGACACTTACATCTGATTTAACCATATATTGCCGGACGACCTGCATTTGAGTTTGGCGGTGACTGTGCTCGAGTGACACTCTGGAGCAATATGAGCAAGCATGACACAGACAGTTCCTGAGATCACCCCCCTAGCAGAGCCTGAGATTCTTTTAAATCTCGTTAAAGCTTAAGTTATTGAACATGATATGAACAAGTGCTGCTTAAGATGAACATTGATAATTATAAAGGAGGGGGCTGGGGTGGTGGCGGGAGATGAGAAACAGATTTATCAGTAACCCAGGTACGGGCGGTATGGGCACGGCAACAGAGAAGTGAAAGAACACTGCCTTAGTTATAAAAGCTCACCAATTAGGTGGGTAGGGCTAAAGTTAAGAATGATTGGCGAGAAACAGGTTTGTGACCAGCCTGACTACCGTGCCTGACTGAACTAATGCCTAAGGCTCCATTTCAGTCAGGTCACTTACGTCAGATATTACCATTTATTGCAGGGATACTCATTCTTTTCCAGAATGAGCCACAGTGGGTGCAGGCTTTCGCTCTATCCAACCTGTCCCACACCTGATTCTACCAATGAACCCTTAAAGCTTTTGCCATAGACCCTTGATAAGTAGAATCAGGTGTGTAACTGCATGGTTAGAATGAAAGCCTCCACCCACTGCGGCTCATTCTGGAAAAGAGTGAGTATCCCTGATTTATTGCATTTGAGTTTGGCGGTGACTCTGCTGGAGTGATGCACTGGAACAATTTGAGCAAGCATGACACAAACAGTCGCGGAGATCATAACATCCAAACCCGTACTCCTGAATGGAGTATGAATGGAATGGAATGAAATGGATTAATTTGCAGCAGCCAGCTTGTTGCATAACTTTTTCATACAGGAAATGTGTATGGCTCACTGAATACAAAAGCAAAATATTCGGAAAGACACTCCTGAAGTGGCTTGGTACAAAGGTAATATCAAGGGCTGACTGCAATAATTACGGGCGGCTGAGATCTGCCCGTAACATGCCAAACGCATAACATGCTCTTTTTCTCTCTCCTGTGTCACAAGCTGTTCCATTCTCTTGATGCAGAAACATTTTTCATTTTTTTTTGTTGGCTTTATGTAGGCTATTGACCACACCAAAAAGAACAAGTCAAGTGTTCCATCGGAGGTCTCTGATGGTAGTCTTTCCCTGGACCATGGCTCACATTTCTCCTTTCAGCCATTTACATCTTCTGAGGTCCTCAGAATTTTACAATCTGTAGACCTTAAGTCATCTACTGGTGAGGATCATTTAGACTCATTTTTTATAAAACTGGCTGCTACAGCTATTAGTGAGCCATTGTCTTACATTTTTAATCTTTCCATCACTTCCGGCTTATTTCCACTGGTCTGGAAATCTGCGTCAGTCCATTGCACAAGGGGGGTGATAGGGATAATCTGGATAACTATCGTCCAATCTCTACACTTCCAAGCCTTGCCAAAGTATTAGAGACCTTAGTCAACTTCCAATTAAAGTGTTTCCTGTCAAGCCACTTTATTCTTAGTCCTCACCAATCAGTTTTCAGACCAAACCATAGTACCATCACTGCCATCGCACTTGTAACTAACAACATAGTCTCGGCATTGGACATGAGGAAGCACTGCGCGGCCCTCTATGTCGACTTCTCAAAGGCTTTTGACATGGTTGATCACCTTTTGCTTTTGAAAAGCTGTCTGATATCAGCTTGGACATGGGTGCTTGTGCTTGGTCCCATGACTACCTACTTTCCAGGCGTCAATGCGTGAAATTTTCTTTTAGCAATTCAAATTCCTTGCCATAACAAAAGGTGTCCCTCAAGGCTCTGTATTGGATCTGGTACTTTGTACTATTTATATTAATGAGCTAGTCTCTTCTTTTACTGGATGCTTCACCCATTTGTACGCAGATGATACTATTCTCAACTGTACTGGAGATACCCCCCAGACTGCTATTAACAACTTGCAACAACAACAACTTAACTTACTACGGGATACTCTCTCTGACCTTAAACTAGTTCTTAACGCGCAAAAAAGCAAATTTGTTATTTTCAAGAGCTTGAAATATTCATTTTTATGAGACTTCAGATTTTAACTGTTGATGGTACTCCGATAGAGAGATTTACTGATAATAAATATCTCGGGCTGTGGCTTGATGGGAAGCTCTCATTTAAGACTCACATTGAGTGCCTTGCCTCCAAGCTCCAGCAGAAGCTGGGCTCTCTATACAGAAATAGGTCTAGCTTTGCCTTTTTTAGAAGGAAGAGAGTTGTATAGTCAGTATTTTTATCAGTATTAGAATATGGTGATGTAATCTATAGGTATGCAGCTGCATCTACATTGAAACTCTGTCTATCATTCTGCACTAAGATTTATCAGCGGTGACAGTCATCACACACACCACTGCACTCTCTATAGTAAGATTGGCTGGCCGTCTCTTTCTTTGAGATGCAGTTACCACTGGCGCTTGTTTGTTTTTAAAGCCATTAGTGGTAAACTCCCTCCTTATCTCTCCTCCCTGTGACATTGAAATATTGGTTCCTATCAAACCAGATCCAACGATTGGCTCACTCTTAGGGTTCCTAGTGCGCATTCGGATCTTGGAAAAAAGGCCTTTTTCATTGATGCCCCTAGTACATGGAACGCTCTGCAGCAAACCCTAAGGTTAGAGGAACTCCCTCTGCTACTGTTATTAAACTTTCGGTGCTTAATCACAGCTCATCAAATTGCAATTGTTTTTAGTTTAATTTATTTACTTCCTCATGTTTATGTGTTATTGCTGTTGTTGTGTGCGTGTCCCTTGTTGTAAACTCGTTGACATTGTAAGTGCGGGAAACCTTAATGCCCTTCGAGTGTAAATAAGGTTTGAATGAATGAATGAAAAGTGTCACTGTACACATCTCAAACAACTCAATGTTTGTTATCACTGAAGTGCTTGGCGTTAGGATTACAATTCCACGTGCTTTTCTTTATTTCCTCTCGTGCCTCACTGGAAAAGCAATAATTTGCCGCAAAGACAATACACACCTCACCTGTGCGTTTTTAATGGCGCTGAGCATATATTAAAAATAGCAACTCTAGACCCTACGTCACCATGGTGCGAGGCGGTAATGCACCTTAATGTTGGTTACCACGCTAATAAAACCAAAAAGAAGAAGAGGGCCTACCTCCGCTCATTCCTTTCCCTTGCTTGGAGTCATTTTGCAACATTTTCAGCACTCCGCTTGTGTGGGCTTTTTATTTTCTCTGGGCACACGCACAAAGTGTGGCTTAGCAGATGAGGCCGTAGAAATATATAATAGAACCAGAGAGAACGAGTATCTTTGCTTTAGCCAGTTAGCATGTTAGCTTCCTACTTCCGCATTTCCCACTGAACGCAATTTTGTGGCCAAAGATGCGGAAGCTCCATAGACACCAATTGAAAAGTGTGCATTTTTTTCTTGCGAAATGAAGCGGAAACAAAAGCAAATGTATTCGGTCATCCTTCATTATTTTACTCTTTGTCTGACACAACTGTTCGATGTTTTCAAGGGGGCCAGTAAAATAAGAACTGATACTTAGAGCTTTATGACAGGTCGTGCATGAGTTTGGTTGTCCAGCTGTTGCTTTGATTGCAGCTGTTCAACGAAAAGAGTGAAAGTGCGTGCACTTTCCGGATTAACAGCGTTGCTTGTTTCCCCTCGAAAACATTCGACGCACAGACGACACACTTTCTTGGCAATTTGTGCTGCGTAATCAGATCAGCTATTTTATAAGACCCTTGGGAGATTGTAATTGAGATTTATGTTTGTATATGAATTCTGGTTAGTGGATGCATGCACTTTTTCATTTGATGCAATGTAAGCGGTTGCTGGGTGATTAATAAAATCTTTTTTAAAAAATCTCCTTAGAGGTGTGGGTCGTGATTATGGAGAGTTGTGAAGAATGTAAAATATAAATACAGCAAAAAGCAACACTGTTGCTGCTTATAAGGTCAGAGAGGAATTCTGGAGGCAAATTGCTAACCGTGTAAATGCGACCTATGATGTCCTATGATGAAGGAGTAGTGGAAATCACTTTAGTTTCCCAGCCAAATCATACAAAGTGAAATTGAATTATAGATTGAATATTATCTGACTGTGAGAAACACCAACAGTAAACTCAGGTCTACTAATTACTTTGTTTTTGGTTTAAGAGCCATTCCGTGAGCGATTGACATTCAGTGCGTAGTTGACCCCCCGGAATTGAATGAAGCTTGTCAAATACACTGTAAAAAAAAACTAAAGTTGTCTCAACTGAAAAAAGTTAGTGTCCAGCCTGCCTTAAAATTTTAAGCTCATTGAACTTGAGATGACAAGTTGAGGTAATATTGAACTTATAGTCTTAAATTCAGTTAACTTGAAATTTTGAGGCAGCCTGGACACTTTTTTTCAATTGAGACAACTTTTTTTTTTTTTTTTTTTACAGTGAAGGTAGGTATGGGTGTATCATGAAAAATCTGAATTTTTAGGTCTATATGTGGGTCAATGACGTGACATTGTCTGAGTGCACTATTTTGGTTTAAAATAACTTTAAATGACTCATAATAAGCACTATTTTATTCTATAAAACCTGTTTAAAACCCTCAAAATGTCTGGTGGCGCAACCGCCCGAGCGATTTAACAAAATGTGAAATGTATTAAATATGTTATTTAAAATATAAATTAATATAATATCAATATGGGGGCATAATTTTATATTGCAAACCTTTCAAATAAACAAAGTTTAATAGTTTAATTGCTCTTACATTGTTTGGAAAACCAAAATACCCGCCCCCTACAATAGAGAATCCATAAGTTACTTTTAATACCCAGCTCAATTGACTCAATTGACTCAACTTTTGGTTGCTCCACCTGACATTTTTTGGCTGGTGAAATTGCAAATACAGTCTAAGACTACTAAAACCCTATAAATGTTGTGCAACCATTAAGACTTGTTTAAACACACTCTTCCAACTTCAATTAAATGTATTCTGTACATTTTTAAAGATTTAAAAAAAAACTATTTTAAAATGCTTATTTGTCATTGACCGATGTCACTTTGCCTGCCGGTGGCGCCACGTGGAAGCCAGTAAAGTGGCTCAGTTTTGCTGTCGACGCCACATTTTACATCAACAATCATGACTTAAGGGTACTCAGTACCAAATATTTTATACTTTCATTGATTCTTGAAGTCCAGTTAGACATCAGCACATCAGCGCCAAGCTGGGTAATTACGTTATTGAGCCATATTTATTTGAGAAATAACAGAAAATCTTGAAAATGGGAATGGGAATAAAATAATATCCAAGACATACTAGTATATCAATCTAGAATGCTTTATTATGTGTTTACTCACAACAGGACTATCATTTTCAGTGAATAGTACCTTGTTATCTTGCTGGGTTAGTGCAATGGACGGCCAGAAAGATGGTTGACTTTGATTTTTGGTGCATGTTTGCGGTATTTCTCTCAGTAACCCAGATATGTACTGTGGTGGTAAATGCTGTTTATTGTGCTGTAAGAACTCCATTTTCAGGAATTCTAAGCTTTTTTTTGGAGGTATCTATACTTTCAGACTCGATGGAGCCAAAGTCAGTGGAAAACTCAAACTGGACGATTTCAGAACAGATTGTGCTCACAATTTCGTTTACCCAGCAAGATAGAGATCTGAAATTCTCTGGACGGCAGCATGCCACTGTAACGCTCAGCAGGGCGTTCAGCGCAGCAGCCTCAAACCCTCCCCGCATGGTTGGGACCCGCCCATTGAATGAAAATCCACAGCTCCGCCAATGCAGAGGCCATTAGTAGATTAGCGCTCCTAGAGCATGTAGAGACATGCTGTTCGCGCCAGATTCAAGGCCTTGGGCCCAAACCAAAGAACATTTTTGCTTTTCCCTTTATCTTAAGTAGTTAATTAGTTATGAGTGTCGGACGGTTTCCCTCTTTGTTCCTATGTGTGACGTCATGACCCAGAAACGGGTCCCACCTAGCTCAACACATACCCTTTGGGGGTGCTATTATCTCGGATAATTTATTGGATAGCAAACCCCTTCAACTCGAAGTCCACCACTTACCCTCCAGGACTATCTTTAATAGTCTTTGAGATATAAGCCAAAATGTTTGGCGAATTTTCCACCGACGCCAAACATTGGTGAACTCCCAGGGGTTCTTATGGGCTAACCCATGGGAGAATCTCTACCAAATTTCGCACAGAAATAGAATAGATGTTTTCCAACAACTTTCTATGGATGTTTTTCTTCTAGGATCGGTGTTTTTGGCGTTATTATCGCCTGCCGGGACCCTTGCCAAAACTGCGCACAGAAGTTGGGGATAGTCTTGTTTTCTTCAACATCTGTTGGCGGCTGTGGTTTCTTTCCTATATCAGATAGGGACATCAAAGTTTCACAGGATGATAGAGAAACATCTCTAGAGTTTATGATACACGCTTGCATGTCCGGGCGATGGTTTGGTCAGGAATCGCGAGTGAGCACACGGCCCTCTGGTGTGGCCTAAGCCAAGGTGCGCTGGTCAGTTGGGCATCTCCCAATAGGGGAGGTCTGTTGAAATTAATTCTGGCCAAACTACTGTGAGAATCAAATTTGCGCACCACATCATTGACTCGTCCAGCTTCTGAGAACCATTGACTTTGGACTTCTCCTATCCACCATTTTTGCACAAGGAGCCGTAGAAAATTACCATTTTTCCGGCCCAGTTGCATGGCTAGTCGCCCCCGCCACCCGAGCGCCCCAGTTAAGGTCCTACACCAGCGGCCCTGCCTCCCGCCGGCCAGGAGAGCAGCAAGCATTATCCCGTGCACTGTGAGCGCTCTAACCTGATAGGTTCATACAGGATTTGAGAACAGATATGCTTGGAAAAATAGCAATTGTGCCTTAGGCCTGTACACGTAAGTAAGGAATTTGGTCAAATACTGAGTCTGTGTATATGAGAAGCGTCGTGTTAGTCTATAAACCGGTTAGCTTTCTTTGTGATTACATGATAGGCCTTACGTGGAATATACGCTTATAGCCTATGCATGACGTTCACTCAAGCAAGTCAAATTAAATAAAACTCAACCAGTTAAGCAAGTACAACCACTTAAATTGAGAAAGAGGTTAATTATTTACTGTATATGGGCCACCAGATTGAACATATGGATCGTGTATTGGAACATGATTTGGGAAATGTAGGCTATGTGAAAACTTTTATGAACATTAGGGGCAGTGCATGGCGGTTTTAATAATAGTTGAAACTATGAATGTTTTCTCGAAGGTATAGGGTAGTCCAGGAGGGCTAATGGTTGCAAAGCAGGGCCGCTAAATGAAACTAGCCGAGGTCGGTGGCCTTTTTGGCTCGAGCATGATGGGCTGAGAACGCATTTCCTGTTTCCCAGCATTATGTTTGTTTTTTGTGATGTCCCGCATTGACTTTGACATTTGTTTTTTTGAAAGATGGTAGACAAGCCAGACTTGGTGTTGCTTAAAAATCAAAGGAAGGGAGCGTATTGAGAAAATGTCCACTTAATTGGCAAAGTTATTTAAGTAGCCTATTGATTGTGGTTGGGCATCAGACTGGTAAATATTTTTAGTGAGAAACCAGTGTAGTCGCTTATGGGTCGCCAGATTGAGGATGTACATTATATATTTATGGGTAGCTAGGCCATGTACTGTGACAGTTTTAACAAAGCTTTTTTTGGTTGAGGTTTTGCATGATTTCTTAGCGCCGCGCTACGTATAATGAATAAATGGCGAATTATTTTTCCCGACACCTTTCACCAATTCATATGTATGTGCATCTGATTACGTTCCTTTTGTTTAACATGGTAAGCGATTCATATGTTTATATGCACACTTATACATCTTCGCAAAACATACGTTTCCATACTTTATATACTGCACTGTAAAAAAAAAAAAAAAGTTGTCTCAAATGAAAAAAGCTAGTGTCTAGGCTACCTCAAGATTTCAAGTTAGCTGAATTTAAGATTATTAGTCGAATATTACCTCAACTTGTAATCTCATGTTCAATGAGCTTAAAATTTTAAGGCAGCCTGGACACTCAACTTTTTCAGTTGAGACAACTTTAGTTTTTTTACAGAGTGGTCAAAGTCATGAGGAAAAAAAGAAGTAGAAGGAACGTATGAAGAACCTTTGGAGAAGTTAGAAGACAGGGAAATTTTTTAAGAGTTCCCAAATCGTCATGTTCTGCATATGAAAATTCCATTGCCATACAGGGACCAAAGATTTACAATTCCTTGATCAATAAAAAAATAAATGATCGAATTATTTTTCCCGTCACCTTCACCAATTCAGTTTTTGGTGTGATGGTTAAAAAAGGACGGAAGAAAGCCATTATTTCAGTTGTATATAAGTTGCGACTGGTTTGAAATGAGCAAGTTTTGTAAATAAGGTATTGGAGTTGAATAAAATGTGCGAGGGAAGGAATGGCTATGAGGGGAATGGAGGAGGCCATGGGTCATTTATAAAGACCGCTGTTATGAATTTTCAGAACGTGCTTATGTTTATACTGACATTACATATTTCACACAGTTGTCTATTGTGATGCTATAGAAACCTTGTAGGGGAATGGAGGAGGTCATTATTTCACTTGTAAATAAGTTGTAATTTTATTTATTCATGTATTTAACTATCAATTCATGTATGTATTTTGGTAAATAGTCTAAAAGGTTTATGTAAGTATGTATGTATTTATTTAGGTGTTTATGTACTTGTTATGTAAAAAGTGTATGGAAGTGGCATTTAAAGATGTTTGGTGTGATGGTCAGAAATGGCTGTGAGGAGAATGGAGAAGGTATTGTTTCCGTTGTATGTAAGTCTTACTGTGGTTGCGACTGCTTTGAAATGATCATGTTTTGTACATTAGGCATTGGAGTTGAATAAAATGTGTCAGGAAAGGAATGGCTATGAGGGGAATCGAAGAGGGCATTTGTTTAATAAGTTCATCTGAGGAAGATTGATGTTATGAGTTTCACAATGTGCACAATACTGCCATTACATATTTTAAAATGAAATCTGGATGTAATAAAGAGAATCGCATTGTAAGGTCGAGTGTGTCATTCCCGTTCTATCTTGGTCTCGGTACCACATCTCTCCTGTCCCAGTTCATCCATTCCCCTCCCGGCCCCAACCCTCCCTGGTAATGGGTAATTGCTCCTTTTGGCCTCATCCGGACCCCTTTCTGTCCCACACTTTCTCTTTCGGTTCCACCCGGGTCTTCCAGTGTGCACCCTCCTATTCACCTCATGCCAACTGGCCCCATTTTTCCCTCTGGCCCCACTTGGCCCCCTTTTGGTACACATCTGCACGAAACAGTAACCATGCACTTTGTCAACGTGCAAATATGATAGAGAAGGGCAGGGAAAAGTCTACATGGGGGTGGTTGGCGGGTATAGTTAGGGGGTGGTGGGCGGGGCATTTGGGTGGGTGGTGAAAAGGGATTGAAGTATTAGTTTACATATTTTCGGGGGTCTACTCTTAAAAACACTTTTTATATCAGGAGGGGAGAGTGACAAATGTTTACTTAAGTGACATTTCTACTGCTGTTCCGCACATTGGTAGACAGACAGGTCACATTATTTTCCTTTCGGAGATTAAACACTCGTTGTTATGGAGAGCATACTTCTTGCTGGCTTTTCATCAACTTTGTGCAACTCTGTACAATGTACAACCACTATAAGTCGTATTGTGTTTATGGTATTGCTCCCTTTATCGTCACTTGAGCACTACAATCACACCCCATTCCCTGTAAAAGTAACATTTGCATATTGCTGTTTTCTGTATGTGCACAGCCAAATCTAGAGCTCTCCCCTTCTCTCATGAATACCATCCTATAGCCGTCAGAGACTTGAAGTGGTGGTAATTCTCCATATAGTTTTCGTTACAGTGTGCCAATAGTAGTGACCAGTAGCTCTGTATGAGAATTGGGCATGTTGGCGCTAGAGCCCCACCCCCTCAGTTACCGCCACTCCCTCCTCGTAACTCCCCTGCGTGCTAGCGGGGGAGGTACGAAGAGGGGATCAGTGGTTGAAAAAAGGAGAGGGGGTGGAGAAGGAGTGAGATACCACTGGTATTTTACACTCTCCTGGATACATAGTTCCTTTTGGGTACATTACAGCATTAGTAAAATCTCGATGGTAGTATTTTCAGTGTAGATAATATTCAACATCAAAAGTCTGAAAATTTCACCCCCAGGGGGTGCTGTAGGCTGGATGCAAATACCTCGCAAAGAGAGGTGGATGACCTGATCAGTTCTATGGCACATAGGATAAATGCTGCCATTGCAGCAAATGGTGGACACACAAAATATTGGCCGTTAAATTAGGGCCCGAGCACGAAGGGCCCGAGTAATTGCGCTGTTTATTATTATTAGGGCCCGAGCACCCAGCGGTGCGAAGGCCCTATTGTAATTGCTGGAATTCTTCTTCTTCTTCTTCTTCTTCATTATTACGACAAAAGTAAATTGCTTATTTGGGGGCTTTAACGTACTTAAAAACTCATCCAATTTTGCTGTGCGTGTCAGTCTCCATGTAAATTTAAGTGTGATATGGCTTTTGTCATAGGGCGGGGCAAAATGGCTAGGCCACGCCCCTTAAATAGCAGCCCCCAAGGCCTTTTTCACCGATATGCACAAAAATGGGTACACATATGTATTACACCCAGACGCACAAAATCCTCGTGGAACCACTGGCCAAACCCAACAAGAAGTCATTTAGAATTTGCGGCCATTTTTGGTATTTTCCACCTGTTCTATTTTAAAGAACTCCTCCTACAGGATTAATCCCAATGACTTTAAATTTGCTCTGTACCATCTAGTATAGTTTGTGATCAAAAGTTATTAAAATATTGCACTATTGTTAAAGGGCGGGGCCATGAGCTGGCGGCAAAGTCTGATATCTTGCCAACTCAAAATTGCTTTAACCCCTTAAGCCCTGAGCCTCTTTTTAGAAAATGGCAAGCCCAAAATGAAATGAGTATAAATGAGTCTATCTCTGTGACTGCTTGGTCCATTTGAATAATCTTGGTATCGTAATAAAGGTAAAACCATTTGGGATTTCATACCTGGTGTAAAAATCATTATATATGTCACTGAGTCAGTGTAAATGGAGATGGAACACAGTGTAAATGAAAGACCTCATTTTGCTCCTAACACATTTTTACTTCGATCCCTTGTAAATTTGTTGAGTTGCAGCCTGAAACCTCTAAAGTTACAGCACAGAAGGTCATTTTTATCTGTGCCAAAGTTTATTCTGATCAGGTCAATCAGAACAAAATTAGAGAGGCATGTCTAGGTGGCTTCTCCATTTTGGCAAAGTAGGTACCTTGTGTTCCATTTCAGATTTCTTACATACCAAGCTGTAAAACCCATAAAATGTCACTTATATTTCACTACAGACATCCATTCCAACGAAATACAACATTCTTTCATTTTTAGAATAAAAAAAATGATTATTATTTCTGCCAGTTTTGTTGCCATTCAAAGATAATACATACAATGAAAATTAAGTTTGACTCCACTGGAGCATATTAATTAAAAAACAAAACAAATAAGTAAAATGATAAATACAAAGGCAATGTGAAAATCCGTTAAAGAAAAGTAAGAATAACAAAAACCCCAGCGATTATTTGTAGAAGGCAACTGCGATTATTTCCAAAAAAATAAATAAATAAATAAATAAAGGTACCCCGATCATGAATTGTACCTTCACTATTTCCTTTCAGCAGCGCAACATTTTATCCAATAGGCTGCGCCAATCGACAACAGTCTATGGTGAAATTTCCCATTCAACGAATGGGTAAGGGAAATACGTGGCCTACTGTACTGTTGTAGGCTCAGTATTTGTGCGGAATGGTGCAAAGATTCTGTCAGAAAACGACTTTGAAAATGAATGTTGAATATCTAGCGGATAATTATTCAGACAATACCTCAAACAAACTAGTTATGCATTTATATTGTTGCGCTATTCAAGAACATGCATATGTCCCATGGACTCAGTTTGACGCACTCGGAACGCAAGGCTGTAGCTCAGGCTCGGTTTCTACGATTACGGTGGTTTAGCATTCGTTAGAATCATCACGACTCATACAATCAGATTCCTACCGGCAGAGTCTTCCTGACAGCATCACAAGCCAAAATCAGATCGTAAAGTACATTGCAAGGAGGCGGAATGCTACGGAGCTGAGATATTTGAAGCAACGCCCTGGGAAAGAACATGCTAGGATCCCAGCAGATCTAGTTTCGTTATAACACGATATATAATTTATAAAGGGCATACGTGGAGCTCTGCACAAATGAGAATTGATCAGCATTTTAACAAGGAATGAACTGCAGGGAAGACTTTAAATAGAAAAGAAGGAAATCACATGCTATGCAGGGACAGGTGAATTGGATAAGACTATTAACAGAGGTAAGCACACATGGGGAAGTCCTAAACCACAACAATGGGCAAAAACAAAAACGCGGACAGGACCCACCCAGACAGCCTATGATAGATAGAACCCCTTTACCGGAGCTGTTTAAGTGCACAGTTAAGATTCCAGAAGCCGGTACGATTTGGCGCCCTTCGCCTTCTGGAATACCCTTCCGGAAGACACATCTTCGAATTATAGATCGAACAGCCAGAAAGAAGAGATATGGCGGCACACAACATGCAACAGCTTATCCTAGCTATGCAGTTAGAGGAATTAGAGAAGAGAGACACGTGGAAGTAAACTGCCAATAGTATTCAGCCCTAGCGAGCCTTGAAACGTGAGTACAAATCGATTGTAACTGCAGTGGATGCATACGGGAACTGCGGTCGGTGTCATAGATCATAGCCCTCGACCTGTGCCAAGTATAATACTGTAAAGCTGCCTCTACACATGCGAAAATTAATGTGCAGTGGCGCGATATTTACGGCGCCACAAACGGTGATTTGGGGCTATATTTATGGAAATTGGGCAAATCCAAGATTACGGACTGGCGTTTGACAGTTGTAGGGAGCAATTTTGATGATTGCGCCACTGAAATTCAGTCAAGAAAATTTTTAGATTAATTTCTTGTACTGCTATACGTGGTAATCCTTGTTACGCGCAGCATGCATTCGCGATATCAATATTCTAAAGCCCCTTCTCACAACTAAAATCAAATAAAATAAAAAGCCAGGAAATAGCAGAGACTGGATGCGGAGTTCTTTCTACACAAGAGTTAACTACTCCTTTCTGTACATTTCCCCATTTAAAACTACCTAGGTGCATACTGCAACGCGCTGTATTGGAATTTTGGCATATGTGTACTAGGGTATGGCATGATATTACTAGCGAGAAAGCTGACCAGCGGGGAGAGGGGACAATCGCACTGTGGCACAGCACCGAACAATCGTACCTTGTGCTAAAGCCTAATATGCCTAATATACTTACGCCTACATATGAAATTTAGTATTTTAAAAGCCTAGCATTGTAGGTGTTATACGTATTGAGCCTATGCTGTTGGATCTGTAGGCCCTAGTCAGCGTTTTGTCATCGACTCGACAGTGCACGACAGTGCATATGAGAGCATCATCGCGGCAGTGTGAGCATCCTTTTCACATGCAATGCATGATCGAATTTAAATTTGAATTGACCTTAGCATTTACTTGTCATTGGTGGGCGCGCGCCACTTCTCTTGACATTCATTCACCCATCAGTTATGCAGAGTTTGGAAACTGAACTGTCGCTTTGTTAACGACTGCGAAGAACACAATGAACACGAGGAACGAACCTTCAGTTGAGAATGTTCCTCCAAGAGCAAAGTATTGTTCATGTCAAGCGCCATTGAGATAATCTCTGATGTAGAGGAGTGTCGTGCAAGGAAGGTAAACAAGCACCATGTGTGTGCAGTCAAGTGACGTGGAGGAGTGTCGTGCTGTGATTGGCTGATCAATGTACATATGTACCAACTGACCTGTAAAAAAAAATCTCGCGTCCTGGGCATGTCTGAGAGGGGAAAGTCCCAGAGGGGAAAAAAAAAAAGTCTTAATGTGGGAGGGGTCTGCAAAAGAGTATATAAGGAGAATTGAGAGAGTAAAGTAGTAGGAGAAATTGCAAGGAGAAGGATACATCAGACCTGTCACTCTTAATCAGACCTGTCACTCTTGTCAAGACTTGTATGTAACTGAGATACTCATGCCACATATCGTCGGAAAACTAAGATTCTTGAGATTCAAATGATGCCAACCATATCAAAGTATAATCATCACGGCAGCTTTAATCAACACCTATGTTAGACCACAAACAAACAAACAAACAGTTACAAAACTAATTTAACTCACCAATGATGCCTACTAGTACTCCTCCAGTCCAACATATCCCCTCAAACATGGTCTTGTTACATCCACGAAGTTCCAGTAAATCCAACCCAAAATTTTTTAAATTTTTCATTTATCATATATTGTAAATAGTTTGCTATGAAAAGGTTATTTGTTTGTTTACATTTCATATAAAAAACATTTTTTACATTACAGCACTGGTTTTGACTTTTATATGACAAATTTGAGTTTATGCTTCAGTAACTTTAATTTTTTTTATTTATCATAAATTGTAAATAGTTTTCTGTGAGTTTGCTGTGCAAAGGTTATTTGTTTGTTTACATTTCACATAAAAAAAAGCATTTTTTTTACATAACGGTGCTCGTTTTGACTCTTATGTGCACAAATTTGAGTTTATGCTTCAGTAACTTTTTTCAGCCATATTGATTGTGAATCTGGATAAGGGATTGGATTCCACTAAGTGTCACCTTTCATTAAAGCCTAACATTATGACTGTACATTGAAGCGTTCAAGAGTTATGCCCTTTTATCCTAGGTATGTGACCATGGTTATCCAAGGGTCCTTTTGGGGTCTCCAAATGGCCATTTTTGGAAATGCCTAGACATGGCCTTTGAAAAATATGTGTAGAATGCTCATTTTCTGTAGGAATGTTATCAAATTTGAACTGGGACTACGTAAGGTGTTTTTCAGCTAATAAGTCCCAGCTACTCTCATCTGCAGGCATCTGTTTGCAAAAAAAATTCCGGCGAAGGTAAAAACCCTCTACTTCAGTGTGTTCCAGCTTAGATTACTCAGTGATGGTAGCACTTATAGTGATTCTTTCAGCTCAGGGAAAAACTTCAGAGTGTTTCCTTTCAAACAAGGCCATAACCATCCATATAGTCCAAACGGTTTAAGAACAGCGTTCAATTTACTTTGGGTACGCTTTTGATAGGCATTTTAGGCGAATTTTCCCAGAGTGTTCAGGGGTAAACCCACGGGCTACTGGGAATATTTGGTTCTTCCCTTCGGATTGACTAATGCCCAGCTGTGTTCCAGGGTCTCGTTAATGATGTGTTGAGGAACATGATTAGTAAGTTCGTTTTTGTGTACCTTAATGACATACTCATTTTTTCCAAGACCCTGGAGGACCATGTCAAGCTCTTCGACAAGTCCTGAAGCGCCTCCTGGAGAAACGCCTATTTGTGAAGGCCGAGAAGTGTGAGTTCTCTGTTCCCACTTTCCTGGGTTTTGTTATATTAGCTGGTGCCATAAGCATGGACCCCTCCAAGGTGAATGCTGTCACTGAATGGCCCAGACCCACAGACCTTTACAGCACTTTTTGGGATTTGCCAATTTCTACTGAAGGTTCAGTCATAGTTATAGTTCTGTTGCTGCCCCTCTCATGTCACTAACTAACTCAACGACTAATGTAATGATGAAGCTGAAAATGTTTTTAAAAACCTAAAGTCACGTTTCACCACAGCCTCTATTCTTGCTATCCCTAACCTTCAAGCCCAGTTCATTGTGAAAGTCGATGCTTCTAACGCTGGCATTGGAGCCATTCTGTCTCAGAGATCTGAGAAGGATGACAAGATTCACCCATGTGTTTTTTATTCTCACCGTTTAAGTCCCACAGAACAGAACTATGACATTGGCAATCAGGAGCTGCTGGCGGTCAAACTAGCGCTGGAAGAGTGGAGACAGTCGGTAGAGGGCGCCAAACTCCCTTTCCTTGTTTGGACTGGCCATAAGAACCTTGAGTATTTGCCAACGGCTAAGAGACTGAACCCTCGTCAAGCTAGGTGGGCTTTGTTCTTTTCTCATTTTAATTTTCATCTTGCCTATCGCCTAGGCAACAAGAATGTCAAGCCGGACGTGCTATCCTGGATTTTCGAACCCCCTGACAAGGAACCTTGTACAGACACCATCCTTCCACAAGAAGCTTTTGCTAACACCATAGCCATGGACATCGAGAAAGAGGTGAGAAATGCGCTCAATGACTCTGCCGCTCCCAGTACTTGCCCCACAAATCGCCTGTTTGTCCCCATACCCAAACGCCCCCAAGTTTTGGAATGGGGACATGCCTCCAACCTAGCTTTTCACCCAGGAGTCAACCGTTATTTAGACTTCATTGCACGACGTGTCTGGTGGCCAAATATACGTAAAGGTATCCGGCACTACATTTCTGCCTGCTCGGTCTGTGCCCAGTCTAAGACCTCTCACCAGCCCCTTCAAGGCCGACTCCAGCCACTACCCACACCCCATAGCCCTTGGTCTCACATATCACTAGACTTCATCACCTCCGGTTTACCCCCTTCCAATCACTATAATGCGATCCACACTATTGTAGATCGATTTTTCCAAAGCTGTTCATTTCATTCCCCTCACCAAACTCCCCACTGCACAAGAAACCACCTCTCTACTCATTCAAAACGTTGTCTGACTCCATGGCAGTCCCACTGATTTCGTTTCTGATCGAGGTCCCCAGTTCACTGCCAAATTTTGGTAAGCCTTCTGCACCTCACTTAGCACATCAGTCAGTCTCACGTTAGGTTTTCATCCCCAGTCCAATGGCTAGACTGAGCGGGCGAACCAGCACATTGAAACTGTTCTCAAATGTCTCTGCTCTAAGAACCCTGCCTCCTGGAGTCACCAACTGCCGTGGGCGGAGTATGCCATCAACAGCCACACCTCCTCCTCTTCCAAGCTGACCCCTTTCGAGTGCTGCATGGGATACCAACCGCCACTGTTCCCCAGTCAGGAGCAGGAGGTGGCCGTCCCATCCGCACAAGCCTTCATCCGCTGATGCAAACGCACCTGGACGACCACACGCATCGCCCTGCTGAAGTCGGCGTTCAGAATGAAGCGCCTGGCAGACAGAAGGTGTACTACCGCCCCAAACTACTGAGCAGGACAGAGGGTATGGCTGTTCTCAAAAGATATTATTATATATGAGGGGTGGTACCCAGAAGTTATTCCCCAGATGCATTGGCCCCTTCACAATTGATCGAGTTATTAGCCCCACTGCTGTTCATCTTAGACTTCCCTTGTCAATGCACAAAATTCATCCCACTTTCCATGTTTCTCAAGTTAAACCTGTTGCTACCCACCCCCTGTGTTCTGGTCCTGATCCCCCTCCACCCCCCGTATTATTGATGGTGGTGAGACCTATACGGTTCGCGCCATCTTAGACTGTCTTCGTCGGGGCCGTGGCCTCCAATACCTCATTGACTGGGAAGGCTACGGTCCGGAGCATCGGAGTTGGGTTCCCTCATGCTTCGACCTGGACAAGGATCTCATTAAGGACTATCATGCCCATCATCCCAGACCCAGTCATGAAACGCCAGGAGGCGTTTCCTTGGGGGAGGTTATGGTTATGGTTTTTTGTCATGTTCATGTTTATATTCAAGTTCAGTGTTCATGATTTTGTCTTTTATTTATTCTTTTTAGTTATTGTATTGCACTTGTCTTCCCTTGTCTTTTGATCTAGATGGTTCAGTCCGTCTTCCCGGTCTGTGTGCTCACTTACTTTGGGTGATTTAAATGAATTTTGGTGTTTAATATATTCCTTCAATTCTCGTTTACTTCCTTCGTCTTACTGTTCTGATTACTAACAAAACTAACATTTGTATTTTGTATCATAGTCTACTAACACAAGTAATCCATGTATATAGATTACTAACTTACTAACGAGCACTCTAGTTAAATCTATAAAGTTGCACCGCAACTAATTAATACTAATTCCCTCTCAGCAATCGCCCTGTTCTAGCCTCCGCCTCTTGCTCAGCTTTACCTGTCTCCCCCTGCGTTTCTGTGAGATCTCTCGCACGTGCTTAATTACTTTCCTGCACTCGTTATCTGTGCAGTTAGAACTCCTTGACCGGAGCTGTTTAAATGTCATAGGCTGTTTGTCTGATTCCCCTCTGTGTCTTGGCTTTCGCCAGCTTTCGTGGTTAGGGTTTCCCTCATGTGATTCTCCCATTGTAATTAGTCTGATCCAGCTCACCTGTTCCCTGCATAGCTTGTGACTTCCCTCCCGTCCATTTAAGAGTCCTCACTGCGTTACTGACTTTGTCAGAACGTTGATCAATATTTCTTTTTGCAGAGCGCCATGTATTGCCATTAAGTCTTGTTTTTCTTCTACTGGTTAGTCCGACTACGATTCTTGCCATTGCCCTTCTTGTATTGTTTTGTCTTTTTGGATTTTGACCCATTTTTGTATGACCACAATTTCTGTGTTTGGATGCCCTGTGTACGACCCTTGGATTTGTTCATCAGCTACGACTTTTTGCCTACTGTCTATGTACCTTTGCTCATCTGTTTTTCTGGTTCTGACCCCTGCCTGTCTAGTCGACTCTGTTTTTGGATTTCATATTGTGGCTTGGCAATTCTTGTGTTTTTTGGCCTTGACCCGGACCTCATTAAAGGCATATGTTTTTTGTATTTCCCTCTCTCGCGTGTGGTTCCTAAATGCACCGTCACAGGCATTCCCCCTGTATGTCCTCTACTGGGGATTCCCCCTTTTGAACCCAAGCCAATTCATCCACAGGAGTCCAGAATCCCAAAAAAAGAGATGCCAGGCCACCAGAGAAAGTAACAACAATCTGCAGCATAATGTGAGCGACTCTATTTTGCTCTGTCTTGCAGGTGACTTCGTCTTCCACTGAGCGCGGAATGTCAGCGCAGCATATTCCTCTTGATGGTTACTTAGTTTTAATTACTATAAAAACATCGGTCACGTGACAGCTACATTGGTGTTTATGGAAACACTATAGCAACTTGATGACATCATACAGGTGCATGTGATGACATCGTAATGGTGCATTGTTCACTATAATATAAAGACGAAGTTACATAAAATAGAACCTGTGGATCCCCACGGGCTGAGTGCTAGTTAATAAATGTTCTTATTTTCCTGTTTATTTTGGGTTTGTCATTTGTTTTGAAAGTGCTCTGTCGATAAAATTTACCTATTTTCTTACTTTGGTTGCTGTCCTAGCATAGAATACAAACTGGCGACAACAAGGAGTGTTTTATTTGAAATGAAGTGGATGTTTTAATGTTGCGTCCGTGTACAATTTATCTTCTTTGTTCTGAAGTGCTGCGTTTGTGCCGCGGAATCGGGCAAAAATAGATGCCTTGCGTATCTGCTGCGCTGAACTGCGTTTTGCCAGAGCTGGGACGGACAAGAATTGCAAAGCAGCGGATCCGCTGTAAGCACACTCATTGAATAAAGCGAAACCGATCAGCTGCACTGCTGTGGCGGAGTGCAGATGGACCAAACATGCATTTGGTATAACCACAAATTTACACCAGATGTGTGTTTGGTCCATCTGCGCTTCCCCATAGCAACGCAGCTGATAAGATTCACTTTAGTCAATGAGTGTGTTTACTCCAGATCCACTGCGTTGCATTTTTCGTCCGGTTCAGCTCCAGCAAAACACAGTCGCGGGCAGCAGATACGCATCACTTCTCTTTGGCGGATTTTGGAACACAAACGCAGCTCTTCTTGATTCTGTAATTACCGTGGGATCTTGTCAGCCTCGCTCATTGGTCTTGCTAGTCCAGCCGTCCAGCGCTGATAAGCAGCAAAGACGCAGACGATGGGAGTTGACAGATGGCAATGCAGGCAGCAAACACGCAGTAGGGTGGGAGCGGACCGAACACGCATCTCATGTAAATCCCGGATAACGGGGGTCAACCCGGGATTTAGTAGCCTATGCAAGTCTCGCAAAAAGCATTGGGTCTCATTCATGAAACGTGAGCAGAAGGAATTTGTGTGTAAACTGTTCGCAGATGGAAATTTACGTGCATCTCCGCATTCATCAATATTTTAGTAGCTCCGATCTTTTTGTAGCTGCTAACAAAATCTACACTTGCTGCTGACCACACGTAGTGCTTGTGTAAATTTAAGAATGCACATAAAATTACAATTTTAATTCATATAGCGCTCTTATGTAGACAATACACAGATGCCTTTGAAACATGTGATATAGCCTGAACATGATATACGATTAAAAATATTACACATTTAGTTAAATTAGTTGGCAATTGGCAGGTTTAAGATCCAGATTAGGTTCATGATTGTGAATTATCTATGTGAATTGCCTCAATAGATTACACGTTCTTTCTACATTTTGAATGATGATAATAAAAACAATAAAAGTGGAGGCATGTTGCTGCCTCCGTCAGGTATAATTCCTGACAGAGAGGTCTCCCCAATTATGACAGCGATGCGCTCGTCTGCAGTTGATAGTTGAGACTGTGAGCCTCCTCCTGTGATGTTTTTTTTTTTGTGCGCACAAATGCGTTTCTCTGCCTCCAGTTTCATGTCAAACCATTCAGACACAGGAAGCTCGGGGAAGCACAAATGGCAGACTCCGGAGGTGCAGCTGGCAAACAGGGCTCTCGGGAACACAAGGGGGCAGCACGAACTGGAAGACTCAGACACAGGAAGCTCAGGGAAGCACAGCTGGCAGATGGCAGACTCGGGAGGCGCAGCTGGAAAACAGGACTCGAACGGGAATACTCGGACCCAGGGGGCTCGGGAGGCACGGCTGCTGCAGATGGCAGACTCGGGAGGCCCAGATGGCAGACTCGGGAGGCCCAGCTGGCAGATGGCAGACTCGGGAGGCACAGGGACACTCGGACACAGAGGGCTTGGGAGGCATAGGGACACTCGGACGCAGAGGGCTCGGGAAACGTCTACCAGACTGCACTAGACTGCACTGCACTGTACAAGACTGCTCTGCACCGAAGTTAAGCCAAAACTGGACTGCACGGGGTTGCTCTGCCAGGACTGATGGACTGAAGTCAGATCTCTCTGCGTCCGCTGAGCAGGGAAATATAAAGGGAAGGGGCACGGACAGACACAGGTGCTGAAAATAATATAAATTACAAGGGGTGGAACATGAGGGAAGCCAGATTACATGAAACAGGAAAACACCAGCACATGAACAAGGATCACAAGACTCTCCCATGCCTTAGGCACAAATACACCCCCATACCATCACAGATGCTGACTTTTGAACTTTGCGCCTATAACAGTCCGGATGATTCTTTTCTTCTTTGGTCCGGAGGACACAACGTCCACAGTTTCCAAAAACAATTTGAAATGTGGACTCGTCAGACCACAGAACACTTTTCCACTTTGCATCAGTCCATCTTAAATGAGCTTGGGCCCAGCGAAGCCGGCAGCGTTTCTGGGTGCTGTTGATAAATGGCTTTCGCTTTGCATTGTAGAGTTTTAACTTACACTTGCAGATGTAGCGACGAACTGTAGTTACTGACAGTGGTTTTCTGAAGTGTTCCTGAGCCCATGTGGTGATGTCCTTTACACAGTGATGTCGGTTTTTGATGCAGTACCGCCTGAGGGATCGAAGGTCATGGGCTTTCAATGTTGGTTTTCGGCCTTGTCGCTTACGTGCAGTGACTTCTCTAGATTCTCTGAACTTTTTGACGATATTACGGACCGTAGATGATGAAATCCCTAAATTTCTTGCAATAGCTCGTTGAGGAATGTTGTTTTTAAACTGTTCGACAATCAGCTCACGCATTTGTTCACTAAGTGGTGACCCTCGCCCCATCCTTGTTTGTGAATGACTGAGCATTTCAGGGAAGCTGCTTTTATACCCAATCATGGCACCCACCTGTTCCCAATTAGCCCATTTACCTGTGGGATGTTCCAAATAAGTGTTTGATGAGCATTCCTCTCATTCCTTTTCCATTCCTTTCAGTCTTTTTTGCCACTTGTGCCAGCTTTTTTGAAACATGTTGCAGGCATCAAATTCCAAATGAGCTAATATTTGCAAAAAATTACAAAGTTTCCCTGTTCGGACATTAAGTAACTTGTCTTTGCAGTGTATATAATTGAATATAGGTTGAAAATCATTTGCAAATCATTGTATTCTGTTTTTATTTACGATTTACACAACGTGCCAACTTCACTGGTTTTGGGTTTTGTAGAAAAGCAAGGTGAAGCAAGCAAACGAGATCGGAAGGAAGGCTGAAACCCAGAATCCATTAAATCACCCAAAATAGTGACACAATCTATTAAGACAGAAACGGCAACGAACTAATGACGCGATCGAGGAAAAAACAAAAACTATGCATGGGTAAGACGTGGACCGGAACAACATGGGAGAGATACGAAATGTGAAACACTAAAACTGAGACAAAAAACAGACATAGCAATAATTAATAAAGCCTAATATTAAAAACGGAACATAACCCTAATCTAAAAACACGAAAGACATGGACAAACCTAACCAAAACACAGAAATTCACAGAATACAACACCTTCGCTTTGCCTGTCCCTGTCACACCACAGCTAACATGAAAATAAAATGTTTTTTCTTAACTCCACTTCATCCAAAATTATTTCTACCTCCACTTCAGAATAATTCTTTTTTCTTTCTCTCTCTTTCCTTGTTTCCGCCATGACTGACCGGCCCACTGGATGCATCTACACCACCTTAAATGGTGGTCATTGGCAATTCATGGGTGGGGATTTATGCTATTAGCTGATTACCGGGAGCGCGCTGTCACTTTACGATGGATCGGCATTCATGGTCATACATACGTTTACGATCAGATATGAGTTTCCAGAGGTGTTCATGAATACGGAGTAGGTTTTTAGTAGCGTAGACTTTTATGTGCAAATCTACGCACAAATTTACTAACGCTTCATGAATGAGACCCATTGTGTCTGCCCAGCTGTTAATGTAATGCCACTGCACACTGCCTGAGAATCATTGCAAAGAATATGTGTGTACACTGTAGATAGGCTGGCTTACATGTAACTGTCTACGAAGTTAGCCAAATATCAGTCGAGTTTTTGTCATTGCTGCTCAACCACCAGAGTTATCGGCCCGACTCAAATTCACTCTCTAGAACAATGAATGGAACCATGTTGTGACAGTGTGTTTAGGAACCACTCGCGAGAACAGAAATTCCAAAAATCGTAAGCCTTTATTACAAAAATAGACCAGAAGACACAGGAAATGCCAAACCAAAATCAGTATCCAAAAAGCGAAGTCAAAATAACAGGCAGGGGTCAGAACCAGAGAAGCAGATGTGCAACAGAACATTAACAGGAATCCAAAATCTTAGTCAGAATCCTGAAGGGTGGGTCATGCACAGGGCAGGAATCGTGGTCGTACAGAAAATGGGTCAAAATCCAAACAGGCACAAACAAGAATAGCAAGGGCAGGGCAATCTCAAGGTCGCACGAAAAAAATGTTGTCGGTGAAGCAGCACTCAAAAGGCCCACAAGTGAAAATTGATCAACGTTCTGACGGGGAACAAACTCTAGTGAAGACTTTAAATAGACGAGACGGAAGTCACATGCTATGCAGTAACAGGTGAATTGGATAAGAACTAATTACAAAGGGAAGCGCACACGGGGAGGTCCTTAACCATACATAATTGGCAAAGACCAAAATGCGGACAGGATCCACGCAGACAACCTATGACAGATAAACAGCTCTGGTGAAGGAGTTATAAGTGCACAGACAAAGAGTGCAGGATAGCAATTAAGCACGTGCCAGAGATATTGCAGAAACGCAGGGAGAGACAGAGAAAGTAAAGCAAGAGGTGTAGACTGGAACAGGGCGAGAGCTGAAACTGCGTTAGTAGTAATTAGTAGTGGTGCAGCTTTACAAATTAACCCAAGTGCTCGTTAGTTAGTTAGTAATATGTACATGGATTAGTTAGGTTCGTAAACTATGATACAAAATATAAATGTTAGTATTTTTAGTCATCAAGGAAAGCAAGGCGAAGGAAGTAAACAAGAATTGAAGTAATAATATGAAACACCAGAAACCATTGAAATCGCCCGAAGCATGTGAGCACACAGACTGGGAGAACAGACTGAACCAAACTGATCACAAGACAGGGGAGACAAGTGCAATGAATACAGAAATGGCATAAACATAAAAACCGGGATGTATTATAGTCAACATGAATAAAGAAAAGACATGGTAAAAAAACAGAATCATGGCAGCAAAACACAGAACCATAACACGTGCAACCATTTGCAAAGCCAATTATGCCATTAATCTAAACGGAATGAAGTACTCATGTGCTGGACTTTTGCAAATCTGGGAGACATGTCCTGTTCTAATCAATCAAGTGTATACACCATGCACACACATGTGCGCGCGCGCACACACACACACGCACCCTCGGAGGATAAACTATCTATTACATTTACCTGTTTCCTCTGGTTCTAGTTCTGTTCTTGACTCTGACTCTGAACCAGGGGTGGGCAGTTCCGGTCCTGGAGGGCCAGTGTGTCTGCAGGTTTTTTTACTTTTGTCAATTACCCTGACTAATTGAGCCAATTGATCTCATACGCAAACATAGATTTGTGCAAAGATTAGATCAAAGAAAAATGTTTTATGAAGGGAGGCAAGAACAGTCTTTGGTGGTCATTCATGATAATTCAACAAAATGTGCCCGAAATGTCATATTTCATGAATGGTTTGGATATTTAAATAATCAACTAATTAAAGGCAAGACGTTGCAGTGAAAACCAGGGACAGATACGGCCCTTGTTGCCCACCTCTGCTCTGAGCTGTCACTCTGCTCTCATCCAAGTTTATGTCAACATCGTTCTTTTCATCACTGTACACCAGTTCATCCTCACTCTCCTCTGGTGCAAGAGCCAACTCAACCCTGTTCACTCTCCTTCTGCCATAGAGGAAACTTGGTTGCATATTATGTGGACGAAAGCAGGATATGTAAACTGTGACAAACATTTCAAAGGCCTCCAACAATTCCTATTAATATCTGGACTACATATCGCAGTGCATTGGCCTCTTCAAAAAATGAACTGTATGGGCTTATGACAAGAAATGAAAAGTGAACCAACATAATTTGGGTGGAAAATCTCAATTCAATCTGTTAAAACTATGATTTACATAGATGTCATTTATAATCCAGATAATGCATTACAGTTTCTAAATGTCTGACATTACAAAACATAATTTAGAATGTTTTTCTGCCTTTTAAATATAATCAAAAGTTGCAAATATAGTCTAAGAGTAGCTTAGTTATATATGAGTCAATTGCAGTCTAATTGGTTAAATGCACACAGATCACTTCCATATTCGCATATGGCAACAAATTAATTTGACCATTTTACAAAAAACATATTGAATCTCAAATGGTTTGTATGATGAAAATTAAAAGTTAAATTATCCCAGATAGTATTTCAATTTTTTCTTGAGGATATTTTCCCTGAATTCTGAGGAAATGGTCAAAATTGGAAGCCCTCAGATCATTAACTTCTCAGTACCATATAGTCCATTGAAAAAGAGGGTGCCAACAGGATATCATTCCTTGCATGTCACCGTGCAATAGAGGGCTAGTAAAGTAGCCAATGAGTGTAATTTGGCTGCTGTCTGACAAGACACGATAGCTCAGAAAGGACATAAAGGGATATGTTATCTCCTTCTATTGGCGCTACTGAAGGCGCAAGCAAGAGGGAAGCATATCGGACTGAATGGTGATTTCACCTGGACTGTCTCTTCATTATCTACGTTACTGATAGTAAACTAAATCTTTAGATGTACAGATCTAACAAATGTCAATCAGCAAGCAGATTTCAATCCGACATATTAATTTTGCCGCTGAGATTTTCTGATCTTCAGGATTTCAGGTCCCAGTAGATGTTCTTCACACAACGCAAAATACATGGGTTATGCCCGAAAATGAACAAAGAATGGAATTAAGCCTGGACAGGAGAGTAAATCGTGTAAGTTTAGTTGGCTGTTCATGAGCAGTTGTGATATGAAAAGATGCAGTTATTGCGGTTAGTAGGCCTATGTTCAACATATTTAAATTATTTATGTATTTTCAGGTGTGACTGTGAATTGTTTGCATCCCTTGCAAAACCGTCCAGTAAATTACCACCCTAAAAGGCGCAGGCAATCAAAACAAGCCAAATAGCTGACGTGAGTGAACACTCGGGAGGTTCTCAGTGAGCTCCCATCGTTAAGTTTAATTATTCCCTGTACACCTCGGTGCAAAGTCAGTTGAACAGAAGAGGCTATCGTAATTTGAACACATTTCCGTGCTCACAGCCATGTGCTATCGAGGCAAACTGTCTCCATGATAAAAAAAAGTCCAAACTGATTGCTGTACAACTCCGAGTTTGAGGTTCAGGCAACATGATCAGGGAAAAGAAAAAAAATCTATGATCTAAGGTCTACAGACGCTGTGACTGTAAGTTCGTTAACGTGTTGTCCACCAATCACATATCCGACGAATACGATGATCTGCCCGCTTGCTATAGTTTTTCCTCAAAATTGGTATGTGATCTGGGCTATGTTTATTCAGAGAAACTGTGGGCGACAGGTGCGACTTTATTGTTTTGTAGGCTCCCCAACTATCGGTAAAGTCAGTTTTAGTTGATGAAAGTCGGCTGGCAGCGCTGCATAATTTTCAGAATTGTACAATGTCAATGTAGACATCGGTAGAAGGTGAGCGGTGCTGTCCGCCACTTTATTGGAATCGATACCGAAGCGCCTCCCCATTAAAATAAAAGAAAACGTTGTCTCTGTAATTAGGATACCATGTGGCCCATATGTCTTTAAGTTCGAAGCACGTCCAAAATTATACTTATGCAGTAGGTAATCGGCACTGATTTCATCGATACAAATTTTACTGCGCCAATTTGCGCAAAATCACTTATAAAATGCATTATATGGAAATATCGGGATAATAATAATAATAATAATAATAATAATAATAATAATAATAATAATAATAATTACAAAGGCCGGCAAAAGTGGACTTTCCGAGAATTGTTTTGAATATGAGACGTGTATTTATAGGCTACATTTGAAGGATGCTGAAAGGAAATATCATCAGTTTTCCCCTTTGGAACAAGTTTGTAGAGCTCACTATATATTAAAGGACCAAATAAAATAACAGAAAGTTTGCCAGATCCTTTATTTGCAGAGGATTCAATGAAAGAGATATAAATCAAACTGATTAAAATGCTTTCTTAACTGTTGTTTATCATTGTGAGGTCAAAATCTTTTCTTCTTGTCTAGAAAACTATACGTTTGGAACCTTTACGTTTGTCGGCATTTGTGGTTTGTCTGCTCCCGCCATATCACTGGAACACCGAAGCGCATGGCCTTCTTATCACCTTTTGTCCACTGCCCCAATTCTTCCACATTTATTGAACAAAGTATATGAGGAGCCCAGTTCTTATCTTGGTCACCCAGCTTCACTCCAAAGTAGGTAAAGTATGCTTTGTTAACGAAATCCGTAATATTTCTCCATTGCCTCTTTACAACAAATTCTCCACAGACGTAACAATAGCTATCTGGGCTGGTTAAACAACCTCTGAAGCCATTTTACCTGCAAAAAAGAAAAAACACATTAATTTCTAGAAAAAATAACAGGCCGGAATGTGCAAATACAAAAGTGAATATTGTGTAAAAATCTAATGTGATACAGCAATTTTAGTGGTAAATTTGAAGTCAGCGTGTGATAAAGTATGAAATTCACCTGTTAAATTGGAAAAAAAAAATTGTGGTCGCAGACCTATGTTATTATTATTATTATTATTATTATTATTATCATCATCATCATCAATACGGGCATAGCATATTTCCCACGGACGGTGCCATCAAATTTGCTTTACAAAGAGGTGTGGACACAGACATGACAGTGACAAAGTCAATAAAAATAGCATAAAATTCATAAAAATAAATAAGAAGGTACTATAAAGTACGACGGAGCGGCAGGAAAAAAAAATATTAAAAAGCACAATTATTGAGGAACTGTTGATTTTCAGATTTTCCTGTGAACTACCTATATCTATCGATCCAGATGCCCTCACATCGAAATACAACTTCTTCCACAGTCTAGGCAGCCTCCCCTGAGCAGCCCATCTATAAATTTTCGTGTTTACTCGTGGAATGGATAGAAAGGGCGAATCAAGTCTGAGTCACAAACGTTACACCTTCCACTGAAACATTGCTTAATTCAGGGACCAGTCAAAATGTCGCTTTATAAACAATAAACTGAAACCTATCATCTTAAAATTAATGTGGCCGGTCGATTTACATGCTCATTTTTCATTCAACTCCAGTAGCTGACTCATATCGCAAACTTGCCAACTTTGAAGTGAACATTGTAAAAATACATCAGTTGTTTCAGTCAAATGAAACAATAAGATTCTACAGAGAGATAAAGAAATGTACTGTCATTATGATATGACAAAATCATATTACGTGATTTGCCTGGAGTTGACAAACATGATCGTGCACTGAACTCGTCCTCAACAAAGACTTTGTGATGGCTAAGGAGCTCTCCAGAGTCCTGAAATTGTCTGTCACTGCAGGCAATAAGGACGGTGCGCGCTTGGCATAAACCTTGCCACCTCCCTGCGGAAAAAACACAGCTGGGATAATGAGCGACTGGGGCTCGAAAACTCGGAAGGCAATTAATTTTAATTCAATTCATACAGAAGTTCAGAGCCGTGCTTTTCGTCTCGACAATTTTGTGGTTTAGTTGTAGCCTAGGCGCAAATCGTCAGTTGAATTAAGGAAAGGACAAAAAACAAACGAACAAACAAAGAAAAAGCGAAAATGGTCGTGTATACGTGTTTGCAGGTGTTAACAAGGGAATTCCCTCCGCAGCCATAGATGGACTGATTAAAACGGACGGTGAGCAGAACCAACTGATTTTGACATTTTCGCAGTTATAGTTAATGTGTTTATGTTGTCTGTTACAGAGTTAATCAACCATGACGGCTTCTGGCAATTATACATGGACGATACATAAAATGTAAATTTGGACATTTTCATAATTTTATATGGCGAGTAACCATTTAGAAACTTTTTGGCGCTTGGTTTTAATATTAAACGTTTGATCACTGAGAAGTTAATGGAGAATAGAAGGTCTGCGTATACAAATTGCAACTTGTCTCAGAAAAGACGCTTGCGCGTTGTCGCCTTGCTGAAAAGAATTTAAGTCGATATTTGCGTCTGACATCTAGAGACTATGCAACGCTCCGCTCTGCATCTCAGACGATTTCACTGGGAGCTATTCGCATACCCCTATTGCCCTATCCTTGGGAGTAAACGCCAGTCATCGCGTCTGCAGTGTTACCACCGTATGTTGTTGGTCATTATGGGGTTTTTAATTCTATCTTGTGGCGTGCAGTGTCAGACCTTTAAAGTTGGGGTTCTGGGGCCGTGGAACTGTGACCCCCTGTTCTCAAAAGCTTTGCCTGGAGTGGCTGCTAAGTTGGCAGTGCGACGGGTAAAAAATGACTCCAGCTTAGACCTAGGTGGTGAACTTGACTATATAGTCCTTCAGGAGACATGTGGAACAGCAAATGCTGCGGCTAGATTCACACAGTTCCAGAACACGTCGCAAGTGTTTGTCGGTCCTGCTAACCCGGGATATTGCAACTCTGCATCACTGTTTTCCAGAAAATGGGACAAAGCCTTGCTCTCTTGGGCTTGTCTTAATTATGGACTGGATTGGTTTCAGGGTTACCCGACTATTGCTCGGACTTTACCATCGGCCATGAGAGTGCTTTTCATTGTGCTCAGATTCTTTAGTTGGGCACAAATTGGTATCGTTTCATCTGGAGAGGAAATATGGATGGACACAGCGAGAGAACTGGCCATCTCCCTCCGAAGCTCAGGACTTCCAGTGCGTATAGTGACCTCTATAGGGAATAGCTCCACACAAATGGAAGAAACTTTGCGGAAAATTCAAGCAGCTGGAGACATTAAAGGTAAATATATTTTCATGTGCTTGATCCCTCCACATTCAGAGGCCATGAACTCAGAACTGACTGATGTCGGCAACAATGTTATGGTTGCATCTGGTGAAAGGATAGCAGGCAATTTTGGGCCAAAATGGTCGAGATTTGTACTTTAGCAGCATAAACTGGGTGAAGGTTTGGATGTTAACTGGAAAGAGTTCCACAAAATAATTACAGCATAACATTTCCTGGAGGTGTAAGGCCTGATATGAAATCAATTTAAGGACCCCAAATCCTAATTCCCTGCTCTTTAGGGGCAGTTGAGTTTTAAGAACTGGAGGCTACTATCTAGCATTTAGTGAAAAATGAATTCACCCTCTAATTTGACTTAAATCATAAATATTTAACATCAGTTAAAAGTTTGTAATGCAACAGTTAGTTCTGACTGAGTAATTTCATTGGATGAGAAACATTCCATGAGTACTGACGATAGAGTGTAACATCACTGGGACATATAACAGCAAAATCACTCCACTCACAGGAGTTTTAATAACTTTTAATTATACTAACCGTTGTTTGTGTTGCTTAGCAACAGTTATGTCCTGATCCATTTGAGGACCTATCTGCGCTGACAGAGAGACATAACTGAGTTAATAAACAAAGAAATCATACTTTGTTGTTGCTTATTGTTGTCAAATAATAAGTGGCGTTTGTAGAACTGTTGTAAAAAATGAATATCTCACTTGAGGTTGTGATGTTGTTTCTGAATATCATCACGGCTGTGATATCTTTGCCACACCGCCTGTGGCCTTGTGACAATGACCATACCACAGCTGTGATCATATTCACCAACAACATCACTCCCTCGTCTGATATTGCTTAACTAATTTATTCAATTATATATATTTTTTAATTTGGCATCTCCAATCCCACTCAAATCTGGAATACCCAATTGGTGAACTAAGTACAAGGCTTGCTCGTTTGCAACCCCTTGTTGCCAATTCAGGAGAGTGAAGACAGCTCGCAGCTCTCCTCTGAAGCACGCATCCCTCAGCTACCACTTCTTATACACTCATTGGTTGAATCATTGCAAGTTCAGAACGAGGGCGGAGGATGCCCAAAAATGAACAGGCTTAGAATCTTCCTGACGAGTGCAAGTCTGGCCAACAGGAGGTGCTTGAGCAATGAACAAAGCAACTATTATTTTCTCAACCCGGCAGTCCCTTCCCAATTTGCAACCTGTAGCACAATGGCCAGTTGTGCACTACTCTGAAAAAGCTGCCGACCCCTGCCGGTTGGTACGAACGTGGACTGAACCCGTGTTGTGATTGTCACTTCTGCACTGCAATGCAGTGCCTTAACTGAGCGAGCTGTCCAGCAGCCCCATATTGTTTAATTTAACCAGAAATACCAACATTCTCGCATAAATCTGAATTTGCAGAAAGCGAAACTTTGAACCTTTTTTTCTCAGAACTTTCAATTTGTGGGTCAGTCGACTCTGTCTGTCACCCATTCAAATAAAGCAAAGCTGTATTTCAATGACATTGTCCACAAAAGTCTTTGGAATACATGAAAATAGCTTTGAGTCATTTTATTCAATATTGGCAGTATAGATTAAATGTTGTCCATCAGTGGTGTTCCCAGTCTCCTTGCAGGAAAACTATGAGAGAAACTCATATAGATGAGAGCACTCAATAATAGTCCATCTGCCTCGCCCAGACCTCCTTACTTAACCCTGCGAGGTTTCTCCAATAGAATCTTTACTCCACGTGAACCTCCCCCAAAAGAATCTTAAGCCACAGGAAACCTTCCCCAATAGAAACTGCACAGGAGGCTGTCCTTGACAGAACCTTGACCGCATGAATACCTTTCTCATTTGCAGTTGATATTGAACTGCAATCTCGATTTCATATCCAAGTGGTGTTATTTACAAACGCGTCGGTTGGTCGTGTTTTTATCGAACTTTCACCGAGTGAAAATTCAGCAGTTTACACATAGCATCATGCACGCACATTCCAACACACGATTAGCTACACATTGCACTCGTCGCCTGTCTGTTCGTTTGGTGGGTTTTTCTGGCCTCTCCTGGACTTTATATCCATGTTTTCTGTAGCTGGTTGACAATAGTTTGGGCTGATGGCCAGTTAGGCGTTCAGGAAGCAGTTTTTACCCCTCAGCCCGACACGGGCACAAGGGCTATTATCGTCCCTTCAGCGGGCGGGCGGCTGCCAATTTTGTACGGGCTATTTCTCTGTAACCACTTGGGTTAGGAAGTTCATATTGCATATGTGGACTCCCCATGGGGGGTAGGTGTGCCTTTTTGAGGTTTCGTCCCAGTTTGCCCTTTGACCTTGCAGCAGTGACCTTGACTTTCAAAACTTTGTCTGGGCTATTTCTCTATAAACACTTGGGTTAGGTAGTTCATATTGCATATGTGGACTCCCCATAGGGGGTAGCTGTGCCTTTTTAAGGCTTTGTCTCAGTGTGACCTTTGACCTTGCAGCAGTGACCTTGACTTTCAAAACTTTTTTCGGGCTATTTCTCTGTAACCATTCAGGTTAGGAAGTTCATATTGCATATGTGGACTCCCCATGGGGGGTAGGTGTGCCTTTTTGAGGTTTCGTCCCAGTTTGACCTTTGACCTTGCAGCAGTGACCTTGACTTTCAAAACTTTGTCTGGGCTATTTCTCTGTAACCACCTGGGTTAGGAAGTTCATATTGCATATGTGGACTCCTCATGGGAGGTATTTGTGCCTTTTTGAGGTTTCATCCCAGTTTGACCTTTGACCTTGCAGCAGTGACCTTGACTTTCAAAGCTTTGTCCGGGCTATTTCTCTGTAAACACCTGCGTTAGGAAGTTCATATTGCATATGTGGACTCCACATGGGGGTTAGGTGTGCCTTTTCGGGGTTTTGTCCCAGTTTGACCTTTGACCTTGCAGCAGTGATCTTCGGGGTTGAGGGATATTGCCCGCTTCAGCGAGGCCCATTTATAAATCCACCTGTGACATGGAGACAGTCCAGTCGGTCAGTCAGCAGCTCTGCCGTGCAAAGGCAAAATACTGTAACATCACATTTGGTCGAAAATGAGTTATCGTCATTTTGGGGGTGGTGAAGACCTCCTTTATCTTGTGGATGAATATTTTTGTCAATTGAGTCAATTTGATTGTTTTATGAAAAGAAAAAAAGACAGTACCTCCGAAAATCCCACCAGAAACCATGACAGAACGCTGTTAACAGCAGTTACTGTACTTAGCCTTTCTGTCAGGACGCTGATGTTGAGTTAAGGTACTCTGGCTTTGTTTAGCCGCGCATCAAAGCTTTGTTACTGTACCAGGGTTCTAGCCAGCCGCGGGGCTCCGCCGCACTGAGACTTCATCCCGACGCGCTGATAAAACTCAAAAATAGGGTCCAGGCATAGTTTTAGCCAGCCGCCCGTCTACCCGCCTTTGACACGGGCAATTTTTACCTGAGACAGGCAAGTCTGATTTGAGACGGGTCCGGCCGTTTCCAGCATTAAATTGCCCGTATGTGAGACGGTGAGCATTTGTTTAGATATCAGTAGTCGTCCCGAAAATCTACGGGGACGATTTGACGTTAATTCTTTACTATACTGAGGTGTTGTAGGCCGTCCTCAAAATTGGCTCATATACTCATTAACATATGACCAATCCGCGTACCTCTGTCTTATTGGTGCACCACACATTAGCGCCATGGTCAAGTCTCGTTGGGTGTGTGGGCAACTGGGCACGGCCCATTTGTACAAGCATTGAATAAAGTTGTTTTAGTGGTAGTTCAGCGCTTGATAACATGAATGTCCATGAGCATTTTATTCTCTGTAATGTGTTTCAAAACGCTGTACCTTGCACTGATTTGTTAGATTCAATATCTCTTTCAAGGCCCCTTCGAGTAGTTTTTATTCGTATTTGTGTGCAAGTGTCGGCAATTGTAACTTTTTAATCAGAATTCGAGGATTTGAGTTAATGTAGCCTGAAATAAATAAATGTAGGCCTACATATGTTATGGTAATCGTGATATTCCATCTACTGCGGGTGAAAGCTAACAGTCCTGCTGCGTCAAAACTGCTTGTCTCTTGATCACGTAGATGGCTATTCTCAACAAGTTATTTTAATGATGTTAATAATGCTCTGAAATTGCGAGGCGAGCCACGAAACTTAGATTTGTGTGATACAGTCCGTTCATACATCAAAAAGGCTCCGGAGCGCAGGTTTTGTTATTCTAAGTGTTAATGCATGCCAAAAGGCTCCCTCGTGCTACCTTTGTTTTTCCAGGTTTTTAGGTCTATGGCTTTGACACGAAGAGTGATTGGTCATATGTTGTATGATTATTTGAGCTCAGATCCGGAGTTGGGGGGGGGGAAAAGAAAACTCGCTCCTCGTCAGCTTGTGTCGGGGTATTCCCCTGAGCTACTTGAATATAGAGTAGCTTAACATGCCTTTTTAGCTTCATCTTTGAATTGTAAAGATCTGCGCACATTATCCGATTCGATGATCAGTTTGAAGCATACGTTCATTTTCAAAGTGTATAACTTACGCCAAATAGGCTACTGATCAGACACCAGTAAAAACTAAAGAGACGTGATCTTTACCCAGATAGCAAAAAGTGATTGAATCAACATTGTGATATTGTCAGGCTGAAGATTGCAATCAACATTGATGTCAGATATTGAAAAAAACATTGAAAGTGCTTGCTATGGTCAACATGGAAATATCGTTGAATTTCCAATCAGTTCTGACAATGAATCAACCTTGATTCAACTAGGCCTATACAGATCCATCCATCCATTTTCTATACCCGCTAATTCCTCACTAGGGTCACGGGGCGAGCTGGAGCCTATCCCAGCTGACTACGGGAAAAGGCAGGAACCCACCCTGCACAGCTTGCCAATCCATCGCAGGGCGCACACACCATTCACTCTCACACTCATACCGATGGGCAATTTGGTGTCTCCAATTAGCCTGATATGCATGTCTTTGGACTGTGGGAGGAAACCGGAGTACCCGGCAAAAACCTACGCAAACACGGGGGAGAAGATGCAAACTCCACACAGAAAGGCCCCAGGCTGGACTCAAACCCACAACATTCTTTAATATCAACATCAAACATTTAATATCAAACTTTCAGCTGTTTGTGATAAACAGATTAAACAAGAACATTTTAAATAGCTCAACACCAACTAATATTTCAAGTGGTTTCTCCAAATCTAAGACAAATTCCATTTTTAATGACAACTGCAGTCTCAAAATTATTCAACCCACTGAATAGAATCAGTCTTAAGAGGAGATCATCGCTTGGCCCAAACAAGGAAAAGGATACAAAAAGGTAGCACAGGCACTAAATTTTCGTAGAGATACATTTAGAAGCATAGTTTGCAAGTTCAGAGTTAAAGGAAGAGTGGCTATAGTACCAGTTTGGGTATATTATTCTGTAGAGAGATGAGACAAAACTGGAATATTTCGGGCTCATGAATCAGTGGTATGTCTGCTGGAGGAATGAAGAAGCATATGCTGAAAAGTACACCCTGCCTATAGTGAATGATTGTGGGGGCTTTTTGATGCTCTGCAGCTGCCATGCTTCCTCTGGCGCTGGAAATCTGCAAAGTGTGGAGGGCAAGATGGATTCAGTCAAGTACCAGGATATCCAAGGAGAAAATGTCGTGCCGCCTGTGGGGAAGCTGACGGTTGGGCATCATTGCACCTTCCAAAAGGACAATGATCCTAAGCATGCCTCAACATCCACCGAGGCTTGGTTTCAGAAGATGCCTGGGAAGATTCTAGAGTGCCCATCACAGTCACCTCACTTGAACCCTATAAAAAAAATCTCAGAAAAAAGGCAGTTGCAGCATGCAAACCCGAGAATATTAGTGAACTGGAGGCCGTTGTCTATGAGGACTGGGCTAAGATCCCTAGGGAATGCTGCCAGAAGCTGTTGTCTGCCTATGCATCACATCTCCAGCAGGTCATAGCAGCAAGAGGGCGCTCTACTAAGTATTAAATCTGCATGTCATGAAGGAGTTGAAGGGACATGTTTTGGGGGACCCCATACTTGATTATAATTATTTCATAGGTGAATATCCGAAAATGTGTTGTGACATTGTAGATTGGCTATTTCATTTTTTTTAAGAAACCAAGGTTGAGAACAGCTGCTTTACTGCATGCTCTATTAACAAAAAAATCTATAATAATAATAATAATAATAATAATAAAACATACCATTATTCATTTAGTTTTTTGTAAAAGATTCAAAAGAAATTGCACTTTTGTATCTGTGACCCTCCCCCCCACCCCACACCCAACCAACAGCACCGTGATGTCAATTCATTGTAGGGCTTTTTAACATTGAAAAATCCTCATCTATACTAGATTGATTCAACAACAGGTTTTCAAACGTTGAAATGGTAACTGTAATTACACATTGAATCAACATAGATTTTTCAGCCTGAACCAAAATCCAACATTGATTTAATGTCTTTTGCTATCTGGGAATCTACTAGTCAGTTATATCACTGCCATATGCCCAAGTTTGGAGCAACCCCCACAGAACTTTAACACCAAATAGAGTAAAATGATTATTTTTTAAATGAGTCATTTTAAAAACATACAGACGAAGGTTAAAATGCTGAAATGGTCCATTAAGTATGGTATACTGCAGTGGTTCTCAACCTTTCTATACAAAGACCCCACTTTACAGGGACGTGTTTTGGGGGACCCCATACTTGATTAAAATGATTTCATCGGTGAATATTCAAAAATGTGTTGTGAGCTTGTAGATTAACTATTTTTTTTTTTTTTAAGAAACCCAGTGTCACAGTCTGAGGAGGCTTGACCCCAAACGCACCACTCAGAGGCAGATATGCAGGAAAAAGCTCAGTAGAGCGTTTATTGAACAACTAAAGGACTGAGCTGGCAGATGAGTCCAGAGCTGGATGAGGAAGCAAGCTGGACCTGAGCAGGTCAGCTGAGCAGAAGCAAACTTAGCCACTTACCTAAGGAGCTGAATACACAAGACTTTCTTGAAACAGAATCTACAACAAACTGGCACACAACAGCGGACAAAGCAAGGTTATAAAGGGGAAGAAACAGGTGAGGTGTGTTAGTCCGTTTAATGGTGGAGTGCAGGCTGAGCTGAGGCTGGAATCAGTATTTGAATAATTCAAAAGGAATGTTGATTGCGTGAGTGAATGCAAGGGAAGCCAGTGAACAACATGCACCGCACAGACAGGAACCAAAACTAGAGACAGAAGGGTATATGGAAGACAAGGACACAGGACTGTAACACCAAGGTTGAGAACAGCTGCTTTACTGCATGCTCTATTAACAAGAAAACAATAAAATAGACCATTATTAATTTAGTTATTTATTAAAGATTCAAAAGAAATTACACTTTTCCACTTCTTTTGTACATTTTAGCACATATCTTGTTTTTTGATCTTTAAAAGTTTCCTGCCTGGCTTAGGTGGAGGAAGCACCTAAGAGAATTATCTTAATGACCTACACCTCTTGCAGTTTACCCCTCCCAATTAGCAACAGTTGCTCAGACAGATAGGTAGAACCGACAAGAGTCTAGTTTATTTTTGAAAGCCTTGTTATTCATTGCACTACAAAATTATATGGCACAGCACAGATTTACGTACATTAGTTTGTGAGGCTCATTGAGCAATAAGCCATGAGAATCGGTTCTATAATGTAGAATGTAGTGACAGCCAAAGTGCGTTGTTTGGTACAATGCACAGCTATAATTGCTGCGAAGTCCGTGAATGTTTCTGATTTTTTTGCAGATTGTCATCCTTGCGGAGTCAAATCAATTTTGTATCAGCACATGGAAGTACGATTAAAAATCGATCAGTAATGAATTCTATTAATAACCAACAATAATAATTAGATGCAAATCCAAATTACCCTTTCGGATACACACGAACACGCAAAGTGCCATGGTATTATTGCTGGTGCAGCGCTGAGTGGAAGAGTTCATGCCTTACGCTCCTCGCGCATGCGCGAGTCAGGGTGTTTATGAATTTCGGATCTGTCTTTGTAATATCTATGAACACGCCCCCCCATCAGCACCATTGAAACAATGTCAATTCATTGTAGAGCATTTCAGCATTGAAAAATCATCATCTATACTACATTGATTCGGCAACAGTTTTTCAAACGTTGAAATGGTAACTGTAATTAACCATTGAATCAACATAGATTTTTCAACCTCAACCAAAAATAACCAATCTGACCAAAATCCAACATTGAATTCATGTCTTTTGCTATCTGGGATCCCTTGATGGTTGAAAAAGATATAACAGTATTTCATAACGGGCAAGTTATTGGCCTGTATTTAGCAAAGAAAACCATGAATGACAAAAACAAGTATGAGGAATCATTTTCACCACAAAGTCCTGACCTTAAACACATTAAAAGTTATTGGGATGTGTGAAGTCTCATCCCTGTTTTTCCGGAGTTGCATGAATTAAACTCCTCAACTCAGCTTGATGTGCTAACTGCTCAATATCCTTGCCCATAGTATCTATCCAGCAGTAAAAAAAAAAAAATCTCTTGGGACAGAAAGAATGATTGTCCTTTGTAGCAACCACTTCAGTTATATTGCGCCAATGGTTTAGAAAATCTGCTTTCTGAAGCAAAAATTTGACATGGTATTGATACCGTGTCATTCTACTATCAATTATTGTCATGACCTATCAAAAATACATAATTCCCTACTGTAGATATAGGCATAAATTCCTCCATTGACAAATTTAGTGCTCCCTTATATCCTCCTTTGTACTCTCATTGATATCCAGTCACTCAATTGCTTATTTAGACTCATCTACATAAAGCACAGTTATAGTTCATGTCCTCATGAAACTTCCCTGGTAATGATCTATTGATTGACGCATTTCTTATCAAATTCCAGTGAGTATAAACTTTCCACAGTAACTGAAAAACATTGTTTGGACCATCAGAAAAGTATTTAAACCTTTGCATAACAGCAAGTTTGGTTGTATTCTCTTAATGTTGCACAGCTGAAAATGAGGCAGTTGCACAGCAAGAGACTTTTGAAACCAGTCTGAAGTTCTCACTCACATTAATGGGATTTAAATGAAATACTGATATAGTCAATGGGAATCATGCCAAATGAAACAGGACTGGAGGGTTTCTTTTACTGAATAGATCTATGTCTCTGGAGGAGGAATTCAATGAAGAAAGGTTTTTCTTCTGGTTATACTGCATGTGGTGACATTTTGCTCAATGTGGCCTTTTGTTTTAGAATTAATACCATATTCAATTAAATTGAATGTCAAGGTTTTGGGTTGTTTAAAATGCCAAGAGCTCAAGCACTTCGTTAGACCCCCTGCTGCCACCCTTGCATCATTCTATTCAATTGAGCATAGAATATTGGCTGCTTTTTCCAGATAGTAGAATGTCTGTTCAGTTGAAATAAGGTATATCTCAGATATTACTGTGTTAGTGAGTTATTCTTGGTCCTTATAAGAAGTGGAAAGTGATTATATAAGTTTGCGAGCTTGGATGTAGGAACTACTAGCTTTTCATTGCAGGGTGAATGTTCTGACTGTAAAATAAGCAGTTCTTTCAATGAGTATGTGTGCTGGCTTGTGGGCCTTTGAAGAAAAATGGACAAAATTCTCAATTTTATTGTGGAAAAAAGGCATGATTTGGCTTTAAAGGGGTTACTGGTGACCATTGATGTCCAACTAATCATTAATTCATATTGAATTTCATATGTCAATAGTTGATTTGCATTAAAAATATGATTATTTTATGATTTGACAGTGCTCCATTCTGAGGGCTCTGAGAGTTTGGGGAGCCACCTGGAGAGCTGTCTAATTTTGCTCAGGAAGAGTAGATAATTTGGAATTTCAGGCAAATTCGAATACAAGAAGTTCATGATCCCAGAAATTTATTGTTTTGACTCTAAGCTATTTTTAAATTCTCCGTATTGTAATTTTTTTTACAATGTCAATTCTGAATTTTCTTTTTTTATGATTTTTTTATGTTCGCAGCCCTTTTCCTCGACCGAAATCACGAAAATAAACTGAAATACGATGGAATCCTATATGCTTCAAGTGTCTTGTCTCAGTTCAGCCATGTCCCCCCTCTCTATGTAGCTCAAATATTGAATTATAAAGCATAAAATATGGTAATACTGTAATGTGAATATAGGCCACTGGATGGCAGTATTTACCTTTTTTTTATTCAGCTCAGACTGGAGCTATGTTTAGACATGTCCTGGACATGTCTGGGGCAAGTCCCCGAAAAGTAAAAAAAAGAGGTCTGAATGTGGGTGGGGTCTGCAAAAGAGTATATAAGGAAAAGAATTGAGACAGTAAAGTAGGAGGAGAAATTGCAAAAAGATGACCAGACCTGCCATTCTGTTCAAGACCTGTGACGTTTCTTTTGTGGATTTCTTTACCTGTGTTTGAGCATTTTCTCACCCAGGACATCACCAAGCCACCCCAACAAACAAAGGGACTGTAAATATTTCTTTTTGTTTTTGTTATAATCAATCTTGGTCTTAGTTGTTTGTTGTTTAGTCATTATTGTCTTTGTTAAAAATTAAATGTGTTTTAGTTGTTAAAACTGTGTCTGACATCCCTTGCTGTTGCTGTTGTGTTATAAATGTAATAACAAATTGGGGCCATAACAAATTGGGGGCTCAAGGTCCGGGATAGACCATTGTGTGAGTAATTTATTGAAAATCTAACATTCCAAATTGTGAAATTGTTTTTGTGAATTTTCCTAGATATATATTGACAACAGCAATGGATGATTTCTTGGCATCACCAACCGTAGGGGTTTTGAAGTCTTTTAAAAAGACAGAACTGCTAGAAATTTGCAGACAGTTGGAGCTGACAGAGGTAAAACCAGCCATGCGAAAAGCAAGACTGGCTAGAGAGATAGTTGAATATTACATTGATGAAAATGTGTTTGCACCAGGAGATCTGGAACAGTTTCCAGTGGAAAATCCAAATATAGAAATGGAACTTAAATTAAAAATGCTAGAGATTGAAAGGGCAGAAAAAGAAAAACAAAGGCAGTTTGAGTTAGAAAAATTAGCAAGAGAAGAGAAAATTGAGAGGGAAGAAAAAGAAAAACAAAGAGAATTTGAGAGAGAGAAAGAGGAAAGAGCAGAAAGAGAGAGACAGAGACAGAGAGATTTTGAATTAGAGAAATTCGATAGAGAAGAAAGACTCCAAATGGAGCAACTAAAAATTAAAATTGAAACTAAAAATAAATTTTGTGCCAGTCAGGAGGTAAAACTGGTGCCTCCATTTTCTGAAAAGGACGTAGACAACTATTTCCAGTGTTTTGAAAAGGTAGCAAAGAGTTGCCAGTGGCCAAAGGAACACTGGCCTCTGATGTTGCAAACTGTCCTCAAGGGTAAAGCTCAACAAGCCTATTCGGCTTTGTCTGCAGATGATTCCTCTGATTATGAGGTTGTCAAAAAGGTTATTTTGAGAGCTTATGAGTTGGTTCCAGAGGCTTACCGACAGAAATTCAGAGGTCTGAAGAAATCTGAAAATCAGACTTATGTTGAATTTGCTAATGAAAAGCAGGTTTGCTTTGAGCGCTGGTGTACTTCTATGGAGGTCAAGGATGATTTCAACTCACTAAAAGAGATCGTGTTAGTTGAAGAATTCAAGAACTGTGTTAAAGATGATGTTAAGACCTACCTTAATGAGAAGCAAGCACTGAATTTGCAATCAGCTGCCAAATTTGCAGTTGAATATGTTCTCACACATAAGTCCAAATTTCAGTCTAGCAGTAATAATAGATGGTCCCAATTTCAGAAAAAGGGTTATGGTGATACCCAAGATTCCTCACCCAAAGACAAATCTGGTGATAGTGCTCAGAAATCCAGTAACAGGTCTGATCAAAGTGTGAAAGCTGACAGTGACAAAAGTGGTCTATTTTGCAGGTATTGCAAGAAATCTGGTCATGTTACAACTAACTGTTGGTTCCTTAAAGCTTAGAAAGAAAAAGAAAAGGATACCAAACCAAATGCCTTTGTGAAAACAAGGTTAGAAACCCCTGTAGTAGATAACCAATCTGCTAAATTGCCTGCTTCTTGTGGGGCTAAAAAGCCTAATACAGCTGACTTTGTGAGGGAGGAATTTCTTCCATTTGTGTCAGAGGGATTTGTGGCTCTGAATGAGCATACTACTCCTGTCCCCATATATATCCTAAGGGATACCGGAGCTTCTCAGTCACTTTTGTTGATGGACTCCTTGGAGTTACGTGATGAGACCGCTTCAGGGGATTTCATACTTGTACAAGGTATTGAAGGGAGGACTGTATCTGTACCCCTGCGCTCTATATTCTTGAAGTCAGATTTAGTTACAGGACAGGTAAAGGTGGGACTTATGTCAAGTCTACCTAAAAAGGGTGTTTCTCTGTTGCTAGGCAATGACCTGGCTGGGGGCAAAGTAGTTCCCCCTGTACATCTTACTTCACAGCCGAGCACTGAAAATGGGGATGAGGACCCATCTCTGTATCCTTCTTGCGCAGTGACTCGTGCTATGGCCAAGAAGGCTAAAGAAGATGATGTTGTGGTGCCGTCCAGTACATTGAATAGTCAGGACTCAGGTGGTTCGCCTCATGACTCTGATTGGCCTACTATGGTTTCTCCGTTTGAGGACTTATCAGATACTTTTATCAGTTCTCTATTCAGCCAGCCGGATGGGTCTGGTGATTCTGATGTGTCTGGAGACATGTCTCTGTCCAGAAAGCGGTTGATTGAGGAGCAAACTAATGATCCTGAAATTGGTGTACTAAAGAGGAGAGCCCTTCCTGAAAAAGAAATAGATGCAGTTCCAGTTGGGTATTATCTCAAGGATGGTGTGTTGATGCGGAAGTGGCGCCCTCCTGATATCCCTGCCAATGCAGATTGGGCAGTGGTCAGGCAAATTGTTGTTCCGAAGGTCTACAGGAATGAGATCTTAACAATGGCTCATAGTTTACCTTTAGGAGGTCATCTTGGTGTTAACAAGACTGTTGATAAGATCATGAAACACTTCTTTTGGCCTGGGCTTCGGAAAGACGTTTCCAACTTTTGCAAAACCTGTCACACTTGTCAGGTAGTTGGAAAACACCAGTTAGACCCACCTGTAGCTCCACTGCAGCCTATCCCAGCATTTGGGGAGCCATTCTCTAAGGTCATTGTTGATTGTGTTGGTCCATTACCCAAGACTAGATCTGGAAATCAGTACTTGTTGACAATCATGTGTGCATCAACCAGATTCCCCGAAGCCATACCTCTACATAACATCAAGGCAACTGCAATCTCAAAGGCTTTGATAAAGTTCTTCACGTTGTTTGGCCTTCCCAGAGAAATTCAGTCAGACCAGGGTAGCAATTTCACTTCAGGATTGTTTCAGCAGGTTGTGTATGAACTAGGTGCAAAGCAGATTCTTTCTAGTGCCTATCATCCAGAAAGTCAGGGTGCCTTAGAGCGGTTTCATTCCACTCTCAAGACAATGATGAGGACTTATTGTTATGACCATGAGAAAGACTGGGATGAAGGGGTTCATTTGCTGTTGTTTGCAGCTAGAGAAGCAGTGCAGGAGTCTACTGGATTCAGTCCATTTGAGCTAGTGTTTGGTCATGAAGTGAGAGGACCTTTGCTATTATTGAGTGAACAATGGCAAGAGAAAGAGCCGCATATCAGTCTGTTAGACTATGTTGGCAAGTTCAAGGAAAGATTGCGTGCAGCTTGTGACCTTGCCAAAGAGAACTTGAAATCAAGTCAGGGAAAAATGAAAACTTGGTATGATCATAAGGCTAGAAGCCGTGAGTTTAAACCAGGAGACAAGGTCCTTGTGTTGTTTCCCTTGCAGTCCAATCCATTGCAGGCTAGATTAAATGGTCCTTATGAAATTCTGACAAAACTCAATGATCTCAATTACATTGTGAAGACTCCAGATAGGAGAAAACCAAAACAATTGTGTCATATTAACATGCTAAAGCCTTATCATGACAGAAATGCGAGGGTTGCAGCTGTCACTTCAGATTCTCCAATGGTCGAAACGTGTGAAGATGAGGGGGAGTTTCAAGATGATGAACCTAGAATTAAAGCTGAAGTTCTTTCATGTAAATTGTCAAACACTGAAGTGTTGCAAAATCTTGATGTAAAACTCCAGCACTTAGAACCCTCACAGAGAGATCAGTTTGAAAGGTTGATCAAGAAATATGAGGATTTGTTTCCTGATGTTCCAAAGAGAGTTACTATAGCCTCTCATGATGTAGATGTTGGTGATGCCAAACCAATAAAACAGCATCCATACCGGATGAATCCTGAAAAGAGAAAGATTGCTGAGAAAGAGGTTGAGTACATGTTAAAACATGATATTATCAGACCCTCCAACTCCGATTGGAGTTCACCCTGTGTGCTAGTTCCAAAACCTGATGGAAGTACTAGATTCTGTACAGATTATCGCAAAGTCAATGCTGTAACTAGAACTGATGTGTTTCCAATACCTAGGATTGATGATTGTATTGATAGTGTAGGGCAAGCAAAGTTTCTGACCAAGATTGATTTATTGAAGGGTTATTGGTGTGTGCCTTTAACTGAGAGGGCCAAGAGCATCTCTGCTTTTGCCACACCATCTGGATTGTACCAGTATGAAGTCCTACCCTTTGGCATGAAAAATGCCCCAGCCACGTTCCAAAGGATGATACAGTCTACAATCGCCGGATTGCCACACACGGGTGCATACATCGATGACCTGATCACATGGAGTGACTCCTGAGAAGAACATCTAAAAGATGTAGAGACGTTGTTCCAGCGCCTGACCCAGGCTAACCTGACTGTTAACCTGAGCAAGAGTGACTTTGGTTGTGCTACTGTCACCTATCTTGGCTACGTCATAGGCCAGGGTAAGGTGGCACCCATAAATACTAAAGTCCAAGCCATCATGGACTTTCCAGTTCCTGACAACAAAAAAGCTTTGCGCCGCTTCCTTGGAATGATCGGGTACTACCGCAAGTTCTGCAAGAACTTTGCTGAGATTGCTCTCAGTCTAACTAACCAACTGAAGAAAGGCGTAAAGTTCACCTGGGATGATGCATGCCAGAGAGCCTTCAATCACCTGAAGTCTCTGCTGTGTCACTTCCCCGTGCTCAAATCTCCTGACTTCAACAAACCGTTCTCCATCGCGGTCGATGCTAGCGACCAAGCTTGTGGATCTGTGCTCCTACAGAGAAGTGACTCTGATGACATTGAGCATCCCGTGGCATACTTCTCCAGGAAGTTCAATCGCCACCAAAGGAACTATTCCACAATAGAGAAGGAACTGTTGGCTCTGGTCCTTTCTTTACAACACTTTGAGGTTTATGTTTGTACAGGACAAAAGCCAATGATTGTGTACACTGACCACAATCCGTTAATGTTTTTGAGTAAGATGAAAAACAAGAATCGGAGATTGTTGAATTGGAGTTTGATTTTGCAGGAGTTTGACTTGGAAATTAAGCATGTGAAGGGTACAGACAATGTAATTGCTGATTGCTTATCCCGTGTTTGAATGTGTATATATATATCATGTTTGAATATTGTATGATATGTATATATAGACAAGTGTTCACTTAACCATTTTGTATTGAAAAGAAAAATTTTGCCTTTATGAGTCAAAATTTTTCCCTTTTGGAATGGAGGTGTAATGTGAATATAGGCCACTGGATGGCAGTATTTACCTTTTTTTTATTCAGCTCAGACTGGAGCTATGTTTAGACATGTCCTGGACATGTCTGGGGCAAGTCCCCGAAAAGTAAAAAAAAGAGGTCTGAATGTGGGTGGGGTCTGCAAAAGAGTATATAAGGAAAAGAATTGAGACAGTAAAGTAGGAGGAGAAATTGCAAAAAGATGACCAGACCTGCCATTCTGTTCAAGACCTGTGACGTTTCTTTTGTGGATTTCTTTACCTGTGTTTGAGCATTTTCTCACCCAGGACATCACCAAGCCACCCCAACAAACAAAGGGACTGTAAATATTTCTTTTTGTTTTTGTTATAATCAATCTTGGTCTTAGTTGTTTGTTGTTTAGTCATTATTGTCTTTGTTAAAAATTAAATGTGTTTTAGTTGTTAAAACTGTGTCTGACATCCCTTGCTGTTGCTGTTGTGTTATAAATGTAATAACAAATTGGGGCCATAACAATACATAAATATCCAAAGTTGGCCTCTGTGCAAAGGGGTTGATTCTGTGGAAAGGCAAGTGCATAATTGAGCTTGATCTCACTAGTATGTGAGACCAAGCATAAGGAATGCTGCAATTTAGTCAATAATGTAAGACCTTGTACCAATCATATAGTGAAACGATGGTTATACTAACATAAAATACTGTTCTTGACAAGTACAAATTGTGAAAATTACAATTCCTGGATTGGGACTAAAAACCTCCCAAGCCACAAGGAAGTCACTTTTTAGTGCGGCGAATTGAGGGACATAAATTCAATTTGCTAGGGAGCAAAAAGATTGGACTGTGGAGCAATGAAAAAAGGGCATGCAGTATACTAAATCCAGACTTACCCTATTCCAGAGTGATGGGTTTGTCAGGGTAAGAAAGGAAACCCATGAAGTGATGCACCCCTCATGCATAGTGCCCACTTTTACAAGCCTCCGGAGGCAGTATTATGATCTGGGATTGCTTCAATTGGACTGATCAGCAACGCTATGCAGCAATAAAATGAAGTCAGCAAACTACGTCAATGTGCTGAATGACAAGGTTATTCCGTCAGTGTTTTTTTTAATCCCTGACAACGTAGGCATATTCCAGGATGACAATGCCAAAACTCATCAGGCTGAATTTGTAAAAGAGTGGTTCAGCGAGCATGAGGAATTATTTTCACACATGAATTGACCACCACAGAGTCCTGACCAGACCAGGTGAATGTGTTTGGGATATGCTAGAGAAAGCTTTACAGAGGGGTTTGACTTACCTGTCATCATTAAAAGATCTCAGCCAAAAATTAGTGCAGCTCTGGACGGAAATAAGTGCTGTAACTTTGCATAAGATTGTCAAAACAGGGGCTGCTGGGTGGCTCACACGGTTAAGGCACTGCGCTGCAGTGCAGAGGTGATCACCACGTCGCGGGTTCGAGCCTCGGCGTATGCACCGGCAGGGGTCGGCAGCTTTTTCAGAGTAGCGCACAATTGGCTACCGTGCTACAGGGTTACAAATTGGGAAGGGACTGCCGGATATGGGTATTTGATATCAGCTTTGTTCGTTGCTCCAGCGCCTCCTGTTGGCCAGACGGGCGCTCGTCAGGAAGACTCCGGCTTGGTTCATGTCCGGGTATCCTCCGCCCTCGCTCTGAACTTGCGAAGATTCAACCAGCGAGTGTATAAGAATCAGTGGCTGACAGGCACGTGCTTCGGAGGAGAGCCGTGAACTGTCTTCACTATCCTGAGTTGGCAGCAAGGGGTCGCATACGAGCAAGCTCTGTACATAGTTCCCCAATTGGGCATTCCAAATTCGGGTGGGATTGGAGATGCCAAATTTAAAAAAAAAAAAAAAAGATTGTCAAAACAGTGCCATAATGCAAGCATGCTGTGATCGAAGCTAAAGGTGGGCGAAGAAATGTTAAAGTCTGAAATATCTTCTTTTTTTTTGTCCTGGCAGTGAACAATAGTGTACCTCAGTCCCACATGGCTATTTAGCTACCTTAGTGTGGAGTCAAAATCCAAAAAGTCTACATCATATGACAGTTTTTGACATGCAAAAAAAAAAACATCATGGTGGCATTTACGGTCCAAGAGGCTTTTTGAAAAAAAAAGACAAAAAAATGTGTATCTTGACTAAATTTCAAGCCACGTTGACCTGACACAGTGTATGGAGGTATGGATGGTCTTTCAAAGATTGAAATTTTTGATTATTTTTTATAGTACCACCATTGGCCGAATATGGATCATATATTTTGTAAAACATCTGCGCATGATTTCTGATTATGGCATTTTTACCTAGTTTCAGCGCACTTTCAATTAACAAAAGGCATGAAATAGCAGAAAATGATGAAAAAACCATGCCCACATGCACCAATTTATATGACCCTTCCGACTTTGGTTAATACTTGCCCCTAGATAAGTACTCGATAATTTATGAAATTCAAAACCAGAGTTTTGTGGTTCTTTTTTCTTGAGCCTGTGCAGAGACTATTATTGGCAGTCAATTGTAAGGTAGTAATAATTGTAATAGCACCCGTGTTTCTAATGTGCATCAGTCCAGTGCAGATGAGTTCAACTCATGCCCAAAGAAAACTGCAGCATTTCTAGATGATGCATTCAGTTTTCATTTGGGATGCGCATATATTCCCCCAAATTAGATAAAATATGAGATAAAACATTAAATTTTCTCTTGGACTGTTTTCAATTTAATACAAGTGAAGATTGATTTACAAATCACTTTTTTTCCTGCTTCGAGTGCCCAAACTGTCCCAACTTTTTTAGGAATGAGGTTTTTTGTATAATTAAAGCTGCAGGCAGCTGTAATCAGGCGCTCGCACTCCTGTGCAACTGCGGGATGTTAAGCGAGAAGAGAGAAAAAAACAGGGAGGAGCAAAGAAATACAATGTTTCATTCATCGACTAGGTGGCGTTACGAGCGTAACCAGACGTGGGCTGGTGTGTTCAGGGGGAACCATCATCACATGTGTCAAGTTTAGAGCAAATCGGACAATGGATGATGATTTATACTAGTTGATATTTTGGGGCAAAGGATTGAAAGTCGCTGCCCCCACCACAGGCAGCCTGTAACATGACACGACGTGTGTGTCACTGAGAAGATTCATCAACTTGATCGTCATGTGGCCACGAAATGTAGTTGATCAAGTCAGGTGTTTGGGGTAGGTGTTTGTCAATGTAAAATATGGCACTTCTGGTTTTCAAAGGGGGCACCATGAGCAGGAGTCACTATAAACATATGGAGGTGTTCAGGGCAGGGGACCGTACAGACGTTTTGAAGCAGTTAGGATAAAGTATGTGGGAGAGAGCGCTTCTCGAATATGCATGGCGAATCAACAAAAATGGCAGCACCATAGTGGCCACGGCCATCAACGTAGAGAAAGGCTTTTGATAATTTTTGATCACAAAGGTCTTGAGATGATGTTCACCAAATCTGAAGTTGACTGGACAAAATCTGTAAAATCTGAAAATAAACGGTGTGGAATGGCCGCCATAATAGAAAATGAAAATCAAAATGGCCGACTTCCTGTTGGGATTGGACCGTGACGTCAAGAGACAACTTCTACATGCATGCCAATTTTCATCCAGCAACTCCGAAAAAACCCACAGGGAGGATTTTTAGAAAATTTCAAAGGGGTGCTAGAGTCATTTTGCATGTCTTAGAAATGGAATGAAGTTGGTGGGGTCAACTATGTAGGATCAGTACATGGTAGAGTAAAAAAAAAAAAGGTGACTTCCTGTAAACACAGGGGGGTGCTATGAGTACGGCAGGATATTAATATGGGGGTGCTCAGAGTGGAGCCATCATTATGTTTATGAAATTTGAAGCAATCAGGATAAAGTATGTGGGCGTGAGAGCCGTTGGAAAATGGACGGCGAAATCACAAAAGTCGCCAAAGTTTGTCACGCCCTAGCAGCCATGCCATTTGACCTACAGAGATTCTTTACATAATTTTTATCAACATGGTATTTAGATGATCTATACCAAATGGGAAGTCATTTGGGCAAAATTGTGAGGTACCATTCTGGAACCAAATGCGAGACCAAGAAGTTTCAGCAAAAGTGGGTTTTAAGTTAGGGGGGTAAACCCCCACAGGGCAGAAGGCAACGGTGCAGACACCAATCCAAAATCAGAATCCCAGGGACGTAATCCAAACTGTACACAGGGCAGCAAACGCTAAACTTAGTCGGGAAAAACAGGGTTGGTACACAAGTACGGGTTTGTCAGAGAGTCCAAAGCCAAAATCCAGTGGGCGTAATCCAAACCGTTAACAGGGCAGCGAACACAAAACTCAGAGTCGGGCAAAACAGGTACAGTACACGGGCAGAGAAGTATCAAAGAAAAAGCCAAAATCAGAATCCGGGACGTTCCAGTCAGAAGTTTACCACTAAGAGTACAAGGCATCAAAAATTGCAGCACAGGGAAAACATTCTGACAAGAACTGTGAGTGAAATGACTGCTTAAATACACATAGGGGAAGTCACATGCTATGATAGGGAACAAGTGAGTTGGATCAGACTAACTACAAAGGAATGAACATGAGGAAGTTCCTGAATACAAGAAATTGGCAAAAGCCAAAACGCAGACAGGGATCACAGAGACAGCCTACTGACAAACATACGGCTCCGGTAAGGGAGTTCAACCGTGCACAGAGTGAGAGGCAGAACAGTGATTAGCAAAGTGCAGAGAATCCGCTGAAACACAGCAAAGTAAATTGAGTGAAGGCAAGGGGCGGAGACTAGAGCAAAGCGAAGACTAGGGGTGTCAAACTGACCCGTAAACGGGCCAAGAGGCTGCAGGTTTTCACTCCAACAATGCAGATGCGCACCTGATACAACTAATCAGTTATGCAGGCCTAGATCAGTTGATTAAATCAGTGCTTTCAGGTGAGCTTCTGCTTGGTAGGATTGAAGACCTGCAACCTCTTGGCCCGTTTACGGGTCAGTTTGACACCCCTGGTGTGGACAATGGCCACCAGAGGCTTTTTTGTGCGTCAGGACAACTTCTACATGCGTACCAATTTTCATTCACCAACTCCAAAAAAAGCCCTATGAGGAGGGGTTTAAGAAAATTTCAAGGGGGCCCCATAAAGTAATTATTTCAGGATAATTTTCAGGGTCAGGATAATTTCTATATGCGTACTAATTTTCATCCACCAACTCCAAAAAAAGTCCTATAGGCATGGGCGCAACTACCTATTCATCTGAGGGGACGTGTCCCCCCTAATATGGAGAAAATACAAATCTTTCCCCCCCAATAATATACTTTTATATGTGAAATAAGACCCACTTTTATGAGCCCTGATTGTCAACGGATCAGTCTCCAACAATTTATTTTCCTTTTATTCATTTATGAAGGAAAAGAAACAAGAGTGACCACCCCCCTCCCAATTGCACACTTGGTTGCGCCCATGCAAATTTTGAATCACCAACTGGCTCCGACCGGCTCCATCTCTTACGAACGGCAGTGTCACAGACTACAGCTGACACAGATGGAGGGAGCACAGTAAAGCAACCAAATACCTAAAAATTAGTACGGTTGTCAACGTAAGTGTGCTATTTTATTAATTGCTGTGATTTATTTAGTGAGCAGAATTATAGTCATGAAACTATACGAAAGGCATGCCAACCATGTCATGATAGCTTGTAGGAAAATGGAAAAAATAATGCTCAAAAGTGAAGCTAAATAATGGTGGAGGGAAACTTTTCACTGAATCGATCTGGTGACGTGCGGATCAATACTTCTGATACCAAACGTGTCCGTTTCAGGATTGATACTCGTAATTATCTATGCTATTTCCAGTCCGAATTAATTTGGGATCAACAACTGATTTCATCACAGTTTTACACATTTCGCATCAGAGGCAGAAGCAGAAATAGCGGTCTTCAATGCGCCCCTCCCGCACGCAAACAGCCACACACAGAACTACTGAGAACGGGAGAGGGGTGAGAGCAGAAGGAATTGGATGGAGAGTTTCGATGCTATTGTACATAAAATAAAATAATAGGGAAGATAATACGCCCAAATTTGAGCATATGGGCTTAAAATGATGATAAGGGTCAGTGTTCCTGGTATAATAATGATATCTGGTCATAATGCAGGCAGCACAGAGAAGCAGTGAGGGAGACAGACATACTGTAGGGAGAGGCCGGGCACAAACATGCCCTGAAGAGGCAGATCCATCCATCTATGGGCTCTGTTTCTATGATCCCCTCAGGGGTCTGCTATTCATTAACTTCAAAACACTAAACTTGCTTCAGTAATGCTAAAATTGTTATGCTCTGCTTCAGTTACTCAACATGTTTGGGCTTAATAAAAATATTGAACTCTATCTGGAGTCATCTGACTGAACTCATCACAATGCAGGCAGCACAGAGAAACAGTGAGAGGGAGAAACATGCTGTAGGCAGAGGCCAGACACAAACATACAGTGAAGAGACAGATGAGCAGGTAAGACTTTGGAATTGGAACAATAAATAAATTTGATAGAGCACATCAGGGGCGGAGCCAGGAATTGCTGAAAGGGGGGCACAACAAGGAGGGGATCTGAGGTCCCTACCCCAGAAAAATTTGAAAAATTAATGTGCTGGAAACACATTTTCCTCGCATCTTGGGAGAAAAATTTGGCCTATGTGTTCAATGATTTTCCTCCCAAGGTTCCAAAAATTAAGCTAAAAAACTTTCAAAGTGCTGTTATAACGCAGTTTTACATTAACTGAAAACTTTTACCTTTAACTAAGACTTTCACTTAACTGTCAAAGTTTGCGACCTTAACCCTTTCACTGCTTTTGGTGACTTTCAAAGAATTTCAAAGAAGAGAGAATCTTTTGAAATCGTCAAAACCCTACAGTGTTGGTATTCATTGGAAAGTGCTTGATGAGAGCTTTCCAGTGAATACACTGTGCTATGGTTCCAGTGATGTTCAAACCTTTTGATGTTTCAGAAATGATGACAAAACTACCACTAGCAGTGAAAGGGTTTGACCATTTTTCCCACAAAACATTGATATTATTAGTTTTTGAGTTTAAATAACACCAAATAGCCTCCAACAAAATAATTGTAGTGTATATCTAACATGCAAACCCAGTGGCTATGCATCTGTGATTTTAGCAGATGTTAATACTGCCCTACAAAGCAAAAAGGCAGTAACTGCAAGATGCGTTTTTATCATTTTCATGACATTCAAGGCATCCTTTATTATGTGACAATATACATTATCTCAAATGTGTCATTGTGGAGAAAAATGGTAGTCGTTTGTACAGTAACTGCAAAAAGCCGTAGCGAAACAGAACAAAAGTACAGTAACATCCATTACTGTATTCTATGTTTCAAGTCAGTTACTGTACTTTTGCTTTGTTTTACTTCATGAAAAACAACTGTGTTGCCACACAAAGAAGTTACTGTTTCCAGGGTGAACGCAGACAGCTACAGCCGATTTCGCGGCCTACCCATCCCCAAGCAACAATTTTGACATTCTACCAGCTGATTTCACTCTCTACCCATCTAAATCTACAACCCCAATTCCAAAATAGTTGGGACCAAGTGTAAATTGTGAATAAAACGCAGTCACTTTCAAATCACACCAGCCAGTATTTTATTCACAATAGAACAGAGATAACATAGCAAATGTTGAAACTGAGAAATATAACAATTTTATCCACAAAATGAGCTCATTTCAAATTTGATGGCTGCTACAGTTCTCAAAAAAGTTGGGACAGGGGCCTGTTTACCATGGTGTAGCATCCCCTCTTCTTTTTAACACAGAGTGTTGGTGTCTGGGCATTGAGAAGACAAGTTTCTTGAGTTTAGCCATTGTAATTTGATCCCACTCTTGTTTAATACAGGCTTCCAGCTAGTAGAGACTTTTGGGTCTCCTTTGACGGACTTTTTGTTTAAAGGAGCTATATGTAAGTTTGTGGCCAAAACTGGTAGTGCAGTCACATTCAAAATAGTGCAGAGCGCAGTATCCCCTTCTCCTCTCCCCCAGACGAGAGGTTGCCAGCTATGTTGCCGGATCCAGCAAGAACATCTACTACACGGAGCTACCATGGCTACGTTTCAATATCATCAATGATTTGCTCTGACAGGGTTGTGTTCAGTTCCATTCAGAAAAGATCGAGACTAATGACCAACTAACTTTAGCAATGGTCATATTGGTCAACTTGCTCGTCACTCTTCTGTGTGGATAGCCCACTGAAGTCCATTCTGTAAAATGCGTAAAGAATGAATGAGGACTCATTTGCCCCATGTACTGTCACAATTACATTTCATATTGCCATAATGGCTGTGCTAATGTTGGAATGGTTTCCACAGCGTCTCAGCATAATGCCAGAGAAACGGACTAATGTTCAGGAAAACAAATAGTTCCAATTAGTGCAAATACAGTGTATCTAACACACCTAGAGACCAAGCTGTGACAAAATAGTTTTTGAAGAATCTGTAGTTACTGCCTTTTTCCTTGGTATGGTGCCACATCTTTGGTAAGTAATACAAAGCAAGAATACAGTAACTGCAAAATAGGGGTCGAACATCAAATCAATTATGAGGATTAATATGCACAAAGAATAAGCTTATATAAAGTAAGAAAACTGCCACATATCCATTAATCTACCTACAACTACTTAGGTGGATGACAGGATAACTTTAAAGTCATTATTCTCAGTTCTGCACTCTGCGTAGTTACTGCCTTTTTGCTTTGTAGGGCAGAATAGTAGGGGTGTCAACGTTTACAATTTTCTCTAGACGTGTAAACTGGACTTCTAACTGACGTGTACCCGGTTACACGTCGGAGATTTATAATCTTTTTCTATCGCAGTTGCGCTATTAAGCCACTAGAGGGTTCTGTCTCCATTCAAATACCTCCTAATTCCATTAAATCAAAGCCATTCCAGTAGTTGTCAGACAAAAACGTTGATTCAGCGAACAGAACTTAAAAAGTAAGCAACCCATCTCCATTTTAAGGCTTAGGCCTACTTATGACAGAAAGTAAAATGAGTTGAAAATAAAATCATCTATCATTTTGACAGATAAGAAAACGTACAAGTGAAAGCTGAAAATGGTTTAACCTTCTTTTTTAATCATTTTTTTAACTATTGCTCACTTTTGTACAATATTTTTTTAAACTTAAAGTGCAAACTGCATCCCTCTCTCGCAACGGGAGCTGCGTCTGAATTTTAATATACGTTTCATAGTAAAAGTAATCTGGAATTGGAGAGAGAAAGCAACTCAAAAAGAAGCCAAAGTAAGCTGAAGTGAGAGGAAAAAACTTCACCTTTATATCCACAAAGTTAAAAAAGTAGAGGGGGATTTACACAATAATTCACTAAAATTGGCAAAAAAAAGATTTTTTCTTCCTCCTCTTTAGACGCAACGATATGTGATCAGGTCATGAAAAGCCAACAAACACCAACCAACAATATAATGTACTACAACACGCAACAATATAGGCTAAAATAACAAGCCATTAACAGTTTTTGTTTTCAGCTGCACGACATTTGCGCATGGAGAAGATGATAAACGCGGCGCTCTTCTCAAGTCCTCTGCAGCCTATTCTACACAGCAGTTGTCTTGCCTTAAAGTGGTTTCGCTAGTCTGAAAAAAAAACAATTACAAAAGCAAAAGAACTATGTTTTTTTTATTGTTATTATTTTTACTAATGGCCAAGAACGACATTTTTCCGGTATGCAAAATAAATCACCGAATGCAAATAGAATAGCCTAACTCAGATAAAAACTGATGAAAATTTAATTAATATGGGTAATAGGCTAATAGGCCTAGTGCAAGAGAAAAAAAGTTGTATAATAATTCATTACCTGGGCTGGTTTTTGTTGAGGAAGAATGAGCTTGTTGACATTGTCTGGTAGTAGCCTGCAGCGTAGCTTGGACACCACTTGGCCTGCTGCGGAGAAAACTCTCTCGGATGACACCAAAGTGGCCGGTATGGAGAGGAACTTTCTGGCCAACCTTGACATGATGGGGTATTGTAGTTCATGAGCTGTCCACCACACAACGGGATCTGTCTGAAGAGGAATGGCCGGGTCGGAGAGGTACTGCTCTAATTCAGTTTTGGTGTCCTCCTCATCCTCTTCCGCACAATAGGATGCTCCTAACAGAAAAGCCATGGCACTAATCTCCGATCTTCCCTTTTTTTGCATCTGGTTCCCGATCTTCACCTTGCCTCTCCTCCTCCTCCTCCTCTTCATCAGGTCTTGCTCTTGCCTTTTCTTTTTCCACTTCCAATATTCCCACCATGTGCGCCTTTTCTGCAACTCGTACTTCAGGTGAGGTGAACCTCAGCTTTTTATGCCGGGGGTCGAGAACTGCAGCCACAACAGCAGGCGTTGAAGCCGGAGTCCAAAGGCAGGAATCTTTTGGCGAGTGAGTCTCGTACCATGTTCACAAAGGTTCTGATCCTGCCATCGCTTCAGCTTGTTGCCTGCAGATGTTCTTTCAAGAAGCCACACACTACCGGATACACATCTGAGAGTGAGATCGCTTCCTCCGCACACGATTTTTTTGCTTTGCACGGAGAGCTTGCGTCACGATGGTGCTATGGTGGAAGTGTGCTACCAACTTGCTGCTGGCTCCCACGATGTGCTCCAGAATCGGGACAGCTTTGAACCCGTCCTGTATCGCCAGCTGAAGAGTCTGGGCAAAGCAGCAGACAGACTCCCACTCACAAACCTGGTTGGCTTTGACGATATTTCCTCCATTATCGTGAACACATGCACTCACCCGGTCACTCTACAACTCCCACTCTGCAACAACATGTTTTAACTCCTTCTTGAGGTTTTCTCCTGTGTGCCTCTCCTCCAGGTTTTGCGTAGCTAATACATACGCTTGCATCTTCCACTCCTTGTCGAGGAAGTGCCAGGTCACTGTCATATATGCCGTTGTGCTCAACGAGGTCCAACAGTCAGTCGTTAATGCCACATAAAGAACTTACTTCACTTGGTGTTTTATTTTTGCAGAGCAATTTTGGTAGAGCTTTGATATTCGTGAGCTGTCGCTCTGCAGGAATCTCATAGCGTCCCTGCTGAAAATTCCAGCTTTGACCAGCCTAGGCTGGTTTAAGCTGTGTTTTGGACATTTTTAGTTGGTAAACCAGCCCTTCACCAGCTTAACCAGCATTGATCACCTTCATCGAGCTATAGACACCAGCAACACCAGCTATGACCAGCTAAGAACACAGCTCAGACCATCTTAAACCAGCTTAGAATTCTAGCAGCTCGACGGTCTGATGGTTCCGCATGTACGTTCATTTTGGGATAAGTGAAAGAAAAATGCACGCTTGGCTTTTTCGCTTTTCTGTGAAAATGAGGGGGCCCACACCCCTGCGCGCCCCCCCTTGGATCTGCCACTGCACATAAGTGTGAGTATCTAATTAAATAGTTTAGCTTAGTAAGGCACTACAGGTAACTGCATGATATGACCCAAACAACTTACACTTGCGGTTGCAGATACATGCAGTGTCCTCCGGTCCTGGCAAACTAGCAGGTTGCTGGTAGCTTTTACAGGTAGATGGAATAACAGCGGGGACGGCCAATCACAGATATATCAGCGAGATACCGGCAGAGCCAATCGGAGAGCGATATTTAGGTTAGAGGCGGGACTTCTAGCAGAGACCGACTATCAACCCTTAGTGTGCCATAATCATTGACTAAACACTACAGACAGCGGTTGTATTAATAGGAACTGAACATTAGTGGCTGGTTATTTCTACGCCCCTGACCCCCCCCTCAATGTCCATACTGTAGTTACGCCCTTGCCTATGGGGAGGGGTTTTAGAAAATTTTAAGGGGACGCTATAGAGTCATTTTGCCCCCCGATGGGCAACACCCCTATCATATGCAAGTACTCGCAATTCTTGACGTGTGTATTAATTTTCATGAGGTTATGAAGTTTGTTAGAGCCATGAAAAAGCCAAATGTAATTTGATGGCGAGGGATCGATAGTCGCCATGCCGGCTTACGGACGCCGTTGCTCGTAGCTTTCCAGCGTTCATAATGTAGCTTCACAAACTTGTTCTGCATGTCTTAAAAGAGGAATGAAGTTCGTGGGGTCAACTATGTTGGATCAGTACGTGGTAGAGTAACTTCCAGTTACCACCAGGGGGTGCTATGAGTAAGGTCAGATATTAATATATGAGGGTGTTCAAGGTGGAGCCATCATTACCTTCGCCAGCGACTTTGCTGACGAAGGTAATGTTTTGATCCCCGTGTATTTATTTGTTTGTGTGTCTGTCTGTGTGTATGTGTATCGAATGACCTAAAAAAGTACCAAACGAAATTTCATAAAATTTGGTGGGTTGATTTGGCATGACCTGAGGATCAATCGATTAGATTTTGGGAGTGATCGGGTCAAAGGTCAAGGTCAAGGCCACGAAAAGGTCAAAACCGACTTTCGGCCATATCTCGGTAAATTTTTATCCGATCGGCATGAAACCAACGCCAGTGGCGAGGGATTCAGTGGCGTCGGCGAAGGTATGCGCTCTACCGAGTGCCCGTTCTAGTTATGTCCATGAAATTTAAAGCTGTGAGAGCTGTTGGAAAATGGATGGCAAAATCATGAAAATTTGGCAAAGTTTGTAATGCCCTAGCTGCCACGCCATTTGACCTACAGACATTCTTCACACAACTTTTGATCAGCATTGTCTCTAGATGATTTGTGTCAAATGGGACATAATTTGGGCGAAATCCCTAGGAGGAGTTCATTAAAATACGAGGTAAGGAAGTTGCCGGTAATCAAAAATTGAAATTGAAATAGCCAACTTCATGTTGGGGTGGGACCATGACATCAAGAGACTTTTTTGTGCGTGTTGGTATGATACATGTGTGTACCAAATTTCGTTGGCCTCCTACATATTAACCCCAATAAAGAGGGCTTTTTGAAAATTGGTAGGGGGCGCCATTTCGCCATGCCCACGTGCGACCGGCCAAAAATATGGAATTTCGGTCCGGGCAGTCGAAAAGTTGGGGAGTTTTAGAATTTGGGAAAAGACCGAAATTGGGGCATGAAAAGTGGGAATAATAATTCAGGTTTTTTCAATCGCTTTACCTCCTCTGTCAACTCAGAAACCATGGTATCAAAACAGTTAATACCTACACTACCGCTCAAAAGTTTGGGATCACTTGCAAATTTCTTAGTTTTCCAAAGAAAAATACATTTTCATGCATTTCAAAAACATTTTTTCCATTTCACAAACGATTGAAATTAACCAGATGATTTTCAAAGAATGATTTACATTTTTGCATAGAAGCCTATTATCAGCAACTGTCAGTCCTCTGCATCAATCTCCAGGTATGGTTGCTAATCCAGGTTAAGCATTTTATAAGGCTAGTAGATTATTAGAAAACCCTTCTGCAAATGTGTTGCACAAATAAGGGAGCGCAAAAGGGAGCATGGCATTCTTGAGGTTGGTTTAGTACAGTGGTTCTCAAATTCGGCCCTGGCGCCCCCCTGTGTATGCTGGTTTTTGTTGCAGCCGCAACTGCAATTCTAGGATTTTAACAAGCTGTTGATTTGTTTTAATTAGGTGCCTTTATGCAAATATCCACACATTCCTCATTGGTGAAACTCTTAACACATGAGGTAAAACCCGACAATTTACTTGGCAAACAATGGAGTCACACCTGTTGTGTTTTCTGTTGATTTTATTTGGTTCAGGCAGGTTATTTGGGAAAAACTCATAACACCTGCATTCAGAAACCTAATTTGGAGCTTATTGATTTTCTCAGAGTCTAATTTGATCTGTTTAAAAAAGTTTTCACCTGAAAATCCCAGCAATATTGAAAATTAAGCACAAGATGTTCAAAGGTTTTTATTCTCCATAGCAGAATGGATGTGTCCATCCAAATGTGACTTAAGATGGTAAATAACTACTCTAAACATGGAATGCTGCTAATTAAGACAAAGTAACAGCTTATTAAGATCCTAGAATTGCAGTTGTGGCTGGAACAAAAACCAGCATTCACAGGGGGGCGCCTGGACCGAATTTGAGAACCACTGGTTTAGTACCTTAAGCATCTGCAGTTGTTTGTTTGTTTACAGGCTCAAAATTGCCAGAAAGAAAGAACTTCCTTTAGAGACCTGTCTGTCTATTGTTGTGCTTAGAAAAGAAGGCTATTCAATGCGAGAAATTGAAAACCTAAAATCTCTTACCAAACTGTCAACTACTCCCTTCAGAGAGCAGCACAAACTGGCACTAAGGAGGACAGAAAAAAGGAGTGGGAGGCCCCACTAGTAGTCGTGTAGGCCTAACGAGAAGCACTTTCCCCAAAATAACACATTTTGTTTGCAAAAGGCTCTTACCATGGCAAAACATTTCAAACATGCAGCTAAAGCACATTTTGTCAGCGCCTAATACAACTTGCAGTCAAGTGAGTTAATCTGGCCACTCACTCCACTCACTCTCTTCATACTCAACGCCGAAAGGCATCATACCCTTTTCAATCTGAGGAGGTTCAACCTTACTTTTTCCTGTGTGTATTGCACATATTGCATATGTGCATTTATATTTTTTTTGACAATTTACATAGTTACATATTGTAAAGCAAGTAACAAAACGCAATATTTCCCTCAAACAACTCAACTTATACCCAAATGAGTTTATTCCTTCAATCAGCTTTACTGTACTGTAACACAATTAACAAGAGAATACATAATTCAGCTGTCATTTTGAACAAGGTTCTCCTGTGTGCTACACATTCAAATGTGAACTTATAGTAAAGAATTGCATCCAAACTCAGAAAGACTTTGAAGTGAAATTTTACCGTGTTGATGGCAAAAACTGAAATACCATAATTCACATACAGTATTGCGCAGAAAAACTCAAAAGAGTTGAAAAAAAATACAGAATACAATTTATAGGCTGTAATCACTACGCTACATGTGCTCACGGCGAAAAGGCCACATCTTTTCATCCACATCATATTGTATGTCTTCCCTACGAATACAACGGGGGAAAAACCTCTTAAGCTAGAAATATACTTGCTGCGTGACAGAACAAACGCGTACACAGTGCACTCTAGCGGTCATGTCAATACTGCATCTCGTGCACGGGGCACGTGACCTCGCATCGAGATGAGCAACCTCTACGCTGAGGAACGTAGAATATGCGTGGCAGCCATGATGCGTAAGCGCAGGCGTTGTGAGCAGCAAGTATATTCCAGGTCTTAGAATGCCTTATCCATCCCGAGCATTCGTCACCTCCTGGGCAGCAGCAATCATGGCCTCCATCAAACCCATTCGGACATAGGGGGTGATGGTCACGCACTTAAGAATTCCTCAATAGGATTGAGAAATGGGGAGTAGGCCGTTAAGAATTGCACCATCAACTGGGGATGTTCGGCAAACCATTGACTCACATGCGAGCATGGTGGAGGCCCACATTATCCCAGATGATGATGAATCTGCCCAGCCTCTTCAGCTCTCTCTCCTCTGGCAAGATCAGCCTCTCATGTATTGCAGTGAGGAAAGTGATGAGCCGCTTTTAGTTGTATGGGCTAACAGCTGGAATACAGCGCTTGACACCATCTGCTGATATTGCTGCGCACATTGTGATGTTTGCACCCCTCTGTCCTGGTAATGTTACGGTTGCCCTGTGCCCAATGATATTCCTTCCATGCCTCCTCACTCTGATCAGATTGAACCTGGCCTCATCAACATAAATGAAAATATGGTCCCCTTCAGCTTCAAGTTCCATGATTCTCTATATACAGTATACACACACACACACACACACACACACACACATAATGATTATTCAGTTTGAATGTCATAAAGTAGTATCACAAAGCATTACAGTACGACTGTTCTGTAATATCCTTACCTGCACATAATGTTATCTGGCCTCCTTCACATTAGCTTCATTCCTCTGGAAGGGAACCCTGTATAATTGGTTCAGTGCCATATGTCTTTTTGGAATCCTAGCTAGAGTGGATATACTGACATTGTTCTTATTTGCAAAGGTGCCCTGATCATCAATAATTGCAGCCTGAATTTCATGGATGTCCACAATGTCAGCCTCCTGCTCTGCACCGAACATCTTCCCCCTCCTCCCTGCATGCGTTAGCCTTTTGATTCTATAAAGAGAGATGAGAGAACAATCACAGTACTTCTGTAAAGACAGTTACAGTACTATTTTAACATGTTTACAGTATTGTATGTATACAGTAATGTACAGTATTGTAAAATACTGTGATGTTACTTTACGACTGTAACTTACCGGTTCTAATGTAGAAAAATTTGAACAATGGAAGCATCAGCGCTCTGGCTGGACCCGTTGTCCTGCCTCTCTGTAGGACATGCCATGACTGAATACACGGTGTTCTCCACTTAATTGACCTATGGCTAAGCCCTGCTCCCTCCACCAGTGGCGCAAAAAGTGGGTATGCAATCTATGCAGTGCATAGGGGTGTTACACGAAGGGGGGCACCAAAGCAATTGGCAGATGAAGATACAAGATTATAGAATTTAAAGAGTACTGGAAGATGCGCGATTGAGTGCGCAATATCAACAAAACAATACTAGGTGCAACCTAGTATATGGCTGGGCTGCCAAATGCTGTCTGAGAATGTGCGACCAAGAAAAGGGTGCGCATTGAAGATATTAAATATTTATTTGAAATTATAAACCTCCCATTCCTTCGTAAAAGGGCGCCCCTTTTAAAATCGTAAAATCGAGGAAAAAGCCGGGAAAAGTGGAGGATTGATACATGTTATGGCCCCAACTTGTTATTACATTTACGACAGTAAGGGATGACAGACACAATTCTAAAACTTAAACACATTTAATTAAACAAAGACTTTTAACTAATCTACTATCTACTCAACTGACCAAGATTGATATATACAAGGAAAAAAATATTTAAAGTCCTTTCGGTTGGGTTTCTTGGTGATGTTCCGGGTGAGGAAAATGCTCCAACACAGGCTAAAATCCACAAAAAGCTTTACAGGTCTTGAAAAGAGTGACAGGTCTGGTCAAATGTATCCTTCTCCTTGCAATTTCTCCTACTACTTTACTCCCTCAGTTTCTCTCCTTATATACTCTTTTGCAGCCCCCTCCCACATTTAGACTTTTTTTTCCCTCTGGGACCTTGTAAAATCAAACTCCAATTCAACAATCTCCGATTCTTGTTTTTCATCTTACTCAAAAACATTAATGGATTGAGGTCAGTGTACACAATCATTAGCTTTTACCCTGTACAAACATAAACCTCAAAGTGTTGTGAAGATAGAACCAGAGCCAACAGCTCCTTCTCTATTGTGGAATAGTTCCTTTGGGGGCGATTGAACTTCCTGGAGAAGTATGCCACGGGATGCTCAATGTCATCAGAGTCACTTCTCTGTAGGAGCTCTGAGAGCAATCTCAGCAAAGTTCTTGCAGAACTTGCAGTAGTACCCGATCATTCCAAGGAAGCGGCGCAAAGCTTTTTTGTTGTCAGGAACTGGAAAGTCCATGACCGCTTGGACTTTAGCATTTATGGCTGCCACCTTACCCTGGCCTATCACGTTGCCAAGATAGGTGACAGTAGCACAACCAAAGTCACTCTTGTTCAGGTTAACAGTCAGGTTAGCCTGGGTCAAGCGCTCAACAACGTCTCTACATCTTTCAGATGTTCTTCCAGGGAGTCACTCCATGTGATCAGGTCGTCGATGTACGCACCCGTGTGTGGCAATCCAGCGATTGTAGACTGTATCATCCTTTGGAGTGTGACTGGGGCATTTTTCACGCCAAAGGGTAGGACTTCATACTGGCACAACCCAGAAAGTGTGGCAAAAGCAGAGATGCTCTTGGCCCTCTCAGTTAAAGGCACACATCAATAACCCTTCAATAAATCAATCTTGGTCAGAAGCTTTGCTTGCCCTACTCTATCGATACAATCATCAATCCTAGATATCGGAAACACATCAGTTCTAGTTCCAGCATTGACTTTGCGATAATCTGTACAGAATCTAGTACTTCCATCAGATTTTGGAACTAGCACACTGGGTGAACTCCAATCTGAGTTAGAGAGTCTGATAATATCATGTACTCAACCTCTTTCTCAGCAATCTTTCTCTTTTCAGGATTCATCAGGTACGGATGCTGTTTTATTGGTTTGTCATCACCAACTTCTACATCATGAGAGGCTATAGAAACTCTTTTTGGAACATCAGGAAATAGATCTTTATATCTCTTGAACAACCTCTCAAACTGATCTTTCTGCGAGGGTTCTAAGTGCTTGAGTTTTACATCAAGATTTTGCAACACTTCAGAATTTGACAACTAACATGAAAGAACTTCAGTTTTAATTCTAGGTCCATCATCTTTAAGCTCCCCCTCATCTTCACAAGTCTCTGCCATAGGAGGATCTGAAGTGACAGCTGCAACCCTAGCATTCCTATCATGATTAGGCTTCAGCATGTTAATGTGACACAACTGTTCTAGCTTTCTCCTATCTGGAGTCTTCATAAAGGGGTCTATTCTCCCATTCTCCCAGCGCGTAAGTCCTTTTTTACGCGATTCAAGTTAAGCGCTTTTGAGTTACGCGTATTCTCCCCTATGCGCTTCGATCATGCCCACAGCGCTTAACTTCAGAATGTAGGCGGCCTTATGAAAGAGGTGTGACTAGCGAAAAAGAAAGGCAGACTCTGTCCCAAGCTCACTGATTATGGCTATCAGGAAAACGTGGACAAAGAATTTTCTGATTAACAATGAAAATGCATTTGTGGTCCATGGAAAATACAAACTAGATTTTAAATTTGAATATCGTCGGCGTGCTGATAAAACCCCGTAGCCTATCTCCAAACTGATAAGAAACAAAAACTTGTATGTCCACTATTCTTACATGCAGAATTAATCATGTTTTATTTTATTTATATTTAAAATGTATCAATTTATATATATATTATTTATTTTATGTTATTTAATCTTCCTGAGAAGTTTATCATTTTGAAGATAAGAGGTTTTATCAGCAGGCCCACATTATGCAGCTGTAATAGTAGGCCAGTGTGTGTCTGTGCCAATTACAAGAAGTAGGCTATTGCAGACATCTCTTTTTTATTTCTTACTCTAGCCACCATGGCATGAAAGCCATGCAAACAAAGAAATTGCAACGATTATGAAATAATAAATAAATAAATAAATAAAGAATTTAGCGCTTCTCAACCAGCGTAATCAGGGCATTGAAAATGTGCCCCTCCTACAACAGCCTGTTTGTTCCATGGAAGACGGGAAAGAAGCGGCAGTGTGCTTTTGATTCACTGATAATGATGAATACATGTATGTCGCTGCAGAAACCTTGGCTCTGCTCGGAAAAGGGCAATAAATATTACACATTGCTTCAAAGGTATTCGTTTGTTAACAAAATAAAGTGGGGAAACCTCTTCGAACTACGGGGAATTCCTTGTGTGATTCGTGTGCGCTGGAGCTGGAATCGATCAGATCAGAAAAATACGCATGCGGCTCCGCTCCAGGAACCGGGTGAAAATCGCGTAGATGGAAACACTTCATATAAAGACAATGATATGCGATTTTTGACGTACCCGTGTCTGCACCGGCGCCTGACTTCAGCCGTATAAATGGAAACATAGCTTAATGCTGTGCCGATGTCTACGGTCTCTGTACATATTCTTATTAGTGAAAGAGGTTCTGATTGCAACGTGAGTACAATCAATGGCTCCCACAACACTGGGGAACCTGGCGACCTGGTAGAACCCCCTCAACTGTCCGTCTTTCAGCTGGTGTTTCGGGGAATTTGAAAGTGGCTGACGTGGTGCAGCATAGCGTCAACAGTGTCAGACACCTTGACACAGACGCCTGTGATGTGTGTATGACATCACTAGCCACTCTCTGGAACGACCCAGATGCCAGGACCGACAGCGCAGTTGCGACCTTGATGACCACCGGTATGTTTGTAATGCGTTTGTAATTGAACTAATTGGAGAAGAGGCTGTTGCGTAATATCATGTGATGATTTTGTTTGATAATTTATTATGGCTATGAGAAATGTACCTTACAAATGAGGAAGAACAATCAAATATTGAATGTCTCAACCTTTACCATGTTAAATAAAATAAAATTAATGTTAAAATTCGGCCGAGAACCGACATCAAACGCAATATTCCATTTCGCCTTATGCTGGCGCTTGACCTTAATACAGCCCTCAAAAGCCCTTAACAGAAAAGGCGTGTAAGCCAGGGGGAGAATACGCGCAAGTGTTATTTACATAAGAAACGCCCAGAAATGCCCCAATTTTGGCCTTGCTCCGCCCCAAGCGCGTAAATGCCTTCAGGGCGCGTAATGCACAGACTTAAGTCGAGGGGAGAATAGGCGTAGGCTGAAAGGCGCGTAGCTACGCGCTTTTTTCGGCTTACGCGCATGGGAGAATAGACCCCAAAGTGATTTGAGATCATTGTGTTTTGTCAGAATTTCATAAGGACCATGAAATCAAGCCTGCAATGGATTGGACTGCAGGGGAAACAACACAAGGACCTTGTCTCCTGGTTTAAACTCATGGCTTCTAGCCTGATGATTAGAGATGCACTGAATTTTCGGCCACCGAAAATTTTCGGCCGAAAAAGGCAAAAAATAGCATTTCCGGCCGAAAGATTTTTAACACCAAAACAATACGGCCGAAACAGAATATTGTGATGATGTAAACAAAAACCGCGGCCAGTATGCGCCTGTCTGTATCTTTCAATCAGGGGACGCGCACCACCATCACCACGTTATGACACTAAAGTCCGAGAGTGCTGAATTGCAATTTCTGATTGACACTCTCCTGATGTATAGGATAGCAGCTGGTGTTGTGTCCGATTCGGTTGCACATTAAATACGTACCACATAAAAACGCAAAGCAATGATATCCGTAAAAGGCATAGAGTATTCATAGACAATGGCAATATATTCTCAAGGCATTTGTGTACCATCAGTATTCCATAATGTAACTACAACCCCTGGAAAAATATGGAATCCCTACACACGGATGTTAATTTACCTGTTTTCCTTCATAACAAAGAAGCAAATAACACATATTATAAAACAATCATTGTTTATTAGCTTGACATGCAGGCGTCATTTAACATTTCACTTTGAAAGTGAAGGTAAAACACGTGGCAAACGCGCAAATTGCGGGAGATGTCAGAGTGTTAAAATTTATCTTTACGATGCGTCATCTCATCTGTGATACCTTTCCCTTTCCTGAGAACAAAATGCTTCATCAGCACTCGTAAAGTTATTCTCCGCGATATATAGCCTAACAAGTAATCTCTAAATCTGAAATGCATCTGAAATCACAAAAAAAGATCATTTCCAGGCATCGGTGCAGACACTGCCAAAATGCAATCCATGACAACTTAGTTCTCGGAACTTTCAAGTGACCCAATTATCGTAATACTGGAGAAAGAGCGGCCAGTAATATTTGTTTCGACATCGACGCACTGTCTAATCTAATTCAAAATAATCGAGCCGTGTGTTTGGAGGTAATAATAATAAAAATAATAATAATAATAATAATAGTTACAATATGATAGTAAAAATGAACGTATTCATTTCACACAGAAATAAGATTAAGTAGCGCAAGAATAGAACAGGCCCGTTCTTGGAGCCGCTTTGATCGCAAGAAGCATGAAATGACTCGACGTTCGTGGGGACTGTGCACGCCGTCCGCACCGCTGAAACCGCGCCGACCGCAAGAAGCATAAATCAAGCTTAAAACAACACACGTTTCAAAAACCAAAATCTGAAGACTTGTTTCAGTGATGGAAAGTGGAGCCTGTTTCCTAGCAATAATGCGGAAGCGAGTTGTCGATCGCAGCCAATTCTCCCTGAGCAATCAGTGGGCTGCTGTTGTCGTCACGTAACATATTTTACTATTTTTCTGCTGCCAGTAATATACCAGCAAGTTATAAGCCTTGTGGGTTATTCATGAGTGGGGCCAAGTTAAACATTTTATTTATAATTTTATTTTATATTGTGCTTTGTTGGAATGTCAGTACTAAATAAATATTTTCATAATTTTGTAATTGATTTATTTTTTGAAGCGTGATTGTTATATGCCATTGCAATGCCTTGACTTTAGTTAGGTAAGTACACAGTCATATCCATAAATGCAATGGTACCAAAAATTGGCAGAATTTCTATCGGTGTTTCGGTTTTCGGCCAAGTGTTTCTCATTTTCGGTTTTCGGTTTCTGCCAAAAATTTTCATTTCGGTGCATCCCTACTTATGATCATACCAAGTTTTCATTTTTCCCTGACTTGATTTCAAGTTCTCTTTGGTTAGGTCACAAGCTGCTCGCAATCTTTCCTTGAACTTGCTAACATAGTCTAACAGACTGATATGTGGTTCTTTCTCTTCCCATTGTTCACTCAACAATCGCAAAGGTCCTCTCACTTCATGGCCAAACACTAGCTCAAAGGGACTGAATCCAGTAGACTCCAGCACTGCTTCTCTAGGTGCAAACAACAGCAAATGAACACCTTCATCCAAGTCTTTCTCATGATCATAACAATAAGTCCTCATCATTGTCTTGTGAGTGGAATGAAACCGCTCTAATGCACCCTGACTTTCTGGATGATAGGCTCTAGAAAGAATCTGCTTCGCACCTAGTTCATACACAACCTGCTGAAACAATCCAGAAGTGAAATTGCTACCTTAGTCTGACAGAATTTCCCTGTGAAGGCCAAACAACGTGAAGAACTTTATCAAAGCCTTCGGGATTGCAGTTGCCTTGATGTTACATAGAGGTATAGCTTCAGGGAATCTGGTAGATGCACACATGATTGTCAACAAGTACTGATTTCCAGATCTAGTCTTGGGTAATGGACCAACACAATCAACAATGACCATGGAGAAGAGCTCCCCAAACGCTGGGATAGGCAGCAATGGAGCTACACGTGAGTCTAACTGGTGTTTTCCAACTACCTGACAAGTATGACAGGTTTTGAAAAAGTTGGAAACATCTTTCCGAAGTCCAGGCCAGAAGAAGTGTTTCATGATCTTATCAACAGTTTTGTTAATACCAAGATGACGTCCTAAAGGTAAACTATGAGCCATTGTTAAGATCTCATTCCTGTAGACCTTCGGAACAACAATTTGCCTTACCACTGCCCAATCTGCATTGGCAGGGATATCAGTAGAGCGCCACTTCCGCATCAACACTCCATCCTCGAGATAATACCCAACTGGAACTGCGTCTATTTCTTTAACAGGAAGGGCTCTCCTCTTTAGTACACTAATTTCCGGATTATTAGTTTGCTCCTGAATCAACCGCTTTCTGGACAGAGACAAGTCCCCAGACACATCCGAATCACCAGACCCATCTGGCTGGCTGAACAGAGAACTGATAAACGTGTCTGATAAGTCCTCAAACGGAGAAACCATAGTAGGCCGAACAGAGTCATGAGGTGAGCCTCCCGAGTCCTGACTATTCAATGTGCTCGACGGCACCACATCATCTTCTTCTGGAGCCCTCTTGGCCATAGCACGAATCACTGCACAGGAAGGATACAGAGATGGGTCTTCATCGCCATCTTCAGTGCTCGGCTGTGAAGTAAGATGAACAGGGGGAACTACATCGCCCCCAGCCAGGTCATTGCCTAGCAACAGAGAAACACCCTTAAAACACCCTTGACATAAGTCCCACCTTTACCTGTCCTATAACTAAATCTGACTTCAAGGATACAGAGCGCAGGGATACAGATACAGTCCTCCCTTCAATACGTTGCACAAGTATGAAATTCCCAGAAGCAGTCTCATCACGTAACTCCAAGGAATCCATCAACAAAAGTGACTGAGAAGCTCCGGTGTCCCTTAGGATATATATGGGGACAGGAGGAGAATGCTCATTCAGAGCCACAAATCCCTCTGACACAAATGGAAGAAATTCCTCCCACACAAGGTCAGCAGTATGAGGCTTTTTATCCCCACAAGGAGCAGGCAATTTAGCAGTCATCTACTACAGGGGTTTCTAACCTTGTTTTCACAAAGGCATTTAGTTTGGTATCCTTTTCTTTTTCTTTCTTAGCTTTAAGGAACCAACAGTTAGTTGTAACATGACCAGATTTCTTGCAATAACTTCAAACTAGACCACTTATGTCACAGTCAGCTTTCACCCTTTGATCAGACCTGTGACTGGATTTCTGAGCACCATCACCCGATTTGTCTTTGTCTTTCAGTGAGGAACCTTGGGTATCACCATTACCTTTTTTCCGAAATTGGAACCATCTATTGTTACTGCTAGACTGAAATTTGGACTTATGTGTGAGAACATATTCATCTGCAAATTTTGCAGCTGATTGCAAATTCAATGCTTGCTTCTCATTAAGGTAGGTCTTAATATCATCCTTAACACAGTTCTTGAATTCTTCAACTAACACCATCTCTTTTAGTGAGTTGAAATCATTCTTGACCTCCATAGAAGTACACCAGCGCTCAAAGCAAACCTTTTTCTCATTAGCAAATTCCACATAAGTCTGATTATCAGATTTCTTCAGACCTCTGAATTTCTGTCGGTAAGCATCTGGAACTAAGTTCCTCTGGGACCTTCCCCTCTCAGACATGCCCAGGACATGCCCAAACCTGGCTCCAGACTGGGCTTAACAAAAAAAAAGGTCAATACTGCCATCTAGTGGCTCCTTTCCACATTACATACATAATTCTTTCCCTTTCTCTGAATCCCATCTCCCATTTCAGCATTTTTAATATTTAAAACAGAAAACTCTTCCTGTCGCACCCTATGAAACATCGGCGCAGAAGGACGTGACTTCGTAAATTTAGCCGTCATGTGCCGTTTTATGAGCTACGAGGCCTGCAGTTTCAAAAATAAACAAATAATCCTTGAGCAAAATCCTAAATTTGAATAAAGTGATTCACCCCATTATATATTACTTACTTTTTTAATTCAATCAATTATCTTTAATGAATGTAGCTTGTCACTTTCGCCAACATAAACATTCAGGCATCATGCTTATCCCATAAAAGGCATAAAATAATGAGCCTAATAATCTTTCCATTTGGACTTATCATCAGCATTCTTAAAATACTCCGAAATCGGCGATTTTATTTTCATCTTTTTACTGCGGGTACGTGAAAGCCATTCTCAATCTTTCGGTAACGAGTGCATTCTCTCAAACATAAGCTGACGCAGTACTTGTCGCGATGACTGCACCGTCTGGGTGGTATTCTTTCATGGCCCAGGAATTTATACGATCTGAATATATTTTACAACACTGTCCTAGCAGAATACCGTCAGTTTCCTTAACACAACGCAACTTTTGCCATCTTTCAAACAAACCTCATTAAAAGGATCTGTCAAATAACACCGTGCCAAATTTTCTTCCAGGAAATGCAATGCTTGGTTGGAAGGATCCCAAGCACACGGCAGCGCTTAAGTTACTGATCCACTGCTGATCCTCTTCACTGGAGGGACAGCTAACTGGTGCTCGGTGCAAGCTATTATGGTGACAGTATTGTAGCTTAATTCTATCTTCTGTAATGTTATTTTCATCACTGTCCTTGCGTCCACGAGTAACGCAAGTGTTTGTATCAGTTTACTTTTATTTTCAATATTGTTTGGAGGGGAAAAAACAGTTATCTCTCTCTCTGCTTGCTGTCGTTCGCTGTTTTGGCTTCCCACTGCGTTTGTGTCGGCGCCTTCTGCTTCCTTGAGTAAGCGTTCCCTCAATACATAATTAAAAATGTAAAAAAAAATTAAACCCAGATTTTTTAAAAAAGGTTTTAGACAAAGATTGTACAAAACAGTTTTAACCCAATTCATGTTTTTATCTATCTTTCTTAATTTTTACTGTTTAAAGTTACTGTTACATTGAGAATGCTGTAAGTCTGCAGCCGCCAGTGGGAAATGCTGCAGAGGCAGCGGCGCCCTTGTGCACTTAAACATATTAATATTGAATGACGTCAATGCCCGGCCTGCCAGCCAGCCAGCTAATCGTTGGCCAACCAATCGTTTAACTTCTTCCAGAGCGGCCAGCCAATCTTTAAACTTGATCACTCAGGCAGCAAGTCATCCAGTCACTCACTCAGCTACATTCGTGTTTATAGGGGCCTGGCCGCTATTCGCGGCTAAGCCCAATAAAACGCACCCCCCCCCCCAATAAAATAAACCCCCGCTCAACAAAATGAAACGGGCAGCACCCGCACGAAAAAAAAAAACGCCACCTACCGCCCCGTGTTTGAAAAATTAAGTGGAATACACTGGGTGTAGGTGTTGAGGGGCACTACTGTTGCTGTTGCATGCACCCCCAAAAATGGGTAGCTGCCCCCTTGCCCACCACTGACTCGGACAAACAATCAACATTTTAGAACAGGCGCTAATGGCTGGTATCACAGTTGGAGATATTTTTCAGGATGCTATCGATGATTTTTGGCGATAGAAGACTCAAATATCATCAAGAAGTCAGCGCAAAGGGTTACACTATGCATTAGAGGGATACATTAATGAATTTAGAGTGGAGAAGGTCAATGAAAAGCAGTGGCGGCCCGTGACAAAAGTTACCGAGGAAGCCAGAATGAACAACAAATTTAAGTCAGTGTTTACGTGTTATTTTCCTACAAACTAATTAGCCTACTGTTACAGTACCTTTATTCTATCGACTTCTCGTTCATTTTAGTGAAAAAAAGAGGTTAAAAAAGAGGACAGCGTGTGTGTGAGAGAGAGAGTGAAAGCACGAGGGAGAGCTGTGGATGCGTGCTTCGGGCTGTGCGCGTGCTTATGGCTCTGGCACACAGTAGTATGTGATAAGTTAGAGAAAGTCCATGCAAAGCTGGTAAACGCCTCGTAGCTTTATTACAGCAGAAAGCTAAACACATAGCGATCAGACGGCAATTATGACAAGATCTAGATATAACAAAAACATTTTAGCCATTGCTTTCACAGACAGTATTAATGAAGTTCCGTTTTGTGAATAATGCCTCTCTCTGACTCATATTTAATTAATTGGCAACAAAAGCATTTGCTACATAGCCGTGGATTATTGTTAAGAAACACAGGCAAACCCCTTCCACCAACATTAGAATTAACAATGTCATATGTGGCAGCCTCGCAACTGAAATTAACAAATCACAAGGATGCCCAATATACATCCAAAAACACACTCAACATGAATGCACAACCCGTGCACAACGTCTAAGTTACATAAACTAAATATAAAACACATAGTTACAAAGGTTTATTAAAAAATTGATATCAACTGTGCTGCAGCGCTATCAACTGTAAACCTTACAGCTGTCAGCTGATAGTGCAGCTGATGTCAGCGGGCCTAAATGCAGTCTCGGTAAGGACTGAGAGTATAAAAAAACAGTATAGCTTAGCCATCATGCTCTGAAATCCACTAGACACGACAAGAATAATAAAGAATAAAACACCACATTTTATGCATAACATAAGGAAAATGTGACAACAACTCGTCATCAAAAAGGCCACGGAGGGCCATAGGAGACATGGCCAGCAGAAAAGCCGGTTAAGCTCGGCACTTCCTGTTAGCCACTCGTTTCTAGCATAGTTAGCTTCACAAAAAGAGCGAACTTTCCCATCAGCTCTCCCCTTAGTTAAATTGAGCTTTGGAGTCAGCCTACCGTCCCGCTTGACTTTTAGTTGAATCTCAAAAGGAAGTTTTGTGAAGTCATTTTTTACAAGAAACTCAAGGTCCCTGTCACCATCCATTCTCTGACTTAATGGCTATACTTTCTGTGTGGGCTGGCTGGTGCCTGGCGGGACAGTAGAATCAGTGTGTGTATTTTCCGTAATAGTTTGTGATTGGTTGGAAGCCAGATTTGATCTGGCTTCCCTCATATTTTTTTTAATGATGTATCGACCATTAAGCGACGAGCCTTGCTTCAATCTGATTGGCTAATATGGGCTGTTTTTTTTCTAAGGGAGGCAAAGTGAAGCTGGCCTCCGAACTGACAGACAGGGCGGAGGGCACGAGACACGAAGTGTAAGACACAATGAGAGCTTGACAGGAGGGGCGCTGTTTTGCTCCTCACGCTCAGCCAAAGCAGAAGTGCGCTGATGTAGTGTTTTGACAAGGAAATGACAACTATATAAAATACCTTGTGGTGAAGCTTATTTATATTTTTTCTGTCTTACAATAATTTTTGGGGAAGCCAGGCTTCCCTTGGCCTCCATGAAAAGCCGCCACTGATGAAAAGTTTAAATTAGAAGCTGAAATTTTCAGGTCTCAATGCAAACGCGATCAACCACATCTCGTTTCTGTCACCGTTTCACACAACAAGATAGAAGATCAGTATTGCTCATGCACTGCAGGGTAATAAATTTTATTTACGTATTAATATTGCTATTGAATTAAAAAAATCTAACCTGACGTGACTGAACTCCTTCTAAGTAAAGAAGGTGACATGGTGAACAACGCAGCCAGGAGCTCACGTTAAACCTACGTCGACCAGCACTGAAGTTAGCCATAGAGTTTACTAACTAACTTTTACTAACTTTAGCTAACTTACCGCTGAAAAAGATAAATTTACATTAATCTCCAGCTAAGTGCAAGATGTCATCTTAAACAGAATGCTGACTTAGTTTGGAACAAAAGTAGACATCCTTTTTGACTTCTGTTTGCTACGTAAAGCTGATAGTGGGGTCTTCCACAAAGCTTTATCCAGAGGATACACTTCTCTCGGTTATGATGTGGCTTTGGGAAGGGTATAAAATACACCCCATCGTCCAGCCTCTCGGGATAGCTTGTATCAAAGTTATTTTTACCCCAAGCACAGCGTTTGACTATTTTTTATTATTTTTTTTGCTTAGAAACATTTTAAAACCCCATAAAAGCGAATGATTCGAAATTTCTGTAATAGTTTTCAATGAAAGTTCAGGCAGAACTGGGGGGAGAATACTCACTGTGATTGCATTTGAGGGTGGGGCTTAGCCATAGGTCAATTATTCAATGACTGGCTGTAGGTGGCGGTCTTTTGCGAGCGGGTGCAGCACGTTTCATTTTGTTGAGCGGGGATTTCTGAACAGTTATAATGGGTCATTAATTTTTGACCAGAGCACCAAAGTTGGTGAAATGATATGATCTCATGAAATTGGGCAGTGTGGCTCAAATTCAACAAACCAACCGAGGTTATTGCATGTTATTACAGTTCCCCCCCAAAAAAGAATTACCCTAAACCAACCACATTTATCACAGCATTTGGTTTGTGGGCCAAAATATGGCTGAAGTGCATATCAGTCTTCGGTCGGCTGTATTCTGAGAGCCTGGTGCAGAAATTACTGTGCCTCATGAAAAATGTACTGTCTGGTGTGGAATTTGAGTCCGGTGATGTAGTTCTCATATCTAGTGAGGAGGTTGCCTTCTTCACTGATAAATTTGCTAGGTTTGGAGAGGAAGTTGCTGCATTTGGTGATGAGTGGCTTAATCTTGCAATGAAGTTGCTTTTTCTGGTGATGAAGGACTGTGTCTGGTGAGGAGGTTGCTGGGATTGATAATGAAGTTTCTGTGCCTAGTGATGTAGTAGCTTTGTCTGCGGTGCAAGTTGTTGTGTCTGGTGAGAAAATATCTGTGATTTATGTTGCTGTGTGTGGCGATGAAGTTGCTTTGTCTCGTGAGAAAGTTGCTGTGATTGATGATGAAGTTTTTTGTATTTGGTGATGGAGTTGTTGAGTTCATTGATGAAGTTGCTTTGTCTTTGGTGCAAGTTGTATTTGGCCATGAAGTTGCTTCATCTCCTGTCAAAGTTGTTGTGTTTAGTAAAGTTGTTGTGTCTGCTGATTAAGTTGCTTTATCTGATGATGAAGTTGTGGTGTCTGGTAAGGAAGTTGCTATGATTGACAATGACCTTCCTGTGTTTGATGATGAAATTACAATGTCTGGTAAGCAAGATGCTTTATCTACTGAGGATGTTGATATGAATGATGATGGCATTGCTGTGTCTGATGATGACGTTGCTGTGACTGATAAAGAAGTCTCTGGGTTTGATGACATGGTTGCGGTGTCCGATGAGCAAGTTACTTTATCTGCTGAGGAAGTTGATGTGTTTGGTGATGACTTTGATGAGGCTTGTGATGAAGTTGCTGAATATGAAGTTGCACTTTCTGTTCCACAAGTTGGTGTGTCTTGTGAGGAAGTTAAAGGGTAAATTTGTTGCATTTTCTTGAACAAAAACTGGCGTACCTCTGACTAAACAGTTCATGAGCATTATCCTGCTGATTAAATGCCCCAAGTGTCATGGTTTGGAGGCTTTGAGAGCTTTCTTTGTTGCTCTTGTCCGGGACGATATCGTTTTGCTCTCAATTGGATTCCTGGGCCAGCTGGCATTACTTGGGGGCGTCACCTGAATTCTATTTAAGCCCTAGTTCCACCTCACTTCCCTTGCTAGAGTGTCAGTGTTATGTTTGCACTTCAGCTGGTCTTTTGTAAGAGAGTCGTTGAGGTTTAGGTGCATATTTCTGGAAAAGTTCTAGATAGCAAGGGATTCTTTCTGTTTTTTCCCTTTCTATTCCTCCTGTCGAGCTCACCTTGCTTCTTTGCCTCGGACGACACATCTAGGTCCATTGGAAGCGCGAGTCTTGCTCTCTTATTTTATTTGTTTGTCTCTCTCTTATCTGCGTGTCCTCCTTTTGTTCTGGCCGCTGCGTTTGCCGTCTCAACTCACCAGCCATCACACCAAATTTGACGCGTTTTCTTTGAACATGAGCCTTTTACTGAGGTGCAAGAGGAGATTTCTGAAGACAAAATGAAGATTGACCCAAATTTGCCTATTACCAGATGTGACATAACCGTAGATGCTCTAAATGCGGAAGTCTAACTGAAAACAAGAGGAAAACAAGATCTTGTCAAAGAATATTATTACCATAAATTGATGAAAACAAATGTTTACCTTAAAACCTTGATCCACCCCTAAAATCTGTTTTTTTGGATGAACAAGCACTTTAAAGCATTTGGTGAGGGAGTTGTAGTATCTGATGAGGTTGCTTTATTAGATGAGGAAGTTCTGGTGTCTGCAGCAGAAGTTGCAATGACTTTTATGGAAGTTAAAGCTTTCGGTGAGGAAGCTGCTATGGCTGGTGATATTGCTGTATCTGAGTTCAATTTTTCGGACAGTGTTAGTATGAGATTTTGGTCAGGTGTTGTCCAAAGAGACGAGTCGACAGGATGCAAAGAAAAATCGACGTAGAATGTAGTTCATCAGATTATTCTACCACTAGGGTGGAAAGGGTCTGTGGTTGGAATAATTGGCTGCCATTTCAACAGAAGGAAGAATGACACAGTCCATCTGCTGGTCTGGAGTGGAGTGGTCAAGCAGGTCTGTCCTGTTTGCTGCAGCATAAGCCCGAGTCGCAACTTTGAACTGGACCCTGGCTGCAACCGACAGCCAGTGCAGAGATCTCAGCAGTGCAATAACATGCAAGGACTTCAGAAAGTTGAATATGATTCAGACAGTTGCATTTTGGAAGGAGAAAAGAATGGGATGAAAGCCTGGGATGTGATGACAAAGCTAAAAGACTAAGTATCAAAAGAGAAAAGCGCGGGCCGTTATTCAGATACCTGGGGGACTCCTGTGTTATAAGGCCAGGCTGCGGAATCTGGTTTTATCCAGGAAACCTCATGAGACTTATCAGCTACTAAATATGAAGCAAACCAAGATAAGGCAGTCTGAGATATACCTGATTTAGTGAGAGTGGAAATCAGCAGTTAGTGGCTACCTGTGTCAAATGCAGCACACAGGACAAAAACGATCAAAACAGCGGGGAGAGATGAGTCTAGAAGCAGGACTGGTGGGGGTGGGTTGTACTGTTGGAGAAAGGAAAATAAATCTAGATCAGCATGCTCCAGAAATTTAAACAATTTGTGATCCCTCAACTGCTCCATTAGGTTTAAATCTGGTGATTTGGCTGGGCTCTCGGTATGATGTCATTTCCTTTCCAGAAACCCCCTGCAGAGTTTGGATTTATTATTTGGTTTGTTTTTTTCCTTTGACACAATTTTTTTTCCAATATCAGCAATGTCAAAATGGCCACTTATTCCAAATTTTGAGTAGCTGTGTTTACAAAAAAGAAACACAAAAGCATGCTTAAATGTGCAACATTACTCTTGGAGATGTGATTGCAATATTTAACCGTATTTACTATCTGAATATTTGTTTTAAAAGTGGACATTTTAAAATGGTCTGGCTGTCTCCACATTTCAGATTTTTAAATGTCTGAGAATACATACATGGCAGCCCATTATGTCGCTATTACTAAAACCCCATACTGTGAGTGTGAACATGAGCTCTCATTGCCCCTTTACTTGTGTGTTACAGTCATAATCATGTGCATGCACTCTGTGCTGATTGGTGGAGAACAGCAGGGGGCATTCCTGCTGAAAGCCAATGAGATGGGTTTGACCGGAGGCAAGTATGTCTTTCTGCCATACGACGTCCTGCTATACAGCCTCCCTTACATCAATACCACCTACCAGCCACTACAGAACAACAGTGCACTACGTAAAGCATACGACGCTGTACTAACCATTACTGTGGCATCAGAGCTAATGTCATTTACGGATTCTTTTGTTGTGGCCCAGCAACAGGATCAAATTCCTGCAATTTTCAATTCCCAGCAGGTAAGAGCTCACCTTGTTCACTAAATGATTTGCTCTGAACTCAGCTCGATTGAGCAGAATTTTTGGTTACAAACTGTGGATTGACTTTAATCGCATCACTGTCTTTGCGCATTTTACAAGGTTAATAAGTGACTTGACTTCTGATATTTGAAAAACAATAGCTTCATAGCAAGATAAATCTACTGAGTTTAATCAACTCTTTCAGGCTACATGTGGTTCTGCTATGGTATCTGTTGGACTCATATACCTAAAGTAAAATAACCTACTGACATTTTTGGTGTTGTATTGACCAGTCTGTACCACAAAAAGCTCAGTGCAACCCAAAGGTTAGAATTAGACATTGATTTTAAAGGAAACATCTACTGTTAAAGGAAATATCACATAAAATGCTCTAAATATACTGAAATGAAGAAATTCTGTACAAAAAAGTATTCTTCTCACCAAAATATATATTTTTTTGGCCTCCAAAAAAGGCCCTTGCACTGGTTTAAACTTCCCATGGGCAGCCATCTTGATAGGTGCGCAAAGCAGCCTGGGCTTGCGACGTAACTTGGTTACTTGGCTCTATGAAGAACTATGCCAGTCATGGATTCATGCTATTGGGAGGATATCTCTACCGAAGGATCCGCGTTTGTGCTCCGAAAATTTGGAAGAACATTGCTTTAAAGAGTCTTATCTGATGGAAGTGCGACTGCTTGGACCAAGCCGTATTTTGAATCTTCTCAAGCCAGATGCCGTTCCAACCTTATTTTCTCACAGGCCTGCAGTTCCTGTACGTCTTTCCAGTGTAAAACACACAGAGAAGCAACAAAGGCTGGAGGTTTGAATTATTTTGTTAAGCTTTGAGTGTACTTTAAGATCTCATGAGCCAAATCAACATCCCGTGAGCTGTGATGTTGATTTGCAATAGTTAGGGATGTTGCGAAATTTTCTTAAAACATTGTTTGAATTAGACCTAACTCAACAAATAGAGCGCAAAAACAGCTTCATTTTGGAACCAAAAGCATTTCTGTAGCCAAAGTATTGTGGATTTTATGGAAATTTTTATACCAGGATATTAATGCCTTTGATTGTATTGTTTTTACATTACGTGGAAACAAAAGCTGTGATCAAAATAAAAAGCTTCGTTCGAGTGACTTGAGACATGTATCAAGGTAGCCTACCTATTATATGTGTCGTTCAAAGCAGAGGAAGGTGTTTATTTTCAGAGGGAAAAGTGGTGTCATTCGCGAATAGAATAGAAAAAATTAAGGAGGAGGATATCAAGGGCATTTTCATGATATCCAATCCGTGAATTTTCCAACAACCAATTTGCGCGAATACAGTGCACCCACTGGAAATACAATGCGTACATTTTCAATTGGAAAAGTGAAGTCATTCGTGACAATTGCTGGCTTCTTCCACTGGACCGAGCGGCTTCCGGGTAATAAAAAAGTAACTAATGTAAATGCAACGAAACTTTATCACTTTTTTTTATTAAACATGATACTTCATGTCTGTTTACCTGAATTAGTTGTCCATAGCCATTGTCTGAAATTTATATTGATACATTCATATGTATATACTCATACAACATTCATTGGTTGTATGAGACAGAAAATTTTGGAACGTCCGGTAAGGCTAGCCACAGCGCAGAATAGAAAAAATTAAGAATGAGGATATCAAGGGTATTAACATGATATCTGTTACATGAATTTTCCAACAACCAATTTGCGCAAATACAATGCGAATTTTGTTTGGGGAATACCTGAAGCGATCAAGAAGTCCCCAGGCAATGACGCGCTACAAAATGGCAGCTGATGATTGTCAGTTTTCAGCATGCCTACAATGGTCTTTTGTCATGGTTTTGGAGGCTGGTGGCGGCTTTAGGAGCTTTCTTTGTTGCTCTCGTCCGGGACAATATCATTTTTCCTATAATTGGATTCTTGGGCCAGCTGGCATTAATTGGGGGCGGCGCCCGGACTCTATTTAAACCCAAGGTCCACCTCGCTGCCCTTGCTCGAGTGTCAGTGTTTTGTTTGCACTATAGCTGGTAAGGTCTCTAGTAAGAATTAGCTGAAAAGAGGAAAGTGGTAGTTAGCAAGTGAATCTTTCTCTCTTTTTTCCTCTTTCTGGGCACCGTGTGGTGCTAAACCTTTTTATCTCAGTTTCCGAGATGTTTCCCTTTCAGTTCATTCTGTTGAGCTCAAGTTGCTTCCTTATTGTTACTCGGACTGGATCTAGGTCCTTTGGAAGCGCGAGTCTCCCTCTCTTATTTTGTCTGTGTTTGTCTCTTATTTTGCTATACTTCCTTTCGTTCTGGCCTCAGCATTTGGCATCTCCAAAAACCAACCATCACATCTTTTGTTATATTTCTTTGCACTTTACACTCTGGCTGCGCCACTGGAAGACAACACAGGCCCTTCAACTTTTTGGGATGAAAATCAACTGGCTTTAGCGGAGGGGGAAGACGATTTGCCGGAGATGTTGTCAGAGTGTATTTCCAGACCACGTGCGATATGGGGACACAAACAGAATGGCCATCTGTAACAAGTCTGGTGACAATGGTAGACGATTCAATACAGTGTGAAATGCCGACAACCTGCAACGCAAAGTGTCAATTTCCACGTGATGTCTAGAAAGCTGTTTTTGCAGATCACACATATTTGATCACACCACAAGCAGACATGGTATAAACTGTACCAGATCTAGACCTTGTAGAAGAAGTGGAAGAAATGGATGATGATAATGCCGCCCAGGGTTCTCAACATGATTTGTTTCCTGACTTAAATGAGGATGAACCAAATGGGGAGGAGAATGCTGATAATGAACCTAAGGAGGTCATCATATCCCAAGAAATGGGCTGTGTCCAAAATCGGACACTACGCACTACATACCAAACATATGTACTATCGTTCAATTTACTTTTGTGTATGTATACAGGTGTATTATTTTTCTTTCGGACACACTTAACTGTCACTTCTTGAAAGCGTTCTTGCCAATTGGAGAGGCGTAACCGTGGTAACTCACGTTAACTTCAGCCCCATCAGCAAACAAGATAGATCATCTCCACAATTACCGGAGGAAACTAACCATTTCTTCATTGGCTATCCCTTCTCACTTGCATCACATTCCTAATGTTAATGGTTAATTTACATTGGAAAAACATTAGCTCCTTCGCTAACATTGGGGCCACGACAGTGCTTTTACAGCTAAAGTCTTATACAATGCTGTGGCCAAACATTTGATTTGCAAGAATCATGACGTCTGACCTCAGTTTAAAAAAAACTCTGCAATGCAATAAATCTTTAGACTTACATACAAATTGAAGAGTTATTGAGGTGACAGAGGCGGAATCAGACCGTATGCCGTGCGTCCTTTGTCCACCAACGTGCAACAACATTGACCATAACGAAAAATTGAGGATAGCGATCTCAACGCCTTTGTCTCCGTAATAACTCTTCAGTTTATTTGTTAGTTTCATATTTCACGTTGCGTCGCAAAGTTTTCAACCCTGCAGTAAAATTGAATACTCAAGTAGTTGTCATATTTTAACCATGGGGTGGAGCAGACTGACACCCTGTAATAGACGTGGTCATCATCGCATTGCATGAAGGGATGTATATGCCGGCGTAGTGTCCAATGTTTGCATACTGTAAATTTTCATCAGAATTAGTACACATATCGCGTACTACTGGTTTCATACTACGGTTTTGGACATACTCAGAAGTCTCGCATGACGTTTTCCCGTACTCTATAGTCTGTTAGTATGGAATTTCAGACACAGCCACAGTGTAAAGCCAGTCGGAGTATGAGCCCATTGGAGATTAGGCAGCCTCCCAAGATGAAGTCCCTGCAACCAAAGAGGAGACGGTGGGGAGCAGCTTTGGCAAACAGCGTGTTCCTTGTGAGCAAAAGCTGAAGGAGCTGTTGTGGTTTTTCACCCAAGATTGGTGCATTAAATGCGCAAGAATGCATTGAAGAAGTGCAGAATGAAGGCACACAACTCTCACTGAAAGTGAACTGTATGAATAACTGCAACTACAAATGGCAGTCATAGCCTCCATTGTGTGACATTAAAGGGGCAGGAAATCTGCTGTTATCCGCTGGAATTTTCTTCTGTGGTATTCTCTTCTCCAGGTTTGAGTCCTTTTCAAGGCTGATTGATTTTAAACCCAATTGAGGGACCCTGAGAGGGACCCTGAGAACACACCAGAAGAAAAATGGCAAAAAATGAAGCATCACCCTTGTAATAGTATAGTCATGCTGCATATCAAATTAAACAGAAGGACCTCAAGAATATATAAGCCATTTTTACATGCAATTCTGACACCAACAAAATGAATTACCAAACACTAAAATCCCTACAGCGCCACCTAGTTAACCCACTCACTACAATTTTGATGCTATCACTCTGCTGCTTTATGCCAGATGCACAACCAATGCTCAAATGAAACCAGGGACTCCACAGATTCCAGTGTAAGCCCTCTTTACTCTACTCCAAAGCATCTGCAAGATATCAGCAAAAGAAGACCAACAACAGAAACAGAAACATAAGAAAGCAATAGTATTTGCACATCTGAACAAATCTCTCAAGTGTCCCCTTCATTTTGAGACTAAATGATTCAAATAGACCTTATGGTTGCAGAGATATGCCCTTTTCAATTTGGGTTTGCAATTTTTTGTCTAAAAAACAGGCTAGGGTTTAAAGGGTTAACTTGAAGTGTATTGGAAAAGGATCATATTATAATTTACAAGAAAAGTATGTTTTTCCAGTTGTGACAACAACTTGGGAAGGACAGCAGGCAGTGGTTTTTGCTGATGTAAAGTCAAGGGAAACTCGAGCCATTTTGGCTGGGGATGGCCACTGTGACTCAGCAGGCCATTGTGCAAAGTACTGCACGTACATGCTTCTCGACGTAAAGAGTCAAAACGTGGTGGACTTCAAAGTTGTAGCTATTTCAGAAGTAGCAACTTCAAATTGCTTGGAAAAGAATGGATTGTGGATACATTATCAAATATTGAAGCAAATGGCATTAAAGTGGATGTGACATCCACTGATCGACACCCTCAGATCAAAAAGGAAATGAAGATCAAACATCCCACCATAGATCACCAGTTTTAATCCTTGGCACATTTCTCAGTCTGTCAGCAAGAAATTGTCTGCTGTGTCAAAGAAATAAGGCTGTTCAGACCTGGCACCATGGATCCCATCCATTGTCAACCATCTGTGGTGGTCTGCAGAAAGCTGTGGCAAAGATCCAGAGGTTTTGAAAAAGTGGTGGTTGTCGGTAATTCATCATGTGACTAACATACATGACAGGCAACAGGCTCTTCCACAAGTGTGAACATGGAAGGCTCACTACTGAGCAACAGCGGAGAAAGAAATGGCTCAAGCCTGGAAGCACTGCACACACTGCATTAGTGAACATTGTGAAGGACAAGCGCCTATTGAAAGACACTGTTCACTCTGTACCATTTCTACATACTACACCCTTGGACGTGTACCATTCGTTATACCTCAAGTATCTTCCCAAACTGACGCACTTCACTCAGGATGTCATGAAAGCTGGTACTATGCTGGCAGCCCCTGACCACAACTACAATGCCAACAGAGCCCCATAAGGCAATATGAGACAACTTATTTATGATACCACCACATTTAACCCTTCAAGTCCCAATGTCAACAGGTAAATTCTCCTTACTGGTCTCCATACATTTTCTATAAGACTAATGACAAATTGTTAAAACAAGGCCATTTTTTTCTTGTTAATCATTTTGTTAATTCTTAAAACTTCTCTGTTTGATATTGCAAGGAGAAATTTAATGTAGATCACTATTAATGAATGTCTTTAAATCTGATATGGGCATGCTACATTTTTCATCAAATTTTCTTGGCCAAAATAACCCAAAATCTAAATATTAGTGCAAGAATGAATAGGTGTACATCATAACTTTTTGAAGCCACATAAGGTCGCAATTTGTCTTATATCAATGTAGAACACTGGCTGCGCCTTTGTTTTGACCTTGATACACCACCACCCCTGCTTGTTTAGTAAACTATACTTCAATAAATGATATTAAATATTGGACTATCCAGAAAATTATAATTATAAAAACATTCTTATAAGCCAAGTTAACCACTCAGCAACAGATGTATTTTGTTATACATACAATATAATATATAATATTTTGTTGTTCACCTACATTAAACAACTAGGCTTATGCCGTCGGAGGCGACGACTGGGAGTATATCCCCAAACGCCCCCAATCCTCCAATTCCCCAATCTTTGAATAGACCTTGAATAGACTTTCATTTGAACTTAATTTCAGGTCAATCGGACAAATGGTTCTGAAGATATGGCCAAAATGGTAATTTTCCATCACAAAGCGCCACCTGGTGGCAAAATATTGAACCATACAGGAATGATGTTATCGTGTGACACATTGTGAGGTCATGACCTTTCATTTGCACTTGATTTGAGGTCAATCGGACAAATATTTCCAGAGATATGATAAAAACAGTGCTTTTTTCAGTTTTTGGCCCCTGGTGGCCAATCTATTTGTTGTAAATTGTCCAAAATTGAATCAGTTCTTTTACTTTATTATACTTACTTATATGCAAAACTTGGAATTTCTGATCAAACTATTACTGAAGTTATCGCGTTAACACGTAAATCAGTTTTTGGCCCCTGGTGGCCAGTCTAGAAATCGTAAATTGTCCAAAATCAAATCAGTTTTTCCTCTTTATGGTACTTACCTATATGCAAAACTTGAAATTTCTAATTTAAATATTACTGATATTACTAATATTAGGTTACATTTTTCTACAATTTTCCGCGTGAGAGTTTATTTATTTTAAGGCTTTTAACACATCTTAACCAGGGGTGCCAATACATATGGATGGCGTTTTATATATATATATTTTTTTATTTTTTTATTTTACAGTTGTATATTGTTTTCTTGAAATCAACGCATGATATATAAGGAGCTCAGGTAAGTTAGAATTGGCCGAGCTACATACATCTGTGTAATTACCTGTTGGGCACTAGTTCTCTGTCAGGAAGTCCTGCCTTTAGGTCAAGTAGATTAAACAGCTTGAAATCTTTCATGCTCAGTAATACAGGACAATCATTTGACAAAAGGAAATGTAACCATCAGAACTGAGCGGAATTCGTTGATTTCCATTTAAATGAATTGAGATTAAATGCCATCGAAAGATAAAAATTAAAGCAAACCTTTCACTATCTTCGACAGAAACGCAAGATCTTTACAGCAGACACACTCCTTTTCAGTCAGTGTAACTCCACATCGATCACACTGGCATTAAGAAGTGTTCATCCCACGACTTTGTAAGCGATTTCAAATTGCCGATGTCCTCCTCCTCTAAATCATTACCTTGCGCTTCTATTTCTTCGCTATAGACATCCTTTGATTGAGCAACGATCAATTTGATTGCACTGTTTACAAATGACTAGGAATGCGTGAACCAAGCCTAGCAACCAAGTTGTGTCACAAGCCCAGACTGCTCCACGTGCCTATCAAGATAGCGGCCCACAGGCAGTTTAAACCAGTGCGAGGGCCCTTTTTGGAGGCCGAATATATTTGGGTGAGAAGAACTCTTTTTTTGTGCGAAATGTCTTCTATTCAGTATATTCAAAGCATTTTAAACAATATTTACTTTAACAGCGGTGGTTTCTTTTAAAAACCCTACAACAGCGAGGCCTGCAGTATTGGGATATAGAAGAGCCATGCTGAGATTTTCAAACTTTTAGACTTGCAGGTGTTTTCCATCCCAACCCTCGTAAATTACTCACTGCATATATTTCAGGTCTCCCCACTCTTCGGAACCGTATACAACAGTATTTACCTGGTTGCCAAAGCAATGGACAGTGCCAGGACTGCAGGTCAGAGGTTAAAAGGGAGTAATCTGGCTGCCTTTATGAAGAACCTGAACTTCACCGGGTTCAACCAGAACGTGTGGACAGATGGTTTTGGGAGCGTTTTCACCGACTACGTGGTCCTGGACACAGACGGAGTGAGTGGCGGGCTTTACCGCACCCACCGCGTGGACCTTAGGGCAGGGACGGTGCTTTCGGTTGGACAGCCCATAAAGTTCCCACTGGAGTCCCCCCCAGACCAAGACTCCAGCTGTTGGTTCAACTCTGGCGTCCTCTGTACAGTGGGTGAGGACCCCATTCCACACATTGCTTAATTGACAAAGCCCAACTCCACATGTACAGGGGATGGGGATCCAAAATGTTTCATGAATGAAACCCAATTCTGCATCTACAGGGAATTGGAACCCAAACAGTGTCTCTGATTGTTCAGGACACATTCATTCAATGGGAATATCATGTTTTGAGAATAAAGGCATACTGCATTGTGACAAGTGTTGTGGTCTAAGAACATGACCTAAAATGTATTTCCCCCTCAAATACTAAAAATTAGCCTGACTTAAGTGTCTGCTGGGCACTAAAATGTCTTACCCTTTTGGCTAATCATATAAAGATTGAATGCATTGTAGAATTGCCACAAATGCCAAGTCCAACAGTGATGAACACCCAACAGTATGTAATCTTGTTGCCAATATTTTTGTCTTATTCAAGATGCTAGTAAAAGCAATAATTTTTAATATAAACGTGTCAATAAAAGAGTAGTTTGGATCCTTTATCTACTTATTGCCTTGACTTTACAAATTTAACCTCATCTCAAGTATCAGTGTTGACTGTGTGTTGAGCTCTCTTACCTGGATACAGAGTTTACTTATTGCAGTAAATTAATATTATTTTGTCCTCAATTTCTCTCTCTCTCTCCCACACACACACACGTGATCAGTTTGCATTCTGTCCCCTACAATGATAGTGTCAGGATTACGTATAGGAACCACAAGCGAGAACCAGAGAGTACAAAAAAAGGGAACTTTATTTCTGAAGGGGGAGACCCCCAACAGAGCAGGCAACAGTACAACCTCCACAATCCAAAAATTGACAATCCAGTTGGGCAAAATCAGAGTCCAAAAGCAGGGCAGCAATCACAGTACTTGTGGTCGGGCAAAAATAGGTGCGATACACAGGCACAGGTTTGTCAGAGAAGCAAAAGCCAAAAACCAGTGGGCGTAATCCAAACCGTTGACAGGGCAGCAAACAAAACTCGTAGTTGGGCAAAAAGGGTTCGTAACAGATGCAGACAATAGTACCAAAAAGCAGAGCCAAAAATCGTAAGTCGGACAGTCCAGTCAGAAGAGTAATACTATGAGTACAAGGTGAAAAGATAGCAGCACAGGTAAACAAGAGAGACGTTCTGACAAGGACGTGCTGTGAAAAGACTCCTAATATACACTCATGGGAAGTCACATGCTTAACAAAACACAGGTGCAGGAAGTCAGACTGATTACAAAGGAAGCAATCATGAGGGAGAACCTAATCACATGAAATAGGCAGAAGCCAAAACACGGACAGGGATCACGAGACAGTCTATAGGCAGAACAAACAGATCCAGTTAGGGATTTCTACGTGCACAGAGTGGCAGAACAGTGATTAGACAGGTGCAGAGAATCTGCCAGAAGCACAGCAAAGTAAATTGAGTGAAGGCAAGAGGCGGAGACTAGAACAGGGCGAATGTTGAGAGATCGTGAGTCGAGTGCAGCTATACAATCCCTAGTGCTTGTTAGTTGTTAGACTTAGTTAGTAATTTAATAAAAACAACAAACTGTTCGTATTGGTTAGTAATCTAGAAAAGCAAGGCGAAGGAAGTAAACAAGACTGGAAGGAATGGTTGAAATCCAGAAACCATTAAATCACCCGAAAGAGTGGCACGCACTACCGGGGCTGTGAGCAATGGCAAGACGAGACCAGACAGGGGGAGACAAAGTGCAATGCATAGCACATGGCACAAAAAAACATTTTTTGACTTCCTTGGTAGCCTATAACAACCTGCTGGCTGATTTTTTTCTGAAGATATCCGAGCCTCCTAATGTCCCAAGTGCCTCCAGTCTGTTCCCGAGTTGCCTCCAGTCTGTTGAACCTCCAGACTCCCGGGTAATAGTCAAACACGCTGACCAAGTCGCCAAAGAGCTAGGCTCGTTGGCAAGGTAGCCAGGGCATGTACTTATTAGGAGACACTTCCAGTGACAGGACCCTTCAACTGTCACATCTCTCCCCCTCTTTCGTGAGCATGTCCTCACGCTCCATGCTTTACGCATGCTGCCATCCATTAGGATGCCCCAGATCCTGATGATTACTCCAGAATGTAGCAGATGGAAGGAGGGCCCTGGCTCTTTGGCGGTATGGTCAGCGCGCTTGACTCTTACCCGGGAGTCTGGAGGTTCAAGTCCCCAACCAGGCCCTCCTTCGGTCTGCTACATTCTGGCGTACATTCGGCAGGATCTGGGGCAACTCGGGAACAGACCGGGGCAACTCGGAAACACCAGGAGGCTCGAAGGCATCAGGCGGGGGGCAGACACAGGACTAGGCAACTGGCACAGCTGGCAGGAGGCTGACTCGGGAGGCACTGCTGGCGAGGGGCAGGCTCGGGAACACAGCAGGAGGGGAGCAGACTCGGATGACTCGGGAACACCAGGAGGCAACTCGGGAACAGACTGGAGGCACTCGGGACATCAGGAGGCTCGGGAAGACAATAGGCGGGCGGGCAGACACAGGACTCAGCGATGGGCTCAGCTGGCAGGTGGCTAACTCGGGTAGCACAGCTGGCAGGGGGCAGGCTCGGACAGGGCTGGCTCGGGAACACTGCTGGCAGGGGGCAGACTCGGATAGGGCAGGCTCAGAAACACAGCTGGAACTGAGGGGAGAAGTGGAGCGTGAAGAGAAAGGTCATGAGGAATGGGGCAACCAAAATGGGAGCGGGAGCAAACAGAGTGAGGGCGTGAGCAGGAGCAGGAGCGTGAGCGGAGTGAACGCAATGAAGTCAGATCTGATGTGCACTGCTGTGCTGGGAACATATATCGGGCAGGGGCACGGACAACACAGGTGCTGGTGGAACACGAGGGAAACCTAATTACATGACACAGAAAAACATTAACACACGGACGAGGATCACAAGACTCCCAAAGATGGGATAAATAAACTGAATAAAAGACTCCTAAGTGCATAGAATGAGATGCAGGACAGATGAGATAAATGCAGAGAGTCTGCAGAAAACACAGCAAGGCAAGTTAAACGAAAGCAAGAGGAGGAGACTAGAACAGGGCGAATGCAAAGAGGTCGTTAGTCAATTAGTAAGAGCAGCTGTACAATCTTGGGTGCTCATTAGTACATTAATCTAATATACAATGTTAGTTTTGGTTAGTAAATTCTAGAAAACAACAAACAGTTAGTACGGGTTAGTAATATAGAAAAGCAAGGAGAAATTAGCGAACGGGCATCCATTAAATCACCCGAAATAGTGTCAAAATCTATTTCCACAGAAACGGGAACCAACTAATGACGCGACCGGGGAGAAAGCAAAGACCGTACATGGGTAAGACGTGGATTGGAATAACACGGGAGAGATACGAAATGTGAAACACTAAGACATAAGACTATAAACGGACATCACAAAAATAATAAAAACCTAAAATAGACTAACCAAAACACACAGAACCACAGAACACAACAGGCGTTGCCTCAAGCCACAGTCAGACCCGTTCAGTACATTAAAATAAATGAAAGAATGAAGGTATGGCAGTCATGCTATCATTAATGATGTATTAATCCATTGTTTCAGTAATATTTCAGCCTTATAACATTTAATCTCCAGAGGAGACCACCATTTAATGGTCACAGAGTAAGGGAGCCAGAGGATAATAACATAAGTGCCCAGAGATGTGAACATGTGAATCTAAAAATAACATTCAAAACCTTTTCTTTTAATGTGACAAGATTCATTGCTGGGTTAATCAAAATACAGAATACTAGCTAGGAGCTACTAATTTCCACAGGAAAAAGAGCTGATTATCAAACTTTAATCAGCGCTTATAATAAGTATAAGTACTCTCAGAATGATGTTATTTTTTTTTGTGAATTCATAATATGGGCCAATGTCTGCTAGTTATTGTTAGCTTTTAAACCTAGAAAGGTTGGTGAGATTGCCTCAAATGCTTCCGGCCCCTGACTAATGCATTTAGTTTATTTTTCCTACTGTTGACTGTTTTTTTGTTCTCTTTTGTTAACTTTGGCCATTCAGTCTTTCATTATAAAGCACTTTGTTCAGCAACTCGTGATAAATAGGGGGCTCTCTAAATTGACATTTAGGTCAATACAATGCACATTGTGTACACAATTTAGTTGTGCCAATTTCAACACTGACAATATTATTTTTCAGTTTCATTTTGCCATTTCTTGTTCTTATCCACATATTCTATGTAACTTCTGTCGTAGCACTGAGAAAGACAGTATTGCAGACATCTCAAGTCTTGAAAACTACTCTAGAAGATTAGCTCAAGTCATGTCAGGTAGTGTATAAATGCAGAAAATGAATGTGAGCTAAATGTGGACATTTTTCTTAGAGAGGACTGCCGGACCCCACGAGCTTTAAAATGTAATCCGGCACTCATGGAAACCTTCACGTCCAGGCGACTCAGGGTGTAATCTGTGCTTAACCTTTACAGGGCCTCATTAGTACTGAACTGGTATAATTTCAGATGTCCTGACTGGCTGGTATTAGTTTACCTGCGCACAAGTGATCCTTCAATCTATCCTCTCACACAGCTCTGGATCTCACCTCCATCATTGTGGCATTTGTGGTCATCGCTGCTCTGGTCATAATTGGTGCTGGTTTGGCATTCTTCATGAGGTAATATCTTTTGGAGTTTCAAACCCTAAATATGGAGGGGAAAATTTTTAAAAATTAACAAATATATAAAGTATATGAATTTCAACCTCAATTCCACAAGAATTGGGACAGTATGTACAATGCAAATAACAACATAATTGGGTGATTTGTAAATTCAGCACAAAGAAAAAATATAAAGTTTCACCTTATCAACTCTTGCCGATTTTTTATTTACAAATTCCAAATTTTTTGCCTGCAACAAATTCCAAAAAAATTGGAACAAGGGGTGGAAAACACTGGAAAAGTCATGAAATCTTAAAAAGGACTTCGGACTGATCCTCTGGTAAACATGCGAGTTGGCAACAAATGATTCAGTTATGATTGGGTATTGGTTGATGATTGGGACTTCAGTTACTCACCAGTCTGGGGTCTTCTTTGACGTACACTGCCCGGCCAAAAAAAAAGTCGCACACTCAAATATTTAGTTGGAACCCCTGTAGCTTTGATTACAGTGCATATTCATCTTGTCATTGTTTTGACAACTATAAGCAATGCCAGAACATTTAATTTCGATCATAAATGCCATAATTTTTGGCCGAGATCTTGTCTTCTCGACATAATGGTTGAACCACTCGGTGGTCTTTCTTGAGCACATCCCAATAACTTTTAATGCGTTTAAGGGCAGGACTTTGTGGTGGCAAATTTGTTTGTGAAAATGATTCCTCATGCTTGTTTTTGTAACTCATGATTTTCTTTGCTAAATACAGGCCAATAAGTTGCCTGTTCTGAAATACTGTAACATCTTTTACACCATCAGGGGATGTGTCTTCTGACATGATTTTTTAAGAAATGAGTAGCGATGCGCTTCATCAGTCAGGGGAAAAATGATTATTGCCAGCTGAAACATATTAGTAACCGCAATAATGATCCAATTCTAGAATTTGTTCATTAATTTCCAAATGGTGACTTTTTTTTTGGCCGGACAGTGTATTTTGCGCTCCATAATGCGCCATGCATTTTCAATGGGAGACGGGTCTGGAATGCAGGCAAGCCAGTGTCTTACCCACACTCTTTCACAACAAAGCCACATTGTAACACGTGCAGAATGTGGCTTGGCATTGTCTTGCTGAAATAAGCAGGGACGTCCCTGAAAAAGACTTTGCTTGGATGGCAGCATATATTGCTCCAAAACCTGTATGTACCTTTCAACACTTATAACGCCTTCACAGATGTGCAAGTTACCCAAGCCATGGACACTAACACATCGCCATGCCATCACAGATACTGGTTTGAACTTTGATTTGAACTTTGCCTTGAGAACAATCTTGATGGTCCTTTTCCTCTTTAGCCTGGTGGACGCGACATCCATGGTTTCCAAAAACAATTTGAAATGTGGACTCGTCAGACCACAGCACACTTTTTCACTTTGCGTAAGTCCATCTCAGATGAGCTTGGGCCAAGAGAAGCCAGCGTCGTTTCTGGGTGTTGTTAATATATGGCTTTTGCTTTGCATGGTAGAGTTTTAACTTGCACTTGTAGATGTAGCAACAAACTGCGTTAACTGACAATGGTTTTCCGAAGTGTTCCTGAGCCCACATGGTTTTATCCTTTACAGAATGGTGACGGTTTTTAATGCAATCCCGTCTGAGGGACTGATTGTCACGGGCACTCAATGTTAGTTTTCGGCCCTGCTGCTTATGTGTAGAGATTTCTCTTGATTCTCTGAATAATTTGATAATATTATGGACTGTTGATGATGAAATCCCTAAATTCCTTGCAATGGGACATTGGGAAACATTGTTCTTGAACTGTTGGACTATTTGCTCATGCAGTTGTTCAAAGTGGTGAACCTCAGCCCATCCTTGCTTGTGAATGACTGAACCTTTCGGGAATGCTCCTTTCATACCTAAAAATGACACTCGCATTTTTCAATTTAACCTGTTCACCTGTGGAATGTTCCAAACAGGTGTTTCTTCACCATACCTCAACTTCCCCACTCTTTTGTTGTTCCTGTCCCAGCTTTTTTTGGAATGTGTCGGAGGCATCAAATTCAAAATGAGTGAATATTTCCCGAAAAACATTATAGTATATCACAGTTTGAACATTAAGGGCTCTAATATCTTGGCGCAGAGCAGGGTGGCGCAGCGTGGCGTAGCATACACAGTGGTAATTTCGTCCGATGAAGCCCGCGCAGTGGTAATTTCCAGTGGTGGAATGTCGCAAAGTACAAATTCGTTACTGTACTTGAGTACGTTTTTCACATATCCGTACTTCACTTAAGTAAAAATTATAGAGCATACTTTTGACTTTTACTCCATTACATTTTGCAGTCATTATCTGTACTTTTTACTCCACTACATTTCTAAAATGCAACTCGTTACATTTTAAGATCACTCACCAAAATGTTTCCTTCACAAAACAAATTGGTTGCATTGCTGCCTCGGAAGTTTAAACCAATCGGATAGTGCTATCCTGGCCTCCAATGAGGGCGGAGCGCGCCTTTGGAAGCGGCAGTCGCATTCGAACAAAACCAGATTCACCAAACCGCAGCACCCTGGTCTGAAAAATGAAGCCCGTGCAGAAGTACTGTAAAATGGCATTCTATTTAATGGTCAGCAGATGACGATGTCGGTGGTTTCAGAAAGAAGTTCAATGCTATAGAAGTCTATGAGAAAATGACCCGACTTTCCCACCTGACTTTTCATTTAAATAATGATTTTTCACATTATTTTATGGTAACTATAGCAAGTTTCAAGTCTTATTTGATATATCATGATGTTTATTTCGTAAATTATGGTCCCATATAGACTAGAATAAAGGATAAAGCCAGAATATGCTTTAGGGGTGTGGCTATCCTCTGGTTTCCGTCCGATACGGTCAGATCCAGAGCCACGGTCCTCCTGGGATCTTCAATATATGCTGTTGTCCAATAGAATTCACATTCGGTTTCAAAATGACAACATGGCGCAATTCAAATTGCCAAAATTGAGCCTTCCTTTATGGTATGCTGAAACCAATAGGTGACGTCACGGTAGCTTCGTCCATCTTTTTATACAGTCTATGCATGGATCCAAAGACTGAGACACCCGAATAGGGTATTTGCGAGAACTGCGTTGCCTCTGACGACTGATCGAGTTGTAAAAATGTTATACAACCCTAATTTGATTTAGAATATAACTGAATGACAGCTGACTGACCACAGAATATTGGCAAATATGACACATGAGTTTTGTAAAAGTCTCATTCATACCTGTACTGGTACCCCTGCAGGGTCAATTTTGTAGCAATACCCCAAATCAATTATGTTTTTTTCAGTCTGCGATAAAAAAAAATTGTATTTTAAAGTTTTATTGCAAAAATCTAAAATAGGTTACAATAACATTTGCCTACAGACAGAACCAAATAGGTTAGCTTATTAAATTTCAAGGTAGGACTAAGCCTACATCTCAGTGCAAAGAACATTATAATATGTGCCGTTCTGCATCTAGTGAATTTTTTTACATTTGCATTTTTGTGGGGATATTCTGTAAAACAAACAAAAAAGCAAACAGAGCAAAATTATTCGAGCTGTGCTTGCAAATGTCTGCCGTTGTCTCAAATATAACGAGTTACAACTGTGCCGCTCGGTGCACTGTTCATTTGGCGTTGTTTACAGAACAGACCTAACAATCATAATGTGTTAAAGCGATGCAAACTGATAACGAACATATACATACAGACATCTAAGGGGATTTTAGCTCTGTAACATTAAAGAAAAAATCTGTAGTCAAAAAATAAGGTGGTAGTGAATTTTTACTTAATATGTGGAAAACCAACTTCTCTGGCAATATCTCCCTGCAGCATGGATGAAAAGACTTGCAACTTCCCAGGCACGTGTATTACAGTACTCGTCACATGCTGACGTGATAATGTCACGACCGCAGTGACCAATCTAGAGAAAACGTGCATGTTACAATTGTGACGCGTTACAATCAACGCGGCTCTCCCCTATTATCAGACCAGAGGTGTAAGAAACAATTATGATATCTCAGGATTGAACTCGATGATTTTCTGCTGTCTGTGTGTACACGGAGTCAGATATTTTGCTCATTTAAATTATGCTTTGGACACACATTTGAGCGATAATCAGACAAAATGCTCAACTGTTGATATTTGTTTTCAATGTTTTTTTCTCTGACTCATATTTTATCGGGGTAGAATAAAGCATAAGATATCAAATAGCCTGAAATTAAATGAGTTCTTGTATCACCCATTCATGTTATTAGTGTACTGGGTGACACTCCCATTTTTTACGGCTGATTTATAGCAAGCCTAAAATCGTAAAAAAACAAACAACAACAACAAAAAAAAAAACATAATAAAAAAAACACAACAACAACAATCATCAATGTGTTGAATCATTCCGGGCGTTTTCAGTCTACTAGCGCCATAAAACGGACAGAACTGACAAAAAGGGTAGATCACTGTTATGTGTTACGCCTCTCTTGTTCTAAGAAATGCAGCAGGAAAAAGATATCTCCATTCAAACGGTGAAATTCAATGCTTGCTCGAAATGTAGGCGGATGAAAACGTACAATCGCAACTGGATTCTACAAGCAAAAACTCTGAGATTTATGGAATCGGCTAATTAGTGAGTAGTTACATTCGCCTGGTTATCACAGGATAATAGATCCGTGTCGTGACAAACTCCACGCGGCTGCGATATTTCGAAGTGCGGGACGCACTGTACGAAAGTCTGGCAGCTTAAGTTATGAGACAGATACATTTTCCTGATATGAGGCAGTGGACTGAATAATCGGCCAAAAATCGCAAGGGTGAAAGAATTCCGTATGCAACGTCCATCAATATCGAATGTAATTAGTACATATTGGGCTTACCTTGATGCTTGGGGTACCTAGAGTAAGATTCGGATGTGTAAAAACATAAAGCATTAAGAAAACTTCGAGTTTAATCTCTCGTGCAGTTATATGGGTAATACATGTTACAGATTACACACCGGGTTGCTATGGCACGCGCAGCATATGCATGAGTGAATTCGATATTAATATTGTAAACCCCCTTATCAATAATAAAACAACCCTAAATATATTGGCGTCTCCTTTTAAAATGGTTCCCCATTCATCATCGGATCATCATTCATTGCAGCCCTAATTTTGAATTAGGCCCCCCACAAAGGTTTGGCTGCTTGGCAAATGGCTAGATTCTTATTTCAAACTCTTTCATTCTCTGTTTTCCAGATCTGCCTCATTTTTACTGGCCTAGTTTTTGCCTGGAGTCCAAACTCTGGATATATTGTGTTTATTTCTTATAATGAAGCCAACAGAGTCTAATGGTTTACATTGAATAGATCAACAATAAAACAAATTATTTGATTATAAAATGTATATTGAAAATGTTTCTCTTTATTCTTTATTTCGTTATCAATCTGTTATATTTTTTTTTTTTTTTTTGGCAGTCAGACACGGAGTATTTTGCATTTAATGTCCGACAAGCATTGTACATTATCCCGCGCCAATGTCGACTCACTTCACTGAGCAGAGCTAAAACAGAAACATTGAAATTCTCCGTACTAATCTTGAAGAACTGAGCCCTCTTATCAAAACATTCACGTTTAATATCTAATAGATTCAGTAGATTTGAAGAAATTAAAAACAATAATCGACAATCTGACACGGAGTTAGGAGAGACCGGGGTTACCTCGTCATGATTTTGTATTTGGCTTCATAACTCTTTGTTGCTAAAACTTAGAGAAATTCCTTTATGGTCTATGTGTAGTGCAGAATGTCGCCTACAAAAGTTGTATTGATACAATCTCAATATAATGTATATTTTCGTCACAATATTAATTTTTTGATATGTGACAAACATGCCAAAGTAACCCTATACCCGGGGTTACTTTGTCAGATGGGTGGGGTAGAATTGTCATACTTGGCAATCAGCTGAAGCTGAAAAAGACAGTCCAATATTCTCATTACAGAAAATGTGAGAACTGTTTTATTTTTAGAATGAACCAACACAAGCTATGATTTATGCTTAATCACCATCAGAGTAGCAGTTATGACATATGTAGGCGAGCCCACTGACATTTGCACAGTCCTCATGTGCCCACCCTTTGCATGAGAAGCAGTGGACCCACTCCTCTCCACCTTTGGATGATGAGTAAGGACCACGGCACCAAAGAGGAGCAGCAAACATTCCCACTGACAAAGGAATGGAATGAAATGCAGAGGCCCCAGGGCTGGCACCTGCCAACCCCAAATACTCTGCCAACACCTCCACTTTAACCTCTTAAACTCCAGCGTCCCCCAATTGGGGGACCCTGAGACTCACCGCAGCAAAATACCTACAACGCCGCGCTAATTAAGTAGCAATATAGTCATATTACACATCAAATGAAACAGGAGAGCCTCTGCTACAAGCACATACAAGTCATTTTTACATACACCAAGCACAACTTAAATGCCAAGCATATAAATGTTCAAATATCAAAATCCGAGTAGCGTCAGAAAATCAACCCTCTCTCCACATTTCCATGTCTCCCTCTCTGATACTTCATGCTACACAAACAGAGATATACTCTATTCATTTTGGGTATGTCATTTTCAAACAGAAACCTAAAAAAGAGGCTGGGGCTTAAGAGGTTAATGGGCCCCACCTTTGGCCCATAAAGGTGGAGGTGAAAGAATGAGAAAGGAGAGGGGTTGCAAGGAGCAAACCCTTACAAACCCATACTTGTGCCCTCCAAACAAAGGCCCAAATAGGTCCTCTACCATAAACATACAATAAATGCAAATATTAAAATTAAGACACTATAGATGTCTGAAAAACCATAAATCAGCTCCTGTATTTGACTTTGGAATATTTTAATAAAGGCCTAACACAGGACCTACAAGTGGTGCAACCTCAGCACCCTGACAAACTAACCCCATGCTGCTTGGCCAGTGTAGCCCCGTGCTCCCATTTTGGAAATCAGGCCGCATATCTCATCTCATGATCGCAGCAGGCCTTTATCTTATGTGTTGCTAATAACTCTAGTTACATTCGTTTATGAAAAAGTAAAAACACCGTGGTGATGCGAGATCAGTGAGACACCAAAAGCGAGATGCAGGGGAACTGGGAGTTTATTAAAAAAAAAAAAACAGGCTCTAGGGCCAACAGAAAACTTGTCCCAAAGGGTTGCAAAAATCCAACTAAGGTAAGCTTCACAGAGCTGAAAACTAAAAAGTCCAAATGACAAAAAAAAAAACCACTGGAACCTCCAGGGAGAAAACCACGAACAGAAAAGAATAATCAGGCTAGAATACAAACAAGAAGAACTTGACTTGGCTATGAGAAATAAATACTGCACTGATATACAAAACGCAAGGGCGTGAACCTCAAGGACATGAAACACGAGACTCTGTCTGCCAGCCAACTTCCACCGACTCCAGATAAAGGGAGGAAATCAGCACACATGAGGGGCAACACCTGGAGAAGAAACAATGGGCAAGGCAAGATCATGAAGACAATGATAGGCTGACATGACTTGCTCATTAAGAAAATGAGCGTGCTCAGCTTAAGTACCAATGAAGCATGCAGATTGGAAGGAAGCATGAATGTTAAAACAGAAAAGCACAGCAAGATCTTGAAATAGCAAAGCAGGAATCATGACACTCCCTACCTAAATTAGTAGTATTAGTAATGTGTCTGTCTAAGAATCACACCTCCCGTGACTGTTAGTAAATGTTAGTAACTTAAAAACAGTAAATTGTCAATTAAGCTTAGACAGGCCCGAATCCAGCACAGGACAGAAGGAAGGGGGAAATACCAAAGCCAACCAGAGCTCTGAAGTGTGCGAAAACGAAGACATGGGGCGGAACGCAGACAAGCGGTGGAGTGGCTGGGCAGACCTGGCGAAAAACAAAACATGGAAAAGTAAAAAGATTAACAATAAACATGAACTATGACCCTGGAACACAACACATCTTTCTCTTCAAAGAAGCTAGACGCATTTCTTTCAGAAACTTAAAGTTTGGAATTTGGGCCAAAATTCAGTTATTTATGCAGAAAACTCTTACATGACACTACAAGTCCTTTTTCTTTCCAAGAGATGATGTCGCCGGGATGTCACATAATTTGTACATTTTCTTTTTCCTGTCAGTGCGTTTGCAATGAAAAAAACTGGGGTGACAATCCTAACCCCGTGACCGAAGTAACCCCGGTCTCCTCTATATTGAAACCATCCAATTGTCGGACACAGTGGTATTAGAACCCTAGAAAAAAAAAACAATTTTCAGAAAGGAAAAAAAATGCTAAAGCAGTACTGAGACCAAAAACTGTAACTGGAAAAAAATCCAAGGAAGAAGCCCACTCTGGAGTGGAAGCCTATGCTGCGTCAGCTTGGTTTGTTAATGGGTCTTCATTTTACAAGCCACTGGGTTTGCGATGACGCCATCCCCATCGTGGAAATACGCATCAAAACAGAAAAGGACACAAAAATAATAATCTAGTTTTAATATAAGTATTCAAATAGTTTTAAGAGCGCTGAAATATGAACAAAATGCAAAGAAAACAATCACATTAGCTTCCACAATTCCTGGATATCATCTGACCGCTTCAGAGGCGCATCAGGAGAGGGAAACGAGACAAATGTTTAGTGATGGCAGTTTCAACATTCAAGTTTGATCCGTTCCGAACACGGTCAACACTTCAAGTGTTGACACAGGCTTGCAACACCGTTTCGAAACTTCAGTCACATGAACGACTGTCGGACACGGAGATATATTAGAACCCTGCCCGACTTTCGGACACAGAGACACTGTGTTCAACGCAATCTGTCGTGAGAAAAATTCGTTTCACGTCCAGTGTGCAAGCGGCTTAATACTACTATCATTGTCACTTAGGATTTATCGTTTTTAGTGGGGGAAAGGAATACAGCCTGATTGCTGTGATCTCGTACTGAGTTAAAATCACACATTGAAAATAAATGAGTAACGTATCTTGCATTGTTGTCCATGAATGTTAATCCCAAAATTTTAAGCAGCAACAGGGTGTAATAATAGGAACAGGCTATACATAATTTCTCTTCCCAATGATGCATGTTAAGAAAGTGGGGTCTCGGGAGAAAAACACTAGGAACACACTGGGAACTAAGGAAACCTCGGAAACACTGGACTCAGGAACTGACTCGGAACTGGGGGAAGACAAAAAGGGGAGAGACGCCAGGAGCGAGGATCCAAAATAATGATTAATTAAATAAACGAGGAACCAGACAGGGGGGAAAAAACGGGGCACACCGGCTAACGGAAACACCTTGCTACAGCACTGAAGGAGGGAGAACTCAGGAATCCAAAACCAGAACACAGGGGGCAGACTCGGGACAACACAGGACTAGGAGACAGCTGGAATCAGGGGCCTAGGGGACACTCAGAAAAGGGGACACTAGAAAGCTGGAACTAGGGGAGACTCGGAAGCTGGAGCTAGGGGACACTCGGAAGCAGGCAGAGGGCAGGCACAAGACAAGACAGTAGGCACAGCTGGCAGATGGCTAACTCGGATGGCACAGCTGGCCGGGAGAAGTGTAAGGGAGAACATCAGGAGGGGGACAGACAGGACGGCGGGAATGCTGGCGAAGGCAGCCGGCACACTGGGGACTGGAGACAGCGAAGGCGACTGGCACACTGGGCACTGGAGACGGTGAAGGCCACTGACACACTGGGCACTGGAGACGGTGAAGGCCACTGACACACTGGGCACTGGAGACGGAGAAGGCCACAGACACACTGGGCACTGGAGACGGCGAAGGCCACAGACACACTGGGCACAGGACAGGTGGTACACAGGGCTCGGAAGACAGGGGGCACCGGGGGCTGAGCAGCAGGAAGGGTAGGCTGGGCTGGGAAAGCGGCTGAACTGGGAAAACAGAGAAGAGAAGAGGGGACCAGAGGGAAGGTGCACCGGGCAGGGAGAGGAAGCGAGAGCGAAGTCAGATCTGACTGGCTTGCTGCAGGGAGAGCAGATATAGACAGGGGGCACGCACAGACACAGGTGTGGGAACTTAATCTAATTAACAAGGGGTGGAACACGAGGGAAACCAATTACATTAAACAGATAAACATTAACACATAGATGAGGATCACAAGACAATCCCAAAGACGGGATAAATAACCTGAATAAAAAGACTCCTAAGTGTACAGAATAAGAGCCAGAATAGATAATGAGAATGCAGAGGTTCTGCAAGAAAACTTAGCAAAGCCAGTGAATAGAAAAGCAAGCGGCGGAGACTAGAACAGGGCGACTGCTGAGAGATCATTAGTTAATTAGTAAGTGCAGCTATACAATCCCGGGTGCTCGTTAATAGGTTAGTCTAATATACAATGTTAGTTTGGTTAGTAATTTTAGGAAAACAACAAACTGTTAGTAATGTTGGTACATATAGGAAAGCAAGGGGAAACTAGCAAATGAGAACGGAAGGAAGGCTGAAACCCAGGATCCATTAAATCACCCGAAACAGTGTCACAATCAATTAAGACAGAAACTGCTACAAACAATGACGCGACCGGGGAGAAAGCAAAGACAGTACATGGGTAAAACGTGGACTGGACTAACACGGGAGAGGAATAAAATGTGAACACTGAGAGATGGACTAAAAACTGACATCACTAAAATCATAAAAACCTAAAATTGACTAACCAGACACACAGACCCACAGAATACAACAGATGCAGGCAGAAGAAATAAATGAGCAACCGTCGTATTTCATTCCAACTTCATAGGTTTGAATGATGTGACATAGTTTCGTATGTAAATTCCATTCAAGTTCGCTAATGGTAATAATTCAAGAATGCCCTAGCTAGCCAGCTAACTCATATTCCTAATGCTTAATATAGACGTAAGCGGTGCAGAAAACATGCCTGTAGCATCAAAGTAAAATGCAACATTCATGCATCATGCAGATATAGGACAGAGGCTTCTTTATTTCAACACTTTAAAGGTGAGGAGAGTAGCTCATTTTATTGGTGAAGATTTGACTCGGCGGTGTTAAACCCACTTACACCTTCTTTCCTCCCTCTTTGCCACTTGCGCTGTCAGGAGGGACAGAGGCGGGACAGAGGAGTACTTACGCCGGGCACAAAATTGCAAAATACGCCTGTATACCCCGTTGGCGCGGCACTCCCCCCATTCGCCGCGCCTGGTCAATGAATATAGAGCCCTAAATATCGTATCTTTGTTGTGTATTCAATTGAATATTGGTTTAAAAGGATTTCCAAATCATTGTATTTTGTTTTTTATTCATATTTTACACAACGTCCCAACGTAAATGTTGCTGGGGACAGTATTCAGAGGTTTAGATTTAATTTCTAATTGATTCATTTAATAAATGCGTTCATTCACTTGCATAATGTAGCCTTTTGCAACTTTCCCAGAAGCAGAACTATGAGTACCTCTTCAATGATTTTGAAGCATTCTCTTCTTTGCGCTCGAGCTCATTTGAAATGTACCGACCAAAAGTGGAATGGAGTGCTGTGGTCTGACGAGTTGGGGGCGGCACGGCGGCACAGTGGTTAGCATTGCTGCCTCACAGCAAGAAGGTCATGGGTTCGAATCCGGCCTGGGGCCTTTCTGTGTGGAGTTTGCATGTTCTCCCCGTGTTGCGTGGGTTTTCGCCGGGTACTCCGGTTTCCTCCCACAGTCCAAAGACATGCATATCAGGCTAATTGGAGACATCAAATTGCCCATTGGTATGAGTGTGAAAGTGAATGGTGTGTGCGCGCCCTGCGATGGATTGGCAAGCTGTTCATGGTGGGTCCCTGCCTTTGCCCGTAGTCAGCTGGGATAGGCTCCAGTTCGCCCCGTGACCCTAGTGAGGAATAAGCGGGTATAGAAAATGGATGGATGGATGGATGTTGGGTTCCTTGGGCCACAGAGAAAAACCATCCCGACTGTTATTAAAGACGTGCAAAAGCCAGTGCCCGTCATCGTCTGGACCTGTATTAATGCCCTTGGCATGGGTTACTTGCACGTCTATGAAGGCATAGTAAACGCAGGGAGGTACAACATATTTTGCCTTCCAGCTGTCATCCTTTTCATAGACATGCTTTTTTTTCCAGCAGGACAAGACTAAGCCATACTTAGCATGTATTTAAACAGCATGGCCTCATAGGCAAGGAGTGTGGATAATTGACTGTCCTGCCTGCTGCCCGGACTGGACTTCCATTGAAAACGTGGTTGAATTTGAAAAGCAATTACACAAACAAAGAACCAGGACTAATCAAAAAGTCCTTTGTCACGCAAGAGTGTTAACAAATTCCACTTTTCAAACTCCAGCAATTGAAGCACTGATTACTAAAACCCCACAAGTCAAGTGTGACTTATGGGGTTTTAGCAATAGGTGCTTCAATTAGTGTCCTCAGTTCAAAAATGACTTCTGAGTGTCATTAAAAGCAGTGGTGATGTTATACAGTGACAAGCATGCACCTGTCCCAACTTCACTGGAACATGTTGCAGACATCACCTTTCAAAATCAATATTTTTTATACAATGCAGCACATGAATTAAATCATAACTTACTTTTTCTTTGTACTTAAATAAATTGAATACAAGTCACAAGGGATTTGCAACCTGCAGCTTGCTGTTTTCATCTACATTTTTATACATTGTCCCAATTCTGCTGGAATTGAGGTTGCATTTTTTATGGGGAAAAACATACCTTTTACAGTTGCAAGAACCAAGAAACTCAGCTGTCATTTGTTTATTGAATTCATGTCCTGCTTCTGATTGACAGGAGACGTCTCCAAAAGATTCAGCTTTTCAAAGGGCCTAATCGGATTCTGCTGACCCTTTATGATCTTACCTTCATCGACCCAAAGCGCAGCAAAAGGGCAAGTCAACCTGATCTATGCACTTTACACTATATCTCTTCAGACTCTTCTTAAACCAGATGACTGTAAACATCTTCCTGCAATTCATTTCAGTTGTATTAGTGCAGCCCTTTCTACAGAAGAAAAGACACAAAGATGCCTGGCCTTAGTCCCCAAAATAGCTTTTGAGACAAAAAAAAAACAATTTTCAGAAAGGAAAAAAATGCTAAAGCAGTACTGAGACCAAAAACTGCAACTGGAAAAAAATGCAAGGAAGAAGCCCGCTCTGGAGTGGAAGCCCACTCTGGAGTGGAAGCCTATGCTGCGTCAGCTGGGTTTGTTAATGGGTCTTAATTTTACAAGCCACTGGGTTTGCGATGACGCCATCCCCATCGTGGAAATACGCATCAAAACAGAAAAGGACACAAAAATAATGATCTAGTTTTAATATTAGTATTCAAATAGTTTTAAGAGCGCTGAAATATGAACAAAATGCAAAGAAAACTATCACATTAGCTTCCACAATTCCTGGACATCATCTGACCGCTTCAGAAGCGCATCATCAGGAGAGGCAAATGAGACAAATGTTTAGTGATGGCAGTTTAAACATTCAAGTTTGATCCGTTTCGAACACGGTCAACACTTCAAGTGTTGACACAGGTTTGCAACACCGTTTCAAAACTTCAGTCACATGAACGAGTTACGTTGTATGCTCCACAGGAAGGTTTGAGTGCTAGTGGAGATTGTGATTGACGATGAAATTTGAGATATAGACTGTTACACTAGTACGCTAAATTGATATTTTGATTAGAATGTGCTGGTGGTTATAAATAGATAGCCTGGCTTGCGCCAATATAATATAGGCTATATATAGGGGAGAACAAGGTAATAACGGACTTACCTTTTGAAAGCACCGTAGCTTCTCAACTAGCCATTCTATGCCAAAGCCCTTCCAGTGTTAGATGAAGGTGGGGGGCCCTTTTAAGATCAACTTAAGAAATATGTCCAAGTTTATTTGATCATGAATGAATCTGTGAAAAACTTATTTTCAGCCCGTCTGTCATTCCCCGCTCATTAGAGGGTAATAACAGATACCCTGTGTGGTAACAACGGACGGTGTAAAAAAAAATTGACTAAATTAGATTAATGACTGAAAAGCTGTGTTGTAAATGAGTTTACTTCATTTAAAATGTCAAAGAAACTGAAAAATTATGAAGAATCGAAATAATATTCTATAAAAACTCTGAATTACCATATAAAACAGTGGCTTGTTAAGTCGCCAGAAATGTTCTTCCTTAAAGGTTGATTATGGAATATGAGCAGAATACCGACATCTAGTGTCCCAAGATCGTAGTGGCAACAACAGAAAGTAATTCCAGCAGTCGAGTTGCCAGGTTCGTTGCCGAGTATGTTAAGCGATCAGCCTGCACAGGCATATGCTTCGCCGAAATTGACTCTCGTCTTTGCTCTTCTCCGGTCACTCTGCTGCTGGTATGGATAACGCACCGTTCGCCAGGGCTCTGAAGCAGCTGCAGCAGGACTTGCAGACTCCGCATTTTACGCAGTTCCAGCCTAGCTGTGCCGAGCATAGAGACCATATTTGGCAACCCACAATGCCCTGGTCGCTACTGGCTTGTATGATGTAAACAGGAAGTCAATGTCGAACCCGTAAAAATTTTTAAATTATTTAATTCAGACTGACTATACACTGCTCAAAAAAATAAAGGGAACACTTAAACAACACAATGTAACTCCAAGTCAATCTCACTTCTGTGAAATCAAAGTGTCCACTTAGGAAGCAACACTGATTGACAATCAATTTCACATGCTGTTGTGCAAATGGAATAGAAAACAGGTGGAAATTATAGGCAATTAGCAAGACACCCCCAATAAAGGAGTGGTTCTGCAGCTGGTGACCACAGACCACTTCTCATTCCTATGCTTTCTGGCTGATGTTTTGGTCACTTTTGAATGCTGGCGGTGCTTTCACTCTAGTGGTAGCATGAGACGGACTCTACAACCCACACAAGTGGCTCAGGTAGTGGCAGGATGGCACATCAATGCGAGCTGTGGCAAGAAGATTTGCTGTGTCTATCAGCGTAGTGTCCAGAGCATGGAGGCGCTACCAGGAGACAGGCAGTACATCAGGAGACGTGGAGGAGGCCGTAGGAGGGCAACAACCCAGCAGCAGGACCGCTACCTTCGCCTTTGTGCAAGGAGGAACAGGAGGAGCACTGCCAGAGCCCTGCAAAATGACCTCCAGCAGGCCACAAATGTGCATGTGTCTGCTCAAACGGTCAGAAACTGACTCCATGAGGATGGTATGAGGGCCTGACGTCCACAGGTGGGGGTTGTGCTTATAGCCCAACACCGTGCAGGACGTTTGGCATTTGCCAGAGAACACCAAGATTGGCAAATTTGCCACTGGCGCCCTGTGCTCTTCACAGATGAAAGCAGGATCACACTGAGCACGTGACAGACGTAAGAGTCTGGAGATGCCGTGGAGAACGTTCTGCTGCCTGCAACATCCTCCAGCATGACCGGTTTGGCAGTGGGTCAGTAATGGTGTGGGGCGGCATCTCTTTGGGGGGCCGCACAGCCCTCCATGTGCTCGCCAGAGGTATGACTGCCATTAGGTACCGATATGAGATCCTCAGACCCCTTGTGAGACCATATGCTGGTGCGGTTGGCCCTGGGTTCCTCCTAATGCGAGACCTCATGTGGCTGGAGTGTCAGCAGTTCCTGCAAGACGAAGGCATTGATGCTCTGGACTGGCCCGCCCGTTTCCCACACCTGAATCCAATTGAGCACATCTGGGACATGTCTCGCTCCATCCACCAAGGCCATGTTGCACCACAGACTGTCCAGGAGTTGGTGGATGCTTTAGTCCAGGTCTGGGAGGAGATCCCTCAGGAAACCTTCCGCCACCTCATCAGGAGCATGCCCAGGCGTTGTAGGGAGGTCATACAGGCACGTGGAGGCCACACACACACACACACACCTGAGCCTCTTTGACTTGTTTTAAGGACATTACAAAGTTGGATCAGCCTGAAGTGTTTTTCCACTTTAATTTTGAGTGGGACTCCAAATCCAGACCTCCATGGGTTAATAAATTTGATTTCCATTGATAATGTGTGATTTTGTTGTCAGCACATTGAACTATGTGAAGAAAAATGTATTTAATGTTTCATTCAGATCTAGGATGTTATTTTAGAGTTCCCTTTTTTGGGCAGTGTATTTTTCCCTAACAAGAAATACTTATATTCTGCACCCCTCTAAACCCACCATGGATGTTTTATTTTTAAATATGAATTCTCCGTAAACTTTTAACAAGTGTAAAAACTAGAATATAAAAGATACTTTCCCGTCACCTTTGACGTGTCAAATGGAATTAAACATAAAGCTGAAATAGAATTCGGGGAGAGCTGGTACGGAAGTTCCATTTTACACATGGACATATCACATTTTAAAAGAACGTTACAGACCGAAAATTCTGAGCGATTAACCACTTGTGTGTGCTCTGAATATCAGGTGCTAAATCATCACCATATATATTGACTTCGGCATGGTTTGACATCGAACTGAAGTTGCACATTGCTACTTTCGACCCATCCAGTTGGGATGAAAGTAATGCACCGACAGGGCAAAAGTAACGTGATCAAATTTACTGGAATCTTACATTTCTGTCGTTAAAACAGAAGCAAAAACGGCCAGACTTTAGTTTAACATTTTAATTGGCTTCAAATGTTTCAAAAGTGAATGTGAACATGTTTAATGTGCAATTGGTCAATTTATAAAAATTATAAATTACTCACAGTTGTGACAGATGAGTGGCACCCTCAGTGCATGCCTCATGTGACCACAGCAGACAAAAGATGCACCGCACCCACACTTCTCCAGGCAAAGATGAGGCAAATGTCTCCCCACAAACAAGACATTCCTCATCATTGCCCTGAGAAACTGTGGTTGCAGTGTGTCCACTAAGCCTCGTTTTTCTTTGGGAGTTTTGAGGACTGTTTTCTCTGGCCCCTCTGCCGACTCTCCTCCTCCACAAAAGCTTTCACTGGGGTGTCGTCAGTATTGCTGTTGACAACATTCAATGGGATTATAGTCAGAATCAGCTTGTTTTTATACAAGCAAGAGAATCAAGACAAGTTAAAGATGATACTCTGCTCACCTCTTTCTGCCTCTCTATTTTCTTTCCTGGAGCCAGCCTTTGGATATGGGCAAACCTTTTCTTGGCTGAACCTCTGTATTGGTTCCTGGAACCACTAGCATACCTGGAAAGATAACAAAAAAAAAAAAAGCTTGGCAAGGCTCAAAGTGCACATTGAAAGACACCCAGACACAAACTCTCACCATCTACAGGACAGGCTGACTGATAGGGATCAGTAAGACACCAAGAGCGGGGTGAAGGGAAATGAGGATTTATTAAACCAAAAAAAATAACAGGCACGAGCGCCAACGAAAAACTTGGCCCAAAGGGTTGCAAAAGACAAACTAAGGTACGCTACACAGAGCTGGGAAACTAAATAGCAAAAAATGGCAAGAACAAAAAAACCACTGGAAACTCCAGGCAGAAATCCAAGAACGAAAATAAACAAGACTAGGGCTATATACACAGGGACTATGAACAAGACTTTGAACCATGAACATGAGCGACAAAACTTGTACATGAAACGAGACTTGAGACACTGTCTGCCAGCCAACTTCCACCGCATCCAGATAAAGGCTAGAAATCAAGACATGACGGGCAACACCTGGAGGAGGAGCAACGAGAGGCAGGGCAAGATCATGAGACATGGACCAAGATTGGATGACAAGACTTGCTCATTAAGAGAATGAGCGTGCTCAGCCTAAGTACCAATTAAGTATGCAGTTTGGAAGCAAGCATGAATGTTAAGAACAGAAAAGCACAGCGAGACTTGAAATAGTAAAGCAGGAATCATGACAATAAACTCCCTGTCTAAATTAGTAGTATTAGTAATGTGCCTATCTAAGAATTACACCACCCAGTGAGTGTTAGTAAATGTTAGTAACTTAAAAACAGTTAATTGTCAATTAAGCTTAGACAGCCCCGAATCAGCACAGCACAGAAGGAAGGGCGGAGACACCAATGCCAACCAGAGCTCTGAAATGTGTAACAACGAAAGCACGGGGCGGAACGCAGACAAGCGGTGGAGTGGCATGGCAGACCTGGCAAAAACAAAAACATGGAAAAGTAAAAACGTGGACAATGAATGTGAAACATGAAATGCAAAAACCTGATACAAGAAACTGTTAAAACTGTGGCTATGAACATGAAACTATGAAACTATGAACTAAGGAATCTTGAACATGAAACTGTTAAAACCATAAATGCTGTCCTGGCCCAAAGGCCAGAACCCCAGAACACAACAGACTCATGGGGATGCAGCTCAAATGGGCTCTGGCTAGTTTGGTGCCCAGCTGGCAAGTACCTCCGCTCCGAATCTGCCCCGGCTCTGTGTCAGATCAGCTGGAGTTGACACAGACCCAGGGCAGATCTGGAGCGGAGAAGCTTGCTATCTGGGTGGTGTCTCAAGGGAGCAGGCGCTGGCGATGGAGCTGGTGCTGGTGATGAAGGAGGCGCTGGTGATGGAGCTGGTGCTGGCACTGGGGATGGAGCTGGTGCTGGCGCAGGACGGTCAGTCACAAAAGCTGGAGCAAAGTCTGCCTCACTGAAAATATCTGGATTCAAGGGCCAGATACGGTACACTCAAACCCAAATGAAATGCTGCTTGGTGTTGCAGCTTGAGGCAGAGCTTTAGCCACAAGACTTGGGATGTTGTAGATGGTCTAAGTTCTTCCAGAGTTCATTCGCATCCACTTGTCTGCTGCACTGTTAATGTAGTGCTTCAGAGGGCCAAAAACTCTTCAGTCTAGTGGCTGAAGACGGTGGGAGCAGTGGGGTGAAAAAGACAGGAGTACAATGCCCTGTGACTTGCAAAAGTCAATAGCTACCACAGAGAGGTGTGATGCATGATTGTCTATGAGTAGCAGCAACTTTGACTCCGGGGTCACACAGGTGTGTCTTGCAAAATGCTGTAAAAAGGCCAAAAAATCTGTCTCCTCCATCCACCCTGATCCATTGGCAGATCCAGTGCAGCCAGGGGGACCATCCCGGATAAAGTGGTCATGGAACGTCTTCCTTGGGAAGATGAGGCAACTTTGTTTACTTTGTGTGTTGACAGCAAAGGCAACAGTCACCAATGTCCCTCTTTCCCCAGAGGTCACAGCACTGACCTGGCGCTGCGCCTTGGTGGCAATGACTTTGTCTGGCACTTAAACCGTTGTAGTCCCTGAAATAAGTGAAATGAATTATTGCTGTTGTTATGGCCCCGATTTGCTACGACATAAAAGACAGCAAGGGATGACAGACAAAATTTTAAAACTCAAACAGATTTAATTGAACAAAGACTAACACTAACCTACAATTTATACTACTGAACAAGATTGATAATATACAAGAAAAAAAGAAAAATATTTACAGTCCCTTGAGATGGGGTTGCGTGGTGATGTTCCGGGTGAGGAAAATACTCTTACAAAGGTAAACATCCACAAAAACATCATTAGTGAAACATCCACTCCTTGCAATTTCTCCTACTACTTTACTCTCTCAATTTTCCTCCTTACATACTCTTTTCCAGACCCCTCCCACCTTTTAGACTTTTTTCTAATTCTCTGGAACTTTCCGTCTGAGACATGCCCAAGACCTGCCTAAACCTAGCTCCAGTCTGGGCTGAACAAAAAAAAGGTCAATACTGCCATCTAGTGGCTTCTTTACACATTACACCTCCATTCCAAAAGGGAAAATTTTGACTCATAAAGGCAAAATTTTTCTTTTCAATACAAAAATGGTTAAGTAGACACTTGTGTATATATACATATACTACAATATTCGAATAAACACACGTGATAAGAGCTGTCGGATAGCTCACTCGGTTAAGGCACTGCGCTGCAGTGCAGAGGTGTCTATCACGTCGCGGGTTCGAACCCCGGCGTACCCACCGGCAGGGGTCGGCAGCTTTTTCAGAGTAGCGCACAATTGGCGATCGCGCTACAGGGTTTCAAATTGGGAAGGGACTGTCGGATTTGGGTATACAAAAATTGCTTTGTTCGTTGCTCCAGCGCCTCCTGTTGGCCAGACGGGCGCTCGTCAGGAAGACTCTGGGTTTGTTCACGTCTGGGTATCCTCCGCCCTCGTTCGGAACTTACGAGGATTCGACCAATGAGTGTATAAGAATCAGTGGCTGACGGACACGTGCTTCGGAGGAGAGCCGTGAGCTGTCATCACTATCCTGAGTTGGCAGCAAGGGGTCGCATACGAGCAAGCTTTGTACATAGTTCACTAATTGGGCATTGCAGATTTGGTTGGGATTGGAGATGCCAAATTTATAAAAAAAAAAAAAAGAAAAAACACACGTGATATATATACATACTCAAACACGGGATAAGCAATCAGCAATTACATTGTCAGTACCCTTCTCATGCTTAATTTCCAAGTTGAACACCTGTAAACTCAAACTCCAATTCAAATCTCCGATTCTTGTGTTTTATCTTACACAAAAACATAAATGAATTGTGGTCAGTGTACACAATCATTCGCTTTTGCCCTGTACAAACATAAACCTCGAAGTGTTGTAAGGATAGAACCAGAGCCAACAGCTCCTTCTCTATTGTGGAATAGTTCCTTTGGTGGCGATTGAACTTCCTGGAGAAGTATGCCAGGGGATGCTCAATGTCATCAGAGTCACTTCTCTGTAGGAGCACAGATCCACAAGCTTGGTCGCTAGCATCAACTGCCACAGCATCAAGTGACACAGCAGAGACTTCAGGCGATCGAAGGCTCTTTGGCATGCTTCATTCCAAATGAACTTTACGCCTTTCTTCAGGTGATTGGTGAGACTGAGAGCAATCTCAGCAAAGTTCTTGCAGAACTTGCGGTAGTACCCGATCATTCCAAGCAAGTGACGCAAAGCTTTTTTGTTGTCAGGAACTGGAAAGTCCATGATGGCTTGGACTTTACCATTTATGGGTGCCACCTTACCCTGGCCTATAACGTAGCCAAGATACTTGACAGTCACACATCCAAAGTCACTCTTGTTCAGGTTAACAGTAACGCCGGAATAACGTCTCTACATCTTTCAGATGTTCTTCCCAGGAGTCACTCCATGTAATCAGGTCGTCAATGTATGCACCCCTGTGTGCAATCTGGCGATTGTAGACTGTATCATCCTTTGGAAAGTGGCTGGGGCATTGTTCATGCCAAAGGGTAGGACTTCATACTGGTATAACCCAGATGGTGTGGCAAAAGCAGAGATGCTCTTGGCCCTCTCAGTTAAAGGCACACACTAATAACCGTATAATAAATCAATCTTGGTCAGAAACTACTCGATAGATACAATCATCAATCCTAGGTATTAGAAACACATCAGTTCAAGTTACAGCATTGACTTTGCGATAATATGTACAGAATCAAGTACTTCCATCAGGTTTTGGAACTAGCACACAGGGTGAACTCCAATCTGAGTTAGAGGGTCTGATAATATCATGTTCTAACATGTACTCAACCTCTTTCTCAGCAATCTTTCTCTTTTCAGGATTCATCCGGTACGGATGCTGTTTTATTGGTTTGGCATCACCAACATCTACATCATGAGAGGCTAAAGAAACTCTCTTTGGAACATCAGGAAATAGATATTTATATTTCTTGATCAACCTCTCAAACTGATCTTTCTGTGAGGGTTCTAAGTGCTGGAGTTTTACATCAAGATTTTGCAACCCTTCAGAATTTGACAATTTACATGAAAGAACTTCAGCTTTAATTCTACGTTCATCATCTTGAAACTCCCCCTCATCTTCACACGTCTTGGCTATAGGAGAATCTGAAGTGACAGCTGGAACCCTAGCATTTCTGTCATGATAAGGCTTCAGCATGTTAATATGACACAACTGTTTTGGCTATCTCCTATCTGGAGTCTTTACAATGTAATTGAGATCATTGAGTTTTGTCAGAATTTCATAAGGACCATGAAATCTAGCCTGAAATGGATAGGACTGCAAGGGAAACAACACAAGGACCTTGTCTCCTGGTTTAAACTCACGGCTTCTAGCCTTATGATCATACCAAGTTTTCATTTTTCCCTGACTTGATTTCAAGTTCTCTTTGGCTAGGTCACAAGCTGCACGCAGTCTTTCTTTGAACTTGCAAACAAAGTCTAACAGACTGATATGCGGATTTTTCACTTGCCATTGTTCTCTCAACAATAGCAAAGGTCCTCTCACTTCGTGGCCAAACACTAGCTCAAACGGACTGAATCCAGTAGACTCCTGCACTGCTTCTCTAGCTGCAAACAACAGTAAATGAACACCTTCATCCCAGTCTTTCTCATGGTCATAACAATAAGTCCTCATCATTGTCTTGAGAGTGGAATGAAACCGCTCTAAGGCACCCTGACTCTCTGGATGATAGGCACCGGAAAGAATCTGCTTCGCACCTAGTACATACACAACCTGCTGAAACAATCCGGAAGTGAAATTGCTACCTTGGTCTGACTGAATTGCCCTGGGAAGGACAAGCAACGTAAAGAACTTTATCAAAGCCTTCGAGATTGCAGTTGCCTTGATGTTACGTAGAGGTATAGCTTCAGGGAATCTGGTAGATGCACACATGATTGTCAACAAGTACTGATTTCCAGATCTAATCTTGGGTAATGTACCTACACAATCAACAATGACCTTGGAGAAGGGCTCCCCAAATGATGGGATAGGCTGCAATGGAGCTACAGGTGGGTCTAACTGGTGTTTTCCAACTACCTGACAAGTATGACAGGTTTTGCAAAAGTTGTAAACATCTTTCTGAAGTCCAGGCCAGATAAAGTGTTTAATGATCTTATCAACAGTCTTGTTAACACCAAGATGACCTACTAAAGGTAAACTATGAGCCATTGTTAAGATCTCATTCCTGTAGATGTTCGGAACAACAATTTGCCTAACCACTGCCCAATCTGCATCGGCAGGGATATCAGGAGGGTGCCACTTCTGCATCAACACTCCAACTGGAACTGCGTCTATTTCTTTATCAGGAAGGGCTCTCCTCTTTAGAACACAAATTTCAGGATCATTAGTTTACTCCTGAATCAACCGCATTCTGGACAGAGACAAGTCTCCAGACACATCAGAATCACCAGACCCATCTGGCTGGCTGAACAAAGAACTGATAAATGTGTCTGATAAGTCCTCATATGGAGAAACCATCGTCGGCCGAACAGAGTCATGAGGCGAACCACCTGTCATGAGTCATGACGATTTTTATGAGAAGTTTCAAAATATACTTGGTCAATGTAACCTTAAGAAGGAAGTAATAATCATGGGAGATTTTAATATCAACTGGCAAGACAAATTAATGAGGAAAAATCTTAAACAAATTACTGATGGTCTCGAACTCTCTCAATTAGTTAAAGGACCAATAAGAATAACCCAGTCCACAAAAACTCAGATTGATCTGGTGTTTAGTAATAGACCTGAAAGAATCTCAAAATCTTTTAATATGATAATATGATGGGCTATCTGACCATAACTAATTTTGGTGGCTAGATAGTTAACAAACAACAGATTTAGCTGTTTCTTTAAAGAGGGACATGAGTTCTAAAGGATTCCAAAAAGTGAAGAGGAACGTTTCAAGTGCACGATTGAACATTTTAATTGGAATGACCTGCTGTTAAGTTAAAATGTAAATGAGGATAGTCGGGTACTATCAAACAAATTGCAGGATATAATTATTCATTTTACCTATAAGTTTAAATATAGAAATAAAAAGAACCATCTTTCGTGGATTAATGCAGATATTTTAAAACTGATGAAGGAACAGGATCTTGCTTTGAAAATGGCATTAAGGACCAAATTTTCCCGTGACAAAATTCATTTTTGCATCTTGAGGAATGAGGTAATAAGAGAACTGAGGAAGGCTAATTGACATTTTTTATGTCAATAATTACGGAGGCAAGGGGTAATTCTAAAATAATATGGGATCAGCTAAAAAAAAACTCACAGGGCAACAACAAAATACAGGAAACCGATTGAACTTAACTTGGATGGAAACCTGATAAAGGACCTAATGGAAGTAGCAGGTGCTCTTAATCAAAATTTTGTTGAGTCTGTGGCAACTATTGCTCAAAGCTTTCCAGCCAGACATATTATTACCAATGTTTGTTTAACAAATACAATAGAACCAGCCTTCAGCATTCAGCCTGCCCCTGAATGAAAGATTTTAAGTATAATTAGTTCCCTTAAATCATCAAAAGCGAGGGATGAGTTTGGAATGGATACAAACATGTTTAAAAATTTTCAATTAATACTAGCCAAGCCTATCACTAAAATGATTAATCTCTCAATATCTCAAAGAGAGTTTCCAAGTGTCTGGAAATCTGCAATTGTTACACCAGTTTTCAAAGCTGGGGATCCACAGTCCATCTGCAACTATCGGCCTATCAGTATTCTTCCGATAATGTCTAAAGTGGCAGAAAAATGGGTGGCTGAGCAAATCATACAATATCTGAATAACAGTCTCTTTCCTCTTCATTCTATGCAATTTGGCTTTAGAACCAATCATTCAACAGACACGGCTAACTGTTTTCTCATAGAAAAAATAAAATTCCTGTTCGATAAAGGTGGCACTGTTGGTGCGGTATTTCTGGATCTTAAGAAAGCCTTTGATACTGTTAACCATAGAGTTCTTCGGTCCAAGTTATCTGCCATTAATTTTTCTGTTAATTCCCTGAAATGGATTGAATCATATCTCACAAATCGCAACCAAACTGTTCGAATTAACAACCATCATTCGAATGCTCTATATTTGTTGACTGGTGTCCCACAGGGATCCATACTGGGCCCTCTGTTATTTTGTATATTTATCAACAACTTACCATCTGCGTATCCTGATGTTCATGTACAGAAGTGGCGGCCAAACTCACAATGGCTTTGGTTAAAATTACGACATGGTTAAGTCAATCTTGTCTCCAATTAAATGTTTCAAAAACAGAGGGCATGAACTTTACTGAAACAAATGACGTTTGTGTGGATCCTGTTATTTTTGTGTCTAGAGAGAAATTACTGATTGTAAAAGAATTCAAATACCTTGGCATTCTTCAAGATTCCAACCTAAATTTTAGGGCACAGGTTAAAAATGTTTGTAAACGGCTCAAAATGAGTCTTGCTGATTTTAGGTTCATACGCAACTTTATGTCAACTGAAGCGGCTAAGGTGTATATGTACTCAATGCTTTTCTCTCATATGAATTACTGCTTGACAAGTTGGTCACAAGCCAATTCCACCACACTTAAGCCACTGCAGTCCTTGCACAAACAGATCTTTAACACTTGAGATAAAAAGCCAAAACATTGTGTAATCTTAAAGAAATATAACCTGTTGAACTGGGAAAATATGATTAGGTATGCAGATATATGTCTTCCTAACAAAATCATACATGATTTAGCTCCCCCTCCTCTTGGATCTTTTGTTAGGATAAGAACAAATGCAAATCAAATCACAAGGGGGGTTTCAAGAGGGGACTGCGTTATTCCACAGCGGAAAAGTATCTTTAGTCAGTCAACATTTTCTGTTAAAGCCTCACGAGAGTGGAACAATATCCCATCACATATGTGATGTTTAAATCTCATTTAAAACGGTGGCTAATTAGTTGCCAAATCTGTAAACATTAAAAATCTTGTCAGCTGCTGCCACTTTGTTAAAATCAGGTTGTCGTTTTGTCTGCATGTCCTTTTAAAATGCTTACTTAAATGCCTTGTCTCAAATACATTATACTTGTCATGTAGAGCCCTGATTGTGATTCTGCTGTTTTATATGTACTCTGAGATAATTATTCTTACTCTACATGATATAATTCTTAATGTTTTCCAGATGATGATGCAACTTGAATACGCTAATGCACTGCTTATTGTTTTATTTATGGTACATGTGCTTTGATGCATGCATTTCTGGACTGCTGCCTGCATGTCTTATCTGCTTATTGCCTTGCTTGTATGTTTTACCTGCTTTCTTGCATGCATGTTTTAACTGCTTTTCTGCATGCATGTTTGGTTGTCATGCTTGTTTTGTCTCGCTGTTATGTATCTGTTTCACGGTTGTCTCGTTTTTTTATTTTTTGTGTTGTCTACCCTTTTTCTGCATACTAGTATGCCTTTTTTAGCGATGTTATCATTAATTTGGTATTTATACTGTAACCTGTTTTAACAATTTGTTTCCAATTGTTTATTGTTGCGAGACAGATTGTTGTTTTTCTTACAATTTCTTGTTCATTTTAGGGAGCCTTGTAATATCTGGCCAGGGTCAACAGATGAAAACTAGCCTTTTGGCTAAATCTGGCATATTTGCAGAAATGTTTATTAATATGCTCTGTCCCAGTCAATTAAACCAGTAAATAAATAAAAGACTATTCAATGACTTCAACTATTCAACTGACTTCAAGAATACAGAGCGCAGGGGTACAGATACAGTTCTCCCTTCCACACCTTGTACAAGTAAAGCAGTCTCATCACGTAACTCCAAGGAGTCCATCAATAAAAGTGACTGAGAAGCTCCGGTATCCCTTAGGATATATATGGGTACCGGAGGAGAATGCTCTTTCAGAGCCACAAATCCCTCTGACACAAATGGAAGAAATTCCTCCCTCACAAAGTCAGCAGTATCAGGCTTTTTAACCCCACAAGGAGCAGGCAATTTAGCAGATCGGTCATCTACTACAGGGGTTTCTAACCTTGTTTTCACAAAGGCATTTGGTTTGGAATCCTTTTCTTTCTCTTTCTTTGCTTTAAGGAACCAACAGTTAGTTGTAACATGACCAGATTTCTTGTAATAATTGCAAACCAGACCACTTTTGTCACTGTCAGCTTTCACACTTTGATCAGACCAGTGACTGGATTTCTGAGCACCATCACCAGATTTGTCTTTGTCTTTGGGTGAGGAATCTTGGGTATCACCATTACCTTTTTTCTGAAATTGGAACCATCTATTGTTCCTGCTAGACTGAAATTTGGACTTATGTGTGAGAACATATTCATCTGCAAATTTGGCAGGTGATTGCAAATTCAGTGCTTGCTTCTCATTAAGGTAGGTCTTAATATCATCCTTTACACAGTTCTTGAATTCTTCAACTAACACCATCTCTTTTAGTGAGTTGAAATCATCCTTGACCTCCATAGAAGTACTCTAGTGCTCAAAGCAAAACTTCTTATCGTTAGCCAATTCCATATAAGTCTGATTGTCAGATTTCTTCAGACCTCTGAATTTCTGTCGGTAAGCCTCTGGAACCAACTCATAAGCTCTCAAAATAATCTTTGACAACCTCATAATCAGAGGAATCATCGGCAGACAAAGCTGAATAGGCTTGTTGAGCTTTACCCTTGAGGACAGTTTGCAACATCAGAGGCCAGTGTTCCTTTGGCCAATGGCCACTCTTTGCTACCTTTTGAAAACACTGGAAATAGTTGTCAACATCCTTTTCCGAAAATGGAGGCACCAGTTTGACCTCCTGGCTAGCCTGAAATTTGTTTTCAGCTGCTATTTTGATTTTTAGTAGCTCCATTTGGAGCCTTTCTTCCCTATCAAACTTCTCTCTCTCTGTCTTGCAAATTTTTCTAACTCAAATTCTCTTTGTTTTTCTTTTTCCTCCCTTTCTTTTTTCTCTTCTCTTGCTAATTTTTCTAACTCAAACTGCCATTGTTTTTTCTTTTTCCTCCCTTTCAATCTCTAGCATTTTTAACTTAAGTTCCATTTCTACATTTGGATTCTCCACTGGAAACTGTTCCAGATCTCCTGGTGCAAACACATTTTCATCAATGTAATATTCAACTATCTCTCTGGCCAGTCTTGCTTTTCGCATGGCTGGTTTCACCTCTGTCAGCTCTAACTGTCTGCATATTTCTAGCAGTTCTGTCTTTTTAAAAGACTTCAAAACCTCTATGGTTGGTGATGCCAAGAAATCATCCATTGCTATTGATCTAAATTCAAAAAACAATTTCACAATTTGAAATGTGAGATTTTCAATAAATGACTCACACAACGGTCTATCCCGACGAGCCCCCAATTTGTTATGGCTCCAGTTTGCTACGACATAAAAGACAGCAAGGGATGGCAGACAAAATTTTAAAACTCAAACAGATTTAATGAAACAAAGACCAACACTAACCTACAATTTATACTACTGACCAAGATTGATAATATACAAGAAAAAAAGAAAAATATTTACAGTCCCTTGAGATGGGGTTGCGTGGTGATGTTCCGGGTGAGGAAAATACTCCAACAAAGGTAAACATCCGCAAAAAGCTTCACAGGTCTTGAAAAGAGTGACAGGTCTGGTCAAATGTATCCTTCTCCTTGCAATTTCTCCCACTATTTTACTCTCTCAATTTTCCTCCTTATATACTCTTTTGCAGACCCCTCCCACCTTTTAGACTTTTTTTAAATTCTCTGGGACTTTCCGTCTCAGATATGCCCAGGACATGCCCAAACCTAGCTCCAGTCTTGGCTTAACAAAAAAAGGTCAATATTGCCATCTAGTGGCTTCGTTCCACATTACACTGTTGCAAATCACTTACTTTTAAATTTATCTAAATATACATTTTTACCTGTTTCATCCATGTTCCAGATGTCATTTGCTTCAAAATTATAGCGGGTGAGGACAGTCTTTAGGTTGTTAAAAAATGCGGTCATGATCTTATTGAAGCTGGTGAAACGGGACTTGCTGGTGGCTTGAGGTCGATGGATGCACAGGGTTTTTTTGCGCTCGAGGGAGTCATCTGTCATCTGGTTTTTCTTCCATGAACATGGAGTTTTGAGGCCAGCTCATATGCAAACTTTCGCACCTAAAAAAAAGCATAAATAAAGGTTAATTCCCAGATAGCAAGCACCTCTGCTCCGGATCTGCCCTGGCTCCAGCTGATCCGGCTCAGCAGACCGGAGCCCTGGTCTGCTGCCCTCCTGCCTCTGCCCTCCTCTTGCAGTACCTGAACAGGGTGACATGACAAACGCCATGCACCTCTGCTGCCCTCCTTATAGTATCGCCTCTTCGGACATCAGAAAAGGCCCTTGCGTAAACCTCCGGGTCAACCGTTCCTCTCTGGATAGTTCTGACCCTAACTCTTGGCATTTTCTGTTGGTAAAACATAACACACATTTTTATTGAGCTTTTAAACACAAAATGCGGACTTAACTGTTGCTACTTCAGTCCCAACAGTGACTCCTGACATTTGAACGAGGATTGCTTCCAAAGTGGAAGAAGTCTGACATTTAAAACTTCACCATATGTTACGGAACTAAGTCTGTAACAGTGCATTCAGGAATCACACGCAAGAGGGGAAAATAAAAAAAAAACTAATGCCTTTACTGGAGTCCGAGTCAAAGCCAAAAAGCACAGGAATTGCCAAGCCACAATACAAAATCCAAAAACAGTGTCGACTTGACAGGCAGGGGTCAGAACCAGTAAGACAGATGAGCAGAGGTACTAAACTGATAGGCAAAAAGTCGTAGTCGATGAACAAAGCCAAGGATCAAAGACAGGCCATCTAAACACAGAGATTGTGTTCATACAAAAATGGGTTGAAATCCAGAAAGACAAAAACAATACAAAAAGGGCAATGGCAAGAATCAAGGTCGGACTATCCAGTAGAAGAGAAACAATATTCTATGGCATACAAGGCGCTCTGCACAAAGAAATATTGATAAACATTCTGACAAGAGCTGTGAGTGAGAAGACTGTTTAAATACACACAGGGAAGGTCACATGCTATACAGAGATCAGGTGTAGAGAATTAGACTAATTACAACGGGAGAATCACATGAGGGAAGCCCTAACCACGAAAATTGGCGAAAGACAAAACACGAACGGGAATCACACAAATAGCCTATGACATTTAAACAGCTCCGGTCCAGGGGTTCTACGTGCACAGATCACGAGCGCTGGAGAGTGATTAAGCACAAGTGAGAGATTCTCGCTGAAGCTCAGGAGAGGTCAGAAATAGCTAGGAGGCGGAGATTTAAACAGGGCGATTGCAGAGAGGGAATTAGTCTAAATTAGTAGCGGTGCAACTTCACATCTTAAACTAGAGTGCTCGTTAGTAAGTTAGTAATCTTATATACATGGATTAGTTGTGTTAGTAGACTATGATAAAAAATACAAATATTAGTCTTGTTGGTAATCAGAACAGAAAGACGAAGGAAGAAAACGAGAGTCAAAAGAATATTTTAAACACTGGAATTCATTTAAATCACCCAAAGTCTGTGGGCACGCAGACAGGGAAGATGGACTGAACCAACTTGATCACAAGACAGGGGAGACAAGTGCAATGGAACTGAGAAATGGAATGAAATAAAAACCTGAGCATTACAATAACCAAAAAGAATAAATGAAAGACAAAATCATGAACGCAGAACCTGAACATAAACATGACCAAAAACCATAACCATGACAAAATCATCTATCATTTCATCATAAATATGACACATGGAGCGATCTTTAAATCGAAAAAGTTTAGCATTCGTCTGAATTTACTCACAGCTGTGGAAAACAGTCTTTCCGGTCTTGTGTTGCCAGGAAGACTGTACGGCTCAAGAATTTTCGCGGGTCTGGAGAGGGGCGCGAGCTGCACGTGCTGACCTAGTACAGTGGTTCTGAAATTCGGTCCTGGCGCCCCCCTGTGTATGCTGGTTTTTGTTCCAGCCGCTACTGCAATTCTAGGATTTTAACTAGCTGTTGATTTGTTTTAATTAGGTGCATTTATGCAAATATCCACAGGTTCCTCATTGGTGAAACTCTTAACACATGGAGGTAAAACCCGACAATTTACTTGGCAAACAATGGAGTCACACCTGTTGTGTTTTCTGTTGATTTTATTTGGTCCAGGCAGGTTATTTTGGAAAAACTCAAAACACCTGCATTCAGAAACCTAATTTGGAGCTTATTGATTTTCTCAGAGTCTAATTTGATCTGTTTAAAAAAGTTTTCACCTGAAAATCCCAGCAATATTGAAAATTAAGCACAAGATGTTCAAGGGTTTTTATTCTCCATAGCAGAATGGATATGTCCATCCAAATGTGACTTAAGATGGTAAATAACTACTCTAAACATGGAATGCTGCTAATTAAGACAAAGTAACAGCTTATTAAGATCTTAGAATTGCTGTTGTGGCTGGAACAAAAACCAGCATACACAGGGGGGCGCCAGGACCGAATTTGAGAACCACTGACCTAGTATGACGCATCGAAGTGCTGTGAGTAAATCGCCGTGTTACTTTCGTCCAGAGTTACTTTCGCACCGGCGCCCCCCTATTGCAAATGTTTCATAAAGTGACCACCGGTTTGACCAAATAAAGTGTCCAAGCCCAATGTTTGAAATTGAATAGATACTAGAAAAAAACATAAGCCTGCGGGGCGAAGATGACGTACCTTGTAGACAAAGTGCAATAGCGACAATGTTACAATATGAAATCACGCAACATGCATTCTGTTTTATTGTTATCCTCACAGTTTAACCAATCATTAATCGCCCTGGCCAGTTGTTTACTTGTGTGACTAGGTAAAAATGGCGGCACTCAGCATAAATGCAGATCGATGGCCAATAAAAATCAATTTAAAATGGTAAACGACATCGGAAATCAACAAATAATTCAGGATTGGTAAAGATTATGATAATCTAGTAAATAATTGTGCCTTTTCAAATATAATAAATGCGTGGAATATCCATTTAATATCAGATTGGATAGATGCATAGGGGTGAGTTCCCCGAAATAACAGATGCTAACTTACATAATTGGACTCATTCACTCACTGTGAATGGACGAAGTAAGTAAGTTGCTAACTTAGCAACTAAGCTTTAGGGAAATGCACCCCAGAGTGATTGACCATTTGCATATGACAGTGACAAAACAAAACAGTAACAAAATCACATCGAATCGAATGCAAGGGTTCTTGAAAATGTAATTTTAAAGTCGGCGAAAATAAATTGGAGTCTACAAGAAAATTTTACCTCTGGGTGTTTACGCTGCTGGAACACATGCTTCAATAGAGCATACCCGAAGAACAGTCTAGTGTGCTTTGTTTATCGATGAGTGACTCGCACCAAACTGACAATAAAAAATGTGTAGAGTAGATCTGACCTTAGACCAGCAGAGCAGAGTTGATAACTTCAAAAATATACAGAAAAAGCAACTAGAATTGAAATGTGAACATTCAGTTATTTTTTTGGTGGTGCTATTATAATCTCTGATGATGCAATAGCACAGGAAGCATCCACCCTGCACCGCCCTTGCAAATTAGCCTACATTGTATATATTAGTGGGCTGAATGCTCACCATAGATTATATAATCAGTAAATAAAATCATCTCCAATTATAACCTCAATTCTGAAATGGTTGGGACAAAGTGTAAATTGTGAATAAAAATCAAAACGCAATGACTTTCAAATCACACCAGACAGTATTTTATTCACAATAGAACAGAGATAAGAGCAAATGTTGATACAGAAATTTTGCAATTTTATCCACAAAATGAGCTCATTTCAAATTTGATGGCTGCTACAGGTCTCAGAAAAGTTGGGACAGGGGCCTGTTTACCATGGTGTAGCATCCCCTCTTCTTTTTAACAGAGTTGAGGCGTCTGGGCATTGAGGAAAGTTTCTTGAGTTTAGCCATTGGAATTTGATCCCACTCCTGTTTAATAGAAAACATCTAAATGGGTTTTCTGAGAAATATGTAGTATGTAATAAAAATAGCTTGAATACACCATGTTACCGGTCTTGCAATTTAACGACACTAGCACATTATTTAGCCACCTATGTGAGGCAACTTTTGTGGAAATATCTTAGGTGTGGTTTCATAGGAACCTAGTTGTTTCTTGAGATGAACTTGTTGATGTTTTGCATCAAGACAGAGACATTTTTCAATGGAAAACTGTCTGAAACTTCTTCAGTTTTTCACATATATACTTATGTTTGGTATCAAAATGTCCAGGATGTTGTTGTGTAGCCATTAAAAATCATCTGGTTTTTTAGAACAATCATTTATGAGTTTAAATATGGACTTTTCGAGGCCTTGCCCTACAAAAATCTTGAAATCACAGTTCACTTCCTGTATACAAATATCACATTCCAAATCTATTTTCTGGACAGTCCCACAAGTAGGTACATATAACAAGAAGGCGGTTCAAATTTGCCGATACCCTGCAAAACCTCCTATTGTTTTGATGCCTAAAAATATACTTTACCTTGCTATTTTGTAAGTAATGATACTGAAGATACCAAGTGAACTTGTTGGATGGAGAGTCCCCAAACACAAAGTGATGATGTCCTTTTGGTATTTCTCCTTGTCAGTTCGGAAAAATGCCCTGATTCGCTGTGCTCCGGCTTCCCCTCCTGTACTTCTGCATGTGGTTCCTGGTTTGGATCATAACACCCAGACAGAAATACTTCCAAAATGCTATGGGAGTGTAACAAGTGTAATGAGAATAGTGGCCACTAGATGGCAGTATTTACCCTTTTTTTGTTAAGGCCAGACTGGAGTTATGTTGAGACATGTCCTGGGCATGTCTGAAGCAAGTCTCTGAAAATTAAAAAAAAGAGGTCTAAATGTGGGTGGGGTCTGCAAAAGAGTATATAAAGGGGAGAATTGAGACAGTAAAGTAGTAGGAGAAATTGCAAGAAGAAGGATACATGTGACCAGACCTTTCATTCTGCTCAAGACCTGTGAAGCTTCTGTTGTGGATTTTTTTTTTCACCCAGGACATCACCACGCCACCCCAAAACAAGGGACTGTAAATATTTCCGTTTTTTTTATAGATTCAATCTTGGTCAGTTGTGTAGTTAGTTGTTTTGTTGTCTTTGTTCTTTAAATGTGTTTGAGTTTTAAATTGTGTCTGTCATCCCTTGCTGTTGCTGTTACGTTGTAAATGTAATAACAAATTGGGGCCATAACACAAGGTGCAGAGTTGCTTAGCTACTGCCTTTTCTAGGATGTTCAAAAGGAACTGGAGATTAGAAATGGGCCTGTCATTGAAACATCACTTGAATCTCAATTTGGCTTCTTGAGGGCAGGCAAATAAATAACCGCCACTTTGAAGGACAGAGGTACATATCCAGACAGGAGGGAGGCATTGATAACCTAAATAAACTGGGCCGATAACAGTTAGCACTTGATTCAGAAATTGTGTTTATATCGGGTCCAACAGGTCCAAGTGAAAAAGAAACCAGGCGTGTGGCTGATTTTGGGACGGTGTCCAATTTATCAGCAATGAGGCAGCCAGGCTGGAGGCCAAAGTATTGGAAAGGAAATTTACCTTTTCTCTCATTGTTAAGATTTTTTCTACCAATGAAGAGCTCAAGCTCTCTGCTCCTGGGAATTTTGGGAATGCAGCGATCAGATATTGCCCAAGTCCAAGTTAGCCTACCAACTGTGTAAAACATTTATCACAATTTAATTTTCTTTATTCATGTGGAAAAGTATGAGCAACTAGCTGCTATGAAGACATGCTTGTAGTTAGTGAAACTATCTTGCAGACTTGCAGTTTGGTTGAACATCATTTTTGAGTTTACACAAGTCTTTCTTCAGGTCCTGCGTCTGGTCATTATATCATGGAGCAAGCTTCTTAGGAGAAAACCTTGTCATTTTGTAAACAGCGTCCAGGGCTTTGCAGAGTGTGTAGTCAGTGCCATTCAGAAATTGATTAGCTCTATCCAGATTAGGGTTTGTAAAAAAGTTAAAATAAAAATTTTCATTTTCATTGCTGTACAAATTATGGAGCTCATTAATAATAGAGTTTGCATTGTGAGAAGGAAATGAGCACTAAATTGAAAATTTTAAGTCAGAATTCAGAAAATAGGTTAATGGTGACACTATGTGACAAAATATTGTTCCTGGGCAAAAAGTGCTATTTCCCAATTGCTTGTACCTAAAGTAAATGAAAAAGACATATTTTTCTCATACTTTGCTTTTGTGACCTAGGAAATGAAATCTTCAAATTTGTTCAGTCTCCAGAACATTAAAGGTAGATTCAGTGCTGACTTTCTAATAGGGAATTTTCTAGAGCTTACAGGAATTTTCAAGATCTTCTGAAAATGTTGCTCAACTTATGAGTATTTAAAGAGCCTCTTAAAAAAATTCTAGATCTTTCTCTAGTAATACGTGAAGAGTTTGTTTCCAAAATGAAATATGTCCATTTTATTCATTTTGATTAATCAGATTTTTCTATGTTGGTGCCTATTTGCATTTTAAAGAAAAATACAAACTTTGACCGTGGAAAAATACCAATTTTTGTGATTTTTGCACTTGTGTGTGTGTGTGTGTTTTGGAAACAAACTCTTCTTATACACAGCGGCTTGCCACTCACCATCTCAGTTTAGTTCTAGCTGCCTAAGTGAACACTTCGGCACAGTTAACCTGAGCTCTGTTTGTTAATAGTGAGTGGTGAGCTATGAGTGGTCCTGCCAAATGTTTTGTTGTTTTTTCACATTGATATTGCCTTGAAAACCCCATCAAGTAGTATTCAGCACTGTTAAGTTCAGCGTCCAGCGAACCAGAAACTGCTCCCACCGCGGGTAATTATGGGTAATGTTGGAATGGTGGATTCAAAATAGTGTTCCACTTGTGCAAATTTTTCGCAAAAAAGTGGTCTGACATGGAGCGAAATGCAAATTTCACGACGCACTGCGTCTCCCCCGTGATTCGCGTCGCCCGGCGCGAACAGCGTCTTTTCATGTGTATATGTGCCTTTGCATTGACTTTGTAATCTAGTTGCATGAAAATTTTGTGTCATGTTCGATGGAAACACAGCATCTGAGCAAATGGGTTCTTGAGGTTACATTGGATGAGCACTGCTGCATGATCCGATATAACTACATTCCCGATGGAGCTGTGAACAATTGATTGCTTCAAAATATTTGGGGCAAATAAATGATCTATTCCTGTATGGCATTTGTAGACTTTTGAGAAAAATGTGTTCTCTGCATCCGCAGGATGTTGAGCCCTCCAAACATCTCCGAAAACCAGATCCTCACAAAAGGCATTGATAATCTTGGCTTGAAGCAAGAGAGACTATTTACTTTGCAGGAGTTTGTCCATAACTGGGCTTAAAGTGAAAATTAAAATCTCCTCCAACAAAGGAATTTCTGACATTAAGATCTGACAATTTAGTGAAAGTAGTAGTTAGAAAATCATTCGACTGACCTGGGGGGTAATAAGCATTCATAACAGCAATTTTCTCTCCATATAAAGTACCACTCAGAATTAAATAATGTCCACCTGTATCCTTAATACATTTTGAAATGGCAAGTTTTTCTGAAATAAAATAGCCACGCCTCTATCCCTGAAGTGAATTAAGAGAAGAAGACCTGGCCAAATCTTCCTTGTTCTTGTTGTAATTTTAAATGTTCATGATCATTTACGTGAGTCTTCTGTAGCAGTGCGATTTGAACCCCCCCCCCCCCCCCCCTTTTTTTAGATAGGTCAACACTTTTCTGCGTTCTACAGGTGTATGTAACTAAAGCAGTACTATAGCCATCACAGTATAACTATGGTATTACCATGATCAACAATACCATGATATTACTATAGTCCACACAACTGTATTGCTGTAGTTTGAATAATTCTAGTATCACTATAGTAATACTACACTATGGTGGCGAAAATACCATCCATTTACTATAGGAGGATTATACCTTGGATCTATTGTAATTTTTAATAAGGGAATATCATTAACATTCCTGGAGCATAACTTCAACATCCACACAGTCATAGAATATGGAATAAATTATTTCCTGAGCACCTCACCCATTTATAAGTTATCATATAGTTCAGTTGAAATGTGAGCCGAGTGAAAAAGCAAAAACAATAGAATAAGTAATGTAAAAAAAATTAAACTTAATGTGTAACTTGCTTTAATATTGGCATCAAAATAAAATATCGTCCCTCTCTTTATCCAAATATAGCTATAAACGGCAAAGGTCCTCTGATGAAAAAAAAAAAAAAACAGAATACTAACTCAAACAGCCGAGAGGCATTGCCGCAGATTTAACCTGCTGTACAAACTCAAGATAACAATTATGATTTGGGTTGGCAACCGACACTATCGAGCACTCACAAAGTGTTTAACATTTGGAACGAATAATAGAGAAATAACCTGCTTCACAAGTCCAAACCTTGAGCCTGTCCGAAATTTACGGTACCCATCAGATCCAACAAGTTGACATATTGCTCTGCTGCAGCCAGTTCATGGAACGTCTTAGTGGAGCCACACAAGGGAGTGGGGCTCCCTCTCCTGCTTTATCCGGCCCGGCTTTGTTTCGATGCTTTAGATTTTCGGTAGCAAGGTCTCAAAAGACAGTGTCAGATTATTACCCTCAGTATCCTCTGGGAGTCCAACGATACACACAGTTGCAATCAAAATTATTCAACCCCCGTTGCAAATTAGGTTTACTGACATAATTTACAAACTTTCAGCTGTTTGCAATAAACAAATTAAGCAAGAATAATTTAAATGGCTGAACACAACAAATATTACAAGTGGCTTCTCCAAATTCAATGCAAAATGCCACTTTTAATGACTACTGCAGGCTCAAAATTATTCAACCCCTTCATGACAAGCATCTTTAATACTTAGTAGATCACCCTTTTGCCCTTTGACCGGCTGGAAATGTGATGCATAGGTAGATATCAGCTTCCGGCAGCATACCCAAGGAATCGTAGCCCAGTCCTCATGGATAATGGTGTCCAGTTCACTAATGTTCTAAGGTTTGCATACTGCAACTGTGTTCTTCAAATCCTAAAAGAGATTTTTTAATAGGGTTCAAGTGAGGCAAATGTGATGGGTACCATAGAATCTTTCCAGACTTCTGAAACCAAGCATTAGTGGATGTTAAGGTATGCTTAGGATCACTGTCCTTCTGGAAGGTCCAATGATGCCCAAGCATCAGCTTCCCTACAGACGTCGTAACATTTTCTCCTTGGATATCCTGGTACTTGACTGAATCCATCTTGCCCTCCACACTTTGCAGATTTCCAGTGCCAGAGGAAGCAAGGCAGCTGCATAGCACCAAAAAGCCCCTACAATTCTTCATTGTAGGCAGGTTATACTTTTCAGCATGTGCTTTTTTATTCCTCCTGCAGACATACCACTGATTCATGAGGCCGAAATATTCAAGTTTTGTTTCATTGCTCCACAGAACAATATCCCCAAACTTCTGTGGCTGATTTATATGGTTTTGAGCATATTGGAGCTTGTGCTTTTGGATCAGTTGTGATGTATGTCTTCTGGACCTTCAATGTTTAGTATGTGCCCTACTGTGCAAACTGAAACCTCAGTGCCTCCTGCCTCCAAGTCTTGCTGCCAGTCTCCTGCAGTCACTCAAGGGTTTTTGACCACCCGTCTCCTCAGATATCTAGTGACAGCCATTGACAGCTTCCTCTTTCTGCCACATCCTGGTACTGTAGCCTCTCTTCCTTTAACTCTGAACTTGCAAAATATGCTTCCAACTGTATCTCTCGAAAATTCAGAGCCTGCGCTATCTTTTCATATTCTTTTCTTTGTTTGTGCCAAGCAATGGTCTCTTTTAAATTTTGCTATTAAACCCAATCTGTAATGGGGGTTGAATAATTTTGGTTGCAACTTGATATGTTTCCTTCTCCCTTGGATCTCCAAGTCATCAATGTGTTCATGCATATCAAGCACCTGCTTTTACAGTGTTTTCAGTTTGCCCTCCCTTAGTTTAATAGTATCCTCTGGCTGCGAGATTCTAGTTTCTGCTTTGGTAATCCCCTTTTTAACGGTGACCTTGGAAATATTAGCCGTAATCTCAGAGATCGCCTCCTGCAGTGGTGGCTCAAGTGAGTTAGCTCCTGTGCAAGCTTCTTTGCTAGCCTTCTGGCTAAGTTCCTCGGTTTGCTCGGTTTTGGATTTCTTCTCAGTGACATGTTGTCAGACTGTCTCAAAAAGTAGTGGTTAATACCCATTACAAGTTGTGAGATAATAAAGTTTTGTCTGGGTATGGCGTTTGCAGGTTATAATGTCAAAAATCAGCGTGGTTGCATACCAGCTCAGCTAAACCTGACCTCTCTTCAAGCCCCCATGTTGAGAAACCCCCCTATTTAACTTATTATTTTAGTAATTTGTAAATCTTCTTTTCTCATCCACTAACTGTAACCAAGGGCTGCAGTGCGCAGCTGTAACGTTTTCCGATACAAATATGGCAATGCTAATGCTCTGTGACTTCACATGGTTCCCATGAATATAGACAGGAAATTCCCTAAGGGACAAGGCATATAAATGATAACACCTAAGAGCTATGGGAGAGACAAGACAATAAATCAATTTAAGGAGAAAAGCAGCTAAAACACACGTAGAATGCTAAAACAGGCAATGCACCAATTAATGACACATAAGGGTTGTAACTGCATACATAAAACTAGCTGTTTTAAATAATTTTTTTTATTTTTAGCAAATTACTCAGGAGGATCTTCACGAATCAAAAAGTGCGCTGGGAGAGAAGTCTCGGGACAGAACCCATTCTGAGAACAGTACAGTCATGGCAACTTATGAGACCTCAAACGTGGCTGTCTTTGAGGTAAGAGTGAGTGGATGGTGTGAATCCTGTATTACACAAAGGACTGTAAACAATTGACCTATGGTTAAGCCCCACCCTCAAATGCGATGAGCCAATCACAGTGCGTATTCTCTCCCCATATAATCGTTCAGTCTTGTCAGGTTAGATTTCTTCAATTCGATAGCTTGCAATAATAATACGTAAATAAAATTTATTACCCTGCAGTGCACAAACAATGCTGATCCTCTGTCTTGTTGTGTGAGAGGGTGACGGAAACGAGACGCAGTTGATCTCGTTTGCACTGACACCTGAAAATTTTAGCTTCTAATTTAAACTTTTTGTTGACTTTTTCCACTCTAAATTCATTAATGTATCCATCCAATGCATAGAGTAACCCTATTTGCTGACTTCTTGATGATATTTGAGCCTTCTATCGCCAAAAATCATCGATAGCATCCTGAAAAATATCTCTGACTGTGATATCAGCCAGCCATTAACGCCTGTTCTAAAATGTTGATTGTTTGTCCGAGTCAGTGGAGGGGGTAGGGCTTAGCCATAAGTCAATTCTGAGATCCTGCATTGTCTTTTTAATTGGGGAATGACCACTGTCCCCCCCATAGGGTGACTGGGTATGGCTGAAGAAGTTTAAAGAAGGCCAGTTCAAGGAGATCAAGTCCAGCACCACAAAGGTTTTCTCCAAGGTTGGTTAACAGCAGGGATTTCAAACTCAAGTCATAGGGAGACTCTGTATCTGCTGGTCTTTGATACATCACCGGCTAAAATTGTTTCAAAATATGTTGCTGTACTAAACATTAAGTAGCACCCTTTGTTTAAATATTTCTTTTCAGATGAAGGATCTCAGAAATGAGAACGTGAACCCATTCCTGGGCTTCTTTGCAGATGCTGGAATGTTTGCTGTGGTAACAGAGCATTGTTCCCGAGGGAGCCTTCGGGATCTGCTGGAGAACAATGATGTCAAACTGGATTGGATGTTCAAGTCTTCCCTCCTGCTAGATCTCATCAAGGTCTGCCTTTCATTTAGGCAGGGCAGCAAAAGAGGGTCAGACAGAGGCCCCATCCAGGAGTCAGCCAATCATGCACGTCACGGCTAAACCCAAAGCTTCCCCCTGCTTCCTTAGCCTGCATGCTCTCCTTAGTCTAAACCTGCTTGTAAGGGAAAACAAATCTTTTTGCATGAAGGCTGTGCGTTTGTACATCTGCCAGTCAATTTCTCCAGGGGTCACGGGGAGTGAAAATGTCAAGTCCAGATGGAAAGACAAAAGTACCTCCACTATACTTTAATTTCCCAAGTTGTTTATAAATCTATAGGCCTATGTAATGCATTTCAAAACAAGTATTGCCAGGCATAACATACCCCATCCAGGGAAGATGATTTAGTTACTTTAGGAGTTAAATGAAGAGGGAGCCCTCTGATATTTGACCCTTACTGATATTGAGCCTAACGTCTAGGCCATAAGCAGTAGAATATGGTTCAATACAAACATTCTCACATGTCAAATTTAACCTTGAGCCAAAAGGTCAAGGTCAAGGAAGTTATTATGAAAAAAACATTTTTTTCTGACTGACCTTGACCCAGTTAGGACCAGAATTTAATCGAGTGATTTTTGAACCTGTCCAATTCTTCCCTGAAAATGTTATTTAATTGGAGTAAAAAGTTTTTGTACTACATTGCTCACTGACAAACACTAAAACATACACACAAACAAAGCCACCAAAAATATGGCTTTGAGTGATGAATTTTTATAGAATTCTATGGGGATATGAGTGATTTTTTATCTCTGCCCTTAGGGCATGAAGTATATGCACCATCGAGATTTTGCCCATGGGAGGCTGACCTCGCGGAACTGTGTGGTTGATGGGCGCTTTGTTCTAAAGATCACCAACTACGGCACAGGCGAGCTGCTGGAGTCGCAGAAAGCCCCCCATGTGATGCCTCCACCTGAGGGTAAATTTATCCTGATAAATGCCTGCAGGAGGCATCTCAAGCATGATCACCTGATCATTATGTTTTACCTAAGATGCTAATCATTTGGAGTGCAGCTTGGACACTTCCAGTATGCTGGAGGCAGACCCTTCTGGAATTTTGGTTAAACTTTGCAACTAAGAGACCATCCTAAAATCATGACTTGACATCTAAGATTTAAGAATTTTAAGATTTAAGCATATGTAACTGCAAATCTAATACCTTAAGTGGTAGTGTGATGTCACTTCTTGTTTATCAGAGTTGTTCTGGACAGCCCCCGAGCTCCTCAGGGACCTTGAGAACTCTGCAAGAGGTACACTCAAAGGTGACGTGTACAGCTTCTCGATCATACTGCAGGAAGTGGTTGTCCGTGGGCTCCCCTATTGCATGCTGGGATTGAATGCTGCAGGTATGGCTCGAGTTTTGTGTCTGAATGCTTCAGTTTTTACAAAAAGTCATACATAAGCTTGTCATCCATAACACCATTTCACTGGCTCTAAGCAAAGAACTAAAGCTAAGCAGGTGTTGGCTTGGGTAGTACTTGAATGGGAGAAAGGTTTGTGGGCCAGTAGACAAACCCCAGGGTAGGATAGTAATAAGAACATTATAGCGTGGGATATGCTGCCTCCCAGATGAAATGTTAAATGGGAGGTCCCGACTCACTGTGGTCATTAAGGATCCTGTGACATTCTTTGACAAGAGTAGGTGGTTCACTGGTGTCCTGGCTAAATTCCCAACCTGGCTCATTCAGCCTGCCACCTAATCATCCTCTGATTTCTCTGGCTATGAAAATAGTTTTTTCCCTCCCCACCTCAGCTGATCTGTGATGAGCATTCTGCTGCAAAATGGCTGCCCTGCATCCATAGGCGCTGATTTCTATTTCAGCTGGCGGGTACTCTGAATAATTGTGATAGTCAACCCAAATAACAAGTGCTGTATAACCACTGGATAGGCATAATTTACCGTAGCAGTTTTAAAACATATTCTCATGTTTAGACGGTCCATTAACATGGTTTCATATTTGTTTAAATTTGTTTAAAATATACCTAAATACCACTAGGCAGACCCACCAGCTCCTACGCATTTTACCTATCTGGAATGAGTTTCACTCTCCAAGGCCGCATTTTAAACCAAGATAAAATGATCCCTTAACTTCTACCCTCCAATCGAGTAAGCCCACGTAATGATTTCGCAGGCAAGGGAGCCCTTCTCGAGCAAGGGAGATCAATGGAGGGGTGGCGTTGTAGCTGTTCAAACTAGAATGACCCTTGGGGTTTTTCCACATTTCAAAATTTGTTAATAAGCCATCAAGAAAGTTTTGATATCATGGAGCTGATTGAATAATTGCCTTTACCCTGCATCTACATTATTTCAGTTCACATGGACTCTGTACAAGCGGTAGTCTCCAGGGTTGAAAAGTGAGGCCAACACCAAAGTCCCAAAAACTGCAGTTCCTCGAATGGCCACTTGAGGCTGACTGCAGAAGTGACTCATCCCCATTTTAATTTTCCACAATGTGAAATCAGTGGGCGGGGGGGGCAATTTTTATGTCAGTACCCTATTTAAATTATATAAAGGCCTAAAGTTCTGCATAATTAAGGGCGTAACCACTTTGAGTCACAGAAACTTGTAGTCTACAGTTCATGGACAGGAGTCGTCACATCCGGTCATGTCACGTAGCTAGGCTAGAGTAGGAACACCAAGCCCAGCCACAGTCTAGCATGGCTGTCCGAGGGGGTTACCTCAGCTCAGCTAGCCTAGCCACTAACCTCTGGCCTATCACCGCCGTCTGTGGGGTGTTACCCTTGGTAGGCTAATTAAAGTCATAGGACTTGAACCTTTGGCAAAAATTAAATGTAAAGTTATGTACTTAAAAGAAACGTAAAATAGATGCCTATCTACAGTTGCTGAGAGGGGCAAAACATCTCTAATAGGAGAAACAAGCTGCAAAAATGTTGCAAAAGCAAATGCAAGGGAAAAATGCTGTATATCCACGTCAACACAAATGCGCAGCAACGACCCAAAACATCTTCAATAGAGGAAACGCATTGCAAAAACAGAAACAACGCAAACTCAAAAAACTCGGAAACCACGAAAGCAAATGCATGAGAAACACACTACATCATTGCAAAGAATGTGCTCTCAATCGCTATGGGGAGCGCCAACTATATGGGAGTAGAAGTATCTCAAAAGGATTTATATATATCTAAATGAAATGTAAAAATATTCATACATTCATAGATATACAAATATACAAATATAAAAATGTGACATACAAATAAATAAACTTATTTGTATTAATAAACGTATATTTGGAAATATATTTTTGAGATTTGAAAATAAATGTGCTTGACTTTGTGTGTGGATTCTGTTTGTGGATTGCTTTTTGGCTTTTCTCTCGATGACTAATTTTGAGACATTCCTGCCACACGCCACAATCCACAAATAAATGAATACACCCTCCCCTAAATAACCAGCAGAGGGCAGTGTGGTGCAGCCACAGCTGGGTAATCGTCAGTCTCATGTCTCTGAACATGGATGAAGCAGCCAGAGATCAAGCAGGATCCACAGGAAGTATTACTCGTTTTGGATTATTTTACACACATTGCACTGATAAGAGATCAGTATCTCCATCTGGAAAATGTCATTAAACGGTATTGATACAATGAGCAGCTACAGTGGCGTAGCCAGAACGTGGGCCAGGAACATCCCTGTATAACTTCTATGAAGTATCCATGAAGTTATTTTCGTAATAATGACAATATGTCAAATGTCGGAGCAATTTCGGGGGAACTTTTGAACCAGTGCAACAATGGATATAAGCTTTGATAAAGCTTACTGTATGTGTAATAGTATATTGTCTGGCTAACTCCAATGTAATATTTGGCTATGTATTTACATCTGCCAGCATATCCTCATCAAAATATACATTTAACTGACCAATTTAACAGCAGCTACGTCTCTCAAATTTCATCGCCTATACTGTCCTACAAAGTGCAGTAACTATACAATAATTTAAACAGTTAAAAATGGCTTCCGAATATATTTGCCATCCTAACAAATGAATAGTTTGCACATCTATGATAGATTGTGGTTAACTGACTTACCATGGTATGATTTATATCCAAATAAATCCTGACCTCCCTAAACTTTCAGGCCCAAAACTTGAACTAATTTTGTCCAATATGTAGTTACTGCACTTAGGCTTTGTAGGGCAGTATAAGAATCTCCACAAGTATTCAAATCTTCCTGAAGTGTATATAACTCAACTGGACACTTAAACGTATTTGAAATGTATCAAAATTGAATGTTGAAATTGCCGTCACTAATGTTTTTCCTGCCATAATTCTTCCTTTTGCCAGCACCAATAAAATGGAGTAGGTGAAAATTTTAGTGAGGGAGAGTGAGCAAACTGGGCAATATCAAAGCTTTGAGGGATGATTTTTGTTAGTTTCGTTTTTGGGAGGAACGCCGAAGGCTTGAGCAAATGAAAATTCACCCTTCCCTCTCCTAAACTGGATTGGAATCACCCCTCTGGTGGCAACCATCTCACTTCTGGGATTTTTAGGGAATTCCCCCTTCCATTGCAGGGTGAGTGAGCATGAGGAAGCAAGCATTCTTTCGGATTGAAATGCAACCTAACTATGCAGCTACGCTGCTGTTGCCTTAGTTCTATGTCGTACATTCTCCGCCCTCTAATGGGCTTCGCTATTAGTTTACCCCTCCGAGGCCCCACCTCAGTGCCTGAGAAAGAAAATTGAACTCACCTATTTCCTAGGAGGGGGTGGCCGGACTCACCTCCTATAAGGCCTCGGTGATGTCACTGCTCGTTTTCCCTTTTTCACTCAGCCTAATGAAAGTTTGGACTCTCGCGAATTTCAGTCACTGTCGAGTTTCGCGAAAGATATGGATAAGGTTTGTCTCCAATGTGCCTCCCCCATGGCATCTGTCTGGGCAGGCGGCACCAGGCGGTGCTGCTTCCTGTGCCGCCTGTGCAGCGCTCCCCCTGGAGGAAGGTGAACGGCGGCTACAGTTCGTGCGGGCCAGACACACCCTCCTGGCTGGCTCGGTGGTCCGTTCGAAGCCCTTGGATGAGTACGACAAAAAAGACGACCGTGATATTTACGAGGAAGATCCAGCGGCCCTCTTCCGGGACGACAAACCTACCCCGGAACACCACTACCCTCCTACTGGGGTACTTCCAGTCGTCGGCAGCGCAGATGGAGATGTCCCTGCCTCCGCAACCTCCCTCCTGTGCTCAAGTGGACAACTTCACCATCAGCTTGCTGGCTCAGCTGAAGTCAAGACCGCAGCCCTGGGTAGCGTGTCCGAAGATATTGCCCATCTTTGGGTTCGCCTAGTGGGTTTGGACTAACCCGATGGCGGCCAAATCTCGGGCGATCTTCTTTGCGCCCTACTCCACTGTGGAGGGCTGGGAATGGGATACCGGGCTGCCAGCGATCGAAGATGCGGTGATAGTGTGTCTCTTCCCCACTGCCTCCATGTGGCCAGCCGGTCGGCCGCTGCTCCCGTCCAAAAGGAACAGGATGACAGTGAGCCTGTTTGACAGCTGCTATGCTAGTGCAGCTCAGGTCGTGCTAGCTAGCAACATGGCCTTTCTTGATGGCTCCATGGACTAACTGACGTACCGGAAGGCAGAGCTATCCCTGCATGAGATCCTGGAGATACAGACGACAGCACTGTGACGCTTCGGATGTCGCAGGCATTGGCCATCGAAGGGGGGCGGAGTATGTGCGCCGCTCAGGTGGTGCACCACCATCTATAGCTGGGGCTCTCTTCCCTGAAGGAGGGTGAGAAGCGGGCGCTCATCAACGCGCCATTCTCCACTGCCTCACTGTTTTGGCCCAATATCCAGAGGATAGAGTGAGCCCACAAGGCGTCCAAGCAGCTGGAGTCCCGCCTTCGCCCTCAGCAGCCGTCCCGCAGGCCTCAGTTTACCCAACCTCCGCCAAGCCGCTGCCATTACAGGTCTTTCAGAGGACCGGTCATGTGCGTCCTCCAGCCGGCCGGATCCAGAGCCACTCCGTCCACCGCCACCACAGCCGCGCCAGAGCTGCAGCTTCTGGTCACCCTGCTTCTGGAAAGTTTACAAATAAAAGCCATTATTTGCATATGGCCTCAGATTCATTATGTTCTCATGCTACACATACTGACATGCTGGGTGTTTTAGGTGCTAACATTCATGGTCATTTGGAACACTCTACCGGGGGAAGCAGAGTGGCTCTTTCTTCCGTTGACAGGGTTAATAAGAGGGACATGGTGCGTGAGGCTCATTTGTTCTCAGCATTTCCATTCAACGCAGATCCATAAATCAGAGCTTCACCAGCCAATAGCCTGTTTAAAGTTCACTATATACCCCGGAGGCGTATATGGGCGTAAAGGGGCGGGGTGTTTACACAGGTGTAATACTAGTGCCTGTACTTATGAACCTGTGGAGAAGGTTTTTCTCGTTCAGCCCCGCAGGCTGCTGTGTTTCCGGACATTAATGTGTCTGTTGAAGCGGCTAGAAAGGGTCTTGCTTAACTCAAAAATAACTGTGCCCCACCGTCCATGAGTGAGTGAGTCACGAGGTGACGTGCTTGGCGTTGCAGTGAAAACGTTGCCGGTATTGTCTTCTCAGCCCTTTCGGGCGAGGCCCCGAGGGCTCTGGGCCTAGGTTACTGGAAACCATAGAACCAACTGCCTTGTTGCTCACGAACCATTATCAGTTTTGGATGAGTTGTGAGCCCCTCTCCAAGTCTGGCTGGAAAGAACACTGCGGGAGGGACACACAATCCAGTTTCATTGCCGTCCTCCTCCATTCAGGGGCACTGTTTGGATGGTTTTGAGGGAAGAAGTGGACTCGCTTCTTCGGAAGGGGGCCATAGCGCTGGTTCCCCATTCGAAAGCTCGAGAGGGGTTTTATTCCCCTTATTTTCTGCATTCCCAAAAAAATAAATAAATAAAAAATCAGGCAGTCATTTCAAGGCTGGGAATGATGACTGCAACCCATTCAGCAGTCTGCCCGAGGCTGCTGCACATGAGAGATTTTCAGTGTTGGTTCCTACGCCTTTGTCTGGACCCAAGACGGGACCCATTCTGGATGTCCGCAAGCTGAATATGCATATTGCCCGTGGACTGTTCTGGATGCTAGTAGTGAGGTCTCTGCTGGAATGCGTCAGGCTGAGCGACTGGATGGCATCAATAGATCTGACGGACAACTATTTCCATGTCCCAATTCTTCCATGCCATTGGAAATTTCTTCATTTTGCGCTGGAAGATCAGAGTTTTAATTTTTTACCACCTTTCATTTGGATATTCTCTGGCGCGTGGGACCTTCTGCAAATGTGTTGAGACAGCCTTAGCGCCACTCCAGCGGAAAGGTAAATGGACTGCATTTATATAGCGCTTTCTAGTCACATGAAATGACCCCAAAGCACTTTACAACTTTGCCGCCCATTCACCCTGATGTCTGAGGCTGCCATGTAAGGCACCACCCTGCACATCAGGAGCAGTGCTGTATCTTGGGCTGTTGTTGGACTCTCAATCCATGACTGCCCGTCTGTCAGTGAACAGAGCAGGAGCAATCCTGTCTCTGGCCCAAAAAATACTGGACGTAGTCTCAGTGCCGGCGACAGCAGTCATGTCAGCTGGAAATGATGGCTGCAACCCATTCAGTAGTCTGCCTGGGGCTGCTGCACATGAGAGATTTTCAGCGTTGGTTCCTCCGCCTTTGTCTGGACCCAAGACGAGACTGACAGCACATGCTCTGCATGCCAATTAGAGTATGTTGTGCATTGGCGTTTCGGGCCTCACCCAGCCGGCTCTGTGAGGGGGTTCGATCGGGGTTTGTTTCTCACTATGCCCACATATTTGTGGATGCCTCCCTCACAGGATGGGGCGGGACTTGCTGCCCTGCTTCTGTTGTAGGTACGTGGCAGGGGCCCCGACATCATATCAACCAACTGGAACTCACAGCAGTTCAGAATGAGTTGCACTAATTTGCACCACAGCTGGAAGGGAGGCATGTCCTTGTGAGATCGGACAACACAACAGTGGTGGCTTATCTCAACAGGCATGGAGGGGCCAGGTCAGTGGCCCTTCACAAGATGGCTGCTTTCATCCTAACCTGGGCGGATTGCCATCTCCGCTCCCTGGGAGCCCGGCACGTTCCAAGTTTCCTCAAAACTCGAGCGGATGGGCTGTCCAAGGTAGCCTTGCCTGAGGAGGATTGGAGCCTCGCTCAGGTGACGGCAGAACAGATTTTAAGGCTGTTCGGTCAACCAGTGGCAGATCTGTTTGCAAGCAAGCAGAACGCTTTGAGCCCTCTTTGGCTCTCCCGACTAACAATCCTCCCCTGGGGGTGGATGCGCTGGCCCATCCAGTCTGGCCAGCCGGCCTGCTGTATGCGTTCCCGCCGAACAGCACCTGTCCATGATTATTATGGCACCAGTGAATCCAGGCACTAAGTGGTTTCCAGGTCTCATTCAGCTGGCGGTAGCAGGCCTGTGGAAGATTGCGGACCTTCCCTCAACCTTGATTCGGGCGCCAGGCACCACTCCGCCCCCTCATGGCCAGGAAATGGAAAGGGTGGGGTTGAGCAAATTGGGTCTGCCTGTTTCGGTGGTGTCTACAATTCAGAGTGCATGTGCCCCTGCCACACCCAAGACTTATGCAGCCCGTTGACAGATTTTTGCTGACTGATGTCAGACAAGAAGCTTGGATCTGCGCTCGTGCTGGATTTCCTACAGGGATTGTTTGAGAGGGGTCGCATAGCATCCAATCGGGGGGTGTTTGCAGCAGCTATCATGTCTGGACATGACGGTTTTGACCGCTTCACGCCCAGAAGCTACCCCCTGATGAAGCACTTTTTGAGGGGGAGTTGACAGGATGAGACCCCCTACGCAACGCTTAATCCCGCAGTGGGATCCGCTGTGTTGGATGGTCTGGCAGGGCCACCGTTTGAACCCCTGGACCAGGCGGACCTACACATTTGTCTATCAAAACTGCCCTCCTTAGTGTCAGCAAGGAGGGTGAGCGAGTTAGGCGCACTCCCCATGCACCCATTGTGTTTGACCCTTAGTGAGGACCAGGGCTCAGGGGAACTCCGTCCTAACACATCCTTTTGGCCGAAGGTCATCACCCTAGCCTTTAAGTCATCTGTCATTCAACTGCAGGCCTTCTGTCCACCTCCTCATGCCACCAGCGAGCAAGAAAGTATGCATAAGCTGTGCCCAGTGCACAAGCTCAGTCTCCACTTGGAGCGCACAGTGAATTTCAGGAGAGTGGATCTTTTGTTTGTGTGTTTTGGCGGGCGGGCTCAGGGGACCCCTCTGTCAGCACAACGCCTTGCCCACTGGGTCTGTGATGCTATCCGCAGAGCCTACTCGGCGGTGGGTCTCATTGCCCTGGCAGGATTGACAGCACATTCTACCTGGGGCATTGCATCCTCTATAGCACTTTTTAAGGGCGTATCAGTTGAGGAGATTTGCAGGGCGGCCTCTTGGTCTTCTGCATCAACGTTTGCACGGTCCCAGGGATATGACAGCCAACACGGTCTCACATTCAGCTTTGGGAACCCTGTATGCAGGGTCCCCCTCCAACATCAAATAGTGTTCTGGTTATTCTACCCCAATCTGAGGCAATGCGCTCTGGCAGTGCTCGCCTTTGGGGGTGGGGGACTTCTCTTTGGGAAATGACAGCAAGTATGCTCTCCCTTTCATTCTGGGGGACCATATCGAGGGGGTCCTCGTCCAACACTGACTTGTGTTCTGTTTTTTTTTTGTGTGCCACGACCTGGGGCGAGGCACTCAGTCTGGCGGTGCTCGTCTTGATGTGTGGGAGATTCTCTTTGCTTTCTGAATGGAACTCCATGGTCTGGGTCCAGCTGGAGTACATCCATCCCTAACAGCTTTCGCCTTAGGTGTAAACCAATAGCGAAGCCTGTTAGAGGGCGGCGCGTGTACAACATAGAAATACTAGTTACCTGGGTGTAATTCCAGTTCTATGAGTACGTGCGTGGCCCTCTAACAACCTGTCCAGCTGGCCCCGAGTGTGTGTTGCTGAGTTTCAAAGGGGAAAGGAGCAGTGACATCACCAAGGCTTTATAGGAGGTGAGTGCGGCAACCCCCTGCTACAGAACAGGTGAGTTCAATTTTCTTTCCCAAGCACCGGTAAACCAATGGCGAAGCCAGTTAGAGGGCTATACACGAACTCATAGAACTGGAGTCACATTCAATTAACTTGTATTTCTTCACATAAGGTCACTTCTGCCTTGCAACCTGACTGCCTACTTAAAGGGGACTTATTATGCTGATCCTTCTTTTAAAACATATAAGTAATTTTATAATGTTGGTTGTCCATGCTCAACCTCTGAAATCTAAACATGAGATACAGAGATTTTGCCGTAATCCAAGAACGTGATTTTGTGAGCGTGATTTCCTCTCTGAACAGCTCCTCCCGAGATCTTCACCAGATCTGGGCAAAACCTGACGTCAGGTTGTGCCGTCCAATTAGTACAGACCTAGCCAGAGCCAACCACCGCGCTGAACCTGCCCACACTGGAAACTGTTCTAGCAGGCACTAACAACGGCAGATCATACTATGCCTCAGCAGTGTCTACACTTTTGGAACTACAAAAGAAAAACCACAGATCATTTGAGGTGCAATTTTGTCAGTATCTCTCCCAAAGCTACTTGTCTGTTTACTTTTGGACGCAAAGAAGAACAAATGCTTCTCTTCCAAAAGATGATGCCACCAGAAATCAGTGGGTAGCATTTTTTGTTTGCTGGCAGCAAACAGCCACGGCCAAAGGGAACGTTAGCTGTTTGTGCTCAGCATTTCACCAAAGACAGCTTTGTCAATGAAGGATAATTCAACACAGGATAAGCATTTCAGCTGCTTCTCAAACCTGAAGCAGTTGCATCGATCAAGTGCTCAGAGCCACAAGCTGTAAGTAATCATATAACGGCAAATGATGTAAGTGCAGCTAACGTGTTACGGGTGGCTAGCAGGGCTGCTAGCGATAGTTAGCACTAACAACTGGCCTCAAACTCTGGCTTTGTAAAATATCTGAAGATAAAGCCTTTATCGGTCGCGACTGTCCGTGACTCACAGACACAGAAGCTGTAAGTTGCTTTTATTGCATAAGCAAACCTGACGTGATAGCCAGTTGATTGTGGCTGTAGCACAGCGGCTAACGTAGCCAAGTTACGTTATAACTTTTATATACTTGTTGGACTAATTTGGATGCTTGGTACAACTGTTCACAGCAACAGAACTTGCTGTCTGTAAAACCTGTATTGCAAGGGTTTGTGTCTGTGGTTATGACCACTCGGTTACCAGCTACTGCATGTTAGTTTGCTTGTCGTGCTAATTAAAAATGCTCCTTGTTAACTTTTATGCAGTAATTTTTATCTGTATGCTTGTGTTACTTTGGTAAGCATCAATGTGGCAGTTTCATCATAATGTTGCCCGATTGTAGCCACTACAGTTAGTGATCGCTTCACTTATCCATGACTGGGATCAGCCAGATACTTCACAAGTGTCTGAGCAAGCTCTCTGGCGCTACCGTGAAAGCAATGCGAAACGCAGAAGCTCTACCGGTTTACACATGATTTCTCTGCACTACCTTGACATAATTTCATCACCCTTTAGAAACTGTTGTGGCTAATAAAAAGCTGAAAAAGAGATTAAATAGGTAATTCTTTCCTGTAGAAGTGATCAATTCGCAAGCTCCACATAAGCAACTTGTCCGCGCTAACGGAATTATGGTCAGCAAAAACCTGTATTATGTTCATAACATAACCGAGCTCTCTCTTGCTGTCGTGTACTATCCATAAAGCTGTTCTCACATCAGACACAAAACAAATTTTTTCGCAGGACTGATTAGCCAACAATCAAAGTCAATGCAAAGACGCAAATACACGTTGTGGACACGTCAACCCGCTTTCACACCGGACGCAAAACAAATTTTTTGCCGACACATTACATTCAAAGTCATGACCGCTTGTCAGCTACTGCATATCAGTTTGTGTGCTCTGCAAATTGAAAATGCTTCTGGTTAACTTATATGCATCATTTATGATCAGTATGCTTGTGTTACTTTGGTAAGCATCAATGTGACAGTTTCACCATAACATTGCCTGATTGTAGCCACTACAGTTGAAGCTAAACGGAGAAGTGCTGCATGTGTCTGCCGAGTTGGGCTGCAGACCAGACGTAGATTTTGCAGAGCTTGAGCTCTGTTTACCATTACCGTCGATTCAATAATAAATCGGCGATTGAATATTATAATATTCGATAAAGTTATCGATTCGCTAGCTCCAAATAAGCAATGGTTCATGCAAACGGAACTGAAGCGCCAATTTTCCGCGAGGAAACGCTGGTCATTGCAACGCAATAAGTAAACCATTACCACGGGCAATTTCCGAAAAAGGCCGTTTAGCCTGGAGATTTCGCCGCACCGTCATATGCCAGCGCAGAAGCTGTTCATTACTCCACGCAAACGACACGCCACAGTTATGCACACGAACCAGCAGGTCCTAATACACACCAAAGCAGTCCATAAGCAGTTGGTCCACTTTTAGCTGCCCCTCACTGTCCATGTTTCCCTCTAAACTCAGACCCACCGGATTTCTAATGTCTCTGGTCCACACCTGGGTATGTCTACCCGTTCTACAAATGTGTCTGTATGTGGTCGATTCAAGCTCTCCCAGCATCCTAGCTATTGAGTAGAAAAACCACTGTACTCACCACTGTTGCTGTAGCAAACTGTGGCCTATAGCAAATTTGAGCTTGAGCTGCCAGACTTTCGCACTGCGTCCTCCACTTTCGCCGCTGCGTTTATTAGAACAAGTTAATTTCAATAGATCTATATTCAAGTATAGTGTTAGATTTCGGAAAATTTCCCCGCCGTTTCCTCGTCAGATGGCAGACGTGTCTCATGTTTCCGGAAAACTGCGTTCTGCAGCCTCGTCCTGCCCAACTCCGCCCTCCAGAGAGCTGGCCAGTCAGAAGAAAGTGGGCACACGAGGCGTGGCAGCCACAGCGGAAGAGCCACCCTAATGAGGCGTTTCAGGCAGAGACTACAATGGACTACAAATGGGGTTTTTTGAGGATGGCAGTATGAGCTAAATAAGGACCCTGTTTTGGACTTTGAATGATTAGGAGTACCCTAGGGGAGTTAAAGATCAAAAAAACCTTATAATAAGGTTAATATAATAGCAAAATAGGTCCCCTTTAATTAGTGGGTGCAACCCCCAAATTAGAGTATCGGGTCGTGGTGCCATCTTATGTGTGATCCAGTAAATACCTAAAATTTTCATTAGAGATTGCAATGTCTTTGAATATGTATGAAAAGGGTACAAACACACTGTGCACGAAAACCATAAAAAGTGCAACTTTTGGATACAATTTAACAGACACAATTTTAAAACTTAAACACATTTAATTAAACAAAGACTTTTAACTAATCTACTATCTACTCTACTGACCAAGATTGATATATACAAGAAAAAAAATATTTACATTCCCTTTGGTTGGGTTGCTTGCTGATGTTACGGGTGAAGAAAAATGCTCCAACACAGGCAAAAATCCACAAAAAGCTTCACAGGTCTTGAAAAGAGTGACAGGCCTGGTCAAATGTATCCTTCTCCTTGCAAATTCTTCTACTGCTTTACTCTCTCAATTTTCCTCTTGTGATGTGAATATGGGCCACTAGATGGCAGTATTTACCTTTTTTTTATTCAGCTCAGACTGGGTGTATGTTTAGAATTAAATTAAAAATGCTTGAGATTGAAAGGGAAGAACAAGAAAAACAAAGGCAGTTTTAGTTGGAAAAATTAGCTAGAGAAGAGAAGAAAGAAAGGGAACAAAGAGAATTTGAGTTAGAAAAATTTGCAAGACAGAGAGATTTTGAATTAGAGAAATTCAATAGAGAAGAAAGACTCCAAATGGAGCATCTAAAAATTTAAATTCAAACTGAAAATAAATTTCGGGCTAGCCAGGAGGTAAAATTGGTGCCTCCATTTTCGGAAAAGGATGTTGACAACTATTTCCAGTGTTTTGAAAAGGTAGCAAAGAGTTGCCAGTGGCCAAAGGAACACTGGCCTCTGATGTTGCAAACTGTCCTCAAGGGTAAAGCTCAACAAGCCTATTCGGCGTTGTCTGCAGATGATTCCTCTGATTATGAGGTGGTCAAAAAGGTTATTTTGAGAGCTTATGAGTTGGTTCCAGAGGCTTACCGACAGAAATTCAGAGGTTTGAAGAAATTTGAAAATCAGACTTATGTTGAATTTGCTAATGAGAAGCAGGTTTGCTTTGAGCGCTGGTGTACTTCTATGGAGGTCAAGGATGATTTCAACTCACTAAAAGAGATGGTGTTAGTTGAAGAAATCGATTCCAACCTGCAACCATAACTGCAAGAACGATACCTGGTTTGAGGCGACTGTCTGCACAGACAATCCGTCGCCGTCTCCGTCATTTTGGCATTGTCCCACGTAGGCCAGCAAGACGTCCAATACTCACAGTACAACACCGACGACTGCGTCTACAGTGGGCACAACAACATCGACGGTGGATCCAACGTCAGTGGGATCTTGTACTCTTCACTGATGAATCAAGATTCATGCTTAACCGATGTGATGGTCGTTTACGTGTATACCGTCGACGTGGAGAACGTTATGCCAACAACTGTGTTCAGGAATTTGATCGTTTTGGAGGTGGTATTGTCATGATTTGGGGAGGGATCACGGCTAGAAACAGAACAGATTTGCTTGTTATTGATGGAAATCTGACAGGTCAAAGATATCGCGATGAAGTGCTACGGCCATTGGTGGTACCGTTTTTGATGCAACATGGTCCCGGAATAACGCTGCAACATGATAACGCCAGACCACTCGTTGCAAGGATTGTACAGCAGTATCTGATGCAACAACATGTCAATGTCCTGCCATGGCCAGCCAGATCCCCAGACATGTCCCCAATCGAGCATCTTTGGGACGAGATGGATCGACGTTTGCGGCGGTTGGATAACCCGCCAGCTACACTCCAGGAATTGCGACAACGTCTACGTCAGATTTTACCTTTTTTTTATTCAGCTCAGACTGGGTGTATGTTTAGACATGTCCTGGGCATGTCTGGGGAAAGTCCCAGAAATAAAAAAAAAGGTCTAAATGTGGGTGGGGTCTGCAAAAGAGTATATAAGAAAAAGAATTGAGACAGTAAAGTAGTCGGAGAAATTGCAAGAAGAAGGATACGTGTGACCAGACCTGTCATTTCTGTTCAAGACCTGTGAAGTTTTCTTTTGTGGATTTTTGCCTGTGTTTGAGTTTTTTTTTTCCTCACCCAGCACATCACCAGGAAACTGTAAATATTTCTGTTTTTTGTATTCAATCTTGGTCAGAATATTAGTTTAGTCGTTATTGTCTTTGTTAAAAATTAAATGTGTTTAAGTTTGTAAAACTGTGTCTGTCATCCCTTGCTGTTTGGGGCCATAACAAATTGGGGGCTCAAGGTCCGAGATAGACCATTTTGTGAGTCATTTATTAAAAATCTAACATTTCAGATTGTAAAATTGTTTTTGTGAATTTTCCTATATAAATATATTGACAACAGCAATGGATGATATCTTGGCATCACCAACCGTAGGGGTTTTGAAGTCTTTTAAAAAGACCGAACTGTTGGAAATATGCAGACATTTGGAGCTGACAGAGGTAAAACCAGCCATGCGAAAAGCAAGACTGGCAAGAGAGATAGTTGAATATTACATTGATGAAAATGTGTTTGCACCAGGAGATCTGGAACAGTTTCCAGTGGAAAATCCAAATATAGAAATGGAACTTAAATTAAAAATGCTTGAGATTGAAAGGGAAGAACAAGAAAAACAAAGGCAGTTTTAGTTGGAAAAATTAGCTAGAGAAGAGAAGAAAGAAAGGGAACAAAGAGAATTTGAGTTAGAAAAATTTGCAAGACAGAGAGATTTTGAATTAGAGAAATTCAATAGAGAAGAAAGACTCCAAATGGAGCATCTAAAAATTTAAATTCAAACTGAAAATAAATTTCGGGCTAGCCAGGAGGTAAAATTGGTGCCTCCATTTTCGGAAAAGGATGTTGACAACTATTTCCAGTGTTTTGAAAAGGTAGCAAAGAGTTGCCAGTGGCCAAAGGAGCACTGGCCTCTGATGTTGCAAACTGTCCTCAAGGGTAAAGCTCAACAAGCCTATTCGGCGTTGTCTGCAGATGATTCCTCTGATTATGAGGTGGTCAAAAAGGTTATTTTGAGAGCTTATGAGTTGGTTCCAGAGGCTTACCGACAGAAATTCAGAGGTTTGAAGAAATTTGAAAATCAGACTTATGTTGAATTTGCTAATGAGAAGCAGGTTTGCTTTGAGCGCTGGTGTACTTCTATGGAGGTCAAGGATGATTTCAACTCACTAAAAGAGATGGTGTTAGTTGAAGAATTCAAGAACTGTGTTAAGGATGATGTTAAGACCTACCTTAATGAGAAGCAAGCACTGAATTTGCAGTCAGCTGCCAAATTTGCAGATGAATATGTTCTCACACATAAGTCTAAATTTCAGTCTAGCAGTAACAATATATGGTCCCAATTTTAGAAAAAGGGTTATGGTGATACCCAAGATTCCTCACCCAAAGACAAATCTGGTGATGGTGCTCAGAAATCCAGTAACAGGTCTGATCAAAGTGTGAAAGCTGACAGTGACAAAAGTGGTCTAGTTTGCAGTTATTGCAAGAAATCTGGTCATGTTACAACTAACTGTTGGTTCCTTAAAGCTAAGAAAGAAAAAGAAAAGGATACCAAACCAAATGCCTTTGTGAAAACAAGGTTAGAAGGTAGTAGATGAACGATCTGCTAAATTGCCTGCTTCTTGTGGGGCTAAAAAGCCTGATACAGCTGACTTCGTGAGGGAGGAATTTCTTCCATTTGTGTCAGAGGGATTTGTGGCTCTGAATGAGCATACTACTCCTGTCCCCATATATATCCTAAGGGATACCGGAGCTTCTCAGTCACTTTTGTTGATGGACTCCTTGGAGTTACGTGATGAGACCGCTTCAGGGGATTTCATACTTGTACAAGGTATTGAAGGGAGGACTGTATCTGTACCCCTGCGCTCTATATTCTTGAAGTCAGATTTAGTCACAGGACAGGTAAAGGTGGGACTTATGTCAAGTCTACCTATAAAGGGTGTTTCTCTGTTGCTATGGCAATGACCTGGCTGGGGGCAAAGTAGTTCCCCCTGTACATCTTACTTCACAGCCGAGCACTGAAGATGGGGATGAGGACCCATCTCTGTATCATTCTTGCGCAGTGACTCGTGCTATGGCCAAGAAGGCTAATGAAGAAGATGTTGTGGTGCCATCCAGCACATTGAATAGTCAGGATTCAGGTGGTTCGCCTCATGACTCTGATTGGCCTACTATGGTTTCTCCGTTTGAGGACTAATCAGATACTTTTATCAGTTCTCTATTCAGCCAGCCGGATGGGTCTGGTGATTTTGATGTGTCTGGAGACTTGTCTCTGTCCAGAAAGCGGTTGATTGAGGAGCAAACCAATGATCCTGAAATTTTTGCACTAAAGAGGAGAGCCCTTCCTGATAAAGAAATAGACGCAGTTCCAGTTGGGTATTATCTCAAGGATGGTGTGTTGATGCGGAAGTGGCGCCCTCCTGATATCCCTGCCAATGCAGATTGGGCAGTGGTCAGGCAAATTGTTGTTCCGAAGGTCTACAGGAATGAGATCTTAACAATGGCTCATAGTTTACCTTTAGGAGGTCATCTTGGTGTTAACAAGACTGTTGATAAGATCATGAAACACTTCTTTTGGCCTGGACTTCAGAAAGACGTTTCCAACTTTTGCAAAACCTGTCACACTTGTCAGGTAGCCTATCCCAGCATTTGGGGAGCCATTCTCTAAGGTCATTGTTGATTGTGTTGGTCCATTACCCAAGACTAGATCTGGAAATCAGTACTTGTTGACAATCATGTGTGCATCTACCAGATTCCCTGAAGCCATACCTCTACGTAACATCAAGGCACCTGCAATCTCAAAGGCTTTGATAAAGTTCTTCACGTTGTTTGGCCTTCACGTTTCCTCACCAGGAAACTGTAAATATTTCTGTTTTTTGTATTCAATCTTGGTCAGAATATTAGTTTAGTCGTTATTGTCTTTGTTAAAAATTAAATGTGTTTAAGTTTGTAAAACTGTGTCTGTCATCTCTTGCTGTTGCTGTTGTGTTGTAAATTGTAATAACAAATTGGGGCCATAACACTCTCTATATACTCTTTTGCAGACCCCTCCCACCTTTTAGACCTTTTTTTTTAATTCTCTGGGACTTTCTATCTCAGACATGCCCAGGACATATCCAAACCTAGCTCCAGACTGGGCTTAACAAAAAAAGGGCCAGTACTGCTATCTAGTGGCATTTTTTGACATTACAAATTTTAATAATGACCCATTTGAGAGGCCACTTTCAATCTTGTTTGTGGTGAAAGTACAGACAAAGGGCTTTCTAATGACATCGGTCCCGTAAAAATCGGAGGACATTCCCATTGAGAAAAAACAGCCCAAAAATGGGTTACCCCCCAACACAGGGGATCATAATTGCCCCCTCCACAGAACTGCGACCTGAGTATGCGCACTAAGAGACAAAACTTTTTGAGATTTCTCATTCTGTTCGGGTGAAAGGGCCACCTGAAATGTGCCTAATTTTGTGTTCTGCCTGTTTTTTGAACGACAATATCATAGACATGAATGGGTTGATTTTGTTCCTTTTACTTGTTAATTGATTACTTATGGAAGGTTAGTAATTCATGAAAGAATGAAGTCCATATCTGTATTAGTTTTTGAGTTATGGCCCCATTAAAATGGCAGCAGTTAATTTTGCTGCATCTGAGGGTACCACGCCCACTTTTTCGTCCCTCCAGAAAATGAAAACCACTGGGGGTATTGAGCTGAAACTTGTATATGGGGCCAAATAAGGAAATACCAACATTCTATTAAAATTTAAAAGAATCCATGACCATGACACTGGGAAGTTCCTGGAATTTGGTTGATTTCATTTGGAATGAATCATCTTCAACGGCCAAACTATACAGCGAAATTTCAATGACTTATATCAGCAAAATGGTTACAGATAGTTTCGGTTGTATTGGAGATGTATTGGAAGTCATAGGTGAGCTTTCATTTGGTGGCCTTGAGCTTGACCTTCGGTGACCTTCAAAGGCCAAACTTCACATAGTGAAATTTCTATGACTTCTATCACCAAAACTATCACCGATAGAGCTTAGGTTTGTATTGTGGCCATTTAGGAAGTCATGTATGAAGTTTCATTGGGTGACCTTAAACTTGACCCTCAGTGACCTTCAACGGCCAAACTATACAGTGAAATTTCAATGACTTATATCAGCAAAATCGTTACAGATTGACTGTAGGTTTGTATTGGAGACGTATAGGAGGTCATGTATGAACTATCATTTGGCAACACGGCAACCTGGTTAGGTCCGTCTACTTCTCATTATCACTTCTTAATCACTATATGCCACATTTTGATTTTGATTAGTCAGTTGGCTGAATAAATGCCTTGATTGCAAGTTGGGCAAAGTACGCGGGAAATGATTTAAGGTGAGCTAATTATGCCAAGGCGATGGAGGCTGTCCAACCTCGCTGGTAATTAGTGGACTTCAAATCACAGTTTTCTTCCTGGAAGCATTTCAAATGACCGCATTAGGTATGTGTCATAGAAAAGGTAATAAGCAATCACGTCTGTCTGCCTCATAGTGCCAGTTACTTTTATTGCGCTTCAATTAATCGTGATTAATTATTGTGACAGCCCTAATAGGAAGTCATTTATAAACTTTCATTTGCTGACCTTCATATTGACCTTCAAAGGTCAAATGCGACTTAGTGGAAATTCAATGACTTGTATCACTAAAACGTTCACAGATAACTAACTAACTAACTCATAGCTAACTATCAAATGAAGCTAGCAGAGAATTCTCAATCTATAGCCTTTGGACATCATGACTCTGGCAAGGAGACTGAAGAGAATTTTTACAGCGGAAGCTAAGAAGAGAAAAAGAGAGAGTGACCGAGCATGTGGTCGATTAGAGTGAATCTTGGATTGGCTTTTTGTCAGAGCTACACAAAATGAAAGGTTATGAAACAAACTCCCAACTATTTTCTTGCTTTCAGTAATATTACCTTAGCTGGCCTGGTATATCTTGTGTTGTTGCACTCGTTTGATGTTCGGCTGTGTTAGCAAAGTTGTCCAGTCGCTAGTTTTCAAAAAAAAATTTTTTTAACTATCATCCAAGTCAGCTCGTTTCAACAAAGATTTATTCACTGGGTAAACCTCTGTCTGACATTGGTACTGGTAATACTTCCTTTCTAGCTAGCGATGCTGACTTCGTTGTCACTGGAGTTTACTTCACCTCATGGAAAGTTCTGAACACCTATAAATTGACTTGGAAAAAATTACATGGCAGCCATGATAAGTCCCAATGCCGGAAATATACTCAGCAACAAAAGTTTCTGTGACACCAATATTGTTAATTATTTTTCATAACGCAATTATGAAATTGTCATACATGGTGATATCAGACTGAAACAGTACACGTAAACACAACATTGAAATGGAAATCATGAAAATGCGAGAAAATGACTTTGCACGTGAAAATGTGCGTAAATCATGCTTGTGGATGGCAATAAAAGAGGAGAATTTTTGGAATGTTCACATTGTGCCTGATGAACGACGGAAGCATCACTTATCGAAAACACAGCCATTTCGGATCAGGAACTCTACCCTCTAAATGCCAAGACTGTCTGAAAATGATCGGTGGAGGGCCATTGGGATGATTGAATCCGGAACCTCGCAGAGGGAAGTTGCTCATCGCCTGAATGTCCACCGAAACACCATTTGGAACTTATGGCAGCGTCATCAGCAGACAAGACATGTCAGAGACCGTCCTCGCAGCGGCCGTCCACGAGTAACCACTCCCAGACAGGACAACTGGATTCGAACAACCCATCTCCGAAATCGATTCCAACCTGCAACCATAACTGCAAGAACGATACCTGGTTTGAGGCGACTGTCTGCACAGACAATCCGTCGCCGTCTCCGTCATTTTGGCATTGTCCCACGTAGGCCAGCAAGACGTCCAATACTCACAGTACAACACCGACGACTGCGTCTACAGTGGGCACAATAACATCGACGGTGGATCCAACGTCAGTGGGATCTTGTACTCTTCACTGATGAATCAAGATTCATGCTTAACCGATGTGATGGTCGTTTACGTGTATACCGTCGACGTGGAGAACGTTATGCCAACAACTGTGTTCAGGAATTTGATCGTTTTGGAGGTGGTATTGTCATGATTTGGGGAGGGATCACGGCTAGAAACAGAACAGATTTGCTTGTTATTGATGGAAATCTGACAGGTCAAAGATATCGCGATGAAGTGCTACGGCCATTGGTGGTACCGTTTTTGATGCAACATGGTCCCGGAATAACGCTGCAACATGATAACGCCAGACCACACGTTGCAAGGATTGTACAGCAGTATCTGATGCAACAACATGTCAATGTCCTGCCATGGCCAGCCAGATCCCCAGACATGTCCCCAATCGAGCATCTTTGGGACGAGATGGATCGACGTTTGCGGCGGTTGGATAACCCGCCAGCTACACTCCAGGAATTGCGACAACGTCTACGTCAGATTTGGAATGACATCCCACAGCAATTTCTGGCACATCTGATTCGGTCCATGCGCCGGAGATGCGTTGCTTGCATCATGGCACGAGGAAGTCACACCCGGTATTGAAGTGTGAAGGTCACAATTGGTTAGACGTCAGACAAGTGCTTCATGACGCATGAAAATGACATTTTTCGTTTTGAGTGACGTTGGCACTGAAAAGTCAGTGTTTCTCCTGTTAAATAAACATATTGATTGCATTGAGATCTTTGCGTGTCATTTATAACATACACATAAATGGTGTCACAGAAACTTTTGTTGCTGAGTATATGAAGGAAAGGTGCTTCAGTGCTTCTTACCTGTTTTCCTTTCACATAGGGTACACTGAACCATCCTTTTTGAAAAGAAAGAAGATAACACCACCCCACAATTCCATGTGGCAGCAATATTTAAAGCAACTACCATTCATTTGGCAAATCGCAAAAACAAATGAACACAATGGGCGAGAGATGTATGTTCACCTCACCTAGTGCAAGTGCATTCAGATTTTCTTAGCAGCATGGTTGTCTTCCTAAGCCTTTATGAATTCTCATTATAACTTTCCTTTACCTTATGATGCTTTCTCCTGTGGTTAAAGTAAAGTGGTTTGGAATAAGATGATTGGAAATTTTTGACTATTTGAATGAAACTGAAGTTTTGAAAAATTAATTTGGTGACATGCAGTTCTGTGTCCAGTAGCACCCCTAGCATTCCTATATGTTACAGCCTCGTATTAGCAGCATAGCTATCGGTCTCACGGCTAACTGGAAAACAAGGACCCTGCCGTTGTTATTTATGATCGTGACTTTGGGTGTAGCTTTATTTGTGTCATTCCAATCCCACATACTGTAGTTTCATTCGGATACCAAAAGTGAGCTATTTAACCTCAGTTCTGTCTCAGATTAGCATGTAAATAAACAAATTTTAAAAGTTTGGTCAGTCTTTGGCAATCTTGTACCAAGTAAGCCTTTAAAGTTTGCAACCATGTCAATCTAAACCAGCTAGTTTGTATTGAATTACACTGCTCAATATGTATAATGAACAATGTAGCCAATATCTTTTCGCCAACAATATTTGATTCGATTGTACATACTCTACCTTCACAGTAGGTTAGCATTCATATCAGCATTTAATAAAACTACGAAAAAAAGTTATATCTGCGTAAAATATTTTTTTATTAGACTTTTCAGTAGACATGGTTTTTTGGCTTCTGACTTTGGCTTTTCCAATTTCAAATCCAGCTCGCCAACAAATACTCGTGTACTCCTTTCCATATGGGGTGAGGAGTTGGTGACTTGTATTGTACAATACTTTTTTGTTTCACAAAAAAGAGCAATTCCGATATAATGGAGCTTCAACAGTTGAATTCCAGTATTATTGCGGGTTTCACTGCAGGTGCGCGTGTGGAATTTACACCTCTGGTAGGAATATTTAATGCTATCCCAATAACAAATCACAACACCCTGATATTTACACAGTTACACTGAAATGCTTTTAATTGGAAATTTTGTTGTGTGTGCTTACAAGTATAACTGATTGGCTTTCCCCTTGGGTGCTCAGCTATTTAAGCTATTGCGTCCTATGCCTGCATCACATACTGCTACATACTGGTGGTGCTTAGGTGAGATTTCCCCCATTTGACTGTTTTGCGATAAATGCAATGTTCAGTCATAGTTCTTTTTATCTCCCTGGCATATAATGCGGAGGGATATAGCGATCAGTGTGTCCATCTGTCCGTCCGTAATAAAATTGTTTCTGGACCAGAACTCGAAAACTTTACCACTTACAAAAGCCAAATTTGGTATGGAGCTTCTCCTTATGGTCTAGTTGTGCCTTTTGGGGGTTTTGGTCTGTCCATCTGTCCACACAACCTGTAGGTCACACAACCTACAGCCGGGGGGATCCGCCTTTGCCAGATGGCTCTTGTTTTTTTCAGTTGAACACCTGAATGGAGTTATAATGCAACAGAACCGGGGGGTTTGATGGTAGTGTCGTGAGCTTTGATTGGTCTATGTCTCTGACAGAGATCATCCGTAAGGTGAAGAAGCCGCCTCCCATGTGCCGGCCCACTGTGGCACCTGATCAAGCCCCACTGGAGTGCATTCAGCTAATGAAACAGTGCTGGACTGAGCTGCCAGACCGCCGGCCGACCTTCGACCAAATCTTTGACCAGGTGAGAGTAAAGGGGAAACCATAGAACAGCATTTTACAAGGTTTTCAGCCAGGTGAGTGCAAGGAGAATACAACAGCAGCCCTGCATTCAACAAAGTTTTCAGCAAAGTGAGTGCAAGGAGGTCACAACCACTGACCAGTATTCAACAAGAACACAACAAGAACACAACGCATCTCCTTGGCATTGAATTTAATAGATTGTTGATTGTATAGTCAGTTGAATCATTTCCTGCTCATCTTAAAAAGCAGTATGAACTTGATGGATATACGTGGGAACTGGTACACGCTGTTGTATGTGTTGGTCCAGAGCTCTGCAAGCATGATAATAATACTTTATTCAACATACTCGAGCAAACCTTTGAAACCATCACAAAAATAATCTTAATTGGGGTCTGATAGCAGATCTTTCATTCTTAAGCGTCCTTTCCATACACAAGGCCACTGAAGAATGACCTAATTACTGCTAATTTTCATTTTTACTCTGCTCAATTGAGTACATCCATGAGACTTATGAGGAATATACCTCATCACAAGGTAGCAACATATCCACAATTAAGTGTCGGTTTTGAGGACTAAGATCCATTAAACTAGTCAAAGGTCACAAAAAATATAAAATTACCAACTTCTGATACGCAGACAACAGCCTTATCTGTTTAAGAACAGTGGGTAAATTGTTGAAATTGGTATTGGAATGTAGATTTTCATGAGTAAAAGATGATTGCTTATTTCATTGTGATATTTTCTGGGTTGACTTTGCATTGTATAAAAAAGGTAAAAATCGGTATTAAATAGACCCCACTGAACACTTTTGTATTAATTAGCACGATTGAGTGCATATATGAAACCTGTATTAAAATGTTTGGCAGCCCAGAATAAAGCTTTTTGTGGCACGTAGCAAGTGCCAAAATTATGGATAAAATGCGCATTAGGACAAGTGAAAATGCACTATGAACTCATTAACCCCAAGACTGGTGTATGTAGAATTTTAATCATCATTTCCAGATCATGAATAAAACTACAAGGAAATAGTCCGATTTTGAACGCATTTTCATGTTGTTCTTTGAATAACAAGCAACATAAACAGCCAAGGCATGCTTGGATATACAAAGTATCAACAAATTCTTTAATCTTTTCTGTACTTAATATCAAAATAGAAGGTCACATTCAAACATTTTTTGGGGATTTTTAAGTTCAGCCTAAAATGCAAGCATAATTTAATGAGTTGCAGACCATGCCTAAAATACTAACTTCAATTCCAATGAAGTTGGGATGTTGTGTAAAACGTGAATAAAAACAAAATACAATGATTTGCAAATCCTTTTTGATCTATTGAGTACACTTGAAAGATTTTTAATATTCAAACTGATAAACTTTATTGGTTTTTTGGAAATATTCACTCATTTTGAATTTGATGCCTTCAACTTGTTCCAAAAAAGCTGGGACAGGGGCATCTTTACCACTGTGTTACATCACCTCACCTTTTAACAACACTCAGTAGGCATTTAAGAACTGAGTGCAAAAAGGAAGCCATTATTGAGCATGATCCAGGAGTGCAACCGTGTTCTGTGGGCCAAGGCTCATTTGAAATGGACTGCAGCAAAGTGGCAAAGTGTCCTGTGGTCAGACAAGTCCAAATTTGACATTTTTGTTGGGAATCATGGGCGTTGTGTCCTCCAGGCTAAAGAGGAGAAAGACCACCCCTCCTGTTATCAGCGTTCAGTTGAAAAGCCAGCATCTCTGATGGTATGGGGATGCATTAGTGCATATGGTGTGGGACACTTGCATGTTTTCAAAAGCTCCATGAATGCTGAAAGGTATACAAAGGTTTTATAGCAACATATGCTCCCCACCAGATGACATCAATTGAAGCACTGATTACTAAAACCCCACAAGTCAACTCAAGTCAAGTGTGACTTATGGGGTTTTAGTCATAGGTGCTTCAATTCCAGGGAAGGCCTTGTGTATTTGAGGAGGACAATGCAAAACCACATACTCCAGCTACTACAACAGCATGGCTTCGTAGTAGAAGAGTCTTTGTGCTGAACCGGCCTGCCTGCAGTCCTGATCTTTCACTGATTGAGAACATTTGGTACATAATTAAACAAAAAGTCCGTCAAAGGAGACACTAAACTCTCCCGCAGCTGAAATCCTGTATTAAACAAGAGTGGGATCATATTCTAATGGCTAAACTCAAGAAAATTGTCTCTTAAATGCCCAGAGGCTTCCACTCTGTGTTAAAAAGAGGGGATGCTACAACCTGGTAAACAGGCCCGTGTCCCAACTTTTTAGAGACTATAGCAGCCATCAAATTTGAAATGAGCTCATTTTGTGGATGAAATTGTAGTTTCAACATCAGTTTCAACATTTACTTTGTTATCCCTGTTCTATTGTGAATAAAATACTGGCTGGTGTGATTTGAAAGTCATTGCGTTTTGATTTTATTCACACTTCACACTTGTCCCAACTATTTCGGAATCAGGGTTGTATTTTGAGGTCACAAGGTTAGAAAGGATTTGGGGATGCATTTTTAAATGTACCGTCCAGGCAGCATTACTGCTGGGGGTGCTATAAATGACATCACAAATTGGCGTCAATTTTGGATATGTGAAATCTGATGATGGGATTGGGGTCGAATTGTATGATGTCATTCTGTAAAATTTCAGCTTAATGGTTAAAATGATGCTTCTACAAGTCCAGTTTATGTCCCCTTTAACAAATCATGTACTAATACATCAACATCAAGCCAAAGCACTTTTTTATTTATCCAAGTGTTTCCTTTCTGACATAGTATATAGCATACTTTTATACCAGATGATATGTCATTGTGCAGTCACGGTCACAATTTTGACAACTTGTAAATCTCTGAACATCTTTTCATTTTCTTATTAATTTGTTTGTTTGTTAGCAAGATTACAAAAAACTACTGCCTCAATTTTTAATTTGGCTAAAAGTTGGGAAATGGCCCGAAAAGATCCTTTTAAATTTTAGAATAAATTTGGTCGAGGTTCCTGCCTCGATTTTGGTCATTATGTCCTCAAAAATGGTCCTATTTCCATCAAACCAATACCAAAAATTTCTTTTTTCAATTTGTAAAATATAACGCCATCCAATCTTATAGTGAAAAGTGCGTAGATTCAGCGACTGGTAGGAGTGAAATGTCAGGGGGGTCAAGATCATTGATCTGAATGGCCTTATTGACACTACCTCAGAAACTACTATAGACAGCCATTTGGTTACTATTAAACACACTTAGGAAATAATGAATGGAGATTTAAATGACACCATGATCTTTGACCTTGAGTGACTTTGAAAGGGCAAACAAAAGGTGACGAGTTGTCAAGGCTGTATCTCAAAAACAACTGTCGATAGCCACTTGGTTATGAATAATCACTGAGCTGAACTCATACATGGTAAGTAAAATGACATCATGACCTTTGACCTTGAGTGACCTTGAAAGGTCAAACCCAAGTGCACATGCAACCGAAAAGTGGATCACCTCATTGAGCAATTAAAATATGTGCGGTGAGGCGGTTACCATGCATGGCACTGCTTGGTTTAGTGACTGTTTCAAAGGTGTACTCAAGTATGCTGAATAAATTATAACAAACACAATATTTTGGTGCACTGAAGAATGGCTGTTTGCAAGTCTTTGGACCTATATGTATTCATCCCAAGCACCTAACCTTTTGCGCTCGCCATGCTGATTAAACCTCTCTGTGCTCCCTGACTATAAAGACATAAGCTTGTATGCTTAGCTATTGATCAATTACCAACCATCACGATTGTACACTAGTTCAAGATCATCAACAAAGGGAAGAAAACGAACATCATCGACTCGATGCTGCGCATGCTGGAGCAGTACTCCAGTAACCTGGAAGAGCTAATCAGAGAGCGGACTGAGGAGCTGGAGGTGGAGAAACAGAAAACGGAGAAACTCCTCTCGGAGATGCTGCCAACGTGAGTTCCTATCCCAGCAGTTATAACGGAGACCAAGCTTTTGTACAATCACTTCAGCACCGAGGTGGAGGTTTATAAAGTCTTACCCTATCATTTTTTTCAATTATCCGCATTCACAAATTACCTCAATTCATCAACCAGTAATTATGTCTAATCCATGAAATCAGCTTTCTGATTACTTGGGTGGCAGAAAGACACAGTAGGACTTTCACTCTGTAACCTCTGTACTGTCCTTAACTGCAGAAAAACACATGCTGGTTTATGATCTCCATTTTCAGCTGGCAATTTTGTATAATGAATGGTAATCCAACCAAAATACAAATCTTTCTTCATATTTGGCCTTGACCTTATTTGAAAAAATTCATAGGTATATGTACATATGTATATGCATATATTTCTTACTACAGCCGTGGTTGCTGACCCCTTAGGTACTGGTTGCACATTCTACAGCGGCATCTACTTTAGCACACAATACATTCTTACTGATCTTTATTGGATCACTGAGTTTCTGACAATATCACAATGCTGGCATCACCACACTGCCATGTTGGTATGCCCAACCACTGTCCCCTGGAACTTTAAGTTGTTTCCACGGGTATCTTATTTAGGGGGAAAAAATCCCTTACAGACTCATAAAGACACACACACACACAAAAAAAAAACAACAAAACTAGCGATGTAGCAACTGTTGTCTTGTTTTTGAAACACTTGGTGTGACATTCAATCGTATTGAAGTTATGTAGTCCAAAACTATGTCTTGTGTTGAGTTTACTCTTCTGTGGTCCTGGCTATAAGACTAAATTGCTGCAACTAAGCTTTATTGTAAGATGGGGTAATCTTATATCTTTCAAACCTCCCTTCCCCAGGGCGCAATCCAGGCTAGATCCCTTTCCACAGAGATCTTTGCCCAGACTCTCCCAGGTTGAGAACTATGCCTTCTGCTTCCCAGGGCCTTTTTTTCTAAGTCCACTGATCACAGAACCACTACTCGACTACTAATCCATTCGCTTTTGGCTTGTAGTGGTCTGCAAGTACATTGACCTGAGATGAAGGAATAAATGTTGGTAATAAAAAGTAGAATTTCATTTCTCGCGCAACAAGAGCCCGGCTTTGTACTGGTTCATATACCTGAATAAAGTCAAATGTTCTGAAGAGTCTGTCTCTCTCCACCTCTCCACTGTCTCTAGATCTGGTGAAATCGTAGTCAGTGGGCAGAGACAGTGTTCACAGGTGAATCACGCTTCTCGCGCCAGTTCAGTGGTGGCCAGGCTCGTGTTTATCTGCATCAAGGAGAGAGATATGCTGATGTTAACGTCTACCATTAGGCAGAGGAAGTGCAATGGTGTGGGCGGGGATCTTATCTCAACAAGATTGTCCAACCTCTGGTAATGCCACTTCTGCAGTGGATTGGATCAGGAGCTTAGCTCCAGGACAACAACAAGACTTCATCGTCTCAGGGTGGTGACCAATTTCCTGCAGCAGCAGAATGTTCAGCACATGCATTGGCCTATATATTTATATATTCGCCTGACTTGCCACCCATTGAGCATGCATGGGAGAGTTTGATCACATCCCGTCCCTGCTATCAACCTCTGGCAACTGGCTCAGCGATTAGTTGCAGAATGGCAAGCAATCCTTCGTTATTTCCAGTGCCTGGTGAACAGTCATCTTTTTCAAGAATGTGTGAATGCTAACAGTGGCAACACCAGTTACTGAAGCTTCTGCGTCTTGTGTGAACATCTTTTTGGGGGTGCATGACTTTTTTAATCAGGGTAATAGACTAATGTCTAATCAAAGCTATTTGTTTTGTGTTTTCTGTTCTTGACCTATCAAAGAATTATTTTGTCATTAGTCGTCACCATTTTAGCTTGTTCCCTTGTATTAATATGCACAAATATTTTTGAACTTTAACTTCTGATGAGTAATATATTACACTGCCCGTCCAAAAAAGTCACCATTTGGATTTAAGTAGGAAAGTACTCAAGAGCCTATGATTGACTCATTATTGCAGATGAATGTGTTTCAGCTGGCAATAATTCTTTTAATCCTGATTGTTTCAGTCCGTAACTTCTCATTACTGAAAGAACCATGTTGGAAGACGTATCTCATAGTTGTTGAAAGGATAGTTTGTGTTTCAAGAGGGGCAAATCATTGGCCAGCATCACGCAAAGAAAAGAGCTAATGAGATTCCTGATATCACTGGAATTAGGTCATGGTGCTTACAGTGTGAGGTCCCCCGAACCCCTGGTGCTCAGAATTTGAGCTGAGCCCTACGGCCCCTGGTGCTTCAGCAACTTAGTGTTAGGGACCTAACGGCCCCTCCAGTTGGGGGGTTTCCATTGCGAGCAGTGGTCGAACTAAAGTATGAGGCAGGGCCTCTTACCTGATCGTCCCTTCCCCCCGGCCCTTCATGTTTTGTGTCTCCATTACAAGTGGGACCCCAGTAGAACCCACTAAACTCTAGAGAGAGTATGGATAGCTAGCACTTACATTGAAAATAAATGTAAGTGCTAACATCCCAGATGGGGCCAGGAGGCTGGCATTTTTCAGTAATGCATGAAGTCCCTGCCCCGAGGCACAGACTAAAATCGTCCTGGCAGAAATAGTAGAAATAGTAGTCCTGAAACTACTCCTACAGGGCCGTTCCTGCTAGTGTACACATCTAAAAACTCCTGTTCCTGTTGAAAAAATTCTGGGACGACTTGTAATGGAGACTTCCCAAGTGTTAGGGTTAGTCCCTTGGCATTGAAAGAGGGAACTTATCTCTAGGAGCTGTAGGGGGCCTCCGGGCACCTAGCGTGTGAGGGATGGAAGCTATAACATGCAAGCCATTTATTACAGTGGCTGTTTTTTTCCCCTTTACAACCCTGCACTACCTTCCGCCCAGCGATATGGCAAGCGAATTTCACCCAATGAAATTTCACTTTGGGAGAATCTTATTTTGGTGAGAACTAGCTTAGCTATGGGTATATTTTTTCAGCTGCAATATGGTTCAGCAAACTGCTAGTTTATCCAGTCCCTGTTTAAAATGGATAAACCATATTGTTCAAGTCTTACAATGCAGCTGCATGTCTACATAAGCCGATGATATATGCTTTTGTACACAAAACAACACATTTAGTAAAGGCAGCCCAATTTTCTGTGACGGATGCTGGAAGTGGACGCCAAGAACAGCGGCCAGAAATAAAAGGCAAATACCACAGCATGCTAAGAGACTAAAAACAGATATAAACAACGAGACTCGCGCTACCAACGGACCTGATGCCGTCCGTGGCAGAAAACAGGCGAGCTTGAGGAAAACGAAAGAAAAGGGAAATAAACCAAAGATAACCTTGCTTACTAACACTAAACCTGTTATGCAGCTAAGTCCCTGACAATACTCTCTCTAGAGACCTTACCGGCTAAAGCGCAAAAGAAACACTGACACTCTAGCAACGGGAGCGATGTGAAATAGGAGCTTAAATAGAGTCTGGGCCACACCCCCAATCAATGCCAGCTGGCCCAGGAATCCGATAGGGGGCAAACGATATTGTCCCGGACGAGAGCAACTAAGAAAACTCTCAATACCTCCAAACCATGAAATTTTCTCATTGGTTATCATTCAATTTAAGTCTTTTACATCTGATTCTGCAAGTGAGAAGCGCCCGTCTCAAATGCTTGACACGTTGCAAGCCCTTAATTTACAGTCAGTGTTCCCGAATGTTTACGTAGCACTTCGGATTTTTTAAACTTTGCCAGTGAAAAAATGCCAGGGTGAGCAGGCATTTTCCCTTTTAGGCAGAATAAAAAATGAGTTGCAGATGTGCAAAACCTGCCTTTATCAAAACCCGCTCTTTATCACTGCTGTCAATAGAGTCAAACCTTGTCAGACTGCTAGATTTTGACAATATAATTGATTATTTTGCAAGGAGGAGGGGAAGAAAGGTGCCATTATAGGCAAGGCTGGACTGTTTATCTGGCATACTGCCCAGATTTTAATGTAATTAGAGCAGCAATACTGTACAGGCCAGCAGACAGTGCCATTTCTGCGCAAGATTATCTGGAGAAATACACGAGACATTCAAGAGAATATCGCAACGCAGCGCAATGTTTTGTTCGAGTCACATATATTGTGTGAAGGAAAAGTAATAGGCCTAATAGGCCTAGTGCCGGTGGCAAGTAGACATGTGTATCACGATAAGTCTCGCATGAAACTGGCGTGGGTAAACAGCATTGTTAGCGAACAAGATTCCGAATGTCTAACATCCAGTTTTGAGTTTTACGCGCGTTTAAAATGTGGCTCCTGGACAGTGGCATTTATGTTTTTGATTTTCCGATGTATTGATAATACACTCAAAATATTGTTTTATTAAAATTTAAGAAGAACAATTTCGTTACTCCTTTGTAACAAATTAATTTGTTGATGCAACAGAATCCAATTTGTTATTATAACATATAAAATCTTAACAAAATAGATTTGTTACTTTTCCGCACGGCCCCAGCGAATTTTCTGTTTTCACTTTTCATTGGCGAGAATCGGATCATTCATTCATTTTCTATACTCGCTTATTCATCACTAGGGTTGCGGGGCGAGCTGGAGCCTATCCCAACTGGCTACAGGCAAAGGCAGGGACCCGCCATGGACAGGTTGCCAATCCATCGCAGGGCGCACACACCATTCACAGACCATTCACTCTCACACTCATACCTATGGGCAATTTAGTGTCTCCAATTAACCTGATATGCATGTCTTTGGACTGTGGGCGGAAACCGGAGTACCCAGAGAAAACCCACGCAACACGGGGAGAACATGCAAACTCCACTCAGAAAGGCCCCAGGCCGGATTCGAACCTACAACCTTCTTGCCGTGAGGCAACAATGCTGTGCCCCCGAGAATCGATCACATGCACCGGTTTCAGTGTCATCTGACTCTGAAGGATCTTGGAATGAGCAGGAACACAATTTAACATCTGCCATCTTTTCTCTGTCTAGCCTAATATACGTCGTCGTTCTTTAAGTTTTAATATTTAGCGACATACACAGACAATTTTATTCTATCTTTATTTTTGTGTCGCAATCCAGATAGATGATATTCCTATCCCACCATATTTAATCTTCCGCAAACCAGGTCATTAAACAAAGGAGACTGCCTCTGATGGCTGTTTTGTTCCTTTAACAGCTGATTTGTCAACTACTTGGTTAAAGTCGTTAAAAACTCGCCTTACAGTTCACTTCTTGCAATATCACTTCACTGTGAAGAATAAAAGTACGCACTTAGATTATTTCGTCTACATGTACATTGGCCGCATAATCGGTTTGTGCAGATTTATTTTAATTAAAATCCTAACAAAATAATTTATGGTCCAATCGTGTTTGTAAAACACATTTGTTACTTACTTGTTAGTCTAACACAATATTTTGTTAATACAGCAACAATTTTACTTTGTTAATAAAACGAACTAATTTGTTACTTCCTGAACAAATTCATTTTGTTGGATTGATTTTAACAAATTAATTTGTCATCTATCATGGAACAAATTTTGTTAAACATTTTTTTAAAAGTAACAAATTCATATAGTGATTGAACCAGTGGCAAATTCAATGTGACTATTCATTCCTGATTTAGCTCCCTGTGTATACAGGCAAGTGTCCGGAATGAATGGGACAAGAGGCTGACGGCTCCAAATATGAGATTCTATTTTTACCACAAATGCCGTAGTAAAAACTTTAAAAAAGCAGAAAACCCATTGGACACACCTAATGCTACACTGTAGGGACATATAACAATTTTACACCCAATAAGGCACTGATGCAGTCACTTGATACAAACAACACTAACTCCCAACTATGAATCACAAGCGACCCAATACTTTAGGACCCAACACAAAATAAGGAAAATTTGAATCTGGTTAGGAAACTACCACTGCACACTCTAAGTCACAAATGATATACAACTGTACACAGAGAATGAAGAGTGATCATCACCACAACCAATTATGGACTCAAACATGCAAAAGAGGGTCTCTAAATTTATAGCGCGCCTGTAACTTCATAAAAGTTAAGCTACAGCTCAAGGATTGCACAATGCCCGTCGACAATATTGCACAATGCCCAATTTAAATAATAAATATAATAAAGAACAGAAAACAAAAAATAAAATTAAGGGCCCGTTAATTTATGGAAGTTCTTTCATGGGAAAAAAAACAGTGACAGTCAATATTGCACTCAAAGATAATCCTATAAAACAAAGATAGTATTAAGCTACATTCAGGCATTTTAAAACCCAATATTTTCCATAAATGTATCATACCAAGCTACACATACCTTTAACACATTTAAATTACACCCAAACCAGCAGTGTGCTTGATGTCATGACGCTCAGTAAATCATAATCTCCCTCAAAGTTGGCAACTTCACAAACAGCTCCTTGAAAACTATAATCAATTAAAAGCCACATCAGTTGTTTGACCATTTTACAAACAAATCAACATGATGCATCATGATATTATGTAACAAATTTCCTACGGTGGTTACAACATATCTATACAGCGACCAGTCTTCCCTCACTGTTGTATTCTGGGCTCACAAACGATTGTTTGGCCGCACCTGCAACACTTCTTTGTTCTCTGCAGGTTAATTGAGGGAAAAAAAAGAGAGAGAGAGCTACCTGCCATTGGCCTTATATAACCTTCCCTGATTCCCCAGGGTCCTAAAGGGCATCCCTGTTTCACATATTTTAAGCGTAACGGTCATCAGATTATTATTAAACTGGTCAAAAAAAAAGATGTATTAGTCTGTGATTATTGTATTTATCCAACTGAGAGGTTTACCGGCTCTATTAAGTCTAGAGTGGACCGATCGATTGGGACGTGGGGTGTGTTTAAGGATAGCTATATTATCACAAATACAGAAAGGAAAAACCAAATTCTTCAGTTAACAATGCAACCCTGCGTGACTTCTTTTTTATAATCCTATACTTGATGAATGGGTAGATGTCCCTTTGCACTTAAGTGTTTCTTGCCACCTGTGAAAGAAGCCACGGCTTAGATAATACAAAGGCCCTGAGTTCTAGATGTCAAAATGGAAAAGGAGTCTTTTTTTTAATCCGCAGCTTGAGGCCCATTCATCCGTCCTTTAAATTCACACGTAATGAGCAAAATTATCATTCAGTAAGCAAGATGTCAATTGAGAAGATACATCGAATTTCCCCTTATTTAGGAGCGCGTATAATGTCTCTGTATGAAAATCAAGAAACGCCATCGCACGGAAGAGACCGTGATCGCAGAAGAAGGGATATCCATTCAAACTAAATACATCAAACTGTACATACAGAGGCAAAATCTGTATGCCAAACAAATATCAAACAAATGATTACTGTACACTTAGCCAATTCCAATTGAAGGAAAAAAAGACATGGAATGTGAGCTCTGTCGTTTTCAAGAGATTGCAACAAGGCGTTGCTTTAAATATAATTTGACATGTGAATTGATAGATTTATTGCTTTATTTATGACAGAATGAGACGTGCAGAGAAAACATTCTACGGTGCTCCTAAGAGCACAGTGGCCTCCTTATTCCTTAAATGGAAGACATTTGGGAAGACCAGAACCCTTCCTAGAGCTACCTGGCCAAACTGTGCAATCGAGGGATAAGAGCCTTGGTGAGAGAGGTAAAGAAGAACCCAAAGATCACTGTGGCTGAGCTCCAGAGATGCAGTCGGGAGATGGGAGAAAGTTGTAGAAAGTCAACCATCACTGCAGTCCTCCACCAGGCGGGGCTTTATGGCAGAGTGGCCCGACGGAAGCCTCTCCTCAGTGCAAGACGCATGAAAGCCCGCATGGAGTTTCCTAAAAAACACCTGAAGGACTCCAAGATGGTGAGAAATAAGACTCTTTGGTCCGACGAGACGAAGATAAAACTTTTTGGCCTTAATTCTAAGTGGCATGTGTGGAGAAAACCAGGCACTGCTCATCACCTGTCCAATACAGTCCCAACAGTGAAGCATGGTGGTGGCAGGATCATGCTGTGGGGGTGTTTTTCAGCTGCAGGGACAGGACGATTGGTTGCAATCGAAGGAAAGATGAGGGCGGCCAAGGGATATCCTGGACGAAAACCTTCTCCAGAGTGCTCAGGACCTCAGACTGGGCCGAAGGTTCACCTTCCAACAAGGCAATGACCCTAAGCACAACAGCTAAAATAACAAAGGAGTGGCTTCACAGCAACTCCGTGACTGTTCTTGAATGGCTCAGCCAGAGCCCTGACTTAAACCCAATTGAGCATCTCCGGAGAGACCTGAATTTGGCTGTCCACCAACGTTCACCATCCAACCTAACAGAACTGGAGAGGATCTGCAAGGAGGAATGGCAGAGGACCCCAAATCCAGGAGTGAAAAACTTGTTGCATCATTCCCAAAAAGACTCATGGCTGTATTAGCTCAAAAGGGTGCTTCTACTAAATACTGGGCAAAGGGTCTGAATACTTATGTCTGTGTGATATTTCAGTTTTTCTTTTTTAATAAATCTGCAAAAATGTCAACAATCCTGTGTGTTTCTGTCAGTATGTGGTGCTGTGTGTACATTAATGAGGAAAAAAATGAACTTAAATGATTTTAGCAAATGGCTGCAATATAAAAGAGTGAAAAATTTAAGGGGGTCTGAATACTTTCCATACCCACTGTAAAAAATAATTCTCAGTAACAACTGTGCATAGGCCTAATTCGGACTACATTACATCGTGCATTTGGCAGACTCTAGGCATACGTTTGTAGATTCGGCAGCTCGCCGTACTGCGCAGCTTGTCTCGGCAAAGTACGAGGTTGATAATAACACTCAACAGAAAGAGAAGATTATCGTGAGAAATACACGACGGGTCTCGTGGGAATTTGGCAGTATCTGCTGGCCTGTACGATAGCTGGTGGTGGGCTGCTTGGCCCACAATGCCTGGGCTATATATATTTTTTTTTTGTCTCAGTCCAGCCCTCGCTATGAGAAAGCATGTTTGTTAGGGGGTAGGGTGGGCCGCCGGTGGCCGTGGGGGGATGGGTGCACCTCCAATAGACATGTGCCCTGGAGCCGCACAGGACCTTGATCTGGCCCTGCCCACAGGGTGTTCAAACCATGATATGGCCTTACCTTTGCAGTTAAACTCAAAACTAAAGACCAGAAAGCCAGGGTTTTGCCTGATAGTATTGAGTTATCGTCTGGCAAGTAAAATAGGTAAGATTAGTCAAAATTCCAGAGGTTTTCCTACCATTAATTACTGTGTGTCCACCTTAACAACACCTTGATGGATTGTCTTGCTACATCACCTGAATAATGTTTTGTGCATTGAAAAAATACTCAGGGAGTCAGCACTGCAATAGGATTCAATGTTAAGGTTGATACCTGCCGGGCAAACCAACATGGCTGCTCAGTCACTTCCGCTTGCTTCAATCGCCCAATGAAGTACTATTGCATCAGCAATCTGGTCATAATATATACGTCAGTGGTATTGATGCTTAATTTGTAAATACTGTGTGGCGCCACACCCAGAGCACTACCCTCTCCTGCTCCTACTTCAATAAACCTGCCATTGACTTTGTGTTGAGATTGAGGAATCAAAATGTGTGAGCAATATCTGGAGCTGGACAAGACTAGAGCTCTGTCCTCTGATTCCTGATTTTCCTGCTGTTTCTTGCCTTAGTTCTGTTGCACAGGCTCTGAAGTCAGGCACTATGGTCGAACCCGAGTACTTTGACCAGGTGACCATCTACTTCAGTGACATTGTTGGGTTCACCACCATCTCCTCACTCAGTGATCCCATCGAGGTTGTTGACCTTCTCAACGACCTCTACACACTCTTTGACGCTGTGCTGGCCAACCATGATGTATACAAGGTATATAAAAGGGAGTAACTTTACTGATGCCAAAAATGTACAGTATTAATAGAATAGTCATTATATATGAGTATATATGAAAAGGTTGAGGAGTGCTTTACAGTTTAAGAGGTGAGAGGGCAGAGGTCAGGTCCACTGAAGAATGAAGGTTAGTGGGCAGAGTTTAGGGTTTCTGTAAATTGATGATTGAGCGAAGGTGAGGTTTGTTGTTAAATGATTAATGGGCAGAAGTAAGATTTGTTGTAAAGCAGTAAGAGGCTGGATGAGAGGGTTGTTGCTAACAGGTAAGAAAATGGGGGTCAGGTCTACTATACACAGGGCAGTGAGTGAATCAGCTTTCTTGTACAGAGATGAGTGAGTGGAGGTCAGCTCTGTCTTACAGTGATGAGTGAGTTGAACTCAGCCTTCTTGTAAAGAGGTAAGAGGGTGGAGGTCAACTTTGCTGTAAAAAGCTTGGAGGACAGAGGTCAGTTATTGCTAAAAGGTGAGTGAGTTGAAGTCACCTTTGTTGCAAATAAGTGGCTGGGTGTAGGTCAGGTTTTCTGTACCGAGGTGAGTGAGAGGAGGTCAGCTTTGCTGCAAAGACGTGAGAGGGTAGAGGTCAGGTTTGCTTTAAAGAGATTAATGGGTGGAGAGAACGTGGGAGGGAGAATGAAAGGGTTGTTAGCAAAAGCTGAGCGGGAGGAATTTAGATTTTCTGTAAAAAGGTGAGTGGATGGAGGTCAGGATTGCTGTCTGGAAGTGATTGGGTGGAGGTCAGATTTACTGCGAAGTGGAGAGCGGGTGAAGTTAAACTTTGCATTGAGGAAAGGAATGAGTGGAGGTTATTGCTGTTGCTAAGAGGTGAGAAGGTGAATATCAGGGTTGCTGTGAAGAGGTAAGTAGGTGGTTATCAGTGTTGCTGTAAAGAGGGGTGAGGGTGAATATCAGGGTTACTATAAAGAGGTGAGAGGATGGAGGTCAGGGGTGCTGTAAATAGGTGAGAGGGCAAAGGTCAGGTTCTCATTAACAAGGTGCGAGGGTGGAGGTCAGGTTTTTTGTAGAAATGTGAGAGGGGAAAGGTCAGCATTCCTGTTTATGTCCTCCTCTCCCCAGGTGGAGACCATCGGAGATGCATACATGGTGGCCTCAGGTTTGCCAAAAAGGAATGGAAACAAGCACGCAGCTGAAATCTCCCACATGGCCCTCAATATCCTCAGCTCTGTGGGCACCTTCAAAATGCGCCACATGCCTGAGATTCCTGTCAGGATCCGCATCGGGATACACTCAGGTGAGGGGCTAGCTGTGGACTGCGGGGTCATGTGCCCTGCCCAAATCCAATCTGGTGAGATACAGGGATGGGCCTTGCTGTGAACAAAGGAATATAATCTGTTTACTCTCAAATTTTTTGTGTTTTGTGTGTGCGTCTGTGCCTGCTTCCCAGCATGTGTGCGTGCACGAGTGCGGGCGTGTTTGTGTTGCATTGGCTTTGTCCCACATTAGCGATTAGGAGACTGCAGGTGGTTGGAGTTTCATACATGAAACCAAAACAGCAGGTAATATGATGTTGCATGTCAAAAATAATAGGCGCGATACAGTGGGTTCCAAAATTACTGGCACCCTTGACTGGCAATGCTCAAAAGTACTTTAAAAATATTTCATAGAGAAAGTCTAAGTAACATCATGTGAAAAATACTGTGGAACCAACCAAAATCATTTACTGATTTAATTAAAAACCAAATTCTTCTAAATCAAGGGTTCCCTATTAATGGCATCCTAAAAGATTATTGTAAATAAGATGTACCAAAATTAAACCAGGTATCAAATTCTACTGATTTAAGTTTTATCTAATTGTTAAGGAACTACATTCAGCCATGACATCACTCCCTCTTTCATTAGGGTATAAAAATGAGGTCACACACATGCAAAATCCCTTTGTGATCTAACACCATGAAAAAAACAACAACTGTCAGTTCAAAAGAGGCAGACGGTCATAGACCTTCATAAATCCGATAATGGCTACAAGGAGATTCACAAAAGATTGAATACACCACTGAGCACCATCAGGGCAATTATTAAAAAATTCCAAAGATATGGAGCTGTTGAAAACCTCAAGGGTGGAGGACACAAGTGCATTTTGCCTGCAGGATACTGAGGATGATGGTGACCAAAGCAACAAAATGTCCAAGTATGACTGTGAAGGAATTCCTTGGTGGCATCTTGGGGTCAACAGGTTTCAAAAAGCACATCAGGGGCCATCTCCACAACCACGAGCTCTTTGGTAGGGTTAACAGAAGAAAGCCTTTTCTGACCAGAAGACACAGAAGCAAGCGCTTGGAGTATGCTTAACATTATTTAAATTATGACTGGAACTAGGTGCTTTGGTCAGATGAGACCAAAATGGCACGTTTCCATCAGATACTACAGCATCAGGATGTTTGGTGTTGAAACAGAGATGCACACTTGGAGAAGCACCTCATACCTACGGTCGGGTGGGTCGGTCATGTTTTGGGGCTGTTTTAATTCAAGAGGTCCTGGGGCACTGGTTAAGGTTAGTGGCATCATTCATTCCACCAATGATCAGGATATTTAGGCTGACAATCTGGTTGCCTCTGTCAAAAGATTGGGACTTGGCCGTACCTGGACTTTCTTGCAAGACAATGACCCAAAGCATTCTGCAAAATCCAAACAGAAATGGTTCCATGACAACAAATTCAACATTCTGCAATGGCCATCTGTCGCCACACCTCAATCCAACTGAAAACCTACGGGCTGAGTTAGAGAGGGCAGTTGATAAATGCAAACCCAAGAAAATGAATGATCTTCAAGGGATCTGCTGGTACAAAATCCCTCCCCATGTGTGCCTTAACCTTGCTAAAGTGTCATTCCATATGAAATCAACCAATTTTCAAACAAGTTCCATGGGCATAATCATGGATTTTTTTCAAAGTTTAATAGAATATTGCTTTGGGTGCCAAATGAAGACAAACCAAGTTTTAGCCCAATTGGTCTTTGGCACCCAGTGCAACATTCTATCTAAGTTTGAAGAAAATCCATGACTCTGCAGATGGAAGCTCTGGTTGAATTAATGACCCTAAAATTACAGTAAAGACTTCTCGCTGTTATATTTGTCAAGGTGGTTGCACCTCTAAATGAAGTGTGCCAATCATTATGAAGCCTTGATTTTGTTGAAATTTATTTTGTTTTTAATGATTGTTATGATTTTGGTTGTTTCCATCGATACATTAATGAAGAATGTCACACATGTTGGTGTTTTTCCATAATTATATGATTAATATTTTTTTTGTATTTTTTCTGCACTGCCAGTCAAGGGTGCCGGTAATTTTTGAGCCCACCGTATACAGAACCAGTGCTGCGAGACACATTTAGGTTTCAAAATTACTATGCATGATGTCTGAGTTATTCATGCCCACTGAAGTTAGTGTGGTATATGAATGTGAATGAAATATTATAAATGTGTGCATACAGGTTCCTGTGTAGCCGGGGTGGTGGGTTTAACCATGCCTCGCTACTGCCTGTTTGGAGACACAGTGAACACAGCCTCCCGTATGGAATCAACTGGGCTCCGTGAGTATCAGCCTTGCCAATGACTCAGCAATGCCTGTCTTCAGGATATCATATGCACATTCGCATACATGCACTCACATCTTTGTATTGCTATTATTTTGAGAACATTGTACTGAATTGCATTCATTCTATTAGTCCTTTCCTGAACCCAAACCATAATCAAATATGCCTCTCCCTAACTGTAAACACAGTATAACCTTAACTTAAACGAATTAGCCATAAGTCTTAGTAATCCTCAGTGAGGACCACCCAAAAAGTTCTTGCAACATCTTCCGTTTCTCAATAGTTGGTTCTCTCAAGTATAGCCACACAAGCCCACACAAACACACACAGAAATGCGCAAATGCAAGGGACACTTGCAGACGTGAAGGACTGCTTCGGCTGCAATTCGAGTTTTATTTCTCACGTGCTTTTACACTCATTACTTTCATAGTCACAGACATGAACAGCTCCCCCATGCACTAATTTAACTTTTCACATAAAGCATAATAAGGTTACGCATTCACTAGTTTGACCAAGCTCATATGGATTGAAACAGGAATATGTTTTCAACCTTTATGGAAACCAACACACAGTAAAAGCTCTCACTTACACATTTTACCTTGTAATTACAGGCAAAATACTCTGTCATACATGTATTTTACTTCTCGTCTTTGCAAACAGGGCTCTTGCTTTCATTAGTTTACCACACACGTACAGGCTCTCACATTCACAAACTTTTACTACTTACAAAGTACAAAAAGCACACACATTCACCGTTTTATAATGCCCCATACGCACCTTAAGAGTGCGTATTCTCTAGCTTGATGACTACACAGGGACACACGAAAAGCTCTTGCATTCAAATTTCATACCTTTTACATACATTAAAAAAGTTTTACATTCTTTAAAAAAGTTTGAATGCTGTGTAAAATGTAAAGAAAGGCAGAATGCAATGATTTGCAAATTATTTGAATTCAATATTTAACTAGAAAAGCACTCAGAGAGCGCAGACCTCCGCCAGGTGGCAGCAAAACCCTAAAGCATGGCGATTGGAACTTTGGCCCATTGCACAACAATTGAAATAGAATTTCCGAGTTGTCAATAGCTGTGTTTCCATCCACTTCTCAATCAAACTATCTGAAGTTCGCCAAAAATATTCATGCAAAATAAGCAGGTGAAAATACGTTTCCATCTAACATCTTTAAAGTGAATAAAAAGTTGTGCGTAATGAGGTCACATGCTGTTATGCGGTCAAATTGGTGTATCAAATGGATTTCTGACATTTTAAGCTGTTTCTATTCATTTTCGCACTGATACGCAGAACCTTCAATAGTGTTAGCCGACTAATTTAGCTAGTAAGCCGAAATGAATAGCGTCTACCATTCAAATGATGACAATTTGCCCAAGTTGTACGTGCTTATGTGCCAGCTATACCAAGCAAATACATACAAATACATATACATAGCATATATATACATAGCAAAGCATTATCAGAAGGCAACAACAGCGTCAAAACACCATCACGATGCAGCTGCAGATTTATTCGGCAAATTACATTTCTATCAGCATTTATCGCATAAGTGTTGTACCGCGCAAAAGAAAATCCGATCAGATCAACCGTATCAGATCAACTTCGTGTTAATTCGATATTTCTTCGAATGTCACCGTTTCCATAAGCATTTTTAATTTGATATGACTTCATTCGCATTAAGAACGTGTGGATGGAAACATGGCTTGTGGTGAGCAAGCATACGTCCGGTGAATTCTATCCAATGTGCTATTCTAATTAGTTACGTGCACAAAATGGGTCTGAATAAATTCTCTGGCTCGCTTTACCATTTTAAGTTTGCTTCTGTCATTTATCAGTCTACATCAGATGCTGAGCAGGTGACAGGAATATAATCCCGAAAATCTGATTTTAACTATTGCCTCTGTTCCCAAGATTTGGATCAATGAACCGTGAGTGATGTTCGCATGATTTGTCTCGATTAGCTGCTACTGTTTGTTCATTGGCACTGTTAATGAGGCATTAGCTGCCCCACTGATAAAGAGGGTTTCCGACGCTTCTACCTAGCATCATTTCCAGCCGTTTGCTCCGGTGACTGTCATGAACTGGCTTTAAGCGACAAAAATCCAGTGTTGGTCAACCCAAATTTCCTCATTAGATTAATATCTGGAACTAGCTTTCATTTTTTCATTGGGTAGTAGCTAGGTTCAGTAGCTAACAAGGCTTGGTAGAGAGCTAGCAAGATTTTCTGTTTAGGTTTTATATCGAATATACTTTTTCATCTTCTGATGCAACTGGCTTGCTAGTATTGCGATATTGTAATGGTTTTCTTAGATGTGCTCAGCTAACCATAGCTCCAGATGTGATGGTCTTGAGACACAGCTTGCACATCTTGCAACTGACGCCGAGTGGGAAGGGGAACAAAGTATCGACATTATTAAAATATGCATGGATCAAATGTTAGATTTATGAAACAGCATTTCGAAGTTATGGATTGTTTACACATTAATTATCAGATATTTTCACATATTTTAATTGTCGCTTAAAGCCAGTTCATCACTCACCAGTGAGAACGGCTGGAAATGTGTTGCTAGTTAGAAATCCTCTCGTTTCTCGTTGGAGCGGTAAATGCCTCATTAAGACTGCCAATGAACAAACATCAGTAACAGGTAATCGAGACAAATCATGCGAACATCATTCGTGGTTAATTAAGCCAATCCTAGGAATATGGCTATAGCTAAAATCACATTTTCGGGATGATATACCTGTCATCTGCTCATCATCAGTAGCAGAGGCAAACCGGAAATAGTTAAGTTGAGCTTATCAACGTATTTCAGAATAAGTTCACAGCGCCATCTTGTGCAATTAGCCAATCGGGAAGATTTGAAATCTTGAACTTTGGCGTATATCTCACCTGTACTTTGGCCAAGATATACCAAAATCATCATAATCACCTGTTCCTTGACTTTATACCCACCTTCTCTGAAAATTTCATCAAAATCGGTGCATTACTTTTTGAGTTATCTGGCTAACAAACAAGCAAACAAACAAACAAACAAACAAACGCTGCCGAAAACATAATCTCCTGGTGGTTGCTCATTTTGAATTTGATGCCATCAACACATTTCAAAAAAGTTGAGTTGGGGGCATGCTTTCCATGGTGTTGCATCACCTCTCCTTTTAACAGCACTCTGTTATACACTGTTTGGAAACTGGGGACACCAACTTCTGTAGTTAGGAATGCAAAATGCTTTCCTAATTTTGCTTGATGTAGTATTTCAGCTAATCAACACTTCGTAGCCTCCTTAGTCATATTTTTTTCCACAATGTGCCGAATATTTTTAATGGGTGACAGGTCTGGACTGCAGGCAGGGCACTGAGGCACCTTGACACCTGATGTTTAGCATTGTCTTGCTGAAATAAACAAGGTTGAAATAAACAAATTGGTTGGAGATAGGCATGTAGTTACTATTAATCACTAATAGGAAGTTGGCTATGTGGATTCTTTTACCACCAAATGTTATGACCTTCAGCAACCTTTAAAGATCAAACTCAAGATCGCCCATTTCTCAGGCTGCTCAGAGGCCAAACGGTGGGAGATGGAGACATAGTTACTATTAACCATTTATCAGAAGTCAAATGTGGGAATCCAATGACACCGTGACCTTGACCTTCAGGTGACCTTGAAAGGTCAAACTCAGCATAACCACTTTTCCAAGTGCTCTAGCAGCCAAATGCTGCAAGATAGACCCATAGTTACTATTGAATATTAATAGGAAGTCATACGTGGGGAATCTATTGAATCTGTGACCTTGACCTTCAAGTGACTTTGAAAGGACGAAATGGCTGACCTTCATATTTTGAGGCTCTGTAATTAGGAAACTGGCAGAGATAGGCACTATGTTATGCTCAATCACAAATAGGAAACCATATATGGGAAGGCCAATTGCACCATGACATTGACCTTCACGTAGCGTTGAGGGTGCACTGCAGGGATGTTGTGGCCTTCCGGACACACCCTCTAGTTTCTTACTGGATTCATATTCGACTGTAAGTCATGTAGAATGGCACAATCATAAAATAAATCATGGCAATTAAGGGAAAAAATTAAATAAATCCTGTTCAAAAGTGAGCGTACCCTTGGTTCTTAACACTGCGTATTGCCCCCTTTAGCATCAATAACAGCGTCCAGTCTTTTGTTGTAGTTTTTAATGAGACTGTTGGAGCCATAATTAGAATTTTTTTTGTCTATCGAAGATAAACAATATATTTGTTTGATTCTTTATATTTATGTGCCTTAAATGTGAATGCAATTGATGTCAAAATCGATTACTTACCTTTTCACTGCAAGACGCAAGCTACACACCTCCTACGCACTGGAATATACTTGACAGCATGTCACATAGGTAACACGCCTCCAATGCGGAAATAGGGAGTCCATTAAATTCTGTCAGAATATGCTGGTTCTTGTTAGGTGGAGAAGCAACAGTTTTTCGACCATATTATATGTATCGTATGTAGCACATCTATGTACCGCACTATATTGTAGTGCATTTTCTTTGATTTCATCTTGTGGAAAAGTCAACCGAAGTATCTGTTAAATAAACATTTTTGTTTGTTTACAAATCTCCGGTGCGTGCTTTATGGAATATGTGTGTCGGCAACTCCTCACCTAACCACTGGTGACTAAAATACTACGGCTTGGATTAGTCATTTCAGAGGCCCCTAATTCTCTCAGATGTAATAGCTTCCCATTCCTCCTAGCAAAATGCCTTCAGCTCCTACAAATTCTGGTCATCTTGCATGAACTGCACGTTTGTGATCTCCCTTAAATGGCTTGATGATATTGAGGTCAGGAGACTGTGATGGCCCCTCCAGAGCCTTCTCCTTTCCCTTCTGTAACCACTGGAGGGTCAACTTACGCTTTGGATCATTGTCATACTGGAAAGTCCAAGCGCGTCTCGTGCACTGCTTTCATGCTGAAGAATGCAAATCATTTGCCAGTACTTGCTGATAGCATGCTGCATTCATTTTGCCATCAATTTTTTTGCAAGATTCCCGGAGCCTTGAGAGCTCACGCACCCCCAAAACATCAGGGACCCGCCACCATGTTTTACGTGGGAATGGCATATTTTTCACCATGGTCCTTAGCGACTGCTCTCCAAACATAGCACTTATGGGTATGACCATATTTTGGTCTTGTCACTCCAAATGGCAGTATTCCAGAAGTTGTGAGATGTGTCAAGGTGTTGTCTGGCATATTTTAGGTGGGCTTTTGGGTGGGATTAGTGCAATAATGGCCTCCTTCAAGCAACTTGAACATGCAGCACATTCTTGTTGAAGTACCTCTGTATTGTGCTCCTTGAAATGACCTCACCATCTTTTTTCACAGCATCCTGTATTTCTCTTGAGGTAGCTTGTGGATTTTTTGCGTGTCCCAAACAATTCTCCTGGCAGTTTGGGCTGAAATTTGTCTTGGCCTACCTGATCTTAGCTTGGTATCAACATATCCCCAAATTTTCCACCTCTTAATCACAGACTGAATAGTATTGACTGGAATTTTCAAGTCTTTGAATGTCTTTTTATATCCTTTCCCATTCTTTAAAAAGTTGAGCTACCTTGTTACGAAGGTCCTTAGACAGTTCTTCTCTGGCCCCAATGGCTCATTGTCTAGCCAGATCAGTGCATCCACTCGGTAGCTAACAAACTCGATGAAGATACACGGATGGTATTGACAATTAAAAAGCCACAGATGTGGAACCCTAAATAGCCATCTAATCCTGAGTGTGTTGTCTTGTGTCTATAGAACAAAGTCTAACATTCATGATCTACCTTATGATTGGGGCCATTTGGGTGATTTAAGTTACCAGGAGATTTCTTCAGATTCTCCAAATATTTAAATGATATTGTGTACTGTAGATCAGTGTCTTTCAACCCTGTCCTCATGGCATACCAGCCAGAGCCAAGTTTGGGTTGTGTTCCACCTTAACCACACCTGAGGCAACTAATGGAATACAACAAATACCTGGATCTGACTGGTGTGCCCCAAGGAGTGGGTAGGGATAAGCTGCTGTGAATTATGAAATCCCTGATTCTTTGCAATTTTACACTGAAAGACAATATTTATAAAATGATTGTTATTCACAGTATTTCACAAAGTGGTAAAGCCCTCACTATCTTTACTTCTGAATGACTCAGCCTCTCTTGGGTGCTCTTTTTATACCGAATCATGTCACTAACCTGTTGCCAATTAACCCAATTAGCTGTTAGATTTTCTATTTTTTTTTTTGCGTCATACAACTTTTTCAGTCCTCTGTTGCCTCCAGCCCAGCTTTTTTGAAACATGTTGATGGGATCAAATTAAAAATTATCAGATACTTTTCAAAAAACAATGAAATTTCTCTGTTTCAGCATCTGATATGTTGTCTTTGTTCTATTTTTGATTGAATAGTTTGAATGATTTGCAAATCATTGCATTCTGCCTTTCTTTACATTTTACACAGCATCCCAAATCTTTGAAAATGGGGATAATGGGGGGCACACAGCGCCGTTCTCACAAACATTTTTACTCTTGATGTGAGAGCTTTTTACATGTATGAGACAGCTAAATGTAGTCAACATAAGAGCAAAAAATAATGTAAAGCATGAGCAAGCATGTTAAATCTATACAGTGGGCAACATAATTACTGGGACCCCTGACTGGTCATGCACAAACAATACAAAAAAATATAAACAATAAAGTAATAGAGACATGAAATATACTGACATGTGTGACAAACAGTGCCATGAAAAAGTATATGCCCCTTTCCTGATTTCTTATTTTTTTGCATATTTGTCGCCCTTAAATGTTTTAGATCAACAAACTAATTTTAATATTAGACAAAGACAACTCAAGTAAATATAAAATGCAGTTTTGATTTCATTTATAAAGGGAAAAAAGCTATCAAACCCGACCTGGCCCCATGTGAAATAGTAATTGTCCCTTAGATCCTAATAACAGGTTGTGCCACCCTCAGCGACAAGAACTGCAATCAAACGTTTGCAATAACTGGCTATGAGTCTTTCACATTGCCGAAGAATATTTTAGCCCACTCATCTTCACAGAATTGTTTTAATTCAACCACATTGGAAGGTTTTTGAGCATGAATGTTTAAGGTCATGCCACAACATCTCAAGCAGATTTTAGTCCGGACTGTGACTAGGCCTCTCCAAAATCTTCATTTTGTTTTTATTAAGCCATTTAGAGGTAGACTTACTGGTGTGTTTCTGATCATTGTCTTGCTGCATAACCCAAGTGCGCTTGAGCTTCAGGTCACAGACTGATGGTTGGACATTCTCCTTCAGAATTTTCCGGGTAAGAGCAGAATTCATAGTTCCATCAATTACGACAAGTCGTCCAGCTCCTGAAGCAGCAAAGCAGCCCCAAACCATCACATTACCAGCACCATGTTTGACTTTTGGTATGATGTTCTTTTTATGAAATGCTGTGTTAGTTTTATGCCTGATGTAATGGGACACACACCTTCCAGAAAGTTCAACTTTTGTCTTATCAGTCCACAGAATATTTTCCCAAAAGTCTTGGGGATCATCAAGATGTTTTTTGGCAAATGTGAAACGAGCGTTTGTGTTCTTTTTGATCAGCAGTGCTTTTCGCCTTGGAACTCTCCCATGGATGCCGTTTTTGCCCTGTCTCTTCCTTATTATTATATCCCCGAACACCGAACAGCGTTTCGGGGATATTATGTTTTTGGTCTGACTGCTGCCGTCGCGCCGCCCTATGTGTTAACGCGATAACTTCAGTAATATTTCAATTAGAAATTTCATGTTTTGCATATAGTTAAGTATCATCAAGAGGAAGAACTGATTCGATTTTGGACAATTTAAAATTTCTAGATTGGCCACCAGGGGCCAAAAACTGAAAAATCACAGTTTTTATCATATCTCTGGAAATATTAGTTCGATTGACCTCAAATCAAGTGCAAATGAAAGGTCATGACCTGAGAATGTGTCCTTTGATGACATTATACCTGTTTGGTTCAAAATTTTGACACAAGGTTGAGCTTTGTCACATAAAATTCACCATGTTTGCCATATCTTTGGAACCATTTGTCCAATTGACATGAAACTATGTGCAACTGCAAGGTCATGACCTCACAACGTGTCACATGATGACATCATACCTGTATGGTTCAATATTTTGCCACCTGGTGGCGCTTTGTGATGGAAAATTACCATTTTGGCCATATCTTCAGAACCATTTGTCCAATTTACCTGAAATTAAGTTCAAATGAAAGTCTAATCAAGGTCTATTCAAGGATTGGGGAAGTGGAGGATTGGGGGCGTTCGGGGATATACCCCAAACCGTCGCCTCCGGCGGCATAAGCCTACTTGAATCATGAACACTGACTTTAACTGAGTTAACTTGTTCCGGGTTCTTTTGTGACCTCCTGGATGAGTCGTTGATGCGCTTTTGGAGTAATTTTGGGAGGCCAGCCACTCCTGGGAAGGTTCCCCACTGTTCCAACCATGATTCGCCGGAGTCCCAAAGCCTTCAAAATGGCTTTGCCACCCTTTTCAGACTGGTAGACGTCAATCTCTTTATTTCTCATCTGTTTATTCATTTTGTATAAGAAGGGGGGGAGGGGCAATTACTTTGTCACATAGGGCCAGGTAGGTTTGGATAGCTTTTTCCCCTGAATAAATGAAATCATCTTTTAAAAACTGCATTTTGTATTTACTCAGGTTATCTTTGTCTGCAAAAAAGTAAGAAATCAGGAAGGGGGCAAATACTTTTTCATGGCACTGTACTTTACAGGTACTAATATTTTGATGGGAACAGCGAAATTCATAACAATCATTCAATACAAAATAAATTTCAACAAAATCCAGTTTTCATAATACACTCTTCAAAAAAAGGAGGGCATATTGGAATTTGAAGGTCAATAACAAAATAATGATGGTGTTTTGGATAAAATTACTGACTGCAATGAAGATAACATGAACTGCTCTAAAACAGAGCACCAAAACGCAGCTATTGGTGCGCACGTGCATCATGTGGAAATACCGAACACATGGCCAGGGTGAATATTCGAATTTGATACTTTAGAGAAAGGTCATCTACTCCCTTATGATTGAGACTTCCTTCATTCTGGTTGTAATCCTTTGTTGATTTAGTTTATCTGAGACATCCTTTGATGGTTTGTTTTTTTTTTTTTTTTTTTGCAATGCGACGTCTCCAACGTGCTGAACGTCTTAGAGAAATTGGTATACTTGAAATAGCCATCAGTGTGAGGTTTTCAATTTCTTCAATGTTTCCCAGTCTGTGATTAGCAGATTATGTAGCAGATATCAGCAAACCTGATGATTGATGCCATTCAGGGCGTAAAGCATAGGTTGATTTGTACCCAGCCTCTGAGAAATCGCAGTCAAACAGCAAATCAGATAGCTGCAAACCTACACCAGGCTACTGGTGTCCGAGTGGTGATGCCCATCTTCATGCTAGATGGCCTCATATAGTGCAGCCATTGAATAACCACCAATGGGGGTTGATGTCCAAAAAGAAATAATCCTATTTATATTAATGATCATATGTATTGTCGTGAAATAAATTCAATACAATGTTGCTGTCCTAAATTGAAAACATACATTAGTTTAAATGTTGACAGTGTTATTTTGACTGAGGTATTATTATTATTATTAGTATTATTATTATTATTATGATCTCTCCATTGGCTGATGTTTTACTTAATTTTCTCCAAAAAGCGGGTCATAGAAAATGGCTAAGGGTTTTCGGTTCACAATCCCACTCGATCAGGTTTCAAGCACTTTCTAAAAATTCTTGCTGTTCCTAATAAGGTTGTTTTCTGTTATGTATATGTTGCCAATCTGATTCCAAATTTATCAAGCCATATTATTAAATCAGCAGGGACACAGCCCAGGGTACCTATTACAACTGGAATGACTGCCACCTCCTTCATCTTCCAAAGTTTTGCTACCTCTCTTAAGGTGCTGATATTTTTCTGCTTTCTCAATTTTCTTCTCGTGTACCCTTGTATTCACTGGTATTGCAACAACAACAATCCTACACATTTTCGTCCCTTTCTCTTTAATTACCACTGTGTCGGATCTTGCTTCTTGCTTGTAAAGCATGATCACACTGCGTATTTACATCCCACAATATCTTAATCTCTTCATTTTGAGGAAACACTTTCTGGTTCGTGTTCGTACCACTTTTCCTCCCTAATAAGATCATACTTGCCCCAAAGTTTCCAATGGATAGTTTTTTCAACCTTGCCATGCCTCCTCTTGCATTCTCTGTGCAAGCTAAGAATACTCACTTACCAGGTGACTCACACTTCCCTCCCTCTCTCCACACATTCTCCATAAGGGTGATTCTGAGGATTTATCAATGTTGTATTTCACATAGTTGGTTTCGGAGGGCCTGCCCCTGTGCTGCAAATACAAGGGATTACGTCTGGGCCTTCAAGTCTGATTTCTGTAACCAGTCCCAGGAATGTTCTTTTAACATTGTTTGTAACATCTCTCTGATGCCCATGCATTTTCTTTTCTTTCCATCTTTCAAATTTTTCCTCCTTTTGTGCTTTCTTGAAGACTTTTTGGCTCTTTATACCTTCCTATTTAATGATCCCAACTGCTTCGACCCCTTTCAACAACTTCTCACTCGAATTCGAATTGATTTCCGGTCAAGAATAACCGGCAACATTACCAAACCCATCTTGGGTGTGTGGTTTGATAATGATATCATTTATTTCGCTAAATGAAATTTATTTCAATGAAATATTTACAAAAGTTCGAACTTGCGTTTCTTTTGCTGTTCACTATATGTCGCTTTTACTGTCTGCCCATCCGGTAGTTTGATTGATTCTGTTGAAACAATTTTACCCCTCTTCAGAATCAGCATTCCACACTTTTTCAATCCGAAATCCATCCCTATGTCTTTACTGAACATATACACAGTGTGCACTGATGAATCAGTCTGCTCATGGTTTTTCCCAAATAATTTAAGATCATCCATGAAAAGCAAATGGTTGACCTTGTACTGCCCTTTTCCCCCATTCATACCAAGCTGTTGTTTTCCTGAGAATATAAGTGATTGGGATCATACATATCACAAACCGTAAGGCTGTCTCCTTGGAAAATACCTCTATTTATCTCAACATTCCCTAATACCTGCCCCGATGCTGTCAATTCTGTTCTCCATCCCGCCATACTATTTTTCAAAAATAAAATAACATCCTCAGCAATGCCAAACATTTTCAAACATTCCAATATCCATGAGTGGGGCACTAGGTCGTATAATCAATCCATGCCATTGCAAGATTAGTATGCCTCCTTTTGCAATCTCGCAATACTGCCTTATCAATTAGCAACTGATCCTATGTTCCCTGACTCCCACTATGGCAGGGCTATTCAACATTATCCTGCAACGGCCGGAGTGGGTGCAGGCTTTCATTCCAACCCAGCACTTACACCCCTGACACCACTAATCAGCCTCAAGAGTCTTGGCCAAAGAGATTGCTTAGTAGTATCAGGTGTATAAGTGCTTGACAGTGATGGTCAAATGAAGCCTCATGAATCACTAAGGCTTTCTAGCCCATTGCTTCAACAAAAGGTTCAGCACTTGAGGCATCAGTGAAACATTGAATGCCGCCATCTGCTGGGCAAAACAACATATGACAGTCAATGAACAGTACCATGACCTGAGCAGAAATGTATGAAAAACTTTTGTGTGCAGTAACAATAAACAATGGATATATTTCTATAGCATGTGCATGTGTAAGTATATGGACATAATTGTGTAAGTAGCTATATTTGTTCATAATTAAAATAGCAGTGAAACAATCATGATACTTCGCTTTTTTATTCAAAAACACAAATACGGGGGTGACATTATTTAAAAAATGAAATAACTGACACTCTCAGGTCAATGTCCAACAATGGGAAAATAATATGTTACTCACTACAACTCTACAACATACTACACCTCTCTCCATCTTATACAAACGCCGTCAACACCCACAGTTTGGCGTGAGATTCGAACCGTATGTATGAGGAGGCGATACGTTGAACGAACCAATGATGTACTCTCCACAAACCGAGGCCTCGTTTGTCATCAGTCACGTGATTCTTTTGGAGACGACGCAAGCCTCGAAGTAAGGCTTCACCTGACACGCATTTTTTTGCTCGAGACGCGACTCAAAGCCTCAGTTCATTTGTCCCATCACTAGTGCTTGGTAGGAATGAAAGCCTGCACCCATACCAGCCCTTGCTGAATAGCTCTGCTCTATGGCATCCTTTTTGCTCATAAGATGAAATGTTTATGCTCTCTAAATGTTCATAAATGTTTTCTGCTATTATCCCCGTCATCAATTTCAACATGAGGGGGAGGCAGGATAGTGGTTTAAAATTATCAACTGCACAGCCCCTATCAGGGTTTTTTCTGCATAATACTGCTTTCCCATATGTCTTCCATCCTGGTAGCCTTTCTCGGTTGCTCACCAATGCATGCAACTGCTCAGCTGTTCTGCAGTACCATGTACCCTATCTCTTCCCGGTGCTTTCCAATTGGGTAACTTTCGGCTTTGCTTAGTGACCATTATTTCTGTGATTTCAATATCCTCTAGCTGAGTAGTACTTCCTCTACTTTGTACATCCCTGCATCTAGTCTAGGACCTGGATTAGGTATGTATGCACTTAATTTAGGAGAGGATAACTCAACTATTATAGGCTAATTTGACCCCAAGGGACAACTTGGGATGGGTGCCAAATTCGCTATCCGGGACAAACAGCCTGAAAATTAACGATCCAAGATGGCCGCCGATAGCGATATTGAAAATACCAATTTTTGAGTCAGTCATCATAGAAGTATGTGTACTTGCCTAAATTAATGGGTTTTTGTGGGTGTGGAACCCATTAGTGACGACATTTTAATGAGTCTAGGACAAATGAAGGGAGAAGGGCAATGTTAAGATTCACCAAAAATAGGCCAAAATTGCACTTTCACAGACAACATGGTAAAACATGATAAAATGTTTAACAGCCAATTATACAAATTTTGACATTGCATTAGTACTGTTTAGGTGTCACATCCAGGGCCAGGAACATGAAATACAGTACTGTCCAGGTATCATAATGAGCATCGTTCAGGGAGTGATAGGGTTTTTACATTGTTCACCTCCCTAGCACTTGCAGTACTTGCAGCAAGGAATCTCAGCTACTCGGCAGGGACACCCATTTTTGCGTGCACATTTGCCACACTTGCAAGGATCTGGCAAGCCTGTCAATTTTGATATCACAATCTCAGGGACTTATAAAATGCTTGTCCATACAAAACCATAATCCTCAGCATTCAAAATCAAGATGACATCTCTAAATGGGGCTTCAACTCTAGGAGGTCAAAATACTGGTCTTTTTTATGCTTGATGATTCCCCACAGAGCTACAGCTTCCTTCTTCCTGGTAACTCCAATCATTCCTACACTCACTTTGGCAGGCCAGTTGTAGCACTACTCTAGTACCTGGTCAAAGGGCTCTCCACTGCCTTTCTTGGTGGTGTTCACAACAAATATATAGGATATTTGACTTTCTTCTCCATCAGGGATAACTCTGGCATTCCTATTAATTTCTTGGTAGAACTTTCTCTGGTCCATATCAAACATTTGATATGTTGACATCTCTCCTGATTTTCTTTATTTCAGTTTGCAGTCTTCTCTTCCACCATGGCTCAGTCCTTTTGTTTCTTTGGCTTCTTCAATCCTAGTTTCATTCCAACATATGCGATTACGGTTTTGATCAGATTGTTTGTGCTAGTCATGTCTCTGGTTTTAATATGCTTTATCGCATTATTGACTTTCCCCACTTCAGCTAGTAACCTGCGTTGGTCTGCTTTCTTAAAACCTTCTGCAGTCACTCCAGCCATCATCAAAGCTTTGATTTCACCCAAAATTTCTTTGTCTCCTATATTGAGCCCGTCAGTGTCATCTTCAATCTTAATACTGTCATCTTGCACTGGAACCTTGTTCTCCATTGTTAGTTCTTCAGCTGCCTCTGAAGGACTTTGATCATGATCATGATCATGATGTGTTGGCATCGCTTGTTGATCTACAGTTTCTGTATTGGTACTTTCCTCAGACTCAATCTTTCTCCTAATGGCTTCTAGCTCGATATCTGTTAACCATCTATTTGTCCTGATAGACCTGGCTTGATTGCATAATCTCTGTTCCGATGTTTGGAACATTCCTCCTTCCTTCCACTCCCTGAACATCTGTTACCTGTAACCTCTAATCGCCTTCCCGTTTCCATCAAGTGGTTTGCTTCTGTATTAGCATTCCATCATAACTCGATTAACTTCCTTATTCCATTTCATCCTAGCAATAGCTTGGTAATGACCAGGCCCTCGCTGCTGACCCGAGGGACACCTGCCGGACGAGACACTATCACTTTCATCAGCTACAGTCCCATTTACGCCTCTATCTACTAAATAACTGTTTGACATTTTCACTCATAAGGGGGTGACATTTTAAAGGTGCTACCATCACCAGTATTTTTATGGAGACGCCATCTCTAGGAACGCCATCAACCAAGATTAAAGGGCCCTTCCTGCCAATGAAGCACAACTACCCCCCGTCGGACGCCAACCTGGTATTGGGAGCACTTCAACTAGTAGTGATGTATAGGTGCCGTAACCCTGACAAGGGAGGCTTAGGGTTTACTGCCACTTGCCCAATGTGTCACCCCAAACTCGGGGAGGATGGGAGCATTTTAATCTTCCCATGGTGGGTGTAGTCTAACTAGGCCATACCCCGCTGCCCAAATTATTATTATTATTATTATTATTATATTTCCAAGAATTTCTGTGAAAAAGGCCATTTACACTGCAGAATGTTTCAACTTTGACTTTGAATGACATGGCATAGCCCACAAGCTTCAGGACCATAGTACTCTCTGGTTGCAATTCAATATTTCCTACTTTTTTTGAAGAGTATAATTGGCACCCTTCATTTAGCACTTATTGCAACCACCTCTGCAAGGATAACAGTGAGCAGTCTTTTCCTGTCATTTTTGACAAAGTTAAGGCACGCTTTTGGGGAGATTATGGACCATTCTTCTGAGCAGATCCTTTCAAGATCCTTCACATTCTTGAGATTGTGTTTATCAACTGCTCTCTTCAACTCAGCCCACAGGTTTTCAATTGGATTGAGGTCTGGCAAATGAGATGACCATTGCAGAACATTGATTTTGTTATAATAATAATGCATCAATTTTATATTGCGCTTCTTATTCATTCACTCACACATTCACGCTCTGATGGTGGTAAACTACGTCTTTGTAGCCACAGCTACCCTGGGGCAGACTGATGGAAGCGTGGCTGCCAGTATGCGCCTACGGCCCCTCCGACCACCACCAAATATTCACACACAGCCATACAGGAGTCTTCCTATATTGCAGGTTTTGTGGGTGGGGGACACCGGAGTACCTGGAGGAAACACGAACACGGGGAGAACATGCAAACTCCACACAGAAAGGCCCCAGGCCGGATTCGAACGCAGTAGTACTAACCACTGTGCCACCGTGCCGCCCATGGAACCATTGTCTTGTCATAAAGTCCACCTATGGCCAAGTCTCAGCCTTTTGACGGGGGCAACCAAATTGTCAGCTAAAATATCCTACTTGGTGAAATTCATTTTGCCATAAACTCAACCTGTGCCCATGGACCTCCAGAATTAAAACAGCCCCAAAAAATGACTAACCCACCATTACATTACGTTATGGGTATGAGGTGCTTCCCCTTGTATGCATCTGTTTTGATGCCAAACATGCCGATGCTGTCTGTATCTGACTGAAATGTGCAAATTTGGTCTCATCTGACCAAAGCACTTAGTTCCAGTCATGATTTAAATGAGGTTTGGCAAACTCCAAGTGCTTGTTTCTGCATCCTCTGGTCAGAAAATGCTTTCTTCTTGCAACCCTTCCAAAGAGCCTGTGGTCATTGAGGTGGCGCCTGATGGTGCTTCTTGAAACCTGGTGACCCCAAGATGCAACCAAGGCCTGCAATTTCGGCACAGTGATTCTTGAGGATTTTGTTGCTTCTCTCACCATCCTCCTCAGTATCCAGGGGGGTTAACTGCACTTGCGTCTTCCACCCTTGAGGTTTCCAACAGTTGCATGTCTGTGGAATTTTGTAATAATTGCCCTGACAGTGCATGGTGGCATATTTAATCCTTTATGAATCTTCTTGTTGCCATTACCAGATTTATGAAGGTCAATGACCATCTATCTCTTTTGAACTGATGATTGTTTAGTTTTCTTCATGGTGTTAGATGACAAAGTGCATGTGTGTTACCTCATTTTTATGCCCTAGGGCCAGGCCACGCAGTAACAGAGTTACAAAATTGGTTTATATAGCTCCAAAAGTAAGTAAGACAGAGTTACAATTTAAATGGCTTTGTGTAGGTCCTCGCTAGTGCCTCAAACTATGGAAGCATATAGTTCACAAAATCAAAATGCAATGTCAAAGCTTTGTGCAGCAGGAGTTTCCCTCTGATTTATAACCAATGAGATTGCTTGTATTTGTTAATATCCAATCGGTACCAAATTATGGGAGAAGTCCAGCCTTCCCACCGACAGGCCACACCCAACTAGGGAAGTATTTTCTTTTTAATTTAGTTAGGAAAAGTGCGTGAGACCTTGAAATCAAAAATGCAAAGCCAGGCAGGGCAGTCTGTCACAAAAATGAAAAAGTGGCGAACTGCGTTAGCGATTTAATCATGAGACAGATATCGCGTCTGCTTCTTGGGAAAAAAAAAGCATTTCCGAGAATGTATTTGCTTTATGAGATTAGCATTTTTGATTTAGTTTTGTTAGTAATATCGCGCGGCACTTCTTGCAAATGAAATCAGTGCCTTTATGGAAAGTGAAGGATTACTGTAGCATTTTCCTGATGATACAAATAATGCGTGTACTTTTCAAAAACAAAAAAGCATTTCCGAGAATATATTTGCTTTATACGATTAGCGTTTTCATTTTTGTTTTGTTAGTAATATTGCAGGGCACTAATTAAAAATGCAAATAAGGAATGTATTTTAATTTCCCATTTGTTATGAAAATTGCATACATGGACTTGAAAATGAAAGTGGAGGATTACATTTGCATTTTCATTATGATACAAATAATGCGCTTTTATCTTGAAAGTGAAAATGCCTTTTTGACATTGCATTTTCATTTTAATTTTGTTACCTATATGCTTCCATTTCAAACAACAAAATAGCTTATTCTGTTCATTTGATTAATTTTGGGTGAAAATGGCAAAAAAAAACTGTTCTCTAACTGAGTTAGAATTTGCAACTTCGTTACTCACCAGTTTCTTGCCATTTTCAAATTATCTTGGTTGGTTCCATTGGAACATTACTATCATATTTTTTTACATTTTTTGAAGTATTGTTTGTGCATTGCCAGTCTTGGGTGCCATTAATTTTTGAGCCCCCTGTATATAGCCCCTCTGTCATATTTTTTGTTATAATTTACGTTTTGTTATACTTTTTAAAATTTAAATAAAGCAGAGGGTTGTGCATTATTGGGCCCTAACCCAGCCAAGTTTGAGAAACGCTGGTCTGCGTCGTCCTTCACACAACCACACACACACACACATGCTCACACAAACACAGGCACAGACATACGGACACACACACTTTCACATATGCACACAAGTAGACATGCTCATACATGCACAATCATATACAGTATGCAGGCAGCTCTTAAACACATACATGTGCCTGTGCACACACACTTGCAGACATTCACACAGCTGCAAAAAATTAATATTTATGTACAACCACACAAATTAGCTTGTAATTAAAGTACAACTTGTTTGTGTTAATGTTTTACTGTTTGGGCCCATATTAGCTTACAGAATCCATGTGAATTTGAGCACAGTTTCCATCCTACGTTCTTTGGAAGAGGGCTACACCATCGAAGTCCGTGGCAAGACAGAGCTAAAGGTGACCAGCTCCCACTTTCATTACCTTACTCCTGTGGTGTCCTTCTCCGGACTTAACCCTTTTGTACAGAAGCTAAATATGGCTATTTATGCATTACTCTATTTAATGCTTTATAATTCAAGATTTACGCTTCATAGAGAATATGGTTCAAATGAGACAAGACACTTGCAGCATTTAGAATTCCATCGTATTTCCATTCATTTTCATGATTTTGACAGATACAGGGGGCTGAAAACAAAAAAAATCTTAAATTCAGCATTGAAACTGTAGAAAAAAATACTGAGGAATGAAAAATGCCTGGGGGTAAGAACAATACATTTGTGGGATCATAAACTCCTTGACCACAAGTATTCTTTATCTGAGCATATAATCTTATTTGGCTTCTTCTTTCGGAGCCAAATAAGACTGCTCTCCAAATGGATCCAAAACTCTTACAGCCCTCAAAATGGCGCACTGTCAAATCATAAAATAATCATAGTTTTAACTCAAATCAACTTTTGATGCATGAAATATGAAATAATGATTTTCTGGTTGAATTTAGCATGAATTTATCAATATAGGTGCAGTTGGACATCAGTGATCACCAGTAACCTCAACAAACCAAAAACATGCCTTTTCTCCATGATTAAGTTTACAGTTTTATCCATTTTTCTTCAAAGTCCCACAAGCATTCACTCTGCAATGACATGCTAGCAGTTCTCACTTCAGAGCTTACAACCTTATATAAACACTTTCCACACCTTCTAAGGAACAAGTATAACCAACTCAGTAATATCTGAAATATACCTTATTATAACAGAACGGAAATTAGGAAAGTTCAGGTAATATTCTTCCCCAGATTGAATGCAATGAACATACCAGGTGGTTGACTGAAGTGCTTGAGCAGTTCACTTATTCAATGAGCAAAAATCTGGGCATTTGATTTAATTCAACATGGTATAAATTCCAAAACAAAAATGCAATCTCAGTCGCTGCATAACCTTTCCTCACTGAATCCTTCCTCCAGAGACAGATGTGTCTGGTAGAAGGAACCCTCCAGTCCTGTTTCATTCAGACTAATTCCCATTGACTATATCCTTACCTCATTAAAATCCTGTTAATGTAACTGAACACTTCAAGCTGGTTCAAATTTTAAACTAGAAAAGTGTACTTCCAGGAGAAACTGGATGGGCAAGCTGGAAGCTGCCAAAAATGTGAAGTTCAAGATGCTGAAAATGAGTTTGAAACTTGTGAAAATTACAATTACTTATGACAGTGGGATATTTTATTATTTAATTGTGATAGAGAAAAAAAAGAAAAAAATCTCCACACTTCAAAAGGTACACTCCTGAACAAAATCTTAAGACCAGGGAAAAAATTACAAGAATTCATATTTTGCACTGGTGAATCATAACCAGGTTGTAAGTTGTGCTTCAAAGTGCAAAAAGAATAAACTGGAGCAAGAGACAAAGAATAGAAAGTAGGCAATTTATTGAAAACAGTATTTAAACTGAAACAGCCTGTTCATCAGCTGATCAAAAGTTTAAGACCATAGCCTTAAAAAGTCAAAAACTGTGCAAAAATCTGGCCTCCGTGTCATTTTCTTTCATGCATTTGCACTGTCATGACCTCCTGATGGCAAAGGCAAAAAAGCTCTCTGACTTTGAACGTGGCAGGATTGTTGAGCTGCACAAGCAAGGCCTCTCGCAACGTGCCATCGCTGCCGAGGTTGGACGCAGTAAATCAGTGATTTCAAATTTCCTAAAAGATCCTGAGGGTTATGGGACAAAAAAGTCAAGTGGTAGACCCAAAAAAATTTCACCTGCACTGAGCCGGAGGATCCTATGGGCTGTCCGTGAAGACCCAGGCCAATCTTCAACCCAGATTAAGGCCCTTACTGATGCTGACTGCAGCCCAATAACCATAAGACGGCATCTGCGAGAGAAGGGCTTTAAGAACAAAAAACGGCTCCACAGGCCACACCTCCTGCCGCGCCACAAACTTGCGCGTTTGGACTTTGCAAGGGAGCACCAAACATGGGACATTGAGAGGTGGAAGAAGATTTTATTCTCTGATGAGAAAAAATTTAACCTGGATGGTCCTGATGGATTACAACGTTACTGGCATGACAAGGAGATCCCACCGGAGATGTTCACTACACGGCACAGTGGAGGAGGTTCCATCATGATCTGGGGTGCTTTTTCCTTTAGTGGAGCAATGGAGCTTCAGGTTGTGCAGGGGCGTCAAACAGCGGCTGGCTATATGGAAAGGTTGCAGCGGGCATCCCTCTTGACTGAGGGCCCACGTCTGTGTGGTAATGATTGGGTCTTTCAACAGGACAACGCTACAGTTCACAACGCCCGCCTGACAAAGAACTTCCTCCAGGAGAATAACATCTCTCTTTTGGACCATCCTGCTTGTTCCCCTGATCTAAATCCCATTGAGAATGTTTGGGGATGGATGGCAAGGGAAGTTTACAAAAATGGGCATCAGTTCCAGACCATGGATGCACTTCCTGAAGCCATCTTCACCACATGGAGCAATGTTCCCACCAGCCTCCTGGAAACACTTGCATCAAGCATGCCCAAACGAATTTTTGAAGTAATCAACAAGAATGGTGGGGCTACTCAGTACTGAATCCTTTTTTTTGCTCTTTAGTTCTGTTTTTTTGTTTTTTGGGGCCATGGTCTTAAACTTTTGATCAGCTGATGAACAGGCTGTTTCAGTTTAAATACAGTTTTCAATAATTTGCCTACTTTCTGTTCTTTGTCTCTTGCTCCAGTTTCTTCTTTTTGCACCTTGAAGCACAGCTTACAATCTGGTTATGATTCACCAGTGCAAAATATGAATTCTTGTAATTTTTCCCCGGTCTTAAGATTTTGTTCAGGAGTGTATGACCTCCCCAAGATGTAACATTACCACACATCATACCTATTTCATATTTATTTGAGATAAATTATTGCCATTGCCTACTGAGCTATCGCTATAAAAATATGAGGTCTTATTAAGATAAACAATTTCATTTTCACGCATTGTTTATTTTTCGCAAAATTGTATCAGTATTATATTTACACATATAGCTTAAGATTATGGGAATTATTCGGGCGCGACAAAAAAAACACGCCAAAATAAAGGCTATATCTTTTCCAATTTTTCTTTTTATGACTAGAATCAATGTAAACTGAGGTGTCATTATTTTACCCCCCGGACAAAATCGGGCGGCTACTATGAATTAATGCTAGTCGTCTCCACCGCCGCCACTGCATCCGCATCTGTAGACACTTCCTTGTGGATGCTGTACTGGCTGTAAGTTTTGACTAATTACTTTCATATTTGGTATGGACATGTTATATTTTACTTATCATGCCGATCGATTTTGGTTGCCATGGCAACAGGAGTTTTGGTTAGCGCTCCCATCACTTTTCGGCTCTTACTGCCAAAACCGTTTGTCTGATTGCTTCCATAGTTAAATTTTCCTGACCATCACAACTTTGTCTATAAACTTGGATCTAAAAATATTTATGTGACGTGAAAACTCTGGGTGTTAGAGCAAGTTTAAGAGAAGACTTCTTGATGATTTTGCAGCTGTTCTCCGCTCTAACAGTGATGTCACCACACTCTAAGTTCCCAGAATGTATTGTAAAAAAAAGAATTTTAAAAATTTTAAATGTAACGAGAAATTTGAATGCCAAAGAACTTATACAAGCCTCGCTTAACATTTTCCAGTCTGCATGATGTTTCTAGCTAAAAGCATGACAGTGTTAAAAATAGTTGAATCTGTCCCATTGTTTCCACTGGGGAAAAACTGGAATAAAATCTAATAACTCGAAAAGTATGAAAAATATCAAAAAGTTAAAAACAAGTAACACAATTCAAAACAAGCTGAATTTTTTTAAAGTTTGAATGAAGTCTCTCAGTGAAAGTATGTAGGAGTAGTAAAAACTGTGGAGAATAAAGAAAGAAAGAAAGAAAGAAATAGTGCGAGGAACATGAGTGTGGAAGCTTCCAGCTTGCCCCCTAATAATATGTCTGTGCAGGGTAAAGGCATCGAAGAGACCTACTGGCTGGTGGGCAAGGAAGACTTTACAAAACCACTTCCAAAGCCACCTGACTTGCAACCAGGGTAAGACGTTGGGATCAGGGCTCTATTAAGTCTGTATTATCTGTATCCACTGACAACCAAGAGAACACTGGAATTGATCCCTGTTTATTGTGTCTGCTGCAGAGAGGACAACCACGGCTTGTCACTGGCAGAAATAGCTGAATACAAGAGAAGAAGAGGGGAGAAAAAAGTAAGGAAAAACTGGTGCTTTGGGGGATGGGGGGGGGGTGTTTGCTGCGCACAAAGAGGAGCCCTGAGTGTGTCATGGGATTTATTTAAAACTGTCTGATATCTGTGTTATGGTACCTCTATGATCCGCCGTCTTCATGTCACTCTCCTGTTCTTCATCTTGATTATGGAGTTATTTGCCAAAACTCTCATAATCATGTGTCACTTATTGTTTGACTTACAGACTGGCCTATATTTCCTATGTGAACCCCACTTTATGTTTTGTATCTAATCCTCCATGTATACCAATACCTAAACTGTATGCGTACTTTGCGATCTTTAGATAAAAGCATCTTCCAAATAATTGTAACAAAAATCCATTTTTCTTCTCAGCTGAGCCTCAGTATCTCTTCACTGCCTAGATGTAGAGCTCTGTAAAATCATTCTCCCCTTGTTTTTGATTTTTTCCTGCACATTACACAGTGAGCACCATTTTTCAGTGGACAGTGGTATGTTGTTTTGGTTCTGTGCTCTAGCACTTTGCCACTGACTCTTTTTAAACTCAATGAGGTTAAAGTGAAGACTGTCTGCATCAAATTGACTGTTCTTTACGGAATATCCAAACATATTGGACAGTTAAACATGATTATTTTAAAGATATATTTGCATATCCTTTGCAAGTAATGACTGCATGAAGTCTGTGACACGCTAAAATTACATACGCTGGTTGTCTTCCTCTGTGATGCTCTGCCAGGCCTGTACTCTAGCCACCTTCAGTTCTTGCCTGTTTAGGGGAGTTTTGCCATCTTCTCCTCTTCAGCATGTAAAATACATGGTCAAATGGATCCAGATCTAGGAATTTACGCGGTCAACAGAACGAAATAACAAAATAGCCACAAATTAATTATTACTGTAACCAGTAAAAACCATTTCCGATGTCATATTTCAGCGATATCTTTCATGATTTTTCTCTGGCTGTTACTTTTACAGTGCATGCTGAAGGTGACTGCAACAGCTACTGAAGAAAAAGGTCTGACGAGGTGGCCGCACCTCACATTAAGTTATCCAGAGTCATGAACATCTATTTCGCAGGTAAGCACAGGCAATGTCAATCAATGGCAATGACTTTGACCTTTCAAAGTCATCTGAGGTCAAATTTAACATTGCCAAAATATAGGTCATATATGACTTCCTATATGCCGATAATACAAACTTAATCTCCATCTGCAGCCATTTGGCCTCCTCAGGCCATTTTGCATATTCTCCATAAGACCCAATGTTAAAGTACAGCGCCCCCAGTAGACTTACTTCCATTGACTAAATCAAAATGTTGCTTGCACTGTACATTGAGGGTACCATGCTAAGTTGATTGCCTGATTTAGAAGAAAATGTATCTGGCAGTTTTTGAGAAATATCTTTTTTTCATTTCTAAGTCCTATCTTTAACATTGGGGCCAAAATTTCAAGGGCCCTAAAAACTGAAAAAATGATTTAATCAAAAATCCGAAAAAAAATCATCTGGAGATCTGGAGTAGTCTGTTTTGGCAAGTTTGCATGAAAATTCATCAGACCATAAAAAAAGATTAAAAAAATGTTCCAGATGATAGACAACAGACGCCAAACCACGACAATAGCTTATCGGCCCTTAGGGCCGGTGAGCTAATAATAGATGATATAGATCAGTATTTCTAAAACCTCTCCCGGAGTACTCCCTCTTCCGCATGATTTAGATCTCTCCTCACCAGCACGGACGATTCTATTGATTCGCTCATTATCAAACATCTTCATGGGTAATAAGCTGATCATTTGACTCACCTGTGCTGAAGGAGTGGCCCTTCAGGAGAGGGCTGAAAAGCGCTGATGTGCATGATAAAATTGCTATAGTTCAATGTTACACGCAATGTTTAAGTCGCAAATTGTTTTGCGACGTAAACACCAGCAAGCTGTGCAGTGGAACTGGAGTAGCCTCGGAAGCAGGGGCAATTTTAGGATTCAAGACCAAGAGGGGCTAAGGAGAAAGGAACAGGGGCGGAAAATTTTTTGGGGGCCCCATACGGCGGGGGGTCCCTGTTGCGCCACGGTGGAATAGCTCACCAGCGTTTCTATGCACCATGCAAAAAGACTAATAGGCCTACACTATCTAGACTCTAGAGCTCATCCAGACTGCAAAGTAAACCACAAATTACACAAAATACTTGTGTAGTGTGTGTGTAGTTGTATTTTTTGCCACTTACATATGTGCATATCAAACAGACGCCATCTGACACCACAGCACCTCTGCTCTGCCAATCTTGCTTAAAGATTTCATTATCATAAGATTAGAAAACCCTCATGTAAATATTAATAATAATCAACCTACATTAATAGAGCAGAATCAAAATGGACTCATTATCTGTCAAAACTTACAATAAAATCAAGCATACGGTTAGTCTCTGGTGGTCCCTGTCTCTCTCTCCGCTCTCCTCTCTTGCTCCTGTTTGTCACTGGTTGTCCCTCTTTCTCTCTCATCTGCTCTCCTCCCTCGCTCCTCTCCTGCTCAGGTGGTCCCCCTCTCTCTTTCTGCTTTCCTCTGTGGCTCCTGAGCTGTGATGGTCCAGCTTTCTCTCTCCACTCTCCTCTCATTCTTTGCTCTCCTCTCCGACTAGGCTTGGGGCCTACTGCCCCCTCTCTCTCCTCTCTTCTCCCTCTCTCCTCTTCTTTCTGGCTCACCTGTAACAATATTCCGCACAATGAACAATTAGCTCGATTAGCTGCGCTAAGATGGATTTATGTGACTTGGACCTACACATTATTAATCACAACAAAACTGCTCTCACATCTGCACCATGTTGTTTTCTAAAAATGTGAAACCAAAGTATTCACAGTTGAAACATAATGGTCATGAGGGTCAACATTTTAAGATTTATGCTGCTTTCTTTAATTTTTTTAAGGATCTACGGATCTGAAATAAAGATGTATTATTGTATTTTTTCAGGTAGTACCATGTATTATACATTATTTGATTCAGGAAAACCTGCCATTTTATCTGCTGCAGTGTAAAGTCACATTTATACCTTAACTTTGGGTGAGCACGCCAAATTTCAGACAAAAAAATAAAATAATATAATCGCCCAGAAAAGAAAACTTGTGTTTTGTTGAATATCTCTCGAGTCAACCAGGGAATTTTCTTTTTTTCAAATGTGAAAAGTGGTACTTAGGTGTTTTGAAGCTAGTTTTGAAGGCGTGAGTTTCTCCTCTTAGTGGCATTCAAGTTTCTGTGCCGTAGTCAGCAATTATTCAATCAAAGCCAACTGAAGAAATTTACTCACGGAATTTAACTCATTGTGCATCAAGATAATCAGTTTCACATGTATTACGGTGGATTTCCCCACGAATGACACAGAAATCAATTAGGCTATGACTCGGGAATTCTCAGGCTTATCTTTACTGTGGGACTAAAAGCAATGGAATTGCGAAAAAAACGTTTCAAATGGTCTTATTTCATTAAAACAATTTAAACGATCATGAAACACATGCATTGTTTCCAATCCCCGAGTAAAGAGAAGCACGGGAAGTCCTGAGTCATAATCGCTTTCCATGTTACTTGTGATAAGGTGCACCTTTACGCAAGTGAAACGGAAACTTCAATGCACTAGGATTTTAATTCCGCATGATGATCTCACAAAGCATTCAATGAATAATTGCGGTCTACGTTCAATAAATGCGTAAGACCTTTGCCGAATGCGTGAGACAAGGCATCTCTGGGATCTTTCCCACCTCCGACTTCTTCTTCCGCCTTCTGAGGAGAGCAGTCACACTCTATCTCTGCTCCTGCCTGCGTCTTCTTTCTTTGTCGTGTTTTGTCCTGTTACCCCCTCTTTTTTTCCCTTTTTTTGGACCTTCCGTCTGCTTCTGAGGCTCTTCAAGTAAAGATGGAATTAATTAGCTGGTCCCTGAATGGGATTGACAAAATTTTTTCACCGAGAAGTGGAGCACCTGGTGAGCCGCGCAGCCCGGATGGGACTTTTACTGCTGGCTACGTTCGGGACACGTGGTCGAGATGCCAAGTTCTTTGTGTGGTGGCACTATCCCTTGAAGACGTGGAGGATGTTTATCTTTTTGGATTTATGGTGACGGGATTTCTCCTAATTGGCATGGGAGTTGCTCTGATCTACCACAAAGTACGCGAGCTGGGAATGAGAAAAATGGCCAACGTGCTGCCCAGCACCAAAATTATTATGGAGTGTTTCAGTGGAGCATCAGAGAATGGTGAGTTGCTCAAAAAGACTCTGCGATTATCTGCAGAAATGCACAGAAAGATGGACGCTGTTTTGAGTCAGAGTGGGCATTTTGTGCGTTTGACTGTGAACCTGGGCGAAATTGCTTGTTCCACCCGATATTGAATAGAATTCACCCACCCCCCCCCCTCCCTCTGCCATTTAACCCCTTCTTCCCCCCACCACTCCCCCCCCCCCCCATTCCCCTGAAAAAATTCCTACGCGTTTCCTGCATGTCGTGTTATAAACCTGATGTGTATTATTATGTCAGATGTCATCTTCTGTGTTTTTTTTTTTTTTTCTATCCCGCCACCACCCCCCCACTTTGGAGGACAACTTTATTCATTTAATCAGTTATATAATTAAGTATGAATCCTCCTACCATCACCCAACAAAATACACACCCATGAAAAACAAAAAATAAAATAAAATAAAATAAAAAAAAACTAAAATAAAATACAATACAATAAGGATTACATTCACAGAGTTTTATATTTTTGGCATTTGTAACTATTAGCTCATCCATTCCATCTCTTTGTTATTCCCAACCTTCAGCCTCCCAAATTTTATCCCATCTTTTGGCATAAATTACAAGACCCGTCTCATAGGCCATCGCACACTCAATTCTACTGTAATACATGACAAAATTCTTGAATCTCTCAAGTCTTAACTCCCCAACAGATGTCAACCTGAAAATAAATATTTTTGCAAGATATACAATTATATTACATATTTGATGTTTTTCTTTAGTTACATCACCCAGTAATACCTTAAATAAATCTAGTTGTATACTATTATACTGAGATATCCAGTTTTGCACCTTTATCCAAAAAAGGGCTGTTACAGGACAGTACCGAAACAAATGGACTACTGACTCCGCTTCCTCTTGACAGAATCGACAGAGGGGTGACGGCTCAATTCCCCAGATATTTAGCATCTTTTTTGTTGCTAGAAACTTATATATTAGCTTATATTGAAAATATCTTATCTTCGGATCAAGTGATGTATTGTAAAGAATTTCGAAGACTTTATTCCATGGAACTGGTGTGTCTAACAAGTTTTCCCAACTATCTAGAATTCTATATGGTGTCGCAACTAAATTCTTTATTCTTCAGTAAAATGTGTATATATGTTTATTAATCTTTATTTTCTTTAACCATTGTACCATTTTCATTTGAGGCAGACAGACTAGATGTCCTCCTGGTCTTTTAATAATTTTTGATTTCCAAGTATTTGGTAAAGCTCCAATAAGTTGATTATATTGTTGCAGTGTGCAGACAGTTCCATAAAAACTAGTTAATTGTCTGTAGGACATAATTTTATTTTCCTCATTCACTATATCCTTTAAAAAAACAATTCCGTTATCGAACATGCGTTTCCAGAAAATTATTTTTCTATCAACAAGTATATTGGAATTTAACCATATTATTTGTTGTAGAACTTGTTCTGTATTTTCTGGTGGATGAAACTGAAATTGCAACCAACTCTGTAGAGCTTCTTCCAGAAAGGTGGAAACACTAAAAAACATGTCAGTAATTAACTCGATATGCACAGGTTTAATCTGCGGGAATGGGAAGAATCCTTTTTCAAACATAGGATGGACACTTTTAAGTAACTTACTGGAAAACCAGTTTGAATTGAGATAGAATTTTGGAATAAGGGAGGCCTTCAGTGAAAGATTTAAAGCTTATAAATTTAATAATTTTAGGCCACCAGATACATAATCATTGTAGAAATACACACGTTTAATTTTATCAGGTTTGTCATTCCATATAAATTTAAATATCTTCTGTTCATAAATTTTGAAAAATGATTCTTTAGGAGTTGGTAATGCCATGAATAAATATGTAAACTGGGATACAATTAATGAATTAATCAGAGTTATTTTGCCATAAATGGTCAAATGTTTCCCTTTCCATGGGAGAAGAATTTTTTCAATTTTACTCAGTTTATTATTGAAATTAACCGTTGAAATTTCACTAATATTTTCTGGAATGTGTATACCGAGAACATTGACCGGTCCATCTGTCCAGTGAAGTGGTAGATTGCATGGATGAGTGAAATTTTTATTTTTCAAGGAACCAAGTCTCAGTATTTGACATTTTTCGTAATTAGGGTTCAGCCCAGATTGTTTTGAGTATTCATCCAGGTCTTTTGTAAGACACTGAAGTGTTTCATAATCAGAATTCAGTAAAAAAATGGTATCATCGGCATACATTGAAATTTTTGTATTTAGATCTTGCATTTCTAGACCTTTGATATTATTGTTTGCTCGTATTTTCATAGCAAGTACTTCTATTGCCATAATAAACAGATACGGTGATAACGGGCAGCCCTGTTTTACTCCCCGAGAGAGTATAATGGGGTTTGAGAGATAACCATTATTTATAATTTTGGAGATGGAGTTATGATACATTACTTTAACCCACTGTATTAAAGATTTACCAAAGTTAAAAAATTCTAAACATTGGTAGATGAAATCCCATCTGATTTTATCAAAGGCTTTCTCAAGGTCTGCTATGAAAATCAAACCTGGTTTTTTTATTTTATCATAATATTCTATAATTTCAAGTAATTGTCTTATATTATTTGAAATATTTCTACCTTGTATAAAACCAGACTGGTCATGATGTATAATATCATGCAGGACATTCTTTATACGCAATGCTATACATTTTGCTAATATTTTCGCATCATAGCACTGAAGAGTGAGTGGCCTCCAGTTTTTTAAGTGGACCGGATCTTTATAGTGGCCGCTAGCTTCTTGTTTTTAGAGCAGAGAAATTACACTTTCTCGCTGAGTCCCGGTGAGAATACCTTGATCATATGAAAAATTAAAACATGTGAGCAGGGGGTTTTTAATCTGTTCATAAAACGTTTGATAGACTTCTATTGGGATACCATCTAACCCTGGCGATTTCCCCCGCTGAAAGGACATGATTGAATTGTAAAGCTCAGTTTCTGTAATTAGCCCCTCGCATGTTGCTTTCTGTTCCTCTGATAATTTAACTTGATTTTGAGGGAAAAATGAATTACTATCAGTATTACATAGTGAAACAGCTGATAACTGGGGGGAGAATATCTCTGTAAAATATCTCTCTTCCTCATTCAGAATATCTGTAGGAGAGATGAGAATGGTCCCATCAATCCTTTTTAATTTCTGTATATTTTTCTTTGCTGTATTTCTATATTGGAGGCTTAAAAATAGTTTATTGCATTTCTCTCCCTTCTCCATCCATTTTGCTTTATTATTATAGTGCATTATAGTTGACCTGTCACAAATTAATTGTTCCAATTCTTTTTGCTTTCGGTCCAATTTGTCAGTTACATCGCAAGTTGCTTGTGAGCTATCCAGTATTGATGTGAGAATCTCAATTTCTTTTTTAAGATTTTGTTCTTTTAATCTTAAAAGTTTTTGTCTTCGTGAAGCAAACTGAATTGCGTGGCCTCTAAAAACACATTTGAAAGTATCCCACACAATATCATCTTCTGTGTTAACTGCAACCTTTAATTTTCGAAAAGGAAAGTGGAGTTGGTGGCGCGACGCACGTTGCAGCGGCCTGGAGCACTTTCTCTCCAAACTAATCTTGTTGTTATTCTGTAAAAATGCTAATAAATTAATCTAATCCAATCTAATCTGAAAAAGAGCAATCGAACAACACCTGTAACTTGTAATGTTTTTGAGCCTTATGTGAAGCACTATGAATGCAAAGTTTATCGCGGTCCGCCATAATTTGGTTATTCCGGCCTGGTACGTCTCGCACGCTTTGAAGTCGGGACTCTGAGTTTTCAACTGGGAAAGATCCCAATTCCAATTTATCTCAAACGCAGCATTAGCATCGCAGCATAAGTCTAGGCTCATGGGGGCGGGCGGGGCTGTAGCTATGAGAGTTGAGACCAGAGTCTTCTCTGGCTGTGACTGCCTGAAGTGGGCGATTTTGACATGTCTATTTCTGTATTAAAAACTCAAATTTTTCCCGGTAAAAACTGTCTGGGGTTAGGTTTAAAACATTCGGGGCTAAAGCCCCGGAAGCCCGGGGCTAATTACGCCACTGCTCAGAAGTGAAAGAAATTTCAGCAAAAAAGCTGGATCTGGCTATTTTTTTCCTGTATTGACGATTTCTCAAAATACTACATGCAGCTTTTTTGAGAACCACCCATCCAAACAATGTTATATAACAAGTTAATTAATCCCAAGTAAATAAACTGCTTATTGTGATTCTGCCTTGTTGTCATGTTTATGCTCAGGTTCTGCGTTCATGATTTTGTCTTTCATTTATTCTTTTTGGTTATTAAAATGCTCAGGTTTTTAGTTCATTCCATTTCTCAGTTCCATTGTACTTGTCTCCCCTGTCTTGCGATTTAGTTGGTTCAGTTCGTCTTCCCTGTCCGCGTGCCCGCTGACTTTGGGTCATTTAAATGACTTCTGGTGTTTAAAATATTCCTTCGAATCTCGTTTTCTTCCTTCGCCCTTCTGTTCTGATTACTAACAAGACTAACATTTGTACTTTGTATCATAGTCTACTAACACAACTAATCCATGTATATAAGATTACTAACTTACTAATGAGCACTCGAGTTTAATATGTAAAGTTGCACCGCTACTCATTTAGACTAATTCCCTCTCCGCAATCACCCTGTTCTATACTCCGTCCCTCAGCCTGTCTCTGTCCTTTCCTCAGCTTCAGCGAGAATCTCACACGTGCTTAATCATTCTCCTGCACTCGTTTTCTGTGCACATAGAACTCCTGGACCGGAGCTGTGTAAATGTCATAGGCTGTTTGTGTGATTCCCGTTCGTATTTTGTCTTTTACCAATTTTCATGTTTAGGGCTTTCCTCATGTGATTATCCCGATGTAATTAGCCTTATTCCCTACAACTGTTTTCTGTATAGCATGTGACCTTCCCTGTGTGTATATTAGCAGTCTTTTCACTCACAGCTCTTCTCAGAATGTTGATCAATATTTCTTTGTGCAGAGCGCCTCGTATGCCATTGAATATTGGTTCGCTTCTACTGGATTGTCCGACCTTGATTCTTGCCATTGCCCTTTTTGTATTGTTTTTGTCTTTCTGGATTTCGACCCATTTTTGTATGACCACGATTTCTGTGTCTGGATGCCCTGCGTATGACCATTGGCTTTGCCCATCGACTACGACTTTTTGCTTATCGTTTTTGTACCTCTGCTCATCTGTCTTACTGGTTCTGACCCCTCCCTGTCTAGTCGATACTCTTTTTGGATTTCGTATTGTGGCTTGGCAATTCCTGTGTTTTTGGCTTTGACTCGGACCCCATTGAAGGCATATGTTTTTTGGATTCCTGTCTCTCGTGAGTGGTTCCTTAACAGTACCTCACACTGTATTTACAAAATTTTATCAGTAATTAATTTCAATTACCTTTTTTTCCTTTAAGTGATGATCTAATAGCCTTTAACCATTACCTTATTACCTTTACTAAATAAAACCACAAACCTTTCAACTTGCGTGATAAGGGCGACAGACACACTGCAAAAAATGAAAGATGAATATACAGTTGAGATGAATTACTTATTTTAAGACTTAAAACACTTATTTCTATCACCATTTTTCTTATTAAGACAATATGTCCTGATTTGAGGTCATTTTCACTAGCTTGCCAATAGAAGAAAATTTTTACTAGTCAAGTAAATAGTAACTTATTTTAAGTTACTATTTTATTTGATTGAATCATTTTTGTCCGTCTAATCGGCCTCTGAAATTTTGGCCCCAATGTTAAAAGACATGAATTAGAAAAAGAAATTTTGAAAAATTATTTCTCAAATTGTGTGATAATTTTTTTTTTAAATCAGGCAATCAACTTACCTTGGTACCCTCAATGTAGAGCTCGAACACCATTTGATTGAATTGATGGAAATGGGTCTAGTGGAGGCACTGTACTTTAACATTGGGTCTAATGGAGAATACAAAATGGCCTGTGGAGGCCAAATGGTTGCAGATAGAGATTAAAGGAAAAGAAAACCATTTTTTTCTGCTCTTACCCAATAACAGTACACTGCCCCTACTATTCAAATATATTATTGGGTAACTTTTGTAATCGTTTCAGATAAAGCCTAGGTTTGTATTAGAGACATATAGGAAGTCTTATATCAACTTTCATTAAGTGACCTTCATATTGACTTTTGAAGGTCAAACTAGGCCTGATGAAAATTTAATGACTTGTATCACTAAAAAGGTCACAGATAGAGCCTTAGTTTGTATTACACACTTACAGGAAGTCACATGTGAACTTTCATTTGATGACAGTTAACTTGACTGTTGGTGACCTTTGAACTGTCAACCTCCACATAATTCAATTACGATGACTTACGTTGCCTAAATGGGCACAAATGGAGCCTAGGTTTGTATTAGAGCAATACAGTGGGGGAAATAAGTATTGAATGCGTCAACATTTTTCTCTGTAAATATATTTTTAATGGGGCTATTGACATGAAATTTTCACCATTTGTCGGTAACAACCCAAGTAATCCACACATACAAGGAAATCAAAACAAAAATACACTGAACAAAAATATACACGCCCCATATGCATGTCAAATATTAATGCCACACGGAGTTAACAACTCTAAGTGAGCATATGCTGACTTTTACTTGTACAATAGGGATATTTCTTTTGATGTGTTTACCCTTTTTTAAATCCATCTCTCTGTCAGTGAGCTTTTGCTCAGTGATGCAGTTATTTCACCCAGTACATGGGTGTGGCATTTCCAGATGGTGATCAGACAGAATGAGCAGTACCCAGACACTCCTTATACAAGGGACAATAAAAGACCACACCAATATGTCAAATTTTGTCAAAAGTCATCATGCCTCAAATGTCTCAGGTCATGCGGGAAGGTGTCATTGGCATGCTGGATGCAGGGATGTCCACCAGAGCGGTTGCTGTGCAGCTGAATGTTAACTATCGGACGATAGGCCGTTTGAGAGTTCTTTTCCAACAGACGGGCAGTACTGTAGATCGAACTCATCCAAGTCGGCCACGTGGAACCGCACCAGCATAAGATCGCTACATCCGGCTTGTCCACCTGCGGGATCGGCTCAGATCAGCAACACGCACAGCGGATGAGACCGTTGGTCTGCACAACAGACGCATCATTCCACAGACAGTCCGTAATCGCCTGCAAGAAGCCAACTTGCACGCTCGGCGTCCTCACCATGGTCAGGATCTCACCGCTGTCCGGCGTCGGAACCGACTTGCATGGGTAAACGTACATGTTCGATGGCCCTTGGCACGCTGGAGAAGAGTGATATACACAGACGAATCCCAGTTCTGGTTTTTTGTTAATAAAAACTCAAAAATTTGACATGGGGTGTTTATATTTTTGTTCACTGTAAGTCCATAAAATTAAGTTATGTCTAATAGCACTCTCAAGACCTTAGCAACCTTATTGTTGCAAAACATACTGATGGCATTGGTTACAGACGTAGTTCTAAACTTCTGAATGTTCCAGTGAGCACCATTGGGGCCATAATCTGGAAGTGGCAAGAACATCATTTCACCATAAACCGGCCAGGACCAGGTGCTCTTTGCAAGATTTCTGAGAGAGAAGTCAAAAAATAATCAGAAGAGTTGTCCAAGAGCCAGGGACCACTCACGGAGAGCTTCAAAAGGACCTGGAATTAGCAGGTGCAGTTGTTTCAAGGAAAACAAAAAATAATGTGCTCAACCACCATGGCATCTATGAACGCTCACCTCGCAAGACTCCATTGCAGAATAAAAAGCATGTTGAAGTTCATTTAAAGTTTGCTGCGCAACATTTGGATAAGCCTTAAAAATACTGGGAGAATGTACAACCCCAATTCTGAAATAGTTGGGACAAAGTGTAAATTGTGAATAAAATCAAAACGCAATGACTTTCAAATCACTCCGGCCAGTATTTTTCCTCCCAATAGAAGAGAGATAACATAGCAAATGTTGAAACTGAGAAATTTTACAATTTTATCCACAAAATGAGCTCATTTCAAATTTGATGGCCGCTAAAGGTCCCAAAAAAGTTTGGACAGAGGCCTGTTTACCATGGTGTTACATCCCCTCCTCTTTTTAACACAGAGTGGAGGTGTGTGGGCATTGAGGAGACAAGTTTCTTGAGTTCAGTCATTGAAATTTGAACCCACTCTTGTTTAATACAGGCTTCCAGCTGCTGGAGAGTATTGGGTCTCTTTTGATGGACTTTGCGTTTAATTATGAGCCAAATCGGTGAAAAATCAGGACTGCAGGCAGGCCAGTATGGCACACGGACTCTTCTACTACAAGGCCATGCTGTTGTAATAGCTACAGTATGTGCTTTTGCATTGCCCTGCTGAAATACATAAGGCCTTCCCTGGAATAGATGTCACTCTGAGGGGAGCATATGTTGCTCTAAAACCGTTATATAACCTTCAGCATTCATGGTGCTTTTTAAAACATGAAAGTGTCCCACACTATGCACTAATGAATCCCCATGCCATCAGAGATGCTGCCTTTTGAACTGAATGCTGATAAGAGTAGGGGTGGTCTTTCTCCTCTTTAGCCTGGAGGACAAGACGCCTATGATTTCCAACAAGAATGTCAAATTTGGACTCGTCTGACCACAGGACACATTGCCACTTTGCTAAAGTCTATTTTGAATGAGCCTTGGCCCACAGAACATGGCAGCGCTTCTGGATCATGGTCAACAATGGCTTCCTTTTTGCATGATAGAGTTTTAGGTGGCATCTGTGGATGGCACGGCGGACTGTGTTGACTAACAGTCGTTTCTTGAAGTATTCCTGGGCCCATTTAGTTATGTCAATGACAGAATCATGCCAGTGAGTGATGCAGTGGCATCTCAGGGCCCGAAGATCACGGGCATCAGTAAAAATTCTTTGGCCTTGTCCCTTATGCTCAGAGCTTTTTCCAGTTTCACTGAGTCTTTTGATGATGTTATGCACTGTCAATGATGAGACCTTCAAAGCCTTTGCAATTTGACAATGATGAACATTGTTTTCAAAGTATTCCACAATTTTTTTGCACAAGCCTTCACAAGTTGGAGAGCCTCTGACCATCTTTACTTCTGAGAGACTCAGCCTCTCTAAGACGTCCCTTTTATAGCCAATCATGTTACACACCTGATGCCAGTTAACTTAATTACTTGCTAAATGTTCTTTCAGCTGATTCTCTTATATATTAATCGCTTTCTCAGCCCTTTTTTGCCTTTGTCCCAGGTTTTTTGAGATCTGTTTCAGCCAGAAAATTTGAAATAAGCTCATTTTGTGGATATAAATGTAAAATGTCTCAGTTTCAACATTTGAAATGTTATCTATGTTCTACTGTAAATAACATATTGGCTCTTGTGATCTGAAAGTCATTGCATTTTGATTTTATTCACAATTTACACTTTGTCCCAACTATTTTGGAATTGATGTTGTAGTCTGGTCAGATGAGATCAAAATTGAACTCTTTGGATGTCACAGCACATAATGTTTGAAGGACAAACGGCACTGCACATCACCCCCAAGACGCCGTACCTACAGCGAAGTTTGGAGGTGGGAACATCATGGTGTGGGGTTGTTTTTCAGCATATGGTACTGGCAGACTTCATATAATAGACAGATGAATGAAGAAATGTTCCGAGACATTCTTGATAAGATTCTTCTTCCATCTACCAGGATGATGGAGATGAAACAAGGGTAGATATTTCAGACAGACAGTGATCCCAAACACACAGGCAAGGAAACTCTCACTTGATTTCAGAGAAAGAAAATGAAGCTGCTACCATGGCCCAGTCAATCATCTGACTTGAATCCAATTGAAAATCTATGGTAAGAACTGAAGATCAGAGTTCATAGAAGAGGCCCCAAGAACCCTCAAGATTTTAAGACAGTTTGTGTGGAAGAATGGGCTAATATCTCTCCCGAGCAATGCATGCAACTATGTTCTCCATACAGGAGGCGTATTGAAGCTGTCATTTCTGCTGTGCATCTATGCTTGACATAAGCTATGCTTCCATCCACTTGTCAATCGAATTACCTGTAGTTGGCCAAAAATATTCATGCGAATAAAAGCGGTGAAAATGCATTCCCACCTAACAGCATTGAAGCAAATAAAAACTTGTGCATAGCCTAATGACGTTACTTGCTGCTATGCAATCAAATCAGTGTATAGAATAGATTTGACATTTTAAGTGGTTTCCATTCATTTTCGCACTGAATTGCAGAACCTTCGAGTGAACAGAAGTAGTGTAGTAGGCAACAAAATTTACTAGTTAGCAATAAAATGCAGTTGAAACTATCAGTGAATCTAATAAGCGAATAGAAACTTTGTACTCAAACAAATAACAATAACTGCAATTAATTTTAGGTAGCTAAATTAACAAATGACGTGGTTATGCTAGAGCTGCTCCCGTCATCTACTTTAATTTTAATACAAATTTAACAGACTGTTATCTGACGATCAACATAAACTAAAGCTGGGTACAGAAAATGATGCTAACAACGAAATTCATTCGGGGTCAGCTAATGCGACAAATTTCCCAAAAATGCAGTCATTTGATAAACTTACCTGCAAGCGTGCTCCAGTGAAAATGAATTCATTGTTTGGAACAATTGCTTTCTTCATGAAACGCATTACTTCCGCATTCTTCGATTCCTAATGGAGTCTATGGAAGTGTCAAATAGTGTCAAACAAAGCTTTATCTCAAAAATCTGACAAATTTAAATCCAAGATATCATGGCATTTAACCCACAGAGCCATATTCTAGGACTTGATTTTGACTGGCGGAGCAGCTATCCCGGTAACCGACAGAATGAATGACAGAATGACAGACACACAAACGAACTACCGTATGCCCCGCTTGCGCGCATGCGCACTGAGGCATAACAAACAATACCTGAAATGAAAGAGGAAAGTCCACAGCATTCAGCGATATAAGCCTAGTCGTTTAAAACCAACACAACACTCAAAGAACAGCAGGCATACACTTAACAGTCTACCAAGATGCGAAAAAAAAATTCTTACCCTTGATATTTTCCAATAAAAAACTGTTTGAGGGTAAATCTGCGCTTGCTATTGTTAGCCCAATGTGTCCATGTTATAACGAAACTAGATAGGCCAGTCTCCAAGCACATTTTTTTTCCAGGGCGTTGCTTCAAAGATCTCAGCTCCTGAGCATTCAGCTTGCTTGCTATGTATTTTCCTCTCTGTGATCGGCTTTTGATGCTGTCAGTAAGATGGAGGCAGCCATTTGATTCTGTGGGTTCTGATGTTTCCAGTGAGCTCTAAATCACCTAAGTCGCACAAACCTACCCTGAGCTTGAGCATTGTATTCCCAGCGTGTCGAATTGAGTCCAAGGGCCGTTCGCATTTACTTAAATAGCACAACAATATAAATGCTTCACTGGTTTGTTTGTGGTATTTTCCATAAAATTATCCGCTAAATATTCCACAGTCATTTTCAAAGTTGTTTTTTAACAGAATATTTGCGCCATTTCGTGTGAATACTGAAGGTACAACAGCGCAGTACATGTTTTCTTGACTCATTCTTTATATCAGCAAGGGTAAGGTAAAGAACTGCATTTTTAATTTGCTTTTTTAAAATTAATCTGCTTCAGTGGAGTCAAACTTCATTTTCTTTGTATGTATTATCTTTGAATGGGAAATTGTATAGGCTACAGGACTGGCAGAAATAATCATTTTAAAAAATGTAAAAATTAAAAATGGTTGTATTTTGGTGGAATGTACGCATGCAATGACATAATTGAAATTAAATGAGTTTTACGGTTTGGTGTCTGAGAAATATGAAACGGCACACAGTGTTAGCTTGGAGAGACCACCTAGACATTCCCGAACTAAAACCTCTCTAATTTTGCTCTGATTTAATTGGTTTGAAAAAACTTTTGCACAGATAATAGTGAGATACTGTGCTGTAATTTTTGGGGGTTCCAGACTGCAACTGAATAATTTTACGACAAATAAAAGCAAAAATTTGTTCGGTGCAAAAAAGATGTTTCGTTTATGCAGTGTTCCATTTTCATTTTCTCTGACTCAATGACATTGATTACACTGATTTTTGCACCATGAAAAAAATCCCAGAGGTGTTACCTTTATTATGATACCAAGATTATTCAAGCCAATCAATTCGTTGCAGAGATATAGGCTAGTCATTTCATTTTGGGCATGTAATTTTCAAGCCAGAGGCTCAGGGCTTTTTTTTTTTCAACCCAGAAAATAATGTCATAATTAGCTAGTAATGTAGTAACTTACTACGTCATGGGCAAAAAGTTTTTTCATTATTGGTTCTGAAATTTTATTACATTGTTGTTAAGTTATTACGTTATTGAACTTTATTACATTAAAAATTCCAAATGATTACATTATTGGCAGTTATTGCTTTAACAGTAGTTATTACATTGTTGTTTGCTTCATAGCTCTTTACAAATAATAACAAATTCAAAGATTACGCAATGATTACGCATCAAACTTGCATCGTGTTGTAGTTAATCAAGGGAAACGAGAGGTGACACGTTCAGCAACATAATCAACTTTCATTCAGTCTGTTAAAAATGTGCACCCTTTTTGCAAATTTATGCAAGGAAGAAAAATTATTTTCTACATGGCAACTATTTCTAACATTACAGCAATAATTTGTGAACTTAAGTGATCCCTGTAAACATGCACAGGACCAAAGTAATATTTCCTGCTGTCTAATAATCTGATTGCAGTGGGAACGAGAGCCAGCATGCACAGTGGGTCCCCTGGAAAGGCAGTCAGAACCACAGTCTCAAGGGTTAAATGTTACATTGGGGCCCCATAGCACTGAGTTCTAACCCCTGTGTTCCCATTTCAGGCACTGCAGGTGAGAAAAGCCGACTGAAGAAATTAAAAAAGGATATTTCAGAAGGCTGGCTGGACGCCCATAAACCAAAAAGGAAAACAAAGAAACAAAGGAGGTGACATGAGTCGGGAGTTTGACAGAAAGCAAAGAGACAGGAGGCAAAGAAATACAGAGAGAAGATCAAGGGACAGTTATGGGGCTCCATCTGATTGAGGCAATTTTGTGGACAGTTTCATTTGGATAATATGCTGTGATTTTAATCTTTTTCCACCCCACCACCAGCACAGCAGTGCCCTCACCAGCACATATACTTACTTATAGAGTAGGAACCCTTGACTGTATATGGTCGAATTATGTTAGTTGCCAACATAGTAAGCCAGTAAGCTTTAAGGAAACATACCGCCAGGGATGTGTGAGTTGTGTTGCTTGGGGGCAGGGCAGGCCAGTGCATCTTATGATGACAGATTGTCAGTCAGGCCATTTCTCTATTTCTTCTTCAGCTGCTGCCCCTTCTGTTAAAACTAATGTAATCACGCTAGTGAAGTAGATTAGTGATTTAGATTACTATTCAGGTTCTTTTATAATCTTGATATTGGCAGTAACATCATTTCAGGGAGAAAATTCCTCGTAGTTTACCCACTATGGATGCATTTCCAGTACCCTCAAATTAAAGTTGACAGTTCACATAACCCTCTCATACTTTAATTTCAAATCCAGTCAACTCAAGTGCCACACTCAAAGGGCCCAAACAGTAAAAAATTTTGAACTGTCCAAATACAGTATATCCAGGCCACCCGTTACAAATATATGGCCACTATAGGTTTTTGGATCTAAGGAGTGTAATCTAAGGATACTCTTTGACCTTACACAGGCAATCAATTCTTTGTGGCATAGTTCACTCTGAGAGATTTTGGCCCTAGCTGACTCAATAACATCATCAATTCCTACACGCTGTTTGGACTTCCATGCAACAAACCTTTGCTTCTGCAAACTCCTCCTGTGTCTCTAAACATTTTTATGTTCATATTAATACACATTTCATCGACTCACTATGCAGGTTTTTTTCTGTTTCAGATGAAAACCTGTGTATGCATTTTGAGTTTTATCCCGTGAATGTGCTTTGAGTACATTTTTAGGAAAGCATACTGTATCAATGAGGTTTTAGCTGTATATGTAATGTAGAACTGCTTCTAAGATCAATTATGATTTTTACACAAGGTGAAATGAGCTAAAATTACTACCTTAGCTCGGAAAAAAGTTAGGTCTGTGCAGAAAAGCACTTGAAAACAAAAAGCGGTGATTTCTGAATTTACTTTCCCTTGTATTTCTTTGTAGCTAACATACTGACAAAATATTTTATATTCTCTCTGGTGAACTTCATATAATTTGTAAATATACATGCACTCCTGTGCAATTCCAAGGTATTTTAACAAAATGTCCCCTCTGTGACAAGACACTAAACCGTCCCCCAAACAAAATTTTGTTGATGTATTAAAAAGTATTTTTTTTTACAATTTATAGGTAAGATGGTGCACTGCTATATTCTGGAGGAATAAGTTCAATTTTTTCATCCATTTCCGTCGGGGGATCATTTTAGTGAATGTCACGGAGGGGATATTTGGTTTACAATACCTCAGAATTGCCCTCCTGCCACTCAGGCCTGCAGTGCATTCCAAAACAATAGGGAGGGGGATAATTCAGGACTACAAAGGAATGAAGGTGCTGCACGCTGAAATTATTGCTCCCGAAGTTATTGCAACGCGGCAAACACCCCATTCTGACGCATAAAGGCTATTTATTGGCAAGATGTGACATAGGGGTCAGGTCACATGTTCAAGCCTAATCCACAGCAATAAATCATAAACATGCAATTTCACAATATGTACCCAACATTAATGGCGTATGGCATGAAAAAGTCCTTGTTAAAGGGATAGCGGTGCATCTTGTAATAAAAAAAGTTTTGTTTTTTTTTTAAAAGCAGCAATGGAAAAAAGCAGAGGTGACAGTCAGTTAAAACTGATGATGAAATTGAATACGAAATGAATGGAAAAGGGACTTGGACAAAAATGTCCAGACAGCGCTTCAAAAAAGGGTTTATATAAAAATTCTCATTCAGACCATAAGATGACAAAGTGTTCAACTTAACCCTCCAACAGCATTCCCTCTGAAGTTTTTCCCATCCACTTGGAGACTTTTTTACATGCTCAACACCACTGGTTTCCAACCCTATAGGTTAGCTACCAATAGGTTTTCACGCCGACCCTAATTCAGCATAACCGTTTCAGCTAATTACCATCAAGCTCTCAAACTGGGAAATGAGGTGTGCTTTGCTTTGGCCGGATAGAACCTACAGGATTGTAGCACTTCAGTCGGAGACCTTAGCTCTACACCAATGTAGCTAAGCGTGCTAATATTGTGTCCAGTCTAGGCTGTCTAAAATGCAGCACGAGATGCTCCACTTGTCTCTAGTTCTAATTTTAATGCGATATTCACTAATGCGGGTGCACACATTTCTTCCCAACATACGTCAGCCCCTCATGGATCGTACAGATGACATGGGGAGTTCTGCAGTTGTCTCAGAGAGAAATATTTGTCTGTTGGCAAATGGCTTCCAAAGGTTCATGAGGGACTTGACATTCCATTGGTAGACCAACGTATGTGAGATTGTATACCAACACATGGTTTGCAGGAGGTTTAGAGCATGGTGTGCCCAGCCCAATCAAAGCTTACCACTGAATTTCTTTTAGATGTCGCCAAGCTTATTCTTACTTACAACTATTTGTTAGATTAATTTCTTTCTATTTTTTGCAGAATAATTTATTTCTGCAGTCCTAGGGCGCCAGGATGGGCAATAAGTTGGCACCCAAATATGCGTGCCTGTATATAGGTATGTTTGAAAATACATGTTCTTAAACCCTTAATACTCCAACATCCTCGCGTATGAAAGATTCATCGATGACTTCTCCATTATAACCAACCTTACACCTAAGGGTGACAGTTTTTATCCATGACCACTCAAAAAGTTTACTGATAAGTCAGTTCAGTGGCATCCACCTGTTTGTTGCGATAAGTTGTATTCTAGACAAACCGCATATCTCACAGATGGGTTTCTCAACAGAGGGTACATGAAGGAATGGATTTTTAAGGCATTGCCAAGGTTTAAGGACATCTCTCAATCTGATCGTCTGAGAACACAGCAAGCTTAGAGTAACCAATGCCCCCATGTGCAGTGCAAAATACTCCGCGCTAGGCTCAGAGTTTGAAAGGATCATTAATAGCCATTGGCATATCATTGAACCGGACACCAGATTGAAACCCATCTTTAAAGATTGCCCGAAACTTGTTTTTAAATGGGCCAAAAACCCTAGGGACAAGCCGGTAAAGTCAGACACACGCCCACCCCTAGTATTGGCTCTCGTACCCACCTTCCTTGTCGGTATTGAGAAATGTAATAACTGCACTCAGGGTGTAGTTTTACACGCTAATGTAATTCCTTCAGCTATCTGCAAATGGGTCTTGATATTTCTATACATAGGACAGTTACTTGCTGCACTACTTGTTCAGCTGTCATTGACCAAAAATATGCTGAATTGTTCACTTTAACGATACAAAGCATGAAACTTTGCGAGATTACTAATATCACCAAGATGAACATTTCTGGATATGGAGCCGTACCAAATTCACTCTTGGTGGAGAATATTAAGCATAGTCTAAAATATTCAACATGAAAACAAGGCTGTAGGTGTAAAGTCCGCTGAAATAACCTTAGTGATGATATTTTGGATATAAACTTCAAGTATGAAATTTCAAGAGTGAATCTGGTTTGGATCCATGTCTAGAATTGTTCATCTTGGTGACATAGCAATTATGCAAAGTTTTATGTTTGTATCACTATCAATAAAGTGAACAGTTCGGGCGATAACAGTTGGCTTACACCCATTTCAACGGTCTGTTGTCCGTATGGATAGGCGTATGTTGCACCCGCAATTCACGAAAATTGCGGTAATGTTCAAATGTTACAAGCAGATTCCCATTTGGCCGCATTCTAGACAGACCGGACACAACGTTAGCACACATGGGTACACTGGTGTAGTGTGTGTAAAAAAAGTTCCCAAGTGGAAGGGATGTCCAGGGAAAAAAACCTGCAGAGGGATTGTCATTGGAGTAGATTTTTATGTCACTATTGGGTCGAATGAAGATTTTGACATAAGCTCTTTGTAGCTCGCTGCTCGATAGGCCATGATTTATTGCAGAAAAAGCAGCATTTGGCTTCATCTTCATCATTGTTGTCCATTCGCAATTTCTTCAAATAACCTTCAAAACTACTGGCTGGATTTGCTTTAAATTTGGTAAGGATTTTCCTTAGGACTATGTCAACCAAGTTGTTCACACAGTCTTTCAGAATTTAGATTTTTGCATTTTTTAAAAATAAATTCTCTCACATTTCTCATCAGAAAAACTGTAAAAATCAAATGAAAATAATGACCTGATCCACTATAAAATCAGCATGGAGCTGAGATTGTTAGTAGTTTTTAAAATTTCTGTATTTTTTATGCATTTTCATTGTATTTTTCATCAGAAAACATTAGAAAATCTTATCTATCTTGCTTCATGTTCAGTTTCCAGAAAGGTCAGTCTCAAAATCAGCTTTCATGAAATTGCATGTATCCAACTTAGATTAAAATTGTTGGGGATTGATCACTGTTATAGTGGGTTATCTACTGTAAATGTCAAAGTGACCAGCAACGATCTTGAGGATATCCACGTCTACTGTCTTTGCCAGTGAGCTACAGCACCCTTTGTCCTACTTTTGTAGTTGCCTCTGGGCTTTTTTTCCCCTTGTGCCCTTTCCATCTGGTAGTATTCCATTTTAGAGCGGGTTTCAACAGACTTTCATGATCATTACTGCTTTCTTTCAGTTGGTGTTGTTTTCTGATTGTTTTAACTTGTTCTGATTATTTTAAAAAATGCACCACTGCCCCTCATGAGGATCTTTTGACGTCCTTTGTCACTGATTTTGGTTACATATTGTAACATTGTAAGTTTAGAAATCACTGTGGGTTTGGTTTGAAAATATTTCCTGATACCTAAGTCAAGGTTTGCCGACTAAGAACCTATATGCATCACAATACAGTGTTTGCCTGACAAAGACCGCAACGGATGAAATGTTGCTAATAATTTGGGTGCAATGATATCAGTGCATGGAGCCTTCATTTCTTTTCCGCTTTATTCGACTTGTGGTTACTGGAACCGTCACACAGCGGAAACTTGTGTTGCAGTCAAACAAATCAATATATTAGGTTTATGTTTTTAAGCCAAGTGGTTTGGACCAAAGAAGAAAAGGACCATCCATACTGTTACCAGCAGGCCCAATACCATGGTCAGCCACGGTTTGAGGTTGTTTCCATGCCCTTGGCAGGGTTAACTTGCACTTCAGTGAAGGCATCATTAATGCAGAAAAGTACAATAATTTTTTGGAGCAACCTGACATCTTTGCTAGGGACAGCCATGCTCATCCCAACAACACAATTCAAAACTGCATGAACACGCATTATAAGGGCATGGCTGTATAAGAACAGGGTGCGGGTGCTGGATTGGCCTGCCTGCAATCCCAACTTGTCCCCAGTAGTATGGTGCATTTCAACATATGAAATGTGGCAAGGAAAACCACGCATCGTTTCCCAATTAAGACTTGCTTGCTGGAAGAATGGGACCAAATTACACCTGAAGCAAACACTTGGATCAGTCTCTAAAAATGTGTTATGAGTTGTGAGAAGGAATTGCAACATTACATTGTGGTAAATACTTTTTTACTGTCCCAGTTTTTTTAAATGTTGCAAGACTCATAATTGAAATGTGTTTATCTTGAAAAAACATGATGAGATGAAACATCATATAATGTGCTTTTGTTTCCAGTGTATACTTAGTAAACAAAGTTTAGCAACACCTAATATAAATGCACAATAAAGATTGAATAACAGTGAAATGTGTACTTAATTGTCTTGACAATTACAGGAAAGAATATGACATCCATCATTGCCTGACACAGTTGCGACTCAAATCGGTGAGATGAACAAACTTCAGTTAGAATGCATGAGGGTGGGATGACCAGTTTTCCACAAGGCTGTTCCTATCCCTAAGTAGCGAGTGTGACACCCACCGGCCTGTTGAAACAAGTGCAGAATATTCTTAAAATCGAACATTACTCGCCCTGTTAAGATATTTTGGTCAGGCTCATTTGCAAACACAAAGCAGGTCTAAACATAGGAGTGTGCTATTGACTGCCAGCTTTGGACTGTATTGTACAACCCCAATTGTGAAATAATTGGGACAAAGTGTAAATTGTGAATAAATTCAAAATGCAATGACTTTCAGATCACATGAGCCAATTTATTATTTAAAATAGAACATAGATAACATTCCAAATGTTGAAACTGAGACATTTTACATTTTTATCCACAGAATGAGCTTATTTCAAATTTTCTGGCTGCAACAGATCTCAAAAAAGTTGGGACACAGGCAAAAAAGGGCTGAAGAAGCAATTAATATATAAGAGAATCAGCTGAAAGAACATTTAGCAAGTAATTGAGTTGACTAGCATCAGGTGTGTAACATGATTGGCTATAAAAGGGATGTCTTAGAGAGGCTGAGTCTCTCAGAAGTAAAGATGGCCAGAGGCTCTCCAACCTGTGAAGGCTTGCGTAAAAATTGTGGAATACTTTAAAAACAATGTTCCTCAACATCAAATTGCAATGGCTTTGAAGGTCTCATCATCGACAGTTCATAACATCATCAAAAGATTCAGAGAAACTGGAAAAATCGCTGTGCGTAAGGGACAAGGCTGAAGACCTTTTCTGTATGCCCGTGATCTTCGGGCCCTCAGACGCCACTGCAATACTCACCAGCACGATTCTGTCATTGACATTACTAAATGGGCCCAGGAATACTTCAAGAAACCACTGTCTGTAAACACAGTCCGCCGTGTCATCCACAGATGCCACCTAAAACTCTATCATGCAAAAAGGAAGCCATTGTTGAGCATGATCCAGAAGCCCCGCCGTGTTCTGTGGGCCAAGGCTTATTTAAAATGGACTATAGCAAAGTGGCAAAGTGTCCTGTGGTCAGACGAGTCCAAATTTGACATTCTTGTTGGAAATCATGGGCGTCGTGTCCTCCGGGCTAAAGAGGAGAAAGACCACCCCTCCTGTTATCAGCGCACAGTTCAAAAGACAGCATCTCTGATGGTATGGGGATGCATTAGTGTATATGGTGTGGGACACTTGCATGTTTTAAAAAGCACCATGAATGCTGAAAGGTATATAAAGGCTTTAGAGAAACATATGCTCCCCTCCAGACAGCATCTATTCCAGGGAAGGCCTTGTGTATTTCAGCAGGACAATGGAAAACCACATACTGCAGCTATTACAACAGCATGGCTTCGTAGTAGAAGAGTCCGTGTGCTGAACTGGCCCGCCTGCAGTCCTGATCATCACCGATTGAAAAAATTTGGCGCATAAGTCCGTAAAAGGAGACCTAAAACTCTCCAGCTGCTGGAAGCCTGTATTAAACAAGAATGGGGTCAAAAAACTTGTCTCCTCAATGCCCAGATGCCTCCACTCTATGTTAAAAAGAGGAGGGGAAGCTACAGCATGGTAAACAGGTCCCTGTCCCAACGTTTTTGGGACCTGTAGCAGCCATAAAATTTGGAATGAGCTCATTTTGTGGATAAAATAGAAAAACGTATCAGATTTCAACATTTTCTATGTGATCTCTGTTCTATTGTGAATAAAATACTGGCTGGAGTGTTTTGAGGTCATTGCGTTTTGATTTTATTCACAATTTACACTTTGTCCCAACTATTACGGAATTGGGGTTCTAAATGAAATGCTGAAGGATTAGGCTAGCTTGTGGTGGAGGAGGGACTATTGCTACAGGAGACCTCAATTATCCTGGTATCGAATGGGAAGTGGTGAAGGAACAAGGTTAAGAGGAGGAAAAGTTTCTAGATGTGATGAATCACTATTTTTTGGTGCAGTTCTTAAATAAACCTACAAAAGAGAAGGCAGTTTTAGATGTAGTGCTCTGTAATGACTCTGACTGAATTTGCAATGTATAGATAATGGAGCCACTTGGGACAAGTAATCAATCGACTAATAGTTTTGATGTTTCTTAGCGAGTTAAAAAGTCATCATCGAAAACCAAAATTTTTTATTTTAGGCAAGCAAACTTTGCCAGGATGTGCTCATATCTAATTGAAAGAAATTCGAAGACCTCCTTGATTCTTTTCATAAAATAGAAATGTGGGGTAGATTCAAGGGAGTTTTACTTGATGCACAATACAAATTCATTCCAAAGGTGTGCAATAGTAAGTTTAACCTCTTAAACCCGAACACTCTCAGAATCGGAAGCAATCAATACACTTCTTAAATACAACATTTCCTCATAAGCAACTTTGTCATGCGGCATATTTTATTTTATTTATTTTAGATTTATTCAAGCAGGGGGGCCTGACTGAGACTAATGTGTCCTTTTCAGCAGGGCCCTGCATTACAAGAAATTATAATGACATCGTTTACAAGGACATTTGTTATATAAAACAAATAATAAATTAAATTTGAAATATGAATAAAAGTTTGATGGCATCATTAGAGGGGAAAAATTAATTAAAACAACAACTATTCTCTTGATTAAATGATTTGATTTAAGTTTTAAAATGTCCAAAAGAAGCAAGTTCATTCAGTTTCAGTTCACCTGGCAACTGATTCCAGGTGTGTGGGACATTATAATAAAAAGCTGTCTTACCCAGCTCCATTCTTACAAGAGGAGCATTATGACACAATGAGTCCTGTGACCGTGTCCTCTGGCAACCCACTCGCAATTTAAGAAGACTAGCTAGATAAGGAGAGATTTTAAATAAAACACATTTAGAAACAAATAAAAACCAGTGGTAGTCTTGTCTAGCTTTCAATAACCCCCACCCTACTGACTTGTATGAGGCACAATGGCGGGTGCAGAAGTCAAAACGAGTGATAAATCTAATAGCCGAGCGATAAGTAGAATCGAAAGGTTTTAAAACAGAAGTAGATGTGTTTCTATAAATCATATCACTGTAATCAAGCATGGGAAGTATTATTGAATGAACGATCTTCTTTTTACTATTAAACATGCACTAAGCCCCATTTCTGTATTAGAAACCTATTTTACTCCCTATCTTTTTAGTTAATTTTTCAATATGCATATGAATAGTCAGCTTGTCATCCAGCCAAGTGCCAAAGTATCTATGATGGGGAACATGCTCAGTTTGGCTACCCTGTGAGGTACAAATATCAAAATCAAGGTGGTCCATTTTTCGAGCTTTGGTGAATACCGTGAACGTGGATTTGTCCTCATTTAAGACGAGTTTCAATTCAATTAGAAATCTTTGAATAGAATTAAAATCATGCTGAAGATTAGATATGGCCTGCTGAACTGAAAAAGCAGTTAGGTAAATTACAGTATTGTCAGCATATAAATGCAGTTTGCAATGATGTAAAGATAAGCCAATATTATGAATATAGATAGTGAATAACAAAGGCCCAAGAATTGAACCTTGTGTAACTCCTCTGCTGATTTTAGCACTTCAAGACTGAATGTCTTCACCTGAAATGATTCCTATTCTCAAGATTGCTTGTAACTGGTTTAAAAACTGAGTTATCAAAGCCAATGTCTGATAATCTTTTCAAAACAACGACATGATCAGCAGTATCAAATGCCTTAGACAGGTCAATGAAGAAGGTTGCACAATGTTGTCTGGTTGTGCTCTTATGATGTAATTTATAACTAAACAAGTAGCAGTAACAGTGCTATGCCCAGACCTGAAACCAGATTGGTAAGTATTCAAAATGTAATTTTCAGTGAAATAGGATTGTAACTGGGAATTAACTTGGGACTCCAGAATCTTAGTCATCTTAGAATCTTAGACCTTGATATGACCATTGAAAGCAAATTACTGTCGCTACATTTGAGGATGATACTAAATTGGGAGGTTTTGTGAACAGTTTTGAATCCACTAAAGTGATTCTGGATAATTTAGATAGAATTCAGAATTGGGCAGAAATACGGCTAATGAAATTCAATGTTGCTAAATGTAATGTTCTTCATGTAGGGAAAAAAAACATTAGACAGGGTAACTTCATGGGAGGATTAAAACTGGAATATGCTCCACATAAAAAAGATCTGGGAGTGATTGTTGATCTAACCCTCACAGCTACTGTGCCTCAGCAGTTAGAAAGGCCAACAGGATGCAGGGATATATAGCCAGAGTTATTGAGTATAAATCTCAGGAGGTTATACTCCTCTTGTACAACACATTCATCAGACCACATCTAGAGTTCTGTGCAGTCAACATGTACCAATTTGAAAGCTTGTTCACAGAACTGGGCTCGACCACAGTTGTGCTGATGACCGACGGCTCTCAGGTGGTCTCTGATGATATGAAATTTTGAGGTCATATTGATTAGCAGCTGCAAGCAAGAATTTGCAGAACTTAAAGGTGCACTATGCAAGTTTGTTTATTTTCTGTGCGAATATATTTTTGTCTCAATTCGCCAACGTCTCCCCATGATCCACTAGCTGTCTGCCCCTGAATTCACTGTGGTTAAAAAAAAAAAACCCGGGATCTGGAGACCGCACAGGCGTCACAAACTGCAAATAAATACAAGGAGCACAGGCTGTGCCCCATAACATAACAAACCGTTCCGGCCAATCAACGACAAGAGTTGACAGTTACAGAAGCATGGGAGGGAGGGAACTACGGGAGGGAGGGGCCAGCTACCTCTGTTTTGTATGAATTTGAATGTCAACAGAAGTGATGTCAACAAACTTGCATTGTGCACCTTTAAGGACATGATCCTCCCAGCCGGGGAGTAAGTATAAGTGAATTAAACATTTTGGAAATCAGCTTGTTAATGGACAAGAATCCGGTGTCAGTTTTAGTTCATGGCCATCTTAGAGTGTAAAAATTTTGCCTCTTTAAATTTTGAACGGGATTAAATTTAGTGTGTTATCACCGCAAAAAGCTTGTATTTACTTAAATTTGAAAAAAGGTTGTTGCCCTGGCAACCATTATGTTGGAAATACTTTGGCAAATAAGACCCAAATTGCTTTTTATCAGCAAGAAAGTGTAGGGCTGAACAGGAATCTTCTGGTAAATTCTTTAACCAACAGTTACCTCGCAATATGTCAGAATGTCAAAAAAAAAAATCTAATTTTCTCAAAAAATTCCCAACAGATTTTTTTTTGTTTGTTTTTTCACTATGTTAATCAATAAGCAAAGACTATACGTTTTCACTGAAAAATCCCCAGTGGAATTTTTTTTAACCTAAAAGGTGTTAAGAGTGCCTTTTTCTAAGATCAGCCCAATACTGGCAAAAGTAGCCAACTCACCATCTCCAAAACTCTCCATACTTCATAATTATTGAGTTTGGAGTAGGGAATAGGGAAATCAGTCATGACCTTTGTAATTAACCCCTCCCCTGCTGAACAGGCCACACCTACTTTTCTGTGCCATATTGTGCAGCAAAAAATTTGATTTCTCTATATTTCAACCTACATGGAGGTCCCAAGTTTTTATCAATTATTCTTGAAACTAGAGTTGGTGGACTGCAAGGTAAAATGAAAAAAATCCTGGGACCTCTGTGTAGGTTGACACTAGCGCCACCTGAAGTCATAAGCTACACCATTTCCGTCTCATGGAAATTTGGTCCTAGTTTGGTCCAACCTACATAAAGGTCCCAAACAAATTACAATTGTTTTCCAATCCTTGTGTGCCAGACAACAATAATCAGCAATAAAAGTTTTGGGACCTTTGTGCAGGAGGGAGAATAACGGACCAAAAGTGGGATAGATGGTTTTGGAGAGATGGTTTTGTGCAAGGTGTTTGGGGGGGTGGAGCCTCTTTTCAGAGATCATTGCAATTCATGGATTATTGCCTGCTTCAGGTTGAAGGAGAGAGATGCTTTTATGAAGCTGGTACCATACCATGAGCTTTCAAGTCACGCCATCATGATTGAGGAGTCAAAGAGCAGTATTCTTGTGACAGTCCTACTTGATTTTTCAGAGGCACACACACAAACAGATAACGCACGCACAAACACACACACTAACCCTAACCTACATACCAACATACACGTCTTCATACATACATGCACTAATTAACTTTCCAAATTAATAAGCTTTCTATTCCATCCCTGCATTTCAGCATTTCAGCGAGTGCTTATTTTCTCTGATTGAAGTTATGTTATCACCAATGTCACAATAACTAGAACTAAGTAAAGTCATATTTAAAATCCTGTAATATTACTCTACCTTATCAGCCGACATGGTTCATTTGCTTCTGATATCATCCTTAGCAGTTCCAAATCATTTAGTTTGTTAATAAATGCATGAGCACAGCTGTTAAAAGGCACAATTTGTTCTCACGTCATTTAAATGAGAATTTGTCACTGAAACTTCGGGGGGCAATTTTTGAAAATACTAATACTCGTTGCACATTAACTGCTAAAGGAGAAGGTAACTGCGGCTAGGTAGCAGCTTTCAGTATTTGCAATCTAACTCAAATAATGTAAAATGACCTGTATTCTGAAGTGCAGTAGGAAGTGGTACCGATAATTTCCCCATTCATCCTTTTTGCAGCAATAGGCTCACAAAAGTCCCTAACTTCACAGTGCTCAAATAAAATTGCGCTTACAGTAATCTGTTGGTACAACAACAGAAACCTGCATTTCCTGTAAGGCAGAGGAAAAATAGGCACAAAAAGCCCGAAATATTTTGACTGTGCAGCAAAACCTATGCTAACGCTACGTATGGTTAAAAAAAGTCATTAGCTGAAATCATGCTGCTGCCTCAGATAATATCTAAAGCGGCAATGTGCCCGGGAGAAATGTTCCATTACATTTAAAGATATTCTTACTTGGTCAAAAACTCCTGCCTCTCATCTAGGTTTGTCAGTTGCTTTGCTGGTAGAAAATTTTTTGGGAAGGGAAAAAAAAAGAAGTGAGAACTCACCATTTACATGACAATTCAAACAAAATGTGAGTCACTGCGTTTTAGAAATGTTTTATTGAAAAACAGACAGAAACAATGTAACAACGTTGCATACCAAACGAGATCTGTGTCAAAAATGCACAAACATGGCCTGACACACACAGACACGGAGGGTAACAGATTCAGTTGTACTCTTGACAGAGACGAAGCCCTCAACGTGAGATCGGCTAGTGCAGAGCAGCCCCTTTCACTTCAAGAGTATCGTACATAAAACCGGAAATGTGAAAGAGAACGGAATGTATTCACTTCGTTGGGGGGGGTGGCAGTTGGGTGATGCGTGGTTGCACCATGTGTGCAGCACTTGCGTGTAAATCCTTTAACTTTAAACATTAAAGATATTTTGATAAAACACACTCATATTTAACAAACACGCAATTCGTAAGGTGACCGTCGATGTTCATATTCAAAAACCAAATATCCAAACGTGTCACCCAGACCCCTGAATGGAACGATGACCTCAGAACTTGGCAAACATTAGAGAGATCATACTTAATATAAGCATGTTGTCAGTCATGTGATCTGCCGTTCAATATAGCAAACAAGGCATTTGATGGTAAATGTATAATGACAAATACTGTATCCAACGAGTAAAAACCTTTTTTCTGCATTTGGAACTCAGAAATTATTTGTTTAACATTTGAACCTTTCTGAACTCACCACATTTAAGAAAATAATTTACTCCCTGCTGATAAACAAGTAATTCAGGAATTGTGCTCCTGACCAAGTCATCCAACCCAGCTTGCATATCGGAATGTTTTCGCAAGTTGACTCTGGTCTCACTGATAAAAGTCAGCACAGCAAAATGTGCAGAGGTAAATATCACAACACTGGTGTTGTACACTGTGTCCTCAGTCCACAGTAAAATGTTCAGAGTTTAGTGAGTCCATCTGATCCCACTTTGATGAGAATTGACTCAAATAGACTGTAAAAGTTAATTTAAATCTGAACATTTTACTGTGCGTAGATTCATTCACCCAAATAGCCAGTTTAAATGTTAAGAATTTTTACTCTAGGCATTTTGCTGTGTAACTGCTGGTGCTGTTGACTATAACTCATCGCGCATCTTTTCGCCCTTGGGTCTCATGAGTCTGCCGATGAATAGGATGGAGTTGGTCTTGTTGTCTTTCACGAGGAAGATGAAGGGGTGGTCAGCATAGAAGAGCTTGGGGTTCCGCAGCTTCTCTGAACCGAAGATGCTGGCATCAAAGGGATTTCCCTCTGTGTCCCACTCCAGGGCGGAGCCATGGAAGACGTTGGAAAGATACAGGTCTTTCTTACCCGAGATGTTGGACAGGTCAGCCTTGGCCTTATCCACTGCCTCGGTCAGGCCCAGCTCCGCCAGATGTTTCTGAAAAAGCCAATCAGGCGGCTTACTTCTTTGGCCAATCAGCAATACAGGCTTTTCTGTTGTTCTTATATTTAGTTTGTAAATCCTATGCTTAAATCTTGCAATCCCAATCATTTTCAGGTGCTCTCTGAAAGGCGCCACACTCAGAAATAAGGCCACAGTGGAGGTATATTTTTATCCTTTCAGAAACAAATTTTCTGCATACATGAAAATGTATGAATGATTATTCTTTGTCAACAATTTTACTGTACTTTTAGGCTTCCAATCTGTGTTACCACAACAGGTTCATTCTCATTCTCTGTTCCCAGAGTGCAGTGATAGCAGCGCTTTAAAGCAGTGGTTCCCAAACTCTGTCTGGTTCTTGTTCCAACCGCATTTGCAATAAAACAATTTTAAGGAACTGCTAATTTTTCCTCAGCACATGCTTTTGATTTTTAGATGGATTACGTATGCAACACAATAACACAAGGAATATATGTAATTCCCAAGTTCATATTATGCTTCTTGCAAAATGGCCAACAATTACATGCAAAAAGAGGCGACATTAACTACAGAGGTAACAGGTTCCTAACTTGGTTTGGCATTAAATATTTTTCTCTCTTAAACATTAATACAATGCAGGTTTGCCTCATGATTATTCACCTCGCTCGCAACAAAAGTTGTCAGGTTTATTTATTTATTTATTTATCTATCTGTTTGTGTGTGCATGCGTGCGTGCATGCGTGTGTGTGTGTGTGTGTGTGTGTGTGCGCGTGTGTGTGTGTGTGCGTGTGCGTGTCTGTTTGTACTCTACAGGCCACAATTCTGCACGAATTGTCTTCAAATTTGGTAGAGACAATCATTTGGCGGAAGGGAAGATCTGATTAGTTTTTGGTGAAGATCTGGATCAAATCCGGGATTCTGGATCAGTATGAAGATTTCATTAACACTGGGGGATAGGGCAGACTTTCCACTGCGTATGACTTGAAATTGGTTGGAGATAGGCATTTACTTTGTACTACATAGTTACTATTAGTCACTAATAGCAAGTTGGGTATGGAGATTATTTTACCACCAAATGTTATCACCTTCAGTGACCTTGAAAGGTCAAACTCAGCATCACCATTTTTCCGAGTGCTCTAGCAGCCAAACGGTGCAAGATAGACCCAAAGTTACTATTGAAGACTAATAGGAAGTCAATATGGGGAATCTGATGACACTGTGACCTTGACCTTCAAGTGACTGAAAGGTCAAAATGGCTGACCTTCATATTTTCATGTTCTATAACTGGGAAACTGACAGGGATAGGCCCTATGTTATGCTCTATCACAAATAGGAAACCATTTAAGGGGATACCAATTGCACCATGATATTGACCTTCACGTGGCGCTGAGGGCACAGGCGAGGTGTTGTGGCCTTCTGGACACACCCTCTAGTTTACTTTGTCTTTGAATTGTTTATTATCAGATGGCTATGATTGGTGGCCAGGTGTCTGGACTTCCACAGCCCATTGATTCAGATCAGTCTCAATTTGATCAGAGATTAATTAATTAATTGCCTCCTTTCATGTAAATATATGTTTGCAATATAGCCCAATAAGCACTACATGCCCACAGCTATTTAATTGAACATATCATACAATGTTATTGCTTATGTAATATGATTAAGATTTTAAGTAATATTCTGAGAAAATCACCTAGTTAGAAAAATTAATAACTTGCTACAATAATTTAATCACAATTTAAGTGGAAAGAAAAACCAGCATACGCATTGGGCCTCTAGCACCGAGTCTAGGAACCACTGCTTTACAGGGCCAGTGTGTAAGATTTAGTGACATCTAGCGATAAGATTGTTGATTGCAACCAACTGATAACCCTTCCCTCCCTAACCTTACAGCAGCCTCAAAACTCACGAAAAAGGCAAAGACCCTGGCTGCGTCTGAATAGTCAAAAAATTACATCCTGTCCACTAATTCCCAACCACTTTTCTTTAGCCTTTGTGGAAAACATCATAAGGTAAAGGAAAGGTGTAAAAGGGAATTATTAACAGTGTTAATAAAACATCAGTGTTAAATCGTGAATCCAAATGCACTTACGCTATGCAACATGCTAATGAGTCCATTGCCCATTGCAAACGTTTCTTAATGCGATTGGCTGGATGAATTGTTTAAATATTGCAGCAGTGCAGTATTGTGGGATAGTGTTATCTCCTTTCTTTTGGAAAAGGATGGTTCTGTATACTCTATGCTAAAGGAGGTAAATTAGGAAGGACTGAGACACCTTTCCTTTACATTCAAAGAATTTGAATCCACTCATCATGGCTGCCACGTAATTATTTCCAGATCATTTTCTAGGAGTTAGGAACTTTCCTAGGCAAAAAATACTATTCGGAAGCAACCCCCATCTCAAATCAATGTTTGTTTTGTTAGCTCTGTGCTACTGTAGAAACATAGCAGTGCAGAATGGGCTGCTCCATGGAATAGGACTGGGTCGGAATGATGACAGGTGGCATGGGAAGACTTGTTAATATTCATGAAAGAACCACTACCTGACTGGCTTACATGAAGCATTCCAGAATGTCTTAACCTGCCTGTGTTTTCTGGTACAATCACAGCAGGTTGCAGTTGTAAAGCCAGCACACACACACACAGGTTGATTACTCACCTGCAGGTTGTGGCTGACCTCCATGCTGACCTTGGGCAGTGACACAGCGACCGCCTTTTCTTCTGTTTTGCTGAGCCAGGTGTCCAGCTGCTTCCTGGTCAGAAGTTTCTCCAGGCGGTCCAGGGACTCCACATGGTAGGGCATGATGAAGATCATGCTGGACTTCTTGTGGGCCAGGGGCATGCTCAGCACATACAGCTTGTTCTCGGTATCCTCATGGAATTTGTACAGACCTGAAGGAACAAAGAGAAAAAAAAAACAACCACTTTTAGTGCAGCATCCGCTACTTTCAACTACAACAATGACTAAACTCAATGCCAGCAGAAGTGTTCAGTGCACTTTCGTACTCATATTACTGCCATGAAAAACCATTACTTTTATGATCATCAATGATGCTCACCTGTTCGGTGCATCATGGGAACAGACACAGTGTAGGAGCGAGTGACGAGGAAACCTCGGTTGTCTACCATCTTGTGGTGAAATTTCTCATCCCAGTGAGCTGTGAAGGTCAGGATGAAATGTTAATGAGAATCTACAGCTGGTTATCTCAGTGAAAAATAAAATGAATGGTTCAGTATTTTCCTCTGACACAATAATGTGTCTCCTATAACCCCATAACCCCCATCCCAGAGGCAGTGGGACTATTATACCAAAAAAAAAAAATTAAGTGAACCTCAAAAACACCTCAATGACCATATTATTTCTAGATATAACTAAAAAATCCAGTTCCTGTTACTTAAAAAAAAAAAATCCCACGTTATTTGTTATATTTCGGCATGATTAAAGATTTTCTCATGGGGCAGGAAATGTTACTTGTCAAGTATAAACACAACATTAATATCAGCTATTTTGCTACTTGTTAGAGGAAACAAAAGTCTCATTATCTGACGTTTTTGCTGGGTCACTCACGTTTGAAGAACATAGCGTTGACGATCATGGCTCCGTCGGTTTTGTCCACGTCTTTTGTGATCTCGGGCAGTTTCCCGTCGGTGGACTTGGACGCCCACTCATTAATAGAGTTGACAGCACTGCGCTTGTCGCGGAAGTTGATCTTGGAGTGCTCATAGTTGTAGTGCTTTTTGCTGCTCTTGACAAAGCTCTCTGCAAAGTTGACAGAGCTGGGCCCATACAGACGGTTGCTGATTTTCCAGGTGACGTTGCGGGCTGTGGAGTTGCTGAGCTCGGTCAGTAGCTCAGATAGGCCAGCATGGAGGTGCTCGTCCTTTACTGCCCCGGCAGTCAGCACAGTCTTCACCTGCGAGGCGGTGGAGGCCTTCCCGCCCAGAGCCACCAGCCCCAGAGACGAGGCCACCACCACAGGAGAGATAAGGATGTTCTCCAGGTCTTTCTCTTTAGCCATGTTTTGGTAGAGGTTGAACGCCAGGTTGGCACTGTTCTCTGCCAGGCTGGTGGCGTGACTGCTCAGCTTTCCCTCCGCCCCGGCAGCCATTCCTGCCAACATCGCCAGCAGGCACAGTGTCGCCATGTTTGCCGCCCACATCCTTCCAGTAACAGACTTGATCTAAGATGAAGACCTGGGAGTATGATGGACAGAAAAGAGAGGAGAGAGGAAGAGATCATCTTTTAATCTGCCCCTTCAGTTGTAAAAATATTTGCAGTTTTCATTTTGAATAATTCTTGCCTATGGTCTAGTTCTTCTTAAATCCTCCATCTTACATGTGTGGTGGAAATTCCTATTTCATAGTGTGTAACTCCTGAACTGTAGGTGTCGCTGTTTATATAAGGATTTGCTTACTGTAACCTTCCGGCCCTTTCTCTTTGTTCACTGTAACTCCTCCCCTCCTCTTCTGAATAAGATCTGTGGTCACCCCCGTTTCTCGGGGTCTCCACCTAGGACTTTTGTCTGTATAGTGTGGCTTCCCGTGCACGTATAAACTAATATCAACTGCCTTTGACTGAGTGTGTTATTACTTATTGCTTACAATACTTAAAATACACAACGCAGAAGGGGAAATCCCCCACACATGTCAAGACAAAGACATTAAACCATGTCTTTGTGAACTCCTTTGAGTTTAGAGCAAAGGTTTATGTAGCATGCCTACTTGAAAGCTTACGGCTTTGTGGACATTCGGGACTCTGTATTTAGCTATTAGAACTGCAGACTGGAGAATAAGGGTAATAATTACAGGCTGGATGCTCAGACCCTGCTCTGAAGCTGGGCTCTCTGTTCTGATCGGTCAGCCAACAGTTGTTTTACATAACCACCACGTCAGCAGCTCTGAAGCACACCAGCCATGCACAGGCCAGGGATCCAAAGCAAAATTAAATGACCATATTCAAAAATGTTTCTGCTTAAGAGAGGGTATATTAACTATGAACGCATGATGAGGGCAACACTGAGTTCAGTTTTGAAAAGCTGTTGAATGTTAAAACTTTTTTAAAACTCAGGAGATTTTATGTAAGTGGCCAATATTAGCACATATGACAAATTATTAGACATTTAAAGCATTAATAAGTCCCTTTTACAAAGCATACTGGAGAAAAGGCACATGCACATTACCTGGTTTGATGCATGGTGTACTTTAAAGCGATGAATGAATTGTGAACTATCCAGATTTTACAATGCGTAGCTATTGATAGTAGTAAATGAGTTAGGAGATTTTTTTTTCTCCAAAGTTTTTATGCAACTGTTCACTCCGCTGCTGTAATTATCAGCAGTGATTATTATGCCAGCATTAGAATATTAGAATGATCAGTTATGGGCATTCAAATCACATGACCTCACACCCTAAAGATACAAAATAAGCTAAAAAAAAAAAAAAAAAAGCAGTGTTCGTTTTCTTTCATTAGATATGGTTAAATGTAGACTAATATCGTTCCAAATAAAATAGGAGTCTGATTCCAAAATGTGCCTTGATGTTCTCCTGCAGGCCTGTCCACGCAGCTGCATGGAATACAGATCTCACGCAGTCACCTCTAACTAAAGCTAAAAACACAGTGCCTGGGGCCATCATACATGGCTGATTCTATTTGTCCACCTCAGAATCAGCATCCTGCCAAGTCCAGCAGTTAAAAATATACATAGAAATGCAGCTAAACGACTGCATTCTGGCACATTTTTCTGTCATTAATAGTGTTTTCATTATCATGGGATACCTTTTAAAGTTTTCATAGTGATGTGAAGTTTTGCGATTTTCATTCTGAAAGACAAGAGGAGCATAGAGTAATCTCTACAGAGCAAGTGGCAATATGTACTATTATTAAAGAGCTACCTGAGAAGTTAGCGGCTAATAATGACTTCCTATGCAGCCCTATTACTTTCGACGGCTGAAACCATATTTAGCAAAAGTTAATTGCGTTGAGAAGTGCCACATATACAAATCATGCATGTCTGCAGAGGGGATGCACAAGCAGTTCTGATTGGCCAGAAAGGAATCTGACCGAAACTTTCATCCAATAGGCACTGCCAGAGTGGCTTCAGGGTCTGAATTCCAGTGAGAAAGTGAGAGAGAGAGCTCTGATTTCAGAAACCACCACCAGCCACTCCCTTAATGGCAAGACATACAGCTCTGCATATGCAATAAGCAGTAATATGTATGCAGTTTGTTATTTTCTTGTCAAATGTTCTGAGAGTTTATTCCATACTTTGCATTAAAGGAAAAATCACGACAACTCTTGACTCTCCAACAACCTGAGTCTTGAATCAAACTTATATCAAATGACGGTGGTGTTTTAGCAAAAGCACAGGACTGTTAAGCGCTGCTGCAGGGGGAAACCGTTACACAAGGCAAGGCAAAGAAGTTAAGATAAGCAGAGCAAACATCCATCAGCGATTAGGGTTAGATCTCTGACCTCCGTATATCATGCATAACAATGAAAGTGTCAAGAGCAAACAGAGCAAAACATGAATAAATGAGGAGAACGCATCACACCACATATTTTGCATTTAGAATAGTTTGCTCAGCCACTGAAGACAGAGAAAAGCAATGCACAATATGGACAGCACAAACACAAGTATTCTTTCTGAAAAATTCCTAACTAATCTAATATTTAGACCATGATGAAGTCGCCATATCCTGTCCATTTGGAGGAAAGATTGACCTGCTCTGCATTACTGTATACAGTCTGTCTGCCTGCTCCTCTACCACAGTGGTTTCTCTTACCTTGCAAGTTTTCCGTTGGAGCTACTCAAAGGTTTCGCCAGGTTGTAACTTCTTGACTAAAAGCGCAGCAGAACCTTCCTCCTGGGCTTTATACCGGGCAAAAGAAGTTTCTAGAAGTTGGGAAGAGAATATTAAAAAGAAGAAGACCGGGATTGAGGCTGGCCCCTCCCTCCCCTCCCCCTGTTGTTCACACTGCTGGATCTTTCACAGGAGTTCTTCTCTGGGTCCCAAAGCCTGTGTCCAAAACCCTAGTACCTCACTTACACTATGACTTTTCGCCGGTAGTATGGCTCAAATTGTCCTACAAGGTTGAGGTCAGAATCAATGGTCATTCGGCCTTAGACCAGCAGTTCAACTGTATGAGGGAAAAACTGCAAACTGCTTCACAAAGCCTTCGAGCTGCACCACTGAGAAAAGTCTATTATTTCTTTGGAGTGCAGGAGAATATCGTAGAAAGGCTTGCTTTCCACTGTTGAAAGGGGATGTACTGTATGGCTGTGGGCATACAGAAACCAGAAGGGGAAAAGTCATGTTTATTGCAGATTGAACTAATAAAATGGGATTGACAATGATTATTTGTATGGAAGGTCTGCACTTTGTAGTATAAGTTTCCTTCCAGAGAGTTCTTTTCAGTTCAGCCCCCCTTTCCCCATCCCCTCTGTCTGCCACGTCTCAGATTCAGAGTTTCACAGCTGGCTGATTCCAGGTCAGTCTGGGACAGAAATTGCTCCAGCTGCAGAGCTGAGTTTGGACACATCATCAGAACAGAACTTCCTGTCAGCCTTTCACTCACTGTATATTTCATCATCTATAGACACCACACAATAAATCAGTCTAAACAAGGTTTGAACTACATAAATTGAAAAACTTGTATGTTACTTTTTTACCCATAATGGCAAAGAGGTGAAGTTATGCAGTTTTACTTATTTCATGATTGGTCTTTTTTCAATTTTCTAGCAACCAATAACTTACAATAGGGTAATATTCCCAACTTAAGAAAAAAAAAAAAAAAATTCTATTGATACTAAAACCCTTATTAAGAAGACAGTGTGCCCTCGGGCTTTTGGTATCTGATCAACCATAGAATTAAAACAATTTCCCAGACATGTTTTTAAGTGGAGAAATGGTTTGCATGAAATTTTGAACTCATATGAGAGTTTTCCTGTACATCTAAAGAGTACACTAGAACTCCCTGGTGTGCCCCACGCTGTGCTGTTACCAAGCTTCCTCGTAACCCCATTTGCTTTCCCGATTGAATTATAAAAAAAACATATTCCTGTAGGATATCCTGACTTGGGCCTACGTTACTGCACATAGTATCTCTGCACCAGAAGGCGCTCAGATTTTGAAGCAGACTAACTGCTCTCATATTGAAGAATATCAAATAATTTAAAGAAGCAATGACCTTTTCAAATGCTGAATGTCATCAAGTTTCCTGTCTGGTGGAGTCAGTATAGCAGAAACACCCAAGCAATGCTCAGAAATGCTCTGAGGTCCAAAGTGCCAACTAAGACATACAAAAGCTTAAATGAAGAAAATCTATGAAACATCACCTGTAATGAAGTAATTATTTCTTTGATATCAAGGTTTTGGTTATACAGCTTCTCTGTTCCATAAAACATGGCTAAAATTATTATACTTAAAATGGAAAAGGGAAAACTAGATGGTAATGAAAGTTTACGTAATGTGGATTATAATGGATAAAACTTCCTTGGGAAAAAACAAGGTTTATGCAATACAGATTGGAGATAAATGCGTGAGCCTGTGTATGCATCCGCTAACCGAAATACAAGCAAACTCAAACACACACGCATGCAGATGTAGTACTATTTAGACAAGCCCACATTCAGGAAGTCACAAGGGGCCTGTGAATGAGCAAAACTATCCATCCCCTAGAAACCCCAAATTTAACACTAGAGAATTACAACAGTAATGTCTTAACACTTTAAGGGTATTACCCAAGATATGTGGCTAGAATGCTTATTTTTGTAACAATTTATGCTGGTGTCTTCAAGGCTGAGAGACTACACAAATTGGACGTAGAATCTTGAAAAGGGAAAAATCCCTAATAAAAGCTATGCATCAGATGGGAAAAATACACAGAACATCCTGACCCAGAAATACTGACTTTCATTTCCACAGCGATTGCACAGGATAACATGGTGTGGAAGGAATGTGGAACATGTTTGAACATTGTTCAGTAATTTCAACGTGACTGGATCTGTGCATGCCAGCGCTCCAGTCTAACTCATTTTGCCTCCGCCTTGTCAGCAAGATAATGCTTGTCCCTTCAAGGCATGCAAAAAGCATTTCATTACTTAAGGCTTTTCATGCAAAGCCATGCCTCCCCCAACCACCCTCTCCTCAGCGAACTTGCATACCCACAGGCTACATTTATCACTCTGTAGTAAAGACTTTCCTCTCACCCGTGTCAGAGCCTGCTGGAAATGTGTGGGCAGGGGGAGATGGGCTACTGTTATCCAGAGCGAACCATGTCAACCAATCCAGCCTGGCCACAGTTCCTGAGTTCTTTTTGATAAAGGCAACAAAGCGGCAATCAAAACTTTAACAACAGTGCAAAAATTTTTATAGGCGCAGTCATTGTGCGGAAGACAACTTTTTCAGAAAATGGACTTACTGTGAGATTTCTACGGAGACGAGAGCAATGTTTTTAGGGTACTTTTTAAGATCATTATAAGGTTTCGATTGAGACCCACTTTTAAATAGCTTAATAATGAGAGATCATAAAATTACCAAAATAATAATTAAACTATTACTCAAAAACCTCCAACTGTTCCTTTGTCATTCTTTCCGGAACGACCCTAAGACCATATCTCAAAACATATTTCTGTGGAAACTTTTTTTTCTAAAAGTAAGGAAAAATGTAGCCTTTTCCCTCAGAAATAGATCCTCCAACCCAGATTCCTTTATTCCTGTAACAGGGCTAAAACTTACATCAGCAAGTGCAACAAGACTGGACTCTTACATCATATTGACTCCAGGATGGAATCCAAGCCTCCAGTGGACTGAGAACAGTCCCTCCCCTCTCTAGCTTTAACCCACATCCTCTCTCCCAGATGAAAGATGAGACGTCCCTCAGTAGCACTGGCATCCACCACCCACCCCTCCCCCACTTGCCACCCATGGCCCATGAGTGTCTGCCTTTCACTAAGGCATTCGCACACACACTCTCAAGAACCAGTACAGCGCACTGCTGCATATGTTTTAGTTATTATTTAAAGTTCCTTGATCTGACTCTTTAGAGACTGGTAAAAATTTGGTCAAACCTTCCTGGATATTCCTGAAATTTAATAAAATTCGTTGGGGTGTCCTTTCACCAAGCAAAAAGAAGCAATCACATAAATAATGGTTTTGTACCCAATAATGCAAGAACTTAATGCAACTTTTGACATTTTCAGCGAGTAACAACAATTCTTCAAGTGCGTAGACGTTTATTGCATTTACAATATGCGCACACTTATGTGCACACTTATTCATCTCAACAGCCCATAGCACAAACATTAATGAAAAACACATGTTCATGCACACACACACACACACTGCTCAGTGATGAGTAAACCACCCTGTCTTGAAAATAAGCAGAGAGGGACTGAACAAATGGCACCCCGAAGCTTGAGTCTATGTGTCAGGCTCTGATTTGCCAGAACTGCTTGCTTAAGATCCAATGAAATCATTTGGGGGCGGGTTAGAAGTACTACAGCAAACCTACAAATCTTACAGAAGAGCTAACCCTGGCGAGGGTGGGAGCTCAAGTCAGTAAGCTTCCCCCCTGCTGCCTGGGGGATCCTCAGACAATTATGCTTTTGGTATACAACTTCAAACAGACAGCACAATGTCAGCATTGACTTTACTTATTTGCCTGTGCATAGTCACAGACCCCCAAAACACACTGAGATCTGAGGCAAGGAGCTCAAGTCCAGCAGCCAGCTCGAATGCCGCAAACCGTGGCATTACAGCTCAGCAGGGGCATAGATTTAACTGGGAGTTGGTGGGGACTTTGACACGGCCTTTATGACAATTAGTTCTGGCCAGTTCTCAATTATTTTCCTTAATCGACGCGTTTTCAAATGATCGTTATTGGCAACTGAAGACACGGTTCCTGTCCATAGACTCCGTCCCCCGCAACTCCCAGTTAAATCTACGCCTCTGCAGCTCAGTATGACTATGGTTTGGTCACCATTACTCCACCAATTTGCCTCTGATTTAGAGAATTTAAAAATAAAAGCTGCACTTTCACATGCTGCAGACATATTTTTAGTGTTGATGATAGGTGTATTTAGCCACAGTGGCACCAAAACTGTGGTGGAGTCTCCTTCTACTTGGGATCTGTGAGCACAATACAAACCCTTTTAGCTTCTGTTTCACCTTCACTTTGTCAGTCCATTTTATTATATATATATATTTTTTTATATTTATTTTACATATGATTCATTTCCCTGGTTTTACCTCAGACTGACTTATTAGTTGCATGTTTTACGCCTTTCTGGAGCTCTTTGTGAAATTGTCCCTGAAAGTTAGTTTAGGAATGAATTATCTCAATTGCTACATGTCTTCAGGATTCCTGAAACTGAAATGTACTCTGTTGCGCTTCCACAGTTCAGATACAGCTCTCTAACTCCTCAGCGTTGCAAGCTGACTTTCCATAGAATACTATCCATCCACCCTCCACTCATCCTTGTACCGCATCTATCAATCCACGTATCAGCCTGTCATTCCTGGCCTGGGCTTCAGAAAGTGCTGTGGCCTATCCAAGCATGCGCTGGACAAAGGGCATGAATACAGTCTGGACAGCTGCTGATACATCACAGGGCACATACATCTTCTCCCACCGACTCAAACAGAAGGATAATCCAAACTGCAATACTCAACAGGGTAGAGGTCTGCCATAGCATCAAACGCCCTAAAAGTTGATCTTCAGTGCCCGCATACTACTGACCTTATTTGACCTTTGACCCAATGCCCCCCAAAACCTAACCTGTTCAGCTACCCTCTGCCAGGAGTCGGCAAAATTGATTTGCTTGAAAATCCCTCCTCTCTTTCAGTGGATATTTTGTGCACGAGATATGCAAGACAAATGGACGGCGTGATGGATGGAAATACAAGCAGAAAACACCATGTCTCCTGCCCGCTCTGCATGGCGGAGGCATAATTAACCTAAAATGGTTGGGATTAAAACGGCGCACCATACCTCTGTGCTACCCACAGTGCAACCATAACACGCTCCGTTCAGGAGCCCAATCATGAAATCCCACTCTGGAAACACCAATGATGTCCTGCTCTCTGTTTTTGTCTGTGTGTCACCAGCCACACGCTATCGAGAGAGAAGAAGAACGCCATGTGAGCAGTGGAATGAGGATGGATAAACAACAAAGGAAGATGCAATATAATCTTGAGCCATCATGCAATGTGAAGAAGGAATGAGAAACTTAGCTTGACTGATTTAATTTGCGCTATGTGTTGGATGAGGGTGAAATAATGACAAAAGCTGTAGGTGGGTTTGTGCTTTTTCCTACTGTAATGAACCCCTTTCAGTCTGTTTAATGATCCCCTTTCATTTTAGCACACAGCCAAAAAAAAACATTTCAACGCTTTAAAAGCTTTAAAACCTGGCCAAGTTACAATCACTAAAATATATTAAATATGGGGCAATAGGGAAAACACAAATAATTAGAGATTTGTTAATCATCATTGACCTGCATTAAATTGAAATTGAAAACTGCAAAGCCAAGATATTTAATGTATTTCCCCATTCTGAAGATTACAAATGAAAACAAGTCGAAGATGATTTACAAATCAAATTATTGCTATACTTAATTTGTGTTTTCCATACCATTGCAACTTTTTTTCTGAGTTCTGGATAGTTCCAATCCACCCCCTTAACTCCCGCTTTGCTTACTGCTGACAGCATTCCTCCATATTGACAAAATGGACGTTTGTAAAAGATAACCTTAATTTAAATTAGCTTTAGAATTGTTATTCCTTCGAATCGTTATCGATGAAAGTATAATAGAATCTCACTTCATTTGTTCTTATTACCTCTAAAACAAGAGCGAGACTTTGTATTGGCTTTCATGAATTTCTGTGGCACATTTTCTCGGGCAAATGGAATAACTGAGATGGCAAACATTTATTTTAGTTCTACGGAGTTCGGACCGTCAAAGCTAGAGAATGACACGCCTGAAATTTATGTTCCGTAACTGAGTATTTTCATACCACGCCTTTACTCAAAATATTTCCACTTACCACCGCTATATGGCAAGCACTGGCAAAGAAATTTTGATTGTATCAACGCATTCTGAAGCGCAGTATTGCCGAAATATCGCTTCCCTGACAGCCACGGCGAGACATTGGCAAAGTATTTACTAGTACCTGCGTCTTCTCACGAGTGCTGGTGAGATGAAGCTTTATGAAGCGTTGAAGCTTTCCAGCCAGACGTGTTGAAGTGTGGTTCATTTCTTGAGGATTCGAATGCACTCTGAAGACCCCTACTGATCAATGAAAACATTGTGTTTCAAAGGAAATGATAGGCAAGTGTAAATGAACAGCGTGAAAGTGACAAAATCAATAAATGCAAAATAATCAAATTAAGTATTTTGACTTCATGTTCTCTCTCTATATATATATCTATACTGCAGGGGATGTGAAAGTGATTCTGTGGGGGACTAATACATTAGCGAGAGGAGGAGGGAGATGTATTATGTTGTGAAAATGCTTTTGAATAACTGGAGGGGATGTGAAAGTGATTCTGTGCGGGACCGGACAGTGGGTAGTGAATGTGCTTGAGGAACAAAAACTATGTAATTTTATTCAAAAATAATATCTGCTCCACTGTTTGGGGGCTTTAACTGTTCCTTTTTTTATGATCTCTCCTGCTTTGGGAAAAAAAATCATTCACATGGAAATGAAGATGCAGGTGAGCAGGTTTTTGTAGGATACAGGGCTCTGTTTTTTTCCCCAGTATTGCAATGGATCATCTGCTCTTGGCAAATGCGGTTCAGCCAAGTGCTGCTGGACCTCCACCATGGCATTAGCTGTGGTGCGTTGAGATGGCCTTGATTGTTGGACATAGACATCCAAGTGCCGCCACAGTTTACCTAGAAAAATGGAAAAATGTGGATATTAAATGTAACAATTAAATTTTAACACCATATACAGCATGGAGTGTATAACTGAGGAGGAGGAGGGTACAGCAGCTTGGCTTGTTGATGGTTCCGGCTGCATTTCTGGGGGTGGTGTTGCTTGTGCTGATTGTATTCGTATAATATTCGCACACTCTGATGTGAGCCTTTTCACTGCCTCCTCTGCTTCGGAGTGGCTGAGGAAGCCCCGAACTTTAATAATAATAATAATAATAATAATAATAACTTTAGTGATTCATGAGGCTTCATTTGACCATCACTAGTAACAACACGTCTCTCGGAAGGCCGACGTGTCATCGCCTGCTCCATCCACAGTGATGCGTGTGAGTTCTCAGTTATAAAGCAGCTCTCATTTTGATGTCATCACACTCTGTCATGAGTGTGATAACTCCCTTTAGACATGAAAATTAAATAAGAAAACTAACAGTTTTTTCTGAATAATTGTGGAAATCACGAAAGTCTGCTTGGTCCAACATAGAAGCAGTGGCGGGTGGTGAGAACAGAGAACAAGGAGGGCAATAAACATGTCTTCAAACTGCTTATTAGGCTTGAGCTGTTTTCAGTCAATTTCCCCTGGTAAAAGACACTGAGACTCTCCCCTCTCAGCTGTAGCTAATTGTCTTCGTCAAGACGAGAAATCAAACGCATCAGTTGAACATTTTCAAGTAAACAATCATTAAGCACAGGTTTGACGACTTGCTTAGGCTGTGACAAAATTTAACGCGGAAAATCCAGTGCTTTTAGTTGCCTATTTATTGCATGTGAATAAAACATTTTATAGAATTATTATTCACTTGCCTAAACATTCCATTATAAGGGAATTAACATGTTGACCAAGTGACAATGATTGAGATCTGGTAACTCATCTCATCCGTTTCAAGGGATGTTCTTCCCCCCCAGTTTTCCGTCCGCCACTGCATAGAAACCCAGGACAGACAGACCCACCGCAGTCTCGGGGTTTACGCACGCTTCCGCTGCCCGCCCTCGCTGTTTGACATTCTAACGGATTAGCGCAGGATGAATAAACCAGCTGGTTCTGCTGAATAATTCCCGCATTTGATGAACTGGGAGTGCAGTCTCTCCCAATCGGAGTAAAATGTCAGGAAGGAATTGGGCTCTGTTGGAGTCGGCCTTTCACCCCTCAATTAGACTATCGGACTTCTGTGCCCGAAACGTACGCGGTTCTCTTCGGAGGGGGACTGGCATGAGCTGTTCGCTTTTTCTAACGATATTCTCTATGAACGCTACAGATTCTCAGCTGAGGGAATTCGTTACTTATGCGATTTACTGGAGCCATATATTGGCAATGTAGCAAAGAAAGGTACTTAGTTGCATGAACAGTATGCATAACGTTGCGTGTTGTGTGTGTGTGTGGTCCCCTCCCCATGGGAACCGTCAACATTCAGGTGGTGATGCATAAAATCTGAGCAAGAATATTGTATGCCCCGCTATACATTTTACTCAGCATACCATTAAAATGATTTTAATAATTATGAAATCAAAGCAGCATAAGGCGTACCACTTTGAAAACTGTCCTCATGTTTTTTTAATTTGCTGCCATGTCCTCTTGACAGTGCTGGTACTGCAACTATTAAAGCGTATTCAACTATTTAGTATTTTATGCCACAGGACTACTGTAAATTTGCAATGGTGCAACTGCTTAGGGTTAGTGGTGAGAGATGATTTAATTAAAATCATGCTGTAATTAAAAGAAAAGCAATGGAAAAAATAGTTAAAACTAAAAACGAAGAAATTAGTAAAACAGAGTTTTATCAGTCAGATAATATTCAATCCATAATTTGACTTTACTTTGTTTCATTTGGCCGAGAAAATAATGTGATTTCCACTAGTCCTTCATCAGAGGACTTACACTTTTAGACGGTCATCAATTTTCTGCCAGAATTCCTTTCTGGCCTTATCACAACCAAGAAGAATACATATACTAACATAAATCTCACTGAAAATTTCCCAAGTGTCTATCCGTGTAAGCGTATACGTAATCGTACAGTCTTTCAGATGTCCAACCAATGTAAAACTTCATTAAGCGACCATTAAGCCGCTGAGGCGCCCCCTGGTGCCGCGAATCTCATTTTAGTGAAATGAGATTTGGAATGCAAGATTATTGTTTGGAACAGAGTAGGCTATTTTCAAATTGTAGTAGACTATTGCTACTTCTACGCCTCATCTTAAACTGTACAGGATGAAACGTTAGTTACACTGACTGGAATTACTGGACGAATACAACAATTTTCTGTCCTCCCTACAAATGAAATCATACCTTGTGCTCTCCTGGCACTGCTGTCAAAATGCTTTTGAGGACCCGGGGCCTCATGTACTAACAATTGCATGGATTTTATACTTAAATATTGCGTACGTTCATAAAAAGAAAAGTAGCATTTTGTAAAAGGTATTAAATTTATAATATAGCGGGCTACCAATTCAGCTTGCAAATTTGAAAGAAAAATCTTAATCAACTTTAATTTAGCAAAAATGCTAAATTCAATTACTTTTTTGCATTTTTTCTAAAGTCTCGTTTGTTTTCATACATCTGACATCCGCAAAAAAGTAGCGTACGCATCTTTTCTGTTCGTACGCTCACTTCATACATGAGGCCCCCAGGCGTCTCCTCTGTGGAGGTCTGTCTGAGCCTAGCCATAAAGTAGGAATCGTTGTTTGTCAACATAATGAAATGAGCACCTAACATTTTCAGGGGTCTTTTCAAATTCAGGTTTTCAGCCAAATTCTGGCTTCCTCTTCTGTAGGTAGACGATGGAAACCGTTTCGCTGAACACAAGGACAATCCCCTATGCTCTGGGTGCGTGTTCAAAACACTGTTGATAAAGCCATAAATTTAGCTTCCTCTAGTTGTTAGTTCAGCCTCGAACAGCACAACAGGTGCCGGAGCTCTGAAGGGACATTTTAAGAAAAGCATGTTAATTTGTTTAAAAAAAACTGTAATCGCTAAGTTAACTGAAAGAAACGCCACTGTTCTTGACTAAAAATAATGCTTGACTAAAACTAATGATAAAACTACTTCTGCCGGAAGTTGCACCCCTCATCATGTCTACAGTAGTGCCCTCCGGAATAAGGTGGACAGCTTCCTCGGAGAAACATTCAGTACGCGATCAGTCATTTTATGAAGGGAAATATGGTAAATTGATGCTTGGAACACTCTTTTATTGAGAGAGGTCACGGTGTTAATAGCACGAAGCCGAGAAAGATTATAACCACCTTTGTGATACCAATTATCTCTGATTGCGAGTTCAGGGTTTGTTGAACTGGCTCACTCAAAAAAGGCCTGTCTTTGTTGAACTTGCTTCGTAGTATACTCCCCAGGTAATTTAGCAAATACACACTGCCCATCGTGTAAAATGACCTTGAACTCTTTGACGGGTATTCATCCATATCTACACACTGAAAGGATCATAAAGGCTAATTTCATGTTTTGAAGCATTCAGTGGGATTTAAGCTTTGGATGATGTCTTTATGGATAGTTTAAAATACCATCTTGTTAAGCACCTTTTGTGTTGACATGCAGTCCGTTTACTTGGTGTACTGTATCTTAAAACAAATGTACAGTATTGCCATTTGCTAATCGGTAACATTTTCACGGATCAAAGCTTACAGTGAAGTCAGTGTCCAAACGAAACAAAAAATGATTCCAGTAAATGCCACTAAATCAGTAGGAATCTTCTTCTCATTAATAAAGTCAGGATAGGCACTGCGCTGCAGTGCAGAGGTGATCACCACATCGCGAGTTCGAGCCCCGGCGTACCCACCGGCAGGGGTCGGCAGCTTTTCCAGAGTAGCGCACAATTGGCCATCGCGCTACAGGGTTTCAAATTGGGAAGGGACTGCCGGATTTGGGTATACAATAACAGCTTTGTTCGTTGCTCCAGCGCCTCCTGTTGGCCAGACGGGCGCTCGTCAGGAAGACTCCGGGTTGGCTCATGTCCGGGTATCCTCCGCCCCAGTTCTGAACTTGCGAAGATTCAACCAATGAGTGTATAAGAATCAGTGGCAGACAGGCACGTGCTTCGGAGGAGAGCCGTGAACTGTATCACTATCCTGAGTTGGCAGCAAGGGGTCGCATACGAGCAAGCTTTGTACATAATTCACCAATTGGGCATTCCAGATTCAGGTGGGATTGGAGATGCCAAATTTATAAAAAAGATAAATAAATAAATAAATAAAGTCAGGATAGTTGTGCTTTTTTAAAGGGACATTGTGGAGGAATTACTCCCACCCAGCGTTGCAATCGTGTATTACATTCAAACGAATAATGCATTCTTGCGCATCACTTTTTTAAACACGTATTGCAACTACGGCAGGCACCGTGTATCAAAAAGCCTCGTCAACGCTGATGAAACCATGGATGTATTAATAGAACTGGTACAACTGAACCGAAAGCCAGCATATCGAGGGCTGACTGCAATAAACAGTTATGCCCAATACTTAAGATCCGGACATAACTATTTATTGCAGTCAGCCCTCGATATAATACATGAAGCAGCAAAATTCTGTACCGTGAATCGGTAAAAAAACAACTCAGCTTAGCTGCATCTTGAACATTTTATACTACGATAAAGCAAAGCAAGTGTTAGCTACATGCACACTTATAGGATGTCACCTTCAATACTGTCTGAGCTCACTGATGTTGCATCTTGCTATATGGTAACTATGGATGTGGAATCGCTGTACACTAATATTCCACACCAAGAGGGCTTACATGCGCTACAGCATTATCTCCAGCTCAGACCGGGCGATGCTGTGCCCCCTACTGACTTTCTTGTGCAATTGACTGAGTGGACATAAAAAAATAATGTGTTTCTTTTCCAGGACAAGCTTTATCGCCAACAGAAAGGCACTGCTATGGGTGCATGTTTTGCTCCTAACTATGCCAATTTGTATTTGGGTTTGTGGGAAGAAATATATATACTCTGTTCTGACAACCCTTTTTATGGGATGATAAAATGGTATGGGAGATATATAGATGACATTTTGATGTTTTTTTCAGGTTCTGAAGAGGAGCTTCTACATTTTCATGCATATGTCAATTCCCTTAACCAGAATCTAAGGTTGAGCATAGAATACAGCAGAACTAATATAAATTTCCTGGATTTAAGAATTTCATTAACTGAAAATGGTCAACTCCACACAACTATTTTTAGAAAGAGCACAGACCGCAATACTATTCTTAGGGCAGACAGTTTTCATCCCCCTGGTTTGATTAAAAGCATACCTTTTGGACAATTTCAAAGGCTTCGTCGTATATGTGATGAAGAGTATGATTTTGACGAAAAGGCTTCACAGATGCACACTCGTTTTCAGCAAAGGGGACATAAGCCTAGTCTGTTAAATCGGTCTCTTACAAATGCTAAATCGTTGGAGAGAGAGAGTCTTTTAAAACAGTCACGTAAGCTCAAAAAATTCAAACAAGTTTATTTTGTTACACAATATAGTCGAGAGGCAGCTGAAATCAGGGACATTGTAAAACGCAATTGGAGTATTATTGAGAGTGACTCCACTTTAAACGCTGTTTTCACAGAGCCCCCAGCCTTTTCTTTCAGACGGGCTCCCTCCCTGAAAGATAAATTGGTACATAGTGATTTGGCACCCAAAACCAAAACCAAACATACTTGGCTTTCCAAACCTTTCGGCAACTACCCTTGTGGGAACTGCAATCAATGCAAATACACGGTTAAATCTAAAACCTTTACGGATCCTAGTGTTCCCCGTACTTACTCGTTGGACTCATTTGTGAATTGCAATACCACTTTTGTCGTGTACAGGTTGGAATGTATATGTGGGTGCTTTTATATAGGCTGTACTAAACGGAGACTGAGGGATAGGTTATCCGAACATGTTTATGCCATCAGAACAGCGAACGACAAATATCCCATGGCTAAACATTATAGGTTGGCCGGCCATGAAGATCCAAATTCTTTGAAAGCTATGGTTATTGATGTGGTCCATAGATCTCTAAGGGGGGGTGATCACCTTAAACGTCTCCTACAACAGGAGACGTTTTGGATTTTCCAGCTCAAGGCTATGGAATTTCCAGGTTTAAATGAAGAAATTGACTATTCTCCATTTTTATGATATATGTTTGTGCTTCTTGGTTGGATACGTCTTATGTGAATTTTTCCTGATTTGCTAAAATTTTTTTCTGATTTGTTATTTCTCCTTGCCCTTAATATGTGCGATATTGTGTCCTTTATTGTTGTTTATCAGGTTTTATATATCCTGTTCTACCTGTTTTTTCATGATGTCATTTCCTTTCCTAATCTATTTGAATGGTGCTTTTGATTCACAAACGGTTTAGTCACCCTGATGAAGGCCTTGTATGGCCGTAACGCGTAGGTGCGCTTTTTAATTTTGCCCATGCATTAGCCATTTAATAAAGGCTTTTTACTTTTTTCAACTGATTATATATTGATCACTTGCGGTAGTCAAAAAAGTTATTCACGGATCTATTAGAGTGTCTTTTTCAATTGTTCCTTAGGGAATGATTTCCTTTTGCCCCCCATGGCATCACGTCACTTGCGATCAGCTTGACCGCGAAGTCCTTGTCGGCGAGCGCTTATCTATATGCATATGGAGCTAGAACCAAGTTAAAACATATCTGTTCACGCATTGCTAAACTAGAGTTTTAAACGCTCATTCTAAAAAACTTTTAATATTTTACTACACTCACCCTAGGTAAGCAGATGTTTAGCTGTACTTGCGTAATCAAGCGGTCAAGCGGAGTTGACCACGTTTTATTGTTCGGTCTGTCACTTGCATAATGCATTAGGGGAAGTAGGTGTACATGTAGCAGTGTCTTGACCACCTGTAGATGCTAAATTACAGATAAAAGACACCGTCGTGATAATTTAATGTCGGATGAGGCGGACCCTCATTGAGACCGTCAAAGCATGGGCAGGTGTCATTTGTGACCGGAAGGCTGATGCGAAGTCTAACGAAAAGACGTCTGCTGCATGGACCAGCATCCAGAGACACAAATCGAACTGGGAATTGGAAGGGACACAGACACGTCCTTTATGACAGCAGTTAGTCCTGGCCAGTTCTCGATCATTTTCCTTCATTGAGGCGTTTTCCAATTATCTTCATTGGCAACTGAAGACACGGTTTATCTCCTTATGCGATCTAACAGCAATGCAATCATGGTCTTAATTCAGTAAAGAGAATTAATGCACTAATTAAAAAGCTAATGCTTCACCTTGATTGAACTGATCCACATTGTAATGAAATATCGCCCTTCTCTCGGTATTCCATGGGTTGAGAAAAAAATGTGGCACTCTGCTGTTAAATAGGCTATTAAAAGTGTGCAGTAAAAAAGTAGTAAAAGCAACTTGCGTGACAGTCGACAGGTATGCAATTTTTAACAACATAGATTTAAATGCAGCAAACACGCGTCCAGATGAATGATTGTCGTCTTACTTGACAGGTGCTGCTTGTTCTCTCTGATTAAGCGTGGAGTGCTCTCGGAGTGAACCTCTAGTTAATTATGAAAATGATTGAGAACAGGTCAGGACTAATAATTGTTTAAAACGGATGTTTTGTGCAAGCCAAATCTCAGTTCTGGCTACGCCACTGCATATTGAATTTATCCCTCGATTTCATCGCTATTAGATTGCATATGGAGAGGAGCAGTGTATTCAGTTGCCAATTATGATAACTGGAAAACGCGTCAAGGAAAGGAAAAAGATTAAGAACTAGCTAACAAACTAACCCCACCCCTCCCCGTTAGATTTGCGCCACTGCCAACATCATAAAGTGCAATAACAGCATTCTTTCCGGACCACACAAGAAGAAACGTCAGAGTACAAAGAACTCTGGCAGCGAATGAAAAATAAAACTAAGTCTGCCAAACGAGCCCGGAAAATTGATGCACTGAAAACAGGTGGTGGCACCTTCCCATTATTAAAACATAACCATAAGCGTAGCTTATTCTTTAGTCCTATATGACAAAAATTAAGCACGTCTTAGGAACTGTTTAGCCGTTTCATTCACTTAGGAGATAAGCACCTTTCGTAGTTATGAGCCTGTATGTTTACGTGGTTTCAGTAGCTTTCGTCGCGATAAACCCTGGCTTTTAGTCACTGTAAATGCCAGCTTCTGAAGTCAACCCACCAGCTTCACCCCCATTAAAAGCCGGTGGCTAGGCTTCGAAAGCTGGCGTTTTCCGCAATTATGAAAGCTAATGAAACCACATAAACATACAGTTCCACCTGTAACAATGAGGATGCAGTATTTTAACAAGATCTACTATTATGCTGCTTATAGTAAAAAGCAACACTGTGTAACAAAACTGAATGAAAAGTTGCACTTAGGCTAATTTAGGCAGTACAGTTGACTTACTTGTCCAGGAGAAAGCTGCCAACTTCATCGTCCCTTAGAAAATCTTTCTCCTTCATTAGCTCCTTCCACCTGGGGAAGGCTAGCCCGATGTTCACGCTTGTTTTTTGAGCGCGCCGGTCGCACTGCCTTTTCAGTCCTCTTATTCGTTTTTTTTTTTTTTTTGCTGATGAGGATTCCATCTCCTGCGCTGCTGCTGCATATGTATGGTCCTGCAGTAGTACTGCTTTTCAAAGTCGCCGCGATGGCCTCTCTTCCTGATTTCCTCCGGTGTCTCAATCACTCTGCACTGGCTGGCAGGGCAAGTACGGATTTATTCCGCGTTTGGTGCTATTTGTCCCTTGCCGGCAGCAACAGTTTCAAGATGGCTGACTGTCATGGCGCTCCCCTACCAGCTTACCAGTCCAATGTAGAAACAAGTCTAAAATTCTTCCTTTATGAGAATATATCAGATTATTAGCGGAGGTCATAATACATCAATGATGACATATACATGTATATGAATGCAGACTCAGATTTTGGCAAATAAAAAAATGTGAATGTTACACATTGTCCCTTTAACAGTGTAATAAGGTGCATTGTTGCTGGATTTTCACTGAGGTGTTTAGAACACCAAGCATCGAAGGAAAACCTGGAACTAGTTTGGCTTGAGGCAAGACATTTTCCAACTAGCATCTGTCTGTCAGCTCACAGTAAAATGTTCTCCTAAATAAGTGCTTACAAACTCAATTTAATCCAACTCGGGTGACAGTTAGCTTAATCAGAGTTAATTTGACTATGAGATTTAACTCTGGACATTTTCCTGTACATTCTTTTCACATTTAATAAATCAGCATGGCAAAGCGTTGAGAGAATGGAGACAGTAGCCGTTTCACAGTCCACTGCGTACGTCTGCATTGGGCAGATTAAGTGCAGAAATTTTATAAGGGGTGCATGACCAACCTTACCCTGGTACACTGCATGGGACAGACGCATAAGCCCTGCCTTCCCTGGGGGCATACAGTGCGACCCCCAGAAGTGATGTTCCAGTAGTGCCACTTGTTGCAAAACCCTCAAACTGCAGTTGGTTGCTGCACAAGGTTTATAATTTTAAAGGGGCACTTTGCTGATTTTCAACCTTATTTCCATCTATCTGAGTGAGGGATGTAGTGCAAAAATCAAATGTAGGTTTTTTTATTTTTTTTTTACTAAATTCCTTTATATTTCTTGAAATCAGCCGCAAAATATGTTCTTCTCACTACTCCCCTCCAGTGCTGTCGTTTGACACGTGCAGTGACGTTTTTGGATGTAAGCAATAACCACAAACAATTTCAGCTAGGATTCCTAGTTTCCATCGCTGGGTTCCCGGGGTGTGTCTCCCAGATTGCCACAGAGAAACAAACCTCCCATGTTGTCTTAATTTTGTAATGCAACCTAGCTACACTTCCAGCAGCAGGAGTGGCACCTCAAAATATGAGTGCAGAGGGTGTCTTGGATTAGGATACATTTCACAGAAAGATAGCAAGTAAAGAGCCTTCTATAACATTACCTTTCAATCAGCTGGCAATGGTTTTAGTTACCTTGCAGTAGTAACATTCTGGAGCAAGCTAGCAGGCGGAAAATTTTGCCAGCCTTTTAAGCAATTTAACTTTGCTGTTTTGGCATGGTCAGCTTCATTTCTTTAATGTTCACGTTACCAGACAATTGTAATGTGAGTTGCCTGAATCTACAGTGCTGAGAAAAAGTTTTTTTTTACTCCCTTCCTGATTTCTTTTATTTTTGCCTTTTTTCTTTTTTTTTACACTTAAAGATATCAAAACATCAAACTAATTTTAATGTTGGACAAAGGCAACTCAAGTAACCACAAAATACAGTTTATAAATTATGATTTTATTTATTGAAGGAAAAAACTGACAATACTTGGCCCCATATGAAAAAGTAATTGCCTGCTTAGTTGCTACATCAGCCAAGTAAACCTATTTATTTGATCCTTGGTTTCAATTTCACTATACATACCCAGGGTTGATTACTGTCAGTCCTGGTGAAAAAAGGAAATCTAAAGAAATTCCAGAACAGATAAGAAACAAAGTTGTTGACATCTAATCGCCTGAAAAGGGTTACAGAGCCATTGCTAAGGCTTTGGAACTCCAGCAAACCAGGATGAGAGTCAATAGTCATGAATAATGAAAACTTGGAACAGACTTGAACAAACCTAAGAGCGGTCAGCTCGCCATATTCTGCCAAGAGCGCATCAACAACTCAAGAGGTCACAAAATAACGCAGACTGACATCAGAAGAACTGAAGTCCTCACTTGCCTCAGTTAAGGACAGGGTTTAAACTGGGGAAATCTCTCGACGTAACTGGCAAATTTGCAAATATTTTTTGATCATTCTACATAGTTTGGTAGGCCATCTTATGGGCAACATTCACACAAAGGGGCAATGTTGAAAGTTTGGCCATTTTCTGTTAACGATGACCTGAGTTAACCCCTTGATAATCTTTCAAAAATGGTCCAGAATCCACCAAAATATATTTTTTGGTGATTACTCCCACAAAACCGAATGGATGATGCCCATATTGTAGGTTCATTCTTAACTTGGGTAGGTGCATGTGTCTACCAAATATTCATCAACTGGTTTACATCAGCCGCAAGTTTCTGCGGAGGGAATGCAATTACTCTATGGTGGTGGGCAGTAGACTCACTTAAATATTATTTTCTGGGGTGCAAATTTGTATTGGAGACTGACCACAGAGCGTTGGCTTCGCTGAGACAAATGAGGGACACAAATGCCAAAATTAGGAGATGGTTCTTGCCTGTACAACCATAAACTTGGTAATCCTGTACAGGTCAGGAAAAATTAACTGTACTGCAGGGTTCCTGTCGACATTCCTGGGGGGAATGTCATGGATTGAGCCATGATGCACAAGCTACCCGCAAGTAGCAATTTATGGGCTGATCTGTTGCTATGGTGTCTCTGTTTTCATTCATATGCTCACACTGTTAATTATTATCAGTTTCTATTTCCATTGATGTCATTATAACCGTTTACCATATTCATCAAGCAAACTTTGTTGTTTTGAGTGCAGGGAAAGGCCTACCTGCATTTTTCTGCACAAAAGTTTGTTGCTGAATGCTTCATTTTAAATCCTTATCATTAACATACGGTAGTGATGTTACCGCTGATACCAAGGCTCCGAAGCACGCTTCAAACTTGACAGGGCATTTTTCTGAAGCACTGTGCCGGAGCTTGCTTCATATCGGGAAAAACCACGTGACTGATGACATTCAAACCATTTCACTGCTTCATTCAGACTGAATTAGCTTACCGGTTTGGTTCAATAGGCGGAGCTTTCAGACATTGGCGCGATTCAAATGTAATTAAGATGGTGCAACTGCGCCCAGAATAAAACAAGCACAATCAAAAAACGATAAAATATTACATGTTTTTTGGATAGAGCAACTATTTACAGGATTCAATGAGGTTGTGGGTGTAATTAATGTTATTATTATATGAATTATTAAAGGTAAGGAAGAAAAACAACAGACACATGTAAAAGAAGTTAGATTTCAGTTTTATTCAAGTATTTTTCACAATACAACAAAACTGAAAGTGCACACGCAAGGTGCGTCAGTGTCACCTTTGCAAGGCTGTGCAACAATCTCTGTGCCAGCAGATGCCACCCGTGTGCTCAATGAATGAAGCTTCGAGTAATGAACCAATTTTCAATACAATACTTCAAAAGGGTTGATGGCTTCACAAAGCCTTGTTTGGCCATCACTAATGTACTGTCATATTCCTCTCTCATCGGTACAATAATTATTTGTTGTCAAGAAATGAAACACTCACATTTATTGGTTAATACTTGATAATACAACACTGTCTACAGCTCACTCACCAGCATTTCACTCTCCTTGCTACTTCTGGGTCTCTGAAGGGAAACGGGTTGGCGGTACCACTGTGGGGAAATAGGGGGTTTTCACACATGGTAGCTGGGTTGTACCATTTGTACCGGGGTGTTTTAGGGTTTATTATTTATTATGGGAGTTGTATCTGCACCAATGTTGTTTGGGAAGAAGCAAACACTTGTTTTGTATCAATCTCCTTTAACTCATTATTTTGTAACAATTGTTGGATTTAGCTAATTGATTTATTTTGGCAATGGGGTTGACTTGTGGGTGGAGGTACCATGGACTCAATATGCTAGAGTGCCTGGCTGGAGATACACCTTTAATGGTTGTAGTGTTTGGGGAGCGAAAGAATGTTTAGGATCTTTGGACATGGCCTGGTGACATAACCTATTAATTTAGTTTTGTACAGTTTTCAGTTTTTGACTTTTTCTCCCCTATGTTTTGAACTGTAAATATTTGCACTTAAAAAGGAAAAAAAAAAAAAAAAAAAACAGTCCTTGATTGATTGAATCCATTTGGCCTCTTGTTCCTCTCCACAGCTGGCTATCCTCTCAAATGCTCGCTTCATAGCTGCATTTTTTTGTTTACACTCATTGTCTTAGTCTTCATTTAAATTAGTCGCATGAACTGAACCATTTAACCTCTTCCACCCAAGCCACTAGCTCAGTAAATGCTTGAAAATGACATGCCCAACATGAAATTAGTATATCTCTGCAACTACTTGGTCCAGTTGAATAATTTAGGTATCATAATAATGGTAACACATTGGCGATTTTTTTTGTGGTGTAAAATTCAGTGTATATGTCACAGTAAATGAAGAAAGAACACTGCATAAATGAAAGATCTCATTTCCGCCTAACAAAATTTTACTATTTTGGAGTGAATATCCCTTCAGAAATTATGTCGTTGCAGTCTGAAACCTCTAAAAAAACTACAGCGCAAAATCTCACAATTATTCCTGCCGAAGTTTATTCTAATCATGTAAATCAGAGCAAAACAAATGCTCTGACCCCACCCCTCGCACATGTTGTAGCTTATTTAGGCATTGATCCATTTTTTGTCCAATTGCCTTCTGGTGTATAGACTTTACTCATACATTTGTTGAATATTTTTGGTGTCAAGATACGCCAAGTAAAATTATGATGAGCTGATTAGAAGTGCCAAATTTGACTGCTTTGCCTATACTTTATAATGGCTGAGTACTACAATGTTAAATAAGAGCTGGGGAAAAAAATATTTTGAAAATTATACTAAAATCGCATAACTATTTGACAGAGCAATGTGAATAAATTCTCTCTCTCTCATATATATACATATATGCAAAGTTTGCAGTAAATTGAAGAAAAATTTTTTTTATAAACAAGTGAAATTTTGTATATTATTAGTAAATGGGGCATAAAATTTTTTTTTAAATTTACCAAAATTTGGAAAAATGACATATCACCTAAACATTTTACATAGTAATGTCTAAAATTAGCCTCTATATCTGTCCCAAGTTTGAAATAAATTGGGGTTAAATCTACATTTTTATAGACATTTGAAATTTCACCCGTTATAAGTGAATGGGGTAAAAAAAAAAATTTTAAAACTCATTAAAAATTTGAACTTTGACCTTCTCTTCATAAATTCAATAGGCATCTATTCTGGGTCAGTGGCAATCCCTTAACCCAATTTGGCGTTTATCTGGCCATTAGTTTTGCTGTTAACAAACAAACAAATATCTCCAAATTTGGGCACCTTTTGGGCGCCTGTACAATTAGAGGTTTCTCAGCTACCAAACTGTAAAACTCATTTAATCTCACACTTATATGTCGCAACAGGGATACATTATATCTAATTTCAACCATTTTTTTCATTTTTGATTTTTTTTATTGCATCCAGGCCTGTATATACAGCACCCTCCATATTTATTGGCACCCCTGGTTAAGATGTGTTAAAAGCCTTAAAATAAATTCATTTTTTTATGGCAGAAGCATACTCTCACACTGAAAATTGTAGAAAAATGTAACCTTCAACTCAAGTGAATTTTAAGGGGGAAAAAAATCCCTGACTAAGAAATAATTATTTTTCATAAAGTCACCTGTTCCATGATTATTGGCACCCCTAACAAATCCTACGAAATAAGTGTAATTGAAGTATTTCTGTCATTTCTATAGTAGTTTACAAAGTTGATCAGAGTATCTTGGAACATTTAATTAGTAATTCATCACCACTTACTGGTTCCCTGGGGTATTAATACGACGTGACACAAAGGCCATTTCTCTTCTCCACTCTTCAACATGGGAAAGACAAAGGAACACACCATTCAAGTAAGGCAGATGTGCGTCAACAAGTCAGGCAATGGCTACAAGAAAATAGCCACTCGCCTGCACCTGCCCATATCTACTGTCAGAGGAATCATTAAAAAGTTTAAACCAACTGGAACAGTGGTAAACGAGCCTGGACGAGGACGCAAGGTTATTTTGCCACCACACACAGTGAGGAGAATGGTAAGCGAAATAAAGTTCTCCAAAGCTCATTGTTAAAGAATTGCAACAAATGGTAGTAGGGTCACAAAGTCTCCAAAACAACCATTAGGCGCTATCTACATGCCAAAAAGCTGTTTGGGAGGTATGCACGAAAATAACCTTTTCTCACTCACAATCATAAACGCAAACGTCTGGTGTTCGCCAAGCTGTACTGGGACTTCAACTGGAACCGCGTGCTTTGGTCAGATGAGACCAAGATAGAGCTTTTTGGCAACAAACACTCTAAGAGGGTCTGGGGGAACAAAAGAGATGAGTATGCAGAAAAGCACCTTATGCCCACTGTGAAGTATGGGGGAGGTTCAGTGATGCTGTGGGCCTGTTTCTCTTCCTGAGGCCCTGGGAACCTTGTTAGGATGCGTGCCATCATGAACGCTTTGAAATACCAGGACATTTTAAATCAAAATCTGGCGGCCTCTGCCCAAAAGCTGAAGCTGGGTCGTCACTGGGTCTTTCAGCAAGATAATGACCCTGAACATGTGGCCAAATTTACACAGAAATGGTTCACCAGAGACAGAATCAAGCTCCTCCCTCAGACCTCAACCCCATTGAAAACCTGAGGAGTGAGCTGAAGAGGAGAGTGCAGAGGAGAGGACCCAGGCCGCTGGAAGATTTAGAGAGATTATGCAAAGAGGAATGGTCGAAGTTCCCTTTTTCTGTATTCTCCCATCTTGTGAAACATTATAGGAGAAGATTAGGTGCCATTTTGTTGGCAAAAGGGGTTTGTACAAAGTATTAACATCAGGGGTACTAATAATTGTGGCACACATGATTTGATGTGAATAATTATTTCTTAATGTGGGATTTTTTTTATCACTGAATAAATGCCTTTTAATAAAAGGTTGGATTTTCCTCTCTTTTTCATTGTGGTGCTATATTATTTAGAAAAAAACTGAATTCATTAGAAGCTATAGAACACATCTTAACCACGGAGGGCAATAATTATGAAGGGCAGTGCATTTTCCCATTCAAAGAAAATATATAGAAAGGAAATGAAGTTTGACTGCTCTGGAGCAGATTTATTTTCAATAAAACAAACAAATAAACAAAATCATAAATACAAAGATAAGGTAAGAAATGGTAAATACAAGTAAGAACAACAAAGACCCCAGCCATTATTCATGCAAGAGCTATGCTTCTGCTGCTCAAAAAGAACATATGCACAACCAGGATTTGAACCTAGGTCTCCCACCATAAAGCACGACGCAATGCCGTAAATACTACTTTGAATACAACTGTTGACAAATATAGCAAAAAAATCAAAAACAAACCGGTTTAGCGCCTGTATTGCTGTGCTCTTTCAGTACTTGCGTGTGATGGTGCATGAATTCTCAGATGCAGCTGGAAAGACTACTTCTAAAATGACTCTTGAATATTTAGTGTACAATAATAGTGAAAATATCGAAAAGAAAAGGTTTACTGACTGTATTGCTGCGTTCATTACTGCGCTCTTTGAGTCTTTGTGCGTAATGTTGCCTGGTAGCCGGAACGCAGAAAAAGCAAAAAGTAAAAAAAAAAATAAAAGCAATCACAATAAGGCTCTATCTCAGGCTAGGTTTGAGTGACTAGTGGTTGAGGGCTCGCTGGTAATGTCAGAGCCTAAATGGCCATCCCCAAAATCAAATTGACTGCATGACAAGCCAATCACAGAGAAGAAAATACAATGTGCGCGAGCAGAATGCTCAAGGCCTGACCTCATTGGAAGCAGCACCCCAGAAACAAACATAATTCGAGACTAGCGGATCTCCTCTCAATATAACACGGACGCATTAGACTAACAATAGGCAGATTCCACAGAAAGTATGACCAACATGTCCCACTGTACTTAACAGGATGAAATAATAAATTACGGGTATATATGTGGTTTATTTCATTGTGAACATAAAAACAAATGAATACAGGAAATTTTAGACTTGGATCACTGCAATTTTGTTGCAAAAAAACTGAATTTAAAAATTCGGTCTTGTTGCTAATGTTACACGGACAGAAAATAGGTTTTCACAGGACAGAATTCAAACTTCTGCTGCCAACAGTCCTCCTGTACACAGGATATTTAAATGCCGTCATGACTTGTGCATTTATGTCAAGATAACTGCATCTTTTTCAAAAAAAGAGAGGACAATGATTGTTTCTTTAGCAAGAGAGAATTTTTTTTTAAATGCTGGGTAGATACTATGGGCAAGTATACAGAGCAGTTTGCACATCACGCTTAGCTGAGGAGTTAAAGGGATAGTTAACTTTTTTGAAGTGGGGTTGTATGAGCTACAAAATGCCAGTACGTACATTGGATGTAGTTGAAAGCTCTCTGATCTCCCCCAGGTAGCCACACCAGCGCATAGTGCTGGGTGTAGATATAGGCGATACACTGTTGTGAATGGTCCCAAAGTAACAGCATATTTGCACGGCCTAAAAGAGGTCATACCTGAAAATAATACACCAATTTAATTGGACGCTACTTTACAAAAATTTACAGCACTACAGCTGCTCGGAAAAAACACAGTTGCTCTTGAACTAACCAACTGATGTATTCCATAACTGTAACTGCATGCAGACACATCTTCACAAAAGGGTTTAAATACCCAAGATTTCAGGAATGTTTTTGGCAGAAATTTGGGTCAGAAGCTGTCTCCACATTCCGCTGAACAATGATAACGTTATTTGTTGCCATCGTTATGACTTCGGACGGAAGTTTTAACCTTTTTAATGAGGAAAACAAACGCGAGTTGGTGAAAATTCTAAAAGGCCAGGAAGTAAACATCCTCTTGCGTATATACTTTACCCCGCTTTCAGACTACCGGTTGTTATGGAATAGGGACTTCAATGTAGCCTGACTCCTCCAGACTTTGTACTTCCGCTTAATTTAACTTTGCTCCAAAACTCTGTCTGGTCCCCAGAAATATAAGAAAACTAGAGTGGACGCCGCGCGGGCTAGGCCAGCCAAAGCGCTGACGGCAGAATAGCTCGGCCATCTTGGGTATGTATAAATGTCCCATGAGACACATGTAAACAGTAGGCTGAAAGTGAGTGAAGACTTTTTTTTCCTCCTTTGAGGGGGGTGGAGACTCTTTCCCCTATTCTTTTTATATCTTTTCATACTTCAAAATGACACGAATAAGGAATTGAGATTGAACAACAATTTTTATGCTCCATTATTTAGCAAAGCTAAAGAATTATTGTCTTACCCTTTATATTCGCTCAGTTACCCACGTTTTCGTTTCGTTCAAAGAAAAAGCGTTCGGGTGATTCTCGCATTACGTGAGTGACATTTGGAAGGTATTCTCGACATGAAAGAAAATAAAGTCATCTCTCGATATACCACCGCCGTTAAGCCATATTCGCTAAACGCCAGCTGGACCAGCTGCATAAGAATCCCCAATGCATTCGCTTCCGCCATGTGCCTCCCTTTGTACCAGTATCGTTAAACCAATATATTTTCCAAACGCTGTACCACCAGCTTATTCGAATAAAACTATGTAATGTTACCACCGTGTTTTCAATTGCGAAATATACTGTATAACCCAGGACAAATCGTAGATCTGGTGACTGGATGGCCTTCGTCTTCTACATACTGGCTGTATCATCTTCAGGCAATGCCAAAGCATCGAACAACTTTCGAAGGCTCCCAAGATAGCAAGCTCCTCCGCACTGGATCTGCCCCGGCTCTGAGCCGGATTAGCTGGAGCCGGGGCAGATCCGGAGCGGAGGTGCTTGCTAGCTGGGTCAGAGCATCGCACAATGTCTAACTTAGAAAAGGAAGTCGAAAATATTAAACTGTGGTGAGTTTGCAGTTATCGATATCGTAGAATGCCGTCATGTTCATACTGTACACCAGTGACGTGCGGTGGAGGTTGGTTTGGTGAGGCACAAACATCTCCTTTGGTTGATTAGCAATCAGACGATTAACTAGTTTAGTAAGACTATTCGGCAGAGTGACAGGCCAGTTTAAGTTTCCGCGGCGTTATTACTCAGTACATCGAACCTGAAATGCTCAACAGCAGATTTGCGCCTACTTGCTTCCAGGAAGCCGAAGCAATGTCATCAAAAAAAATATTAACGCAGTTCGACTTATGGAGAGTTCAATGCTTAATCAATAGCCTATAATGTATTCTCCTTTAAATACGCGCTGTTACACCCAAACAAAAAGCGGGCATTTATTTTCAGTCTTCTTTCATAATGCGATTAACAAAATGTTTAGATGATATACAGAATTACTGAGAGCCGAGAATTTTTCCTAATTGATTATTCAGATTTCCATCCTTGCAGTCTCGAATTGCAGCGTATATGTGAATGAAGTTATTAGTGTCTCCTCTATCAGTATCAGGCTTCCATAAGGCTTGGTCTTAATTGTTTTGATTGTCAATCAGGAACAGTACCCTACGTGGGAACAGGTTCACAAAATCCTGTGATAAAAGTTTGGGTCACTGCCTCACCTCACCGCACGTCTCTGGCTTCCTGTAAGCAAATACTCGCAAATCTGCAGTTTCGCGAGCATTTCAAGTTCCATGTAGCCTACTGAGTAATAACGCCGCGGAAACTTAAAATGGCCCGTCATTCTGCCGAATAGTATTACGAAACTAGTTAATCGTCTGATTGCTAATCAATCAAAGGGAAGGTTTCTGCCTCACCAAACTAACCTCCAACTGCACGTCACTGCTGTACCCAAACCGTTGTAGCTAACGTTATTTTCGCTGAACCGCCGGCTGGACCTTGGTGCCGAAGTGGGCGGTATAACAACAGCAGACTTTAATTGAATTACAAAATTAGATACATGACAATGTGTAGTAGTAGTTAGTGATGTTACCGCTGCGCCAGTTTAGGTTAATGTTGTCAAAGAATCACAAACGCTAGAGGCTCAGTTTACGTGCTGCTGCTTTACTGCACAAGCGGAGAAGACAGGAAGCACAGAATACACAACCGGGCCACGGGTGAATCAATCAGCCAATCACATTCATGGCGCTACCCTCTTTTCTTCAAAACAAACCCCATCAAAACAGAGGCATAAGGCACACAGAGAACCCAAACAGTGTAGAAAACGTTACACTAAACATAAACTAAAGCAGACAAATGCTCACTACAGCATATAATCAGTCAGTCTTTGAGGTAGCCGCCGCTGTCGGCCAGAGCGTCTTAGTGGACTCTCTGGCAGAGGAGTGGAGTCATGCATGTCCACAGGGGGCGCCGAGTCATCCGCATCTGCTTAAGGCAGGTAGGGGACAGGAGGAGGTTCTGAGATGGCCGGGGGTATATCAGGGCCCTGCAGCAGAGGGTCATCAGGTTCATCATCAGGCTCTTCATCCGATACAGCATACTCAGCCCTAGCCTCATGGACCCCAGAAGAACCCTCCACCTTGTAGCAGTCACTCGACTTGACTCTGTAGGAGGTACGGCGTAGTTGGGAGCCAGTGAATTTCTGAATATTACACCATGCACCGTCCACACCGACAACCAGGTATCTGTCACGAGCCTTAGACTTGTTACTGTCCCCATAGAGATACACAAGGTCACCAGTGCACACAGAGATGGGCGCAGACACACGACTAGAGGGCGTCTTGGACCTCATACTGTGTGGGTGGTTGGAGACTCGCTGTGAGTGCTGTGACATAATGAGGACCTGGTCATCAACAGGCAACTGTACATGTGAAAACTGGTCCCTCTGGAACATCATCTCGCGGGCAGACAGCCCACGAGCCCTCACACGACTATTCAAGCGTGCAGTGGCAAGAGAAAGCAACAAGGGGGAGACAGCTCGGCAGTTAGGCTCAATGCGCAAAGTCTCACCCTGAAGCTCCTGCACAGCCTTCTCAGCGACTGGATTCTTATTCACATTCTTGGCATTTCCCACTTCAATGGTCAACCTGTGTTTAGCCAGGGTCTCATCACCAGCCAATGCGGTGAAGCCAGGTGCAGGGTCAGTTCTGATCACCGCAGGTGGGCCATCGAGTGGGCACAGTCCCAGACACAGGTGGAGCAGGGCCTCTCTGAGAGTCTCGCGGCGCTTATCTTCGATGAGGGAGGACAAGGTAAATGATGTGACACATTCACGGACAACAAGAACAAACTGGCGCTCACGCCTGAAAACATCAGCCGCAAATGAAGAGCCCACAACCTCGGGAGGATCACTCGTGGTCTGGTCTCGCATAAACACAGGAGCCTTCTTCAATGCCGCACACTGAAGGCAGCCATTTGTAATGCGCTGAACAGCAGAATCCATGTCCAACGCATAGAAGTAACGCTGTACCACTGAATTTTAACTGGGTGTAGGTGGGGTGGTCGAGAGTGACATGAAGGGCAGTGAGCAGACCATCAAGGACAGGTCTAGGCACCACAATACAGTCCATTGAGGCGGCAAGAGGGGTGTGCCGGCGAACAACCAACAGGCCGTCTTTGGACAAGGTGGTGACATGCAGGTAACGCTTCACATCACGGATATTAGTTAGTCTTTTGGACGGCCGTGTGCCCTGGCGAAGATGGGCACAAGTCCTCCTGAGGTCAGAGCACTCAGACTGTATAGCCAGCCATGCTGACCTACTAGTAAAAGGCAGCTTCTGAGACCCACACATGATGTCCTCAGCGGTAACCTGGCGCACAACAGTATCAGCAGCAGTTTTGACGAAGGAGCATACCTGGCATGTAGGGCTGGCGCATTCAGGTGTGTTGCGACTTGCAAAGTCGGATGGCAAGATGGCCGCTCCTGCTACATGGTGTATAAGCACCTGGAAACGGCTGGCCGTGGACAGGAACGTGGTGACTCGTGGGCTCGCAGAAAATTCTTCTCTGCACAGTTTTTCGAAGGCCTGATCGCAGGGCTTGCTGTCTGTCAGTACGCATGTTTTCTGAGAGGACTGGACTATATAAGGTGCAAAGTGCTTCACAGCAGCTGCTATGGACAATGCCTCAATCTCGCAAGGCAGCCAGGATGTCTTACGCAGCTTCGCACTAAAGTATCCTGCAACTTTCACTGTATCCTTACAAGTGACATAGAGCCTTGCACTTAAGCCGGGCTCTCGGACTGCGCCGTCTGTGACAATCCACAGCTGATCATCAGGCCGAGGTAGGGTAATGGCATGATGTGAGGACAATGCACTCTGAGCCTGGCTGAAAGCGCTCAGCAGCTCATCTGACCAATGAATGGCATCTCTGGAATCGCGCCCCGCTACAGCGTCATCCAGAGGAGCTAGTGTGGTTGCACAGTTTTTCAGCACACGGGACAGCACCTTGTATGCCCCAATGAATGAGCGTAGTCCCGTCACAGTCTTTGGAGCAGGGCACGAGGCAAGGGCTGACACACAATGAGGATTGGCCTGAATGGTCCCCTGGCGCCACACCCAGCCCAGAATGGTGGTCTGAATTGGTGCAATGGTGGTTTTAGTGGCGGACAGGTGCAATCCACAGTGACGCAGAGCAGACAGGACTTTCCTCCATACTGCTCGCAGATCCTCCAGAGTGTCTGCTCCACAGTACAAGTCGTCGGCCACTTTGGCAACCTGACCTTGTTTCGAGAAGCCCCCCAAGGACCCTGCATGTCAGTTCCTCCAGCGCCGTTTCAGACCCTGGCATGCCCATAGCACTCCGTACATCATACTCCGTACGCCTTTAAAAGGGGTGACGACGCCACAATACTTCCATGAGTCTCTGGATAGTGGAATCTGATAAAAGGCTTTTGTGAGGTCCGTCGCGATAATATACTTCCACTGGGCTATCAAGCAAAAAGTAGAGTTGACATCGGGCATCAAGGAGGGCTGCAGTTTGCTGTAGCGGCCAACGTCAGCAAATGCTGTGACGAGGCGAAAGCCGCCGCCAGGTTTCTTGACAAGAAACGACGGATTAACATATTCCACATTAATGTCGACATCCTCAGGCTTTCTGAAGATGCCCATCTCCTCCAACGCATCGAACTGAGCCTGGAGCTCCTGAAACTGGCCCCTGGAGTACTGTGGGACCCTGCCTTTGCGCTGTGGGGGCTGGACCGGGCCCATATTCACCCTAGCCTGGAAAGGACCCACAGCACCATTATACCCTTTAAAGTGCGGGTCAAACACCTCGTCAAACTCCCTGTGCAGTGCACAGAATTTGTCTCTGACCTCTACGGGCATGATGTTGTCTGGATCAAGGAGCATAAGGCCAGAATGCAAAGTGGGCGTCTTGGGCGATGCGGGCTTGGGGGTGTGAGGCGATGGGACAGCAGAATCGCTGGGTGAGGGCACATATGTGGGACGCACGCGGCATATATGGTCATTCTTGTGGACCAATTGTGGCTGGCCAGTGAAGTTGGGGATGCGGATCTTTCCAGACACACACCGAACCATGGCCGGAGAAGGCCACTGGGGTGCGCCAACCATGTCCGTGTGGGGTGTCAACGTGAGGCTCAATGGCCAGTTCTCTGTCCAAGTGACATAAGTCGGGAGGCAGGTCAAACTCAATAAACTCCCCAGGCCACACAGTAGCCCTAGCCTGGGCACGTATGACATGGGCACGCCGCACAGCATGTCTGTCAGCAGCCACAGGGTTAACGCCATAGCTGTAGACATCCTCACCTAAGCACACCTGGTGTCTGGCAGGTCTGACTGAGACGTCATTTTTCATCATAAACGGAATCCCTGCCAGAATGTCAGAGTCAAGATTCTCTACGACAAGTCCTTCAAAGTATAGCATATGATTATCTCTCTGGAAGTATGTCCGTGTTTCTCCCAGGACTTTCAAGGGGGAGGAGCCATCCGCCTGGTGAGCAGACTGGATGCTGCTTGTGATGGTGATCCCGAGTCTGGTTGCGCATGAGGCCCTGTAGGGGTAATGGCCTCGCACAGAACACCAATGTTGGGAAAATTGCAATTTGCCTAATGATATCAATATTATTAATTTGACTATCCAAAAAAATATTATATTGTAATATTAATATTAAATATAAAAAAAAATACCTCGGGGCACCACCCTTCCTCAGTGAAGGGAAAACGATAGCCAATTAATAAAACCTCAGTCTCAATATCTGCTAAGCTATTAATTTGGAAATTGATTAATAATTAAATTAATAATTGTAACCAACTTACCCAATCAATAGTTAGATTGAAGGATTTGGAGTTCTATAGAAGAGGTTGGCAGTTTCGTTCACGCTTGTACAACATTAATAACCACAGCATATGTCTTTAATGGATATTTATTTCAATGAAACAAATGAAACACACAATCTAGACTACACTAAACACTATAAGCACAATGAAGGAGGTGTGTGTGTGTGTGTGTGTGGGTGTGTCTGTGCGCGCGTGCGGGTGTGGGTGAGAGAGAACAAAGGGATGATCTATGGTGTGAATGAAGGGGGCCTTGCAGACCATGCGAGTGGGGGAAGGCAACCCTACTGTAACAAAGACCAAGTCTTTGTAGCAAAAGAAAGCTAAGAGTTTTAAAGTCAGTTAAATGACTTAAAACGCTCACTGTTGTTTGTGCGTGTGTGTATTACGTTAAAACGAAGAGATGTGTGTGTGTTTTGCATAGGAAAGGCGCCGTGTTAGTCTACAGGAGGTTATTTGCATGCAAATTAACACATCCTGTCCTACTAAAACGCAATCCTAAAACAATCACAGCAACTATCATTTTAAAAATACACACAGTCAATTTTAGCCTTAAAAGAGGGTTTAAATGCCCAGTTGTTACCAGTCCTTAGTTGAGGAAAGAGGATCGGAGGTTGCTGGAGGATCCAATCACGGGTGATGTTGATCTGGCTGGAAGAGCGGTTCTGGTGCTGTCCATGTCTTTGCTGTGGGGAGAAGAGGGAAGCTGGCTGCTCCTCAAAAGCAAGCTGTTTCTTCAACTCTTGCTGTACTCCTGGTAGCCTGGCAGAAGCTTCAGCATGGCCAGTCTATGATGGGCCTAAGAGGTGGGGGAGGGGTTCCCCAGCCTGAGCAGTCCACAGGGGTATAGGAGCCTCTCCAAGGGAGAGAGAGAGAGTCCAGAGCTGACTCCAAGAGCCAAGAGAGAGGGGAGCTCCAAGAGAGAGATAAAATGGTTGACCACTGCTTTTATGTACCTGGCCTGCTGGCGGGAGGGGCTTGCAGGCAGAGAGTGGTCATGGGAAATCCAGGGATCCATTTTGAATTTCCACACATATGAAAGTTTTCCTCCATGTGAGACCCCAACAGCCCTCACCATGTTACCTGTTGCACCGCTATCGATGGTGAGTCTCACAGGCAGGTGGTCATGAAAGGCATCAAGGTAAGGGGACTGTTTTATAGGTACACGCTGCACGACTGTGGGAGACGTCGCCGCATCATCCTCAGCACCATCTGACACATCATCATCCAGGTCACCGAGCACCTGGCGGGTCTTTGCCATGTATGATTTATCGTGTGGGGGTAGGAAGGGGCACTTGCTAAGAAAGTGATTGTCAGGCCTCCTGGCCTCTTTACAGAGGGGACATGACTTCTTCGGCCGGACAGGGAGGGCCCTACTTTTTGGGAGCTCAGAAACAGCAGCGCGCATAGCCCTGGCATCCTCAGAGGCCTGGACCTCATCTAGCAGTGAATCAAGGGCTTGTGAGATTTCTGGCTTAATGGATGCTAACGTCCGGGACCGTAATTCGGTGCCATATCGCTGTTTCACTAGTTTGGGCAAGTCAACATGTATAAGGCGGAGCCATGCGAGCACTACAAAGTTTTCAAGAGAGGGAGACATCTCCTCATCTTCTGTTACAGCAACCCCCATGTGGCTAATGCCAGAGTCTTTACGTAGCAAATTGTCCTCCGTAAACGCCATCAAACGCTGATACAAATCCTCAGGTCTTTCATTAGGCTCTAGTCTGATAGCAGCAAAGTCAATGAAATGAGCCCCTGTACACTGAAAGCCATAATGCTGGCGAATTGTTTGCCATATCTGGTCAATGGAGGTGGAATTTATCACAATAGAGTGACGAGAAATAATGGGGCAGTAATTAGCTATTTGTCCGAGCATTAATTCCAACATGCTTACTTTTCGCTCCTTTATGCGGCGCTGCATGGCAGGAATGGATTCCGGGTCATCAGTGAAGCCCCTGAATGGAGAAGTCTTAGCCTTTCTTCCCCACTCTGCACCGTTGACCAGGAAGGGAGCGAATTCGTTGTCCAAAGAAAGAGTAAACAGAAGATTCTGCCGCCAGTTCTCAAAAGAGTTCACTGTCTCAATTTTGGTTAAACACCACTGTTTCGGAGCTCTGTGTGACGCCGCCATGCTGATCCAACCACTCGCGACTTAGCAGTAGAAGTAATCCACAGTGTGACTCTCTCGACAGAACACCAAGACGAACGCGGAATTTATTCCATCTTCAGGATGAGACGTAGGTCCGGTAAGCGCTGCCACCACGCCAGTTTAGGTTAATGTTGTCAAAGAATCACAAACGCGAGAGGCTCAGTTTACGTGCTGCTGCTTTACTGCACAAGCGGAGAAGACAGGAAGCACAGAATACACAACCGGGCCACGGGTGAATCAATCAGCCAATCACATTCATGGCGCTGACTCCAAGGCTCCGAAGCGCGCTTCAAACTCGGCAGGGTATTTTTCTGAAGCACTGTGCCGGAGCTTGCCTCACATCGGGAAAAACCACGTGACTGATGACGTTCGAACCACTTCGCCGCTTCATTCAGACTGAATCAGCTGACCGGTTTGATTCGATAGGCAGAGCTTTGAAACATTAGCGGAATTCAGATGTATTTAAGATGGACGAAACAGCGCTGTTAGACATTTTTATTCAAAAATAATAATGCCAAAGTCGCTCAAGCACACCCAGTGTACACCAAGCACAATCAAAAAACATAATACAATATATTTTTTGGACAGAGTAAATATTTACCGAATTCAATGAGGCTGTGGATGTAATTAATGTTATAATATAATATGAATTATTAAGATAAGGAAGAAAAACAACAGACACATGAAAGACAAAGTTAGATTTCAGCTTTATTTAAATATTTTTCGCAATACAACATACTCAAAGTGCACGCACAAGGTCCGTCAGCGTCACCTTTGCAGGGCTGTATACAATCTCTGTGCCAGCAGATGTCACCCACGTGCTTAATGAATGAAGCTTCGAGTAGCGAACCCATTTTGTATACAAAGGTCCAATAGGGTCCGAAGCTTCACAAAGCCTCGTTTGGCCATCACTAGTAGTAGTAGCAGAGCTAGTTGTAGTGGTATATTTCGAACTGTACATGTACGTATTCTACGTGATAATAAATACATGAGAAATACATCACACTTTTGTACAGTCAGAGGACACACAGTTTTAACTTTAAAAAATGCCAATGGCTGCAATCTACACTCTCTTAAATCACCCTACTGTCTTGAGCCATTCTAAAAAAAAAGCAGTTCTATAATAATTACATTCCTACAAAAGACCTACTTCGTCACATACCAGTAAAGCGAGCATGGTCACACCAACACTTATGCAAAAGACTGCTCCTATATACATTCCCAAGATGGCGGCGGTATGCTGCCTTGGAAGTGACAGGATTGTCCACTCTAGTTTTCTTATATCTCTGTGGTCTGGTCACTCAGAGCTCTGCCTCGTTTACCTCGGCTGAAAAGACACCAGACCACCAAACGAACAGAAGGCGCGATCGAGAGCCATGATGTAGCCGCTGCACTGAGTTTGAAATTGTAGTCTCCGAAATCGACAAAGGCCACAGACATAGATACATGGGAGGCCATTCACTCGTGGAGAAAATCCCAGGTATCAGCGACTTATCTCCACAACAAGACAAATGTTTGGTCAGTTTTTTTTAATGGAAATGATGTTGTAGCGCTACTCCCAACAGGTTTTGAGAAAAGTTGTCATATCAACTTAAAATCCATCATGACACAAGAAATAGGCACCCTGTTCATCTCTGAGAGAGACAGCCAAACCACCTCAGCTAGCTTGTAGCTTCTTTTGTCACATTGCCCACAGATTTCACACTAAGTTAGCAGCAAACTTTTAAAAAGCCGTGTTTTTGTTCATGTCACAAGACCTATTCGCTGTCTCAGTGTTATGTTGTCATTATCCATGAATGAAATGGCTGTCTGAGACAGTCAAATGCTTAGAGCCAAACTATGTTACTATGAAGTTAGATACGAGCTTGGTTAACGGTTCAGTTTTCGTGTCAACGCAGATTTCGTCCTGATGTAACTAATGTGTTATTCTCACCAATTTTGCCATTGGTTTCGGGTCTCTTACTTTTTTTTTTTTTTTAAATAGCAGCAGTATCGGCAGGAGAAAAGATAGCTCAACCGTTGGTCTCTTGTTAGGAGAACAGAAAGAGCACCTCTGGTTCTTTGTAGTGAATGAGTAAAGGCTAAAATGAGGTAGATGGGCATATGTATAGGTACAGTATTAACTTTAATGCACCGATCAGTTTGTGTTCGCTGTATTCCTGGTATGAAAGACTGTGTTTACAGCAGAAGTACTATGCGGCTGAGCCTGCGCATTACATACGTCATTGTGATTAGTTTACTGGTACACCAATGATTTTAAACTTCAGACAAGCGCCCACCCACCAGGAAGTAAACACTTGTCAATGAAGACTGTCCAGACCAAGGATCTCCTTATAGGTCCATGGTCCAGACTCTGTGTAGGAAGCAAAGCAAAATCGAAGAGTCTGGTTTTACTAGGCTAACTTCAATGCGGAATGCAGAGCGAACGTTTCGACCACACATCGGACAGAAATTACGTTTGCGGCCAAAACTGGCTTCACGGCATGAAATGGGCCTCAGAATATTTCAAAACGGTATTCAGCAGCGTTGATCAAGCCAGGTCAAGTTTCCATTACGCGTGCCAACCGCCTTTAATCTGATGTAGATACTATAATTTATGTCCTTATTCAGATAGTTACATTAAATAGTGCTTCCTGTAATTAATTATTGCATTGAAATGTGCCTGACATTCTGGAAACCTGCCTGTGAGATTTCGGTGAAGTGTACGCACTGCCCGCGGTCAGCAAAATTACCACTGCACAGAAATTAAACCAGGTTGGATCTGGCGAGTTTCCTGCGCAACTCTACGAAATTGTCACTGCGTCTTGATGAATATGTGACACCTCCCCCTACTATGCCGCCACACCCATCTCGGCGCACTTTCGTCTACCAAAGGCTGCGCACCTCACGAAATTACCACCGCGCGGCCTGCGCGGGACGAAATTACCACTGCGTGAGCTGCGCCACGCTGCACCACCTGCGCTGCACCAAGAAATTAGAGCCCATATTATTGAAAATACAGAGAGATGGAACATTTTATATTGGTTCAGAAATAAAAGTTGTCAATTGGTCACACTTTCTGTGAAATCTGCCAATGGCCAGTGCAGATTTACCCCTGACTACTGTTTTTTGTTGCAAAATAGCAAAGGTAAGAAATTTTTTGCTCATTGCTATAGAATTTAAAGTGTATGTCTACTGTTCTTTTAGTGCGGTGTCAGTTTAAAATGACAAGTTTTATATCACTGGATTCTGCGGACTTTCCTCTTTCATTTGATGTATCATTTATAATACTTTTTCACAGCACTGTCACTAGCCAATGAAAAGTTTCTCCAGTCAGAAAATTTTCACCTAACCATTGCATTGACAGAATAAGACAGCTCACCTATGACACGGTTGTTCACTCTCTATTCTCCAGCGGAATTTCAAGGGCAAAAAGGGCATCTTGTTTGACATTATTCACTTGGGTCAAAAAATGCATTAGTACGGTCATCCATCAATTTTCTATACCCGCTTATTCCTCACTAGGGTCACGGGGCGAGCTGGAGCCTATCCCAGCTGACTACGGGCAAAGGCAGGGACCCACCCTGAACAGCTTGCCAATCCATTGCAGGGCGCACACACCATTCACACACCATTCACTCTCACACCTATGGGCAATTTGGTGTCTCCAATTAGCCTGATATGCATGTCTTTGGACTGTGGGAGGAAACCGGAGTGCCCGGCGAAAACCCACGCGACACGGGGAGAACATGCAAACTCCACACAGAAAGGCCCCAGGCCGGATTCGAACCCACGATCTTCTTGCTGTGAGGCAGCAATGCTAACCACTGTGCCACTGGAGATCACTCTCGTAGTTCTTACGAAGAAAATGCTTGCTGCAAACTCAAACATTTATACTTATGTGCTAACATGTCTAATTTATATCTCATGTTGGCAATACTGCCCTACAAAGCCTCTGTGCAGTAACTACACACAGGAAAAAATTTGAGTCGTGCAGTTCTGGGCCTGATAGTAAATGGAGGTCAGGATTTATTTGAATAGAAATTATAGAAATAGAATAGAAACAGTGCCAACTGTTTGTTTGTCGGGACAGCAAACAAATTCTGAAACCTTTTTTTACTGCTTAAATTATTTTGTAGTTACTGCACTTAGCCTTTGCGGGGCAGAATAGCCCAGTGCTATCCAATCGCCGACTGAATTTACCGGTAAAGAGTGAAAATTGCACCTCTAGCTTTGGGCTTTTCGTTGCCCTGCCGCCTCATCACAGAACAAACTATCAGCATTTTCATCACTATCAGCTCTCAGTGCTCTGATGCGATGCTATATCTATGACCACTGTGTGCCACAGATTCATGCAGGGATGAGCGCATGTCTGGAGTGGGGAGCAAGTGCAATGCATGGTGGTAGTTGCTGTCTTTATAGCAAATACAAAGGGAAAGCAAGGGGGATGAGAAATACGCAACATCTTGAGCTCTTGTGGGAAAATGTGTGTGGTTTGTATGTGACTTATTTATACAAAGCCTACACTTTGAAACTTTGGATTGTTTAATTATGAGTGAATTGCCCCCTTAAGGACGAAAGTTGGACAATACACAGAGCCATGCAGACATTAGGCCTCAGTAAATGTTCATAATAGGTGGGAAAGAGATGAGTCATTTCATAAGAGGAACAAACACATGGCTGGAGTTTATCCTTCCATTGTCCATTGATGGGTTTGTATTCAAAGTCGTCATGGATCATTCCACTACTTTCCCACATTAACAATTTTTTATTCTGTATGCCCCTGTACCACTGCAGTATCAGACATCGTGTTGTAACTGCTAAACAAAAATATACAAAAAATTATTAGTCATAGTGTTTCTCATTTCAGCGCCATGCAATCTTGGATACTGACTAGCTTTAATTAGATTTTTGCGACACCATGCAAAAAATTGGTCCCACAATTTGCAACACATGGAGCAAGCTTACTAGTTCATTCATTGTGCAAGCCCCAACTCTCATGGTCTCTTGCTTCATTTCTCCTCAGAGAAACCAGATGCAATATCTCAGACACCTAGAGGCCAGAAATTGTCTGTAGCTCTCCAAAAAAGGTAATATCAGTGGACCAGTAAATAATACGGAACATTTTTTTTCTGAAAAGGTACAGTTGTATGCAAAATTTTGGGCACCCCTGATCAAAATTTCTGTAACTGAGAATAGGTAAGCATGTAGAAGATGAACTGATCTCTGAATGGCATAAATTTAAACATAGAACACTTTTTTGGATAATTTAAGCAGTATTGGTGGATTACTTTTGTTTTTTACAATTAGAGCCAAAAAAGGAAATGAACACCGTGTAAAAGTTTGGGCACCCCAAAAGATTTGAGCACTCCGCTAACTTTGACTATAGCCTCAGATCGTGTTTAGCTTGTTAATGCTATGGCTTGTTCACAATCATCGTTAGGAACAACAAGGTGATGCAAATTTCAAAGTTTATAAATACCCAGACTCTTCTAACCTTGGCCCAACAATCAGAAGTCATAGGGTCCTCGATGCAGCTGTCTAGCTCTCTGAAAATAAAAATAATTAATGCTCACAAAGCAGGAGAAGGCTGTAAGAATATAGCAAACGTTTTTAGGTTGCGATTTCCTCAGTTCATAATATAATTAAGACATGGCACTGAACAGAAACCGTGGAGGTCAACATGAGGTCTGGAAGACCAAGAAAACTTCTTAAGAAAACTGCTCATTGGATTACTAGAAAGGTAAATGAAAACATCTGTTTGACAACAAAAGACCTTCAGCAAGATTTAGCACACCATGGAGTCATGGTGCACTGCCCTATGGTTCAGCGACACTTGCTCAAATATGACCTTCATGTTGCTAAGGAACATTTGAACAAGACTGTTGCACTTAGGAAACAAGTCCTGTGAACTGATGAAGTAAAAATAGATGTCTTTGGCTGTAACGAGATGAGGTATGTTTGGAGAAAAAAGGATGCAGAATTTCATGAAAAGAACACCTTGCTAACTGTCAAGCACATGGTTGGATTGATGCTGCTTTGGGCTAGTGTTGCAGCCAGTGGCACGGGGAACATGTCACTGGTTGAAGGAAGAATGGATTCAATTACATTTCAGAAAATTCTGGAAGCAAACATCACACCATCTGTAAAAAAGCTGAAGATGAAAAGAGGATGGCTTCCACAACAGGATAATGATCCTAAAACACCTCAAAATCCACAACTGACTACCTCAAGAGGTGCGAGTTGAAGGTTTCATCATTGCCCTCAATGTCTCCTACCTCAACATCATTGAAAATCTGTAGATGGACCTCAAAAGAGCAGTGCAGGCAAGGCAGCCAAAGAATCTCACAGAACTGGAAGCCTTTGACAAAGAATAATGGGCAAAATCCCCCAAAATCAGAATTCATAAACTCTTAGCTGGCACCAAAAAGTGTTTACAAGCTGTGATACTTTCCAAAGGGAGTGTTACTTAGAACTGACCATGTAGGATGCCCAAACTTTTGCTTCGGACTGGTTTCCTTTTTTGCTATCTTGAAACTGTGAAAGGATGGAAATTAAAAAGTAATCTTGCTTAAAATATAAAAGAAATATGTCCTCTTTAACTTCATGCCTTTTGGACATCTTTTTACTCGCTTAGCTATTCACAGTTACAGACATTTTGATCTGGAGTGCCCAAACTTTTGCATACGACTGTACCAATGGTGTTATACTAAGTAGGAGGAGTCGGTTTTGTTCCTTGCTAAAGGGAATAAAGGAGAATCTGGGGGACAGGACAGTGAGTAGCTGTTGGAGGATTGTTGCTGAATGGGAGCTTCCTGGTTTGCGCTGACAAGCCTGGGTTATTATGTTTTACCTTGAGTCACTTACAATATATCCCATTGTATCAGACTCTGGAGATTGTGCTAATTCCTTGAGAATAGATCAACAGAGTGAGAAGAACTCATCGTCCACTGGCCTGGTATGAGGCTAGTTCTCTCCCACATTTGAGTCAGCGAGTCAGCCAGAAGGAAGAGCAAGAGAGAGCTGGAAATCTACATGGAGGCCACCATCTTTTAATTCAACAAGTGACTGCAATAGGAAATAAAGTAAGCAGACCCTTTTCTAAAAATCTGCATGAAACAGTTGTTGAATCTCAGATGACAAAAATGTAAGGATAAATAAGGAGTCAAAAGATAAACAGGACAGTTACTTACCAAACATTAAAGTAGCCGACATAAAGTTTCGCGAGAAAAGACAAGCACACCATTTCTATTTCAGTTTCCTTCTTACAGCAGACAGAGCTTTGTTATTGGCTGTTTTAAGATGCCTGTTTTTGTCCTGAGTTGAACTGATTGGAACAGTCCATTAGAATCGGGCCTCATCTACAGAAATCCCCCCAGAGGCCTTGAAGATCTTGAGGAGGTAGGGTCAACTATCACCACAATGTCTGCAATATTGAAGTTCCTTTTGACCTTGGACTATTTCTGTCAACGCTGCATTGATGTCAAATATTCCTCTGTCTACCTCCTTCAGAACAAGTCTGCCAGGTACTGTACTTGTCTCCACCGGCGCCTGGTGAAGGAGTCCGCTCGAAAAACTCACCAGGAGGAAGAAAAGGTTAAACAGACAAATGTGGTAGTGATTGGCGACTGTGAAAAATTGCCTCAACTTAGCAGAATAGCTTATGGAGACCTTCGTCATCAACTGTTCTTTGTTTCATCTGAGAATTTAAAGGAAAAGAGAACCTTTTTTTCAGCTCTTACCCAAAAAAATACGTTCTTCTCTTTCCATTAATATTTTTTGCGAATTTTTGCAAATTTTTATGTGGCAAGTAATCAAACCTCACACCTTTGAAATACTAATTAGCACAAGTTCATGAATGCCGCCGTTCCTATATTTTAGCCAATCCAAAAATACCTATGGAAAAGTCCCGGACATTTTGACGCGCTTGGACACCAAGAAATCAGCTGATCTGTATAAAGTACATACAAATAAATATTGATTATCACTCGTGCTGCAGCTTAATTTTACGTTGAATGGTGAAGATCCGATATTAACAATCATGAGAACCTGAGCGACAAAATCAGTGGTAATGCCGCTGTGTGTGGCTGTCGATTGCTCCAACAAAATGAAAAATTCTGACCTACCTGTGGGCGTAAACTTGCACTAAAATTTGGTGAAGCCTGGCTTAATAAGACAGTGGTGCCCACAGAATACCCCTTTACATCAGCCAGTAGTACTGGCTGGTTCACGTCCTCCTTTACTGACACGTTTTACAATTATAATAATAATTTATTGGAAATTGAGGACGCAGCTTTTCCCCTTCATGCAGTCTAACAGCGACAAAATATTGGGCTAAGTTCAGTACAGGAGAATAATTTACTCAAAAATAGGGCCATGCTTTACGAATGACAAATTGCTCAGATATTTCCACACTACCCTTTCCGCACATCAGGTGATTTAACTTGCGCTTCACGATAGTTTAAATTGTTTAAATGAAATAAAAGACATTTGAAACGTCCTTATGCAATTTCATGCTTTCTGACCCCTCAGAAAAAAGAAGCGTGAGAATTCCAGAGTCATAATCTGTTTCCATTTCACAAAAGGAGAAATTTACCAAAACGCATGTGAAACTAAAAAACTTCCATCTGTGTCCAAATGCAATCAGATGAATCTGCTCTTGCAGCATCACTGTGAAGTATTGTGTGTAGATTGATAACAAAAAAATTTAATTAACCCATTTTAAGATGAGCCTGAAACATATCAAAATGTGGAAAACTTGAAGGGGTCTGAAAACTTCCCAAAAGCACTGTATGGGTCAGGTTAATGTTGGTTAAAAGACCATGTGGAGAAGCAAGCAAAATAGTTTCTAGAACAGCAACACAGTGAGCAGAAATAAAATTGCTGTCAGGGGCCTGCGGGGCAGCAATATAATACAGAAATACATGAACGTGTTGGCAGAGAGAATAATGAGTGTGAATAATGAAAATGTTTTGTGTGTCTTGAGTGTACAAGTGTGTGTGAATGTTGTGCCAGTTGAGCAATTAAGTAAAACATACAGCCCCACTTACTGATTAAGAAATGCACCTGATTAACAATAAATTGGAATGTATGAAGTTTTTGTTGTGGACAGTGTAATCATCTGTGTTTCGCATGAAATTTGCTAAACATGATTGGTATAAAGTCTGCCATGCACATGATCAGAGCCATTTTGGTCAGAATCAGTCCGACATTGTATAAATAACACAGAACTGTATAAATAACTAACCCTTTGCATTTCTACTCTCATTTGTATGGTTCTATTCAGTACATCTTGAAATTAAATACATAATCTACCCTTGTCAGAAATAAACTGAAATTTTACAAAATTGTTGTGGTATTTTAACCGAATATGACTGCCTGGACATTACAAAAGCCAGCAGAAGACCAAGACCTATTTGGCAGATTAAACTTTTTCACAAGCTATCTGAGTAAGTTGACGGTAAAATTCTGAAAAAACACAAAGTATATGTAAACCCTGTTTCACGATCTGATTTTACCCCATGGATTTACCCCACTGTCTTTTGAAGTAATGTTTGTGATAAACAGTTCATTGATAATGTGCTACATTCTTGTCATAACACTTTCAATTTTAAGCACTTTCATGCATGCTGACAGCCTCTCCAGAAATGTACCTTGGACAAGTGTGACATCCTGTCTGGCTCCCTCCTTTCTCCCAAGGTTGACGCTTCTATCAGAGCCAATAGAAACAAATGAAGAGTCACATTTTCATATTGTGGAGAAATGCTGAATTAAAAATTCTAAATGATCTTAGAAACAAAGCACTGAAAAAGATATGCAAAAAAAATATACAATATTACATATCATTGTACAAGTAAATATTATAATGATATATAATATACACTGCCCAGCCAAAAAAAAAGTTGCACACTGAAATATTTAGCTGGAATCCCTGTAGCTTTGATTACAGTGCATATTCGTCTTTTCATTGTTTTGACAACTATGTGCAATGCCAGAACATTTATTTTCGATCAGAAATGCCATAATTTTTGGCTGAGATCTTGTCTTCTCGACATAATGGTTGAACTACTCGGTGCTCTTTCTTGAGCACATCCCAATAACTTTTAATGTGTTTAAGGTCAGGAATTTGTGGTGGCAAATTTGTAAGTGAAAATGATTCCTCATACTTGTTTTGTCATTCATGGTTTTCTTTGCTAAATACAGGCCAATAACTTGCCCGTTCTGAAATACTGTAACATCTTTTCACCATCAAGGGATGTGTCTTCTAACATGATTTTTTAAAGAAATGAGTAGCGACGCGCTTAATCAGTCAGGGTAAAAATGATTATTGCCACAGGCAATTGCTTAGAGCAGGGGTGTCCAATCTTATCCAGAAAGAGCCGGTGTGGGTGCTGGTTTTTGTTAGAGCCCAACACTAACACACCTGATTCTACCCACTAAGGACCTGATTGAAACCCCTGATTAGTTAATTAATGGAATCAGGTGCAGTAGCACCTGGACAAAAACCTGCACCCACACCGGCCCTTTACGGATAAGATTGGACATCCCTGGCTTAGAGGGTTGAAATCCTTTCTAAAAGATAGCTTAGTTTTCCATGAGGTATTGAGAAAATTTTGTCAAAAAGTAACTGTCGTACGGACAAATAAAATCTGTCGTATGGACATTTGTGATTTTTCTGGAATTGAGCCCGAAATTTTTTTTCAGCATTTAAGAAATTCAACAAGGAAAAAAGGTTGCAGAATTTCAGTTTTATTCAAAATGAAAATTAGGAACAATCGAAATACACCACTCACCCAGTTGTAAAACCAGCAGCAGTTGCACACTTCATGCTTCATCATGCATACCTAGTATCCTGTAGTCACACTTTGTATAAAGCATGAAATTGCTATAATGTTCAATAACTGCTGTCATTTATGCGTGTTTTGAATTGGGGATTAGCAGGAAAAACCAGGAACCAAAAATGGTCATTTTTTGCATAATGATAGTAAGATGATTTGTAAATCGAGCAATTAAAAAATATGGCCTAAAGGGTAGCCGATAATTGTTAAATTTCAAATTTCAAAGAGCATTGGCAACCAGGGCCAACCGCACAGAAACTCTAAAAGCACTGACAACGCTATTTTTCTATTTAAAAAATGCATTCTTCTTATTGTACGATACACCATCTTGGATCTGCCCCCTTTTCCCAGCCCAGATTAGCCATAACTGTGGATGCCACTCATTCACCCTGATGGCGGAGGCTGCCATGCAAGGCACCAACCAGCACATCAGGAGCAGTGTGGGGTTCAGTGTCTTGCTCACAGACACTTCGACACGTTCTCTGGAGGAGCCGGGGATTGAACCAGGAACCTGAACCATGCTGCCCAGGCCCAGCGCTAGAACAGGGACTTGGGGGCGTACAGGCATGTCCTGTTGTGACAAGAATTAGTCCTGACAAGTTCTCAATCATTTTCCTTTATTGACGCGTTTTCCAATTATCGTAATTGGCAACTGAAAACAAGGTTCCTCTCCATATGCGATCTAAGAGCGAGGAAATCATGGGCTAAATTCAGTGCAAATAAAATTTTTATTTTTAAAAATAATTACTGTCTTCAGATGCCAATTACGATAAAATTGGAAACCGCGTCAATAATGGAAAATGATTGAGAACTTGCCAGGACTAATTCTTGTCATAAAGGGACGTGTCTGTGCCCCTCAAATTCCCTGTTCTAGCACCGGGCCTAATGCCACCCCCAGAGTGGAGGCATCTGAGCATTAAGGATACAAGTTTCATGAGTTTAGCCATTGGAATTTGATCCCACTCTTGTTTAATACAGGCTTCCAGCCTTTGACAGACTTTTCGTTTAATTATGCACCAAATGTTCTCAATTGGTGAAAGATCAGGACTGCTGGCAGGCCAATTCAGCACACGGACTCTTCTACTATGAAGCCATGCTGCTGTAATAGCTGCAGTATGTGGTTTTACATTGTCCTGCTGAAATGCACAAGACCTTCCTTGGAAAAGATGTCATCTGGAGGGGAGCATATGTTGCCATAAAACCTTAATATACCTTTCAGCATTCATGGTGCTTTTTAAAACATGCAAGTGTCCCCCACCATATGCACTAATGCATTCCCATACCATCAGAGATGCAGGCTTTTGAACTAAACGCTGATATGAGGTGGTCTTTGTCCTCTTTAGCTCGGAGGACACAACGCCCATGATTTCCAACAAGAATGTCAAATTTGGACTCGTCTGACCACAGGACACTTTGCTACAGTCCATTTTAAATGAGCCTTGGCCCGCAGAACACAGTGGCGCTTCTGGATCATGCTCAGCAATGGCCTTCTTGCATGATAGAGTTTTAGGTGGCATCTGTGGATGGCACGGCAGACTGTGTTTACAGACAGTGGTTTCTTGAAGTATTCCTGGGCCCATTTAGTAATGTCAATGACAGAATCATGTCGGTGAGTGATGCAGTGGCGTCTGAGGCCCCGAAGATCACGTCTACGGCCTTGTCCCTTATGCACAGAGATTTTCCCAGTTTCTCTGAATCTTTTGGTGATGTTATGCACTGTCCATGATGAGATATCCTTCAAAAAGATGTCCATGATGTCCTTCAAAGCCTTGGCAATTTGACATTGAGGAACATTGTTTTTAAAGTATTCCACAATTTTTTATGCAAGCCTTCACAGGTTGGAGAGCCTCTGGCAATCTTTAGTTCTGAGAGACTCAGCCTCTCTAAGACATCCCTTTTATAGCCAATCATGTTACACACTTGATTCCAGTTAACCTTTTTACTTGCTAAATATTCTTCCAGCTGATTCTTTTATATATGAATTGCTTTTTCAGCCCTTTTTTGCCTGTGTCCCAACTTTTTTTGAGATCGTTGCTGCCAGAAAATTTGAAATAAGCTCATTTTGTGGATTAAACTGAGACATTTTACATTTTTAACATTTAAAATGTTATCTTTGTTCTGCTGTAAATAACATATTGGCTCATATGATCTGAAAGTCATTTCATTTTGATTTTATTCACAATTTACACTTTGTCCCAAATATCTCAGAATCGGGGTTGTAGACATCTTTATTAAACGTTTAAACACCACAAACTTGCCACAGGATCACTAATACCTTCCTCTAACTGAAGCTTGACTGGCAAATTGGAAGTTTGTCTTTGAATGATACAGAACAATTTAGAGTGACCTTGACCTCTTGTTGCTGCTGCCCTCTATTGATAACTTTCAAAATCAAAGCAGCCTTTAGTTTCATTGTTCATCAATTCACTTGCAGGAAAGGCCAGGATTCTAAAAAAATGTGTATTTTTTCAGTCGTACGGACATGACACAAACTTGTTTCTTAGTTCCAAACTTTTTTTTGAAAAAATACAGAAATTTGCAAAACACCTAAACTCTTATTATCCCTCGCCGCACAATTAGTGCGAAGCAGGGGATATAGCATTGGGCTCCGTCCGTCCGTACATACGTGCATCCGTCCGTGCGAACACATAAAATTGAGGCGGCGGGGGATATTGTCATGTTAGTGGCAAACACTTGTTTGCTTTGGGCTTCTGGCACTTACTCATTGTGAATAACAATAAAAAAGTTATTCAGAAGGAAAATTGAGATTTTTAAAATAAAATTTCAAAACCATCAAATTTTGAGAAACTACACTATTCCAAGGAACTAACCTAAAAACACAATCAGAGTAATATTTTCCAAAAGTGTCGTATTGTTTTATGAATTCAAGATTCCCAGCTACATTAAACATCAATTGTTTTGCCATTTTGTCCACTTTTAAATTTCAGTTTGCTCGTCCACCTTTGTGGGGAATCGCCCAACAGTGTCTTTGGCATAACCACATTTGAAGTACTGCCCCCAGAAATAACAAGTGTCTGCCACTAATACCCCCTTCACACCAGATTGGAGGTGCCACTGCGGATTTTTGTCAAAATCGCTATCACCGCAGTGACATCGCCAGTAGTGTTTTCATAGTTTTCCCCTACCCGTCAAACATGTGTTTTTCTTCGCGGTGCTACTGGGAAACCAGGGCGGAATTACGTTGGGGTCACTGAGGACATAGCGATGCCATTAAGTTGCCACTACGATTTGATAGTGATGCCACGGCGATTATTAGCGGCAGTATTGCGGTGTTGGCGGCAGTGTTGAGGGGCCAGTGAGGTGCTACTGCGGGGATGGCGATATTACTGAGGTGCTACGGCGGTCGCGCTACGGCAGCAGGTAGGCTACGTGTCAGCTATAAATGAGAGGTGGTTTACGTTTGAAATTCGTTGTAATATTTTGTCTGCTGATGAATCATTCCTATGGTGATGCTACCGAAACGTGGTACAGGAGTTAAAAATGACTTTGCGGTAGCACCCCCATACCCGCAGTGCTCCTGTGGTGGCTCCGTCTTAAGACTGCCTTAACCACCACGGGATAGCTGTGGGGTCGCCTGTCTACTTTTTTGGCGATTGCACGGCGGTTGTACTTCGGAGGCACGACGGTGATGGAGGTGCTACTGAGGTCCTTGTACGGCTCCACGGCGGTCATGGCGGTGCCACGACGATTGGTCCAACCTGCGGTGGCACTGTGGAAGTTTTGAACATGTTCAAAGTTTCCTCCGTGTCACCATGAGGGTCTGCGATTTTGAAAGTTTTCTGTGGTGCTACGACAATCAATTGCGGAACTACTGATGAACCATGGAGATCATAGCGGTGCCACTGCTGCTTATGCCGTGCAAGCTCCGCAGTGGCACCTCCAATCCGGTGTGACGGGGACTTAAAATGGCAATATCCCTCGCCGCCTCAATTTCATGTGTCCGTATGGACAGAGCCCAATACTATATCCCCTATATAATAATCTAAAAATGTATCACTGTTCAGTAATTAACTTTGACATGACCATCGTATGAATTTGTAATGGCTCACAGCCACTTGATCACAGAGACATTTCATAAAAACTCAGAAACAAACAAACTCAGAAAGTCAGCACATTAGGTCAACAACATTTAATATACTCAGCAACAAAAGTTTCTGTGACACCAATATTATTAATTATTTTTCATAACGCAATTATGAAATTGTCATACATGGTGATATCAGACTGAAACAGTACACGTAAACACAACATTGAAATGGAAATCATGAAAATGCGAGAAAATGACTTTGCACGTGAAAATGTGCGTAAATCATGCTTGTGGATGGCAATAAAAGAGGAGAATTTTTGGAATGTTCACACTGTGCCTGATGAACGACGGAAGCATCACTTATCGAAGACACAGCTATTTCGGATCAGGAACTCTACCCTCTAAATGCCAAGACTGTCTGAAAATGATCGGTGGAGGGCCATTGGGATGATTGAATCCGGAACCTCGCAGAGGGAAGTTGCTCATCGCCTGAATGTCCACCGAAACACCATTTGGAACTTATGGCAGCGTCATCAGCAGACAAGACATGTCAGAGACCGTCCTCGCAGCGGCCGTCCACGAGTAACCACTCCCAGACAGGACAACTGGATTCGAACAACCCATCTCCGAAATCGATTCCAACCAGCAACCATAACTGCAAGAACGATACCTGGTTTGAGGCGACTGTCTGCACAGACAGTCCGTCGCCGTCTCTGTCATTTTGGCATTGTCCCACGTCGGCCAGCAAGACGTCCAATACTCACAGTACAACACCGACGACTGTGTCTACAGTGGGCACAACAACATCGACGGTGGATCCAACGTCAGTGGGATCTTGTACTCTTCACTGATGAATCAAGATTCATGCTTAACCGATGTGATGGTCGTTTACGTGTATACCGTCGACGTGGAGAACGTTATGCCAACAACTGTGTTCAGGAATTTGATCGTTTTGGAGGTGGTAGTGTCATGATTTGGGGAGGGATCACGGCTAGAAACAGAACAGATTTGCTTGTTATTGATGGAAATCTGACAGGTCAAAGATATCGCGATGAAGTGCTACGGCCATTAGTGGTACCGGAATAATGCTGCAACATGATAACGCCAGACCACACGTTGCAAGGATTGTACAGCAGTATCTGATGCAACAACATGTCAATGTCCTGCCATGGCCAGCCAGATCCCCAGACATGTCCCCAATCGAGCATCTTTCGGACGAGATGGATCGACGTTTGCGGCGGTTGGATAACCCGCCAGCTACACTCCAGGAATTGCGACAACGTCTATGTCAGATTTGGAATGACATCCCACAGCAATTTCTGGCACATCTGATTCGGTCCATGCGCCGGAGATGCGTTGCTTGCATCATGGCACGAGGAAGTCACACCCGGTATTGAAGTGTGAAGGTCACAATTGGTTAGACGTCAGACAAGTGCTTCATGACGCATGAAAATGACATTTTTCGTTTTGAGTGACGTTGGCACTGAAAAGTCAGTGTTTCTCCTGTTAAATAAACATATTGATTGCATTGAGATCTTTGCGTGCCATTTATAACATAGACATAAATGGTGTCACAGAAACTTTTGTTGCTGAGTATATGATTTATTATGACTTTTGTGGATCTTTTTCATTGTTATTACTGGAATTAGAATATGCAATGTTTAATTTTCCAATTGAAAAGTTGATGAAGTATCGATATGGCGATGTTTATTTGACAAGCTGTCACCTCCATCACCTCTCGGAAACATCAGAATTTTGGGGGTCGTCAAAGGTATCCACCATGAAAAGATTCCAGTCAACAGTTCTTAAGATATTGGAATTTATGCTTTGTGACCTTGAAATAAAGGTGAAGGTCACCAAAACAGCACAGTACCTTTCCCGCACTGTGATGAACCTTAGTACCAAATACGAGAAGTATCTACTCAATAGTTCTTAAGATATACAAATTTATGATTTGTGACCTTGAAATGAAGGTCAAGGTCACCAAAACAGCATGGTACCTTTCCCCCACTGGGATGAACCAAGAAGAATCTAGTGAAGGATTCTTAAGATATTCAAGTTTATGTGTTCGTACGGACAGACCAAGATACTCAAATTTAAGCTTTGTGACCTTGAAATGAAGGTGAAGGTCACCAAAACTGCATGGTACCTTTCCCCCACTAAGATAAACCTAGATATCAAATATGAAAAGAATCAAGTCAACAGTTCTTAAAATATCCACATTTATATGTTTGTACGGACGGAGCCCAATATTATATCCCCCGCTTCGTGCTAATCGCGCGGCAGGGGATAAGAATTGTAGCGACTATCTGCAGTTGTTTCAAACTAACATGGATACATTAGGTTAACTAACATTAGCTGGGTTTACATGGAGCCTAATATTCCAATGAAAATCGGTTTAGAAACCCAAACCGAATAAAAACGCTCCATATAAACACTTAAATCTGAATAAGTAGGCCAAATTCCATTTGGTCTCTGAGGGATAGAATATCCCTATTCCCAAACCAATCAAAAGTAAAATTTTTTCATGTAAATTGGTAAAACTAAGAGCGTCTCAGTTATTGAGTCACCCCTCGATGACAGCATGGGATGGCCTACTCTCAGTCTCGCCACCCTCTTCCACCAAAACAGATAACAGGATCGGTGCTTCACTATTGGATTCTAAAGTATTTGATGTCACTACTAGAGGTACATCAGAACCAGAGGAAGGGACACGTTCAAAACAGGGTTTCAGTATTTTTACATAATACAAACGCTTTTGCTGGCGTCAGTCAGGAGTATTGATTACATCGTCACAATCAGAAACTTTGTGCTCAACCACATATGGACCGCTGAAGCGAGCCTGCAAAACAGATCCTGGAATTGGTAGAAAACAAGAACTTTATCATCCACTTTAAAGTGGCGATGCATGGTTTTACGGTTATACCACTGTTTTATTTTTACTTGCGTCCTTTCAAGATTCTATCCAGCAAGTTCACGAGCCCTGTGAAAATGAGTGTTTGTGTTTGTAAACACCAGATCAGAAGGACTAAAACCAAGGGACTCTTTGACTACCTCTCTATAGGCAAAAAGCAGCCAGGGAACTGCATCTGCCCACCCCAAGCAATATGCATGCAACATGCTGTTCAGTGTCTGGTGATATCATTCCAGTGCCCCCTGACTCTCAGGATAATAGGCACTGGAAACATTGTGGATATGGAGCTGCTTTAAAACTTGTTTCAAAGTATGAGACAAGAGATTCAACCCGCGGTCAGTTTGGATGATTTCTGGCAGACCGAACAAAGAAAAGAATTTGGGGAGCTCTTTCATGACCTCCTTAGCAGTTACTTTCCTCAGAAGAATGGCCTCCAGGTGTTATGGCCCCAATTTGTTATTACCTTTATGACAGCAAGGGATGACAGACACAATTTTAAAACTTAAACACATTTAATTAAACAAAGACCTTTAGCTAATCTACTATCTTCTCTACTGACCAAGATTGATATATACAAGAAAAAAAATATTTACAGTCCCTTTAGTTGGGTTACTTGGTGATGTTCCGGGTGAGGAAAATGCTCCAACACAGGCAAAAATCCACAAAAAGCTTCACAGGTCTTGAAAAGAGTGACAGGTCTGTTCTATGTATCCTTCTCCTTGCAATTTCTCCTACTACTACTTTACTGTCTCAATTTTCCTCCTTATATACTCTTTTGCAGACCCCTCCCACCTTTTAGACTTTTTTTAAAATTCTCTGGGACTCGTCTCAGACATGCCCAAGACATGCCCAAACCTAACTCCAGTTTGGGCTTAACAAAAAAAGGTCAATACTGCCATCTAGTGGCTTCTTCACATTACACAGGAAACGGGTAGTGACACACATGATTGTGAACAAGTACTGATGCCCTTATCTATAAAGTTCTAGCAGACCTACAATGTCAACAATTACGTGATCTAACGGCTGGCTGATAACTGGGACTGGGTACAGGGGAGCGGGAGGAATTGTCTGGTTGGGTTTACCAACAAGCTGACAGACGCTACAGCTTTTACAGAATCGAATTACGTCACAGTTCATCCCTGGGCAATAAAAGTTTTTGGAAATATGATTGAGTGTTTTAGTAATTCCCAAATGACCAGCTGCACCGTCATGAACAACACTCAAAATTTCATGTCGGTATTCAGATGGCACAACATTCTGATGCACTGAACCGCACTGGATTGGGGCATTATAAAACCTCCATTTCCTCAGTGGTATACAATCTTGAAAATAATAACACTGAGGCTCCATGTCAAGACATCAGTCAAAGCAGATCTAGGCAAAGAGTCAAGTGTCATGTCAGCTTTTTGAGTAGAAATTCACTTTGATCATGACAAACACAGATTCATCTCTAGCTTTTACTTTTTCATCAGGTATAGCAATATGAACAAGAGAGGAAGAGAGGAAGAGTCAGAAGACTCTGAACAGTGAAGGTCTACAAGAAAAGATTCAGACAGAATAACATTAAAAGACGAGTGCTCTTTTTGTGTAGATTGTGAGACTTCTCGCGTCATACTGTGAGAAACCTCACAAGCAGGGAAAACATTGGGGAACTTCAGCGCACTCTCCTGCTCTGTTAACTTGCCAAGCAAAGAAACAAGATGAAAAAGCAGTTCAGATCCCTGTTTGTTCCTTGTTACCACCAGCTAAATCATTGCCAAGTATAGATGACACCCCTGGAAAAGGCAAAAATCGGCGGACCCCAACAGCAACGCTGCCAGTTACTGCACTTGACCTTAAAAAGATGCTATGGAGAGGAACGACAGTAGAGCCCATCTTAACACCACAAACGAACACACTAGTGCCAGTTTTAGTTTGATCAAACAAAGGCAGAACCCCTTGCAAAATAAATAACTGTGCTGCTCCGGTGTCATGCAGAATACAGACTGGAACTGAAGGACTATCACCAGGCAGAGACACAAAACCATTGCCGAGGTAAGGTTTATAACCAGTTGCTTCACTGCTTGTCAATTTGAGACGGGGCAACGCAGGATATCTTTGATCAACCCAGCACCTTTCGTAGCTTGCTTCTTTTTGCCGCTACATGCCCAGGTTTTCGACGATAAAAACAAGCCTGCCCTGAACTACAACAAGTATGGGACTTCTCTACGGGGTCTATTCTCCCAAAAAGTCCTTTTTGACGCAATTCGAGTCAAGCGCATTCTCCCCTACTCGCTTCGATCACGCCCACAGCACTTAACTTCAGAATGTAGGTGGCCTTATGAAAGAGGTCTGACTAATGCAAGAGAGAGGCAGACTCTGTACAAAGCTCATTGATTATGGCTATCAGGAAAACATGGAAAAAGGATTTTCTGATTAACCATGAAAACGCATTTGTGGTCCATGGAAAACGCAAACCAGACTTTAAATTAGAATACCGTCGCCCTGCTGATAAAACCTCCTATCTCCAAACTGATAAGAAACATAAACTCGTATGTCCACTATTCTTACATGCAAAATTAAACGTTTTTTATTTAAAACTATATTTATCCATTTATATTATATATTTTATTATTATTATTTAATTTTATATTTATTTTTTTATTTTCCTGCGATCTTCATTTTGAAGATACAAGGTTTTATATGCCACTGTAATAGTAGGCCTATGTATGTCTGTACCAATTACAAGAAGTAATTCAGACATCTCTTTTTTTTTATCCCACGCCGCGCGATTAGCGCGAAGCGGGGATATAGCATTGGGCTCTGTCCGTCCGTACGGACACATAAAATTGAGGCGGCGGGGGATATTGCCATGTTAGTGACAAACACTTGTTATTTCTTACTCTAGCCACCATGGCATTAAAGCTATGGAAACAAACAAATTGCCGCGATAATGAAATAATAAAGAATTTAGCGCTTCTCAATCAGCGCAATCAGATCATTGAAAATGTGCCCCTCCTACACCAGCCTGTTTGTTCCATGGAAGACAGGGAAGAAGACAAAGGGAACATTCTAGTCACACAAAAAAAGACAATCAAAGGCAGTTTATATGATCTCATTTAGAAATTGCGCTCTTGAAATCTCAAACTACTCCGATGTCAGGTTTGCAACTAAAGGACATGGAAACGCTTTAACAAAGATTCTTACCCCGCACGCGGTCATCTCCCCGCCCCGAAACCGCCTCAGTAATGATGGAATTCTATATCCATAGCCTATCATATCCTATTTCATTTGAGCGACACATTCACTTGAACTTGTGCCTAATACTTTATTATAATCAATTATCCCATTTACTTATTATGATTCTTCCCATGTCGGCTATTCTTTATAGACTAAAATTGATTGACAAATGGGTAGTGCTTTGGTATTGGCCAGGGTAGGGCTCAATCTAGAGTAGCCTATTTAATAATATCTTTATTCACGCATTAAAATACACAGTATTATCAATGGTAAAAAAATTTACAAAGACACAAGTTATTTCATACAGATATCCTCAATTAGAAAATCAATTTCCTCACTCGTGAGAATATCACAACTCTTTAGATTATCACGAACATATAGGGCAGTCGCATTTTTTAATAGAACTTGAAGACAATGATGGCGACGTCGAGCCAAAGCCGAAAACCAAATTTCACAGATGTTGGTGTTGAATGGCAAGCGAGCACTGAAGGCTGATCTGAGGAATCAAGCAGCAAATCATTCTGGATGTGGCATTCAGTCGGGAGATGTAAGCGCAGTATCCCCGATATAAAGCATAAACGGAGAGATCTGTGGGGCGCTGTAAAAGCCAGACTCTCTGCACACCGGAGAAGTGTACACGCAACACGTGGTGGGCAACCATCATCCCCTGTGCATTTCACTGCACAGGAGGAGGGGATGGCATCCACACTTTCTGCAGTGGAAGTGCATGGAGAAGAACTTGGAGCGTCAACGAACTGCGTCAGACACCTTGACACAGACGCCTGTGATATGTGTATGACATCACCAGCCACTCTCTGGAACGACCCAGATGCCAGGAGCGACAGCGCATTTCTGACGTTGATGACCATGGGTATGTTTTGTGGATAATTGCTGTGGCAGGATAGCTGTTCATCCAGAAGTCGGCAAAGATAGATGATTGCCTCATGCATGGTCCAGACAAAAGCGCTGGATGCACTCGATGTTTGTTAGTCCCAGGATGTCCAAACAAAGCCGATATAAGCGTGTTCGTCTTCGAGCTCGGCGCGCTCCTCTTACTCTTTCTCAATCACGCAAGAGTGCAAACAAATGCAGGACTGGCATTTTGGTTTTAGATTTTGAGGGAATGGTAGAATGATGGTCTTATGAATACTCGTATTAATTGTTTTGTGTTTGTAATTGAACTGATTGGAGAAGAGGCTGATGCGTAATATGTGAAGATTTCGTTTGATAAATTATCATGGCTATGAGAATTGTAGTTTAGAAATAAGGAAGAACAATCGAATATTAAATGTCTCAACCTTTACCATGTTAAATAAAATAAAATTAATGTTGAAATTCGGCCTATAACCAACATCAAATGCAATATTCCATTTCGCCTTATGTTGGCGCCTGACCTTAATACAGCCCTCAAAAGCGCTTAACAGAAAAAGCGCATAAGCCAGGGGGAAAATACGCGTAAGTGTTATTTGCCTGAGAAACGCCCCGATTTCAGCCTTGCTCCGCCCTACGTGCATAACTGTCTACGGGGCGCGTTATGCACAGACTAAAGGTCCGGCTACACATTTGCGGATTACGCCGTGTGTTACGGCCGCGTAAAGCGCAGCGCTAAAATGCTTTGATTGGAGTAATTGATTTATAACGATCGGGTCTACATATCGGTGGGACAGGAAAAAGAACGCACTGTCACCGCCGCGTGAAATTTCAGAAACCTCCGAAGGGGTTTCTGAGCATATCAGGAGAAAGCGTGTTCCATAGTCATCCAATAGAAATTCAGGAAACTCTCCCACGTGATGATCTGCAGGCCTGACAGATTTTTTTTTAAAAACGTGGCTAATTATCCTGTCAAACTCAGAGACACAACCATGTTCGCATTCATTTACAAGCAGAATGGGACGAAAGGAAGAAGACAATCAAACTGAACGTTTGATAATGGAAGTGAAGAAATACATAGTGCGAGTCTCCCCTAATCTGGTAAAACCTAGTAACTCATTATGGTAGAAAGTAGGTTAGAACCACTTTTGAAATTACTAAGTTACTAATCATCAAATAAAGTGCCTAGTAACCAGTTTGCTCTTTATTATAGATTTTTTTTTTTTGTTACAGCAAGTTTATCCTGAAGGACTTCAGTTCTTTTGTTTTCTCAGTTGCATGAAAAAGTGAGTGACTTGGTTTTACCAGATTCGGGGAGGAGTTTCCAGCTAACTCGGAGAACAAAGTGTATGCACCCACTTTACCAGCCCAGGTGCGTATTACGCAGCGTTTGCTCAGAGCATTTTTCGCGGCTTTTCACGCCCTTTAGTCGAGGGGAGAATACGCTTCGGCTGAAAAGCGCGTAGCTACCTGGTAGCTACGCGCTTTTTTCGACTTACGCGCATGGGAGAATACACCCCTACATGACTGGAGTTATGGGACACTGGCTTATGCCTATCTTTTGAGAAGGCACGATGGGTCAAGATAAATTCGTCCACCAAGGCAGTGGCTTCATCTCAGGAGTCAACCTTTTGTTTATCAAGATAAGTTGAGACCGCCTTAGGCAAACAGTTTTTAAATTCCTTTATGAGGATAAGTTTGCGAAGCTGGGAAAAATTGCGTCTTTAGCAGAACACCAACGATCAAATAGCGACTCTTTTTTGCGAGTAAACTCAATGTTAGTCTGAAGCTCGGTTTTCTTAAATCATTTAAAACGCTGTTGATAGGTCTCAGGAATAAGCTGGAAACACCTTAAAATTGATGCCTTAACCACATCATAATCTGAGCTCTGCTCTAAGGAAAGGAAAGAATAAACCTCCAGAGCTCTCCCAGTCAAGACAGATTGAATTAGGCCATTTTAAAGTTGACACGACTTTCTCAAAATTCTCCACATCCCTCTCAAGAAATGGAGGCTCTCATATTTTAACTTTTATACCACTAGAGGGCATACTTCAACTTTGCTACTCAGAAAAACATACATTTTTTTTGTTCTGCCTTGTTAAGTGCTGTCACATTTGTAAAGGATTGCTGAGTCATGCTTACGGACTACCAACATGTGAGGTCACGTTTCTCTGGTTCTAAATAAGCTTTTCAAATATTGGTGACAGAGTCTTCAGTTTCTTTGTATTATAAGTCATAAATGGATCAGTGTTTTGTTCCAGAGATAAGTCAAAAAATCATACTTGCACTTTTTATCCCTTTTCTAAAGATCCAACTCAAAGGAGAACATCTGGACATAGCTGATAAGGTAGTTAGCTTTTCATTTTGCTCATCCCAAGTTGCTCAACCCAGAGCTTATTTCCATCTGGCTCCTCCAGTACCCATAACTGTTGATTGGGCTACACAAGTTGCGCTGAGTATCTAAAGTAGAATCTCTGCCTGTGTTGCAGAAGTACTCCCCATGCCTTTGCTGAATGCCCTGTTTGGCAGATGTGGTGAAGTCTGATACAGAGGTGCTATGAGGTGCGGCTGTCTCGTCTTCCTGTGTATTACCTGGCAGGATCGCCTAGTTACCACCCACTCTTTAATATGCTCTGTTAATGATGGGAAATTCATCCAGGTCTTGTTTGCCACCTGAGGGTCACTACTGTGCCTCTGCCAGTTCCACTCCAGTCCTAGGGTCTGACAGGGATTGCCCTTCATGATGTCATTGAGGTTACTTGACCAGTGCCCATGCCAGACACAGATTAAGAATACAGAGGCACCTGGGCACAAAATCTTGGAGGCCCCCACCCCAGCTCCACACACGCACTTCAGCGTTCGTGTGTGGTTCTGTATTATTAGTTTAAATCTTGGGCTACTATCTGTTTGAAACACTTGTGGCTTAAATAGCCACTAACAGGCAACAACCTACGATCACAACCTGAAGGACAATATCAAAAACATCTGTACATATCTTCTATCATGCAGGATTTATGCCTCATGACTGCAGCAATATTTTCCTGTTCAGCACAATAATATCTAAGCATTAGCTGACATTGTGTATCTAAATGGCGTAGGCAAGCGCATACTACGCCACCTCCACTTGTGATTCAGATTCTTTCATCAGTCATACTCACACTGTCAGGCACACACACAGTAATCAATTCATACTGCTCGTCTGTATAGGTAGACTTATATCAAAGAATGATACTTGTATCCTGTATCATACAGGATTTCCACCACATTACTCATTCTGGTATAGAGAAGCAAATATACATTAGCCTAATGTTTTCTAAAAACAAGCCAATGTCGACTGCTTCTCATCGTATAACGACAACATTTTGGAGAAAAGAATGTATAGCTTAAATTAGGATAGCCCATAGTGTGTGTATTGGGCTTGTCCATGGTGATGTTACATTCTGAGTGGGAACAGGCCATATGGCCTGGTAGCAAAACTTGCACTCCTTGGATGTTTATATTTTGTAACATGCATATTAGGGACTAGGTCTCGATGGAGGCAGGAGGAAACCTTGCTGGTGATGGTGGTATGATGTGAAATTGTAACTGGCATCACACAAAAACGGCCTTTAAGAAAATTGATCTACTTATTGCAAACTTGACTTCAAACCATGCAGGGTTGACAGCTTTTTTCATTCCAATAAAAAAGGTAACATTCAACTGAAATTCTAAAAACTCACTGCCATGTTCAAAATCAGAAGCATTATCAGAATAATTATATACAGTGCTGTGAAAAAAGTATTTATCCCCTTCCTGATTTCTTATTTTTTTGCATATTTGTCACATTTAAATGTTTCAGATCATCAAAAAAGTGTATATATTAGACAAAGACAACCCGAGTAAATACAAAATGCAGTTTTTAAATGATTACCTTTCATTAGGGGAAAAAGCTATCCAAACCTTCCTGGCCCTATGTGAAAAAGTAATTGCCCCCCAAATCCTAATTACTGGTTGGGCCACCATCGGCGACAGCAAATGGAATCAATCGTTTGCGATGACTGGTAGTGAGCCTTTCACATCGCTGCAGAAGAATCTTAGCCCCCTCTTCTTTGCAGAATTGTGATAATTCAGCCACATTGGAGGGTTTTTGAGCATGAATGGCCTGTTTAAGGTCATGCCACTGCATCTCAAGTCGATTTAAGTCCGGACTTTGACTAGGCCACTCCAAAATCCTCATTTTGTTTTTTAAGCCATTCAGAGGTAGACTTGCTAGTGTGTTTTGGGTCATTGTCCTGCTGCATAACCCAAGTGCGCTTGAGCTTGAGGTCACAAACTGATGGTTGGACATTCTCCTTCAGGAGCAGAATTCATAGTTCTATCGATTACGACAAGCAGTCCAGGTCCTGAAGCAGCAAAGCAACCCCAAACCATCACGCAATCACCACCATGTTTGACTGTTGGTATGATGTTTCTCTGATGAAATACTGTGTTATTTTTACGCCTGATGTAACGGGATGCACACCCTCCAAAAAGTTAAACTTTTGTCTCGTTAGTCCACAGAATATTTTCCCAAAAGTCTTGGGGATCATCAAGATTTTCGCAAATGTGAGAGGAGCCTTTGTGTTCTTTTTGTTCAGCAGTGGTTTTCGCCTTGGAGCTCTCCCATGGATGCCATTTTTGCCCAGTCTCTTTCTTATTTTTGAATCAGAACACGGACTTTAACTGAGGCAAGTGAGGCCTCCAGTTCTTCAGATGTTGTTCTGGGTTCTTTTGTGACCTCCTGGATGAGTCGTTGATGCGATCTTGGAGTAGGCCAGCCACTCCTGGGAAGGTTCACCACTGTTCCAAGTTTTCTCCATTTGTAGATGGCTCTCACCGTAATTTGCCAGAGTCCCAAAGCTTTAGAAATGGCTTTGCAACCCTTTCTAGACTGATAGATGTCAATATCTTTGTTTCTCATCTGTTCTTGAATTTCTTTAGTTTGCAGCATGCAGCGTGTTGCTTTTTGAGATCTTTTAGGCTACTTCACTTTGTCAGACAAGTTCTATTGAAGTGATTTCTTGATTCAACAGGTCTGTCAGTAATCAGGCCTGGGTGTGCCTAGTGAAATTGGACTCAGAAAATGTGGTTCATCACAGTTAATTCACAATTTAAGAGGGGGGGTAGGCAGTTACTTTTTCACATAGGGCCAGGTAGGTTTGGGTAGCTTTTGCCCCTTAATAAATGAAATCATCATTTAAAAACTGCTTTTGTATTTGCAAATACTTTTTCATGGCACTGTAACTATGCGTGACTGACATTACAGTCTGTCACTCAGAGTTCAAAGTTACAGAGAATAAATTTCTGTTGATTCAACAATATGATAAGATTTGATTTGTTTATTTGGTAAATAAATGTAAAACATACATACATAAAACATGTAAATATGATTGACATTAAAAACTAGGATAACACATGAAAGCCGAAGCTTATTTCCAATGTGGTCCCGCAGTCAATCTACAATCATGGCTACAAGTGTTAAGAAGTGTAAAAAAACTTTACTCTTCCAAAAAAGAAACTATACATTGTTTTTAGCATCAATTTATTATACATGGAATGTTTTGACAAATGTGGAAAACATATTTTCCAAAGGTAGCAAAGGCATTTGTTGGTTAACTTAGGTTGGATGACGGGCGTGTATACGGTAGCTATTGAAGGTGACGTCCTATAAGCGTGCATGTAGCTAACACATGCTTTGCTTTTTCGTATTAAATTGTTCAAGACGCACCTAAGCCGAGTTGTTTATTTCCATTAGTGTGAATATCTTGCATCGATTCACGATACTGTGTTTTGCTGCTTCATGTATTATATGCTGGTTAAGTAGCATTGACTGCATCCATAATATGTCCACTTTCAGCATGGTACAAATTCAGGCCAAAAAAACTTGACAGCTAATCATTTAATTACCATTGCAAGCTCATTCTTAATTATTAAAACAATAGCAGATGTGCATGCTTGATGTTGTGACTTTTCAGCAACGTTTACGATAACAGAAGCTTCATATTTTGCATCTTATTTTCTGCATGTGCCTAACTCGCATAACAGCACCGCACAGAGACAGTATTTCTTGTTCAGCCTTTACTAGCTTGAGTGGGTTGGAAACACTGGATAGGATGAGATGTGAATGACACACTGTTCGTGAGGGGCATCAGTGTATGGGAGTGATGTAGCGGAGATTCGCAAATGCGGCTGAACTGAGGGCTCCAGTAGAAACCGATGAGAACGAAACTAAGATCGACTTCATGAATAGTTTTTAACTGGGCTGCTGATCATGTGCGGACTTAGGAATTTGCTAATCCTGTATAAGGGGAATGAAAATAATTCAGAATTGAAACTCCACTAATATCGAATGAAATCAGCACTTTTCCGGCATACCTTGATGTTTGAGTACCCAGAGAAACATTAGGGTAGTAAAAATCTCAAGCGTGAATTTAGTCAAGAAAACTTAGAGTTTATTTTCTAGTGCTGATGTGTGCACCCTGCGAGTCAGCTGGGATGGGCACCAGTTCCAGGTATAGAGAAAGGATGGAATTAATGAGCTTTGAGCATTCATGCACTAAAAGTAATTTCGCTCATCAGAATTTATTTTCCTGTTAAATAAAAATAGTTCATCAACATTTTATATCCCTGTTAGGTATATAAATGGTTTTTCCCAACAATATTTAAGCCGAGTGCTATGTTTGCCCGTTCGGTGCGGAGCTGTTGCATGGGTTTTGCAGTGGACAAAGCTACATTTCCGGAGAACATTGATACACTGTGACTACCGTAGTTGCAATACGTGTTTGAAAAAGTGAGACGCTCGAGTGCACTGTTCATTTAAATGTAATACATGATTTCAACGCTGGATGGGAGTAGTTTCTACTCAATATCCCTTTAAGCTGATCTATCATTTTTAAATCTTGTGACTCTTTGAAAAACCAGCTATCATGACTTTTGATTTTGAAAAATTTTTGAAAACTCAAACCTAGGAATCAATCGTGCTGGCCAAGAAGAATCCCTTGGATTACCTGATGTGAAATCATCAATGAAGAAACAAGAAATATTCAACATTTTGGTGGAAAATTTCATCAGTGAAGATATCTTTGGGGAAGAAGCAGAATTGATTAAATATGTGGAGGTGCCTGCAACAGAGCTGCAAAGACTTTAATTTCAGCTATGCCTGAAAGAACTGGAAGAAAGAAGGTTGGAGATGAAAGAAAGAAGGATGCACTTGCAGTATGAATTAGAAATGAAGAAAATTGAAGCAGGTACTGTTACAAAATCTTTTGGACTTTCTGATCATTTTGAAGTGGTTAAACACATCAGACTTGTTCCTTCCTTCCTAGACAATGATGTAGACTAATACTTTATCCATTTTGAGCAAACCTTTCTTTTCTTAAATGTATATTTTATGTAAAGCGCTGTATATCGTTTGTAAATGGAGATTTGATTCATGCTGTTTTTGCTGCCTTGCTGGTCAGCTATTTATTTTGTTCGTAAGCACCCTCTGGTGGTGTGTCTGTAGCAAGACGTGATCTTATGCAATACCACTTCTTTGTAATGAAATAGGCTAGTGCTTTCTATAAGCTTCTGGCATCTTCCTGCCTGGAGGGGGCAGGATTACCCAGGAATCCTGTAGATTTTTCCAGAATGTTCCTAGTCTATATAAATGCTGTGATTTTGGTCAGTAGAGGCAGAGTTTTTGTTTGGCAACAGAGTTACATAGTGGCATTAGAGTGTTATTGTAGGATTAAACAGTGGATTATTTGTAGAAGATTTTTTTTTAATCAGTGAAGAATAAATTTGTTTAAGTTGTCACTGCTGTTTTTCTTTGTTGTGATTTTCAAGTCATAACAGCACACCAATCTGCATTTCTTTGAGGGCAACTTGAATGGGCATCGGTACCGCGATGAGATCCTGAGGCCCAGTCGTACGGTTTGTGCAACTCCATCATGTGGCATTCCAGCAAGATAATGCCCGGCCACACACTGCCCAGATTTGCTCACAGCTTCTTGATGAAGAGGATGTCCCTGTTCTCAATTGGACAGCATCTTCACTCGATATGTCGCCTATTGAACACCTTAGGGATATTCTGAATCGGCGGGTCAGACAATGTGTTCCGGTTCCAGAAACGTGCGCCAGCTTCGAGTTGCACTGCAGGAGGAATGGGACAACATCCCACAGGCCACCACTGACAATCTCGTGAACTCCATGCGCCGGAGGTGTACCGCTTTACGGGATGCCGATGGTAGACGCACTCCTTACTGAGTGCTGTGAACTCTCCCCGCTGACCCCTGGTGGGTTCAGGCAGTGAAAAGGCACAGAAAATAGTGTACAGAAAATTGTTAGTCATGTTTCTGTAGCTTGAATATTAAAGCAAGAATAAAATAATAATTGTTTTGCTGAAATATTTGAAGAGTTTGGTTCCAAAATGCAATATATCCATTTTAGTCATTTTGCGTGAATCAGCTTTTTCTGTGCTGGCGCCTATTGCATTTTATAGAAAAACACAAACTTTGACCATGAAAAAATATACCATATAGTAAGCATTTCTAATTACTGTTTTTTGCACCATGTGTAAGAAGTGCAGGACTATCGCACCATGGTATTATCTCAATTTTTGTAATTTTGGCACTTATTGCGTTTTGGAACCAAACTCATCATTTCCCGATTGATAAAAAATCATTTGAAAAAAATTACTTTGTGCTTTATATTTTTATTCAGTGTACAAAGCCCTGCTCTGGCTAGGCATGTGACAACTGGGATTTGACAATGCCACCACTGGAGGATCTTGACGTTTCTACTGACAAGAGTACTAACGCTTAAACACCATGCATCACAGATAATCCAGAGTTTCCACTATTGCTTACCCGTGGTGTTCTAGAGGTGGTTTTCCATATGCCGAGAATCAACTGGAAGAAATGATCAAGAACCGCAGGACCAGGTGGCATGAATTAAGCCAATTATCTAGTCTCCCTTTTATCGCATTAAGGAAGAGGCTGTGTCTTCAACTGCCAAAGGATTATTCTTATAATTGTAAAATGTTGTAATAAAGGAAAAAGATTGAGAACAAGTCAGGACTAATAATTGTTGTAAAAGGATATTCTGTGCCAACCCAATTTCTGGCTTTCAGGAGTCAAGAACATAGTAGCATTTAACAAGTTCAATCTGCTCAAGTGGGTGGACTCAAAAATTTGGAGTTGGAATTGTGCACATTTGTTTCGTTCATCAGTACCATGCAACTTTGTTGAGTAACTTAATGTCCTGGGTTCAAATCTTAAAATAACTTGGTAGTTTCAGACTATTGTCTCCTGGATCCAGTTTGCACGAAATTTGCTGGCAACATTTGATTTGTTAAGTATTGGCATAATTATTTTTTTCTGAATGAAAGACATCATGGGAACCTCTGTTTAGCAGTCGCACAATTCTAACACACAATGGCTTCCCACTCAGTCACAATACTCCATTTCTCCTGAAGACAGTGTCCACTTCTGCATGCACTGTAATATGACCACTATCTGTTTACTGTGAATTATTAATCTAATCAAATGTTGTTTTGTGTACATCCTGCTGCCATTAAATGCTCCTGTACTGGACATGCATTTATAAAACAATAGGAGTGGTTAAAAATACAAGCCTTCTTTTCTGAGTGAATTGTGTCCTTTGTTTTAATAGGCAGCATTTATTGATTGCTTGTCTCAGAGGAATGGATGATGGCGGAGAGACAGTAGGCATTTGGAAAATAGCTGCATAGTTTATGACCTTTCCCAATGATGTCTGATGCTTTTGGAGCCCTTTAGAGGCGTGGTTCCCAAGCTCCCTCTAGCCCCCAGTTGGTTTTCATTCTAAGCATAATTGCAACCTCGAACTTACATTTGCCGTTAATTTAACTCACACATTTCCCTCTCCTGCTCAGAGAAATTAATTAACTTTCGTGAACTCATAAAAAAATGGCAGTGGGCCAAGAAATTACAGTTACAAAATCAGGAGGCCACCATTTTCTTCTTGATCTAACAGAGGACTGAGGGGAATAAACTGAAGAAAGTGCATGTCTATGACCATTAAACCTCACTGATATTATCAGGGAGATAATGAAAATTCAAGTGCAAATCTGACAAGCCGAGCGTGCATTGTGCTCATAATTTCATTGAAAAATGTCCAATGAGCTAAATAAGTGCCTTTTCACCCGTCTTTCCATTAACAATTACCTCGTTTACTGTAATTATTTGATTATTATAAGCACAACATATACATGGAAATTTTAAGCCTATCAATTCACAAATCTATTTCTAGCATAATGTGGTTTGCGATGGTAAATACTGTTTTGATCTCGAAAAGCACGGAATCAAGCATTGCGTAAATTTACGCAGGAGCAGCACTTAAATCTTGTCGAACGTTAATTGCGCACCTGGTGGTGAGAGCTGGTGATGACTATTTCACTTTAAATTCCCACTTCAAAGGGCAAGAGCGGTAACGGCTCCGCCCACTGGATTTTCCCGGCTTGGTTACTCGCCCGTGCACTCAAAGCGCAATAAAGCCGATCTGAAGGCACAGGACGGAAGATGAGAAGGGAGCAGAAAAGGTGAACCTGAGTCCGTTGTCCCATAATTTTGGATACAAACAGGGGGAGTGCTTGGATGGAAAGAGTTTCGGCCGATGAAATGTTATAAACGGCACTTGTCCACTTTTCTTTTTATACCCTTTTGTCCTCGCGATTATTTTGTAAGCAGAGGGTGCCCACCTCGGTACATTTGACAGAGCGCGATAACCTACCTGCCGTGCGGACGGTTGTGAATCCAATTTTTAGTGAACGCAAAACCGACACAACCGATCTGCTCTCAGCATCACTTTTAAAAGCCGAAGAACTTAAACGATTGGCGAGGGTAAGTATTGAACTCGCAAGGTCTTGGAGTGGTCCACATAATTCAGTCTTGAACTACACGTTTTCCCTTACTCAGTGTTTTACAGCCAACGTGCTGCATGACCTTCACTCTTATGGAGTTGACTTAAGCTGACTGCACTTGACAGAGCGGATATTCGTCCATTCGCGATTTCGCTGAAAATGTTAACAATAGGCAATTGTTAAACGTTTGAATGTAGTTGAGTCCCTCTGTATTTTGTATTTTTCCACATCGCACTGAATCCTGTGAGATACTGCCTGATGGAGTCGGCGAGTTTCGCTTGCCTCGTGCTGAATTATTCTATTTCGCTGTCGTTCGCTCCATAATCCTAAGGGCGTGGTTATTGATAGTCGTATGATGATTGCACCGTTGGTAATTAAAGCATTTTAATGACTTTCTTCGTTCTGCTGTAGGGACCCTGAAGTGAGTTAAAGTATGTAAGCGATTACCTTTTAATGGCTTCCTGACTCGCGATGCAGTTGAATTGATCCGATTTTTTTTTTCTGGATTTGGAAAGGGAATGCCTATTCTGAAATTGGCGAAAATGTCGCCAATTGTCCGCAGAGATTGTGCCCTAAACTAACTTGCAAGCACCTGGTGAATAGGTCTATGGAAAAACCAAACGGAAACTTTGGAAATTCAATGTCACACACGTTATGTGTTTGCTTTCCACTTGCGATCAGAACACAGGAATGGACTAAATAAAGGAAAACTTAAATAATTCGTTGTTAACGACGGGCCCACTTTTTACCCCCAAGACAATGTCAGTTCATCTCGGATGCAGTCATATTATTTCTTAACCGCATGTTATGGAATAGTGGCCAATTTTTCTCCCAAGGAGGATGGATTTAAATTCATTTCGGGAAGGAGGCCGACATGTATTCTGTAGGATGCTTTACCATCTACCCAAGCGCCAAAGTTATTTACCATGCTTGTTGCAAAGAGATCTGAACACCACCTTGGGTTTGGGAGAATATTTTCCCATGGTCCAGCAGTAGAATATGCTGGAGAAAGTAAGGGCTGGTCAGTGTTTTTCAGATGTCAGGGCAGAACTGTGTGATTCTGTCACTGGGCCTGACTGCAAGACAGCTTATCAACGATCAAATAGAAGTTTCAGAAGTGCCAGACCCACTTGCTTTTTTCTCTTGACAGTCCGGAGTGCATTCTACACTCATACCTGTATCCACGGAGTACACTGTAGACTGCTGGCTGTACATTTGGCTTGTTCTTGAAATCTGGAAGTAAAATTTTGCAGCTTTAAAGTGATAACATCTTTTCAGAAAAGCAACTCATCACTTTGACATGCAGACCAATATTCAAAAATAAATCTTTGTGTATTGTCAACTGATGGATATTTTAATACTTTGGTCCCTGTTGGGTTTGTAATAGTCTTTTCACTCATTTTATTGCTGTGATTTGGATTGTCTAGCTCGTATTGGAGTTGAAATGCACTGGTGGCTTGCTTTGAGCCATTTGTCTCATAAAACTACAAAAAGGAAATCCAAGCCACTTTCTCCTGCCTCCCTTTGAAGGCAGCCGTAGGGATGGTTTCTCTGCATAATGGGGATTCTTTAAATGGGGATGATGCTAAAGCACTTCCCATTCTCTACTTTCAGCCAAAGTTACATTTATTGGGAGTATTAATGTTGTGCTTATTCCTACCACTTATCCAGAGGGACCTGAATAACAGACTCTTTTTTTTTTTTCCATTAGCCTTTAGTTCATGATGGCTGTGCACTTGGGAGACTGGGGTTAATTAGGGTATACGGGAAGGACTCCAGTCTGAACCAAGACGCTCTTTCAGAATTATTGGCCCGCTCAAGGAAATTTCCCTAAAGCACCCCGAAGCTTGCGCTAGCAGTCTTTGGGGTACAAATAACTTTTACAAGTCATCTGTCATCTAACTTCTCATTTCTGGTCTTCATCATTGGGGCCGAGAGCCTATCCCAGCATACACTGGGCATAAGGCAGTATCTCACCCTTGTCAGACTGCCAGTCCATTTCTGGGATTGCACCATTGATTCACGCACTCCAGTTAGCCTAGCATGCTTGTGTTTGGAGCCTCTGGAGAAACCCATGTAAACACAAGGAGAACATACAAAATACACAAAAAGGCCCAGGTTGTGCATTAGCCAACAAGCTTCTTGTTGTGAGGCAATAATGCTACCAATTTTCAGGCATTTAACTTGCGTACAAGCGTTTGAAGCCATAACCTCCAAAGACCACTGCTTAATGTCATGTGTGTTGCATGAAAGCACAGAAATGCGCATGATTCAGCGAGTCAGCCAACCAGGTGGATTGACCTAAATTTGCAGAAGCCCACAGTTTTGTTTGTTGCAATTGTCGTTTGGGGCCAGAACTGTGTGTCATATTTCACCCCTTTGTCTGAGCTGCTGAGCAGATACTCCCACTCTCGTGGCTGGACAGGGTTCAGGGTAGTAGAAGGCCTTAAATGATTGTGTTTGGCAAGTCTGAATTTGTCGCTGCAAAAAAAAAAAAAAAAAAAAAAAGAAAATGAACGTCAATGAAGCAATCATTCAGACTCAGGAACTGCCTCAGTTGTGTTTAGATTTTAATGAGGTTGTAATAGAAAGAAGATTTTAACCCCTTGGCACAGAATACGAATAATGCCAATTTTTCCTGTTGCGTATGAGCCTATTTAGATTTTATTACTCAATATTTGTGTCACAGAGACTCTGGAAAGTTATCACAGTGAAGCCAGACATTTTGAATTTCAATTACAGAATTATGTAGGAATTGAATTTTTGAAATTCACGGATGCCGGTCCATATATCTGTGCAAAGGAGTTTAGTGTATGACTGGTGAAGGATGATTTCCCAATTTCTGCATTCATTTTAATATGCCCAGTGCTCCACGGGATAGGTGTATATTGCAAGCACCCCGTCCGTTCGTTATTCTGGTCCATCTACAGTTAATTGTTCTCTATTTACAGACTGCAATTTTTGTTGGATTCTTCTGTTGGCACAAGTTTTGTTTAATCCATTTTTATTTTGTTTTGTGGGTCAATTGTGATATGAAGAGGATCCCTGTTGATTTTTGTTGATGATGGGAGAATTTTACATGCAATTATGGCACCAAACTTGGCACATCATTATGGCTGATGGATGAAAAAGTTGAAGTTCAATGAAGGTAGCTTGTATATGTTTAACTTGTTCTCACTCATGGTACAATTTTGGCTGAATCATTTTTGTTTTTGTTTTGTGGGGCAATAGAGATATGCTGGGGATCCTTATTGATTTTTGTGACGATTGGAAAATTTTTCATGGAGCTGTGGCTCCAAATTCAGCCCATCTTGGTACACAGCTTACTCAGCTTGTTCTCACTTTACATGATACAATTTTTTGCTGTGTCCTTCTCATTTTGGCATTGATAGTCAATAGTGATATGAAGAGTCCCTATTGATTTTGGTGATCAGAAAATTTTTCAGAGTTGTGTCACCGGACATTGTATGCTTATACATGGCTTATGAATGAAGTTGAAATCCTGGTTGAAGTTGAAATTCAGTAAGAGAATGGCTTGTATATAACTTGTTCTCACTCACTGCACAGTTTCGGCCAAATCATTGTGTGCTTGCGGCAAGCAACACATTGTTCTTCTTTAAGCTGTAGTCTACAATTTGAGAATCTTTTGAGAAAGATTGAGACGTTGAGAAAAATTTGAAAAAGTATCCCACCCACACACACACACACACACACCCCTCCCCTCTGTGCTCCCCGATCCCTCCCGCCGATCATGTGTGGCTGTCGGCCTGGAGACTCCCAGACACACCCCCTCTACCAGAGCAACAAGCCGGCCAGTGTTCTGTCAAATTTTGCTCTCTTGTTAAAAAAATGCTACTGTAATGCATAGCGATCACAAAGTCTTTGTTTTAGCCCTGATATTGCAATATAAATCAGGTTATAATAGTAACTTTGTTATTTGTTAGCTTATTATAACAAAAGCAGATGTTATAATGAGTTGGATAAGTTTGTTTGAAGATATATGCCCATATACGCCATTATTATGTAATATTAGATAATAGATATAATTATCTATTCTGCATTTTCAGGAAAACCCAGCATGTACATGCAAATATATGTATGCATACAGGTCGAAATGCGCGCTGAAAATAAATCTATTTTTATGATTTTTGAAGATATTTCAGGTATGAGCGAGGAAACAGCCCAAGATATCAGATTTGTGCAAGGGCAGAACCGCAAGGTAGCATATTTTGATAGGTAGCAAAATTTGTCTGAACACCGGCAGTGAACAGACACACAGCCAGCCTTGAATGAAGATTTACCATGTCGGATTCGCAGGTATAGCAACATTTAAAGTTATTAAATGCATGTTTAACCTCACGTAAATTACAATATCAACAGCTAATATTTCTTCCTCACAATATTACAATAGGCCCAACTCAATAACAAGCCCATGATATTTAGTGAAGGGTGTCATGACAGTCATGAAAGTCTTGCTAATGATAAAACCACAACAGCTCCACAATGCAATATTTATTCCACATAAATGAAAAACAAGAACATCTGGTCAAATATGAAATATTTGCCTTTCTCAATCTCCGGGATGTTTGCGGTGAGTTTTAGCTGGGGTTTCTGCATCAGTAAGAGAGCGCGCCGTTCACAATAGCATTCATCAATCGGAAATGCATATGAACGAGTTCATGAGTTCATTGAATGCAGTCGAGCACAACACTGATGATACCAATGCTAGTTTACAATGCTAAAAATAAACGGCTAACATTCCGATGCCCTCTGTGGACGCAGAGAAAACCGGCAGCGTTTGCAGTCATAAGCCAGCATTGTCATAGACTTATAAAAAGTTACTTATGTAACAACTCACACAGTCAAAAATTACCTGCCTGTTCAACAAAAAGTCTGCTGTATCAGCATCAGTTTTCAGGCCCAAATCCTCCTGGAGCTTCCTACAGCCGTGAATGGATGACCCGATGTTTAATCGGCTTTGAGTCCTGCGTTAGTCACTTTTCCCCTTTGTCTCTGCCTTTTCGTCTGCAGACTTGCGCTTTCTCCCAACTTTTGCCGGTGGGACAAGCAGGGGCCGCTTGCTGCTGTCGTTGTCTTTCTTTTCCATTCTTCTAGCCCTTGTTGCTAAGGTGCTACTCAGCTACTTCTTCTTTAATGTTTATTGGCCGTTTGCCAACACTTGGTGCATTACCGCCACAAGCTACTTGCTTGTTGCAGAAAGTTTATAACGCGGAAGGGGGCGGGGACGAGGCGGAACGCGAAGCACGGGGAGTTAGAGCAAGGTCTCGTGGGAGTGTTAACTAGAGCAAGTGGATTGGATGAGATTAGGAGAGAGACGTTGACCATTGTAAGCCATCCGGCCGGATGGCTTGCATTGGTCAACATTTCTGCAGCCACGAGAGTGAATGGATTTTTTTCGGTTTTTTTGCTCTTCACATTGTGTAGATTGTACTATAGGACCATAAACACCATCTAAATGAGGTTATTAATAATGATCAAACTCTCAAATCGTATACTACAGCTTTAAAGGAACAGTCCACCGTACTTTCATAATGAAATGTGTTTCCCTATGACATGAGACGAGATGATACGTACCTCTCCGAGCTTTGAGCGACCACCCAGTCAGCCAGACGCGCTGCCACTCCTGTTAGCATTTGTAGATAGACTCATTGTGGTCATCGGTATTTTTCGGGGCTGTAGTTAGATGCGACCAAAGTCTTCCACGTTTTTCCTGTTTACATAGGTTTATATGACCAGTGACATGAGTTCGGGTTCGGGTACGCAAATCCAAACATGGCTTTTTCCATAATGTGGGAAGTGCGTACTATAATGACAGGCGTAGTAACACCTTCTGCGCGCTTCGACAGCGCATTGATACCTTCACTTCTGATTTCTTTTCTCTCCCACGACCCCCCCTACTTCCGTAAATACAACCAACGTGACTGCACTGCACTACTTGGTACACAGTCAGGAAGCCAGAGCTTGCAGAAAATTCTAAAAGAAAATAATCAAGTGTGCTACTATGGAACATTTACAAATGGAGGACATAGATGCCGATGACTGGCTTGTGGCGGAGCCAGAGCCATATCTATTTGAACCGGAATATACCGAGGAGGAGCTAGCCGAAATGGACCGTGAGAGGGAAGAAGAAACGGACGAAGATGAATCGTATGTGAAGAAGTGAAGTGAAGGTATCAATGCGCTGTCGAAGCGCGCAGAAGGTGTTACTACGCCTGTCATTATAGTACGCACTTCCCACAGCATAGAAAAAGCCACGTTTGGATATGCGTACCCGAACCCGAACTCATGTCACTGGTCATATAAACCTATGTAAACAGGAAAAACGTGGAAGACTTTGGTCGCATCCAACTACAGCCCCGAAAAATACAGATGACCACAATGAGTCTAGCTACAAATGCTGACAGGAGTGGCAGCGCGTCTGGCTGACTGGGTGGTCGCTCAAAGCTCGGAGAAGTACGTATCATCTCGTCTCATTTCATAGAAAAACATATTTCATTATGAAAGTATGGTGGACTGTTCCTTTAAGTCCGTTTATTTTTTCCATTTCCACACACTTTTTTTGCACCATATCCAGTGCCCAAGTGTTCGCGATAGCGATGCGATTCCAATGCCAAAATGTCCGGCCTGACCATCTCTCTGGGCCTTGTACAAACAATTGCATTGCCCCTTTTCATTCTTTGGCAATCCCTGTTTTTTATCCCTTTTTATCTCCATTAAAAATGCATGATTGAGTTCTGCCATTATGATATCATGGAATGCTAGAGGGCAGCCTCAGCACCACAACCAGTATATAGACAACCATGTCAGATGGTGTGTGCGTGTATGCGGCGAGCATGCATTTTAGCAAGCACACTCTCAAAGTTCGTCCTGATGGAACGCATTTCTAGTTTTCATTTTTGTATCGTGGAACAAAACTGATATGAACAGGATACCTATTAATTTTATAGTACAGTTATTCAGTATTTGTTAGTTACGTCTTGCTATTTCTATAGCCACATAGTTTTAAATATTTTTATTGAGTTACTCATGGTTTTGTACCATTGACAACTATTAATTGTTGTAGGTATGGATAGTGGCGTCATCAATTTTACTCCTGTTATTACTCAAATAATTTCAATCAGGAAAGACTAAAACAATGTGATGATTTGATTTATTGGAACACGCTGAACACGATCCTTTGGCGGTTAGACCCCGGCATTAAATAAATGACATTGGTGACTCTGAAGATTATAAGCTGTAAATGAGTGATGAAAATTATCCCTGAGATGTAAACACTGGTAGTGGTGGTGAGGACAGCTGCTGAGATGATCCCTGAGAGCCGCCTTGACTGAACAGCTGATAGGAGGGTCTGGGCGTTCTTTAGATGATGGCGTTTGGGGTGGAGGAGGGTCGCGGAGCGCATCAAGCTGGTTGACAGCTGAACACTGCGGGGAGAGTGGGAACTTTTCAAATTTGAAAGCAAGCTGATGATTGCTCCAGCGACGCCGTGTCGGACTCTGGTGAGTACGTTAACCAGTGTAATTAAAAGACCAGCCGAGATCAGTGCTAGAAGCATTGAGGCTTGTGCAGTATAGTCTTCCTGCTTGAATTTTCGCTAGGCTACATTGTAATCAGGAAAGACTGAAACGAGATGATGATTTGAAAAATTAACAATGTTTTATTAGAACACATAGAACATGATCTTTCGTCGATTAGACCCCGGCATTCAATAAATGACATTGGTGACTCTGAAGATTATAAGCTGTAAATGAGTGATGAAAAATATCCCCCCCCAAAAAAAGATGAATTACCATACCTTATTTGCTGCTTCACCTAACTACAAAAAATAGAGAAGTTAAATTCAGCAGCAAAATACCAGACCCTGGGAGAATTGGCCCATGGAATTATGCAGCATATACAGTCGATTGAGGACAGTCATGATGAGGGAAGGTTAAATAATTATGACATAGAATGAAACGAGGAGAAGGGTTCGGGAAGACAAAGGTGCCCAGGGATGAAATTGTAGAATTAGGATACATCAGGAGCCCCAGGAAAACGAGTTAGGAAACTTGAGAAGTGTAACAGAAATCCAAAACTCATAAAAGAAAATTCAGCGATTAACGGCTGCGTAGGAAATCGGCAACTGCTATGCGGGGATGCTGGTCGACGGCTAGCCTGCTGTGTAGGGATGCTGGCCAGGGGCTAGCCTGCTGTGTGGGGATGCTGGCCAGGGTCCAGCCTGCTGTGCGGGGATGTCATCATGTGACACGTTGTGAGGTCATGACCTTGCAGTTGCTCATAGTTTCATGTTAATTGGACAAATGGTTCCAAAGATATGGCAAAAATGGTGAATTTTATGCGACAAAGCTCCACCTTGTGTCAAAATTTTGAACCAAGCAGGTATAATGTCATTGTGGGACACATCCTCAGGTCATGACCTTTCATTTGCACTTGATTTGAGGTCAATCTGACAAATATTTCCAGTGATTTTTCAGTTTTTGGCCCCTGGTGGCCAATCTAGAAATTGTAAATTGTCCAAAAGTGATTCAGTTCTTCCTTTTTATGATACTTGTATGCAAAAATTGAAATTTCTTATTGAAATATTATTGAAGTTATCGCGTTAACACGTAGGGCGGTGCGGCGGCGGTCAGACCAAAAACATAATATCCCCGAAACGCCGTTCGAAATTCGGGGATATAAATTATTACAAATAGGTAGGCTATGTTATGAAAAACCTCCATCTTCCGGCCACAGATGTCGATCATGGAGCGAGGGGAATGGGGTATTTGAGGAGGTCTTGGGGCTGGAGGTTGAAAAGGCAGCTGCGGGAACAGATGATCGGAGTGACCCAGACTCCCGCAGATCTGACAGGATATGGTCTGCGACCCTTCTAGAAGCATGACTAATATTTACATATCAAAGATCGACCAGTTTAAATTAATATTTGATTGCTGGATAAAAAGTGCTGATTTAGATGCGAAGGCTGCGATACTGATGCAATACTGATAGAAAATGTTTTTTCCGTATCTAAGATTGAGATCTCCTATCAGTGCCAAGTTGCTGTCTAATTCTTGTCTACGGTCAGGATAAACAGAACATATGACGTCTCTATAGATGCCGAATGCAACAGGGAATTCACCGATCGATAAATCTCGCGTCAAGCGTGGGTCAGCTGATTTAATGACTGCTGTGAAAGTTTCTTTCCTTTAAATTTTTTGGTTGCATTCAGGAGAGGGAAGCAAAATGGAGACTTAATTTATGCATTTTCCTTGAAGGATTTTGGATCTTAGAGGAGGTGAAATGTTAGTATGGGATGAAATAAAAGGCCTACCGAGCAAGGGCGCAGGAATGACAGGAGGCATCAGGAGCAGATGGAACAGACTGGGACTGGGGTAGAATGCGGGGCGGAGACGTGGAGGGGTACATTGCTGCTGAAGTCGTAGCTTGAGAATTTAACGTGGAGGCATTTTCCGGGGAGTCAATCTGTTGATTTATGTTATGCCCAATTGGTGAACTATGTACAAAGCTTGCTCGTATGCGACCCCTTGCTGCCAACTCAGGATAGTGAAGACAGTTCACGGCTCTCTTCCGAAGCACGTGCCCATCAGCCACTGCTTCTTATACACTCATTGGCTGAATCTTCGCAAGTTCAGAGCGAGGGCGGAGGATACCCGGACATGAACAGACTTTGAGTCTTCCTGACGAGCGCCCGTCTAGCCAACAGGAGGTGCTTGAGCAACGAACAAAGCTGTTTATTTATTTTCCCTTACATGGCAGTCCCTTCCCAATTTGTAACCCTGTAGCGCGATGGCCAATTGTGCGCTACGCTGAAAAAGCTGCCGACCACTGCCGGCTGGTTCGACCGGGGTTCGAACCCGCGAAGTAATAGTCACTTCTGCCCTGCAACGCAGGGCCTTAACTGAGTGAGATATCCGGCATGGCTGATCGACTGCATTCATTTGAAACTCAAATGCAGAACTCCCGGAAGGACCCTCCCACTTCAGCTCACGTCACGCGCCCACTTCATTTTCTGACTAATCACACAACAGTTCTCGGACACTCCACAAGAAAAAAGTTCTGCCCAGATGATGTGTCGAGAACAAGCTGCAAGAATTCCGAAACCAGGGCTCCGAAAATGACGTCATTTTTTTCTTGCAGCCTGGAGAACAAGAACAAATTTCTCTGTTCTTATGGAGTATGTATCGGCCTCAAGCATGTTGAAATGTATTGTTGAGCATGTGTGCTTATGATGTACTGGAGTTATTTGTCTCTGCAATATTTTTGATGTGAAAATCCGCATTTTCCAAATCGGGTAAAATAGGGAGGAACCTCCTCTTAGCAGTGGATATGTTGGTTATCGTGTGCGGTGGACTCCAGCGCTACACTGCTGAACCGTCTCCCAGTTGTGTGCCTGTGATGGATGGTTGAGTCCAGGCCTGAGCTCCACTCTGCTGTAAAGTCATGTGGATTTTTTTCCACCTTTTTATTCATCTGCTAGTGCTGTCCTTACACTGCTTTCAGGATAATTCAAGGGTGCATTAGAGTTCACTACAAAACAAGGAACCTTCCTTGATAAAGGACATGAACTGGGAGTGCTTTGGCTGGTAGCCATGACATGAAGAATTCAAAGTGTATATCTCAAATACAAAAAGATGCAATTAGCTCTTTCATTGCTTCTTTTCAACAAGGAAACCGAGGACCAATCTAGGAAAAAAAGAAATTATAGATTATTGACCACAAACCTTTGCAGCTGTAGTGATTTGATATGTCGTTTGTCATAGTTTTGTAAAGGAAAGCGGCTGAGAGCATTTGGATGTGCCCTGTGTGCTGGGCTGTTCATCTTGACCATGGCTGGCAAGTGCTTCAGGCATATTGTGGTGATTTACGCATGGGATGTGTGTATTAATTTATTCACTTCTCTATCAACTGTTGATTTACTAATCTTTGGCATTGAATTGGTGATTGATAAATTGGGAACATGTTTGGAGGGTCCCCTGGCACAGACTACTGACCATTTAGTGAGCCTCACTGTGAATAAGCAGGAGAAATACTGAATAGGTTGACTAATTTAGAGTGGGCCTCAAAATTACTGGCACCCCTGACTGGCAATGCACAGACAATTCAAAAATATATAATTATTGAGAAATGGAATATAACAACACATGGGAAATACTTTATTAATGTTTTGATTGAAATGTCCAAAATCATAACAATCATTTAATATGAAATAAATTTCAACAAAATCAAGGTTTCATAATAATTGTCACCTTTCATTTAGTACTTGGTGCTACCACCTCTGACAAGGATAACGGCATGTAGTCTTTTCCTGTAATTTTTCACTAGGTTAAGGCACACATTTGGGGGGGATTTTGGACCATTCCTCTCAACAGATCCTTTCAAGATCCTTCATGTTTTTAGGTTTGCGTTTATCAACTGCTTTCTTCAACTCAGCCCACAGATTTTCAATTGTATTGAGGTCTGGCGCCTGAGATGGCCAATGCAGAACATTAATTTTGTTGTCACAGAACCATTTCTGTGTGGAAGTGAAGGTATGCTTTGGGTCACTGTCTTGTCGAAAACTCCACCCACGGCTAAGTCCCAGCCTTCTGGCAGAGGCAACTAGATTGCCAGCCAAAATATCCTGATGCATGGTGCAATTCATTATGCCCTTAATCTTAACCAGTGCCTCCGGATCTATTGAATTAAAACCGCCCCAAAACATGAGAGGCATTCCATGGTATTCATTTTGTTACAGACAGGACATTTAGAGAAGTAATTCCATTGTAGCTACTAATGGGTGTTTCTACAGAAAAGGGCACAATTACGGTGAAGACGGTCCACCCATTTTTTGACAATGGAATTTAGCTTTCCTATTCATTTGGGGGCTAGAAATATTGGGCATGATATTCGCAATTTGGGGCAACTTTAAAAGGGACACTCATTCCAATGACCTTGACATCCAAGGTCAGAGTATGATGCAAATGTCCATACCGTAATCATTCAAAATTGAGTCAACAGAAAGTTAAGTTGAAGATCAAACCCTTTTCACTGATGACTCAGACTTGCCACCAGGAACAAGTCTTCTTTAGTATTTTAAGTTACATTAGAAAAGCTATTGGTTCAGGAAAAATGGGATTAACTCTTTCCCCTCGACCAAATGACAGGCTTTATTTGAGTGAGCTGGTTCAACAAACCCTGAACTCGCAATCAAAGATAATTGGTATCACTGCGATGGTTATAACCTTTCTTTGTTAACCTCGGCTTCGTGCTTTTAACGCCGTGAGCGCTCTCAGTTAAAGGGCGTTCCAAGTGTTATTTTACCGTATTTCCCTTCATAAAATGACTGGTCGCATGCTGAATGTTTCTCCGAGGAAGCTACCCCTGATCCAGGATCAGGAAGATTGCGGGATATCACCCCCTGCGGCACCAGGGGGCGCCTTCATCAGCTTAATGGGAGACAGATATGAAGTTTTACACTGATTGGTTGGACACTTGAAAGACTGCACGATTATGCATGCGCATAGACTCTTGGGGATATTGTAATTGAGATTTTTGTTAGTTGATGTATGCCCTTGTTTGTTCATGTAATGCAAGTGGTTGCTGGGTGATAAATAAAATCTTTAAAAAAAAAATCTCCTTTTTTAAGGCGTAGCACCTCCACCTGTTGCCATGGGGCGAACATCCGAGCTTTCTCTTTTCCTGTATTAAACCCGACTTAGTCTTGAAGGAAAGTGCCAAACATCAAAGGGCATGAGAAATGCTTCCAGAAAAAAAAAAAAAACTTTACTGACATTAGTATTTTTCTGCGACATTCTGCACAGCCAAGTAAAGGACTGCAGAATCCTCTCGTTTTGACCAATTAGGTTACTCTATGTCCCTGTTTACTTTGCTCAATTAGCAATCAAACAGGGGATTCGCTTATTTACTTTGCTGGATGAGTAGAACTGTTTATTAAGACGGCATGTTTGATTGCCAAATTCTGAAAGTTAAATGGCCATAGAACAGCACAGAATGCCTATTTGGCCATTTCGTGTGATTGTGATCATTTATATTTCACATTCGTGTTTCAGCCGCTTTACAGAATGTTTTCCGTTTTGTGTATTTTTTTTGACACTTGAAATCCAGGGCGATCTGAAAATTAAAAATTTTTAAATTTCTTTTTTTTTTAAGTCATTCTCCCTCCGAAGAGAACTGCGTACGTTTCGGGCACCAAAGTCCACAGGATTATTCAAGAAAGGTGATGCCAACTTCAGAGTAGGTGCTTATTAATAAGGCAGCACATGTATATCTGATTTAAGCTGAAACTCTGCACATAACCTGCTCCTGATCAGATTAAGTTTGCAGCATAAGTTACCATGGTAATCTAGCCACGTTAAAAGAGAGGCACCTTTGTGACATGTCGAGCCTAAAGCTAGGCTTTTCAATATCTCGCTAACCCACTTATCTTGCTTCATAGTATACCCTCCAGATGTCAATCCTGCCCTTAAACAAAAACAACAACAACAACAACAACAACACAAAAGGAGGCCATTTTGAAACCTTTTGGGCTTGGTGGCTGAGTGCCAAGGCTCCAAATTTTTACTTGTCACACAAATTAAATGTCTTTGCTGTAATCATGAAAATATTTTTTTGTAGCTAGTTCTTCTTTATGAAGTTATGCTTGATTAGAAGCGTTTTCAAAGAGGTAGGAAATGAGGGAAACCAGCCCTCACATTATTTGCAAATTTCCATGGGGCCGAGTTATGTCTTTACTTGCGTCTTTACCGTAATCAACTGCTCTGCCAAGGTATCCGGTGTTAAATAGATAAGTGGGGGAAAAAAACCCTGGAATGTGGAAATTTCTTTATCAGAGTCCAACTTGATGTTCTTCTGACAAAAAGGTTTTCAAATTTGAACTCTGCTTCTAAAACAAAAAAAAAAAAAAAACTACTTGCAATACATATTGCGATCACATACATATGACTGTAGTCTTGATGATACTGCTGTTTTCCATATTAAACATTTTTGTGTTTAGAGTTTGCATTTTAGTCCCCTACCGGAAACGGAGGGGACTATAGGATTGCACTCCGTCAGTCCGTCCGTCAGTCCGTCTGCATTCGTGTCCGCTCCATAACTTCAATACTGTAAGACCTAGGAACATCAAAGTTGATGTGTGGATGCATCTTGCGGAGAGGGTGTGTCATGTACCCTATTCAGGTCACTCTGACCCACTTTTTAGGAAATATAATATTCATACAACAGTAGGGGACTAGTATTGCACAGCAATACGACATTCGCCGATAGGCGATGCACTTGTTCAAAATCAACTTTTTATGCAGAATATTGATTCAATTGTATATTCATTGTCTTGAAACATGCATTGATTGTGAAGGGTGAAATATTTGAGGCTCTGGCAAAACGGACCATTTTGGAACATAAATTACCGATACTTTACAGTATAGAAAAGTTATGCTGGGGCATGTTGGAATATACTTAATTTGGCATTTAGGCCCTACCCTGAATAATGTAGTCTGCAAAAATTCCTCACCCTTTACAGCCAGTGCATGTTCGGACTGCAAAGGTGGAGACATGCCTTCAGTTCTCACATTCAGACTACAACTAACAATGAACCTTTCAATACCTTTGACATGTTTGAATGACCAAAAGATTCCTGCAGGAATCATGATACTCCTTTCTTCAGTGCAATTTTCCAAAGAACACTGATTACAGTAAAGATGTATGTCACTTCATCTTTACCGTGATTGTTGATTACACTCCTCTAAGATGACCTCTTGGAGCTGATATTGGACAGGCAACGTTCCTCAACATTGCTTTTCAGGATGTGCTGCAAGTGCTCAATTTAGTTCAGATCAGTCAACTCTAACACTTTCACTTCTAGCTTGTTCAGAAAGGCAGTGTTCGGCTAGAAACGATGGTTTGGGTCATTGTCTTGCAGGAATACAGTTCTTTGTTGGGAGGGTACCATCTTCTCGTTGAAAATATTCCAATTCATAATGGAATCCACAATTCTCTCCATGAATTTCAGCTCTCCAGCCCCAGAAGAAGGCATATCGTCCCAAAGCATGATTCTTCAACCAGTATCTTTAAATATTTGCACAACGCGCTTTTCTTGGTACCGTTCATCAGGTTGTTGCCACACATATTGCACCCCTTCAGATCCAAACAAGTTTATCTACCTTTCATGGGACCACAGGACGTTGCCAGAAGGTCATGGGTTTGGGTTGATGTGCTTTAGCTAAGTTTACAAGTCTATTTTTGGACTGGCTTCAGTAAAAGTTTGCACCTGGGCAGAGCCCAAACATATTGACCAGCTGGAGATAGTGACCCATGGTTAACACACTCACTCTGACCAGATGTTGTGGAAATCTCTTCAGCAATGCTGCTGCCTCTATTGCATCTGTCTGAAGAGCCAGCTTGCAAACCTGGGGAATAATACATGCAGTCATCTTCCAAAGTCTGTCTTTGGGACTGATTTACTGTCCTGTGATTCTTGGAAAATCTCACCTTGGCTGTAGTGTTGCAGCTTAGCGTCAAGGATGCACTGATCTTGTCTCTTTGGCCATCTTTAATCAGGGCAAGAATTTTGTCCTTGAAATCCTTTGCGAGTTCTTTGCCTTGAGGTGTCATATTGACTATATGGTGACTACTTTTGTGGCATTTCTGAGGCATGTTATTCTTCAGGTTGAATACCAGCACATAGTATTACAACTCAGTGGTCTAGTCATGTGGAAAGAATGTAAACGTGACTGCTATCTTTCCTTGGTTGGCCAACCTCAATCTAGGCCGTCCACACTACAGGTGTACATGTGTGTGTCACAAAGGGTGAAAATGAATCTTTGCAAAAGACAATGATCAGAAATGTTTTTGATTCTTAAGTCATTTAGAAACAGTTTTTATAGCATTTGGTATAAATTTACAAGTATGTGCAACAGTATACCTTTCAAAAATGGGAGTGATTAACCAATTCACATTTGTAACTGGACAGATATCAGACACCAAAATGACTGAAATAAATTAATTCTGAGTTACCTTATTTTATTATTTTTATTGAACAAACACGTCATTTTACAATAAATGATAAAACATAAACCCAACTCAAAAATGATGTCAAAAATATTGGTGCGTATGAATATACTCAACACAACGTCTCATAGAACACAGAAGCACACCACCTCAAGTTCTAAACTGTTTAGTTTTACCCTAAAATGACTAGTTAGTGTGCTAAAATAAACCCTTATATAGTACAGAACAAAAATGCATTGGATCCATCTGGCATTGCTTCTCCTCGATTTGTTCGTTCATAACTGGGCAGACTGTTGTGGATGTTTACAGAACATATTCATTATTTCACTTTGCCGATTACAGCAGTCATATAGGAACAGGATAACAATGTTGTCAACGATTTTACAAACAGAAAAAAACTGGTCGGTAACCAGTTCTGGGCAAATTTTTTGCCTTTTTCACCCAAAATAAATCATTAAAACGGGACATTAAGAAGGCCTTTTGTCTCACGGACTGTCTCTGGGCATTGAAGAGAAAAAACCTCTGGGGTCACAGTATTGACCCTGAGGGGCTGTGTGAGAGGACAAGAAGAATTTCAGTCTGACTATTTCCAGTGGCTTCAAAAATTGCATCGAATTTCCGTTTCGGACGGGACAGCTGGCGACATGACTTTTTAGTTGCTTTAGGGAAATGAAAAATTCTCTTCATTTATGCAGAATTCCAAACCATTTCCTCATTCTCATGATAGCTAGAGAGTTTCACTGCAATGTCAAATGAAAATTTCGAACAAAATGGTTTTTTTTTTTTTAGGCAATAGGCTCATTAAGCATCCGTTATGGACGGGACACTTCAAAACGTTACAGATGGGACGCTTGCGTCACCCTTTGTTTTCCGGGCTATTCAACAGGCTTTTATGGCGTCTTTGTGCCTAACATTTTCCAGTAGGACTGACAAATACATTTGGTACATAGAACAGTTTTATTGGCAATCAATAATCAGAAATCAATACACAAATCAATCAATACATGTGGAAAAGAGTAAGTTTCTAGTTTTTATAAATTGATAATCATTTCTCATCAATTCAAGAGCACCTTACTAGTGATAACCAATTGCCACCAATCAAACAGATTATTGATTTTATTCAAATGATCAAGATTTACAACATCAAATGAATAGCACCCTGCACGAGCAATGAAAAGTAGTACAGTTTCACAAGCCCAAAAATGTGGCACAAAAAGTGATTCGAACCATCCATGTAAATTTCGATATGTACAATACGGCGTAGGCAGATCAATAAATCAGTAAAATCGACAGATTAATCAATAGTTCATCAATATCAAAATTTATTCAGCAACATTCAGAGTTCTTGAAAAAAAAGTACCGGTTCCTATTCCTAATCAGAGTTTCTACAATCTCCAAAACGTTGCTGAGCTCAACCCAGCAAGTGTCCGATTGCAGGAAAGCAAAGACAGTCTTGTTTGCATCCTTGCTTCGCAGGAATGACACCTGAATGTCCTCTTCATCTGTCTCGTCGCACTGACCCAAGAAGACTTTGGTCAATCTCCCAGTGTCAAATTTTACCAAGACAAAGTCGGCGATCTTTGGCTGTGGGACCTTTGGCTGTGGTGCATGTGCGCCGGTTTCTGACTGTCGATTATATCGTTGGTGATTCCGGTCGGCCTTGGAGGTGGTGCAACTGCTCTCAGGATCGGTTTGACAAATGGGCCGGCCCATATTTATACCTCTCTGGAGCATTGCTGGCATCCCTTTGAATTTGACACCTTTGTCTAAACTGCGCCACATCAGTAACTTTCCATAACTTACAGGCCTTTGCTTTGAATAGTTTTTGTTCTCACAATGAATTTACTGTTGGTAACAGTGTACAAACATGTCAGAAGTTTATTTGTCTGGTGCCACGCAAACTCAGTGTCACCCCTGGCAGCCAATTAGCAAACTAATTACATCATTGACTACTTCAGTAATTAGTTATCACCAATAGACTTTTATTCACTTCTGCCTCGATGCAAACTGAAGAAGGTTTTTGAGTCCACATTAATTCATCCTCAGAACTCTAAATTAGCACATTTTCGACCGTCTTCGTTACGGACAGGACAAAATTTGAACCCTTTGTTTTCTGGATCGAATATTTTTTTGGCCTGGAATGTGTTTACTGCCAATGACTTATGATCCCTAGCAAGAGGAAAATTAAATTGCAACGTTCTCTGATTCATATCAAAACAATAGGGGAAACTTTGAGTAGATTTTTTTTGTAATTTGTAAATATTCCTTGATTTATGTCCATTTTTTTCAGGAACAGAAAAATATGCAGTTTTCGCATATGTATAACTATATCACATGTCAGTACACACTAACGCCAAATTTTATGATTGTACTCCAATAATTAAGTGACATGGAGCCAATAAACTGATGTCCCATCCGTAACAATATTTTCTCTGATTTTCTCTTTTAATGAACTCATTTGCATATGAAAAACGTGAGCGAAGAAATTGAATCATACATTATCGGGAGCTATAGGTATCCTAGATCAAGATGTCACACTTTTTTTTATAAAGATTCAGAAATTATTTTTTCAACAGCCATGTCGCCAGCACCGTGACTTGCCCCTGCTTGGGAACACCTACACACAGCCATTTTAACTGTAACTCTATCTTACTTTGTTTTTGGAGCCATTATACAAAATGCACCAAATTTGTAACTCCATTACCGCGTGACCAGGCCCATGTGGAAATGAATCGCACAATGGCCTCCTCTTTCATAAATGTCATGCTAGTCCTTGTGGTGAACATTGGATGTTCACTGCATTTTTCACAAGGAACTTCTTTGCTGTGATGGGCATGTTACTCCAAGATGGATTAATTCTGTGGTACAGGGCCCATTTTAAACTTCGTTTAGCTCTTACACTAAACATGCTGAGATTTTGAGAAGCATCTTGAACCTATTCTCCAATATAAGCTTAAACCTCTTAATGCAATTGAATGGGCCTAATTGAAGTCTATCCTGAGAATAAAGGAAAAAAAGCACGGATTTGCCAAAAAATTGACTTTTTTTATTACAACATTTTAATCCAAAATTAAAGAAGGAATAAAATTAAAACAAAATCATCACCATTTTGAAATCATCAGTTTCATTCCAGGGGCTTATCCTGTACAGCTGATTGCCCTGATATGGCTCAAAAGAATCAATGAATCACCATCAGTAATGGTAGTTGCTACTTAGCTTCATTCACAAACCATGCACGTGGAGTCTGTGGCGTAACCTGGCCAAATTCGGAAACCAAAGAAAAACCTTACTGTCTGAATGAAGTCTATAGTACCCAATGACGCTTCAGTTAAGTAACACTACGCATGTCCGCAGCAAATGAATTTCTGGCAACGAGAATCGTTAATTTATGCACATATCTGCGGCAGACAAGCATTCTCGTAAGCCATGATTGACCTTGCATTAATTTTTGCTGCTAAAGTCTCTTAACCCGACGTCAAACGTTTACTTACCTCATCTCAATGGGCTTGCCGTTTACATTCTTCCCTCTAGGGACATGATCTCTTTCGGAAATTCCCATTTTACAAAAGTTTCTTCCCTAATGGCATGTTCCTCGGCTACGTTCGCCATCCACAGCCGCTCCGAAGGCAAACTTTAAACATATCGGGCAATTGGTTCAAAAAGGGTCACTTGGTACTGGTTGCCCAATCACAGAATGGGTATCTCTCACTTTTGGTTACCAGTCTCCACGTAGACTCGTTCCCATCCCCCCCCCCCCCCAAGCTTTGTTTTTGTGAGGTGTGTGCTTTTTTTTTTTTTTTAGGTGCGCTAAGGTGCGTGCACGCAAATGCGCACCCTAAAAGACCATGACTGCTACTGTCCCTAGGGTAATATCAAAACTGTCATGAGCTGAGATGATTGAAAACTACCACGATTGTGATTAGAGAAATTGCCACGGCAACTGCACACACCCCTTAATTTTTCACTTGCAGTGAAAGTCTGCATTTTCTTCATGCAGACCTGCCTGCGATGCTAAACTAAGATAATGCAGACTGACTTTGTGTGTAAAATTATCTTAATTAACAGACGCGAGTGGGTGGGGATTCAGAAGCGACATCTGTTGCTATAATTACGTGTAGGTCCCAAAAGAATGTAAATGTGCACCCCCTCCCAACTTGAACAAATAAGGCAAAACCACTCATCCCCAATGATCAACCCAACCCCTGCCCTCTTTCTGTTGCTAGGTGACATTGCACAATGGGAATGGCCTACAAATATTTGGAATTGGAAATGCATGCAGGGCTCGCCCTGTTTGTTTATCTTCATATCCTTTCTTTTATTGTACTTGACCGAGAAATGGATTGATTGTCATCATTTTGGAGTTTCTAAGGAGTTAAAAAGTAGAATATGGCCATTTCCTGAGGAGGTCCTGTGCAGAGGACTGTCAACGAGTCCTCAGTGGTAGTACTTTTCAAAATGCATGACTGAGCTGTGGATCTACAGCGGGGTAAATAAATATTGAACGCATCAGCATTTTTCTCAGTTGATATATTTTTAATGGAGCTATTGACGTGATATTTTCACTAGATGTCTGTAACAACCCAAGTAATTCACACATACAAAGAGATCAAAACAAATAAGTCCATCAGTCTATCAGTGCAAATTAATATCAACTGGTTAAGTCCTAATTTAAGGCCTATATAAAGGTTTCTCATTACCAAGGTTGTAACAAGAAGGATCTCATGATGGGTTAAAGCAAAGAACTCACTCAAGACCTCTCAAAACCTTACTGTTGCCAAACATACAGATGGCATTGGTTATAGATGCATTTCTTAACTTCTGAATGTTCCAGTGAGCATCGTTGAGGGCATAATGCGGAAGTGGAAAGAACATCATTTCACCATAAACTGGCCACGACCAGGAGCTTGTTGCAAGATTTCTGATGGAGGAGTCAAAAGAATAAGCATTTGTCCAAGAGCCAAGGACCACTCGCAGAGAGCTTCAGAAAGACCTGAAATTAGCCAATCCAGTTGTTTCAAAGAAAACGATGAGAAATTCCTCCGCCATGGCCTCTATATACACTCACCGAGCAAGACTCCATTGCTGAAGAAAAAGCATGTTGAAGCTCGTTTAAAGTTTGCTGTACAATATTTGGACAAAAATATGAAATACTGGGAGAATATAGTCAGATGAGACTAAAATTGAACTCTTTGAATATTGTAGCACACGCCATGTTTGAAGGACAAACGGCACAGCGCATCACCCCCAAAACACTATATCGACAGTGAAGTTTGGAGGTGGGAACATCATGGTGTGGGGTTGTTTTTCAGTATATGGTACTGGCAAACTTCAGATTATTGACGGAAGGATGAATGGAGAAATATGCTGAGACATTCTTGATAAGAATCCGCTGCCATCTACTAGCATGCTGAAGATGAAACAAGGGTGGACATTTCAGCAAGACATTGATCCCAAACACATGGCCTGGGAAACTCTCAAATGGTTTCAGAGAAAGAAAATAAAGCTTCTAGAATGGCCCAGTCAATCATCTGACTTGAATCCAATTGAAAATCTATGGAAAGAACTGAAGATCAGAGTTCATAGAAGAGGCCCCAAGAACCCTCAAGATTTGAGGACCGCTCATGTTGAAGAATGGGCCAGAATTGCACCTGAGCAATGCATGTGACCAGTTTTTCCATACAGGAGTCTTGAAGCAGTCATGACCAACAAAGGCTTTTCTACCAAGTATTAAATTAATTTTAGTAAGTGTGTTCAATACTTTTTCCCTGTGTCATTCCACTTCATTACACTTAACTTATTTATGGACTTATTTGTTTTGATTTCTTTTGTATGTGAGGATTACTTTGGTTGTTACCGACACCTGGTGAAAATTTCATGTCAATAGCCCCATTAGAAATATATGGGCGACATGGCCTTCAACAAACACAACAGAACGGAGGTGAATTCTTTAGGACCAATACTGTGTGTGTGTGCGAGCTGTTTAGTGTCTGATTTGTCATTGCAGCAGTGGTGCTGACAGTTGTCTTATCAGTGCGAAAAGATAAGTGTGGGTTTTTTTCTGGGGAGATGGGAAGCTTTGAGACCATTATGAGCAAATGACTGTATCAGTGCAACACGAATGAAAACTGCTGATTATTGGTGCGGCCACTGCTAACTCAAACGTGCTTCTCTAATGTGAATAATGCAGATTCTTTGCCATATCCGCTTTTCCCAGCAGCTGTCTTGATCGAGGCATCAAGCTCTCCTGTCAGTCAGGCTCCAGCCGCCCATTCATACATCCCAAAGCAGAGTCTTACACAGCTGTTTCCTATCAAGCTTAGTGTTGGCACCTATAATGTCAAGCCACCCTAAAATTACCCCCGCCCTACCTTCTTCAGTTTAATTAGACCACAGCAGCCAATGCCCACACTGCTTTTGCTTAACCCTCCCATTATCCTCAAATTAGCCAACATTTAGTCATTCTTCATGACGCCTGCAAAAAACCAATTGAAAATGAATGTTACTGATGGTGTTACCCAAATTTCTTTCGTAGCTATTTTTGGCATTTCTATTGGCCACCCGAATAGCCCTGTAAATAAAACATGACTCCCCGTCCTCCCTTCATACATCAAGTATTGATTTTTACATCATTATTGTAAAATACATACAAATGAATGCTAGATGAATGAGAAAGTGCCCTCAGAATTGGCCAGCACAACAAAATCTGGATCAAAATAATGGTTATATACAACAATATGAGCTCAGAATGAGCATAAAATTGACTTTTTAGTTAATTTCATGTTTTCCTCATGAAGTCTGAAAAGTTTTTAACCATGTTTTAACATGCTGTAAACAGTGAATGGGTCAATTTGACCACAAATATAATAGGAGGGTTAAAGGTTCACCACAAAAACAATGATACAAGGTTTGTGGGGGGTGGGTGGGTGTGTTGGACTTTTGTTTCAGGTATCTTACAAAATCTCTCACAAAACAGAGACCAAAAGGGGTGACTAGAATGGGAGTGGGGGGTGGGGAGGGGGGGGTCAGCAGAGGGAATGGTTTTGCGTGAAGATCTCTTACTTTGGTTCACGGTCAGTTCTGACCTGTGATGAGGCTTGTGGAAGGTTTCTAGAATTTTTAATGCCCCTGACCTCAAGATTCGGTCAAGGGCATTATATTTTCAACCCTTCCGTCCGTCTGAACGTCCTGTCGTAAACTTTCCTTTGTCGCGCTCTAACGTGAACACCGCTCGAAGGAGGTTTATGATTTTTGGTGGGGTGATGGGCACCATCCCCTATGTATGACCATTCACTCCACCAAAAATCATAAACCTCCCTTGAGCGGCATTCACGTTAGGGCATCATCCCCTATGTATGACCAGTCGATTTACAGCTTGCTCCGCCAAACAATGTGGCCGCGACAGCAGGCATCTTGAAATCCTTTGTCGCGCTCTAATGTGAATAATGCTTGACGGAGGTTTATGATTTTTGGTGGGGTGAAAGGCATCATCCCTTGTGTATGACCAATCGATTTTTCAGCTCACTCCGCCAACCAATATGGCCGCCAGATTAGCCATCTTGAAATCCTTTAGCACGCTCGCCAGAGGTTTTTGCTTTTTGGTGATCTGAATGGTAATGGCCATGCCTTGCATTGCTCTTGTTATTATCCCCTGCTGCGTGATTAGTGCGAAGCGGGGGATAAAGCAGTGGGCTCCGTACGTACGTACGTCCATACAGACACATAAAATTGAGGTGGGGGGGATATTGACATGTTAGTGGCAAATACTTGTTTTATTTCATTTTTTTTTCCTTCCGAGAAAGTGTTAAGTAAGTGCTTTGCAAGCCCATTGTATTGGCACTAGTGATTATGATATCAGCAAGGGGCCATTAATTCATAATCTGGGCTGCATTGGCCACCATGTAAGAAGACAAAAGCCATTTGCAGCCATTCTGTCCAACAACCAATGCAACCGTATTGGATTCCGCGGCATATCCGGTGTCCTGTACAGTACATGGCTATGTGTGACTATGCATTTTTTGATTCATTGTCATTCATTCACTGATGTTGTCCTAGCTGTTTGAATACACCCGTTTTTTCTTGAAATGACTCTGAAAGCTCATTGTTGGGGAGTTCGAGTTAACCAAAGTATGTGCACTAATGCATTCAGGGTTAGCATGGATTGGATGATTGTAGAATTTAAGAGGGATGGAATTGTGATGGGCCGTCTCTTGTGCTGCTGTGATAATGCCAAGTGTTACCATGAGGCTGTGGAGGCGTTGAGGTGATGATAATAGAAGGCGATGACTCAGTTTATTCTACCTTTGAGTAACTCTTCTTTATTTGAGTGTTAACATGCACATGGGTGAGTCGTTCACATCGGTCTATGAGGAGATACTTGGGAGTGCACTAACTTGCATTCAGCTGAATCCCTGCTGAAACGTGTAGCGAGAAGACGGAAAGCAGTTGTTGCCTTCCTATTCAGAAGACACCAACTGCTGTCTTCTGTGAGGCTTAAGAGGAGAGTGGGCGGGGCCACCATTGGCAAATTCCATCGCTGGCTGGAAACCAACTTGGCCTATCGAGTAACAGACTTGCTGAACCCGGGAAGCTCTGTGCCATGTGGCAAGACTACACATGATCCGCGCAGGCTGGTCCAAATCCACCTTACACCTGGCCATGCTTTAAGGCTCACATAATTATGCCATTTGGTCTGTGATGTGAAATTTTTTCATGCTGAAGGTTTTGTTCTTCAGTGACTTATTTTCCCCCTGGGCCACATATGCAATATAATATTTCTTAAAATTGTATTCATCACATCATTGTTATGTTACCACAACACATGCTGTGGTACTAAATAGTTGTACCCCATAGTTGAACAATGCAGCCTGCATTGTTCAACTTAACATAACACAACATAATAACATAACATTATTGGCAGGAACAGGCCTTTCAGCCCAACCAGACTTGCCATTTTCTTTTTACTAAAATGAATCTAACGCTTCTGATACTTGATGACTAAGTGGTATCTAGCACTAAATCAAGCCTGCTCTTGAGAATTCCCAAGGTTTCTGCCTGAACAACTCAGGTAAGGTATTCCACATTGAGATTACTCTTTGCATAAATTGCATTTCCTCATACCAGTGCTAAATTTACTCTTGGCCAACTTCCATTTGTGACCCCCGAGTTCTACTAACCAAACTTGGCCTAAGTAAGCCCTTATAAACTGTTTTTTAATCCCTTTAACATGTTTTAATAAAAAAAAAAATCAATCAATCAAAACTTTATTTGTTGAGCACTTTTCATATAATGTAGCACAAAGTGCTTTACACAGACAAATTTAAAAAAGAATAAATGAATTCATTCATTCATTCATCTTCTATACCTGCTTATTCCTCACTAGGGTCACGGGGCGAGCTGGAGCCTATCCCAGCTGGCTACGGGCAAAGGCAGGGAGAATAAATGAATTCATTAAAAAAAAAGAAAAAATAGAAAAACTAATGCAACCCGATACCATCAAAGATGTAGGCTTTTGAACTGTGTGTTGATAAGCTGGATGGTCCCTCTTCTTTTCAGACCGCACGACACGGCATCTGCGGTTTCCAAAAAGAATTTCAAGTTTTGATTCATCTGACCGCAGAACAGTTTTCCACTCTGCCTCATTGCATTTTAAATGAACTTTGGTCCAGAGAAGACTGCGGCGTTTCTGGATCATGACCACGAATGGCTTCTTCTTTGCATGATACAGCTTTAGCTTGTATTTGTAGATTGCCTGGCGAACTGTGTTCAGACATTGATTTTCGGAAGTGTTCCTGAGCCCTAGCAGTGTATTCCAGTGCAGAATCATGCCTGTTTTTAATGCAGTGCCTCCTGAGGGCCCAAAGATTTTAATCTTCGGACTTGTCCGTTGCGCACAGAGATTTCTCCAGATTCTCAGAATCTTTTGATGATATTATGTTCTGTGGATTCTAATTCTTAGCAATTGTACAATGTGGAACATTTTCTCCCAACTTTTTCGAGATTTGTTGCTGCCATCAAATTCAATATGAGCTGATATTTTTCCATCAATTGTCTATTTTCTATTGTGAATAAAATGTCAGTTTATGAGATTTGCTAATCATTGCATTCTGTACAATTTGCACAGCATCCCAACTGTGGAATTGGTTTTGTTGATGGGGAAGAGCAGCTCAGATGAGAGCCTTCTGACCGCAACTCTGTTCTGTCCTGTACCCAGTTCCAAATCCACACCAGAATACCTCCTATAATTTCAACGGACCTCATTTTAAAAATTAGTGTCTTGTGCGATTCTGTATCAAATGCTTTCTGAAAATCAAAGTATATGATGTCATAAGTACTGCTCTGATCATAAGCCTTGGTGGCCTCTTCAAAGAATTCCAAAAGGTTTGTCAGGCATGACCTTCCCTTACGGAAACCATGTTGGTTATCCTTCAAGATATTACGTTCAAGAAATAATTTCAGCTTGTCTTATATGATAGATTCCAGTACTTTGCATGCAATGCAAATTAAACTGACGGGCCTGTAATTTCCTGGCTCAGTACGGTCCCCTTTCTTGTATATTGGTATTAGGGGTGTCAACATCTACACGTGTAAACGGTTACACGGATAACAAATCATAACCGTTTAGAAAAATCAATAACCGTGTACTCGTCATTTTTTCCTCCTCTTCCTCCTCCTCGTTCATTTCCCACCAATACATATAGTCGCCTATTTTTAGGGGTGATCATGTAGCCTGAAAGCTTCAGATAATAACATTAACTAACTACACACTTAAATGTTCCCACTAGCGCATACAGATGCATGGGACGCAATGTTACCTTGATAAAAAAAAAATAAAAAACCGCAGCCACAGCCAGTGTCGCGCCACTTCAAGAATAGGCTGCAGAGGACTTATGGGCGCGGCGCTCATCATCTCCACGTGCAAATGTCGTGCAGCTGAAAACAAAAATGTCAAAACCCACATTTTGAATGGAACTGCAAAACTATAATGTAACACTATATACACACACGAATATGCAAAGCTGCAATTGTAGACACTATATACATACATATATAAATGCTATACAAATGTACTTGAATAGAAATATTTACAGAATAGAATAATAGATTAATTATGCACAAGTATTCATGGAAATAGCCTGCATTCAGTAAATTTTTACTTAAGATCTACATATATAGATATACATTTTAATAAAAAGATCCGGCCTGGAAATATAGGACGGCACTCGCGGCATTTGCAGCCAAATTCGACAGAATTGCTGCCGATTGTACTATTAAACGACGGCAACCTTTTGCCTGCGAAAAAATCTTGTCTTTCTTCTTCATCCCCATTCTTTGGAGTCTGGTTTCAAGTACTGCACAATAACTGATCGGGGTGTGCCATCTAGTGATACAATATTGTAACTGCGTGCATAAATTTGCAGCTCCATGTCCACTGGCATCAACATCTGCACAAAGCGGCTAAGATACCCTGCCGAACACCGTTGCTCTACTCGAACGCGCCATATGCAGATAATCCTAAAATGAGGAATTACATTCATATTTTAATGCGTAACGTGTAACGAAGTGGTCTGTGTCAAAGTAACGAAGTGAAAGTATACTTTTAAAAAAAAAATAAATCCCGGTAGACTGGGTCCCATGTCCCACAGCTCTGCATGCAGAGACCGCCACAATGTTGCTCTCCTCCATTTTTGCCCTGTCTTTCTAACATAATCCGCCAATTTTTCTTTCCAATTCCAATATTCTCTCCGATTGGACACGCCGAGGTGGGCGCTATTTTGAACTTGGGCGGAGCGCCCTATCCAGCGGCAGCGCCAGCCTCTTGCTGCGCCCCCCTTGGCACAGAATGGTGCGCCCTCGCGCCCAGCGATCACATAGACAATGAATGGCTGCAGTGGTCGAGATCTGCGCCATGCGCGTGCTATGTGAAAACGGCTTTACCTTCGTCGTTCGATCCACGCCTCTTCCACCACGACTTTTTCTTCTGCGTCTTCTCAATTTATAGGACCACCACGACTTCTTTTCTGCGTCTTGTAAATTTATAGGCGGCGTTACAATGCATACCGCCACCCAATGCGCCAGAATTGTAACGACACGCGACATTCACAAAGCAAACAGTCCGGAGGCGAGGTCGAGTCAAAAGCCGAAAAATGTATTCGTGGCGGCCAAAACTTATTCGTGGCGGGCCGCCACGAATAAATGAACGTGTGGGAAACACTGCTTATGCAGTAAAGCAACTTACAGCTTCTGTGTCTGAGTCACAGATAGTAGTGATGCGCGGGTCGGCCCCGGAACCCGCTGGTTGACCCGCGGGTCGGGCGGGGCGGGTCAATATTTTAACAACATTTAGCAGGTGCGGGTGGGTTGGGCCCAACAGAGGAGACGTCTAATTCCCACGAAATTGCAAATAAAAAGTATAATGGCTATCGGCCACTTGAGGGCTCTAGACATACAGCCTAGATTATATGCTCTTGTCAAACGATGTAACGCTACCTTAAGCAGGATAGAATGCCAATTGTACGGCTCCCTCTTCCTACTCTCGATGTACACGCACTCACTGGAACGTGGCTTAATCCTCCACAGTTAGACTAAGGATCAAAAGGTTGAATGATTGTTCATCTTATAAATCGTTCTGAAGTCAGCACCGAAATAATATATAGTAGTAGTAATTTTATTGACCTGTGGGTCCAAACAACATGTAGAGAAAACATTTTTTCGCCTCTTTACTGTGAAAGGCATATCACGATTCTTATTCAAAAATAAAATCAACTTGTTGAGGTGCTTCCGTTTATCAGCTACGTGTTCTCTGACAGCAGAGCGTGTGCTGCCATCGGCAGTAAATACACTTCTTAGATATAGGCTACAGATCTATAACACCATTCCATACACATCACCCCAACGAATAGGTAACTTATCATTACTGGAGCATGTATAGTCATAAACTTAGTCTTGCTCTCATTAATTACCATACCATGAGACAAAGAATAATCGTGTAAAAATCCATGGTGGCCAAAGCAGTCCTCTGCTTCCCAGCAACTAGCGCAACAAGCGAGCAAACCTCCAGTTCGGCAGGCCGTGTCCTGGAAGCAAGCCGTAATCACTTAAACCGTGACACTGTTGACGCGATTTTGTTTTTGCATTGTTTGGGAAAAAATACGCCTAGGCCTACATTATAAGCTGTGTTCAAAAAATACCCTAAAAGCCCCCCAAAACAATCTTGAAATAAATGTATGAGGGGGGGGGAATCCTCGTAGACCGGATATCGCAGCACTATGGACTATCATGTTAATTTTGTTCCAATAAAACGGCCTGTTTGCAATATTTTGCCAGATGGCATTTTGTTTGGTTGCAAAGATCAGAAATCACGGTAAGGTTCAATTAATAGACAGAGCCCAAACTTTGTATAAAGAATTCCAGCCAAAAGCCAAATGTATGTTGTGCTCCACTCAAATCCATAGCGTAACAGAGGAATCATTTTTTCCCCACTGCAAATCATATCACACAGACCCACTGTATTCTTTTTCTCTTGCCTCCTTTTTGTGTCGAGTCGGGTTGGGTTCGGGTTGAAAATCAGGGCGAGTTTTAGCGGGGCGGGCGGGGTGGGTTAGCTGTCACGTCGCATCGGGTTGGTGCAGGTGATAAAAAACCTCGTCCCGCGCATCACTAACGGACAGTCCTGACCGATACAGGCTTTATCGTCAGATATTTTACAAAGCCTGCCTTTAAGCCCAGTTGTTAGTGCAAACTATTGATAGTGGTCCTGCTAGCAACCTGTAACACGTTAGCTTCACTTACATTATTTGCTGTTATATGGTTACTTGCAGCTTGGGGCTCTGAGCACTTGATCGATGCAGCTGCTTCAGGTCTGAGAAGCAGCTGAAACGCTTATTCTGTGTCGAATTATCCTTTATTGACAAAGCTGTCTTTGGTGAAATGCTGAGCACATGCAGCTAACGTTCCCTGTGGCCATGGCTGTTTGCTGCCAGCAAACAAAAAAAGCTACCCACTGATTTCTGGTGGCATCGTCTTTTGGAAGAGACGCAAGTGTTTTTCTTTGCGTCCAAAAGGAAAAGGACAAGCAGGTTTGGGAGAGATACTGACAAAACTGCACCTCAAATGATCTGCAGTGCTACTACTAAGGCATAGTATGATCTGCCGTAGTGAGTGCCTGCTAGAGTAGTTTCCGGTTTGGGCAGGTCCAGTGCCGTGATTGGCTTTGGCTAGGTGTGTACTAATTGGATGGCACAACCTGACTTCAGGTTTTGCCCAGATCTCGCTAATATCTCGGGAGGAGCTGTTCTGAGAGGAAATCACATTCACGAAATCACGTTCTTGGATTATGGCAAAACCCCGATATCTTATGTTTAGAAACTTTTCAGAGGCTGAGTATGGACAACTAACATTATAAAATGTCTAATATGTATTAAAAGAAGGATGAGCACAATAGGTCCCCTTTAAGAGCTTATCACCTTCTGTATTATATTCATCCCCATCCTCTTCACAAAGCCATGTCTCTTAAACCCCAACTATGTCGCAGCCCTCACTCATTACTGCCTCGTGTTCTGAGAATAGTTTTTTTTAAATGCTTCTAGCATTTAAATAAAAACATTTTGGGCTATTATGGCTGCACTTTTCCTCCTGTTCCCCAGCTGCCTGCTACTCCAAGCCCCTCATTATGCTTTTTTGCTTTAAAAAGATGTCATCAACGGTGCGTGTAGTGCTGTCAGCTTCCATCTGGGCAGTCTGCGTTTCCCTATTCATAACACTCTTTAACCTCCCTGTCCCCCCCCAAAGAGACCCTAGATTAAATAACCCTGTGCTACTCTCAGCCTAAGCTGGCCTAATGCAAAGATTCCCCTCTCATCCAAGTGTAGCCCATCAGCCTTGTACAGGTCACTCCTGCCCCAAAAGAAGTTGCTGTGCCCCATAAGCCTGTACCCCTCTTTCCTACACCAGGTTCGTAGCCACGTGTTAAACCTCCAGACAAAATTCCGCTTTTCTTTGCTTGTACGTATGAAATGACTTTATACACCACCGAACTGCCTCCATAGGAGTCTCCTGTTGTCTCTAGTTCCTGCATAATTTTTTATCCTGTGCCTGTACTGTACTGTAGGATCAGTTGTGCTGGTCTAAAAAAAATTTTTTGAGAAAAGGTCAAAAGAGGAGGGGAAGCTAGAACCTAGAGCGGCACCGCGCAGCTCCCAGGATTCACCTCGCAGGAGGACAGGAGGAGAAGTGGCCAGAGGGGCCAAACATGGGAGGTGCTGAGCAGTTGGGGCAGAAATGCTGTTAATAAACTTCTCCATGGGGTATCGATCTGTCTGGTGCACCCACCTGGAAAGACCTCTCCAGTTTGGAGTGTGAGTAAGGCATGCTAATGTGGACAAGTGAAGTGCCTACAACGGGGAAAATTTCTCTCTCATCTTTGCTTTGAAGACGTGACTTTTCTCACAGTGACCTTATGTTTCACAAGAGGAATGAAAATGGTGTAAATGGGGGTCTTGACTTGTACATCTGGGGGACAGTGTATGCAGTACAAGAGTTTCTCTTAGTTATAGTATTGGATACAATGTGTGTAGCGGAGTTCTCACCAGTGGCTTAGGGGTGTAGCCTGTTTAAATCAGCGTTATGTCTTTTGTCCCGAGAAGAATGAATAAACACCTTCAACATTGGAGGCATCTAATTCTGCTTCTGTGAGTGTGTCGAGGCGGTGCAAAGCTCTGTACACCTGTGCCTTGATAATGACCGTGAAATTCCAAACCCTGATAAAGTGGATCATGGACTGAGATAAGAAGAGCTGTTCAGGGTTTTACTGTGTAGTTTGGGCACAGGGCTGTAATTTCAGTCTGAAACGTGAGGTGACGGAGGATTTGTGCTTGTGACTGTGGCTCAAGTGCTGATTATGTGCTGCAAGTTGCAGATATCTCTAGAAGAACAGTATGCTTGTCATTCGGTACATAAGGTTCATAGTTTAGCTACCTGGCTAACTCTTTAATCCTGCTTGGTGAAACCAGGAACCTGGAAAAGTTTATTTAAATCCTAATCACTCTGATTGTAATGGAGCTCTGTCAGTTACCATGGGAGTCTCATGAGTTGAAACATTAGCATCAGCCATATGTACACCATACAGTCATCCTCAAATCTGGAACTCGAATGCAAATTCAGCCCAGGTTTTCTCTTAACCCAGGTAAGTAAATGAACACGTGGTGCCTCTGATTACACCTGACTCCCAGGTGAAAGGAGGATAGAAAAATATGAAGTTGTAGCCTTTATCAAAACGTTTCAATCACGGTATTCCCGTGGCAATTTGCTGCATATCCCGAACACGGGCCCTGGATGAGCACTCCAAGATCATAATGTACAAACTTAGCTTCAAAAAAATCATTAAGCAATGGGGCTTCAAGAAAAACCGTTTGAGATATGGTGTCACAACCATTTTTGGAGCGGAGAGGAAAATGCTTAAATTTGAAAGTGCTTTGTCGGGGTTGTGGCTCCTTAACAATGAAATGTTCATCATTAACATCAATTTTGAAGACCATTTAATCAATCCATGAGGTAAAATCAGATTGTGATACTGGGTTCACATGCCCTTAAAACAAACTCATTAAACAAAGATCATTTGAGTTTGTCAAAACAAGACAACAACATCATCACCATCCCCCGCAATGATCTAGAGCCATAGCTCTGTTTAAAAAAAAAAAAAAAAAAATGCTTCCATTCAACCATTTTCTTCCGCTTATCTGTGGCCGAAATATTCGCTTTTATGCTCAGCTCCTTCACCACAACGGACCGGTACAATGCCCGCTTCACTGCAGACGCTGCAGTGATCCATCTGTCAATCTCGCGCTCCATCCTACCCTCACTCGTGAACAAGACTCCAAGGGACTTGAACTCCTCCACTTGGGGTAACAACTGACCCCCCCCACCTGAAGGGGAAAATTTATCTTTTTCCGGGAGAGAACCATGGCCTCAGATTTGGAGGTGCTGCTCCTCATTCCGACCGCTTAACACTCCGCTGCGAACCGCTCCAGTGTGCGTTGGAAGTCACAGCATGATGAAGCCAACAGGGCCACATTATCTGCAAACAGCAGAGATGAAATCCTGTGGCCACCAAACTGGACACCCTCCAAACCTCCAAAAATATGCTTCCAATATCCAATATCACCCGATCCCATTTTGAGGAGGGCGAAAACCTACTGTAAATGATGGTATGTATTCTGAAAAAAAATATAAACGCAACACTTCTTGTGAGAAATTAGACCATATTCAAATACTCTTTGTCCTTTCATTGAGTGTCGACAGATTGTATGACCTTATTGCAATGCATTTCGATCAATGATTGAAACAGACATACAAGAATCTGTTGGTGGCATAGATGATAAAGGGATGGGGTCTATTGTCCAAATGTTGACAAATCAACATTGGGTTTGCCTGCCTTTGGCCTGTTGCATTGCGACACATCTCCATTGCATGGACCACACCAAATGGTCAATGGTGACTTTGGGGACGTGCTCCTACTCTTCTTCAATAGCTGCCCAGAGTTGGCGGATATTGGCTTGATATGGGAACCAATGACGAACTCGTTGGTTGAGGACATTCCACATGTGCACCACATTCCACAATCATGTGCACCACACTGATGGCAGCATAATATTTCCCCTTCCTGAGGCTCTGTGACATTGGAAACATGACTCGTCTGTAGAGAAAACAGTCCCCCATTGTGCCATTGGCCATTAAATGTGGCTGTTCACTCATTCGAACTAATTATTACGTTGATCTAAGGTGAGATCCAATCCACAAAGAGCACAATGCGCACAGTTATGGACCTCCTGGCTTGGAGATAATTTTAGGCAGAAATACTGCGATTGTGGGACCACCTGTCTCATTTGCAGTGGCAGTTTCAGATCTCAGACGGTCACAGGGATGCAGAGTCTGGATATGGTGGTCTCGGTCGGGGGTTGTCACACGTGGTTGTTTTGCATGTGGGCGGTTTGCTGTAGAGCCTAATTCCTCAAAATGGTGCCTTATGAAACTTATTGTTGAAACCTGGACATTAAGAGCCCTTGGGACATCCCTGAGAAACATTCCCGGATTGAGCCTGCCAATGGCACGCCGTCTGATGGCTCATTTATGGCATTTTAAACAATGGCAGAACTGGGCTGACCATACACTCTTTCAGTAGTGGCGGATCAGACCCCACCTGTCTGGTCAATTTTGAGAGAGGGCATGAACTTGACAATGATATGGAGAAGGTGACCGAAATGCACACAGACCAACTGCACGTAGCTTTGGTCACACAAATGAACCCAACTGAGCCAACCTCTGAAATAATTATGTAGAATATTGGCAGGACTAAACTGTGGCATTTATATTTTTGTTCAGTGTAAATTATGTGCAGTAGAATGTAACCTTTTGGAGAGCATCTGCTGTGAAAATGTATATTCAAGTTTAAAAGGCTTGTGTGGGTGGGAGAGCATAACTGACTAGGAAGTTTTTTAAAATGGGCGTAGCTACAGAGCAGTATTTTGGGAAATGCTGAAGAGGCTGCGGAATCAAGTGATGGTGTTTGCTTGTTTATGAAAATTCTTTAGTGTTTGTTTATTCTGCATTTGCGTGCCAGATCGCATAGAAATGTGTGATGTGCAGGCAGGAGTTATTTCTAGAAGACTCTCCCGGGAACCTGTCGTATCTGTCTGTGTTCCAGTTCACGGGATTAGCACAATGTGTGATTTTTAGCTTCATTTAAAGGCTGAAAAATACCATAAAGATGATTATATCACTATACTTAGACATTTATGAATGTCTTGACTCTTTGGACTGTTAATGCCACATTGTTATTTACTTGTGAAAACTGATTGGCTTTTTATTATGAAAGCTTTGCATTTTATATTTTTGGCTTCATTCCAAGTGTCTGTTCAGTTCCTAAGAACTTTAAAGACTGTATTGCTGAAAATCTCAGAAGGGTGGCTTTTTCTCAGATGCGGAGATCAGCGTGACTTACCACAACTGCTATACTGAAAGCAATCTGACTATGCGGGTTAGATCCTGCATCCTACACATTATTATACTTGATTAAAAATTGAAAGTATTCACCATTTCTGCATGTTTTATGTATTCAGGCATGTGTTTGGCGGAGCACCATCTCCCTGTTCAGTCTCAGTGAAATCACTCCAACTTAATGTGCTATTTTTGCTGGTTTCCTTATGGTACAACAGCCAAGGTCTAAGACTCTGAAGAACTATTTAAACGGATAGGACTTTTCTAACGTCTGCTTTTTTTTTTTTTTTTTTTTAAAGCTTTTGCATCTTGGGGAGATGGGCTTTTAAACATTAAACTCTTCGGTATGCCTAAGGTGCTTATCTGACCTGAGGAGTTCTCACTCCTTAAACTCCTCTCCCCTTAACTTCAGCTCGCAGACTGAGATCTTCAGCAGGAGTGTGTGTGTCCGCCTGCCCTTCGGTCCGCCCGTCCGTCTGTCCATCCATTTGAGAAATATTTGTCTGTTTGAGAAATGGGCCTAGATCAGGAGGCTTTGTCATTCTAGAATGCTGTTGTATTTATTGAAGACCTTTAATGACAGCCTTGTCCTGTTCTTTACACTTGGTCAATTTCCTAATTACCCGTTTCTCTTAGCTGTCCTTTTTCAGAGAGAAAAATGCCTTTAGGAAGAAAAATACAAAATGATGGGGAATAAAACTGTCCTAATAGGACAAAATCTCTAGTGCAGTTTGGCTGCAGGAGACTAATGGTAAACATGGATTAAATTGGAACATTTGTGGGCTGTGTCAGGGTTCTATCACAGCAGTTAATTGGGTGGATTCGACAGATCATAATCTTCGATCATAATGATCGCGTCAGCCTGACTCCTCCAACAAGCCAAATGCCTTCTCCACCCAGATGAGCTTGTCTATTTATACCATCTGTAGCACGGTGATGTATCATTGTGCAAATATAGCTGCATGTCTTCCTTTATAATCCTAATTATTTAAGAGTTTAATTCATGCCATCATAAATAAGAAATCCGCTTTAAATAATTAATTTGGACATTAATCTGGATGGCGGTGCTATTAAAAATGCATGAATAGATTATGAATACATTCTAAGAAAATAATGTGGCTTCCTCAGATGACAAGCTCTTGTCATCGGTACCTCAGATGACAAGAGGCTGTGGGCTGGATTGAGAGGCTTTGTGTTTTTCCCTTAATGTGTCACCCGGTTGTACGTATTTGGTGGGCCATGTAATTGTATTCAAATCATTGCATACGAGACCATGACAAACTCTTCAATGTTGCTGTAAAAAAGGAACAGATGGCACAAAAATATTCCGTCAGCTAAGTAGACGTACGAGGTCTTCATCCAGTAGGTATCCAGAGGTGATCAAACCTGTACCCACTTAGATAGTTGCTCTACATTTTGGCCCAACAGGATTTTCATCTGACCTTGGGCTGGGCGATAAATTTGTGATTATTTTAAGCACAATGAAAGTAACTGCCAATGTGGGGCAGACAGACGAGCTTGATTATTACCTTTCCTATGACGCACGCCTAATGCGGTGTTAAACAAACATCAGAGGGAATTTGGAGACCACAAAGGAAAAATGATCGGAGTCCAAATTTAGCATTTCATATATTTATTTATCATATATTATAATAATATTTATAATGCATAATAATAATGTTTTATATTATTATTATATTTTATGTTTTTTTTTTCATTGCTTTCCAAGATCATTTAGAATGTCTAATTCAACATTTCTCCACAATGTGAAAATGTGAATCAGATCATTTTTCCATTGTGGTCTTCGTTTGAAATGCTTCCAGGAAGAAAACTGTGATTTGAAGCCAGCTAATTACCAGCGAGGTTGGACAGCTTCCATCACCTTGGCATTATTAGCTTACCTTAAATCAATTCCCGTGTAATTTGCCAAACTAGCAATCAAGCCATTTATTCAGCCAGCTGACTAATCAAAACCAAAATGTAGCCCATAATGATTAAGAAGAGATAATGAGAAGCAGACAGACCTGACCAGGTTACAGTGTTAGATTGCCAATAATCTGAATAAATGGTAAAAGGATACTTTTTTTTGATGTCTTTCTTAAATTTGGAAAAATCTTTTTTTTTTCTTTTAGGACATGCCAATAAAGAATCACATTTTGTCTATGTGAAAAAAAATGTCTTGTAATTAACTGACTTGCTCAAGTTTGAAGTCAGTAGATCAAAAATTGACAGTTTTCCCCTCCAGATTGGGTAAATTTAATATTAATGACTCCATTAATAAACGAAAATATGATGTGAGAGATGAAAAAATTTCAGAAGGTTTAGATTTGCAAGAAATGGTTTCCATTGCTGTCAGCCAGCAGAATGATTTTTTTTTTTTTAAATCCATGTGATGGTTACTGTGAAATGGCTGTGGTGAGTAAGCTGTGTGTGCGAGTGTGTGTGTGTGTGTGTGTGTGTGTGTGTGTGTGTATGTATATAGGCACATGCATTTATTCAGTCCAGAGCAGCCCTTCTAATAGGACAGTCAAGGATGGACTTGACCCCCCCTCTCTTCTGTCCTGGCTGCAAATTCCAGCCAAGAGAAGCCTGGTGTTTCGGCTACTTTTAAGCTGGCGTTCAAGACTTCTATCTGGACATAACAGGGCACCGTTTGGTCAAAGCTGTATTCTAGCTGGTCATTGTTGGTCATTAGCCTTTGCGAGCCACTGCTGGTGTGTGGCTATTCATTGTTGCTCTGTAGCTGGAAATAGCTGGTCGAAGCTGCTCCTAGATGGTTTATAGCTGGTGTGTGACTGGTCATAACTGGTAATATCTGATCTCTATCTGGCCATAGCTGAGTAGTCAATGTTCACAGCTAGTCTGCATCCGGCCACCGCCAGTGCTGCCTGATGGCCCAGTTTCCTCCCGGAATGTCTGGATTTCAGACACTTTGTCTGGGTTGGTCATCTTGCTGCCCCAAATGAATAATTTCCAATTATTTCTAACAGTATGTACAGTGGAATATAAGAGGAAATGTGAGATGATTGTGTTCGTAAAAGCACATTGCAGTAAATTCATGGGAACTGAATAAATCTGTGATTTTTAAAAAATAATCCATTATACCTTATTGTATTTATCAAATAACTGCCAAATTTGTCACTGCAGCTTTCCTGTTTATGAGGTTATGTTTTTGGCCATTTGTTTGTCTGTCTTTTTGTCTGTATCTGTTTGTGAACAACATAACTCAAAAAGTAATGAAAGGATTTGTCTGAAATTTTGTTGGTGCATTGCTGTTGTATCAAGAAAGGACCCTATTGATTTTCACCGCGATCAGTGAAACAGTATGGCCGCCACAGCAACCATCTTGAAATCATATGACACGTGATAACTCAACTTTGCTCCCACTCAGGAAGACTGTGCTTTAGACTGTGCTGCCTTGGCAGAGGTTTGCACTCTAGGAATGCCTCTAGTTTTATAATCAAATAATGGCTAGACTTGCACCACATGTATAAAATTATTAATTTAAATTTTTTTGTGTTCTTCTGAATAATATATATATATATGTATGTATGTATAAAAGGGGTTTTACAGCATGACGTATTCCCCCTGTGTACAATGGATAATTGGGTCACTTTGGCTGCCGTAAGCAGTAATGCTGCATGCTCTGTTAGCTCTCAGCTTGGCTGGCAAATCCTGTCTGCACAACTGAGACTGATCCCATTTCTTTACGGTCACCTACTGACAATTGGTTTTGTATCTATATTACTTTTTTATCTTAGACCAAAAGTGAACATCCCTGTGATATGTTCCAGTAAAGTTCAGTAAATTTAAGTCTTCAGTGGTTAAGTTTTGATTATATGCTATAACCTTTATCAGTATTTCATTGGAAAATGACGAAGTGCTTTGTGTGAGGATTGTGCGTGCACAGTCCTGTTTCTGCCCAATAATATTATCGATGAATGATATTGACAGAATTGAACTGCATTTATGTTAACCAAGTTTGAGCTTAAAACATGCATGTTCATGCACATGTGCCCAGACGTGCATGCACACGCATTTTCTGGTTTTATCAAGATCCATACTATTTGTCAACCCTAATCATAGCTGAACTGCTTTTAGCTGATCATGGCGGATATCTAGCTAGTCGGCTACTGGTCGCGGCAGATCTCTTGAGCGGCTGGTCATTGTTGGTGTGAGGCTAGTCATTCGGTTGCTTATCTGTGGTTGTTTAGCTGGGCTTTAGCTGGTCATAACTGATCTCTCACTGGTCTGTGCTGGTTGGTGTCCATTCATAGATGGTTTCCGTCAGGTCATTGCTGGTTTTTTGCTGGTCACGGGTGGTTTCTAGTTGGTCATAACGGCTCTCTTGCTGGCCATTGCTGGTCTGTATTCTGCAGCTGCTTGAGACTGTTAAACTGACAGAGCAAGCTACTGCCCAAATTGTTGGACTTGGTGAGCAGATGATTGGTTTGAGACTGGACTGGACGCAACGCCAGATGCTCAGACCCAGACTGGGCCCCTGCTCATCAGTCGTCATTCTCCTGGAGCATAAGAGGTTTTGAGTCTCAAAAACGCCCAGTTTCTGTCTTCTGTGTTCTCTACCTCCTTTCCGGCACCCCGATGGGGTCAGACCTGGGTCAGCCATAATGTGTACACGTCTCTGTAACTATGCGCACACCTATCTGCTGCAGGCTAACAGAGTGGCTGCAGGGGCTGTACATTACACAGGCCCTTACTATCACACACCAAATGCCTGAAGTTTTAGTCACATTTGGTCGAGGACGTGTCGATTTGGTGTGTGTGTGCGCGTGTGTGTGTACTTTGTTTGTCATTGTTTCAGTTGATTTAGTTTGTATGTGTAAGATAAGGACAGGGAGGGAGGGTGAAGAGGGGAGATGTTTTTGACATAAAACTAATCTGTGACGTGTAACCTTTGCCTCTTGAGATCTATTGTACCTGTTATAATGTGTAGAACGTGTCCAGTGTGATCCGGTGATTTGTATTACGCAATACCCTTTTCTCTCCTCAGGCCAGCAGGAGTGTTCCCTGAACCTTTTGTTTGCATCTTCCTGCTGAATTCTTGTGGATCACTTACTGTTTTTCTTGCTCTCTGTGATCTCATGGGTGTTACGGAGGGTTCAGGACTTTGAGTTGAATAACTGTGATCTTTGAGAGTGTGGTCTTCCAGCTGTTAAACTTCACATCCCTACACCTGCTTCACTGTATTTGGACGCTTCATCTTTAATCAGACGCTGGTGGTGGTGGGTAACGAGCCCTAATCAGGTGTTAGAAGTGTAAAACTGCTGCCGGGGAAAGAGAGGGGTAGGGACTGCAGTCAAGAGTAGCGAACCTTGTTAAACATAGTGAATTTGTGCGGAGCAAAAATCTTAGCCATTAGCCTATTTTTTTGATTTTGCATTGCAATTTGGCTTCCTGGTAAACGTCTATGTAAATGAGACCCGATGTCGGAAGACTACAGGAGAAGGGAGCTCATTCCATCATCACCGAGAGAATATGATTAGGAGGTGTAAGTGTGTAGAGTCCAACGTCCCCAGGTTGCCGGTTGTTGCAATATATTTGTACTCTTTTTGAAGTTGAAAATAAAAGCTTTTTAAAGCTTCTATTTGCTTGCCAAATTAATTATACCAATTTGGCGGCATTCTCATGCAGATTTTAATTCTTCACTCTGCTGACATAATGCATCAATGAAGACCTGCATGCCATTATTGATAGTGCATATGGTCTTGCATAAGCAAATGCATGTCAATTTACAGTATATGCCGTTTGGTAGAATCTTTGAATCTTCGGTAATTCCACAGGGGTGCATTTGCTAATGTTGGGAAATAAATTAATTTTCTCAGGTGTAAACAGAAGGGCTCAGAACGAATGTTCAGACTCGTGCAAGTTGTATGCTTTTTGTGTGATGATGGGAGGGTAATCACATCAGCCAAAGTGCTTCGCTCCATGAGCATTCCTTCCAGACAGATACCACCCCACAGAGATGCCACCCATATGTAACATGCCTGCTGAACATTCCAGCTCAAACCAGCTTAAACTGGTCTACGCTGCATTTTTTTTTTTTAAGTTTCTAGTGTAATGTGAATATAGGCCACTAGATGGCAGTATTTATCTTTTTTTTTGTTTAGCTCAGACTGGAGTCATGTATAGACATGTCCTGGACATGTCTGGGGCAAGTCTCAGAAAGTTAAAAAAAAGAGGTCTAAATGTGGGTGGGGTCTGCAAAAGAGTATATAAGGAAAAGAATTGAGACAGTAAAGTAGTAGGAGAAATTGCAAGAAGATGACCAGACCTGCCATTCTGTTCAAGACCAGTGACGTTTCTTTTGTGGATTTCTTTGCCTGTGTTTGAGCATTTTCTTCATCCAGGACATCACCAAGCCACCCCACTAAAAAGGGACTGTAATTATTTCTGTTTTTTCTTATTTATCAATCTTGGTCTTTAGTTTGAGGTTGTTATTAGTCTTTGTCTTTGTTAAAAATTAAATGTGTTTTAGTTGTTAAAACTGTGTTTGTCATCCCTTGCTGTTGCTGTTGTGTTATAAATGTAATAACAAATTGGGGCCATAACAAATTGGGGGCTCAAGGTCCGGGATAGACCATTGTGTGAGTAATTTATTGAAAATCTAACATTCCAAATTGTGAAATTGTTTTTGTGAATTTTCCTAGATATATATTGACAACAGCAATGGATGATTTCTTGGCATCACCAACCGTAGGGGTTTTGAAGTCTTTTAAAAAGACAGAACTGCTAGAAATTTGCAGACAGTTGGAGCTGACAGAGGTAAAACCAGCCATGCGAAAAGCAAGACTGGCTAGAGAGATAGTTGAATATTACATTGATGAAAATGTGTTTGCACCAGGAGATCTGGAACAGTTTCCAGTGGAAAATCCAAATATAGAAATGGAACTTAAATTAAAAATGCTAGAGATTGAAAGGGAGGAAAGAGAAAAAGAAAGGGAGGAAAAAGAGAAAGAAAGGGAAGAAAGAGAAAAAGAAAGGGAGGAAAAAGAGAAACAAAGAGAATTTGAGAGGGAAGAAAAAGAAAAACAAAGGCAGTTTGAGTTAGAAAAATTAGCAAGAGAAGAAAAACAAAGAGAATTTGAGTTAGAAAAATTTGCAAGACAGAGAGATTTTGAATTAGAGAAATTCGATAGAGAAGAAAGACTCCAAATGGAGCAACTAAAAATAAAAATTCAAACTGAAAATAAATTTCGGGCTAGCCAGGAGGTAAAACTGGTGCCTCCATTTTCGGAAAAGGATGTTGACAACTATTTCCAGTGTTTTGAAAAGGTAGCAAAGAGTTGCCAGTGGCCAAAGGAACACTGGCCTCTGATGTTGCAAACTGTCCTCAAGGGTAAAGCTCAACAAGCCTATTCGGCTTTGTCTGCAGATGATTCCTCTGATTATGAGGTTGTCAAAAAGGTTATTATGAGAGCTTATGAGTTGGTTCCAGAGGCTTACCGACAGAAATTCAGAGGTCTGAAGAAATCTGAAAATCAGACTTATGTTGAATTTGCTAATGAAAAGCAGGTTTGCTTTGAGCGCTGGTGTACTTCTATGGAGGTCAAGGATGATTTCAACTCACTAAAAGAGATGGTGTTAGTTGAAGAATTCAAGAACTGTGTTAAGGATGATGTTAAGACCTACCTTAATGAGAAGCAAGCACTGAACTTGCAATCAGCTGCCAAATTTGCAGATGAATATGTTCTCACTCATAAGTCCAAATTTCAGTCTAGCAGTAACAATAAATGGTCCCAATTTCAGAAAAAGGGTTACGGTGATACCCAAGATTCCTCACCCAAAGACAAAGACAAATCTGGTGATGGTGCTCAGAAATCCAGTAACAGGTCTGATCAAAGTGTGAAAGCTGACAGTGACAAAAGTGGTCTAGTTTGCAGTTATTGCAAGAAATCTGGTCATGTTACAACTAACTGTTGGTTCCTTAAAGCTAAGAAAGAAAAAGAAAAGGATACCAAACCAAATGCCTTTGTGAAAACAAGGTTAGAAACCCCTGTAGTAGATAACCGATCTGCTGAATTGCCTGCTTCTTGTGGGGCTAAAAAGCCTAATACAGCTGACTTTGTGAGGGAGGAATTTCTTCCATTTGTGTCAGAGGGATTTGTGGCTCTGAATGAGCATACTACTCCTGTCCCCATATATATCCTAAGGGATACCGGAGCTTCTCAGTCACTTTTGTTGATGGACTCCTTGGAGTTACGTGATGAGACCGCTTCAAGGGATTTCATACTTGTACAAGGTATTGAAGGGAGGACTGTATCTGTACCCCTGCGCTCTATATTCTTGAAGTCAGATTTAGTTACAGGACAGGTAAAGGTGGGACTTATGTCAAGTCTACCTATAAAGGGTGTTTCTCTGTTGCTAGGCAATGACCTGGCTGGGGGCAAAGTAGTTCCCCCTGTACATCTTACTTCACAGCCGAGCACTGAAAATGGGGATGAGGACCCATCTCTGTATCCTTCTTGCGCAGTGACTCGTGCTATGGCCAAGAAGGCTAAAGAAGATGATGTTGTGGTGCCGTCCAGTACATTGAATAGTCAGGACTCAGGTGGTTCGCCTCATGACTCTGATTGGCCTACTATGGTTTCTCCGTTTGAGGACTTATCAGATACTTTTATCAGTTCTCTATTCAGCCAGCCGGATGGGTCTGGTGATTCTGATGTGTCTGGAGACTTGTCTCTGTCCAGAAAGCGGTTGATTGAGGAGCAAACTAATGATCCTGAAATTGGTGTACTAAAGAGGAGAGCCCTTCCTGAAAAAGAAATAGATGCAGTTCCAGTTGGGTATTATCTCAAGGATGGTGTGTTGATGCGGAAGTGGCGCCCTCCTGATATCCCTGCCAATGCAGATTGGGCAGTGGTCAGGCAAATTGTTGTTCCGAAGGTCTATAGGAATGAGATCTTAACAATGGCTCATAGTTTACCTTTAGGAGGTCATCTTGGTGTTAACAAGACTGTTGATAAGATCATGAAACACTTCTTTTGGCCTGGGCTTCGGAAAGACGTTTCCAACTTTTGCAAAACCTGTCACACTTGTCAGGTAGTTGGAAAACACCAGTTAGACCCACCTGTAGCTCCATTGCAGCCTATCCCAGCATTTGGGGAGCCATTCTCTAGGGTCATTGTTGATTGCGTTGGTCCATTACCCAAGACTAGATCTGGAAATCAGTACTTGTTGACAATCATGTGTGCATCTACCAGATTCCCCGAAGCCATACCTCTGCGTAACATCAAGGCAACTGCAATCTCGAAGGCTTTGATAAAGTTCTTCACGTTGTTTGGCCTTCCCAGGGAAATTCAGTCAGACCAAGGTAGCAATTTCACTTCAGGATTGTTTCAGCAGGTTGTGTATGAACTAGGTGCAAAACAGATTCTTTCTAGTGCCTATCATGCAGAAAGTCAGGGTGCCTTAGAGCGGTTTCATTCCACTCTCAAGACAATGATGAGGACTTATTGTTATGACCATGAGAAAGACTGGGATGAAGGGGTTCATTTGCTGTTGTTTGCAGCTAGAGAAGCAGTGCAGGAGTCTACTGGATTCAGTCCATTTGAGCTAGTGTTTGGTCATGAAGTGAGAGGACCTTTGCTATTATTGAGTGAACAATGGCAAGAGGAAGAGCCGCAAATCAGTCTGTTAGACTATGTTAGCAAGTTCAAGGAAAGATTGCGTGCAGCTTGTGACCTTGCCAAAGAGAACTTGAAATCAAGTCAGGGAAAAATGAAAACTTGGTATGATCATAAGGCTAGAAGCCGTGAGTTTAAACCAGGAGAAATGGTCCTTGTGTTGTTTCCCTTGCAGTCCAATCCATTGCAGGCTAGATTTCATGGTCCTTATGAAATTCTGACAAAACTCAATGATCTCAATTACATTGTGAAGACTCCAGATAGGAGAAAACCAAAACAATTGTGTCATATTAACATGCTAAAGCCTTATCATGACAGAAATGCTAGGGTTGCAGCTGTCACTTCAGATTCTCCAATGGTCGAAACGTGTGAAGATGAGGGGGAGTTTCAAGATGATGAACCAAGAATTAAAGCTGAAGTTCTTTCATGTAAATTGTCAAACACTGAAGTGTTGCAAAATCTTGATGTAAAACTCCAGCACTTAGAACCCTCACAGAGAGATCAGTTTGAAAGGTTGATCAAGAAATATGAGGATTTGTTTCCTGATGTTCCAAAGAGAGTTACTATAGCCTCTCATGATGTAGATGTTGGTGATGCCAAATCAATAAAACAGCATCCATACCGGATGAATCCTGAAAAGAGAAAGATTGCTGAGAAAGAGGTTGAGTACATGTTAAAACATGATATTATCAGACCCTCCAACTCCGATTGGAGTTCACCCTGTGTGCTAGTTCCAAAACCTGATGGAAGTACTAGATTCTGTACAGATTATCGCAAAGTCAATGCTGTAACTAGAACTGATGTGTTTCCAATACCTAGGATTGATGATTGTATTGATAGTGTAGGGCAAGCAAAGTTTCTGACCAAGATTGATTTATTGAAGGGTTATTGGTGTGTGCCTTTAACTGAGAGGGCCAAGAGCATCTCTGCTTTTGCCACACCATCTGGATTGTACCAGTATGAAGTCCTACCCTTTGGCATGAAAAATGCCCCAGCCACGTTCCAAAGGATGATACAGTCTACAATCGCCGGATTGCCACACACGGGTGCGTACATCGATGACCTGATCACATGGAGTGACTCCTGGGAAGAACATCTAAAAGATGTAGAGACGTTGTTCCAGCGCCTGACCCAGGCTAACCTGACTGTTAACCTGAGCAAGAGTGACTTTGGTTGTGCTACTGTCACCTATCTTGGCTACGTCATAGGCCAGGGTAAGGTGGCACCCATAAATGCTAAAGTCCAAGCCATCATGGACTTTCCAGTTCCTGACAACAAAAAAGCTTTGCGCCGCTTCCTTGGAATGATCGGGTACTACCGCAAGTTCTGCAAGAACTTTGCTGAGATTGCTCTCAGTCTAACTAACCAACTGAAGAAAGGCGTAAAGTTCACCTGGGATGATGCATGCCAGAGAGCCTTCGATCACCTGAAGTCTCTGCTGTGTCACTTCCCCGTGCTCAAATTTCCTGACTTCAACAAACCGTTCTCCATCGCGGTCGATGCTAGCGACCAAGCTTGTGGATCTGTGCTCCTACAGAGAAGTGACTCTGATGACATTGAGCATCCCGTGGCATACTTCTCCAGGAAGTTCAATCGCCACCAAAGGAACTATTCCACAATAGAGAAGGAACTGTTGGCTCTGGTCCTTTCTTTACAACACTTTGAGGTTTATGTTTGTACAGGACAAAAGCCAATGATTGTGTACACTGACCACAATCCGTTAACGTTTTTGAGTAAGATGAAAAACAAGAATCGGAGATTGTTGAATTGGAGTTTGATTTTACAGGAGTTTGACTTGGAAATTAAGCATGTGAAGGGTACAGACAATGTAATTGCTGATTGCTAATCCCGTGTTTGAATGTGTATATATATATCATGTGTTTGAATATTGTATGATATGTATATATAGACAAGTGTTCACTTAACCATTTTGTATTGAAAAGAAAAATTTTGCCTTTGTGAGTCAAAATTTTTCCCTTTTGGAATGGAGGTGTAATGTGAATATAGGCCACTAGATGGCAGTATTTATCTTTTTTTTTGTTTAGCTCAGACTGGAGTCATGTATAGACATGTCCTGGACATGTCTGGGGCAAGTCTCAGAAAGTTAAAAAAAAGAGGTCTAAATGTGGGTGGGGTCTGCAAAAGAGTATATAAGGAAAAGAATTGAGACAGTAAAGTAGTAGGAGAAATTGCAAGAAGATGACCAGACCTGCCATTCTGTTCAAGACCAGTGACGTTTCTTTTGTGGATTTCTTTGCCTGTGTTTGAGCATTTTCTTCATCCAGGACATCACCAAGCCACCCCACTAAAAAGGGACTGTAATTATTTCTGTTTTTTCTTATTTATCAATCTTGGTCTTTAGTTTGAGGTTGTTATTAGTCTTTGTCTTTGTTAAAAATTAAATGTGTTTTAGTTGTTAAAACTGTGTTTGTCATCCCTTGCTGTTGCTGTTGTGTTATAAATGTAATAACAAATTGGGGCCATAACACTAGCCCTATTTAGCTGGTTGATGAACTGTTCTATTGTGAACTGTTTTCCCCATATATTCTCCTTTCCCCATAACTACAAATGATGACCCTGGTTATATCTATGAAGATGCCATTTGACGCCTTGGGGATACTCCTGCTTTCAATTAGTGGGGAGGCTGGAGAGAAGGTCCATTAATATACACATAGGTGTCATACGTAGTCATTATTGGGAAAAGAATTAAGTTGCCTTAGACCAGCTACAACCATCTGGAGTGTGAGGAGCTATGTCAGGGGAAAAAAATCTGTAACATTCATGTATTTGCTTAAGCCTGTTGGTGTGGTTTTTAGTTGGGTGCTTAGTCATTACTCTCCTTGTTGTTCAAATATTTGTTTTTTTATTAGATTAGATTTTTTTTTTTTTTTTTTTTGTTTTGTAAATACTTGTCCCCCCCGTGAAAAATCTAGCTAAAACTATCAGGCATTTCTTGATTTCTTCATTTAACTGCGTTTTAGACAATTCTATCTAGAAATGGCAAGACTCTTTCTGGTCATGGTCAAACAATTGATAGAAAAAGCAATGGACCTGCCAGTGCAATAAACTTGTAGACTAACTATAATTATAATTTGACATCTCTAATCCCACCCGAATCTGGAATGCACAATTGAATAACTATTTACAAGGTTTGCTGTTGTTGCCAATTCAGGAGAGGGACGGTTCATGGCTCTCCACTGAAGCACGTGCCCGTGAGTACCGCTTCTTTACACTCATTGGTTGAATCCTTGCAAGTTCAGAATGCAGGTGGACGATACCCGAGCATGAACAAGCTTAGAATCTTCTTGACGAGCACCCGTCTGGCCAACAGGAGGCGTGTGAGCAACGAACAAAGCAACCATTTTATATTTCCCTTCCCGGCAGCCCCTTCCCAATTTGCATCCCTATGGCGCAATGGCCAATTGTGCGCTACCTCTGAAAAAGCTGCTGACCACTGCCGGTTGGTACAACCGTGAAAGTCATTTATGCTCCGCAATGCGGCGCTTTAACCGAGTGAGCTATCCGGCAGCGGGAGACCTAAACCTGCTCCACCATCTTTGGCTGGTTTCAGAGAATGTTCTCAGGAGTGATGTCTATTACCTGAGTTAATAAATGTGTCTTTCCTGCACGGTCAGGAATTGCACCATGGTGGACATTCTCATAACTTGGAACTGGAAACTGCACAATAGGTCGTTGAAATTGTGTGCTGTGGATGTAGGAGATGTAGCATGTCGTGATAAATTAGGAGTGTCTGTAAGAGTCATGGAGCCCCAAGATGGGCAGCAGAATGATGACAGTGCTCCGTTTCACGTGCTGCATAATACACAGCCTCAGTCTCCTGAATGAGATTTATACATGGGAGATATTGCTCTGAAAATTAACACACTCCTCGAGGTAAGACATGAATAAACATAATACTTTTTATCATTTACATATGTGACCTGTCGTGCACAAAGGGTACTATAAAGTCACAAAGTCAGCTTATTCATATGAATGGTTTTTCTTATACGTGTATTTAATAATTCCAATATCTGTCACCAATGCCGGTAGTTGTCCTTAAACCTAAATGTCACAAATATGTCACTTTAAGAACAATTTCAAACTTTTTAAAATGCAAAATGTCTGGAACTTTTGGGGGGCTTTGCCCCTCTGGCCCCCTACCGGTCTCTGCCCTGGACCCAAATGCCCTGCTTACTTTCAGCTGAAATCATGTTCAGCTGTTGCCATCCCTGGGATAGTGTAACTGCTTGCAAAAATGGAGCAGCTCCACGTCTGCAGGCGTCTATATCTACACAATGGGGGTAATTCTGATGTTGACGGCATTAAAGTTAATGAAGGGGCTGCGCATGGGAAAGGTCAAAATGATCTGGGTTAAAATCCAGCACAATCAGACTGATTGTCCTTGGGTCAAATCATCACAGTTGATCCACTGCAAGATGATCATGGATTTTAGTTGCTTCTTTTCCAGCCCAAAGACATGCAGGTTTCAATGGACTTATGAGTTTGAATGGTGCGTGTGTTTGTTCTGTAATGGATTAGAGACTCGTCCAGGGTGCGTCTTTTCATTTTGCTCAGTTTGTACTGGAGTGGACTCCAGCGCCCAAAATAAGCAGGACCAACTATATGGAATTAATGTACCTAATGCATTGGATATATTGGCCACAGAGGGCATACTGTTTGACAGCGTTTTGGAGCTTGTGCTGATACCTCTCATATATCCTCTGTTAAAGGTCCGCGATGATCCTAGGTCTTTTTACTGCATGTTGCCTGATTCCAGGTCCATTACTCCTCATTCACTAGCACCCAGAGCATGTGGAGAGTTTACTTCAGTTCTCATAGATTGCTGCAACGGTAGTTTTTGGGTTTGCTGGTCGTTGGTTGGAGCTTACGCTGACTTCCTCAGTTTTTATTATTGTTCCTATCACTGTTAGCAAAATTGAATGCGTTTTGTAAATACTTGTGTATGATAATTTTTCTTAACCTTGAAGTACGGTCACCCCAAGCGATGTGAAAGCTGAGATGCTTGCGCTGGACTCTGGGATGTTGAAAATGGGACTACATAATGAATGTGGAAGCGAAGCTCCTTGCACAGGACATTGTTGTCAGTGTGGAAATCCACCTGCAAGGACAGGGGACAGTTAGTGATGTGGAAGCTGAGCTGTTTGTGCAGGACACCGTTAGGATTGTGGCGGCTGATCTACTGGCGCAGACCATCTTTAGCAATGGGGGAGCTGAGCTGCTAGCATGGGACACAGTTAGCGATATGGAAGCTGATCTGCTGGCACAGAATATCTTTGGCGATGTGGGTGCTGAGCTGCTAGCATGGGACATTGTTAGCGATGCAGAAGCTAATCCACTGACGTGGGAGACTGTTAGCAATGTGGAAGCTGAGTGGCTAACACAGGAGGCCATTATCCAAGTGGAAAATGAGCTGCTAACATACAATAACCTGAGCCCTGAGGAAGCCAAGCTTACAGGGAACACCACTGCTGTTACTGAACAGCTTTTCAACACTGGCAGTTCTGAGTCCAGCCCTGTCATGACGACTGACGAGATCATGCTCGCGCGCCTGTCTTTGCTGCATGCCATGGGCCGGGAGTCTGGATTATTTTTCATAACGAAGTTAGGGAAAAATTCCAGTTACATACAATCAGATTGTCTTACTCTTCTAGTTGGGTATAATCTGATCGGTTGAAGTGTGCCTCAGAGCGGAAGCGATACCGTAACTCTGTTAGGAAAAATAAGCATGCGACCAAGAGTCCTGGTGTGTGACCCAGAATGCGTTCTCCCATGATACAGCTTAATCTTGTGCCTGGGTGCTTTTTTACCCGCTCTTGGGGAGGAATATTTTCTGCAGTACATATTTCAGTTGTATATTTTGAATGAAAAGCTTCTTTAAATATACTTTTTTTTCTGGCTCAAAAAAATTGGGAAATATTGTCTTGAGGCGAGATTGTTTTGCTCATCTTAAGATTTCCAAACAGGGTGAAAACCTCACTTTTCTTGCAAGCAATGACTAAAAATATGCTGATATCTTCCTTTGTAGGAAACTAGATTAAAACCCTTGCTTAGAGAGGCTATTTTGCATTTTACCTTGTAAAGCTGCTTGTTTTTCCCCTCTCCTGCCTCTGACATGCCACCTCTCTCTATTAATGGCTGTGCCCTCACTATCTGTGTCCCCATGTTGATGATGGCTGCCAGACTGATGTGATGAGTTTGCCTTTGCATCTTTCTTGGGTGATAAGAGGTTGTATAACAACATGCCAGGCTGATATTCAGTGCTTGCACTGAGTGTTAAGTGACTGCATGGACTGGAGGGATATCTTGGTTTTTGAATGCCACAGAGCAGTCCCAAGACTGCTGATAGGATGACTTTTACTCAGTTGTGTGCGAATATGAGTGAGTGAGTGAGTGAAAGAGAGAAAAAGAGAAAGAAAGAAACTGAGCAGGGCAATGTCTGCTCTGCAAGCTGCAGAAATGTGCGTCTCTCTCTGACCAGGCCCTTTGTGTCTGGTGATGCACTTCTCCTTCAGTTTGCAATGAGTGATTTACTGCAGGCCTCTCAGGAGCCACGCCTCACCATCACTGCTTGATCTCACGAGACTGCTTTCCTCTGACCACCATTATACAGTGAGCAGCAATGAGCACTGTAATTTACTGGAGGGTGACACGTGTATTTCAGGTCTGTACTCCAGTTCTGAGTTTCAAAAGACGCAAAAGCAATGAAGTGCAGGCAGTCCGCTTTAATTTCAAGGCGTCTTAATATCGGACAAAATGTTCAGAAATTATTGCACCCATTGCACATAGCCACCCCAGCCCCCCCATTTTTGTGCTCATTAAAACAATATTGGAAACTTAAATATTTATTTGACATTATGTTTCGTACATTTGGTCACTTATCCTCCGCATGCAAAGAGTGCTTGAAGTCTGACACATGCCAGACATTGGGTGTCTTCACTGTTGACGTTTCGCCTGGCCTGTACTACAGCCATCTTCCGTTCTACTTGTTTTTGGGTCTTTTTGCTTTCAGTCTTTTTTTCTTTATGTTAAATTCATGTAGTTTGACTCAGATGTGGAAATTGATCTGGTCAGCGGAAGCAAAATGACGTAAAATCTGTCACTGTCCAATGAATTCTGATTTACATTGTATATAGCATAATTTACATGTGCAGTTTGTACCCTCAGTATTAGCCTGGTAATCAGCATTAAATGACACTGAGGTCATATCTTGTGCAACTGGATGCCAGGTGGTGCCAGTCCATTCGGTTTCCAGTCCAGCCCGGATGACTATGACTGATTGGCTTAGGTATAAAATGTTTAACTCTTAACCTGCTTTGAGAAAATTGTTGGTACCAGATGGCAGAACCTGGGCACAGTCCTTGAGTCCAGCCCAAGGTAGTTCTTCTGACTAGATCACACCTCACACCAAACCAACCACCCCACCCCCAGGACCAATATCTACTGCCATCCCCCACCCCCCATGCCCCCTCAGAAAAACCATTGTTGAATTGAAAAGGAGGTCTTGAATCATTTGATCTAACACTAAACCTGCAGAAACAACTGGCATATTTCTAAAAATGTAGCCATGGATTGCTTGTGTTTAAAGTGCCACTTTCCTTTAACATCCAGTTCGTTCTTTTTGTTTACAGATGGATTAGCGCTTGTTCACTTCCAGTTAAATAGGCTCCACATTACTGGATTTTATTTCTCAGCACTTTTTATTGTAAAGGGGATAAGTGTTGCAGCTCAACTATAATCAGCAGAGCAATTTTTTCCCACTGAGGGGTTGTCTTGAGTGGAGAAAAAAAGTGTAACCATTTAAATTGAAGATGGATTTCATTAAACAAATTTGAGGCTCATGAGATATTTTAGGAAGGTGGGATGGCAGGACTAGTGTGCTGTGTTAAACCTGGTAAGGCTCTTATTGTTTCAATCCATCTTCCAGATATTGACGGGGTTTTCTTCCTTATCCTGGCAACACGGTAATCCTGCTTGATGCCTCCCTTAGTTTGAGGGTAATCTTTTACCAAAAATTCACAAAACAAGTGATTTCGCCCAGCGTTTATGTAGTTTTGTGGGATTTGACTCATGGAGAGGAGAGCTACATTATCATAGAACGAGTCGAGCCGTCCGGATCCATGAGTTTTCAAAATGTTCTCTTCCTTCAGTAAACGTCACTGCACAGAGGGATGTAAATGCGGACCAGCTGCGTAATAGCAGAGTCTCGCGTTAGGGAGGGAGTTACTGACAAACAAAGCGATGAGCACTACTTTGCTATTCAGAAAGCACCCCCTTCATGAGTGGTAATTACCGGCCAAAAATTGTAGGACTGAGTCAGTCGGTAAAAACCTCTTCTATTTGCAATTTTATGGTCAGGATCCAAGCAAGCAGCTTGCTGCGTCAAGAGCCTTGGCGGGAAAGGCGCTGCCGTTTGCACCTGCTGGAGACCAGAGCCAGTGGGGCTCTGCCTCCTGAACTTGATAACCAGGACTTCCGTCACTTGCATCTTCCTGCGCATTCCTGCATGTCCTGACGGCTGACATAAAAAGACATGGCAGGGGGAAGTGCAGAATGGGGAAACAAGGTTTGTGGAGAAGAGGAAAAATCCAATGACAAGTAACTAAAGATAGGGATACCCTGCAGTCCATTGGCAGCCTTTCGCCCAGTGTTTGCTGGGATAGACTCCAGAACCCCTTGCAACAAATGGATATATGGGTAAATGGATGGCATTAAGGCCAAACATCACTCTGCCTGAGACCGCCTTTGAGGGGCTTGTGAAATGGTGGCATCAGAATGGGAGCACACTGTATGGACGCCATGCAAATCTGTGCTTTCTCCAGTTCCATATAGTCTTACTCTGCAGGACAGTGCTAACCAACCTATCACTGTGTAGGTTTCAATTTCAACCCTAAATTTACCATGTGTGATTCTCATAACTTGCAGCTCAACGAGATTTCTTGCTGTTGAAATGGATGTGCCCGGAAAGGTTGGGAGTGCAAACCTGTCGGATCTTTAGAACAGGATTAAATTCTCCTGCCATTGCTGTCGAACGTAGAGGGCTTTGTTAGGGTTTGAGTGTGCCTGCAAAAGCAAGATCTTTAGTAATAGGATTAAACTGTCCTGTTGTAGGTGCTGACTAAGGAGTGTTTTGTTATGGTTGGAGCAAAATTCTGCAGGATGGCAGATCCTCAGGAGCAGAGCTGGTGCCCACAGCAATAGAATGACTGTATAGATGGCTCTCCTGCGGCGAGACAAGACTCATCTACAGTGCACTCAACTAATATTGGCTCTATTGGGTTGTTATGGCCCCAATTTGTTATTACATTTATAACACAACAGCAACAGCAAGGGATGACAAACACAGTTTTAACAACTAAAACACATTTAATTTTTAACAAAGACAAAGACTAATTACAACCTACAACTAAAGACCAAGATTGATAAATAAGAAAAAAAAACAGAAATAATTACAGTCCCTTCTTGGTGGGGTGGCTTGGTGATGTCCTGGATGAAGAAAATGCTCAAACACAGGCAAAGAAATCCACAAAAGAAACTACACAGGTCTTGAACAGAAATGACAGGTCTGGTCACACGTATCCTTCTACTTGCAATTTCTCCTACTACTTTACTGTCTCAATTCTTTTCCTTATATACTCTTTTGCAGACCCCACCCACATTTAGACCTCTTTTTTTTAATTTTCGGGGACTTGCCCCAGACATGTCTGGAAACATGTCCAAACATGACTCCAGTCTGAGCTTAACAAAAAAAAGGTAAATACTGCCATCTAGTGGCCTATATTCACATTACACCTCCATTCCAAAAGGGAAAAATTTTGACTCACAAAGGCAAAATTTTTCTTTTCAATACAAAATGGTTAAGTGAACACTTGTCTATATATACATATCATACAATATTCAAACACATGATATATATATACACATTCAAACACGGGATAAGCAATCAGCAATTACATTGTCTGTACCCTTCACATGCTTAATTTCCAAGTCAAACTCCTGTAAAATCAAACTCCAATTCAACAATCTCCGATTCTTGTTTTTCATCTTACTCAAAAACATTAACGGATTGTGGTCAGTGTACACAATCATTGGCTTTTGTCCTGTACAAACATAAACCTCAAAGTGTTGTAAAGAAAGGACCAGAGCCAACAGTTCCTTCTCTATTGTGGAATAGTTCCTTTGGTGGCGATTGAACTTCCTGGAGAAGTATGCCACGGGATGCTCAATGTCATCAGAGTCACTTCTCTGTAGGAGCACAGATCCACAAGCTTGGTCGCTAGCATCGACCGCGATGGAGAACGGTTTGTTGAAGTCAGGAGATTTGAGCACGGGGAAGTGACACAGCAGAGACTTCAGGTGATCGAAAGCTCTCTGGCATGCATCATCCCAGGTGAACTTTACGCCTTTCTTCAGTTGGTTAGTTAGACTGAGAGCAATCTCAGCAAAGTTCTTGCAGAACTTGCGGTAGTACCCGATCATTCCAAGGAAGCGGCGCAAAGCTTTTTTGTTGTCAGGAACTGGAAAGTCCATGATGGCTTGGACATTAGCATTTATGGGTGCCACCTTACCCTGGCCTATGACGTAGCCAAGATAGGTGACAGTAGCACAACCAAAGTCACTCTTGCTCAGGTTAACAGTCAGGTTAGCCTGGGTCAGGCGCTGGAACAACGTCTCTACATCTTTTAGATGTTCTTCCCAGGAGTCACTCCATGTGATCAGGTCATCGATGTACGCACCCGTGTGTGGCAATCCGGCGATTGTAGACTGTATCATCCTTTGGAACGTGGCTGGGGCATTTTTCATGCCAAAGGGTAGGACTTCATACTGGTACAATCCAGATGGTGTGGCAAAAGCAGAGATGCTCTTGGCCCTCTCAGTTAAAGGCACACACCAATAACCCTTCAATAAATCAATCTTGGTCAGAAACTTTGCTTGCCCTACACTATCAATACAATCATCAATCCTAGGTATTGGAAACACATCAGTTCTAGTTACAGCATTGACTTTGCGATAATCTGTACAGAATCTAGTACTTCCATCAGGTTTTGGAACTAGCACACAGGGTGAACTCCAATCTGAGTTGGAGGGTCTGATAATATCATGTTTTAACATGTACTCAACCTCTTTCTCAGCAATCTTTCTCTTTTCAGGATTCATCCGGTATGGATGCTGTTTTATTGGTTTGGCATCACCAACATCTACATCATGAGAGGCTATAGTAACTCTCTTTGGAACATCAGGAAACAAATCCTCATATTTCTTGATCAACCTTTCAAACTGATCTCTCTGTGAGGGTTCTAAGTGCTGGAGTTTTACATCAAGATTTTGCAACACTTCAGAATTTGACAATTTACATGAAAGAACTTCAGCTTTAATTCTTGGTTCATCATCTTGAAACTCCCCCTCATCTTCACACGTTTCGACCATTGGAGAATCTGAAGTGACAGCTGCAACCCTAGCATTTCTGTCATGATAAGGCTTTAGCATGTTAATATGGCACAATTGTTTTGGTTTTCTCCTATCTGGAGTCTTCACAATGTAATTGAGATCATTGAGTTTTGTCAGAATTTCATAAGGACCATGAAATCTAGCCTGCAATGGATTGGACTGCAAGGGAAACAACACAAGGACCTTTTCTCCTGGTTTAAACTCACGGCTTCTAGCCTTATGATCATACCAAGTTTTCATTTTTCCCTGACTTGATTTCAAGTTCTCTTTGGCAAGGTCACAAGCTGCACGCAATCTTTCCTTGAACTTGCTAACATAGTCTAACAGACTGATATGCGGCTCTTTCTCTTGCCATTGTTCACTCAATAATAGCAAAGGTCCTCTCACTTCATGACCAAACACTAGCTCAAATGGACTGAATCCAGTAGACTCCTGCACTGCTTCTCTAGCTGCAAACAACAGCAAATGAACCCCTTCATCCCAGTCTTTCTCATGGTCATAACAATAAGTCCTCATCATTGTCTTGAGAGTGGAATGAAACCGCTCTAAGGCACCCTGACTTTCTGGATGATAGGCACTAGAAAGAATCTGTTTTGCACCTAGTTCATACACAACCTGCTGAAACAATCCTGAAGTGAAATTGCTACCTTGGTCTGACTGAATTTCCCTGGAAAGACCAAACAACGTGAAGAACTTTATCAAAGCCTTCGAGATTGCAGTTGCCTTGATGTTACGTAGAGGTATGGCTTCGGGGAATCTGGTAGATGCACACATGATTGTCAACAAGTACTGATTTCCAGATCTAGTCTTGGGTAATGGACCAACGCAATCAACAATGACCCTAGAGAATGGCTCCCCAAATGCTGGGATAGGCTGCAATGGAGCTACAGGTGGGTCTAACTGGTGTTTTCCAACTACCTGACAAGTGTGACAGGTTTTGCAAAAGTTGGAAACGTCTTTCCGAAGCCCAGGCCAAAAGAAGTGTTTCATGATCTTATCAACAGTCTTGTTAACACCAAGATGACCTCCTAAAGGTAGACTATGAGCCATTGTTAAGATCTCATTCCTGTAGATCTTCGGAACAACAATTTGCCTGACCACTGCCCAATCTGCATTGGCAGGGATATCAGGAGGGCGCCACTTCCGCATCAACACACCATCCTTGAGATAATACCCAACTGGAACTGCGTCTATTTCTTTATCAGGAAGGGCTCTCCTCTTTAGTACACAAATTTCAGGATCATTAGTTTGCTCCTCAATCAACCGCTTTCTGGACAGAGACAAGTCTCCAGACACATCAGAATCACCAGACCCATCCGGCTGGCTGAATAGAGAACTGATAAAAGTATCTGTTAAGTCCTCAAACGGAGAAACCATAGTAGGCCAATCAGAGTCATGAGGCGAACCACCTGAGTCCTGACTATTCAATGTACTGGACGGCACCACAACATCATCTTCTTTAGCCTTCTTGGCCATAGCACGAGTCACTGCGCAAGAAGGATACAGAGATGGGTCCTCATCCCCATTTTCAGTGCTCGGCTGTGAAGTAAGATGTACAGGGGGAACTACTTTGCCCCCAGCCAGGTCATTGCCTAGCAACAGAGAAACACCCTTTATAGGTAGACTTGACATAAGTCCCACCTTTACCTGTCCTGTAACTAAATCTGACTTCAAGAATATAGAGCGCAGGGGTACAGATACAGTCCTCCCTTCAATACCTTGTACAAGTATGAAATCCCCTGAAGCGGTCTCATCACGTAACTCCAAGGAGTCCATCAACAAAAGTGACTGAGAAGCTCCGGTATCCCTTAGGATATATATGGGGACAGGAGTAGTATGCTCATTCAGAGCCACAAATCCCTCTGACACAAATGGAAGAAATTCCTCCCTCACAAAGTCAGCTGTATTAGGCTTTTTAGCCCCACAAGAAGCAGGCAATTTAGCAGATTGGTTATCCACTACAGGGGTTTCTAACCTTGTTTTCACAAAGGCATTTGGTTTGGTATCCTTTTCTTTTTCTTTTTTAGCTTTAAGGAACCAACAGTTAGTTGTAACATGACCAGATTTCTTGCAATATCTGCAAACTAGACCACTTCTGTCACTGTCAGCTTTCACACTTTGATCAGACCTGTTACTGGATTTCTGAGCACCATCACCAGATTTGTCTTTGTCTTTGGGTGAGGAATCTTGGGTATCACCGTAACCCTTTTTCTGAAATTGGGACCATTTATTGTTACTGCTAGACTGAAATTTGGACTTATGAGTGAGAACATATTCATCTGCAAATTTGGCAGCTGATTGCAAGTTCAGTGCTTGCTTCTCATTAAGGTAGGTCTTAACATCATCCTTAACACAGTTCTTGAATTCTTCAACTAACACCATCTCTTTTAGTGAGTTGAAATCATCCTTGACCTCCATAGAAGTACACCAGCGCTCAAAGCAAACCTGCTTCTCATTAGCAAATTCAACATAAGTCTGATTTTCAGATTTCTTCAGACCTCTGAATTTCTGTCGGTAAGCCTCTGGAACCAACTCATAAGCTCTCAAAATAACCTTTTTGACAACCTCATAATCAGAGGAATCATCTGCAGACAAAGCCGTATAGGCTTGTTGAGCTTTACCCTTGAGGACAGTTTGCAACATCAGAGGCCAGTGTTCCTTTGGCCACTGGCAACTCTTTGCTACCTTTTCAAAACACTGGAAATAGTTGTCAACATCCTTTTCCGAAAATGGAGGCACCAGTTTTACCTCCTGGCTAGCCCGAAATTTATTTTCAGTTTGAATTTTTATTTTCAGTTGCTCCATTTGGAGTCTTTCTTCTCTATCGAATTTCTCTAATTCAAAATCTCTCTGTCTTGCAAATTTTTCTAACTCAAATTCTCTTTGTTTTTCTTCTCTTGCTAATTTTTCTAACTCAAACTGCCTTTGTTTTTCTTTTTCTTCCCTCTCAAATTCCCTTTCTTTTTCTCTTTCCTCCCTTTCAATCTCTAGCATTTTTAATTTAAGTTCCATTTCTATATTTGGATTTTCCACTGGAAACTGTTCCAGATCTCCTGGTGCAAACACATTTTCATCAATGTAATATTCAACTATCTCTCTAGCCAGTCTTGCTTTTCGCATGGCTGGTTTTACCTCTGTCAACTCCAACTGTCTGCAAATTTCTAGCAGTTCTGTCTTTTTAAAAGACTTCAAAACCCCTACGGTTGGTGATGCCAAGAAATCATCCATTGCTGTTGTCAATATATATCTAGGAAAATTCACAAAAACAATTTCACAATTTGGAATGTTAGATTTTTAATAAATTACTCACACAATGGTCTATCCCGGACCTTGAGCCCCCAATTTGTTATGGCCCCAATTTGTTATTACATTTATAACACAACAGCAACAGCAAGGGATGACAAACACAGTTTTAACAACTAAAACACATTTAATTTTTAACAAAGACAAAGACTAATTACAACCTACAACTAAAGACCAAGATTGATAAATAAGAAAAAAAAACAGAAATAATTACAGTCCCTTCTTGGTGGGGTGGCTTGGTGATGTCCTGGATGAAGAAAATGCTCAAACACAGGCAAAGAAATCCACAAAAGAAACTACACAGGTCTTGAACAGAAATGACAGGTCTGGTCACACGTATCCTTCTACTTGCAATTTCTCCTACTACTTTACTGTCTCAATTCTTTTCCTTATATACTCTTTTGCAGACCCAACCCACATTTAGACCTCTTTTTTTTAATTTTCGGGGACTTGCCCCAGACATGTCTGGAAACATGTCCAAACATGACTCCAGTCTGAGCTTAACAAAAAAAAGGTAAATACTGCCATCTAGTGGCCTATATTCACATTACAGGGTAAATATGAACAAGGCTGGTTATTAATTGATGCCTTTATTGTTTATTCTTTTGATAATTCTTTAACCCCTTTGCGCAGAAGCCAAATGTGGCTATTTCTTTGTATTACCCTATTTTACGCTTTATAATTCAAGATCTGAGCTTCACAGAGAAGGGACATATGGTTTTAATAATACAGGACACCTTCAGCATTAGAATTCCATTCTATTATAGTTTCTTTTCATAATTTTAGTTCAGAATAAGGGCCACAAACACAAAAAATCTTCATGAAAATTCAGCAATGAAATTATAAAAAAAATAATACTGGGAATTTAAAAGTGGCTGGGAGTTAATACATTTCTGGGATCATAAACTCCTTGACCACAAGTGCACATCATTTTAGAGTGATTTTCTTTAAATTATCTACCATTTATAATCCAAAAAGTGCTCTTCAGGTGGCTCCTCAAGCAGACCGAGCCCTCAAAATTGCACTCTGTCAAATCATAAAACAATCACATGTTCAACACCAATCAACTTTTGACTCAACACAAATGAATGATTTTCTGGTGGAATTTCTCATGAGTTCTCATGAGTTTATCAATATATAGGCGGGGACGGACATCTATCATCACCAGTAACCTCTCCAAATCTAAAACAAGTTCAGGGTTTTGTCCATTTTTCTACATTTTGTTCAAAGCCGTTTCAGCAAGTGCACACACTCATTAAAGGAATGGTTTATTTTACAGTCAGAATGTTCACTCTGCGACAGAAAACTTGTCATTTACAATTCTGATCATGCAAACGAAACCCAAGCTTGGATAAACGCTTCTCACACTCTGTAAGGTGCAAGTGTAGCTCACTAACATGGTAATGTCTGAAATATACCTCATTTTAACAAAACAGACATTCCACTATCAGGAAAGCAAGCAATATGCTATCCTAGATTGAATGGAATCGGCAGACTGAATATAGCAGAGGTTTTACAGGAGTCCTTTTACATTTTACACAAAACTTTGGCATTCGATTTCGTTGAATACGGTATAAATTCTAAAACATCTAAAATTCCACCACATACAGAATACTTAGCAAAGGCTAACTCTACTCACTCAAAGAGAAGCAAAACTCTCCATCAATGAAGTCCTCCTCCAGATAAACCGAGTAACAGAGCCTTCCAGTACGAGGATCCTTCCAATACTGTTCCATTCAGAATAACTCCCATTATCCATATCAGAATGAAACTTCCATCTCGTAAATGTAACCGAGGCACTTCTAGGTTGGTTTTGTTAGTCTTTTTTTTAATTTTTTTTATTGTACTCTTGTCATTCAGCTGCGCTCAGTTCCGAGTGTACAACCTAACTTGCTGTTATGCTAGGGTTTAAATTCCTTTCTGAGGGTCCAATCAAAGTCTTTGAATTACTGTGGAAAGTTTACACTGTCTGGAATTGGATAAAAACCTGTCAATCAATACAAATGCAATTTCCGGGTTATAGTTCTGGTGGGCCTGAACTATAACTCTGCTTTACGCAGATAAGCCTGAGCAAGCATTGAAGACATTGGATATCATTGAAGGATTGCATGAGGTTGTATGGAACCGTTGAATTCGGCCTGAAATGAATCTACGCAAAGTTCGATGGTAGGGAATCATGTGTTTTTAATATCTGACAACAGTAGATTGTAGAATGATATAGTACAAAACCATGTTGAATTTTTGCTTCAGAAAACTGTTTTTTTTTTTTTTTTTCCCCCCTCTACTCAGTTGAGATACCTTTGCCCTATTATTGCTGAACTACTGTAGTTGCAACAAAGGTCAACAAATTTTGTTATTTTTTTGTAACAAGATTATGTTTATTAACTGCTGGATAGATATATGGGCAAGTTTATTTGGCAGTTTGTACATCAAGCTTGGCTGAGGAGTTTAATTCATGTAATTCCTGGGAAATAGGGATGGAAGTTACCGCGTCCACATTCTAGACCGTGTTCCAGTTCAGCTTGCAAGTGAATATTCAGTAACTAGTCTGGGTGTCATATCTAGTCATAGAATAGTGTAACTGCGTGCTTAAATGGAGCAGCTCCATGTCCGTTGACGCCTACGTCTGCACAGAGTGTATAAACAACAGAAATTTAACCCTTCATTGAAATACAGTGACCAAATGACAAAAATAATTTTTCTGAAACAAATATTTATTCTGAAGAACATGTTTGACACAATTACTGGATCCTGTTCATTTCATACTTAGTGCTGCCTTCATTTACCAAAATAACAGTTCTGTCTTTGTATTATATGCGCGTGTGTCGCTGACAGTGCCAGTACACCCATGCCATAGGCTGAAATGGTCGGTACTACTTTCAAGTCGGACGTTTCCATGGCACCTCGGGCGGTAGAAACAAGGTTTATTTTCAAAATGATATGGACGATCAGTTTTGCCATTTAGAGTTCATTCCAGATCGGTTGCTTTTTTGAATGAGCTATAACGAATTATCAGTCAACATTTCTATTTCTATCTCCGTTGTGTTTGAGATGACCTGGATTCTCGCTGTTCATCTAGGACCATTCACTTCTCGACAATTTCGGAAGATACAAATATCAGTTCAGCGGCAAGTGCTAATATAACTTCATTTTAAAGTGAGTACATGACGCAGCATGAGTGCGGTCGCGCTATGGCAAGCAATGGAGAGTCAGTGGCTATGCATACGATCACTGCCAAATGTGACAGATTATTAAATGCTGATATTATGGATTTTGTGTCCCACATCTGTTTTGCATTATTCTTGCTAGCAATGTAGACAATTCTTATTGGACAGGTATTGCAAATCTAGCCATTTTTGATCATACATGCCAATGTAAAATGACTGTTGTGATCGCTGTAATCCTCAGTATTATATGCGCGTCTCGCGGACAGTACCAGTACTCTCATACTACGTGAAATACTTTCCCTTTAGTTTTTTTTTTTTTTTGAACCAAATAAATCTATATGAAATGTTGAATTAGAACTTATTTTGTCTCACAAATGAATACAAAAAATGGTGCATATAATACATAGTTTACCGTGCTCGTGTTTGTAGCGTCTGGGGAATTTCGGAACTCGTTGGGCCGCGGAGGGATTTTTACCGCACTTGACCTTCGGTCTCGTGTGGTAAAAATCCCTCCGCGGCCCAACTTGTTCTGAAATTCCAATCTGCCACAAACAGGAGCGCGGTAACCTATATTTATGCAATGAGATGGGAGAAAACTATGCAAGGAATGGGCAACCAATACTCCATGCAGAATGCTGAATCTCCCAATGTCCTTCAAATCCTCAGGTCCATGTTTATGGACTCTTCTTCAGCTTGTCCCATTGATTAAAAAAAAAAAAGGAAAAAAAAAGCTAACTCCAACCCAACGGAAATCTGGAGGGTTCAATCAAGAACTATGTAAAAGCATGCTTGTACGTAACTTCTGCTGTCTGCTGCATTCTTGAGTGCGCACGGACAGTTGAAATTTCTCAGACAAAACGTGCCAGTCAGCAGGCGCTTATTTACGATCACAGCTTAAACCTGGCTATCTCACACTGAATTTGCAGGTGCTGGAAACCCTAACATGTGCTTGCTGATTGAATGTAACTGATGAGAACCCAGATGGCCAACAGGAGGGTCTTGAGCAATGTACAATACTAACCCAAAGTTATGCTCACTTGAATTACACTTGTACATATTCTCTCTTGCATACAAACACACAAACTCAGCACATGTTCGCACGTACACTTGCGCACTCCAACACACATACACACTCGCACTCACACTCACTCTCTTCTAGGCACACAATCGCACTTCCCTCACGTGCGCGCGCACGCTTGCACGCGCACACACTCACTCACTCTCCCAGACACACACTCGCGCTCCCACACACACACACACACACACTCACACACTCTCAGCCAGACACACAATTGCACTCCCTCACGAGCTCACACCCTCTCCCTTACACACAGACAGACTCCATCAGCCACATTCTCTCACACACAGTTGGGGGTTACAGTAGGGTTGCTGGCCTCCCTCTGTTAGCCGTTTTGATGCCTCTGGGGAAGCGATGCTCTGCTTCCTGTGTTCAGCCTGGTGTTGGGGGTGTCTCCTGCAGTCAGGAACTGAGCCAGCAGGAGTCCGTCACTCCGCTGGCCTTCAAACACGCGCAGAAGGTTACCCCCCCGAGGGCATCGGGGACATGGGTGTGTAGCACATGTTCTTTATTGCCCAATTTGGTGCCTTACTGAAAATTTCAGGGCTGTGGAAACTCCTCTAATGTTGGGCAGCTGGCTGAACCTGGGAAACCTTCATAACTAAGCTAATGTACAGCAAGACAATGATTCATTTTCCGCAAACTCCAGTGATGAACAACACTGATCTGGGATCAGGTTCCCCATCTGTATTTTGACCCTCATGATCATGAGCCAACTGGCTTACTGGTGTTAGATCAGCACTTCTATTCTAGCCTCTGGTGCGTTTTGCAAAGGGGAAAGATGTTTTAATGAGCGTTATGTGTGGGTCCTTAGCCAAAGGTAACGGGCAGTGTGATCCCTCCTCCTAATCCATGTGACGCCGTGGTAAAGGTATCTGATTACCACATGGTCGTTACAGAGTATTGAGGCCTTACCTGTTGCTGATGGCGATATAGAGGTTTTCTGAAACAGGGCCTTGTCCTGTGGAGTGCATCTCTGTAATGGCCTGAAAGCTTTATGTGACAAACGGCAAGAGCATCTCCATTCATTTTCCGCGTGTCCCCTAAACGTCCATCAGAGCACCTGCGCTTACCATCATGAGGATGCACTGAGGCATTGGTTCATGGTTGAACTGATGGAGGAGCTCTGGGTGTCCCTAAATTTTAGTGTTTTGGCTGCCTGTAGTTCTGACTAAGCTATCAATGGTTTTTCTGTCACGGTGCGCCAGGCTGGCTTCTTGGGTATCAGAACTGTCTCCTTGGGTTTCTCCCAGTTCTCTTTTTTTAAGGAACGCAGTAAATTCAGTGTTCAATATTTGCCTGTTCCATGTATAATGTCACCCAAATTCTTTGTTGTGGCGGTGAATCCTTAGTCATTTTAAAACTGGACAGGTTGTATCGCATGACTTATCAGTGTGTCACCATGTTAATGTATAACTTCTGCCCTCCCTTTCTCTACCGAGCTTTGCTAGGTGATGCACATGAAGTATGTCCTGGTGAAAGATGGGCATCGCCTGCCGTAAACAGAGGTGTGGGGGTAGGGACCTGTGGACAGGGGTTATGCAGTAGCCCAATGTCTTCGCCTCCTCCACATCTGCACTTCTGCTGATGTGAAGTAAGCTTGGACCTGCAGAGGAGTGAAATCCAATTTCCAAAAACGACATCTGTTCCCATTATTTAGTCTCCCTCCTCTCACTTCAGCCAAGATATCACTGCAACGATTGCTGAAATTGGATGGCTGCATTCATTGGGAAGAGACAGAGGGCAGCAGTGATAGATATTGGGCCAGTGGGCCAAGCGGTTGAGGTTATAATCTGGACCTGTTTTGTAAAGCAAGATTTCCTGCAAAGCCGATTACCTGCAAGATTAGCTCCAAAACTGCACCGAGTAAGACCTAGACCCAGTGGCGGCTGGTGAACTTGCGATAGGGGAGGCTCAAACCCATCCCCTGAAATTAATGATGGGTCATGACCGGTTTTCAATCATTCATTTATATTACCATTACAAAAGCTCAGAAAACTCAACATTAACAGGTGTGTACAGTCTTCATTAATAACGCACAGCTGTCAACTCTCACGCATTCCACCTGAGTTTTAATGGCATATTTATGTTACTCTGCGGTAGTCTGTAAATAAATATTCTACTAAAACTGACGCCGAATGCGTGAGAGTTGTCAGGTGTGCATTATTAATGAAAACTGACCACACCTGATAATGTTGAGAGTTTTCAGAGCTTTTGTAATGGTAATTTAAATGAATGACTGAAAATAGGTCCTGACCAGTGGCGGAGCTAGTGGGGGGGCAAAGACACGTCCCTTTTAGTCCTGGCTTGTTCTCAATCATTTTCCTTCATTGACGCGCTTTCCAATTATCGTGATAGGCAAGTGAAGACACGGTTTCTCTCCACATGCGATCTAACAGCGATGAAATCGCGGGTTAAATTCAGCACAGTGGCAGAACAGAGAATTGGGTTGCACATAACAGCCGTTGAAAACAATTATAAACCCTGACCTGTTCTCAGTCATCTTCACGATTAACAAAAGGTTCACTCTGAGAGCACTCCGCACTCAACAGGTGCAGCTTGTTCTCCCCGATTAGGGAAGACGACAATCATTCATCTGGACGTGTATTTGCTGTATTTAAATCAGCGTTATTCTAAATTGCATAGCCTACCTGTCGACTCTCATGCAAATGGCTTGAGCCGCACGCTTTTTATAACCTATTTAACTGCCAAGTGCCACTTTTTTTTTTTTTTTTTTTTTTTTAAATCAGTCCACAAAAATATCAAGAGTGAAAGTCCGTGTTTCATTGAAGCGAAACATTGGCCAATTAATAAGTAAATTATTTTTCTGCACTGAATTTTGCCCATGATTTCATCGCTGTTAGATCGCATGTGGAGAGAAACCGTGTCTTCAGTTGCCAATTACAGTAATCGGAAAACGCGTTGATGAAGGAAAGAGATTGAGAACTAGCCTGGACTGAAAGGGACATGTCTTCGCCCCCCTAGTAGCTCCACCACTGGTCATGGCCTATCATTATTTTAAGGGATGGTTTGAGCCTCCCCTATCGCTAGTTCACCAGCCGCCACTGTCTAGACCCCAACTAAAACTGGAGTAATGACTACACCCGGAGTGGTTCTTTGTAATCTTTATTCTCCTGCTTTATGATACTTGTCCTTTGCCAGTTTCTGTCAGTTTCAATCTTAGCTGGTGTGTCAGCAGGAATGTGTTGAAGCTCACAGGCGCATATCTTATCAACAAGAATTTGTGTGTGCATTTTGGCTCCACCTTTGACGGCGCATTATGCAACCTGGACTTGATGTCCGATAAGACCTGAGGAGAAGCTTTGCGAAGCTGGACTTGGTTCCTTGTGTATTAAATACACAGCTGTTGCCAATCTCTGGCGTTCGTGGCAACTGACCGCTGTCACCCTTGGTCGAATTCCATTCGCTCCCGTAGGGATCTCAAGTCCCTCCCTTTTCTCTGCCGTGTCCATTTGTTTTTTTCAGTCAGTGCACATTGAAAATTTCTGAGGACAGGAGCCTGGTTACCTGTTCCAATATGAGCTGCTCAATAGCGCCTGAAGCCAATTCATGGAAGCTTTTGAGTCTGTTACCATGCTAAAATGTCCTGTCAAAAAAAAAAAAGGTTTTATTTGTTTAACCCATTGAAATGGCTCTTCAGAGGAAATTGTTCAAAAAATTTGGCCTTAAAAAAACTGATGAATATTTTTTGGTAGCAAAACTGCTTGTCATTCAAGCAAAACCATGATTACATTCAAAGGTCTCACAGGACTGAGATTGTAGCTGAATTGATGTCCGCTTAGACCTTTTTCCGATGTGGTTGCCATGGCAAAGTGTTAACGGAAGGCAATATTCTGTTTGGAAAAAAAATACTGTGGCTTTCTATTGAAAAGGAATATGCCACTGAGAGTGAAGGCCTTGGGAGTCATACTTGGAGCTTTTACACTTCCAGAGAATTCATGCCTTTGTGTTTTCTACTTATGGTTGCATGTTGAATACACCCTCATTGCAGAGGTGGGGCGATTTGCCTCCATTGCTTGGTTTACTTTGGAGTGACAGTTTGTCGACACCAGCAGTCTCATGGCCACGGAGGCATACATTCTAAAACTGCATTTTCGTACCACTTATGGTTTAACCCTTTAAGTCCCGGGTGTAATGCTATGGTACTACACCCAAATCCCAAGGGCTGGATATGAGCCAGTTTTTATGAGAGTCAGGCAGGCAGTGGTTCTTGACCCCTTCGGATTTGTCCGAAATTTTTTTATTGATAGATGTGTGTTAGAGACTAACAAAAATCACATTTTCTGTCCTTAATAGGGACCGCTTTTTTTAGGCAGTCCTGGAATATATGGGTCAAAATCAGCCAAAATGGCAAAATCACCAAAATTTGGTTTTTGGATGCTTGTATTTCTGTGCGCCCTGAGTGAGCCAAATTTATTTTCATTTGTGAAGTTCATCAGGTATGGATGCTCAAAAAATGTGAAAATTTTGGCGACTGACTTAGAGCGCACCCTATAGCTGGCACTGCAAATTTCTACTTTTTGTAATTATGCACACTTTCCCAGGGGTTGTGTGGCTTGCGCCCCAAGTCAGCCAATGTATTTTATGCATTTCATTATGGATTAGGACCTCTTTGATTTGAGTGGAAATTACGGTGGCTGACTTAAGGTGCACAAGTATAAGAGGCGCTTTTTGCCGCCGAAAGGTGAAATTACCACCTTTGCACGCTGCGATTTCTCCATACGCCCTTAGTCAAAAGTGATGAAATATGGCTCATTTTCACACTCAGCATCTCTAGTGTCAGTGGTAAAGAGTTTTGTGGCTGCTTTCGGTATTAACCCTGTTTGCACCATTTTTCGTGGGCCACTTCATGAAAAAGCCAAAAACGGTAAACTGGGAACTTTCTCCGATTTTAATGAAACTTACAGGATCTGCTTATTTAACTGGGAGTGTTCTGTAAGTTTGAGTGCAGTGTGGAAAGCCTCTTTGTTTATAGGCCGCCACTTGGTGGCAAAGTTGGAACTAAACTGCAAAAAGTAGCACTTTCAGATAACCTTATATCTCATAAAGTAAAGGAAACAAATCCTTCAAGTTTCATGAAAAAAAGAGAAAGTTCCCAGTTTACCATCTTTGGCTTTTTCGTGAAGTGGCCTAACAAAAATGGTGCAAAAAGGGTTCATACCGAAATCAACCACGGAATTTACCACTAATACTAGAGATGCTGGGTGACAATGTGAGCCATATTTCATTAATTTTCACTCGGGGCGCATGGAGAAATCGCAGTGCGAAAATGTGGTGATTTCACCGTTGGGCAGCAAAAACCTTGGCTGACTTTGGAGGCATGCCACAACCACAGAGAAAATGTGCAAAATGACAAAAAGTAGTGATCTGCAGCGCCACCTATGGGCTGTGCCCTAAGTCAGCCGCCCAAATTTTCACATTTTTGGAGAGTCCATACCCAATAGATTTGCACAAATGGAAATCAATTTGGCTCACTTATGGTGCACAGAAATACAAGCATTAAAAAACCTAATTTTTGTGATTTTGCCATTTTGGCTGATTTTTCGTTTCTTACATATATCTATCAATAATAAAAAATTTGGACAAATCCGACGGGGTCACCCTCTAATAGAAATCTGCCTGACTCTCATAAAAACTGGCTCACAAAGAAACAAGATGAATTATGTATGGTTGACAATTTACTCAATATCTCCTTATTTAGGCAAAAAGAAGTCTTGAAACATGAAGAATATTTCTTTGCTAATAACAAGGAACATTTTGATTGATAAATTACAGTGATTAATAAAATATTTAAGGACTACAGGCCTTTTCAATCTTAGACATTAAAACATTTCCTCATTTGCAACAAATGAAACACTGTCATTGAACTATAAATGTTAAAATTTTTTCCGTATGCTGAAAAAATGAGCTATATAATGATACAAAAATGTTTTCAAATAATCTTAGATATTTTTGTACTAGTTACTCTTGAGTTCCAAATGATAAATATACACAAAATTATGATACAGACTATTCAGTGTCAGTTTCACGCTGCCATGTCTGTCCACCACTTACGTGAGGTTTCCCATGTGGTACGCGATACCTGATTTTGATAGTTGAATACCGAATAAAGTTGTATGGGCGTATGGCGTGATTTTTATGTGTCAAAACAAACCTTAAGTCTGCTCCTATTGGCTAAAGTACAATAGAAGAAACTAGGATTATTAGAACAATGACTTTGATTGTTGTGAATTACCCAAGGTCGAGAGTGCCATATAGCACCCTTTGGATTTTAATGCAGTCACACCTGAGTGCCATATGGCACTTTTTGGACATAAAGGGTTAAACAGAGCATTTTGTTAGCACCTGTGGTTTAAGCGACTTCATTTTCACAGCTATGGCTTGAATGGTGCATTTTGTTACCACCAGCGGTTTAAGAAGAGCATTTTAGTGGCACCTATGAGGGCATTTTGTCAGTGCCTATGGTTAAACAGAACATTTTGTGAGCACCAGTAATTTAAACGACACATTTTGTTAGCGTTTACAGTTTTACATGGGGTATTTTTCTTGCAGGTATTGTATAAACAGTGCATTTTGTTAACATCTGTTACTTAAGAAAAGCATTTTAACACATGGTTTGCGATAATTTTGTTACCATCTTTTAAACGCATTCTGTTTGCATGTATGGTTAAAACGGATGTTTCGGGGATATTATGTTTTTGGTCCGACCGCCGCCGTCGCGCCGCCCTACATGTTAACGCGATAACTTCAGTAATGTTTCAATTAGATATTTCATGTTTTGCATATAAGTAAGTATCCTAAAGAGGAAGAACTGGTTCGATTTTGGACAATTTACAATTTCCAGATTGGCCACCAGGGGCCCAAAACTGAAAAATAAATCACTGTTTTTATCATATCTCTGGAAATATATGTCCGATTGACCTCAAATCAAGTGCAAATGAAAGGTCATGACCTGAGGATGTGTCCCACGATGACATTATACCTGTTTGGTTCAAATTTTGACAGAAGGTGGAGTTTTGTCACATAAAATTCACCATTTTTGCCATATCTTTGGAACTATATGTCCAATTGACATGAGACTATGTGGAACTGCAAGGTCATGACCTCACAACGTGTCACATGATGACATCATACCCATACGGTTCAATATTTTGCCACCAGGTGGCGTTTTGTGATGGAAAATTACCATTTTGGCCATATCTTCAGAACCATTTGTCCGATTGACCTGAAATTAAGTTCAAATTAAAGTATATTCAAGGTCTATTCAAGGATTGGGGAATTGGAGGATTGGGGGTGTTCGGGTATATGCCCCAAGCCGTCGCCTCCGACGGCATAAGCCTAGTTTCTCTCATGCTCATACTCTACCATGGAAACTACTTGTGTGAGCACCATATCTGTGGATATCAAATCATTTTCAGGTAAAGAACAGCATTTGAAACCATTCACCCTCTGGCTTTTCTGCCGTAGTTCCAACTCTGGTTGATGATCGACTTCTTTTAAACTAAGCTGCTGCTGTTTATAAAAAGTATTGTTCTTTCCTGCTGTTTTATTTGTCTATAAAGTTCTGTTTGAAGGTGTCATGTCTGTCTGGATTGGTTTGAAATCCCCAGTTTCTGCAATCTCCCTTATTACGCCTCTGAGTTCAGCTCTCTTGAAATCTGCTTCTGTTTATCTCTCCCAGGGTAGAAATGCTGTTTAATTCTGCCGGAACCCGCTGTCAGTGTAATTGGCTGCTCAGTGAGCAGATTCCTGCCAATCCATAAGTATCTCGACAGTGATAAAATGTTTGGCTTTATGGCTCTGTGCATCTGTACATTGGGATTTTTAAATGATGAATATGACGTTAAAGTAGAGGCAGTCCAAATGCTTACAGGCCACCCTGTATTTCTCAGCCATAAATTCTGGATTAAATTATCTGTTGGACGTCACCTTTTTAATAAGTAATGTCATGAACTCTCATGATTAAAACATTGATTAATTTGTTACACTTGTGCGACTGGCCATAAATGGAAATATAAAATTGGACAATACTGTTACAGCAACTCAATGCATAAAACCAGACGTGATCAAACTGTTCAGTTGGTGCAGACTAGGTGGTTTGAGTATTTGGAAAATGGTGATGTGTTTGGATCGTTCCAGAGTTTACAAAGAATGGTGCAAAAAACTAAAAATACTCACTGAGTGGTGGTTCTATGGGCAAAAGTTATTTGCTAATTAGAGAGTCAAAGGGGAAAGGCTGACTGGTTCAAATTGACAGGAAGGTGACAGTTACTCAAAGATTAAAGGTGCACTATGCAAGTTTGTTTTTTTTCTGTGCGATTATATTTTTGTCTCAATTCGCCGACATCTCCCAACGATCCGCTAGCTGCCTGCCCCTGAATTCAGTGTAAAACCCGGACTCTGGAGACCGCACAGGCTTCACAAACTGCAAATAAACACAAACAGGCTGTGCCCCATAACACAACAAACCGTTGAATTCGAATGTCAACAGAAGTGACGTCAACAAACTTGCATAGTTTGTTGTTTCAAGGAGAATTCTGGCGTGAAATTGACTTGGGGTGTATTGAAACATGATAACGAGTACTATCCTTTGTTGAATACCCCACCTCCATACGCACACACCATTTCCAAATAAATGGCTTTTTAGCCGCAGCCGCCAACAGGCTCCCAACAGTACCTCAAGGTAGTTTCCAGTCTTGAAAGTCACAATAAGTCGATTGATGAGCACGAACGAATAGATTGCAATATGTTCCCCTATCCTTCCTATTTGTTCGTGCTCGTCAATCGACTTATCGTGACTTTCAAGATGGAGGCGACAGGAAACTACCTCAAGGTACTGTTTGCATAAATTGTATTTTTTTAAATAAACTACTGGTGCATTTTAAAGTTCTCAGTGCCTCGTTTTAAATGTCAGGGCCCTCGGAAGTGTGGAGCTACTTTGAGCCTTGTTAATTATGGAAAAAAATTGCGATTTCTTTGCATGGCAATGCTATGCCCGATTCACTACTATTGTAAACCTGTTGGGAACTTTGGCTAAAAAGCCATTTATTTCGAAGTGTTGCCTGCGTACGGAAGTAGGGTATTTGACAAAAGTTAGTACTCGTTATCATGTTTCAATACACCGCAAGTCAATTTCACACTGGAATTCTCCTTTAAGTTACAAATTTGTCAAGAGGATCTCTGGACAGCATATCTAACATTGAGGTAGACGGGCAACAGCAGCTGAATACCGTACTGGGGTTCAACTGTCGCCTAATGTCAGAAAATTAAAAAGTCTGCTGTGGGCTCAGCAAAATTGGACCGCAGAAGTGGGTGAAAAATGTTTTCTTTTATGAAAAATCTCAATATAACCACAACATGACTGGAAGTGCGGTCACTTGTGCCGGTTTGGAGACCCCGTGTCAGATTTTGAAAGGTACAACAAATACAAAAAAAATATTTATACAAAAAAAATAGGTCTCAAAAAACCTAATGTTAAGACTCATCAAATATCTGACATTACAAAAGAGGTTTTTTTTTTTTTTTTAAATCATCACTGTATGTAACAAAATGGGCTGAGTAAATCTTTATAAGATTAACACAAAACAAGGAAATGTTTTCAACCTGTGAGAGAGGTGGGGGGAATTTCATTTTAGTCAAAGGTCTAAAACCCTTTAACTATTCTTCAGTGGTCACAGATGGAGTGTGATTGTATGTGACAGTCAGTTTAAAATCTCATTTTGAGACTTAAACTGTGATTAAAACGGTTTCTTCAGTACAATTGCCTGACAGAAATTCCTGTACTGGCCGATGGATTGGCCTATTGCTCCAATGAACTTGAGAGAAAAGATTTAGTGAAGATGTGTTATATGACTTACAGTATTTGTTGTGACTGAGGAAAGGCATCTATTTACAAGGCACTGTTGCAGTTTGCTTAGCCCAAGAGAGCTGACAGTTATAGTATGACTCATATCCACTAACTTCACCCCCACCTCCATCGCAGACCTTCATCCTAGAATGGTGGGGTGTCACTCTGGGGGTGTGAGGACTGTCACCTTGTCACCCCACCCCTTTCCTCTGTAATGCCCGGCCCCCTGCCACGGTCCCCTGGTTAGTGGCAGATGGCAGGAGTGATTAGCTGCGCGTGGCGTACTGAGTCACGCTGATTGGGGAGGAACTGAACCCAGCTTCCAGGAAGCTGGTTGTGGATGCAAGGGGTGCTGATCCTGAGCTCTGAATTTTTAAAAATCACAGTAGCAGTGTCTATATGGGATAAAACCCTGAGTAATTGTAGTTATATTTTGTTTTTATTGATGTGAATGATTTTTCGGAGGAATTGATGAGTGCACGAGTGGCCCTCTATCAGTCACCTTTCAGCTGCCTATCTAAACAGGACAACAGCAGCTAGAATTAGCAGGAACATGGGGGTTGTGAGGGTTTGTGATGATTACTTGCTGTCATCTCATCATCAAGGCAAGGGTTACTGCTGTTTTAACATTGGTAAAGAAAGTGGCTTACCTAAGCAGTTGCTTGGGTAAATGGGTGATTGTTGTTGGTGCTTTGCATGAGAGTACCTGCTATGCAAATGAGTAATAAATGATGGACAGTAAAGAATAATTTACCTCTAATATTAAATCATGAATAATTTACTGTGTCGGTCCATTTCTTAGACTTTGGCATTCTGAAGAGGGGACAATGAGTTCAAAAATCTCAACGACAGAATTTAAGCTTTATGCATGCAGCGCAGAGAAAATTATAGCATCCGTGCCAAATTTGATGAAGCTCAAATTTAAGGGCTGCCAGTCTCAGGTTTTCAATTTTCCTTATTCCTGCTTAGTCAAAGGGCTTCTAAAGTCGATTCCTATTGTTTTTGTTTATTGGCCAATCAGCAAGCCGTGCCTGCGCAAAAACAAACCAAAATAGGATTATCTATGCATGGACACAAAACATTGGTTTATGAATGAAATTGGTCATGTGACAACGCAAGATGTCAACAAAAGCAAGTGATTGGTTTGTTAACACTGGACGTTAAACGTCCCGTCTGAGAACTGACTTTAGATGCCCTTTAATATGGTGTAAGTTATGTGCTTTCCCCTGCTAGCATGTTGCTGGTTTGAGCTGATCTGCTGCAGACTGAAGCTGCTCAGATTTGGTCTGTTGCTGATTGAAGTAGGGCTTGGCGTTAAATTTATCTCAATAAATTAGCGCAGTAAAAAGTAAATGCCATTATGGGGCAGACAGACAAGCGTGTTTATTATCTTTCCAATGACACATACCTAATGCGGTGTGGAACAAAGATCAGAGGCCATTTGAAATGCTTCTGGGAAGGAAAATGCATTTTGAAGTTCAGTAATCACCAGCAAGGTTGGACAGCCTCCATTACCTTGGCATAATTAGCTTACCTACAGAAATCAATTTCTGTATACTTTGCCTAACTAGCAATCTAGACATTTATTCAGCCAACGGACTAATCAAAACCGACAGATCTAAGCAGGCTACTGTGTTAAATTGAAAGAATGCCAATAATCTGAATAAATGGTTAAAAAAAAAAAAAAAAAATTCAAAACGACCTCTGAATTCCACCTCCCATTGTAGAATTATTGCGTATTATTAAAACAATTTCTTAAAAATAAACTCTTTTGAAGAAGGCCTTGGTTTTTCAGCATTTGAAAACATACGCAAATGAAAAACATTTTGTGAAGCTTATCGAACTTGAATGTGGCAAAGAAATTATTTTTGCAGTGCACGCAATGAACAAACACAGCCAAGACTTGGTAAGCCCGTTCAGGCAAATCTGTGACATAAATTTGTAACATTTTTTCATTTGACTAAGCAAGACTAAAATAAAGTAATTCATAGCTTTTGATTTTTGGTTTCTTTTATCGATCTAAATAGCCTACAGTGAAGGTGGAAAACATTTTCTTCAAGCGTATCGAACGTGACATATAAATTCTTATCGCATTCACACGCAGCGGCCAAATATAAAACTAGAAATAATCTAGCAAACAAATCCAGGCAAATCTGTAATTTTTCATGCTCATTTAAATTTCAAAATGTGACAAACAAAATAGATATCTAAATAAATAAGACTGTCTACTTATTAAAAATTTTTATTGAAAAAATCAACTGTTTGATTGTAAATTGAGCAAAGAAAATGGGAAGGGGGTGAGGGCAATTGTCGGTTAGAAGGTGATGATTTTGGCGAGCTTAAATTTGCTCTGTTCAGAATGCTGACTGAAGCTGGTCAGAGCTGGTCTGCTGCTGATTAAAGCTGGTCAAAGCTGGTCTGTTGATTTGATGCTGGTCAGAGCTGGTCTGTTACTGATTTGAGCTGGTCAGAGCTTGAGACTTGAATCACTAAAATGGTCGCAGATGGAGCCTCAGATTGTATTACAGACATGTAGTAATAAATGTAGTTCACCTACTCCACTGTCCTTTTGAAAGTCATATTTGACTTGGTGAAATTCCAATGACCTTTATTACCAATACGGTCATAGATAGAGCCAAGGTTTGTATTAGACGCATAGAGAAAGTTGTATGTGAAGTCCATTTGGTGACCTCAACTTGACCTTCAGTGACCTTGAAGATTCAAATGGGACATGTCATGCCAACTTTCTAAATGGCTCTCACCTGACCATCTCAGATTTGGTTGAAAAAAGAGGTGAAAATTTTGTTGAAAATTAGTTTGAATATTAGGAGTTGTATGCACCTGCTGGAACTTTTTCAGCCAAGTGGGAAGCTTTTCTGAAATCCAGACATTTGACATGGAATGGCCCAAAAAATTGACATTTTGATTTTTCAATTACTTCGCCAAAATCACCAAAACTTCTTCAACCTTGGATTGTTTTACAAACCTATATGAGGTCATGTACATGTATGTGACATTTAATTTGGTGACCTTGAACTTGACCTTTGAAGGCTTTTAAGGTCAATCTTCACATGAAATTTTTCATAGCTTGCATCATCTTTGTAAGTACAGGACCCCTTGACTTATTTTTGGTGTTTTCCTCTTCATAATGTTGTCAGTTGCTGTCTGATCAACTGTCCATATCAAACAGACAAATCGGGTCACTCCTCTGAAGGCCAATATTGATTGATTCAGCATTTTTTCTGTATGAAAACAGAAAATATGTAATTGTTTTTTCTCTGTTTCCCAGGGTCCCCTGCCGTTAATGTGATGTCAGTGGGCCAGGAGGGGGAAGTAGCATGGTGAAGCACCAGCCCCTACAGGTCTACGAGAAGCAGCTGTGTTTGTCATGCTTGACAGGGATTTATGGTTGCCGCTGGAAAAGATACCAGAGGTCACATGACAGCACCACCAAGGTGAGTGATACCCAGCGCTGAGCCATTTATAAGTGCGACCCAGGCATTTATGCTTGTGTACAGGCAACTATGCAGGAATGTAAACCCCCCTCAACAAGCATGCTCATATATTCACAGGCATACTGTTTTTCAGCCCCTCATATCCACAACCTTAATAGAATTCCGAAATTCTACGAAGTTTAAATTGTGAATAAAATCCAAATGCAATGATTTTCAGATCACATGAGCCAATATGTTATTTACAATAGAACATGGATAAATTTTCAAATGTTGTAACTGAGACATTTTACATTTTTATCCACAAAATGAGCTCATTTCAAATTTTCTGGCTGCAACAGGTCTCAAAATAGTTGGGACACAGGCAAAAAAAGGGCTGAAAAAGCAATTAATATATAACAGAATCAGCTGAAAGAACATTTAGCAAGTAATTAAGTTAACTGGCATCAGGTATGTAACATGATCGGTTGTGAAAGGGATGTTGTAGAGAGGATCAGTCTCTCAGAATACTTAAAAAAACGATGTCCCTCAACGTCAATTTGCAAAGGCTTGGAAGGTCTCATCACTGACAGTGCATAACATCATCAAAAGATTCAGAGAAACTGGAAAAATGTGCATAAGGGACAAGGCCGAAGACCTTGCATGCTTTAAAAAGCACCATGAATGCTGAAAGGTATATAAAGGTTCTAGAGCAACATATGCACCCCTCCAGACGACATCTACTCCTGGGAAGGCCTTGTGTATTTCAGCAGGACAATGCAAAACCACATAATGCAGCTGTTACATCATCATGGCTTCGTAGTAGAAGAGTCCTTGCGCTGAACTGGCCTGCCTGCAGTCCTGATCTTTCACCGATTGAGAACCTCAATGCCCAGACGCCTCCACTCCATGTTAAAAAGAAGAGGGGATGCACTGTAGTAAACAGGCCCCTGTCCCAACTTTTTTGAAACCTGTAACAGCCATCAAATTTGACATGAGCTCATTTTGTGGATAAAACTAAAATTTCTCCTGTTCTATTGTGAATAAAATACTGGCTGGTGTGATTTATGATTTTATTCACAATTTACACTTTGTCCCAGGTGTTTCGCAATTGGGGTTGTGCAAGTACAAGTGGAACAGTTTGCGTACATTTACTTTTGTATGCACGCATACACGCAAGCGCAAAACATCTTACGCTTGTCCACTTAGGCCAAGGTAGATCCAGGACTTTCATACTTTTTCACACGTGCAAACAGATCCACACACCATTTACACCGCAAGACACAGGCAAACAGATCCACAGACCATTTACACCGTATGACACAGGCAAACAGATCCACACACCATTTACACCGCAAGACACAGGCAAACAGATCCACACACCATTTACACCGTATGACACAGGCAAACAGATCCACACACCATTTACACCGCATGACACAGGCAAACAGATCCAGATGCCACGTTGGCACAGTCACTTCATCAGAGTGCATCCCTTATTCTAAATACCAGTGGCGGCTCGTGAATTGGCAACAGGGGAAGCCCAAACAATCCCTTAATGTTAATGATTGTTCATCACCTGTTTTCAATAATTCATTTAAACAGTAGAGGGTCGTCGGCCGTAACAAAGTTAAGCCAAAACCTCGCCCTTCAAAGCTTAATGACTTAAACCTTTCACAGTTTACTTTTCTTGATCAGCAGTTGCTCATACGAATTGTTAGAAGAACAGTCAGTTGAGTCAAATTTATTTTCGATAGCATTGTTATACATTGCACCACGAAATTATGAGGGGTTTTCTTTCACACACAAATTACGACATAAATTACCATAGGCCTACGCTATAAATTCCGCCCTCAAGAAGCTCACTAAACGGCATAGATGCGCAAATTGATTAGTGAGGCTCATTAAGCAATAAGCTGTGCAACATCGCATTCTTTTCTTCTATATTAAGATTGTAGAAAATGGACTGTCGTGGCCTCTTGTGAAAGAAGCCTCGCAAACTAATTTATAAAGACGTGTTGATAATTTGCGTCGTCATTTGCTATTGAAAATAGATTTGATTGTCCTCCAACCAATTCGTATGAGCAACTGCTGATAAAGATAAGTGAACTACGAAATGTTGCAGTCATTAAGCTTTGAAGGGCGAGGTTCTGGCTTCCCTTTGTTACGGCCGACAAGCCGCCGCTGCTAAATACTCTTCTGAATGGCGGCATTAGCATAAGCACTGATCAAAACCATTTCTCCAGTTTTGCGGCTAAACCTCATAGTCTCTTTTCTGTAGAACAAAATCACCTTCGGTTTTTTGAGTCTTCTCTGTTACAGGTCATTGTTTGAATTACTTGCCAATGAGCATAGTCATGGAGCACTTTTCAAGAAAATGCATTTGGTCTTTTTTGAATCAGCAGAAAGACGCAGACATAAGGAATCAGAGAGACATGTCCCCCCCCCAACTTTGTTTTGTTTTTTTTTTTGAAGTACATTTTTGTTTCTAGCACTGGGTCATCACCAAAGAGGAAGAAATATCAATCACAGCAATGACTTCTGAAAATGGACAGGATGGAAGAGGCCTGGCATTTGATTTCATGCTCATTTAATTGAAAATGACTTTTTTAATGTATTTGAAATATTTTATTTTATTTCATAATTGTGCTTTTCAAAGTGGCTCGCTCTTTTATTTTGTGCCTAGACTTTTTATGATGCCTTCTACACCCACCCTCAACTTGCCAGCAATCAAGTACAGTTTGCTGTATTACTCGAGGGGCAGGTATTGTTCAAAAAATGACAGCTGCTGGATAGCTCACTCGGTCAAATCACCGCATTGTAAAGCAGAAGTGACAATCAAGGCGCAGGTTCGAGCCCCGGTCGTACCAACTAGCAGTGGTCGGCAGCCTTTTCAGAAGTAGTGCACAATTGGCCATTGTGCTACAGGGATCCTAATTGGAAAGGGGCAGCCGGGAAGAGGAATATAAAATGGTTGCTTAGTTCATTGCTCCAGTGCCTCCTGTTGGCCAGCCTGGCGCTCGTCTGGAACATTCTAAACTTTTTCATGTTCGGGTATCCTCTGCCCTCGTTCTGAACTTGCGAGGATTCAACCAATGAGTGTAAAGAAGCAGTAGTTGATGGGCACGTGCTTCGGAGGAGAGCTGTGAACCGTCCCTCTCTCCTCAACTGGCAACAAAGGGCTGCATACAAGCAGGGCTTGTACATAGTTCCTCAACTGGGCATACCAGATTCGGGTGGGATTGGAGATGCCAAATTTAAAAAGAAAAAATGAATGTATTTATGTCATTGGCTTAAGCATGTTTTTTTGGCTGAGGACATGGCAGGGAGCTTTGGTATCCATGGCAGCATGTTTGCTTTGTCGTCTTTCGACACTTGGCTGACTGAATAAAGGAAAGTAATATTTATGGGTGTGGATTTATGTGGCGACAGCTTGACTCTCCATTAATTTTGTTGCCTGCTGATTGCCTTGACTCTGAGGAGCAGCATGATCCAGATTTCTGCTTGCTTCTTCAGCTCTGTTAAAAAAAAAAAAACAGGCACTGTACAGTACTGAGATGTTATTTAGTGCTAAAATCTCATAGAAAATGAATAGACCTTTCCTGTAGGCTGGATTTGTTATGCAGCATAAAATTAATGTTTTGAGCTGTGCGCTGATCAATATTCTGCGTTGACCCAGTTAGGTATAGGCTGCTTAACATGGGCTCCAGAATTACTGGCACCTCTGACTGGCAATGCACAAACAATACTGTAAAAAAATATTTGTATTTATAGAGAATCTCCAAATAACATGTAACAAATGATGTTCCAATCAGAGGTGTCAGTAATTTTGGAGCCCACTGCATTTGAATATGCCATCAATAAATAACAAGAATGCTCCAACTGCACAACATCCCCTGCTGGAGTTCTGACAGTGACATGCGTCTCATCAGCCTATCTGCAGTATAACTGCAAAGTTTCAGTGATGTCCTATGAAAACTGTTGGAGGATTTGATGTCACCAGCCAAGTACCTTCTGGTATGAATGGACAGACTGACTGCATCATGATATCATCTCCCTTTTGGGCTGTTGCACTGCGAGGATAAAAACTGGAGTCCGCCTTTTTACGGGCTTTTAAGGATTCCAGTGGGAGCTGTTCAGTGACACATTAAGCTTTTTCATGTATGCTGCAAGGTTTGAGTATGTGAACGTGTGATGGGTATCAAAATGTGCATTGATGGGAGGAATTGTATATCTCAGAAACAACTGAGGAGAAAAAGTACTTTGCAACAATATTATCCAATATACTGTACTATTGTTTACAATGGGCTTCAGTTATGACACTTGGTGCTGATGGCTGAATAAAGTGTAATATCTCTGATAACCACTGGAGCTTGCAGCCCTGTGCTGTGCCTTTTGAAGATGTTGGCCAGGATTTCTGATGAGACTGTGGGTGACCTCCAGTGTCTTGGCTGGACAAGCCACTCGGCAACACTCAAGCCTCGCCGCTCTGTCTCTCCTCTAATAAAGGCGCGAACATATTCAGACATTCCCAGGGCTGGCGTTTAGGGTGCCAGGAGGAATGTGAAATTTCTGGGCGGTAGTTTGTCGACTGAAAATGAAACACCTCACACCACATTTCACAGCAGTGATGCGGCTCTCTTCTCTAATTCTGAGGATAGTATTACTCCTGTGGAGGATTCCCCAATGACGTTGAATCTCCCAGCATACCGGAAACTTCCATGCCTCTCGGAGTCATCATATTTCCGAGACGGTGAGCGAGTGAGATTCATTGCTTGTTGGCAAGGGGCTTGCAAAAATCTGTGCAGAAGTGGTCTTTTAGGATGCATGATCTTAAAGCTGAGCCTCAGCATGGGGTGAGATCCTATCAGCTGTAATTCCTCCTGGATTCTGAGTTTAGCTCAAGGCCGTTTCTTCACATGGTAATTGCATGCAATCAGGCCAGAAGGACTCATTACAGGCCTGTTATTACAGTCAACACAACTGCAGCTGAGAGTCAAATGCATAAACAACACAAGAACATAGTCTTTCTCTTCCTGCCACTTTCCGTGATTATTCATTTTACTCCACATTTGGAGTATTACTAATACACTGCTCAGTACTGCCATTATGTGTTTTTCTGTATGAGAGCAAGAAAAATATTGACAATGTATAACAGTGTTTATTCTTGCACAGCACCAAACAAATATCAGCATTTCCTTAGTGCCAAAATGACTAGCGCTATTATACAGAATATTCCACAACAGAAAAACTTGTATGCAGAGACTATGAAAAAATAGCTTCTTGGATTCCCTGGATATCTCAAGCTACCGGCACTCCTTTTGAATGGATTGGCCAGTAATAGTGTTTTTTACTGTGCTGTCTCGCTCATTTCAAACTACACATTCACACAGTCAGCCAAAACAGGATTTACCTGCCTGGTTTAACGCTGCTGCAATCATGATCATGTGGTTGAGTGTAAGATTAATTCCCAGTTGCCACCAGCCTAAACCACACGAGTTGATTTAAACTCATTATGCATCTGGTTGATGACTTGGCCAGTCCAGCAGTGTTGCCACCAGCTTACTTTATCACTTTATCAGCTTTATGAGCTTTGACCCGCCACAGACTGACCACAACTATTCCACCTATGGCCTGCTAGGACCATTGAAACACATCCCTGCTAGACTTGCTTGGAATTTTCAGGAGGGATTAATCCGTGTCTGGAAGAGTTTGAGAGGAAGTATGCCATGATATCCCCTAGGAGTGTTGGTCCACTGCTGGAGAGAAAGTGGTGTTTTTTCGGTTTTCTGTTTGAGGTGTGAGTGCAAGCCTGGAGTGAAGCGATGATACCAGCAGGGATTCAGGTACTCCCTCCATTAGGTTCACATGAGAAGTGAGCACAGTCCGCGCTGAAGCCAAAATGCATTCTTATCATTCCAGTCCTTCATTTAAATAGCTACATTACGCATTTTCTGTCTCATTGTATTCTGGTGAACTTAACTTGCAGAGGGGGGTGGTGTTTTTTTTTTTTTTTGATTGATTGCACACTCCTCAATGCAAGTCATGCTAAAAGTGTCGGACGCTATTTTGCTTACACAGCTATATTAACAGCCCTGCAGGATGCAGCCCAGTGAATTCCTGCAGCGTCAGTTTGGCACAAATGTAGCAGCACCATTGTTTTGTAACATTTCTCTCTGATGCATCCATTGCTGATAGTCTGCATTCAGCATTTCTTATTGACTGAGATATTTGAAGTGCGATTTTGTGATCCACGTACAATTTTCCAAAATATGACTGCCAAACCCAGCACAGGCAAAAAATTCTGTTCGGGCAAATTGAGGTGAGCAATTCTGTTCACATCATGGTCACATCTGCACATAGGCTATTGGAAACAAAAAAAAAAGGGGGGCTGGATCAGGGCTGGGGAGAAGGAAATGAATAAATAAAGAAGACTCCATTGGCAGGGTTTCCAGTGTTTCTGCATGAAGTATGCAGCAAGTCACCATGGTGATAAGTGAAACCCTCTCACCAGATGAGTTTAGTGAGCAGTGTGGCACTGAGCGCTAATCACAGCTGCACAGAACCGACAGCAGCGTGCGCGCAGCAAACCAGGCTTCCTGATGGACGTGCGGCTCGTCTCTTGGCTGGTGGTACACTGAGCTGTCCTCCTCGGTGGGTTCTTTAGGCCTGATGCAACCCCAGGCTAAAGTTCTGGAATATTCCCACACCGAGTGGGTGTTAATCCAGCTTTCTTCATAACAAATACATCGCACACTAGTGGGCCGACTATTTTTGTTCAATAGCTGAACAGGCTTGCTTCATGAAACACACCTCAAACAAATTGGATGAAATTTTTTTGATAAATTTATTGTAAATATATAAAAGATCAAGTTGAGGAACAAAATATGGAATAACTCCACATTGAGGAAAAAATGAAGAAATCACCTTGTAATTGGCATTTCCAAAAAATACCAACTCAAATCTGAATATGCAAATTGTTCTGCAGCCAAGGTCTGCAATAATACCCTATTAACAAGGTGTTGGACTTCTTTAATTGAGAGGAAATATGACACCAACTGGAGAGCTTGCAAATAAAACAAAGGAAAGAAATTTAAAAAACTGCTCTCAGAAAGAAATTCTGCATGGAGAGTGACCAAAGATTTTTGGTTGTTCCCAGTCAGCTGTGTCTAAAATTTGATGGAAGTATAAACAAAATGGGCAGGTTATAAAGGGAAAAACATGCAGATAGGCGATGGAAGATGTGGTAGAAGGAGGCACTCTTCTCTCCCCTACCCATCATCCTGTCTGTACCTAGCTATTCAACCAATCCACTCCCACTGTTATCTTTTGAATGTCCCTCCACCCCCCCTCTTGATCATTCATTGGTTTTTTCTGCCATTTGTCCTTTTGTATCCGATCAGTTCAATCCTTACTGTTAAAAACAGCCCATCTTGTTTCAGTATAAATCTCTATCTCTCCAACTTTACAGCCTCTTTCCATGCTGGTACCAGATAGAGCCACAGACTTCAGCAGTTGGTTTTGATTGGTATGATTCACCATTTGTTCACAATTGTAACAGTACAATAAACTTGTTAAAAAACGTATTTGTCATAATCTCTCGGTTCTACGACAAAGACTTCAAAGTGTCAGGACAGAAAACTTGAAGCAATATGCTTAGAGAATTGAAAATGCGCTGCGAAACAAATGGAAAAACAAGAGTGCCCTAGGAGCACAACATCCTCGCTGGAGTTGCAACTGGAATATGCATATGATCAGTCTATCTGTGAGCAAAGTTTCAGGGATGTCCTATGAAAACTGTAGGAGTTGATTTCACCAGCCAAGTACCTTCTGATATGGATGGATGGAAAGACAGACAGACTGCGGAACAACATAATCCCCCTTTTTGGCTGTCGCCCAGCAGGGAATAACAAATGGGCAGAAACGGGAGTCACTGTCTCTAACAGACCTGTGAGAATTTGGTTGAATGAAATGGAGTTGCATAGAGAAAGGCCAACCAAAAACCAGCATTAACTCCTGAACTGAAGAAACAAGGTTGCAGTGGCATAAGGAGAAGCACTCCTGAAGTGTGGATGATTGGATGAAAGTGTTATTCCTTGATTAATCACAAATCTGAATTAGCCGAGGCAATGATGTCTTATGTCGTTCCAATGAAACAGATAATGACTGCTTCTCGAAGAAAACAAGTAAATTCCCCTATCGATGTATGATATGGGGTTGCATGTCCGGTAAAGGACCAGGGGAGATGGCAATCATTACTTCAACAGTTAATACATAGGTGTGCACTGAAATTCTGGACCATTTTCTCATTCTATCAGTAGAAAATAGGTTTGGTGATGAAGTAATTTTTCTGGATTACAATGCACCTTGAGGTTTTTTTTTTTTTTTTTTTGCATTCAGATATACTGCCATTTTGACTTTGTCGCAAGGAAACGCGTCACAAGATTTACTTTTGTGAGGTCAGTTGATCTGGCTCACAACACAGCGGAAAGCAAGAGGAAGGCAGTGAAGACAGGAGGCTGATGTTGTGCGGCTGGAGAGCCGAGCAACCAGATTTGTATGAATTGGTTTTACACACTGGGCATATCGACGAATGTGTTTCCCTCAAATTCTACTTTTAGAGCAAAATGGATCAAATTTGTACAGTGACACTGCTTTAATTTCTGCAAGCTGATGTTACTGAAATAATTCAAAGCTTAACCACGCTTGGACTCGAGCCCATCACGCTAACGTCACGAGTTGGGCATTCTCAGAGCCTGTTTCCTGGACAGTTTTGGGGGGAGAGTCCATGTATTTTGGGCAGCAGAAGATAATGAAAAAATGTTTTTTTTTTTTTTTCCATCATTCCTAAAAGTCGTTTTTGTTAATTTCATGTTTCAAACGACGAGAAACAGGAAAAAAGTTTTGTCATACATTGGGGTGCAAAAATTTGGGCACCCCTTGTTTAAATGTCTGTTACAATTAATCTCCAAGTGATTGAAAGCAAACCTGAACGCTAAATGCTACAAAGTAAAACATGACACCTTTCTGCAAACTTAAAAGCAAGGTTTTCTTTAATTTACATTTTTCTGGATTTTTAAATGATAAGAAAGGAAAAACGGCCGTGTGCAAAAGTTTGGGAACCTTTTCAGATTATTCTTTGTTACCTTTTCAGAAGATGCTTACTAAGGCCCAGACCCAGGTGATTTACTCGTTAGGGCTTCAATGAGTCAGGTGTATACAATTCCAGGGTAGAAATATATATTCTGAAGTAACCCCATGCCTTCTAAAGTGGTGGCTGTTGTTAAAAACCAACTCTAAACAGTTGTCCAAGAATGTCAAAATCAAGATAATTCATTTCCACCAACAAGGAGTGGGCTACAAAAAACTCACGCAACGTCTAAAACTACCCATTTCTGTCAGAAACATCGTAAGAAAATGGGAAATAAATTGAACAATTGAAGCCAAGGTAAGATCTGAAAGACCAAGAAAAATTTCAGGTAGAATGGTCTGAGATCTGGTGAGAAATGCTTAGAAGAACCTACACATCACTGCAAAAGAGCTGCAAAAAAGAGTAGCTGACATGGGTCTAGTTGTTCACAGGACTACAATACAGCGTCCCTTAAACAACATAGACCTACATGGCAGACTTGCAAGAAAGAGGCCTTTCCTATGACCTCAACACAAAATTAAGCGTCTGAAATATGCAGAGGAAAACCTTGAGAAAACCTCAAGCCTATTGGAACAATGTACTTTGGACTGACAAAACCAAAATTGAGATTTTTGGCCACAACCAAAAAAGGTATGTGTCAAGAAAAAAAGGTGAAGCATTTGTAGAGAAGAACATATTGCCAACAGTTTAGCATGGAGGTGGATCCATTATGCTTTGGGGTTGTTTAGCAGCTGGGGGCACAGGCAATATTGTGCAGGTGGAAGGAAGAATGGATTCCACCAAATATCAAGACATTCTAGAGGCTAATGTTCAAGCTCAGTCCAGAAATTGAAGTTGAGACGTTGGGTATTCCAGCTGGACAATGACATAATCATATCTCAAAATCCACCATGAAGTACCTCCATGAAAGATGGATGAAGGTTTTGGAATGGCCATCACAGTCCCCAGACTTGAATATTATTGAAAATTTACGGAGAGGCCTCAAACATGCCGTACATGCTAGAAGGCCGAAGAATATTTCTGACATAGAGGTGTTCTGTCAGGAAGAATGGGGAAAAATTCTGAAGTCAAGAATGGAAAGACTCAGCTGGCTACAGGAAGTGTTTGCAAGCTGTTATAGCTGCCCGAGGAGGAGTTACAAAGTACTAGCTGACAGGGTTCCGAAACTTTTGCACAAGGTCTTTTCCCTTGTTTTATTATATTAGAACTGTAAAAAGTTAAAAATAAAGAAATTAGTCTTGTTTAAAATGTGATGAAATGTGTCATGTTTAACTTTGAAGCATTTAGTGTTCAGGCTTGCTTTCAATCACTTGGAGATTCATTGTAACAGACATTTAAACCAGGGCTGCCCAAATTTTTGCACCCCACTTTATATACTTTAAAATAATTTAATCTACAACCCCATTTCTGAAATATTTCGGACGAAGTGTAAATTGTGATTTCAATCAAAACGCAATGACTTTCAGATCACATGAGCCATTATCATATTAGGCCCGTTTCCACCGAAGAAGTTCCTGGTAGTGTTTGGGGGGCAGGAACTACTACAGGAACGTCCTCTCACTCAGCCCTCTCAACTGACGTGTCTCCACTGAGAAGGCGTAGTAGGAGAATTCCTATTAAAAATGCGACCCCTCGTCGACTGCTGAGTTTTAAAAATGCCTACTATTTTGTCGCTTTCTGTAGACGTTACATCCCGCCCTGAATAAATTCAGTCAGCGCCAAGTAAACCCCAAGCCCCACCCAGGAGTTTTTTGGGGCTGTTCAGAGTACCTACTCTGAGGCAGGGACTTTTTTAGCCCCTGTAAAAGTTCCGATACTCTGTCTTTCGGGGTTGGTTCCAGCTGGCTGCAACAAGTCTCAAAAAAGTTGGGACACATGCAGAAAAGGGCTGAAAAAGCAATTAATATGTAAGAGAATCAGCTGAAAGAACATTTAGCAGGTAATTACACTCAACAAAAATATAAACGCAACACTTTTGTTTTTGCTCCCATTTGTCATGAGATGGACTCAAAGGTCTAAAATTCATTCCAGATACACAATATTACCATTTCTCTCAAAGTTCACAAATCTGTCTAAATGTGTGATAGTGAGCACTTTTGCTTTGCTGAGACAATCCATCCCACCTCACAGGTGTGCCACATCAAGACACCATGATTAGTGCACAGGTGTACCTTAGACTGCCCACAATAAAAGGCAATTCTGAAATGTGCAGTTTTGTCTCACAGCAAAATGCCACAGATGGCGCAAGCATTGAGGGAGCGTGCAATTGGCATGCTGACAACAGAAATGTCAACCAGATCTGTTGCTCGGGCATTAAATGTTCATTTCTCCACCATAGGCCGTCTCCAAAGGCGTTTCAGAGAATATGGCAGTACATCCAACCGGCCTCACAACCGCAGACCACGTGTAACCACACCAGCCCAGGATTCCACATCCAGCAGGTTCACCTCCAAGATCTTCTGAGACCAGCTACTCAGACAACTGCTGAAACAATTGGTTTGCATAACCCAAGAATTTCTGCCTAAACTGTCAGAAACCTCTAAGGGAAGCTCAACTGCATGCTCGTTGTCCTCATCGGGGTCTTAACCTGACTCCAGATCGTCGCCTTAACAGACTTGAGTGGGCAAATGCTCACATTCGATGGTGTCTGGCACGTTGGAGAGGTGTTCTCTTCACGGATGAATCTCGGTTTACATTGTTCAGGGCAGATGGCAGACAGCGTGTGTGGGGTCGTGTGGGTGAGCGCTTTGCTGATGTCAATGTTGTGGATCGAATGGCCCATGGTGGTGGTGGGGTTATGGTATGGGCAGGCATCTGTTATGGACGAAGAACACAGGTGCATTTTATTGATGGCATTTTGAATGCACAGAGATACCGTGATGAGATCCTGAGGCCCATTGTTGTGCCATACATCCATGAACATCACCTCATGTTTCAGCAAGATAATGCACGGCCCCATGTTGCAAGAATCTGTACACAATTCTTGGAAGCTGAAAATGTCCCAGTACTTGCATGGCCAGCATACTCACCGGACATTTCAGCCATTGAGCATGTTTGGGATGTGCTTGACCGGCGTATACGACAGCGTGTACCAGTTCCCACTAATATCCAGCAACTTCGCACAGCCATTGAAGAGGAGTGGACCAACATTCCACAGGCCACAATTGACAATCTGATGAACTCTATGCGAAGAAGATGTGTTGCACTGCATGAGGCAAATGGTGGTCACACCAGATACTGACTGGTTCTGAGTCCCCAGACCCCCAATAAAGCAAAAACTGCACATTTCAGAGTGGCCTTTTATTGTGGGCAGTATAAGGTACGCCTGTGCACTAATCATGGTGTCTGATGAGCATCTTGATGTGGCACACCTGTGAGGTGGGATGGATTGTCTCAGCAAAGCAAAAGTGCTCACTATCACACATTTAGACAGATTTGTGAACAATGTTTGAGAGAAATGGTAATATTGTGTATCTGGAATGAATTTTAGATCTTTTAGTCCATCTCATGACAAATGGGAGCAAAAACAAAAGTGTTGCGTTTATATTTTTGTTGGGTGTATGTTACTCTGGCATCAGGTGTGTAACATGATTGGCTATAAAAGGGATGTCTTGGAGAGGCTGAGTCTCTCAGAAGTAAAGATGGCCAGAGGCTCTCTAACCTGTGAAGGCTTGCATAAAAAAATTGTGGAATACGTTAAAAACAATGTTCCTCAACGTCAAATTGCAAAGGCTTTGAAGGACTCATCGACAGGGCATAACATCATCAAAAGATTCAGAGAAACTGTAAAAATCTCCGGGCGTATGAGAAAAGGCCGAAGACCTTTACTGGATGCCAGTGATCTTCGGGCCCTCAGACGCCACTGCATCACTCACCGGCATGATTCTGTCATTAACAGAAATGGGCCCAGGAATACTTCAAGAAACCACTGTCTGTAAACAGTCTGCCGTGCCATCCACAGATGCCACCTAAAACTCTTTCATGCAAAAGGGAAGCCGTTGTTGAGCATGATCCAGAATCACCGCTGGGTTCTGTGGGCCAAGGCTCATTCAAAATGGACTGTAGCAAAGTGGCAAAGTGTCCTGTGGTCAGATAAGTCCAAATTTGACATTCTTGTTGGAAATCATGGGCGTTGTGTCCTCCGGGCTAAAGAGTAGAAAGACCACCCCTCCTGTTATCAGCATTCAGTTTAAAAGCCAGCATCTCTGATGGTATGGGGATGCATTAGTGCATGTGGTGTGGGACACCTGTATGTTTTAAAAAGCACCATGAATTCTGAAAGGTATATAAAGGTTTTAGAGCAATATATGCTCCCCTCCAGATGACATCTATTCCAAGGAAGGCCTTGTGTATTTCAGCAGGACAATGCAAAACCACATACTGCAGCTATTACAGCAGCATGGCTTCGTAGTAAAAGAGTCCGTGTGCTGAATTGGCAGCCTGCAGTCCTGATCTTTCACCGATTGAGAACATTTGGCGCGTAATTAAACAAAGTCCCATCAGAGAAGACCCAAAACTCTCCAGCAGCTGGAAGCCTGTATTAAACGAGTGAGATCAAATTCCAATGGCGAAACTCAAGAAACTTGACGCCTCAATGCCCAGACGCTTCCACTCTGTGCTAAAAAGAGAGAAGGGATGCTACATCGTGGTAAACAGGCTCCTGTCCCAACTTTTTTGAGACCTGTACCAGCCATCAAATTTGAAATGAGATCATTTTGTGGATAAGATTGTAAAAATTCCCAGTTTCAACATTTGCTATGTTATCTCTGTTCTATTGTGAATAGAATACTGGCTGGTGTGATTTGAAAGTCATTGTGTTTTGATTGAATTTGCAATTATACACTTTGTCCCAACTATTTTGGAATTGGGGTTGTAATTTGTTTGAGATGTTCCATGAAGCCAGACTGTTCGCTATTGGAACAAAAATAGATTTATGTCATATCTGCATTTTGCTTGTTTGCTATGAAGAAAATGAATTTGAATGATCTTTTTTGAGACTGTGCAGCTTTTGCACAGCCGGGATTAAAACCAGCAATAACCTGGCTGCAACCCCTTTTCCCTAACCATTGCTCTGTGCCAAGGGTTCCCGTTGCTGAATAGCTCTGCCTTCCAGGCTAAGTTTTTAACATCTTCGCAAAGGCTTCAGGAAAGCCAGTAACGCCTTTTTCATTGCATACACAATGTAAAATGCCTTGCAGTGTTCATGGAGTGCTTTGAAATGAAGGACTAAAACCTGAACCAAATCAAAATGGACCTCTGGCTCTCTGAAATCATGGAGTCTTTATTTTTGCATTAGTCTGAGTGTTTACATTGCCGCTCAAGGAAATTGGCCCTTAATGCTGCATTATGCTTTCATGCATAGCTACCTGATGGTCAGTGTATGATCTAATGCACTGCAGCTCCCTAAACTGCATGCTGTGCTAAGCAGAACACAATTGTGCAACATTTAGAAATGAATAATTCAGCCCCATGAGGAGGAAAGCAATTTTTACAGTTCACTCTCTTATGTGATTTTTGCTAATGAGGACTGGGCTGAAAAGGCGCTAATTTTGAGCATCGCAAGGCTGGGATTGTATAATGTTTAATTAGGGACTATTTAGAGTTTATTTTTGTGTGATAAATGTTACAAAATGTAGGGTTTATGGCATATGATAGGTGGCTATTTAGGCTATAGGCTTCATGCTTGAACTTCAGAAGTGCTCTCATATTTTAGGAGGGTGTTTTTTTTCTGACTTTGTTGTTCAGTCAAAGGTCATGTAATTATCATCTAAGTGAATACACCCCTACCCTGTCCTAAAAGAATCTGTTATTCACTCTGTAACCCCATTGCGCAGAATCCAAATCTGGCTATTTAAGGCTTTATAATTCAAGGCTTGAGCTTCACAGAAAAGAAAAAAGAAATACTCTAAATTCTAAAATGGCTTGGAGTTAAAGCAATACATTTTTTGGGATCAAATACTCCTTGAACACAAGTCTACATCATCTCAGTGAGATATTCAAAATTATCTATCGTTTTTGAGCAAAATAAGTTGGCTCTCGAAGTGGCCGCCCACGCTGTCAGAGCCCTAATAATTGCACACTTTTAAATCCTAAAATAATCATATTTTTAACAAATCATTTTTATAACCCCAAACGATTAAATATCGGGGATATATAGTTGCATACCAAGAATTCTGTCCATCTGTCATTCCGTCCGAAGATACTATTTGTCCGATCGATATCTCAAATATAATTGATTGGATTCTTTTCACATTTGGCAAACACATCCTCTACCACTGGGAGAGGTGCAGTGCAAAGTGTCGGCCATCTGGGATGATTTTTCACAAAAATATCGCCGTTTTCCTGTTTTTGGACTTGGAAATTTTCAAGTGGGTACAATGTCAATTTGTCTGATCAATATCTCAAATATAATACATTTGATTCTTTTCCTATTTGGCACACATATTCTCTACCACAGGGAGAGGTGCAGTGCAAAGTGTCGGCCATCTGGGATGATTTTTCACAAAAATATTGCCGTTTTCCTGTTTTTGGACTTAGAAATTTTCAAGTGGGTTCAATGTCAATTTGTCTGATTGACATGTCAAATATTATTTCCTCTATTCTTTTCAAATTTGCCGCAAATAGCACTGCACCCCTCGATATGTCAGAAACTAAGTGTCATAGATGTGTTGTTCTTTTTGTCAAAATTGATTTTCAGAATGTGGTGATTTCTATAATCACCAACGGAAAAAGCATGATTGGGGACGTCAGGGGTATTGGCAAGCTTTGCTTACTTTTTCACTTGTTAACACTTTTGACTCATGAAGTTCAGTATGAATTCATGATTTTCTAGTGGAATTTAGCATGAGTTTATCAACATAGGTGCAGATGGACATCACTGGTCACCTCTCCAAATCAAAAAAGTTTTTTTTTCTCCTTAATAAACGGTCAAATTCAATACTCTTTCTTCAGAGCCCCGTCTGCCAGCGCACATACTCATTAAAGGAACCTCTTATTTTAGGGTCAGAATGGTCACCCTGCAACGGACAGCTTGCATTTCCAACTCCAAGCACCCAAGCAAAATGCAAGCTTATATCAATGCTTTTCACACCCCATAAAGAGCAAGTATGAGTTACAGGCCTACCAAAGAAAACGTAGCCTCAGCACACAAAAACTTTGAAATGCCTACATTAATCGCGGAAATAGCAACAGAAAAATAATACCCCGCTACCGAAACTGCAAAAAGCGCAACATAAACTGTTGACTCGTAGCATAAGACTATGAAACTGAAACATCTTCATTCGCATCCGTCTTTGCCATTTACTGCGCTTGCGCGTACCGGCACAGGCTGCTTTCAGAGATGGCGGAATCAGGCGTGTCTCCTTCGGTTGGTAGGTAAAACTTCCAAATATGACGTTATTGTTAATGCAGATGTTTAACAATGAATTGTAAGACGTAGCTGTTACATCCACATTCTCGTAAATTCGCTTATTTTGGCATGTCACCCTGCCGAAAATGAACGATGCACTGTCGATTTTGCTAAAGTCTTAGAGTTGCCAACTTGACAACTTTCTCAAGATGTATACATACATCTTGAATGGACAAACAATCCCGATTTGGAAAGTCGCCAGATTAAGCGAGAAAGTCGTCAAGTTGGCAAGACGTATGCGATAGACGATGTTGCAGTTTCATAGTCTTATGCTACGAGTCAACAGTTTATGTTGCGGTTTTTGCAGTTTCGGTAGCGGGGTATTATTTTTCAGTTGCTATTTCCGCGATTAATGTAGGCATTTCAAAGTTTTTGTGTGCTGAGGCTACGTTTTCTTTGGTAGGCCTGAGTTACTAATGCAGCAATATCTGAAATATACAGTGCCTAACAAATTTATTAGTCCACCTGTCATAAAAAAGAGAAGACACAAATATTTTAGAAATTTATCAAAAACTTCTTTAAAACTAAAAATTATATTGTTACTTCTTTGGCGAAAAACAAACTGAAACCACTAAATAGTCCTTATTCACACATAAAAACCAAAGAAACTTAACGTTTTGTATGGTCTCATTTGGCATTAATAACAGCTTGCATTCTTGCATTCAACCACTAAAACTAATTTTTATGTTCAGGAATGCTAGTATATAACTGTTACTTGGCATCTTTATCAAAAAATAATAATGTCCTTAACAATTTTTTTCTGTTTTTTGTAAAAAAAATTTGAAAATCTATGAACAACAACAATTATTATATTTTAACATTAAAAATATAATTTAAATTAAAGAAACGTTCGATGGTGGTCTAATAAATTTGTTCAGCACTCTACCTTATTTTAACAAAAGAGACATTCCACTATCAAGAAAAAGCATGAATATGCAACCTTAGATTGAACAGAATCGGTGCAATGAATGTAGCAGGGGATTAACTGAAGACACCGAGCTGTCTGCATTTTGAACAAGCAAAAACCTAGGGAAGTATAAAGTCTAAAACAAATCACCTCATTGAGCAAAATGCCACCACAAGCAGTATTATTAGCAAAGGCTAATGGTTACTCTTATTAACCACTGTGGCAAATAAGTTTTGAGATCATTGTGGCCAAGGTAGCTTGAAAATACAAAACAGCTAGCCAGCTAGCTAGCTACCCAGATGTACTCTATACTATTCTATTGTATTTGCATATAATGAAGAAAAACTGCATCATTGAATTCATCCATCAGAGCAACAGAGCTATCTGGCACAAGGAACCCTGTTAAATTCGGAATAACTGCCATTGTCCATATCCATATCATATTTCCATCACGTGGATGTAACCTAGGCACTTCTGGGTTGGTTTTGTAAGTTGTTTTTTTCTACCCATTCAGTTGCGCATGGTATAGAGAATACAACCTAACTTGTTGTTACGCAAGGGTTTAAATACTTTTCTGAGGGACCGATCAATGTATTTCAGTGTGGAAAGTTCATACTGTCTGGAATTTGATAAATGTGTTAATCAATGGATAATTACCAAGAAAGTTACCTGGGCATGAACTATAACTGTGTTTTTCGCAGATACAGTAAGCCTGAGCAAGCATTAAAATGGCTGGATTTCAGTGGCCTCATATGAGGATTTTAATGACCACTGAATTTTTCGAGGGACAAATCCACACGTAAATCAATGGCTAGGAATCACACATTTTTAATATCTGATGACTATAATTGATAGTAGAATGACATATCAATACCATGTTGAATTTTTGCTTTAGAAGAAGCTCTATTATAGCTGCAATGATTGCTACAAAGGATGATTTTTTTCTATCCTAAGAGATCCTTCATTGCTGGGAGGATACTATGGACAAGTATATTCGGCAGTTTGCACATCAGACTTTGCTGAGGAGTTTAATTCATACAGTTCTTGGGAAATGGTGCCGGAACTTAATTTGTCCATATTCTAAATCATTTACAGGCACCACTTCCATGTGAATATTCAATAACCGTTTCAGTTCAATAATTACAACCTATTGATGCTAGGATAGTGTAAATCTCAGCATAAATAGAGGGGCTCCATGTCCACGGGTGTCTGCATCTGTGCAATGGAGTTAAGAATCAGTTAGTCCAGTTGGGACTTTTCTTGGCCCTTTTTAAAATTCCTCAGTAAATCCTTTTAGCTAACTGGTGCAAAAATCAATCTTAATCCCGACAAATCGGGTTGATATGATGCATGATTTTCTGCTGATCTTGTCAGGCGTTCCACTATAAATTCACCTTCACCAGCTGGCTGACCTATGTAGTTAACTTGTCCATGTGCTTCTCCACCTGCTGAACTTGTTTTTTACCCCTCAGCCCTCAAGGCTGACGGGGTATTGCTATCCTTCGTGCGGTTGGGCGGCCGGGCGGTGGCCGGGCGGGCATCTCCAAAAACTTTGACATCAGGCTGAGGGGTATTCCGTGCATTGCACACCTATTTTCTTTAGTTTATTCCAGCTATAGACCAGTTTTCACAAACTAAAGACCAACTTTGATCCAGTTGAAGTGTCAGAAACATGTCATATGCTGGATTGGAATTCCTGTTGGTCCTTACCTGAAATCTTCAGCAGGGAACTGATATCATCAATTAACTAGGAAATTTGGTCGCTCTCGATTGCAAATGTATCCCCCATGCTGGGACAAAATTTCTTTTTTTGCATCAGATGATCCTAACCAAAATGAATGGGTGGGTTGACCTTACCACCAGTAATGATCCCACCAAATATGAATAATTTGATTAAATTTGTGGCCTGCAGAGCAATCAGGAGAATCATAGATGGATGCGGAATGGGGTGCGATCCACAGTGTCCCCAGTGCTTTCTACAGGGGATACAATTATTTTGTTCAATGTTGATTTTCAGAGAGGGTACTAGAACACAGCATAGGAGGTGACCTCTACACTGTCGGTCCTTTGTTAGAGCTTGCAGCCTTGTGAAATTACTGATGGGATATTATAATTGAGTTACTGATTGAGGCACTCCTCATCAATAACCAGCTTTGTCTCGGGGTCCCAGACTTTCATCAATAACCAGCTTTGTCTCGGGGTCCCAGACTTTCATGGCAGGACTGTTTGCAGACCTTCAGGATGTTACTCATTGACTGTCTGGCAATCAAATCTCTGAAGGAATGCCACCCCCCTCCCTGCTACAATCCATTTGCTTCCCAGCATGCACCCCTGAAGCAGAGCTGCTTTCATGTGAGCCCCGGCTCAGCAGTCATTGAGATGGGGGTGTGAGGCTTGGTGACCTTGTAAAGGTGGCACCTCCCTCTGAATCCTCCCACAGCCTGAGGGTTTTATCATTAAACCATCCCAGTCCCTCAGTATTTGCACTGGATTGCTGTGTAAAAGGGCTGAAATCTCTAGATTATTCTAAAAGTAAAGGTGCAAACAAGCATGGACTAATACTGGCATTTCGCCCTGGCATTTGGCTACTGGCCAATTTCAAATGTTGTCCTCTGTCTGTCCGTTGCTGCTTATCTGGGTTTGGGACACTTGGTAGAAATCTCTAGCCCAGGCATCCTCCTTTCCAGCTACTTCTGTAAGCTCTTCCAACAAAGTACTTTTTTTTTTTGAGGATTCTATAATTTTTTTCCTCAACCTTGAGTGATTCGATACTTCTCAATAATTCAGTCCAATTTGTTTGAGGTGCGTTTCATGAAGCCTGAATGTTAAGCTGATAAACAAAATTTTTGTTTCATATGTGATTTATTTATTCGCTGTGCAGTAAAAAAAAAAGTTGTATAAACATCTGCTAAGCGTGATGATTCCATAATTTTCGCCAGGGGTTGTAGATTGAGTCAAACCACTTTGGCATTTTGAATGGAAAAGTGTGTAACTCCAGATATGTGGATCATGTTACATATCCTGTCCCTTACCTTCAAAAGCCTATCGTCTGCTTTATGCAGCTGTTTCGGGAAACATATCAAACCAATTGTGTTGTTGCACTGATGCAAAGCGCACAGTTCAGAACCATGACCGTTTCAACTGATTTTGTGGGTTTTTTTGTTCAAGTGAGCTGGTGGGAGGAAGTCATTGTGTGTATATAATTCAGTTCAGTGGGGTGAGCTGACTGTCATGTCACAGCATGTTGTAAAAGAAACTGGTGTCATGAAACCTCGCGTGTATTGGAACTATAGCTTGTAGAAACCTTTTCTTGAGCAAAGATGCCAGACGTTTAAAGTAGTTTTTCTCAGACTTGATTGGTGTTTTTATACATGCAGTTTCTACACTGAACAAAAATATAAACGCCCCTTGTCAAATTTTTGAGTTTTTATTAATATTAGGGTTATGCAATATATGAAGTGAATCAAAATTCATTTTTGTTAATGACTAATCTTCAGATCACTGTCCATTACATCTTGATATTGGCATCTGCAAAGGAGTGACAATCCTTTGAACACGATGGGGGTCAGGTTGAAAAAATGTCTTGTGTGTCCACCATTTGCGTCTCTCAGAGCAACACATCTCCTTCGCATGGAGTTGATCAGGTTGTCTATCGTGGCCTGTGGAATGTTATTCCATTCTTCCCGGAGGGCCACACGGAGCTGGCGCACATTATCCGGACCTGGAACACAGTCGCAGACACATCGATCCAGAACATCCCAAAGATGCTCTATGGGCGACATGTCTGGTGAATGCGCAGGCCAGTCCAGAAGTGGAGGGTGCTCTGCTTCAAGGAACTGCATGCAGACCGCTCTGGTGGACGTCCCTGCATCCTGTATGCCAATGGCACGTTCCCGCATGACCTGAGACATCTGAGGCATGATGACCTTTGACAGAATTTGACATTTTGGGGAGGCCTTTTATTGTCCCCAGTATAAGGAGTGTCTGGGTACTGCTCATTCTGTCTGATCACCATCTGGAAATGCCACACCCATGTACTGAGTGAAATCACTGCATCACTGAGCAAATGCTCACTGACAGAGAGATGGATTAAAAAATGGTTCACAAATCAAGAGAAATTGTACAAGTAAAAGTCAGCATATTTTCACTTAGAGTTGTTAACACCATGTGGCATCAATATTTGACATGGAGCGTTTATATCAGTGTACGTACCGGTGATCATTCAAGTTATGGCTCTCTCTCCATTCATTTAGATTGAGGCCTGGTCTAGTTCACCTGAAATTACTACGAGGGGGGCGTTGTGAAGACGGTCTCCGAGTGGTGAGACTAGCCTGCAAGGGACTTGACTGTACTAGACATGCCGAATCAGCATGTCAGCCAAAACTGCCTCGCTATATCCAGAACCTTCTGGGATCAGGGGACAAATTTCATCCACCCTTGGTGATTTGCAACTGTGGAGCTTTTTGATCCACCCGATTCTTCAGTCCCTCAAAGTGTTCCATCCACTGCTCAACTGTATTTTCAGCTGAGGTTAGCAGTTGCCCAGCCCTTCTTAAAGCAGCTCGGGTGAAGCCCTGCCTCCCTCTCCTGAGTCATCTGACAATTTGTCAGATTTTCAAAACCGATAGTTTGAGCCTGAGTGCAAATGCCCATAAATCAAGGCTGACAGTTTCTACCTTCTTTTCAATTGACTGCAGAGATGAAAAGCAAACATTTTCACTGTGTGTGTTCTTGTGCACTACATTGTAAGTCCAGGATTGGGGCAGAGTAACTTGTATCATGTAATCCTTTAAAATTGAGGAGGTTTGGGTATAGCACTACCATTGCATGTTCGCACACGTAGGCGGGCATATACGCGCGCGCGTGCGTGCGTGCGTGCGTGCGTACGCGTGTGTGTACATGCATGCACACACTAATTCTTTACACCATTGTGGGAACACTGAATTCATTTTATGGACAAGCCCATTGGCCTATCGAAGGCTAAAGTGATACAAACGTACTGGAGTGTCTGTACAGTTTTGATGATTATTTGTGGTTTCAATGAGAGTCCATATCAATCCTGTTGCCTTGGCGCTAGAATAATTTAATAAAGCTAATGTATCCATCACAAGAGCCCAGACATATTAGGTAAAACTGTGTTTCTCTGAGATCAACTGAATGATTTTTGTACCTTTGTGAGATTTTTGTGTTTTTAGTGTCCACAGCAGATGTATTTCTGTTTGAGAGCAGGTTTACTTATAATCGCACCATGGTGCTCCGTAGCTGAGCTGCTCAAAGGGAAATGTTTTTAAGACAGTATCTTTCACTCTGTCGGGACGAGAGACCCAGCCAACCCTGTCACTTCCTTTAACTGCGGAAGTCTTCCTCTTAAGTCAGCAGAACTTGCAGATCCTGGCGACAGAGGCCCCAGTCAGCTGTGGATGCCGCCGCACCTCCAGGCCCTCGCTGTTGGGAAGGATCTGAGTCTGATGTCCTCTGTCAGCTGAGTGAAGCCCAGAGCTGCTTACGGCAGGGGCTCTGTTATGGGCATGGACAGCCCTCATGGTCTGGAGTTGAATCTGGACGGTACTGACGGCCTCACTCCCCCATAGGGTTACCAGTGCCGACTGCCTCACTCCCCCATAGGGTTACTCGCATTCGGGTCCAGGGCCTCTTGATGGAGGAAGAGTCATGAGAATGAGATCTGATAAAAATGGCTCTGAACTAATAAGAATAAGTGTATAGAAGGGTATGAAAGGAACATTTGCTCTGGAGAATAGTGCTACACTCCCACTGCTCACTTTAAATCTTTCAAACTTTCTTTCAATTTTAAGAATATTTCATTTGAAGATACTGAATTTTGAACAAGGTTCTGCATTTTGGAGCAGCAGTGCTCTAGGGAGCACTATTCCCGGACAGCAGGAATGCTACAGGTTTGATTCCGGCCAAGGCCTTTTTGCGTGAATTTCATGATCGTGTTCCTCTTCTACACGAGTTTCTTCCAACTACACTGGTTTCCATCCGTTGTCCTACGACATGCTTGACTGGCTGCATGGAGACACTGAATTGCCTCGGAGTTTTTGAGGGAATACTGTCCCATTCCCGCAATTCACTGGCGAGCTTCCCAGGCTGTGTGTCCTCCCTGGCCAACTGTATGCTGGGATAGGCTCCAGCCCCCGCCCACACCAACCCTGACCTGCAGTAATTAGATCATGAATGTGATGAAAGGAATAAAGAAAACATTTGTTTTCCTCTTTTACATATTGCCATTTTGTTTATCTCATGAAACACGTCCTCTTCAGTTTTGGTACTGCCCCTGCATTCTTTAGAAAAGAGCCAACTCTGATAAGTTACGTGAGATGACTGACATGATTTGCTCATAAAATGCTGCTTACTATGTGCGATTGCTGTCTTCCTATTCACTCTCGCCATCAATTATTGTGCTCCTTACTCACATAGACCGTATAAGGTCATGTCCAACATTTCCCTTTCTCTGGAGGGATATAACCGAAAATCTAGGTCTGCAAGATTTATGAATGCCATTAGTATGGATGAGATTCAAATTATTTTAGAGCTTAGCAATGCTTCTGTGTGTCTAGGGGTCTAGGGGCTTATGAGATGTAGTTGTGGAGCCATGGCCTAATGTTCTACCAGATTTTTGAGACTGAATATGATGCATGTGAGATTGTATTTTAATCATTAGTTTTTGATGGCAGATCTTAATTATTCCTAGTTAGAGCCCACAGTAATCTGTTTGCAGTTTAAGTAGTTTAATCACGGAGCAAAAGGTTATCCTTTTTTTTTTTTTTTTTTTTTTTTTCCCCGCTTGGAAATGGTATCACATCGCCATTAATGTTTTGTCTTTTCCTGTGATTTTTTTCTGTACAGTGGGAGCGCCTGTGGACCGTGCTCCTGGTGACCACATTTTCCCTGCTGCTGATCTGGACGTACTTCTGGTGGGAGGCACACAATGACTACAGCGAATATAACTGGTGCGTTCAGGACTGGCGGGTCAGAGCAGACATTCTGGCAGCTTATTTTAGCCAGCTTTTAGTTGGTCGTTGCCGTGGTGGAGCTTTCACTACACCTCTGCCTACATGTACCTGCTCTGCAAAAACAAACAAAAAAAGTTTAAATTTAAAGTCGAAACTATCTCACTTGACAAAAAAACTGCTTAAATTTTCTGTTTTTGGTTTTTCAGTTTTGATAGATTGACACCATACTGTCACAAAAATCTAGTATTACAACCTCATTCCGGATAAATTTGGGACGAAATAGAAAATGAAAATAAAGGAAACGGATTTGGTATTCATCTGTGACATGTATTTTTAAAAAAAAGGCACAAAGACCAGAGGTTAAATGTTTTCTTTGTTATTTTTTTAAGAAATAAAAGCTTAGAATTTCATTTCTGCAACACATTCCTGAAGAGATGGGATATGGGTGCATTTACCTTTGTATTTTATCACCTTAATTTCAGAAGGCCTTAAAGTAATCATTTTGGGGAGATGAAGATGCCAATTGATCCAGTTCGGAAATATCTTTCCTCAATATCTGTCTTTAGCTGCTTTGATGCCTGGGGACTTTATCATCATATTTTGTGCTTTTTAAAGCATTGCATATTTTCAGAAGGAGACAGGTCTGGACTGCAAGTAGGCCAGTTTAGCCACCAAATGTTACACCGTGGTAACGCGCAGAATGTGGCTTGCTGTTGTTTTGTTGAAATATATTGCACATGGGCATCCCTGAAAAAATGTAATTGAGAAGACTGTGAATTTTGCTCCAAAATGTATGAACATACACTGCCCTCCATAATTATTGGCACCCCCTGGTTAAGATGTGTTCTTTAGCTTCTAATAAATTCAGTTTTTTTCTAAAGATATAGGACCACAATGAAAAAAATAGGAAAATCAAACCTGTAATTCAAGGCCATTTATTCAGTGCCACAATTATTAGCACCCCTGATGTTTATACTTTGTACAACCCCTTTTTGCCAACAAAATAGCACCTAATCTTCTCCTGTAATGTTTCACGAGATGGGAGAATACAGAAAGGGGGATCTTCAACCATTCCTCTTTGCACAATCTCTCTAAATCATCCAGTGACCTGGGTCCTCTCCTCTGCACTCTCCTCTTCAGCTCACTCCATAGGTTTTCAATGGGGTTGAGGTCTGGGGACTGAGATGGCCATGGGAGGAGCTTGATTCTGTGCCTGGTGAACCATTTCTGTGTAGATTTAGCCACATGTTTAGGGTCATTATCTTGCTGAAAGACCCAGTGACGACCCATCTTCAGCTTTCGGGCAGAGGCCACCCGATTTTGATTTAAAATATCCTAGTATTTCAAAGCGTTCATGATGCCATGCACCCTAACAAGGCTCCCACGGCCTCTGGAAGAGAAATGGGCCCACAGCATCACCGATCCTCCCCCATACTTCACCGTGGGCATGAGGTGCTTTTCTGAATACTCATCTTTTGTGTTCCGCTAGACCCAGTTTGTGTTTGTTGCCAAAAAGCTCTATCTTGGTCTCATCTGACCAAAGCACACGGTCCCAGTTGAAGTCCCAGTAGCGCTTGGCAAACTCCAGACGTTTGCATTTATGATTGAGAGTGAGAAAAGGTTTTTTCTCTGCATGCCTCCCAAACAGCTTGTTTGCATGTAGATAGCACCTGATGGTTGTTTTGCAGACTTTGTGGCCCCAAGATGCTACCATTTGTTGCAATTCTTTAACAGTGAGCTTTGGAAAACTTTATTTCTCTTACCATCCTCCTGACTGTGCGTGGTGGCAAAATAACCTTGCGTCCTCGTTCAGGCTTGTTTGCCACTGTACCAGTTGTTTTAAACTTCTGAATCATTCCTCTGACAGCAGATATGGGCAGGTGCAGGCGAGTGGCTATTTTCTTGTAGCCATTGCCTGACTTGTGAAGGTCAACACACATCTGCCTTACTTGAATGGTGTGTTCCTTCGTCTTTCTCATGTTGAAGAGTGGATAAGAGAAATGGCCTCTGTACCACGTCATATTTGTACCCCAGGGAAACAGGAAGTGATGAATTACTAAATAAATGTTCCTTGATACTCTCATCGACTTTGTTAACTACTGTAGAAATGACAGACATACTTCAATTACATTTATTTCGTAGGAATTGTTAGGGGTGCCAATAATTGTGGAACAGGTGATTTCATGAAAAATAATTATTTCTTAGTCAGGGATTTTTCCCCCCCCCTTAAAATTCACATGAGTTGTAGGTTACATTTTTCCACAAGTTTCAGTGTGAGAGTGCTTCTGCAATAAAAAATGAATTTATTTTAAGGCTTTTAACCTATCTTAACCAGGGGCGCCAATAATTATTGAGGGCGCTGTATGTCCTTCAGCATCAACGGTACTGAGGGAGATGTTCTAGTAATCCATGTCTAGTAATCCGGCTGTGGTTGATTTGTTTTTTTGGCCTGGAAAACAAAACATCCATTATTGTCAATATCTAATTTGTAAGGTTGACTGTTCTGATAATGGCACCCGAATTTCCAGTGTGCAGCAGTCGATTTGATGTGAGCACAAGCCCAAAGAGGACTGCATCTTTTTTGGATGTTTTTGACTTAAGGACTCCTTGGTGCATACAGTATTCACATTTTTGTTGATTGACAAAGGTTTTCTCAATTCCCAACCCATGTGAGGGTATCATCAATAAGGTATTATCCAAAGGATTGAAGATCAGGGTCAGGAAGACTGAACTGGCTAAGAAGTGTTGTAATTGTTCAACGTCTACAAAGGATGGTTGCTAAAGAGTGGTAGCTGATACTCTGGGAATTTTGGATATGCAGTTGTCACCTTAGCCAATGTTGCTTGTGCCTCGGACTCTTCAGTTGGTAGCCTATGTGAACAAAAAAAGTAATCTGCTTGCTGCATTTTGGGGATATTTAACATTTAATATAATGGTGAGCTTTGTTGTGTACATTTCAAAGCATTGTCTAGCAATTTTATTCTTTTTTTTTAACGCGTTAAATTATCTATGAACATTCTGGGGATTATTGGATTCAGGCCAGGCCGCGGTCCGGTAGCCTTCGGAACCAGCCCAGTCGAAATAGTTTCTGATCGATAAAATGCGATGATAGTTTTCAAAATTTAAGTTTAAATATTAAGAACTCATCTACATAGTTTTTATTGACGTCTGATCAGTATTTGACGGAAACTAGGCACAATTGAAAACAAACGCTTGCTTCCAACCTTTTTAATAATTGAAACGGATAATGTACGCAGATTTCTAAAATTTGAAGTTATAGCCGTAAGGTAACTTTCGGCTACTCTACACCTAGGAGTTTCAGGACATAACTTGCCTCGCCTTGGCTTTGATTGGGTTTTCTTGGACAAGTCGGAGTTCAGGCAGCTCTGGGCAGTAACAGAAATCAGGCAGAAAATTACCCATGTGGACCTGTTTGATTTTCGCATATCTATCCACCCTGTTCATGACTTTGTGACGTTACCCATAAATCATGGTGGCTGCTGGTTCTTCTCTTCTGGTTGGTGTTTGTTTACGGTTGCATAGCTGTAAAAGCCGGCTTTTAGCTAATACAAATGGAAACAAAACAGAGGTGGATACACAGTACGGATATTTTAAAAAGTCATGAGGATAATTCCGTTACAGTGCCTCACCCGTCACTTCTTACGGAGTGGGTAGATGACATGAAACAATGGCCCGATGTTGGCTACATCAACATATTTTAATTATTAAAATTTTTAAGGCGGTATATGTGATTGGTGCGGTTTGTCAGTTATTTGTTTGTTTGTGAACGAGATAACTCTAAAAGTAATGAACGGATATCCTTGAAATTTTGTTGGTGGTCTCTATTACATCAGGGATGGACCCTATTGATTTTGACGGTGATCAGTCAAACAATATGCCCACCACAGCAACCGTCGCAAAATCCTATGTTGCAGATATACAGGATCTTACAAAAGTGGGCATGTCATATGAAAGTTATGAAAGGAATTGAGTCAATTTTGCATTTGTTGCAAGCTTTGGTGAGCAACAAACCTAAAATTTGCTCTAAGGCTTTCATTACTTTCACATTCTGTTTATCACATAACTGAATTGCGTAATTTTATGGAAAGCAAATGTAATTTCCCCTAGCACCCAATGTATGTTAGTACTGCGCTAACTACATCGCTCTGCTTACTCAATCTCTGAGACACAGATATTCGTGGCTGAACGTGCAATGCTTTGTAAATTCAGTCAACTGAGTGGCTTGCTAATGTTAGCTCGCTGGGGCCAAAATTGTGGGAACACAAGCACATTATAAAGCTGTGTTTTTCAGCTTCCCAACCACAATTTTCTGTTTCATTTAATACAGGAGATAATGGAGTTTTGGTTCGTGCTCCCGTCGCTTTTCAGCTCATGCTGGCAAAATCACCTCCCCCATTGCTTGCATAGTTACATTTTCGTGACCAGCAAAATTTTTGCTACAACTTGGATATAAAAATATTTATGTGGAGTGAAAACTGTGGGAGTTATAGCAAGTTTAAGAGAAGATTTCTTGACGATTTTACAGCTGTTCGCTACTCTAACAGTGAAGTCACAACACTGTTCCCAGAATTTATTGTTACAATAATTATTTTTAAAAATTATAATAAAAAAATGATAGAAGTTACGAAAAATTTGAACAGTGAAGAAATTATACAAGCTTAATTTAACATTTGGCAGTGTGAATGACATTTCTAGGTAAAAGTATGACAGAGTTTTAAAAAATAGCAGAAAATAGCTGAATCTACTGAATCAGCACTAAAATGGCTTGATTTAATTGGACCCAAAAAAGTAACATTTAAAATTAAATATCCCAAAAACTAAAAAGAAAATCAAAAATCTGTACTGATGCAACCTAATTCAGAACAAGCAGAATTTTTTTAAGTTTGAATGAAATCAATAGCTTTAACAGTGTAGGAGGAGTTAGTCGGACAAACTTTGGTGGAAGAAGAAAAAGAAGAAGTAGTGACAGAATAGAGTTCGCTGCAGCACTGAAGAAAGCGCACAATTAAGGTCTGGCAATACGAGTCATTGAGTGCTTCTAAACCTAGTCCACTCAAGCGACATTACATTCTATTGATGGGATGTCAAAGTTTGAACTAGAGAAGAAGAATATGGGTTTTTTTGTGCCATTTGTATTTTACCCCTTTGTGCAGAATACAAGTAATGCCAAATTTTTCCTGTTATGCATATGTGTATTTAGGCTTTATAACTCATTGTTTGTATCACAGAGACTGTGGAAAATTATTCCAGTGAAGCCAGACATTTGGAAATTCAAATACAGAATTATTTAGGAATTAAATATTGGAATTTACGGAAGCCGGCATCTATATCTGCGCAAAAGAGTTAAACTTAATGCAGGCTAACAAAAAATGGTATGAACTCATGTAAATGATGTCTCAGCAGATAGTTAAAATGAACTCAGTTTCAGATTCCAACTCTAATGCAGCGGCTGGGGTTGGTGGGGGCTGCCCACTTCTGATTAGAGGATGTTAATATTCTTAATACAAATTTCATGACTGAGTCCCTGCTGGTCACCTCAATGTCAGCATTGGCCTTGGTAGGTTGATGGCTGATTTGAAGTAGTAGATGGCATGATGAGCCAATTTCAATCCCTAAAATGCAGTTGTTCATACATTGGGAAAGAAATGTCATTATTTACACCAGCATTGATGCACTTCAGGACAGCGTGGTTCTATCATTTGGTTTATAGCTCAAAAAATATGTAAAAATGTGCTGTACCTTAATGGCCCTGGCCTACAGCATGAGTGGATGGGGGGGGGGGTGGCGGTGGAGAAGTCGGTAAAAATGGCTGTAAGAGGAGTTTGATTTGTGGGTGTAACTCAAATAATGCCCTTCAGTTAATTGAGTTGTAGCTTGAGTTTTTTTTTTTTTTTTTTTCCTCCTCCCTCTAAACCGCTGGTCCTATTGTGGCCTGTAGTCTGACTGTGCCAGTGAGCCATTTTTAGTTGAGTGCATTGAAATGCCTTCTGCAGCACTGAAACATAGCAGGGCCAGGGCCAATGCACTTAATCAATGCCTCTGAGCTGATTTATCTTTATTTACCCTCATTTTCATTTTCCCTCAAGGTCATCCCTCGCTCCCTCCCTCTTCTTCTGTTCAGTTTTCTGCAATACTCATTATCGCCCTTCTCAAGTCGTCATGTTTTTTAAACTCTTCAATCTTGTGCTCTGTCTCTCACTGTGACCCACGATCTCTCTTTCTGTTCCGCTCCTCCCTCCTCGTCCTATCATATAAAGTGAGGCATTTTATGTAGGGCTAAGTGTAATTTGAAAGGGTAAATTCATAAGTGGCCTGCAGGGTCCTCCCCTGTTGTAGCTTGCGAGGAGTGTTTTCCCAGTGGAGTAATGAAAGTACTTAATGGGTTTATCGCAACGGCTTAGTTGTCACACTGCTGTGCTGTGTGTCTATTTTTATGCTGCTGACCCATCCAAGTATACTGATCGGAATGGTATTAAACAAGCTCCACCCTGAAAACTGTTACATGACAAATCACACCTGAAAAATGCTGCAAAGGCCAGCTGGAATCATAAGCTCATTTACGATATGCTGTCTATACATTTTGCTGGACAAAAACTGGCATGTACTTGCATACCTGCCAGTCCACACAGACCTTTGCTTTGACAAAGTTCTGGCAGTTTCTGAAATTATCGGCCATAATCTTGCTGTGATTATTGCCTATCAAACAGTGCATTGCCAAATGAGCGCGTATACAGCTCTATGATCCTTAAAGGGATGCGCTTCATATTTTGTGAACATATACTATAGGCCTTGCTGATTATGATTCTGCAGAAATGTTGCCCTAATTATGGGCAAGGTATAATGACCTCTTCAGGATAGTGCTGCCATACATGCAGATTTACGACTATAGCTAATGAACTCAGAAACAAATCAAGTTTCCCATTGTCAAAACTATTAATTGTTCTGCATGTCATGCTGCCATATTAGCTCATACATAGTAAATTATTGCATTTCGAACTTGGCGCAGAGAAAAAAAATGGCGTGCAATCTGTACCCTTGTGATATGCAGAAATTGTACTCTAACTCTCTTGAAAACACTCCAAAATATTGTTATTGACAAGCTTCCGATATCCCATTATGATGACATTTATTTCATCAGATCCCAGCATTGCTTCGTTAGTGATTTTATTCCTGCATTTTAAACGAGATGAAATGGAATACAAAATTATATGTTGACTAACTGGTAAAAACTGTAGTCACCTTTTTATATAGCAACATTTAAAATATTTATTTATTTATGTCCAACATTGTTCACTCTCTCGATGAGAAACAATCTTTTTCATTTCTTCCAACAAAGCACAAATGGATGGAGTGTAGCTGCACACCAAAAATTGACAAGCGAATAGTTTGACAGTGTGTCAGATGGCAAATTAATTCATTGGTTTAGCCGAATACTCTGACAATAAAAACAACATTTAGGCTGCTTGAAATTAAGAACAGATGGTTGCTCTCTGATAGCTCCGTCTCCCTGGATAGATGCAGCTTTCGTAGGAGGGTGTATCAAGTGGAAGTGTGAGGCTAGGCTAGGTGTCGCGTACAAGTGGTGATTGCGTGTTGCACTAGAGCTAGCTGACGAATGTCATTAGACATGGCATCGCTGCACCTTTCTGTATGTCTGACTAAAATGTTTTGCGTTAAACACAGTGCCAGATGCTGGTAGATAGTGCAGCGTGCCTGACGCTTGTGCTTCAACTGGTGACAAAGTGAATGTTAATAATTTAGGTATAGCTTAGGTGTGACATACTGTCTATGTGCATACACCCTGCAGTGTGGCATAAGTTGAGCGAGTTAACGTGTCTACGTTTACCCTAGATGAAACACACTATGCCTGCGCCACGTGTATATTAGCGTAACCATTGCAAGTTTGTGGAAATTTTCGGTGTCATGTCAGAGGTAGGTCAAATAACAGAGGGCATGTCAGGCGCAAGTTTCACGTTTCAGGTATTGGTGCACATGATTTTTGAAAAGGATCACCCCTCACACTGGACTCTTGTGGCGTAGCACATGTACTGCTCTCTCTGCAGTTTTAGTCATTTTCCAAATCTATTTGCTGCTGCCATATAACATCTGTGCCATATAACATCTGAGCAGTAGTGACTACCACAGCCCGGGTTCGAATCTGAGCTGTGCCAGTGAGACTCTGGCTGGCAGCCTTTTCAGAGCAGCGGGTAATTGGCTTTTTGTTGTTAGCATAGGGGTGGAATGGAGCTGGTCTGGGTCAGTGTTTTTTGTTACTCAAGCGCCTTCTCCAGGCCAACCGGGTGCCGGTTAATAAAGTTTTATGCTAGCACCCATTTGGGTTTCCTTTACGCTTGTTCTGAGCTTGCGAAGTTTCAAGCTTTGAGTGTAAGGAAGCGGCGGCTGACAGGCATGTGCTACAGAGGACCGCTGTGAACTGTCTGTGCACTCTGAGATGGCTGCATGAGTTGCATATGAGCGTGCTTGTACATAGTTCGTCAATTGGACAATCCGGATTTAGGTGGGCAAATTTATTTAAATTTAAAAAAGGAATAAATAATTTAAAAGAATGCTTCTGGGTAATGCCATTTGAACTTGAATCTTTCAGTGTTCATTACAATTTAGATGTTTGCTTAGTTTGATATCAACAAATTGTTTGATCAGCTCAGAAGTTTACACTGACTGAAAGAGCTACGGCACGAGGGCATTCCTGCTCAATCACCCATAGATGTTTATCCAAATTTGTGGGCTGATTTAACCTTTATATGCAGAGTTCACTTTCGCTTAACTTTGGCATTCTTCGCTGATTTCCATTTTTCATTTAAGTTGTAATCTCTTTGCTTTTAAATGCAACTCTAAACCTGTTATTAGAAGCATTTTTCTCGCCTCATCAACCCCTGATGGGAAAGTGTAAAGCAAGGTTTGTGTTTTTGCTGAATAATATCATGAATGAGTCCTACACAGATGATGTTTATCTAACATTAATGGGCTGCCTTGCCATCTAAGTGCTTTAACCTTTACTCTTTTTTACTCTTGAAAGTGGTTTTTGAATTAGAATATTAATACACTTTGCTCATAGCTAGATTTAGTAGATAGTGCACAATATTACCCCCAAGACTCTGACACTGTCTGTCTTCTCCTGGAGGCTCACAGCAGTAAGGGCTCCTTTATCCATGGCTGTGAAGACAGAAAAGTATGGGCATTGATGAAAATATTTTATGAACTACAATTTTCACACTTTCCCTGACTAAGCTGACCCACAGGGTCGAGCTAAACCAGATGTTGCCCGGTTCTTGCTTATTTTTGGGTAAAATTACGCAAAACAAGCCATCATACTTTACTGGGAGAGTGGGAGTAATGGACTTCTGGTATAACCTGTATCCAGCGGCTGCCCTGTCTCCATGCCTGTTTAAAACTCCTCATGATAATGATTTCTTTTTTCCTGCCATGACCGTCAGTAATGAGGAACTATAAACCACTGCGGCACTTGCTTAAAGCTTTAGGAGTAACTGCAGACCAGGATTAGCATGACACCACCCCCAAGAAGCCTATCTGAAATTCCCTACTTGAATCCTGACAATTGTTTAGTTTCCTAGTGATGTAAAGCCATTGGCCTGTTCTGTTATTGTGTGCTTGTGTGCCTGCGCAATATTGAGAGCATATTTTCCAGCAGCTCTTATCTCCTCCTGCAGGATTTTGTACAGCAGATCAGGGGAGTGGAGCGACGGCGTTGTTCCCATCCTGGCCACTACAGCTGCAGGCCTCACCTATGTCACCTTTCTGCTGGTGAGCCTTGCGTACCTTGTCTGTCTTGCCGAAAGTTGAAGTTCGAATTCGGACTTCTGTGCTTTTAAAGCAGTCTTAACTGGTTAAGCTGTGGGTGCCCCTGTGGCTCGTCGGTCTAAGCGCGCACACTATAAAGGCGGTGTCCTTCCCGCAGCGACCTGGGTTCGATTCTGGCTCGGGTCATTTGCTGTCTTCCCCCATTCTTCTCCCCAACCTTCCTGTCACTCTACACTGTATAACTATCAAATAAAAGAAAAATTCCCCCAAAAAATAATCTTAAAAAAAAAAAAACGGGTCAAGCTGTATTTCAAACTTCTATATAGTTCACCAGCTGTTTTCTAGCTAAGCTCTCAGTATCAGTCAAAGGTTTTGGCATACCCACATTTTTCTTACAAGACATGTTAAATAAAGAAATGGGTACCGTTTATTTTGCCAGAAAAGACATCTATTTATTTAATCTTAAATCCATCAATTTAACCAGCATTTGCTGTCATATTTACAGAGCATATTCACACTTTTTTTTTTTTTTTTTTTTTAAAAACAAGAGCAGTTGTATGGCTATAATGGGCTCTAAATTCGTAGACCAGGCGCAGGCGCGGCGACTGGGGGGTGCGCCGCGCCACCGGGGTGTGTCCAGGCGTATGTTGCAATTTCGTGCCCGGCGTAGCCTGGCCCAAGTACTCCTCTGTCCCTCCTTCCAGCGCATGTGGCAAAGAAGGTGTGTTTGGGGATAACACAGCTGAGTCAAATCTTCACCAATCAAATGAGCTCCTCACCTCACCTTTGATGTGTTGGAATATAGAAGCCTCTGTCCTATATCTGCATGATGCGTTAATGTTGCATTTTACTTTGCTGCTTTAGGCATGTTTTCTGCACCGCTTACATCTGTATTAAGCATTACGAATATGAGTTAGCTGGCTAGCTTGGGCATTTGCAAATTATTACCATTAGCGAACTTGAATGGAATTTCAAGACGAAACTACGTCAGATCATTCAAACTTATGAAGTTGGAATGAAATACGACGGTTGCTCATTGGGAAGAGAAACGATGGATGGCGTGTTCCTATTATTACACCCTGTTGCTGCTTAAAATTTTGGGATTAACATGCATGGACAACAATGCAAGATGCGTTACACATTTATTTTCAATATGTGATCTTAACTCAGTATGAGATCATAGCAATCCGGCTGTATTCCTTTCCCCCACTAAAAACGATAAAACCTATGCAGTAGCCTAGTATTAAGCCGCTTGCACACTGGACGCGAAACAAATTTTTCGCACAACAGAGTGTCTACGTGTCAGCAGTGTCTACATGTCCGAAAGTATGACAGGGTTTTAATATCTCCGTGTTCGACAGTCGATTATTGTTTTTAATTTCTTCAAATCTACTGACTCTTTTAGATATTAAACGTGAATGTTTTGATAAGAGGGCTCAGTTCTTCAAAATGAGTACCGAGAATTTCAATCAATGTTTCTGAGTAAGTTCTGCTCAATAAAGTGAGTCGACATTGGCGCGGTACAATGTGCAATGCCTCCGTGTCTGACAGCCAAAAAAGAAAAAAAAAAAGGACGATTAGAACAGATTGATAACGAAATAAAGAATAAAAAGAAACGGAACATCCAATGAACACTACGATTTATTTATTTGCGGTTCATCTTTTTTGGATGTTCCGTTTGATGGTGATATATTTTTATTCTTTATTTCGATATAAATCTGTTCTCATATCAATACTTTTACTTTTTGCTGGCTGCTAGAAATGGAGTATTTTGCATTTCACGTCGGACAGTCTTGATCGTGCATGCGATAATTTATTCACACTGTCCGTGGTCATGGAGTTGATTTGCTCACGCACTATTTTATCTCTGCTGTGAAAATAAAGCCTGAATTTGTATGATCCATTTGACTAATTTTCAAAAGAAAGACAGAATAAAGACTGCTGTCTATCTTCAACGGAAGAAAACAGACGAATAGGCTAAAAAGACCAAGAAAGGTCGATAGCTATCAATTTGCATTTTGTGAAGGTTGAACACAAACATGGCCTTGTTTGCACATGTAATAATTCCTGGAATACACTGAAAAATTAGAACTTCTATGACTTTCAGACAATAAGCGATATTAAAACCCCGACTATCGCGTCTTTGCATTGACTTTGACTGTAATCAGTCGTGCCAAAATTTTGTCTCGCGTCCAGTGTGCAAGCGGCTTCACTGAGCACAGAACACAAACATTCTATATATATATATATATATATAGGCAGTTTGTGGTTGGCTGAGAAAGATGTGAAGTCGTTACTTTGCATCACAGATTCAGCTGCTTTGATTAAGCCAGGTCAAGTTTCCATTACGCGTGCCAACCGCCTTTAATCTCACATCAGGACAATCGGTATAGATTCTAGAATTTATCTCCTTATTCAGATAGTTACATTAAATGGTGCTCCCTGTAATTATTTATTGCATTGAAATGTGCCTGACATTCTGGAAACCTGCCTGTGAGATTTCGGTGACGTGTGTGCACTGTGCGCCGCTCAGCAAAATTACCACTGCTCAGAAAGTAAACCAGGTTGGCGCTGGCGAGCTTTCTGCGCAACTCCAGCGAAGACTTTTTCTACGCAATTGTCACTGTGTCTTGATGAATATGTGACACCTACCCCCTACTACGCCGCCACACCCATCTCGGCGCACGTCCGTCTACCATATTGCCAAAGTGGCTGCGCACGGTGTTGCACTGCACGAAATTACCACTGCGAGGGCTGCGCCGGACAAAATTACCACTGCGTGGGATGCGCCACGCTACTCCACGCTGCGCCACCATGCGCTGCGCCAAGAAATTAAAGCCCATTGAGTTTGCTGCTGAGCAGTTGTCTAAGTTCCCAAAGATGTGCTGCACTTGTGGTTTGCTTTTCATCGACTTTTTTGCCCAGTACGTTCCACAACCGCTTGTCTTTCATTTGGCTGTTGGAAAATGGAAAGAGCTTGTTTGTCTGCTTACTTATAGAAGCAAAATATGGCTTCTTTGAGAATTCTAAAATTTTTGACGCTAAACAAGTAAATTATTCTCTTTCAACTTCTGACTATTTACCTCTAACCAGATTCCATTTGAGATAATATAGAGAAGTTAAGCCATTTGAACTTCTCTGAAAACAGAGCTCTGTGACATTAGCAAAGTGTGTCCAAACTTTTTACTGGTACTGTATATAGTCCAACAGTTTTACCACCAAAGCTCACAAAGTTTATCAGCTATATTCAGCCAGAAGCCACTAATGAATGGCAAGAGATAAGCTATGACTAGAAAAATAAATCGGAAACAGTTTGGAATCTCAGCTGCTATGTTTTTTGAAGCCATTCAGTGAATCTTTTACACAGCCACTCTGCAGATTTAATGTTATCTTTGTCCCCTCAGGTCTCAAAAATCCTCTTTCGATTTTTGTTAATTTTTTCCCCCTGTAGTTCAATTAATCTTAATGCATCTTTCTTCCTGGGGTCTTGTATATTTTAATGTAACCTTCCCCCCTGTATTCTTGTACTTTCTGCCATCTCATAGATCTTTATGTAACCTTCTCCCCTGTTGTACAATAGATCTTCTAGACATTCTAGACATTCTTTTCCCCCATGATTAACGTAACCCGGCGATTACACCAGATGCGCGTTCAGTCCGTCTTCGCTCTGTTGCAGGTTTTCTCCATGCTTTGTTGTCCGTCAACAGCCACCAGCAGCGTTTTTACAGTGCAGCAGTGCCGGACGGCTAGATAAGCGAGACCGGCGCAATCGCGTAGCAATTATAGTATCACGTGTGATTGTGAGAAGGAACACACAATGTGTGGTATTAAACGCAAATACAAACTGGCAAAAGGTTTTGTTCCCTACAGAAGGAGTTGAAGAACGGTTAACTTGCTTGGAACTCTCTATGCAACCAGCTGTCATCTTCTAGATTTTAGTGTAACCTTTTCACCTGTGGTCTTGTAGATTTTAATGCAGCCCTCTCACCATTGGTCCTGTTGACTTTTAATGCAACCTTCTACCTTGCGATCTCTTAGATTTTCATGTAACCTCACCTGTGATCCTGATCCTGTGGAGTTTAATGTAACATTCTCTCTTGTGGTCTAGTAGATTTTTACCTCGCCCCGCCTGAAGGGTGAGGGAATGGGTATTGTTTTCGGTTTGGTTTGTTTCTGTGTTTGTGTGTTAGATTTGCCGCTAGAGTGTTAACAAAAAAATGGCCAGATTCACGCCAAATTCGGTTTAGTGATTGCCACTGACCCAGAATATATCCCTATTGAATTTCGTACAAGTAGGTGAAAGTATGTGCGAGGGGCGGGGTTCGTTGTACCTGGCACCACTTATAATGTAACTGTTTCACCTGTGGCCCTGTAGACCAGAGGTGGGCAAGGAGGGCTGTATCTGTCCCTGGTTTTCACACCACCTTCTAGCCTTTAATTAGCTGATTATCTAAATTAGCCAAACCAGGTGCATTTCTTTAAATTATCATGAAGGACCAAAGACTGTTCTTGTCTCCTTTCATAAAACATTTTTTTAATCTAATCATTGGACAAATCTATATTTGTGTATGAAATCAATTAAGTCAATTAGTTCGGCTAATTGATAAACATAAAAACCTGCATATAAACCGGCCCTGCAGAAATGGAATTGCCCACCCCTGCTGTAGACTGTAGAGAATCCTTCTCACCTGTGGTCTTGTTGATTGTAACATAACATTATCACTTGTGGTCCTGTAGGGCTTAATATAGGCTTCTGATCTTGTAGATCTCAGTGTAACCTTTTCCCTCGTGCTCTTGTAGATTTGTATGTGACCTTCCTCCATGAGGTCTCATTTACATTAATGTACGTTTACATGAATCATTCTCTCTCATGGGTTTGTAGATCTTAGCCCTGGGCCACATTGCTGTGGGACAGCAGCTGAACCTGCACTGGCTTCACAAGGTACTGTGTCACAGACCCACCTTGATCCCGATGTCCGAATATTGCACTTGAGTCACATTTTCAGGATATTCGATCTCATAGCGGACTCATCTTACCGAGATCCAGTTGAACAAATATAACGCATCAGTGACATTTTCCTGTGATCCACCTTGCCTAATATTGCATAGCAGTCACATTTGCCAGTGAACTGATTCGCCAAATATTGCACAGCAGTGTATTTTTCTGCTATCCAATTCGCAAAATATCTCACCGTCGTATAGCCTTCTGTTATCATGTTGGCCGAAGAAATTCTGGGTGGTGGGTACTTATGTGAGGGAGATCTTGTGTGTGTGTGTGTGTGTGAGAGAGAGTGCATGTGCGTGCGTGCATTTGTGTTCTTTTCTTACTTATATTTGTTCAGTTTCCACAGCACATGTGGTGCCATTTCGTCCCCAAATTTGAACTAATTCCTTTTTCATTTTGCATCATGTTTTTGCCTCTGCAGATTGGAGTGACTGCAGCACTGCTGACCACCATTTCAGGCTTTGTTTCGGTCAGTCAGACGTGGGGAGAGGAGTGGGATATCATTCCCATCTCTCTGCAGGTTTGTACCAGGACAGCTCGCTCCGCTGTGAGATACCTCTGTGTTTCCAAAGTGCTGTTCCTTTCCTTTTTTCTTCTGTGCAACACTGTTGACATTTAAGCAGAAACTCTCATCCCCCCGCTGACAGATCCAAGTGAAGTATTCACTTACATGTGACGTGTCAACTGTTGCCCTGATCTTTTGGGCTTTGTAAGAAGCAATATTAGTTAATATTATTACATTTATTGTGGCTATTGCGAATGAGATTGGCTCACTTAAGGCTAGTTCTGCGAACACTGACTGGTTTTAGTGCTGGTCTAAATTATTTTGTCTGGAAGATCTCCAAATGGAATGTAATTTAGTCCAGAACTTTGCCTCAATCACTTTTAAATCCAAGTCTGGTCACCCAAGAGTGCCGCAACTGATTGTTTGGGCAGAGCACGTTAAAGTAGCAAAAATCAGACATTGATGTCATCGGAAGAACAAATTTGTCAAGACTCTGTCTGCGTAACAGTTTAAAATGTTCTACTTGAAATATGCGGCTTAAAGTTCAATGGTAAATAGAATGCATGGAAACGTATAAATGGGGTAACGCAAGCCCCCTAGCATAACTGCAAATCTTTTTTTTTTTTTTTAACCAAGAGAATGGATTTTTTCACACTTTGAGAAAAAGGAAAGAACGCATTTTTGCCAACACGAAAGAACAGGCAGCCGATATCTCAATTGGGCAAAAATATGACAATGCTGTGATGCTAATAATATTGCATATTTGTATGTGTATGTTGGTGTCTAAAAAGAACTGTTGCAATTTAGTTGTCATCCTCAATGAACCCAGTATGACATGTGGCTGTTGCCGGGTGGTTAGCAGAGATTAACCCCGTGACTCTTTGTGTTTCCTGTCAGGCCACAGGTCCATTCCTGCACATTGCAGCAGTGGCCACTGCAACCGCGCTGGCCTGGCTGATCGCCGGGCAAATCACCCGCGCTGAGAGAACCAGTGAGTCAGGTTTTGCAGTCGCCTCAAATGCATAGAGAGCGTATTTAATCACTTACTTAAATTGATTTGTTTTGTCATGCATTCATTAAATCTTTATAAGCACTTAAATAAATGCATAAAATGCACTTTTGTGGAGAATTTGATGGTTATTTCAGTTAGAACAACTCATGATAAAACACATGACAGAGCACTTTAGTAGATGCCAAAAAGGTGCTTTTAATTGGATGTTGCAGATTTCACAAAAGGACGAAAAAAGTGACATGCGCTATTCATCGTAAATCTACCTTTGTTGTTTTCAAAGCAGTGTCCAGTTTGCTGAGTGTTTTACATAGGCCGCGGATAAAAGAAACTTCATGATAGATTCGCAGAACACAAATACGCTGTTAGAACTGGCAATCTTGACTATCTCATGGCTAGGCATTTCAAAGAGAACATGGTACTGACCCCTCTCTTTGTTAGCCATAGGTATTGACCATGTCCCTTTATGATACCGAAGAGGCGATTGCTGGAATCGTCTGAATCAAAAACAATCAGAATGGATTTTAAGCCTTAATCACCCTCCTTGGAATTAATGAGGAGTTGGATCTTGCTCCTTCTTTGTAGAATGGCGGGTGGATAGGCCACTAGTATTCTCTAACTGATATTGCTCTAATTTTTTGTATTCTTTGCAGTGGCAGTGGTTTGGTTTTGTGTACGTTTGCTGAACTGTTGTGATTAGCTGGATTATTCATTCAGTACTGTCTCTCTGTCCTAGACAGGCATTAATAATGTGCTCTGCAGTGATAATTGAAGCATTTGTTGGCTCCAACCAGTGAGCTACTTCTCCATTTATTGTAGCCCCCGGACGAAGTCGGGCGGCTACTATGGATTCGTCTCAGCCGCTGCCACCGCGTCCGTAGATACTTCATTGTGTACGCTGTACAGGCTGTAATTTTTGACCGATTACTTTCATATTTGTTGTGGACTTGTTGTATTCCAGTTATGACGCCTATAAATTTTGACTGCTGTGATGACAGTATTAGCCAAATACAGCGCAAAAAGGGAGAAGCGAGCTGTGGAGGGGCCACATTCATGCGGTTGCGGGAGACCGGACTGTCTAGCTTGACTTTGGTTGCCCAGATGAAGGCCACTGATGGCTAAAACGTGTTGGTTGTTTTTAATGTTTCGAAATGAACAGCCAGTAAATAAAGCTGCCTTAGTCCCTTTTTTCTTCCTTTTTTTAATGGACAACTCATATATTTAAATGTAAAGCCATGTATTAAGCATTTACTTTATTTTCGGTTTGGCTCTGAATAAGTCTGCTCAGGGTACGCGATGCACATATATGTGCATTACCCTGAACACAGGGAGAAGTAACATCTCCCTCATGAGCAGATCACTCCTAGCACCCCGTGCACTCAAAGCAGATCTAAACAGCGAGTCGAAGGAGGAGGGGGGTGCTGGGTGAGCTGCAAGTAATAACAGCAGAAGTAAAACACCAAACCAGCAATGGAAGGAACCAGGTACTCATGGCAAACGGGGAGGTGCAGTAGCGGGAGCAAGCAGAGCATCAGTAGCTGAAGAGCGCTCGCCTGATGAGCACGTTTTGAAGAGTGTGCTCCGTTACTGATGTGATGTGTGCAGATGTGATTGGTTGGTGACAGGACTTGTGTTCTCTTAATTCGAACTCGCAGTTGCAGAAAGAGTTTGCCGGCTAAACTGCTTGTGTGCAATTCATACGCGCCACTTATTAGTTGTAGTAGTGGCAATAACAGTAGAAGCATTAGTAGTCGTAACCTTAGTTGTAACAGTTGTAGCAGCAGTATTAGGCATGTGGTCTGAGTGATCGTGGTAGTAGTAGCTGTTGTTGTCATTATTCATCTGTAGCGGTCCGCTTGCATCCGACTGGTTGTGCCCTACTTCTCTCCTGCTATCCACTACTGGCACTGCTGCACACTGCTTTGGACCCGGGTGTGTGGGATTGGATCTCTTCTTTTGAACCCAGCACATTCACTGTGTCCTCACGGGACGGATTGTTTGGCCAGAAGTCTGTGCTCTCACCCTCATTGCTGGAGTGGCGGAGTGTGGAGGTGCACTGGCGATGGCAGGAGAGACAGGAGCCCAGCTTTCCCGAGCAGCAGGCTTCTTCCTGCACTCTATTCAGGCCGTGGCTCTTACTGTGGAAAGATCAGGGCTCATAATCATACAGGATCGCTGATCTGGCATCAGTTTGGCCAAGTAGCTCATTATGCATGAGGAGAGAATATGGATGTGGTGACCTGATGCCAGACCTATTGATGAATATGGATTGTGTGTCCTGTGACACTCGCTGTACATCTGTCCTTAATGCAGACAACAGGGCGTAAAGAGACAGCTGCCTGGACCCGCTGAAACACACACCCTCACATGCGTACCCACACCACACAACTGCGCACATTCACACAATGCACACGCACAAACATGCGTGCACAGTAATGCAAGCACAGACACTACACATCGTATGCACGCGCAAGCATGCTACATATACACATGCTTGCATACCAACGTACACATACACACAGCACAAGCACGAGCGGAAATCACACCACACATCGTGCACATGCAGGCACGCATTGACACAGTGTATTGCAATGTCAGGTGAAGGACTCCGCTCGAGAGGGAGAAGCAGAGAGGTCTCTCCCTGGCAGAGCCTGCACACTGCTGCTGACTCGTGTCTGACGCTGCGGCTGTGCCCTTCTGCAGGTACACAGGTGTTGCTGCTCCTGGTTTATCTGAGTGTGATGCTCACTCTGTACCTGCTGCCACTTGGCATCACGTCACCGTGCCTGATGGAACACAGCGACCTCAAGGCAAAACCGTCCATCATCGGCCAACGGGGAGCCCCAATGGTGAGTCCGCTAGCCGAGATGGGCCAACAGCCGGATGGGGAAAGTTGATTTTTTTTTTGTGTGTGTGTGTGTGTGTGTGTAAGCTGACTTTTTTCAATCAGTTTCTGTTCGCCATTGGCTTTTTGTTTGTGGCCAGGAGGGGTATTTAGGTGTCTGTTTTGTTTGTCAGGTTGTTCATTTATTCTAATACATTCTAATACAGTTCTCATCTTTTAAAAACTCAGCTATGTGAAATACTGCAGTCCCTGGGGATATACATTGGGAAAGATAACTTAATGGAATTAATATCCCAAATGAGTTATTCCTCTGTAAACTGGATTAACTTGGAGAGGTTCAGAACTTGATCCCTTGAAAAAAATTTTGAGAAATTCAATTCAAAATTTGTTTCGGTAATATTTTACAAATATTAGGTCAATACAAGCATTTGTCACTGAGTTATGGCCCTTCAAATTGTTGGGTTCAAAGGTCAGTCCTGAGTGGCATGTTTTTTTGCATTTTTATGCCATTTTTTTATACCTTCCTATGAGCCAGATCCTTGAAAATGACAACCGTATGCCCCTGCCATTTTGACCTTGTGCACACTACAGAAATTCTGAAATTTTTATGAACAACACGCCTCCAATTCAGGCACCCAATACGTGGCTCATTTGTCTGTGCTGCTTAATCTCCTAAACACGATGAGAACACTGATAGAGGTTTAACCAGCAGCACTTTGAAGCACACGCATGCTGCAAATTAGCATTAAGGTTAGAAGGGATGACCTGTGTTGATACATTTGTGATTGTGGTTCAGACACTTCAAAGTCAGATCCATTTTTGGGAGGGTTTTATTTTATCTTCTGGTGTATGCATGAGAAACTTTGATTCTTTATTCCCGTGCATTGCGGAGAAGCCTTGAAATTCATGTTCGCATAAATGCACTCATGTCGAAGCATTGCCTCATAAGTGCCCTCACATACGTCCACATACACTGGCATACTCACTTTCAAACTGCAATGCACCAGGACATGCCATGTCATTTACACATACAGTGGGCTCCAAAATGATTGGAACCCTTGACTGGCTACGCACAAACAATAGTTTGAAAAATTCTGAAAATATATATTTAAAGAGAAACTCTAAAGAACAACATGTAAGAAATACTGTACGATATTAATGTTGCAATGGAACTAACCAAAATCATTTACTGAATGAATTTCCTCCAAACCAGGGTTTCACGATTACTGGCACCCTTAAAGATTATTGTCCCCCGTCGCCCCGGTGGGACGGGGGACATAGAAATGCTAATCCAAAAAGGTTCATACTGTCTGTAGTAACTAATTTACGTTAACGTTCTTATTTTTCGAACTGAGAAGGTTTTATCCTACCTTGACATGTTTCGACGGGATACTCCCGTCTTCTTCAGAAGAGTCACCGATGTTACGAGTGACGCGTCTTATCAGCTGATGTTAGGTCGACATATCAGAACTGCTTAGGTTCGTCGCCACATCCACCCATTTCAAATTCCGCAACACAAAATTCAGACAAAAAGAAGGATTCCCCATGGGTGACCCGCTGTCTGCCATCATGTGTGGTTTTTTCATGGAGGACCTAGAAACGAGGGCCATCGCATCGGCACCCGAAAGTAATCGTCCCACGCTCTGGAAAAGATACATGGACGATATCTTAGAAAAAATAAAATCCGGACATACGCAACAACTCACCAATCATTTAAACAGCATTGACCACACTGGGAAAATACAATTCACACACGAAGAAGAGACCGACAAAACCATAGCGTTTCTGGACATAAATATACATCACACTCATGAAGGAGACATTAAAATTAAAATATACAGGAAGCCCACCCACACTGATCAATACCTGCTTTGGTCATCTGAACACCCCATAAATCACAAACTTTCCGTGGTAAGAACACTGTTTGATCACGCATCCATCATTACAGAAGACACAGACAAGAAAAAGGAAGAGGAACATATAACTAACGCACTGAAGAAATTCCAGTACCCACTATGGGCCATAAACACAGGCAAACTACAGGTACAGCCGAAACAAAACCCCGGGGCATCCAGAAAGAAACGTAAAAATGAAACCGAAACCAAAGGAGTCATTACGTTACCATACATTAGGGGCGTCACAGAGCGGATTCAACGGGCCATGAGAAAATTCCACATCAACACTCTGGTAAAACCATACATAAAATTACGACAACTACTGGTACACCCGAAAGTCCAAATTGACAACTGCAACAAATGTGACGTCATATACGAAATCCCATGCCGGTCTTGCCATAAAACATACATTGGGGAAACAGGTAGACCTTTTCATACACGTAAAAAAGAACACCAAAAAGAATGCGAGAAAGAGACAACAGCAAGACAGACACGCTCAGTTAAGGAGCAAGCACTACAGGTAAACCTTAAGTCAGCAATCACAGACCATTGCAAGAGGGAAAATCATATTATGAACTGGGACAAGGCCAAAGTCATCCGCACTCAGAACAATCGACATGAACGCTGGATCATGGAGGCAATTGAAATCAGGAAGCGGGCCCACAGGACCATGAACCGGGACGAGGGGGCATACACGCTTTCCCATACCTGGAGTACCATCCTGGAGGAGCGGCCGGACAGCACGAGGTGTGGCCGCCCTGTCAAATCTGACAGGGCGGCCACACCTTGCTATCATCAGCTGATAAGACGCGTCACTCGTAACATCAGTGACTCTTCTGAAGAAGACGGGAGTATCCCGTCGAAACATGTCAAGGTAGGATAAAACCTTTTCTGTTCGAAAAATAATAACGTTAACGTAAACATAGAAATGCTGTTTTTCCGTCCGTCCATCCGTCTGTGCGTCTGTCCGGGAACAGTGTACTCGCAATAACTTTTCACAGCTTTGATGGAGGATCACCAAATTCACACCACGTATGCCTCTTGTGAAGGCCTTGCTCAAGTTCAATGATGAGTGACCTTCACCGAGTTTTCAAGGTCACTGAGCAAAAAGATATGAGGAACACTGTACTCACAATAACTTTTGACAGCTTTGAAGGAGGATCACCAAATTCACACCACCTATGCCTCTCATTAAGGCCTTGCTCAGGTTCAATGATGATTGACCTTGACCTAGTTCTCAAGGTCACTGAGCAAAAACATGTCAAGAACACTGTACTCGCAATAACTTTTGACAGCTTTGATGGAGGATCACCAAATTCACACCACATATGCCTCTCGTGAAGGCCTTGCTCAAGTTTAATGATGAGTGACTTTGACCTAGTTTTCAAGGTCACTGAGCAAAAACATGTGAAGGACACTGTACTCGCAATAACTTTTGACAGCTTTGATGGAGGCTCACCAAATTCATATGACATTCTTATTGGTTTGTTAGGTAGATCTGAGCTATGGGCACAAAACTATGCCTTGGCGATTCGTCCATCATCCACAAGTCTTGAAAATTGTAATCTCTCTCATAACCCATGGCTATGTTTAGCTCATATCACAATGATCCATCCCTCATCCATCTCTCTGTTCAACCAATGACCAATGAGCTACAGTGTCATTGTACTTCACATTATTAGTCGTACAGGGCACCACATTATTTTCAGCCATCAAATCAGTTTTTGCCACATGTTTCTGGTCACTTGTGCGACAGGGGACACCAGGCCTTCAGGCCAGCAGGCCATTTTGTAAATAACGTCTACCAAAATTAAACAAAGTATTGAATTCCAAGTTTATCTAAGTGTCAAGTAACTACTGTATTGAGCCATTGCATCACTCCCTGTTTCACTAGGGTATAAAAATTAGGCAACTCATGCGCAGAATCCCTTTGTGATCTAACACCATGAATAAGGAGAAGAAGAAGAGGAAAATCTGGTAATGGCTACAAGAAGATTCACAAACGATTGAATATGCCACTGAGCACTGTCATGGAAATTATTTAAAAATTCCAAATATATGAAACTGTTGGAAACCTCAAGGTTTGGGAGGCTGCATTTTGCCTCCCAGGGCACTGAGGAGGATGGTGAGAGAAGCAACAAAATCACCAAGAATCACTGTTAAGGTATTGCAGGCCTTGATGGCATCTTGGGGTCACCAGGTTTCAAAAAGCACCATCAGGCACCACCTCCGCAACAACAGGCTCTTTGTAAGCGCTGGCAGAAGAAAGCCTTTTCTGACCAGAAGACAAGCACTTATCCACAGACATCCACGCTACACACACGTACACATTTGTATACACACATACTCTTTTACAAACCGATACGTTCACACATACATATTCATACATCCTCACACACACACACACACACACAAAATCTACTCTCACGCAGACAGACACACACGCAAGCTGAGGCAGGGCAGCTCTGTCCTCAACATCCTGTCAGAACTTGCCTTTATTGATCACCATGGATATAAAAGGTGGCCCAGCTTGGGTATGGCCTCCCTAAAGACCTGAGATTAAACCCCCAAAGAATCCTGCAGCAGCATGTATTTGCATCGATTTCCCAAGCAATGTGCTCAAGGATGACAGGAGGACTGCTCTCCATCAGCCTATAATGCAGGAGGGGCTGTGTACCGGGAGCTTTGCTTGTAACACTATAGCGCATCGCCCTTTACCTTTCTGTGGGTCAGCCCATGAGACAGTAACGCATAACAAAGACCTTTTTGCTCATGGAAAACCAATAAAGTAGCTGGTGATTGGTGCGAAATAAATATTCTGGCCAGTCATTGGCTATGGTATTGATTTATATGTAATAAAAGGTATTTGTGAATCTTGACCAGCTATGATTAGCCTCAGAACAGCTGTGATCAGCGAGAAGAATTGAAAATACTGTTTATCCCACATAAGAATGCAACCGGGACTCTAGAAAATATGATACCAAGGAGTGCGTGAGCTTTGACCTGTTAGCGATGACCGCAGCTCGTTGTGTTGTGTATCATTTGCTGCGTGCTTGTGTGTCTCTCAATCTAGCTGGCTCCAGAGAACACCCTGATGTCCTTTCAAAAAGCCCTGCAACAGAGGGTGGAGGGGCTGGAGACTGATGTCACCATCAGGTACCTGCGCGCACGCACGCACACAAGCACAAGCACGTGCACACACCCACACCGATCGGGCCGCACGATTAATACATCATATACAATGTGGTCTAAAACAAACTGCAGCGATGTGAAATGCTTTCAAAGTACTTCACCCACACGTGTACTGACAGGCCTTTCAGAGGTGCGCGAGGGAAGGCAGGATCCTCACCTTTCTAACCCATTGCCGACTATTTTATGAAAAAAGAATCATATTTGATAACGTTTACAATGATATTTCTCAGCCTCGGGAGCAAATAAAGACAGGAAATAAAGGCAGAAACCGTTTCTGTCAAAAACGACTGTGTCAAAAAATTTATGTTACGACCTGCAGAAACCGAAAGCAAAATGGGAGGGGCAACACAGGCTGTAGTTTCTCTAGGGGTTTTTAATTGTTCCAAATTCAGGTACACAAATAAAGTTGCACATTTGGATGCACAAAGCTGTCGGGCACAACAAAAGCTGATGTTGCCACGTCTGCAAACCCTCTCCATTTTTATGTTGCAGTTTGCTTTCATTTTGTGCAGGTCGTAAGATAAATTGAGGGCTCGTCCGGTTGTTGAACCCGGGACCTCTCGCACAACCTCCCGCAAAGTAGCCACGTTACTCCCTCATCCCACTCACTACCAAGCTCAAAGCAATATGAGTGCAGCATGGATTTTAAAGTCTGATGGTATCTCTCCAGCGCCCCCTGACTTTCAGGATGGTAGGCACTGGCTAGGTTATGCTTGATGGCGAGCTTCTTAAGGGCCTGGGAAAATATTCACGACGTGAGGTTTGAGCCTTGATTACGCGGGGAAGACCAAATAATGAAAAGAATTTCAAAAGTGCGCTTATTATCACTTTAGATGTCATCTTCCGCAAGGGAATAGCCTCGGGGAAGCGTGTTGCAGTGCACATAATGGTTAAGAGATACTGATATCCACTTTTAGTTTTGGGAAGAGGTCCGACACAATCATTACATATTCAAAAGGATCGCCCACAGCATGTATAGGAACGAGGCCTAATAGTATTATTCGGCCTTAATGCCTAATAATACCTAATTATAAGTACATGTACTTGTATCCAAGTACTTTTCAAAGTACTTGACCAATCTCTGTCAGCACTTAGGAGACAGAAAAGTTCTTGGATGCAAGTACAAGTACTTTAGGCATTAATAGGAAGTAGTCCGATACAAGTGCTAGCACTTTGGTATTTAAAAAAGGAATACTTTCATCCAATTCTTGAAAGTGCTTGAACCCAACTCTGTTTCTAAGACACTACTGCCTGTAGCAGTGTTCTGGGACAAAGGCAACACATCCTCCAAAAAAAAAAGACTGTGCCGACCCAGAGTCTTGGAGAATGTGCACTGGAACCAACTTCTCCCCAGGAATAAACACAGAGCCAATGCTGATTAAGGGCTCAAAATATGAAGACCCTCGTTCAGTACAGCCAAGAACCCTCAAGGAATTAAGAGTAGTGGCACAGCTTTTTTAAACGTTTTCTTGAACGTTTTGACAAAGTCAAAACGGCAAATTCCAGGTAGGTTTGGTGTTCACCTTTACGGAAACGACGGAAGCGCTGTCGGTACGCCTTAGGAACTGGTTGATAAGTACGTAAAACTGCGGTAAAACGCTCTTTCGACTCAGCTATCAGTTTCTCTCACTCAAATTCAATCACTTTCTCTTTAGTTTCAAGCTCTTTCAATCATACTTGTAAGGACAGTTGCTGTTGGGTAGGTCTTCTCACTACCACTAAAGGAATAACTTTTAAATCAACGAGAGAGGCTTTAAATTTTGTAGATAAAGTCTCTTCACTGCGCTTGTCTGCCCCGGACAGCATAATGTCATATTTGGCAGCAAGCTCAATCAGCTCCTCTTTTGTGAATTTTTCCAATAGATCCTCAGACGGATCATTGAGAAATTGGTCAACAAGAGACATCATAATTAAACAAAAACAAAAAGTCGATAATTTTAAAACGAAACCAAATCTGAAAATGCCACAAAATAGTATATACTATCACAAAGACGCCACAAAATACCCCTTTACAAAATGACCACAGGTATGCAGAAGGGCAACTCAAACACCAACAGTTTCTACGCGGCACACAACTTTACTGCGAAAAAAAAGGCACACAGATGCCTAAATTAAGTCAGTGTTTTTTTTTCTCTCTTACTAAGCACTGACAATAAGCGCAGTGCCGCATGATCGAGGCAACACCAAGGCAGGGCAACAAACTGGGCCCCAATTTGCAATGCACCCTAACATCTAACTTAAACAAAGACTACCTAACCTGAACTATAATCTTCTGTAGATCCAGGGAAACGCCTTTAAACGTTAAACTCAGAGGTGGGCAGCAGACCTGAGTCTAAGCCAACCGCCACACCCCGAAACATACCCACACCCAGGTACCCCACCAAAAACAAGAAAGGAAAAATAATAAAAAAGAAAAGAAAAAAAAAGTCAAAAACAACGTAACAATAAGTTTAAAAAAGAAAAAAAAAGAATCCACATACAGCAACATTCTGGCCCTAGATATATGTGTGTGTGTGTGTGTGTGTGCGTGTGTGTGTGTGTGTGAGTGCATGTGTGCACGTGCGTGTGCGTGTGTGTGTGCGCGTGAATTCAGGTACTTACTGATGATCTTCAGCGGCCTTAATAGTGCAGGAATGAACATTATAGGCCGTACCACTGACTGGATCCTCCATAATTAATTCTCATGCACTGATCCCCATCGAGTGTCATCATTATTTCAAAATTTTTGACTTCATTGTCAACAAAATTGACATGTACATAAAATGCTAAATTTCTCCGTCCCCTCAGGTGAAAAGTCTGGGTGTCATTCACACTGTCATTCTAATCTCACATCAGTAATGTCACTCGGTCTGTATATTACCATCTTCGTAACATCAATTGGCTCTGCTCGTTCCTCACACCCAGCAGTGTTGGAATTTTAGTTCACACCCTGGTAACATCCCGTATTGATTACTGCAACTCCCTTCTCTTTGATCTCCCTCTTAAATCCATCCATTCACTTCAATTGGAGCCGCCTGGGGCAAAGGTCAAAATGTAGACGAGTGAACTTCCGCCCATACTCGCGCGCGGTCGAATGCTAGCTAATTTAATTGCGATTTATAACGTTTAGTTCCAAGACGTGGACTTCGGCTTTGACTTGAGTTTAGCATAAATTTGAATTTTGCAGTATTTTTCATGTTCCTGTCTGTGTATCCACCATGGTTTTTTACTGCGCAGCTGCGCAATGCTCATTGCATTCCGACATGCATGCATTGGCTTGGCAAAGCTGGCCTTATTACCGGAAGTGATCCCGTTCCCGTTCATCTTGTCTCCCTATTTACGACAGTTTCGCCCCATATCAGGTCAGTCCAATAGGTCCAGAACTCTGCCGCCTGCATTACTACCAGGACCCCCTCCGTTAACCACATCACTCCTGTCCTTCAGCAGCTGCAGGGGCTCTCAGTCAAATATCACATTGATTTTAAGATTCTGCTTCTCCTGTTTTTGAGGGCATTTGTAATCTCACTCCTTCGTACCTCTCTGAACTCCTCCACATCAACACTCCAACCCGCACTCTAAGGTCTTCTTCTTCTGTTCACTTCACTATGCCACCCGCCCGCTTGACCACCATGGGGTTAAAAGCCTTCAGCCGCTCTGCGCCCCTCCTTTGGAACTCCCTCCCACCAGAGATCTGGAACCCTGATTCTCTCTCTGCTCAAATCACATCTCAAAGGCATCCTTTAAACTGGCGTATTCTGTTTAACTGTGTCATGTATCACTCATTAATCCCCTGTCAACGACATGTACTGCAAATTTGTTTTCTTATTTTACTCATTTATTTTGCATTTTTCATTTACGTATATCAATTATTGCTTTTTATTGCTGTTGTTTATTGTAAGGGGACCTTGAGTGCTTTGAAAGGCGCCTATCAATAAAATGTATTATTATTTTGTATATTTCAATGAATGTGTTTTATGGTCGTTTAAATTGTTGATGTGAAATAAGACCATTTAAAACATCTTCATGCAATTCCATTGCAGCCAACCCTTGAGTAAAGAAAAGCGTGAGAAGTCCGGAGTCATAATCAGTTTCCAATTACTAGTGGTGAAATCCACCGTAACACACATGAAACCGATAAACCTCCATGCACAAGGACTTCAATTCCGCGTGAGAATCTTTTACATACACATTGATTGAATAATTGCTGACTACAGCAGGGTAACATAAATATGCCACTAAAATTCAAGCTGAATGCGCGAGACTTGACAGGGATGCATTACTAATGAAAACTGACCACACCTGATAATGTTGAGAGTTTTTGGAGTTTCTTTAATGGCAATTTAAATTAATGATTGAAAACGGGTCAAGAATTGGTCGATTCATGCTCATTTTAACTTAACAAGGAGACAAGGTGACACCTGATGGTCCTTAGGATTTTTGGAGTCAAGTAAAGTTAATTTTATGAAGATTAAAGACAGGTCATGACAAATCATTATTTTTAAGGGATGGTTTGTGCTTCCCCCATTGCCTGTTCACCAGCTGCCGCTGCTCTCAACTCTATTTACTTTGATAGACCATCATACAAGTGATTTGCTCCAAGACTGATTGGTAGACTGACCAATTTATTTAATGGAAATATTAGTTTTATGTTTTTGACACTGAAATGCAAACGCTCATGAAACAACACATTTTTTGTAAATTTTGCAAGATTTACTGTGTGTTTGAGTGTTTGAAAATAATTTGAGTCATGATAAATGATTGGGAAATCTGTTTGACGATATTTTCTACTTTAAATATCTTTTTAAATGTTTAAAACTAAAACAAGTGCCATCTTCAAGTCTCAATTTTAACTAATCTTTTACAGGCACGCCAGTTGCACCGTACATGCACATATACTCACACAGACACAGACACGCTTCTTGGTTTCCAAACATGTATCAGTCAGGTTATTAGGACATTTGCCTGTTGGTTGGTGTTATCATGCTACTGACTACAGTAAGCAGAGGTACAGATAACAGTACTTGCTTCACATATTATAGGGACTGACTGGGACTGCCAGTGGGAATAAAATGGCAAGACTTGGTGAATCCTGCATGACTATTTGAGTAGTGCGTAATTGTGTGGGGATACCGTCATAGTATTTATGTGGGTATGTATGCAATGGTGTGAGTGTGCACATGTGTATTTATATTCTTGTTGCAGTGTATGATACATGTCTGTATGCATGTAAAGGTGTGTCATGTGTACTTGTGTATATGTGCACGTCTTCAGAAACAAAAATTTTCAATTTTAGACGAGCAAACTTTGACAGGATGCGCTCATATCTAAGTGAAATAAAATGGGAGAGACTCCTGGACTGTGAGTCTGTAAATGTGGGAAAGATTTAAGGGGGTTTTACTTGAATCACAATGCAGATTCATTCCAAAGGTGTCCAAAAGTAAGCTGAAAAAGCAGAATCCTCAGTGGATGACCACAGCTATTTGTAGGAGTTTGAGGGAAAAGAGGAATCTTTATAAGATGTACATAAAGGATAACAATGAGAATACTAAGGCTGAATACTGTAAAATGCGGGCTGTGGTCAAAAAAAAGCTGAGGAATGCTAGAAGACTATGAAAGACAAATTGCAGAGGGGGCAAAAACTCTAAGCGCTTCTTTCAGTACTGTAGCAGAAAAAGGAAAGTCAAAGAGCAGGTTATGTGCATAAAGAATAAAAATAGATCGCTGCTATATGATAACAAGCATATTGCGGATGCCTTAAACAGTTACTTTGTTGAGAATTTTACCTCAGAGTGGGTCTTTATTCGGCCAGAGGGCATGTCCAATGCTCAAGATTATTTAGCGGAAATTGAGGTTAGGGATAATGAGGTATTAGACAAGTTGCATAAACTAAAGGCAGATAAGGCGGCGGGTCCTGATGGCTTATATCCTAGAGTGCTCAGGGAGGTTGGTGAGATCATCTTTAAGCCGCTATCTGCCATCTTCAGACGGTCTTTAGAAACTGGAGAAATACCAAATGATTGGAAGCAGGGCGATATAATACCAATATATCAGAAAGGGGGCCGTAATGAGCCAGGAAATTACAGGCCAGTCAGTTTAACTTACATTGGTGCAAAATATTGGAATCTATCATAAAAGATGAGCTGGACTTATTTCTTGAACATAACAGTATCTTGAGGGATAGCCAACATGGTTTCCGTAAGGGAAGGTCATGCCTGACAAACCCTCTGGAATTTTTTGAAGAGGCCACCAAGACTTATGACCAGAGCAGGCCTTATGACATCATATACTTGGATTTTCAGAAAGAATTTGACACAGTACCGCATAAGAGACTCATTTTTAAAATGAGCTCCATTGGAGTTACAGGAGGTATTCTGAAGTGGATTCAAAACTGGTTGCAGGACAAAACGCAATGATTGGTGGTCAGTGGTATCTCATCTGAGCTAGGTATGGTAGGGAGTGGCGTCCCCCAGGGATCGGTGTTGGGGCCCCTGCTGTTCCTCATCTAAATTAATGACCTTGATAGGAATATTGAGAGCAGATTAGTAAAATTTGCAAATTATACTAAATTGGGAGGTTTTGGCAAATAGTTTTAAGAGTCCACTAAAGTGATTCAGGATCATTTGGATAGAATCCGGAATTGGGCAGAAATGTGGCAAATGAAATTGTATGTAGCAAAATGTAAAGTTGTACATGTAGGTAGTAAAAACATTAGACGAGATTACTTCATTGGAGGTTTAAAACTGGAATGTGCTCCACACGAAAAAGATCTGGGAGTGATTGTTGACCAAACCCTCACAGGCTCTAGCCATTGTGCCGTAGCAGTTTAAAAAAGCCAATAAGGATGCTGGGATACATTGCCAAAAGTATTGAGTACAAATCCAAGGAGGTGATGCTTCTTTTGTACAACACATTCATCAGACCACATCCAGAGTATTGTGTTCAGTTCTGGGGACCATACTTTTAGGAAGACATAGAGGCTCTAGAGGAAGTCCAGTGAAGAGCTACTAAGATAATTCCGGGTTAAAAAAAAAAAGATGAAAGCTATGGGAAAAGACTGAAGATCCTTAATCTCTTCAGTCTTAGGAAAAGGAGACTAAGGGGTGACCTGATTGAGGTCTTTAAATATGTTAAAGGGATTAACAAAGTGAATTATGTTGGATTCCTTCAACTAAGTATTGTTAATAGAACTCGGGGTCACAAATGGAAGCTGACCAAAGGTAAATTTAGCACTGATATTCAGAAATATTTCTTTACTCAAAGAGTAATTTCGATGTGGAACAGCTTGCCTGACCATATTGTTGAGGCAGAGACCTTGGGAGTTTTCAAGAGCAGGCTTGACTTAAAGCTAGATACCATTGAGTATTTGAAGGGATATATTCATCATAGTATAAAGAAACTGGCGAGCCTAGTTGGGCTGAAAGGCCTGTTCTCGCCATTCATGTTATGTTATGTTATGTTATGTGTAGCTGTATGTAACTCTGCTAGTTTGAGGCCTTGTGGCTGTCTGTGCAGCTGCTGCAATGGAGATAAATGTCTGTGCTGCAGATTCGATGCATGTTGACAGGCAGGGAGGAATGACTGTACTCACTAATTAAAATGAAGCAAAATGGGGTCAGACTGGGGCCTGGAGCTTCAATGTGACTGGGCCCCCTGGGGTAGCTGGGTCTGTCGGTCCTGGCGTGGAGCCAATCAAGTGAGACATTTCTCAGGTGCTTACAGAACCACACCAATTTCACCCATTATAGTAGGTCAATCAGAGAGACCAATCAGAGAATAGTATCGGACCACAGCTGTTTTTTGCTGTGATAGTGGGTCAATTAGACCAAGACCATTCACTGCAACCTGTAGGACCAAAGCTGTTTGAGCCATTATGATCGGACAAGCAAAGAGAAACCAATCACAGCAACCTGCCGGACTTCATCAATCTGTGCTATAATGGTCACTCCGTGTGCTTTAACAAAATTCAGGGTTAAAAAATGGAGCAGACATTTCCTTGGTACCAAATTTTGACAAGGCCTCCACCATCATAATATGTTGAAAATTAAAATATTCTGTTGGGAAAATATTGTGTTATGTCTTGTTTTTTGTTTTCAGTGAGGCTTCTGCATAAATGTTTTTATCTGGTGTGAAAAATGGATGGTCTCATGGTTATCATTTACTATGTAGTCTGGGGAATAGATTATCAACACAAAAAAATGTAGTTATTAATTATAGCCTTCTGTGCCATTAAATGCTGTGAGTCCACACAAAAATACCTTATTTTTTTATTTTGAGAAAATAAAGCAGAACACCATCACAAATTTTGTTAATAACAGGCATCTAATCTTTCTAAAACTTCAATTTGATGTTGGTGGATGGTGTCTTTTTTATATATAAAATGTTAAAAATGGCACCAAATGTTTTTTGTGCATTTTCAAGCCTGAGTATTTTCTAGTTTATTCATAAGAGGGGTAGAATTTGAAAACAAAATACGCAACATGTATGGGAAGCTGTATTTGCAATACCAAATCCCTGTCTTAGAAATTAGGCTTTTTACAGCCCTTCAAATATCCTACCGCAGAGCACAGAGTAAAATGTTCGAGCAACTTTAAGCTCCCAGAAATACATGACAGATTGAAGGGACACCTTTGTAAGTCCATCTCCCTCAAGTTATAGTAGCAGATTTTCACCCCTGAAAATCTGAAGAACTTGGTTGCAAAAATATTTTTTTCTGACAAAACTATTGGGAGTTGAGAGCTAGAATTTTGGATTTATCCTTGTAGGAGGTGTATGCACCTACTGGGATTTTTTCAGTCAAATCTGAAATGATCAAGTGCGATGTTTCTCTAAAATTCAGACATTTGACACGGAATGACCCCACTACATGTAGTACACTGCCCTATAACCAAATGTCCATTCATATTATACTCATGGCTTTATATCTTCAGATATGGTAAGAGTTGAAATGCATCACAGCTCTGTAAAATTTATCTAAATAACTTGCGTGGGTTATGTCTTTGATCCGGTAGCTATTGAATAACTTGTCAAATTTAGAGAGACAAATTTCAACCACCTGCTCAGAAAATTAACCCAAAGGCCTGTTGTGGTGCTCAGTAAACTCTGGAACATGGCTAATCATGATATGGACCTTGCTGAAAACTGAAATTTTCAAATCCTTGTATGTCCTGTCAAATCTGGCCACCTTTTCCTTGTACAATGGGCCCAAAGTGAACCCCAGACATGCATTCATAGTGCTATGAATGGATATGGATCTGTTTTTCACACATGAGATAAAAATATGTATGCAGAGGCCTAACTGATAACAAAAAACTGTACATAACACAGAATTTTCTAGACAGAATATTTAAATGTTCAGCTTATTATGGTGGAGGTCTAGTCAAAATTTGGTACCAAGCAAATGTGTGCTCAAATTTTTTAACCCTGTATTTTCTTTGAGCATTCCGTGGTCACTTATGAAGCATGTTTGCAACTCCTTACTTAGTTCTCCAGGAAACAAGCTGGGTACTAGGGTTTTACCAAGGGGAATCAGTGTATTATTTATAGACATGTCTAAGACTGTTTTTTGTGATTGTGTATGTTGATTTTGTAAAATAATTGGCATTGGAATGGCTAAGTGGGATTGCGAAGCTAGGCAGTGCTTCCCATGTGGTGATGATTTGATCCCCCTCTCTATTGGCTCCACCCATGCTTTTGCCCCAGCCTGGATGGAGTTCCCTTCCTCCTGCGAGACCAAACCTTGCGACGGACCACAGACGTTTCCATCGTCTTTCCAGAGCAGCAGTTTAATGACGCCTCTATGTTCAACTGGACTGACCTGCGGACGCTCAATGCCAGCCGCTGGTTCCTGGAGGTAGCAATTTAATGTTCTGGGGAGAATCCCAGCATTGTGCTTGTGTTTTAGTGTGTTTCACAGTGGTGGACACTTTCTTGCGCTCTGAGTGCCAGTGTTACTTTGGACATGTAGCCTTTACTAATGGCTAATTTAGTCCTTTATATTTTATATTTATGTCTCCCCCTTCCTGGGGGGGGGGGGGCATATTGTTTTTGCCTGAATTCTCGTTGGCGTCGGCATCAGCGTTCCCATTTGTTTCCGGAGCATAACTCTGAAAGTGTTTGACCGATTCTCACCAAATTTGATATTTTGTCTCTCCATAACATGTGCCTTTTGAGGGTTTGAACTGCTTTTGAATTTTGTTTTTTCTGTTTCCATGGCAACAATTTGGACTTAGGCATATTGAAGGGTGGGACTCGTTTCTGGACCATAACTCTAAAATGTGAAATGGGGGAAGGGGGAGACATCTGTATTTACGTGTAAAAACCATTTCTAGTTAGTCCTTAATTTCAAGAGCGAAGACTGCCTAATTGGCTAATAGTGCAATGAAAGATTCCAATGGCGTATTTTTTTACATGCTTACTTGTGTACATTCTCGTATTTTTTTTTTATGCTCTGTTTCAGACTGCATACTAGTCAGTGGCTTTTTACTTCTTGATAGGGCAGGATTGTCGTACCCAACACGTCTGCTTAAAACTGAACACAGAGGGCAAGTTCATGGGCTCAAGGATATTTACGAGTGCATCGAAGCTACATAATATACCAAAGATACATATGCAAAGGGAGCGGTCGGCAAGGACAGTTTTAAAACCTCTGAGTTCATGGGACACAAAGCCCTCTGCCCTTGCCTGCTCAGAAGCCTTCTGGACTCCTGCCTGCTCTGTCCCTTATAGGACGACCCGTTCTGGACGGGGCAGGCCCTGACTCCGCGGGACCTTCTGAGGGCACGCAACCAGACGCTTTGCAGCCTGGGAGCATTCCTGCGACTCGCGGCTCGCTCCAACGTCTCGGTCCTCCTCAACCCGCGGCGGCCACCCCCTAAGCACCCGCACCATGACACCTGGGTCAACGTCACCTTGGAGGTGGTGCTGCGATCCGGGATACGGCAGGAACAGGTAAGACTCCACTGCTGCAGCTGCACTGCTTGGCCTCCTTGGCTTTCCAGCCAGCACAGGGCAGCAAGTTTGCAACTGGATGGCAATTCTGAGAATACTTACTGCGATTTACGGATTTTACTGAGGAACTGAGGCATATTTTATTGGGATATGATTAATTTTTGTCAGTGGCTTAATCAAATTTTATATTGTATAAACTTGCTGAATAGCTCTCTGCGCAGTATAATATCCAGCTTTAAATTGGAGGAAGGCTTAAAGCAGCAGTTGCTATGATTGAAAAGAGTGGTATTACCTTTAGAATTTGAAAGTACACAATCTCCAGATCCCTCCCCCTCCCTCTGCTGCACTTCAGTTCTGCCTGCAAAGCCCCTGGCTCCAGAGGGGGCCATTATACACATGCATTGAGAGATACAGCAAACTAGCAGGAATGAACATGTTTGTGACAAAAAAGTAATCTACAGCAAATTTCATTTAGCAAAACAGCTAGCTAGCTTACATATGCACATTGCATTGCTTTGATGATTGATAGCAGTAAATGAGATAAATTATAACTTTAACTGAGCAGTAAAATGCTAATAATGAGAACATTAAGCCCTGAGGTACAGGTGCTCATAAATACAGGGACAAAGACCAAACTGATAACACTGTTCAGCACTCTGTAATAAAGCAATGCAAACCAGTAGCTTTAGCTTTGGAAACAAGTGTATGTTACCAAGCCCGACCACAACATCACAGTGACATAATTAAAGGGCTACTGAGATTTACAGTAACCATACCCGTCTTAGCAATATGTTTACTATTCTCGGATATGAAATCAAACCGAAATTGAGCAGGAATGGTTACCTGTTCTCCAGAAATCTTGCCAACTCCACATCTGCTAAAATATTTCAGGTCCTGCCAGGTACCCGTCTCCACCTTGGGAAATCTGCTTTGACAGTTGATGTTAACTCTGGTTTTCTCTCAGGCGCGATATAACACTTTCATTTTTGCCCACCTGTCTTTGGGCCTCTTCTGCTTGCTTGTTGTTGTCCAGAGTGCTGTAGGTGGCGATTGACGAATGGGAAATGTCTTCATTTCAGGCAGTTGTATCTCTGCCATTTAAGCTCTACTAGAAACCGGACGCAGACAATATTGGTGTTAGCCAAGGGAGAGAGCATGCGCAGCTCAGAGGAGCTGGTCTGCACGGCGAGAGAACGAGAAGTGATTGTCACCAGCCAAGAAACCCCTCCTGGCTCTGATTTGGTCATTTTGCTCAGGCGCAGTAGATTGTTGCAAATGGCTTTGGAAGCACTAGGAAGAGTCAGATTTAACTGATTTCTTTAATAAATTACCCGTTTCATGTACCACTGACGGTATAGAGTGATCGTTTCAGCGAATATGAAAAACCGTTATTGTCCCCCGCCGCGCGGAACGCGCGAAGCGGCGGGACATAGTATTCACGTCCGTCCGTCCGTCCGTCCCGAATCCTTGTCAGCGAGATATCTCAAGAATGAATTGACGTATTTTCTTCAAATTTCATGTCAACATGTATTAGGGTCATACCCCGGCGCCAGTCGATTTTGGTGACCTTCGCATCACTCTGAAGGTCACACCGAGAGATTGCTCATTTTGACACGATTTCACATTTTGTGGCAGGGGACAAAGACACATTAGTGGCACATACTTGTTTTTATCTGCAGCTTCAACGTAGGATAATACAGTCACCCTGGAGCTATGCAGGAGCTGGGTTATAAAGGACTGGGGTGGATTTCTTAATGCAGCATTTTAGACTTTGGCTGAGTTGCATTTTCAGCTCTTTCTGATCTTGGCTGGACTGTTGCTGGTCATTGCATGTCTGTTGGTGGGCATTGCTGGTGTGTAATTGGTCATGGCTAGTTGTTGCAGGTCATAGCTGGTCTGCTGCTGGTCATAGCTGGCCTGTTGCGAATCATGGCTGGTCTGTGGGAGGTCATGGCTCCTCTGTTGCAGGTTACGGCTGGCCTGTTGCTGATCATGACTGGTCTGTTGCTGGTCATGGCTTGTCCGTCGCTGGTTACAGCTGGCCTGTTGCTGGTCATAGCTGGTTTGTTGCTGATCTTGGCAGACCTGGCGCTTGTCACGGCTGGCTTAAACAAGTTGAGTTGGGTAAGCGGGTTGCCAAACTGACTGACAGTAACAGGGGTGGCCAACTGTGACACTCACTCAGGGAATGAATTCTGGTTCGAACAGAGCGTGTTAAGTTGCGAGCCGGTTCTGTGTGCAGGTGATGTGGACACCCGACTGGGACAGGAACACAATTCGGCAGGCGGCCCCGGGCCTCCAGCAGACCTCCAAGGAGAAGCGTTCAGTGAAAGACCTCCTGGAGAGTGGTATCGTTCACCTCTGGTTGCCCTACAACCAGGCCAGTGCTCGGGAAATCCGGTATGTCCTCTCTGCTCGGGCTCTTCCTGTCACGCGCCACGAGTCACATGTCACATTGCTGCTTTGCATCATATTAGGGTTGAAGGTGAAGAGATTTTTGTGAGGATTTCCTGGTCATTCTCCCATGATGCACTGGAGTGGAGCCCGATATTATAAACAAATATTTGTCGATCAGCAGGCCGGAAGTACTGAGAAGGGGAGTATTTCTGCCTGTGTGAATAATTAATTACCATTGCATTGAATGGGCTGTGCATTTCTGTTCTCTAGTCTGAAATGCAGTCCACATGATGGGCCCCACAGATTGCTGGTTTTGTATCTTCGCTATTTTACTGTTATAAATGAACTGCCCAACAGTAGTGTGGGGTGGAAGGCGTACTTTTTAAAACATGGATTCTGAATGTACGAAGCAACGCTTGTGTTCTGCGTTGGATGCCTGGCGTATACTCACATTGAGGAAATCTATGCGTGCGCTTGGCAATGATGAATAATGCAACACAAGGTCTTCTCCGCTGTCCTCAAAGAGAGAAGGGCGGTTTACATGGATGGGGGAAGAATCATATGAGCTGTGTGTGGGTGTTTGTCTGTGTGTGTGTGTGTGTGTGTGTGTGAGAGAGAGAGAGTGTTCTTTCTTTCTCACACTTGGTTCATTTTTCTTACTCTCTCAAAGCTGTCTCACTCAAAAGATTAGTTGAGTGAGAAATTAGTTGTGATGTTTTTCTTTTTATTTTCTCCTTTTTGATGTGTTTTTTTTTTTAGTCCATTGAAGAGTTTATTTATTTTATATCATTTATTCTGTGTAATGACTTCAGTATATTGGTATATTGTTTTAATAATACAATATATCTCACCCTCTATCTCCCACACACACTCTCTCTCTCTCTCTCTCTCTCTCTCTCTCTCTCTCTCTCTCTCTCTCTCTTCCACACGCAGTGAATTCTCAGCTGCTAACCTGACTGTGACGGTGTCACAGGTGAATGACCCCTGGCTCTTCTCAGTGCTGTGGTGTAGTGGGGTTCCTTCTGTCTCCACAGATGCTCCCCAAATCCTCAGAAAGGTGCCTTATCCACTCTGGCTCATGGTAAGCAAGCCCCGCCCCTGCCTCACCTCTTATCACCTGGCAACTGCAATGGGCTGTTAATTGGGCTAGTTGTACTATTGCTGTCAAGCTTGCATTTCTCTCTCTCTCTCTCTCTCTCTCTCTCTCTCTCTCCTGCCCCCCTCCTGACTCTCAGCACTTTCATGTCCTGGCATACCTCCCTCCCATTCTCAGCTCTTCCTTTCCCTTCTTTTTTCTCATCCTCTCTCTCTCTCTCCCCCTCTATCTCCTGTCCATGAGTGACCTGGAAGTAAGCTATTCTTACCTGCTGTTGTATAATCATACCCACTTTCAACCCACGGTAAAATTGCTGTTATTTTACGGTGTGCATTCAGAATGTCCGTAGGGAAGTAAGAAGTGATACCACTGGAGATATGAGATCACACTCTAATTTAAGTGCTTGTGCATTTTCCTGACTGTCTGCAGTTTCCTAGAAACAGTGGGGTGTGTATCTCTTTCCTCCCTCTGTCAGTCTGAGCAGCTGAAGAAATTATTTTAATTGCTTTTCGTATTGAATTCTAGCTTGGAAGTAAATGTCCTACATTTTTTTGTTCTAGCTTCAAATGCTCTGGACTGGAGAGGAAGTTGTATATTTCATGTTATATTGCACGGTCTTTAATTGGGTTGTGACAATTTTTTTTTTATTGGTTCTGTCCATCAGCATATTTGAAAACTATGAATATAAGGTTGAAGCAAATTGTCAGCTTTGATTCATGAGTATTTACTAGCGGGTCGTGAACAATGTTCATATTGCAGCCTTTTTTTATGCTTAAACGCTTGTGCAATGTATGCACTGTTGGCAGCTTAGGCTGAGTTATGCATGTGAAGCATATGCAGAGCTACAGCGCCCTCTGGTGGCTACTACTGACATGTTGTATTTCTTTTAGAGTCCACATGAGTACAACGTGGTCTGGATCGCCACGGACCTCCTGTCATTCGCAATAGTAATAGGAATATTCATATTCCAAAAGTAGGTACTTTCTTCTTTGTTAATGTGGGTGCAGTAGATGCTTTTGTACCTTAAAACTATTTGACCATGAATGTGTTCTGAAGCTTTTTGAATTCAGAAATGTGTTGATAATGGACATAATAACTCATAGAGATTTTACAAAACTGAAAGCAAATTTTATGGGAAAACAAATGCTTAACTTTATGACTTGTTTGTTCATCATTGTCTCAAAGGACTGTTTAATACTTGTGCTTTAATGTGGTTTGTAGAAACAAGTACACACCCAGAGGAATTTGCTGCTAAGTCTCACAGCAGTTTTTGTGCTCAGGTGGAACTTTGGCAGCAGTTGGTGCAGATACGACTACTTGTGCACAACTTCTCATCACATATAACTACTTTGGAATAGTCAGATGAGATGTTAAAAGGTGTAATTTGACTATCCCGCTGATCATCACAGTGACAGTGTGTGGTCCCCATGATCTTGTGTGGTTGCAATACTAGGGTCTTCATCTCTCCCTCTACTGACCCCTCCCATCAGCAATTCACCCACTCTCCCCCCACCCCCTGGCTGCAGCCCGCAAGCCGCACCCAGCAGTGCTTGTACTTACGACAGGCTTGCTGACATGCTAACCAGCACATTTACATGCTATGTAGAGCACTTTAATCTGTTTGCTGTTCAGAGCACTGCAGCAGACGACTGGCAGTCTCCTATGCAATACTGGATTATCCACATTATGACTGGTGAGCGTCCACAGGGGCATCATGCTGGGAAGAGCATCACATGATTTACAAATCCTCCGTTTTTTATTTTAATCGGAAGAGATGTGTATGCGTATTATGAACAAACTCAAACTTAACTGTTGATATCAAAAGAGAATATTAAAAAAAGAATATAAATTAAAAAACTGTGATTTGGAGCTGCCCTGCCGAAGTCACAGAAAGGTCAAACTGGTCTCAGATCAGTGTTGCAAGCTGAGCTAGAATCTCGCCATTTAGAAACTGAATGGGCACTGATTTCTAATCAGATGTTGATCACAACGATGTGCCTTTGTTCTGCCATCACGTGCTACAACACACTGAGCGGTGGGGAAGCAACCGAGGGGTTGTGCTGTTCGGAAAACAGCAGAAGAAAAAACAGTACGAAAGATATCCAAGCTACCGAATGTTCCAGAAATATCTTGCTTTTATAACATTACTCATTGCAAAGAAGCTGTTGGTCGAGAGGCAACAGTTCTGCCCATCAATTTCGTTCCTCCATCGCTAGAGGAAGTGCTTACGCACAGAGATACAAAAGGAAGAGTGGTCCATTTCTGGGTTCTATAAGCCATGTTAAGCAACATTTTTGATGGGGGCATTTTATGATTGGCCACACTGGGGCATAGCACTGTGTTAATCCGGTCCTGCTCCCATGCTGTGACTTTCGCATGATGTTTATCATGAGTAGCATCTGGAGAGGACCACAAAAGCTTGCACAAAGAAAATGAATTTGAGCTCAGGACTTGGGTTGCTGTGTGAATAAGTAAATACATGAATATACATCACAAGCACACATGAAAACAGACTCCACAGTGATAAACATGAGCACGTGTACTTCGGAAGACAATATGCAAAGTGTACGTTTTGAAGCCAAAGGAAGTGTAGAGGTGTATATTGCCTGGTTGACTCAGTCATAGGTTTTATTCATGAATCAGGACAGAAGACACTTTTCCTTTGTATTTGAAGAAAGAACAGGTTGGTTTGAGCCAGTTATGGATATCCTTTTTCATGCAGTTGCCTTCGAAAAGCATGATATCAATGTACTTTAAATGCAGTGTAGTGAATATGGGTGATCTTTGGGGGATCTAATACCCTCTGATGCTGGACTTCCAATTATTGCCACATTGGCAGTTAGACCCTTTCTGCCATGTGGCTTCTCAGCATCATATAAGTGTTGAATATTGGGCTGCTGGTGCTCATGGCTCAGTTACTGATATAATGGAACTCAAGAATGGACGATGCACTTGCTGCTTGGAGTTTCCTGATGTTAATGATGTTCCAGTCCAACCCCACACATTCTTTTAATTCATTTCGTTTTCTTAATTTGGCGTCTCCTATCTCACCAGAATTTGAAATGTCCAATCGAGGAACTTCGTATTGGCATGCTCGCGTGTGACAGATTGCAGTTCTCCTTGGAAACATGTGCTGTCCTGCTTGTTTTCTCTAAAATTTGCTGACCCAAACCAATTCTATTCCTCCCATACCCCTGAGCAGCGTGAAGACAATTATTCTGAGGCCATCAGTGGTCTTCACAGCAGCCTGGGAACAGTTCACATCCTCTCTACCCTCATTTGCATGGATTTTGCATGCACTGGAGAGTCGCCAGCCACTGGCCATTTCTGTATGACAGCCTCAAAAAATGGCTTATTGGGTGGTGCAGGCGCATGATGGAGAAGAATGCTGCAGAAGCCATGTGGCCTGTGGTTTCATTCAGAAACTCCCAAAGGGATGACTGCTTATCCTCTACCGTTTGCCCCGGGGTGATTCTGTGTTTCTGCTGTTCTTGTCTTGTTACCGTGCTTCAGTGGTCATCCGTAGCTGGTCTGGGAGGTGAACTCTCATTTTCAGCATAGCAGCAAGTATCTGATTATCCAAACACACTATTCCTCTCATGGCTTTTATTTGAGGACCTGAACATCACAATGATGTGGCCGAAGAGCTACTAGGGCTTCGGTCATAGATGTGTCCAAGAGGTTTTGTGCCGATTATTCATCTGACTTGCAGTACAGGTGATTGTAAGTTTACAGGGCAAAAGCTGAGCACCCAAGCTGTTTGCATTCTTAAGGCAGCAGCTTTGATGCCCCATTATATGCAGAGCACCACTGGTTTGTCGGGCACTTGCATGGATGTCCCCACTAATGGCACACTGTGAGTCTGATGGACTTTGTAGATGGTCTCATCCATCTCCTTATAGAAGCTGTTTCTCACTAAACCTTTCTCACCTGACTTCACTGCAAGGCAACCAGACACTGATTGGATAATGACAGGGTGTCTGGATGTACGGGTCTGCCCTTCATACCACTGGAGACCAACACTGCTCCCAGTGCCTTCACTAGGTTCTCATGGCCTTGAGAGGTCATGCAAGCGGGTCAATCTATGGACAAAATGGGGAAGAAAAGGCAGTTTTTAGTTGGAAAAGGCCAGGGGTCGTCGTGGCACAGTGGAGATGGAAAGTGCCAAAGTGGCCATTTCGAGGAGTTGCGGCGGGCAAAAAACCGGGGGCGCAACAGAAAAAATACAGTATGTTGGCATGTTATTCCACAGTTATCTTGTAGCACATTCCATTTTTAACTTGGATTGGAAATTGATGATTGGTTACGTTACTGCTTTTTACCTATACTGGGGAAAATTAATTTCCAGTGCTCTGTGTCAGTTATATTTTTGTGAAGCGTGAGTTCTGCAGTCTACCTTCTATTGTGAACACAGCATTACAGGCAAGGCTGCCCATCACAAGCATGGGGGTCGTGAGGACCAAGACCACCCCCCCTTTCCAAAAAAGTGTACTTCTGCCTTTAGTCCTGCTTCCAAGCTACTTATTTCTGGAAATATGCAAATCGTGAGACCGACCACACAAAAACTGAAAGGTGGTCCACACTTCTAAACTACTTTCACATGCTTGAGCGCATGTATGACCCAGTACAATGAGAGGCTGCTTGCTGATGAGGAGTTGGCCTGTACCTTTCCTCTTGCAAGGGTCCTCAGTACATGCGTCTTACTGTGTGCGTGGGTATTGATCCACTTACACTCTACACTTTTTCTACACCGCTCCACTGAAGATAACTTCTGTTGTAGCTTGGATGAAAATATACTCACTTTGGTGCCGGAGACGGACTGTGTTCATATACTGGCCACTTCATTTATCACTGAGTTTTCTCGCCAGGCGAGTTTCAATGCACTGTTTAAATTTGACGGGGCGGTCCATCCAAAAATTAAATTTGGTTTGCTTCCATTTACCCTGAGTAGCATTTGCCCATACTGATAATTTCACCTCAGTGTGAATAGTTTTTGCAGTATTCATGCTTACGAAGCAGACAAAGCAGCGTTACTCATCAAATAATCTTTCTGGTTACAGACCTACATGGGGTCTCTGGGTCTTCATGAGCCTGTCCCTGTATTGAATGAAAAATAGGAAAATGAACTCTGCGCACTTTAAGACATTTATTAAATCACTACAGGGGGGTTTGCAGACATTTCAACATAAGCCTTCCTCAGCACTGAATAAACTTGACAGAGAGAGGCCAGATTCGAACCTATGACCTTCTTACTGCGAGGCAACTGTGCCACTCACTGTACCTGTTTTTTAAATTATATAAATTGACATTTCAAATATTGAAGCCACGTGAAGATGAACCTCTGAGCGCTATGTGTTACCCGGCTGAACTGCAGTCTGTATCAGCAATTATTCACTTTTCACTGGACAAATACTAATTTTGCTGCTTCACCATTTTAAAAGGCCCTTTGAGGGCCCTTTGACTGGATTATGAATCTCTAGGCAAAAATTGCTGACTTTTTGGCTGCTATCGATAAGACTCTGCAATACATCAGCTGAAGTGGGATAAGGCTTAAGAGGTGGAATGTTCCACCTTTTTGTGTTTTTCCCTGAAATCCTTTCCACAGATGAGCAGTAACCTTCAATCCAGGTATCTAACTGATGCCATGAATGTATTTTTTCCTGGAGCACAGGAGTTTATATGGAATATTCAGGAGGAGGTGGTGGCTTAGAACCATTCACAAGATGGGAGTTCTTAAAGAACCAAAGTGTGAGATATAGGGGGATCTACTGGCTGAAATATTGGCAGGAATGGAATATAATATTCATAAGTGTGGTTTTTTAATTTTTTTTTTAGTGTATAATCACTTGAAACTTAGAATCTTTGTTTTCTTGACCTTAGAATGAACCCTTTATAAGACTAGAGGGAGCGGGTCCTCTTCCACAGAGACTCCCATGTTGCTTCACCATGTTTTATAGCAGCACAGGAAAGACAAAATAAACACTGGCTTTGGAAAAGGTGTTTTGCATTTTTTAGCGAGTTTTGTGGCCACTGTAGGCGCTTCAACACACCTGGAAGGGTGAGGGGAAAGGTTTTCAATTTGTTGCAATAGACACTCACCACTAGATGGCACTAAATCTCATACAGCGATCCTTTAAAGGAATAGTTCACCCAAAAATGAAATTCAGTCATTATCGATGTACCCTCATGCTGATGAGAAGTCCGGTGTAGTTTTTTATTCCTCAAAGTGCAGCCGGAGACTCGAGGGGTTTTCCTCCTGCACCGCAAATCCATATAACAAGCGTCTATGGTTACCAAAAAGAAAAGGTCCATAAAACTACGCAAAAACTTTGTAATATTCCTCCATACTGCTCGTCTGCTGCAATCCAAGTGTCCTGAAGGGTAACATCCAGAGTTTACCCGAAACAACGTCATTCTGTACAGTTTTATAGCCTATTATTCTCTCTAGTATGTTTGCCTGGAGGCGCGCTTGCGTGTTCACGCGGTTAAATGAAAAACTTAAAAATAGTTTATTTCACTTTATTTCATTCAGACATTTACATGTGTAGAGGACATTCAGAATTTCAGCATGTAAAATAACCCAAATACCAAGATTCAAACTTAACTTTTGCAGAATTAACTCAATGATGCGCTTTTAGTTAAAACAGTTTTTTTTTTTTTTTTTTTTTTTTTTTTTTTTAAACTTCCAGATCTAAAGTTCTTCTTGGCAGATCTTTGAGTGGAGCTCCATGCTGTAAAAAAAAAGGCAGTAGGCAGATATTTTTGCCAGCTCTTCAAGTCTCATCCATGAAATGTGAATGTAACAACGGTGGACAGTCAAGGTTACATTCAAAACCATTTTTTTAGGATGGATTTCTCATTTTAGAAAATGACACTGATTAAATGGCTATGAAAAATTGTATAAATAAAAATAGTATCCTTCCTTCAAACAGAATTTCAACTTGCCACATGCTAAATGTCACATTAAGTAGGTGTTTTTGTGTCCAAATGGAAGGTTCTTTTTCTCATGTGAAATTTATAAGCAAAGACAGCACCCATTATTTTATGATATGTATCTACTACAAGGAGTATATCATATGGAATTTATCTCATCTTATAAGGTTAAAGGACACAATTTATCAGAAATTCAGAGGTTTTTTTCACCCCAATTGAAAGTGACACCATTTCATGGAATCATCCAATAATGCGTAAATACAGCAAATGCAGCACAGGTCAAGGTCTGAAGACAGACCTTAAATTGAAAGCTTGTTTCTTGAAGTCAACATGTTGAATGTTGGAAATGCAAAAGAAATAAAAAAGGAAAAAAAATACTGCCTATTCTTTTGACACACTACTCTCCTCAGACGTCCATCTTTCCCACACCTTCCACAACTGTGCACCCTTCTCCTACTCACTACTGTCATGTCTCCATACCAAACGCATCTTCTCAGAAACTACATGGTTAAACACTAACAATATTGGCCTTATGTCCTGCTCTTCTCATTCGATATGACTTTTCTGCAGCTTTGCCTCAGAAACTCCCTCCATCCCCAGGAAAGCATCAGCCCCTATACAATGCAGAACACCACTGACAACCTCCTTTTCTTCCTCTGGAAAACAGGCTATTTCCACAATCACTATTCCTTCCCATGACATCTACACTGCTTTTAAATCCCAGTCTCATCCTTATCAAATCTCTCTCCAGTGAGAACATCACTGAGAAGACCATTCTCTCCACTAGTTGCAGCGGTCTTCATTCCAAAAACATACACCTCTTCCTCATTTTGCTCATTTCCATTTTTATTGAATTTTCTCAAACGCGTTCGCTGTAATTTTTGTGTTTGGTTTCAAGAAATGCATAAGGAAAAAACTTCAAAACCTATTAAGCCCTAATTGATTCACCAGTCTTAAATTGGATCAGTTCAATGGATACCTTTGCTTGGCTTGATTACTTAGAAAATCACTAAACACAATGAGAACGTTGGGCTTTTAAACATCATGGTATGCATAGCTATTTCTGTCAACATGATTTAAGAGTCTGAAATGTCTCACCCGCCAGAAAAGCAACTATTTATGAAAAATTAACAGCTTGTAACCTCTGGGATTGTAATAGATGTTAGAATAAAAACCTGCCTTCACAATGAGTTCGTAGGACTGCGTTCGGGAACCACTCCTGTTGTAGTGACAGTCTGGAAACGAAGCAGCAGCAACTTCTTAAACTGGGGGCAAATAATTGCGTTCTTCACTTGCATGTCTCATGGATTGGACCACCTTCCGAGTGGCCAATGTACGGCTGCCGGTTTCTAAAGGGATTCCCCCAAATTAAATTGGCTAGAGGGAGCGGGGTAGGGCATTAAAATAAATAGTTTAGACCAGGGCATTGGTCTGTCAGAATGGAAAATTTATAGCTGTCACTTTTAACCTGTTTTGATGTGAAACTCATGCTTTTAGGCTTTGTCTTGAGCCACCACACAGCAACTTTTCCATCCTCTTTCAAAGTCACATGTTGGTAATGCTACCTATTTATAGCCCCCACTAGTCATAGCAGCTGAATGTTTATATTTCTTGCATTTCAATGAAGACATTTCAGGCAGTTAATTCTGCACATCCTCACATGTCCCTCACTGCCTGTTCCTCCAAGCCGCTCTTTCTGCATTGCTTTGAGAATGTTGTCCGTGTCTATGCAGCCCTGCCAGCTTCCATATGGACAGTCTAAAACTCCCCATTCTTTTCACTCACAAACCTCCCTGCCTCCAAGTCCCTCGTTGAAATTAGCATGTGCCTGCAAAAATGCAGAAAACGATCAATCTGCTCCAGCTGGGAAAACAAAGTTGCTGCTGGAAGAGGTGTTGGTGGGTCAATAGGTTGCGACCTTCCCTCTGTCGTCAAGTGGCTTAGGGTCCATTTTGAAGATGATTGTTACAGATTCGATAAAAGTGTGAAAATTGGACCAAGTCATCCTTTTGAGATGAGAATTCAATTCGTAATAGGAGCCCTTGTGAAAAATGCATTTTTCCCCCATATATGTACAGGATATCCAATATGGCCACCATTTTATGCACCGTTTGTTGCAGTGAGGCATGTTGCATATCAGAAGAAAGAACTTTAAATGTATAATTCATTTATGTTACTGCCGATGTAATTGGAGCACCTCCGAATGATGTAACTTAATTCAGTACCACAAATAGCATGAATATTAGCCACAAATAGCTTATTTTAAAGCATAAACTCATCATCAAATTTATTTACTGAAAGAAATCTGATAAAATATTTAACATGCATAAATAACATGTCTTAAAATTTTGTATTTCTGCCATCTGAAGACACAAGGCCGCCAATTTCCCACAAGAATATCAAATTTGGACTCATCTGACCACAGGACACTTTGCTACAGTCCATTTTAAATTAGCCTTGGCCTACAAAACACAGTTGCGCTTCTGGATCATGCTCTACAGTGGCTTCCTTTTTTTGCATGATAGAGTTTTAGGTGGCATCTGTGGATGGCACAGTGGACTGTGTTTACAGACAGTGGTTTCTTGGAGTATTCCTGGGCCCATCGACTTTGAGGAACATTGTTCTTAAAGTATTCCACAATTTTTTTTTTTTTTTTTTTGCGCAAGCCTTCACAGGTTGGAGAGCCTCAAGCCATCTTTACTTCTGAGAGACTAAGCCTCTCTAAAACATCCCTTTGATAGCCAATCATGTTACACACCTGATGGCAGTTAGCTGAAAGAACATTTAGCAAGTAATTAAGTTGATTCTCTTATATATTAATTGCTTTTTCAGTCATTTTTTGCCTGTGTCCGAACTTTTTGAGACCTGTTGCAGCCAGAAAATTTGAAGTAAGCTCATTTTGTGGATAAATATGTAAAATTTCTCAGTTTCAACATTGGAAATGTTATCCATGTTCGATTGTAATTAACATTGGCTCATGTGATCTGAAAGTCATTGCATTTTGGTTTTATTCACAATTTACTCTTTGTCCCAAATATTTTAGAATGGTGGTGTAGAAATAAGATTTTTTTTTTTTTGATGAAATCAATAGCAATAAGTTTTTGTTTTTTTTTTTAACATTACAATTTTTGATAGTTCACCTTTCCTGTGTACAGCATGAACGAACCCCTAGACATTTGCTTTGGCAATGGCACATCTAATGCTTTGGCATCAAACCTTCAAAGTACATATTTAAATAAGGACATTTGCCTGGGACAAAATCTTATGTGTGTACTTAGCATACAGAGGTATCATTTGATATGCAACATGACATGGTGACTTAAAAAAATGAAATTTTCACATTTTTTTGCTAATTGTGGTTTGTCAGTCATTTTGAATTTGGTATATGTGCATGAAAAAAATTAAAAATCCAAGAGGGCTCCCATCATAAATTTGTTTGTCTCTCAAAGGATGTCTGTGCCAATTTTGGTACTTCTATCCAACTTTTAACAATTTTTCCTTAGCCACTAGACTACTGGTGGAATAATCCCCACTGCTCCTGTGCAGAGTTGGGAATACTGTACTGAAGGAGACGCTGTCTTTCGGATGAGATGTTAAACCGAGGTCCTGACTCACTGAGGTCACTAAAGATCCTGACACTCTTCGACAAGAGTGGGGGGTTCCCCGGCGTCGTGGCTAAATTCACAACCTGGCTCTTTCAACCTGCCACCTAATCATCCCCTGATCTAACTGGCTTTGCAACTTGTCCTCTCCCTCTCCACCTCAACCCCCAGGGCTCCATTTAAAAAGAGATCTCAATCTCAGTGGGACTTCCCTGGTTTAATAAAGGTTAAATAAAATAGAATAAAATATTGTGGAGAGAAAAACAGGCCACACTAGGTCAACTAGGTCAAACTCATCAAATTAGCTTGTTGTGGTAGTAAAAGAAGAATGATTGGTGCATTGTGATCATGAGGTCCTCGTTTTATGTTTTGGGGAAATGTTGCAAACTCAGCTCAGGGCAATAGCCCTTTGAAGAGATAGAACTGACTTCCACAAACAGGTGATCACACCATACCTGGGCAAAGATACTGAGGACTGCGCTAGACCTGAACGTCTCTGGTTAAATAGTTTTGGTGGTTTCCATCATACAAAAGGCTCCGTGGGATTAGTACAAGCATGTAGCCTATCAGGGAACACTGCTTCCACCTCATTGGACAGAAGCACTGAGTGCTTTGTTTTGATTAAACCTTGGTTTGAGCACAATGCGTTGATGAATTAACTTTTGCTCATTCTGCCAATACAGTCCAGTAAAATATGTTGGTAGCATGAGAAATGGGCTGTGCACTTGCTGAATCTTCATTCCTATTTCATCCATAACACCAGGTTTGAAAGCTTGTATCAGCCAGGTTCACTGCATTGGTTGGATTAATTCACACTGGGTGGAGTATGTCCTGTGGAAATACGAAACAGAATGCAGCTTCTTCCATCATTTTCCACAAACGGTGAATGGAATGCCTAAGACAGGGGTTCTCAACTGGTCTCTCGTTGAGACCCACATTTTCCCTTGGTCATTATGTTGTGACCCACTTTTATAGAATCGAAACCAAGCAACGATGTTTTTTCAAAAACAGCCCTTGAAAACAAATACGTCATCTTTTTAGACATATATACACTTTTATTTATATGTGCAAAGTGCATTTCAGAGCACATTAAGAAAATGAAATCTGCATTAGTGAATAAAATGCAATTAAATACCAAAACTGAACAAAATAAATAAGGCCACAATACTAAATATTTAACTTCTATATTTCTGCATTCAGAGCACAAAATTAGGAGGAACTTGACAACTGCATGTATAAAAGTGAATGAAATAAAATTATCAAAACTGCACAACATAAATAAGGCCACAAAACTAAATATTTTGTGTCTGTGAATCGCTCTGCATTATACGCGCTGCGTATTACTGCCCACCACGGGCCAGATGTATGATGATGCATCTGTAATATACAAAATACATAAATAAATAATAACCTCCATTTCACACAAACTCGCACTTCTAGTTCAAACTCCTGTCGTCACTTATGAGCTCAACTCTCCTCGCTTCTTCCTCTTCCACTCAACTCCCCCTCGACTCTTCAGAACCTCAACACAACACTTAATGAGAACGTCAATCAAATGATGGTTTCCATGGCTCCAGACTCAGAGGCGCAATATTCACCTCCGCCAAGGAGGTGAACGTTTTTCCCGGCGTTGGTTGGTTTGTTTGTTTGAGTGTTTGCAGGACATCTCAAAAACGGCCACATAGATTTTAACCAAACTTTGCAGGATGTTAGAGAAGCACAAGAAGAACAAGTGATTAAATGGCATATCTAGGCCAAAGTACAGCTGGGATATATGCCAAATTTCAAGATTTCAAGTCTTTCCAATGGGTCGAATTTCCGATCACTGTGCTTTTGAGTTTTGCTGCCACCTGGCGGTGGAATGAAACGATACCCTAAATCAGCCAGAGAAAATAATTCATGCACAGAGTTGCCTTGGCGTGGCGGAGGAGCTGCGCTCTCGGAGTGCTCTTGTTTGTTTATTTTTTAACCAGCTGTCCGACCCACTCAGGACAGGTCCGCAACCCTCCAGTTGAGAGCCACTGGCCTGGAGTGCTGGAATGGATGTGAACTCCCCTTTAATACATGTCTGTAAACGTGAATTCCGCCTCCGAGCCCCTTCAGGACTAGAGTTCACCCACATTCGGTTAACCTTGTTGTGACGCAGATGCTGTAACAAATTACAAACTAACGGTAAGAAATTAGGACAAAGCCTGGGGTTAGGGCTGTGGCATGTTGGTACTTTGCCCCTATTGCTCTGCTTATATATATTTTTTTTTTCATCCCATTTTTTATGGTGATATATATATATATATATATATATATATAGGTTATACATGAGTAATGGCCGGTTTTGAATCCGATCAAAACCGGCCATCGCATAATCATGCGATCTTACTATCAGAATAGCATGACATCATAATGCCTTCATTTCCCTCAGAACCAAGTGAAAGAAGTCTTAACCTTAACTACAGTATACGTGTCCATCAGCACAGAAAAGCAGCCATTTAACAGCACATACACTCTCCTGTGTTCAGCCAATCGCAGCAGCTCTCTCTGGTATGAGTGTTCGTTGTGGTGGGTGGGGAGGATGAAGTTGGCAGTGGCAACTGATCTGACCTCTCTATTCTCTGTCCTTCCTCCTCTTCCTTCTCCTCTCTGCTCTACACGATGCGCATGCACCTCTGCTGCCTCTTTCAGCTATCACATGATCAGGTAACTTGGGACCCCCCCACCCCACCCCACCCCATCCCAAACTTACCCATAACACACCTCTTTCATCCCTACTTGCCTGTCTTAAACTGTTCTTTGACCTTGCCTGAAAAGGGGATCATCTTTACCTCCAATCTGTCTGTTTACTGTGTCATCTGCCTGTCAGTTGATATAGAGTCGCCCACTGTGTGTACTTCATTCTACTGGTCTGTCCTGTTTGTCTGTCTGTGTGTTATAGTGGTTGTAGGGTAGGTGTATTTGTGATGAAGCATTCTGTCCATTTATAACGTACTAAAATCTGTAGAAGGCAGTCTTGCATCCTCTCAAATTATTATTACTATTATTATTATTATTTTTCAAAAATTTACACCTGTCCATTCTCTCTCCAATGTCTCATCTCAGTGACTTTATCCACTGTTCTGCTGCCACTTCTCTTTACATCCACTAGATAGCACTGTAGTGCTCTTTGTGTGGGCAATTGTTACCGCTGTAATGCATTCATCTGTTAACTACAGAGAGTCGACAGGGTGGTCATTGATATCTGATGAGCCTGCTCAAATTTAATGAGCTAATCGTGATCTTGTACAGCAGGTATTTGACAGAGACGCCACAATTCTGTCAAACTGAAATGAAGTTTAGCGCTGGCTAATGTTACCATTACCTTTCATATACGTAAGCACCTAATCTGTGAAACTAAATTCCTTTTGCAGCCATATTCAAAAGAGGAGGGTGAAGACATCAAATTGCCCATTCACTTAAATGAATTTTGTAGTTCATCAGGATTAAAGGAACTTTATGCGTATTACTGATCAAAGAAAACTAGTAAAAGTGAACATCTGAGAGGGTCATTTAATATTTTTTAGTATTTCTCTCTACTCCCTCAGTCTTTTCCACTGAGTGCTGTCTTGAATGTGTGACCTAGTTCACAAAGTTCTATTATTCATTTCTTTCTTCCCTCAAGCAAGAAATTCCCAGAGTTCCCCCCTTCCCATGTGATAACCGTTTTAGTTATTTCCATAAATCATTCATATTGAGTGCCTTGGCAGTATGAGGTGCCTTGCAGTCGGGAATGTGGCCCAGTATGCTTCATATAAATGAAGATACAGTCTGTTTTTTCAGTTATTGGACATTAATGGTGACGTTCATTCTCAGTCAGTCCGTGCATGCGCGGGCATTATGGCCACCTCTTACTGGTGGAATGTGGGTGTGGGTGACTCTCTTCTCATGTTTGTGGCATTCAGAAAGAATTCGGTCACTGATTTCTGGTTACTCCGTGAAATGTTGAAAAAGTTGGATGACCAGCTGTATAATTGATACAACTCCATGCACACATGCAATTGCACGCTCACTTTGGCAGAAATAAGCCTGCTATCCCCATAGTCAGGGACATTATGTTGGTGTCAAGAGCAGAAGAGCTCCATAAAGAGCAGAGACCGCTTCTTTCACTTAGTAAGCTGCAACATCCCTGTCCAGAGTTTTAGCATAATACTGTAAGGAGAGTGTGGGTACTGGAATACCTCTTTAAAGGGTTTCTAGCTGGTATTGAGGGAATTGTGTAGGATGTAGGTCACAGGGCATAAATCACAAGGCCCCATGGGAGAGGCTTAGAGAACAGGGCCTCTGTGTAGCTGAATATGTGTTACTGTTGGATACAGTACTTTATGCTTGGAAGGCAATCACAGGCACAGATTCAGGACATACGGGGACTTTAGTTTCTTGCATGCTATGTATGTTCCTTTAGCCGGGACTGGGGTGATATACAGAGGTGGACATTCCAGGGGTCAGAAAGTAAAAGTCCCACCATGTTTTACTTCCACCCATCAACTCAACCAGCTGATTTTCTTGACTTGTCCAACCTCTGGTCTGAAGGGCTGTTTTATTTAGCAAATCCAGGAGGTTGGAACTAAATACTGGGGAGGACTTTTACTTTCTGAACCTGGATTGTCCACCTCTGGTGATATATTGCTGGTCCACAAAGTAGCAGTCTAGCCTAATCTGGCAGCAGTGCCTAACCTTAGAGTGAAGAAAAGTTTGTTTTCTAAGAACGGTTTGCAGATTTGGTGTCAGTAACTGACATGTGGAATTGTACTCAGTCGCATGGTGCTAGTGTCAGTTTAGGCTACACGTTAGGTGACTGGAGGACAGAGGAAGCAGCCTGTGTGTCGCTGGGTGTGTAGCTGCTTGTGTTCCTTGTGCAAGGTTGTTCCTGGCCTGACTGCGAGGCACAGACAGCAGGTGTCACAGCATGCTGTGTTGATGCCGTTACAGGTGGAGGTTTAGCGGGATGCAGCGGTATAACCCCGAGCAGATCATGCTGAGCGCCGCCGTGCGACAGTCCAGCCGCGAGGTTAACATCATGAAGGAGAAGCTCATCTTCTCAGGTAACTCGTCCTGCACTGAGGCCAGACAGCCAGCAGAGGGCACTGCTTTTGCCAAAATCCTCAAATAGTCATTGTCCTTGCATTTTCAATTCCCTGCACGTTCAACTGTGTCCCAGTCCTTGAAACATATGTCCTCTTTTTCTCCTCCGATCACTGAATATGGGAGGAGGGAAAAAGGATTAAATTTTGGAATGTGCAAAAAGTACCTCATGCAAAATGGCGCTCCAGCTGATGAATTATTTTATTGGGCATGCTGAATGTGCATGCTGCATGTAAGTACCAATGCAATTGCCTCAGAAAATTTCTACCATGTTAGCAAACTGTTATAATTTGTAATTTGTTATTATCCCCCGGCATAGAATGCGGGGGGATATAGGCATTGCTTCGTCCGTCTGTCCGTCCGTAATAATTTTGTTTCCGGAGCAGAAATCAGAAACTAAGATATCAGCACCAACCTCGGTACATGTATTCTATGTATAGTCTAGATGTGCCTTTCACTACTTTGGAAATTTACGGATTCCTATTTTTCTTGTTTCCATGGAAACAAATCTGGACTTTGTGCACATCAGCCCTGGTTCGTTTCCGGAGCAGAACTCAAAAACCGTTCATTATATCTTTCAGATATTTTGCATGTGAATTACCCACATACTGAAGTGGTGCCTTTTCATATTTTCGGATTTCTGTTTTTTTTTTTTTTAGTTTCCATGGAAACAAGTTGGATTTGGATATGTGCATTACCCAAGTACTGAAGTGGTGCCTTTTCATATTTTCAAATTTATAAAATTTAATAATTTTCCCTTTCCATGGAAGCGATATGGATTTGGACTCAGTCGCCGGGCTGGGTTTGTTTCCAGAGCAGAACTAAAACACTGTTCATTAATGACCCTCGTGCTTCATAGTCTTTGCTAGATGTTGCCAGTACATACTTTCAGGTCATTCCGGAGGAAAATCTCCTCAATATTCTTGTTTGAATTTCTATGAAGGTGTAGGATTGACATGACTTTCGCAAATAGTCAGGAGCCGGGGAGATATGTCATCTGATGACTCTTGTTAAATCCATTTACTGTTACATTACCAATGTACTGGTTGTTCACTGTTAGCAATTCTATGCAACTCTGGTGAATTGAAGTATTCACATCTTTAAAAAATAAAAATTTCAAGGCTATGGTAAATTTTTGAATGCTGGTTAGTATATGCATGCATTACTGCATGGTGTGTGGAGTTGCATGTGTGGTTTGGCACAAGGTTGGCATCTGATGCATGTTCTCTGCATATCTGTGACTGCCTTTAAGGACCCCGCCCTTAGCAGTGCTCCATCTACTCCTCCATCTTCACCTCCATCTGCAGTTCATCCATTTCATCTCATCATCTCTCCTCCCATCCTCCCCTTAGCCACTAACTGCCTAATCCCCCCCACCCCCCGTCCCCCCCTCCCCCCCAACCCAAACACCCCACCCCGCCCCATCCTCGAGCCTGTTGCTGTGACTCTCTCTCTGGGTTCACCTCTTGGTAGCAGTGGTAGGCTATCAGAGGTGAGTTTGATCCATGGCTTTGACAAGCTTTTTTGTTTCTTTTTTTGATTAGCTGAACTGCCTGAGATTCTGTGGGAAAGTCTTTAAATATGTAAATTTTGTTGTGTCAGATTCAGCACAGTAGAATATATCCCTGGGCCAGGTCACACGGTAATGGAGTTACAAAATTGGTGTATTTTGTATCATAGCTCCAAAACTAAGTAAGAAAGAGTTACAATTTTAATGGTTTTGTGTACGTCTTCCCTAGTCCTTCAAACAACCAAAATAGCCAATTTTGTTCAGTTGATTTATTTTGGGTGAAAACGGCAAAAAACCAGTCAGTAACGGAGTTACAATTTTTTTTTCCCCGACCGGTTTTTTGGTGTTTTCACCCAAAATAAATCAAATGACCAAAATGAGTTATTTTGTTTTTTGAAGTGCTAGGGAAGACCTACACAAAGCCATTTAAATCATAACTCTGACTTACTTTGTTTTGGAGCTATGATACAAAATACACCGATTTTGTAACTGTTACCATCTGACCTGGCCCCCCTGTTAAAATTAAGACCCATTTAACTCCTCTTCTTGGTTACAGCAGGTGAGAACACATGTTCTTCCATCGCTTTGGAGAGTACTATCGGTCCCCCTGCTGTGGCATTATGTCTTGGGTTTTGAGAGACAAATACAAAACAGCATTGCCCTTATAGATCATTCAAACAGAAAAGAATACACTAAATCTGCATAGAGTCATTCCATGACAACAGTACAAATAGCTCCCACTCTACCATCTCAGATTTGGCTGAAAAAATTCCAATGGGTGCACTCACCTCCTCACAGGTGAAATGCAAATATTTAGCTTTCAACTCCTAATGGTTTTGTCATAAAAAAAGTTTTTGCTACCAAATTCCAGCCCTTTTTGAACGGTGATTTTTGAGGAGCCTCTTTTACATGGTTATATCTAGGAAAGTGTTTCAGCTAAGTCCTGCAAATTTTCAAGGGTGAAAATCTTCTTCCTCTGCTGAGGAATATAGACTTATAAAGGTGTCTATTCAGTTTATCATGTATTTTTGGGTGCTTAAAGTTGCTCAAAAGGTTTTCTCTGCGCTCAGTGGTAGCATATTTGAAGGGCTGGTTTGAAGACAGGGATTTGGTATTGCACATACAGCTTCTCATATATATTGTATAATTTGTATTCTAATTCTGCCCTTCTCTTATGAATAATCTAGAAAATATTAAAGCTTGAAAATGGAGAAAAATAATTTTTTGCTATTTTTAACATTTTATACCAAAAGAAATGACACCCCCCACCAACATCAAATTGACTGTCTTAGAAAGACTAGATGCCTGTTATTAACATATCCAAAATTTGTGATGGTGTTCTGCTTTATTTTCTCAAAATAAATTTTTGCTAGGGGTATTGTTTTTGTTCGATTTGTTTTGTTTGTTTGTTTGTTTGTTTGTTAACACTTTAGCAGCAAAACTAATGGCGAAATTCACCTTAAATTGGGTTTAGGGATTGCCACTGACCCAGAATAGATGCTTATTGAATTTCGGAGAAGTTGGTCAAAGTATGTGTGAGGGGCGAGGTTTGTTGTGCCTGGCACCACTCGTTAATTATTGTAACACTTCCGAATTCATAACAAACTTGAATTTTTGGCCTTTTTAAGGCTGTAATGTTTCAATATCTGAACACTGCATATGGGTTATTCTTCAAGTGTAAGTTAACAGTTATGAAATGAAGCAATTTGTTGAGTTTGAGCTTTCTATAGTTAACTATGTGCATTTTATAAAATAATGTTTGAATATGCCTTCGATGCTATTAAATGGTGTGTCCAGAAAAATACCATATTTTCAAAAAATGATTTTGAGAAAATAAAGCAGAACACCATCACAAATTTTGGATGTGTTCATAACAGGCATCTAATCTTTCTAAAACAGTCAATCTGATGTTGGTGGATGGTGTCATTTTTTGGTATAAAATGTTAAGAATGGCGCACAATTTTTTTTTTCTTTCATCTTCAAGCCTTAATATTTTCTAGATTATTCATAAGAGAGGGACAGAATTAAAATACAAAATACACAACATATATGAGAAGCTGTACGTGCAATACCAAATCCCTGTCTTTGAACTTAGGCTTTTTAACAGTCCTTCAAATGTGCTACTGCAGAGCACAGAGTAAAATTTTAGAGCAACTTTAAGCCCCCAGAAATGTATGATAAAATAAAGGGACACCTTTATAAGTCCATATTCCTCAAGTTATAGTAGCATATTTTCATTCCTGAAAGTGTGAAGGACTTCACTAAAATACTTTTGTGTATATATCTATGTGAAAGTGGCTCCTCAGAAATCGCTGCTCAAAAAGGGCTGGAACTTGGTTGCAAAAATATTTCTTTACAGCAAAACTATTCGGAGTTGAGAGCTAAAAATTTTGTATTTATCCTATTAGGAGGTGTATGCACCTGCTGGAATTTTTTCAGCCAAATCTGAGATGGTCAAGTGGGAAGTTTCTCTAAAATTCGGATATTTGACATGGAATTACCCCATAACAAGAGGATCTTTAATGAAAAACACCACTCGAAGGCTATAAGGAAGGTGCTTTAATTTAAGTTGCCATTGTCAGCTTCTTTGGCTGCAGTGGGCCTGCTTACCCATCCTTGTGTAAATGTGGAGTTTGACCAGTATTTTTTCTACTAAGAGAGAATGAATGTGTGGGCTTTCTGTGTGAATGAATGTGTGAATGTGTAGTGATGCAGACTGCAGATGCTAAGTGAAGCCCAGAGAGTGTGTGAAAGTGGTGCACAGAATCGTTAAGCTTTGCCTTCTCACGGAGCTCTGCTTTAACCCTTTAAGTCCCAAGAAAGCCAAATGGCACTTAGGCAGGAAAATCCCAAGAGCGCCATGTGGCACTCTCAATGTTGTATGATTCACACCAATCTATTCATCCTGGTGCCTTTTGTACTTTAGCCAGTAGGAGAGGACTTGATGTTTGTTTTGACTCTAAAATCATGCCATGCGCCCATACAACTTTATTCAGTATTAAACGATCGTAATCATGTATAACCCACCACATTGGAGACCTCGCGTAATTGGTGGACTGTCATGGTGACGCAAAATTTTAAATGGACACTGAATAGTTTGTATCATAATTTTGTGTATAAAGCTCATTTTTAAGTATATAGAAAGTATTTCAATCTTTCAATGACAGTGACACTGTTTCATTTGTTGTAAATGAGGAAATGTTTTAATGTTTAAGACTGAAAGGACTGTCATCCTTAAATCACAGTGATTAATAAAATATTAATCAAATGTTTCCTTTTTATTAGGCAAACGGCTTTTCTTATATTTCAAGACTTGATATTGCCTAAATAAAGAAATATAAAGTTAATTGTGAACAATACACAATTCCTCTTGTTTCTTTATCAAGCCCTTGGGATTTGGGTGTAGTACCATAGCATTTCCCCCGGGACTTAAAGGGTTAAAATGGCAGTGTGGGTGTGGCTCAGTGGTTCTCTCTCTTTCTCTCTCTCTCTCTCGCTCCCTCTCTCTCTTCTCTCTATCTCTGTCTGTATCTGAATACCTGCCGTTCTGTTGGTTTTTATGACAATCCCAATTTTGCCCATGCAACACTTGCCAATTTGCAACTTGACAAGGGCTCTAGCTGTTGATGTGCTCTGTCAGGGTTTGTGTAAAAACACTCTGGACTGTAAATGTCCAGGAACAGTGTTGTTTGTCACAGGTTCGGACGAAACTGTTTTGTGTTTTTTTTTTTTTTCTTTTCTTTTCCCCTCTACATCCCCTGATGGTAGAGGTGAGCAATGGCATGGGAGGCGCAGACGAGCTCTCGGTGTACTCTGAAAATGGCTACGACTATTACCCAAACCAAGGCCAGTAACCAGGACAGCCTACATAGTTCCCTGGCCTGGAGGATTGGAGAACCTATATTTGCAGGAAATGGACGAAGATGGCTTGTGTTGCACCATGCGGGACTATTGCTTCACTGGATGCACACACTATAGGACTCTGGGAAATGGAGTTCTATCTCCCCTTCAACGCTTCTGATTGGCTGCTCTGAATCACCTGCACATGCATCCCACTGATGTGTAAATACTAGAAATGTAAAAATGTTGCTTTTGCATGGTAATATTGCAGTGCCCACGGCAGTCTTTAAGCACGTTTTATGAACAAATATAACTCTAAAATCAACTGTAAGTCCTTGTTTTCTTGATCTTTTCAAAGCTTTCAAGCTTTCCTCCCTGCCTGTGTGCCTCGAGGGCCTTCAGCGCATGTCTTTTTTCAAAAACGATTCATGTTCACTACTGAGTTTGCATATCTCGTTTCTTTTTGATTATTATACTTGTGGATCGCTGCAATGTCAAATGTGTATGTAATTTTGCTGTGACAGAAATCTATTGTGTATAATATAGACTACACAGAAATGAACCTTATGGTGCAAGTAGCATCTGCCATTCCTCAGAGAAATGTACAAAGTTAGAAATGAAATGGAAATATACTGTTTTTATCCAGCGTTTTTCTCCTTTTATATGATTTGTGTGAAGTTTGGTTCAGGTATTTTGACAGTGCTTTGCTGCCATGGCTCTGCAGTGTGGTGCTGGAATCGAGCCAAAACAAAAGCACTACCCCTGTCAAAAAGACTTGGGACTACAATGCATATACACCAGAACTGTACCGTACCCTCGCCTTATACAATGCTGTTGCAAAGTGGAGGGAATCAGTCCATTTCTTATCTGGTCTGAATGTGTGTTGTTTGTTGTGTTGTATTGTGATGTAGTGGTAGTGCGTAAGGTTTTTATCTTCTCTCAGTATGTGCTAATCTATTTGGAGTACTATATATATAAATATATATATTCTTCAAGTGAACTTGTGTGGTTGCCTGACATGGCATTTGTCACATGCCGTTCCTCTGTAGGGAAATCAGTCAGTAGATAGGGAAATACTCCATTCAAATTTTTCCTCCATCAGGGTCATTATTTCCATATAACCTTACCTGTGGAGCTTCAGTTACTTACGAAGTAAAATCCCATCATGAGAGACGTTGTGATTTCAGTTTATAGTCATGGTATTAATATGTGGCTTTTTGAGAAAAGGTTGAAAAAATAAAGACAAGGAAGATAATACCTTCGAAAGTTGGGTTTAGCTTTAGATTCACAAAAACATTTTCATCAAATTAAATTAGAAAAGTAAGATGTTCTTAATGGACTTTTCCAGTGTAAAAAAAATTACATGATGGAGCCTGTTTTCATATTAGGGCTAATGTCATGCATATAAGTTACTCTGCTTTACTTGCTGTGTTAGTTAAGATGAACATTTGACCTGTGAAAACTGTTGAATAGAAGGAAATTCATCTGAAGTTAATCACGTGGAGGACTGCATGGACACAGGGACTCTGCGTGGCCTCTTATTTGGGTTTCTTGTGTGCCCCAGCAGACTGTAATAATAGACATTATGGTACCAATGTGATCTTTCTCCAGTTGGCTTGCAAGAAAAACCTCCATAAATGTTGATAAAAAATTTTCACTGGAGGAGATGATTTAATTATTAACCTCACCGTTTCCATGAACGAGTGTCTGTACAAAATCCACCACCAAATTCCGATTTTTTCTCTCTCCTCTTTTGGCAAGTTTTTTTTTGCCAGATTTAACCTAGTCTTTTTCCTAGTCTTAGCCCTAAACTATGGAGCTAAACTTGCTTGTATCTTTGGCATTGTGTGTTAAGAGTTGCACAAAACTATGATTTACCAGTGTGTAAGTGATTCTTGAGTTAATACACAATCTTTACTTTAGTCAAAGTAACAGTAATTCTAAGAATTCTAATGCTTACCAATTTGAGTATTTTTGGTCATGTTCTTTCATTATTTTACCATTTATGTGAAGTTGGCTTTCATGATATTAACTATTTTGTAAGCCCTTTATTCAAGCCATTATATTTTGAAGTTGAAGTTCTGGAAACATCTTTGACTTCATTTTCTGATTTCTTGGTTTTCTTTTTTTTGTTGTTGTAATTTAGTGTCCATTTTTATATTCTTTGCAGAAACTGATCTTATCTTATTCTGATAGAGTTGTTGACCCATAATCATGGCAAATTTCAGTCCATTCAATTACGTTTAATTGTGAAATTTAGAAGACAAAACTATCTAGGTATTTTTCAGAACGTTGCATGGCCACTGCATGGCCTTTTCTTTGTTGATCTGAGTGACATTGGGGAAGTTTTTTTTTTTTTTTTTAATTCTTTCCATGTCCGTTTTATAACGTTAAGACCTCTGCACCAAACTTGTACCTAGTGTTTTTTTTCCCCCCCCAGGGCGGAGATGCTTGAAATGATTTAAACATTGTTTTTAAGTACAACTTAGTATGTGTCCCTTATTGATTGGGGGTATTTGAGCTAGACTGTATAAGAAGCTAGGAAGCTGCCTTGACAATTTCTTTATAACACTGACACTACGTTGCACTTTTTTTGGGAGGGGTGTATTATTCACGTGTGCAATAAATTCTTCCATTTTGAGAGTGGCTTGATTGATTCTGCTTGGTACCATTGAAACATGAAGACATTTCCCATACATGCAGGTACTACTCGGAAAATTAGAATATCGTGTAAAAGTCGGTTTATTTTGGCAATTCAACATAAAAGGTAAAACTAATATATTTTATTGACTCATTACATGCAAAGTGAGATCTCAAGCAATTGTTTGTTGTAATTTTGATGATTATGATTTACAGCTCATTAAAACCTCAAATACAAAAACTCAGAAAATTAGAATATTGTGAATATAACCAATATTGTGAGTGAAACAACACACAGGCGGATGCTGGACATGGGCTTTAAATGTCGAATTCCTGTTGTCAAGCCACTCATCAACAGCAAGCAACGCCAGACGCACCTTCACTGGGCTAAAGAAAAGAAGAACTGGTCTGTTTCCCAGTGGTCTAAAGTCCTCTTTTCTAATGAGAGCAAATTTTGCATCTCATTGGGCAACAAAGGTCCAAGAGTCTGGAGGAAGACTGGAGAGGCGCATGATGGAAAATGCATGAAGTCCAGTGTTAAGTTTCCCCAGTCTCTGATGACTGGGGAGCCATGTCGGCTGCTGGTGTTGGTTCCCTGTGCTGTCTCAAAGTCCAGAGTAAACGCAGCCATCTACCAGAACATTTTACAGCACTTCATGCTTGCTTCAACAAACCAGCTTTATGGAGATGCAGACTTCATCTTCCAGCAGGACTTGGCACCTGCCCACACTGCCAAAAGTACCAAATCCTGGTTCAACAACCACGGGATTACTGTGCTTGATTGGCCCGCAATCTCACCTGACCTGAACCCCATAGAAAATCTATGGGGCATTGTCAAGAGAAAGGTGAACGAAAAGAGACCAAACAATCAAGGAGAGTTCAAGGCCGTGATTGAAGCATGCTGGTCTTCGATAACAGCTGAGAAATGCCGCAGGCTGGTAGCATTCATGCCACGCTGGATTGAAGCAGTTATTCGTGCAAAAGGGGCCCCAACCAAGTACTAATTACAGATGCAAGATTTTCCTTTCAGAGGCCAGACATTTTTGTATTTAAAATCCTTTTTTATTTATTTATTTTAAATTGATTTCATGTGATATTCTAATTTTCTGAGTTTTTGAATTTGAGGTTCTCTTGAGCTGTAAGTCCTAATCAGCAAAATCAAAACGAATAAAAGCTTGAAATATATTGATTTGCATATTATTTGTCTATATAATATGTAGGTTTCACCTTTTAAGTTGAATTACAGAAATACATGAACTTTTTGAGAATATTCTAATTTTCTGGGTAGTACCTGTACATGCGAGGAGTTGCGCGTGCACGCGCAGTTTGTGCTCACTAGAGGGCGCTCGAGTATAACAGGTGCGGCACATACAGGTACAATCCAGTACTGAAGACAGGGAAGCCTTTCATGCACATCTACAGTGGGCTGGTTTGTTCATCACTGCCTTCCAAAAATTGACCACAATGAAGTTAGTCCATCAAAAGTGCTTTAATTATCCATTCATTACAAAGCAACATGAGTACTGTATACAGGAAATTTAAAAGCACTAATATTCAGGTGGGGCAGATTTCAAAACTGAAATTGGCAAAAATATTCAATATGCATAATTTTATTTGCAGGTAGATGACTGTATGAACCTTATTTTTTTTCAATGATGCACCAATACCCGTCAGGTACCTTATTTTTGAATGCATGGCAACTCAATTTTAAGGCCAGCTTAAAATTAACACCCTTTTCAGCTTACCCATTCCTTACATCCACATTAACTAGTATAAAAGCATAATTAATTCCTAAAAGCCTGACAATATCTTTCTGCAGTAACAAATCCATGAACTTTAAAATGAATAAATTATATCACCACCTCAGAATGCACACAAATGGAATGATACTTAATATGTGGTAACACTTTGGTCGTGAGTTTTTAATTTGTCAGAATGCACTCCAGCCCTGTCAGAAAACTGAACACCAGCCGTAATGTACAATGTCCTTATATTGGTAGGGTCTCTACTGCTGGAATCTCACTGAAGAAGTCACAGCAGAAGTAGCATCAAACTGAATTAAAAATCTCTAGAATGCATCACTTGGCAGGAATACAAGATCAGAGGTTTGGCAATGTAATGACATAGTAAATGTACCTTCACAGTAAGTAGCATTAAAAACAGGATTACAAAAAATGCCAGTGGCCTTCACACAGTATTTGAGCGTTTCATTCATTCATTATTAATCTGTGAGGTGGATTCAAAAACCTGCGTAGTTACGCCAAACAAGCAAAGTCCAGCCTTCATTACAATGCCAGTTATGTCGTATCAAATATGGATCTTGGCCTAGTATCGCCACTCACAAATTAAAGTGCAAGACTCATCCTCCTGGAAAGGCACAAGTTTATCTTCCAGCACTAACATGGCAAGTTTAAAAAAAAAAAAAAACTAGATAGTTGGTCGCCCGCTGGTTCACGTATCCCTGGACACCCTAAAGCAATCAGTCCCAGAATGGGTCTAACTTGTGACCTAACAACAAGTTCCATGCCAAAAATAGGAACAGAATCAATGAAGAACTGTGACCTGAAGAGTGTTTCCAAGGAATCTCCACAAATGCGCCGGCGGTGGCGACACACATGGCGTAAGGATCGCTGATGCACAGTATTCCCAACTCATCATCCAGGGATATTTATATATATTTTTTTTATAGGCACACTGTTCACCAAGAAATGCAAACTTTGAAAAATAAATAAATAGATCATTAAATTATTCCCATCTAATGAACATTTTTATCGTTGCGCTACAGTCTGGCAATTTAACACTGAGTGTGACAGCAGAGATGAGTTCTCTGTTGAAACCATTAAATGATCTCTAGCTCATTTCTTACACATCACAGACTGTGTCTTTACTCAGACACTTGAAGAAACAAGGCTTACGTAACTGTGTCCCAACTCGCTCCTCCTTTGAGAGAGTGGTTAATTCAGTGTACAGGTCTCAAGAGAGTTCATTCTTAAGCACTTCCTCCAGAAATTTGACGCATGCTAACGAGAGCACACTTAGGAGAACATCTGTTAATTGGGAAAGGTTTTATATTTTTATTTTAATAGAGGGGAAAAAAAGTTTGAGCCCTGATTTCCTGAATTGTACACCAGGTGTTATCTTGAATGTCCTTCCTGAACGCCCATCCACTGTGAAAACAACTCATTCCTGGTCATGGTTAGAGGGTTGCTGGGACGTGTCCCGGCCTGCTTTGGAGAAAGAGGCAGGACATGCCCTTTAACAGTTGGTCAATCCATTCATCCATCAAAGGGCTATAACTGAACAGATTTCAGTAAGCTGACTAGTCTCAGCAGCAGGTCTTGGGAGGGGCTTTAGATCCAAGCTGGCCAATGGTCTCGCTCTCTATTGCTTCCTGTATCCCAGACTGAGATCAGAACAGCTCTCAGGAACAGCAGTTGCACAAGAATAGACACTAGCCAGCAGAGGTAATAGCATTCCTCGCAAGTTCCTCCCCAGACCAATCAGTGGAAGTTCGTCTTGCGCAGGTGCCTGTTTGGTATTTCGAGGGCGCTGACCTGCAGTGGCCATGCGCCCCCCATGATGCCCGCCTGGATGGCCACACCAGTCACCACGGCCAGGTCGGGGTCCACAGAGGTGTTGGGCTCCTTCCCAAAGAACTGAGCAATGATGCGGCGGATCCGGGGGATGCGAGTGGAGCCTCCCACCAGGACCACCTCGTCCACCTCAGCCCGGCCAAGCTGCCCCTCCTCCAGCACCGTTCGCACCGGAGCCAGAATCTTCTGGAACAGGTCAACGTTCAGCTCCTCGAACAGCTCTCTGGAGATGGACTCCTGGAACAACACGGGCTGCAGACCCTCGCCCCCCGTCTCCAGGTGGAGAGGTACTTGCAGGAGGACCTTGGGCTCTGCCGTCAGGTTGATCTTGGCCGCCTCCACCGCCTGTCGCAGGCGATGCATGTCCTCCTTACGGGTAGGGGGGACCCCAAACTGCTGCCGCACCTTCTCCACAGTATACTGAAGCAGCCTCTGGCTGAAGTCCTGTCCGCCCAGTTTATTGTTCCCTGGGGAAACACCACAAAATTGTCAGGGGTTCCCCTTCACCTCCATATACAGCAATACCATTTCACTCTACGATGCAGGACACTGATGGACTGTGGGCATGGTGCAATAAAACTTCCAAAACAGATCTCTAAGATGTAGGATTATGTAGAACAGGGGTGGGCAATTTCGGTCCTGGAGGGCCGGTGTGTGTGTGCAGGTTTTTCTTTCTATCAATTACCCTGACTAATTGAGTTGATGGGTTGCATACACAGATATAGATTTGTGCAAAGATTAGATCAAAGAAAAATGTTATATGCAGGGAGACAACAGTCTTTAATGGTCATTCACGACAATTTAAAGAAATGCGCCATAAATGTCAGATTTTATAAATAGTTTGGCTAATTTAGATAATCAACTAAAAATAGGCCTGAAGTTGGTGTGAAAATAAGGACAGATAGGGCCGTCATTGCCTATCCCTGATGTAGAATGTGTAGATGAATTGATGGCATTAAAAGAGAGGTGGGTTGTTAAATTACCAGCCATGGCGCGGGTGAAGAACATCCCCCCTTGCTTATTGAGCAGTGACACGTCCAGAGTGCCCCCTCCCAGGTCCACCACCAGGACGTTTGACACATCAGCTTTGTGTAACCCATAAGCCATTGCGGCAGCCGTGGGCTCATTAATCACGCGCAGGATGTCCAAACCTGAAGCGAGTCAGGTCAAAGGTAGCTTAGTCAACAGCTTAAAATCAATCACAAGGAATCGCAACACACCATAAGTTTGCTATAATTACTTTCATATCCTTAAAGTTCAGTTGTATTCTGACCTAGGTTAAATCCAACTTTGCCCTGAGTTCAAGTATTGTGCAACATTTTTCTGAGGGAGGCTGATGTATTTGAACTTAAAACATACTGTGAAAAGTGCAGGACGTGCCTACTAGTAATTGGAACTAGACAAATCAGCAGCACCCAGAATTGCATTTCACTCCAAAGCTAAGTAAGTAATTTATATATATAGCACTTTTCACAGAAATAATCACAAATTGCTTTACAGTACATACCTTAACATAACTAAACGTTTTTGACCCAATTAAGGCTGAATTGATATGCACTTCTCATTGTCTGATAATGCTTCCAAATCAGCTGAGGTTGAGGCAGACAGCTTTAGGGTTGCAACTGCTCTTAAATAACAGTTTTAGCTTGCATAGTGGACTTAGTGACTGACTCACCAGCCAAACTTATGAATCTGTGAATCTTTGTAACTGACTCACCTGCCAGTTTAGCGGCCCTGATGGTATAGTTCCTTTGCCGCTCGTCAAACTCGGCAGGTACAGAGATAACCGCTTTCTGGATTAGAACCCCCAGGTGGTTCTCGGCCATCTGCCTCATTTTCAGCAAGAGCCGCGAGCTGATGAACTCTGGGCTGACGGTAAACGTGCGATTTGTCGACACCTGGAACTCCGCACTCCCATTGTTATTTACCACCTGAAATCCAAACAATGTAGTTTATTCATCAAGTAAAACCTCATGAGCAACTTCGCCAAAATGGGCAGCCAGGCACTGCTTTAGCCTATGCTAGCAAACATTAGCAATCTGGGCCAATCAGTGCATCGAGCTCCAGGCAAATGCTGAAGAATAAATGGTGAGATGGTGATCAGCAGCAGTGCGGCAAAATTAAAAGGGGCATTTACCTTCACCTTTTCCATCAAAAAAAAAAAAAAAAAGTTTCTTTCAGACTACTTTTACTTCCATCGTCACATTTTTATATTTTTAACAGCCACTGTGCCAATTCATGTCCACTAAATCACTGGATGGTTATCATTCCACCATTGATATGATTACAAATTTTCATATTGTACAATTCACATGTCAATAAACGAGTCAGGGAAGATCCCAGTTCAGGAGCAAGCATCCAAGAACTTGAAGAGCCACACACTGCTGCCTTCTACAGCTCCTAAACACAAATTACAGCACAGTAATACACTTCACTTGGTTACTTGGGTCTGAATTGGATGCCAATTTTAAGGTGAAAACAAGAATTGGCAAACCTTGTGGCTCCTTATGATCAGGGTAACAAACAAGGGTTGCAGGGTGCAGCTCTGACCTGCCCTACTTGCAATCTTCATATTTGAAGTTCATCAATGCTGATTGACTTGTGACCTTAAGTGTCCAATTTCATATCTTCCCTCCAGGCAGCAGTGACAATTATACCACTATTATGCTTTATCATATAAGTAAATGCTGCCCAAATAATTTTATGACAATAAATTCCCAAAGCTTACCCCCCCATATTTCCAGTGCATTAGCAAATGTTGCAATTCTTCCATGAACATACAAAGACACTACATCAGGGGAATGTAACACAAGTTGAGGGTAAATCTCTGTTCAAAAGTATTCTTTTCTACATTTTAATTTACATATGACAGGCTGAAGACCCCAGACGCGTTGTAGTTACCTTAAACGGATATCGGGCGCTTTCTCGCGCCAAGTCCTCAGGTTTATCGAATATTTTCCCAATGAATCGTTTGGCGTCGTATATGGTGCTGTTAGGGTTTGTGTCCGCTAGCTCCTGGGCCTCGTAGCCCGCATATACATCAGTCAGCGTGAAAGATACCACGCTGGGAATGCTTTTCCTACCCTCCCGGTCTCCGATCACCTCGACGTCTCCCACGCCAGGGTGAAACACCCCCACAGAACAGAACGTGGTCCCCAAGTCCAAACCAATGACCGTGGGTTTCGGAGGCGGAAGATACTGTTGTCCCAGATAACCCGCCAAGAACAGCGCCAGGATTGCAGCGCCTATAACGTCATAAAAATGGCAAGTTAGAAAATTTTCAAGGTAAATTGTAAGGTTGATAAAAGAAACACCTGACGCGTCTTTCTGCATGAGCTGTCGTTATTTTTAATTGAACTTTATGAAATCAAACACAAAGCAAAATCAAACTCAACACTTAATTTCAAAATGTCAAGAAAAAGATGATCTTCCAGGAAAGCCATAACCTTCACAGAATCATTTTTAAGTTGAAGCTGCGTTCCCAACCATTCATACGCCTCTTGACTTTTCTCTCTCAGTCAGCTGGACTGACTTGCTGGCTCTACCTAGTTTGCTAACGTCACTAATATAACATGTAACTAAAATTACAAACTAATTATGACTGATAATAAACGAGAGAGTGATATCTTTAATTTAACTCCCTATGGACAAAAACGGACTTCTTGTTTTTACAGCGAGCTAACGGTTTTATCTTATAATTTAACGATCAATTTACGTCATTAACCAAATAACCACTAGGGTATAACTGAACTATTGATTGTTAGCACAGGTCACTAGGAAATGCAACGATAATTTGTCGTAAAACAATATTCGCTTACTGCGAGAAGACCTCTTCCTAACTAGGCTAACGTTTAGGGTTATATTTTAGCTGAAACCAACTGAACGACTTGCCTTGTCTCAGCAATTTACTTGCAATCTGCCCGCTTCCAAACACTGAAGTTATCGTAAATTATGGTTAATGTTATCTTACCAAGAACTGATATTGCGCCCGACATCCTTCACAATTATACACCTGCCAATCCTGAGACCAAAGAGGGGCATTCACTAACTAGTTGCCGACAAGTGCGTCATCCATAGTCGGTTTACTACACGTCAGCTTTACTGCAAGCGCGATGACGTTAGGATATCGTAGTTCAATTTATCAGCCTATGCAATGGTGTGGTCCGTATCATGAATTTTCAAAACTGTATTTCCCAAAAAGCAACGCAAGCATCTACGTCACGTCCGCCGATCAAACCAGGAAGCGGTGTTGTTAAATTCAAAACATCACTTTCGACGTTGTATTTTGTAATGCGACATTACGGATTACAGCCGCCACAAAACACCAAGAAATAAGAAGACGTAATATTTTGGACCAATAAATGATTTACAAATATTATTATTGTTTTTGGTCGCATGCTTATGTGAAATTTCATTTAGACTTTAGCCCGCTACGGTAAGCCACGCTGAAAGTTCATAAGTTATTTATAGCAAGTTCCTCCAGAAGCTTGCAAACTCCAGAGACCACGGGATGTATTGCAGCTCATTTGGCCTCAGGTGCCAAAAACCGTATTTCCCCGTTGAATTTTGTTCAAACCCGTGACTTCCGTATGACGAAGCTATTCTTCAAGCAACTTACTCTTCAATCTTGGAATTTCTCATTGTTTCACCCATCTAATTATTCTGCTGTTCAATCGACTCCGACCTGTTACATCTAGTCGAGTCATTCCATGAAAATGGCACGATTTGAGTCTCTCTTACCTCCTTACGTGCATTTTATGTATTGGGTCCGCAAAATGTTTATTTAAATAGCTTTACATATACATTGAAATATTTCCTTCAATACAGTTTAAAAAAACACGAGTTAAATTTTATCTTTTCAGGAGAATTAATATAGTTTTTTTCAGTTGACACCACCTATTTTGTCATGCCTTATGGCTTCGATGAAGGTATACTTTGAAAACACCAAATAAAACAGTAAAAAAAAAAAGTCAATAAATTTTGATATCAACCTAAACATCTATTTGTGCTCTTTTGCTGGTGGTGTTTTTTTTTTTCAAAATTAATTGATAATTATTCATTAAAATCACATTATTTAGTTCTGCACCTGAGTAACCCCTCAACCCCATTACACGAATGGTTCTACCCCATAAATACAGTGGTATGATCCATAATAGCATGTACATCAGGAATTGAAGTCTTTGGGACAGCAAGACGAGAAATGGGCAAGTTGCTCCCTTTTTCTTTATTTTGGTCATTTATCTTGTGATATTGTGGTCGTCAAACTGAATGACTCAAGACCGTAACATGAAAGAAAGATAGAAAACAAAAACCTTTTTCACAAGTAATAGTTATTTCAAGAATATATGCCAATTCTGAATCTCATGCATGCCATGTGCTCTCTCTCTGGTATTGACTACATGGAGCAGCGGCAATTTTGTGCAAAAAATATAATAAGATAAATTTTAATACTTTGGTTGTTAAGTTATCCAATTATTTAAAGGAGTTATTATATTCAATCAACATTCTTACACCACATGCATGCTGAATGTGATCTACACTGAACAAAAATATAAATGCACAAACCAAAAATGCTGAGTTAAATTGACCTGTAATGAAATATGTCCACAAACGGTGTTTATTTACGTAGTGAATAATTTGTTTTGATCAATTCTGGTGACCCACTTCTCACTGACCACTTCCTGCGAGATTACTTACTCATTGAGTTATTCCACCCCTGAGCTGCATAGAGCATAACATTGTGTTCGTCTGTCAGCGTGATCAATGCACAGGCACTTCTTGCACCAAGGTCAATAAAAGGCTACCCCAAAATGTGCACTTTTGTCACAAGTCACAATGCCACAGATGTCGCAAGTCATGAAGGAGCGTGACATTGGCATGCTGAACGCTGGGATATCTGTGACTGCGGTGTCAACATACTTGAATGTGCATCATTCCACCATCAACCGTTGAGAAGTCCATTCAGAAAGACTGGCAGCACTGTGAATCATCCACATGCCCGACGACTACGTGCGACCACGCCCACACAGGATCGGCACATGCGGCTCCAGCACCTCCGTGATCGGCTCCGACCAGCCACCAGGACAGCTGACGAGACCATCGGACTTCACAACAGGTGGATATCAGCTCAGATTGTCCAAAACTGCCTGAAGGAGGTGGACCTCCGAGTCCACTGACCACACCGAGGTCACAACCTGACCGCCGTCCGTCGCTGGTACAGAATTGACTGGGCCAACAGTCACCTTCGCCAGACATTTGCACGGTGGAGGACAGTGTTATTCAGTGATGAATCACCATTCCGACTGTACCCTGCCAATGGCAGACAACAAATATGGCGACGTGTGGATGAGCGTTACATTGACACCAATATTGTGCGTCGAGTGGCACATGGTGGAGCAAGAGTAATGGTATGGGCAGGCATATGCTATGGACAGCATACCCGTCTGCATTTCATTGAGGGTAACTTGGATGGTCAGTGGTACTGCAACAAGATCCTGAGCCCCATAGATGTACTGTTCGTGCGATTCCATCACGTGACATTCCAGCACGAAAATGCCCGGCCACACACTGACCAGATCTGCTCAGAGTTTCTTGATGAGGAGGATGTCTCTGTTCTCAATTGGCCAGTATATTCACCCAATATGTCGCCAGTTGAACACGTTTGGGATGTTCTGGATCGGCAGGTCAGACAATGTGTTCCGGTTCCAGAAAAGGTGCGCCAGCTCCGAGTTGCGCAGGAGGAATGGGACAACATTCCACAGGCCACTACTGACAATCTCGTAAACTCCATGTGCCAGAGAAGTATTGCTTTACATGATGCCGATGGTGGACACACTCGTTACTGAGTGCTGTGAACTCTGACGCTGACCCCTGGTGGGTTCAGGCTGTGATAACTCATGAATTGTGTACAGTAAATTGTTAGTCATGTTTCTGTTGCTTGAATATTAAGGCAAGAATAATATAATTGTTTTGTTGAAATATTTCTCGATTGATGAAAAAATAATTTTAAAAAAATTACTTTGTACCTTTATATTTTTGTTCAGTGTATGTTCCATGTTTATGCTATGAGTAAAATGGCACCCAACAGCAGCAGAAAGGCAGAGGAAGTATAGGGCGCCTTAAAGCTGATCTTGAAAGAAGGGAGAGATACCTGCAATATAAAAGTATATTTGACCAGATGAGGGTTGGCTCTTATGCCTGAACACACACACACACACACACACACACTCCAGATTATGTTACATTTGAGCAATTCATTGGCAAGAGTACCATACACAACCTCCACTTTTTTGGGGGTTTTTTTGGCCAGAATAATTTTAAAAGGGGGCACAAATATTTTTGGGGGGGGGGGGTTATGAGTGAGAAGGGGGTTTAGAATGATGGGGGAAAATTTTTAAAAGGAAGGGGTAGATGCAGCGCGAGTAAAAAAAAAAATGCGGTAATTCCGCTTTCCATATCTGTATTGTTCCCACGTGTCATTTACTCAATGTCCTATCTCTTGAACTACTTATGTTCTTCTTTTTTATTATTATTATTATGTTTTTTTCCCCTCTGTCGATGAGGCTGTGAACAAAGGTTAACATGTGAAGTTAGACATTAAATAAGTGTCTGCAGCAGGATTCAAACCAGTTTAGTTTAGTTTATTTCGGTCTTTGATTTGACACAACACCTCATTAGGCAATAAAATCCACAACTCAACAAAAACATATCAGTCAGACAAGGTCCAAGATAAAAAAAACAAACCAACAAAAAGCAATCAGAATGAACGAATAAACATGTAACTAAGACAGTGCTCAACAAACATCCAAGACCGAAAAGGTGTAGGCTGAAGCATAGCTTATTACGCCTACCCTTTTAGAAACAGGTTGTACTACATTCTGCAATCTACTATTTCATTTACATGAACAGATGGGGAAAACAACAAAACAGAAAATAAAACTCTACAGCATAAAAGGCACCAAAGCTCATAATTCTAGTTTATATAAATGTATCTTCCTGCTTTTAAGTATATTTTTAAATATATTTATTGTACTACATGTTTTTAGATCATTTTCAAGATTATTCCATAAGTTGACTGCTGTTACAGTTGTACATCTATCTTTGTTTTATGTTGGTTCTAATTTTTGTCTTTGTAAACATACATACCCCTCTAAAGTTATAATAGCTTTGTCTTTTTTTGAACATTTTCTGAATACAGTCAGGCAGCATGTCGTTATTGATTTTGAACATAAGCTGTGCAGTTTTAAAATCCACCAGTTCTTTAAATTTAAGTTCATATATATTTATAAATAATTGGTTGGTTGGTTGCTTATAGTCTGCTACATATATCTGGTTGCTTATATATATCTGGCTATATATATCTGTAATATATTTGAGGTCGATGTCTGTACACGTTTTTCGCCTACATTTCTCAACCGATTATCACCAAATTTGGTGTGAATATCCACTTGGACACCAGGAAGGACTTGACGTCGCCCGATTTTTGAAAAACGGTCATGCACGCAAAAAAAATGGCAATTTCACTCTGGGTAGCGGGTAGCAGCTAGTATATATATATATATATATATATATATATATATATATATATACATAAACCAGGAAACCTGTGGAGAAAGCAATGTTAATCACACCACTCACTGTGGCCTTCACCACTACACCAACTGAGTTGTTGCCAGTTTAGCGCCTTCCAAAAGTATAGATTCAAGAAATCTTTTTTCTTCCCTTTTATTTATTGTTGTCAATGAGGAGACGTCGAGTGAATATCCATTTTGATGTCTTTCATGCTGGCGAGTTGCCTGATCTGTTGACACTGGGTAGAATAATTTGAGCAGAACTATCCATTGTTTGTGGCTGAGTTGGGTTAAGGTTAGGATTCAGGATCGGGATAGCATTCTTTATGAGTTGAGTTAAGGTTAAGCAATAGCATTCTTTATCTGATGTGTTAAGATTAGGCATAGGGATAGGGATAGCATTCCCTATGAGTTAGGTTAAGGTTAGGGATAGGGGCATGGGCGTAGGTTTGTATATAGAAGGTTGTGACATGTCCCTACCAATATTTTGGGAAGCCAGATTGTCCCTACCAATGTTTTAGCTTTCTTATCATCTTTCCAGATAAGCTATGTAAGACCCAATTGTGGAGGCTACGTCTCCAATGCAATATATTTATGCATTCTAGCATTTGATTGGTTGAAAGGGCAGGGCTATTGGAAGATTAAAAGTCAAGAGTAAACGGACCACGCTATTCAGGTTATGAATATTAATTTTTGTTCAAAGACGCGCAACCGGATCGCCGGCTTTGATTACATGTGTTTGCAATGGCTTATCCGTAGAAGAGAACCGTAAATTGGCATTTGTTCCAGATTTTTCTTTATCGCGTAACTATCGCACTTTTCCCATGGCCCAACTCATGACATACATTGGTATTACCTTAGGTAGGCCTACATATCACTTTTGTGGAAATTTCATTGTCTGAGAGCGTGAGGAAAAAAAAGTCGCTCCATGTTAAGTCGTGCTGCTAATATTTCGCCAAACTGAATGCCAAGTGTAATGTTGGTTGAATAAGTGATCTAACAAGTCAGAAACAGAAAGTTACTTAAAGTCAAAACTTGGTTGCTACCTTAAATTAGTTTTTACCGGAAAATAATGTCAACGAATGTTAATTAAACATATTCATTCATTTCAACTAGCGAACCACCCTGATAGCAGAGACTGGCAAAAATTACGTCCTGTAGACGTCATTTTTTACGTCTTTAAGACATCAGTTTGCAACAGCACAAGACGTAAAAAAGACGTCCTTTTTTGACGTCATATTTTGACATATTGGTTAAAAATAGGCGTCTTATTTTCGTCAAATATTTACGTCTTTAAGACATCAGTTTGCTACAGCACGTCATTTTTGGACGTCATTTTTCGTCATATTGGTAAAAAAAATAGACATCGTTATGACGTCTTTGAGACCAAAAACAAGCCCTCATACTGGTAAATATCACGTCATACTGTTGTGATTCTGTTTCTGCCATGCCATGTACCATGTTTTCCGCCATGCCCACGATGTATCAAGTTTTCTGCCTGGCCTAGTGCCATGTTCTGACTGACCTCTGTGTCGCAGAATCATTGCTTACTGTATGTCTGACCATTCTTAGAAACATGTATTGTGTTTTGGTAATTTAGATTTCATGTTTTATTATTTTCCATGTTTTAGTTTCAGTTTATCCATGCCATGTTTTAGTTCCCATGCTTTGCACTTCGTCTCCCCCGTCTTGTCATGAGTCTTGTCTTTGCTCACAGTCCCTTGTATAGCGTGTCACTCCTTCGGTGATTTATTGGTTTCTGGGTTTTAATCTTCCTTCATTATCTCGTGTTCTTCCTTCCTCCTGCTTTTGCTATTTTACTAACACATACTAACTGTTTGTTATTTTGGATAATTACTAACCAACAATCGCGTTGTATATTTGACTAACTCAGTGGCGGTCCTACAAGAGGGGCAAAGACACGTCCCTTTTAGTCCTGGCTAGATCTCAATCATTTTCCTTTATTGACGTCTTTTCCAATTATCGTAATTGGCAACTGAAGACATGGTTTTTCACTGTATACGATCTAACAGCGATGAAATCATTGGCTAAATTCAGTGCAGGAAAATAATTTGCTTATTAATTGGCGAGTGCTTCGTGTGATTGAACTGGTCCGTGTTCCAATGAAACGCAGACTCTCACTCTAGGTATTTCGTGGGTTGAATAAAAAAAAACAGCGGCACTCGGCACTAGGTTATAAAAAGCGTGCGGCTCAAGCGATTAGCGAGAGTCGACAGGTAGGCTTTATGCAATTTTGAATAACGTAGATTTAAATACAGCAAATACACGTCCAGATGAATGATTGTCGTCTTACCTAATTGGGGAGAAAAATCAGCACCTGCTAAATGCGGAGCGCTGTCGGAATGAACCTTTTGTTAATCATGAAGATGACTGGGAACAGGTCAGGATTTATAATTGTTTTCAACAGCTGTTTTGTGCAACCCAATTCTCTGTTCCGCCACTGTACTGAATTTAACCCGCGATTTGATCGCTGTTAGATCGCATGTGGAGAGAAACCGTGTCTTCAGTTGCCACTTACAATAATTGGAAAAGACATCAATAAAGGAAATTGATTGAGATCTAGCCAGGACTAAAAGGGACATGTCTTCGCCCCTCCTGTAGGACCGCCACTGGACTAACTTACTAACGAGCACTCGGGATTGTATAGCTGCACTTACTAATTGACTAACGATCTCTCGGCATTCGCCCTATTCTAGTCTCCGCCTCTTGTCTCTCCCTAATTATCTCTGCTGCGTTTCTGTGGGACTTCCACAACTACTTCATACTGTCTTTTCTCTCTCATTATCTATGCACTTTAGTACTCCTTGACTGGAGCTGTTTATCTGTCTATAGGTTTGTCTTGTGATCCTTGTCTGCGTTTTGGCTACGGCTAATTTCATGTAATTAGTTTCCTCCCAATGTGTCTCTCGATTATTATCGTCCTCATTGATCGCACCTGTGTTCCTTTGTCATGTGGTCTCCTGGAAATGTATATTAGATGTCTGTTTGTAGCACTTCCTTGTCAGATCGTTACTTCCCTTGCCACCTGTGCCACGCTTCTCTCGCCTAGTATCATTGTGATTATCTTTCTGACTAGACCGTCCTAGACCTCGAGCTTTGCCTTCTCCCTGTACTTTGCCGCATTCTTGTTTATTGACCCATTTTTGTCTGACTACGATTTTTGCTGTTGGTGCCCTGTTTTCGAACCTGGATTACGCCCTTTGGATTCTGACTTTGGATTGTGGACTTTCTACTGTCGCCAGCTCTGTTGGGGGGTTTCCCCCTTCAGAAATAAAGCCTCCTTTTTGTATTTTACTGGCTGTCGCACTTGGTTCATTTCATGAAACCTCACACATACTTTTGTCATATTGGTAAAAAATAGATTCTTTATTTTATCATTATTAAGTCAGGATTGTAAAATAAGAGAGCATTTTTGGCAACACTAATACATATGTACAAATTTCAGCTGCACATTTATAGTAAAATAAACTTTGACCAGATACAAGGTATCTTGTTGCACATGTGCATTTCTTTGCTCCTAACTCAGATATCAAATGAGGTGACATTATTCTTGCCAACAAGTTTTACAACATGTCACTACACAAAACATGTTGCAAAATATGATTACACAAATGTGTTTCCATTCTGTTAAGGCAAAGAAAATTGTAAAATATGTCAATAGATTTGACTAACTTAATCGTTACTACTCTCGACATGCAGCGGGTGCTTCCGTCGGCCTGTCCCCCGTCACAGAGCACTCACAGGCGGCCCAGTCCTCTCGCCGCCGCCCCTCTTAGCTGGAGTCAGAGCAGGAGAAGTTCACCCCTCCGTCTCCTAACTGCAGAATCGCACATGCGAACCCGCCGCTTTTTCTCAGTGTTGGTTTACAGTCACGGCGGGATAAATGTGATTTTTTTGTCTAAATAACTGTATTAATAAAGATACTCGCCTCGTCCAGACAGTTCCGTGTGTGTTTGCATTTCTCCGTGACACAAGCTAAACCTCTAGCTTAACATGGCTCAGTCTAAACTGTACAGTCAAAAGTACAGAAAGGAGTGTGAATCAAACCCTGAATTCAAAGGCAGGTTGAAGCAGTTTATTGGGGATGATACTCGGGCATACTGCATATATTGCAAGGCTGATTTCTATGCCAAACTAAGCGATATAAAAAAACACATGGCAACTCCAAAACACATGCACAAGGTGTATTATGCAAATTAGGTAATGACGTCATCTATCGACTTTTAGGACAGCCAATACAATAGTAATATATTCAATATTGGTATTCTTTTTAGCTATTGTAAGCTGGCATGACATCTAAATGATTTGCTGACAAAATAATACGAACATGTTTTTGTGTAATTCTGCACAAAAAAAATAATATAGAACAAAAGGACACAGTATGATGTAGGGAAGAGATTAGAGAAGACAAAACTGGTATGGTATGGAGGACTGTGTGGAGCTGTCCTCATGGTTGTGTTTAATAGAGTTTTGTTGTGTGGCTGTCAGTCTCATAGTGTTGTTGTAGTTGCTATGACAATTCTAAATGCTGCCTAAAGTCGTCTTTTTTTGAAGAAAAACCCCCACAAATTTTTCGCCGCGCTTGCTTTGCGTCCTCCGCAACACTTCAGTGGCCTGCTTGCTTGGTAATCTCCCGGCCTCAATTGGATCCCCAGCATGCCCCTGGTGTGCACTATGCAGCAAGGGGGCGTGTTCTCTGTCAACATAGTGCTGCCAGCGCTGCTGCTGTTGCAGCAAGTGTGTGTTGTCCGCCTGGAAACAGCGGGCCAGTGGCTGCATTTTATTTATTGGCAGCCAGGCAGGCCAATAAGGACACAGGCCACCGGGAAAAGTCCAGAGCGTCCAGATGGGCCTGCATGCGCCTGATCCAGAGTTTCTAATGTTTGTAACCACCTGAAAGCCATGAAAAGAAATGTGCCATTTTTCGACTCCCTGCCAAAATTCTACCCCCAGTCTCGTGAACGCGCTTTCGCTCGACGCTATAGTGCGCAGCTCTATGCCAGAAACACTGTCTCAGTGTTGCTGCCATCCGACTTCATTGACATAAACGGCGCCAAAGACCATTTATTATGGGCTTCAAAACATGATAATTCAGATGGATGCATGAAGGAAAAAAGCAAATAATTAAATTTTGATCTTCCGTAAGACTAATTAGAAAGCTGTTTCTATCGTTTTAATGCATGCTTTTTTTGATGACAGTTCTATAGCTTAACGTTGTAAGTTTTGAGGTGGAAATTACGCATGAAAGAAGGATGGATAATTTCACTAAAAGTATCGCTTTTTAATATTTAACCGAATAAACTGAATAAATTGGCAAGCTCCATTCGCGGTGTTTTTGAGGACTGTTCTACCTTAGCTAACATTGTAACCTCTGAGGTATGACAATTGACAAGCGCCAATCACGGAAGCAAGACATAACAGTGGTATAATAGCTAACGTCTGCATGCTGCCTCTGTGCATTTCAATTTGATTAAAATTATTCCGCAATTGGATCCTTTTGTGAGTGCTGGTTAACTTTTTTACATAAAATACAGCAAATATGAAGTCCAACAGTGCTTGTAATAAAAAAATCTGGGGGGAGTAGATTTTTGGCAAGGGTGAAAATTTATATTGCCAAAATTTTATCCATCTCCTCCATTTCTGATCCTTTGCATCTACAGTCAAGTTCTATTGTAGTTTTAGTCTACATGTTAGGATATGTAACTGCAGCAAAAATGGAGTCCAACAGTGCTTGCAATAAAAAGATCTGTGGAAAGTAGAATTTTGGCAAGGGTGAAAATTCATGTTGCCAAAATTTGACCCCCCTCCTCAATTTCTGATCCTTTGCATCTACAGTCAAGTTTTTTTTCTAGTTTCATTCTATTGCATTAATAACATCTGGGGGGGAAAATCAATGTTGCCACAACTTTATTAGTTTCAATTTTGGCACTTTTGTCTCCGCAGTTCAGTGCAGTTGCAGTTTTTGTCTACATTTTAGTTTGGAAATCTTGGATCTATTTGTGCTTCTTATGACAAAACATGGGGGGGGGGGTCCTAATTATGAATCAAGGAAATATTCATGCTGACATAATTTCACCGCTCTGTTTGTCTTGACATGTACGTCTCATGTTGATATTGCACATAGCTTGAGTACACTCTGGTATTTATGGTTGGACCTTACTTTTTGTTCATCTGGATTGATTTAAGTCCCCTAATAATGTTTTATATTCCAACATGATAAAACCTCGAAACACACAGCTAAAAACATTTTTTAAAATACTCTTAGAACACAAGATTAAAGTCAAATCACCATGGTCAGTACAACTACTGAATCTAATGCAATCGAGTCGGTTTATTTATTTGTCCATCTGTTTATTTGTTTCTTTGTCTGTGGACAGGATTTCTCGGAAACTACTGGACGGATCTTCATGAAATTTTCACCAGAGGTAGATCTTGGTCCATGGACGACTCCATTCAATTTTTGTGATGATCTGGATCCAGATCTGGATTCTGGATCCGGATCTTTATTTATACACTCAGTGACATTTCTCCGAAACTAATGAACGGATTTTGATGAAATCTACACAAAGGGTAATCCTTGGCCCAAGGATTATACATTACAAATATGGTGATCATGCGTGTCAAAATCTTCGATCTGGATCCAGATCCAGATCAGGGATCGACTTTCTCAATGAGACGGTTTCTTCGTATGCCACTGCAGCATTTTCACCAAATGTTGATCCACATTAGATCATCTCTGATGGAACAGTCTCAAAATATCGTTAAACACTTGGATCTGTGTGTGTCCGGATCCAGATCCGGATCAACAATTTCGACTCTGAGGTCAAATATTGAAATCATACAAACTATATCGAGTAATACCTCATATGAAAGCCCTTGATGAATGCTTACCAGATCTGACAGAATCTTTTCACTTGGACGTCATTGGAAGACGAGAATGGGTGTTTTAGCAAATCTCACTCAAACTTGTTGTATGGGTGGGCCTGAAATCTTCCAAAGAGAAATATCTTGCGTTTGTATTAACTTCATCCCTTGGCGGAGATCAGAAATCTCGGATTGCTCTTGTTGAAACTGTGGACTGTTCTGGAGCGCTAAATTCTGACAGATCTCTTCTTTCGTTCTTATCGTACTCAGAATTTTGAAGGCAGAGAGCGGACCTTCTTACTATTCCAAGACATTAGGTTATGCAGGTGATTCCGACATTTTGTACACCCCTGTTTACTGTCGAATGATTTCCTAATGTCCTTTTTTGTTCTTATAAATTCATTTCGTGAGCCATTTAATGTAAAAAGTTAACCAGCACTCACAAAAGGATCCAATTGCGGAATAATTTTAATCAAATGAAAATGCACAGAGGCAGCATGCAGGCGTTTGCTATTCTACCTCTGTAATGTCTTGCTTCCGTGATTGGCGCTTAGTGACATATTAAAAAGTGATACTTTTACTAAAATAATGCAGCTTATTGTCCCTCAGAGGTTGAATTGTTAGCTAAGGTAGAACTGTCCACAAAAACACCGCGATTGGAGCTTGCCAATTTATTCAGTTTATTCAGATAAATATTAAAAAGCGATACTTTAACCCTCCCATTATGTTCAGATTGATTAGCCATTTTTGGTTTGAGGTCAGTTTGATCCCCACAATTAAAAACTACATAAGATGTTTAAACTGAAAGTTTTACCGAATCTCCTCTCAGCTCATTTATGCTTTTCTACTGACCATTTCAACAGCCAAGTGAATAAAACATGACTCGCCCATCCTCCCCTTCTACATCAATCATCAATTTTACGTGATTATAGCAAAATGAATGGGACAAAATGTGAAATGCATGAGAAATTAATTTGACCATGCCCTCAGTCTCAGGCAACACTACAAAAACCAGATCAAAATTATGGTTTTATGTAATAATTGATCCTGGGGTCAAAATGAACCAAACAACAGCGATGCTTACAAAATGTTTTCAGAATATGAAATATTTTTTTCAGTGAAATTCATGGTCTACCCTTAAAGTTAGGGGGAAAAAAACTAGCAGAAAAAAGAATGTTAAAAAGAATGTTTTTAGAGACGTTGAACATTAAGTCGCGTCAAATTGTCCCAGAACATGATAGGAGGGTTAAGTGAAATTAGCCGTCCTTCTTTCATGCGTAAATTCCATCTTACAACTTACAACATTAAGCTATAGAACTGTCATCAAAAAAGCATGCATTAAAACGATAGAAACGGCTTTCTAATTAGTTTTACGGATCATCCAGATTATCATGTTTTGAAGCCCATAATAATTGGTCTTTGGCGCTTATGTCAGTGAAGTCGGATGGCAGCAACAGCGAAACAGCATTTCTGGCATAGAGCTGCGCACTGTAGCGTAGAGCGAAAGCGCGTTCACGAGACTGGGGGTAGAATTTTGGCAGGGAGTCAAAATGGCACAACACCAGCGCAATTTAGTGCGGCTCAAGGGAGGTGTTCCCTGCACTCGCCCTTCGCTCAGAAAGAGACGCTATTTTCAGTGTGAGTGAGCCCTCTGAAAGCAAATGAGTAATGGGCAACCTCTAACTCATTTAGTATAACCTGACACTAAGTTTTAGTACTCACTCACACTCAATTATTGTGAGTGTCATTTCTGAATACGGGCCTTATTCCTCGGAACGAGAGGGAGTTACGATGAATGGTTGGCGCCGAACGAAACTTTAATATGTCGTTGTTACGCCGATACCAGACACAAGGCAAGACAAAAAGTTTTGACGCTAGCAGCGATAGAGGACAAGTGGTGTCTGGCGATTTCCATTTAACCTGGTTTTAAATTAAGCAAACGCATCCAGATGAATGATTGTCATCTTACCTAATCGGGGAGAACAAGCAGCACCTGTTAAGTGTGGAGTGCTCTCGGAGTGAACCTTTTGTTAATCATAAAAAATGACTGGGAACAGGTCAGGACTAATAATTGTTTAAAACGGATGTTTTGTTCACCTCAATTCTCAGTTCTACGGAATTTAGCCCATGATTTCATCGCTGTTAGATCGCATATGGAGAGAAACCGTGTCTTCAGTTGCCACTTACAATAATTGGAAAGCGTAAATAACACAACATGACATAACATGAATGGCAAGAACAGGCCTTTCAGCCCAACTACGCTTGCCAGTTTCTTTATACTATTGTGAATATATACCTTCAGATACTCAATAACTCAATGGTATCTCGCTTTAAGTCTAGCCTGCTCTTGAAAACCCCCAAGGTCTCTGCCTCAACAATATGGTCAGGCAAGCTATTCCACATTGAAATTACTCTTTGGGTGAAGAAATATTTCCGAATATCAGTGCTAAATTTACCTTTGGTCAACTTCCATTTGTCACTCCGAGTTCTACTCACAACACTTGGTCGAAGGAATCGTACATAATTCACTTTGTTAATCCCTTTAACATATTTAAAGACCTCAATCAAATCACCCCTGATCTCATAGCTTTCATCTTTTATACCTGGAATAAGCTTAGTGGCTCTTCTATGAACTTTCTCTAGAGCCTTTATATCTTTCTTAAAGTATGGTCCCCAGAACTGTACACAATACTCCAGATGTGGTCTGTCGAATGTGATGTACAAAAGAAGCATCACCTCCTTAGATTTGTACTCAATACTTTTGGCAATGTATCCCAGCATCCGATTGGCTTTTTTAACTGCTACGGCACAATGGCTGGAGCCTGTGAAGGGTTGGTCAACAATCACTCCCAGATCTTTCTCTTGTGCAGCACATTCCAGTTTTAAACCGCCCATGAAGTAATCCCGTCTAATGTTTTTATTACCTACATATACAACTTTACATTTTGCTTGATTAAATTTCATTTGCCACATTTCTGCCCAATTCTGGATTCTATCTACATCATCCTGAATCACTTTAATGGACCCTAAACTATTTGCTAAACCCCCCAATTTAGTATCATCTGCAAATTTAACCAATCTGCTCTCAATATTACTATCAAGGTCATTAATGTAGATGAGGAACAGCAGGGGCCCCAACACCGATCCCTGGGGGACGCCACTCCCCACCATACCTAGCTCAGATGAGATACCACTGACCACCACACTTTTTGTCCTGTCCTGTAACCGGTTTTGAATCCACTCCAGAATACCTCCTGTAACTCCAACTCTCATTTTACAAATTAGTCTCTTATGCGGTACTGTGTCGAATGCTTTCTGAAAATCCAAGTATATGATGTCATAAGCCCTGTTTTGGTCATAAGTCTTGGTGGCCTCTTCAAAGAATTCCAGAGGTTTTGTCAGGCATGAGCTTCCCTTACGAAAACCATGTTGGCTATCCCTCAAGATACTGTCCAACTCAAGCGAAATGATCACCAACAAACAGCGCTACAGCACAGCCTGAGGTCAAATAAAGAAAAATAATTGAGAACTAGCCAGGACTATCCTAACTGTCATAAAGGGGCGTGTTTGTGCCACCTTAATTCCCATTTCTAGCTCCACCACTGTTTGGGTGAAGTGGAGTCAAGAAAAAAATTTTATTTTCATCTGTTAGCAGTGGTGTGACAGGGACAGGCAAAGCAAAGGCCTGGAGGGAGGAGACAGAAGCCGTTAATGTTGTCTCTGTAGTCCAAAGAACCACGTCCGAGGAGAAGCGTAAATGGTTTGTCATGAAATGGGAGGCAGAGAAACGCATTTCCGCACACAAAAAAAATGCATCAACCACTGGAGGAGGAGCCTCACAGTCTCAACTCATCCCATGAATAACAAAAGGCCGCAAGTGTCATTCCTGATGAAACCTGTTTTTCTAAACCACGAAGTACTACAGCAGCTAAGTCACAATCATGAACCTAATCTGGATATTAAACCTGCTAATTGCCAACAAATTTAACTAAATTTTTTATATTTTTCATCGTTTGTCATGTGTAGGCTATATCACGTGTTTCAAATACATCTGCGTATTGTGTACATAACAGACCGCAACATGAATTGAAATAGTAATTTCCAATAGTGACAAGCACTATTTATGTGCATTCTTAAATTTACACAAGCACTACGCGTGGTCAGCAGCCTGTGTAGACTTTGTTAGTAGCTACGAAAAGATCGGAGCTACTAAAATATTGATGAATGCGAAGATGCACGTAAATTTGCGTCTGCGAACAGTTTACACACAAATTCGTTCTGCTCACGTTTCATGAATGAGGCCCATTGATTTTGATGAAAATTCTTCAGTTAAACTACATTTTTGATGAAAAGTGATGAGTGCTTTCACGCATAGGTACATTTCAGGCTTTAGTACAGCAAAAATGTGAGATTTTATGTCATTTTGTATTTGCAATTATTGAATTAGTGTGGGGGACATTAGATTAATATCAAAATATTGCTTTCTTTAGAAATACATTTTATGATCATATTCAATGAGCTTCCATAGTGTATATAACGGGGTTGAAGAATAACAGTGCCTACATAACATAACATGAATGGCGAGAATAGGCCATTCAGCCCAACTAGGCTCACCATCATCTTAAAATGATGACCAATAATAATAGAAAATGTTGTGGTTTTCATTCAAACATATTTTCGTATCATGAGGTTCCCCCATCCTCAAGCAATTGGAGAGAGACAGATTCTGAAAAGAAAATTCGGCTTTATTATGGCATGTTGATAAATGTAAAGCCGAGTTATTTTTGCGCAAGAAGAACTGATTTCTTTCTTTTCACACCCAGGTTTTATACATTATTTCACAGGAAATATCTTTCAAATATGGTCTTTCCGCATTCTCATTCTCGCCCTGCAATTGGACAGGCAAACCAAAACTCTGTTAGCTAATCCTTCAGGAACTCAAAGCAAAGATACGCATGCGCATCACTTCAAGGGACTAGAAAATTACAGCCAAGAGATGAACATGTACAGAGATGAACACAGGCAAGAGATTAACATGATGTAAAGACAAAGGAAAAGATACAAGTGGATACATGTATGTAGATAGACAAATGATTCAATTGATTATGTTTTCAGTAACAACTAATGATTTTACTGAACAAATATTGATCAAAGCTACAGAAATCAAATACATCCTCTGATTATGTTTTTGAATCAACTGCTTACTAATCAAAGCTACAGGAGCGCGCTGCTTATGTGTGTGTGAGCTGCTCATGCATGTGCGAACTGAACTGCTTGTATGTTTGTTTGTGTGTGTGTGTGTGTGTGTGTGTGTGTGTGTGTGTGTGCATGTGTACGTGTGCTGCGTGTGTATGTGTGAACTACATGTGTCTGTGTGCACTGCTCATGTGCTTGTGAACTGCTTGTATATGTGTGTGTGTTTTGTTATGTGTGTGTGTGTGTGTGTGTGTGTGTGTGTGTTTCTGCTGCCTACATAATATGGTTATTGATGGTATTCGATGCACGTCATCAACGTTCGATGCGGCCATATTGTTGACATGCCGCTGAGGAGCAGAGCGAAGATTTCAGTTGAGTTAAACAAGTCGTCATGGCATCCTCATCGCGCTACGACGAGAAAACTTGTTTGATTGGCGTCGATCCATATAAATTGGACACAGCAGCATTTAGCCGAGATATATCTTTGCTGCCAGCCATGGATTACCCCGATATTTGCCACTATTTAATCCTCACAGTGTACGCCTACACGGCGCAGGAGCTGAAGGCGTAAGGAGTCGTATAACTATTTCATATAACTAAGCTAACATTGGCTGCCTCCCAAAGCGCCTGAATTAAATCCTCGTTCTGTAAACTTGCGTTTGGTCCAAAACGTCGGTTTTTATCCCCCCGGCATATAATGCATTAATATTTTGTATTTTTGTGTCTTAACCGGGAATTTTATGGCGTCTTAATTGGCTATTTCTGTTGAACATTAAGAGAGTGCTAACCGGGCATTTTATGGCGTCTTAAGACACAAATACAAAATCTTAATGCTGACGCCAAAACAGGCGTTTTGCCAGTGTAGCTACAGAACGAGGATTTAATTTTGGCGCTTTTGGATGCAGCCATTAACTCGATTCAACAGTAACTTGGCTCACCGTGAATCTCGTAAGTCAATTATATCGACTGTCATATCAGCTGTCTTGACTTCGCCTCCTACCAGAACGATGTCAGGCGCCGGTAGCTGCACCTCGCATCATTTATCACATCAAGCAACATTCACTGTCTGACAAAACGATCTCTGACTAATAAGACCGTTATCTACCAGTGATTAAATGCTATGCATACACTTTACAGGGGAAAGTGGCTTATCTAACTCCAACGTTACCTGAGGTAAAATGAGAATGTGAGGTAGAAGCCTCTCGATAGAGTCTAGTCAGGAATATAAGTGGGGATGTCAACAACATGGCCGCATCAAACATTGACGCTGATCGAATACCATCAATTGATTATGATTATTGATGGCTAAATATAATTTAAATCTAATTGTTAGTTTACTGATTAGTATGAGTAATAAAATTAATAATGATAAAAAATATATATATTATCTGTATAAGTGAATATAAAGAATTAATATTAGTAAATATAATGAATAATGCTGAAATATAATCCACAACAAAAGCTAATGCCCGAGATGGAAGAATGGTGTACTGATAGTTGAATATGTCCTTAATGCTGTGGGTTATACATACAAATAATACATTTTGGTAGATAATGCCAAAGTCCAATTTGAACCATTCTCATGGAATGAGTCAGTAATGTAACAACGGCGCATAATGTAACAGGTGTTGCACTTTGTGTTTTTGTTACATCATGCATCAACTTTATCCTGTGCATAATGCAACAATATGATGCATAGTGTTACATTTTTACTAACGCATAATGTTATAATTCTTGACACATAGTGTAACAACATTTTCCAACACATAATGTTACTACCCCTTCAACGCATAATGTAACAACACCATGACAAAGTGAAAGTAGAAGACAACGAGAGTCAAGTTGATCACTACGGTTGCTGTAGCTGATGTGCATGAATATCAGGATGGTGTGTAGATGACCTCATTTGGGCAGGAAAAGTGGCACTTACCCATTTCCTGCGTCATCGTTAGGGGCAACCAAAGTCAGCGAATGGTATGGAGGGAAACTAGAATTGTTCTGTTCTGAATATTAGCAATGCATACATTTGAATCTGCATCTCTTACCCTTTAATTTGGGACTATTTTCAAAACCTTAGTGCTTAAGGGGTGTTATTCCAAGCGTACTGTTGATTTTTTGTCTTGGAGCATGAATTGGGTGAAAAAATAAGCCCATACTCACCCTCCTCATTTTGATTCAAAGATTTTTGGGGAATGTGAGTAGCCTTAAATGAATCTTGAAGGCATGCGCTTTCCAAAAATGTAAGGCCCTGTTAGGTAGAAGTCGCAGCAGTATTATGACTCCGTCTTATTGTACCTCACTTAGAAACTCGAGCCGATACAAACTAGTCTTTTGGCATCAAGATCAGTCAAATTAATAATGGTCCACGGACCATGTGCTCATCTCAGATGATTTTGTGTCACTGGAACGGCGAGGGATGGCAATTCATGCAGATCCATCTACCCTGAGCTTGAGCCGGGGATGAAAGATGACAGTTTAAAATTATGTAGTGTATGCCCACACAGAGCAAATTACATGTAGAGCCTGATATTGACCAGAAAAGAAGAGACTGGTATGCTTTGATGCACTCAGATAGGCTTAAGTTAATCACATTGTGCCCCCTGGTGGCATGAAAACACATCAAACCGGGCTGATTTGGTATTACGTACTCTTAGATGCCCCAGCAAATCAAATATTAAAAGTCTAGCTCAAAGAATAAGGGTCCTAGAGCCGCTTGATTGCTGGTATATCTCCTTTTGCCTAGACCCATGCACACACCAAAAATCAGAAGTCTAGGTCCAAAGGATAACAAAATGCACTAGTTTGCAATGTTGACTGTCGATGGACGCCTCACCACCACATAAGCTCACCAAGGTGACCCAAAAAGTGATGTAAAAATCCATGCAGCAGAATCAGCTATCAGCGAAGTTCTGAACTAGGGTATTTTTAGGATTACCTGACCATGTTGATTTTTTTTTGTAAGAAAAATCCTGTAGGATAATTGTTCAGGACTTGTTACATTATGCGTTGAAGGGGTTGTAACATTATGCGTTAGAAAATGTTGTTACACTATGCGTCAAAAATTGTAACATTATGCGTTAGTAAAAATGTTACACAATGCGTCATATTGTTACATTATGCATCGGATAGTTGATGCATAATGTAACAAAAATACATAGCGTAACACCTGTGACATTATGCATCATTGTTACATTACTAGTTGTAACAAGGCTGCGTAGCTGAAGATGAGGAAATGTGAGCTTGGTTAGTACATGGGTGGGAGACCACCCACATAAACTATGTACCTGCTGGAAGTGCAGTTGATGGGCCAGTAGGTGGTGATCTTTCCTATGGTAAGATAATCCCCAACACCCCAGTAAAGTGCTGTGGACACAATTGAGACTGTCACCGTCTTTCAGAGGCGTTGATCCACTCTGGCCATTAAACATCATATGACACTCTGACTAGAATAGCAGGGTTTTCCGGTGTCCTAACTACATTCAGATCTTGGCTCTTTCAACCTGCCACCAGTCATCCCCTGATGTAATTGGCTATGCAGTTTGTCCTCTCGCCATTCATCTCAGCTAATGTGCAGAAACTGATCTGGCTCAAAATGAATGCCGTTGCATTGTCCAGGTGGGTGCTACACATTGGTGGTGATAAGATTACCCCATATGGCTGTGAATGTATCTATGAGAAGATGCTATATAATGCAATGTTTATTAATTTTATTCATTGTTGCTGTTTCCTTCCACTGAAAACAGGAAACCCAAGAACCCTAAAATACTTTAACTGGAACACTTTAATGCTCTTCTTCCTCCTTGTACTGCAGTCCATTTTCAACAATTCCTATCCCAGATACCTTCACTGTCTGGACATCTCTAATATAATATCCACATTCCATCAGTGTCACTAATGTGAAATTTACTTCCAACTCATTTTATTCCAGTTTCACTAATGGTATATGGTCTGGATCATTTTAATGTCCAGTTTCCTCTTCTTTTCCATTTGTTCACTCTGGCGCCCCATTACGTTTTACAGTCCATTTCTCAGTAATCCCAGATTGAGTTCAAAAACATTAAGTCATTGGTGATCAATCAAAACTCCAATCAATGTTCGCAGGAGTTTTTTGTTGTTAACAATATGCTAAGAGGTTCTAATGGATTGTTGCGCGATGGCGCTTTAACCTTAGCCAAGGCACGCAGGCCCTGCAGTGATAGCAACAGTGTTCATTGTAGAATAGAAAAGGAATTGAAAGGCTATGTGCCAGCATGCAAATGGGAGGTGCTCTCATTCATGCACTTATTAACTTCTGAAGAGAAGCTTGTGGAGAGCATGTCTACATTCACTGATTGAGTGAAAGATTTGCAGATTTGTGATGATCCTTCTGTTGATTGGCGTTTTTCTTGCTCTGTATATCTTTACTAATAACTTGTAATGCATCGCAAATCTTGTTAAATAAAAACATCATCTGCTGGTACTTGTTCGCACTTAAAGATTAACCTAATAATCTTTGACTGAATATCTACCAACAAGACATACTTACCTGAATTACGCTTGAGAGAAATAAACAGAAACTTTTGTGCTGGGATTTATGTTACTCAGATTCATTATTCATTATTTTATGTGGAAATAAATTATTTATCCATTTTTAATTTGATTCTCCAGGGCTGGGATCCAAAAATCCTGATTGTGTATGGTCGGTGATTCATTGTTGTGCTAAGGGTGAGTGCATCTTTCGGTGAAAGAAGTGGGTTTGCACGGTATAAAGAATGTTCATGAAAAATCTGAGGTTTGAAATTAGTTTTTACTTGTGCATAATAAGCACAAGAATAACATTTGGAACATTTGGATGCTTGGTGGGGCTTCCTCTAACTTGAGATACACATGGTGTTTTTCAGGCAAAATGTCAAATGTTGTTTAGAGTGTCTTTGAGCCATGTAACTGCTCCTGAAAAAAGTCAGTAAGGATTGTGAACCTGCGACTTAAGCTGCTTGAATTTTTATATTCTTCAGAATTTCTATAATTACTGTGTTGCTTCTGTGACTTCTTTTTTGGCCGTTTAATCACTGACCCTTTTTTTTTGTTGAAAAAAGAAGTCTCTCCTCCTGTGTTAATGCTCTCAAAATACCCATCTTGAAGTTGAGGCGAATGGGGGGTGGGGGAGGGAGAGGGATTGAAAGTGGCAACAACTTATGAGCAGATTGACCAATTTACGAAAAGACTTGACATTTGGTTTTGTACTATTTACTACCTGTCAGCATGTAATAATGAGAAAATGCTGTTCATGAGAATTGTCTAGCAGGGGATGATATGGAAATGTATCAAACTTGCGCCGTTTAACAGTGCAAGAGGAAATGATGAATTGTGTTTTCATGATAAAGTAAGTTAATGAAAATCTTTCTGGTGGCAACAACGGATGTGCTGCAGCCTCATTGCAAGGCTGTGGGTTTGAATCCTGATTAAGTTGGGGGACGGGGGTGGTTCTGCAGAAAAACCACAAGCAGACCCTGTATTGCCAGCGTTCAAGTGCTGACAGGATCAGACAAATTTTAAAAAAAATGTCCATGTACTCTCAGTGCCCACTTGAGTGGAAGTGTAAGTCACATTATAGCAATAGATATATGGAGTGTTCTTGATTTTGGAGAGTAAAATTGAAATCTGTGCAAGTCTGAAGTCATGCATGCAGTTCATCATGCATGTTTCTCACTTTGTCAATTATAGAGAATGCTTTCACATAGGAGCTGCAGTGCCCTCCATGAATATTAGCAACCATGGGTAATATGAACAAAAGTCGTTGTAAATTGATGCCATCATTATTTAATCTCTTTACATTTAATTAAAAAAAACAGAAATGTAACCCTACATTGAAACACAATAATTAAAATAAAACAAATATATGGTCATGAAACAAATATGAAGAGTTTGTATTGTAATGTGAATATAGGCCACTAGATGGCAGTATTTACCTTTTTTTTGTTAGGCTCAGACTGGAGTCATGTTTAGACATGTCCTGGACATGTCTGGGGCAAGTCTCAGAAAATTAAAAAAAAGAGGTCTAAATGTGGGTGGGGTCTGCAAAAGAGTATATAAAGAAAAGAATTGAGACAGTAAAGTAGTAGGAGAAATTGCAAGAAGAAGGATACGTGTGACCAGACCTGTCATTTCTGTTCAAGACCTGTTAAGTTTCTTTTGAGCATTTTTCCTCATCCAGGACATCACCAAGCCACCCCACAAAAAGGGACTGTAAATATTTCTGTTTTTTTGTTGTGTTAAATCTTGGTCAGTTAGTTAGTTGTTATTAGTCTTTGTCAGTTTAATTAAATGTGTTTGAGTTTTAAAACTGTATCTGTCATCTGTTGCTGTTGTGTTGTAAATCTAATAACGAATTGGGGCCATAACAGTATCCAAAACAAAAGTAAGTGGCAAAATTACAAAAATTGAGATAATACCTTAGAGCAACCACCCTGTGCTCTCCTCACATAGTGCAAAAATCAGTTTTTTGAAATTCATACTATAAGGTGTATTTTTTCATGGTCAAAGTGTGTTTTTTTTTTGTAAAATGCACTTGGCGTCCACATAGGAAAAAGCTGATCAATTCAAAATAAGTAAAATGGATATATTGCGTTTTGGAAACAAACTTCATATTTTTCTCATCATGTTAGCCACAATTATTGGATACCCTACATTTTGTACTTTGTGCAGCCTCCCTTTAGCAAGACTTAACGAGCTCTAACTTACACCCACTACAGAGAAGTGCTAAACGGGATGCAAGCATCTTTGCAAGCTTATGACCAGTGCAGTAACGGTTTTTCAAACCAGCACTCAGGTTGCATAAATAACAAGTGTATTTGTGCCGAACTGAGCAACCATGGCTATGTTGGTCTTGAAATGAGGTGTGGTCAGGCGCATTGTTGGCATGTTGCTATCTTGAGGCGGCGTAAAGCGATTGCGCGATTGACCAACTTGATCTAAAATCAATTGTCAATCTTTACCTGCTATTTTAAAGGCACATTATTAATGTAGTATTATGTGTCTTTGTAGGTGAGTGCACAATGTGCGTTCTCTGTGCTAGTTATACGCAGGCAAGCAGCAATGCGCACACATACAATGTGAAAGATGATTATTGTGTAAATTAAGATATTTGTACAATACATGTCATAATGTTGAGTGCAATCAATTGCACACCCGTGCAAATACAGCGGGGAAAATAAGTATTGAACTCGTCAACATTACTCTCAGTAAATATATTTCTAGTGGGGCTATTGACATGAAATTTTCACCAGGTGTCGGGAACATCTCAAGTAGTCCTCGTATACAACAAAATAAAAACAAATAAGTCTATTAACTAAGTTATGTGTAATAAAGTGAAATGACAAAGGGAATAAGTACTGAACACATGAAGAAAAGGAGGTAAAAAAAGGCATGGAAAGCAAAGAAGCTGAAATCTGCCAGTATTTAGAAAGTAATCCTGCCCCCTATCAGTGCAAAATTAATATCAGCTGGTTTAATCCTAATTTATGGCCTCTAAAAAGGTTTCTCATTACCAAGGTGTCGCTCTAGAAGCATATCATGATGGATGACAGCAAAGAGCCCTCTCAAGACCATTGCTACTTTATTGTTGCAAAAAATGCTGATGGCTTTGGTTACGGATGTATTTCTAAACCTCTGAATGTTCGAGTGAGCACCATTAGGGCCATAATCTGGAAATGGAAAGAACATCATTTCACCATAATCCGGCCACGACCAGGTGCTCCTTGCAAGATCTCTGACCGAGGAGTCAAAAGAATAATCAGAACAGTTGTCCAAGAGCCAAGGACCACTTGCGGAGAGCTTCAGAAAGACCTGGAATTAGTAGGTACAATTGTTTCAAAGAAAACAAAAAGTAATGCACTCAACTGCTATGGCCTCTATGCACGCATCACTGGGCAAGGGTCCATTGCATGTTGAAGCTTGTTTAAAGTTTGCTGCACAACATTTGGACAAACCTATGAAATACTGGAAGAATATAGTCTGGTCAGATGAGACCAAAATTGAAGTCAGAGTTCATAGAAGATTTAAAGAACTCTGAGTGGAAGAGTGGGCCAAAATCACACCTGAGCAATGCATGTCCATACAGGACATATCTCGAAGCTGTCATTTCTAACAAAGGCTTTTCAACTAAATATGAATTAAGTTTCAGTAAGCGTTTTCAATACTTTTTCCCTGTATCATTCCACATTATTACACATAATTTATGGACCTATTTGTGTTGATTTCTTTGTATGCGTGGATTACTTGGGTTGTTACCGACATTTGGTGACAATTTAATGTCAATTGCCCTATTAGAAATATATTTACTGAGAAAAATGTTGACGCATTCAATACTTATTTTCACCATTGTATGTGCCCCATCATTGAATGCTGTGAAGTATTTGAATCGTTGGGGAATGTATCAACATCCAGGTGATTTTTGATTCAAAGTGCAAGATTACACATGTAGGTCTTCAAAATTGTTCAGGAGAAAGTCATGATTCCATAGTACTGGCAAAGTCTGTCATTCCAGCTCTCTTCTAGGGGATCCCCTTGGAGGAGAGGCTATTAGAGGACCATTAAAAACATGGCATTATATGCCTAAAAATGTGTGAATTTCCATTCAATTGAGAACATGTACTATAGTAGAAATACTGTTTTGTGTGCTTCAGACATATGGATGAGTCAAGTCAGAGTCTGGCAGAAATCAACCAATTACTCACAGTTATCTGAAACCAATCCAACTTGATCCATGAAAACAATACTTGCAACCTGTCTGTCCTGCTTCTATGTTCAAATATATAACTCTGCATTTTGCTTTAAATGCGCTTGTAGTGTGCTTGCTTCATTATGTTCTTGCTTCGGCAAAGCAGTACGCTCTATTCTCTTACTTCTTATTATTATTCTTTTTCTTCTTCTGCCTAAATTTGGTCGACTAACTTCTCCTACACCATTTAAGTTATTGATTCCGTTCAAACTTTTAAAAATTCAGCTTGTTCTGAATTACATTGTATCTGTACAGAGTTTTGATCTATTTTTTTGTTTTTGAGAAATTTAATTTTAAATGTCATTTTTTGGGGTCCTATTAAATCAAGCCATTTTTCTGCTGATTCAGCAGATTCAGCTATTTTCCACAATTTTTTTACTCTGTCATACTTTTAGCCAGAAATGTCATTCAAAATACAAAATGTTAAGTAAAGCTTGTATAATTTCTTCTCTGTCCAAATTTTTCGTAACTTCTAAGTTGCAATATGAACTTCCTGACCCAAGTGTTTACAGAAAAATAGCCCGGACAAAGTTTTGAAAGTCAAGGTCACTGCTGCAAGGTCAAAGGTCAAACTGGGACGAAACCTCGAAAAGGCACACCTACCCCCCATGGGGAGTCCACATATGCAATATGAACTTCCTAACCCAAGTGGTTACAGCGAAATAGCCCGGACAAATTTGGCAGCCGCCCGCCCGGAGGCCCGCCTGCCAAAGGGACAATACCCCTCGTGCCCTTGTCGGGCTGAGGAGTACAAATGATTTTTGTTACAATAAATTCTGGGAACTACAGTGTCATGAAAAAGTATTTTCCCCCTTCCTGATTTCTTACTTTTTTGCACATTTTTCATACGTAAATGTTTCTGATCATCAAATAAATTTTAATATAAGACACAGATAACCCCGAGTAAATACAAAATGCAGTTTTGAAATGAAGATTTAATATATTAAGGCATCCATGGGAGGGTTCCAAGGCGAAAACTACCGCTGACAAAAAAGAACACAAGGGCTCTTCTCACATTTGCCAAAATACATATTGATGATCCCCAAAGACTTTTGAACTCCCCAAAAGTTGAACTTTTTGGTACGTGTGCATCCCGTTACATCAGGCGTGAAACTAACATATCATTTCATAAGAACAACATCATGCCAAAAGTCAAACGTGGTGGTAGTGTGATGGTTTGGTGCTTCAGGACCTGGACAACTTGTCGTAATTGAAAGAACTATGAATTCTGCTCATTACCGGAAAGTCCTGAAGAAGAATGTCCAACCATCAGTTGGTGACCTCAAGCTCAAGCGCACTTGGGTCATGCAGCAGGACAATGATCTGAAATGCACTAGCAAGTCCGGCATGACCTTACACAGGCCGTTCATCCTCAAAAACCCTCCAAAGTGGCTAAATTAAAACATTCTGCAAAGTAGAGTGGGCCACAATTCCTCCACAGCAATGTGAAAGACTCATTGCCAGTTATCACAAACACTTGATTGCAGTTGTTGTCGGAGAGGGAGGCACAACCAGTTATTAGGTTTAGGGGCCAATTACTTTTTCACACCAGGCCAGGTAGGTTTGGATAGCTTTTTCCCCTTAATAAATTATCATTTAAAAACTGCATTTTGTATTTACTCAGGTTGTCTTTGTCTAATATTAAAATGTATTTGCTGATCTGAAACAATTAAGTGTGACATATGCAAAAAAATAAGAAATCAGGAAGGTGGCAAATACTTTTTCGTGGCTCTGTACGTGTGGTGACGTCACTGTTAGAGTGGCAAACAGCTGTAAAATCGTCAAGAAGTGTTATCTTAAACTTACTTGAACTCCAACAGTTTTCACTTCACATAAATATTTTTATATCCAAGTTGTAGCAAAAGTTGTGCTGGTTACGAAAATGTAACTATAATCGGACAGATGGTTTTTGTGGTATGAACCGAAAGGCCACGGGAGCACTAACCGAAACTCCATTAATTGAGACAAGAAAATTCCGGTTGGGAAGCTGAAAAACACAGTTTTATAACTTGCGTCTGTTCCCACATTTTCAGCACTAAACACACAATTTTGACATATTTTGCTCAGTAGACTCTCCTCTTCAGTATGGCTCCATGTTGTACATTGGAGTTACTATCATTGAGGTAGAGGCAGTAGTACATAAGAGACGCCTGAGCTAAAATCTCCGTTGGACCAAATGCTTTAACTATAAACTCAGATGGCTCAGAGTGACTCAGCAAAATTGTGGCACAGCGGTATTGTGGTTCAATTCTGCCCTCTGCTGGAGTTTTTCCTGGCCTCAGGGTCATCATTGTTCGGATTAAGATTGACACGACTGTACAAATCAACAATTAGCAATATTGAGGTACTGGGGCCACTTAAGTAATCACTCTGCTGTTAATTTTGATGTTTCATGGGAAGTTAAAAAGGTGTATTCTAAAACAAAAAATTTCAATTTTAGGCAAGCAAACTGACAGGATGCGCTCATATCTACGTGAAATAAAATGAGATGCACTCCTGGACTGTGAGTCCGTAAATGAGATGTGGGAAAGATCCTCAGTGGATGACCAAAAGTATTTGTAGGATTTTGAGGGAAAAGAGGAATCTTTATAAGATGTACGTAAAGGATAACAATGAGAACACTAAGGCTGAATACTGTAAAATGCGGTCAAAAAAGAGCTGAGGAAGGCTAGAAGACTGTATGAAAGACAAGTTGCAGAGGGGGCAAAAACTAACCCTAAGCGCTTCTTTCAGTACTGTAGCAGAAAAAGGAAAGTTAAAAAGCAGGTTAAGTGCATAAAGAATAAAAACGGATCGCTGCTATATGATAACAAGCATATTGCGGATGCCTTAAACAGTTGAGAATTTTACCTCAGAGGAGGTCTTTATTTGGCCAGAGGGCATGTCAAATGCTCAAGATTATTTAGCGGAAATTGAGGTTCGGGATAATTAAGTATTAGACACGTTGCATAAACGAAAGGCAGATAAGGCGGCGGGTCCTGATGGCTTATATCCTAGAGTGCTCAGGGAGGTTAGTGAGATCATCTTTAAGCCGCTATACGCAGACGGTCTTTAGAAACTGGAGCGATACCAAATGATTGGAAACAGGGTAATATAATACCAATATATAAGAAAGGGGACCGTACCGAGCCAGGAAACTACAGGCCAGTCAGTTTAACTTGCATTGCATGCAAAATATTGGAATCTATCATAAAAGATTAGCTGGACTTATTTCTTGAACGTGACAGTATCTTGAGGAATAGCCAACATGGTTTTCAGAAGGGAAGGTCATGCCTAACAAACCTTCAGGAGTTTTTTGAAGAGGCCACCAGGACTTATGACCAGAGCAGGGCTTATAACATCATATACTTGGATTTTCAGAAAGCATTCGATACAGTACCGCATTAGAGACTCATTTTTAAAATGTGCTCCACTGGAGTTACAGGAGGTATCTGAAGTGGATTCAAAACTGGTTACAGGACAGAACACAAAGAGTGGTGGTCAGTGGAATCTCATCTGAGCTAGGTATGGTGGGGAGTGGCATCCCCCAGGGATCGGTGTTGGGACCCCTGCTGTTCCTCATCAACATTAATGACCTTGACAGGAATATTGAGAGCAAGATTGGTTAAATTTGCAGATGATACTAAACTAGTTAATTATAGCACAGAAAAAAGGTGAGCCGTGAATAATATCGCAACGTGTTAATGATATTTTGCAGCTTGCAATTATTAGCTATTTAGCTAGCGAACAGAGTGCACAGAAATGAACAGAGAGCTGCAAATAGTAGAATTTCACTACTTGGCCAGGTCAGCGTTGTAAAAATGGATTAGGGGAGACACTGACATTGAGCTAGCAACAACAGCTGCAGCAGTCTGCCAATGTGGCCAACCATGTTTGCTCTGCCATAAAGCCAATTTCTCAGCATGCAAGATACACACAGAGCCATAGAGAGATGGGTCAACCTCAGACACTTCAGTTGACGTTTTTTACACCTGGGTTGAAGCACTCGGTCATTATCCAGCTGAAAAGCCAGAATTCCTAAAACAATTACTTTCAGCTATGAATTCTGAAGTGGATTCAAAACTGGTTACAGGACAGAGCACAAAGAGTGGTGGTCAGTGGAATCTCATCTGAGCTAGGTATGGTGGGGAGTGGCATCCCCCAGGGATCGGTGTTGGGACCCCTGCTGTTCCTCATCAACATTAATGACCTTGACAGGAATATTGAGAGCAAGATTGGTGAAATTTGCAGATGATACTAAATTGGGGGGTTTGGCAAATAGTTTAGGGTCCACTGAAGTGATTCAGGACAATTTGGATAGAATCCAGAATTGGGCAGAAATGAGAATACAAAAAAAATGGGATACAAAATGGGATTCAAACCAGCACTCAGGTTGCATAAATAACAAGTGTATTTGTGCCGAACTGAGCAACCATGGCTATGTTGGTCTTGAAATGAGGTGTGGTCAGGCGCATTGTTGGCATGTTGCTATCTTGAGGCGGCGTAAAGCGATTGCGCGATTGACGAACTTGATCTAAAATCAATTGTCAATCTTTACCTGCTATTTTAAAGGCACATTATAAATGTAGTATTATGTGTCTTTGTAGGTGAGTGCACAATGTGCGTTCTCTGTGCTAGTTATACGCAGGCAAGCAGCAATGCGCACACATACAATGTGAAAGATGATTATTGTGTAAATTAAGATATTTGTACAATACATGTCATAATGTTGAGTGCAATCAATTGCACACCCGTGCAAATACAGCGGGGAAAATAAGTATTGAACTCGTCAACGTTACTCTCAGTAAATATATTTCTAGTGGGGCTATTGACATGAAATTTTCACCAGGTGTCGGGAACATCTCAAGTAGTCCTCGTATACAACGAAATAAAAACAAATAAGTCTATTAACTAAGTTATGTGTAATAAAGTGAAATGACAAAGGGAATAAGTACTGAACACATGAAGAAAAGGAGGTAAAAAAAGGCATGGAAAGCAAAGAAGCTGAAATCTGCCAGTATTTAGAAAGTAATCCTGCCCCCTATCAGTGCAAAATTAATATCAGCTGGTTTAATCCTAATTTATGGCCTCTAAAAAGGTTTCTCATTACCAAGGTGTCGCTCTAGAAGCATATCATGATGGATGACAGCAAAGAGCCCTCTCAAGACCATTGCTACTTTATTGTTGCAAAAAATGCTGATGGCTTTGGTTACGGATGTATTTCTAAACCTCTGAATGTTCGAGTGAGCACCATTAGGGCCATAATCTGGAAATGGAAAGAACATCATTTCACCATAATCCGGCCACGACCAGGTGCTCCTTGCAAGATCTCTGACCGAGGAGTCAAAAGAATAATCAGAACAGTTGTCCAAGAGCCAAGGACCACTTGCGGAGAGCTTCAGAAAGACCTGGAATTAGTAGGTACAATTGTTTCAAAGAAAACAAAAAGTAATGCACTCAACTGCTATGACCTCTATGCACGCATCACTGGGCAAGGGTCCATTGCATGTTGAAGCTTGTTTAAAGTTTGCTGCACAACATTTGGACAAACATATGAAATACTGGAAGAATATAGTCTGGTCAGATGAGACCAAAATTGAAGTCAGAGTTCATAGAAGATTTAAAGAACTCTGAGTGGAAGAGTGGGCCAAAATCACACCTGAGCAATGCATGTCCATACAGGACATATCTCGAAGCTGTCATTTCTGATGGCTTATATCCTAGAGTGCTCAGGGAGGTTAGTGAGATCATCTTTAAGCCGCTATACGCAGACGGTCTTTAGAAACTGGAGCGATACCAAATGATTGGAAACAGGGTAATATAATACCAATATATAAGAAAGGGGACCGTACCGAGCCAGGAAACTACAGGCCAGTCAGTTTAACTTGCATTGCATGCAAAATATTGGAATCTATCATAAAAGATTAGCTGGACTTATTTCTTGAACGTGACAGTATCTTGAGGAATAGCCAACATGGTTTTCAGAAGGGAAGGTCATGCCTAACAAACCTTCAGGAGTTTTTTGAAGAGGCCACCAGGACTTATGACCAGAGCAGGGCTTATAACATCATATACTTGGATTTTCAGAAAGCATTCGATACAGTACCGCATTAGAGACTCATTTTTAAAATGTGCTCCACTGGAGTTACAGGAGGTATCTGAAGTGGATTCAAAACTGGTTACAGGACAGAACACAAAGAGTGGTGGTCAGTGGAATCTCATCTGAGCTAGGTATGGTGGGGAGTGGCATCCCCCAGGGATCGGTGTTGGGACCCCTGCTGTTCCTCATCAACATTAATGACCTTGACAGGAATATTGAGAGCAAGATTGGTTAAATTTGCAGATGATACTAAACTAGTTAATTATAGCACAGAAAAAAGGTGAGCCGTGAATAATATCGCAACGTGTTAATGATATTTTGCAGCTTGCAATTATTAGCTATTTAGCTAGCGAACAGAGTGCACAGAAATGAACAGAGAGCTGCAAATAGTAGAATTTCACTACTTGGCCAGGTCAGCGTTGTAAAAATGGATTAGGGGAGACACTGACATTAAGCTAGCAACAACAGCTGCAGCAGTCTGCCAATGTGGCCAACCATGTTTGCTCTGCCATAAAGCCAATTTCTCAGCATGCAAGATACACACAGAGCCATAGAGAGATGGGTCAACCTCAGACACTTCAGTTGACGTTTTTTACACCTGGGTTGAAGCACTCTTTCATTATCCAGCTGAAAAGCCAGAATTCCTAAAACAATTACTTTCAGCTATGAATTCTGAAGTGGATTAAAAACTGGTTACAGGACAGAACACTAAGAGTGGTGGTCAGTGGAATCTCATCTGAGCTAGGTATGGTGGGGAGTGGCATCCCCCAGGGATCGGTGTTGGGACCCCTGCTGTTCCTCATCAACATTAATGACCTTGACAGGAATATTGAGAGCAAGATTGGTGAAATTTGCAGATGATACTAAATTGGGGGGTTTGGCAAATAGTTTAGGGTCCACTGAAGTGATTCAGGACAATTTGGATAGAATCCAGAATTGGGCAGAAATGTGGCAAATGAAATTTAATCTTGCAAAATGTAAAGTTGTATATGTAGGTAATAAAAACATTAGACGGCATTACTTCATGGGAGGTTCAAAATTGGAATGTGCTGCACAAGAGAAAGATCTGGGAGTGATTGTTGACCAAACCCTCACAGGTTCTAGCCATTGTGCTGTAGCAGTTAAAAATGCAAATCGGATGCTGGGATACATTGCCAAAAGTATTGAGTAAAAATCTAAGAAGGTGATGCTTCTTTCGTGCAACACGTTCGTTAGACCACATCTGGAGTATTGTATACAATTCTGGGGACCATACTTTAAGAAAGATACAGAGGCTCTAGAGAAAGTTCAGACAAGAGCCACTAAGCTTATTCCAGGTATAAAAGATAAAAGCTATAGAGAAGAGGTTGAAGATCCTTAATCTCTTTAGTCTTAGGAAAAGGAGACTCATGGGTGATTTGATTGAGGTCTTTAAATATTTTAAAGGGATTAACAAAGTGAATTATGTAGGATTCCTTAAACCAAGTGTTGTGAGTAGAACTCGGGGTCACAAATGGAAGTTGACCAAAGCTAAATTTAGCACTGATATTCAGAAATATTCCTTCATCCAAAGAGTAATTTCAATGTGGAATAGCTTGCCTGACCATATTGTTGAGGCAGAGACCTTGGGGGTTTTCAAGAGCAGGCTTGACCTAAAGCTAGATGCCATTGTGTCATTCAGTATCTGAAGGGATATATTCACAATAGTATAAAGAAACTGGCAAGCGTAGTTGGGCTGAAAGGCCTGTTCTTGCCATTCATGTTATGTTATGTTATATTATTTCATTGCTAATAAAAAAGGATATGTCATCTTAGTGCTGCCCAAAAACTTGCCATTCATTCATGTTATGTTCAAATCTCATTCTTTTGCTTCAAACTCAGTTGAAGAATATTCGGTATTGTCGTTTGTACAGTGACTCAAACCAGCTCCAAGAGAGCACATTCAGGGCAGCAAAGACTGGTCTTTTTGCAGGGCAGGTCCATAAGAACACATTACATTAAAAATTTCCAAAGCAGAAAAGAATTGTTGGACCTCCTATTTCAGTATATACTTTTGTACAAGAAACTGTTCGCGCTAGCTATATATTTACGATCGTATCTAAAACAGGTAAAATATTGGTACAGTTCAAAATGACTGTAACTGCCATCCTTGCTAAGCCAGCAGACATAACCTTTCCATGCTCATTGAGTAGTTTAATAGTTAACATCAGCTAGCTATTGATTGCCATTACTGCAGATGATATAATTTCATCGCTCGAGTTCGACCCAATTCAAACACGTTCTGTGCGCTGTGTGTTCGCGAGCTAACTAGTTAATTATAGCACAGAAAAAAGGTGAGCCGTGAATAATATCGCAACGTGTTAATGATATTTTGCAGCTTGCAATTATTAGCTATTTAGCTAGCGAACAGAGTGCACAGAAATGAACAGAGAGCTGCAAATAGTAGAATTTCACTACTTGGCCAGGTCAGCGTTGTAAAAATGGGATATGGGGAGACACTGACATTGAGCTAGCAACAACAGCTGCAGCAGTCTGCCAATGTGGCCAACCATGTTTGCTCTGCCATAAAGCCAATTTCTCAGCATGCAAGATACACACAGAGCCATAGAGAGATGGGTCAACCTCAGTCACTTCAGTTGACGTTTTTTACACCTGGGTTGAAGCACTCGGTCATTATCCAGCTGAAAAACCAGAATTCCTAAAACAATTACTTTCAGCTATGAAGTCACGTGTTTACATTTCAGCAGTTTACATTTACAGTCTTCATTTCTTAAGCAATTTCCTTTTCCTCTCAGTTTCCAAGCACATTCATTTTTTTATGCCAACTTCTTTCTCGCCGAAGCAAGCACACAAATTTTCTTCAGAAAATGTAGCCTTTTCTAGTTTTAATTTACAATTTGGTTAACTGACAAAGCAGTCTGAAAAGGCAGTACAAAGTGACAGATGACATTGTCGACCCCGTCTATAATTAATCCCGATTTCTTCCATGACTATAACCTTTAAGGATGAGATCACAGCCATATGATATTAACCAGCAGTTATTATCCCCCGCCGTGCAATTAGCGCGCAGCGGGTGATATAACATTGGGCTCCGTCCGTACGTACGGACACATAAAATTGAGGTGGCAGGGGATATTGCCAGGTTAGTGGCAAACACTTGTTTTTGTTCTTATGCCATTAAGGTTGATCCATTTCTTTCCCAACCTATCAATATAGAAGGAGCAAGTTAATTTCACTCTCTTTGGATATTATTTAAGGGGTTATGGATGCATAATCGAAATTGCTTTATTTTTGTTTCATTCTCCCATGCTTTTTATTCTCACTCATTTAAATTTCTTTCCGTCATGCCTAGCCCGCAGATAATTATGTTTTGGACTTGCCCTAAATTCACTTGCAACATGCACTTCAGACTTAGTGCTTACATTGTTAAAATAGGGCCCAAAGTCTTCTCCTGCAGTGTGTAATGAAGTTGGAGAGAGCGCAGCATGAGATCATAGACCCTTCCTCCATGTACAATTCTTTGTCTCTCTTCGCAATTCAGCAATTTGCATGTCTATTAGGAATATGAGTTTTGTGATTGTTTGTGTCTTATGCATCTCTTCACATTTCCACCCGAATCTTGTTTCACTATTGACTTTGGGTGACTGCGTGACGGATATTTTAAGACGTGTTTTATGCGCAAGTGCCTGGATTGTAAAGTCACATTTGTACTAAAATTCCTGTCATTTTTTTTTATAGTCAAAATTCTTTGTCTTCATCTAAAACCAGCTTCTAGTGACTTCAGACTTCTCTTAGAAGTCTGTATTGCCATTTACTTAATTTGAACAAGCTTCCAATCCAATTTCAAGTTAACTCAACTCAAGCCTGCACGTCTTCTCAAGTTTTCAAGAACAAGCTTGTAATCCTTGTCAGTTTCCAGGACTGGGACTGCAGTCTTGTCGACCCATCCAAGTATGTTCTTCTCATCCAGTTTGTTAGGAACAAGCTGCCAGCCCTGATTTGGGTCCAGGACTGGGACCGCATTCCTCTCAAGCAGCCTCCGCATCCTCTGAAGCAGTTCAGTGCTGACAAAGTCTGTAGTGTACCTGGCAACATCCCGGAAGCCACTGGCCAGTATCTGTCAGCTGAGCGTAGCCTAGAATATCTGTGCTGAATTGTCTATCATTATCTGGGGTTCTGCCCCCATTACTCTCTGTGGGGCTCCATCCCATCCCTGTACTATATTACTGTCAATAAACTACCAGCTGGATTGCATGTCTCACTCTACACTAAATTCCTGGTCTGGAGTATAACAGTGCAATCCAGCCACTACTGAAATCAATGGACATTTCAAGCCTGTTTAACGCCCTGAGATACCAGGGTGAGCAGATTAGTCTACAAGAGATTGAACTCCAGCGACATCACCAGTCCACTGGAACCCTCTCTAATCAACTTGTGGCTGTGACAGAAATTTTGTTGGACTACTGCTCATGTAGCTAGCAGCCTTCTGCAGCAAGCTCTCCCTTAGATGCAAGCCCTTTCGGAGCCCAACCTGTTGGTTCTGGACTTCTACTGTGGCAACCGATCACTTGTGACAGTTTTCGGTTTCAGCTTCAGCCCTCCTACTTCCCCACTGAATGTTGAAGAGTGGCATTTGTTATCACTCACCGCACGGGACGAGCCAGGGATTGGGTAGCTGCCTGCCGGAAGACAGGTCACCCGGCAGTGTCAGCGTTTGCTGCTTTTGCTGCAGAAATGAAGAACGTGTTTGACTTTTCCCGCTCCATTCATGCTGCTCCTGCCAGCTATTTCAGCTTTGCTAACCCAACCAGTTAGCGTCGAATTACTCCATCGACCTCCACACCTAGGTTGTAGCCACAGGTTGGGATGCTCTGGATGAACTGATTGACCTGACAACTGAGAATTGATAACAAGCTGCAACAGAGCCTGATGGACCAGCTAGCGAGGATCCAGATGCCTTTTTTCCCTGCATCTCAGGATGTGCAACTTAAAGCATTTACTTTTATGGCTCCTTCAGTACCCATGGTTGTTGACTGAGCTCAGCTTTGCAATCCCTTCTATAGGACAGGCTACCCTGAGTAAAGTTGAATCTCTCCGTGTACTACGGAAGCACTGCACATGCCTTACCTTAGTGGACAGTTCGACACACGCGAGCAACATCAGTAAGAAAGGTGCTGTTGGAGGCTGCACCTCTTTAATCCGCCCATTCCTTCCTGTTCTCCTAACCTGGCAAGGCCGCCTAGTCACCAACCAGGCTTTGATTGATTCTAGCTCCGATGGGGAATTTTATCCAATCAGGCCTTGTTCGGGGCCTGAAGATACCAACCAAGCCAGTTTTAGTTGCCCTCCAGTCCCATAGTTGACAGGGGCGGCCTTTCCTGACATGTCACCAAAGTCATCCGGCCGGTGTCCATGCTGACCTCTGGCTACCATGCAGAAGAGTTAGCTTTTCTCATCATGGAGTCACTGCAGGCTCAGGTGGTGTTAGGGAGGCCCTGGTGGCCCAAGACTATCACAATCCTTGAGTTGACAGGCTATATGGATCCATTTTGGATGTTCTCAGTCCTGTCTTCATTTTGCTGCCTGCCCAGATGTACCTCTGTCCTCCGATCCTAAAGAGGAGCCGCCGGATCTGAAGGAAATTCCTACCATCTATTCCAACCTTTACATTGCATTCAGCAAGACGAGAGCGATAACATTTCTACCCCACAGACCCTATGGTTGTGCCATTGACTTACTGCCAGGAATTTCACTCCCCCAGAGATTGGCTGTACTCTCTAAACAACCAGGAGTCCCAAGCAATGGAGGAGTATATAAGTCAATCCCTGGTCTGTGGAATAATTTGGGTTTCTTCGTTGCCAGCCAGAGCTGGTTTCGTCTTCACAGCTGAGAAAGTTAGGTTGCTGCGCCACTGGATTGTATACAACAGATTAAATGAAGTTACAATAAAGAACCTTCATCCTTCACCTTTAATGAAGTCAGCTTTTTCCAATCTCCTGGGCTGCAAACCCTTCATCAAGCTGGATTTGCACAATATATACTACCAAGTGTGCACATGAGAGGGAAGTGAATAGAGGACAGCATTTAACACCCCCTTGGATACTACGAGTACCTGGTTATACCATTTGAGCTTGCTAATGCCCCAGCTGTGTTCCAGAACCTCAAAAATGATGTCCTCTGCGACATGGTGTCCCTTTTTGTGTATGTCTACTTGATGATATGGTGGTCTTGTCTCAAACCTTGGAAAATCATGTCTGCCACATCCGTTTGGTGATCTAAAGGCTCCTTTAGAATCAATTGTTCCTGAAACTAGAGAATTGCAAGTTTCACCAGCCTCTGTCCTGAGGTTTGTGGAGATGCAGGGTGCCATGGAAACAAATCACGGTAAGTGCAGGCAGTGTTGGATTAGCTGGAGCTATAAGACCGCAAGGGACTGCAAAGATTCCTGGGCTTTGCTAATTTTTATTGCCGATTTATCTAAGGGGATTCCCGTGTTACTGCTCCCCCAGTCAAGCTGACATCTATTAAACTTCCTTTCACCTGGACCCCCCAGCTAGCCACCTCCTTTAAAAATCTAAAGAGCCTGTTTACCACCGCTCCCGTCCTCAAGCTTACAGATCCAAAGCTCCAGTTTGTCAAGAAAGTCGACTCCTCTGACGTTGGATCTAGAGCTGCCCTCTCGCAGTGAGCTGGCAATTGTAGGTTACATCTCTGTGCCTATTTTTCTCATCACGTGTCCCATGCAGAGGGAGATTACACCATCAGTGACCAGGGGCTGTTGGCGGAGAGGCTACACTTCGAGGAGTAGAGACACTGACTAGAGGGGTCCTGGCTTCTCTTTCCTGTTTGAACAGACCACTAATACCTGGCGTACCTCATCACGGCAGAAAGGCTAAATCTCAGGTAGGCATGTTAGTCCCTCTTCTTTTCAAGATTTTGTCTTAACATAGTATCTTTATGTACCGTCCCCTTTAAAAAAGAATACAAAACCTGAATCCTTGTCACAACTATATCCTTCCACGCCCGAAGATCCTCAAGATACCATCCTTTCGGGTAACTATCTCCTGGCTGTCACCAAGTTAAAGGTTGAGAGTGAGGTCAAAGAAGTGTTGTGGTCCTGTCCCTCACCACAATTGACCCTTCATCTCCGAGAGAGTGAAAGGCTTTGTCCTTAATTGGGCTCATGCCTCTCAGCTAGCATTCTGGATTCTCTCACACTCTCACCCTGGAGCGTCGGCACTTTTGGTGGCCATCCCTAGCTAGTGATGCCTGGTTCTTTGTTGCAGCCCACACTGTGTGTGCACGTTGATGCCAAGTTCTTTGTCACAGCCTGTACTGTATGTGCACATTCCAAGTCAAGTAATCTGTGCCCTGCAATCAGCTGCAGCCCTTAGAAGTTCCCCAATGACTATAGGCATCCATTGCAATGGATTTTGTTGCGGGCTTACCACCCTTAGATGGGAATATGGTCATTCTCACCATCATTGATTAATTCTCAAAATCTGCCAATTTGATTCCATTGCCCTAGCTGCACATTGCAAAGAAGACTGTACACCTGCAACACCTTCACTGTGTGCCTCAGGTTTATTGGCCCATTCACCGTTTCCAGAATCCTGTCTTCATCTGCTGTCAGGCTCCTTCTCCCTCATTCCCTACGTGACAATCCTCCAGTGTTTCATATTCCGAGAATTAAACCTGTGCCTGTGTCTCCCTACAGCTCTCCCTCCTGCTCACCGCCTTCCTCCAGGCTCATCGGTGGTAGCCCTGCATACACCGTGCATCAGATTCTAGAAGTCTGGTATAGAGAATGCGGCTGGTAGTTCCTTGTGGACTTTTGGAGGGGTATGGGCTGGAGGAGCGCTCCTGGGTCCCAGAGCAGACTTAGACCCCTCTCTGGTTTGTGATTTCCTTACACTCCATCTGCAGTGGGTAGGTTAAGTCCTTCTACCCACTGCACGCTTTCATACTATTTCATAATAATGGCCACTAGGTCACATGATCACAACCATCCAATCGGCGCACTAATCTTGCCTTAAAATTCAGAATCTATGACATCTTTTGTCATTGGCTCCGGGCAACCCACGTGATCAAACATTATGGCTTCCTCCACGACAAGCGACGTCATGGACGTTTTGATGAAAAATGTCGAGGAAAACCTGCAGTATATGGCATATCGACAGTTTAAGAACCAACCAGATGGAAGCTATAAAGTCTGTGCTGCTGGGGAAAGACGTTCTCGTCTGTATGCCGACTGGCAGCAGCAAATCCATGTGTTTCGAAGGCCTGACTTCGGCGATTTCAACCGCTCGTGAGTCAGGCCTGTCACTTTTGTCACCCTCGGGCCAGGCTGCAGATCCAGCCATGTTAGTCGTGTCTCCGTTGGTGACATTAATTAGCACCCAGGTTGCTCATTTGAGGAGCTTCGGCATCACGGTGATCGATCTACATGCTGACAGTGACAACTTGGACCGGGTGTTGGAGACTGAGTCTGGGAACAGGTTTGTAAATCTGTTATAATAATTGTCTAGATCTATAAGTATCATCTTAAAATTCTGTTCAGGCCGTGAAGTGACAGTCTAATTATCCTGATTTAAACAGGGCTCAATTTGGGTCATGATTACGCAGGCGAAAAAAGGCTACGGTTTGAGCCTTACTCGCTGTCAAACTAGTTGGTTACCTAGCTAATAATAGGATAGCTAGTAAGCCAAAGTGATGCCAAGCTGTGTCATAATTAACGCGCTATTGTGTTTAGCTACATGGCCAACTAGCTAGCGAGCGTAAAGGCTAGAGACATCGATAACTATAATATTTTAGCTAGCATGCCAATGTTACGTTATTTAACATCCTAGAGTCGCTTTCACACCGGACGCGAACGTATTTTCTAATCTTATATCGCACTGACATGCCACGCGGAAGCATGAAAGCCCTTTGGCACAACGGTATATCCTTTTTTTGGGAGTATTTTCTGCCATGATTTCCAGTGCTGGTGTCCAAGGGCCCCCACTGGGCTCCCAAATGGCCCTCATGTCATAAACCATGTCTGAATGCCTGTGTCTCATTACAATTCAGAAACTTTTGTGTCAGCTGTATGTGGTTTGTAATTCATTTGTGTCTTGCCTGTCTGGCTGAATCTCACTACACGGTTGTCTCTTAATTAACGTGTGACAAGTCTTTAAGGCCTCTGTGGTATGTGCAAGTCGCAGGATTGTACAGTCACACCTGTACAAAAATCCCAGACATACTTTTATTCGTAAAAGTTCTTTGTCTTTGTTTAATACAGCTAGTACTTTAGTGACAGCCTTTTCTCGAAGAGGTCTTCAATGTGATTTAGTTAATTTGAACAAGCTTCCAATCCTAAATCAGGGTCCAGGATTGGGACCAATTTCAAGTTAACTCAAGCCTGTTCATCTACTCAAGTTTTATAGAACAAGCTTCCAATCCTAATCAGAGGTCAGGACTGGGACCATGTTCTTGTTAACCCAACCAGGTTTGTTCTCCTTGTCCAGTTTGTTAGGAAAAAGCTTCCAACTCTGATGCGGATCCAGGACTGGGACCGCATTCCTCTCAATCTACCTCCTCATACTGTGAAGCAGTTCAGTGCAGGCAAAGTCAGCCCCACACTTAGCTATATCCTGGAAACCACTGTCAACCCAGCCCAGCCTAGCCTATAACATCTGTGTTGAACTGTTCATCATTACCTGGGGTTTCGTGGTCACTGCACTCTCTGGGCTTCCATCCCCATTCTCTATCATATTGCTGTCAATAAACTACCAGTTGGATTGCACATCTGACTTCACATTTGATTCCAGGTAAGGACCATAACAATAACTATATTTTTTACTTCAATCATTTTCTTTAAATTCAGATTGTGATTAATGTTTTCACAAACGAGAAATTTTCATATCCTTTTTAGCAATTGATTTGTAAGGTTCCCTAGGTTAGAGGAGGGGAACCTGAATTGATTTTGCCTTGCATGGTGAATTCACATTTACAAGCCGATTGCACAGTGACAGTTTTATTTGTAAAAATATTAGGCTTTGAGAAGTAATATATCATGACATGAAGACACTGCATGGTCTACCTTTGCGTAAATTGAAGGTAAAAACAGCATAAATAATACAATAATATTTCCACTGGACTTGATTTCAGTCTTGGAGCTCCAAATGTATGTACATGATTTATTCAAATCTAATGGACTTCCAAGGAACCAAACAGACAAGCTACTTTGCACCAACTTAACTGCATTTGGCAGCAAATACAGTTCAGAATAACAAATTGTACATTACAGTTTCCTAAAACTTGTTGGTAATGAGACTAAAGGCAGATGAACAAAATAAAAAATGTTGATAATCCAAGGTATATCAGTATGAATCAAAACATTTGCCTGACAAACCTTCTGGAATTTTTTGAAGAGGCCACCAGGACTTATGACCAGAGCAGGGCTTATGACATCATATACTTGGATTTTCAGAAAGCATTCGATACAGTACCGCATAAGAGACTAATTTTTAAAATGAGCTCCATTGTAGTTACAGGGGGTATTCTGGAGTGGATTCAAAACTGGTTACAGGACAAAGCACAAAGAGTGATGGTCAGTGGTATCTCATCTGAGCTAGGTATGGTGGGGAGTGGCGTCCCCCAGGGATCGGTGTTGGGGCCCCTGCTGTTCCTCATCTACATTAATGACCTTGATAGTAATATTGAGAGCAAATTGGTTAAATTTGCAGATGATACTAATTTGGGGGGTTTAGCAAATAGTTTAGGGTCCACTAAAGTGATTCAGGATAATTTGGATAGAATCCAGAATTGGGCAGAAATGTGGCAAATGAAATTTAATGTGGCAAAATGTAAAGTTGTGCATGTAGGTAATAAAAACATTAGACAGGATTACTTCGCGGGAGGTTTAAAACTGGAATGTGCTGCACACGAGAAAGATCTGGGAGTGATTGTTGACCAAACCCTCACAGGCTCTAGCCATTGTGCCGTAGCAGTGAAAAAAGCCAATCGGATGCTGGGTTACATTGCCAAAGTATTGAGTTCAAATCTAAGGATGTGATGCGTCTTTTGTACAACAAATTCGTCAGGCCACATCTGGAGTATTGTGTACAGTTCTGTGGACCATACTTTAAGAAAGATATAAAGGCTCTAGAGAAAGTTCAGAGAAGAGCCACTAAGCTTATTCCAGGTATAAAAGATGAAAGCTATGAGAAGAGGCTGAAGATCCTTAATCTCTTTAGTCTTAGGAAAAGGAGACTGAGGGGTGATTTGATTGAGGTCTTTAAATATGTGAAAGGGATTAACAAAGTGAATTATGTAGGATTCCTTAGACCAAGTGTTGTGAGTAGAACTCGGGGTCACAAATGGAAGTTGACCAAAGGTAAATTTAGCACTGATATTTGGAAATATTTCTTCACCTAAAGAGTAATTTCAATGTGAAATTGCTTGCCTGACCATATTGTTGAGGCAGAGACCTTGGGGATTTTCAAGAGCAGGCTTGACTTAAAGCTAGATACCACTGAGTCATTGAGTATCTGAAGGGATATAATTCACAATAGTATAAAGAAACTGGCAAGCGTAGTTGGGCTGAAAGGCCTGTTCTTGCCATTCATGTTATGTTATTTCATTGCTAATAAAAAAGGATATGTCATCTTAGTGCTGCCCAAAAACTACAATAAACACACAATAAATGCACATGTACATAATAAGAGGACTTGACATACTTGCAGTCCATAATCATTCACTCTGGCATATCATCACAACAAAAACAGTCTTACACAATATACAGCATGACCAAAGGTATTGGGTATATGTCATGGCTTCTGGCAGAATATCTCACAACCTTGTGTTATGGTCAGGTGTGCTGAAAAGCACATCCTGAGTCAGACCAGGGTCTTGCTCGGTTGGGTAACTAATGAAGGAATTCACACCACAAAATATGACACCCGTATAGGTGCAAAGAGGCTCAAGAGAACACTGAATTCTAGTGAAAGTTCAAGCCAAAACTATAGCTTGACCACACGCCAGGAACTATTGAAACACGTCAGACAGTCCGTCCTTGAATTCACATTTGAGTATTCATATATAAGGTATGTGCAATTGGACAATGAAAAAAATTTTTTTTTCACCAAATGTGAAAGGATTCTAAGTGTCAGGTGATTCTGGCTGGCTTTCTGCCTCATCATCTTTGCAGTTGTCTGTGCTCTCTGGTGTCACGTAACAGCCAGAATCCCGAGGGCAGTCCTCCGGATCCGTTTTCAGACTTCCTGCCCCCGACTCCAGAACTGTCTCCTCTTCATTGTCTTTCTCATCTGAGAGAGCAGAAGTAGTCAGACACACAAATCGGTTCTTACAACTCTGCTATTTAACACTATGATGAAAAAGAATAGCTTAAAAGACTGAAATTCACACGCTTGATATAATACTCCTAAAATCAAAAAATCAGACAAATGAGTTCATGTTTTGACCACACTAGGCCTAAATCAGACAAAAAATGTAAACTCATCATGCACTAATCTGGCCCAGAAAGCAATATGTGCTTCCTGATTGGACATATATTACATGCAATCTGTCTATAGGCCATTTGCACTCTGGGATGTGCTTGTCAAGCAGGAGCCAGAACATGAACTCAAGAACTCCTCCCCTTTCAATGCTGATAATGGGGCCACGCTTCTTTAAATGGAGGAATGCAAGGTAGGCAGAGGGAGATTTTCATCCCAACTTTTCAGGAATGGTTGAGTTTTCTTCCATTATTTGATTCTGTAAATAGGTGTGAGCTTAAAAATGCCAGGGTCAAGTCGTTGAATTAAAAAGCTGCAAAATGCATCATGCCCTTTTTGATTAATATCATCGCCACATCCTGTTGTTTTCTGCTAATTTATGATACGATCAAAACTAATTTCCTGTAAATATAAGCTACTGGGTGATGGTATGATGCTTTTGAAGGGAGCTGAAACCTCTCTGGTGGTCTTGATTTCAATCTGTTTAGAATCTACAAAGTTACATTCATGACACAAGAACAGATTTTGGTTATATTTCAGTGCAAGTAATTTACTGTAGCTCACACTACTGATTGGTGTATAAATAAAAAATGACATTCAAGCAGAATGCTTTGAAAACGTGGACTGTCTACAGCCTCCATAACCAAAAAACATATTACTCATCCAGCAATTAAGAACATAAAATAAATTTAGGGAACTGCTTTGTGACCTGCAGCTTGGGTCACCAAGCAGGATGACTGCATTAGCTGAATAATGCTGTGGAGTAAGCCCTAGGGCAGCTCTTTTACTTCAGTCCTGTTTTGAAACTTCCACAGTTTTATTGAGTTACTTGGCCAACACAGAAATCCTGGCTCCTAAAACAGGGCTCTCACTTACGCACAGTTCTACTAGATTGTACAGGACCTATGATGCGGCTTATTTTTGCATATTAATTTAGTATAATGCAACTCCGCACATTCAACTGAATTTTAATCAGCTCATCTGTTACACTTCATCTGTTAATATGCAAAGTTAAAAGGTTGTGGCCAGTACCATTCTTGAGATGGAGTATGAAAGGTTCTTGACTCACTCACTCACTTGCATTATGGCCATATTCACTCACTATCGCAGGGGACATATATTTCAGTACTACATGGTGTAGTTTAACTCTATGAACTAAGTCCACTCTCAGGACTACAGTTTCTACGGATGGTTTCCGTTTAGTATGACTAAATGTCATAACTGAAAGCATTTGTAGTGATAATTGCTCGATAATTCAAATATTCTTTGAATATCTGGGAATGAAATAAATTTACCTTCCTGAAATAAATGGTTAAAACACAAAACCACCTTCTATATCAAGAATCAGAGGCATTATCAATACATCTTTTTGGAAGGGTAGGGTTTTTACGAACTGGAGAAAAGTATGAAATAAGATTCTTGAATGAATGTATGTATGTACACTGCTCCTTCACAAAAAAGTTGCACACTCAAATATTTAGTTGGAACCCCTGTAGCTTTAATTATAGTGCAATTTCACTGTGTCATTGTTTTGACAACCATATGCAACATCAGAACATTTGAGCCCCTCAGAACAATAGTGATCTAACTCCATTTTTTATCATTTTGAGAAAACTGCTTCCAAAGTTTCGACCTTGTCAAATTCAGCATGCCAGTAAGTTAGACCTGTCTTGAAGTGACATCCTTTGAATTTTCGCTTTCATGGTCAGAAAGTATTTTGTTGTCAACGTTGACAATTTTTGTTATTTTTGCATGTTTTGCTTAAAAAACAAGAATTTTGGAGTTGGACCACTCTTGCACTACTATCTATATTTCAGAGGTGGAACTAACTATATTCTGGCCCATATTTGCATGAATAGGTTTTACCTTTAGCATGAAAAATATGGGTCTAACTCGGAAAATTACAAAATCGGAGTTAGATCACAATTGTTCTGAGGGGCTCATTTATTTTCAAACAGAGCTGCATTAATTTTTGGCCGAGATCTTGTATGAATGAGAGGGTAGTTGAACCACTCTGCACATCAATGCGGTTAAGGTCAGGACTTTGTGGTGGCCAATTTATCCTTGAAAATGATTCCTCACACTTATTTGTCTCATTCCTTGTCTTCTTTGCTTGATGCAGTCCAATAATTTGTCCCTTGTGAAACACTAAAACATCTTTTCAGCCACCAAGGGATATGTCTTCAGATTTCCTGAAATATTATGTCAGAAGTCACGCAATTCATCTGACTGGGTTAAAAAAAAAATTATTGCCAGCTGAAACACATTAATCGCTGCAATAATGACCCAATCATAGTATTTGTTGAATTTAATACAAACAGTGACTATTTATGGATAGGTAGGGTACATCCAGTCATACTTTTACAGAATGAAGAACCGGCAGATACTTTTTGATGTCCTTTTATCTTTTTGGCCCAAAGTGTTCTGAATTGGTGATGAGACATTAGTTTTACCCAAATACTCTTGAAAGAGATTAAATAAAATTCTTTTCAGTAATTTTTTAGTTAAAATTAGTCAGATGTAGTTTGTGTATTATTTGAGTCCTTAAACTAACTTCATGTTCCTCATCTTTCTCCATCTGTGAGGGCAAAAATTTACCTGCAATTGCACATTGTTTCACACAATTACATTTTCATCTTGGCTAGTGTTTATAATCATTGTGTACCTCACCCTTAGTAAGTCCACCTGATCATGAGTCATTCATAACAGGGAAGGGAGAGTTTGCTGTTCTTGGGTCCAGGATTTGAGTCTCAAATTTTTCAATCGATAATAACCAAAATCTTCATTGGATTTGAATCCAATTAGACTTGATGCTTCTCAACTTTTAGGAATTTGTTAAATTTTTCAACCATGTGATTTAAACTGTCATTCGATTATCCCAAGCAGAACGTGGCGCAAGGATCTTCACCTAATCGTCGTACCGGATGTTCAGATCGTCTCAGATTAAATTAAAATGATAACAGATTTATTTTCAGACAGTGCTTGACTCATGGAGTGTTAGAAAGTATAAAGTGAAAAAAAAACTCACTCTCTCCTGAGTCTTGCAGACTCGCTGCTGCTGCCAGCAGCCGTTGTCTGTGCTCCGGGTTCCAAATGTTGAGCTCAATCAAATCTTTTTCCTTCAGATCTCTCAGGTCCTCCACAGTCTGGTAGCCATTTAAGAGCAGCGATGAGGCGTACTCCTAATGAAATAACCACTTCGCATTAGCATTTGAACATACAATGGACTCTTTGCCCATGCTGTAGTCTACACTCCTTCACTTGGGCATATTTGTCTATGATGCCCCTGTTTGGTGCCAAAAATGGGCACTGGCACTTTTTCTGCTTCATGCACTATTTTCTTCATTTGGAGTTTACAGACATTATCTGTACATCAATATGCTACCTTCATGTGGGCACATGAACAGCCCTACATAGTCATAAAAACCAGTGCGAATACCGAGTTTTCTGTAATCCCACAGTTCCCGCAATGTGACATTTTAGGGTGAGTTTTCAACGTGCAACACCAGAAAGTGCTATAGTTCACAGAAAGTTTCATATTCACAGCATATTGTCATTTTAAGCACGTAACAGTAGTTGATAGCATTTAGTATGTTAGTATTTTGAAATAGATTTTTAATGACATGGATAAACTTGTGAGCCAGAGACACGTGTTTCCATTGGGCGTTCATTTTTTTAGTGTATTCCCAACCAAGAGTCCTTAAATGCTTGAAATGAGGTAATTACTGCTTCCAAACTTCTTTCAAGAGGCACTCTGCAAAAAGATGACAGTAACACTAGGCTTCACACACTCACTTGTAGATGAATGCGCTCCAGTAGCTCCTGTAATGTTTTGGGGCGCGGCCGCTTGCTCCGCCTGCGCGGCCGTATATTTGGCTCCTCTACCTCCTCCTCGATAATAATGTCTACGTAGATGAATTTGAAATTCCCCACTCTGTTGTTGAGCATCCCTGTCCATATCCCCATGGGAGGTTTTCTTATGATGTCGATGACATCCCCTACCTGCCAGGGACAAGAGGTTCAACCATGAGAGGATTAGGGTTGTGAGACTCAGATCAGCAGTTACCAGCCTTGAGTTTTGAAAAGGTATACTGTTGGCAGGCAGTAAACTAGGATAAAAAACTAGAGCGATTACTGCATGCCAATGCATATGTCAGTCAGAGGACCACGCGATTCTGCCCAATTCGTACCATTCATTCCCAGATGACAAATCACTCACTGGACTCAAACGACTTCTGATTACCAGGATTGCCAAAAAATTCAATGACCTCAAATGACATTTAAATCACTGGATCATCAATGATGTCACAGAATCTTTCTCAATCATCCAATTAGCAATACATAAATGGAAGCTGCATCTTCAGTTATAATACAAAGTTAATTTTAAATGGATCTCATTGGTAAGAATCTTAAATCTATGTAGAAGCTACGACTGTGAATATAACTATGATGATTTTGCTTGTTTCTCTTATCAAACATGATTGACCACACTAACGAAACCAGAGTTAGGAGTGGTGGTCTGTGTTCAGTTCCTCCTAACCCAATCCACCCCCTAAACTGATCCATTATGATCTAAAAGGAAAGCTGATCCCTGATCAGCAGTGTCAGGTCGGATTCTTCGGTGATGCGCAAAAAAATGCAGATAATGGGTGATTATTATTATTATTATTATTGTTGATTATTTTTAATGGTTTCTGGTATATGTAAAAACTAACGAGCAATGCAGAGCGATGCATCTGCCCCCGCCTGTATGTTGATCAAGGGCATATTGAGATGGCCGCTGTGGCGGCCATATTAGATATCGCACGACGCTGGTTTTCGAAAGGAACCTTCCTCTAGCCACTCCCAATACGCCATTAAGAAATGGCATCGAGGAATTCTATAGTAATCCCACGGAAACGAAAAGTTAACGGACGACGGACGGACGGACGGACAATGGACGGACATGGTGTCGACATAATGCCCCCTTTCCTGTTTGGAGGGCAGGGGCATAAAAATGAGCCAGCGGGTTGCAGGTGTGAGGTAAAAAAAATATATATAAATGTAATTTAGAATCAATAATTTTTAATTCTGACGCCTCATCACTCATATTCGGAGCAGGCATTAATACTGCTGTCACAAACAGCGTTGGCTGTTGGGAAACAAAATGGCTCACGAGGTATAGAAAGAACTAAGATGAGAAAAGTACCACTTTGCTGACAATTCTTGATGCATAGCTAAATCTGATATCAGGAAAGCCTTTTGAATGATCACCCATGATGAGAATAACAATGTCACAAGGTATAATTGATTTATACGGGTCAGGATTTGAATCGCGAGTTACCATTTAAACTGGAACGGACAAACTGACTAGCTAGCTAGGTGTACTAGACCGCGGCCCCAATGCTGGACTCTGATTAGGATTGGAAGCTTGTTCGAATGAACTAAGTAACAAGAATGGTTTTCAGGAACTGCTGAACGTGGCGTGATGATCACTGATCTTATCCCTGACTCGTCATCAAGGGATACAATTACAAAAGAAAATACCGCAAAACGCGCACAGGCTGCTGGAGAGGGGGAGGAGGCAATTAAAGAGATGTGAGGGTTGTGACACAAGGCCCTCAAGCTTAAATTTCTATGGGGGGAACTTGACCCCTGCTTTGCCCTGTTGAGTACAAGCCTCAGTTTCTGCAAAATAATTGATATGTTTGCAGTAGGTATAATCCATGATCTGGACTGCTTACCTTGAGTTTGAGGGAGTCGCTGTCATAGGGGCTTGGGACAAAGTCCGTGTGGACCCGGGCGCGGCCACAGAACTGGCCCGTGTACAAAGTGCCCTCCTCCAGCCCGATGCTGTCTCTGGTACCAGGCCCATCAAAACTATTCGTGACTCCACCTGCACATCCACAACGCAGGTCAAAATTCACTCATCCTAATCCTCTAAAGTCACAGATTGTGTGCTTACTCTCATTTACCTTAAACACTCAAAGCTCATTTTTTTATGTAGAGATAAGTTTAAAAATATTTATTAATAAATATTCAAAAAAAGAACTGACTTATCTGTGTTTTGGACATTCTCATCCTGGGTCTAGTTTGATTTAAAAATCAGCCAGCCAAAGCCTGTGTTTTCAGAGCAGTGTTGCTCAAGCAGTGGATTATTTTCTGTGGTTTGTGTTCTTGCTGACCACCAGCGTACTCTACCGGTCTTTTCGAGCCAGAGACCAACACTGACAAACACAGGTGTGACTAAAACTTTGCTTAAGTCATCTTATCCCATCTTCAAATCCCAGCTAATATCAGGTGTACAACTCTAATGAGTCCAAACTCACTTGAGGAGCTCTGAGCTCTGATGAGTCATGACTCACTCAGGGAGCTCTGAACTGAGATGAGTCCTACCTCACACGAGGAGCTCTGAGCTCTTATGAGTCATGACCCATTGAAGGAGCTCTGAGCTCCGATTTGTCCTGACTAACTAGCAGTGCACTGATAAGTTCTGACTTACTGGAGCAGGTCTGTTCACTGTGTAGACTTTCTTGGGCATTTCCTGTCTTTGCTGGCTCATTCTCTGAATGTTGTGAACTCTCCGCTTCCTCGTCATGGTCTCTGTCTGCATTCTCATCACCCTAGGCCATTGAAAAAGTGTTACTGTGCATGAAGGGGAAATGTCCCAAGTATGGCAAACAATTGATCTTGACAAATGCAATAGTCCTGCAATGAAAAAAACCTAATTTCTATTTTTTTTCACAGAGGTCAAGCATTACTCATTTGTGAACTTATTTATGAAATTTATGAGCCCCGTTGGCAAACCTTGAAAGGGATCACCAAATCAACATTTATTTGCATTTGTATATTTATATTGTACAGAAAATAATGGAAATGTAATTTGGTTGGCTGTCTTTAAGATGAAAGTACTTTTTTTACTGAAAAATAAGACACAAAACGTGTATTTCTCATATTTTTACCGACCTATTTTTGGAATTTTTGCAACACACCCATCCCAGTCACTGTCAATCAAGTCATGTTCTAAGCCCCTGGCCCATTAAACCTTGCTCAGTGACCTACTTTCTGCGCAGATTTTCCTAGGCGACAGATAATCCCAAACAGCTCTCACTTTCCCTTTGTAAACGGACCCACCATCCTGCCATTCAGTCTCTGATTACAGCAGGCCCGTGTGACAACCATTTCAAACTCTGGGGAGCTGACCGTTAAATAGGAAGATATTCAAGAACAGCTCATCATCCTTTTGGGCGATATATTTTTCTTGAGACACTTCAGCATATAATGGTAACTCTTTCTATGTGAAGTTAGAGTCCAAAAATAGCCTGCTGTCACAGGTTAAACCGTGTTACGTGCGCAGGTGGAAATTGGTTTCAATGAGTCCCTCTCTGACTCACCTGCTCCTCCGAGAAGGACGGTTTAGCGTGTCTCCTTCCCATTTTTTTGCGCATTGTCATGGAGATGGCCCGCATTTTCTTGCCCAGGCCTCCTGGTTTGCTCTGATCTGCACCATCTGTTCCTGTCTCTCCATCTGAGGGCTACATGCAAAAGTCAAGTGAGTTTATACGACTCCAATACAGAGGAAATGTGCTCAATCAAGAGGCAGTCCAGCAGGGGGAATTTCCCTGCGTACACACAAACACATGGAAATGAACTGGTCCACTCCACCATGCACGAATGCATGCATAGATATGCACGCGAAAAAGAATGCATACACGCATGAAAAAACACGCGTACTAGCAAGCACAGATGTGGACATGCAGAACAACGCATGCATGCATAAGCAGATACGGACATGCAACGGCAAGCATATTTGCGAGTAAAAACATATGCTGCACTAATATGGGAGTGGAAAAGCATGAATAAAGCCATGCACATACTGTACATGGCAATTAAACAAGTATCCTTCTATGCATGCTCGTGTCTGAGCATGCTCAAGCATGTACAGTACTGATGTATTCTATTTTTGAATATTCGTCACACTTTCAGATCATCAAACCAATTTTAATATCAGATACAGACAACATCAGTAAACACAAAATACAGTTTTTAAAATATTTCATTATTGAAGGGAAAAAAAAATACAATCCTACCCAACCTGGCCCTATGTTAAAAAGTTAAGCGCCCCTTTAGTTACTACATGAACCATCTTAACAAATTTAATAGATAATTGGGTTCAATTTCAAAAGACATACCCAGACGTTTACTGACTGCCCTCTTAAATCTAATCATCACTTAAATAGAACTCATCTGGCCATGTGAAGTGGGTAAAAAGCAGCACAAGGTGCTGCAATCTTAAGACATTCATGAATAGATGAGAAATAAAGTTGTTGACATCTACCAGTCTGGAAAGGGTTACACAGCCATTCCCAAGGCATGGTGAGAGCCATTAACGACAAATGCAGAGCAGTGGTGAATCTTCTCCAGGGTGGCCAGCCTATGAAAATTCCTCCAAAAGTGAACTGACGATTCAACCAGGAGGTCACAAAGGCATTTAATGAGCAGCAGGCCTCACTTGCTTCAGTTAAGGACAGTGTTCACGATTCCACGATTATAAAGGTCTGGGCAAAAATGTAATCCATGGGAAAGCTGCAGTGAGGTTGCACTGCTGCTTTCAGACCTGGGTGAATTTGCATAACTGATCAAACCATAAAATTCAGCTTTTTACCAGAAAATGCCAATGTCCGACCATGAGTTTGTGACTGAAAGCTCAAGCACAATCGGGTAACGCAGCAACACAACGGTCCAAGCACGCAAGCAAGTCCACCTCTGGTAAGCTCAAAAAAAAAATTATTAAATTTTGTTATAGCTTTCAAGTTAAAGGCCAGTTGGGAAGGGGGTAAACACTTTTTCACAACCCAGTATCTACACATGCAAATGTTGAGAGAAAAGAAGTTTGAAATCTAGGTGTTCCTCTCTATCCTAATTTACATCCCATGAACAAACAGGTAAAGGGAAGCGCACAGAATGGCCTTTGTAAATGTCATCATACACTTCCATGTTCATGGTTCTACTGCAGTGATTCAAGACAAACGTTTCAGCTATAAATGTTTTTCTTGCCATGATGATTATAAAGCCCAGTTCCATCACTCATGATATGCTGACATATCATATAATGAAATAAAAGTTGAAATTCAGAATTATCTGGCCATACTGACTAATTCATTCAACATGTAATGAAAATGTCCAATATTTAGAATTTAGAACTGTCTGTTAACAAGGTGGCATGTTGATGAGGTTTCAGAAGTGTCCTCACACTTTAGGCTATCCAGTATACCTCTGCATTAATACTTGGTGCGGTCCAGAGAGATTGAAACCCCTGACTGATATTGTGCTAAACTAAGATTAAAAATGTAATAATATCACAGAGATTAACATATTGGGCTCTAATTTCTTGGTGCAGCGCAGGGTGGCGCAGCCCACGCAGTGGTAATTTCGTCCGGTGCAGCACTGTTGCGCAGTCACTTCGGCAATTTGGTAGATGGACGTCCGCCGAGATGGGTGTGGCGGCGTAGTAGGGGGAGGTGTCACATATTCATCAAGACGCAGTGACAATTTCGTGGAAAAAGTCTTCGCTGCAGTTGCACAGAAAGCTCGCCAGCTCCAACCTTGTTTACTTTCTGTACAGTGGTAATTTGGCTGACCGGCGCACAGTGCGCACACGTCACCGAAACCGCACAGGCAGGTTTCCAGAATGTCAGGCACATTTTAATGCAATAAATAATTACAGCAACCACTATTTAATGGAACTATCTGAATCAGGACATAAATTATAGTATCTATATCGATTGTCCTGATGTCAGATTAAAGGCGGTTGGCACGCGTAAATAGGAACACGCTATCCAACGTTTCTCTTCCCAATGATGCAGGCAGAAGAAATAAATGAGCAACTGTCGCATTTCATTCCAACTTCATAAGTTTGAATGATCTGACACAGTTTTGTTTAGAAATTCCATTCAAGTTAAATAATGGTAATACAAAACCCAAAACCAGTGAAGTTGGCACGTTGTGTAAATCGTAAATAAAAACAGAATGCGGTGATTTGCAAATCCTTTTCAACCTATATTCAATTGAATACACTGCAAAGACATGTTACTTAATGTTCGAATAGGTAAACTTCGTAATTTTTTGCAAATATTAGCTAATTTGGAATTTGATGCCTGCAAAATGTTTCAAAAAAGCTGGCAGGCTGGCACAAGTGGCAAAAAAGACTGAGAGAGTTGAGGAATGCTCATCAAACACTTATTTGGAACATCCCACAGGTGAATGGGATAATTGGGAACAGGTGGGTGCCATGATTGGGTATAAAAGTAGCTTCCCTGAAATGCTCAGTCATTCACAAACAAGGATTGGGCGAGGGTCACCACTTAGTGAACAAATGCGTGAGCTGATTGTTGAACAGTTTAAGAACAACATTCCTCAACAAGCTATTGCAAGAAATTTAGGGATTTCATCATCTACGGTCCGTAACATCGTCAAAAGGTTCAGAGAATCTGGAGAAATCACTGCACGTAAGCGACAAGGCTGAAAACCAAAATTGAATGCCTGTGACCTTCGATCCCTCAGGCGGTACTGCATCAAAAACCGACATCAGTGTGTAAATGACATCAACACATGTGCTCAGGAACACTTCAGAAAACCACTGTCAGTAACTACAGTTCGTCGCTACATCTGCAAGTGCAAGTTAAAACTCTACAATGCAAAGCAAGAGCCATTTATCAACAGCACCCAGAAACATCACCGGCTTCGCTGGGCCCAAGCTCATCTAAGATGGACTGATGCAAAGTGGAAAAGTGTTCAGTGGTCTGACGAGTCCACATTTCAAATTGTTTTTGGAAACTGTGGACGCTGTGTCCTCCGGACCAAAGAGGAAAAGAACCATCCGGACTGTTATAGGTGCAAAGTTCAAAAGCCAGCATCTGTGATGGTATGGGGGTGTATTAGTGCCCAAGGCATGGGCAACTTACACATATGTGAAGGCACCATTAATGCTGAAAGGTACATACAGGTTTTGGAGCTACATATGTTGCCATCCAAGCAACGTCTTTTTCATGGACGCCCCTGCTTATTTCAGCAAGACAGTGCCAAGCCACATTCTACACGTGTTACAACAGCATGGCTCCGTAGTAAAAGAGTGCGGGTACTAGACTGCCCTGCCTGTAGTCCAGACCTGTCTCCCATTGAAAATGTGTGGCGCATTATGAAGCGTAATATACGACAACGGAGATCCTGGACTGTTGAACAACTTAAGCTGTACATCAAGCAAGAATGGGAAAGAGTTCCACCTGAAAAGCTTCTAAAATTGGTCTCCTCAGTTCCAAAACGTTTACTGAGTGTCGTTAAAAGAAAAGGCGATGTAAAAAGCCCCTGTGCCAACTTTTTTGCAATGTGTTGCTGCCTTTAAATTCCAAGTTAATGATTATTTGCAAAAAAAAAAAAAAAGTTTCTCAGTTTGAACATTAAACATCTTGTCTTTGCAGTGTTATCAATTGAATATAAGTTGAAAAGGATTTGCAAATCATTGTATTCTGTTTTTATCTACGATTTACACAATGTGCCAACTTCACTGGTTTTGGGGTTTGTAATTAATGGTAATAATTCGCAAATGCCCTAGCTAGCCAGCTAACTCATATTCGTTATGCTTAATATAAGTAAACGTAAGCGGTGCAGAAAACATGCCTGAAGCAGCAAAGTAAAATGAAACATTAATACATCATGCAGATATAGGACAGAGGCTTTTATATCCCAACACGTTAAATCGCGTCCATTGTGCAAGCGGCTTCATATTATTATTGTCAAGGAATACAGCCTGATTGCTATGATCTAGTACTGAGAATTCAATATGAATTATACTGAGAATATTGAAAATAAATGTGTAACTTATCTTGCATTGTTGTCCATGCATGTTAAACTCTAAATTTTAAGCAGCAACAGGGTGTAATAATAGGAACACGCTATCCATCGTTTCTCTTCCAAATGATGCAGGCAGAAGAAATAAATGAGCAACCGTCACATTTCATTCCAACTTCATAAGTTTGAATGATCTGACGTAGTTTCGTTTTGAAATTCCATTCAAGTTCGCTAATGGTAATAATTTGCGAATGCCGTAGCTAGCCAGCTAACTAATTTCCATAATGCTTAATATAGACATAAGCAGTGCAGAAAACATGCCTGACCCAGCAAAGTAAAATGCAAAATTAACGCATCATGCAGATATAGGACAGAGGCTTCTATATTCCAACACATTAAAGGTGAGGAGAGGAGCTCATTTGATTGGTAAAGATTTGACTCGGCTGACTTATACCCAAACACGCCTTCTCTCCTCCCTCTTTGCCACATGCGCTGGCAGGAGGGACCGAGGCGGGACAGAGGAGTACTTGCGCTAGGCTACGCCGGCCACAAAATTGCAACATACACCTGGACACACCCAGTTGGTGCGGCGCACCCCCCATTTGTTACGCCAGCGCCTGGTCTACGAATTTTGAGCCCATTGTGCCAGTCAGTTGAACTAGCCACAATCATATATTCATGTAATAAATAAACAAATTCCATCATAATACTGGGAGCCATAATTTCATACCAGGTGCAACCACCTCTGGCAAGGACAACAGCATGGAGTTTCTCCCTGCACTGTTTGACAAGATTAAGGCACATATTTGGAGGGATACTAGACAATTCCTCTATGAAAATCATTTTAAGATCAGTCATATTCGTGGCTTTGGGAGTATCAACGACTCTCTTCAGTTCAGCCCACAATTTTTTGACTGGACTGAGGTCTGGTGACTGAGATGGCCGTTGCAGAACATTGATTTTGTGCTCCCAGATCCTTTTCTCCGAGTATCTGGACATGTGCTTTGGGTCACTGTCCCACTGGAAAGTTCATAAATAGCAGAATGTGTGGGTCCATTAAATGCAGTTGCTGTATTCAAACCTGTGAAACTTAAGGCCTATTTTATATTCTAAAGAAGATCCCAAGGTTTCCAGTGATACAAACATATCTGCCTGAAGTACACAGAAATGTGTATAAAATGATTTACAAGATCTAGTTATTTTCCATTTTATGTAATGCTATGGCCATAAAAACATTGCATCCTGAGCCTGAATATTTTTCACAATGTAAATGAGATGCAGCTTCAGTGAAGTGCTGCAACAAGCAGATACACAATATGTATGTGACATTGTCCTTAAGAATGAAAAAATGTTTTTTCTGGTTGTGAACCACTGAGGAGGAAATTTAACCCTTTTGGTCATAAGTCAAATATGGCTATTTATGTGCTACCCTATTCAAGGCTTTTTAATTCAAGATTTGAGCTTCACAGAGAGACGTAAATGGGTTAAATGAAACAAGACACGTGTCGCATTTAGAATTACATCAGCATCTCAGTTTTTTATCATAGTTTTAGTTCAGAGTATGGCCACAAACATAGAATCTTCATGCAAATTCAACAATGAAATTTTTTTTAAAAATGCTGAGTATCATAAACTCCTTGACCACAGGTGAACTTCATCAGACAATGATTTTCAAAATTGACAACTCTTTATGAGTAGATATGCCAAATAAGATAGCTCTCCAAGTAGTTTCCTATCCCCAGTTATGAAGATAATAAATAATGAATGGTAACACGTTCATCATTGAACAGGTTCAAACTATGAACACTAGGCTTAGGCTCTTGCAAGACAAATGGATGCACTTCTGTAACTCCGTCCCTTTTACATCATTTTGATATGAACAATCTAGACCAATGTATAAATGTAACACTGGAAGGGGCGCACAGGCTCATTGTTCGCAGGATTAAAGAATTTTGGAATGACCTACTAATTATACTATCTAAAATAGCTTTAGTTCAAATATCATAATGTCCAAAACTACATATTTTTGGTCTGTTTTCTAAGAGTCTGAAACGCTTTCAAACCAGTGCTGTTTGGTCCGCTTTAAATGGCCCAGAGTTCTTTTCGTCGGACAGTTTGCTTCGTTTCGGCAGGTGTGAAAGCTCTTCCGAACTCTGGTGCGGACCAAACAAGCAAACTCTGGTCCGCCTGAAAACATGGGTCTCGGTTTGCTTGCAAGTGAACCCTGGTGCATTTCGCTTTCAGTGGGAAATGCAAACGGACTATCCAGCGAACTAAAGAGAGCAAGTGAACCAAAGAGAAGTCCTGGCCATTCGATGAGCCGAGTTTTCTTCTTCCTCATGCTTTTTTCCTTCCTAGTAAGTGCTTATTTCAGGCAATACTGTCCCAAGCGAGCAGCCGTTGTAACTGCATGACCTTGTCCAGACGGTTTGGTCTGCTTTCAAAAGTACACGGTGAAAGTGAACCAAACCACTGAAGGTGAGGAATTTTTCGGCATTCCCCGCTCAATTGGACAGAGTCCCCAGGACTATCCTGGTGTGAAAGTGCCCTTTGTAACAACAACAACAACAAAAAAGATCATCCAATGTCTTCCTCATGATATGTATCCAATCTCCGTCTTTTGGAAAAACCCTGAAAAACCTTCTATTAAACAATGGCTAACAAATCTCTCACTGTCCAGCCTTAGAGGAAGTAACTTTTGCTATTAAGGGAAAATCTCATACATTTTATAACATATGGGGGGGACTTCCTTTAAAAAAAAAAAAAAAAATATTTATTTATTTTAAAAAAAATTTTTTGCACATAAACACTCAATCACAATACCACTAGGGGGGGTAAAGAATACCAAAGTCTTTGAGCAAGCCAAAATCCAAGGCTTTCTTTTTGTTGAATGCAGTATAAATTCTAAAGCAGACAGCCACAATGAACAAAATTTCTCCACAAGCAGTATTATTCACAAAGGCTAACAGTTACTCTTGGTGCAAACAATTTTGCATGCATGTTACTTCAGTGTCATTCCTTAATAAAACAGGAAGTGATAGAATGACACAATACAGTTCCTTAAAACTTAGAAGACCATGGTAAAGTTGAACTTCATTCCTAGCTTACATTTGATCATTTTTATTCACAGTAATTTTCCAGGGTGTCTTTAATTCTTAAACCTTGATTTGGAGTTGATTCTTAACTTATTGGTTGCTTCCATTGATATACTCAGTTTGTATTCTGACATGTTGTCATTTTGAGGTTATCGCCATAATGTAATAATTTCTTTTTTTCATAGCATATTACTGCATTTCCTGTCAGGGCTTCCATTATTTTCTTTTTTTTGGGAGCCCACTGTATGAGCACAAGAGTCCTTTCCATGAACTACTATCACAGCTGACTTTGTAATGAAACATTTTTGAAATATAAATTCATTCATTGATTTTCGCCAGTTTCTTTCTCTAAAAAATGTTAAATCTTCATAACTGTAGAGAAAAAAATGACTGTCCAATCCTCACGTCTTTAAAATGTGAAGATGATCACCCAGCTTGAATTCACTTGAAGGATTCATCAAATTCGAAGATAAGTTGGCCTTTTGACTACTGCATAAGGTGGCTTTCATTGCTTGTGAAAAGTATATTGATAAAAAGCTGTAGATAACTAGTCCATGAGGGGGAGATAAGGTGGAAGGCTACAGGTGTTGGATTTATTAACTAACTTTACTTGTCTGTAGCTGGTTGTAAAAATGCATAGTATACATACTTCACATAAACAAATGTGACACCTGCACTGATACTGTTGACTTTCTGTGTATAGTGTTTCAGGTTTTTTTTTTTTTTGCAATTTGTGAGCGCAGTTTGAAGAACATGGTTGGTTACGTCCAGTCACAGTATTTGACTGCAACAACCATTGTGACAGCTCTTTCTGAATGCGCAGATTATTCGATGTCAACATACAGTATAATCTCTAAATATGAAAATGGGTGAATAGAGACATTTTTAAAAAAGCACCCACCACATGGGCGCTGTCCTCCTCTTGCTTGGCAGTGTTCTGACGTAAGGCATCAAATCGCCCAAAACTGGTGGAGCGCTGGAGGTACAAGAGAGGGGAGATAATGAATTCGCATGTTCACCAGGGTAGGATGACATTAGCAGGATACTAATCTTTTAGACATTATTTGTGCAATCATAAGAGTTCAATGGAACAGAAGCACCGTCTCTTGAGGCACATATCCTGCTCTTCCTAATTCACACACTGAATACTCATATTGCCTCACGACTGTGAGTCTGGACATTGCTAAATGGCTTTAGATAAAAAAATGAAGCTTCTAGTCAAGTACATAGCATGATTGTGACTGTGGCTGAAATTATTTTTAGAGGCTTCTGTTTATTTCAGTGAGGTCAGCCACTGATGGCACAGTACAACCGAAGGAAAAAAAAAATTAAAATGAAGCAGAATTCAGCTGGATGCTGTGCTTCAATTTTATGATGGTCTAATTTTGCTAAATATATTTTTCATAAATCTAAAAATTAAATCTCTAATCTGTCTAAAACCTTTCAGTTTTACATCAGTGAATAAAGTAATTCTATCATCAAGCAGTAATACCCTTAATCTCTATTAAATACTGGGGCTAAGCTAGTACCGGGGGTAACAGTGCAACTGTCCTTTCCAAATGATTTGACACACATCTGTCATTTCCCCCGGCTTACTTCTCCTTCTTGACCACTGAAACAGGGATACATTTGCTTAAGTAGTCCCGAGGAGTTTTGAGCTCAAATTTCATGCGTTTTACAAAAAGACAAATGAAAATAATCACCACCAGAATTCAATCCTCTCACTAATTAACACTGGTATAATCTTTGTACGGTATCTAACAATTATAATCCAACAATACACCAACATTTTTGTCGTTCTGACAGAGAACTAAAGAGTCAATACCAATTTGTGATCACTGGAATTAACTTGGAAAAAAAAATTATTCATTCAATTTATAGACATTATTGCAGTAATCATTCACCTAAAAGACTTTTTTCATCTCTCCTTTAACTGTTTATCAAAAAATGTAAGCATCAGAAGTATTTAAGATTTGTCTAAAAAATTTTCACTATAAAACAGTAAAAACTGTACTGAATCTTATGAACCTCTTGATGACAATATGACCTTTAACATGCTTTCTAATGTGCCTCCCCCAACAAAAATGGAAATAAATTACACATATCAGACACCTCAAATCTAGAGTGCAAAGAGTTAAATGTCATCATTACCTTTGATTTGCTGGTTTTAGTTTTATCTGAGGCGTTTGATGGTTTCCTTTGAAGCATTGTCTTATTTTTAGAATTATCCAATCCTCAACCAAGGTTTCAATAAATAATCTCGAAGAAGAGCCTGGTCTCTACTGACCAATCTCACTGGCTTTAGAAAGGTAAGTATAATGGCACAGAGAGGGGTTGGTTTTACACTTCCTCTTAGCTAACAGGATGTGAGCACACTCATTTTCTGTCGATCTGCCGATGGGTGCTTGGCTGGGGAAAAACACCTCAGAATTGCTGAGATGTTCATACTGCGGTCGCTCATATCTACACATGGCCATCATTTCGAGTAATATGACAACAGAGGGAGCATCTACGTTACTAATGAAACCAACACATAGATGGAATTTTGGTTTCTGCTTTCAGCAGCACTTCTGCTTATCATTTTTGGGAAAAGAACCCTCAAGTAATCTTCTACACATTGAAGACTGCATTTATTTCACTTTGATTGCTATGCTGGCAATGATACCATTGTACCATTGACAAAAAAAGTTTAAATCTGAAATCAAGCTGATTTGAATTATCTTTATAATAGATATGGTTGAGATTGAAGGCTTTTAGGAAGGAGACAGTTACTTTTGAAATGGAAAATTTGTCTAATTTTAAATTTTGATAAAACTATTCAAAGTTGTTGTGAATGAGTTCCTAGTTGGTGTGCATCTGCTATGAAGCAACTCAGTTGCTCAGATGAAAGTTTGTACTCTCAGTTTCCTCTCTCACTCTCTCTTTGCCAGTCTGTCTCTCTCTTTTAAGCAAATACCGGTCATTGCTTCAGGAAGTCTTAGGCCACAAACTGCGTGCATGGACAGAATCCACGCTGTCGCAATAGTTCAGTTGGCCTCACCAAGCCAAGTTACTGTGTCTTCTTCTTCTACTTATTATTACTAGTGAATTACCCGTGGCGTGCAAAAAATTGACCTTTGACCCCCAGTGACCTTGACCATTCAAAAAACTAACCCCTCAAGGACAATTCCAGGGACAACCTACATAGACCCACCAAGTTTGGTGAAGATCCGTCAGAGGACCTCGGAGGAGTAGGGGAACAAACAGACAGACAGACAGACAAACAGACAGACAAACGTTCTCAAATTATAGTATGATGATTATTATTATTATTGATCGGCACCAAATTTGCTGATGATATTCCTCCAGCAGCTTTAAAGCAACGAGAGTGTGCCAAGTCAAGTTGCTTGTGCTTTCTGAATTGAAAGCTCACTTCTATTTTTTCTTTTATCCTCTTTTTCCCCATAGAATTATATTGAGCCATTTCTTAAAAGTGCTTAAACTCATGCAATTTTACAGCCCGAAATTTCAAACTTACTATGTAGCTTTATGCAGCAAACACGTATAACTTTATTGAAGAACAAAATCCACTACTGCTGAATATCAATGATGTATTATAAACGCAATTACATTGCAATAATATTGCAATAACTAGCATACGCTTAGCAAATTATAGCACCACAAAATAAAATTTGGTATTATATACATAATATTTGCAGCTCATGCAGCCGTAAAACATTCTGGATTACAACTTCTATCTTTTCTTACAGAATTTAAAACAAAAAAGTAATCGTGAAATAATTTAGGGCTTTTGTTTTGTAGTGTGTGCCTGCTGCAGTGTATTGAGCTTGTCTTTGTCTGTTGTCCATTATGAATCTGAAACAACCAAAAAGAAGTTAACTTTCAGTGTGCTGTTCAATTATAAAATAAAATACAGATAAGTTTTACTCTGGGCTCCAGTTGGACCCCAGTAACAATTTAATTATACAACCCCAATTCCGAAATAGTTGGGACGAAGTGTCAGTTGTGAATAAAATCAAAATGCAATGACTTTCAGTTCACATGAGCCAATATGTTATTTACAATAGAATATAGATAACATTTCAAATGTTGAAACAGAGACATTTTACATTTTTATCCATAAAATGAACTCATTTCAAATTTTCTGGCTGCAACAGGTCTCAAAAAAGTTGGGACATGGGCAAAAAAGGGATGAAAAAGCAATTAATATAATATAGCCGCAAACGGCAATTCCGGGGTTCAAGCCATAAAAGACCATTAGTAGTTGAAAACTTTAACAGCTTAATCAACAAGTGTTGCCACTAAACGTGGCCATGTCCCCCGCCAGGTGACAGAAATTGATTGGGGTCAGCGTATCACAAATTACACATTGAAGCAAAAGATGAATAAAATCAGTCAAAACGTTCGAGATTCCGCGATCACAACAAACAGGACGTGTCGGCCGGACGGATGGAGTTGAATTCTATATCCCCCCACCCCTAATACACCTTGACACCCAAGATGAATGGAATCGGTGAAACCGTTCTTGAGATATCACGTTCACAACAAACGGGACATGACGGACAGAGGGACGAACGGACGGAGCTGAATACTATGTCCCCGCCCCTAATACACCTTGACAAAGACGAATGGAATAGGTCAAACCATTCTTGAGATATCACGTTCACAACAAATGGTACGGGACGGACGGCTGGGCGGACGGATGGAGCTGAATACTATGTCCCCCGCCCCTAATACACCTTGACACCAAAGATGAATGGAATCGGTCAAACTGTTCTTGAGATATTATGTTGACAATTTGTAAGTGGTCAAATGATCATAATGACCTTGAGAATAATGCCAAGGTCACGGAAATCTACTGGGGTCAGCGAATCACACCAATATACCTCAACACCAAAGATGAATGGAATCGGTCAAACCGTTCTTGAGATATAGCGTTCAGAACAAATGGGACGTGACGGACGGCCGGACCGAGCAGAATACTATGTCCCCTGCTCTGCTCTCTATCATGATGGCGGGGGACAAAAACCACTATAAGAGTGTGTTGCAGATATTTATGTGGACCTATTTTGCCAGTGTAATGATTGGACCAACATGACGTATAGTCTGTGTTTGTGTTATGTTAGGCTATTTTTTGTATTTATGGCACCCCCTACTGGTCGATTTGATTGAAACTTTCAGGCTATGTTTCAGGTTCTTATGTGGACATATCCTGTGAGTTTTGTAATGATTGGAAAAACTATTTATAATTTATAGTCTGATTTGTGTTATACCACGTTGCATTGTTTTGCATTTATAGCACCCCCTATGAGACAATTTCAATTTAATTTTCTAGGTACGTTTCAGGTACTTATATGAATATATCCTGTGAGTTTTATGGCTATAGGACAGACAATTGCAGATTTATAATTTGATTTGTGTTATACCACACTGCTTTGTTTTGCATTTATTGCGCCCCCTATCAACCAGCATAAAAACAATAGGGTTTCAGCACTACAGGCTTGACCCCTAATAAGAGAATCAGCTGAAAAAACTTTTAGCAAGTAATTAGTTAACTGGCATCAGGTGTGTAACATGATTGGCTATAAAAGGGATGTCTTAGAGAGGCTGAGTCTCTCAGAAGTAAAGATGGCCAGAGGCTCTCCAACCCGTGAAGGCCTGTGAAAAAAAAAATTGTGGAAAACTTTAAAAACAATGTTCCTCAACGTCAAATTGCAAAGGCTTTGAAGGTCTCATCATCATCGACAGTGCATAACATCATCAAAAGATTCAGAGAAACTGGAAAAATCTCTGTGAGAAAGGGACAAGACCGAAGACCTTTACTGGATGCCCGTGATCTTCGGGCCCTCAGACTCCACTGCATCACTCACCGGCATGATTCTGTCATTAACACTACTAAATGGGCCCAGGGATACTTCAAGAAACCACTGTCTGTAAACACAGTCTGCCGTGCCATCCACAGATGCCACCTAAAACTCGATCATACAAAAAGGAAGCCAATGTTGAGCACGACCCAGAAGCGCCACTGTGTTCTGTGGGCCAAGGCTCATTTAAAATGTACTGCTGCAAAGTGTCCTGTGGCCAGACGAGTCCAAATTTGACATTCTTGTTGGAAATCATGGGCGTTGTGTTCTCCAGGCTAAAAACCACCCCTCCTGTTATCAGCGTTCAGTTCAAAAGCCAGCATCTATGGGGATGCATTAGTGCATATGGTGTGGGACACTTGCATGTTTTAAAAAGCACCATGAATGCTGAAAGGCACATAAAGGTTTTAGAGCAACGTATGCTCCCCTCCAGACGGCATCTATTCCAGGGAAGGCCTTGTGTATTTCAGCAGGACAATGCAAAACCACATACTGCAGCTATTACAACTGCATTGCTTCGTAGTAGGAGAGTCCGTGTGCTGAACTGGCCTGCCTGCAGTCCTGATCTTTCACCGAATGAGAACATTTCATGCATAATTAAACAAAACGTCTGTCAAAGACCCAAAACTCTCCAGCAGCTGGAAGCCTGTATTACACAAGAGTGGGATCAAATTCCAATGGCTAAACTCAAGAAACTTGTCTCCTCAATGCCCAGATGCCTCCACTCTGTGAAAGAAGAGGGGATGCTACACCATGGTAAACAGGCCCCTGTCCCAACTTTTTTGAGACCTGTAGCAGCCATAAAATTTGGAATGTGCTCATTCTGTTGATAACATTGTAAAATTCCTCAGTTTCAACATTTGCTATGTAATCTCTGTTCTATTGTGAGTAAAATACTGGCTGGTGTGATTTGAAAGTCATTGCGTTTTGATTTTATTCACAATTTACACTTTGACCCAACTATTTTGGAACTGGGGTTGTACCTTCGCAATGCAAAAAGCTGATCTTCCGGTGCTTTAGTGTTTTAATTAAGCCATAAATTCTGACAAATTCATAAAACGGTGAGGCAGTATGTCACATTTTTAGAATGGCAAACGAATATATAGGTGCAGGGTCCAGATGGACCCCAGTTGGTAGGATAAAGGTTAATGATTCCCTTTCTATCCCTTTTGTCTCATCTCCTTTTTAGGCTCCGGAAGACTTCCCTTCATTATCAAAAGACCTCATATTTCTACAGTTTGAAGGCTACAGCTTTTTATCCAGCTTCAGACTGCCCCACAGGATGAATGTTGAGGCATCTGTAGCAGAGCCCCTTTTTCTTTCCTTTTTTCATCCCTCCATTAAGCTCCATCAATTAACCAAGTCTTGCAACTTTCCAGCAAGAGCCTTCAAACTTACTTCACACTCAAGACTTCCTCACAGGATGGATGTTGATGTCTTTGCCTCCTTTCTTATCATACACATAGACAAAGATGCATAAAGCATTCTTCTCCTTCTTTGCGACTCCATTCCACAAATTATCCTAATGGACAATCTTTGGTCCTTTGTGACTTTTGAACTGCCTGTACCCAACATTCCCCAGGGTTAACTCACATTGTTGAGATTGCCCAGGTCCATGTTAGTGGTGGAGCGAGCAATGCACTGGGTAAAAGGCTTGCGCCTATGGTGGGTGTTTCCCAGGGGTGCACTCTCGGGCCGGTCCCATTCCTTGTCACGGGGCAGGGTGTACTCGTGGGCATAGGTGCGATACTCGCTCATTGGCCGCCGGCAAGTATGGTAGGAGACGCTGCCACCCCAAGGAGGAGGACCCTCATCAGTGGTGCTCCAGCGCTGACGGTTTTGGGGAACCCCAGGTCCAATCCATGCTCGCTCTGCCATGCCAGGTCCAGCATCAGGGACACAGGACAGGGTGGAGGCTTCTTGGGCCTGCTGAGGGGTGTTGGGCCTCTTGTCGACCTTTTTTGGGAGTCCCATGCACGATGCAGTGGCAGCATCTTCTCCACTGACTGGGTCTGAATGGCTACCTGCTTAATTATAAACGGGATTAGGACAGGGATAGTTCTCAAAACCGAATTTGGCCCTGGTTGTGCAACTGAATGGCCAGATTATTTCACATTGACATCAAGGGACGGTTGAAAACAAAAGAGCTAAGATTTGAATGACAGACTTACAATAAGGCACTTCTGCGCTGAACAGGTAAGAAATATCTGAAATAAAACTGGGATTAGAACCTATGACCTCTCAGATTACCCTTTGAGATCTTCTAGACTGAAAATTCTTGTACTGATGTAATCATCAAGACTGCCATGGGAAGCATTGAACTTCTAGACGTTGATACTGAACTGACGTCCTGAAAATTTGACTCAGTGGGGTAAATTGCTGTGTTTTACCAGGACTCCCCATTAGTCTGTAAGGTGGCCTCCTGCTTCTTTGAGCGACTGGACCTCAGGGACCTTGGAAGAGTTCCCCTCTGGATCACACCGTCACTTTCTGCCTCTGGGATCTGAGCAGGGAGAGAAACACATGAGATCAGGATTTAAACCAGGTCTCAGAGTGCAGACACTATGCATTTACTGTTGTGCTCAAAAGTTTGCATACCCCAGCTGAATTTCTGAATTGTTGCCATTTGTTTTGAAAATGTGACTAATTCTACATGACCTACTGTTGGATATGAATCCAATAAGAAATAAAGGAAATGTGTTTTGCCAGGCCTTTCATGTTTTCTTTAAGAATTGTCGTCTATTCTACAAATTCAGCCAGGGTGTGCAAGGTCTGAGCACAACTGTACATCCAGAAGTGATGCAGCTGCCCACCAAAGGAACATGAGGTACCAAGTCTATTGTGTAAAAAGAGCACAGGATTGTTGTGTTTTTGGTAATTACCTAATTGGAGATTTGAAAATTTGGATCTCGCTCTAGCGCTGAAGCAGAGTGAGACATATAATTAGCAGAAAAAGAAACAACTTTCGTGAAATCTTGTGTTACAGGGCTAAGGCAGTGCTGATGGTAGCAACTGATTTCCCCACCATCTTCATTTACAACAGAATCTAAAGCAGATTTTAACTCTGCCTCTACTTTCATGTAGAACACATTGAAAGTGATATTGGGCACCTTTACATTCAGAGGCCTCAAAATAGGACTTTTTTTAACTTGACGTGCACCAAAATACAGCAAGGTGCCTGCGGTGTATTAAGCCAAGCCCCCCCCATGCACAAAAGCTGCATTGAAAAGGCTTCAAATACTTGAACATAGTCATAAAAAGGCTACCCAGGCCAATAACGTGCAATTATTGTGATCGTCCCCAAGCTGGGTCCGGGCCTCAAAAAATTGGACCGATTTGTCATACAAGTCAGTCCACAAGCGTTTGAACATTTTCAACAATTTAGCTTTTTGTGTCCTTATGTGGACACTGTGATTGAAGTGCTGTCACAGTGCAAGAACTTAGAGGCTCCACTTCCATGGCAGCATTCAGATTTATATTGGCGGAACTGACACACATTAGCCAAGCAGGGTAAGACATTAGTGATGGATGTAAAAAGGCATGCAAAGGGTTAAGCTGAAGCTGACCTGGTCTTGCTGCCTGCTGCTTGGCCTCTCCCAGGTGGGAATCCATGCATCAGAGTTCACTACCTGCAGAGTTGAGAGAGGGCTGACCTTAACAAATATAATGACAGGACAGGCCACCTCAACTCCAGCATCTGTTTTATTTTAAACACTTTCACCCACAAGTTCTGGTTTTCTATCAATATCCCAATTAGAAATAAATACATTTAAATACACATGCTGTTACTAGAGAATCATTCCCATGCCAAACATACACAGAACCATAGTTTAAGATGTACTGCTCTCGCCCTTGCCATGGAAGGCAAGTTCCAGAATAATTCTGCTAGTTTGACGACCTTCACCAGGGCAGAAGTATTACTCTTTTCATTGGAAAAGGCAATGAACAATTTACACATTGATTTCAAAACTCTGTATCATAAGTAGGGATTTGTTCTAATCAAATGAAAATAACTGAACTTGAAACGAGTAATTGCACTAAGCACACTGGAGCACTGAAGTCACAGTCATGGCATAAAGGTATGAATCCGTTTCACCTCTCAGGGCATCTATTCATAGCCCAAGCTTGACATAAAACTCAGGAAAGTGCACCTTTTCCTTTGACAGGTCTGTTTGTAGCTTTAGAATGGTTATCAAACAATGTTAAGGAAAATGTTACTTCCAACACTAGCACCATAATTTCAGAGTCAGTGGACAATGCCTGATTAAAACAAGAGCCATCTGGCAATGGCGGATCCCCACGGCTGTAGGTTGTGTAACAACCTTTAAAAGGCACATCTACACATCATGACTGACATGTGTGTCAAGTTTGGTGAAGGTAGCACATATAATATCTGAGATATGGCCCGGACAAAGTCATGTTTACAGATGGAGAGACAGATGGACGAACAGAGCAATAGCAAAAGGCACATGCACACATCATGATTGACATGTGTGTCAAGTTTGGTGAAGCTAGCACATATAGTTTCCGAGATATGGGCCGGACAAACTCATGTTTACAGACGGACAGACAGATGGACAGACGGACTGACAGAGATAGCAAAAGGCACATCTACACATCATGATTGACATGTGTGTCAAGTTTGGTGAAGCTAGCACATATAGTTTCTGAGATATGGCCCAGACAAAGTCATGTTTACAGAGGGACAGACAGAAGGATGAACAGAGCGATAGCAAAAGGCACATGTACACATCATGATTGACATGTGTGTCAAGTTTGGTGAAGCTAGCACGTATAGTTTCCGAGATATGGCCTGGACAAAGTCATGTTAACAAATGGACAGAGCGATAGCAAAAGGCACATCTACACAACATGATTGACATGTGTGTCATGTTTGGTGAAGCTAGCACATATAATTTCCGAGATATGGACCAGACAAACTTATGTTTACAGTCGGACAGACGGATGGACAGAGCGATAGCAGAAGGCACATTTACACATCATGAGTGACGTGTGTCAAGTTTGGTGAAGCTAGCACATATAGTTTCCGAAATATGGCCCGGACAAGGTCATGTTTACAGACAGACGGACAGACAGAGCGATAGCAAAAGGCACATCTACACATCATGATGGACGTGTGTCAAGTTTGGTGAAGCTAGCACATGTAGTTTCTGAGATATGGGCCGGACAAACTCATGTTTACAGACGGACAGACAGACTGACAGACAGAGCGATGGCAAAAGGCACATCTACACATCATGATTGACATGTGTGTCAAGTTTGGTAAAGCTAGCACATATAGTTTCCGAGAGATGGCCTGGACAAACTCATGTTTACAGACGGACGGACAGAGCAATAGCTACATACCCCACATTATATGCCAGGGGGATAAAAAGGTGCATGCCAAGAATACTTTCTGTACATGCATCAAAGATTCATAACACCCTCAGAAAACAAGCAGAATTTTCAATTTCACACACCAGTGTGATGGAACTTGTTGCCGTGGAAACACAAGAAATAAAAATGTCAGAAATTCCTAAATACCAATAGGCACATCTACAAGGCATATCAGATCTACACACCAATTTTCGTGAAGAAATATTGAATGGTTATTGAGTTATTGTCCGGAAACGAGCCCTACCCTCCCCAGAGACGAAGTCCAACTTGTTGCCATGGTAACACAAAAAATAAAAATTTCAGAAATTCCTAAATACCAAAAGGCACATCTACATGGCATATCAGATGTACACACCAAATTTCGTGAAGAAATATTGAACTGTTTTTGAGTTATGCTCCGGAAACGAGCCCTACCCTCCCATAAGACTAAGTCCAACTTGTTGCCATGGAAACACAAAAAAAATTTCAGAAATTCCTAAATGCCAAAAGGCACATCTACATGGCATATCAGATGTACACACCAAATTTTGTGAAGAAATATTGCACGGTTTTTGAGTTATGCTCCGGAAACAAAATTATTACGGACGGACGGACGGACAGACAGACATGGCTATCGCTATATCCCCCCGCATCATACACCGGGGGGATAAAAAGGAAATAAATTTGAATAGGTATTGTTTTCTCTTAACTGCAATGTTAACATGATGAGTTATGACTCCATTTCCAAAAATGTATGGATGCAATGTAAAATGTAAATAAAAACAGGATGCAATGATTTTCAAATCATTCAAACTATGTTTATTTGAAAATAATACAAAGACAATATATCACAAGTTAAACTGAGATATTTTATAACTCTCTGGAAAATATGACCTCATTGTGAATTTCATTCCAGCAACATGTTTCAAAAAAGTTGGCACAGAGGCATGGTTTCCAGTGTATTGCTTCACGTCTTCTTCAATCAACAGTCTGTAAGTATTTGGGAACTAAGGAGACCAATTGCAGTAGTTTTTAAAGCAAAATGTTTTCCAATTCTTGCTTTATGGAGGATTTCAGCTGCTCAATACTTTGCAGCCACCATTGTCATATTTTTTGTTTCATATTGCGCCAAATATTGTCAGTGGGTGATAAGTCTGGAATGCAGGCTGAGCACTTTAGCGGCCAGACTCTTACTCCAGAGCCATGTTGTTGTAATTGAACAGAGTTAGGTGTTTGGCGTGCTGCTGCTGAAATGAGCAAGGTGCTCCCTTAAGAAAAAGTATCTGGATGGCAGTAAATGTTGCTCCAAGACCTCAAAATATTGTTCGCCGCAGCTGCCGGGTAGCTCACACGGTTAAGGCACTGCGCTGCAGTGCAGAGGTGATCACCACGTCGCGGGTTCGAGCCTCGGCGTACCCACCGGCAGGGGTCGGCAGCTTTTTCAGAGTAGCGCACAATTGGCTATCGCGCTACAGGGTTACAAATTGGGAAGGGACTGCCGGATTTGGGCATTCTATAACAGCTTTGTTCGTTGCTCCAGCGCCTCCTGTAGGCCGGACGGGCGCTCGTCAGGAAGAATTCGGCTTGGTTCATGTCCGGGTATCCTCCGCCCTCGCTCTGAACTTGCGAAGATTCAACCAGCGAGTGTATAAGAATCAGTGGCTGACAGGCACGAGCTTCGGAGGAGAGCCGTGAACTGTCTTCACTATCCTGAGTTGGCAGCAAGGGGTCGCATACGAGCAAGCTTTGTACATAGTTCCCCAATTGGGTATTCCAAATTCGGGTGGGATTGGAGATGCCAAATTTAAAAAAAAAAATAAATAAATAAATATTGTTCGCCATCAATGGTGTCTGCACGGATGCACAAGTTATCCACGCCATGTGTACTAATGCACCCCCATAATATCATGGAGGCTGACTTTTGAATTTTTTGCTGATAACAAACCAGACAGCCCTTCTCTTTAGCCCAGAGGATGTGGCATCCATGATTTCCAAAAAGAATTTCAGAAGATGGAAGAGTTTTAACTTGTATTTGTGGATGCAGCTGTGTTTACTGATAATGGTTTACAGAGGTGTTCCTGAGTTCCATGCAGTGATTTCCACAAAAGAATCCTGTCTGTTGTCAATGGACTGCTGCCTGAGGACCTGAAAATCACGGCCATTCAAAATTGGATTTTGGCCTTGTCCCATACGTACAGAGATTTTTCTGGATTCTCGGAATGTTTAAATGATATTACGTACCATAGAGTAGAAAATCTCCAAATTCTTTGCAATTTTAGGTTGAAAACGGTATTCCTAAATTGTTGAACTATTTCCCCATGCAGTCTGTTGTAGAGTGGTTAAGCCCTTACCATACAGTATGTACGTATGAAAGACTTTTTAATACCCAATCTGATGTTACTGACCTGTTGCTAAACAATCTGATTAGCTGTGAGATGTTTCGCCAGTTGTCCTTTTTTTTTATCATCATGCAACTTTCCCAGTCTTTTGTTGTCCTGTTTAACTTTTTAAAAACATGTTGCTGTCATCAAATTCACAATGAGCTGAGATTTTTCAAAAAACAATAAAATTCATCAGTTTCATAATTTGATATGTTTTATTTGTCCTATTTTCAATTAAGTACAGGGTTTAATTGATATTCAAATCATTGCATTCTGTTTTATTTACATTTAACACAGTGTCCCACCTTTTCTGGAAATGGGGTTCCATATTTGTTAATATTTGTAAAACAGCATGCAAAAATTACAAATTGTGATGTAAAAAAGATTTGTCAGCAGAATTACAACATCTCCCCCTTCGCCATAAGCCAGCAACCTTTGCTATTTCTGGACATGAGAGACTTAGTCCTGTGTACCTGAATGGTGCGGTCCTTCTCCCTCCTCTGTGGATTGAGTTGGCGCAGTCCATCCTCCCTATTCTGAATGCTGGCCCGCAGCAGGTCCGCCCCCAGCTCTGTAAGAAACAGGTCACACATTAAGGACAGAGATTTCGTTCAACGTCACCTGAGAGAGGGATTCTGGGTAAAAAAAATACTGAGCCAAAATTTAACAGCCATCTTCAGCTGATGTTTCTGCTTCTTCCATGATATTGCCAAAGATCCTTTATATTTGCCAGACTATGTAGGTATATCCTTTTTCAGTATTTTCAATATCTTACTCCCCTTTAAAACAGTGAGACCCATTCTTCCTTCGATGGCAAACCGAACATACATTTTATCACATGGCGCCCCAGTCTGAAAAGAGGACAGACTCTAAAAGAAAATGTGTTGTGTTCCAGGGTCCTGGCCTTTGGCCAGGACAATATTATTCATGGTTTTAACAGTTTCATGATTTAAGATTTCATAGTTCATAGTTCATGTTCATGTTCAGTCATGGTTTTAACAGTTTCATGTTCCAAGTTTCATAGTTCATGTTCAGGTTCACAGTCACAGTTTTAACAGTTTCTTGTATCAGGTTCTTGCATTTCATTGTTCATGTTCCATGTCCATGTTTTTGTTTTTGCCAGGTCTGCCATGCCACTCCACCGCTTGTCTGCGTTCCGCCCCGTGCCTTCGTTGTTGCACATTTCAGAGCTCTGGGTTGGCTTTGGTATTTCCCTCTTCCTTCTGTGCTGGGCTGATTCGGGGCTCTCTAAGCTTAATTGGCAATTAACTGTTTTTATGTTACTAACATTTACTAACACTCACTGGGTGGTGTAATTCTTAGATAGGCACATTACTAATATTACTAATTTAGACAGGGAGTTTATTGTCATGATTCCTGCTTTGCTATTTCAAGATCTTGCTGTGCTTTTCTGTTCTTAACATTCATGCTTGCTTCCAAACTGCATACTTAATTGGTACTTAAGCTGAGCACGCTCATTCTCTTAATGAGCAGGTCATGTCATCCAATCTCTGTCCATGTCTTGATCTTGCCATGCCTCTTGTTTCTCTCTCTCCAGGTGTTGCCCCTCATGTGTCCTTGATTATCAAGCCTTTATCTGGATGCGGTGGAAGTTGGCTGGCAGACAGTGTCGCGCGTCTCGTTGCATGTGCAAGTTTAGCCAAGTTCTTGTTGTCAAGTTCCCTAGCATTTCTAGTTTCAAGTCTTGTCCTAGCCTCTTGTTTTGTGTGTGTATATATATATATATATATAGTCTTGTTATTTATTTTCCTTGATCTCTTGCCTGGAGTTTCCAGTGCCTTTTGTTTTTGTCGTTTTGCATTCTTTGTTTATAGCTCTGTGCAGCATACTTTAGTTTGTCTTTTGCAACCCTTTGGGCCAAGTTTTTCGTTGGCCCTCGTGCCCGTTTTGTTTTTTGTTTAATAAATCCTCGTTCCCATCTCCCCGCATCTGGTGTCTACCTGATTCCTTATCAAAATGTCTTCTCCCATGCAGTGGTCCATTAGTGAGGTGTGCAGACTGCCCAAGGGGCTCAGACAGGAAGACACAACACAGATGTCATGTTTTCCGTTCACCAGTCTGCCGTTGCCACTACTACCCTGCCTGTACTGAGTGCATGTAGGGGTCTATTCTCCCATTAGCGCGTAAGTCTTTTTTTACGCGCTTCGAGTTAAGCGCATTTGAGTTACGCGTATTCTCCCCTACTCGCTTCGATCACGCCCACAGCGCTTAACTTCAGAATGTAGGCGGCCTTATGAAGGAGGTGTGACTGATCCAAAAGAGAGGCAGATTCTGTACAAAGCTCATTGATTATGGCTATCAGGAAAACATGGAAAAAGGATTTTCTGATTAACCATGAAAAGGCATTTGTGGTCCATGGAAAACGCAAACCAGACTTTAAATTTGAATATCGTCAGCCTGCTGATAAAACCTCATATCTCCAAACAGATAAGAAACAAAAACTCGTATGTCCACTACACTTACCACTTACATGCAAAATTAAACATTTTTATTTTAAACTATATTTATCCATTTATATTATTATAATTTTTATTTTATATTTATTTTCCTGTGAAGTTTGTCATTGTGAAGATACGAGGTTTTATATGCCGATGTAATAGTAGGCCGTACCAATTACAAGACGTAATTCAGACATCTCTTTATCCCCCGCCGCGCGATTATCGCGAAGCGGGGGATATAGCATTGGGCTTTGTCCGTACGGACACACAAAATTGCGGCGGCGGGGGATATGTCAGACTCAGTGACAAACACTTGATATTTTTTACTCTAGCCACCATGGCATTAAAGCTATGCATACAAACAAATTGCCGCGATAATGAAATAATAAAGAATTTAGCGCTTCTCAATCAGGGCAATCAGATCATTGATAATGTGCCCCTCCTACACCAGCCTGTTTGTTCCGCGGAAGACAGGGAAGAAGACAAAGGGAACATTCTAGTCACACAAAGACAGGGTATACACTGCCCGGCCAAAAAAAAAGTCACCGTTTGGAAGTTAATGAACAAATTCTAAAATTGGATCATTATTGCGGTTATTAATATGTTTCAGATGTCAATAATCATTTTAACCCTGACTGATGAAGTGCATCGCTATTCATTTCTTACAAAATCATGTCGGAAAACACATTCCCTGATGGTGGAAACGATGTTACAGTATTTCAGAACGGGCGGGTTATTGGCCTGTATTTAGCAAAGAAAACCATGAATGACAAAACCAAGCAGGAGGAATCATTTTCACAAAAAAACTTTCCTTCACAAAGTCCTGACCTTTAACATAAAAGTTATTGGGATGTGCTCAAGACCACCAAGTGGTTCAACCATTATGTCGAGAAGACAAGATCTTGGACAAAAATTATGGCATTTCTGATCGAAAAGAAATGTTCTGGCATTGCATATAATTGTCAAAACAATGACGAGACGAATATACACTGTAATCAAAGCTACAGGGGTTCCAACTAAATATTTGAGTGTGCGACTTTTTTTTTTGGCCTGACAGTGTATGATCTCATTTAGAAATTGCGCACTTGAAAACTACTCCAATGTCAGGTTTGCGACTAAAGGACATGGAAACGCTTTAACAAGGATTCTTTCCCCGCCCCGAAACCGCCTCAGCAATGACGGAATTCCATATCCATAGCCTATCATCCTATTTGATTTGAGCGACACATTCACTTGAACTTGTGCCTAATACTTTATTATAATCAATTATCCCATTTACTGATAATGATTCTTCCCATGTCGGCTATTCTTTAAAGGCTAAAATTGATTAACAAATGGATAGTGCTTTGGTATTTGCCAGGGTAGGGCTCAATCTAGAGTAGCCTATTTAATAATATCTTTATTCACACATTAAATTACACAGTAGCCTATTACCAATGGTAAAAAATTACTGGGACTCGAGTTAGTTTATACAGATATCCTCAATCAGAAAATCAATCCCCTCACTCGTGAGAATATCACAACTTTTTAGATTATCACGAACATACAGGCCAGTCGCATTTGTTAATAGAACATGGAAGACAATGATGGCGACGTCGAGCCAAAGCCGAAAACCAAATTTCACAGATGTTGGTGTTGTATGCCAAGCAAGCAATGAAGGCTGATCCGAGGAATTAGGCTGCGAATCGTTCTGGATGTGGCTTCGGTGGTGAGATGTAAGCGCAGTATCCCCGATTTAAAGCATAAATGGAGAGATCTGCGGGGCGCTGTAAAAGCCAGGTTCTCTGCACACCGGAGAAGTGTACACGCAACAGGTGGTCTCACGAGTGAGGGGATTGATTTTCTAATTGAGGATATCTGTATAAACTAACTCGAGTCCTAGTAATTTTTTACCATTGGTAATACTGTGTAATTTAATGTGTGAATAAAGATATTATTCCATAGGCTACTCTAGATTGAGCCCTACCCTGGCAAATACCAAAGCACTATCCGTTTTTAATCAATTTTAGGCTTTAAAGAATAGCCGACATGGGAAGAATCATTATCAGTAAATGGGATAATTGATTATAATAAAGTATTAGGCACAAGTTCAAGTGAATGTGTCGCTCAAATCAAATAGGATATGGAATTCAGTCATTACTGAGGCGGTTTCGGGCGGGGAGATGACCGCGTGCGGGGTAAGAATCCTTGTTAAAGCGTTTCCATGTCCTTTAGTTGCAAACCTGACATCGGAGTAGTTTTCAAGTGCGCAATTTCTAAATGAGATCATATAAACTGTCTTTGATTGTCTTCTTCCGTCTTCCACGGAACAAACAGGCTGGTGTAGGAGGGGCACATTTTCAATGATCTGATTGCGCCGATTGAGAAGCGCTACATTCTTTATTTATTATTTCATTATCGCAGCAATTTGTTTGTATGCATAGCTTTAATGCCGTGGTGGCAAGAGTAAGAAATAACAAGTGTTTGTCACTAACATATCCCCGCCGCCGCAATTTTATGTGTCCGTATGGACTGAGCCCAATGCTATATCCCCCTCTTCGCGCTAATCGCTAAATAAAGAGATGTCTGAATTACGTCTTGTAATTGGTACGGCCTACTATTACAGCGGCATATAAAACCTCGTATCTTCACAATGACAAACTAAAATAAAAAATAAATGTAAAATAAAATAATAATAATAATTATTATTATTATATAAATGGATACATATAGTTTAAAATAAAAATGTTTAATTTTGCATGTAAGAATAGTGGACATACGAGTATTCGTTTCTTATCAGTTTGGAGATACGAGGTTTTATCGGCAGGCCCACGATATTCAAATTTAAAGTCTGGATTGCGTTTTCCATGGACCACAAATGCCTTTTCATGGTTAATCAGAAAATCCTTTTTCCATGTTTTCCTGATAGCCATAATCAATGAGCTTTGTACAGAATCTGCCTCTCTTTTGGATCAGTCACACCTCCTTCATAAGGCCGCCTACATTCTGAAGTTAAGCGCTGTGGGCGTGATCGAAGCGAGTAGGGGAGAATACGCGTAACTCAAATGCGCTTAACTCGAAGCGCGTAAAAAAAGACTTACGCGCTAATGGGAGAATAGACCCCTTAGTGCTCATTTCCTGGGTAATTCAGACTGTTAAAAAAATTATAACCAGTTAGTCATTTTCACTGCAAAAATGCTATTTTTTTGTCCTACCTATCCTACAGTTAACTTTGGTGCAGGGAGATCATGCCTTCACTAGACAAGGCTCACAAATCCCAAGAATGCGTATACTGAAGAACGAGTTCCTAGCTTCAGTATTTTTTTCACAGGAATTTTTTTGTTACCGATTCTCTAATCTTTCATTAATTTTGTCATTTTTTAGTAGTGGCCCCACATGATCCCTTCTTTTCATTTTATGAGACTTTGTGTCCTGGGAAATAAAAGTACAGTAGTTTAAAGTGTGATGTATTGTTGTACTTTTTTTTTAATTTTCCAATTTTGGGTTAAATATACCAAACGATAGTAATGGTGTTACACGAACTACAGGTTAGTGTTCTAGGTTTAATGCTGTTTTGGGATTTTAAATGACCAACATGCACTTCCAACCAACCATCCATCCATTATTTAACCTGGTCACTAGAGACACTCGGATCGGCTCTCCCAACATCTGAATCCAAAGACGCTTAAATCAACCACCTGCCACCCAACCGCAATTATTAATTTTCAACCAATTTATAGACCCGCATCCGCATGGACATCTTACTCCACTTCTAGGCTATACTGCTTTTTAAAATATATTGAGCTCTAAATTCGTAGACCAGGTGCAAGCGCGGTGAATGGGGGAAGCGTCGCGCTAATGGGGTGTGTCCAGGCGTATGTTGCAATTTCGTGCCCGGTTCAGCTAGGCGCAAGTACTCCTCTGTCCCGCATCGGTCCCTCTTGCCGGCGCAAGTGGGAAAGAGGGAGGAGAGAAGGCGTGGTTGGGTGTAACACAGCCGAGTCAAATCTTAACCAATCAAATTAGCTCCTCTCCTCACCTTTAATGTGTTGGAATATAGAAGCCTCTGTCCTTTATCTGCATGATGCGTTAATGTTGCATTTTACTTTGCTGTTTCAGGCATGTTTTCTGCACCGCTTACGTCTATATTAAGCATTACGAATATTAGTTAGCTGGCTAGCTAGGGCATTCGCAAATTATTACCATTAGCAAACTTGAATGGAATTTCAAAACGAAACTACATCAGATCGTTCAAACCTATGAAGTTGGAATGAAATATGACGGTTGCTCATTTGTTTCTTCTGCCTGCATCATTGGGAAGAGAAATGATGGATAGCCTGTTCCAATTATTACACTATATTCAATATTATCAGTATAATTCATATTGAATTCTCAGTACGAGATCATAGCAATCAGGCTGTATTCATTGACAATAATAGTATGAAGCCACTTGCACAATGGACGCGAAATGAATTTTTCACACGACCGATTACATTCAACGTCAATGCAAAATACCCACATAGCCTACACATGCACTCACGCGCCCGCATGTACACATCTCTCTCTCTGTCTTTGATCTGACATCAGGACAATCGATATAGATACTCTAATTTATATGCTGAATCAGATAGTTACATTAAATAGTGGTTGCTGTTATTATTTATTGCATTGAAATGTGCCTGACATTCTGGAAACCTGCCTGTGAGGTTTCGGTGACGTTGCACACTGTGCACCAGTCAGCCAAATTACCACTGCACAGAAAGTAAACCAGGTTGGGGCTGGCCAGCTTTCTGCGCAACTTTAGCGGAGACCTTTGCTACGAAATTGTCACTGCATCTTGATGAGTATGTGATACCTCCCCTTACTACGCCACCACACCCATCTTGGCGCAGAACCGTCTACCAAATTGCCAAAGTGGCTGTGCATGGTGTTGCACCACACGAAATTACCACTGCGCGGGCTGCACTGGACAAAATTACCACTGTGTGGGCTGCGCCACCCTGCGCTGCGCCAAGAAATTAGAGACCCTTGTGTTTTTCATTGATGAATGAGTGTTTTCATGATCATTTATTCAAAAGATTAAACATGCTGCCAGTCTTCACAATGAAGGAGTTGTTTCCGCTCTGATCTATGGGTTCTTTTTTTTACACGCAAAATTACTCGTATTCTTCTCAAGTCAATCAGGGAGGTGAGGAATGTTTAACATACTGTTATGATTCTGCCTTGTGTGTGCTGTCTTAGTGTTTATTTGGGCTTGTGTTTTACTTTCGTTTTATATTTCAGCTTTCGTTTCTGCCGTCTGACGATCCACTCCCAATCTGCATTCCAGTGATGTCGCGTGACTGCCTTCAGCATGCCTGCGTCTCGTCGTCCAATCACGTTTCCTCTTTCGGTTTCGGCTCTGGTATTTCATTCATTGCTTCCAGCTGTGTTTAATTCTGGGTCTCGCGAAACTCTGGGTGAACGCGTTCTCTGATAGGATATTACTCACCGGTACTAACCAGCACTTATTTGAGGGTGATTGTAAATATTTTGCCACGTAGTAGTAACCTTAATTAACTCATTTTGCGAGTGCGTGCGCTTCCGACTTCAGTATATTCTGCCTGAGCTCTCTGATTAACTGATTTAAAAGCTGTGCTTTCCTTCACTTTTCTTGTGGTGCTTTTTCCTTGTCACATTTAGATTACCTTAATCTAAACTGTCTAGCTTGATTGATGGTCTCAGCATCTTGTCTCAAGTCATTATTGTTAACCCGGTTTTTGTGTAATTGTTTATTAATCCCATGTGTCTCTGTTTCAGTCCGTGATTGCATTTCGAGTCCCCGCCTCCTCTTGTGACTATTTATGTGGCAGTATTGGGAGCAGACGTCAGACAGATCCTCGTATTGACTCTGTTCTACCTGGTGAAATCTCAGCTCCTCGTGCCTTCTGAGTTTCCCCTGTGTTTGATTCCCGAGTCTTGTTTTTTGCTGCGCCCTCGTCTTGTCTGCCCCGTGTTTAAGTCTCCCAGTGTGTCCCAGTTAGGTTCAGTTTTTGTTTTCTTAGTTTATCCACTCTTGGAGTGAGTACTTTAATTTTCCCATTTGTTCAGTGCTTGTGCACACTTCTGGATCCTGCAACTGGTGTTCTCCTGACCTCTCCTTACTCATACACTGCAGCATGCCTGACCTACTCATCTAATAGGAAGTCAAGCAATTTTAGTACAATATGTCAACAAGTAATCAAACTATCAAATAAGATGACATTAGCCGAATGCAGGTACGTGATAAATCAAGATCATCGCCTGACAGCTGCAAACCACTTTTCAGTGTTATTGCCGCGGTAGCTAGATAAATACCCATTTGAAATTTGGATTGTCTCCTGGTATTTCTAGCCTGACTATGTAATTTACATCCAATCAACGCTCTCATTCAATTGAAAGTAGGCCAAAAGTTTGCCCTCACTGTATTTGCAGAGAGGAAGCAAAAAGTGTCCAAACCCATGTTATGTTGATTGAGCAATTTAGCAATATTGGATGCAGTTTTATTCAAATTGGATACTGCAAAAGGAGCAAACTACGTCCAGAAAAAATGGCAGTGGCAGCATCCATCTCGAATGAATTAATTACTTTAAGCTTTTTTTTTTTTTATTTCTTTTTTTTTTCTTTTTCATTTAAGATCATTTCTATTGTTTTAAATGTATTTTGTTCACGTGAAAAAAAAGCATAAAATGAACAGGTCAGCATTTTTGCAGGGTTTTTGTGCGCCAGTGGTATTAGGTGATCAGAAATATGAATCTCTTGTCATGAAGCTACCGAATGCTTCCATCTTACATTGAATCATTCGATTCCCTGCCACTGGAATCAGTGCCACTAAGGCAATATAAACTTGACATTCTAGAGCCCTGGCAGACCATACAGGTATTGTCAATAAACTCTTCTTGCAGCAACAGACTGAACAGGTATTAAATAAATGGCAAACACAGAATCTAGGCTGACCAGCCTTTTATTTTATTTTCACAGCACTTCTTAATTCAGCTTATTTTCAAGTTACTAATTTAATTTGACAGGCTTACAATGCCAAAAAAACAAATAGACATACAGTATATTAAGGAGAAAAGGATCACGAGAAATAGACGATCATTCTGTCTCTAACAGATGACAGATATTTTCACAAATCAAAACTAAAATTTTAGGACTCAAATGAACATCCTGCTAATTAAATGCCCCGAATTTCACACTTTTTCTCAAAAATGAGCTTTTTATTGAAGTCCAAGAAATTGACCCAAATTTTCAATTAAGGTATGTGATGCAACAAGAGGTGTTCCAAATGCAGAAGTCAAGCTGAAAACAATAGGAAAACAAGATGTAGTCAAAGAATATTATTTCATTAAATGAATGAAAACAAATATTTTTGACATCATAACAGGAAAAGGAACAATGTTACAATGAGCCTGCAGGCACGGTGCACAGAAACATTACACTACTAACTGATAGTTTTATTAGACCATGACGAGGAAAGGTATCTGAAAATAGGTAGCCTACTTAGCAACATGATGGCAACACGCGACCTTCATTCCACAGTGCACACTCAACAAACAATGCAGGCCATGCAGGTCAAATGAAGCCCAGTTTGCAAAAGCTATTTGCTTAGCATACTAAAGCTTTTCGCAACCAATGTATGAAGCTACAAGTGTAACAGTTCTCTGAGAAACCTAGCCTAAATTTATCAATTTAATGGCAAAAAGCATTAGCAAGCTAGCTAGGAACTTATTCATCCCATCCACCGGAACAGACAAGAAGTTTACATTTTTTTTCATTCTCCAGTTGCAGCTCCTGGACTCGTTCTGGTTTCGCTATCATGGTCTAAGTTTGGATTTTACGAAAAGTCTCATGGTTGATGATGGGTTTACTTCCGTTTTGAATCTTTTTTTGCATGAAATAGTTTCTACACTCATTTTCAGATGACCTAACCAAAGAGCACCCTGGGCTTATTTACCGGCTTTGCTAAGCACAGAATAGATGGGGACTGGAGCAGTTAGGTCTTGGCTTATTAAACATTGGCTTAGTAAGCAGCAATTTCAGTAATTACTTTGTGATATCCAGACTTTTCCAGTGACTCTGGATCTAGTCATTAGTGGTTTAGTGCAGATCACCAATCCTGATCCGTTTGTCTTCTCTTCACAAAATACACCCATGCCTTTCGAATTGTGGATTTTTTTTTTGGAAATTTATGGACCATGATGCCACTGCTTGTATCGTACTTTTTACTGCAGCCGTAAACAAGGCAGATATTTAGTATCTTCCCCAAAAAATAATGGTTCCAAATCCCTGAGTCCAGTGACATTGACAATATGTTCTCTGCCGCTGGCTAGATACCTGCCATGACGTCATCGCCAAAGATAGATTCTTTCTTAGATGATCGCAATTTGCAGTGATTAACCTCTTCCACCCAGGACTTGTGTTCAGTGGGATAATAATAATAATAATAATCCTCCTCTTACCGTGCCTGAAAGGATCCATTACCTGGTATTTACACCCATTAAAAATAAGTGATCTGGGTCAAAAACAGAATGTTTAGCGGTAATTTGCAAAAATTACGCAACATTTATATTTATTTTGCACTTTTTATCAAGCCAATCTTGCTCTTGCGAGAAAATTTCGAGAATTTGACTCAGCCAGAAGACAGAGGCATGGCAGGGCGGAGGAGGTGGTGCGAGGGAAAAGGGTGGGAGGAGGGAGGAGTGGCTTGAAAGCGCAGACATAGCAACGCCTGCATAGTAACACAACATGTGACCTTATCATGGCTGAATCTATTGACCACTCTGGGTGCCTTTGATGTTCTCCTGCCATCTGAGTGCGATGCACTGAGCCCTGCGTGAGATGTACTAGCGAAATAGCCTAAAAACAGGGGGAATATAAATGTCACATGCACGCTAACATTAGTACATCTAAGTTCCATGATCATGTAATCAAGAGTAACACCCTGCATTTGGACAGCATGAAAAGACAATAATATACAGCCATTCATCATCAAATTAACAGAAGGTGCACGGTTATTGCTGGCCTAAATTAACTGAGCGGCTAACGTTAGCTTTTTGCCAGCGGAAATTTAGTATATGTTTGAAGCATTATTTCACCTACTTCACAACATCATATCACATCTATAGATTCCTTAGGTTGTCTAGTTTCATATGATGTGTGTATCTTCACTGTAGCTGAAAGTGAGCCTGCTATAGCTATGGAAATACAGCAATGTCATGCGAGCCCCCGAGCTGTGAGGGTAATATTTATGTATTAGGTACACTGCCAAGTTTCTTTTGAACTGCACCACACTCCATCCAATAGCTGAGGATAAAGTAATGATAACATTGAAGTTGGGGGAAAAAAGTGATCAGCTAATGTGAAAGTTGACATTTACAGGCAATATTAAAGTGGCGGGCTACGTAGCGTTGGAACAATACCTTTCTGGAGGTGCAGATTTTTAGCTAAGCCAGCGTTGTACTGGCCTAAGTTGAAGAAAGAGTTCGACATGAAATAAGCACGCAGGAAAATGTTTTTATGTTTGGTTTCTGGCAGCCAACTACAGAGCATTCGAGTGCACCAAAACCTTTAGTAAGGAGTAAGCGCTCAATTTTCTTTCTTTAACCTTAAATTCATTCTTTTCTTCCTCATATCATTACCATCACACTTTAAAAAAGATTCCTCTGCCATCCTCATTTCCCTCCACAATACATTCAACTCTCCATTCCAGTAAGGCTTCTATAGAATACACCTGTCCTTATGGAATGTGGATGTCTACGGACTTTGGCAACCTTACAAAAATAATTGCAGAATTCATCATACCATTTATCAATTTATCAAACGTGGAGAGACAATTAAAATATTTTTCTTAGGATATTGCCTAGACTGAGCATTATCTGAACCCATATAATCAACAGCAGAGCCCCCACCTGCTTGAAAACTTAGGACTAACATTGGGTGATCAGGTACTTTACACCGATCACCTATCAGGTTGATACAGATGGTACTCCCATTCTCTATTAACTCATTCGGACTATAAATGTTCAACTCAGTGCAAGTTCTTAAACGATTGTGGGGAATAATTATGTAATCTACAACAGCCTTCCCTTTTACAAATATTGAAGTAAAGTTATCCTTCCCAGGTATCCGTCAATTCAACACACAACATTTGGAGTCTTATAGAAACTGTATCAGCATTTCACCATGTTTATTTACAACATTTTCCAAACTGACTCTGGGTGGAACATTCATATCAGTCTCGCTAATACAATCTTCCAAGTGCCGTATTTGACTGTTCAAATCTCTGCAAACATAAACAGCATCAACTTCTACCAAATTATAAATCTGAATCCACAAGTGATTATACAGACCATGTGCATCAGTCTAGACTGATCCTTCTGGAATGAAATAACAGGAAAAAATTACAAAGCAATACTCGGACACCAGATGTTTAAACCGCAAACCAATTCTACAATCTATCGATTTATCAATTACACTAACTCTATATGAACTGAAAACTTCATTTTTTTTATCAAAATACCCACACCCCCGATCCTTTAGGGGCTTTAATATGAGGATTCCTGTTGTAATCAAACTAAGTATATCCGTCTATATCAATCACGTTTAGTCACCCAGTTAAATGGGTTTCATTAAGGGAAATTAAGGGAAAGTCCGGCTTAAAGTTCAGTAATATTCGAAGCCTGAGTTCATGGTTCGAATCCGTCCTTTCATTTATATTTATATTATTTATATTCCAGTGCACTAGGGTGAATTGTTCATGACTTACAAACTGGGCGGATGGTCTTCAGTTATCAGCCCTCCGTCTCGATTGTCTTCTACACCTGCAGGGCGTCTTCTCACTCTCCCGTTCCCGGTGATGTAAAACTGTCGCCCGGAAGGTATTTGGTCCATTTCAGTTCAAAGTTCAGTTCAATCAGTCTTTCGGTGTGGGTCTTAGCTGATCGAATGTAAACTTTGTTAAACTTGTCATTACTCTTTAGCCTTTGTTTCTTGCGTAGCACATCCACCTTATCTTGTACAGATCCAAAATCCACCTTTATCACACCGACCGTCTCCTCGATCTCTCAGCCTTTCGGCCGCCACCACTCTGCCGGGGCTCTCCCGCTGTAATCCCTCGGTGATCAGGTCCTCCACCACAGCCATAAGGTTTCCCCCTTCCTCGAAAAGTACGCCGGAAAATATAACAGAAACATCAGGGTCAAAACGAGTGCTCACTTTTTCTTTCACTCCATCGATTTTGGCTTCTAAACTTAGTTGCTCAATTCTTGCCACCACATGGCCGAGCTCCAGATCCAAATTATTTTGAATTGACTTAGTTTTCTGAGCAAGTTCAGCTTTCAGGCAATCTCCATTTTCAATAACTAGCTTCTCCAATGAGTTATGCAGGCTGTCCACCTTGGCATTTAGCTGTTTAGCAAACGCCTTTTTCATCCCATCCATTTTATTGTTGAGCATCTTCAGTTCCTGCAGCACGCTGTTTGAAAATTCAGAATCACCATTTTTCCACTCTTTCAGCCTCGTGACCGGCCTGTCATTCTACATTTTTAAGCGTGCCTAATAAACCCACTTTTAATTTACAACTTCACTTATTTCTCCCTTATAAAATGCAACTCATTAAGTGTACTCATCCAATATTTGGAAGGCCAAAAGTCACAGGTATCCTCAAGCAGCCATCTTGAATTGTGTTAATGAGTGAGACATGCAGCTTTGCGTCAAAGAGGAATGCTACAATATCAGATCTCATGAACAGCAATCAACTGAAATTTCATCGAAATTCCATCTTGCAGTAGAATGCTATGTAGTAAATGCTGCTGAAGATATATTCACAGAAGGTTTAGATTTTGTTTCTAATTAATTAGATAATTGTCATTCATACAATCTCATATTATAGCCTTCCAACAACTTTCCTACAAGCTGGACAATTAAGAGCTCATAAATAATTTTGCCACCATAAACGTTTGACCCTTAGCATGCATTTTAAATGATCATGATGTGCTAATATACAGTGGCGCTCGAAAGTATGTGAACCCTTTAAAATTTTCTTTACTTCTGCATAAATATGACCTAAAACATCATCATATTTTCACACAAGTCCTAAAAGTAGATAAAGAAAACCTAGTTAAACAAATGAGACAAAAATATTATACTTGGTCATTTATTTATTGAGGAAAATGATCCAATAATACATATCTGTGAGGGGCAAAAGTATGTGAACCTCTAGGATTAGTGATTCATTTGAAGGTGAAATTAGAATCAGGTGTTTTCAATCAATGGGATGACAATCAGGTGTGAGTGGGCACTCCATTTTATCTAAAGATCGGGGATTTATCAAAGTCTGACCTTCACAACACATGTTTGTGGAAGTGTATCATGGCACGAACGAAGGAGAGTTCTGAGGACCTCAGAAAAAGCGTTGTTGATGCTCATCAGGCTGGAAAAGGTTACAAAACCATCTCTAAAGAGTTTGGACTCCACCAGTCCACAGCCAGACAGATTGTGTACAAATAGAGGAAATTCAAGACCATTGTTACCCTCCCCAGGAGTGGCCGACCAACAAAAATCACTCCAAGAGCAAGGCGTGTATCAGTCCATGAGGTCACAAAGGACCCCAGGGTAACTTCTAAGCAACTGACGGCCTCTCTCACACTGGCTAATGTTAATGTTCATGAGTCCACCATTAGGAGAACACTGAACAACAATGGTGTGCATGGCAGGGTTGCAAGGAGAAAGCCACTGCTCTCCAAAAAGAACATTGCTGCTCGTCTGCAGTTTGATAAAGATCACGCGAATAAACCAGAGAGCTATTGGAAAAATGTTTTGTGGACAGATGAGACCAAAATAGAACTTTTTGGTTTAAATGAGAAGCGTTATGTTTGGAGAAAGGAAAACACTGCAATCCAGCATAAGAACATTATCCCATCTGTGAAACATGGTGGTATCATGGTTTGGGCCTGTTTTGCTGCATCTGGGCCAGGACAGCTTGCCATCATTGATGGAACAATGAATTCTGAATTATACCAGCGAATTCTACAGGAAAATGTCAGGACATCTGTCCATGAACTGAATCTCAAGAGAAGGTGGGTCACGCAACAAGACAGCGACCCTCAGCACACAAGTTGTTCTACCTAAGAATGGTTAAAGAAGAATAAAGTTAATGTTTTGGAATGGCCAAGTCAAAGTCCTGACCTTAATCCAATCGAAATGTTGTGGAAGGACCTGAAGCGAGCAGGTCATGTGAGGAAACCCAATAACATCCCAGAGTTGAAGCGGTTCTGTATGGAGGAATGGGCTAAAATTCCTCCAAGCTGTTGTACAAGACTAACCAACAGTTACCGGAAATATTTAGATGCAGTTATTGCTGCACAAGGGGGTCGCACCAGATACTGAAAGCAAAGGTTCACATACTTTTGCCACTCACAGATATGTAATATTGGATCATTTTCCTCAATAAATAAATGACCAAGTATAATATTTTTGTCTCATTTGTTTAACTGGGTTCTCTTCATCTACTTTCAGGACTTGTGTGAAAATCTGATGATGTTTTAGGTCATATTTATGCAGAAATCCAGAAAATTCTAAAGGGTTCACAAACTTTCAAGCGCCACTGTACATAGATATACTTTATTGAACCCTGTGGGTAAATTTGTCCTCTGCATTTGGCCCATATAGTTAGGAGCAGTGGGCAGCCATACAGAGCAGCGCCCGGGGACCAACTCCAGTTCTAAGGCCAGTACCTTGGCCAGGGACACTAGTAGGAGTGCTCCTGTAATGCATGGTTTTGTGGGTGGGGGAAACCGGAGTACCCGTAGGAAACTCACGCGAGCACAAGGAGAACATGCAAAAAAAAAGGCCCCAGGCTAGATACAAACCCACAACCTTCTTGCTGTGAGGCAGTTAGTGCTAACGAACGTGTCACCGTGCCACCAAATTTGCCCAATTTACTATATTATTCAATTACCAACACTTAGATGTAAGACTTGTAAGTAATGTCAGACTGTAAGTGATCACTTCACGGCAACCAGTCTGCAACTGTGCCCTACAAATGTAGCCTATTCTTTTTAACACTAAAAACATTTTGATGAAGTCCAGTCTTAAAATAAATTTGGTTGCACTGCTGGAAAAAATGCACGAACGGGAGATGAAATTAAGAGAAAGTACTGGATTCATTGTTTTTCCCCCCATCCTTACAATATCACTATTAGGTACGTTGTCATTGTAGCCCTTCATTGATCACTGTCATTTCTTTATACTTCCTTAATAATTACAGGCTTATATGTTGGTCTTGATTATTCAGAATGTGCAAATACTTTACTTACTGTTAAACTTATGTGCGATCCTCTCTTTCACTGATTTCAGTGAGCAAAAGGGAAAAATACAAGTGTTGTATTTGTAAATACAAGTTCGCGCAGTTTCTTTCAGATATCATGTCTAACTTTGAATGTGTTCTGATACTTGGTAATTTTAATATCCATGTTTGCTGTCCCGCTAAGCCTCTTGTAAGAGACTTTATGCATCTTGTTGAGTCTTTTAAAGGGGACCTATTATGCAGATCCTTCTTTTAATACATATAAGTTGTTAAAATGTTGAATGACCATACCCAACCTCTGTAAAGTCTCTAAACATTAGATACAGGGGTTTTGCTGTCATCCAAGAACGTGATTTCGTGAACGTGATTTCCTCTCTGAACAGCTCGTCCCGAGATCTTCACGAGATCTGGGCAAACCTGACTTCAGGTTGTGCCGTCCAATTAATACAGACTTAGCCAGAGCCAATCACTGCGCTGGACCTGCCCATACCTGAAACTATTCTAGCAGGCACAAACAACCACAGATCATACTATGCCTTAGTAGTGTCTACACTTCCAGAAATACAAAAGAAGAACCGCAGATCATTTAAGGTGCAGTTTTGTCAGTATCTCTCCCAAAACTGGTCGTCCGCTTATTTTTGGACGCAAAGAAATGCACCCATTTCTCTTTCAAAAGACGATGCCGCCAGAAATCAAAAGGTAGCTTTTTTGTTTGCTGGCAGCAAACAGCCACGGCCAATGGGAACATTAGCTGTTTTTGCTCAGTGCTTCACCAAAGACAGCTTTGTCAATATGGATAAGCATTTCAGCTGCTTCTCAAAGTATACTCCCAAAGCTGCTCCTCCGTTTATTTTTGGACGCAAAGAAAAGCACCTATTTCTCTTCAAAAAGACGATGCCACCAGAAATCAGTGAGTAGCTTTTTTGTTTGCTGCCAGCAAACAGCCACGGCCAAATGGGACATTAGCTGTTTGTGCTCAGCATTTCACCAAAGACAGCTTTGTCAATTATGGATTATTCGACACTGGAAAAGCAGTTGCATCGATCAAGCGCTCAGAGCCAGAAGCTGTAAGTAACGATATAACATCAAATAATGTAAGTGAAGCTAACGTGTTACAGGTGGCTAGCAGGACCGCTAACGATAGTTAGCACTAACAACTGGCCTCAAACGCAGGCTTTGTATAATATCTGAAGATAAAGCTTGTATCGGTCAAGACTGTCTGTGACTCACAGATGCAGAAGCTGTAAGTTGCTTTACTGCATCAGCCAACCTAATGTGATCACTAGTTGAATGTGGCTGTAGCTAACGGCTAACGTAGCCAAGTTACTGTTGCTAATGTTTGTGTCCTGAATATGCAGGAGTAATATCAGGGGACATCCAACAGAAGGTGTGTGAACATAAAGCTCATTTGAAGCTAACTTTTTGTGCTTGTTTGTAATTTGGATGCCTAGTACAACTGTTCATGGTAACGGAACTTGCTGTCTGTAAGACCTGTATTACACGATAAAGTTTTTGTCTCTGTTGTTGTTATGACCGCTCGATTACCAGCTACTGCATGTTAGTTTGCGTACAGCGCTACTTAAAATGCTCCCGATTAACCTATATGCAGTAATTCCGATCGGTAAGCTTGTGTTACTTTGGTAAGCATCAATGTGGCAGTTTCATCATAAAGTTGCCTGATTGGAGCCATTATAGTTGAAGTTAACCAGAGAGGTGATGTATGTGTCTGCAAAGTTGGGCTGAAAAGGCTGCAGTTAAACCAGACGTAGGTTTTGCAGAGCTTGGGGTGCGTGTTTGGGTGCTTGTGAAACAAACGCTTTGCTTATCCATGATTGGGGTCAGCCGAATACTTCACCAATATCTGGGCTAGCTCTCTGATGTTACCACGGTAAAAGGATCGCGAAACGCACAAGCTATAACGTGTCTGGTATAACAAAAGATTTCTCTGCATTGCCGTGGCGTAATTTCATCCCCCTGGAGAAATTGTTCTGGCTAATAAAATGCGAAAAAATGCCGAAAACCTGCAGACTCTAAAACCTGTATTATGTTCATAACATAACCGGAGCTCTCTAGCTGTCGTGTACTATAACGTGCCTTGACATGAATCCATAACGTGCCAATTTTCTGCGAGCAAAGACTGGTCATTCTGGCGCAATAAGTAAACAACTACAATGGGCAATTACCGAAAAGACCATTTAGCCTTGAGCTTTAGCACCTCCATCATATACCAGCGCAGAAGCTGTTTGTTACTCCACGCTAATGACACACCACAGTTAAGCACACGGAGCAGCAGGTCCTTATAGTACACACTTAAGCAGTCCATAAGCTGTTGGTTCACTTTTTGCGGCTCCTCACTGTCTATGTTTCCCTCTAAACTCAGACCCACCAGACTTCTACGGTCTCCAGTCTACACTTGGGTATGTCGACCAGCTCTATGAATGTGACTGTATGGGGTGGATTCTAGCTTTCCCTCAATCCTAGCTACCGAGTAGAAACACCAATGTACTCACCATAGTAGCCGTAGGTAGATAGCAAATTCGAGCTTGAGCTGCCAGGCTTTCACATTGTGCCTTCCAATTCTGCCGCTGCCTTTATTAGAACAAGTTAATTTCATGAGATCTATACACATGTACTGCGTTTGATTGCGGAATATCCCCTCCGATTCCAAGCTCAGATGGCAGATTTGTCTAACGTTCCACACTAGGGAGGCGGACCCGGAAAACAGTGTTCTGTCGAGTCCCGCTCAGCTCCGCCCTCCACAGAGCTGGCCAATCAGAAGGAAGTGGCACACGGGTAGGGGGGGCCATAGCAGAAGAGCCATCCAAATGAGGCGTTTCAGGCAGAGACTACAATGGGCTACAAATGGGGTTTTTTGAGGATGGCATTATGAGCTAAATAAGGACCCTTTTTTGGACTTTGAACGATCAGGAGTACTCTCGGGGAGTCCAAGATCAAAATATTAACTCGGAAATGTAGTATAATAGGTCCCCTTGAATCTTACACTGCTTATGACTGGACCCACCCATAAATTAGGTCATACACTTGACCTGGTACTCTCGTCTGGTTTTCCAAACTGTAATCAGGAAATAATTGATCTGTGTATGTCAGACCATAGCGCTGTTATATTTGATGCATCTCTACCCATTTCTCCAGTTAAACCACGTCTTCCTGTACGCTACCCTCACGACATTAACTCTTCGACTGCCAATAAATTTTCTCATCCTCTCATTGCTGACCCCAATACCAGTACTGTTGAGGCTTCCAACCTCAGCATTGAGGACCTTGTTTCCTTATTTAATGCCACCTGCACTTCTATTTTGAATACTGCTGCTCCCCTTAAATTGAAAAGCTCAAGCTTAAAGGTCAGCCATGGCTTACTGATACTACTTGAGCACTAGGGAGGGAGTGCAGGAAATCTGAACAGAAGTGGAAACGTGACAAACTGCACATTGCCTTTGAAATCTTGAACAGCAATCTTAAATATAAGGAAGCAATTAAAGCAGCCAGAGCAGAATACTTTTCTAACTTAATTTCTGTTAACTCTTATAATCCCAAGATCTTATTCAGCGCCATCTAATTCCGTCATCTGTCTCACCTGATAAGATCTGATAAGAGCACTGAATTTTTTTTTTCAAAGTTGTTTCCTTTTTGAAAGCCACAACTTGCTCCCTCGACAAAGTCCCTACTGCCCTATTAAACCAGGTGTTTGATACAGCCAGTCCCAGCGTCCTCTCTATTATCAGCTACTGGCACTGACCCAATCTGTTTTATGCATGCAGTGGTCCAACCTCTCCTGACAAAACCAATTTAGACCCTACCTCACAAAACAATTACAGGCGCATTTCTAAGCTTTCATTTCTATCAAAGGCTCTGGAAAAGGTCGTACTCAGTCAGTTGCTGCCATATTTACAACAAAACAACATCCTGGAAACATTTCAGTCTGGACTTAGAGCTAATCATAGTACAGAGTCAGCCTAGATGAAAGATTACCTGCTCCTCTCTACAGACTCTGGTGACAGTGCCATGCTGATTCTACTTGACCTCAGTGCGGCGTTCCATACCGTAGATCATTACATTTTAATTCACCGCCTGCAGTATGGGGTTGCCATTGATGGTACCACCTTGAATTGGTTTAAATCCTATCTCAAGAATAGATACTTTTCTGTGAATATGGGCAATTTTTCCTCTTCCTCCATCCATCTCTCCTGTGGGGTCCCACAAGGTTCCATTTTGGGTCACACATCCTCTTTTCAATTTATGCGCTTCCTCTGGGCCGAATAATTCAAAAGCACAACATTTCGTTCCACTCTTACGCCAACGACACTCAGAGACGAGTGTCCCTGAGACAGAGACAGTGACCCCCTGAGGCAAAACAATCAGGCCAATCTCTGCAGCCTCATGAACTGCCTCGAGGATATAAAGTGTTGGATGGTACAGAACTTTCTTCGGCTAAATGAAGAAAAGTCTGAAATAGGGTCGCAAGGGCTAAATAGGACTATCAAAAATCAAATTTATGTTAAATCAGTTACTACCAGTCTTGGCAACCTCTCTACCCTTGTCCAACCCCATGTCAAAAACCTTAGTGCTATATTCAATTCTGCCTTTAAGTTTGACAAGCAAGTCAATGCAGTAGTTCAAGCAAGTTTTCTCCAGTTGCGCACCATTTCCAAAATCAAAACAATCCTCTTCCTCAAAAATCTTGAAAAAGTCAAACACACCTTTATATTCTCTCAGCTGGACTACTGCAATTCTTTACACACTGGGATTTGTAAGACATCCCTACCTCGCCTCCAAAAGGTACAGAACTCTGCGGCCAGGCTCTTAACAGGAACCAGGAAGAGGGACCATATTACTCCTGTTTTAGCTTCTCTCCACTGGCTGCCGGTTAGTTTTAGAATAGATTTTAAAATACTTCAATTTGTTTATAAAGCCCTAAATGGACTGGCCCCCACTTATATCTATCAGGGTTAGTGAGGTGTGCATGTGGTTTGGACTTTTCTTTGCGGCTCTCGTCCCGGGATGATATCGAATTCCTTGGCTATCGGATTCCTTACCCAGCTGGCTGATTGAGCCTGGGCGGCGCCATCCCAGATTTTATATAAGCAGGAAGTCAGGCACACCCCTTTCGCTGGTGTTTGTTTTTAGCTTCGCACTATAGCCGAAGATATCTGTAGTCAGGTTTTGTATGACCTTCTATCTTCTGAGCATTGGATTTTCTTCTCCCTTTTTTCTATCTCGCTTTGCTTCGGTGTTTCAGTCTATTACACATCCTTTGGAAGCGCGAGTACTTTCATTTGGTCTGTATTATTCTCTGTGTTTGTACTGTATCCATGTTGCTCACTTTCTCTCTGGTCGTTGTGTTTGGCCTCCTAATTCTACCAGCCATTACAATATTGCTGACCTCTTAACCCCTTATTCAACCTCTAGGTCACTTAGGTCAGCTAAATTGGGGCTAGTGGTTGTCCCACAATCTAAAATCAAGCTCCGGGGTGACCGCGCCTTTGCTGTTACAGCCCCTAGATTGTGGAAGACCATTCTCCCCCATATAAGAACTTCCCCTTCCATAGACACATTTAAAAGTTTTAAGCTGAAAACATGTTTTCTCAAGCATTTGAATCCTCTGGAATAGATGTTGTCTGGAGAGGAGCATATGTAGCTCTAAAACCTTTATATACCTTTCAGCATTCATGGTTCTTTTTAAAACATGCAAGTGTCCAACACCATATGTACTAATGCATCCCCATACCATTAGAGATCCTGGCTTTTGAACTGAACGCTGATAACAGGAGGGGTGGTCTTTCTACTCTTTAGCCCGGAGGACACGACGCCCACGATGTCTGACCACAGGACACTTTGCCACTTTGCTACAGTCCATTTTAAATGAGGCTTGGCCCACAGAACACGGCAGCGCTTTTGGAAAATGCTAAAAAAAATGGCTTCTTTTTTGCATGATAGAGTTTTAGATGGCATCTGTGGATGGTACAGTGGACTCTTACCAGCTCTCTGATGTTACCACGGTGAAAGGATCGCGAAACGCACAAGCTATAACATGTCTGGTATAACAAAAGACTTCTCTGCATTGCCGTGCCGTAATTTCATCCCCCTGGAGAAATTGTTCTGGCTAATAAAATGCGAAAAAATGCCAAAAAACTTGCAGACTCTAAAACCTGTATTATGTTCATAACATAACCGGAGCTCTCTAGCTGTCGTGTACTATAACGTGCCTTGACATGAATCCATAACGTGCCCATTTTCCGCGAGCAAAGACTGGTCATTCTGGCGCAATAAGTAAACAACTACAATGGGCAATTACCGAAAAGACCATTTAGCCTTGAGCTTTAGCACCTCCATCATATACCAGCGCAGAAGCTGTTTGTTACTCCACGCTAATGACACACCACAGTTAAGCACACGGAGCAGCAGGTCCTTATAGTACACACTTAAGCAGTCCATAAGCTGTTGGTTCACTTTTTGCGGCTCCTCACTGTCTATGTTTCCCTCTAAACTCAGACCCACCAGACTTCTACGGTCTCCAGTCTACACTTGGGTATATGTCGACCGGCTCTATGAATGTGACTGTATGGGGTGGATTCTAGCTTTCCCTCAATCCTAGCTACCGAGTAGAAACACCAATGTACTCACCATAGTAGCCGTAGGTAGATAGCAAATTCGAGCTTGAGCTGCCAGGCTTTCACACTGTGCCTTCCAATTCTGCCGCTGCCTTTATTAGAACAAGTTAATTTCATGAGATCTATACACATGTACTGCGTTTGATTGCGGAATATCCCCTCCGATTCCAAGCTCAGATGGCAGATTTGTCTCACGTTCCACACTAGGGAGGCGGACCCGGAAAACTGTGTTCTGTCGAGTCCCGCTCAGCTCCGCCCTCCACAGAGCTGGCCAATCAGAAGAAAGTGGCACACGGGTAGGGGGGGCCATAGCAGAAGAGCCATCCAAATGAGGCGTTTCAGGCAGAGACTACAATGGGCTACAAATGGGGTTTTTTGAGGATGGCATTATGAGCTAAATAAGGACCCTTTTTTGGACTTTGAACGATCAGGAGTACTCTCGGGGAGTCCAAGATCAAAATATTAACTCGGAAATGTAGTATAATAGGTCCCCTTGAATCTTACACTGCTTATGACTGGACCCACCCATAAATTAGGTCATACACTTGACCTGGTACTCTCGTCTGGTTTTCCAAACTGTAATCAGGAAATAATTGATCTGTGTATGTCAGACCATAGCGCTGTTATATTTGATGCATCTCTACCCATTTCTCCAGTTAAACCACGTCTTCCTGTACGCTACCCTCACGACATTAACTCTTCGACTGCCAATAAATTTTCTCATCCTCTCATTGCTGACCCCAATACCAGTACTGTTGAGGCTTCCAACCTCAGCATTGAGGACCTTGTTTCCTTATTTAATGCCACCTGCACTTCTATTTTGAATACTGCTGCTCCCCTTAAATTGAAAAGCTCAAGCTTAAAGGTCAGCCATGGCTTACTGATACTACTTGAGCACTAGGGAGGGAGTGCAGAAAATCTGAACAGAAGTGGAAACGTGACAAACTGCACATTGCCTTTGAAATCTTGAAGAGCAATCTTAAATATAAGGAAGCAATTAAAGCAGCCAGAGCAGAATCCTTTTCTAACTTAATTTCTGTTAACTCTTATAATCCCAAGATCTTATTCAGCGCCATCTAATTCCGTCATCTTTCTCACCCCCTGTTCCAACTTGTCTCCTGATAAGAGCACTGAATTTTTTTACATTTTTTTACTAGCAAAGTTCAGGACAATAAAACAAGCATTTCTCCCCTGGCCTGTCATATTGCATCCTCACTGGTTTGTTCATTTAAATTCGACTGCTTTCAACCTGCCAAACTACTTTTCCATTTCAAAGTTGTTTCCTTTTTGAAACCCACAACTTGCTCCCTCGACAAAGTCCCTACTGCCCTATTAAACCAGGTGTTTGATACAGCCAGTCCCAGCGTCCTCTCTATTATCAGCTACTGGCACTGACCCAATCTGTTTTATGCATGCAGTGGTCCAACCTCTCCTGACAAAACCAATTTAGACCCTACCTCACAAAACAATTACAGGCGCATTTCTAAGCTTTCATTTCTATCAAAGGCTCTGGAAAAGGTCGTACTCAGTCAGTTGCTGCCATATTTACAACAAAACAACATCCTGGAAACATTTCAGTCTGGACTTAGAGCTAATCATAGTACAGAGTCAGCCTAGGTGAAAGATTACCTGCTCCTCTCTACAGACTCTGGTGACAGTGCCATGCTGATTCTACTTGACCTCAGTGCGGCGTTCGATACCGTAGATCATGACATTTTAATTCACCGCCTGCAGTATGGGGTTGCCATTGATGGTACCACCTTGAATTGGTTTAAATCCTATCTCAAGAATAGATACTTTTCTGTGAATATAGGCAATTTTTCCTCTCCCTCCGTCCATCTCTCCTGTGGGGTCCCACAAGGTTCCATTTTGGGTCACACATCCTCTTTTCAATTTATGCGCTTCCTCTGGGCCGAATAATTCAAAAGCACAACATTTCGTTCCACTCTTACGCCAACGACACTCAGAGACGAGTGTCCCTGAGACAGAGACAGTGACCCCCTGAGGCAAAACAATCAGGCCAATCTATGCAGTCTCATGAACTGCCTCGAGGATATAAAGTGTTGGATGGTACAGAACTTTCTTTGGCTAAATGAAGAAAAGTCTGAAATAGGGTCGCAAGGGCTAAATAGGACTATCAAAAATCAAATTTATGTTCAATCAGTTACTACCAGTCTTGGCAACCTCTCTACCCTTGTCCAACCCCATGTCAAAAACCTTAGTGCTATATTCAATTCTGCCTTTAAGTTTGACAAGCAAGTCAATGCAGTAGTTCAAGCAAGTTTTCTCCAGTTGCGCACCATTTCCAAAATCAAACCAATCCTCTTCCTCAAAAATCTTGAAAAAGTCAAACACACCTTTATATTCTCTCAGCTGGACTACTGCAATTCTTTACACACTGGGATTTGTAAGACATCCCTACCTCGCCTCCAAAAGGTACAGAACTCTGCGGCCAGGCTCTTAACAGGAACCAGGAAGAGGGACCATATTACTCCTGTTTTAGCTTCTCTCCACTGGCTGCCGGTTCGTTTTAGAATAGATTTTAAAATACTTCAATTTGTTTATAAAGCCCTAAATGGACTGGCCCCCACTTATATCTATCAGGGTTAGTGAGGTGTGCATGTGGTTTGGACTTTTCTTTGCGGCTCTCGTCCCGGGATGATATCGAATTCCTTGGCTATCGGATTCCTTACCCAGCTGGCTGATTGAGCCTGGGCGGCGCCATCCCAGATTTTATATAAGCAGGAAGTCAGGCACACCCCTTTCGCTGGTGTTTGTTTTTAGCTTCGCACTATAGCCGAAGATATCTGTAGTCAGGTTTTGTATGACCTTCTATCTTCTGAGCATTGGATTTTCTTCTCCCTTTTTTCTATCTCGCTTTGCTTCGGTGTTTCAGTCTATTAAACTTCCTTTGGAAGCGCGAGTACTTTCATTTGGTCTGTATTATTCTCTGTGTTTGTACTGTGTCCATGTTGCTCACTTTCTCTCTGGTCATTGTGTTTGGCCTCCTAATTCTACCAGCCATTACAATATTGCTGACCTCTTAACCTCTTATTCAACCTCTAGGTCACTTAGGTCAGCTAAATTGGGGCTAGTGGTTGTCCCACAATCTAAAATCAAGCTCCGGGGTGACCGCGCCTTTGCTGTTACAGCCCCCAGATTGTGGAAGACCATTCTCCCCCATATAAGAACTTCCCCTTCCATAGACACATTTAAAAGTTTTAAGCTGAAAACATGTTTTCTCAAGCATTTGAATCCTCTGGAATAGATGTTGTCTGGGGAGGAGCATATGTAGCTCTAAAACCTTTATATACCTTTCAGCATTCATGGTTCTTTTTAAAACATGCAAGTGTCCAACACCATATGTACTAATGCATCCCAATACCATTAGAGATGCTGGCTTTTGAACTGAACGCTGATAACAGGAGGGGTGGTCTTTCTACTCTTTAGCCCGGAGGACACGACGCCCACGATGTCTGACCACAGGACACTTTGCCACTTTGCTACAGTCCATTTTAAATGAGGCTTGGCCCACAGAACACGGCAGCGCTTTTGGAAAATGCTAAAAAATGGCTTCTTTTTTGCATGATAGAGTTTTAGGTGGCATCTGTGGATGGTACAGTGGACTGTGTTTACAGACAGTGGTTTCTTGAAGTATTCCTGGGCCCATTTAGCTATGTCAATGACAGAATCATGCCGGCGAGTGATGCAGTGGCATCTGAGGGCCCGAAGATCACGGGCATCCAGTAAAGGTCTTCGGCCTTGTCCCTTATGCACTGAGATTTCTCCAGTTCGCTGAATCTTTTGATGATGTTATGCACTGTCGATAATGAGACCTTCAAAGCCTTTGCAATTTGACGCTGAGGAACATTGTTTTTAAAGTATTCCACAATTTTTTAACGCAAGCCTTCACAGGTTGGAGAGCCTCTGGCCATCTTTACTTCTGAGAGACTCAGCCTCTCTAAGACATCCCTTTTATAGCCAATCATGTTACACACCTGATACCAGTTAACTTAATTTCTTGTAAAATGTTCTTTCAGCTGATTCTCATGTGTATTAATTGCTTTTTCAGCCCTTTTTTGCCTGTGCCCCAACTTTTTTGAGACCAGTTGCAGCCAGAAAATTTGAAATAAGCTCATTTGTGGATAAAAAGGTAAAATGTTTCATTTTCAACATTTGAAATGTTATGCATGTTCTATTGTAAGTAACACATTGGCTCACAGCTACAGCTATTCCGGAATTGGGGTTGTATTTGAGGGACATTATTAGAGTCCATGAGAATTTTAGCCTTCTTGATTGTTTAGCCTTCTTGATTAATTGCATCTCCAATCCCCACCCGAATCTGGATTTTCCAACTGGGGAACTATGTACAAGGCTTTTTCACATATGCGGCCCCTATTGCCAACTCAGGAGAGTGAGACAGCCCGCGACTCTCCTCCGAAGCACATGCCCGTCCCCACCGCATCTTATACACCCATTAGTCAAAACTCTGCAAGCTCAGAACGAGGACGGAGGATACCCGAACATGAACGAGCTTAGAATCTTCCTAATGAGCGCCCGTCTGGCCAATAGGAGGCGCCTGAGAACTTGTTATTTAAAATACCCTATCCTGGCAGACCCTTCCCAATTTGCATCCCTGTAGCACATTGGCCAATTGCGCGCAACTCTGAAAAGAGCTGCCGACCACTGCAGGGATCGAACCTGCTCCGGGATTCGTCACTTCTGCTTCGCAAAGCAATGCTTTACCAAGTGAGCTAACCGGCAGCGACATTTGCATCGTAATGACATTTATTTTGGCTTTTGTGAATAAGATTTGGAAAGAAAGGCACATCGGTCTAAGGGTGTAAGGCCGGCTCGGGCCGGTTTGCTGCATATCATCCCCATTCTTGTCCCACCTTTCCTGTCTCTCTCCACTTAGTACTGCCTAATAAAGGGAAAACCTCCAAAAAAATCTTTTAAAAAATGTAAAAAAAAAAAAGAAAGAGAAAAATGTTCAAAGATTTTTCAAATAGAACACCCAATTCTGTATAACTGCACACCATCCTGCCGCAACTCACCAGTGCAAAATGCTGCTTCAACTATACTTTCAAGAGCTATAAATAATGCAGGTGCAAAATGTGTGTCATATTATACTGCATAATATTTTTGTATAACATGCAAATTAATACGTAGAACAGGGCTTAAGACGAATCATCAAGGAAAGGAAGACTATTTTTCACAGGACATTCATTTACCTTCACTCAAGCTATTCTTCATGTGTGATAAATCTTCCCTCTTTTGCCGTGTTTGCCAGTAGCTGTTAGCAGAGTCTGTGATGTCTGTGGAAGGCAGAAAAGATAACCACTGAGGCTCTGTGGGGAAAGGTGATAAAAAGGAGGAGGGGAGACCTGAAAACCACTCAGGATCTGTGGGCGGGGGAAACCTAATAACCACTCAGCCTCTGTCGGGAGAGGAGACATGAAAATCACTCAGGATCTGTGGGAAGGAAAGAGAAAATAACTATTCAGGGTCAATGTGGAGGGAAGACATGATAACCACACAGGATCTGTGGGGGTGAAGACTTGACAACCAGCCTCTGTGCGGAGGGGAGACAGGATTTGCGCAGGGAGGAGACACTATAACTGCTCAGGCTCTGTATGATAACCATTCAGGGGGAGGGGAGACATGATAACCACTCACAATCGGGGGAAGGTTGAAAGAAGATGACCACTCAGGATTTGTGTTTAGGGCAGACAGGAAAACCACTCAGAATATGTGGGTCGGAGAGACATGATAACCACTCAAGCTCTGTGTTTAGGGTAGACAAGGCAACCACTCAGGATCAGCAGGGACAGGAGACAAGATAACCATTCAGAATATGCGGGGATGGGAGACATGGTAACCACTCAGTATCTGTAAGGAGGGGAGACATAACCACTCAGGATCTGTGGGGAGGAGAGACACGATAGTCTTTCTGTAGGGAGGGGAGACATGATAACTAGTAACCACTCAGGCCCTGTGGGGAGGTGCACACAGTCTAGGTAAATAACTAGGCAGAATAATTGAACTCAAGACAGTAAAGTGCAAACACACACAAAAAAAAAAAAACACGCAATTTTGGCAAGTAATTTAGTCTTATTGAGGACAGAAATCTAGAATTCTAGCACTCTTTTGCAAGTCACAAAAAAAAGTTGCAAAAGAGGCGTAACAGTTTCGTTGATTATTTTAGTGCTTGAATTGAGAGCAAACAATATCATTTACATCTCATTATTAGACTGCAGCACTTGCAGCACCAAAACTGACATCCTGAAATGGGATCGGCCTCTACATCACACCACTGTCAAAAAATAAGCACAAAATCAACAATAAAAAATAATTTCTTTTCTCAGAAAATATATCAACCTTATCGCTCTAGAGATTAAATGCGAAGTTTATACGTCAGAGTTAATACAAACCAAGTACTTCATTGCCGGAGGTGGATTTTGGTAAAAGAGGTCTGAAGAAAGAAAACAAACAGGTCATTATTTCATTTGCTACAATAAACATGTTCTTGTACAGCAAAATTTATTTAATTGATAAAGAAAAAACACTAGGTCAGTTTTGGAAGTTGTTGGGACCTTCAGCTATTCACATCATTTGCATCTATCAGCAAACCAAATCAATGGCTATCACTGAGAATTACGCAGGTTCGGCCTCCACAAAGTTGTCTTGAATCAGTGTTAAATGGGGACCTGCCTGGATGACATCACAAAAAACGTGAATATTCGTCACGTTATGCGGATGTTGGGCAAGCATTGTGCACCTGGCATAGAGAACCACTGAAAACGAGTCGCACTAAACTGCTTGTTATTCTTTCTTTCTCCATGGAATGAAGCGGGAATGTGCGCTCAAAGGTAGTTTAAAAATAGAATTACTCCTTCCTAGGCATATATCGATGAAAATGAACTGATGACAGTAAATGAATGGGCGAATGATGAGCAGTAAATTTAGTCACACTCCTCCCTTTCTCCCACGTGCCCGGCCTGCAACTTACGCCCAGGTAACCTGGTTAACCTACTGCCTTCTGATACTTATGTAGACCCACCAGCAGCGATAGGTGAACGAAACTCCTTTAGTGGTCTTCTCAAGCTCTGTTCCCTTACCTAGCATTATTCTTGAACATCAACTTATTTTACATACACTGCGACGTTTGAAATAAGCGGTATCGCATCACATTTGAGATCTAAAAATGTAATGGTGCGATCAGGAACCAGTCGCGAAAACCAGGCAATGCAGTAGAACTTGCTTTATTAATAAAGGGGGAGGACCTCGCAGGGCAGAAGGCAAAAGTACAAAGTCCACACTCCAAAAATCTGAATCCAGTTGGGCAAAAATAGAATCGAAAACCAGGGCAGCAATCACAATAATCGTAGTCGGACAGAAATGGGTCTGGTTCACCAGTACAGGAATGTCAAAGAAGCAAAGCCAGAATCCCATGGGCGTAATCCAAATTGTAACCAGGGCAGCAAACACAGATCTCGTGGTCAGGCAGAAAAAGGTCAAAACTCACAGATGCAACAATAATCCAAAAATCGAAAAGTCAGGCGGTCCAGTCAGAAAGATAAACACTGAGTAATGAAGGCGAAATGAACCGTGGCACAAGAAGACTGAGGAAAACGATCTGACAGAGACTGGCTGTGAGAAGACACCTAATATACACTTCTGGAGAGATCACATGGTGAGGGACACAGGTGCAAACAGTCAGACTGATTACAAAGGAGCAGCACATGAGGGAGAACCTGAACTCATGGAATTTGGCAGAGGCCAAAACGTAGACAGGGATCACGGGACAAACCTATACAAAGATAAACAGCTCCAGTAAAGGAGTTCTAACATGCATAGATACTTAAAGAAGGACGGCGTGATAAGACGTCAGAGGTGGAATAACTTCAAATTCTAGCATAGAATCATACAACTAATGAATTATCAAGTAGGTTAATGAACTGTTACCAAGCTAGCTTTCCGTTACAAACCTGTCACAGGGGTCACAAATTAAAGTATGAATACAAAGTCTCTCCCGTGATCCTGCCGTGATTTGAGCATTGAACACGATGCTTTTGCATTTGTGTAGTAGGCTAAGCGCAAACTAAAAAAAGGGTTGTTCTTGTCGCGGTTTGTGTTATCTGGACTGCTCCTTATCTGTGTTTCCACGTTAGCGGTTGATGCTGAAGTGAATTTTTTCAGAGCCATTGTCCCTTTTGCTCGGTATGCTCTGCCGAGCCAGGAATGCGTCTCTCGAAAGAACAGGTGCGAACTTAAATAGTTGGAGCCACTGGCAATGAATGGACCAACTACGTAAGTCACTAGCGTAGTTAAAAATCTATGCTTTTGGGAAACGCACCCGACGTCCCCAGTTAGATCTAAAATAAAAGTTGATAAAATCTCCTAAAATCTACTTTTTCTAACTCAGCACATTGCCTCCAGTCGTTTGCTTGCTCGACTTCCAGGTCTGGAGAATGATGTTCACCTTATGTACAGGCTATTTTTAGATATCGGGCGGGACCCCATTAGCAACTAATTCAGAGCTTACTTTCAGATCAAGCAGCCTGGCCACACATTAACAAAGCCCCCTAAAACCTGCCATTTTTCACTGTGATTTTGATCTTGTGATAAAACAGGGTCAAGGAAGATCTGTAATCCCCATGGTCATCAAACCTTGCTCTCTACAATCAAGTAGTGCAGAATGGTTTGCATAGTCATTTTTCCAGTAACCTGAAGGCACATGCACCACCAATTTTAGAGGGATCCGCATTTTGTCCAGTGTTGAATTTTTGCCTCGCTTACATGGCATTTTTGAAAAACCTTCAATGGTGATGAGCCAAAAAGTACTACGACGGTTAGTGTGAATTTCAAGTTACTTTTTTCGGGTGCTTGGCAACAACCTGTTCAGGGATAGGCCTACTGTGTTTAGTTAGCTACCATAGTGAGAGAGTCGTTCATTCAGACCATTTGAATTAAAGATTGTGGGAACTAAGGCCCTGTTAAAAGAAGAATTATTCATTTATTTGTTTTTCTCCAAGGTTTCTGTTGTGACTGCTGCTCAAAGCTTCTTGGGTTTATAAATTCTGGTTTCTATGTTTTTGTCTCGGCAGCAATAATTTTCTTTGCTATTTAGGGAGTAATAGGGCTATAGGTAGGGGTCAAACTGTAACCAAAATTATGTGACGTTTGCGGGATGATTGCACTGCTGGGAATATATTTCCAGGCTCAGTCTGTCTGCCACCAGTGCCATTCTCAGGTCTTGAGGCTGCTAAGATTAGCAATGGCTATGGCTATGATATACTTGGGATTACAAAGACGTGGCTTAGTGAAGAGGATGGGGAAAAATCTAAAATAGAGGGTCACAAGCCCTTTTGGTCAAATGTATCAAGAATAAAGATGAATCAATGCAGTCCGAGAATAAGGATATTGCTGAGACCTTGAATTGTTACTTTGTTGAGAATTTAGCTCAGAGAGGATTTTTATTTGGCCAGTGGGCATGTCCAATGCTCGAGATTATTTAGCAGAAATTGAGGTTAGGGGTAATGAAGTATTAGACAAGTTGCGTAAACTCCAGAAGGATAAGGCGGCGGGTCCTGATGGCTGATACCCAAGAGTTCTCAGGGAAGTTAGAGAGATCTTCTCCAAACCACTGTCAGTTATTTTTAGGCAGTCTTTTAGAAACTGGAGAAATACCAAATGATTGGAAGCACGGAAATATAATACTAATACATAAGAAACAGGCCCATACTGAGCCAGGAAATTACAGGCCTGTCAGTTCTACTAGCATTTCATCCAAAATACAGGAAACTATTATTAAAGGTACCATCCCTGGAGGCTGGACTTACGATTTTTTTTCGAATTTCACAACTGATAAGCACCCAACCCCTCTGTCCAATCAAGAATCACCCAAACCATGCCCCCACCACTCAGTTTGTGCGCGTGCTTCATTTCACCACAAACAGCTGACCGGTGCTGCCGGTGACAATATTACAACACAGACAGCATTAGCAGTTGTGGATATTAATGGCATCACACAAAGCCACCAACAACAACACCTGTACCATTCAACACTGGATTCACAGCATAACCAGGGCATTACAGCCTACATACAAGTTTCCTAGGCTAGTGCCAGTCTCTAGGCATATAACTACAAGTAATCATTAGTTACCCATTACTAGGCTGTAGCTAACGTTACTTGGCTAACACAAAAAAAAAGCACATACCTTACCACTCAATGTGTATAGACAAAACTTTCTGTCTATGTACAGCATTCACACAGAAAGAGAGACAAGAAGCTAGCTTTCCAGTCAAAGAGAAACTCTGCTACCAGAGCGTCAGTTTTAAAACCTTTCAGTGTCTTCAGTTCTCTCCAGCGGTCGAATGCTTCTCTGCCAAGGGATACTTTTTACACATTCTTGTCAATCTTGCATACTTTCAATGAAGGTTTTTGTCTTTTTAGCTGGTGGTTGACCGCTGGGTGCAGTAAAAGGTCAGAAAATTGGCTGCTAGCTCGGCTACGCCATGTCCGAATGCCTAGCTTTCTAGCTATTGCTGGCTATGTAGCTACAGCCAAAGTGCGTGCACATTGGATTGCACGCGCAGAACAGCGTATACGTTGATTTCGCAGTTTGACTGACAGACGGGCCATCCAATTAAAGTTGTCTGAGACTAATTTGATTGGGAGCCTAATATTGGCCCCTGCTCCTTACACAGATGACCAAATTTTGTCATTGATATATCAAATCACTCATGATATCGATTACTGTCTAATACTTACCAGATATACTCAGATTTTTATAATTTTGCCAAAAAAGTGTGCCACCTGGGATGGTACCTTTAAAGGGACAATGTGTAACATTTTCTTTTTTTTTATTTGCCAAAATCTAAGTCTGCATTCATATATATGTCATCATTGGTGCATTATGACCTCCGCTAATAATCTGATATATTCTCGTAAACGAAGAATTTTAGACTTGTTTCTACATTGGGCGGGGAAGCTGATAGGAGAGCGCCATGACAGTCAGCCATCTTGAAACTATTGCCGCTGGCAAGGGACAAATCGCACCAAACGCAGAATAAATCCGCGTTTGCCCTGCCAGCCAGTGCAGAGCGATTGAGACATCGGAGGAAATCAGGAAGAGAGGCAATCGCAGCGACATTGAAAATCAGTGCTACTGCAGCATAATGCATAATGTTGCATAATTCAACAGCAGCACAGGAGACGGAATCTTCATCCGCAAAAAAAAAAAATGAAAAAGAGAATTGAAAAGGCAGCGCGACCAGCTCGCTCAAAAAACAAGGGTGAACATCGGGCTAGCCTTCCCCAGGTGGAAGGAGCTAATGACGGAGAAAGATTTTCTGAGGGATGCTGAAATTGGCAGCTTTCTCCTCGACAAGTCAGTCAGCTATAGGCTACTGCCAAAATTAGCCTAAACACAACTTTTCATTCAGTTTTATTACACAGTGTTGCTTGTTACCATAAGCAGCATAATAGTAGTTCTTGCTAAAATACTGCATCCTCATTGTTACAGGTGGAACTATAACGTTACGTGGTTTCAGTAGCTTTCATAATTGTGGTAAACGCCGTCTTTCGAAGCCTACCCACCGGCTTTTAGTGGCGGTGAAGCTGGTGGGTAGACTTTAGAAGCTGGCATTTACTGTGACTAAAAGCCGGTGTTTATCGCGACTAAAGCTACTGAAACCACGTCAACATACAGGCTACGAAAGGTGCTTTTCTCCAATACGTGAATGAAACGGCTAAACAGTTCCTAAAACGTGCTTAATTTTTGTCCAATAGGACTAAAGAATAAGTTACACTTATGGTTATGTTTTAATAATGGGAAGGTGCCACCACCTGTTTTCAGTGCATCAATTTTCCGGACTCGATCTGCAGACCTAATTTTATTTTTCATTCGCCGCCAGAGTTCTTTTTTCTCTTTGACGTTTCTTCTTGTGCGGTCCGGAAAGAATGCTGTTATTGTACTTTGTGTTAATTATTTTGATAGCTAGTTTTCAATCTTTTTCCTCACTTGACGCGTTTTCCAATTCTCATTTTGGCAACTAAGACACTTTCTATTCAATGCGATCTAACAGCGATGAAATCATGGGATAAATTCAGTATACAGTGGCGTAGCCGGAACTGAGAATTGGCTTGCACAAAACATCCGTTTTCAAAAATTATTAGTCCTGACCTGTTCTCAGTCATTTTCATAATTAACAAAAGGTTCACTCCGAAAGCCCTCCACGCTTAATCTGACAACAAGCAGCACCTGTTAACACAACAATCATTCATCTGAACGCGTTTGCTGCATTTAAATCTACGTTGTTAAAAATTGTATACCTGTCGACTATGCCGCACGCTTTTAATAGCCTATTTAACAGCAGATTGCCACATTTTTTTATCAACCCATGCAATACCGAGAGTGAAAGGAGATATTTCATTACAATGCGGATCAGTTCAATCGAGGCAAAGCATTATCCTTTTAATAAGTACATTATTTCTCTGTACTGAATTAAGCCCATGATTGTAGGCTATTGCTGTTAGATCGCATGTAGAGATAAATCGTGTCTTCTGTTGCAAATGAAGATAATTGGAAAACGCCTCAATGAAGGAAAATGATCGATAACTAGCCAGGATTAATTGTCACAAAGGACGTGTTTGTGTCCCTCCATTTACCAGTTCGATTTGCGCTTCTGGATGCTGGTCCATGCAGCAGACTTATTTTCGTTAGACTTCGCATCAGCCTTCCTGTCATAAATGACACCTGTCCGTGCTTTGACAGTAGGCCTACATGAGGGTCCGCCTCATCCGACATTAAATCTTCACGACGATGTCTTCTGTTCGTAATTTTGCATCAACTGGTGGTGGAAAGACACTGCTAAATGTACACCTACTTCCCCTAATGCATTCTGTAGGTAACCTGCCAGACCGCTTGAATACGCGAGTACAGTTAAACATCTGCTTACCTAGGGTGAGTGTAGTAAAGTAATGAGCGCTTAAAACTCTTGTTTAGCAATGCACGAACAAATGTGTTTTAACTTGGTTCTACCTCTATATGCGTCTATATACCTCTATAAGTGCTCGCCGACAAAGACTTCGCGGTCAAGCTGATCGCAAGTGACGTTATGTCATGGGGGGAAAAAGGAAATTATTCCATAAGGAACAATTGAAAAAGACACTAATAGATCCGTGAATAAATTTTTGACTACCGCAAACTATCAATATATAATCTGATTTTTCTCTCATAAATTGTCACTGGCCTTTTCCACGGCAGAGACAATTTTTAAAAATATTAATTCAGGCTATGCGAACACCAAGGGGACCTCGTCTCTAAGAGCGTTCTCATAAGCCGTTCTGCTGCGCTTCTCTGTGTGTAGCACTGGTCAGGAGATTCCGTGCTGTTGGCTCATGTCATTAGCAAGTCGGTAATGTGAGCAGGTGTAACGACACCAGTGTTTTCAGTTATTGTATTTGATGTATGGCTTTGTTAGATAGCGACTCGACTGCTTCACCTGTCTTTTAAGTAAAGTTACAGAATAAACAGTGAGGTAGCAAAGGCTGTTGTTGGTTCACTTGGGTTGGATGACGGGTGTGTATTTGGTAACTGTTGAAGGTGACATCCTATAAGCATGCATGTAGCTAACACTTGCTTTGCTTTTATGTAGTATAAAATGTTTGAGATACACCTAAGCTGAGTTGATTATTAAAATTACTATGAATATCTTACACCGATTCACGATACTGTGTTTTGCTGTGTCATGTATTATATCGAAGGCTGACTACAATAAACAGTCATGTCCGGATCTTATGTATTGGGCATAACTGTTTATTGCAGTCAGCCCTCGATATGCTGGCCTTCAGTTCAGTATTACCAGTTATATTAATACATCCATGGTTTCATCAGCGCTGATGAGGCTTTTTGATACACGGTCGCTGCCCTAGTTGCAATACGTGTTTAAAAAAATGAGGCGCTAGAGTGCATTATTCGTTTGAATGTAATACACGATTCCAACGCTGGATGGGAGTAATTCCTACACAATGTCCCTTTAAAGACAATCGGAAATTATTTCTTGAAGATAATCCATCGTGAAGGATAGGCAACATGTTTTCTGTAAGGGAAGATCATGCTTGACAAACCTTTCAGAAGTCTTTGAAGCGGCCACAAAGACTTACAATCAGAGCTGGCCTATGATATCATATACTTAAATTTTAAGAAAGCCTTTGATACAGTACTGCATAAAAGACTTATCTTTAAAATTAGGACCGTATGAATTATAGGACGTGTTCTGAAATGAATTCAAAACTGGTTACAGGACAGAACACAAACAGTTGTGGTCAGAGGGATCTCATCTGAGCTCGGCATTGTAGCAAATGGAGTCCCGCAGGGATCAGTGTTGGGACCCCTGCCCTTCCTCATTCACATTAATGACCTTGATAGAAATATTGAATGCAAATGAGTTACATTTGTAGATGATACTAAATTGGGGGGTTTGGAAAATAGTTTCCAATTCGCTAGAGTGATTCGGGATGATTTAGATAAAATTCAGAGTTGGGCAGAAATGTGGCAAATATAAAGTTCCATATGTCAGTACTAAAAAGACAGGATTATTTCACTGGAGGTCTAAAACTGGAAATGTACTCCACATGAAAAAGATCTGAAAGCGATTGTTGGCCGAACCCTCACAGGTTCCTGCAACATTGCTGTAGCAGTTAAGAAGGTGGTTGCTGGGATACATTAGCAAAAGTATTGAGTACAAATGTAAGGAGGTTATACTTCTCTTGTACAACACCTTTGTCAGACCACACTTAGAGAACTGTGTAAGGTTTTCCGGTCCATATTTCAAGAGATATAGAGGCTTCAGAAAAAGTTCAAAGAATAGCCACAAAGTTCATCCCTGGTATAAGAGATAAAAGCTATGAGGGGATTAGGTTTCTTAATCTCTTCAGTGTTTGTAAAAGGAGACCTTAGCGTGATCTGATAGAGGACTTAAAATATGTTAAAGGCATTGACAAAGTTAACTAAGCAGGATTACTTAGACCAAGTTCTGTCAGCAGAACTCGGGGTTATAAATAGAAGTTAACCTCTGAAAAATTTAGCACTGATATTAGGAAATATTTTTTTCATGCAGAGAGTAATCTCTGCCTGGCCATATTATAGAGGCAGAAACTCCAGGAGTTCTCAAGACCAAGCTTAATATACTGCTGGTTACTATTTAGCCCTCGAGTATCTGAAGTGTTCGGTTCACTGTAGAGATGGGAAAATGGCGAGCCAAGTTGGCCTGAATCGCCTGGTCTCACCGATCATGTGAAGTTATATGATTATGATTAACTGCAATACAACGTTAAAGTAGTAATTTCCACTAGTAATGAACCTGAAAAAAATAGGCCAATTCTTTCAAGTTTACAAGGCATGCTCGGCTGTGACAGTGCCTGTTTAAGAAATTAGCTTTCCGGAGAAAATTTGGTGTGGACATTTTCGTTCAATGTCAAAGCCAGATATATTAGAAGAGGAGGAAGGATATTGAGACCCGCAAGAATCTTCCTCACCAGGGAGCAGAGTTATTGTGTACATTTCATTTTGCAAGGTAAATACACTTTTATATAGATATGGGAGCAAACAGCAGCAATTTTGTAGACTACACAAGAGCAAAACAGTCTAAATCCTTCAAGAGCCGGGTCTTAAATTCATAACTGTTTTAGAACTCTGTTTTAGGAGAATTTTGGCGCTGTTTGTCAAAATTCCAGGTCAGTTTTCAAAACCTCACTGCAAAAAGTGATTTTCAAGAAAGGGAAATTTACTTATTTTAAGACTTTAAACACTTATTTCTATCACCGTTTTCTTAGAAAGACAAGAAATTTTTCCTTGATTTCAGCCATTTTGACTATCTTGCCAATGGGGTAAGTAAATTGCACTTGACTTACCCCATTGGCAAGGTAGTCAAAATTACCTAAAATCAAGGACAAATTTCTTGTCTTACTAAGAAAATGGTGATAGAAATAAGTGTTTTAAGACTTAAAATAAGTAAATTTCCCTTTCTTGAAAATCACTTTTTGCAGTGCTAAACTATACTCAGCAACAAAAGTTTCTGTGACACCAATATTGTTAATTATTTTTCATAACGCAATTATGAAATTGTCATACATGGTGATATCAGACTGAAACAGTACACGTAAACACAACAGTGAAATGGAAATCATGAAAATGCGAGAAAATGACTTTGCACGTGAAAATGTGCGTAAATCATGCTTGTGGATGGCAATAAAAGAGGAGAATTTTTGGAATGTTCACATTGTGCCTGATGAACGACGGAAGCATCACTTATCGAAAACACAGCCATTTCGGATCAGGAACTCTACCCTCTAAATGCCAAGACTGTCTGAAAATGATCGGTGGAGGGCCATTGGGATGATTGAATCCGGAACCTCGCAGAGGGAAGTTGCTCATCGCCTGAATGTCCACCGAAACACCATTTGGAACTTATGGCAGCGTCATCAGCAGACAAGACATGTCAGAGACCGTCCTCGCAGCGGCCGTCCACGAGTAACCACTCCCAGACAGGACAACTGGATTCGAACAACCCATCACCGAAATCGATTCCAACCTGCAACCATAACTGCAAGAACGATACCTGGTTTGAGGCGACTGTCTGCACAGACAATCCGTCGCCGTCTCCGTCATTTTGGCATTGTCCCACGTCGGCCAGCAAGACGTCCAATAGTCACAGTACAACACCGACGACTGCGTCTACAGTGGGCACAACAACATCGACGGTGGATCCAACGTCAGTGGGATCTTGTACTCTTCACTGATGAATCAAGATTCATGCTTAACCGATGTGATGGTCGTTTACGTGTATACCGTCGACGTGGAGAACGTTATGCCAACAACTGTGTTCAGGAATTTGATCGTTTTGGAGGTGGTAGTGTCATGATTTGGGGAGGGATCACGGCTAGAAACAGAACAGATTTGCTTGTTATTGATTGAAATCTGACAGGTCAAAGATATCGCGATGAAGTGCTACGGTCATTGGTGGTACCGTTTTTGATGCAACATGGTCCCGGAATAACGCTGCAACATGATAACGCCAGACCACACGTTGCAAGGATTGTACAGCAGTATCTGATGCAACAACATGTCAATGTACTGCCATGGCCAGCCAGATTCCCAGACATGTCCCCAATCGAGCATCTTTGGGACGAGATGGATCGACGTTTGCGGCGGTTGGATAACCCGCCAGCTACACTCCAGGAATTGCGACAACGTCTACGTCAGATTTGGAATGACATCCCACAGCAATTTCTGGCACATCTGATTCGGTCCATGCGCCGGAGATGCCTTGCTTGCATCATGGCACGAGGAAGTCACACCCGGTATTGAAGTGTGAAGGTCACAATTGGTTAGACGTCAGACAAGTGCTTCATGACGAATGAAAATGACATTTTTCGTTTTGAGTGACGTTGGCACTGAAAAGTCAGTGTTTCTCCTGTTAAATAAACATATTGATTGCATTGAGATCTTTGCGTGTCATTTATAACATACACATAAATGGTGTCACAGAAACTTTTGTTGCTGAGTATATTTAGAGTAAAAAATTCTGATTGTTGCATCAGCATGTCGATGTTAAAACATTCCAATCACATTCCATCCAATTCACATTGAATACTTCTGAGAGGTTCAAAAAAGTACTCACTTCCTTTTCTTCTTTTTTGAATTACTGCTGTGGATTAGCGACAGGTCCTGAAAGAGGATAAAATCTCCAGTGAGCAGTTTTTTCATTCTCTTCAATTCATAAAGCTTCAAGAAAATATCCACCTTAAGATTCTTAAAAACATTTATTATTTAAATGTTTTTTAACAAACAAAAATATTAGAATGTTTCAGAGCCACAGTGGTCTAACCCACAACTTTTGCCACTAGGTGGCATGTGAATTTTCATGCAGTGGCGATCAATCCAAAAAAGCTGAAAGACAAAGAGGATCTCTTGAATTATATTCTGCCAACATTCCCTCCTTTTGTACATACATGATAATGATGAGATGCTACCTGATGAAGAGCCTGAAGAATCAGATTATGGTGGTGAAGATGACTGACTTCCTGAAAATATCCTGTATTATTGTAGTTCAAAGAAAATTTTGAAGTGGTTTTAAAATTCAGAAGTGTATTGCATGTCCTTCTTTTCTCTTTAAAACTGTTCATCATGAATTCATACATTTTGCAGAAAAAAAGCACAAAATGTATGCCAAAACAATGAAAGAAATGCTACAAGGCGTCAGGCAAAAATATGATTTGTGCTTTGTATATGAAACATAGAAATACAGAAAGATTTACAGGTAACATTCGCATGATGGTCCAAGGAGGTTAGTGACTTTAGTTTAGACCAACGGTGAACATCGTGAAAATGCAATCGAGTTATGCCATAGTAGTCTAACCACATTTTGTTTTCAGCATGTTTACTGGTTCATTTTTCATCACTTACTACATTCAGCAAAATTGTTGTCCTGAAGTGTATTATACCTGTGAACAACACTGTAAGTAATATTTTATATTTTGAAAACTTTGACATTGTAAGGTTTTTTCGGTGCACGTAAGTATGTACATCAGAAAATGGCAAAAAGGAAGGCAAGATCCAAATGCAAAGAAGTGCTTGCCTCTATTTAAAAGGTTAAAAAAAGGTGAGTGCAAAGAAAATGCAGCAAAATAGTACAAACAATGAGCTGATTTAACAAAGTCAGCATTGAAAGTAGATTACATTACAAAATGCTATGGCATAAGCCTATGCAAGATATGAGCTTTACAAGACTTTGCATCATAATGGTGCGAAGTTGGGGCTTTTGTGCGGTTTACAGTGACAATAGTTTGATTGAAGACAGGGTGAGCTGATAAGTGGTAATTGTAGGAGCAGGCCGGTTCCTCAGAATTCTGGAGATATGGACCATTGGAGGCGTGGCATAACAGACATCTGTTATCTCAAAACCATTTTCTGTGGGTTAGAACTGGGGTCCAGGATTTCCTGCTTGGGTACCCAACTCCATCTCCTCTCCTCTGGACTGCACCCAACCCAGTCTACCAAGTACTAGAGTTGGCCCCAACAATGTCTGGAGTCTAAAAGGGAGCATACACAATAGGCTAGGGTTCCATCAACCACCAGGGCAGGGGGTGGGTCTTCGGGCGGACTGTCTCCGCCAACGGACTCCCAATCACTGGCCTGAGGAGAGAAGCATGGAAAGTGTTAGAAATTCTATACTCTGGCAGCAACTGGAGTAAGTAGGCAGAATTATTGACCCTCTGGAGGACTTTGAAAGAGTGAATGAACCATGGGCTCAGCTTGCAATAGGGCAGGTGGAGGCGGAGGTCCCTGGTAGAGAGCCAGACTCGATCCCCTGGCTCGTAGTCTAGGGCATCCTGATATCTGTCCACCTGGTCCATCTGGTGGTGCAGGGCACTTCAGATCTGAACATTGGTGTCTGTCCACAAAGGTAAAGCGTTTCAGATAACCCATGTCATTGGGATGAAACAGCCCCCACCCCAGCATTGAAGGCGTCCACTTCTACAACCAAGGGCTTTTCTTGATCTGGTAATTTGAGTATGGGTGCTATTGTGAAAAGTTGCTTCAGAGAATTGAACGTTCACTGTGCCTTAGGATTCAACATCAACCCCTAAGGCTTTCCCTCAAACAAAGCAGTTAGAGGCTTGGCAACCATGCTGAAGTTCAAGAGAAAGCAGCGGTAGAAGTTGGCAAATCCCAGAAAGTGCCTGAGTTCCTTTAGGGAACATGGGACTGGCCATGCTGCCACTGCCTCCACCTTTTTCTCCATCGCCACCCCCTCTGGTCCAATCAAGTTCCCCAGAAAGGAGATAGTGGTTTGGTGAAAGATGCACTTTTCGGCTTTGACGTTGAGCTGGTGATCCAGTAGGCGTTTGAGTACCTTCTTCACATGTACAACATCCTCGTTGTATGTTGAGGAGGATACTAACATGATGTCAATGAAGGCAATGATGAACCTGGCATGCATGTCTCTCGGCACATCATTTATGAAGGACTGGATAACAGATGGAGTATTAACAAGGCCATAAGGCATCACACAATACACGTAGTGCCGGAGGTGGTGCTGAAGGCCGTCTACCACTCATCTCCCTTCTGGTTACGGATCAGGTTGTTCGCACCGCGGAAATCAAGATTCGTGAAGAACTTTGCACCCTGGAGCTGCTCCACAGCGCTGGGAACCAGAGGGAGTGAGTATCTGTACCTCACCGTGACTTTGTTCAGCCCTCAATAATCTATGAAGGGACAAAGACCACCACCCTTCTTATACGCAAAGAAAATCCTGGCCGAGGCTGGAGGGGTAGAGGGATGAATGAAGCCCTACTGAAGTGCTTCTTGGATGTACTGTGCCATAGCTTTGTTTTCTGCCACCAAAAGGGGGTAGACTCGGCTTCTGGGAGATAAGGCACCGAGCAGAAGCTTCATGGCACAGTCCCACAGGTGATGCGGAGGGAGCTGAATGGCTCTGGTCTTACTGAAGACTTCCTAGAGCTTCCAAAACTTCCTAGGAATAACTGTAGTGGAGGCTTTACCTAGTGTTTCGGATCATTCATGGTTATGGGAACATGATCCTTGTATCAGCTGGGGGGAACAGATTAATCCTATCGTCCGCTGGGGTCCCAAGTGTAGCACACATTGTAAAACTAATGATAATGGTTCTTTTGGACGTGAAGCAATAGGACAGGCTGATGTCGAGAGCGAGTATGAGTAGGTTATCACTCCGTACCCTCCTAGACTGGAAAAAGGGGCAAAGGAGGGGTTAGAATGGGATCCTCTATTTGACTGGCGAGAGCCAGAGGATGATTACCCTTTGGAGAACTTCAGTGATTCGGAATCAGTCACGGATTCATTAGATTCTGATCAGGGTAAAGAATTTGGGGCTACCCTGAACTTTGACTTGCCTCCGAATGTTCCCAGGGATTACGCTGATTTGGCGAAGGTATTCAGTAAACAACGAGCCTCTACATTACCCCCGCATCGTCTGTACGACTGCGAGATTAATGTCTATCCTGGGACAACTCCGCCTAGGGGTTCGCTATATTCGCTGTCAGGACCTGAGCATAAGGCTATGCGAGAGTATATTCAGGAGGCTCTCGCCAATGGTTTTTTTCGGCCGTCCACGTCCCCTTTAGGAGCGGGATTCTTTTTTGTTGGGAAAAAGGATGGCGGTCTGAGACCCTGTATTGATTAGAGGAGTTTGAATAAAATCACAATTAAAAACCGATACCCCCTTCCATGAATGAATTCCGCGTTTGAACGTCTACAGGAGGTGTCATTTTTTACGAAGCTAGATCTTCGTAATGCGTATAATTTGATTCGCATTCGGGAGGGGGACGAATGGGAAACGGCTTTTAACATGCATGACGGGTACTACGAATATCGGGTCTTACCTTTCGGGCTGGTTAACACCCCCTCGGTGTTCCAGGCATTTGTCAATGACGTGCTTAGAGAGATGTTGGAGAAATTCGTCTTCGTTTATCTTGACGATATTTAGATTTTTTTCTTCAACACTGTCTGAGCACAAACAACATGTCAGACGTGTACTGGAAGCCCTGCTCTGTGCCAAACTTTTTGTCAAAGCCGAGAAATGTGTTTTCCACGCCCAGACTGTCTCATTTTTGGGCTTCATTGTGTCTAAGGGTTCGGTGCGGATGGACCCAGACAAGGTGGCTGCGGTCAGGAATTAGCCTGCACCGCGGAGTGTTAAAGAGGTCCAACGTTTTCTGGGCTTTGCAAACTTTTATAGGAGGTTTATTCATAATTTTAGCACGGTTGCTGGCCCCATTATTGCGCTCACTAAAAAGAATACCTCCTCAGCGTTTTTTTGGTCCCCTGGAGCTGATGCTGCTTTTCAGGAATTAAAGAGACGTTTTAGCTCAGAGCCTATTTTGGTTTTGCCCGATCCCTTTCTCCCATTTGTTTTGGAGGTAGATGCTTCGGAGGTGGGCGTGGGTGCTATTCTGTCCCAGCGCCCTCGTTGGGATAATAAGCTTCACCCATGTGCGTACTTCTCCCAGTCTTTGTCCACCGCCGAACGCAATTATAGTATTGGTGACCAGGAGTTATTAGCGGTCAAGTTGGCGCTCGAGGAGTGGCGCCACTGGTTGGAGGGAGCTGAGCACCCATTTGTGGTTTGGACCGACCACAAAAACCTCTAATATATTCAGCAGACCAAACGGCGTAATTCCCGGCAGGCGCAATGGTCATTGTTTTTTAACCGCTTTGATTTTACGCTCCCGTACCGCCCAGGCTCTAAAAATATTAAGCCTGACGCTCTGTCACGTATGTATGATCGCACGGATAGCGATCCGACTCCAGAGCCTGTTATTCCTTCTGCCCAGATCGTAGCACCTATTCAGTGGGAGGTTGAGGCTGTGGTTCAGGAGGCATGGAAATCCGATCCCGGTCCTGGGGGGGGGAGCCTCCTGGCGGTTTATTTGTCCCACATAGAGTTAGGCCACAGGTCCTCCAGTGGGGACACTCTTCCCGACTGGCGGGGCACCCGGGGGCCCATCGGACCAAGCAGTTCCTGGCCCAACGTTTTTGGTGGCCAGAGATGATGAGGGACATTCGGGAGTTTGTTGCTGTCTTTGGTGTCTGTTCCAGAAAAAAGACTTCCCATCTCCCTCCCGCTGGTTTGCTGCGACCTTTGCCCGTTCCCAGGCGCCCTTGGTCGCATATCGCTTTAGATTTTGTTACGGGGCTGCTTGTATCTGACGGCAACACGGTCATTTTGGTTGTGGTTGACCGTTTTTCTTAAGCGGCTCATTTTGTCGCGCTACCCAAGCTGCCTTCAGTCCGGTGAGACAGCGCATCTTGTGGTCAACAATGTGTTCCGGTTGCATGGGCTTCCGCAAAATGTTGTGTCTGACCGAGGCCCGCAGTTTACGGCCAGATTTTGGCAGGCGTTCTGAAAGCAGTTGGGGGCCACAGTTAGTCTCTCTTCGGGGTTTCACCCGGAGACCAAAGGGCAGACGGAACGTACTAATCAGTCTCTCGAAAACACTCTCTGATGTTTGACGGCGGATAATCCCTCATCTTGGAGTTGATTTTTAGCTTAGGCCGAGTATTCTCACAACACGTTCTGTAATTCCTCCATGGGGCTTTCCCCATTTGAAGCCCAAGTGGGTTACCAATCCCCACTTTTTCCAAGGACTGAGAACAATTCCGAGATTCCCTCAGTCGACCAGTTCATTTGGTGCTGTCGGTCGGTTTGGACTAAGGTCCGTTCTTTGCTGTTGCGCTCAGGGCAATAGAAGGCGTCGTTTGGCCCCGTCTTATCGGGTTGGGCAGAGAGTTTGGCTGTCCACCTGGGACCTCCAGCTGAAGGTAGAATCCCGAAAACTGGCGCCCCGCTATATCGGCCCGTTCAAGATTGTACGGAAGATCAATCCGGTTACGGTCCAGTTGAAGCTCCCGAAATCTTTGCGCAGACATCCGTCGTCTCGCGGATTAAGCCAGTTAGCACTAGCATCCTGGCGCCCGCCGACACGCTTCTGCCGCCACCGCGCATGGTTGAGGGCGGGCCGGTGTATACCGTGCGCCGCATTCTGGCCGAGAGGTGCGTAGGTCGCGGGGTCCAGTTCCTGGTCGATTGGGAGGGATATGGTCCTGAGGAGCGATGCTGGGTCCCTTTGGGGGATATTCTGGATCCCTCGCTTATTTCAGATTTTCGTGCGCGGGGTTCCTTGGGGACTTCTGGAGCTGTCCCTTGAAAGGGGGTCCTGTCATGGTTTGGGAACTTTGTAAGCTCCTTTTGTTACTCTCGTCCGGGACGATATCGTTTTGCTCACCGTCGGATTCCTTAGCCAGCTGGCATTGATTGGGGGCGTTGCCCGGACTCTATTTAAGCTCCTGTCCTTCCTTGTTTGTATTCCTGGAGTATCATTTTGCGCTTGATCTTTAGCCGGTAAGGTATTTGAGAAGAGAGAGTATTGGCAGGATCTTAGCTACATAAACGTATTAGTGATAGTGAGTAAGGGATTTATCTGGTTTATTTCCCTTTCCTTTTGTATTTTGTTGAGCTCGCCTATTGGCTACCACGGACGGCGTCAGGTCCGTTGGTAGCGTGAGCCTTGTGATTTCCTTTTTGTTTTAGTCACTCAGCACGCTGCTGGTTTTTTACTTTCATTCCAGGCCACTACTCTTGGCGTCTTACCACCAACGCCATCACACCATTGGCTTGAAACAAGTCAAATTGTCTCATTGGCAGCATTTTGCCTTATGTGGTCTAATAAGATTACAATCCTGGTTGTACGACCCGTTTTCTGTATGAGTGCACAATTTATGATAATGGTCACAGGTCTTTCCAATGAAACAAAAGGCACTGATTTCCCAGACAGCTTGCATTCATCAAAAAGTGAATAATTGTCAGATTATTTCTCCAGACAAATGTAAGGTCTTTCATTGCCCTCATAAAACCTTGTTATAAGTTTAATCATGCAGCTCAACAATAAGCCATGGTTTCTCTATCCAGATGGCATCCCCTTATGGATATTGCCATTATGTTGATCTCTTTAGGAGTGGATGGGTTCTAATGGGATGGCGCTCTGTTTGGCATCCATTTTGTCCTTGTAATACAGCATTCAGAGGTCTTTTTGGCTCCCAGATTTTTGAAATCTGCTGACCTGTTATGTTTTATTACCAGCTCTGGTGCTTAAAAAGTGGTTGAATTTTACTTCTTAATTTTCCCATCCCCGAAAACTAATAAACGGCAGTTACAGCAACAGCATGCTCATTATATAAATAATTCAGTCCAAATTCCTGGATTAAACCTCCTATCTAATTCTCATACTTATCATATACAGTAACACTCATCCCTAAGCAATACCCATAATTGCACCCATTACTCATCCTGCACTGATACTGATAAATGCCATTGTCACTGTAAAATTACAGTTTTCTACTCATCGCCAAATTGTTCCCCCATAAACTCTCATTTTTAACTTAAGTGTTCCTTTAAGTAGGTTCAAAGTCAAAAAGCATTGTTTTCATGTCGTAGGACAATGTCATATACATTTTCTGCATCTGTTCGTGGCAGCGTTTCACTCATGCTCCATCAAAATTATATTGAGAGAAAAATCAAACCCAGGACATCAGGTTCTTATGGCCACAGCATTATATCAAAAATAAAATATCTAGATATTGTACATCATTTTATAAACATTTTCCATAATTTTGCAGGACATACAGGTATTCCAGATTGTTGGAAACCTTGAGATCTCCACTATGGAATTTAAAACAGGCCTGAAGGTCCACAGGTTTGAAACCAACATCTGCATTTCATGTACCCATTTATGGGTCAGAAGGTTTTATGAGGTTAAGAATATTCAACATTCCACTCCCCTTCCATTAACAGTGTATACATTGCAATGCATTAATTGTACAACACAACAAATAAGAACAATTTGTGTCTGCTGTTCACCACTATTTTACCATATCTGTCTCAATAAATTGTTTCAGAGTTTCATGCAAATGTAATAAAGAAAGAGCAGAACATTAGGAAACACTCACAAAATATTTAAAATGATAATTACTTCAATTTAAGATTGCTACAAATCAGCCACGTTGAGTACACGTTTGCATGTTTAAGTCCCTGCCGTAGGAGTTTCAAGACATTGGGTTCAATACAAGGCTGGGACTAGACCACTCAAATCTTTTTTTTTTTTGCTCATAGCCATTCTGAGGTGGATCTGTGGACCCTTTTTTTTTAATTGTTCTTATTTCATAATCCACCTGCGCTTGAGTTACAGGTCACAGACTGATGACCGGACATTCTCCTTCAGACTCTTCTGGTAGAGAGCAGAGCATACAGTTCCATCAATTATCTCCTAAAGAAGAAAATATACCCACATCATCAGAGAACCTCCGACGTGATCAACTGTTAGTATGACGGTCTTACTCTGGATTGTTGTGTTAGCAGCACACCAGATGTAATGGGACCCATGCCTTCCAAAACGTTTCACAGAACAGTGGGTAATTGCTTCTTCACAAAGGTCCAGATGGTGTTGAATTACTTTTTCCTTCAAGTCATGAAATGATCATTTAAAATAGTATTTTGTGTTCCCACAGGTTGCGTTTCTTTTTATATGAAATTTTTGATGAAGATCCAAAAAAACTGTGGCAAATACGCAAAAATAGTTGAGATACTTTTTCCACAGCTCTATAACTATGTTATAGACTAATATTCACACAAAAATATCAAGATTTAATGTTTCTTGAAGTTTGTGTGAAGGACTTGTACACCAATCAGCCACAAGATTAAAACCACCTGCCAAATATAGTCAAGGTCTCCCTTGTGCTAAAAAAACAGCTCCAACAAACTGTCCTCACTTCATTACCCAAACTCTGGGTTTCCCAGCAGAACATTCCCCAGAGTATCAATCACTCCATCAGCTTGTCCTCCTCCCACAATGCATCCTGGTGCCATCTCTTCCCAGGTAAATGGTGCATAATTACCTGGCTGAAGCACATGATGTAAAAAGAAAAAAAAACCAGACGGCCTTCTTCAACTGCTCCAAGGTCCAGGTCTGAAGCTCAGGTGCCCATTAGGGGCGCTTTTAGAGGTGGACTGAAGTTAGAGCGGGCACTCTGACTGGTCTACGAGCTATAAACTGCAATACACTGCCAGGAATGATGCACTGTGTTGTGATACATTCCTTTGGTAAATATTACTGAAATTCTCAGCAACTTGTGCCTCGGTCACCCTTCTGTTGGATTGGACCAGATGGGACAGCCTTGATGAACCTTGGACGCCCAAAACCCTGTCACTGGTTGATGGTTTGTCCCTCCTTGGACCACTGTCAGTAGATACTCCCATCTGCTGACAGGGAGCACCCCAGGAGTCTTACCACTTCAGAGATGCACTAACCCACTCATCAAGCTATAACAATCTGGCCCTTGTCAAAGTTGTTCAGTTTCCATTTCTCCCACATCCAACACGTTGAATATGAGAAACAACTGTTTAGTCATCGTCTAAGATCTGTCTGCAGACCTTGACGTGCCATCGTTACGAGATAATCAACATTATTTGCTGCATCTGTGGATGATTTCAATGTTTCGGCTTATCGGTGTATATGAATATGAGGTTATAGAAAATGCACATTCTTTACTGGAACACCTGCAGTATTTTGCTGAACAGCTTATCAATTGCAAGCTCACACACCATTCACTCACACTCTCATGCCCCCGAGTAGCCTGTGGGAAGAAACCAGATGAAGTCCAGGCAAACACAAAGAAAATATCCAAACTCCATCCAAAAACAGGCTGCAGGCCAGACTTAATCTCACAACCTGCTTGCTATGAGGCAACAGTGCTTCCTGCTATGCCACCATGATGCCCTTTTATCATCCAGTATATACAAAACCCAAAACCAGTGATGTTGGCACCTTGTGTAAATCATAAATAAAAACAGAATACAATGATTTGCAAATCCTTTTCAACCTATATTCAATTGAATTCACTGCATAGACAAGTTACTTAATGTTCGAACAGGTAAACTTTGTAATTTTTTGCAAATATTAGCTCATTTGGAATTTGATTCCTGCAACATGTTTCAAAAAAGCTGGCACGTGGCAAAAAAGACTGAAAGAGTTGAGGAATGCTCATCAAACACTTATTTGGAACATCCCACAGGCAAACGGGCTAATTGGGAACAGGTGGGTGCCATGATTGGGTATAAAAGCAGCTTCCCTGAAATGCTCAGTCATTCAAAAACAAGGATGGGGCGAGGGTCACCACTTAGTGAACAAATGCGTGAGCTGATTGTCGAACAGTTTAAAAACAGCATTCCTCAGCAAGCTATTGCAAGAAATTTAGGGATTTCATCATCTACGGTCCGTAATATCGTCAAAAGGTTCAGAGAATCTGGAGAAATCACTGCACGTAAGCAACAAGGCCCAAAAACCAACACTGAATGCCCATGACGTTCGATCCCTCAGGAGGTACTGCAGCAAAAACTGACATCAGTGAGTGAAGGACATCACCACATGGGCTCAGGGACACTTCAGAAAACCACTGTCAGTAACTACAGTTCGTCGCTACATCTGCAAGTGCAAGTTAAAACTCTCCAATGCAAAGCGAAAGCCATTTATCAACAGCACCCAGAAACGCCGCGGGCTTCGCCGGGCCCAAGCTCATCTTAGATGGGCTGATGCAAAGTGGAAAAGTGTTCTGTGGTCTGACAAGTCCACATTTCAAATTGTTTTTGGAAACTGTGGACGTCGTGTCCTCCTGACCAAAGAGGAAAAGAACCATCCGGACTGTTATAGGCGCCTGTAGTCTGCCTGCCTGTAGTCCAGACCTTTCTCCCATTGAAATTGTGTGGCACATTATGAAGCCTTAAATACGACAACGGAGACCCCAGACTGTTGAACAACTGAAGCTGTACATCAAGCAAGAATGGGAAAGAGTTCCACCTAAAAAGCTTCAAAAATTGGTCTCCTCAGTTCCCAAACGTTTACTGAGTGTCGTTAAAAGGAAAGGCGATGTTACACAGTGGTAAAAAGGCCCCTGTGCCAACTTTTTTGCAATGTGTTGCTGCCTTTAAATTCCAAGTTAATGATTATTTGCAAAAAAAAAAGTTTCTCAGTTTGAACATTAAACATCTTGTCTTTGCAGTGTATTCAGTTTAATATAAGTTGAAAAGGATTTGCAAGTCATTGTATTCTGTTTTTATCTACGATTTACATAACGTGCCAACTTCACTGGTTTTGGGTTTTGTAATAAATAGTAACAGTATGGATATTTTCAAATCCTCCAAGCAAACGACCATTGCTGGATTTATCTGTTACAGGTCAGACTCTCTGGAGAAGCATCTGTGCAACCCACTAAAAACGTGAGGAAGAAACCATCAGAAGAAGCACAGGGGCAACAGCAAGAGAGGTGGAGGAGGGTTAATTTCAGGTGAGGAAGAGGTGGTTCTCTCAGGAGAGGTGGATGGGGTTATCGCAGAAGAGTGGAAGGGGGACATCTGAGGGGAGATGTATGAGGTAATTACCAGAGAGGTGGAAGGGAGTAATATCAGGAGAGGGGGGTTATCTTAAAAAAAGGAAGAGAGATGGAAGATAGTTATTTCAGGAGAGGCAGAGAGATGATTTCAGATGAGGTGAGGGGATATTACAGTAAATGTTTTAGACCCAATTGTGTAATCTGATTACCCGGCTGAGGGTTGTCCTGAGAAGGACTGTTGTTGATGGCAGTGACTGACATTTCAACTACTTGAGCGGAAGTCATCATCAAAGTCAAATGAGGTTTGGCTTGCCAGTCGAATGTTATAAGTCTAGTTCATGACAGTTTTACCACGATTATTGGCTGAAAGACTTAAGTGCATCAGTCGTTATTAGAAAATTTCAATCCTTAGGTAAAGTTCAGTCATTCTGTTTGGTTCATTATGTGACTATCATGAATAAGTAAATAATTAATTTATCAGTTTGCTCTGGCCTCCTTTTGTCCTTTGTATATTTGTCGTCCATGAGATGTTCAGCACCTGATTTTTGCAGTAAGATGCACTTCAACCTTCTCTTTATCTGTTTAACGGAGTCCATTCTTAGTTGGTAAACCAGCTCTAGAAAGTCAGTCCTTGAATGTAGTTTGCGCTGTAACTTAATCATTGAGCAGAGTTCCAGTCAATAAAGTGGTTCATCAGTCGATGACGTTCAGTAATGTGATTGCTGACATCACCATTTCTCGTTGCTCATTTGTGTTCAGTCACTCTTGTATTGAGGTTCATGCCAGTCTCTCTGATGTACGAGGCTTGGCAGTTGAAACACTTAATCTTGATTCGTCCTTGTCTTTAACATTCGTAAGGTAATGTCATGGTGTCTTGATTGGCCTGTGTACAATGTGGATATTACAATGACCTAGGATTTGCGAGATGATTCCAGACATGCCCTTTACATATAGTATAATCACTGTAGTTAACAGTTGATTCAGTGATTTTAGTGAGCGAGTGAGTGTTTTCTCTAGTAAAGTCATTGTTGTAGTTTTCTTGGAAAAAGCATGGTCAAGATATTTGTTTTCCTTCAATAAACCATCTTGTGAATTGCAAACTAGTTGCAATCATCTCATTGGGGTGTTGTAGCTGAGTTGTTTTGCAATAGTTGTAGCTTTATGTAATGTAGGGTTATAGGATGACTCATTTAGTATTCTATCAGTATGCGCCAGTTTCCTGAAAACTGTTGTTCAGAGCAGGTTCCCATCATGACGTACGAGGCAGTCTACAAAAGTAAATTTTCCATCTTCAACTTCTCTGATAAACTGCATGTCAGCGTTCTGTTCATTATGGTGGACTTGAAATGCATCAATTTTGTCTTTGTGTACAGCAGTGAATATATAATCAACGTAGCGTAACAATAGTAATTTTATGGATAATTTCAGGAGGGACAAAAAAGAAAGGTAATCTCAGGAAAGCTCGAGGAGGCTAATCTTAGATGAGGTGGAAGGGGTGGGGGTTATTATAGGAGAGGTCGATTATTTCAGGAGAGGAGGAGGGAGGTTATCTCAGGAGAGTTGTAGGAGGGTAATCAAAGGAGAGGAGGAGGGGGTTACATTTAGAGAGATGGAGGATGGTACTCACAGGAGAGGTGGATGGGATAAACTCAGCAGAGGTGGAGGGGGTTATCTCAGGAGATTGTCGAGGGAGAGATGGAGAAAGGTTATCTCAGGAGAGGGGAAGGGGCAATCTCAGGGGGATGAAGGGGATTATTTAAAGAGAGGTAGAGGGCCTAATCTTAGGAGAGGTGGAGGATGGTAATCTGAGGACAGGTGGAGGGGCCTAATCTCAGCAGAAGTGGAGGGGGTTTTCTCTGGACAGCTGAAAGGTGTAATCTCAGGAGAGGTGGAGGATGGTAATCTGAGGACAGGTGAAGGGGGATAATCTCAGCAGAGCTGGAGGGGGTTTTCTCTGGAGAGCTGAAAGGTGTAATCTGAGGATGGGTGGAGGGACTTAATCTCAGGAGAGGTGGACGTGGGTTTTCTCGAGAAAAGTGCAGGGGTAATCTCTGGAGAAGTGAGGGGGATCATCCCAGGAGACGCCGAGGAGGGTAGTGGATGGGGTGGGGTTACTTCAGAAGAGGGAGAAGGATTTTCTCAGAGGAGGCAGAGGAAGGATATCTCAGGAGAGGAAGAGGAGGGTAATGTCAGGAAAGGTGGAGGGGATACCATCAGGAGAGGTGAAGGAAGGAAAGGTCTGGAGAGGGGGAGAGGGATAATCTGGAGAGATGGTGAAGGATAAACCCAGGAGAGGTGGAGGGTGTAGACGAGGGAGAGGAGGTCTCAGCTTCATCATCACATTTATTCCCCCACTGACCGTGGAGATGGAGCGTCCAGAGCCGCGCCATTGGCTGTTCTCATCCAGTGTGACGGCGGGACTGCAGGGCCTGCTGCAGGATCGGCTGGGGATGGTGTCCACCCGACCCTCATCGGCCTCCTGCACCGCCTCATACAGACTGTCCATAGAGCCCTCCTGCAGAACAGAAGTATACACTCAATAACATGGACAGTGTTTCTGAATGAAAAGAGCTGAAGTTCCTGTTTGCTTCACAGGACGCAAATACTCACAAGTTCATGCTGTTCATTCACTGCTTTTAAGTCCAATATAATGAAGAATGGATCAAAAAAGATTGCACCATCAAAATGCATACGACCAGCCCTGTGTATCCCACTAAATAACAACCCCAACATTTCATTTAGCATTTTAAGTGTGGCGAATGAAGTCATAATATCCACAATCAATGCAGGTGACATTGTACATTTGTGCAAATGAAGGTATACTAGCTAACTCTAAAAGCCTGTGCACTCCTTTAAGCCTCTGGAGGTGCAATTTAACTATTTGCTCATAAATATGGGTCATTCTTTGTCAATTCACACAGATTCCAGAAACTTCCCCAGTGACATCTTTCAGATTTGACAGAAAAAGAATTCTACAATAAGTTTTTGACTCCAAATGAAGTTTCTGCTTCATACCTAAAGCCATTTTGGCATTATGGCCCTGGAGAATTTGGGTGCCAGTGCCATGCCCACTTTTTTCCTGCACTTAATTTGTAACCATACCTAGAGACCCATAACTTCTCTCTTATATGATCTACAGGGCCAAAAATTGATAATTGGTTATTGATAGCTTCCTCTCTTACAACCGATGCTTACAAATGGGATACTAGTTCCATTGCACACAATATTAACCCTTTAAAACTGGATTGGGTTTCATGCTATAGATTATGATTTTTGGGATATTGGAGAGTCCAGGTAATTGAGACTTGTGTTTTTGAAGGCTTTTGACAACTTCTCCATCAAATATGATGACATTACTGTAAGTTTTTCAGGGACACCAGATCATTAGCGCGGTTATGATAAGGTCCCAAAATTGGTCACAGGACAAACAGACCCTTCAGAACCCTCATTTTTGGCAATGATTTCACCATGTCTCCACTTCCGAAAGACCATTTGCTTTTAATATGACCAACTTAAACACCTTATTCAATTTTAGGGCCAATAAAACGTTTGCTTATCCAACTCCTTCTGTGTGAATGATTTTTTGAAAAATGGGCCCTTTGGTCCACATTTCTTAAAAAATAGTGGCAAAGGCACTGCACCTGCTTGGCCAAACATGGGCAAAATGGAATGCCCCCTATTGGCCAGAGTATCGGTCCGATTCGGCCCAAAATCGTACTTGGTCGGAGGACACGACGCCCATGATTTCCAACTAGAATGTCAAATTTGGACTCGTCTGACCACAGGCCACTTTGCTACAGTCGAATTTAAATCAGCCTTGGCCCACAGAGCACGGCGGCGCTTCTGGATCATGCTCAACAATGGCTTCCTTTTTGCATAATAGAGTTTTAGGTGGCATCTGTGGATGGCACGGCGGACTGTGTTTACAGGGGTTTCTTGAAGCATTCCTCGGCCCATTTAGGAGTGTTAATGACAGAATCATGCCGGTGAGTGATGCAGTGGCGTCTGAGGGCCCGAAGATCACGGGCATCCAGTAAAGGTCTTCGGCCTTGTCCCTTACACACATTTTTCCACTTTCTCTTAATCTTTTGATGATGTTATGCACTGTCGATGATGAGACCTTCAAAGCCTTTGCAATTTGATGATGAGGAACATTGTTTTTAAAGCATTCCACAATCTTTTTACGCAAGCCTTCGCAGGTTGGAGAGCCTCAGGCTATCTTTACTTCTGCGAGACACATGTTACACACCTGATGCCAGTTAACATAATTACTCGCTAAATGTTCTTTCAGCTGATTCTCTTATATATTAATAGCTTTTTCAGCCATTTTTTGCCTGTGTCCCAACTTTTTTGAGACCCGTTGCAGCCAGAAAATTTTGAATGAGCTCATATTGTGGATAAAAATGTGAAATGTCTCAGTTTCAACATTTGAAATGTTATCTATGTTTTATTGTAAATAACATATTGGCTCATGTGATCTGAAAGTCATTGCATTTTGATTTTATCCACAATTTATACTTCGTCCCAACTATTTGGAATTGGGGTTGTAGATGAAAATAAGTAAAAAGATAACAATCTACAGTAAATGTACAGCATAGCTGCTTGAATAAAGCATAATAATAAAGAGTATCATGCTAACCAAGCCACATAGGTGTAACTTAAACTGAACTGAAGCTGTTCCATAACTTGCTAATTATGACAGTCCAAGTTTCAATAAATAAATTATTTGTCACCACAGCGAGTATGATTCAGCCATAGTTACATGATGGACAAACTGAATCAGACAAACATCAGGGTATGAATACAGAAGGTCCTACACCTTTATCTAAAATATTAAAGAGGTTATACATTGTGTCCTGTTACATGACATCATATGACATCAAAGTAATTAAATCATCAAGAAAGTAATGAAAACATCAAGATATAAATGCAAAGGTTTCTATACCTCTATCTTATTAAGAGAGTAATATGTCATTTCTGGTTATGTAATACCATATGAAGTCATCATAAATGACTTGGGCAAACATCAAGATTTGAATACACGAAGTCCTACACCTCTATCATTTAAAGGAAGTTCCGTGTCACTTCTTGTTATGTAACATCATATGAAGTCATCGGAAATGAATTAGGCAAACATCAGGATATGAATGCAGAAGGTCCTACACCTCTATCTATCATAAAAAGGAAGGTTCTGTCCAGCCGTCTCTGAGGAAAAGTGTCATTGAGTGACAAGCTTGCAGATGACACCAAATTTGCTCAAGTTATACTTCCAAGTTGCTGAGATCTGGCACTCTCTCAAATTTCCAAAATGAGTGATTGCCCTTGACTTAATCAATCAATCACAATGAAAAAGTAAGCATAACACCTTCAGACCACAAAGAAACTTTTTGTAAAATATGGCAAAATTTGGTTCATTGCATTTTTTTCTGCAACTGTCAAAAAAAAGAAGGTCAAAATGATAAAAAAGAGGAAGAAATCTGGATAATTAACAAGAGGGCTTCTGCCATGCTGGCATGAATCCCAAATAATGTCTTTTTGAGGGAAAAAGTTAATATTTAGAGTGGTTACCCTTTGGTTTGATTACAGCATTTAATCTTTCAGGCATAGTTTTCAGATTTTTTTTTATTTCCTCACTCGCTAAACTATTCCACATCTGGTTTACAGTTCATTCCATAGAGATTCTTTCAATGTTGCAACAGATTTGCTCAATCACTTTAAGGTTTGGACTGTGAGTCATAATTTTTATGTCACCAGATGTTTCTCCCAGATTGATATAATTCTTGCACAGCTATGAAGTTTGCTGAGGATCATTATCTTGTTCAGAATAAAATCACCAACCAATCAATCCCTTTCCAGATGGCAATATGAGCCGCACAAGGATATTGTGATACTTCTTTTGATCTACGATTCTCTCAATTTCTATGAAATCATTGGCTCCTTTCGAGCAGACTGAACCAAAACCATAATATTACCACCTCCATGTTTTACTGAAGAGGTTGAGCAGTCATTTTGGAAACGTTCTCTAACTGTATGATGCACATAAGTTCTGCGTTTTCGTGAGAAAATGTCAAATTTTGATTTATCAGCCCAAAGGCCTTTTTCCCTGTCCACTGACATCCAATCCTTGAATTTCTCAGCAAACTCAAAAGTCTTTTTTGATGTTGCCAACCCATGGCAGCAACATGACCAATCAGACCATTTTGACAAAGGCACCTGGAAATTATACTTTTATCTCTTCACTTCTGGCGCCATTGATTTCGTCAAAGAGTTGTCATGCTGTCAAACGTCAATTTTATTTTTTTACTTATCATACACAGATAACTAACATCAGAAGCACTCAACTTCCATCTTGCACCTCTATTGCCTCTAGTTTTCAGCAAACCAGTCCCTTTGAAATGCTTGATAGAGTTTTTACTGTGTCATGGCAGCATTTAACGTCTTCAGGATCATGTAAGACCACAAGGCAGCAGCGAACAATATTTACATTCCATATTAACTTGATCTAAAATATAAAAAATTTTCAGAGGTTTTAAACGTTCATCTGTTGATCTGCCAACCTCCACAGTATATGCCGGAATGTTAAATGAAGTCAGGTAGATCCTGCATGTTGAGCTCACCTTACATTTGTCTATCTGAAGAAAATTTTAGGCATCAAAAAAAAAACCATTCCTACATCCTACCTAATCTCCCTCTTCTGATCACAAGAAATTTGAAATATGGACAGCTGAAGGAGACAGCATCAAAGTGTTCGAGCAAAGAGACCTCAGAGTTGGTGGTTCACTCGTGTCTGTTTGAGATGTAAATAGGTAGGCTGAAAATTCAGGCCACTGAGAATCAACCGCACACTTTACAGTGCACTCAGTTTAAACAGAGCTGACTCAGGCATGAACTCTTTAACCCTTTCATGCATGAAGGTCACTACGGTGTGCAGCTGTTTGAAAGTGTTTTTTCTCTATATATGCCTGCAATTTTGGGCACTGCTACATAATAGTAAAAAAATCCTGACTGAGTTTATCATAAGTCATGCATGAGAGGGTTAATATTTACGTGCCCAGTTGAAAAACCCTATTAAGGTTGAAAAATGTCAGGGTCATTCACAAATAAAACACTGTAAAACTAAATGTTTAAGTTCTGAACATATGCTAAACACTTTTTCAAAGCACTTTTTTAAACATGTCGCAGAGTTTAGATTCAGTTTTAAAGTGTTATCAATAAATCTGAAAAACCAGGAAAAAAAAACAACATCAAATAAACATCAGTGTTTTAAATGAGAACACCTATTTACAAAAATTATCACCAGGCATTCAGCTTTTACACACTGGTGTTTAGATTATAATCATTTCACATGTTCCACAGTTTTACAGTGAGGCTCACAGTCCCTTTCATCAAACGTTACTAATACTTTGAAAATAAAATACTAATAGTCTCCCTCGTTTCAACACCATATAAATACTGCACGTAGAGTAAATGTTTTACATTCATGGGCTAGTGTACAGCCAGACACATTGAGTAAGAAGATGTAGTGCTTTCTGGCTTGTCATTTGCAAACAGTGATTTTGCTTGAGTCCATCTATGGCATTTTCTCAGAAAAGCGAACATTTCTTCTGAATCTCCATTAATCTCTGGTAAAAATAAATAAATAAATAAAAAGAATTAATAAAGGCTAGTGAAATACTCCGTGGAACTGAGTTCAAACATCTCAGCCATCCAAAGAACTAAGGCCACTCAAGTCACTGTAATCTCAAAGCCAGCAGACTCTCTCAACATCAGTCCAATAACCACATTGTTCAGTTGTTACTTATTTCACCACTGTTTCATGTCGCTGAATGTAAAGTATTTGCCTCTCTTTGAAAATGATTACTGTTCTTTCCCACCAAAAAATAATCCTAATATGAAAGTTAAGTAGCTCAAGGGAAGATAACTTTCATCTTCAGAACTGATGCAACGTACCAGACTGGGTTCATTACTGGGCAAATTAATTTCAGTAACAACAGCATCAAACCCAATAAGCAGCAAAGCCACAGCATGAATTCTTGTGAACCGCAAATCGAGCTTCGCACCACTTCTCAGCGAAGCGCTCGGCCAACCTCAAAATTACGCAACCAGGTCCAAAGCCACCCAGCTGATATCAAATAGCAGAATGACGAAGTTGGAGTCCATCATGTCAAAGCCCTTGCTCATTCCCACTGAGTCGCGCATTGAAAAAAAAAACAACCACATTACACGACGCACCACAATCAGGCGCTCAAGGAGCAAGACTGCACGGTTAACTAAATAAATGGAAAATTCCCTTCATTGGAGGGGTGACAAACAAACGGCCAACCCGGTGCTCACAGTATGCGCGGAGTCGCTGCGCTCGTTCAGCAAATAGTGCCGCGAGGGTGCGAAGGGTTTCGCTTACCAAAGAGAAGCAGAACAGGTTCATTTTGAGGCGAAGTCTCCCCCGCGGGATCCAGAGACAAAGGTACCGTGCTGGACGACGCCCCAACGTGTGGAGAAGCCTTGGCTCTCCTGGCCGTCCCGAGACTCGGGGATTAACGCTGGATGAAATCTCCCCTGTAATCCAGCGAGCAGACTCGCTACATCTGCCACTCGCCTCGCTTGGAGCTTTGCGCGATGAACAAGGCAACAATTGATGTGCGTCAAAACAATTTATTTTTAAGCTACAGTCTTTCAGCGTCGCTGAGGCGTTCATCTTGTGTTTTGCGGCGGTATTTCTTGCTGTCATGGTTCCATTGATGATAATCAAAATTATTCAACTAGTGATGAATTTTGACATTTTTAGTTAATTTCACAGCCCTCAAACCAGTGGTGGAAACGTGTGATGATGGGCTCAAAAGCAAGAATTGTTTTCGAGCCCCGCAAAGCCCACTCATTCACAAAATAGACCAAGCCCCTGATCCAATCCTGTTACTTTCCGCATATTAATGCACAGACTAACAGTTTTTGACGAGCATAATATAAAGACATCACATCAGTTTGTGTATTAGGAAACCCTTACTTAAGTTTACTTGGAAAAATTTCACTTTAAGTTAATGTCAAGTATATTTTCCAAGTGTACATTATGTAGCAAATTTAGGCCTACAATTATCAATATGCCCAAACCCAAAACCAGTGAAATTGGCACGTTATGTAAATCGTAGATAAAAACAGAATACAATGATTTGCAAATCCTTTTCAACTTATATTCAATTGAATACACTGCAAAGACAAGATGTTCAAAATGAGAAACTTTATTTTTTTTCCAAATAATCATTAACTTAGAATTTTAAGGCAGCAACACATTGCAAAAAAGTTGGCAAAGGGGCCATTTTAGCACTGTGTTACATCGCCTTTCCTTTTAACGACACTCAGTAAACGTTTGGGAACCGAGGAGACCAATTTTTGAAGCTTTTCAGGTGGAACTCTTTCCCATTCTTGCTTGATGTACAGCTTAAGTTGTTCAACAGTCCGGGGTCTCCGTTGGCGTATTTTACGCTTCATATTGCGCCACACATTTTCAATGGTAGACAGGTCTGGGCTACAGGCAGGCCAGTCTAGTACCTGCACTTTTTTACTACGGAGCCATGCTGTTGTAACACGTGCAGAATGTGGCTTGGCATTGTCTTGCTGAAATAAGCAGGGGCGTCCATGAAAAAGACGTTGCTTGGATGGCAACATATGTTGCTCCAAAACCTGTATGTACCTTTCAGCATTATTGGTGTCTTCACATATGTGTAAGTTGCCCATGCCTTGGGCACTAATACACCCCCATACCATCACAGATGCTGGCTTTTGAACTTTGCGCCTATAACAGTCCGGATGGTTCTTTTACTCTTTGGTCCGGAGGACACGACGTCCACAGTTTACAAAAACAATTTGAAATGTGGACTCGTCAGACCACAGAACACTTTTCTACTTTGCATCAGTCCATCTTAGATGAGTTTGGGCCCAGCGAAGCCGGCGGCGTTTCTGGGTGCTGTTGATAAATGGCTTTTGCTTTGCATTGTAGAGTTTTAACTTGCACTTGCAGATGTAGCGACGAACTGTAGTTACTGACAGTGGTTTTCTGAAGTGTTCCTGAGCCCATGTGGTGACCTCCTTTACTAACTGATGTCGGTTTTTGATGCTGTCCCGCCTGAGGGATCAAAGGTCACGGGCATTCAATGTTGGTTTTTGGCCTTGTCGCTTACATGCAGTGATTTCTCCAGATTCTCTGAACCTCTAGACGATATTACGGACCGTAGATGATGAAATCCCTAAATTTCTTGCAATTGCTCGTTGAGGAATGTTGTTTTTAAACTGTTTGACAATCAGCTCACGCATTTGTTCACTAAGTGGTGACCCTCGCCCCATCCTTGTTTGTGAATGACTGAGCATTTCAGGGAAGCTGCTTTTATACCCAATCATGGCACCCACCTGTTCCCAAATAAGTGTAATATGTTCCAAATAAGTGTTTGATGAGCATTCTTCAACTCACTCAGTCTTTTTTGCCACTTCTGCTAGCTTTTTTGAAACATGTTGCAGGCATCAAATTCCAAATGTGCTAATATTTGCAAAAAATTACACAGTTTACCTGTTCGAACATGAAGTAACTTGTCTTTGCAGTGTATTCATTTGAATATAGGTTGAATATAGGTTGAAAATATAGGTTGAAATTTGCAAATCATTGTATTCTGTTTTTATTTACGATTTACACAACGTGCCAACTTCACTGGTTTTGGGTTTTGTACTAGTAGTATACCTGTAAGTGGTCTAATTAAATACTTCTCGGGACTAAATTGGCCCACTTTAAGTGTATAAATGTATACCTTTAAGTCCACTTCAAGTTTAAGCAAAGTAAACTTAAAGTACACATCTAGTTTACATCTAAGTTTTATTCTGTACAGCAGGTGCACGACAGGTGAACTTTTAAGTATACTGTGAATGAAAGAGTTGCATACTTCTAGCATACATTTCAGTTTATGAAAGTATACTTTTAAGTATACAGCATGTAAACTTGCAGATGTACGATAGTTTATTAGTTGTATACTTCTAGTAAACTTTTCAGTTCATGAAAGTGTATTGCTAGTAAACTTTAACAGTGTCATAGGATCTTTAATGACCACAGTAAGTCAGGACTTCAGTTTAACATCTCATCTGAAGAGCAGCATCCCCATTGCTGGGCTATTGACCATTATTTCGCCAGAGGGAAGATCACAATCTACTGGGCTACCAATACCTCTTCCCGCAGCAACTACGTTTTCCCAGGTGGTCTCCCATTCAAGCACTAACTGAGCCCACAACTGCTGAGCTTCAGCCACACAACTGGTGCATATCAAGTGGTGATATGCCTGCCAGTTGTAAAACTAGTATATACATTTCATTGTCATTATATCAGGCCAGATAGATACTTTCAGGCCCTGAAAGTTTAAAACTAAATCTAAACTATAAAGGGGTTGTTTAGAGCTAGTTGACCAGTGTACCTATGAGTTTACTTACATTATACTTCAAAGTATACTTTTATAAACTAGAAATTGAGCTAGACGTATATAACTGGTGAACTAATAGTTCATCTTTAAGTTTACTAGCTGTGTACATCTAGCTGGTGAACATCTTTAAAGTTAAACATCTTTAAGTTTACTAGCTGTATACATCTAGCTGTATACATCACAGAATACGTTCATGAACTGAAAAATTTACTGGTAGTACAGAGCTCAACAAATTTATTAGACCACCGCCCAATGCAACATTTATGCTACAGCTGCCCTAAATTAACAGTGTTGGTAATTACCAAAATAATTTTTATGTTCCCGTAATGGTTGATTCACTAGTATGCGCAAGCTCTTTAACTGAAATGATACGTTTAATGTTAAAATATACTCAGAGGCAATGAAAACGCAACACCAGTTTGGGTTCAAATTATTTTGTGACTCAAATTTATTTGCTTATTTTAACAATTCAAATATGCTGGGTGGGTTGATGAATTAAATGTGTTAAATGTGCCCTAGCATACCGAGCCCTGTTCCATTGTTCAGACAACAGATGTGGCATTATGACACAAAAATGTTTTTAATGTGGCTTTTTTTTTTTTTTTTTTAATAAATTTGGCATCCCCAATCCCGCCCGAATCTGGAATGCCCAATTGGTGAACTATGTACAAAGCTTGCTCGTTTGCGACCCCTTGCTGCCAACTCAGGATAGTGAAGACAGTTCACGGCTCTCCTCCGAACCACCGCTTCTTATACACTCATTGGTTGAATCTTCACAAGTTCAGAACGAGGGCGGAGGATACCCGGACGTGACCAGGATTGGGATCTTCCTGACGAGCGCCCGTCTGGCCAACAGGAGGCGCTTGAGCAACGAAGAAAGCTATTTATTTTATTTTATTTCCCATTCCCGGCAGTCCCTTCCCAATTTGAAACCCCGTAGCGCTATAGCCAATTGTGCGCTACTCTGAAAAAACTGCTGACCAGTGCCGGTTGGTACGACCGGGAGGTTCCTATGAAAACACACTTAAGATATTTTCACAAAGGTTGCCTCATATAGTCGGCTAAATAATGTGCAAGTGACCGGTAACATGGTGTATTCAAGCCATTTTCATTATATACTACATATTTTTCTCTTATATCTTATATAAGTATAAAAATATAGCTATATAGCTCTCAGTTTATGCCAAGCATAATTTTGTTTAGAATATCTTTGATTAGTTCATAAAAAGTAAACTCAAAGTATATTTTCGCATCTTTAGTTTAAAAGAAGTGTACTAGTAGTACACTCAACAAAAATATAAACGCAACACTTTTGTTTTTGCTCCCATTTGTCATGAGTTGGACTCAAAGATCTAAAATTCATTCCAGATTCACAATATTACCATTTCTCTCAAACATTGTTCACAAATCTGTCTAAATGTGTGATAGTGAGCACTTTTGCTTTGCTGAGACAATCCATCCCACCTCACAGGTGTGCCACATCAAGATGCTCATCAGACACCATGATTAGTGCACAAGTGTACCTTAGACTGTCCACAATAAAAGGCCACCCTGAAATGTGCAGTTTTTGCTTTATTGGGGGTCTGGGGACTCAGAACCAGTCAGTATCTGGTGTGACCACCATTTGCCTCATGCAGTGCAACACATCTTCTTCGCATAGAGTTTATCAGATTGTCAATTGTGGCCTGTGGAATGTTGGTCCACTCCTCTTCAAAGGCTGTGCGAAGTTGCTGGATATTAGTGGGAACTGGTGCGTGCTGTCGTATACGCCTGCCAAGCACATCCCAAACATGCTCAATGGGTGACATGTCCGGTGAGTATGCTGGCCATGCAAGAACTAGGACATTTTCAGCTTCCAAGAATTGTGTACAGATCCTTGCAACATGGGGCCGTGCATTATCATGCTGAAACATGAGGTGATGTTCATGGATGTATGGCACAACAATGGGCCTCAGGATCTCATCACGGTATCTCTGTGCATTCAAAATGCCATCAATAAAATGCACCTGTGTTCTTCATCCATAACAGATGCCTGCCCATACCATAACCCCACCACCACCATGGGCCACTCGATCCACAACATTGACATCAGCAAAGCGCTCACCCACACGATGCCACACACGCTGTCTGCCATCTGCCCTGAACAATGTAAACCGAGATTCATCCGTGAAGAGAACACCTCTCCAACGTGCCAGACGCCATCGAATGTGAGCATTTGCCCACTCAAGTCTGTTAAGGCGACAATCTGGAGTCAGGTTAAGACCCCGATGAGGACGACGAGCATGCAGTTGAGCTTCCCAGAGACGGTTTCTGACAGTTTGTGCAGAAATTCTTTGGTTATGCAAACCAATTGTTTCAGCAGCTGTCTGAGTAGCTGGTCTCAGACGATCTTGGAGGTGAACCTGCTGGATGTGGAGGTTCTGGGCTGGTGTGGTTACACGTGGTCTGCGGTTGTGAGGCCGGTTGGATGTACTGCCATATTCTCTGAAATGCCTTTGAAGACGGCTTATGGTGGAGAAATGAACATTCAATGCCCGAGCAACAGATCTGGTTGACATTCCTGCTGTCAGCATGCCAATTGCACGCTCCCTCAATGCTTGCGCCATCTGTGGCATTTTGCTGTGAGACAAAACTGCACATTTCAGGGTGGCCTTTTATTGTGGACAGTCTAAGGTACACCTGTGCACTAATCATGGTTTCTGATGAGCATCTTGATGTGGCACACCTGTGAGGTGGGATGGATTGTCTCAGCAAAGCAAAAGTGCTCACTATCACACATTTAGACAGGTTTGTGAACAATGTTTGAGAGAAATGGTAATATTGTAAATTTTAGATCTTTGAGTCCATCTCATGACAAATGGGAGCAAAAACAAAAGTGTTGCGTTTATATTTTTGTTGAGTGTATATTCCAATTTACTTCCTATTTCTAAGGGAAGGCACACTGCGCATTACATTTTTGATAATCTGTCCAGGGGCAGATCCAGGAATTGCTGAAAGGGGGGGCGCAGCAAGGAGGGGGATCTGGAGGCCCTCACCCAGAAAATTTTTAAAAATTCATTTTCTCATATCTTGGGAGAAAAATCTGGTCTATCTGTTCAATGATTTTCCTCCCAAGGTTCCAAAAATGAAGCTAAAAAACTTTCAAAGCACCGTTATAACGCAGTTTCACATTAGCCGACAACTTTAAACTTTACCTTTACCACTTAAATGTCGAAGTTTTTGACCTTAACCCTTTCACTGCTGTTGGTGACTCGCTCAAAATTTCAAAGCGGAGAAAATCTTTCGAAATCGTCCAAACCCTACAGTATTGGTATTCATTGAAAAGTGCGTGATGACAGCTTTCCAGTGAATACCAATGTGCTATGGTTCGAGCAATTTTCATGTTTCAGAAATGTTGAAAAAATCACCACTAGCAGTGAAAGGGTTTGACCATATTTCCCACAATACATTGATATCATTAGTTTTTGAGTTTATATAACACCAAATAGCCTCCAACAAAATAATTGTAGTGTATATCTACCATGTAAACCCAGTGGCTATATGCTTCTGTGATTTTAGGAGGTGTTAACAGATCATCAAATCCCAAGTCCTTAACCCAGGGCCTATTGCACAAAGGCGGGATAAGGGATTAGCCCAGGACCGGCACCAGATTAGCCTGATCGCAAGACCCATTTCGGTTGCACAGACCGTGTGAGCTAAACATGGCACTAGTTACTATGGAAACAATGTCTGTGGAGCTAGCCAGCTCCGAAGCAAGCTCATAAACTAGCTAAGCCCCAGCCTCCATCCAATTTCATCCCACCTCATTCAACAGACACCCATATTGAAAATCAATGTCCTTAACAGTCATTCTGAATTGTCCACTCCACATTGCTTTCTCAATGATAGTAGGCCCAGAGTAATTATCGTAGAAACTTGTGACCATTGATGGCAGTAAAATAGCCAATATTCGATCATTATATTCAAATATACATGTGACAATGACCATCACAGTTCAATCAGTCCCCCTTCCATGTCACATTTTAACCATATTTAGAATCCGTTATTATCAAATTTGTCATTATTCCCCAAGTTGAGATTTCCATCAGAGTAGAAAATGAGCAGTGCTGCATGAAGTAGGTTACCATGTTTCAGCGCGGTCTTAAGTCGTTGTGGTAACCACCTACTTATAGCACTGCTACTACTTTTCTCCATCTTTATTCAGACTGCGACGGGTATGGTAGAGTCATTGCCTTAGTGCTGGACACGAGTGCAATATCGCTCGCTTAGCAATACTGGTGTCATGGTTTGGAGGCGTTGACAGCTCTTTGTTGCTGTCGTCTGGGACGATATCGTTTTGCTCCCTATCCGATTGCTGGGCCAGCTGGCATTAATTGGGCATGAGGTATCGTTCAGGAACTAGTCGCGAGAACATAGGATTGTAGGTGAGGAAATTTTATTGAGCGAGGGGGGTAACCCCCGCAGGGCAGAAGGCAAAAGTACAGAGTCCACAATCCAAAAGTCAAAATCCAGGAGGGCAGAATCAGAGTCGAAAACCAGGGCAGCAAACACAGAACTCGTAGTCAGGCAAAAACAGATTTGGTACACAGGCACAGGTTTGTCAGAGAAGCAAAAATCAAAAACCAGCGGGCGTATCCAAATCGTTACCAGGGAAGCAATCACAAAAATCGAAGTCGGGCAAAAAGGGTTCGTAAACACAGATGCAACAGTAATGAAATTACTGAATAATGAAAAGAAATGCAGAGCCAAAATCGAAAGTCGGACGGTCATGTAAAACATGGAAAGACTAAACTAAGACAATACACAAACAAACCAAGGTAACCAAATCACAATACACATATGAAAGAATATCCAGACAATGCAAGGATTCAAATACGCATAAGGCAGAACATAAAAATATGGCAAAGCAGAACATGAACATGGCAGGACAGATCAGAATCATAACATTGGGGGAGTTGGCCGGATTCTATTTAACCTCTTTCTGCAGAGGCCAAATTTGGCTATTTATGGGTTACCCACTTTAATGCTGTATAATTCAAGATTTAAGCTTCATAAAGAGGAAAAATGTGGCCCAATTCAGAACAGACACTTACAGCATTTAGAATTACATTGTATTTCAGTTTATTTCCATGATTTTGGTCGAGAAAATGAGCTGCAAACATAAAAAATCTTCATGAGAATTCACCATTGAAATTGCAAAAAAAAAATAATTCTGAGGATTGAAAAACTGCTGGGGCTTAAAACTACATTTCTGGAATCATAAACTCCTTGAGCACAAGTAGAATTCATCTTAAACATTACATTCTAGATTACCTACATGCTATCAGCCAAATTATACAGCTACCCAAGTGTTTCCCCAAAGTCTCAAAATGATGTACTGTCAAATCATTAAAAAATCATGTATTCAACACAAAGTTTTAAGGCATGAAATTTAATATGAACAAATGATTTTCTGGTTGAGTTTAGTATGAATTTATCAATATCAGTGCAGTTGAATATCAGTGGTCACCAGTAACCTCTCCAAACACAAAACATGCCTTTTCTCCATCATAAAGCTTAGAGTTTTGGCCATTTTTCTTCAAAGCCAGCACAAACACGCATTAAATAAACTGCTTATTGAACGGTCAGAACATTCACCCTGTAATGGAAGCTACCAGTCCCCTCTTCTAAGCTCACGAACCCATTTCAACACTTATAAGGAACAAGTACACCTCACTAACTCAGTAATATCTGAATTCTGAAATATACCTTATTTTAACAGAACAGACACTCCACTTTCAGGGAATATCAAACAATCCATTGCCTCTCCCAATTCAAAAGAAACGTGCAATGAACGTACCAGGGGGTCCATCCAAATGCACGGGCAGTTCGCGTTTTAACCAGGAAAAAAACCTCGACATTCGACTTTGTCAAGTATGTATACATTCCAAAACGAAACAAAAAAAAAAAAAAAAGTAGCAGCCTGACCTTTTTCATGAATCCCTCCTCCAGAGACCGATCCAGTAGCAAGAACCCTCCGGTCCTGTTTCATTCGAAATAATTCCAACTGACCATATCCTTATCTCATTTCAATCCTGTAAATGTAACTGAACACTTCAAGGCCGGTTTTGCGAACCTATTTTATATAAATCGCGTCTATTTTAGCTGCGTAATGTGCATAACGTAGACAGGATACAACCGAGCCTGCTGATACGCATAGGTTTGTATGCTCTGTGTTTGTCCAATCAATGTGTTTCACTTACTCTAAAATGTTTAAACACTCGGGAATTGGATAAGAAACGAGCCAATCATTACATTGTTATCCAGGGAAACTTCACGAGGGCATGAGGTGTAACTCTACAATTACGCAGAGGAGCCTGAGTGTATGGTTGAGTGATTGGCTATCAACGCCAGTACTTGGGTGGATGTAAGGAAGCGCTGGATTTGTCAATGAAGGAATCTACGCGTAAATCCATGGTAGGGAACAACAAATTTTTTTGTATGTGACAACTGTAATTGACAGTAGAATGTGAGAGAATCAATACCATGTCGATTTTTTTGCCTCAGAAAACTGATTTTTCTGAAACACTAATTGGAATACTGTTGGCTCACTGTGGCTATTTTCTGTGTCAAGATATCGTTTTTTTAAACTGCTGGATCGATACTATGGGCAAGGATACTGACCAGTTTGCACATTAGGCTTAGCTGAGGAGTTTAATTGATGCAGCTCTCGAAAAACAGGGAGCGGAGTGAACTTCCCCATATTCAGAACCGCGTTCGAGGTCTGCTTGCTTGTGAACATTCAATAACTGATCCGGGGGTGCCATCTAGTGATCGAGTACCGTAACAGCGTGCTTAAATTTGCAGGTCTATAGACGCAGGCGTCTACATCTGCAGAAAGGGGTTAAGCTAGTTCCGCCTCACTTCAGTTGCTAGAGTGTCAGTGTCATGTTTGCACTTTAGCCAGTAAGGTCTCTAGTAAGAGAGTTGAAAAGGGTTTAGTTTCCCTTTTTTTTCGCCTCTAGAGCTCGAGCTTTCCACAGACGACATATTGGTCCGTTGGAAGCGCGAGCCTCGCTTTTTTATTTTATTCGTGTCTCTCTCTCCACCGGTTTCCCCTTTAATTCTGGCTGCTGCGTTTGGCGTCTCTAACTCACCAGCCATCACAGTACACTCTAGCCAAACATGGAGACATCAGCGATGGCCGAGATTCGAAGGGCTGTTACCAGCCAGCAAGCTATGCTGTCTGGTGTTGCTAAAGAACTTACAGGTTTGGGCAATCAGCGGTCTGAGTTTGATGAGAGACTCCGCCTTTACAAGAATCCCCTTCAGAGTCAGGAGAGCTTTCTGTTAAGCTTGACCAATAGTGTCAAGTCTCTATCTACACAAATTTCACAAAATGTTGCACAAGCATCATCTATATACACCCTCCTCGAGAACCCAAGTTACAATTGCCTCAAAGATATAGTGGCGAGGCCAGAAAATGTAAGCATTTCATCGCCCAATGTGAAATATTTTTTAGGGCTCAGCGGTCACGATTTGTTAATGAGGATTCTTGGTTGGCATTTATATTATCCCTGTTGGCTGGCACAGCACTCACTTGGGTCGGCCCACTCATCAGATCTAATTCACCGGTCGTAAAATCTGTGGAGGCTCTTGTTAGGGAGATGGTGTCAGTTTTTGATCAAGATATTTGTGGTCAGGATGCGGCTACGCATTTGTTGCACCTTAAACAGGGCAAAGAAAGTGCGGCTGAGTTCTCTATTGCATTTTGCTCTCTGGCTACAGAGACAGGCTGGCCGGAGGCTCCTCTTATGACTGTGTTCAGTCATGCTCTTACTGAGGAGATGAAGTACGCGTTGGCTACATTGGAACCCTGTTCGACTTTAGACGCTTTAGGTTGTACAGCTGTGCGAATTGACAACCGCATACGCGAACGCAACAGGGAGAAGCTAACAGATTGCTGCTAGCTGACAATGGGGCTAAAGTTGCTAGTGGCGAGTTTGCGGCTCCTATTCCACCCACTGAAAATTCTACTCCGGTTGAGCCCATGCAAGTTGATTCGTTTGACAGTCGGACTAATAAACCTACTCAAGAATAATCTGCTTTAATTGTAATAAGCCGGGTCATACCCATCCACGTTGTCCTAAGCGTCAGCGAAAACGGAAAACCCCTTTAGCGATGTGGGGGGCGATAGAGAAGCAGCCCCAATTTCCCTTCCAAACACTAATCCCTGTGGAACTGACTGTGGGGTGCAAGAGATTTACTATTGAAGCGTTCGTAGATTCATGCTCAGTAAATTGTGTAAAACCCCACAAAACATTACCAAGGACAGACATTGCAGAGGCTGAAGGTTTCACGTGTTCTTTGTGGCAGGCGTTAATTCAAGCAACTTCCTGGCTGGTGTGAATCACAATAAAATGGATATTTTTCTCCGCCCAAAGACGGGGCACAAAAACACAACGGTTACAATTAATCTGACTCCATAATACATTTAGAATACCAAATTTAGTTACATCCTCGTTAACCCCTTAAGCCTTGAGCCTCTTTTTTGAAAATGGCAAGCCCAAAATGAAATGAGTATATCTCTGCGACTGCATAGTCCATTTGAATAATCTTGGTATCGTAATAAAGGTAAAACCATTTGGGATTATATGTCACTGAGTCAGAATAAATGGCGATGGAACACAGTGTAAATGAAAGATCTCATTTTGCACCTAACAAAATTTTACTTCGATCCCATGTAAATTTGTTAAATTGCAGCCTGAAACCTCTAAAAATTACAGCACAGAATGGCATTATTATCTGTGCCAAAGTTTATTCTGATCAGGTCAATCAGAGGAAAATTAGAGAGGAATGTCTAGGTTGCTTCTCCATTTTGGCAATATAGGTACCAATATAGGTGCGGAATACTTCAAAGATTCTGTCAGAAAACGACTTTGAAAATGAATGTTGAATATTTAGCGGATAATTATTCGGACTATACCTCAAACAAACTAGTTATGCGTTTACATTGTCGCGCTATTCAAGAACATGCATATGTCCCATGGACTCAGTTTGACGCACTCGGAACGCAAGGCTGTAGCTCAGGCTAGGATCCTACGATTAAGGTGGTTTAGAGTTCGTTCAGAATCATCAGGACTCATACAATCAAATTCCTACTGGCATAGTCTTCCTGACAGCATCACAAGCCGATGGCAGACAGAAAAAAACATTGCAAGGAAGCTGAATGCTACAGAGCTGAATTCTTTGAAGCAACGCCCTGGGAAAGAACATGCTAGGATCCCTGGAGATCAAGTTGCGTTATAACGCGAACACATTGGGCTAACAATAGCAAGCGCAGATTTACCCTCGAACTGTTTTTTTTTATTGCAAAATATCAAAGGTAAGATTTTTTTTTTCTGCTCATCTCTGTAGACTGTAAAGTGTATGCCTGCTGTTCTTCTCGTTGCATTCTGTGGACTTTCCTGTTTTATTTGAGGTATCGTTTTTATGCATAGCATGAATTCAGAAGAAATCCTGGCGATTCAGCCCTAATATGATTTTATCCTATGTTCTGCTGCATACTTATTTACTTGCTTGGTGCTTGAATTGTGTTCAGTTGAGGTAAAAATGTTTTACATGAGCTTTTGGTCGAGTTTCTTCACGAAATGTGGATATGCCGCTTGACAGTGTCGCGATTTTTAAACATGCTATATTTGTAATGCGTAATTACCAACCCCGGTACCGGGCTGTAGTTCTTAAGGGGTTAAACATCTGACTCCATATTAGAATTAGAATTGATAGGTTGGGGACAATAATACATGAATCTCGAGGCAGCTACGCCATCAGATTCGTCCATGAAAACCAGTTACTCAAACTCTAGGGAAAAACATGAAGTTGATTGTACCTGGAATTCCTAACAGACAACCACCGTCACAACATTAATGTTCCCGGGTTTCAACACCATGTCCGGATCCTAGGTTCCTTGGTTAGATTAGAGGTTGGAAGTAAGCCATCACTGCAATAGCCTCTGTTGGCATATATCTGCAGCGAACCCAGATTTAAATATGCCCATGGGTTCCTCAAGGGAATTTTAACGGATAACCGACTTTTCGTCCATGGGTTTCCTTTAGGCTATAACCCCAGAACCGGCAATATATGAACCCTTTATGTAAGTAGATCGTGGTTGTCTCTCCAACTTAATAAAACCAAATCCCACACCAGGCCTCTAGCCAGTCGCTCCTCAGTTGGGATAATACCCCTAGGTATCCACCGAGACGGGGCTAGAAAGAATGTATAACTGTTAAGAGTCACAGAGACCACGCAAGCTGAAAGGAATAACAATAATTTAATCTCCGGGTAGGCACAAACTTAGATCAAACAAATCAATGTTAAGCCAATTGTCAGTTACACACAATTTAGAAAGACAGAATAAATTCGTAGGCTACCAGGAAAAAATGGAGGTCACACCACTTGCCTAAGGAGAACTCAGATGCCATCCCTCCCCGCCTACCTGGATCCACTACTTACGTGCAGGCACGTGGGGAAAAGCGGCATGTGATCCTACATAATTAAAAGACTATTCACCCTTCCGCACGCCAGATCTCGAAATACGGACCCCCCCCCCCAATGACTAGAATCTCTTGGTTTTAAGCCCAGTTTCATAATTTCAAGGGAAATGAAACATGCTCCATTCAACTCTTTAGATTCCCCCAAGAATAACAAGACCAAACATGATTGGAATATGTGCTAATATGATGCAGTTGTCATGAAAAACCCTTAAGATGGAGTATTATATATATAGTTTAATTGGATTATAAGTATATAAGTGATTTCTTCACAGGATATTGAATATAAACATATTATGAATTTCCCAGAGATTTAGATTATTTTAAACAGATTCATGTAACTGGATTTTGGGGACAGTGCTATGACTTTCACAGGAGACTTGGGACCCACAGAGCTTAGCAGCTCCGCCCACTGCTGAGCAAAGCCAGAGATACTACCCCCCACAGTCAGGCTGCAGGAACATCTTAGGTAATAAAAGTTTTACTGCTGGCTCTGGATTGAGCTAATCAACCAAATGTTCAGATTATACAATTGTTTCATGGATATTGGATGGGCTAGGAAGCACTCCGTTCCCACAGTTACGCTTTCACAGTCACGCTCTCAGAAAGGGACAGTCGCCCGCTTGGAACGAGAGTTATAACCGAAGTTTCTGAACCGCTAAATATGTTCATGTCCTTTGGTGGCCACTCTGAGGAGGTTCAATTTTTTATTATCAGTTCCCCTGTTTTTCCCATTGTTTTAGGGCATTCTTGGTTACGGGAACACAGACCTTGCATCAGCTGGGGGGAACAGAACAATCCTATCGTCCGCTGGGGCACCAGTTGCAGCTCTCATTGTAGAGATAATGAAACTTGTTTTCCCAGACATCAAGCTATGGAGCAAGCTGATGCCTGGAGTGAGTGTGAGTGTGAGTGTGCGGAAGAAGGACTGCGGTATTGATTATAGGGGTTTGAATAAGATCACCATTAAAAACTGGTACCCCCTTCCGTTAATGAATTCCGCGTTTGAACGTCTGCAGGAGGCGTAATTTTTTACGAAGCTAGATCTTCATAATGCGTATAACTTGGTTCGCAATTGGTAGTGGGACTAATTGAAGACGGCATTTAACACTCATGACGGGTACTACGAATATTTGGTCTTACTGTTCGGCCAGGTTAACGCCCCTTCGGTGTTTCAGGCACTCGTTAATGACGTCCTCCGAGAGATGTTAGAGAAATTCATCTTCGTTTATCTTGACGACATTTTGATTTTTTCTTCAACACTCTCAAAGCATAAACACGTCAGACGTGTGCTTGAGGCCCTCCTTAATGCCAAGCTTTTTGTTAAAGCCGAAAAATGTGTTTTTCACGCCCAAACTGTCTCATTCTTGGGCTTTATTGTTTCTAAGGGGTTGGTTCGGACGGACCCGGACAAGGTGGCTGCAAAGATGCTTACCTGGAAATCGGACAATCAGTTTTTTCAAACACATTTTTCAGTATTTTCTGGCACATTTCGGTAACAAACAATATGACGTCGAAATGCAATCCGATGGACATTTTATTCTGCTTCCAAACATATAAAATAATGAAACAATAAAATTGTCAATCAAAGGTCTAATCTCATTGTGCTCCGGGTTTAAATTTGTGAAAACCAGTAGCCCAAAATCTGCAATAATAAATCTCTTATAAACACTGAGAATTCCATTACTGAAAATTGGGACAGCATAGAGCCATATGCTACTGGTGAAAACCCTTTATATGGGCATTCGCTAGATCCAGAGTTTGCTGTAAATGGCTAGCTGTAGTAGCATACTTTTAGTGCAATGTCTCTGCACTGGAAGGTCAGATCTTTAACCCCTCTCTGCAGATGTAGACGCCTGCGTCTATAGACCTGCAAATTTAAGCACGCTGTTACTGTACTCGATCACTAGATGGCACCCCCGGGTCAGTTATTGAATGTTCACAAGCAAGCAGACCTCGAACGCGGTTCTGAATATGGGGAAGTTCACTCCACGCCCTGTTTTTCAAGAACTACTTGAATTAAACTCCTCAGCTAAGCCAGATGTGCAAACTGGTCAGTATCCTTGCCCATAGTATCGATCCAGCAGTTTAAAAAAATGATACCTTGACACAGAAAAAATCATTATCCTCTGTAGCAACCAGTTTAGCCACAGTGAGCCAACAGTATTCCAATTAGTGGTTCAGACAAATCAGTTTTCTGAGCCAAAAAAATCGACATGGCATTGATTCTCTCTCAATCTACTGTTAATGACAGTTTTCACATACAAAAAAATTTGTAGTTCCCTACCGTGGATTTACGCGTACATTCCTTCATTGACAAATTCAGCGCTTCCTTATATCCACCCGAGTACTGGCGTTGATAGCCAATCACTCAATCATACACTTGGGCTCTTCTGCGTAATTGTAGAGTTACACTTCATGCCCTCTTGAAGCTACCGTGGTAACAACATATTGATTGGCTTGTTTCTTATCCAATTCCCGAGTGTTTAAATATTTTAGAGTAAGTGAAACACATTGATTGGACAAACACAGAGCATGCAAGCCTATGCGTACCAGCAGGCTCGGTTGTATCCGGTTGTATGTGTGTACATTGTGCACATTAAGCGGCTGAAATAGACGCGATTTATAGAAAACACGTTCGCAAAACTGGCCTTGAAGTGTTCAGTTACATTTACAGGATTTAAATGAGATAAGGATATGGTCAATTGGAATTATTTCGAATGGAACAGGACCGGAGGGATCCTGCTACTGGATACATCGGTCTCTGGAGGAGGGATTCAGTAGTGAGGCTGCTACTTTTTTTTCTTGGAATGTATACGTACTCAACAAAGTCGAATGTCAAGTTTTTTTTCCTGTTTAAACGCGAACTGCCCGTGCATTTGGGTGGACCCCCTGGTACGTTCATTGCACGTTTCTTTTGAATCCAGGGAGGCAATGGATTGTTCCCTGAAAGTGGAGTGTCTGTTCTGTTAAAATAAGGTATCTTTCAGAATTCAGATTTTACTGAGTTAGTGAGTTGTACCTGTTCCTTATAAGTGTTGAAATGGGTTCGTGAGCTTAGAAGAGGAGACTGGTATCTTCCATTACAGGGTGAATGTTCTGACCGTTTAATAAGCAGTTTATTTAATGCGTGTTTGTGCTGGCTTGGGGGACTGTGAAGAAAAATGACCAAAACTCTAAACTTTATTATGGAGAAAAGGCATGTTTTGTGTTTGGAGAGGTTACTGGTAACCACTGATATTCAACTGCACTGAGATTGATAAATTCATACTAAACTCAACCAGAAAATCATTTGTTCATATTAAATTTCATGCCTTAGAACTTTATTTGTGTTATATACGTGATTTTTTTATGATTTGACAGGACATCATTTTGAGACTTCGGGGAGACACTTGGATAGCTGTATAATTTGGCTAATAGCATGTAGGTAATCTAGAATGTAATGTTGAAGATGCAGTCTACTTGTGGTCAAGGAGTTTATGATACCAGAAATGTATAGTTTTAAGCCCCAGCAGTTTTTTTCAATCCTCAGAATTTTTTTTTTTTTGCAATTTCAATGGTGAATTCTCATGAAGATTTTTTATGTTTGCAGCTCATTTTCTCTACCAAAATCATAAAAATAAACTGAAATACAATGTAATTCTAAATGCTGTAAGTGTCGTTTCTGAATTGAGCCACATTTTTCATCTTTATGAAGCTTAAATCTTGAATTATACAGCATTAAAGTGGGTAACCCAAAAATAGCCAAATTTGGCTTCTGCACAAAGGGGTTAATGTCTGTAATCAAAATACAAGGAACAATGTCTGCTGAACACTGATCAATGTCAATCAACATCTGTGTCTTTGGCCTCTTTATCCCTCAACGAGACAGAATAGCAACTTTTCAAAGTATCCAACTGCTTCTTGGAGTAGATTCTCTCACCAGAAATTCCAGGCCTTGATTTAGCAACTATCAAGGCCTCTAAGGTCTGTGAGCCAAGATTTGGCCTGATAAACGTGTGGTTTTTCCTCATAAGGCTAAAGATTCGCTCACAATAAGCACTAGAATACAGAATAGTGAGGATGCGCAACATGACGTGTGGTAGGATCTCAAACATCAATGACCCATTGTCATCTTTCATTTGCCGAATTGCTGCCCATGTTCTGTCAAGTCTGTCTTGCTGAACATCCCTGACGTTTGTCACATCCCAAGGCCAGACAATTAGACCATGGTACTCGTTCGTCATTGAACAACTTGTCCATCAAGTCAAAAATGTTCTTTCCTACAACAGAAATAATTATCCAAAATTAAATCTTGACAATGACAGTTATATGATAATGCAAATTTGAACAAGAGAGGAAAGAAATATAAATTGTCAGTCTTTCTAACATGCAGTATTTATAATGAATCTTCAATGAATGAAAAATTAACATTTAAAATGAAAAAAATGACACAAACCTACACAAAGCATGCAAAATAAATACATGTTTAAAACAAGGCAATCAGAGATAGCAGACCTGGCCGCAGCCACGGGCTGACAGACAGACTGACAGAGACACACACACACACACACACACACACACAGACATGATCATTGCTACATCATCCCTAGGGGAGGGGCCAGGTAATAATGCACTGAACAAATGAAATACACACCAATCTGAATACATGCAGCATGCAATGATTAGTAATTCTGTAGGTAATCTGAAAATAAAAATGAACAATATGAAATAAGCTAAATTATTTAAGTTCAAATGGCATACAAATTGGATCAAAATGCAAGAAACAATTCAAACATGCAATGATTAGTTCTCAGCTAGCATAGACAGACAATATGACAACAAACATGGATAATTGGAAACAAAAAGTAAATATCTTAAATTATTAAAATAATACTGAAATAAATTTCATATTAAACTGAATTTGGGAAGTGTACTGTTAGTTTTTAACTTCTAAAAAATAAATTTAACTTTGTGAAACAATTCAAATTATGAAAATATATGATACATGTAACAGAAAAAATATGAAGTACTTATTAATTCCAAAATTTACACCAAATTCAACCTACCTGTTGCTGGTCCTTCGCATATGGGCACACTCAACACGTCCGAGCGAACCTCTGATGTTGCAGGGTCAACGGTTCGAATCACCAGTGGGAATAACTTCTCTGTGTCATTGCTCCCATCGGTAGATACGGTAAATGGCCTCTGTCCCATCGTTTCTAACAACTCTTCTTTTGTGTTGCGTGATATTTCATGTACAGTAGCATTTGACTTTGAGCGCCCACACTTGAAAGATCTCGCAATTTCCGAGTCCTTGAATGCCGTTTTGCAAATCTTTGTTATTTTGTCCACAGTTGTTAATGGCAAATTCAGCTCTAGGCACAAGTCCACGAACGACACTTCTGCCATCATCACTTCAGACTTGAGATTGTCCATTTTGGAACTTTGAGCAAGAAACTGCTTCATGTTGGAAGTCGCTGCCTCCTTCGCCAAAGAAGCATAATCTCAGTGCTTCTTCGATTCCACATGCCTTCGGCAATCGTCACGGCCACCATGTGCCACGGAGAAATTAGTGCGACAAAGTTCACAGAACGCGAACATTTCTCTGCGTTGCTTGCCTTTAGACAAGGCCATTCAAGTGAATACTTCAAGAATGTCTTGTAAGGAATTGTGAATCATTCTGCTGGAGAGCGGGAGACTCATAATTTAGTTAGCCCCGACAATCAACAAGCATGGAACCGCCACATGCTCTGAAATGGTAATCTTGTCAATATAACAAAGAGAAGGCCCACACCCTGGCCTCATGGTAACACCTGAAAACAGGAAAAGCCAACGAAGGCCATCAACTGTTGGAGGAGACATACTGAGAGCCATCCTAAGTCAATCAGAGACCATCCAAACACAATTAGCACCCACACGGCTATCCAGCTGGGGAAACAATTGTCTTCTGACCATTTAACTTAATCATGATACGCCTCACCATTTTACATTGAAGACCGGTTTCACCCCAAGAGACTGTGATCAGCATTATTTAAGTAATGAATACACTTAATATGCCTGGCCAACTTCAAAGGTTTTTTCATGTATAAGAAATGTACGTTGGGGAGGCTCGGGGTTCACTTTGACTCCGCTGAACCCAGAGTACGTTACCCGTATTTCTGTTCACTGCCGTTTTTACTGGAAATAAACACCATTTTCATTCGAAGATTGGATTGTCCCTTCTTTCGTTCTTTTTTTCTTACACTGGCGAGCCACCCAACGCGGGATTCCGAAAAAAAAAAAACAAAACAAAACCGGGGAATAAGGTAAGAAACGCGGTTTCTTCATTTTGCTGTTGCTTTTGTTTTACGGACACCCCCGCTTTAAAAACCTAGGAAGGAGTTTAAGGATCGGGATAATTTTTTTTTATCTTTCAGTAAAAGTTTGCAGTAGGAGTTGGAGCTTAATTCCTGACAATTCAGTAAAGCTGTACAGTGACTGATTCAGTGCGACTGTACGTACGCAGATTTGTGACTTGAATTAGGTTTCGTGCGTAACTAGAAATCGGTGAGCCCGAAATACCGCGGCTCTGAAGTTTAAACCTACACTATAAAGTTAACCCGAAGTAGTGTGGTTTGCGCCCGAAGTACTGTGGCAGTGTGAGGTTTAACTGGTTCGTGCCCGACGGAGTGTGGCATTGTTGTTGGCCTTAACTGGTCGGTTGAATTACGGATGCCCGAAGTATTGTGGCAGTAGAGTTGTTTCTCTTTGTTTCTAACGTAACTGAAACTGGGTGCCTGTTGTGGTTCCTTACAATTCGAAAACGATTCTAAAGTAACTGAATCGACCCGAAGTACTGTGGTAGAGAATTGTCATTGGGATCTGGAACAGTTGGTCGCTGTGCCCGACGCACTGGGACAGAAACCGGGTAGAGTTTTTTTATTCCTAAAGTAACTGGAATAGTGAAGTTGTCTGTGTCCGAAGCACTGGAACAGAAACTGCGGTTTATTTGTTTTCCCTCAAGGTAACCAACTTGACAGTTTGCTTGGTCGTAGGAACGTTGCCAACTATAGTCATGGAAAACTTTGTTGTGCGTTACATTGCCAAACATGGTAAATCGGAAATCTTAGAGGGCATTGAAAGTCAGGCGGAGCCGTATGCATGGGCTTTGTGCCAGTTTGACAGCCATCCAAAGATGGGCAAACTGAATAAAAAAGGGAAGGTTGCGGTAGCTATGACGGGTGTTCTAGCGTCGTATAAAATCTGTAAAAAGAGATTAGATGCGCTTGAAACGGAGAATGGCAATTTAAAGAAAGAGATCGAGAATAAACAGGCTGATATCAAAAGTTACCACGTTAATGCCAACTTGAATGCTGAAATTCAATTGGACTTGCGTGAAGAGGTTGCTGAATTTAAAAAATTTAATTCTGAGTTACAGCGCGATTTGGATAACGCGTACACAGAAGTGAGGAATTTTAAAACTGCATACGATTACTTATTTGAGAAGTGCAATCAAAGCACAGGGCATCACACAGACCAGAGAAACTGTAAGGACGATGATTTCTGGAATAAACCCATAAGACAGGACATAAATAATGAATGGGATGGTAGTTCTAACCGTACTCTGAAATTCCCGCTGGCACCAGTGCATGAAACGATGACGATTGTACCTGGAGAGGGGGGAGACCGTATAACAACGACGACGACTACAATTAAACCGTTATCACCAAATGAAATCGAGTCGCTAGTTAAAAATATCGGCAGGTTTGAGCCGGCCAAGCGAGACCCTGTGGAATTTTTATCCAATTTAGAGAGGATGGTTGACCTGCACCGTTTGACCGATGCTGATGCGTGCATTATTTTGGCTGCTTGTTTGCCCCATGCGTTGGCTAGTGCGCTCCCTCAGAGAATTCATGACAGGGATGCAAGGAAAGAGGAGAGGAAATCTGCTCTGTTGGGGGTGCTGGGAACACGTTCAGTTGACTGGGACAAAATACGAGAAGTCGTTATGTCGCCAGGGGAGCATCCAGCAGCTTATGCGGCCAGGTTATGGGAGGCATTTAGTTCCTACAGTGGTGTTGCGAATTTGACTCAGCAAGATCCTATGTTCAAATCCGCGCTCATTTCTCAAAGTGATGCACATACTCGGAATGCCCTTGCACTGCTTGTCGATTCAAACACACCGTATTCAGACATTGTGGCAAAAATGACCCAGTTTTATAATAATCAGTCTCTGTCGAGAATATCGCATCCAGTTGCGGCAATAGGAAGAAGACTTTCCTACAGGACCAGAGGAAAAAGAGGGACGGAATCCTCTCATTCTTCAGAGGGGAATCACAGAGCTCCAGACTTCAGAAACATGGTTTGCTATGCATGTGGAAAAGAGGGACACATCGCAAGGAACTGCAGAGGGAGGAGAACAAGAGACCAGGTACCTGTTTGTTTTTCATGTGGTAAAAGGGGACACAAAGCCAGAAGGTGTTACTCTTCACCATTAAGAGTGAAAAGCTATCAAGACCTGCTGAAAAAAGTTCACAGCTTAGAGACGCAATTGGCTCTGTCTCATAACAAAAGACTAAACGAGGAGGCCATTCACGCGAGGCCATCACTGCTAGAGGAAACAGATTTTAGCTCAGACACAAGCCGTTAAAAATTTAAAACTAACACTGTCAAAAAGATTGGAGTGTTTGAGAGAGTGTGTCAGTTTTGTTTTTGTTTATGTATGATGCATATGTGTAGATGTGTGTGGGGAAAAAAGGGGGCAACATTTTTTTTCTTGAGTTTTTTTTTCAGAAAGTATATCACCCACCAAATGGCACTGGAACCGTAGGGCCAGAGTCCACCTGAGAGACAAAAGAGATGAAGAGGAGAAAGATGGGGACAAGGCCCCCGCAGAGCGAGCACAGGACCATGGGGGAAGCCAGAATGATCAACCGCATGGCAGATTTACAGACAGCCAAATGATATGGACATTAAAAAAAAAAAAACCTCAGACTAACAAAGATGTGGACTAAACAGAAATGTGAGCGGACTGGCAAGACCCTTGTCTGAGCGGAGCCCTCTGGACAGGCTGCACAAGTGCACAAGTTTGAGAGGCTGAGAGAGAAGAATTTCAAGAAAAGACTGAGAGACAATCATTTGGTCACATTTCATGGACACACACACACACACACACACACGTACACACACAAGGATGCATGATAAGATTGGGAAAATTTGTCCTGTATGGATTCTGTGTTGTGATGCTAAGACAATTGTTTTCCAAAGTTTCATGTTATCCTGAATGTTTTGTTGAGATGAAAGATTACAAACTCTTCCAGCATAACTCTGGAACGGTCCTGTTGGCTATAGTGGTTCTCAGTTGATACTCCTTCATCCCTAATGACGAGATGCCATTGAAGGGAGAGAGATCCAGTGTGATTGATGGTAATGAGTCCCACGACGGGTAAGTCTCCCTGATGGCCATAGACGGGGGCAACCTAAGGCAGGACATTACCCTACTGGACACCTCTTTGGCGTGATTGAGACACTTGGTGTGATGCTATTTGTGACTTAATAGCATCAAAAGGGGGGACTGTAAGGAATTGTGAATCATTCTGCTGGAGAGTGGGAGACTCATAATTTAGTTAGCCCCGACAATCAACAAGCATGGAACCGCCACATGCTCTGAAATGGTAATCTTGTCAATATAACAAAGAGAAGGCCCACACCCTGGCCTCATGGTAACACCTGAAAACAGGAAAAGCCAACGAAGGCCATCAACTGTTGGAGGAGACATACTGAGAGCCATCCTAAGTCAATCAGAGACCATCCAAACACAATTAGCACCCACACGGCTATCCAGCTGGGGAAACAATTGTCTTCTGACCATTTAACTTAATCATGATACGCCTCACCATTATACATTGAAGACCGGTTTCACCCCAAGAGACTGTGATCAGCATTATTTAAGTAATGAATACACTTAATATGCCTGGCCAACTTCAAAGGTTTTTTCATGTATAAGAAATGTACGTTGGGGAGGCTCGGGGTTCACTTTGACTCCGCTGAACCCAGAGTACGTTACCCGTATTTCTGTTCACTGCCGTTTTTACTGGAAATAAACACCATTTTTCATTCGAAGATTGGATTGTCCCTTCTTTCGTTCTTTTTTTCTTACAGTCTGGATATGTTTTTTGCATTTGATTTGCCCATTACAAACAGAAAAAGATCGCTTTAGTGCACCGCTATTTTTTTCACTCGTTTCCGCCTTTGCAGTTTGCAGGATGTGACACTACTAGTTACGCATGCGCACTAGCTCACGCTGCCTCGCTCGCCAGGTAGCGTTCGATTTGGTTGGTAGTCTCCAAAGCAGCCGGCAGGTGCCGCTCCGTATACACTTAGGAACAGGCTATTTGATTGACCGACTCAGAGGCGGTCTTTGTCTGCCGCGGAACGCAATTACAGCATTGGTGACTGGGTGTTATTGGCGGTCAAGCTGGCGCTTGAGGAGTGGCGCCACTGGTTAGAGGGAGCTGAACCCTTTTGTGGTATGGACCGATCATAAAAACCTCCAATATATTCATCAAACCAAGCGTTGTAATTCCCGGCAGATGCGGTGGTCATTATTCTTAAACCGCTTTGATTTTACACTGATCTTTTGCCCAGGTTCTAAAAACATTAAGCCTGACACCCTGTCACGAATTCACGACCGCTCTGATCGCGATCCTACCCCGGAGCCAGTTATTCCGACTGCTCAGATTGAGGCACCCGTTCAATGGGAGGTTAAGGCGGTGGTTCAGGAGGCTTTGAAGACCGATCCCGGTCCTAGGGGGGAGCTCCTGGTTGTTTGTTTGTCCCGCCTAGAGTTAAGCCACATGTCCTCCAGTGAGGACAATCCTCCCGCTTGGCTGGGCACCCGGGGGCCCATCGGACCAAGCAGTTCCTGACCCAACATTTTTGGTGGCCGGGTATGATGAGGGACATTCGGGAATTTGTTGCCACCTGTGACATCTGCTCCAGGAACAAAACTTTCCATCTTCCTCCCTCTGATTTGCTGCAACCTCTGCCCGTTCCCAGGTGCCCTAGGACGCATATTGCGTTAGATTTTGTAACGGGGCTGCCTGTATCTGATGGTCATCCTGGTAGTGGTTGACCGTTTTTCTAAGGCTGCTCATTTTGTCACGCTACCCAAGCTGCCTACAGCACGGGAGACAGCCCGTCTTGTGGTTAACAATGTGTTCTGGTTGCATGGGCTTCCGCAAAATGTAGTCTCTGACTGAGGCCCTCAGTTTATGGCCAGATTCTGATGGGCATGTTGTAAGCAGTTGGGGTCCACCATGAGTCTCTCCTCTGGGTTTCCTCCAGAGACTAACGGGCAGACTGAACGCACAAATCAGTCTTTAGTACACACTCTTGGATGTTTGGCGGCAGATAATCCATCCTCATGGAGTCGATTTTTAGCATGAGCTGAGTATTCCCATAACTCATTCCATGGATCTTTCCCCATTTGAGGCTCAGGTGGGTTACCAACCCCCACTGTTTCCTGAGACTGAGAATGATTCTGAGGTTCCCTCGGTCAACCATTTCATTCGTCGTTGTCGGTCGGTTGGGACCAGGGTCTGCTCTTCTCTGTTAAGCTCAGGGCTCAAACAAAAACCCGCCGCTGAAAGAAGGCGTTATTTGGCCCCATTTTATCGAGTCAGTCAGAGAGTTTGGTTGTCCACGCGGGACCTCCCCTTGAAGGTAGAATCCCGAAAACTGGCGCCCTGCTATATCAGCCCGTTCAAAGTAGTGCGGAAGATCAATCCGGTCACGGTCCAGTTGAAGCTCCTGAGATCTTAACGCATACATCCATCATTTCACGTCTCTCTGATTAAGCCGGTTAGCACTAGCGTCCTGGGACCTACTGACACATCCCCGCCACCACCGCGAATGGTTGAGGGGGGGGCGGTTTACATCATGCACCACATTCTTGCCGAGAGGCGTGTCGGTCGTGGGGTCCAGTTCCTCTTGGACTGGGAGGGATATGGTCCCAAGGAGCGCTGCTGGGTCCCTGCGCGGGATATTCTGGATCCCTCGCTAATTTCTGAGTTCCGTGCACAGGGTTCCTTGGGGACTTCTGGCGCTGTCCCTTAGAGGGGGGGTCCTGTCATGGTTTGGAGAGCTTTCTTTGTTGCTCTCGTCAGGGACGATATCGGACTCCTGGTCCAACTGGCATAAATTGGGGGTGTTGCCCGGATTCTATTTAAGCTCTAGTTCTGCCTCACTTCCGTTGCTAGAGTGTCAGTGTCATGTTTGTACTTTAGCCGGTAAGGTCTCTAGTAAGAGAGTTGAAAAGGGTTTAGTTGCATATTTGAGGACAAGTTCTCATCAGCAAGGGAATCTTTCTGCTCTTTTCCCTTTCTTTTCGTCCTCTTGAGCTCGCTTTGCTTCCTTTTCTCGGACGACATATAGGTCCATTGGAAGCGCGAGCCTTGCTTGTTTATTTTATTCTTGTCTCTCTCTCAACCGCTGTTTCCCCTTTTATTCTGGCCGCTATGTTTGGCGTCTCTAACTCACTAGCCATCTCAACTGGAATCAAACATTTTCAGGAAGCTCCTTGACGTACGTTCATTTTCTGATGCTAGCATTCTACTTTTTTTAATTTTAGTATGCCTCCATCAGCGATGATTAAAAGCAGAAAGTTAACTCAACTTATCTGTAAATGTTTTCTTGATCGGACTATCAAGGGCTTGCAGCAAAATTAAGAGGAATGTATGGGATATAAATATGTTTCAAAAGCATTATTAGCTTCAGCTACATCTTCACAGTGGGCAAGACACACACAAACTCACATCAAGCATGGCTTGCTCAGTATTAAATCTGTCTGTCAGCGACGGCTTATCTAGTTCACGGTAACGCCGAAGTGCATCAGCTACACCTTTTTGACGGACCTGAAACCCCTCCCGAGTTTACTTTGAGTTTAGCTCACTTTAACGCTCCTCTGAAATGTCTCACACCATTCAGACAGAAAGTAAAGGAATAGCAAGCAGATCGCCTATTTCAAGATCAGGTGCTAGATTTTTGCTCCACATAGCCAAAATTACAATTTTCTAAAATTCAATTTTCAAAAGGAATCTTTAACATTGATATCTCTGGTACTTAAATCCAAAATATTAGAGCAGAAAGTTACCTATTAAATTTTTCATTGATACACATTAGCTTATGTTATGCATCTGACCCACCCATTCTGAAAAAATGAGGGTGGTAGTTGGGGGTATGCAAACCTACCCTTTTGCTTGGACTGACCCACAATATTAATTTGATAAATTATTGCTTTATCACAACTCTCCTCACTTCTAATGTTTAGATTCTTTGAAAAATGTGGTAAAATGATCTGTCAAGTTCAAAAATATTCATTTTATGACTTCAAAGTCATTGTCTACGGACAATACCAAATTGTTACATTTTCTTTGTGTATCTCCCATAAAACAACTAAACAAATCTCATATAAAGCTTTTGCAGAATGAGTCTTCCTACATAAGTAAAAAATAAATAAACAAAAGTCCCACCTTAACTAGTGAGTATTTGCTGGCATTGTCTACGGACAGTACAAAAATTATCGGACAAGCAGAATACCAATTTTAGACTTGTGTTTTGTCTAAAGATATTATACATTTATATCAACTTTTGTGTCACAGTTGAAATGGTATGCACTTTTTCTTGATATTTCATGCATGATGTGAGTTTCTAAAAGGCTAATTAGCAACAGAGGCACATTTTTATCTGTAACAGAGATTCCTGAATGAGAGAGATTCCTCTTTCATTCTAGAGCATGTGGCAGATGCTTTGGATATGAATACAGAACCCATAAAGTTGAAGCTATCCACAGTGTCCTCAAGGGAAACTATTGTCAGTTGTAAAAGGCTCAAAGGTTTACAAATAAGAGGGCTGAATTCCACGAAGAAATTAACATTGCTAACAGTATACACTGGAGAATTTATCCCTGCCAATGGATCACATATTCCCACTCCTGAGACTGCGAAGGCGTGGCCGCATTTGGATCTTGCATCGCATATTGCTCCACAAAGACAATGTGAAATTGGCCTGCTGATTGGGTACAATTGCCCACCGGCTCTAATGCCCAGGGAGGTTGTCAGTGGAGAAGAAAACCAACCATTCACACAGAGGACCGACTTGGGCTGGAGCATTGTGAGCTATGATGACCCAGGTGAATATTATGGTGATTTACTCGGTGTGAGTCATCGTATCCTTGTAAGGCAAGTAATTCCTCAACCTAAAGTGCCAGATCAGCTCAAAAGCAAAGTCCATTTTGTGTTTAGGAACCAGATTAAAGACACTATTGCTCCCGATGATGTCATGAAGATGCTGGAGTCCGATTTCAATGAACGGATAGAAGAGGATTTCTTCTCTCAAGATGATGTCTTGTTCTTGTCAAAGTTAAAGAGTGGAATTAAGCATAAATCAGATGGTCACCTTGAAATGCCTTTACCCTTTAAAGGAGAGAAACCACACTTTCCTAACAACAAGCCTTGTGCGGATCAGCGCCTGATGTGCCTGAAGAGGAGGCTCAAAAGGGATAATGGCTACTTTTCTGACTGTTAACTTTATGACTGATCTTATTGTCCGAGGTGATGCAGAGAAGGTCCCAGAACAACAAGTTAGCAATTCTCCAGCTTGATATGTACCCTACCATGGGGTTTATCATCCTCAAAAACCAGGAAAAATTTGAATTGTCTTTGACTGTTCAGCAAAGTTTCAGAATGTGTCTTTGAATGATCATCTTTTCGCAGGACCAGAACTCACCAATACTTGGGTGGGGGTCCTTTGTAGGTTCTGTAAGGGCCCAATTGCAATTATGTGTGATGTGGAATGAATGTTTCATCAATTTAATGTAAGATGTGAAGACTAAGACTACCTGAGGTCCCTATGGTGGGAGAATGGTGATCTGGAGTCCCCAACCGCGTTTAGAATGAAGGTCCATCTATTTGGAGCAGCTTCACCTGGCTGTGCCAATTTTGGTCTTCAACATCTGGCCTCTGCAGGCCAGGAGAGGTTTAACCAAGATACTATCAAGTTCATCCAAAGAAATTTCTATGTTGATGATAGGGCTGGCAAGTGTTTCCTCTGAAACAGAAGCTATTTGCTTTATTAAAGAAGCAAGAGAGCTCTGCAGCACTGGCAAACATCGTCTGCACTAGTTTATCTCTAATAGCGACAAGGTCTTGAGAACAATTCCAGAAGAAGAACGTGGTCAAAGTGTTAGAAATTTGGACCTCAGAGAGCCACTTATGGGAAGAGTTCTTGGTGCCTAATGGTGTGTGTTCTCTGATTACTTTCAGTTCAGAGTTACTGCTAAAGAACGCCAATGACCAGAAGGGGGGTACTGGCAACAGTTGCTTCCATTTATGACCCTTTGGGTTCCATATCACCCTCTATGCTCTGTGGCAAGCAAATTCTGCAACAACACTGTCAAGAGAAAGCAGGTTGGGATGAACCACTCTCGGACAAGCTTAGATATCAATAGGAACAATGGCTACAAGATCTCCCAAATTTGTCTAATGCAAGGATGAGGAGGTGCTATTTGCCCCCTGGCTTCACAGATGTGAGGAATTGTGAGCTCCACCATTTCTCAGATATATACAAATGTCACAGGTTATGTAGAGTGCTCTTACCTTCGAGCCATCAACACCAGTGGGGGTGTCCATTGCTCATTTCTTATGGGGAAGGCACGTGTTGCCCCTACCAAGGTCACAACAATACCTCGCCTTGAGTTATCTGCAGCTGTAGTAGCAGCTAGAACAAGTGTTATGCTCAGGAATAAACTTGAACTAGATGACCTGCAAGAATATTTCTGGACGGACTCAAGAGTCGTCCTTGGATATAAAAATAGTGATACTAGACGTTTTCATGCGTTTGTGGCAAACCAAATTCAAAGAATAAAGTCCCTCACTGATCCAGAGCAATGGCGCTTTGTGCATTCAGAGAATAATCCTGCGGACCATGCGTCAAGAGGCCTAATGGCAGATCAACTTCCTCTAATTGGTTCACCGGTCCACACTTCTTATGGAAAAGCCAGCTCTTTCTACCATTTGGTCAAATCTACCATTGTGTCGCCCCCTCCCGGCCAGTTTGTGAGTCAGGATCTGTACCTGCGCAAGAGATAGCAACAGGTACATTTTTTGGCAAATCAATCTTGGCTAGATGGAAAAGGAAGTATCTTCTCAATCTTCAACAAAGGCAAAAGTGGCAAAGGGATAAGCGGAATACAAGAGTCAATGGCATAGTTATTATTCAAAAAAATGATTCACCTCAAAATCAATGGAGATTGGCAAGGGTGGTTGAAGTTTATCCCACTTCTGATGGAAGGGTGTGATGTGAATAGAGGCCACTAGATGGCAGCATTAACCTTTATTTTATTGAGCTCAGACTGGAGCTAGGTTTAGACATGTCCTGGACATGTCTGGGGAAAGTCCCAGAAAAGTAAAAAAAAAAGAGGTCTAAATGTGGGTGGGGTCTGCAAAAGAGTATATAAGGCAAAGAATTGAGACAGTAAAGTAGTAGGAGAAATTGCAAGAAGAAGGATACACGTGACCAGACCTGTCATTTCAGTTCAAGACCTGTGAAGTTTCTTTTGTGGATTTTTGCCTTTGTTTTCTTCATCCAGGACATCACCAAGCCACCCCACAAAAAGGGACTGTAAATATTTCTGTTTTTTTTTGACTAATCAATCTTGGTCATTTAGTTAGTTGTTATTAGTCTTTGTCTTTGTTTAAAAATTAAATGTGTTTAAGTTTTTAAAACTGTGTCTGTCATCCCTTGCTGTTGCTGTTGTGTTGTAGATTTTAATAACAAATTGGGGCCATAACAAGGGTTTGAAAGGTTAAGTTATAGATGATTGATTTAAGCTTGGACCATTTCGGGAAATGTACTTCCAAGCCTGTGTATCTTGACAGACCTGTTCAAAAGATTGTTCTTCTGCTCGAGGCTCATTAATGCTGTATTTGCACACATGTCATTTAAGATCAACCATACGCTCAGAAGTATGAATGTATTTTTGAATTAAATCATTGTATGTTTTGGTGGGAGTGTAGCTGTTTAAATCCTATTTTCTTTGTGTGTGTATGTTTGTTTGTTTTCTTGGTAAATTTTGATACATAGTTGATGCATATATGTCTCATTGCGTGTTGATTAGTTAATTGGAAGTGATACTATGTGGGTTAGGTTTTCACACGGACGCTTTTAATGTTGCACACACCTGACTGGGAGAACTGAAAGCCAACTTGCGGTTATGCCGGTACACCGCTGAGTCAGAAGTTTTAATGTGTAGGCTAAATCTGTGTTATGTTTATTTATCTTGGACTCATTTCCCTCTCCGTTCATATGCAGCCAGCGAGGTACATGTGTGTATTTATAATGTTTTTATTTTTTTTAATTTATTCGCTTGTTTGATTGTGTGATTGGATTGTCTAGTTATTGTGTTGTTTAATTGCTTTCAAACTGTTCGACGGTGGATTAAAGATGAATTAAAGACAGAAAAATAAATCCATCAGTAACTGGAGAACTTTGGCTTTGTGGGTTTCCTAGAGGAGAGTGACAATGAGGCTTTAATGCTTCCAAAACACTGCCAAGTGTTGTGAGAGTAGGAAGTGTTGTCATACACATAATCCGAGTCACCATTAAGTTGAATTTCTGTGCATGTGAGTGAATTTACTAATCTGGAGGCAGTGGTTGGGTGGGTATAATGCATTCCTTCATCACAGCAAGAAGGTCGTGGGTTCAAATCCAGCCTGGGGCCTTTCTGTGTGGAGTTTGCATGTTCTCCCCTTGTTCGCGTGGGTTTTCCTCCCACAGTCCAAGGACATGCATATCAGGTTAATTGGAGACACTAAATTGCCCATAGGTATGAGTGTGAGAGTGAATGCTGTGGGTGCCCTGCGATGGATTGGCAACCTGTCCAGGGTGGGTTCCTGCCTTTGCCCATAGTCAGCTGGGATAGGCTCCAGCTCACCCCATGACCCTAGTGAGGAATAAGCGGGTATAGAAGATGAATGAACAATGATGCTGTCCTACATTAAAACATAAAATTGTCAACATATAAACTATTTTTACGTTATCATTATTATATTTCCATGAATGTGGAAAAGAAATGTAACTTTAAGGCCATTTAAAATTTTTCAATAAGACCATTGAACTATTTGGATTGACTCATACCTTTATACATACATAACCTTTTAAAAATAATGTTTTATATCTTACTTGCAGACTCTAAAGGGCATAGAATAGCTCACCAGCTTCAGAACCCACAGGTGCCGATTTTTGCGTATGCTGGTGGGTGCTCAAAACCTTAAATAACTTCCTACCATTAAAAAATCATAAATAATCATAAATAAATAAATAAGCAGTAAAATGCAAATGCTTTTGAGAGCTCTGACCGACATGAACACCGTGCCCGCCCACACACACGCGCGCACACGCACACACATCACACAGAAAGAAATAGTCAGTACCACCCAAACAGTTCAAGAGGCCTGTCTGAATAAACAGCGTCGACCAAATCCACAATCCGATACGGAAACTAGTTATACAATATGCCTGGCCAGAGACTATATGCAAACACAGAGACTCACATGGGCATAAATCATATAGCAAATCCTCCATCTGAAAGACTTCACCTCATTTGCACAGTGCTACAGCACGCGCACCAAAACACTGCGTAACTGTAATGGTTAAGAGGCCAAAATATTAACACGTAAAGAAATTATTGCATGGTAGGTAATTGAACAACGTCACCCTACATCACAGCCCATGCAATGAAATGTATAGGCCCACACAGCTACTACATGTTAAAAAAAAAAAAAAAAACATTTTTTTGTTCGCTCACCGTTGATGTTACTTCTTGATGAGGAAAGTGCTGCACCTAGTAACCGTGCGCTTAATGAAAGTTTGCGATTTCATCCAACCGTTGGCCAACATTAGTTAAGACAAGAACTCCGTAGCTACACGCACAGAGCTGATGATTTTACTTAAGGCCCAGTCACACAGCGAAAACGCACGAATTACGCATGAATTACGCACAGATTTTCGTTTCTGCGCGGAGCGTACGTCGTATGCGTAATTCGTAGGTGGAACGAACGTGGACTGTCAGTGATTGTAAGTGGATGTGCGTCGAAGGCGGTTTGTGCGTGATTTTGAGTTTTGAACGGTTCAAAAATTTTCCGACGCACAACTGTGCGTTGGTGTGCGTAATTCATGAGTCGGCGTGCGTAGTTTATGCGTCGAGTATGCGTAACTATGCGCGGGACACTCGTCGGCCGTCAGTGCTTATGCGTCAGAACTGGTTTGAATCCGCGCACGTCCACGTCTGTCCACTGATGCCCCACGTTCATATCACGCATGAAACGCGCACGTATCACGTTCATTCCACTGACATCCACTGACAATCAATTATAAAACTGACGAATAACTGACATATCACTGACAGAAAACGCGTAACGACGCACATCCACTGACGAGTGACGCATTTCCGACGCACGACTGACTGACAGAAAACTGATGATTCACTGATGTTCCACTGACGAACCACTGACAACTCACGTATGTATTTTGGCATATAAAAGCAGCCATTTCGGGCACTTTTGCCATTCCGGACCTACGGGACCTCCTAGCAGCAGCACCAGCAGCAGCCTCTGGTGGATCTACATGGACTTCTTCTTCAGCAGCTTTCTTCTTCTGCACCCTTGTCTTTGAGGACAAGCGAGCTTTCCTGGGTGGCATCTCTTGAAGTGTTCTTGATTGGCGAAAGGTACTGAGGAACTCCCGTCGTTCACCGCTTTTTATATGCGCTGAACCGAAGCGATTGTGATGCCGAAGGTGCGTTTTTCGTGCGTGATCCGTCAGTGATTCATCCGTGGGGCATGCGTCGACATGCGCGGAACGAAAGTGCTTGTACGTGGAATGTACGTGAAGCGTTCGTGTTTGGACGTGCTCCGCCGGTGATTCATGCGTCAGGCGTGCGTCGAATGTTCGTGGAATACTGCACCGTGTTTGCTATTATGCGTCGACGTGCGCGATATGTCAGTGATTGTAAGTGATACATGCGTGGTTCACGCGCGATTCATGCGTGATTCGTCCGAGATTTCTACCCCCGACACCCCGAAAAATTGGTCAATTTCTCAACGCACAAGCACGCACAAACCCAATCTGTGCGTGATTTGTGAGTGATTCGTGCGTGATCGGCTGTGTGACTGGGCCTTTAGATAATACGATTCAAATAGATGCCGTTCATTTTAAAGATTCAGTTTTACCATGAGTTTTATTCATTCTCTCTTTTTTTTCTTTTTTGAACGGCCATCCCAATGGCTATTTTTGAATTGCCAGTGGGTGCTCAACCTTGTCAGTGAATGCACCCACGGGATCGGCAGCTACAAAAGGATGTCAGAACCACAGTATTCGCTGGTTACAAGATTAATGACGGGTGATTCTGAATGTCAAGACGGGGTTTTGGAATGGAAAATTTGGAAATTCTTCCGGTATTACAGGTCAAATTTTATTTGGCACCAAGAAACAATGAATCAATATTATACATCAAATAGTAGGCTATGCACAACTGGTCCATCAGAGGGGTCCTTTTGTAAGCTCAAGCAAATTTTTACCAACAGTTTTTGAAATGTCGCCCCTGTCGAATATTCGCGTCTTTGCATTGATTTTCAATGTAATCTGTTGTGTGAAAAAATTTGTTTCACACCCGGTGCGAAAGCGGCTTTGCGGGAACATTGGAGAATGTACTTAAACAGGGCGGAGCCATCTCGCTCTTCACATTCTTCTTCTGTGGAAAAACACAACCGCAATGCATTGTGGTTTACGGCACTACAATTTAGTGTACACAAGGATTTTTTATATTTCACTGGATATACAATTGGAAAATGGCCGCCCATTCATTTCAATGGAAATTGCTCAGTGGCGCAGCAATCCAACATGGGGGCCAAGCTTCCGGAGCCACACGGACATGCGCTGTGTGATTTTTGCTCCCACATGCGTAGTGTGGGGCTTATGAACGCGCTAGTATCCGAGGTGTCCATGACAACGGCTCGGGCTCGTGGAACTCCGACTTAGGGTGCGTGTTCACGATCACTTTTCACCGGAAGTCAAATGGAAGTCTGACCACTGCAGACTGCGCCCTGACGAAACATAGCTGCCGGTAAAGGTTTAATTATGGTTTGAGATACTATTTTAAAACACAAATGCAATAACAAATGTTAAAAACGACTTTGACAGGGAAGTAATACTATTGATTTCAACTCAAAAATCTCGGCAAAATAGTTGACTTACTGTTGCGTAACTTTAATATGACATTGCTCAGGGGTGCGCTTCCCGAAATCACAGATGCTAACTTCCATAGTTGGAACCACTGACTGAATGGACTGAATTTCTGCAACTACGCTATTGGGAAAAGCGCTACAGCCAGGCTCGTGTTCTCTTTAGTTCAACGTCGAATAACCACATTATCGGAGTCAGATAATTCTTGCTTGTCTGCGTGCGAATTCCATTATCTTTTTCCGGATAAAAGACAGACCGAACACACAACGCACTTCACCTACCTTATAAACTGATATGTTTTAAAGCCAGGAGCTTTAAACTTTTGTCAATTCTGGTAAGCTAGTTTACGTAACTTATAACCATTCCGTGGAGTATAATAAAATGGGTCTACCATGAAATGACGTTGTACTGCGTTATTTTTACCTTTTTCCCCCTTTTTTTCTGTCCTTCCCCAGATATCGGAGGCTCTTAGAGTGCACTGAACTGTTCATCCATGAATTTCTGCATGTCATCGAACCTGAGGCCGTGCCTTTCTATCCACCCCCAAAGCCCTTTCCAATAAAGTCTGTCTGGATTATAATTTTAATACCATCTCCACGTTTCATTTCTAAGTACAAGTTAACATCGATTGTATTTGTGGTACTTAATTTTATGATAATGGCCGGCACTGCGAGTTTAATGCAAGTTAAGCATTAAACCCCTTTTGATTTTAAGTACTTGAGTTCATCTTCAAATGTTAAGCAGAGCTGGCAAAAAAATCAAAAACTGACAAAACACAAATAATTCTATTTGAAAACATTTTAAAAATATACATGTAAATAATGCCTTGGTGGTGACAATGATGACAGGTGGTGGGGGTGAGCAGATGGATGATGACAGCTACATCCGACATTAGGTCTCGTATTTATCTTCGTTCAGATGAAAATCATTGAAATCATTGCATCACTCCGGTTGATCTCAGATGCTGCACACGAACATTAGATGTTCGGATTTAGTATACTCTGATGTTTCCACCTACCCAAAACTTCGATCTAATAAAGGCTGTACCACAAAAATTGTGTATGCATGTTCAGTGCTTTCATGGATGTTCGGATCATGCACAAAAAAAAAAACATTTTGGATGTCATCTGTCAAGTTGCTGAAAAGTTTCATCGTCAAGTATGAAAGTCAGTAATTAATTTTAGACTGAAGAATGGTTAATAAATGGTTTGCTGAGCAGTGTTCAAACTGAATTTATGTATTGCTATAAATGCACTCATATGGACATTACGTTAGATGCTACACAGCTGACACATGATGCATGATGCATCAAAATACTGAAATGTGAATTGGTGTTATTCAAAGTAATGAAAATATACAACTCATTACAATGATAACCATGAACTATGAAAAAGTGAGGCGAGTGTTAGCTGCATACATGCTTCTAGGATATCACAACAGCGGCCTTAGCTTACTGTTCATTTTGCGGCACTACATAATGGAGTCTGGCAATCGAGTATATTACGGCCATTCATCAATTAAAATAAAATGGATAACATATTTGCACCGTAACGCAAGCTCGCTTGATTGACTTGGCCACATATAGAATGTTCATCACAGACGGACGGCAAGGAATGCACATTGTTCCACCCACTTGAACAAATGGATCATGAACGAAAAATAGTTATCATTTTGGATCTCATAAGTCGAGTTGCCGAAAAGTTTCGTCATCATGTATGAAGGACGGTAAGTAATTTAACAACGAAGAATGGTTAGGCTGATAAATGGATCGCTAAGCAGTGTTCGAAATGAATTTATATACTGCTATAAATGCACATTACGTTGCGTTAGATGCTACTCAGCTGACACGTTAAGCATACCGCATCAGTATAGAGTGATGCGAATTGGTGCTATTCAAAGTAATGGATTTAACCATTTCATTTTAATATGAAAAAGTAAGGTGAGTGTTGCCTGCGTACATGGTTCTAGGATGTCACAACAGTGGCCTTAGCTTACTGTACATTTTCTAGCACTGCATGAAGTGCAGCAATCGAGGTGCTAAGTTACATATTATTACATATTACGGCCATTCATCAATTAAAGTGGCAAAAATATACTGAGCAACATAAGAAACGCAAGTTAGCTAACTTAGTTAGTTAATGTGCTCTTACGGTTACCTAGATAGCAAGCACCTCCGCTCCGGATCTGCCCTGGCTCCAGCTGATCCGGCTCAGAGCCGGGGCAAATCCGGAGCCGAGGAGCTTGCTATCTGGGTAACTTACTCATAGTTACCGCAAAACAAAGAAAAGTTTGATAAAACGAGTGTAAACGCGCACACGCTCGTAATAAATTTGATTTTCAATAATTACGCGCAAACTTATTTTCCAGTTTGCCTTTAATTAACTTTCGTTTCTTTTGTCGCTCAATACATATGCTCCGTAACTTGCCAGCTCACTTCACCGACTTGGATACGTCTTTAATGTTGAACAGACAGACGGCAAGGAAAGCCCATTGCTCCACCCACTCACATCCGCTGCAGTGCTAAATTCGGAGGAGCGGGAACGCGCTTACATATGAGGACCCGTTGGTGTTCGCATAGCCTGAATCTAAATAAAAGATTTTGTCTTTGCCGAGAAACGAGGCATTAATGGTTTAAAAGAGAAAAATAAACCGTTACGGTATGGATAATTTGTGGCTGTCAAAAAAAATTATTCACGGATTTATCAGCGTGTCTTTTTCAGTTATTCCCTATGGAGAAATGTCTTTTTGGCCCCCATGGCATCACGTGACCAGCAATATCACATTCGCCGCTAGGACCATGGAGGATTACGTGGTCGACCCGAGTTGTGCGTCCAGATCTCCTTATAGGTCCATGAGTGTACATCATGGTGTACATCGCTTGCTCACTCGATTCCACTGTGCATTATGGGTATTTCATAGTGCACTATATAGTGGATGAAAAGAATTCGAAGAACACTAAATGGTGGACACACTATATAGTGCATTATATCCGTGATAGGGGGCGATTTCGAGCACAGCTAAAGACTGTTATCAATGTAAAGGTTCTCACTCTTTCCGGCGGCAGGAACAAATTCGTGGACTGGCAGTAAATGTACTCGGGGGCGGGGCATTATGATTTTTGAACATTATGAGTAAAATCATAGTACTGGCGTTGTTTTTTTGTGTGTTTTTTTACTTTTTGAAGGATATTTAAGGGATGAAGTTTAATTTCATTCATTGTCAGAAGAGAACTGGAATTATTTTGTAACGAGTGTTCTGGGCATTGTCTGTGGTGCTGAACTGGATGACAGCCGAAATCCTATGTGGAAAGGCAACTAAGAGACTAATTTCTCTCGCTCCTTAAAAACACTGACTCACACAAATACAAAGACTGAAACGGATATAACTTTGGAGGGTCTCTCCATTTATGTAACTCCACTGAATGACGTAGGCAACAACATCTATACAGCAGAGAAAAGATTTAAAATTGGAACAAAGGGACAGCCGTATCAAACCATAAACCTAAGCTATATGCTTCTCACAAAACATTGAAATAAACGCAAAAATACAATCAAAATAATTATGCTAAGCCTACTCCTTGCTTTGACATTTGCAGTAATACAAAAGCCCACATTATAGCGCGGAGATGGGGACTTGAGTCACTGTGACTTGGACTCGAGTCGCAGTTTTGTTGACTTGCGACTCGACTCGGACTTGGAAGTTTAAGTCTCGGGCCTTGACTTGAGACACAATGACTTGAACGACTTGAGTGTTATTCAGTTCATGTTTTCAGTTTGAATATGAAATTAATAAATTAATTTAAAAAATAATGTTGATTAACCAGTAGTAGCGCAGGCTGAGAATGGCATTCTCATGAATCATGGATTCATGGATCACTATCCTCTCAATCAGTCATGCCCTCTCTAGGTACATTGCGTGTTTATTGGAGAAACACGCCCTCTTATATCACATATAGGCATCAACACGTCAGTGGGAGGGGCACCGAAAGTCATTGTCTTCGGCCTTTTTTTTTCTTCTTGGAATTACCATTTTGATGGCGAAAGATGCTCAGCACAGTGCAAGACATGCAGAATAAACATCTCTGACAGCCAAGCAACAACTTCAAACTTTGTTCATCATTTGCAGAGCCATTCTGCCCAGTAAGTGCTTGTCAATTAGCTAATATCATCCTGTTAGCCTATCTCGCAGGTGTAACGCAAACTTCAACCGCCGGTGTCTCAATAAAAGATGAGAACAATAGCTGATGCTCTTGCTACCGAAGCCAGCCTGACTAGCCTAATTCATATGAAAAAAAACAAATACATAAATAAATAAATATGTATACAGCCAACAAACCCAATAAAACATCATTTTTGTTCATCTCTTTTATTAGCAGAATGGGATTACATAATAAAGGAATAGGCCCCGAGAAGCAGTGATGTTATAACAGCGGAGGGGTGTTTTAAGAGTGCCTTAGTACAACTCTGCCGTTATAAAATCACTGAAACCCACTGCTTCAAGGGGCTTATTGCTTTTATAAAACGGTTACCCCACATATAGCCCGAGTGGACAGAATGGTTGGCAAGCAATACAGAAGCTAAGATTGCTTTTTCATCTAGCGCCATTATCATGTCACATCAGGCTATTTGGGCTTGTTAATGTAGATATGCTATGAAAGCAGGCTATTTGAGATGTCTCCTTCGCTCTCCCGAAGGCCCCGTTAAATAATTTTACATTCGTTTCGGTTTCGGTTTTATAGTTTCCTTGTTCTCAACTCCCACTGATCGGCCACATCATTACAACCAGCAGCGAGAGTAGGGAACAAGAATGACTTTTGTCCTCAGCACTTCCCGGTGTCCAGGAAAATATGTTGAATAGTGCATTAGTTTGCTAAGCCAGCTAGTCAACTAGCTAGCGTTCACTGCAATGGATGTGGTTACCCAACACATAGCCCATAAAATACACACTTAAGAAAAAAAATCAACAATTTATCGCAAACACTGAAATAGTGAGCTAGTTAGCAATGTCGCAAGCAAGCTAAAGTGATATCAAACTCTATAAAGCTATAGCTAGCTAGGTAGATAGCCAACTGGTTAGCGGGTCAAAAGGCTAAACCTCGTTAACACTGAAATAGCGAACTAAAAGTCTTGAAACAAACGTAACCTAACAAGTCAGACTAGTGCAGAGTCCTTGGTTACTAGGCCAAGCGCGCCGGGCTGCGGTCTGCCTCAGAATACAGTGGGTCACAGTGATTTTATACCAGCATGGAACGCGGCTCAGCCAATCACATTTAAAGATGGGAACCATCAGTTTTATAATAGGCAATTAAACTTCACATGGCGGGTCATTCACTGGGCATTTTTGGCATTTTTAGCACAATTTTAATTGTTTTAGTGCTAGCGCATTAAAACCGTAAGCTAAGTGGCTGAGTTGAGTGAATGCCGTTTATGTTCACGCAGCTTTTAAGTCTGTAAATTGCAATTTGAGACATTATATGTGAATTCACTTTGTCAAATTTATTTCTTCTGTAATTTAGTTTTTTTTTTGTTTAGAATATGCTATATACTTAACGTTGTTCAAATCAAGTGAACCGGTTTATTCTGTATTTGCGATTTCAAAGGAAAATCAGAGCATCCCTTAGTCTGCAGGAATGGACTGTAACATCAGCGGTTTTCTTTCAGTACGAATTAAAAATTCAACAAATTAAATCAGTTGATAGTAACAATAAAAACCAAAATTACTCTGATTGCACCCAATTCTTTATTGTTATTTCCACTTTGTGTCTATTTGAGAGAAACGATCAGAGTCCATAAGAATTTTTGACTTACTGATTGTAATAGTTTACGGGAAAACGATATTGGGACTTGACTTCTCTAGTTCACAAATGAGATGAACCAGGTTTATTAAATAAATCATAACCTACGTAGTGGAAAGTGTTATGATACGGTCAAATACAAGCATCAGCTTGTTGTGCAGTCAAACTTTAACCTCGCAAGTGAAACAGGAGAATCAGTAAGCGGAGCACGAGTTGAAGGCTCTGAAAAGAGTTTAAAATGGTTGAATCCTCGCTGGGAATCTTTTTCTAAGAGCAATAAGCTGTTACTTGTTTTCCGATGCACTGAATGTTAACAATTGAAGTGTTTATAGCTCTTGGTGTCTCAAGATGACACAGATGAAACACATACAGATGTTTTTGATGCTCTATAATATGTTTATTCCTCCAGATTTATATATGTGTGCCTTTTTTCTTGTTATTTGCAAGGCAACTAAAATATTTCAAATACTGTTGGCAGAAGTGATCTTGTTTAGATTGAGAGCCATCAATAAATAATGTAATGAATTAATTTCTGTTTTGTTTGATTCCATGATGTATTTACTGAATATCAGTAATTAGAATGCAAATCCAAATTACTGACATATTTTTTTAAACAGGTTGGACACCATTGGCCAGTGATGATTAGATTACTGACCGTTACTTATACCTTGTCTTTTCACTTTATTAAGATCAGTTTCTGCGGGTAAAATTGCAATAATAAGGGGACTTGACTTGACCTATTACAGGACTTGACTTGCCATAACCTGTGACTTGACTTGCCCAAGAAAAAATGACTTAGGACTTATTTGAGACTTGCACATGTGTGACTTGGTCCCATCTCTGTTATAGCCTATTGAATAATGTTTTGCACCCACAAGAAACATTGTAATAAAACAGTTCAGTTCATAAGAACACTGTAAAATTCAAAATTACAGAGTACAGGCTAGGGCTATATGTAGGCTAACAGTAAGGCTACCAGACTCTTTTTCTTGACTCTGCTCTCTCAAAGTCCGCATCTGTAGACAGACAGACAGACAGAGGAATGGGGGCACAGTGAGGTTGAGTTTCTAATGTTTTACAATACCTAGCCAGAGCTCGAAAATATATGTTGTAAACAGTAGCCAAATGGCGACTTACAACTAGTAAACTGGTAGGCAACATTTTTTGACTAAGTGAATTCTTCTTAAAACATTGTCTTTCCACTCATCCCTGAACTTTTATGTTAAATCCTTTAGCTAACGTATAAGTCTAACTGAGCGACGCATGATTATTCTTTTTTCTTCCCTCCAAGGTTTCGGGGAAGACACACTCCTACTCTGCTTCTGATAAGCTAAACCTAAGACTGACCATAACCTTAACTTTAACCTGTGTCATCACAGAAAATGACGAGCACATTAGTCCAGTCAGCGAACAATGCCTCTCTCGCTCTCTCATTTCCTCTTTATCTCAGTGAGTCTTGATGGCCTTACTGTTAATTTTACATATGTACTCGGCAAAAATATTTATTTGATATATTTCATTCTAATTATTTGTTTTAGTGCTAAGGTTTGTCTATCACTTTTTTTCCCCCATGTACGAGACTCTCGTCAGGGCGGGCACAGGTGACTCAGTGGGCAGGCCCCGACCTCCAGTGCCCCCCCTTGCCACCGGAAGTGTGCACGGGGATGCCGTTTCAAAACAGAGAAATGTCATGTACGTGGCAAAATCAGGAAAATCGCCAGAGCATGCAGGAATAAATCGAAAAACAGGGGAGTGAGAAAGGTAGTAGGAAATAAAATCTAAACGGGTCGGAGTTTAAAGCATCGCTCGGTCAAAGTAAATGAAAACGATGCCCAAAGTGAAAGTGTTAGGTGAAATGATGCAGTCACAATGAGCTGCTTGACGTATCATGTAGGGAAATTAAAGTGGGAAACTCCAAAGAGAGTAGAGCCCTAAACTGTCGAAATTCGAAATTGATACTGGATGCAGCTTAACTGTAATGAATGAAAGACATTTCATTCAATGAGACTTGGTAATTAGAAAAAAGGCCAAACCTGAAACAAACTGACATGAAATTAGAAACTTATGCCGGCATCCTATTAAAATAATTGGCCATACAAAAGTCATGGTGGCATATGAAGGGCAAACAAAAAACTTCCCCTTGAAGGGAGAAGGATCTAATCTGCTAGGCAGAGGATGGTTGGAAGAAATTAATTACAGTGGGGCCAGTTAAAAACTACAGAAAGGGTGCGCATCATGAAGACACAGGAAGAAGCATTACTGAACAGGTATGCTAATGTTTTTAAAGGGGACCTATTATGCTGATCCTTCTTTTAATACCTATTAGTAATGTTATAATGTTGTTTGTCCATGCTCAACCTCTGAAAAGTGTCTAAACATAAGATACAGGGATTTTGCCGTAATCCAAGAACGTGACTTCATGAACGTGATTTTCTCTCTGAACAGCTCCTCCCGAGATCTTCACAAGATCTAAGTAAAACCTGACGTCAGGTTGTGCCATCCAATTAGTACAGACCTAACCAGAGCCAACCGCTGCGCTGGACCTGCCCACACTGGAAACTATTCTAGCTGGCACTAACAACAGCAGATCATACTATGCCTTAGTAGCATCTACACTTTTGGAAATACAAAAGAAGAACCGCAGATCATTTGAGGAGCAATTTTGTCAGCATCTCTCCCAAAGCTACTTGTCCGTTTACTTTTACTTAAAAAAAAAAATATATATTTCTGTTCCAAAAGACGATGCCACCAGAAATCAGTGGGTAGCTTTTTTTGTTTGCTGGCAGCAAACAGCCACGGCTAAAGGGAACGTTAGCTGTTTGTGCTCAGCATTTCACCAAAGACAGCTTTTTCAATAAAGGATAATTCGATGCTGGATAAGCGTTTCAGCTGCTTCTCAAACCTGAAGCAGTTGCATCAATCAAGCGCTTGGAGCCACAAGCTGTAAGTAACCATTTAACGGCAAATAATGTAAGTGAAGCTAACGTGTTACGGGTGGATAGCAGGACTGCTAGCGATAGTTAGCACAAACAACTGGCCTCAAACGCAGGCTTTGTAAAATATCACCTTTTTCCAGGAGAGAACCATGGCCTCAGATTTGGAGGTGCTGATTCTCATTCCGACCGCTTAACACTCGGCTGCGAACCACTCCAGCGTGTGCTGGAGGTCACAGCATGATGAAGCGAACAGGAGATGAAATCCTGAGGCCACCAAACTGGACTCTCTCCAAACCTCGTCTGCGCCTTGATATCCCATCCATGAAAATCATGAACGGAATAGGTGACAAGGCACACCCTTGACGGAGTCCAACACCAACTGGAAACGAGTCCGACTTAGTGCCATGAATACGGACGCAACTCCGGCTTTGGTTGTACAGGGATCGAATGGCTCAAATGAATGGCCCTGGAGCCCCATACTCCCGCAGCACCCCCCACAGGATACCTCTTGGGACACGGTCATAAGCCTTCTCCAAGTCCACAAAACACATGCAGACTGGATGGACAAATTCCCATGACCCCTCCAGTATCCGTGCGAGGGTAAAAAGTTGGTCCACTGTTCCGCGTCCGGAACGGAACCCGCATTGCTCCTCTTGAATCCAAGCTTCAACAGTCGGGTAGAGCCTCCTTTCCAGCACCCTGGCATAGACATTTCCTGGGAGGCTTAGCAGTGTGATCCACCTATAGTTGGAACACATTCTCCGGTCCCATTTTTTAAAAATGGGAACCACCACCCCAGGCTGCCAGTCCATTTGTACTGTACCCTACATCCACAAGATGTTGAACAGGCGTGTCAACCATGACAGTCCACCAACATCCAGAGCCTTCAGCATCTCAGGAGGAATCTCGTCTATCCCTGGTGACTTGCCACTGTGGAGCTTTTCGGCCACCTCAGTGACCTCCATCAGGGAAATGGGCAACAACTCGAGTCCTCTGTCCCTGCCTCCTCAATAGAGGGCGTGTCTGCCAGATTCAGGAGTCCCTCAAAGTGCTCCTTCCACCACCAGATGATATCCTCAGTTGAGGTCAGCAGTTCACCACTCCTGCTGATAACAGCCTGGGCAAAGCCTTGCCTCCCCTTCCTGAGTTCTGGCGGTTTGACTGAACCTCTTTGAGGCCACCCGAAAATCTTTCTCCATAGTCACCCTCCCAAACCCGAGTTTTTGCATCAGCAGTTACCTCGGTTGTAGTCCTTCTAGCCTGCCGGTACCGGTCTGCCAAGTTGGGGGTCCTCTGAGCCAGCCAAGCCCGAAAGGCTACCTTCTTCCGCTTCACGGCCTCCCTCACTGCTGGAGTCCACCAACGGGATCTGGGGTTGCCGCCACGACTGGCACCGACAACCTTCAGGCTACAGCTCGCAGCAGCTGCTTCCACAATAGAGACTTTTAACAGGGTCCACTCAGACTCCATGTCCCTAGTCTCCCTCGGGGGAAAGCTCTTCCGGAGGTGAGAGTTGAAAACTGTCTGGACAGAGTCCTCTACCAAACTTTCCCAGTCCACCCTTACAAAATGTTTAGGTTTCCCAGGTCTGTCTGGCAGTCTTCCCCGCCATCTGATCCAACTCACCACCAGGTTGTGATAAGTTGACAGCTCAGCCCCCCTCTTCACCCAAGTGTCCAAGACATATGGCTGCAGATCTGATGACACAATTACAAAATCGATCGTCAACCATTTGCTAAGGTACTGGTACTAAGTACATGTATGAACGCCCTTATGCTCGAACACGGTGTTTGTTATGGATAATCCATGACTAGCACATAAATCCAATAACAAAACACCGCTGGGGTTCAGATCAGGGAGGCCATTCCTCCCAATCACTCCCCTCTAAGTGCCTCCGTCATTGCCCACTTGAGCGTTGAAGCCTCCCAGCAGAACTATGGAATCTCCAGTAGCAGCCTTTTCCAGGACCCCACCCAGGGACTCCAAGAAGGCTGGATACTCTAAACTTCTGTTTGGTGCGTAAGCACAAACAACAGTCAGAGCATTCCCCTCAGCAACCTGCAAAGAAATTGCAGAGACTCTCTTATTCTCTGGGATGGACTCCAACACAACGGCACTTAGCCGAGGGGACAATAGTATCCCCACGCATGCTCGCCGCTTCTCACTCTGGGCAACTCCAGAAAAGGAGAGAGTCCAACCCTTATCAAGGAGCTTAGTTCCAGGGCCAGAGATGTGCATAGAGGTGAGTCCGACTATATCTAGCCGGTAGTGCTCAACCTCCCGCACAAGCTATGGCTCCTTCCCCACTAATGTGATGACGTTCCATGTCCCAAGAGCCAGATTCCATAACCAGGGCACAGAAAGCAAGGGCCCTCGCCCTCCTCTGCCACCCGATCTGTAGTGCACCCGTCCCCTACTCCTCTTATTGCGGGTGGTGGGACCATGTGGAGGTAGCTGCCCATTGCCTCTTCGGGCTGAGCCCGGCCAGGTCCCGGGAAAAACCCGGCCTACCAGGCGCTCGCCTGCGAGCTCCCCTCCCAGGCCTGGCTCCAGTAGGGGGCCCCGGTGTCCCTAATCTAGGTAATGTTCGTATTTCCTTTAGGGAACTCTTCATAGGAGACAATTTTTTAAATAGAAGTTTTTATTGGATCTTTAAACAACATGGAAAATAATATGGGAAAATGGCATATATGAAATTCATTTTATATCATATTTGATATTTTATACAGTGAGATCAAGTTGCAAAAACTGGTCTCAATTCAATGAAGTGGCTACTTTGAAGACTGCAGCAACATCTTAACTGTATAAATGGCCACGACAGATTTTCCTTAATCAAAATATGGCCTAAATTTAATGCATTACTTGGCCCACTTCCCTTCAAGCAAGCATGACATAGGTGTAATCAATGGATGTCCTAGGTCTTCTAGTTTCACACAATACCACTATCTTTGTGCTAGCTTAATGTCGTGGTCATGATTGTCTAGGGATATGATTTCACTTATAAAAAAAGGCAGGCTGGCCTGGATTGGTGAATCTGGAAGGAAAGCCGGGACTTACCTCCCCTCGCGACGGCACCGTAGCATTCCAGGACAAGCTCAAGCCGCCATTCCACCGGCGAATAGCTCTGCATCGTTTGGTTCTTGAGTTCAGTGTAGTGAGGTATTTACTACAAGCACGGCAGTTATAGGTGACAAATTAAAATAATAAGGCACATACGCGTGGTTTGGAAGTGAACGTTTAGTGAAGGTATCCTCCGCTTCAGGGCTCTGGCACATCGCACCAATCACCTTTGATTTTGGCCTATTTAAAAGGGACACCCCTCCCATGACCAACCACTGCCCAATCAGGACACAAGGCATCGTCCTGATTTCTCCAACCAGTCACCAATCACAGTGCACAGCCGCCATGCCACTAAATGTGTGTTATCTTTATGTACATTTTACTTCAAAACAGAGGAGCTACTAGTGTTTCTATCATTAAGCCTCAGTCCCAGATCCGAGGGCATAACATTAAAAAAATAAGCCTAATAAAAACAGTAATGGCGTATCGCCAGCCCTCCTGCGGATGTTTTAGAGTAAAATGCCTGTAATATTGCATTTCATACATTTTCAACTCAATTTTACAATAAAATTAGCAACAAAATTTTGTTTTCGTATGTTTCTTCAGTCCAGTGAATATTCATATTGGAGTATTAATAACAAAAAAGTTGTTTATACCATAACTTTGTCAAATTAGAAAATTAGAAAAGATTTCAGTGAAAAAAAGCCTGCAGGTTGGTGAATGGTGCAGTCATCTTTCATTTTTTCATTTTTAGGACTTCTACTGCCTGCAGTGCAGGGATAGTCCACAGGGGAGCAGATGACATGCATCTAATAGCATAAAACAGGTTTTTGAGGACAGTATTGATCACATGAATGACATAGAGGTCACAAAAATTCAAGTATGAAAGATGATACAAATGACATAACAGGGTTAATATAAATGTTTTATCTCTAACATGTAAAAATAGGTAGAACCTTAGGCGAGACTGGCTTGGATTTCTGTTTGTGTGTATGGACTATGTGCATGTGCAAGCCAGTCCATTTTAAGTGAATATTTTGAAAAATAAAAATGACAGGTAAAAAGGTATTCTGAATTGTTTCTCTTTCAAAAACACTGCACCTTTTTCCAGTTTTTTCTTGCTGCATTTCTTCGGCCAGGCTGATGGTATTCTAACCAGGTCCTGTTTACTTCGTGCTTTGACTTTCATCGTAACCCAAAACGAAAGACGTAGGTAAAATCTACCGGAAGTAGTAAGGCTGCAACCTCAGGCTTTTCCTGTTTTCTATTTCCTTTTCTGTTCTCCGGCTCATAAATATTTTGAATGTTCAAGCTTTTTGTTTCCCTTTTTGTTTTTGTTTTTGAGTTTTGAAGTCATTTCTTTCCTCTGGCCGATTAATATTCACACACACAGACTGCAGTGTCTGGGCCACCCAGCTCTGTTCACAGGAGGATGTCAGCAGGCCAGCTCAGTACTGATCCCAGAGGGCAGCAGGTAATCATCCCAGCCAGTCTCTAAACTGCCTGATTCATCTCATCACCCTGATTGCCTGACATTGTAAGTCACCTTGGGTTAGAGCATCTGCTAAATGAATATAAAGCAATATCATGTCTGGCCCACTTAATGTACTGGATGAACTCTTTTTGCTGTTAAATAGTGCCAGTAGGTGGCACTAGTTCAATACAATGTTCCATTTTAACAACCAACCTTGATCTGCCATCCTGTGGGTTCACATTTCAGCTGCAGTTTGTCAAACCTGACAAAACTAATTAGAAACATTACAAAATGTGTTGCTGTTGACTGAAGTGTGATTTGTTGGGTCTGAGCATGGACATTCAAGATGGTAGAGACCACGGGAACAGAGAGGGTCATCTTTGTGCTGCAGTAATGTCAGCTTGTGTTCTTTGAGGCAACCGTCTGAGCTAGGTGTCAAACCAAGGCCTTCACTGTCTCCCTCCCTGGCTCCTATTGAAAAAGGTGGATTTGAATCTTTCCTGGATCTTAATCTTGTGTGCTATTAAGAATGATGATTAAAAAGAATGAAAATGCCAATCACATTGTTATTGCTATTATTTATATTGCCTCTCGAGTCCTGATTGTAAACCTAACTGAAAAAGTTTCCACACATGTATGTGCCCCCTCTTTTGAAATAGAAGAGCTGACAGAAAAACCGAATCATTCATAAGTGTTTTAGCAGCATCTCCTACCGGTTACCTTCTGAGCACCTGGAGAACCCAGGTATGAAGTGATTTTTCCTACAATGCTGCAAATTTGATAATTGTATTCTCTGCATGCTGAAAGTCTGGGAAGAGCAATATGCCCTCTTTGTTGTTTTGACTTGATGCTCCAAAATATGTCACAACCCTTGTGTCCTCTTAGTCGTCTCTTCCCCTTTCCAGCAACTTGTTTTGTGGTGTTGTCTTCTTCAATTGATTTATTGTCTTATATTTTTTCTACACACCCAGGTGTAATGCATTATGTGCCAGACTCTGTGTGTGTAGTTTGTGTATTTAAGCTTTTATCGTGTCTTTCTGTGTTGCTTGATTGTAATGCTTTGTCCTTTTAAAGCCTACCTGCCAGTTCAGCTTTTAGTATTGGCAAAAGCTCTTCTTTCATTTAAATATCAGTACTTTAATGATACAGAAATATGTTATTACTCCTTTTATTGATAGGCACAAGCTCTCAAGCATGAATAGCGGTCATCAGGATTGGGACCGCATTCCTGTTAATCATCTGTCCTTGCCTGATCTTCTTGGCCAGTTCATTAGGAACACCTCCGAAGCCTTCATTGGTCTCCAGGATTGGGACTGCATTCCTGCTTAACTCTTTGGTTCTGTTGTCAGGTGGTACTTTATCAAAAAGGGGAATACACTACCTGGTGTCTGCCCTGGGACCACCACTGCTCAGGCGCAGACACACCCCTTACTCTCTCCAATTAACAACAACCAAGCTGGACTGCCCCGCTTACTATTCTGGGCTTCAGCCGCTACTCTCCGATTACGGCATTCCTATAAATAAGTACTCCTCTTTGAATTGTAACGTGTCTGTGTTTGGTTCCTTGTCTGAATCATAGCAAAATGAAACTAAAATGAATTCGGCCATTTTCAAGCTTAGTTCCCAATTTCAGGGGATCAAAATTATTTCATAATAATATGTTATAGGTTAGTAAATTATCTTCAATGTGCTGGGTCACACAACCTAGACAAAGTCCTGAAACATCATCCATTGTTACAGGGGTACAACTCAAGAGTTATGTTATCCTTAAATCTGAGATAAAACATTATATTTGGTTTTATGCTCTCTGGGCCCTACTTACAGTAGGGGGAAAAAAATCCTGATGGCCATTCTCTTTATGTCCACCAGCTGTCACTGTCGTACCTTCAACATGACAGTCCTCGAGTACTGTTTTTTTTTTTTTTTTCGCAAGTAAAAAAATTACTACGCGAAGAACAGACCATGAAAACGTTTTTACGACGACGATAATTAATTGCACGTGGCATTCAATGCCGTTTTTTTTTTTGTTTTTTTTTTTGCGGTGAAAGCAATACCTATATGGCGATGAATTATTTCGATCTGACAGTCTTTTAATGTAATTTCATTATATTTTATTTTAATAAATCACACGAGTCATTGACAGATGGATTTTTGTCTTTTGTTGACGGGATATTTCCCTATTGAAACGAATACAAATAGGCTGGATTACCTTTAGCCATTTGACTCTGATTTTATGGCCATGATCTCCCGCGGCCGTAGTCACTTGCTGATCAGCTTTGATATGGATATGTGCTTGAGAGTCAAATCAGAACCAAGCCCACATTTCACCAAACAACAAAGAAGTATGCAAGTTCCTTTGAAGGGAGATTGAATCTGTGTGAGTGTGCGTGTGTGTGGGAACATTCTTGTTGCTTATTGGGGTCCTTTTCTGGTATAAACACTGACCTCAAGACCAGTAGTGCTTATGGGAACCAAAGCCTGGTCCTTATAAGGCAAAACATCATTTCTGAGGTCATGGTTGAGGTCAGGGGTCAGGTGTGAATAGAGGTTAGGTTAAAGATTGGGTTCGGTATGATTTGGCTATGTTTAAGGTTTGGGTTAGGGTTAGGGTTAGGCTGTCCACAATGAATAGAAGTCCATGCAATGTCCTAAGAAGGATAGCAGCCCAAACTTGTGTGTGTGTGTGTGTGTGTGTGTGCGCGCGCGCGTGCACGTGCCTGCATGCGTGCACGTGCATGTGCGTGTGTACACACTGCAGTCTGTCAGCATTCAGAAAATTATTCATTTTTGGCTCTGCACTTCTGCAAATTGAAATGGAATGATGACAATGAGTTTAAAGTGCAAACTGTCAGTTTTACTCTGAGGGAACTTATATCCATATTGGGTAATGATCTTAGAAATTACAACCATGTATATATTGTGACTTTCCTAATACTTACATCCTAATGTGTGTGTGTGTGTGTGTGTGTGTGTGTTTTCAGGTGGGGGTGTGGGGGAGCTGGAGATAGGCTGGGCGTGGGAAGGTCAAAGGGTCAGAGAGAAACGCGTCATCCCCCTTCAGAGGAGCTATAACCCTGTGTTGACTCGGTCCAGGCCGTAAAACCGCCAAGTCCCCGTCCCCTTGCCCGGGGTCCGTAAATTACCTAAACAGGCTTTTGCATTACGCCTCATAAATTTGCCCCAAGATGTGTCAGAAGGTAATGAAGCAGTTTTCTAATCTCCAGGCCCCTGGCTTGTCAGCAGATTATGAACGGCATGCAGGGGGGATAGGGAAGAGGAGGTGTGGCAAAAACGCCAGCTTAGCGGCCGAGCTTGAAAACCTCGCTCAAACTCCTCACTCAGATGCCTCCTTCAAACACAGCTGCCTCTTCAGACGTGTGCTTTGGCGGGAAAAAAACATACTATTCCAATAAAAGAGCATATCCCTCTTAAAGAATTATGTGCAAGTAAACTGAAACAAAATCACTTTGTTTGACATTATATGTGAGAGAAAAGCGATATTGTACAGTAATGGTGGCTTTCTGCTGTGGATTCATAATGTCTAAAACTCTCTGGGCTCATCTCACTGGAGCAGCTAGAGTAGTGCTGAACTAAATTGAGTTTTGTTCTGTGACTCTGCACAAAATTTAAGTTGGTTTAGGATCTGTGTCTGCTGAATGGGCTCTGTGACCTTTCACCTAAGTCTTGTATCCCAGTGAAACCAAATTAGCTCTAATTCCTCTTAAAGTCTCCAGGATAGTTTCAGAGAATTGTGTCTGAATCATCTCATTTGGCAATCGCTGCTACGATGTCTGTAGTCTGTTTCTTCCCGTGTTTCAAAAAAAAAAACTAGGGGTGACACGGTAGCTGTTTGTTCGGAATCCTCATCCAAATCTGTTGAAAAAAAGTCCCTGGATAAGGAAGAGCTCTAGTGTTCAGAAGGAAAGAGACAGATGAGTTGGAGATGGTGCAGAAAGTTAAGAGTGTGCAACCTGTGTCTGGTTCTGTGGGAGAAATGTGCTCTGGCTTGATATACTGTGTGATGTCACTGGGAAGACAGGGCTGTGTGAATCTGCTAAAGAGGGACATTCAGTGCGCTCCTGTAAGTTTGGGGGGGGTATAGGATTGAAGGTTGCAGCGTGTGTGTGTGTGTGTGTGTGTGTGTGTGTGCGTGTGCATGTCCATGTATATGTGTGAATTTGTGTATGTGTGTGTGTGTGTGTGTGTGTGTGGGCATCTCTATGCGTATGTGTTTGTTTCCAATGTGGCGCCGATGTCCATGTTTGGCTTTTGAGTAATATGAACTACAATGTCATTTCTGCCAAGTATCGAGAGAGAGAGGGGCCAGCTATTAAATCTATTCATCAAATATTTATTGTGACAGGCAGGTGTAGGACTGCCCCCACTCACGCATTCCACAGTTAAGTCATGTGTAGAGGATAGCACTGTTGACAAAATACAATTAATGCACTTTGAGGGTTACGTGGGAGGGGCCGAGCAGGACAAGGAAAAAATTGTTATTTACATTTCAACCGAAGTTTCATTATTTCCGATCGAGTGCACCACGCATACACACACATACGTGCACTGTTACTCTAGAACATTCCTATTCCAGGATAGGGGTAGAGACGTTCCAAAACACAAACACTAAAATCTCAGGACAGGAGAGTTTGGTTCATGAACACACACTCTGAACAGCAGAGTTTGGGTCATAAACGAATAAATATATATCCTGAGGTCTCAGTAATGGAGGCAGTGAGTAACATCTATTACCTGGAATTATACTTTCTGTAATGCAATGGAGAATTGCAGAAATTTTATGAACTGCGTTTTTTCCCTTTTAATCAGAGTGCTCAAATTGACTTTTATTATTAATCAACTAACGACAATTTAATTACCTTTTAATACTATTTTATTATTAGTATATGTTATGATATTGTTACTACATGGTCGAGTCACATTATTATGACCAATAGCTAATATCCAGAGTAACTGCCATGTGCAGCACAGACAGCAGCTAAACGGGCTGGGAGTCTCAGTGAGATGCTCGAAACTTGTCTTAGGTATCTGGGGCCATGCTGACTGCAATGCATCCGACAGCTCCTGGAGGGTGTGTGGTGGAGGACATGAACAATCGAGGTGGTCCCACAGATGATCGATAAGGTTCAAGTCTGAGGAATTAGGGGACCAGAGAAGTGCTTGGAAATCTTGGTCGTGCTCCTTCAACCACTGTTGGACATTTCTAGAGCCCATCCATCCCAGGGAAGACAATCAGCACGTATGGGTGTACATGATACATGACAGCCTCAAGTGATAAGTTTATAGAATACCTACAGCTCATTTTATATACCCACCGTGCCAGCTCCTGCCTTATTTTCATTGGCTGCGCTCTGCTGACATCAAAAGTAGGAAGTGGTCATTATAATGTGATCAACCATGTGTGATTGTTGTTGTTCCATTAAGCTTTGGCAATATGTATTTTGAAATTTGTTCGGAAAAGAAAGCATTTGAATCTAATAGAATTTGGTATATAAACAGGCACAGTGAAAGATCAGGACAGGAGAGTTCGGTTCATTGACACACTAACAGCAAAGTCTCAGTTTCGGAGAGTTTGATTCATAAAAAATACAGTAAAGTCTCAGCACTGGTGAGTTTGGTTTTAAACTAAGAAACATACACACTGAAGTCTTAGTAATGGAGAGTTTGTCTCAAAAACAAACTATTAAGTCTTAGGACAAGAGACCTCACTTCATAAACACACACCCATACATGGAAGTTTTCAGCACAGGAGAGGTTGGGTCAAACTCACATACAATGAACAATATTGTGGAATTTGTTTCTCAGACACACATAAAGATGTCTTGGTACCAGACAATTTGCTTCATAAAGACAAACAGTGAAGGATCAGGATGGGAGTGTTTGGTTCATACACACAAAATTTCAAGTCTCAAGACAGGAGAGTTTGGTTCATAAACACACCCACGAAAGTCGTAGGACAGGAGAGTTTGGTTCATAAATACACAAACTGAACGATCAGCAATGGAGAGTTTGGTTCATAAACACATATACTGAAGTCTAAGGACAGGAGAGTTTGGATCATAAACACGCACACTGAAGTTATAGGACAGGAGAGTTTAGTTCATAAATATACACACTGAAGGATCAGAGCTGGAGCATTTGGTTCATAAACAGACAGTGAAGTTGCAGGACAAGAGAGTTTGATTTATAAACACGCACACACTGAAGTTGCAGGACAGGAAACTTTGGCTCTTGAACAGGAGTGCTGAACTCACAGGCCCTGTATGCTTTCTATGACCTTTCACCTTTGACCCCCCTGCCCTTTTGCCACTGGTGTGCAGAGAGCTGAGTTCCCTCTCGAAGGTCCCTGCCCCAGTGTCAAAGGGCAAATGCGGCGAGAGGCCTGTAGTGATGCACACCCACCCTTCGCTTCCATTGCGGTATGCGGGAGTGCTGACCTCCTGTAACCTTTCACCCTGATCCTCTTCCATTTATGGTGCAACGTCCTCTCGGATCATACCATGAAAGTCTCTACATGGGGGGTGGCCTTCAATTTCCTGCATCTGCGTCCCATGATGGAAACAGATTGACGGAAATCACTATCAAAGTGACTTGGTTCAATCCTTCTGTGATCTTCTCTTGTGTTAACCCCAAGCTTTCAGGGCTTGTTCTCTTTCAGAAAGCCTTTTAAAACATATAATGATCATTTTGACTGTGCAAGATGACTCTAAAATGGGAGAAATCCATATAGAGATGGCTCTGCAGTGAGGTGCTCAGCAATTCATTTATCCAGATGGACGATGTCATACCACCTAGATTTAAAAATTCCTAAACTGGATTGGTCTTCTTTGGAAACACCTTCTCATTTGGGCACCAGATGAGAGGGGGTGGGAGGTTGGTAGGAGCTGTACCTTTTACGTTTGAGGAGTAATTTCACGCTTAATAGTTTAGCAGACCCTGAGGTGGCAGTACATTCAGTATAACAGTCTTGTCCTTATCTGACTATTGGTAATTCCCTCTCAAGGATTTCTCTGTGATGGGGCATGACCTCAGGCATCTCATGAGTAATGTCAGCCATGTTGGCTACAGCATTGAGTAGCACATATGCATACACCAAACTCCTGACCTTGCTGCACCCCCCTCCCCTTACAAGATAGCATTAGCATGTGTCATGCCAATCTGCTGCTCTTTCTAAAAGTCCTGCTCAAATCCTCAAACTTCGCCCTCATTTCCACATGGTTCTGCCTGTGGCCTGATTTCCCCCTGATGATGTCATATCTGCACATATGTTTTATAAGAGTAATTTTTCATGATGTTTTAAATGAAATGTTTTGGTCTCAGTGATGTTTATTTATGATTCCCATGGTGGCCTTACCTACGGAAAGGTGACATTTTGCAGTGCTGCATTTCACTGGAGTTAAGATGTGACAGACATGACAGGGCTATCCGTGCCACCACATTTTCACGCATCAGTAGGTTCATGCCAGACCCTTTCAACTCACATCAGCCTCTGAGGTGACACAGCACTTGTAAAATGTCCATTGGACAAAGAATTTAGTGAGATGACACTATGCGTTTTGTACATGCAGTATATAGCTCTGAAACATCCGGCAAGGCTTTTTGCATGCATTATTTCACATTTTAAATACAATACATTCTGGAAGAGAATGAAAAATGAAAAACAGACATGGCAAAATAAATAAATGGGACTGAAGTTTTGGGCTGACTTTGGCACATGTGGGAACACAAATACAGCAGTAATGGCTCTTCGCTCTGTTTTATGAACACTGTGTCTGTTTAGGGCTATGGGTCAAACTTACTACCGGCATTTGATGCTAATGAAAGTTTTGGCTCTTCACTCTGAATGACTGGCGTGTATGTGGTTGTCGTTGTCCAAGAGTACAAAACCCAGCCTGTAGGTCCCCATCTCTTGACCCCCCAAGAAATCTGCCCTCATATCAGCCCCAAAGAGACCAACTGCCCCCCCCCACCCCACCCCCCCCCCCCATTATCCCTATACACTGTAAACCCAGATAGAGTGGCAAACTCAAATGTTTTCAGTTTGAAACCTATTACCACAAAAGAATTATGTAAGCCTACTAAACTGCATCGTGTGGACGATACTTAAAGAACATAAACCAAAAGTTCTTACCACCTTTTCAGTGCTGTGAACAAAAGATCACTAAGTTGGTTTACACAATTTTTTTGAGGTCATCGGTTTCCACAAAACAACTGAGTGCAGCACACTATCTGGGTTTACATCGTACATTCTGAGGCTCCTGCTGTGGAACAGAGAGGCCCCTGTGATAGCTTATGGGGCTGAGGGGGTCTATTATGAGATGGCAGCCCCCTGGTCTCAGTGCAAGTCCCTCCCCCAAATAGGGTAGCACCCTCCTGCTGTGCCCCTCTGTAAAAGGCCCAAATGTCTATGTGATCCTGTGTCCGTGAGATCTGCACTCATGAAGCCTGACCATGCTGAGTTTCAGTGCAGGGACATTTCTATTCCTAGAGAACAATTTCCCAAATAGCACATAGAAGTAGAGTTTGTTTTTCCCGGATATAAATGAATGCCATTTCCATGAAAAACAAGCTAAAAATATACTATCTATTGCTATTGGGGAGTACAGTTCTGTGAACTCACCATTGATAATTGTATGTACACTGCCTGACTAAAAAAAAAAAAAAAAAAGATTAAATCACCCATCGGATTTCAATAAGCAATATTTAAGAGCCTATGATTGAATCATTAATTCAGCTGAAACAATTATTTTAATCCTGACTAATGTAACATGTAGCTTTTAATTTCTTGGACAACCATGTCGGAAAACATATCCCTGGGTCTCAAAAACTCTTTCCTGTGCCTTGAGAGGGGTAAATTATTTGCCTAAATCAAGCAAAGAAAAAAACAGAGGAAACTGCTAAAATCACTAGGATTGGGTGAAAAACTGTCCAATTCATTTTTAAAACCTGGAAGGAGAGTGGTAAACTGTCAACTTTACAGAAGAAATGGGTCAGAAAAAAATCTTGAATGATTGTAATCAGAACTCACTAAAACACTTGGTGAAGTATCATCGTAAAAAATCAGCAGTATAAGTCATGGCCATGTTTAATTGTGAAAGTAAAAGCATTTCCACAAGCACAATGCTACAAGAACTTGCAGGATAAGGACTGCCTGGCCACAAGAAAGACACTTGTTAGTGAGACCAACTGGGAATCGGGGTGCTTCAGTTGGTCTGGTCTCGGCTCAGCAACGTTATTCAGCAATAAAAGGTCAGCAAACTACCTGAATGTACTAATTGACCAGGTTACCCCATCAGTTGATTTTTTTTAATATTCCCTGATGACAATGCCAAGATTCATTGGACTCAAATTGTGAGTGTATCAGCGAGTATGAGGAATCATTTTCAAGCATTAATTGGCCATCACAGAGTTCTGACTTTAATCAACTAAAAGTCCTTTGGATGGGCTAAAAAATGCTTTCCAGGGTGATTTGATTCTCCTGCAGTCAATACAAGATTTTGGCCTAAAATGAATACAACCCTAGTAGTGAATAAATGTTGAAGCATCACGCAAGATAGACTAAACAATACTACGACGAATGCGTACTGCGATCAAACCTAAAGGTGGTCCGACAAAATATCTGAATGTGCACATTTTTCTTGGCTGGGCAGTGTGCATTAATCAGGAATGTTTCGTACCTTTGTTCTGTCAGAGTATAGTGGTTTATTTGCAGTGCGAACTGAAGCGCCGTTGGTATGAATTCTGATGAAGCGCAGAGGGTTTCTGACCTGAATGACTTTGCTGGCCGTGGCTCCTCTGTTTCATGCGACAGCCGATGTGACCGTGTGTCTGAGTGAGGCGTGTTTGACAGGCTGAGGAGATGGAGACAGGGATGGGGGGGAGTGGGGGTGATGAGGTGTTCGGGTATGGGGGGAAGGGGGGTTTGTATGTGAAGGACCTTGACCAGGATTAGCCTGTCGTGGCCTGGACACCATGGGGCCAGGCGGACTTTGTGTCTGTTTTCTCTGAAAATGACAGTCACGGTCACAGCACCCCTCCTGATGTGAGCGTTCGCCCTTCAACCGTGGTCTGAATGGCAGAACAGTGCACTCATCAGCATGTCAATGCTGTCTGTGTTTCCGCTCTCTTACAGAAATATTTCTTGCAGAAATGTTTTAAATGGAGTGTCAAATGTTTGTGTGGGGAGGGGACTGGAGCTGGTGGTGCAGAATGCTTAAAGACCGCAATGAGATGCTGGAGAGTGCTTTTAGGAATTTTAACATTTCCTTTTCATTTGTCTTGCTCTTTGTCATTTATTTGTACAAGGATGCAATTAAAGTTAGTGCGAAAACTCACAGCCAATGGGAGCTCTGCCTGAAACAGGAAATAAGATTACAGCATTCTTTTCTCCACTGTAATGTCACAGTGCATTGTGTGTTCCCTTTGATCTGGCAGTTGTTCTGTTTGTGCTGGCTCCTGTCTGACCTCTGACCCTCTTGTGACCTCATAGCAGGGGCAGCCCTTTAATCCTGCTCAGGGCTGAAGGACCAGCCTCTAATTACTGGAGGTGAGGTTTCAGGGCGCGCCCGGAAGCCGGGATCCTGAGCCCTCCCCCTCCCAGGGGTCAGAGATGAAGCACATTTGACTCAACCCAGATGAAATATTTTTAACCCTTTTCTTGCTGTGAGATCACTGATAGGTGATTAAAGCATTCAAAACTAAACATACACCTGCTGACTGGCACAGTTGACTCAACTGAGAAGAATTTATTTTTTAACCCTTAATGATATGAGAACACAGTTAACAATTTTTTAAACTAAGCATTCGACACTGAACTTTGATTTCTAATTGTATGAATAACATGTAAGAATGATATACAATGGAATTTTATTGCCATTTTCAAAAAATTTACCTTCAGATATTTTGAGGAAAAAAAGTGCTCTCCAGAGGGCAAGGATGCTGACTGACAAAAAAAATTACATTCACAAAAGTTCACATGCAGTCTGTGCTTCCGTAACACACACCTCTAAAACACACCCTTCTTTGGTCCATTTAATCCTTTGTTTCCTCTGAGTGCCTAGTTCACTTTGTTATTTTGGCTCTTTGTAGTTTCCCAGATGCCCATCCTTACTTTATTTCACCCTCTTCTGAAGTCATCCACGCAGAGGGAAATATTGCTCTCCCATGTACAGTGCCATCGCTCCCCTGCTGTAGTTTGTCAGTGTTGGTTTATATGATGGGTTGACTGAGTTTACAGTATGAAGCCTTCATACCGAGACAAACTTCAAAGGAAGCCCTTTCAAGATCAGCCTCTGATGTGGTATTCAGTTGGGACAGGATCTTGCTCTTGAAGTTGTTTTTAATGTGTTGCGAACAGAGTGTCTCTCTGTGGTGTCTCTTGTGTTCGACTACATGTTTCTTACATCAGTGCGCTATAATAGTGTTGAGTTTTGCATACTGATTAGGGATTAGGCCCTACATGCACTTCATGGTGAAATAACACCTTTCTGGAGCTGAGGTAATAATGATTATGCAATTATAAATGGCTTAAGATGAAAATCATGGCGGATGAGTCTATGGGGGGGGGGGGTGATCAAATCCCAAAAATAATGAAGTAAATACCAGCGTTGTGAACCTCGCAATGTACTGCTTTTGTTAAGACTGGCTTAGATATGGATTAATTCAAATCTCAGATGACTTTTCAAGCAGTATCGTTAAGCTGTTATTTGTGACTCCTCTACCAAGTGTCCATCTGTCCCTATTGAAGCGCTTTAACTTGCCGCCACAGCTCTTTGTTGTTGTTGCCGTATTTTGGGTGTTCAGCATATGCTGTCACAATTTTCCCCTCAAGCCACCTTAACTTATTTGATCATTTTTTCTTACAATCATCACACCTGCAACTCACAACTCAATTAGCATCCTCATCCAGCTTTGGACACTTAACTTGCAGAGTGCAGGTGAGACCTCCTTAAAGCAGACGCATTCCAGAAATCATGCATGTCTGTGTGTTTGTAATTGTGGTTCAGGTGACTTAGAATTTAAAGTGAAAGTCAACTTTTGCACAATACGAATGTTAAACAAAAGTATTACCCGTGAGGAGTCCAGGCATTGTCACTTGGATATCGTAAAGTTGTACAACGCTTCAGATACTGATAATCAGACCAAACAAAAAAGGCATCTTATTTAAAGGATCTTCTCCACCCCCCGAAAAGGTTTAGCCAGTGAGAGGCCAAGTATGGAGTTAAATTACTGCCAAAAACTAATATACAAACTGAACATGTTTTACAAATTCACAACGATTGACAAATAAATACAATGTGATTTGCAAATATAAAAATGATTCACGTAAAAACAAGGTGTGGTTTGCAAATATAAAAACTATTTACAAACAAATAGTGTGGTTTGCAAATAAAAGACACCATTAACAAACAAATTTATTCAGTTTTACGAATACAAAACGTACCGATTACAAGTATACGACGAGAACCATTTCCTACAAGTACAAATCACTTTTGGCAGTTTTCTACCGATGACTTAGCGCCGATTTTCTCACTAGTACTTGTCAGAAGGATTTTCTCACTAATGTCCTCACTGTTATTGTACCTGCTAAACAGCAGGTGGGGCTATGACTCAATTTCCTAGATCTCCACAGTGTGAAGTTGAACAGAATAGAGAACGGCCTCCAGCGACAACCGTGGACATCAGGAAGATGGCTGAGGATAAATAAAAACGCAGTGTCTACGTGTTCGAAATAACTCCATGTCCGACAGTGGGATGGTTTCAATATAACTCCGTGTCCGACAGTCGATTATTGTTGATAATCTCTTGAAATCTACTGAATCTTTTAGGTATTAAACGTGAGTGTTTTGATCAGACGGCTCACTTTCTCAAGATGGGTACCAAAATTAATTAATCACTGTTTCTGTTTAAAATCTGTTCAATAAAGTGAGTCGGCATTGGCGCATCTATGACGAATTTAGCGACTGTCGGACTGAGATCTTAAAATTCTCTGTGTCCAAAAGTAATAAAAGTTTACATTTTTTGAGTATTCCAGCAATTATTAGACGTACAAATTTCGCCATGTTTGTGTTCAACCTTCACAAAATGCCTATAGTAAGCCATTGACTTGGTCTTTTTATTTGTCTGTTTTCTTTCGTTGAAGATAAACAACAGCTTTTATTTGGTCTCTCTTCTGAAAATTAGTCAGATGGATCGAACAGATTCACGCTTTATTTCCACACCAGAGATAAAATAGTGCTTGTTGTCAGTGAGCAAATCAATTCCATGACCATTGACAGTGTGAATAAATTATCGCAGGCACGATGAACACTGTCTGACCTGAAATGCAAAATACTCCATGTCCGGCACACAGCAGAAAGTTTAGGTAATATATGAGACCAGATTTATAACGAAATAGAGAATAAAAATATATCACCAACAATCAGAACACTTTATTGAGCAGACCTTACACAGAAACAAATGGCCAGAAAATCAGTGGGTTGCTTTTTTTGTTTGCTGGCAGCAAACAGCCACAGCCAAAGGGAACATTAGCTGTTTGTGCTCAGCATTTCACCAAAGACAGCTTTGTCATTAAAGGATAATTCGACACAGGATAAGCGTTTCAGCTGCTTCTCAAACCTGAAGCAGTTGCATTGATCAAGCGCTCGGTGCCACAAGCTGTAAGTAACCATATAACAGCAAATAATGTAAGTGAAGCTAACGTGTTACGGGTGGCTAGCAGGACTGCTAGCAATAGTTAGCACTTACAACTGGCCTCAAACGCAGGCTTTGTAAAATATCTGAAGACAAAGCCTGTGTCGGTCACGACTGTCCATGACTCACAGACACCGAAGCAGTAAGTTGCTTTTACTGCATAAGCCAACCTGACCTGATAGCCAGTTGATTGTGGCTGTAGCACAGTGGCTAATGTAGCCAAGTTACTGTTGCTAATGTTTGTGTCAGAAATATCAGAGTGATATCAGGGGAAATTCTACAGAAGGTGTGTGAACAAAAACCTTATTTGAAGCTAACTTTTTATACTTGTTTGTAATTTGGATGCTTGGCACAACTGTTCACAGTAACAGAACTTGCTATCTGTAAAACCTGTATTGCAAGGGTTTGTCTCTGGTTATGACTGCTCGGTTACCAGCTACTGCATGATAGTTTGCGTGTCGTGCTAATTAAAATGCTCCCGGTTCACGTATATGCCGTAATTCTGATCGTATGCTTGTGTTACTTCGGTGAGCATCAATGTGGCAGTTTCATCATAACGTTGCCAGATTGTAGCCACTACAGTTAGTGAACGCTTCACTTATCCATGACTGGGATTAGCCGAATACTTCACAAATGTCTGAGCAAGCTCTCAATGCGAAACGCTGAAGCTCTACCGGCTTACAAATGATTTCTCTGCACTACCTTGACATACTTTCATCCCCCTTTAGAAATTATTGTGGCTAATAAAAAGCTGAAAAAGGCGGAGATTAAATAGGTAATTCTATCCAGTTGGAGCAATCGATTCGATAGCTCCATATAAGCAACTTGTCCGCGCTAATGGAACTTACGGTCTGCAAAACTTGTACTATGTTCCTAACATAACCAAGCTCTCTCTAGTGTTATGGCCCCAATTTGTTATGAAATTAACGACAGCAAAGGATGGCAGACAAAAATTTCAAAACTAAAACACATTTAATTAACAAAGGCAACTAACAACAAACTACTCTACTCTACAGACCAAGATTGATTATGTACAAAAACAGAAATATTTACAGTCCCTTTGTTGGGTTGCTTGTTGATGTCCTGGGTGAGGAAAATGCTCTAACACAGGCAAAAATCCACTAAAAGCTTCACGGGTCTTGAACAGAATGACAGGTCTGGTCACATGTATCCTTCTCCTTGCAATTTCTCCTACTACTTTACTGTCTCAATTTTACTCCTTACATACTCTTTTGCAGACCCCTCCCACCTTTTAGGCTTTTTTAAAATTTTTCTCTGGGACTTGTCCCAGACATGCCTAAAACATGCCCAAACCTATCTCCAGTCTGGTCTTAACAAAAAAGAAAGGTAAATACTGCCATCTAGTGGCCTCTATTCACATTACACTAGCTTTTCCTTTCGGTGTCATGTACTGTCCATAAAGCTGCTTTCACATCAGAAACGAAACAAATTTTTCGCGGGACAGATTAGCCTACATTAAAAGTCAATGCAAAGACGGGAATACACGTTATATGCACATCAAGCCGCTTTCACACCGGATGCGAATCAAATTTTTCGCACGACACATTAGCTACATTCAAAGTCAATGCAAATACGCGAATACAGGTGTTATGCGCGCGTTAAGCAGCTTTCACACTGGACGCGAAACAAATTTTTTGCACGACCGATTACATTCAAAGTCATTACCGCTTATCAGCTACTGCATGTTAGATCGCGTGCTCTGCTAATTAAAAATGCTTCTGGTTAACTTATATGCAGCAAATATGATCAGTTTGCTTGTGTTACTTCGGTAAGCATCAATGTGACCGTATCATCATAACGTTGCCTGATTGTAGCCACTACAGTTGAAGCTAAACTGAGAGGTGCTGTATGTGTCTGCCGAGTTGGGCTGCAGACGTAGATTTTGCTGAGCTTGGGTTTTTGGGTTTTTATGAAACGATCGCTTTACTTATCCATGACCGGGGTCAGCCTGATACATCTCCAAAGTCTGGGCAAGCTCTCTTATACTACCAGTGAAAGCAATAGGGAAGCGCACAGGCTATAATGGTCTAGTATAACAAATGCTGCATTGCCATCGATTGAATATTAAATTCTTTCCTGTAAAAGAGATTGATTCGCTAGCTCCACATTAGCAACAGTTCACGCAGACGGAACTAACGGTCTGTAAAACTTGTATTATGTTCATGACATAACTGGAGCTCTATCTAGCTCTCGCATGCTATCCATAACGCGCCCATTTTCCATGAGGAAAAGCTGGTCATTCCGAAGCAACAAGTAAGCCATTACCGCGGGCAATTTCTGAAAAGGCCATTTAGCTTGGGGCTTTTGCCCCTCCGTCATATACCAGCGCGGAAGCTATTCGTTTCTCCATACTAACAACACACCACAGCTATGCACACAAACCAGCAGGTCCTTATACACACCGAAGCAGTCCATAAGCTGTTGGTCCACTTTTAGCTGCCTCTCACTGTCCATGTTTCCCTCTAAACTCAGACCCACCGGATTTCTACGGTCTCCGGTCTACATTTGGGCATGTCTGACCCATTCTACAAATATGTCTATATGGGGTGGATTCTAGCTTTCCCTGCATCTGAGCTACGGAGTAGTAAAACCGCTGTACTCATCAACTGTTGCCATAGCAAACTGTAGCCGATAGCAAATTTGTGACTTTCGCACTGCGTCCTCCACTTTCGCCGTTGCATTTATTAGAACAAGTTAATTTCATTAGATCTATGCACATGCACTGCGTTAGATTGCAGAATATGCCCATCATTTCCCGTCAATTTCATTTTTTCCCGGACCAGGAAAACTGCATTCTGCTGCCTTGTCCCGCCAGACCCGCCCTCCACAAAGCTGGCCAGTGAGAAGACAGTGGGCACACGGGGAGTGGGGGCCATAGCGGAAGAGCCACCCCAATGAGGCGTTTCAGGCAGAGACTACTATGGACTACAAATGGGGTTTTTTGAGAATAGCAGTATGAGCGAAATAAGTACCCTTTTTTACTTTGCATGATCAGGGGTACTCTAGGGGAGTCAAAGACCAAAATATAAACTGAAAAAAATAGCGTATTAGGTCCCCTGTGAACGATAATGAAACACATGCATTGCTTCCAACCACTGAGTAAAGAAAAGCCTGAGAAGTCGGGAGTCATAACGCAGGTGAAACTGAAAAACCTCCATGCCCAAGAACTTCAGTTTCACGCGAGAAGTTTTCACATATGCGTTGAATAATTGCTAACTACAGCAGGGGAACGTAAATATGCCACTTAAACTCACACCGAATCCATGAGAGTTGACAGGTATGTGTTATAAATGAAAACACGGGACCCTTGTGTTACATTCTAAGTACATTAAAAGCACATTCTGAGTATTCAAGCTGCATTCTGTTTGTATTCATGGACGTTCCAACCATATTCGGCGGCCATTCCGGGAACATTCTGACTGCATTCGAGATGAATTCGTAGAGCATTCGAGGCACCTTCCAACCAGACTTTGATTGGTGTTTAGGCAGAAATTGCATTCTAAATATTCCTCCTGTGTTCCAACTACATTCAAGCTGCATTCGAGAGCTAATACACCCAAAATGTGCAACAATCATTTGACACAGAAAAATTTGAGTGTAAAGCGAGAGCCTTTATTTATGTATTTATTTTTAATTTATTTATTACCTCTTTTTGTAAAAGTAACTATCGGACATTTGACATCACTGTTAAAGGGAAAATAGTGGACCTTGTGAGTGTTTTGATCCAGATGTACAACTATCTATTATTCAGCTCAGCTTTGTGTTAAGATTACCAAAAACATATTGAGTAACATTAAAGGGGAAGTTCATTCACTTGCTCTTCACTTGAGACAAAAGTTGTATTTCACTTTAGAGCCACTTTTCAGGGCTGCCTGTGGTACTGTATCCTCTATATTAATATCTGTAGTTCATTGTCATGAGAGAATGCCAAACGATTATACAGTTATGCAACTGTACTGAAAATCATCTCATGTAAGCAAATTAAAAATAAAGCAGCTTATTTATGCCATATTAATGTGTCAGTTGAAGTGCTAATGTTGAAAAACTGCATAAAAACTTCCTAACTGCCTTTCAACTAAAATATGGTTGGTTTAGGTGGGAGGGGGGGAAATATGCACTTTAAGATGACTGCAAATTCACTCATAAACCCACTACAACATCGTGCACTGATTTGAGCCCAGTCCTATGAATTCCCACAACATCTTTTGTAATTAAATTTACGAACTGCCTTCAATTATTGAACTATTCTTTGATACCTTTCCAAGTGCAAAGAGTAATTTCCGCCATGCATGTGTTTTAATAGGATAGCAAAATAAACCTATTTTCTGGTCGTCAATTATCCATTCTCCTCTCCCAGACTGAATTATTTTGAACTGGCAAAGAAATGAGATTAGCGAGGCTATTTGGGGCAAAGATGCAGAAATTCTCCTGAACACTGCTATCAGAAGTTGGGTCATCGTTTTTCTGTGCAGTGATTATAGCTTTCGAATTAATACATATCCCCTGATTCTAGCTTTCAAGGTTTTCATTCAGCGAGCTCACAGCATCATAAACTGCACTAAGTCTGTAGTCTCATATGGTTTACTTTGCTTACATAGCCATTCATAAAGGATAATTGATATGTGTGTGATCGATCATCAGGCTGTACACTTCAAGTCTTCATATATTTCTTTAAACACGTCAGTCTGCTTTTGCGTTTGCTTGATAATTTTCTTTTAAAAGGCAACAAAACTGCCAGCTCACTACCAGGCTCATAGAAGTGGAAGGAGATTTTGTTTCTGCAATGTTTTCTTATCTTTTATACTCAATATTTAATAAAAAATAGTCCAGAGGACATATCAGATGTTGAGACTGAAAATTTTATTTTATTGTTTTTTTGAGAAACACCAGTTCATTTTGAATTTCATGCCATCAACATGTTTCAAAAAAGTTCAGAAAAGTCCAGGGCAACAAAAGTCAATAGAAGGTGTATGATGCTAAAAAAAAACCAAAAAAAAAAAAAAAAACACTTGGAACACTTAACAGCTTAGTAGGTTAACTTGCAGCAGGCCAGTGACATGTTTTGGCATAAAAAGTCTTTCAGAAGTAAAGATGCTGAGGGCTTCACCAAAGATTAGGAATAAAAATTCATAATGTTTCTCAATGTAAAAGTGTGAAAAAAATATATATTGGGGATTTCATCATCTACAGTACAAAATTTCATTAAAAAAAGTTCAGAGAATTTGAAGAAATCTCTGAACGCAAGGTACTAGGCCAAAACCCAGTATTAAATAGCAGTGATCTTCAGGCCCTTAGGTGGCACTGAATCAAAGTCAAACAGGATTTGATAGTGGAAATCACTGCATTGGCTCAGGAACACTTCTGAAACCAGTATCAGGGAATACAGTTTGGTGCTGCATCCACAAATGCACACAGATAAATTGCAGGTATTCATAATAGTGCATTATGGGGCGCATTGGTGCTCATGGCATGGGTAACCTGCACACCTGTGAAGACACCATCAATGTTGAATGATATAAAAAAAAATTTGGAGCAACATACAGTGCCCTCCATAATTATTGGCATCCCTGGTTAAGATGTGTTCTTTAGCTTCTAATAAATTCAGTTTTTTTTTAATAATATAGGACCACAATGAAAAAAAGAGGAAAAACCAACCATCTATAGCTTTTGGGCAGAGGCCACCAGATTTGATTTAAAATGTCCTGGTATTTCAAAGCGTTCATGAGGCCATGCACCTTAACAGGGTTCCCAGGGCCTCTGGAAGAGAAACAGGCCCACGGCATCACCGATCCTCCCCCATACTTCACAGTAGGCATGGGGTGCAAGGGTAGAATTACTTTGTTGGGAGGGCACAGCAATGTTTGCCTGCGATGAAGTCAAATTTTGGGGGGCAGCAAGGCATTTTCTTCTGGGTTTGGGGCCACCAAGGCAATCTAGAATTTTTCATACTGGCACTAAGGCAATACACTAAGTTGTATTATTTTTTAAAAGAAAGATCAGAAAATTAGTTTTAGTGGAAATAATTTTAATGAACAAATGATAACATGATCAACATTAACTGACCATTATTTACAACATCCGCACTTCTACTGACCAAACTTGTCCAAAACTGTAATATGACAACCTGTTATTACAGTTTGGACATGTTTGGTGAAGTGTGAATGGTGGTTTCACTGTCAAATTCAAAATAACTCTCAGAAAATAAACTTTAGCCACATGGGAACAGTACAAAACAAGTGAAGATATGTACATGTATATGTTTCGCGTCATGAAAACGTCATCCGTGACAATCATCCTCTATGTATATAATTTGAATGACAATGGTAACTACTCGACGCTAAATCAAGCTTCAGATCGGCTGAATTAGACATACGCAGTGCGAGAACAGACTCTCTTACCCAAACAGTACTGTGATCTTTTGGCATTTAGATGCTGTAGCTGTCAATTCTGCTTGCTTGCGTTTCTCGACACGGTCTTTATGGGGCATTTTTGAGTATGGCTGGAGATTGCCGAAGATCATCTACTTTGTAGTCGGAACCAATCGGACGGATGTGCCAAGAGTCATACGTACACCCCGTTTTACTGCCCAGTTTTATTAGCGACGGCGGGGGTGCAAGCATTAACAAGAAATGCCCGGTGTAATTTATGCATTCGTAGCAGTCCAGAATGCTTTACATTTCATTCATGATAGGAGGTGCAAATAGAAATTATGGAATGCGCTTACCTCATATCTAATTCCCGCTGGTGATACTGCAACTGGAGTTTGTACTACCGCTATATGACCGGGAAATGCTTAAATTGTGACACGTGAATTAAGATTAGCGCTCCTGTGATAAGGATTTGAGAACATGTAAGTCTTGTGTTATGTTTGTGGGGTATAAAAAAATTCTGCAAATTTGAAACCCTTTCTTTGTGTCTTCAGATTTACTGATACACAGGAGCAACTACAGTGGCGCTTGAAAGTTTGTGAACCCTTTAGAATTTTCTAGATTTCTGCATAAATATGACCAAAACATTAACTTTATTCCTCTTTAACCATTCTTTGGCAGAACGACTTGCGTGCTTAGGGACGTTGTCTTGTTGCATGACCCACCTCCTCTTGAGATTCAGTTCATGAATAGATGTCCTGACATTTTCCTTTAGAATTTACTGGTATAATTAAGAATTCATTGTTCCATTAATGACGGCAAGCTGTCCTGGCCCAGATGCAGCAAAACAGGCCCAAATCATGATGAAACACCACCATGTTTCACAGATGGGATAAGGTTCTTATGCTGGATGGCATTGTTTCCCTTTCTCCGAACATAACACTTCTCATTTAAACCAGAAAGTTCCATTTTGGTCTCATCCGTCCACAAAACATTTTTCCAATAGCCTTCTGGCTTGTCCATGTGATCTTTAGCAAACTGCAGATGAGCAGCAATGTTCTTTTAGGAGAGCAGTGACTTTCTCCTTGCAACCCTGCCATGTACACCATTGTTGTTCAGTGTTCTGCTGATGGTGGACTCATGAACATTAACATTAGCCAGTGTGAGAGAGGCCGTCAGTTCCTTAGAAGTTACCCTGGGGTCCTTTGTTACCTCGCCGACTATTACACGCCTTGCTCTTGGAGTGATCTTTGTTGGTCGACCACTCCTGGGGAGGGTAACAATGGTCTTGAATTTCCTCCATATGGACACAATCTGTCTGACTGTGGATTGGTGGAGTCCAGCTCTTTATAGATAGTTTAGTAACCTTTTTCAGCTTGATGAGCATCAACAGGCCTTTTTCTGAGGTCCTCAGAAATCTCCCTCGTTCGTGCCATGATACACTACCACAAACATGTGTTGTGAAGATCAGACTTTGATAGATCCCTGTTCTTAAAAAAAAAAAATAGGGCGCCGACTCACACCTGATTGTCAATCCATTGATTGAAAGCACCTGACTCTAATTTCACCTTCAAATGAATCACTAATCCTCGAGGTTCACATACTTTTGCCCCTCACAGATATGTAATATTGGATCATTTTCCTCAATAAATAAATGATCAAGTATAATATTTTTGTCTCATTTGTTTAAGTTGGTTTTCTTTATCTACTTTTAGGACTTGCGTGAAAATCTGATGATGTTTTAGGTCATATTTATGCAGAAATATAGAAAATTTTAAAGGGTTCAAAAACTTTCAAGCGCCACTGTATATTTTTACAACTACAAATTTTGCTGTCACAAGTGCTCAGGTTTTCACAAGTACTAGTTTTGCACCATATTTACTGCAACAACTGTTAGAAAACATGTTAGTGCGAGTTACTTAATTTGTGACTTGTAGAGCTGGTTTTTTTGCACCTGCAATAAGAATTTGAGAAGGTGGAAATGGTGTGTTTGTGGGGTGAAAAAAATGTTCATCTTTGAAACTATTTCTCTGACTTCAGATTTACTGACACAAAGATACAAATAGTATTTGTTTCGATTCCACTTTCACGTGTACTCAGTACTTTTGCACCAAATTGAGCTTCATACCTCTTTCTACTCACATTAATGGTGATGTAAAACGTCACTTTAGCTTCATACGTCTTTCTACACACATTAATGGTGATGTAAAACGTCACTTTAGCTTCATACGTCTTTCTACTCACATTAATGGTGATGTAAAACGTCACTTTTGCTTCATACGTCTTTCTACACACATTAATGGTGTTATAAAATGTCAATGTCTTTCAAAACTTCTGAATTCCTGTAGTTCACAACATGGTATACAGTATATACAGTAGTGCGCAGTGATGATTATACACCTCCATTTTCATCTCATATATTACTTCTCAAGAATTTTTTAGCGAAAATTTATTGAAAAATACTATTGAGTATTTAGTTAATGAGGACATAAACAAAAACATTCCCACAAGTATACTGAGGTAAAAATGTGGGTAATAAGCAGCAACACTGAAATCATCCATTTTTAGCTTACTGGCTATTGTCGTGGTGTGGCGTCCGTCGTCCTTCGTCCGGAACATTTTTTATCTTTTTTTTGGCCTGATGAATTTTTGTGTAAATCTGCAATACCATACTACTAGACCACATCTCCAGATATTTTTCTCGGATTTTTGATTTAATTATTTTTGTCCGTTTTATGGGCCCTTGAAATGTCCGCTCCAATGTTAAAGAGAATGTTAAAAATTATTTCTCAAAAACTGTGTGATAATTTTTTTCTAAATCAGGCAATCATCTTACCTTGGTACCGTCAATGTACAGTGCGAGCGCCATTTTGATTGAATCGACAGAAGTGGGTCTATTGGGGGCGCTGTACTTTATGAATATGCAAGATGGCCTGTGGAGGCCAAATGGTTGCCGATAAAGATTAAGTTTGTATTATCAACATATAGGAATTCATATATGACCTATATATTCGCTATGTTAAAGCTCAGATGACTTTGAAAAGTCAAACTCATGGTCAGGGAATATATTAACAATGTTAAAAGCTATGGCTTGAAATTTCAAAAAATTATTTCTCAAAAACTGTAAGATAACTTTTTTCTGAATCTGGCAATCAACTCACCTTGATACACTTTATGTACAGTGTGAGTGCCATTTTGATTGAATCAACAGAAGTAGGTCTAGTGGGGGCGCTGTACTTTAACATTGTGTCTTATGGAGAATGGGCCAAATCGCCTGTGGAAGCTAAATGGTTGCAGATAGAGATTAAGTTTCTATTACTGACATATGGGAAGTAATATATGACCAATATTTTGGCTGTGTTAAAGTTGACCTCAGATGACCTTGAAAGGTCAAACTTGAGGTCAAGCAAAATGTTACAAATTTCAAAGGTTTCTACGATTGAAAATATTGAAGATTGGGAACATATGTGCATTGAACACTTATGGGAAGTCATGTATGAACTTTGATTTGGTGGCCTTGAACTTGACCTTTAGCGACCTTCAAAGGTCAAACTTCGCATAGTGAAATTTCAATGACTTCTATCACCAAAACTATTACAGATAGAGCTTAGGTTTGTATTGCGGGCATGTATGAAGTTTCATTTGGTGACATTGAACTTGACCTTCAATGACCTGGAACGGCCAAACTACACAGTGAAATTTCAATTACTTATATCAGCAAAATCGTTACAGATTGACTGCTGGTTTGTATTGGAGAAGTATAGGAAGTCATGTATTAACTTTCATTTGGTGACCTTCATATTGACCTTCAAAGGTCTACCTTGCTCTAGAGAAAATTCAATGACTTCTATCACTGAAAAGGTCGCAGATGGTGCCTAGGTTTGTGTTACTGACATAGGAAGTCACATATTAACTTTCATTTGGTGACATTCAGCTTGACTGTTAATGACATTTGAAGGTCAAATCTGACATAATACAAATACAATGACTTTTGTTGCCAAAACGGTTACAGATGGAGTCTAGGTTTGTATTACAGCCATATAGGAAGTCATATATGAACTTTCATTTGGTGATGTTTGTATTGACCATCAAAGGTCAAATGTGACCAAAATTCAATGACTTTTATCACTAAAACGGTCACAGATGGAGCCTAAGTTTGTGTTACTGACATCTAAGTAATCGCACATGAGCATTCATTTGGTGACATTCAACTTGACTGTCAGTGACCTTTGAGGGTGAAACTCCACAGTGAAATTACAATGACTTGTATCACTAAAATGGTCACAGACTGAGCCAAGGTTTGTATAGAGACATTTGTATAGAAAGTCATGTATGAAGTCAATTTGCTGACCACAACTTGACATTCTGAGACCCTTAAAGTTCACAATTGACACAATTTTTCTGACTTGTATTGCCAAAACTGCTTCAGAGCTTAGGATTGTATTACAAAAGGTCTTATGTGACCTTTAATTTGGTGACCTTGACATTGATTTTCATTGATTCAAATGTCAAACTTCACATGAAATTTTCATAACTTGTATCAACACTGTAAGACTGGTACCGGTAAGCTACAGGACCCTTGGTCCTATTTTTTATTAGAATTGAAAGTTGTGAAAAATTCTGTATTTATTTATTTTTTTTGACTCTGGCATGGCCCTAATGCATGTTTGAAGGCTTATTCCATAATTATTGATGCAAAAAATTTTGTTTAAACTGGTTTGAGGCAACATTATTCTGCAAAATTACCTTTGATGGTCAGTTGTTCCAGGATATATGGTGACATGAACTTGAGCAATTAAATCATGGATCGTGGATCATAAAGAAGTATCACAGCATCCTTGCGAGGCACGCATTGCGATCTGGAAAGAGACTGATTGGTCTGGGATTTTATTTTCAAGAAAATGACCCTAAACACACTTCTAAGTTGGGCAAGAATTATCTCAGCCCGAAAGAAACATCTAGTGACCTACACACAAATGACTCGGCCTGCTCACAGTCTGGACATTAATCTGATGGAGCAAATCTGTTGTAATATTGAAAAAATTGCTTTGGAATGAACTTTAAACTCTGAGGAATGGTTGGCCACACTAGATATTGACCTTTTTCTCAAAAAGACAATTTTTTTTATTTTGGTTTTACTATATATTGCAATCTGTTTACTTATTTTCATCTATATGATGCAGAATTACATGCAATAAATGCTTGAATAGTACTTGGTTTCAGATTTATCTTCATTTTCTTATGTAATCATCACTGCACACGACTAAATATACAGTGGGCTCCAAAATTGCTGGCACCCCTGTCTGGCAATGGACAAAAATACTGTGAAAATTTCTAAGAAATATATATTCTACTCTAAATAACAACATGCGAGAAATACTGCATGATATTAATGCTCCATTGGAACCAGCCAAAGTCATTTACTGATTTAATTAAAGATCAGTTTCCTCCTAATCAAGATTTCACAATGAATGGCATCCTTAAATATTATTGTAAATAAAATTTAGCAAAATTTAACCAGGTATTAAATTCCACCTATTTAAGTTTCATCGAAGTTTACTTTCACTTCACTACTTTCTCTCGCACTTGCATATAAAAATTAATTAAATTCAATATCCCTTTGTCATCCAACACCATGATAAAAACTAAACAACAGTCAGTTCAAAGGAGATCGTCATGGGCCTTCAGAAATCTGGTCATGGCTACAAGAAGATTCACAAATGACTGAATATGCCACTGAGCACTGTCATGGCATTTCTTGAAAAATTCTCAAGATATGGAGCTTTTGAAACCCTCAAGTGTAGATTACGCAACTGCTTTTTTCCCTCCAGTATACGGAGGAGGATGGTGAGAGAAGCAACAAAATCCACAAGAATGACTTGAAGGAATTGCTGGCTTAGTGGCATCTAGGGGCACCACCTTGACAACCAGTGGCTCTTTTCTGACCAGCAGACACAAAAGTGCTTGGAGTTAGCCAAATTTCATTTAAATTATGACTGGAAAAAGGTGCTTTGGTCAGATGAGACCAAAATAGTATGTTTTGGTCAGATACAGGTTAGGCATGTTTGGCGTCGAAACGGAGATGCATATAAGGAAAAGCACCTCATACCCACGATGAAATATGATGGCGGATCAGTCATGGTTTGGGGCCATGTTAATTCAAGGGTCCAGGGGGACTGATGAAGGTTAATGGCATAATAAATTCCACCAAGTTTCAGGATATTTTGCCTGACAATCTGGTTGCCTCTGCCGGAGGGCTGGGACTTGGCTGTAGGTGCACTTTCCAACAAGACAATGTGTCATGGTTTTGGCCCGCGTTTGTTTGTTGGACCTTTCTTTGTTCTATTGTCCGGGATGATATCAGATTTCTTCTACATCGAATTCCTGGCCCAGCTGGCTGATTGAGCTGGGGTGGAGTTTTCCAGACTCTATATATATATGGCAGGGGGTTCGCCACGCCTATCGCTAGAGTATCTGTTTGTTTCTAGCACTTCGGCCGGAGAAAATCTCAAGTCATATTTCCTGGTGATTTGTTATTTTCCATTTATTGTTAGGAATTGCTTCCCTTTGATATTTTTTCTCTTCTTTCTCATTGTTTACTCTCTCTTGCACTGCTTCCGTGTTGTGGACTTTTGTTCGTCCTTGGAAGCGCGAAGTTTTACTGGAGGTGTTGTACCTCTTTTGTGTTTGTCTCTTATCTGGCTGCTCTCAGTTCTTTCTCTCACTGGTCGTGGCAGCTGGTGTCCTATCACCACCCATCACACAATGACCCAAAGCAAACCTGAAGGTGCACACAGAAATGGCTCCATGACAACAAAAACAATGTTCTGCAATGGCCATCTCAGTCACCAGACCTCAATATAAATCTCAATATCGCAAATACGAAAAAAATACCTGGATGTTGCAACCAAACCCCATTTCCTGTGCATTATGGGATACTTTGGTAGCCAGATTGCTTCTGGTCTCACCCAGCTCTTTGGTAAAGTATACTTCTTTTCATCAAAAAAGCTTTCAGCTGGGGAGCGGTCATTTTCTCAAGTTTTGAGAAGGGTCTTCCATGGAAATATTCGAGTGATTGATATAATTTCTATGGTAACATTTGGCGTTGCCGTCAAGAATCACAGATGATGTTCAATTTATTTTGTATAGCGCTTTTCACAGAGACTGTCACAAAGACGCTTTACAGTGAGAGTTTAAAGAAATAAAAAGGCAGTGCCCAGCCTATTCCCCACTACAGCAAATGAGGCAAAAAACTCCCAGTAAGGAGAAAAATCCTCCAACAGTGGTGAGAAAAAACTCCCCAGTGGGAAGAAATCTCAGGAGGAACCCGGCCATAGTGGGGGAGCCCATCCTCCGCGGGCTAGCTAATTAAGAACAAAAAAGTAAAATGGAGTGAAAGGACAGAAGAGTTCCATTTAAGTCCATCTAAACAGTGGCAACGGTAGCTTCAGAAAGTGGCAAGTTGAGGATGGTGCAGGACTGGACCAGGGCCGGACCAGATCGGATCAGGACAGCAGCAGCCAGCGCTCATGGTGAGGGACTGGGCTCATACGGTCCAGGACTCAGGGAAGTGGAGGGAAAGATCCTCGGAAAGAGACACAGAAGAAAGGGGTGTGAGGCATTGGATAACTACTGCATGATAATTAAAGTACCGTCTTCTGTCATGTGCCAAGTGAGAAGTTATAAGCAAACTGGTCAGGAAACAGTCAACACCCCTCCATCCGCTTCCTGCAGCACAGAGGCCCAACACTTATTCCAGGCTGTTGGATCACTTTTCATTTTCTAAACAATAGTACCATATGGACCTCCCCGGTGACTAAGGCTGTAGCAAGCCCCACTGGTGCCGTGTAAGTGCAATCTCAGTGCCACTGGTTCCACTTGGATTTAAGCTATTTTAACGACCAAAAGCTAGTATCCTTCATCCACTTATTGCAGCACAGAGGCCCTGAAATTCCATCCGACCAAGGCTGCGTAATTTTTCAATCAGATACCACCAATACCATGTGGACCTCCCCGGTGACTAAGGCTGTAGCAAGCCCCACTGGCACCGTTAATGCATGCTCAGTGCCACCGGTTCCACATGGATTTGCTTAACAGTACACCAGTACCATATGGACCTTCCCAGTGACTAAGGCTGTAGCAAGCCCCACTGGCACCGTTAATGCATGCTCAGTGCCACCGGTTCCACATGGATTTGCTTAACAGTACACCAGTACCATATGGACCTTCCCAGTGACTAAGGTTGTAGCAAGCCCCACTGGCACCGTTAATGCATGCTCAGTGCCACCGGTTCCACATGGATTTGCTTAACAGTACACCAGTACCATATGGACCTTCCCAGTGACTAAGGCTGTAGCAAGCCTCACTGGCACCGTTAATGCATGCTCAGTGCCACCGGTTCCACAAGGATTTACATAACACTGGCTTCCAATATCGTGAACATATCATAAATCAAGGTTGTAGTCAGTCCCACCAGAGCCAACACATAACTAATCATAAACTAATCATAGGCTTGACTAAAAAGATAAGTTTTCAGCCTACTCTTGAAGATAGAGAGTGAAGCCCGAATTTGTGTTGGAGATTGTTCCATAAAATTGGTGCTTTGTAAGAGAATGCTCTGCCTCCAAGTGTAATTCTAGATATATTTGGAATTTTCAAGTAGTCAGCACCTTGTGAACGAAGTAATCTTGGTGGGGAGTAAGGAATAAGCAGACTGCAAAGATATTCTGGGGCCAAGTCATTTAAAGCTTAGTAAGTTAGTAATAATATTTTGTGCTCAATTCTAAATTTTACAGGCAGCTAATGAAGATTTTTGAGCACGGAGCTAATGTGATCATATTTCTTAGTCCTAGTCAGAACCCTAGCTGCAGTATTCTGCACTAATTGAAGACGTTTCAGGGCTGAGCTAGTGCAACCAGACAGTAAGACATTGCAATAGTCCAGCCGAGAAGACACAAATGCGTGAACCAATTTTTTCAGCATCTTGAAGAGACAACATTTTTCTAAGTTTAGATATGTTTCGAAGATGGAAAAAAGCCACTCGGATGATATTGTTGATGTGAGCCTGGAAAGAGAGTTCTGAATCAAGAGTCACCCCAAGGTTTTTAACGACAGCTCTGGCAGAAACAGAGAGACCATCTAAGTCAAGAGAAAACTTAATGAATGAGTCCCTAGGAGATTTGGGACCCAGTTCCAATATTTTAGTCTTATCTGGGTTTAGTGAATGAAAATTTTGCGTCATCCAAGCTTTCACAGCTTTAAGACACATCTCTAATCTAGTAACCGGATCATTTTCACCCGGTTTAAAGGATATATAGAGCTGCGTGTCATCTGCATAACAATGGTATTTAACATCAAGTCTACTTATGATATTTCCAAGCGGAAGCATGTATAGAGAAAAAACCAAAGGGCCCAGAACAGATCCTTGAGGTATTCCAAAGTTAACCTTGGAATACTCTGAACACTTGTTATTTACCCGGAAAAACTGAGATCTATCAGACAGATAAGACTTAAACCATGAAAGGGCAAGTCCAGAAATACCAACTAATTTTTCCAATCAATGAAGAAGAATATGGTGGTCTACAGTGTCAAAGGCGGCACTTAAATCGAGAAGGACGAGAACAGAAATGCGGCCACTATCCATAGAGAGAAGCAGATCATTTACTACAACAGTGAGCACTGTTTCAGTGCTGTGATGCTTTCTATAGGCAGACTGAAAACTGTCAAGTACTTCATTAGTTTGCAGGAAAGAAGAGAGCTGTTGGGCGATGTTAGACAATAAGATTGCTATTAATCAATGTTATCATGCGCATGCAATAGGCCTAAGCACTAGAGCACAAAGCACAGCGGTGGGCAAGCTGCAAACTGTGAGGCAGTTCTAGAATAGTAAGAAATTTTGGCAAAAATTTACCCGCAACTGGGTATTTTTTCCATACTTGGGAAAGCCAGAACTGAAAACCTGTGGGCTGAGTGGAATAGAGCAGTTGATAAACGCAAATCCAAAAATGTGAAAGATCTTCAAAGCATCTGCTTAGGGGAATGGTACAAAATCCTTCCAAATATATGCCTTAACCTCACCAAAAATTACAGGAAAATACTCCATGCTGTTATCCTTGCAGAGGTGGTTGCACGAAATACTTAATCAAGGGTTTCAATTATTATGAAACCTTGACTTTGTTGAAATGTAATTTATTTTGTTGCAAAAGATTGTTATAATTTTGGTTGTTTTCATCAAACATTAATGGAGTAAGGTATTTCACATGTTAGTATATTCCGTTTCTCTATAATTATATTGTTTGTATATATATATTTTATTGTTTGTTTGTTTGCCTGTCAGGGGTGCGATCGTCTCTATACATCAAAGAAAACATTTAAAAACATGTGGTTTTGCAGAATGAAGTCCGCGTGTAAAATTTGCTTGTAAGAACATAAAACTGTCAACAACTAGTGACATTACCATTAACGCAGGTTAACTCTCAACCTGTTTCCGAAGAATTGGAGAATTAGAATTGAGTTAAGGGTCAGAAGCTGGAGGCATGCCATTGAAAAGCCCATAACGCCTGCCTAACCACGGGAGACATTGGGCTTTAGGAGTTTAAGAAATGACAGCATCAGTTTGGGTGAAATTGCTTGTTGCAACCTGAAACATATGAATCACTGCAGTTATTATCCAATGGAAGGCACTTACCTATTTGCTTAGTTAAATCCAGGTGCTGACTTTTGGCCATGCAGCATGTGTTACTGTCCAAATAGAAATGGACGGCAGTGTGAAAGTTAATGGTGTCATTCAGAATACTGTGAATGCTGTAAAATGGGTGGAGCTGAGGGTGGGGTGGGGGTGGGCATTGTATGGGCAATATACATTGCCCCACTCTTGCTGCTGAATGCTTTATGTTTTTTTTAGCTGTCTGTTGGGATGAGGAGCGACAGATCCGCAGTTCTAATGTGCAGGAATAATTTTTTCCTCAAGGCCTACAAAAAGGATCACAGGATGTGCCACTGGGCAAATTACTCTGAGCCCAAACCCCCCTTCCAACACACACAACATACACAACACATAATACACATGCTACACACAGTGTGCACACACATACTACACACCATACACAGATTAAACATGCAGTACACACAAACACTCATATTAAACATCATGCACACACTACTCACAGTACACATATGCGCACACATATACTACATACCATAACACACCATACACAGTACACACTAAGCACACACAAACACAACACAATCTACAGACAGTAGACTTATTACGTGCAAACACGCGCACACACACATACTACACACTGCACACATGCTTCACACAGCACACACACTACACACTGTAAACGCACCATACACACTCATTACACAGCGTGGACATGGTAAACACACTATACACAGTACACACACTGGACTCACACTACACACACACCACATAAAGCACACATACTACACACCCATACATGTACAAAGACACACACTACAAACACACATAAATACACACATGCACATAAACACACCACACATACTGTACACGCAAATACACACGTCCACTCGCTACATATACTACACACACACATTCACACACATTCAGTCAAGCAAGCACACACACACACACACACACCATTTTTGTCAGTATTTTCGCTGCAACTGCCAGATCAGAGTGTGTCTGCTACTTGGTCAGAACAGCACCTTTGCGGCCCAGAGCTGTCTGAGTTATCAATCCTGCTTTCGTGCTCTGCTCAAGGTCAAAACATGCTAACGTGAATCTATCAAAGGCAAGCCTAATTATTGGGTAACAACAGACACGTCTGCAATAACCTAATTATTCCAGGCAAGTATTAGATAAAAGGCCTTATTGCCTCCTTCCCTGAGCAGAATAATTTAAAAAGGAATTAGATTTCCCCAAATGCCTCTCATCTGGCTCCTTCCCACTGTTAATTGGGTATTTTGAGCATTGTGGGATAGCTTTTTCTCTGCATATTCTGTAAGTGGCTTTTTAAATTAAACATGTAAAAATGACGCTATGCATTTTATCCTCTAACCTCCCCCCCTCCATGCCACACTTTAATATTTCATAACTGTTTGAATGGCACTGATCAATACGACCAGGGCATTGGGGATTGGGGAATGACATTGAGGAGAGTAATACGCAGTAAAATAATAGTTATGTCTCTGTCTGGACGGCTGATTTTAAGGTCATCCACGGCACACAGAAAGGGCATGTCGATTTTTACCGCTCTCGAGGGGAACGTGGTGTTTTCTGCTTGCAGAGTTCAGTTTGTGCGGACCGTTGACTTTCACGCCTTGTGGACAATTTGTGGAACCCTGCGTAATTTTGGATAAGGGTTCACCTTCGCGCAATTTGTCTGGATTGAAATTCCTATTTATTAAAAATAATATCAATGAGGATTATTTTATCTGTTGCCATCTGGCTTTTTCTGTACCTTTTTCTAAAAGCGGGAGTACTAAGTTGGCTGACTAACTGCACCCACTAATACCTGTAACCCTCTCAAATCCACAACATCGACAGAACGGGTTTTACACAGCACACATTAATCAGCCAAAACCCCTGGATCTTATCAAGAACAAATTACTTGCGCCCTGCTATCTATCCTCTTTGTAGGGCAGATAATTGATTTCATATATATATATATATATTTTTTTTTTTTTTATAAATTCGGCATCTCCAATCCCACCCGAATCTGGAATGATAGCCACTTCTGCACTGCAACGCTGCGCCTTAACCGAGTGAGCTATCCGGCAGCTTTGATTATATATTTTGAGTTAGCTTTACCTTCAGCTCGGTGGGTTCAGTATGGGATTGGTACCTGCTGCATCCTTGTCACCCAAGTCACCAAAAATACATAAATTCATACAAACATGCAATATGCTGTATATATATCGTGGACAACAAAATTTCTAGCATTCCTGACTGGCAATGCGTGAACAATACTTTAATAAAAAATTCTAAAAAATATAGATATAGAGGAACTCTACGTAAATACCAACAAGTGAGAACTACTCGACGATATTAATGCTCCACTGGAGCCAACCAAAATCATTAACTGATTTAAAGATCTATTTCCTCCAAGTCAAGGTTTTACAATTAATGGCACCCTTAAAGATTATTGTAAATAACATCTATCAAAATTAAACCAGGAATTAAATTCCACTTATTTAAGTTTCATCGAAATGTTAAGGAACTATATTGAGCCATTCCATCACTTCCTGTTTTACTAGGGTATAAAAATGAGGAAACCCACATGCAATATCCCTTTGTTATCCAATATCATGAAGAAAACTAAACAACTCTCAGTTCAAAGGAGGCGGATGGTCATAGACCTTCATAAATCTGGTCATGGCTACAAGAAGATTCACAAATGATTGAATATGCCACTGAGCTCTGTCAGGGCAATTATGTAAAAGTTCCAAAGATATGGAAATGCTGAAAACCTCGAGGGTAAAGGGCACAACTGCATTTTGCCCCCAGGATACTGAAGACGTTGGTGGCAGAAGCAACAACCTCCCTTAGAGGCGGCATGGTGGCACAGCAAGAAGGCCGTGGGTTCGAATCCGGCCTGGGGCCTTTCTGTGTGGAGTTTGCATGTTCTCCCCGTGTTCGCGTGGGTTTCCTCCGGGTACTCCGGTTTCCCCCACCCATCCAAAACATGCAATATAGGAACCCTCCCTCCCTCCTGTATGGCTGTGTGTGAATTTTTGGTGGTGGTCGGAGGGGCCGTAGGCGCATACTGGCAGCCACGCTTCCGTCAGTCTGCCCCAGGGCAGCTGTGGCTACAAAAACGTAGTTTACCACCATCAGAGTGTGAATGAATAATGCCTCCATTGTAAAGCGTCTTTGAGTGTCCAAAAAAGCGGTATATAAAATTGATGCATTATTATTATTATTATTATTAGAATCACTGTGAAGGCATTGCAGGCCTTGGTGGCATCTTGGGGTCACCAGGTTTCAAAAAGCACCATCAGGCACCACCTCCACAACTAGAGGCTCTTTGGAAGCATTGTCAGAAGAAGCCCTTTCCAATCAGAAGACACAGAAGCAAGTTTGCCAAACGCCATTTAAATTATGACTGGAACTAAGTGCGTTGGTCAGATGAGACCAAAATTGCACATTTCGGACAGATAAAGCATCAGCACATTTGGCATTGAAACAGAGAAGCATACAAGGAAAAGCACCTCGAAGCCATGGTGAAATATGATGGTGGGTCAGTCAAGTTTTGGAGCTGTTTTTATTCAAGAGGTCTGTGGGCACTTGTTAAGATTAATGATGTAATGAATTCCACCAAGTATCAGGATACTTTAGCCGACAATCCGGTTGCCTCTGCCAGAAGGCTGGGACTTGGCCGTACGTTGACTTTCCATTGACCCAAGCATACCTCAAAATTCACACAGAAATGGTTCTGAGACAACAAAATCAATGTTCTGGAATGGCGATCTCAGTAGCCAGACCTCAGTGCAATTGAAAACCTGTGGGTTGAGTTGAAGAGGGCAGTTGATAAACGCAAATCCAAAAATGTGAAGGATATTGTAAGATCAGGGGAATGCTCCAAAATCCCCAAAAATGTCTGCTTTAACCATGTCACAAATATCATTCAAAGACTCAATGCTGTTATCCAAGCCAGAGGTGGCTGTACTAAGTAGCAAATAAGGTGCATAATTATGAAACCTTGATTTTGTTGAAATTTTGTATTACAACCCCACGTTGGGACGAAGTGCAAATTGCAAAAAAAATCACGTCATGACTTTCAGATCACATGAGCCAATATGTTATTCAAAATGGAACATAGATAACATTCCAAATGTTGAAACAGACATTTTATATTTTTATCCACAAAATAAGTTATTTCAAATTTTCTGGCTGCAGCAGGTCTCAAAAAAGTTGGGACACAGGCAAAAAAGGGCTGAAAAAGCAATTAATATAGTATATGAGAATCAGCTGAAAGAACATTTAGCAAGTAATTAAGTTAACTGGCATCAGGCTGTAACATGATTGGCCATAAAAGGGACGTCTTAGAGAGGCTGAGTCTCTCAGAAGTAAAGATTCCCAGAGGCTTTCCAACCTGTGAAGGCTTGCCTAAAAAAATTGTGGAATTGTTTAAAAACAATGTTCCTCAACGTCAAATTGCAAAGGCTTTGGAGGTCTCATCATCGACAGTGCATAAGATCATCAAAAGATTCAGAGAAACTGGAAAATTCTCTGTGCGTAAGGGACAAGGCCGAAGACCTATAGTGGATGCCCGTGGTCTTCTGGCCCTCAGTGTCATGGTTTTGGAGCTTTGTTAGCTCCTTTTTTTGTTACTCGCGTCCGGGACGATATCGTTTTGCTCGCCATCGGATTCCTGGGCCAGCTGGCATTAATTGGGGGCGTTACCCAGACTCTATCCAAGCTCCTGTTCTACCTCGTTGGTGTTGCTAGAGTGTCATTGTGTCCTTGGTGCTTTAGCCGGTAAGGTCTTTTGAGAGAGAGTATTGTCAGGATCTTAGCTGCATAACAGGATAAGTGTTAGTGAGTAAGGGAATCTTTGGTTTATTTCCCTTTTCTTTTGTTTTCTTTCGAGCTCACCTGTTTGTTACCACGTATGGCGTCAGGTCCGTTGGTAGCGTGAGTCTCGTGATTTCTATCTGTTTCAGTCTCTCAGCATGTTGCTGGGTTTTCCTTTTATTTCTGGCTACTGCTCTTGGTGTCCAACTACCAACGCCCATCACAGTCAGACGCCACTGCATCACTCTCAGGCATGATTCTGTCATTGACATTACTAAATGTGTCCTGAAACGCTTCAAGAAACCACTGTCTGTAAACATAGTCTGCCGTGCCATCCACAGATGCCACCTAACACTCAATCATGCAAAAAGGAAGTCACTGCTGAGCATGATCCAGAAGCGCCGCCGTTTTCTGTGGGCCAAGGCTAATTTAAAATGGACTGTAGCAAAGTGTACTGTGGTGAGATGAGTCTAAATTTAAAATTTTTGCTGGAAATCATGGGCGTTGTGTCTTCCAGGCTACAGAGGAGAAAGACCACCCCTCCTGATATCAGCGTTCAGTTCAAAAGCCAGCATCTCTGATGGTATAGGGATGCATTAGTGCATATGGTGTGGGACACTTGCATGTTTTAAAAAGCACCATGAACGCTGAAAGGTATATAGAGGTTTTAGAGCAACATATGGTCCTCTCCAGACGACATCTATTCCAGGGAAGGCCTTGTGTATTTCAGCAGGACAATGGGAAACCACACACTGCAGCTATTACAACATCATGGCTTCGTAGTAGAAGAGTGTGTGCTGAACTGGCCAGCCTGCAATCCTGATCTTTCACCGAATGAGAACATTTGGTATATAATTAAACGAAAAGTCCGTCAAAAGAGACCTAAAACTCTCCACCGGCTGGAAGCTTGCATTAAATGAGAGTGGGATCAAATTCCTTAAAGATTTTTTTGGGGGGGATTTTCTTTTTATTTGATAGTTATGCAGTGGAGACTGACAGGAAGGTGCGTATGAAGAATGGGGAGGACATGCAGCAAATGACCCGATCCGCAATTGAATTCGGGTCGCCATGGGAAGGACACAGCCTTTATGGTGCGCGCGCTTAGACCGATGTGCCACCGGGGCGCCCCAAAGTGGGATCAAATTCCAATGGCTAAACTCAAGAAACTTGTCTCCTCAATGCCCAGACGCTTCCACTCTGTGTTGAAAAGAAGAGGGGATGCTCCACCATGGTAAACAGGCCCCTGTCCCAACCTTTTTGAGACCTGTAGCAGCTATCAAATTTGAAATGAGCTCATTTTGTGGATAAAATTGTAAAATTTCTCAGTTTCAACATTTGCTGTGTGATCTCTGTTCTATTGTGAATACTGGCTGGTGTGATTTGAAAGTCTGTGCGTTTTGATTTTATTCACAATTTACGCTTAGTCCCAACTATTTCGGAATTGGAGTTGTAAATGAGTGTTATGATTTTGGTTATTTCCATCAAAAGATTAAAGTGAAGAATTTCATGCATTTTTAAGGGTGCCATTAATTGTTAATTGATTTTTATTTACAAAGTCAGGAAATGATTCCGTTGGGACATTGATGTCATATTTCTCACACGTTGTTATTATGAGTTTCTCAATATACAACCCCAATTCTGGGATAGTGATATCCCAGCACTAACGTAATGTCAATTTACAACACTTTGCTGTGCACAAGTTTTGTTGGAAAATCTCAATTTTCTTAAAATGCCCAAAGTGACCCCTTTTCCTTGTCCTGCACACAGACACGCGCACGCACACACACACACACACACCTATATATGCATCGGGGTCATTCCATGTCAAATCAACCAATTTTCTAAAAAATGAAAAAGAATTTCAACCAGTTGTGAAGTGACCATATTTGAGAACATCTGCAAATTTTCTAAGGGTTCTGATTTAAATTGTGACCCTCAGCCCCATAATAATGCATCAATTTTATATAGCACTTTTCTGCTTTCTGGGCACTCAAAGACACTTCACAATGGATACATTACTCATTCACGCTCTGATGGTGGTAAACTACATTTTTGTAGCCACAGCTGCCCTGGGGCAGACGGAAGCATGGCTGCCAGTATGTGCCTACGGCCCTTCCACCATCAAACATTCACACACAGCCATAGCAGAGTGTTCCTATATTGCATGTTTTTGTGGGACACCAGAGTTCCCGGAGAAAACCTGCGCAAAAGCCCGGGAGAACATGCCCTAGATTCAAACTCACAACCTTCTTGCTGTGAGGCAGTAGTGCTAACCACTGTGCCACTGTGCTGCTGACATCTGTATTAATCCACTGTGGATTAGAGATCAAGAGCACTCTTTTCAGGATCAAACTCTGATCTGCTGGAGGCAAACTTGTCCATAATATCAGTTCAGAATTTCTCACATATAGCAGCTGATGGCATTTCTCAGCTTCACCAAGGGATGATCCCAAAGTACATGGGTTTAAAGATGCCATTTGTACATGTACACTTTCTGCTCAGCAGCACCACACCTTATGTACCTGATCTCTGAACTGTGAACACTGCACAGTGTTGCTGATGTCAGCTGATGTCAGCAGCTATTTGAAGAAGTGCAAAACTGTATGGTGTTGTAATGGGGACATAATGGCCTAATATCAGAATCATCATGGTAGAAGCCCTGCCAGGGTAGCAAATCCCATTCAGGACATTATTTTCAGTCAACTGTGGTTGACAGGGGCGTGAAATGTATGAAAAGTGCATAAAATGATAGATATTGCAAATCCGATTATTGAAAAACAAACCTCTATTTTCAACTTGCAATAAAATCTGAATGGGACAGAAAACCATTCTAGAATTTTAATATGTTGTTTCGACACTTAAGATCTGTGTACAGGCCAAATTTTGCGATCCTAGAACCTGTCCCACATCTTCATTTTTGCCTCCGAAATTGAGCAAAAATGGCAAAATTCGAAATTTGAAGGGTCAATAATAGACAAAGTATGATAGTTACTTGCTTCATGAACTACAGACTGGTAGTCAGGGTGTCTGACAATATATGGCAGCAATTTGAACTATGTACGTAAAATATAACAGGCCAAAAGAGACCAACAAAATTGTTCTCGGAAAAAGTAAAAATGCCTTTTTTTCCATTTTGGGGCAGCCAAAATAACCATATTTATTTGATCAAACTCAGCCAAATTTTGGCCAGGTATTCTTTACAAAAATATCTGTGGGATTACTTCTGTGAAGAGAGTTGTATTCTTGTGAAATCGAAAATATGTTGATGGTTACAGTGTTGCTTAGGAACTCTATATCATGCATGAACCTGTTTTTGGGAAGACGAAATTTAAAAATTTGATCACAAAAAAAGTTATGGGATAAATATACCTTCTTTATTGATTTACTTATGTGTATATCATAACATCACATTTTCATATTTTTATCCTCCGCCAACACGAAGTGGGAGGGGGATATAGGTTTGACCTCCGTCCGTCCATCCTTCTGTCCGAGATAAAGGGGACAGCTTTACTCAGAAACTACTAGAGATACAGTAACCAAATATTGTGTGTTGCTTCAGACCATAAAGGCCTTGATCGAGTTTGAAAATAAGAAGCGCACGATTGGCGGGGGATGTTGTAGACCATGTCGACTTGTTTGACAGTATATTGTACTTCATGAGTATAAAGGGCGCTGCAGGTGCAGTTATCAGTACTGTTGCCTTAAAGCTAGGAGGTCCCAGTGATGGACGACCAACCCAGGTGTATTCCTGCTTCTCAACCATTGCATGCTGGGATAGGACCCAACCTCCAAAGTGAATCCAAACCAGGGGTTAGACAATGGATGGCAGGATAAGATATAAACACACAGCAACAAATAGACTCTTTTCCTTGGATAGAAGTTGTCCATGCACATTAGAATAATAAAATAAAAGATGGTCCTGTAGTTCACCGACCATTAATACAACTATATTGTAAATGTGAATGGTTGTTGTTGTTTTTATGGATGAAGAACAATTTCCTGTTTGCATGTAGTACATAATATGCACTTGTATTTAACATGACTGACGTAGGTACATGCTACTATTCTTGGTGACGAGCTAGGCAATCTCGCATGAGCTTCTTCATGAAGAGGCTATTACAGCAGCTCGTGCAGACATAAACAATACAGCTAATACAATAAAACATCATGGAAATGAATACAAAGACACAATAATAGTATTGCCTGAAACATAGTATGACATGGTTGGATGATGGGATTCCAGTGTAGATTTCGGGATGGAACCGTCTACATAGTAGGTGCAGAATTAGCATGCTAGTTCAACATCCATGTGCTTCTAGGCAAGTTTGTAAAGCATCAGTGAAAAATGATATTCTTTGTGTAACTTGTTTGTCTGCCCTGATTGAAATGCAGTGAATTAACAGAGGCTGCAGGGTTGAAGGAGGGGGAATATGAAACAATGTGAAAACACAGGCTGCTTCTCAGGCTGAGTCCATATGTCTAGTCTGTCTCACACTTTAACACTGACAGACTTTAGGGGCACGCTCCTGTCAAGTCCAGAATGGTCAGGGCTGTACAATTTTGCAATTAACCAAGTGTGAGAGGGGCCTCATTCAGAGTTTTACGCAAACTTTCAGGCAGTCTGCTCAGTTGTTGATTTCCCTGGAATTCGCCTGTGAGATTACCCAATATTCATAACAATAAATACATGGTGACGTAGCAAATGTCATGTAAGCAATTCTAAAAAAAAAAAGGGAAAATATGAATTGAGGTGTGTTGTCCCATTTGTGCATTGAAGCTGGCAGCCTTGCACTCTTTTTGACTTTATGAATGACGTGGAGCAGTTCAACCAGTGGCGCAGCAGGTTAGACCGAAGTCCAGCAGGGCAAGGTCTGCTACTTCAGAGACAGTTTGGATTCAGCTACTGTCTGTACTTGAGCAGACTTACAATCGTGTGTCTTGTGAGATGTTGTGACATTGTATTTGCCTTTCAAATTCCGTTTCCAAGGTTCCAAAGCTAAAATAACCAGGAAATTGTCTTTATTCTCCAGAAATATTAAGGGTACAATGAATCAAATTGCTTAATATCCCATCTTTCATTGGACAAATGTAGACAAGATGTGCAAAGCTCAGGTTTAATCATTTAACAAGGCAAAATTTGCCTAACTGAATTGCATGGCGTAATGTAAGTGCATTGCTATCCAAAGAGTAGCGACTGAAAAACTTATTTCACACTTGCAGTATTTCCCAGCATTGTTCTGAAACACTTCCTGCTTGGGGTCATGAGTGAATGGGAGCAGGGATTGATAATCTTTACTGCTACTGTCTCGCATCAAGTCCGAGTAACGATTCACTACTTGTGCATGTTGTGCTTTGTTGTGAATAGAAGCAGTACCGTAACCAGGAAGGGCACGTGAAGGGTCATTTCTCAGCAAAGACTCTTTCGTGTGGAACGCATAAACCAATCACAAAACTTCACTGATGACAAATTTCAATCTGTACAACACGCATAATCACGTTGCGTTGAATATTAAACTGTTATGATTCTGATCTGTCTGGTCATGTTTTATGGTTCTGGTTTTGTGTTCATGATTATTGTCTTTTATTTATTCTTTTTGGTTTTTGTAATATTCAGGTTTTTGGTTCATTCTATGTTTCAGTTCCATTGCACTTGTCTCCCCTGTCTTGTGATCTAGTTGGTATAGTCCGTCTTCCCTGTCTGCGTGCTCACTGAATTTGGGTGATTTAAATGAAGTCCGGTGTTTAAAAATATTCCTTTGTATCTCGTTTTCTTCCTTCACCCTTCTGTTCTGATTACTAACAAGACTAACATTTGTATTTTGTATTATAGTCTACTAACACAACTAACCATGTATATATTCGATTACTAAATTACTAATGAGCACTCTAGTTAAGTTGTAAAGCTGCACCGCTACTGATAGACTAATTCCCTCTTCGCAATCGCCCTGTTCTATTCTCCGCCCCTTTGCTTTCCGCCGTCCTCTCCCTATGTTCAGCGAGAATCTCTCGCTCGTGCTTAATTACTTTCCTACTCTTGTTATCTGTGCACGTACAACTCCTGGACCGGAGCTGTTGAAATGTCATAGGCTGTTTGTGTGATTCCTGTCCGTATTTCGTATCTCGCCAATTTCCATGGTTAGGGTTTCCCTCATGTGATTCTCCCGATGTCATTAGTCTCATTCCCCACAGCTGATCTCTGTATAGCATGTGACCTTTCCTGTGTGTATATTTTCACTTTTCACTCACAGTTCTTGTCAGAACGTTGATCAATATTTCTTTGTGCAGAGCTCCTCGTATGCCATTGATTACTGTTTTACTTCTACTGGATAGTCCGACCTTGATTCTTGCCTTAGCCCTTTTTGTACTGTTTTTGTCTTTCTGGATTTCGTCCTATCAGACACGGCGCTCGGCATACGCTTATCACGCACTGCGCGTAGGGCACCAACTGCCTGGGGGGCACCAAAGAAATCAAGCCCATAAAAAAATTATAATGATAACAGTATTTAAAATTTAAAATAAAAGTTTGTAAAGCATGTTAATAAATATAAGTAATACAAAAATAACATAGGCTTAATTACGCGAAAAAAGAACTCCTGTGCGGCCCTCTCATCGGTCTACCTTTGGTGCCCCCCCCCCCATTCCCTAGTAGTTTGCTCCATTATGCTTCAATCGCAAATTTGGCAGAAGTTTATTCCGGAGATCTGGACATGTCATCGAAAAGGCATCAAGAGTCGGGGGCGGAAAAGAAAAAAATAGCAAGATGATGCTCGCGCGTCACTTGCAGGTCAGACAATTTTTTAATTAGCAATTATTTATTTTGTAACAGCTACGTTTACATGACCGCAATAATCTGATAACTGGGAATAATCGGGTAATGGCAATAATCTGATTTGACGCGTTTACATGTACTTCAGTAATGCGATAATTGGAAAAACCTGGTTTACATGGTTCAGTCAATAGTTCGATTTCTTTCCAAGTACATGACGTAAAACTCCTGGTCTCAGCATAGGCCTTCCTCCACTCCTACCAAAAACCTTTGTGTGCGTTAGGAGTGATGGGAGAGAGTGGTGCTGAATGAATTTTCAGATGCAAAATGGAGAGAGAATTTCAGGATGTCTCGGGGAGCATTCGTGAAACTGATCAGATTAAGGATGTCATGAGCCCAGAAGAGATGACCGCTATACCTCTAGAAATGCGAGTGGCGATTTCGTTATACAAGCTCGCTTAGCTGTGGAGAGTATAGGCTGATAGCGAATCAGTTTGGTGTCCATAAAGCGTCTCGTTAGCTACATCCGTTTTTCCATTTGTTTGAAATTTGAAAATCAGGTTCAAGAGGTATATCCCAATCTGTGGATTGCTCTTCGGATTGCACTGACTATCCCTGTCACAGTTTCCTCTGCTGACCGAAGCTTCTCCAAATTAAACTCATTAAAACATACCTGCGCTCATCAATGGGCCAGGAGCGTTTAAGTGGTCTGGCTGTCATCAGCATCAATTGGGAAATTGCTCAGAAACTGTCATATGATGACCTGATAGCTGATTTTGCAGCCCGGAAATGCAGACATGTGCCTCTGTAGGGCCTCTAACAACTGTTGCTTGCATTTTAAAATGTGTATTTAAAGTTCCTTACTCAGAATTGTGCTTACAGTTTAAAAACAGATGTTTATTTGCTAATAGTCGTGGCATTTATTATTTTTTTATTTAGATTATTTATTTCTATTAATTTGAGTATTTGGTGCCATTGTTAGTGTTTTATAAAGACTTAATTATTATTATTATTATTATTATTATTATTATTATTATTATTATTATTATTTATCTCTATCTCAGTTTTTGAACCATTAATATGGACAACTTATTTTGTAAAATAAAGCAAACTGACAAATACTCAGATATTGTAAGTTTCTGTCAGGGGGTGGGGTGGGGTTGGGTTGGTGTGTGTGTGTGTGTGTGTGTGGGGGCGTGAAGGTTAGGGTTAGGGTTGGGTTTGGGGGGGGGGGCACCACCACAAAGCATTTATGCTTAAGGCACCAAAATGGCTAGCGCCGGCCCTGCGTCCTATTTTTGTATGACCACGAGTTTTGTGTTTGGATGCCCTGTGTATGTCCATTGGCTTTGCCCATGAACTACGACTTTTTGCCTATTGTTTTTGTACCTCTGCCCATCTGCCTTACTGGTTCTGACCCCGGCCTGTCTAGTCGATACTGTTTTCGGATTTCGTACTGTGGCTTGGCAATTCCTGTGCTTTTTGGCTTTGACCCGGACTCCAATAAAGGCATACGTTTTTTGGATTTCTGTCTCTTGCGAGTGGTTCCTGAACGATACCTCACATAAAAACTTAACAAAGACACTTAACTCTTAACTTAGTTCTTTGAATTTGGGGACTAGCAAAAGCTATTGCAATGACGTGCATTGTATAATAACATTTTTGAATATCGTTATTGCTTCTCGCATGTAAGAAACTTCAGCGGTTCAGGGGTCGGCTTTGGGGTGGAGGGGGAGTAACATTTGGAGAAACAGCATGAGTTAGTCAAAAATGGAGATATGAAAGCAGACAGATTTTCTTCAGTATGTGTTGAAAAAAGCTAACTGGGTTGGTTGTATGTTTATGCTCTTACAAAATGAAATACCAGCACACGATAGATAGTCATGACAAATTTTATGTCTACTGACTTGTATGTGAACAAACAGATCAGCATGACAACCAGCCCGACAGGATATTGATCCAGTATTCTATGGCCGTAGCGCTGATATCTCGGCTATCAATAGAATCCCTCTAGAATCAATATTGTGGTTGCTTAAAGAGCAATTAATTTAATCATTTTTGAAGAGCCAATTTTTACTTGGTTGATGCCAAACATCTAAAAAAGCTTTGAATTGTGGCCTCTGCATTAAATAATTAAAAAAAAAAAAAAAAGCTGGTGAGCTGGAAAATTTTTCTGCTAATAGTCTTTTCCTCATACAGAGATTACCCTCATAATTGTTTCTTCGTTTTTTATGATGCTAAGCAAGGTGGCTATAATAACCAGCGCAGCAGATACACAGTATGTGGCTGTGTAGACTCTATGCGATATCAAATTGTGCTGCAATGTTACATTAGACTTTTTCACAGGTGTTTCACTCTTATTACTGAAGGGTACAGCAGTGCTCTTCAAAAAAAGTTGTAAGTGCACCAGGATACAGCTTTGCTTTCACGTCCAAGAAAGCAACACACAGACCATTTTCAAAATATTTGCACAAGTTAAACGACCGTCCGACCTCGCAACTGCAGTTAAGCTGCTTGCACACTGGACGTGAAACGAATTTTTCGCTCCCAGATTACACTGTAAGTCAATGCGAAGACGCAAATTCACCTCTTCGCATTGACTTTGAATGAAATGTGTCGTGCGAAAAATTTGTTTCACATCCAGTGTGCAAGCAGCTTTACTGAGATCCAAACAACTGACCGCTACAGCGCGCAGTGAACTACGATGCGCCTCACAGAGGAATACATCAGTTGGTTAGTTCAAGAGCAACTGTGTTTTTTTCCGAGCATCTAAAGTGCTGTAATTTTTTTGAATATAGCGTACAATTGTACGCTATATATTTTTAGGTAGGACCTCTTTTAGGCCACGAAAATACGCTGTTTCTGTGTTTCCATTCACAACAGTGTATCGCCGAAATTTCCACCCAGCACTATGCGCTGGTGCGGCAACTTGGAAGAGATCAAAAAGCTCTCTACTGCATCTAATGTAAGTAGTGGCAATTTGTAGCTCATACAACCCCACTTCAAAAAAAATTTAACCATCCCTTTATAGCTTAGCTTTGCTTCTCTCGTGGCGCTTTTTAACTCGTCACGTTTAGATTACCTTTACCTAAACCATCTTGCTTGATTGATTGACTCGAGGCAAGATGCTGAGACATTATTGTTAATCCAGTCCTTATGAATTTGTTTATTAATCCCATTTGTTTCTTTTTCCATTCAAAATCGTGTTCCGAGTCCCCGCCTCCTCCCGTGGGTATTTCAGTGGGCGAGAGTGAAGCAATCAGCAGACCGAACTTTGTATTGCCTTTGCTCTGCATTGTGAAATCTCTGCTCCGGTGCCTTCCCGAGTATTTCCTTTGTATGATTCCCGGGCCTTGTGTTTTGCTGCGCCCACGTCTTGTCTGCCCTTTGTCTAAGTTTCCCAGTGTTTCCGTCAGTTTAGTTAGGTCCAGTTTTTGTTTTTCTAGTTTAGCTACTCTTAGAGTGTGTACTTCTGTTTCCCCCTGCCTTGGGCAGTCTACTTTAGTTCTCCTAGTCGTTACGGGCCTGTATTCCAACTTTCTCCTTTAGTGTCTGGTGTTTAAATAAACACTTGGATCCTGCATCAGGTGTCTCCCCTACCTCATCTTAACACTCAGTTGTTTGGTCATCATATTTTCCATGAATATACACAAAAATAAAGCAAGTGGAAGGACATTTTGCGTAATAAAAACGGAAAATATGTAGCCTATCCAAAATCAATTTCAATAAAAAAATTCAATTATCCAACGTAGCCCAAATATTACATTGTAATTAAACACTGAGGGATTGAAATCTTAAGAATGCTACTTCCTATGACTGTGATTTATTTGTCTGCACTGTTGTTCTTACTGCAAAAAAAAAATTAAAAGAGAAGTTGTGTTTGCAAATGTGAATTGATCCTCTTCTGAGGAAGGACTGACATTCATTTGTACCGCTGTTCTTTTCCACCACTGATCTTCTGATCTTCAATTGTGTGAATGTCATCTTACAGTAACATCTTGTGCACATTTCCCAATCCTCACCTCTCCCGACAAATCATCTCATCTTACATCCGAAATCCGTTTGGATCCTGTAGTGTAAACGCTGAAACTACGTGAGTGGATTCATTGTGTTATTATCTGTCATGTTCATGTCTTGCTTTGATATTTGTTTTATTGTTTATTGGATTCCCTGTCATACCTGACTACTCTTTGGATTATGTATTGTTATTTGGCTGCCTCGATTTGTTCATGTATTGTCTTAATTTACTTTTCCACATTTTGCATTTTACCATAGTTTCATTCTGGTTCATGTTTTCCATTTTGCATTGCACTTTGTCTCCCCCGTCTGGTCTCTCGTCTCGCCTTCACTTACAGCCCCAGTCTTGTGTGTCATCCTTTGGGTGATTTATTGGGTTCTGGTTTTCAAACTTCCTTCCCATCTCGTTTGCTGGTTTCACTCTACTTTTCTATCCACTAACAGTACTAACAGTTTATTATTTTCGCCAGAAGCTACTAACAATGACTAACCTTGTATATAATACTAACAAGCACCAAGGATTTGTATAGTTTCACTTACTTATTGATTAACTAGCTCTCTGCACTCGCCCTGTTCTAGTCTCCACCTCTTTACTCTCCCTAATCTTCTTTGCTGCATTTTCTGTGGGAGCTTCACACCTGATCGCGCTGTCCTTTCTCTTATTATCTATGCATGTTAGAACTCCGTGACTGGAGTATGTTTGTCTATTGCAGGGGTCTCCAACCCTGTACCTGGAGAGCTACCATCCTGTAGGTTTGTACTCCAACCCTAATATAACACACCTGATTTAGCTCATTAGCTGCTCGTCAGGAACTCTAACTGCGAAAGCAGGTGTGGTTTGCTTTGGTTTGAGTGATAACCTTCAGGATGGTAGCTCTCCAGGAACAGGGTTGGAGACCCCTGGTCTATAGGAATGTCTCTTGTTCCCTGTCCGTGTTTTGGCTTTTGCCGAATTTCATGTGATTAGGCTCTCCCTCATGTGCCTCTCCCTTGTATTCAGTCTGACCACCTGCACCTGTGTTTCTCCCCATGTGATCTCCTCAGAAGTGTATATTAGGTGTCTTCTCACAGCCATTCTCTGTTAGATCGTTTCCTGTGCTGCTGTTTCCTCGCCTTGTATTCATCGAGTTTCTGATTCTGACTGGATTGCCCGACTACCGATTTTTGTTTTGCCCTTTCTGATTACTTGTTGCATCCGTGTTTTTTTACCCTTTTTTTTGCCCGACTTTGATTTTGTTGATTTCTGCCCTGTTTACGATTTGGATCATCCTCTGGCTTATGAGTTTGCTTCTCCCACAAACCTCTGCCTGTGCACCGACTCTGTTTTTGCCGACCACGATTTTTGTTTGCTGCCGTGGTTACGAGCCCTTCTCTGCCCCACTGGAATTGGACTTTTGGATTGCGTACTATTGCCTTCTGCCCTCCAGGGGTTACCCCCCTCACTCAAAACTCCTTATTTTTGCAATCCTGTCCTCGCATTTGGTTCCAAAGCGCTACCTCACACAGACACTTTAGCTAGTCAGTAAGCACTTTCAGGTGCAGTGTTGCCTTCTTGAAACAATGTTATGTGACTGATATTGGCATGCACACTTCAAATTGGACTATTGGCCACCTCCAAATTGGACAAAGCTGAAAAACGAACATTACATTGGACTGAATTGTGAAATTTACGATTCTGTGTATTTGTTTTTTTTTCCCCAATTTTCCCCCTCAGATCGTAAGTTGGTCGGGATATTTGCGCTATGTCTGAAAGTTGGTAGGGACATATCCTGACCATCCCTACCCAAATCTATGCCTATGGTTATCATGGATAAACCTGTTAATCGTTGAAAATGACTGAGGTGAAGACAAAATTTTGGTTTTAAGGGATTTTTTGCACCTTCTCTAATATCAGCCAAGCAGTTATCACTGCTGTGAAGGAGTGGAATTACAGCAAAGAGCAAGCTAAGAGTTATTCTTCCTCCTGTGAAATCACATGGGCGTAAAGAAACCCAGAATTTCCACAGATATTTGTCTCAGAAATTTTGCTTACAGAGTTTGTATTATTGTGCAAGATTAATCTGGCAGAGACATTCACCGTCTCTAGCCACTAAAGCAGTGCAGAGAAGAGTGAAGCCTGTGATTGACAGGAAGCTAATGGGTGAACGGCTGAAGGGGTCATGGGTGCAGTCCACATTGACTACATCCAGACGCATCATCATCAGTGACTGGCTCCGCTAACCACGGGGCGAGGGTCTGGTCTTTGTTTCAGGGGTAAAGAGCTGCTTTCAGCTTGCCTTGGACGAACAAAGTTAATGGCCAACACACAACCCTAAGGATGGTTACCTTTCAGTTTTGGATAAATATGATACTCTGTAAATATATGGACTGTGGCACTGAAGAAAAATGGTTATATTACCACTGTGTTTCACACTACATTGATGCAAATCAATGCAAGAAGTTTTAAACCTTATATAAGTTTTTTTCAAATCCATGGTGGGGGAGTAAATTACCTTAGGGCCAAAATCAGCCTGCAACACTGTTATACTTTGTTATATTTTAGCTCATACCTCTTTAATAAATAATGATACTAGCATATGTAATACGTCATTAGTTAAGACTTGTTGAGTATTTTAAGAAACAATGACGGGTTTTTTATTTATGGGGGCAAAAGAGGATCAAGGGGAAAAAAATGTGGCGCAACACTGTTTCAGAATTAGGACACAGGTTTTCATATGAATATTTCAACTAAGCAGAAAGTGGTGTTCATTTTAAAATTCTTATGAATTTTTTTAACTTGTTTGAAAATATTGTTAACCATATAGAGGAGCGACAGGGAGCTCTAAAATAGCACCATACCTCTACCGGAAGTATAACAAGATGAATTTGGTATCAAAATGTAGCTATGAATCTGTATTTTTCAAATCTGTTCTTGTACTTGGCAAAAGTTGCAGCCATAATAGTGTTTTAACCCCTTAAAGGCCAAAACACTAAGAAATTCGACTACCATTGGCTTGCAAACACTATGATCCTATGACAAAAATATGACTTGTTTAATCAAATAACTGGTGTTTCCTGTTAGGGATTATACTATACAAGGCATCAGTAGGTCATTCAGGGGGGTTTCGCAATCTTAAAGGGGTGTTAGGACCCCCAGAATAGCATTTTGACCCCTTTTTGGGCGTTATTCTTGGAAAAGTTAGCCCTCATATTGCCTGAAAAGGTTAATGCATGTCTGTAACCCACTCAGGTTATCCCTTTCAGTCTGGTCCATACAAAATAAATTGTGTGGGCAGTAATACAACAACATATGTACTGTCATTAACCCTTTATTGTTTATCAACATGACGATACCGGGTAAAACACAATTGGTTTACAATACATTGACAATTCTCATAATGATTCTATGGACATGTTGACTGTAAACGTTTAATTTTTTTGACAAGTTTGAGGTCTTACTTTTGTTGGGGTACACAAGGTAAAATATCCCCCCCCCCCCCCCCCCAAAAAAAAAATATTCAGATGTATTGGACCTGGTCATGGTTTAGCAAAGGTAGCCAATAATCCTAAGAACCAAAACGAATGAGGAATATATGCCTCACATCATTCTTACAGATCATAGGATATGTTTGAAACAAGGGAGCATGAGACTATTACAACTTTAGGCCTATTTGGCCCTCCTATATGGACGATACATGAAAAACTCCCTAAACTGAATTATCACGAGTGAACAGAAATAATGTTTATAGCCCTGAATATTCTAGTTTGAAGAATCAATGACTTGTGACTGTTGCTTCGCTCATCATTAAATACTTCTAGTACAATGAGGATCCTAGTGTAGATTCTAGAATTCAGTGTATCAATCCCCATCATCATCCTGCACGATGACCACAGCATCAATCGCCAACCCCATCATCATAGTAATCATTCTGCACAAAGACCACAGCATCAATCCTCTTCCCAATCATCATCATCATCATAATCGTCATCATCGTCATCATCATCTTGCATGATAACCACAGTGTTGGGACAGCTGATACAACTGCATGCCTCAATGCATCTCAGACCAGCCTGGAGGCAGGGACATTTACGTCCATCCATGCAGCTACTGTCTTGGCAGTAAAGATGGGTTAACGTTCGCAGATCAGTGGGGGCTGACTCTTTCAGATTCTTAACACACTGCAGGTTTTCTCCTTCCTTTGCCCAGCCATATCCCGTCGGACACTTTGGTTCAGTTTTTGCAATATGGCTACTACACCAAAGCATGGTCTGGTATTTGGCTCTGAGTGCATGCTGCTGGAAGGAATCATCTGTTGGTGGTAAGGCTGCCACTGGTTTGTCAGTCGTTGATGATAGGACTAGGCGAAGCTCATCCAGGCTGTTACATGCTCTTCCCTTCTGGCCTTTGTTGTACAGTAACAGAACAAATTTTCTGGCACCCTCCATTCCTTTTTTCTGATCTGGGTCATGAAATTGGGTTAGGTTACCCGAAACCTCCTGATGTTTATGAAACATGTTGTAGGCCGTTTTCTTACCAATCTTGAAGAAACTACTTGTTGTGTCGCACCCAGAGAGAGCATGCACTGCTGGTAAGATAGAACACAGTTGAGTGCCAATTTCTTTGCTGATTTTAGACACAGGAATAAATCTTTCGCGTGTGATGAATTTTCCTGTGTAACCTGCGTGCATGTAAACTTCACTGCTCGACTGACCAAGACTTTCATAATAAAGCAAGATAACTAGTACATCAGTGTCATCACATCTGACAATGGTCCTTGGATATGATGATGAGTCAATCGCATGAAGTATGAGTCTTGTATCTGCCTCTGCCTGGTTTGAACGGAGGTCTTCCACTTCGGCAGTGCCTTCATCAGTGATCTTTCTCACCATCTCTGGGTCTTCATAACCACCTGCAATACCAATTTCTTCCCCGTTGGTACTTGGTCACGTGCATTTTCTTCAATATAACCACAAAGAAAGTAAACCAGGGCTTCCTTATTCTGGCTGGATTTGAGAAACTGTGTATAGTTTGGGACTTGTCGGTTCCCAATTATCAATGAAGCAATTGTTTCTTTTTTTTTTTGTAAACTTAGGTACACTAAATCATCAAAGGCCTAGAGCTCCCCCGGCCTCGATGAGTTAAAATAGATGCCATTAGTTCAGTTCGAAAATGATCATATCCGGCCAATCCTTTTTGGGCTCAGACAACAAAAGCAGCCACCTGGGTAAAATCTGGGTAAAATGAAGTGATTTGGCTACCTCATATCCCTTTTTAAAGGTAGGGGGCTAATAGCCGCACCTCCCCCCCCCCCCCCCCCCATTCACGTTTTTTCTAAAAACAGCCATAGTTCATGTAAAGAATCAATAGAAACAGCATAGGGGGGCCAGGAATGACTATGTGTTTATTTCCTTGCCACTGAAGCAAAAGTATTGAAACAGTCATAAAATCGCCTTTAACTTCCCCATCAACTGGTTCTCAGGTCTTTGGACTAAAAGGGGTAAATGACAGTACATATGTTGTTGTATTACTGCCTAGACAATTTTATTTGTATGGACAAGACAGAAAGGGATAACCTGAGTGGGTTAAAGACATATATTAACCTTTTCAGGTGATATGAGGGCAAACTTTTCCAAGAATAACGCCCAAAAAGGGGTCAAAATGCTATTCTGGGGGTCCTAACACCCCTTTAAGATTGCGAAACCCCCCTGAATGACCTACTGATGCCTTGTATAGTATAATCCCTAACAAGAAACACAAGTTATTTGATTAAACAAGTCATATTTTTGTCATAGGATCATAGTGTTTGCAAGCCAATGGTAGTCAAATTTCTTCGTCTGTTTTGGCCTTTAAGGGGTTAAAACCCCATTATGGCTGCAACTTTTGGCAAGTAGAAGAACAGATTTGAAAACTACAGATTCATAGCTACATTTTGATACCAAATTCATCTTGTTATACCTCTGGTAGGGGTATCACCCTTTTCTAGCGCTCTTTTTTGCCCTCAGTCACTCCTCTAATAAGAAAAAAAAGTTTGGCAGCAAAATTTGGAAAAATGAATTTTTTGAGGAGGTTTAAGTGAGAGAAGGTTGTGCGAGACTGTTACCACAACACTGTTACACAATTGTTCACCACTAATTTCTATTGAAATCTGAATAAAAAAGACAATCAAAATGATCATCTTAACTTTATTGATTAATTATATTACATTTATATAACAAATATTACACATCAACATATTTACAGTATTATGTTTCAACATATTTACAAGAGGAATAAGTTCCACAGAAGGATTTGTACCATCATTTCAATGACACAAATGTTTTAAGTTACTCAGCTGTTGTTTAGCATTATAATGTCATTCATATTTCTGGTATATGTGTTTTTAGCATTTTTGTGTCATTGATTTACTCATCATCACGGATGATGAAGTGTTGCTTAGCTGATGGAGCACCACTGTAAGTCTGACGTGGCCAAGTCCAAGGGTGGTGATGCAGTGCTTACTCTGAATACCAGCAGAGACGCCGCAATGGGGTAGGCATACTAGGCAATTCCATAGGCCGAGCTGGAAGGGGCCCCAGGACAGCACTGACATCGGTTTTTTTGTCAATGACAAAATGACTGAACTGCTTTAGACACTGTAACGTCGATGCATTGGAAAACCCCCCGCATAGGGCCCCTACTAGCTGTCACTGCCTAGTGTGTTAAGGGCCCCCGAGACACGGCCAATATGTATCCATATCAATGACACAACCTGAAACCTCCATAGACAGTGCAGTGACGCGTTTGGAACCCCCCTAATGGGGCCCCGACTGCCCATGGCCGGCTTTCTGGGGTACTTCAAACTCGAGGAAAAATGAAGCGAGCATATCCGTCAGGGCATGCGAAAAGATAAAAAAAAAAAACAAAAAGATGAAGAAAAAAGAAAACGGGAAAGTGGTAAGCTCAAACGTGTATAATCTGACATTATTTAAAAGTTGCGATGGCACTTTGTCCCAGTCTGTTAGTCTCACGATTCCGAACCAGTATTCTAAACAGACCCATATTCTCCAAACCAGCATTCTATCGGACCGCATTCTCCAAAACAAGCATTCTACCGGACCTGCATTCTCCATTGCCAGCTTCTCGCTAAGTAAATTTTTTTTCCTCTGTTTCTACTTACCAAGCAACATGGATTACAAGTCCAAACTCCAGCTCAACCATCCGTCTCAAACTCAATCGTTCAACCAAACCAAAGTCTTCCAACAAATTCTCCAACGCCTTCAGTTCAGATGATGTCTTCGTTGCAGATCAGACAGACCATCTTCCTGACGGTGGATCGAAAACAGCTGTTCGCCGCGTCTCACCAGACTTCTCCCCCAGGCAAAGCTGCTCTTCACCGCCTCCAGTCAGCGTCTCCCGCTCCGGCGACTCCCTCCGGCGAATGTAACGCGTTCTGAATTAAAGGATTTAATTGCCGAGGTTTCACAAATTAAACCGGCAAGAGTACCATAAACAACCTCCACTTCTTTTGGGTTTTTTTTGGCCAGAATAATTTTAAAAGGGGGCAGAAATATTTTTGGGGGGGTTTTATCAGTGAAAAGGGGCTTTAGAATGATGGGGGAAAAATTTTAAAAGGAAGGGGTAGACGCGGCGCGAGTAAAAGAAATTTTTTGCAGTAATTCCGCTTTCCACATCTATATTGTTCCCTCATGTCATTTACTCTATCTATGTCCTATTCTCTTGAACTACTTATGTTCTTCTATTATGATGTTTTTTTTTTCCTTCCTCTGTCGATGAGGCTGTAAACAAAGGTTTATATGTTAAGTTAGACATTACATTAGTGTCTACAACGGGATTCAAACCAGGAAACCTGTGGAGAAAGCAATGTTAATCACACCATTCACTGTGGCCTAATCCACTACACCAACTGAGTTTGTTTCCAGCTTAGCGCCATTAGTTTCCATTCATCGCTGTAGGGTGAAAGACTCTCATTTATTTTTATCGATGAGGAGAGGTCGAGTGAATATCCATTTTGATGTTTTTCATGCTGGTGAGTTGCCTGATCTGTTGACTCTGGGGTAAAATAATTAGGGCAGAACAGACCATTGTTTGTGGCTGATTTGGGTTAAGGTTAGGGTTCGGGTTAGGGATAGCATTCTTTATGAGTTGAGTTAAGGTTAGGCACAGGGACAGGGAGAGTATTCCCTATGAGTTGAGTTAGGGTTAGGGATAGGGATAGCATTCCCTATGAGTTGGGTTAGGGATAGGGATAGTTTAGTTCGTAGTAGCATCAAATGTGAAAGCAACCATTCTGCAGCGCGGCAGCAGATTACCGTTATTCTTGTTCTTAAGAAATGCCGCAGCGGTGAAAGGATCTCTCCGTTAAAACAAAGAAATTCAATATCTGCTCAAAATGTAAGTGCGAAAACACAATCCACCACTGGAGTGGTTAGCATTGCTGCCTCACAGCAAGAAGATCGTGGGTTCGAATCCGGCCTGGGGCCTTTCTGTGTGGAGTTTGCATGTTCTCCCCGTGTTGCGTGGGTTTTCGCCGGGTACTCCGGTTTCCTCCCACAGTCCAAAGACATGCACATCAGGGAAATTGGAGACACCAAATTGCCCATAGGTATGAGTGTGAGAGTGAATGGTGTGTGCGCCCTGCGATGGATTGGCAAGCTGTTCAGGGTGGGTCCCTGCCTTTGCCCGTAGTCAGCTGCGATAGGCTCCAGCTCGCCCCGTGACCCTAGTGAGGAATAAGCGGGTATAGAAAATGGATGGATGAATTGAATGATCTTCTTGGTGTTTTTGGGCCGGGAGGGCCCCCATGGTCACTCTTGCCTAGGGCCCCCAAGGTGACTAAAAACGCCCCTGGATACCAGTGATGGAGAGGGCACCTTGCCAGAGGTCATCCAGCTTCTTCTTCCAGTCAAGGACGATTTCTTTGCTGACATTGAGGACAGTGGTGCTAGCTGGGCGTACTCAAGGGCATTGTTGATGATAGCTTTTTGGGACCGCATCAGGATGAAGACCAGCCTCTTGATGACTGCGCTAATACTGTATACAGCTCACCTCACCAGGATCCCCTTCCTCTATAGCAAGCTTGTGATGTACAACACCAGGAACTTGTTGTTGAAGTGTTGTGTGGCCCCGTCGCTGATGATGTCCAGTTCGGTGGTGCCGGCAGGGAGTTTGGAGAGGGATTCATCCGCCACATGGTCGTTGAAGGTGGCGGCAGCATTATCATGGGCCAGGTAGTCTGACACCACTCCAAAAGAGAAGGTACCGGATGCTGTCCAACCAACTGCAGTGAAGAGTGCTGTCTGGGTGTGTGACCCAGGCGCGTCGTTTGACCTGAAAATTCCGGGGCTAATATCCCTCCCTTTATTGAAAATAATTAGAGCTGGCTAATTCTTGATGGGTTTCCTTCATTAACACGTTTTCCAAGTCAAGAATAATCAAGTGGTAATAGAAGACACGGCTTCTCACCCCCATGCGATCTAAAAGCGACAAAATAATGGGCTACATTCAGTACAGAAAAATCATTTGATTATAATTAGGTATATGCAACGTCACTCATCGACGGCATTTCAGAACTCTTCAACGAATGAAGGTAATTTTGGTAACTAGTCCGTGGTTTAGTCTTTTTACATTTTCCAATCAGTCAGCTGTCTATTTTTTTCAGCAAGCAGAGTGACAGTGCTGCAAGAGCAGGTGTACGTACTTGCCGCCGAAATTACCTTCATTCAATGAAGAGTTATGAAATGCCATCCCCGAGTGACGGTGCATAGACCTAATTATAATCAAATCATTTTTCTGTACTGAATGTAGCCCATTATTTTGTCGCTTTTAGATCGCATGGGGGAGAGAAGCCGTGTCTTCAAATGGCCCCCACTCCCCATGTGCCCACTTTCTTCTGACTGGCCAGCTCTGTGGAGGGGGGAGTTGGGCGGGACAAGGCTGCAGAACGCAGTTTTCCAGGTCTGCGTCCCCAGAGTGAAACGTGAGACACGTCTGCGATCTGATAAGGAATCGGCGGGGAAAATCCGAAATCTAATGCTATACTTGAATATAGATCGAATTAAATGAACTTAGTCTAATAAACGCAGCGCCAAAAGTGGAGGATGCAGTGCGAGAGTCAGGCAGCTCAAGCTCGAACTTGCTATCGGCTACAGTTTGCGACGGCAACAGTGGTGATTACAGCAGTTTTTCTACTCTATAGCCAGGATGCAGGGAAAGAATCCACCACATACAGACACATTTGTAGAACGGGTTAACATACCCAAGTGTAGACCTGAGACTGTAGAAGTCCGGTGTGTCTGAGTTTAGAGGGAAACATGGACAGTGAGGAGCAGCTAAAAGTGGACCAACAGTTTATGGACTGCTTCGGTGTGTATTGTAAGGACCTGCTGGTTCATGTGCATAACTGTGGTGTCAGTGGTGTAGCCAGTGGGGGGGCCAAAACACGTCCCTTTATTACTGCAATTAGTAGTTCTCAATCATTTTCCTTTATTGACGCTTTTTACAATGATCGTAACTGGCAACCGAAGACACGGTTTCTCTCCACGTGTTATCTATCGTGGGCTAAATTCATTACAGTTGCTGAACAAGAACAGAGAATTGGGTTGCACAAAACTTCTGTTTAAAACAATTATTAGTCCTGACCTGTTCTCAGTCATTTTCATAATTAACAAAAGGTTCATTCCGAGAGCGCTCCACACTTAACAGGTGCTGCTTTTTCTCAACGATTAGGAAGACAACAATCATTGTCGTCTTACCTAACTGAGAGAACACGCAGCACCTGTTAATTGTGGAGTGCTCTCGGCCCAATTCTCTGTTCCTGTTCCGCAACGGTACTGAATTTAGCCCATGATTTAATCGCTGTTAGATCACACATGGAGAGAAACGGTGTCTTCGGTTGCCAGTTACGATCCTTGGAAAACTGAAAAAAAAAATAAATGGAAAGGATTGAGAACTACTAATTGCAGTCATGAAGGGATGTGTCTTGGCCCCCCCACTGGCTTTGCCACTGCGTGGTGAGTTGTTAGCGTGGAGTAACGAACAGCTTCTGTGCTGGTATATGACGGAGCGCCGAAATCTCCAGGCTAAACGGCCTTTTCGGAAATTGGTAATGGTTTACTGATTACATCGGAATGACCAGCGTCTCCTCGCAGAAAATGGGCACGTTATGGATAGTGCGTTAGAGCTAGATAGATCTTGAGAACTAGATCAGAAGAACTGCAGGTGATTCAATGATAGCCAGAGAATTCCCTGCAATTAGACAGACGGTACTCACCCTGCACCCTGAATCTTAACTCCCTAAGCTGGGCAAGCCTTTCCCTGTTCCTTAATTTTAATAAACTGGACAATAAGCTTCCAAATCGTGTTGTCTTTGGTTGTGAAAAAATGCATGTGCAGTGTTTGAATATGATCACCTCACATTTTTGTTGTGGTTGTTATTTTTACTGATTGTTAGATATCTCCTGCTGAATTAAGCCTACAAACTGCATATTTATGCTCAACCCCCCAGCGATTGGAGCATCCCCACGCAGCACAGCAAACCATGGTAGAGAATATGCAATGACAACATAGAGTAGAGAGTACAGACAAACGGCTTCACGTGCCATGCATGTTTCTCAGTTTATTCAAGATTTCTTTTTCATGAAGTAATTGTAGTACATAAGAGCAAAATAAAAAGATATACAGAAAATGTATGTGTTTGTATGTGTATAGAGATATAAGTTTGTGTGTAAGTGTGTCTTGTTCTGTCTGGATGTATAGTCTTTAATGTGCCCTTTCTAAAAATATTACTGTACATGCAAGCCTAGATAAATTTATACCTTCTGCATGCAAAAAGTCAATGAAACAGTTGTTTTGAACTGAGGTATTGGTGTTTAGTGATAAGTGCAGATGTGCATAAAAATTATGAACAGAAAAATTGTAATTATTTCCAGTGGACTTTCTAAGATGCCACACTGAACATTATGCTGCTTTTAATGATGCAGGGACTAATTGTGCGGTCAGCTGATAGTCACCTGTCAGTCCTCTGTCCTTTCTGAAAGTCATGATTACATTAGTCATTACTGAATTGACAACTTTAGATCCTCCATTTCCATGGGATTATTAAAACCCCAAGCAAATAAAGAAATGGTAGAAAATTAAGCAGAATTTTGAAATGTTCCTTCCCTCTGCATAATAAACATTAGGATGGGATTAAACAAGCATTGTAGTCGAAAGCGAAAACCAAGAATTCAAAGCAATTGACAACAGGAACACGCTCTTTAAAATGACTATATCTCGTTTTAGTCATCTTAATCATTTTAATAATTCTAAGGCACTAAAACTGCTTGAATACGGCAAAAAGCGCCATCCATAATTATTGGCACCCCTGGTTAAGATGTGTTAAAAGCCTTGATAAATTCAATTTTTATTGCAGAAGCATACTCTCACACTGAATATTGTAGAAAAATGTAACCTTTGACTCAAGTGAATTTAAAGGGGGGGGGAATCCATGACTAAGAAATAATTCTTTTTCATAAAATCATCTATTCCACAATTATTGGCACCCCTAACAATTCCTAGGAATTCAATGTAATTGAAGTATTACTGTCATTTCTACAGTAGTTTACAAAGTTGATCAGAGTATCTAGGAACATTTAATAAGTAATTCATCACTTCCTGTTTCCCTGGGGTATAAATATGACATGACACAGAGGCCATTTCTCTTATCCACTCTTCAACATGGGAAAGACAAAGAAACACACCATTCTAGTAAGGCAGATGTTTGTCGACCTTCAAGTCAGGCAACGGCTACAAGAAAATAGCCACTCGCCTGCACCTGCCCATATCTACTGTCAGAGGAATCATTAAGAAGTTCAAAACAACTGCAACAGAGGTAAACAAGCCTGGACAAGGACCCAAGGTTATTTTGCCACCTCGCACAGTGAGGAGGATGGTCAGGGAAATAAAAAGTTCTCCAAAGCTCACTGTTAAAGAATTGCAACAAATGGTTGCATCTTGGGGTCTCAAAGTCTCCAAAACAACCATCAGGCGCTATCTACATGCCAACAAGCTGTTTGGGAGGCATGCTTGGAAAAAAACCTTTTCTCACTCACAATCATAAATGCAAACGTCTGGAGTTCGCTAAGCGGTACTGGGACTTCAACTGGGACCGCGTACTTTGGTCAGATGAGACCAAGATAGAGCTTTTTGGCAACAAACACTCTTAAGTGGGTCTGGCGGAACACAAGAGATGAGTATGCAGAAAAGCACCTCATGCCCACAGTGAAGAATGGGGGAGGATCGGTGATGCTGTGGGGCTGTTTCTCTTCCAGAGGCCCTGGGAACCTTGTTAGGGTGCATGGCATCATGAATGCTTTGAAATACCAGGACATTTTAAATCAAAATCTGGTGGCCTCTGCCTGAAAGCTGAAGATGGGTCGTCATTGGGTCTTTCAGCAAGATAATGACCCTAAACATGTGGCCAAATCTACACAGAAATGGTTCACCAGACACAGAACCAAGCTCCTCCCATGGCCATCTCAGTCCCCAGACCTCAACTCCATTGAAAACCTGTGGAGTGAGCTGAAGAGGAGAGTGCAGAGGAGAGGACCCAGGTCGCTGGATAATTTAGAGATATTTTGCAAAGAGGAACATCCCTCTTTCTGAATTCTCCCATCTTGTGAAATATTATAGAAGATTAGATGCTTTTTTGTTGGCAAAAGGGGGTTGTATAAAGAATTAACATCAGGGGTGCTAATAATTTTGGCACACATGATTTGATGTAAAATAATTATTTCTTAATGTGGGAGTTTTTTACCACTGAATAAATGCACTTGAATTAAAGGTTAGATTTTCCTCTTTTTTCATTGTGGTCCTATATTATTTAGAAAAAACTGAGTTCATTAGAAGCTAAAGAACAGATCTTAACCAGGGGTGCGAATAATTATGGAGCGCAGTGTATATAGAGTGCAAATGTTCAACATTCTGCCGTTTAATGTAGCTTTGTCGCCGTTGTTTAACGTTGGGGTCACTTTAGTGAGACGGCAAACATTCACTCAAGACTAAAATCTATAAACAAGGCAGAAAAAACGCTATATATTGACTAGTAATCACCGAGAATCGCAGGTATGTCTCTCTGCAGCCTATTCGACATATGCATATGTGACGATCAAGAATTTTGGACTTCTGTTGACGCGACTCTTTCTCTACATAGCTCTGGCAGTTCTGTGCGCCCCAGACACTCCCACTTTTATTGGCAGCGAATTGGTATTGTTTTAATTGTTTTTTGGTCTCATGTGATTGGACAATTCTCGTGGCTGTCAATCATGCTCACACCTACTGTGACGCTTCATCTCAACTGTCAAATCATCCACCGCCTTTTCAACCTGGTAGCTGAGCGAGATGGCGTGTTCAAGTGGAAGCACGGAAACTGAACACAATTCAGTTCTTTCCTTACAAAAACAGCCTTTCTCAAGGCGTTCTCTGGAGGAACAAAGGAAAGTAAAGGAGCTTGGCCCGGACGGACCCAATTTAAAGATTCAGCAGCAGGCAAGTAATTGTGGATGAGCTTACGCTCGGGGCTTCTCCCGCACTTGTTTCCACAAACAGAGTTGGTTAGCGGGATGTGGTGTTAGCAATGGCTTTTATTGCTTACCCTGTTTGTTGTTCCAATTTGTCAGATTCCACAGAAAGTGTGACCAATTGAAACTTTAATTTTTGAACCAATATAAAATGTTCCATCTCTGTATGCATGCACGTGCTTGCGAGAGCGAATTTTTACTTCCTGGCCTTCTAGAATTTTCACCAACTCACCTCTGTGTCCCTCAAAAAGGTAAAAATTTCCGTCCAGAGTAATATTGTTAGCAACTACCTGTAATCTTGGTACAGCACTGCCGTGAATGAGATTCGGCGACTGCTGGCAGGGTATTTAAACCCTTATGTGCAGATGCGTCCGCCAGTGGACACGGAGCTGCAGATTTATGGACGCAGTTACAATATTCTATCACTAGATAGCCCACCCGGATCAGTTATTGAATTTTCACCAGAAAGCCGAGTTCAAGTACCGAGTATTATATGGACGAGTTCACTCCAATCCCTGGATGGATCAAGCCGACCTTGGTTTGACTTAAAGGGGTTGGCACATCCATACGACAGGGTGTCCCAAAAAAGTGTCCCTCCTTCCTCTCAGAACTCCAGGATGGATGAGGAACTTGGAAATGAGTGGGCAGGATTGACTCATTATCCAGTGTGTGAAATTTATTGCCACAAAATAAATACTGCATTTCAGGTCACTGTTCAAGTGTAGATATACAGGCTTTAGCAAAGCCCTGCTTATTGTTGATTAGCAGGTTGGTCACCTGCGTGCCTTCCCTTTTCTCTGCTCATCGTGTCATTACTGGCGTTGTCACCATTTGAGTCTTTAATTTTTCAAATTTCATCCTGTTAAGTACAGTGAGACCTGTTGGTCACACTTTCTGTGGAATCAGTCATATATATTTATACCATGGTCTGGGTGAATACTTTTCTCTGATTGGCTGGCAGGTATGCATTAAAACCATGGAACCGCACAAGTAGTTCGGCTACGGTCGTTTCACCATTCGAAATTCATCCACTAGCCAACTTTGTAACCCTAGCAACGTTAAACGTGGTATTCGGCTGGGTACAACGGAAAACCTAGCTGCTCATTTATCTCCAGTAAATTTAGCAGCGTCATACAAGTTGCGTCCAGCGGGGCCGTTAACTATAGGTACTTGAGCGATAATGACCGGAAATATTATAGCAGCGAAGTAATCAGGCTTTATTCATTAAAAGATTGTAATTGTGTACAATTACAAAGGAAGCTAACATGTCCACTTCATGTGTCAGCAACTGCTGACAGTTCGCTAGCTACGTGCTATGCCAGCAGACTGATTTCATGGATTTCAGCTCGCTGTATGCGGAAACCGCCATAAATTCATTGTAATTGTGGTTAGAAAGTTAGCTGCAGTCTGCATAATCGCACATAATGTTGCGTTATGCATAATCTCCATTTCAGCTGGAACCCCTCATCAAATCAGCTGGTAAACGGATGTAAGCGTGTGCAAAAAAATCTTTCTCCATGAACGTAAGATGAACTAGGATAGCTGGTTTAATTTAACTTGGCCTATAGTAGGCTATTGGGTATGAGAAGGCGCGGCGCCTCTTTAATGATTACCAGCTCGTTTTTTGTTTTTTTTTTAGTGCAAAACTTTCACCAAAATTTCTGAATGCTGCGATTTGATATTGCTGGCAAATGACCATGGTATAAGCGGGATAATCAACTCGAAGGTGGGCATTCCACGGTTTTAATGCTCTTCGCGGAGGCAACCACCCGACGCGAACTCCGCGTCGTGCATTAAAACCGTGGAATGCACACCTTCTCGTTAATTATCCCTTACATATATGTCATTTACCACAGCTGTAAGGTGCTGGAAAAGTATGAAAATGCACCTTGAAAATCCTTGAAAAGTCCCATGAATTTCACTTTGGAAAAGGTGTATGAAGCCTGTAGACAGCATTACAGTGCTGTGTTTTTGGATTTGTGTTTTGTTTTTTTTTGTTTTTCTGTTTAACTATGTTCCACTTGTTTGCATCTTTACAAAACATCAAAATCCCAGTAATTTGGTGGACTATCTTTGACAATCAATCTGTTAGTAATGTAAGGACAGATACAGTGATCTGTAAGTAATGTAAGGACAGGTACAGAGATCTGTAAGTAATGTAAGGACAGGTACAGTGATCTGTAAGTAATGTAAGGACAGATACAGTTATCTGTGGACATGGGGGACACATCCTTAAATCATAATAATAAAGGGTAAAAACCAGGGCTTTAAACCAGAATTTTTTCCCAGTTGGTTCGTTCTGAACAGAAGCAGTATTTTAACGTGTCCGATTTTGGGTTCCAACCCAAAATTTAAGTTTTCGAACCAGTTAGAACTAAACAATTTTGTACCTGAACCGGTTAATATCATTCCATGTCAACCATAGAACTTTCAATAGGTAAGTTCAACATTAGTACTGTCAAATGGGCTATTTATTCCTTTATCCCACAACAAAAACTACAGTTCACAAGGCTGATGCTTTATACATGCTGCATCAGTAAGTAATTATATGACCACATTTGTTACATTGTTATTGATGAAGACAAGAATAACTTCTGCTACGTCATTTATTGCCAAGCAACTGAACGGGGGCCGGTTGCACCAACTGTCCTAAGTGCTGCCCTAAGGTTACGCACGAAAATGGGTTGCACCAACAATGACTTACGTCTAGCCTTGTCCTCAGTGCTGTGTCGTAACACCAATTGGTGCAACGGCTATCAAAGGCGAAAAGAGCCATTGCACCAACACAAGCTAGGACACAAAATTACGACAGAAACCTACATGTGGTGGGAGGTGACTTAAATATGCTGGGATCTTAAAATAAATCTCTTTCTTTTTAATTTATATGTAATAATCTCCTAAAATTGCTACAGTGAGACCACTTCAAGTATGTGCATTTCTAGAAATTTCACGCAACTGTCTGCATATCCCATGGTGGCAAGTGGTCACGCTTTTAAAAAATCATGGTTTAACATTGCCCCATCCCAACTCCCATTGTAGCATTTTTTGAAGATTATTACAGATTAATTAAACAAAGATATTCATTACAAGATCACCGTGGATTTTAGGCATATAAAAATACACAAGGTGGAGAACATTCTAAACAACAAAAGAAACCTGACATTGAGATATAAATTATCGCAATTGCGCAAAATCACCAAATGTAAGCCCACAAAAAAATCGTGCAATCACATTCTTACAAAACTGTGCCACTCTATGGCCATTTAATTTTGAGAATGCGATAATCAAACATGCTATCTTGATAAACTGGAGTATCTACTCATCCAACTTATTAAATAAGCAAATCTCCTGTTTGATTACTGATTGAGCAAAGTAAATGGGGACAGGCTTTGAGTAGCCCAATTGGTTAAACAGATGATTTTGTAGCCCTTTGCTTCGCTCCATTCAGTACGTCGCCAAAAAATACTAAGTGCCAGAAACAATGCGAGCCTAAACAGAGAAAAAGAAATCTCAACAAATGAAAAAAAAAAAAAACAAAACAATAGTGCGAGACCATCCCTAAATAAGAAGAGCTTCCCAAAAATGAAGATATTAGACAAACGAACCCTGACTACAGCCATCTCAAGCCAAAGCGAGTAACTACAAAGCAGACACTCCAGCAAAGGGGGCGTGGCAGACCTCAGGCTTTTATAGACTCCGGGGAAGTGCCGCCCAGATATAATCAGTCGGCTGGGTAAAAATCCAATGGAGAAAAGATTCCATGTTGTCAGGGACGAGAAACACCGAAAGCACACACACACAAACCATGACAAAACTGTTGTAAGAAGAGGTCAGAGGAACACCAGGTGCAGGATGCAGAAGTGTTTATTAAACACAAAACACTAAGGGAAAAATGGCAGACACGCCAGAAACAAAACACCGTGCACAAGCACTGAACAAATGGGAGAACTAAGGTACTCTGCCAAAGGCAGGGGGAAACAGAAATGCACTCGCCACGAGAGGATAAACTAAGAAAACAAAAACTGAACCTAACTAAATTGACGGACACGCTGGGAGACTTATACATGGGGCAGAAAAGACGAAAGCGTAGCAAACAGAAAGGCTCGGGAACCATACACGGGAGACACTCAGAACGCACGAGGAGCTGAGACTTCACCATGTAGCAATACGGAGGATCCGTCGACAATCGCGTGGAAAACAGGAACATTTATAATCACGAGAGGAGGCGGGGACTCGGAATGCAATCATGGACTGAAACAGAAACACATGGGATTAATAAATAATCACACGAGGACCGGGCTAAACAATAAAGACTCAAGACGAGACGTGGGGACCAATCAATCAAATCAGACAGTTAAGATTAAGGCAATCTGAACGTGACGAGGAAAAAGCACCACAAGAGAAGCGAAGGGAGGCATAGTTTTAAATGTAGTTAATCAGATACAGCCCAGATTTAATGCAGAGAAGACAGAATCGCACACATTCGCTAAATGAGTTAATCAATGTTAATACTACGAATTATTTATTAATATGTGCTGGTACACTTAAATAAGTGCTGGTTAGTACATGTTAGTAATGTCCTACCAGAGAGCGCATTCACTGAGAGTTTCGCGAGACCCAGAATTAAACACAGCTGGAAGCAATGAATGAAATACCACAGCCAAACCGAAAAAAGAAACGTGATTGGATGACGAGACGCAGGCATGCTGAAGGCAGTCACGCGACACCACTAGAAACAGATTGGGAGCGATTGTCAGACGGCTGAGCTGAGAGCTGGAAATAAGAAACGAAAGTAAATCACAAGCACAAATAAGCACGGGACAACACACGAAAGGGCAGAATCACAACAACTGTTCATGCATGCGTACATACATACATTACACCATCCATAATTGACTATTTGCCACTCATATTTGGCCCTCCTAAAGTTGGAGACACCAGTCAGGACTTCACGGCCAGGTATGTTTGTGTATGTCATTTAGGATATGTCCTAGGACATACCTTAAGATACGGATTTTATGACACCCATAAGAGTTTTTGGTAAAACGGCAGTTACGACATGTCTCAGCGCAGTCTGTTTTGATGTCTTACGACAAGTACTTAAGATACGTTTGGTGCAACCGGCCCCAGGTTTTGATGTCTTATGACAAGGACTTACGATACGTTTGGTGCAACCGGCCCCAGGTTTCAGGCTTTTATGCAATCATAAAATTCATGACTCTACACAGTATTTCCAGTTCAGCCCCCACTTCTCCAGATACTCTGATGTCACTCGAAACACTTCCTCACCAGTAGTTTTCTCCGGCAACATTCTATAAAAAAGTAATTTTTAAAATTGTCTCCCCATCGACAAATCTGACATTGGCTGTTTCATCCACCTGCAGTGCAAATTTCCCACTCCCTTTTATTTTCTCCATGACAGCGTCCTCTATATCTGCCGACATTTCTCCTATTCGTCTGCAAATTGTATTGTTCGAGAGGAACCTTCGATATTTCACGGCAGCATTTTGTAAATTCTGTAATTCCGTTACTGGTGTAATTCCGTCACCATGTAATTTTCCAGGATTAAAGCATAGAGAGGTTAATGTCTGAAATTCAGTATAGACATAAGAAGGAAGAGAATTCTTAATAACAATAAAATAAATGCAGAAATTAGATGATGAAGAGAACTTTACTGCAATTTCAATAACAGAATTACGTTGAAAAACGACAATTTCACAGTGAGCCACTGGAATTGTGTTTCAGTTTCCTGTAATGACTCACAGTCTCAAATACTTTGGCTACCAATGCATGGAAATACAGTAAGTACCAGAAAATAGCTAAATATCTCTTAGGAGTTGTCAGCTTTGGAAAAATAACCTTTGATCCTTGTGCTGGAGCTAAAAAAAATGACAAAATTCTAATCTAAATTTTGAGAAGACATCACAGATATTTCAAAAACGGTTTTCAGTGTCTGATTTGGTAATGAGTGATCTACACTGAACAATATGCCCCATGTCAGATTTTTGAGTTTTTATTAACAAAAAACTGGAACCGGGATTCGTCTGTGAATAGCACTCTTCTCCAGCGTGCCAAGGCCCATTGAACATGTGCGTTTGCCCGTGCGGGTCGGTTCTGACGCCGGACAGTGGTTAGATCCAGACCATGATGAGGACGCCAAGCATGCAAGTTGTCTTCTCGCAGGCAGTTACGGACTGTCTGTGGTGTGATGCGTCTGTTGTGTAGACCAACAGTCTCATCCGCTCTGCGTGTCTCTGATCTGAGCCGATCCCGCAGATGGACGAGTCAGATCTTAGCGATCTTGTGCTGGTGTGGTCACACATGGCTGACGTAGATGAGGTCGATTTGTTGTACTGTCCATCTGTCAGAAACGATCTCTCAAACGGCCTATCGTTCGATAGTTAACATTCAGCTACACAGCGACCGCTCTGGTGGACATCCCTGCATATAGCATGCCAATGGCATGTTCCCGCATGACCTGAAACATCTGAGGCTTGATGACCTTTGATAAAATTTGATATTTTGGGATGGCCTTTTATTGTCCCCAGTATAAGGAGTGTCTGGGTACTGCTCATTCTGTCTGATCACCGTCTGGAAATGCCACACCCATGCACTGAGTGAAATCACTGCATCGCTGAGCAAATGCTCACAGAGAGATGGATTTAAAAAGCTACACAATTCAAGAGAAATATGCTTATTTTACAAGAAAAAGTCAGCATATGCTCACTTAAGAGTTGTTAACTCCATGTGGCATCAATTTTTGACATGGGGTGTTCATATTTTTGTTCTATGTACTTGAAAACTGACATATTTCTAATATAAAACACTTTTTAAAAAATTGCTGTTTTAGCAACTCTCATGTGAAATTGCCCATCTTCCTAATAATTCCTAGTTTGCAGCTTAGTCTCTGTGTAATTAAACATAAGACACAAAATCTGCTTAACCTTTACGGGGTGGCTTCATTAAAATTAATAAATACTTTTATTAACATATTCATGCCTGTCACAATTACTAACTTTATATTTCAAGACAAATATTTTTAAACAATAATATTCTGCTTTAGTTATTTTAATTAGGCACAATGTAACTGTACCAAACTCGCTAAACGCCAAAAACATGTCACTGTTACAACTTTACAAAAACTTTTTTTTAATTTTCAGAAACAGAATCATCACTGTGTTGACAGACAGATGAACGGATTGATGACGGATGGATCACCATGATATAAGGGTTAGGGCTTGGCTTATGATGCAGGAAGAGAGCAAAGCAGCTGATGTGTACAGGGTAACCAGTTGTTTCATTAAATTGGCTTTTCGCTACTGTACTTTCCCTACTGCACACTGTACTTTCGCTACTTTGTCCTGGTTGGTTCGCCACTTTGGTTTTTCGCTATCAGCGTGCTAATCTGAACCCCTGTTACTCGCACTTAATTTATTTATTTTTTTTTTTTATAAATTTGGCATCTCCAATCCCACCCGAATCTGGAATACTCTATCCGAGAACTATATACAAGGCTTGCTCGTTTGCACCCCCCAATTGCCAGTTCAGGAGAGAGAGACAGTTCACGGCTCTCCTCCAAAACATGCGCCTGTCTGCCCCTGCTTCTTTACTTTGGTGGAAACTATCGCAAGTTCAGAATGAGGGTGGAGCATACCCGAACATGAGCAAGCTTAGAATCTCACTGACGAACATCCGGCTGGCCATCAATTGGGTATACTAACCAATTCATCCCCTAGAATCTGAAAATGGCCTTAGATTCTGTGTACCTTGATCCACTTTTTTATGGTAAAGCCTCAAAATCAGCTGAAAACACAAAATGCCCAAAAACAAGACCACATTTTATGACCTGTAACTCAGGAACAAAGGAGGATAAAAGGCTAGAATTCAATTTTTTAAATAATTTTTATGATATATCTATCTGTTAAAATGCAGTAATCCAAATAATATCATTTGTAGAAGTATTTTAATGAAATAATTTCTCAGTGAATTTTTCCAGTTTTGCCCCAAAAGGCCCTTTTTTGGGGCAAAAAATGACCATGTCATTTTCATCTCTCAGAAATTTTTACTGTGCAGTCTGATACATGTGAACATTGTCTTACAAAAAATCAGAATGATTTTCAGCTTACTTTTTTATGAATTTTTGAAATATGTTCTGAAATTGTGTCTTTTTTACGTTGACTAAGCCTGCTGCAAGTGCTGTTATCTACTAAACATTGATTAAAAATGTTTTATGAATATGATACTCAATCTAAAAGTGCAATACATGACAGAGGTCTTGTGCGAATATTTCGTTTGCCAGATTCCACAGATTTATTCCTCAATTTCATCGGTTTCGTTGTTTTTGTAGGGGATGACTGTATGGGAATTACATCAGTGCCTCAAACATGCCATGACTTGACTGATCACAGGCTTCTGAAGTAATCCTAAATGAGCCCAAATTTGTATTACTGAATTGCATAATAATAGTTCACATTAAAAGGAGGCAGTCCCACTCGGAGTTTGCCGTGAGAACCGTGGCAAAACGGGACAAAACGCGCAGCAACCATGACAAAAGGGGCACAAAACACAGCAGAACGTGAGAAAACTTGAAAGGACTGTGCTGCCCTGTCATAGTTCTGGATGTTTGTGTGGTTAAGGACTAGTTAAATGCTTTCAGCGTTCAATAGAATAGGCTGCATCTGCAGGGAAGCGTAGTTGCACACTGGTTGCCGTACAAAGCAATGATAATTCATTTATTAAATTAGCAATGGTTCTTTAGTTGGTGATTGAATAATTTGGTAAATTGAAAAATAGTGAGAAGCATTGTGAAAGTTCAACGCATGGCATGCATTCAAAATCATTTAGTATGCCATGCATCAAACTTTCAAGGTAGCAGAGTCATTCCCTTGGTCCTTGCAGTTCAGCTTCTGAGAAAGTTGGAGGGCCATAACATGAGATTGTATGAATGGCAATGATCTAATTAAATAAAATCTAAACCTTATCTAAATGCTATCTTCAGCAGCATTTACTAGATAGCACTCTACTTCAAGACGGAATTTCGAGAAATAACTCTTAATTACCATCCATGCCATCTCATATTATAGTCGTCGTCATTGATGCAAAGCTGTATGTCATAACCGTTGATGGCAACGCAGCTTATTGGAAGCCCATTTGCTCATTAAATTAATTCAGTTTATGATCCGATTCTTACTCGGAAATATGCCAATGCATTTTGGTAATGGCACTGGTTGTTGACTGAGTTTCATGAGCATACGAGCAGCCTTAACCCGCCCACCACAGTTAGCAAAACCGCATTTTTACTCCTTGACAAGTGACGCTTAGGAAGGGGTATTGTGATGACACTCGAGCGTCACTCACTAATCAATTGTGCTCGGGTCAAATTTGACCTGTTTTCAAGATAAGATATGTAAAAAGTATCATTCAGTTCTTTATATTGGGACGAGGCTTCATTTTGAACACACACAAACAGCCAGGGAGCTTGAGAGAAATTTGCTCTCGTTCCTGTTAATGGTCAATTTGCATCTGCTATTTTGAGCAAAATAAAGTTTTGTTACATGAAAAAACATTGTCACAGACTTTTTTCGTTTTTCCCAACATAAACCTATACAGGTCTATTTTGAGCTGTAACACCACAGATGTTATTATAGGTAATAATATGATGTTCCAAAAACCCACAAGCAATACATTTTACAACCCCAATTCTGAAATAGTTGGGATGAAGTGTAAATTGTGAATAAAATCAAAATTCAATGACTTTCAGATCACATGAGCCAATATGTCATTTACAATAGAACATAGATAACATTTCAAATGTTGAAACTGAAACATTTTTACATTTTATCCACAAAATGAGCTAATTTCAAATTTTCTGGCTGCAACAGGTCTCAAAAAAGTTGGGACACAGGCAATAAAGGGCTTAAAAAGCAATTAATATATAAGAGAATCAGCTGAAAGAACATTTAGCAAGTCGTTAAGTTAACTGGCATCAGATGTGTAACAAGATTGGCTATAAAAGGGATGTCTTGGAGAGGCTGAGTCTCTCAGAAGTAAAGATGGCCAGAGACTCCCCAACCTGTGAAGGCTTGCGTAGAAAAATTGTGGAATACTATAAAAACAATGTTCATAAATATCAAATTGCAAAGGCCTTGACGGTCTCATCATCGAGAGTGCATAACATCATCAAAAGATTCAGAGGAACTAGAAAATTCTCTGTGCATAAGGGACAAGGCCAACCACCTTTACTAGATGCCCATGATCTTCGGGCCCTCAGATGCCACTGCATCACTCACGGGCGTGATACTGTCATTGACATTACTAAATTGACCCAGGAATACTTCAAGAAACCACTGTTTGTAAACAGAGTCCGCTGTGCCATCCACAGATGCCACCTAAAACTCTATCATGCAAAAAGGAAGCCATGATCCAGAAGCGCAGTCATGTTCTGTGGGCTAAGGCTCATATAAAATGGACTGTAGCAAAGTGGCAAAGTGTCCTGTGGTCAGACGAGTCCAAAGTTGGCATTCTTGTTTGAAATCATGGGCGTCATGTCCTCCGGGCTAAAGAGGAGAAAGACCACACATCCTGTTATCAGCATTCGGTTCAAAAGCCAGCATCTCTGATGGTATGGGGATGCATTAGTGTGATGGCCGTTGAGTGATAGACGCCAAAAGCAGCGGTCAGAATTAAAAACCAAACCCCGCAGCGTGCTGAGACACTAAAAAACAGATAGAAATAATGAGACTCACGCTACCAACAGACCTGACTTTGTCTGTGGAAGGAAAGCAAGCGAGCTCGAGAAAACCAAAAGAAAAAGGAGATAAACCAAAGATTCCCTTGCTTACCAACACTGAACCTGTTATGCAGCTAAGTCCCTGACAATACTCTTTCAAGAAACCTTACCAGATAAAGCGCCATAGAAACACTTACACTCTAGCAAGGGACGCAAGGCGAAACTGGAGCTTAAATAGAGTCCGGGCAACGCCCCAATTGCTGCCAGCTGCTGCCGATAGGGAGCAAAACGATATCTTCCCGGACAAGAGCAACAAACAGAGCTCTCAAAGCTCCCAAACCATGACAGGGGTAGGATTGCGATCAGTGCGATCATACATTCGTGACAGGGCATCAGGCTTAATGTTTTTTGAGCCCAGGTGATAGGTGAGAGCGAAATCAAAGCGGTTAAAAAATAATGACCATCGCACCCGCCGGGAATTACGTTGCTTGGTTTGCTGAATATATTGGAGGTTTTTATGGTCGGTCCATACCACAAAAGGGTGCTCAGCTCCCTCCAACCAGTGGCGCCACTCTTTGAGGGCCAGCTTGACCGCTAATAACTCCCAGTCACCAATACTATAATTGTGTTCCGCAGCGGACAAAGATCAGGAGAAGCACACGCATGGGTGAAGCTTATTATCCCAACGAGGGCGCTGGTACAGAATAGCACCCACGCCCACCTCCAAAGCATCTACCACCACAACAAATGGGAGGGAGGGGTTGGGCAAAACCAAAATAGGCTCTGAGCTAAAACATCTTTTTAATTCCTGAAAGACAGCATCAGCTGCAGGAGACCAAAAAAACGCAGAGGAGGTGTTCTTTTTAGTGAGCGCAATAATGGGGGCAGCAACTGCGCTAAAATTATGAATAAACCTCCTCTAAAAATTTGCAAAGCCTAGAAAGCATTGAACCTCTTTAACACTCTGCGGTGCAGGCCAATTCCTGACTGCAGCCACCCTGTCTGGTTCCATCCGCACCGACCCCTTAGAAACAATAAAGCCCAAGAACGAGACAGTTTGGGAGTGGAAAACACATTTTTCGGCTTTAACAAAAAGTTTGGCATTGAGCAGGGCTTCCAGTACACGTCTGATGTTTTGTTTGTGCTCCGACAGTGTTGAGGAAAAAATCAAAATGTCGTCAAGGTAAACTAAGATGAATTTCTCCAACATATCTCGGAACACGTCATTGACGAATGCCTGAAACAACAAGGGGGCGTTAACCAGCCCGAACGGCAAGACTAAATATTCGTAGTACCCGTCATGAGTGTTAAAAGCCATTTTCCATTCGTCCCCTTCCCGAATGCGAATCAAATTATACGCATTACGAAGATCTAGCTTCGTAAAAAATGACGCTTCCTGCAAACGTTTAAACGCGGAATTCATTAACGGAAGGGGGTATCAGTTTTTAATGGTGATTTTATTCAAAGCGCTGTAATCAATACAGGATCTCAGACCGCCATCCTTTTTCCACACAAAAAAGAATCCCGCTCCGGCAGGGGACGTGGACGGCCGAATAAAACCATTGGCGAGAGCCTCCTGAATATACTCTCGCGTAGCCCAACGCTCAGGTCCTGACAGCAAATAGAGCGAACCCCTCGGCGGAGTTGTCCCAGGATAAAGATTAATTTCGCAGTCGTACAGTCGCACTGAGAATTGCACATTAGTGCATATGGTGTGGGGCACTTGCATGTTTTAAAAAGCACCATGAATGCTGAAAGGTATATTAAGGTTTTAGAGCAACACCTCCAGATGACATCTATTCCAGGGAAGGCCTTGTGTATTTCAGCAGGACAATGCAAAACCACATACTGCAGCTATTACCACAGCATGGCTTCGTAGTAGAAAGATGAACTGGCCTGCCTGCAGTCCTGATCTTTCACAGATTAAGAACATTTGGTGCGTAATTAAACGAAAAGTCCGTCAAAGGAGGGAGGCCTGTATTAAAGCTGGAAGCCTGTATTAAACAAAAGTGGGATCAAATTTTCAATGGCTAAACTCAAGAAACTGGTCTCCTCAATGCCCAGACCCCTCCACTCTGTGTTAAAAAGAAGAAGGGATGCTACGCCATGATAAACAGGCCCCTGTCCCAATGTTTTTGAGACCTGTAGCAGCCATCAAATATGAAATGAGCACATTTTGTGGATGAAATTGTAAAATTTCTCATTTTCAACATTTGCTATGTTATCTCTGTTCTATAGTGAATAAAATACTGGCAGGTGTGATTTGACAGTCATTGCATTTTGATTTTATTCACAATTTACAATTTGTCCTAACTATTTCGGAAGTGGGGTTGTGGAAAGTGTGTTCTAAAATTAGTCTATTATGGCCAAATAGCATAATTACACATTGTCTTCATTATAGGAAATATAATGCGTGAATTTAAACATTTTTTTTAATTGAAGACGAGTGGTATATTGTGAGATGAAAGATTCACAAGGTCATAAAATACTATTTGAAACAGTGATTGCATGGATATGAATGCATAATAAGTGAATTATGAGGTGAAAAACAATATTTGATGGTAATGATTGTTTTTGGAGAGTTAAATCATGGGTCAAATTTGACCCACTAACACAAAAGATGTTGGCAACACATTACAAGGGTTAACACGCCCACTTAAGTTGACAAAACCGCATTTTTACTCCTGGATAAGCGACGCTTAGGATGGAGGGTTGTGATGAGACTCGAGCATCACTCATCAATCAATCAATCAATTTTCCATTTGCATGACCACAGGTGGTAAGATTCACAAACAGCTTATCCAGGAGTTAACGATAGTGTCACTTTGATTAGAACCGTTTTCTTAGGCGAATGAAGCCAGTCGGACGCAGACGCAGAAATAAGTGTATTCCATTTTGTGAGCTGTCGGAATTCAGAGGCTTCGTGAGACACTGACGTTTTACGAAGCATGTCACCATGAATGCGGATAGGAAAATGTTAGATAATTATAGCCACGAACTATAAAGCAAGCTGCATCTGTACTCTTTCCACTTTCCCAGAGAGGTGTCCATCTAGGATCATACTCACCCTACAGTGTGAATATGGTGCTGGGCCAGAGTACAAAGCCCTGGCTGGAGGAGGCTGGGTCCAGCGGACACTGGCAGGAGTCTGACACACCTTCATCCTTACTGTAAGGGTGAGAAATGCCAGCCATTCTCTGCAGTTAGAATTAATTCTGAGTTCTCTAGTTTGTGTCTGCGCACCGCTGTTTGGAATGCCAAATGCTTGGCTCTGGGGAGGGCTATTAATTAAAGGCAGTGGGGTGCAGATTGATTTCACAGCCCATCAGAAGAATGAGCCACCAGACTAATGGTAGCATGACAGAGAGGACAGAAAGGACAGGGCATTAGAGTCAGGGCTGTTGCATGGGCAGGCCAGTGGATCAATGGCCGCCCAAGCTCGTGCACGAAACCGCACTGCATTCTGGGGTCATCCTCTGGGGACGGGCGGTCCATGGCGGATTGGGGACACGAGGACAGTGAGCAGGGGGAGTGTTTCTGTCGTGGCCAGCCATGTGTGAAATGGAATTCACTCTCCCAGCTCACCTCCAGCCCTCCCCCGTGTCTCCCACTAGCTGATCGCTCCATGACATTGATTTTCCTATTGAAGCTGGTGTGTATGTGTGTGTGTGTGTGTGTGTGTGCTGGGCGGGGAGTGGGGTCACAGAGAAGATCCCAGTGATCACCCTAATCCAAGGTTGGAGTGGACAGACAGCAGTACCTCCAGTTCCTCTGGTCACACAATTCTAACACAGAGGTCATCCTCTTAATTATATTTCTCCTACTAAGAGTACATAATTTTTAAAAAAATTCATTTAAACCACTCTGCATCTCAATTTTACATCACAGGTACAGTGGCTTAGGTAAGTATTTAAGTTTCACAGACAATAATTTTTTCTCCTTTTGAATTTATAGTTTTAATTTAAAATGTACACAATTTCTATAACTTGTCCAAGACATCTGTTTAACCACGCTATCATAAAGGTGGAGTAAGAGATTGTCAACCTTAATAATATATCTGTATGTTCTCAAGAAATTTGTTTGTAACGAAGTAGCACAAAATGTTAAAAAAAAAACAAAAAAACAAAACTGATTTTCTGCCATCATAGATTATTATGTGCTGATAAATGGCCAAAAAATTGCATTTGAACCATTTTAAATTAAATTAGAATATACTAATAAAGCGTGAAAAAAATGAAGGTTTGTTATTACCCAAACAAGGAACCAAAAGGTCAGGCAGAGAACAATCCAATGGCATGGTTTATTGATAGGAACACATTAATGACAAACAGGAATGGAGCCCAGAGTATTTTGGGGAAAGTTCAGTTCACATGGTAATGAGCTTGGAGAGGGGCAGCTGATGCCAGATGGAGATCACCCTCACAACTGTCGGATGGCAGGTTCGGAGAGTTTAGCTGGAACACAGTCTCAATCCTGGTGACCACAGAAGGCTTGCGAGGTGTTCTTAATAAACTGGGTAGAAGAACAAACTGAAGACTCGTGAAAAGGAATGTGGTCCCAATCCTGGAGACCTGGAAATAGGCTTGAGAGCTTTTTCCAATTAATAACACTAAGAGCTGTACTTTCATATTTCATTATTATTAAAGTATATATTTATATACTCATATTTCAGTATATATATCACGATAATGTCATAAGACGATAAGTTTTAGACTAGAAAGATACCGAGTGGTTGTCTAAGGGCATTTAGAAGTGACAATCCAGCAAATAGGCAGACAGAGTAAGGTTTTATATATGCCACAGAACACAAATGCATAACACCAGGCAGGGGAGCACAGAAAATGCTAAACCAATCAAAGGAGGTACTTCATGTGAAAGACATGCACGCTGCTGGATGGGAGGAGGGGCAGTAGAGATTGACCCCAGGGTCGTGACAGGGTGAGCATAGTTTTTGATGGCTGGACTATGGCGAATCCTGCCGGAAAAAATTAATACATTTGCAAAAAAAAAAAAAAAAAAGACCATGTTGAAATTCCTGTGGGTCATTTATTTTTGAATTCAGCTTATATCATTAAAATATGTCTGTATTTTCATATTGAGAAAATGCTCTCAGATGACTTGTGTTCCGGGGTTCTGGCCTTTGGCCAGAACAGTATTATTCATGGTTTTAACAGTTTCATGGATCAAGATTCCATAGTTCATAGTTTCATAGTTCATAGTTCATGTCACAGTTTTTGCATTTCATGTTTCATTGTCCATATTTTTTACTTTTCCATGTTTTTGTTTTTGCCAGGTCTGCCATGCCACTCCACCGCTTGTCTGCGTTCCGCCCCGTGCCTTCGTTGTTGCACATTTCAGAGCTCTGGTTGGCTTTGTGGTTTCCCCCTTCCTTCTGTGCTGTGCTGATTCGGGGCTCTCCTAAGCTTAATTGGCAATTAACTGTTTTTAAGTTACTAACATTTACTAACACTCACTGGGTGGTGTAATTCTTAGACAGGCACATTACTAATATTACTAATTTAGACAGGGAGTTTATTGTCATGATTCCTGCTTTGCTATTTCAAGATCTTGCTGTGCTTTTCTGTTCTTAACATTCATGCTTGCTTCCAAACTGCATACTTAATTGGTACTTAAGCTGAGCACGCTCATTCTCTTAATGAGCAAGTCTTGTCAACCAATCTTGTCCATGTCATGATCTTGCCCTGCCTGTTTCTGCTTCTCCAGGTGTTGCCCCTCATGTGTCCATGATTACTGAGCCTTTATCTGGATGCGGTGGAAGTTGGCTGGCAGACAGTGTCTCGCGTCTCGTTGCATGTTCAAGTTTAGCCAAGTTCTTGTTGTCAAGTTCCCTAGCATTTCTAGTTTCAAGTCTTGTCCTAGCCTCTTGTTTTGTGTATATATATAGTCTTGTTATTTATTTTCCTTTATCTCTTGCCTGAAGTTTCCAGTGCCTTTTGTTTTTTGTCGTTTTGCATTCTTTGTTTATAGCTCTGTGCAGCATACTTTAGTTTGTCTTTTGCAACCCTTTGGGCCAAGTTTTTCGTTGGCCCTCGTGCCTGTTTTGTTTTTTGTTTAATAAATCCTCATTCCCATCTCCCCGCATCTGGTGTCTACCTGATTCCTTATCATGACTGTTATTTACAACCAAAATTACACTGAAATTTGTCTATTTTTGGAGCCATGACCACCCCCAATGGGTCCCTCGCGATTTATCAAGAATATAAATTAATTCCACATAGAAAAGAATCCCAAACACATCACCTGCCATGATATTTTTTCATCACATCATCTACCTGACATAAACCTGTGAGAGATCTGTGAAATTTTTTGAAAATTTATTTTTCTTGACACCGGTGGGTTCTGGACCCAAAGACGTCAAATGACCCAACTGGAATAACGATATAGGGAATACAGCTCTAATTTAAGAAATTTCATATCTGTTCATTATCTACCACCAATATCAACCACCATAATAAAGAAGAATATGAAAGCAACACTGCATTGTAAACCTCTACATTAGGCATGCCTCCAGTGAGCCTGATTCTGTTGAATTAGCTCTTAACGGGACAGAGCATATTTCATTTGAGTTTAAATGATTGGTGAACTGCACATCCTTGATCCTTACTAACTCCCAGATTTATTTTAATCAAATTTCCAACACGAAACATTTCAGGGAGATGCGCAGTCATGTAAGTGGTGCTATTGTGAAAGGGTGGTAATATTTGTGTCTTTAGGGCATAATTTGTAATGAGCTGTAACGTGTAAGGAAAGTTAAAGCTACATTGTGCAATTCCTGACCACTAGATGGTTCCACAAGCACCAACTCTATTTGTAAATGAACAAAGCCACTCCTCTTTCCCTTTCTCCCTTCGAGGGCGGTGCCTTAAGTTCTTTGTCACAAAGACTGTGCTTGATGCATGCTCTCATTGGCTTGCATTGGTCTAGATAGCAAAAAAAGATAGCAAGACCATAATTGAAAAGGTTGTTCATTAACCTATTATTTGCCTTAAGCCCAAGATTAAACATACAGGAGACTTCATGCCTTATCGTAACTTCAAACTGAGATGATTTATTTTTTGTGATCATCCATTGACAAAGATAAACTTAGATTTTTGCTCCTTGTAACTGCTCACGGCTGCAACTGCAGCTATATTTCCCAGCAGATTTTCAAATAACTTTCACCCAACTGTTGATAAATTCCTAAACTGACCAACCGCACGGTGATGCAACATGGAAACATTTCTTGACTAGCGACAACATCCTAGCTACCATCCTTATCCAGTCACAATATTTGTTTTTGACTTGAACATGAATATGGATACTACCAGCCAGGCAGACGTCCATGTCTAATAAGTTCCCGCAAAGCGCAAGTTCTATGCCTTTTGCCATGATAAAATAAATTAGAATTCTGGTTATTCCGTGTGTTAACCAGCAAGTAATGTTAGCACTTTGAAATACAAGCTAGTTAGCAAGCTATGCCAGTAGCTCACAGGCTACCTTAGCCAGTGACAGTTGGCCATATTACTCTTCAAGCAAACAGTAATCTTCCTGTGACCGTCAGTTAAGTTTTTCTTGTGTTCCGATTGCAAAACCTGTCTGATTACTGCATAGTTTCACTTATTTATGTGCTAGCTGAGACCTGCACTGCTACGTCTGCTGCTATGCGCTGCTACGTCCTGCAAAACCATGCCACTCCGAGTTTTTGTGCACCCCATACAACAGAGGGGAGATTAGTGACATAAAGGGAGTGGAAGAGCTGATCATCAGGCTAGCAAAGAAATTTTGTGAACAAAAAACAGAAAAAAAAACAGCAGGTTGGCAGTAGACTGCATAGTGGAAAATACTTACAAATGATCTCTCTCACATTGCACTGGGTGATTTCACTGAAAAAATTCACGTGATATTACTTAGTGTAGGTTTAAGAAACTTAATTTGAGATCGACTGCAGCCATTAAGAGAGGCAAGCTAAAAGATCTTGTCTTTCCCAGGCAACAATGTTGGTTGATATTGATCAGTTCAAAGCCCCAGCACTATCAATTGCACAATCAATGTTGTTTATTTGCTATGGCAAGGTACTGTTGTGTCAGGCACATGGGAAGGAACAGAGCTCTCAGCTGGCAGGTGGAGTCTTGGGTTTTGGAGCTTGTTTCTTGGTATCATCTGCAGTTGTTTCTCAGTTGTGTCAGTGATGTTGGCTGATGTGACCAGCTGTTTCAGCCATCAGTTCCAGTGGCATATGGTAGTGGGCGCTGGGCGGCACATTGAGTGGGGTAGGGCAGTTGTCCCCAGTTATCCAGTGTACAAAGGCCATGAGCGGCACTGTCAACTCTATTGCCACTGAGGGACCACTGTGCATTCACACTCAACTCTATTGCCACTGAGGGTCCACTGGGCATTCACACTTTCATTGTTTCCAGGCTCTTAATTGATCAATTACTGCCGCTGATTACATGGTTAATGCATCTGTCCTGATTTCATGGTACTGGAGTAGTCTTCAAGGTGAAAAATACAAACAGGAACATCCATGTGCCCTTCAAAGGCAAGAAGGTTTTTCTTATTTCTGAGCATTTTTGAGTCATGTTCCACTGCTCATTTGTTACACACACAAATGCCCCGGGCAGAGCCTGTTCATGTGTTCCAGAGCGTGCTCCTCACCTTCCTGACCTGAATAAGAACAATACCTTCAGATAAACCTACACAGAGCAAAAACAAAAACAAACTTTTCCCAAAGTTTTTTTACTCATAGTAGTATGCAGTGATGACTATACACCACCACTTTCATTTTAAGGGGTCCCTATATATTACTTCTCGATAATTTTTGGTGAAACTATATTGAAAAATACTTTTGTAGATAAAGAGAACAAAAAAAATCATATATAAAATTTTATGTACATAAAGTATATTGAGGTAAAAATATTGGTAATAAACAAAAACACTGAAAAAATCATTTTTATAACAATTGAAAGGTTTGCAATTTTTTTTTTTTTTGAATGTTGTGCAGCCTGAATGGATGTTTGAAGGATTCTTCCATGATCATTGATGCTAAGGAAATTTGTTTACATTGGTTTAAGGCAACATGATTCTGCAAAATTAAGGCTGATGGTCTGTCGTTCCAGTATATAAGGTGACATGAACTTCGAGCAGTGTAACAGTGTTAAACACGATGGTACAACAAAAGGAGCTCTTTAAGGTTGTTCGCAGCTGCATTGTGGCCTTACACGATGGTGAAGATGTTCAATGTTGCCATGGCACAGTAAGAAACACCATCAAGCATTTTAAAGAGACCCGTTCACTGAAAACTAGCGACAATAGAGGTGCAAAATGGAGGTTAAAGCTGTAGTCTACAATTTCTCCGCCAAGCACACCTCCCCAACCCCCTCTGTGCTTTTTTTTTTTTTGACCATCAACGTCAAACTATGTGAGAGCCAGAGGTCAGACAAACTATAAATTTATTACAATGCATGTTGAAACAAACGGCATGTTATTTTGCAAAGTTTACGAGTGTTATGTCACAACAATGGAAAACTAAAGTTATTTATAAAGAGCGAACATTTGATCTGTTACTGGGATAACGTGGGAAGAGCTAGCAACGGTAAACATGTATTGCTAATGAACCTACCAGCTACAGACTTGGTTTCTGGATTCCTCGTTCTATGTGAAAAGGCTTTTTAAATTCCCTTCAGAGCATGTCGGGGTCTCCAGAGCCAAGTACAGATACAGGCCACGGCCGTTCTCGAGGTCGAGCGAGAGACTCGTCAACAGGCAGAGGTCGAGGAGGGAGGGGCCGTGGACGGGGATCTGGCCGCAGTATATTACAAGATTTACCGCTGGAACAAGAGAACCTCCAGCGGATGCAGGCTCTCCAAGCAGAGCGTATCGCTTATGAGGATGAATGTATATTTTGAATTTGAGTTTTATATTGGTGTGATACACAAACACTCTCACAATGTTTTATGCTCATCATTATTTACATTCATGACAAAAGATGTCTCTGAGTCAATTCAATATGTATATTCACAGCAAAAACTAAGGATGTGCACTGTGTATTGCATCAAAGTACAGTCTGACAAATCAAAACAATGAAAATATGATTTTATTGGGCTAAATGAAGGTAAATCCGCATTATAGAATAAACAAAATTATTTTACTACTGTAAATACATAAAATACATAAAAAAAGGGCCGTCCAGGCAGTCCAAACAGTAAATGTGAGTGAAGAGGATAAGTCCCAATGACGACCTGTAGCTGTTGAAACATTTTTGCATTTTGAAGAATTTAACCATTATAATAAAGGCTTTGTAGTGTATTACTTCCTTCTCACACTTAATTGGGGTGCCAGGACTGACTGTTTTTTGTAGATCCCCCCCATTTCTTTTTTTACATAAGCCCCTAGTATGACTCATTTGTCTTTATTTTGACGTTTTGAGCAACCTGTCTATATTCTAGGTTTTTCAGTTGGTCTCAACAAATACATAAATGTGTTAAACTCTGTTCTTCTCATTGTCTATTTCACAGCAATCCTTGATTGGGAGGATGGACCTGCAGGCACCCCATCAGATGATATGGGCAGTGCTGCATCACAATCCTGCCTACATCTTTGATTTGAAGTTGTTGGCATCTGATGGCACTAAACCCGTCCCTGGAACCACCGCTGGGCCCTCGTGGTGTGTGTGGAGCAGGTGCCGAGAAATGCCAACAGACATTGAGAGAAAGTGTTGTGGCTACCAACCAGATGGCTGCTTGTCTAGAATGCCACACATGGACATCTATGGACATCACACATGGAGGGGTACCTGCGCGTAGCTCGAAGACTATGAAATGACCTCAGGGCTGTCCAGGATTCACAGGACCCAGAGGAAAGCAACAGACAGTTCTGATATGCAGCATACAGGCAGTGGGTTGTCTGTCAATATGGGTCACTGGAAGGAGGGTGTTGGCTTGTTATACCAAGCTGCTGTGTCTGGAGAATCGGGGACAGATTCCCAGATCCTCAGGGACATTATGTTGGATTCATCCCTAGCAGGTTCTAGGAAACTGTAGGCAATACTGCAAAGTAGATTTGGTGCAGTCTCAGGTCTCTTCATCAGTGTGCAATAACCCTGTTTTAGATTTGTTTTTCATGGGTCTAACACTTAACTTGTACCTTGTATGACCTTTGTTTAAGCACAATTTTCATTTATTATAAAGTGTTATAACGTGCAAAACAATTTCATATTTATTTATTTACTTATTCATATGAGCCTTGACAACACCTGTTTGCACTTAAAAATTTTTTGGTATGCACAGTTGCTTACCTCATTGTATTTAATTTATAACTATTTATTTTCACATTTTTTCTTGTGATATTTCTTTTTCTTTGAATAAAAACTGGAAATGAATCTACACTTGTTCACAGCATATGTTTCTAAATGGTACAATTAGTTGTTATGGCCCCAATTTGTTATAACATATATGACAGCAAGGGATGACAGACAAAATTTTAAAACTTAAACAGGTTTAATTAAACAAACACTTTTAACTAATTAACTATCTACTCTACTGACCAAGATTGATATATACAAGAAAAAAAAAATATTTACAGTCCCTTGAGATGGGGTCGCTTGGTGATGTTCCAGGTGAGGAAATGCTCCAACACAGGCAAAAATCCACTAAAAAAAACTTCACAGGTCTTATACAGAGTGACAGGTCTGGTCAAATGTATCCTTCTCCTTGCAATTTCTCCTACTACTTTACTCTCTAAATTTTCCTCATTATATACTCTTTTTCAGACCCCTCTCACCTTTTAGACTTTTTTTTTAATTCTCTGGGACTTTCTGTATCAGACAGAAACATGCTCAGGACATGCTCAAACCTAGCACCAGTCTGGGCTTAACAAAAAGAGGTCAATACTGCCATTTAGAGGCTTCTTTTCACATTACACCTCCATTCCAAAAGGGAAAAATTTAGACTCATGAAGGCAAAATGTTTCTTTTCAATGCAAAAGCGGTTAAGTAGACACTTGTATATAATACAACATGCTAATAAACACGTGTGATATATACACATACTCAAACACGGGATAAGCAATCAGCAATTGCATTGTCAGTACCCTTTACATGCTTAATTTCCAAGTCAAACTCCTGTAAAATCAAACTCCAATTCAACAATCTCCGATTCTTGTTTTTCATCTTACTCAAAAACATTAACAGATTGTGGTCAGTGTACACAATCATTGGCTTTTGCCCTGTACAAACATAAAACTCAAAGTGTTGTAAAGCTAGAACCAGAGCCAACAGCTCCTTCTCTATCGTGGAATAGTTCTTTTGGCGGCAAACTTCCTGGAGAAGTATGCCAAGGGATGCTCAATGTCATCAGAGTCACTTCTCTGTAGGAGCACAGATCCACAAGCTTGGTCGCTAGCATCGACCGCGATGGAGAACGGTTTGTTGAAGTCAGGAGATTTGAGCACGGGGAAGTGACACAGCAGAGACTTCAGGCGATCGAAGGCTCTTTGGCATGCTTCATCCCAAGTGAACTTTACTCCTTTCTTCACTTAGTTGGTGAGATTGAGAGCAATCTCAGCAAAGTTCTTGCAGAACTTGTGGTAGTACCCAATTATTCCAAGGAAGCTTTTTTGTTGTCAGGAACTGGAAAGTCTATGATGGCTTGGACTTTAGCATTTATGGGTGCCACCTTACCCTGGCCTATGACATAGCCAAGATACGTGACAGTAGCACAACCAAAGTCACTCTTGTTCAGGTTAACAGTCAGGTTAGCCAAGGTCAAGCGCTGGAACAACGTCTCTACATCTTTCAGATGTTCTTCCCAGGAGTCACTCACAATGTGATCAGGTCGTCGATGTACACACCTGTGTGTGGCAATCCGGCGATTGTAGACTGTATCATCCTTTGGAACGTGGCTGGGGCATTTTTCATGTCAAAGGGTAGGACTTCATGCTGGTATAACCCAGATGGTGTGGCAAAAGCAGAGATGCTCTTGGCTCTCTCAGTTAAAGGCACACACCAATAACCCTTCAATAAATCAATCTTGATCAGAAACTTTGCTTTCCCACTCTATCGATACAATCATCAATCCTTGGTATTGGAAACACATTAGTTCTAGTTACAGCATTGACTTTGCGATAATCTGTACAGAATCTAGTACTTCCATCAGGTTTTGGAACTAGCACACAGGGTGAACTCCAATCTGAGTTGGAGGGTCTGATAATATCATTTTCTAACATGTACTCAACCTCTTTCTCAGCAATCTTTCTCTTTTCAGGATTCATCCGGTACAGATGCTGTTTTATTGGTTTGGCATCACCAACATCTACATCATGAGAGGCTACAGAATCTGTCTTTGGAACATCAGGAAATAGATCTTTATATTTCTTGATCAACCTCTCAAACTGATCTTTCTGTGAGGGTTCAAAGTGCTGGAGTTTTACATCAAGATTTTGCAACACTGCAGAATTTGACAATTTACATGAAAGAACTTCAGCTTTAATTCTAGGTTCATCATCTTGAAATTCCCCCTCATCTTCACACGTCTCGACCATAGGAGAATCTGAAGTGACAGCTGCAACCCTAGCATTTCCGTCATGATAAGGCTTCAGCATGTTAATGTGACACAACTGTTTTGGCTTTCTCCTATCTGGAGTCTTCACATTGTAATTGAGATCATTGAGTTTTGTCAGAATTTCATACAAACCATGAAATTTAGCCTGCAATGAATTGGACTGCAAGGGAAACAACACAAGAACCTTGTCTCCTGGTTTAAACTCACGGCTTCTAGCCTTATGATCGTACTAAGTTCTCATTTTTCCCTGACTTGATTTCAAGTTCTCTTTGGCTAGGTCACAAGCTGCATGCAATCTTTCCTTGAACTCGTTAACATAGTCTAACAGACTGATATGTGGTTCTTTCTCTTGCCATTGTTCACTCAACAATAGCAAAGGTCCTCTCACTTCATGGCCAAACACTAGCTCAAACGGACTGAATCCAATAGACTCCTGCACTGCCTCTCAAGCTGCTAACAACAGCAAATGAACACCTTCATCCCAGTCCTTCTCGTGATCACAACAATAAATCCTCGTCATTGTCTTGAGAGTGGAATGAAACTGCTCCAAGGCACCCTGACTCCCTGTATGATAGGCACTGGAAAGAATCTGCTTCGCACCTAGTTCCTACGCAACCTGCTGAAACAATCCGGAAGTGAAATTGCTACCTTGGTCTGACTGAATTTCCCTGGGAAGGCCAAACAACGTGAAGAACTTTATCAAAGTTTATGTTACGTAGAGGTATGGCTTCAGGGAATCTGGTAGATGCACACATGATTGTCAACAAGTACTTATTTCCAGATCTAGTCTTGGGTAATGGACCAACACAATCAACAATGACCTTAGAGAAGGGCTCCCCAAATGCTGGGACAGGCTGCAATGGAGCTACATGTGGGTCTAACTGGTGTTTTCCAACTACCTGACAAGTGTGACAGGTTTTGCAAAAGTTGGAAACGTCTTTCCGAAGCCCGGGCCAGAAGAAGTGTTTCATGATTTTATCAACAGTCTTGTTAACATCAAGATGACCTCCTAAAGGTAAACTATGACCCATTGTTAAGATCTCATTCCTGTAGACCTTCGGAACAACAATTTGTCTAACCACTGCCTAATCTGCATTAGCAGGGATATCAGGAGGGAGCCACTTCCGCATCACCACACAATCCTTGGAACTGGAACTGCGTCTATTTCTTTATCAGGAAGGGCTCTCCTCTTTAGTACACAAATTTCAGGATCATTAGTTTGCTCCTCAATCAACCGCATTCTGGACAGAGACAAGTCTCCAGACACATCAGAATCACCAGACTCATCTGGCTGGCTGAACAAAGAACCGATAAAAGTATCTGATAAGTCCTCAAGCGGAGAAACTATAGTAGGCCGAACAGAGTCATGAGGCGAACCACCTGAGTCCTGACTATTCAATGTGCTGGACGGCACCACATCATCTACTTCTTGAGCCTTCTTGGCCATAGCACGAGTCACTGCGCAAGAAGGATACAGAGATGGGTCCTCATCGCAATCTTCAGTGCTCGGCTGTGAAGTAAGATGTACAGGGGGAACTACTTTGCCCCCAGCCAGGTCATTGCCTAGCAACAGAGAAACATTTTTGACTTGACATAAGTCCCACCTTTACCTGTCCTGTAACTAAATCTGACTTCACGAATACAGAGCGCGTTCTCCCTTCAATACCTAGTACAAGTATGAAATCCCCAGAAGCGGTCTCATCACGTAACTCCAAGGAGTCCATCAACAAAACTGACTGAGAAGCTCCGGTAACCCTTAGGATATATATGGGGACAGGAGTAGAATGCTCATTCTGAGCCACAAATCCCTCTGACACAAATGGAAGAAATTCCTCCCTCACAAAGTCAACAGTATCAGGCTTTTTAGCCCCACTAGGAGCAGGCAGTTTAGCAGATCGGTCATCTACTACAGGGGTTTCTAACCTTGTTTTCACAAAGGCATTTGGTTTGGTATCCCTTTCTTTTTCTTTCTTAGCTTTAAGGAACCAACAGTTAGTTGTAACATGACCAGATTTCTTGCAATAACTGCAAACTAGACCACTTTTGTCACTGTCAGCTTTTACACTTTCATCAGACCTGTGACTGGATTTCTGAGCACCATCACCAGATTTGTCTTTGTCTTTGGGTGAGGAATCTTGGGTATCACCATTACCTTTTTTCTGAAATTGGGACCATCAATTGTTACTGCTAGACTGAAATTTAGACTTATGTGTGAGAACATATTCATCTGCAAATTTGGCAGCTGATTGCTAATTCAGTGCTTGCTTCTCATTAAGGTAGGTCTTAATATCATCCTTAACACAGTTCTTGAATTCTTTGAACTAACACCATCTCTTTTAGTGAGTTGAAATCATCCTTGACCTCCATAGAAGCACAGTAGCGCTCAAAGCAAACCTTCTTCTCATTAGCAAATTCCACATAAGTCTGATTGTCAGATTTCTTCAGACCTCTGAATTTCTGTCGGTAAGCCTCTGGAACCAACTAATAAGCTCTCAAAATAACCTTTTTGACAAACTCATAATCAGAGGAATCATCTGCAGACAAAGCCGAGTAGGCTTGTTGAGCTTTACCCTTGAGGACAGTTTGTAACATCAGAGGCCAGTGTTCCTTTGGCCACTGGCAACTCTTTGCTACCTTTTCAAAACACTGGAAATAATTGTCAACATCCTATTTCGAAAAATAGAGGCACCAGTTTTACCTCCTGGCTAGCCAGAAATTTATTTTCAGTTTCAATGTTAATTTTTAGTTGCTCCATTTGGAGTCTTTCTTCTCTAATTCAAAATATCTCTGTCTCTGTCTCTTTCTTTCTGCTCTTTCCTCTTTCTCCCTCTCAAATTCTCTTTGTTTTTCTATTTCCTCCCTTTCTTTTTTCTCTTCTCTTGATAATTTTTCTAACTCAAACTGTCTTTGTTTTTCTTTTTCCTCCCTTTCTTTCTCCCCGCTCAAATTCTCTTTGTTTTTCTCTTTCCTCCCTTTCAATCTCTAGCAGTTTTAATTTCAGTTCAATTTCTACCTATGGATTTTCCAGTAGAAACTGTTCCAGATCTCCTGGTGCAAACACATTTTCATCAATGTAATATTCAACAATCTCTCTAGCCAGTCTTGCTTTTCGCATGGCTGGTTCTACCTCTGTTAGCTCTGAATGTCTACATATTTCTAGCAGTTCTGTCTTTTTAAAAGACCTCAAAACCTCTACGGTTGGTGATGCCAAGAAATCATCAATTGCTGTCTATCTGTCAATATATATCCAGGAAAATTAAAAAAAAAAAACTATTTTACAATTTGAAATGTTAGATTTTCAATAAATGACTCACACAAAGGTCTATTCCGGACTTGAGCCCCCAATTTGTTATTACATTTACGACAGCAAGGGATGACAGACAACTCTAAAAACTTCAACAGATTTAATTAAACAAAGGCAACCAACTACTGAACTACTGACTAAGATTGTCAATACAAGAACAAAAATATTTACAGTCCCTTTGGTTGGGTTGCTTGGTGATGTCCTGGGTGAGGAAAATGCTCCAACACAGGCAAAAATCCACTAAAAACTTCACAGGTCTTGAACAGAATGACAGGTCTGGTCACATGTATCCTTCTCCTTGCAATTTCTCCTACTACTCCACTCCCTCAATTTTCCTCCTTATATACTCTTTTGCAGACCCCTCCCACATTAAGACCTCTTTTAACTTATTCTCTGGGACTTGTCCCAGACATGCCCAAGACATGCCCAAACCTAGCTCCAGTCTGGGCTTAACATAAGAAAGGTCAATACTGCCATCTAGTGGCTTCTATTCGCATTACACATTTAAAAACAAACAAATATCTTGCTCCTAGTTTTTAAATTCTTTTTTTTTAAATACAGGCAGCACTAAAACACAGTAACTACAGTAAGTCTTATTTAACTTTTCATCAAAGTAATACGAAAAGATTCATAACAACATAACGCCTTTTAATTTTTGAACCATTATGACTTGATATAGCTACCTTTCCCCTTCCCCCACCACCCATCATTAACCCCATTTACCAGATATCGCCCCATAAGAAATGGGTTGTTACAGCGGTGCAACTGGCATTTTTAACGAGAGATCATATAAACATTCTGAGGAGGTTTTACCATGTGAGACATATACCAGAGCCGCTGAAAACTGCCTGGAAAAAGACGAATGTCAGTATCGATATGTTCCCAGGGTTCCAACGTTAGCCTTGAACGGCTACTAATGTTGGCCTCGAACGGTTACGGCAGCCATGAGAAATCAGAAGAAAGAAGAAGCTCTCTAGTTAACATTACTCTTAAGTAAATAACTGCGGTCAGGCCAGCCTCCACGCCGAAAACACAGTCAAACTAGCCCCCACAACCTTGTGGCTCACTTAAATGTTACCCCATTTACTTAACACAAGATCCCATGCCCCGATTCAAAAGTGGTAGCAGTAGTTACCGAGGTTACTAACAACGAACAGCAACAACAACCAAGAGAAACGGACGAAAGGTAAAAGCCCCTTAGTTTTTAACATTGGTCTTTAATGAACGACTCGCTTCCCCATATCCATAATCATTTTATCCCAGAACTCTGGCAGAAGCTAGCTAGGTACCCAGCCAAGGCAGCTATTACAGCCAAGAGAAACTGGAAAAGCATAAAAGCCTTCTCATATGGGATTTTGAAGTCGGGGAATTGAGTCGTTCATTCGGTTTAGATATAATTATTAAAGACCAATGCTCACCAGGGTGCTCTTACTCTTCACTGGTTTCTTTAACAAAGAACAGCTGCGATTATCATCTAGTCAGCTGCTGTAAGCTAGCTACCGCTACCATTTTTGAGTAGTTTCTTTATTGGGGAAACAATTGAGTGGCAAAATCTGGCAGGTTGTATTTATTAAAGGGCAACGCTAACTGGAGAGCTTCTTTGCTTCTCTAAATATTATCCCCCCGGCATAGAATTCGGGGGAATATAGGCATCGCCTCGTCTGTCTGTCCGTCCGTCCGTCCGTCCGTCCGTCCGTCCGTCCATAATCATTTAGTTTCCGGAGCAGAACTCGGAAACTATGCAAGATATCAGCACCAAACTCAAAAAATGTATTCTATGTATAGTCTAGATGTGCCTTTTGCTACTTTGGAAATTTCGGATATTTGTCATTTCCATGGAAACAAATCTGGACTTAGTGCACATCAGGCCTAGTTCGTTTCCGGAGCACAACTCAAGAACCTTTCGTTATATCTCTCTGAAACTTTGCATGTGTATTACCCACATACTGAAGTGGTGCCTTTTGATCTTTTCAGATTTCTGTTTTTTTTTTTTTTGTTTCCATGGAAACAAGTTGGATTTGGACTCTGTACAGATATGGGTTTGTTTCCGGAGCAGAACTCAAAAACCATTCATTATATCTTTCTGAAACTTTGTATGTGCATTACCCAAGTACTGAAGTGGTGCCATTTCATATTTTCAAATTTCTGAAATTATTTTTTTTTTCCGTTCCATGGAAGCGACATGGATTTGGACTCAGTCGCAGGGCTGGCTTTGTTTCCGGAGCAGAACTAAAACACTGTTCATTCAAGACTCTTGTTTTTTTTATTGCCTTTGCCAACGTAAGTTTCATAGTCTTTGCTAGATGTTACCATATATTCCAGAGGAAAATCACCTCAACATTCTTGTTTGAATTTCCTTTAAGGTGTAGGATTGACATGACTTTCGCAAATAATCAGGGGCCGGGGGGATATGTCATCTTCTGATGACTCTTGTTTCTCTTGGCTGCCACAGCTGTTCGAAGCTAACGTTAGAACCCAGGTTACATATCGATACTGGCAGGGTCTTTTTTCCAGGCTGGTACATGTTTCACGATGTAAAATTCACTCCCTCAGAATGTTTGTATGATCTCTCTTTACAAATGCCAATTTCACGGATGTCACAACCCATCTCTTCGTAAATAACATTGCATTTGATCAGCGTCAGATTTGCCACTGAATGTGAAAAAACTCGGTCGGTCATTATACAACGTTTGGTTTTCACCGTATAATTCCCTAGACGCGCTCTTGGAATAGTCCATTGTAATAATATGGGGGAGCTTAGCCCAGCAATTTGTGAATGATTTAAATTCTGATGCAATTTTAGCGTACATATTGTATAATGACATGAAAAAAAAAGAAAAAGTCAAAAATACGCAAAACCATTAATTTATTTTATTTTTTTTAGGTCTACAGGGGGCCCCCTTGAATGCTGGGGGCCCCAGGCAATTGCCTACCTTACCTAATGGCAAAGTCCACCTCTGGACGTTGCAATGTACCATCAACATTAGAGAAAAATAAATCAATTTTTACAATAAACAAATGATTACCTGACCAACAAAAACTCCGCAGTGACTGCATCGCTCCTGAGGCCCAGCAAGTCCCATAGCCGTCTCCACCATCGAAAAGCTACTCCAATATTTACTCTGGTTTGTGGTCTGGTTTGATCCAGCTTTTTCTTTTCAGCCTTTTCGGCCGCCTGCTCCTAGTCTTCTTAGTCGGTGGGGCAAGTACAGGTGGTTACCCAGAGCTTTCCTTCTCTATAGCCATGTTCAAAATCACCCCCTATCATGGATATAGTGCATTATGTAGTGTGTCCGCCGTTTAGTAGTGTTGTTTGAATTGTTTTCAACCACTATACAGTAGACTATGTTTGATTTTAGTGTTCACAGCACATATAGTTACATTTTGCGTCCTGTCAGTAGTGAACTAGAATCTTTACAGTCAGCTATTCTGTCTCGCCCAACTACTTAATCAAGGCAGTTTCAGTCCACTGCTGGGTTGATGTAGTCAAGCAGGGACATCCTGATGGGCTATGTGTTGCATTCACTGAGACACGTCCTTTGTGTTTAACTCAATGAGTTAATAAGACACTATTGTTTCTGTACCAAGCAGGAACATCCTGATGGGCTATGTGTTGCATTCACTGAGACATGTCCTTTGTGTTTAACTCAATGAGTATTTAAGACACTATTGTATCTGTACCATACCGAAACTCCTGGACCAATATCTTTTGTTCACAATGAGTATTTAAACCCTGTTGTATTCCAATGACGGTAGTCAGATCATCATTATACTGGACACCGCGCTGGTCGATACGACGAATAAACTCCGTTTACTTTAAACTGGGTTTTCCAACACCAAATCTGACTCCGTCTCTTCTCTTGAAACGCACCACGAAGTCGCGGCTGTTTTGTTTTCACGAACAAGACACAAGAATTCTTCAACTATAAACTATCCACAATGCACAGCGAAATTGAGTGAACAAGCGATGTCCACTTCATTGTACTCCCGTATACCACAATGCACTGTGGTTGTATTTTTCCGGAGAAGAAGAAGGTGAAGAGCGAGATGGCTCCGTCCTGCAGAATTACATCCTTAAATGTTCCCATAAGTGTCCAGTTTGTTTACATGATGCTCGGTGCTTCTGCTAACATCACAGGAATATCCAGCGCATTTGCTGACACAACCATGTTAAGAAAATTCCGGTGTAGTGTCCGAAATCTCCTTTAGTCATTCCATATGTATTGCGCTATATCATATACACAATGTAGGGAATAGGGAGTGGGTGAATGAGTGGACGATTTCGAACACAGCTCATGTCTTTACAATTTGTTGCTGTTCTTCTTCTTCTTCACCGTTTTTATGCGCTTAGCAATTGTGATGTCTCAACAGCGCTCCTGAAGAGGGAGGGTAGGAGAGCCGAAAGCCCAAATTTGAACAAGGGAGGGAGGGACACGGCAACAGAAAAGGAGTTGCGGAACCATGCCAGGGAAACTCCAATTCGAACTGAACGTTTCCTATAGCTTGATTTCTTTGCGTGCATGCAGCCTCCTGAGAGAATGGATTTTTTTGTTCCTTTTGCTATGAGTAGTGTATACGAGATACTTTAGAGCCATAATCATTTTCAAACTGAAGATAATGATTGTTACCTAGGGAAAAATTGTTGACCATAGCTTTAAGTGCCTCTGAAGTTCATTATCTGTGTATGACAAGACCAAAAAAAATTTCAGTGGTTGACAGCACAACAACTCTGTGATGACATTAATAGCACCAGAAGTGAAGAAATGAATGTATCAAGATGTACTATTTCCAGACACCTGTATGAAATTGGTCTGATTGGTCGTGTTGCTGTCAAGAGCTGACAACATAAAAAAGACTTCAGTTTGCCAAAAAATTCAGGGATAGGACACTAATGGACTGGGAACAAGTCCTTTGGACCAATGAATCCAAATTTGAAATTTTCTCAACCAAATGCAGAACTTATACGAACTGGAGAGTTGTAGAATGTTTCAAAAATGACTGTTTAACCCTTTCAATAAAACATGGTGGTGGTAATCTTATAGTTTGGGGCTCACTCTGCTTGAAAGATGCCAGTGATTTCATAAAAATTGACGGAATCGTGGATCAAATGAAATATTGCAGTATCCTTGTGAGAAACACATTGTCATCTGGAAAGAAACAAATTGATCAGGGATTTTATTTTCATTAAGATAATGACCCTAAACACACTTCTAAATTGTGTAAAAAATTATCTCAGTTGGAAAGACACATCTGGTGACATAAAAGTAATGATTTGGCAGGCTCAAAGTACAGACCAGCAAATCTGTTCTAACATTGAAAGAATCTCTTTGGAATTAACTTCAAACCATATGAAATGGTTGAGCGAGTGAGGAAATTTTTTTAAAAATGTGATAACTATGCCTGAAAGATGAAATGCTGGAATCAAAACAAAACAAAGGGTGGTCACACCAGATATCGACTTTTTCTCTCAAAAAGACATTTTAACGATACTTAGTTATCTTTTTCCTTATTTTTTAAAATCTGTATCATCCAATACGTTACACAAAATAAATACATGAATATTACTTTTGTTTAGTGCATAAGCATCAATGCACACTACTGTATATTTAGACTTAATTCCAATTTGTATTACTCTTTTTCAAACTACAGAAAAGCAATGCCGTTGAAATTTGTCAGTTTGACTACATATCACTGGAATGACACAATTTCACTAGTCTACCCAACAGTTAACTAATATTTTCCACCTGAAATGCCCATCACGAGATTAAAATCCCATCACAAGATTAAAACATCAGTTCGCATAGAATATTTTTGTACGGTAGATCTGATTATCAGCCAGAAGAATGCAGAAGTAGAAGCTGGGAGGTGAACAGATGATCAAAGGAAATAATGGGGAAAGAATCAGTCCATTCAAACCTGGCAGAACTCATGGTTCGCACTCTTGGCAGTCTCTGACCTTTGACCTCTGTGTCTTTTGAGATTTTCAAAAGCGACTGAACAACACCTGGGAGTTGACCCTCTGGGGTCCTCCATTCTCCTGGGCCTGTGCTATTTCTAGATGAAACGAGTTTGTACGGCTCAGAGTCTTCTGGCAATTTCTTTTTTGACTCCCCAGATAAGTAAGTTCTGTCACATCTCAATATTTTGTCTCTATCTTTGAAACTGAAACATTCTATTTGTACATCTTTGAAGTTCATGAAGGGTCATGTCAAAGTTAACAACACACCAGGTGGGCCAGTGGAGGATGGGCTCTGCGTCACAGCCAGTTTCCTCCCTAGAGGTCTTCCCAGAGACTTCTTCCTCGCTACTGTTTTTGAAGGTTTTCAAACTACCAGGGAGATTTTTAACCTCATATGCATGTTACACAAAGATAGGGGACATGTCTCTGTTCCTTTTTCCCCCTTTCATTCTACTGTGAAGCAACATGAGATTTTTCTGTCAGATGCACTATACTGATAAAATTGACTTGGTTTGACTCAATACTTTAGTGCTGCACATACAGCTGCAATTGAAATTATTCAACCCTCATTGCATATTGGGTTTAAAAGCAACATTTACAAACTTTCAGCTGTTTGTGATAAACAGATTAAACAAGAACATAAACAAGCTCAACACTGCTATGTTGGGTTTTACAAATGAACCAATGGCGACAACCAGTAAAATACAAAAAGGAGGCTTTATTTCTGACGGGGGAAACCCCCCAACAGAGCTGGCAAAAGTACAATATCCGCAATCCAAAATCAAATTCCAATGGGCGTAATCCAGAGTCATACACAGGGCACCAATCACAAAATTGTTGTCGGACAAAAAGAGGTCGAAAAAACAAGAATGAGGTAAAGTACAGGGAATCGGCAAAACTCGAAGTCTAGGACGGTCCAGTCAGAAAGATAAATCACAATGAATCAAGGCGAGAAAAGCGTGGCACAGGAAACAAGGAAGATAACGATCTGACAAAGGAAGTGAAACAAACAGACCTCTTAAATACATATCCGGGTGAACACATGATCAGGGAAGGCAGGTGCAATCAATGGAGCCACAATCAGGGATTGACACATGAGGAATAAACTAATAACATGAATGTGGCTGTAGCCAAAACGCAGACAGGGTTTACAAGACAAACCTATCGACAGACAAACAGCTCCAGTCACGGAGTAATAAAAGTGCATAGTTTAAAGAAAGGAAAGCACAAAGTAAATGTGGAGATCCACAGAAAATAGCAGCACAGATAATTAGGGAAAGCTAAGGAGGTGGAGACTAGAATAGGGCGACTGCTGAGAGATCGTTAATCAATTAGTATGTGCAGCTATACAATCCCGAGTGCTTGTTAGTAAATTAGTAAAAATATACAGGGTTAGTGTGGGTTAGTAAGTAACCCTCGGCGCAGCGAGGGTTACTGTAGTTGGGTCTGTGTGTCTGTTAAGTCACATCTCACCTCTGGAGCGTCTGTTCGTCCTGAAAATGCTGTCACGTACTCAGCGGGCAACGGAGGTCAAAAAATCCGTGGGGTTTCCTCTGAAACCGTTCCGTTGCAGAGATTCAGCACTCTCCGTTGTACGGCCATACGATTTTCCTGCCGAAAGCGCGCATTCGATTATCATCCTATACCGTGTGGTACTGGTCATTTCTTCCTGTGTGGTGTGCAAAGAAGAGCGGGTAGTTTCGTGAGTTGCAATTGGTCAGCTTACAAGTAAATGAAGATACCAACGGCTTCCGAACGACACGGAGCAGATTATTATTACAACGGATTTTGCTATAAACGCTTCATTCAAAAGTTATAATTATGGCGTGAAACACAAGCGAAAGAGCCTATTATAATATGCTAATCAGCTTACTCTGGCCTCCCCGCGATCAGTTTTCCTGTTTGATGTACAGCGAAGCACCAGAGGTTGCTGAAGGAGTACAAGCATGTGCACTGCTCTGGTCAAAGCCATAGCGCTTCCAGCAGTGTACAGAGCCACTTGCTAGTTGGGCCAGTAGTCTTCCGTATACTTTTCATAATACAACGAGAGGCGGATGTAAACATAATACACATGCGCTTCATCTCCTTTCAGCACAATTGCCGCGCCGAGGGTTTTGCACTTCAGTGCTTTCATTAGCGAAAGTCATAAACTGTTAGTATGTGTTAGTAAGATAGTAAAAGAGAGAGGAAGGAAGAACACGAGATAATGAAGGAAGGCTGAAACCCTGAAACCAATAAATCACCCGAATGAGTGGCACGCAAGACAAGGGACCGTGAGCAAAGATACACACCTGACAAGACTGGGGAGACAAAGTGCAAAGTATAGAAATAAAACATGGCAAGGGAACGAAGAAACATGGCAAAGACTATGAAACATGGCAAGGATACTAGAAACATGGCAAGGAACTAGGATAAAATCTGAACATGAAAAAATAATAAAACAAGGAAATCTAAAATTACCAAAACACAATACAAGATCAAAGAATGGTCAGACATAAGCAGTGGGCAAGGAATACGTGGGTCTATCCAAACATGGCACAAGGCCAGGCACAAAACGTAAGCATGGCATGGGGCAGAAACATAGGACAAGGCATGGAACAGACGGAAAAGCAGAATCACAACATACTAATATTACAAGTGGTTTCTCCACATTTGACACAAAATGCCATTCTTAATGACTACTGCAGTCTCAAAATTATTCAACCCCCCGAATAGAATCCCTCATAAGGGCATATTTGCAAATCAGGTGTTGCCTCAAACACACCTAATGTCAGCTAATCAAGAGCTTAATTTGTTGCATCAGGTTTGCTTGAGATAGAACACATCAAATACTTGCACTAGCTAGGGGTTTGTTGACAGTGACATTTGATTCCATATCAGAAAAATGGCTGTCAAGAGAATTGTCCAAGAAGCTAATGGAGGAGATCATTGCTTGGCACAAACAAGGAGAAGGATACAGAAAGGTAGCACAAGCACTGAATGTTTGTAGAGATAAAGTTGGAAGCATAGTTCGCAAGTTAAGACTTAAAGGAGGAGTGGCGACAGTACCAGGATGTGGCAGAAAGAGATTGCTATCAATGGCTGTCACCAGATTCCTGACGCCTGTCACCAGATTTCCAGCAGGTCATAGTGGCAAAAGGGTGCTCTACTCAGTCTTAAAGATGCTTGTCATGAAGGGGTTGAATAACTTTGAGCCTGCTGTAGTCATTAAAAGTGGAATTTTGTGTTGAATTTGGAGAAGCCACTTGTAATATTTGTTCTGTTGAGCCATTTAAATTGTTGTTGTTTGATTGGTTCATTGCAAACAGCTGAGAGTTTGTACATTTTGCCAGTCAACCTAATTTGCAATCAGTGTTGAATAATTTTGATTGCGACTGTAGATACTCTGCTCTGAAGCCACACTGGAAGCACTAGTTCATAAAAGCAGTGTCTGGCAATAAAGCAGATTAGGTGGAAGTTGTTTGGGTGTGGTAGGTCAGTAGCCTACAATTGGAAGTGTTGGGCTTTCAGTTTGTGGTTGTGTTTTACGTTTCCCCTCACATTCCACAGACATCCTAACTTTTTGTACATCTGGGATTTTATACTGTGAGTAGACCAAAGATTTAAGCTCATTTCAGGAGAGCAGCGCACTTCCTCCCCTGTTAGGGTAAGAGTTGTGAGCTCTGAGCTCGTCTTAGCCAAGCCACAGGCCTGCAGCATAACACATGAGCATACAAGCAGTGAGCAGTGCTGCACAGTGCATGAACATACAGTGAGCTGGGCAGAATAGCACATCAGCATACATGCAATGAGCAGGGCAGTGTGGCACATGAACTAACATGCAGTGAGCAGAGCTGCGTAGCACCTGAGCAAACATGCAGCGAGCAGAGCTGCGTAGCACATGAGCTAACATGCAGTGAGCAGAGCTGCGTAGCACATGAGCATACACGTAGTGAAAAGGGTGGCTTCACGCATGAACATACACACAGTGAGCAGGGCAGCGTAGTACTTGAGCATACACGCTGTGAGCAGGCCAGCGTCGCTCATGACCATTCCAGCGGTGTAGCCAGTATTGGGCCTAGGTGGCACTGCCCCTCCCACCTTGTGCACTGGCTCACCCACCCATGAGAATAGGTAGTTTCCAGTCGCCTCCACCTTGAAAGTCATGATAAGTCAATTGACGAGCACGAACGAATAGAATGCAGTCTGTTCCCCTATCCTTCCTATTTGTTTGTGCTCGTCAATTGACTTATTATGACTTTCAAGATGGAGGCGACTGGAAACTACCTCAAGGTACTGTCTGCATAAAAAGTCTTTTTTAATAAACTACCGGTGCATTTTCAAAGTTCTCAGTGCCTCGTTTTAAATGTCAGGGCCCTCGGAATTCTACCGATTAAGTGCGGAGCTACTTTAAGCCTTATTAATGATGAAAAAATAGCGATTTATTTGCATGCCAACGCAATGCCCAATTCACTACCATTGTAAGCCTGTTGGAAGCTTCAGCTAAAAAGCCATGTATTTCGAAATGTTGCGTGCGTACGGAGGTGGGGTATTTGACAAAAGTTAGTACTCGTTATCATGTTTCAATACACACTGAAATTCTCCTTTAAGTTAGAAAAACCTTGAACGGCAGGTTAGACAGTTTGCACTGCGGGATGCTTACAAGCAAATGCAGAATTTAACAGAGGAGCTTATCTTTTTAATAAAGCGTACGTATAATTTAAAAAATTTCAAAATTTAATTTACTATTTAATTGCTGCAACATTGCATGAAGAGTGGAAGTTGTGTGTTTAATTGCTGATGGATTATTCTAATAATCCAATAATATTTTTATTCAGGGAAAATGATTTAAAAAGTTTTCATTGTACACCTTATGAAAACATTGTATATTTTTTGTTCTAATGAGTGCCGTGAGCCGATATTTGCTGGGAAAAATCGGCCTTCCAACATTTATTTCGGCCCACCCAAAACTCAACAACCCCCTACGCCACTGGATCATACAAGCAGTGAGCAGGAAATACAAATGCTAATTTAGTGACTTCAGTCTTGTGCAGGAGCGTATACCCAGTATAGCCCAATACACTCCATGTCAGGGTCTACTGGGGTGTACAAGATTCTGCTGCAAGAACATGATTTTTGCAGCAGTTCAATCGAAGTTACTGGGAATTGAAAGAGCTGATTCAGCATCCTTTTCGGAATTGAAGAATATGGCACCTAAGATACTGCTGCTTGGGGAATATCAGCAGGATGAGCCATCCTAAAGAGTGAAACTCCCACCACTGCAAATGCCTAAAAATACTGCTCTCTAAATTTGGAGTTGAGTTTTAAGGGATATACCATTGAAAAATTTTCACTGTATGAACTTGTTGTGAACATTCAATGATGCATGATTAAGCAATTTCATAAATTAAAGTGTGAGTTAGTTTCAGTGGGGTAAAACAATTTCAGCCATATTCTCGAGAGTTAACAAGGTTTGTCCCACTTGTATTCGCAATCCTGGGTGATGAATCTCCATAAGTGGTGTTTTTCAGTCGACTGGCTGTGACATTGAGGTCTGCTGCAGAGAATCATGCTCTGAGCAAACAGACAAGGCGATGTTATCGTTTGGCCACTACTGGCGTAAACACAAATAAGATTAATGTGCATTGTGAATTGTGTCCTTTCTTTATGAGTGTCTAAGGGCTGCTTTAAAGGAAAGCTCTGAAATGCCCATCCTAGAGGCAGTAATCAGGAGAGAGATGGGGCACCGTGTATTCATGGGGCCTGAGAATGGAATCGTGTATTTTCATTGTGTGTCCTTTCCTTCTCATGCTGGTTTATTTGGCTGCGATAGAGAGAGCATAATCCCCAGCGGAGCTTCAAATCTTGTTGATGCTCCAATGTTACTTAAATGTCACTGGGTCTGCTGCATTATCATTGACTTGCTCTGTCCTCAGGCTACACACACACTCAAACACAAACACACATGCATTGTCAGGCACACACATGCACAGGAGCACACAAACACATACACATGCACAAGCGCACAATCAGACAGACAAGCACAAAACTAACACTGACACACATGACCACATGCATACAGGTACACACAAACATATGACACTGACAGATGCATACACAAACAAACACGCATGCTTAAGTATATGTAAACACATATTACTGAGAACACATTCACACATGCATGGGCACATACAGAACAGTCAGATGTACTAACAAACTTACGCATGGATAAATCAGATGGTGCCGAAGTGTTTTCATTCATTAAAGTGAATAGTTCCCTGAAACAGCAATATAAAGCAATGAGACAGTGCAACACTCAATATGACACTTAATGATGTTCAAGTAATTTATTTCTATAGGAAGCACTCAGCCACATCATTTAATTACTTAAAAAAGGACACAAGATCTTGACCTTCATGACTGACATGACTAGCTTCATGGTTTCAAAGAGAAATGTGAATTTTGGCAGCTGCCCCCAAAATGGTTGGTTTCTCTCAGTGCTGGTCATCGCGGTTACAGTGCACTGCGTCACATTTTCCATTTACAAGGCAGGGGCTGTCTCACTCTTGTTCAGCCTCTTGAATAATGTTGAATACAGACACTCTCTATGGAAACCATCAGCCATTCTCTCTGACACGTTACGAGGGGATCTTATAAATGCCCTGACACCTCCACCCAGCCAGCAATCCTGATTGCAATCCTACGATCCAACCACTACAGCAGTGATCTATCAACTGGCAACTACTTGAACAACAGAATCAATAATCCACTTTCCCCCTGACTAGATAGAGTCCCAACTCAACAGATAAACTAGATTTGAGGCAGCATTATCTTTTTATTGACACCACCAAGTGAATCTGAAACTATTTTTCAACCCTTGGTTTTAACGTGGGGCTCCAAAAATACCGGCACCCATGGCAATGCACAAAGAATACTTTAAAACATTCTAGAAAGTATAACTCATAATAACAACATGTGACAAATACGACATTAATGTCCCAACGGAACCAGCCAAATAATTTCCTGATTGAAATAAAAATCTGTTTCCTCCAAATCAAGGTTTCACAGTTAATGGCATCCTTAAAAATTATTGCACAACCCCAATTCTATAAAAGTTGGGATGTTGTGTAAATTGCAAATAAAAACAAGATGCAATGATTTGCAAATCTCATAAACCTAAATTTTACTCACAATAGAACATAGACAACATATCAGATGTTGGAAGTGAAACATGTTACTGTTTCATGAAAAATTTTTTCCTCATATTGAATTTGATGGCAGCAACATATCTCAAAAAGGTTGGGAGAGGGGCAACATAAGATAGGATAAGTAAGCGGTACTAATAAAAAAACAGCTGGAGGAGTACTTTGCAACTAAACAGGTTCGTTGACAATTGGCCAGTAACATGACTGGGTATCATAAGAGCATTTTAGAGAGGCACAGTCATTCAGAAGATGGACAGAGATTCACCAATCTGCAAAAACTGCGTCAAAAAATTGGGGAACAATTTCAGAAAAAATGTTCCTCAATGTAAAATTGCAAAGACTCTGAATCTACAGTACAAAATGTCATCAAAACATTCAGAGAATCTGGAGAAATTTATGTGGTCAAGTGACAAGGGACCCAGAAGCTGATTGGTTGGTATGCAAATGAGGAACATTGTTTAAGTTTGTGCCCCTAATAAGGTGAAGACCCGCCTTGATGAGATGCTGACAGATTACAATTTAACTTTCATTGTGTTCCAAAAAGAGTGTGGTGACATGTATTTGTAAATGCAATGGACTGGAAGGTGCTGTTTCCATTACTACATTTGAATAATATCCCATGGATTGCAGGATTCATCTTTGAAAATTAAATTTTAAATGCTGTTAACATTATTATTTTCAAGTGATTGGAAAACAAAAATTTCATTTCCATGTTGTCCCTAAAACAACGTGATGACATGTAGATGTAAATGCAATAGACTGGGAGAACTGTTTGGCTTATTGCATTTGGATATTGTCCACAGTAGAGCAGGTTAAGCCTTTGCAAATTAAATGTCGACTGCCATTTTCAATATGATTTTCAAATAGTCTGAAAATAGCAGTAAAAATTTCATGATGATCCTAAAAGAGCGTGGTGACATGTAAATGTAAATGCAATAGGCTGGGGTGCTGTTTTGCTTATTGCATTTGAATATTGTCCACTGTGTTGCGGGGCACGACATTGAAAATGAAATGGCAAACAGCTTTTCATTATCATTTGAATCTAGTCATAGATTTCCCATATGAGTATGTGAAAATGAAAGTGATAATTGGATTAATGCATTTTCAATTTAATAGTGTCTCAAATAACAAATGATAATGTAATAGTGGAATTACATTTTCATAATAATATTGTCCCCTATGGATTTCCATAGGATTGAGAAGTTTTACAACAACATATTGAGGGCTGACTGCAATAAATAGTTATGTCCAGATGTTTTACATTTGACATAACTGTTTATTGCAGTCAGCCCTCAATATGCTCCCATCCAGACAACGTCTCTTTAAGGGAAGGTCTTGCATATTTTAACAAAAAAAAAAAATCCAAACCACCCACTGCATCCATCTCATCAGCATGGTTTTGCAGAAGAAGAATCTGAGTGCTGAACTGGCCTGCCTGCAGTCCAGATCATTCACTAATAGAACCCCAATTCTGAAATAGTTGAGACAAAGTGTAAATTGTGAATAAAATCAAAATACAATGATTTTCAGATCACATGAGCCAATATGTTATTTACAACAGAACATAGATAACATTTCAAATGTTAAAACTGAGACATTTTATACACAAAATTAGCTGATTTCAAATTTTCTGGCTGCAACAGGTCTTCAAAAAGTTGGGAAACAGGCAAAAAAGGGCTGAAAAAGCAGTTAATATAAAAGAGAATCAGCTGAAAGAACATTTAGCAAGTAATTAAGTTAACTGGCATCAGAGTGTAACATGATTGGCTATAAAAGGGATGTCTTAGAGACGCTGAGTCTCTCAGAAGTAAAGACGGCCAGAGGCTCTCCAACCTGTGAAGGCTTGCGTGAAAAAAAAATTGTGGAATACTTTAAAAACAATGTTCCTCAACATCAAATTGCAAAGGCTTTGAAGGTCTCATCATCGACAGTGCATAACATCATCGAAAGATTCTGAGAAACTGGAAAAATCTCTGTGCGTAAGGGACAAGGCTGAAGACCTTTACTGCCCGTGACCGACGGGCCCTCAGACACCACTGCATCACTCACCGGCATGATTCTGTCATTGACATTACTAAATGGGCCAAGGAATACTTCAAGAAACCACTGTCTATAAACACACTCTGTTACGCCTGGGTATGTGGACTCAGTAGGCAGGGACTGAGGTAGAGGCAGATGACTGATTACAGAGAGTTTATTGCTGTAGGCTAGACAGAGACACTGAAGAGGTTCGATGGAGCAGGGCTGGCAGGTGAGTGGTTCCAAAGAGGAGTAAGCTGGCTGGAGTCAGGGCGGAGAGAGAAACTGGTAATCCTGGACAGGGGAAACGAAAGGATCAGGAACTGACAAAAAATGGCAACTGAGCAACAAACAGGAAAGCTGGGTAAATTTAAAGAAAGCTAGAGCAGAAACTAACTGAGTAGCTGAGTCTATAATCCAGCGCTGACTGACTGTGGACCAGGAGCTTAAGTAGGCAGGGGCTGATGATCTGATGAGTGGCAGCTGAGTAGCTGAGGCCCTAACTCCTCATTAGCCAATCAGTAAACTCACTCACAACACACAGAAAGAGAAGGACTTGGAAACAGGGCATGACACAGTCCGCCATACCATCCACAGATGCCACCTAAAACACTATCATGGAAAAGGAAGCCATTGTTGAGCAGAAGCGCCGCCATGTTCTGTGGACCAGGGCTCATTTAAAATGGACTGTAGCAAAGAGGCAAAATGTCCTGTGGTCAGATGAGTCCAAATTTGACATTCTTGTTGGAAATCATGGGTGTTGTGTCCTCCAGGCTAAAGGGGAGAAAGACCATCCCTCCTGTTATCCGCGTAAAGTTCAAAAGCCAACATCACTGATGGTATGGGGATGCATTACTGCACATGATGTGGGACACTTGCATGTTTTCAAAAGCACCATGAATGCTGAAAGGTTTCAGAGCAACATATGCTCCCCACCAGATGACATCTATTCCATGAAAGGCCACGTATTTTTCAGCAGGACAATGCAAAACCACATACTGCAGCTATTACAGCAGCATGGCTACATAGTAGAAGAGTCAGTGTGCTGAACTGGCCAGCCTACAGTCCTGATCTTTCACCAATTGAGAACATTTGGCGCATAATTAAATAAAAAGTCAGTCAAAGGAGACTCAAAACTCTCCAGCAGCTGGAATCCTCTTTTAAAGAAGAGTTGGATCAAATTCTACTGGCTAAACTCAGACACTTGTCTCCTCAATGCCCTGACGCCTCCATTCTGTGTTAAAAAGAAGAGGGGATGCTACACCATGGTAAACATGCCCCTGTACCAACTTTTTTAAGACCTGTAGATCCATCAAATTTGAAATAAGCTCACTTCATGAATAAAATTGTAAAATTTCACAGTTTCAACATTTGCTATGTTATCTCTGTTCTGTTGTGAATAAAATACTGGCTGGTGTGATTTGAAAGTCATTGCATTTTGATATGGCATATCATAAAATGAAAAATCTTGGCAAAGAAGACCCAGCTAGAATCCTACATCTGACAAGCATGGGACAACATTCCTGCCCCAAAAACATCAGCAATTGGTCTCCTCACTTCCCAGACGTTTACAGACTGTTATTAAAAGAAGAGGGGATACTAAACAATTGTAAACATGGCCCTATCCCAACTTTTTTTGAGATGTGCTGCTGCCATCAAATTCAAAATTAATTAATATTTTTCATGAGATGGTAAAATGTCTTAGTTTCAACACCTGATAAGTTGTCTGGGTTCTATTGTGAATAAAATGTCAGTTTATGAGATTTGCAAATCACTGCATTCTGTTTTTATTTACATTTTACTCAGCATCCCAACTTTTTGGAATTGTGGTTGTAAATAACACCTACTAAAATTAAAATAGGTATTAAATTCCACTTATTTTAGTTTTATCTAAGTGCTAAGGAACTATATAGAGCCATTACATCACTTTCTTTTTTACTAGGGTATAAAGGTTAGGTAGCACACATGAAATATCCCTTTGTCATCTAACATCATGAAGAAAACTTAACAGCTGTCTGTTCAACAGTGGCAGATGGCCAAATCTGCTAATGGCTGCAAGAAGACAAACGACTGAATATGCCACTGAGCACTGTGAGGGAAATTATAAAAAAATTCTCAAGATATAGAACTGTTCAAAAACTCAAGGGCAGATGATGTAACTGCATTCTGCCCCCTTAGATACTGAGGAGGATGGTGAGAGAAGCAACAAAATCCCCAAGAATCACTGTGAAGGCATTGCAGGCCTTGGTGGCATCTTAGGGTCATCAGGTTTCAAAAAGCACCATCAGACACCACCTCCACAACCACAGGCTCCTTGGAAGAGCTGCCGGAGGAAAGCCTTTACTGACCAGAAGACACAGAAGCAAGCGCTTGGAGTTTGGCAAATGTCATTTAAATTATGACTGGAACAAGGTGCTAGTTGCACATTGCGGTCAGATACAACGGCAGCACACTTGGCGTCGAAGCAGAGATGCATACAAGTAGAAGCAACTCATACCCACTGTGCAATATGATGGTGGGTCAGTCATGTTCTGGGGATGTTTTAATTCAAGAGGTCCGGGGGCACAGGTTAAGGTTAATGGTATCATGAATTCCACCAATTTTCATGAAATTTTTGGTGACGGTCTGGTTGCCTCCGTCAGAATGCTGGGACTTGGCCGTGGATGGACTTCCTAACAAGTCAATGACCCAAAAAACACCTCAAGATCCATACAGAAATGGTTCTATGGCAACAAAATCAATGTTCTCCAGTGGCCATCTCAGTCATCAGACCTCAGTTCAATTGAAAACCTGTGGGGGCGGAGTTGAAGCAGTTGATAAACGCAAACCCAAGAATGTGAAGGATTTTGAAAGGATCTGGTTAGAGTTATGGTCCAAAATCCCCCCAAATGTGTGCCTAAACCTTGTGAAAAATTACAGAAGACTCCATGCTATCATCCATGTCAGAGATGGTTCACTAGGTACTACATGAAGGGTACCAATTATTATGAAACCTTTAAATTTGTAGAAACTTAGTTTGTATCAAATAATTGTTATGATTTTGGATGTCTCCATTGAAACATTATTAAGGTTTTTCCACACTTGTTGGTGTATTCCGTTTCTTTATCATTATATTCCTTTTTTTTTTTTTAAATTTGTTTGTGTGTTGCCAGTCAGGGGCGCCAGTAATTTTACAGCCCACTGTATCACAAATGTTCGAGTGCAATGGTTGCCGCCAAGGATGGCACAACCAGTCATTAGGTTTAGGGGAGGAAATTGATTATTCATATGCTTCATACAGGTTTTGAATAAGCCTTTACATTAAATAAATGAAATGGTCATTTAAAAAGCTGGATTTTGTGTTTATTCCGGTTGTCTTTGTTTTAGATAAAAATTTGTTGGATGATCTGAAACATTCAAACATGACAAATAAGCAAAATTAGAATAAATAAAAATCAGGAAGGGTGAAAAATACTTTTTCGCAGGTTGAACTTCATGTTTTATCAACACCATCATTTAGAGCAAAATTTTCTCATTCACACCCCACCATCCAAACAGAAGGACTGAGTCCGCAGAGACTTGAGTTGTGTGCAAGTGTCTCTGAGAGCTGCCGGATGGGATGGGGAGAGATTTGAGGCAGAAGCTCAGAATATCTGCTCACGCCACACGCTCAGCAGAGGAGCCTCAACCTTCCCCCCCGCGCAGTAAAACAAGGACGAACTGATGCAGCAGAGCCCGAGACGTTTGACACGTCTCCTTAAGCCAATATCTCTTTTATCATCTCCGACAGCCCTTATTGGTCCTCGCTAATCAAGTGGAAGGGCCCCCGTGCACCTCAAGCCCTGGCGTGTGACAAATATATTATTAACCGGAGGCAGACGTGCGACCTTGCAGCTGTCACCTAAGGACCGACCGACTACGCTGTCTGCAACTGCTGCCGTGCTGGAGCCTACCGCGGGGTGCGTCCTTCCCGTGAAACCGCCCCTCTTCTCTCCCCCCCATCCCTGCAGAGGTCAATAAACTAAATAATTCACAAAGGTTATTTTCTTTTACGCTGAAATCCGCAGAAAAGCAGAGAGAAATAAGACGCTGTTCACCTTAACCCCGTCCTACCCAAAAGGACCCGGGTTTCACGGTCATGTCAGAACGCTGCCTCATTATCATTGGATGCCTCAGCCCTGCGTGTAAATCAGTCACCGCGCCCTTTTACCCGATGTTCTCTCAAACAGACCCATTTGTCAGCCACGTAAGCCTCAGCCGATTGGTGAATAGTTATAGCTCTGACCTTCATTTTGAGTCTTCAATAAATTTCTATCCTCTTTCCCTCGTGAAAATAAACAAATACAAAATTTAGTTGCAGTTCCACTACGAAAAAAATTTCTTTTGCAAGAAATTATACCAATCTATACCAATCCATAAACTGAAAAATTAAACACAAAATTTCTGCAGCAAATGATTTATTTTTCTTCCTATTCTTCCTCTTATTATTATTATTAGTAGTAGTAGCAGTAATAGTAGGAGTACTACACTACAGCAACTGATGAAAATGATGACTATCAAGAAGGTGCAATTGCAGGCCTCCCTTTTTATGTTATATAAGTCATATAATGTTCTCCTTTTGGACAGATGTGACATATAAATACAGACAAGTACAGTAGGTTTGCACACACCCATGGCTTTAAGGTGTTTGTGAAGAACTCTGATCTGTGGGTGAAGAGACAAGCCGCTCTGGTCCTTGCAGAAGAGTTTTGGGGTGAGATGCACACGTGATAGAGCACTGGCCAGGCCGGAGTCACTGAGCCGGCTTATCTGAGTCCCTGGACCAACATTCTGCCAATAGATGCAGCGACAATGGAGATGCAGATAGCCTGCCCTGACATTAAACATCAATATTTCCACGGGTGCAAACAAGATGGTGACACTGATCGAAGACGGCCTCTTTGATTCTCCGGACAGAGGAGTTTTCTAATTAACATGCACAGGGTGAACTAGGCCAAGAAAACTCTGCTTCCTGATCATTTGTGCGTCGATCATAAAGATATTTGCAATATTGGAATGTCTATGTCTATAGTCCTCAATGTAGGGGCCATCAAGGATGTTGGACCCCATGGAAAATCTCACAGTGGATTCCAGGACCCTCCAAAGGTCCTGCAGATCAGGGCCCTTGTAATTATCCTGACCCACACTGATTCGTGGAGGATCAGAACTCATATGCAGATGAGGATCCAGTAAATTTATTTATTTATTTATAGGTGTATTTATTGGTCAGACAATCTGATTTGTGATCGCGCTAGCAGAATGCAATAAAGGGGGGCAAATCCAGGTCATATTAGAGCTCAGACGAACGTTCAAAATCCAGGATTTGGTGCCCCAAAGCCATAACACATATAATAATCAAAACCCAAAAGCCAAACAGGACATTAAACATGGGTTATCACAAGACACTGGGAGTAGACTGAAATCGTACATTAGGGACAAAACGAACAATAACCACTCAGAACTCAGGTATCAGATAATGCCCATATGTAAAACACTTCAAAAAGGCTTGACAAACTTGCACATTGTACATGGCAGGAAGAAGAATACAAAGGGAAGCAAGGAACCTCATTAGAGGGACAACAGGGACAGGACCAGAAGTGTGGAGGGATGTGTGGTTCCGATGAGACAAGGGCCGTTTCTCAATATGCGATCTTCTTTGTACTTCAGTTCTTGTGAACTTGAGAAACGTCATACATCTGAGACCAAGTAATTTCTCAATTCAAAGTTCGTATCTCGACAGGAAACGGTTACCAGTCCCGGAAGTGTTCTTGACACGCCCATTTTTCCGAGGATGCATCAGATGGTAACTTGTGTGGACAGCATGCATAACCCAGAATTCTTTTCAGCATCCAAGCGCAAGCCGTTAATGCGTCGCTATTCTGGAATTTTGGTCCCCCTACAGTTTGCTTACAGTCTTATTTGCTGGCGAGCTAGTTGGCTTCCTAGCTAGCAATAGTACAGCTACGCGCCAGTGTATTTAGCCACATAGCCAACTGGCACTTTCTAGCAAGTGATATCGCACTGTGTGTCATAATTAGCAGGTCAATGTATTTCGTTACAAGGCCAACTGGCTAGCGAGCTAAAAAGGCTACAGTTCGTTCGCAATAGAATACTCGCGAGTGAGGTAGTTGGCTAGCTAGCTAGCAAGATACAGAGACATCGATAGCTATAATGTTATAGCTAGCATGCAAATGTATTTAACATCCTAAAGTCGCTTTCACACCAAACGCGAAACAAATTTTTCGCACGACAGATTATACTCAAAGTCAAAGCAAAGACGCGAATACTTGCAAAAACGCGTGTATTTGAGTCTTTGTCTTGACTTTGAATGTAACCCTTTCGTGCAAAAAAATCGTTTCGCGTCCAGCGTGGAAGCGGCTTAAGTCTTTTGATGTTGCAATATTTGTTCGCTATTTCTTGGCTGCATACTGTTCTGGTAATTTTAAGGCGAGGAACTATTATCTGAGTACATTTGGAACATTGGCAGCTTTACGATAATATGCTCCAATGTTTTTGGGGTAGAGAAACCCTGCAACAGCCGGCGGAACGTAGGTAAGTTAAGCACCTTCACTAGCTTGCGCTCACAGATCCCTTTTCCCCCACAGATAACTTTGCTGGGGGGAAAAGGGCTGGTTGCGTGATAGCAGAGGAAGTCGTGTTACTGCCTGGCGTAGGCTATTGCGTTATACTAACGAGAACGCATCGTCTCAAACCGTCGACAGCCTTTTGAGTGCTCCTAGACTTGGAAGTGCACGTTGTGTTTGCATTTTATTTTAACCAGTGAAAATAATCAGAAGTTGAAATGCCGAAACCAGCGAAGACGATGACGTTGACGTCATCAAGTCCGTCCCTGTTCCAACAGCAGAAAGACCGTACTCTCGTCCTCCCATCCCCAGGGAGTTCGTTCTTTCATCTGAACTCGGCAAGTCCGGACTTACGGAGATCACAAGTACGAACTTGGTGTACTTCTTATTGAGAAATGGCTAAGCTAACCGTAAAACAATGAGCGAAGGGAGATGCACACGAGGAGGTGAAAACAGGAAACACATAAAAAGTGGTAGATTACTGTGAGTGACTAGTACAGTAAAAAAAAAACATGAAAAATAATAAATACATGTACAAAATACACAGAAACATAACTGAAAAGATTCAGATCCTGATGCCCAACGTACCTAACCTATATATTGTCCTCCCCACCTCTATCCCCCTCATTCCACAACATCCATCAGCCGCTTGGGCATCGCCTGATTCCTTTTCCTCTAATTTTAGTTCAAACTGCTGCAGAGCAAGTACTTCCAAACCAACCATTCCAGGGACACCAGTGTTGCTTAGAGGAGCAGTTGAACCCAAAATGACATTACAGTATGTTCCCACTATGCCAGACTATTTATCCATCCTGATTGTTTCACTGAATTTTTACATAATTTGACAAGCTTTCTAGATGCAGTCCACCATGATGTAGCAGCCTTCTTCCACAGTACAGAAACTGTGCACCGTTTTGATGAGCGCCACTTTCTTCTACCAAAGCACGCCAAATCAAAACAAACACACCAACACTGGGTAACTCGGTGGAAACATGCCTTGATTTCATTTCTGGCTAAACTGTCCATATAATGAGCCTATGAGTTTATGGGTGCAGGTACAGGAACATTAGTCCATTTCGGCTGTGCTGTCCCTCCTGGTGGACAGATCACGCAGTGTACTCTGAGCAACTCTTCACCCTGAGCACCCTGCCTTCTCTTCTATAACAGAGCCTTCTTTCTTATAGCCCTGCCTTTATGGCTCTGCCTTCTCATTGAATACCCAACCTGATCCAGCAGAACTCCGCCTTCTCACTCAGGGCCCCATCTTCTCATTGAATACCTACCCTGCTCTACCAGGGCCCCGCCTTCTCTCTCATAACCCCGCCCTATTGTAACTACAAACCCTCACTTCGATTAACTCTGTGGTGACTTGTATCCCAATGGGAGGCCGCCATTTGAAAATGCTGGGTTTTGTCTGGCCGCGAACGCACGTGTGATGCCTTGTTGTTACAACTGATTGGAAGTACATATAGACTTATGTATCCCAACACCACGCGTTTACACATTATGTAAATAATATATTTCTGCCAGTATTAACACTCAGATAATTTCGTATTTATCTGTTTTGCTAATACATAGCCTAACATGCATTATTTCTGTAGAACTATAAGGAATAAAATTGTACAGAAGTTGGAACTATTTCCTACTCCATTTGAATCGTTTGGCTAGCCTGTACTTCTGTAACCCTCGATTTGATCGGTAGAATATTCTTCTCATGGTGTCCCAGTATTCAGGTCCGAGTCAATGTTGACAGTCACAGAATATTACGTAAATGCGCAAGGATGTTCCGACTGAACCCAGGGCCCCATATTGTCATTGAATACCCACCCTGCGCTACTAGGACCCTGCCCCCCGCCCCCCCCCATTTGAAAAAACTGTCTTTTGTCTGGCTGCGATTGCACACGTGACCGCTTGTAGTTGGAAATCTAGACTTAAGAAGCCGAACAGCAATCGTTTACACATTTTGTACATAATATATTTCTGTCGGAATTAAAACTCAGATAATTTAGGATTTATTGGTTTTGCTAGTACAGTGTTTCTCAAAATCAGTTCTGACACCCCACTGTCAATGCTGTTTTTTTGTTCCAAGGACAATTGCTATCTTAGGATTTTAAAAACCTGTTAATTTGTCTTTATTTATTGCGTTTGAGCTCAGTGCAGTTATTTATCCTCTTTAGCTATATCTGAAAAACCTTTACATGCCATGAAAAATAGAAATTTCATATCCATATTGAGATATACTGTATTAAAATCTAGTTTAAATAACTGCAGAGGGAAACAATTTAACCAAACTTTTAATCAAAGTAAACAATCAATAGGTTCCTCATTCGTGAAACTGTTGACACATGGTCGCAAAAACAAACAATTTATTTGGCAAACAATAGAGTCACACCTGGGGGGTATTCCATCAATGTAGCTAAGAACATCCAAACTAAGGGGTAATCTTGAGGCTTGAATAAACGCCAACTCCCAATCTAGCCCCGACTCGTTCCATCAAGTGAAATCAGGCTGATCCAACTGACGCTAATTCGAGCCTCACCTGTTAAGCCGCACTTTGTGCACGTGTCCAGGGAGAATGAATAGCCCATACCAGTCGAGTGCAGAAAATGTCGCAAAATGGCTCAAAGCAACAGGAAAGGAAGGAGCGGAGCAAGCCCTCCTTATGCATGTTTATGAGAATTATCAGGAAATTATCGCAAGGAAAGGGAACACTGCTGTCATCAACAAAGCGAGGGAGGTGGCCTGGCAGAATATTGCCAACAGGCTACATGCATAAGTGACACAAAGATCATTCAGTATTACAGCAAAATGTCATATTATATATACAGTATCCCACATCACAGGGACAAAATGAATGTAGTAAAAACACTTAGTAAATCTAACAACTGAATGTATACAGGCCTAATGAAATTTACCCAATTTATTAAATTATTTTAGAAAGTGATATCTATCACGTTTATCAGCTGATTGCTGTGTAAATTTTAGATAATTTGGACGCTAATTAGCAGAGTAGGGTGGGAATGACAGAGAAATCACATTTTCATGTGGTTTGGTGTGCATATCCAATTTTTTGTTTTTAATACCTCAATTTCATTTTATTATTTTTTGTTTTTATTAGTTTCATTATGTCTATATTTGTGTAAGTGATTTTATTTTTTGATAGTTAATAATTAGTAATTAATGTTTTTATTAATTTTTTATATTTGTTTTACATATTATTATTATTATTATTATTATATTATCACTCCATGACAGTTGGGAGTGTAAATTCACTGGCAAAACTGTCTTTTGGGTGTCAGTTCCTGTCTGTTGGTCAGTCTTTGAGCACAGATGGAGCTAATCCTCACGTAAAACCTGCTACAGGGCACAAGTGCCCTGCAGCTCAAATCATCACGGGTACTCGGCTGTGATGCTCATTAACCACCTTGATTGAACGGGGTTGTGGCTCAGGTTGATGGAACGGAAATCTGAGTTTAGCTGGATGTATCAGGCTTAGCCAGAACCATGGTTTCCACGGCTCTGCAGGTGTTGCTCATACGTCGTCTCTCAAGTTTCAAATAGCACCAAGATTTCCTTTCTGGAGTCATATATGACCTTCATTTAATCCGAATGAGATTTCCCAAGCAATGATAATTCTGCTTTTTGACACCAGTCGACCATGACGCATTTATCCTGAGAGCAGTAGAGGAGACAATAGGTCCGCTGTGCACCATTATCCTCCCAGCTCATTTTAATGCAGTTAGAGTGAGACAAAATTAATTTTGCTGTGTTCCTGTGTGTGACACTAACTGACTTAGTGGGAGAAGCATTTGGGATGGAGGCCACACAGTGAAGAGGCACTGTTGTTTCAAGTCGACAAAAACTGGATGAGCTGATAGAGTAATCTGATGGCTATTGACTATTTGGCAATGGGAGGCCATGCAGGGGTTGCATTGAACAGCCACTGTTTTAGCCCATATGACATTCATGCAGAAATAATTCACTTTTTCACCTCATACGTTTAGATTTGAAGAACTGTTTTATGCAGTGTCCCACTCTCTAAGCACTAATGCATCCCCATACCATCAGAGATGCTGGCTTTTGACCTGAATGATGATAACAGGAGGAGTGGTCTTTCTCATCTTAAGCCCGGAGGACGCCCATGATTTCCAACAAGAATGTCAAATTTGGACTCGTCTGACTACAGGACACTTTGCCACTTTGCCACAGTCCATTTTAAATGAGCTTTGGCCCACAGAAGACGGCGGCGCTTCTGGATCATGCTCAACAATGGCTTCCTTTTTGCATGATAGAGTTTTAGGTGGCATCTGTGGATTGCACGGCAGACTGTGTTTACAGACAGTGGTTTCTTGAAGTATTCCTAGGCCCATTTAGTAATGTCAATGACAGAATCATGCCGGTGAGTGATGCAGTGGCGTCTGAGAGCCCGAAGATCACGGGCGTCCAGTAAAGGTCTACAGCCTTGTCGCTTACACACAGAGACTTTTCCAGTTTCTTTGAATCTTATGATGATATTATGCACTGTTGATGATGAGACCTTCAAAGCCTTTGCAATTTGATGTTGAGGACCATTGTTTTTAAACTATATTAGTTTAAATATTGGTGGGCTTTTGAATATTTGGCCCATTATGGTCCATAACATTATTAAAAATTCCAAAGAATCTGGAGGAATTGCTAAGCATAATGGGCAAGGGCATGAGGCTAAAGGCCATTCTATACTTGTAAGATGTGTCTGCCAACAGGATCTGATGGCCAAAATGATATCAGAAAGACAGAAAAATGTGACCAATGGCTTAGCGGCCATTAATATATTTGAAATATGAATTGTTGTTGCTATCATGGATAAGAAACAATTTCCTGTTGGCATGTACATAATATGCAGTTGTACATAATGTAACATTTAGGTATAGGCTAACACAACCAAACAGTTTGTATTAGATTGCCTGGCTTGTGTGACTAGAGCAGTTCGCTCAGATGTAACCAATGCAACTAGTTTGATGACGCATCATGGAAATGAAAATAAGGACATTATAATTCCTGAAGTATAGTATGACGCAGTTGGATGATGAGATTACATGACATAGGTCATGAGATGGAACAGTCAACATAGCAGGTGGACGATGGAAAATTAGCATTCTAGTTTGATATGCATGTGCTCCTAAGCAAGTTCGGAAAACATCATTTTGAGGGCAAGGTAAATCAACGACTGTACTTCAAAAGATTAGCCTATATGAGTACTCTTATTATGAGTACTCTTCACAATAAAATAAGATATACAAGCCCTTGCAATGCAAAAAAATCCTAATATATTCCAGACTTACCAAAGCGTGTGAGTTACCCAATGGCAATTAAAATCAGTCTGGACTAAACCCAAATGAATCCCACATTGTCACAGCGTATTGAAAAGCCACTAGCAGGCAGAGTTACATACCTTTTGCTGTAGTTTCAGACAGCAAACTTTCATTATAAAAATTGGTTAAAAAAAAATGAACAATTTTAAACATTGCAAACAAACTTCAGACACATGGTCCCAAGGAAGCTACAAGCTAAATATAAAGTGACTCTGGCCAGCGGTTTCAGAGAAGATTGTCAAAGATTTTGCTAATGTAGCATGATCACGACCACAACCACGATGACGTCGCTGGTAGCTGCCTGATCCCAATAGCTGAGCCTGCCTACTGGCCAGTGAGCTAAAAAAGTGTTGTCCGACAGCACCTCGTACCTGTTGAATATTTGTCACGGCATAGATACTTTCGTTTTTTATCTTATAATTTCATTGACTGAATCAACCGAGAGTTGGTGGTTGTCACAGATATTGACAGTTGATGCAGTAGCATTCGCAAGAAGATTGGTTGGTTGAAGTGATAAAGAAATAACTATAATTACCAGTGAAATTATCGTGTCCGCCGCAGACATTGTCAGAGACTTTGTTTTAGCATGAAAAAAATCTGAATCCTCTGACAGTTTTCTTAAGACATCTGTCAACAAATATCTTTCGCGAATAAAGCAGCTTTAAGATGAATACTTGATCTCCAATCAGATGGCACAGCATCAAGAATCGTCATTTATCTATAAGTTGTATATAGGTTCAGGAGTAAGACACTACAATATGCAGTTAAATCCACATATGCCAGTCAAAAGTTTACTGTGCAGTGTCACAAAGCGCTGTAGAAATTTCTTGGTTCGGATACGCCTGTGATGGATCATCAGACAGTGGAAATGTGTATTGTGGACAGACAAATCAACATTTTAGGTCAATTTTGGAAATAATGATTGCAGGGCACTTTAGAACAGAGAAGAAAAGGACTGTGCAGACTGTTACCTGCAACAAGTCCAAAACCCATGCTCTGTCAAGGTATGGGGTTGTATCAGTGCCCCTGGCAAGGGTAATTTGCACTTCTGTGAAGACATTATTGATGTTAATAAGTACAATAAGATTTTAAAGCAACATATGCTGTCTTTAAGACAACATGCCATCCAAGGACACCCTCGAATGGGTGCGTATGAAGAGGGCGCGGGTGGTTGCGGGTGCTGGATTGGCCTGCCTGTGTTCCTGATTGTCCATTATGGACAATATATGACGTATTTTGAAAGGGGGACAAAAGGGGACAACAAATACCCTGTACTGTTATCCACCTTAAGACTTGTTTGCTGGAAAAATAGGGCAAAACTACTCCAGGAAATGAAATCACTTTGTGCCTTCAGGCCTTAATTATTCATTAAATGTTGTGGATAGAAATGTCACCATCACAAGGTGGTAAATACTTCACTGTCTCACCTTTATTTGGAATACAATGCTGCGAGAATAAAAATTGAAATACCGTATATGACCATTTAGTAGCCATTTAGTTGGACCGCAGGCGTTTATTAGAACCAGGCGGGTATTTGCAACAACCCATCATTTATTTTTGCACCAATCTGCACCAGGCCAGTTCGGCGTTCCTACACAGCTGAATTTAACCGTTAAATTAACGCATCGTCTGCTTGTCATTTTAACTGTAAGTGGAGTCCTGCGCGCCTTTAACCGTGGTTTACACTGAACAAACACTGAATTCCGTGGTAAACTTATTGTAAAATCACAGTTAAAATAACTGGCTAAAAGATGCCAGTTAAATTACCTGGCTTCAGTTTATTCGTTTATTATTAATAGTGTATTCGCGGAAACTGAAACTGGCGCAGTTTCATTTATATACTTTAGTTATGAGACTTCTACATTGATCCCAGTTGGGGCAACACGCAATGTCGACCTGTTATCCATTGTGTCAGGGAAAAGATGGACTAAATGAAGACATCAAGAAGGTATGAAAACTTGCTTGTGTATGAAGTTGCTCCGATCTTCATACACAAAGCAAACATATAAATTCATATATGCATATAACGACTAGTTCCTTCCTGGTATAGACCTGAGTCAGACTCGCAGGCGCAGCTAATTGCAAAAGCTTTTTTCTGTGAACGAAACAAAACGTAGGTAACTGAGTGATTATACAAAGGGTAAGGTAATCATAGAGCTTATTCTTTAGCTTTACCAAATAATAGAGCATAAATATTGTTCATTTACAATTCCTCATTCGTGTTGAAGGAAAAGATAAAAAAAAAAACACGGAAAACAAGTCCCCCACCCAAAAAAATAATTGTCTGCAGCTATCGCATGGTTTGGAAGGCTTATCGCACAGCTTTGGCAAGATTCTCCCGTGATTTTTCGGGAATCTCGTGCAGCCAGCTTACTTGCAGCACGCTCGAATACACCTGATATCTCTGTGCCAAAGACAGGCTGCTATTCCCCCCCACATCTTTACTAATATCAGATATACATACAAAGACAAACCGAAGCTTGTTTTAGCATCTCTGCTACCGCAACACGGGGTAACACAGACGTTAATATACAATAGTGCAAATAATCGCCCGGGCGTTTAATTGAACCCCGGGCATTTAATTGAACCGGCGTTAAATACGCAAAATGAGGTCGGACCCCCAGTGGCTTTTTGCACACAGGCGCATATTTGCACGCAGGCAAATATTTGGTCATATACAGTATATTATTCATTTTGAAAGTCAATAAAATTCTTGTAATAATGTGATATTGTATTGTTTTCAATGTAATACTGGTCAAAGATACTGTCCCAACTTCTTCTAATTTGGTGTTGAAGCATAATAATTCTTGTTGTGAAGGGGAATGGGACCGAGGCCCAGACACAACACAAGATAGGCCACCCATGAAACGCAAGTGACCACTAATAGGGAGGATAGCAACAGAAAAAAGGAGCGTAACTCCCCTGCGATTCTGCCAACTGAAAGCAATCGAGAAAAGTTAGACGAAAATCCTCCCAGAAAATCAAAGCTTTCTCTTAAGAGACACTCTTTCAGGGAGTTTCCTCTGACTAAATGCTAAGGGCTTCATGGACCTAGCAATAGTGGCACAAAAGCAACGGACTGCATTGGAAGCGCCTCTTAAATGGTCTCTCATCAGCTGCGAACAATAAGCAATCAACCGGATCACACAGCAAGATAGCCATCAGGTGGCGAAGAAAATGCACAGCAGGAAGCAAACCCCAAAACCATCACAGGGCCCCCGCTAAGGAGCGGACCCAAACGATCCGGCCTGCCTGACTCGGCTATCAAGTCAGGGTCAAGAATATCCCAGGACAGGACCCAGGACTGCTCCTTGGGACCATAGCCTTCCCAGTCCCACAAGCCACCTGTCTGCTGGCCTAGATACACCAAACAGTGTAAGCTGGCTGCCCGCCAACCATGTGAGGAGCCTCAAGCAGGATTAGTGGACGGACAGCGAGAGGTTTCTGCCGGGAAACGTGAAAAGTGGAGGGTACCCTCATGGACCGGGGAAGCTGAAGCCGCACCGTAACAGGGTTGATCTTGTGAATGATCTTAAATGGACCAATAAATGGACCACAAGCTTCTTTGACTCAACACACAACGGCAGGTCCCACGTGGACAACCATAACCTTTGGCCAACACGATATGAGGGAACAGGGCAGCGTCACCGATCAGCTAAGCTTATTTGCGTAGCAGTAGTCCGCAGGAGTGAGAGATGCACCCATCGCCAAGTAGACCGGCAACGACGAATGTATGCCTCAGCAGAAGGTACTCCCACTTCCCTCTCAAGATCTTGAAATAAGGGTGGCTGATAGCTGAACTGCGCCTCAAAAGGGGCAAGGCCTGTGGACGCATTGCGCAGGGTGTTGTGGGCATACTCAGCCCACACTGTCTGCTCCATGAGGAGGGATTTGCAGATGCAAGACAGTGCAAGGTAACCTCCAAGGTCTGGTTAGTCTTCTCCATCTACTCATTAGATTCAGGGTGAAATGCAGAGAAGGGACTAACTGACACCCTCAGCAGTGAGCAAAATGTGCGGCAGTACCTGGATATAAATTGGGGGCCCCGGTTGGACACCACATCAAGGGGAGGACCGTGAATCGTAAAGGCGGGGTCCACAATTAACCGCGCAGTCTCCGGAGCTGTAGGTAGTTTAACCAGTGGAATAAAGTAGGCCGACTTGGAGGAACCGGTCTACTATCACCATAATGACCGTGTGACTATCAAACAGGGACAACCCCATCACAAAGTCAAGAGCGATGTGGCTCCAAGGATAGTTAGGAATGAGCAGCGGGTGTAATAGCCAGGACGGTGCCTGTTGCAAACCTTTGTTCCTGGAGCACACTGGACAGGCTAAGACAAAGTCTGGCATGTCTTTCTCCATTCCTGGCCACCAAAAATGCCTAGCCAAAAACTCTTTGGTGCGATGCACCCCGGGATGATTAGCCAAACACAAGGATTTCCTCCACTCCAGCACTTGGCCCCACACCCTGGTAGGAACAAACAGACAGTGGGAGGGACCTGAGCCTGGATCCAGCTCTCGTTGCTGAGCCTCCTGCACCTGTGACTTAATAGCCTAATCCGCCGGAGCTACAACCTGACTTTTGGGAATAGCAGGCTCGTCAAGTCGCTTTTCGTCCGCCCGATCAAAAACCCCAGGCAACACATCAGGCTTGATGTTCTTAGACCCCGGTCAATACATCAAAGTGAAATTGAAACGGGAAAAGAAGAGGGACCATCGAGCCTGTCTGGAGTTTCAGCGTTTGGTGTCTTGAAAATATTAAAGGTTTTTGTGGTCTGTCCACACAGTGAAAGGATGCACAGCTCCCTCTAAACAGTTATGCCACTCCTCAAAAGTGAAACCCTGTACCGCAATGGCCAATTGTGCGCTATTCTGAAAAAGCTGCCGACCACTGCCGGTTGGTATGACTGGGGCCTGAACCTGGGATAGTGAGCTATCTGGCAGCTCACAGGTCCCAGCAAAATTTAATTGAAATCAGATCAGCGGTTTCTGAGAAGAAGTGGAAAATGTATTGACCAGTTTTAGCCTCGCCCCTCAGAGCCCCTGGGGGTGGGCACCATATTATTCCCAATTTTGGTGCATAGTCGACCAAGGAAGGTTCCTGCAAAATTTTACTGTAATAGGATCTGCGGTTTCAGAGAAGAAGTCAAAAATGTATTGACCAGTTTTAGCATCACCCCTCAGAGCCCCTTGGGGAGGGCACCATATAATTCACAATTTTGGTGAAAATTTAATTGCAATCAGATCAGAGGAAGAAGTCGAAGAGAAGAAGTCAAAAATGTAAATTGTTTACGGATGCACGACGCATGACGGACAACAACGGACAAAAGGCGATTAGAAAAGGTCACTTTGAGACTTCGACTCTGGTGACCTAAAAATTGGCAAATCCCAAAAAACGCTGAAGATGCTTGACAGACTGAAGAGTGGGCCAATCCCTGACAGCAGCAATCTTCTGCGGGTCCATTTGGACCCTGGCCTCCAAATTGACAAAGCCCAGGAAAGAGATGTTTTTTGCGTGAAACACGCAGTTTTCGGCTTTAACAAAGAGTTGCGCTGTGAGAAGAGCTTGGAGCACCTCCTTAACATGCGCAATGTGCTCAGAGAGCGAATCTGAAAAAATAAGAATGTCGTCCAAATAGACAAACACAAATTTCTCCAGCATTTCCCTTAGCAGATCATTAACGAATGCCTGAAAGACAGAGGAGTGCAAGTCAGGCCGAACGACATAACCAGGTACTCGTAATACCCGCTGTGATTGTTAAAAGCAGTCTTCCACTCGTCCCCCTCTAACACGCAAATTATAGGCCTGGTGCAGATCTAATTTAGTGAAAACTGATGCCGCCTGCACGCGCTCAAAAGCCAAACAAAGAGTACAGAGAGCCCCGAGGTGGCACAGTGCCAGGATAAAGGTCAATTACACAATCGTGCAGACAGCGAGGTGGAAGGGGAGTGGCGCACTGCTTGCTAAAAACCTTAGCAAGATCAAAATGGCGCATTAGGAGGCAGAAGAAAGTTAAGCCACCCTATCTGTATGTGAGCCCCATTTCGAATTCTGCAAGAGAACTGAAATTATCCCAATCCACAAAACTGGAGAGATCGTCCCTGCTCTTCACATACTAAGAGCGAGGAAGCCTCCCTGTGATCGGGCGGAGAACACTGTTCCCCCAGATCACTAAAATCATCAATCGTCACCATGCTCTCAATCTGGGACAGGGGACAGCTGTATAGAACAGTGTGATGTGCATAAGGGTCCCCAGTGAAGGATGGTATTTTCACTATTGCCCCAATTGATTTGGGGCTGATGTGCAGTGAGCCATGAGTGCCCAAAAACCAGGGGATAGGCTGGTGACTATGGTGGTACACAAAAACCGAATACGTTCAGAAGAAGAGCCGAATGCAATCTTAACTGCAATAGGTTTGGTTACGCTTATAACTTGTCCGCTGTCCAGCGGCCGTCTGTCAAGTGCCATTATCTGGTGTGACTGTCGCAATGGAATCCACAGAATACATCACAGCTTATGTAGCAGGCCGAAGGAGGGCCCGGGCGGGGACTTGAACCTCCAGACTCCTGGGTAAGAGTCATGCGCTCTGACCACATCGCCAAAGGGCCAGGCGCGTTGGCAAGGTAGCCAGGGCATTTACTTATTAGGAGACACTTCCAGTGACAGGACCCTTCAACTGTCACACTTAGCCTAATGGGCATCAATAAAACACTCAGCCACACCTGAATCAATAAAAGCCTGGACTGACTCGGTGCGGAGCCCCTTTCTATATCAAGCGTAGCTAGGGTTCATAGGGATTTAAAACTATGTCTCGCTAAAGCCCCATTCCCCATCAGCGAGACTGCCCATTCCCTTCAGCTTGGGACGGACATTTTTAATATGTCCCTTACGTTTACAATAATAACACAAGACTCCCTTAGTCTGATCCTCCGAAGTGCCGCGTAACACAGAGCTGTCAACCTGCATATCCTCATCAGACCCCAGAGCACTGCCAGCTACAGAAGCTCCGGACTAAGGAAGCAGGAAAGGGTGCGTATCCCAGGTGGGACGATTTCTTTTAGAACTTTTATCTCTCTTAAGCTTCCTTAGATGATTATCCAGGCGAATCACAGTGAATAGGAAGGCATCTAAGGACACTGGTGGTTCAATAAGAGCCAATGCATCCTTAATGGGAGCGGAAATGGCATTCGCAAATTTTAATGGTCCCTCAGGCCACCCAGTCTCACCGACCAGGGCTCGAAAAGTAATCGTAAACTCGGATTCATTTCCCTGGCGGAGGCAAGTTAAATTCATGACCACCTCTTAGCCAGAAAAATCGTGGTCATTTCTTTCATTATGCATTATTAATTAGTGGTGAATTGGACCTTATGAGCGGTTCTGGCCGAGCCAAAGCAGATCCCAACAGAAGGGACAAAATAAAGGCTATCCGGGCGTCCTGGTAAGCAAAGCAAGAGGGTTGGGCCTTTAGGAAAATAAGACATTGTGATATAAAGCCCCTACACTTGCCTAGCTGCCCGTTATAGTGCAGCGGGAGTTATAACTTTGGCGCAGCTTCGAGGTTTATTTGAGAAGGTTTGGGATTGGAAGGGGATGCTTGTGGAACAGTAGTAGGTAGGTTTGTGGCTAACTGGCGAAAGCTGTCTGCCAGACTCAACAGACAATCCTCCAGCTGGCGTAGCTGTTCAATCAGCTGGCTTTGTTGAGCCATTAAAGTACGCTGTTGTGCATGTAAAGTACTTAAATTCTCCTGCACCGCAAATGTGGGTTGTTGCGCTGCTATAACCCTATCAATTTCTGAATCTGCTGCTGGTTCCTCCATGATGGCTTTCGTGTACTGTGAAGGGGAATGGGACGGAGGCCCAGACACGACACAAGATGGGGTATCTAAAAGCCACCCACAAAATGCAAGTGACCACTAAATGGAGAAACGGTAACAGAAAAAGAGAGTGTCACTCCCTGGCGATTCCGCCAACAAAAAAACAACCCAGGAAAACTGGCCAAAATCGTAAAGGAGTAACCACTCCCTCCTGCTAGAACTGGAGTGAACTGACAGAGGTCTGCGAGCAAAGACAATGCTCCAATATACAAGACCTTCTGCGGGACAGAACATAAATTCTGGCAAACAGAACAATAAATCGAACAGACAAACACCAAATCCTAAACTCTCTCGAGGAGTTTTCTCTGACTAAGCGCCAAGGGCTTTGGAGACCTTGCAAGAGTGATGCAAAAGCACTGGACTGCACTGGAAGTGCCTCTTAAATAGTCCCTCAACTGCTGCACACAATAAGCGATCAACCACGTGATCAGAGAGCAGGGCCATTTCTCAATATGCGTTCTTCCCTGTACTTCTGTTCTTGTGAACTTGAGAAACGTCATCCCTCTGAGACCATGTACTGTCTCAATTCAAAGTTTGCATCTCAACGATAACATTTACCAGTCCCGGAAGTGTTCTTGATATGCCCATTTTTCCGAGGATGCATCAGATGGTAACTTGTGTGAACTTGACAGCATGCATATCCCAGAATTCTTTTCGGCATCTAAGCGGGACGCTCCTGAGAGAGTTCAAGGGCAGGGTTACGTTTCCCAAAAGCGTAGTTGCTAACTCAATTAGCAACTGACATAGTTCGTCCATTCACAGTCAATGGGTCTATGTAAGTTAGCATCTGTGATTTCTGGAAATGCACCCCAGGATCGGTAAAGCTGCTTTCACACCGGACGCGAAACAAATTTTTCGTTATTATTCGTTCGCTTTTTCTTAGCTAACTTAAATACTATTCTGCTCATTTTCAGGCGAGGAACTATTATCTGAGTACATTTGCAATATTGGCTGCTTTACGATGTTTTATGTCAAATATGCTCCAGTGTTTTTGTAGTAAGAAACTCCGCAACAGCTGGCGGAATGTAGCAAAGCTAAGCACCTTAACTAGCTCACGCTCACAGACCCCTCTTCCCCTACAGATAACATTACTGGGGAAAAAAAGGATGAACGCGGGGGAAGTCGTGGCTCACTGGCTGGCGTGTTGCGTTATACCAACGAGAACGAATCGTCTCAAACCGTTGACAGCGTTCTGAGTGCTCGTAGCCTTCGAAGTGCACTCTTCCTAAAACGACTTGCGAGAACGTTCCACCCAAGAATGCAAGTTCGTTCTTAGCATTCTTGGTATTGAGAAACGGCCCAGGATAGCCCTCAGGTGGCGAAGAAAATGCACAGCAGGCAGCAACCTTCCAAAACCAAGACACTTGTATTATTCGAAAGCATGAAAATCAGGTTACACACATTCAATATTTTTGATCTGACATAATTACTTATTCAAATGAAGTGATTTTTTTGTCTGTAAAGCATAATTTGAAAACATATCTAAGCTTGATGTTTTTTTCATTTTCAAATATGCTATATGGCAGACACTTATTTACACTTTCAATGGAGGTTTAGTCAGAAAAATGTGAGAATTATTTATGCTGCCAAGAAATTCTTTTTTTCTGCTGTGCGTAAATGATCTGAAAGATCTCTCTGGGTCACAAAGTTGATTTCTAAGTAGGAAGGTTCTTTTCAGATCAATGGCCACTACCACTTCGAGTTACCAGTCCCCAGCAATGAACTGTGGCATCACCTTTCATTTCTTCAAAGTTCAGGGCTTTGTCCTCAACAATGACTGGTTCTTTAAATTGTGCTGTTTCACAGAAGTACATTTATACGGTGACACTCTTCCTTAAAAAGGATTATATTAAAAGAAATGAAGATGTCTTCTGCTTGAAAGTCCTTGCCTAACCGAAGAAGCTGCTTCACAAATCCTTTCTTAGAAACATTGGGGCAATTGTTCGAGAACACTGACCAAATCAAAGAGATACAAGTAATGATGTATCTGTATTTGATCCTCAAATAGGCAATGCAAACTTGCTGTAGTTGCTAAACCTTTTTTTCTTCATCTTATTGTCCTTTGCGATGAACAGTAACAAAGAATTGCCATTCTACTTCTGCACTAAAGTCTTCACAGTGGATGCAATGGTTCTGAGCGGCTTTGCAGTATTTACACAGTACTGCATAAATGTAAGAAAAGTAGATCACTTTCCACAGGAATCTTCCCAGCTTTCTTTCAGGGAACTGTATTCAATGCCTTCAAAAGAGATGGACTGCATGGTTCAGGCAAATCAAATACGCAGAGAGCTTCACTCGCTGTCCCTCGAATAAAAGATGGGTGAATGGTAAAATTTCCGATGGGGAGTCTATGCCTTAGCCAGGATGACAAAACTATAATTCTAAGAAAAATCTCTGACCACCGGGTTATAATGCTCATGCATTACCTCGTCCCTGAACTACGTGTATGTATGAAGCCATGGTCACAGAGTGCAAGAGGATGGTTTGTGAATGAATGAATGAAATGATCGAAAGTTTTCTTTCCCGAAGGATCCTCATCAACTCAGGATTGATAAGTATTGTTAAGACTGTTTTCTGTCGTAGAATCAAGTTGGGACCGATGAAGTGACACACCAATGACCACGTTCCAATTGAAAAGGCTTTTATTTCAATGCGGAAGGGAGGATTCTAGCGTCTGACATAGCATTCGCAGAGAATCCTAACACACTGTTCACATCTCGGGGTTTAAGTACAAGATCAGTGGTAGAGCAAATACAGCAATTACCAAGTGTGAGCCAGGGGAGGAGGCAGGGAATGGGTGTGTGTGTGTGGATCTGTGTTTGCTGAGAGAAAAACCTTAATCTAGTAGCTCAATCCTATCGGAATGATATGATGAGTTTGTTTCCAAAATGCAATAAGTGCCAAAGTTACAAAAATTGAGATGGTACCACAGAGCGACAGCCCTGTGCTTGTTACGCATGGTGCAAAAAATTTTATTTAGAAATTTGTACTGAACTCTACACATTTGTACTGCACTCTGCTCATTAATGCACGACTAGACATATCTTTACAACATAAGGCACATTTTAAATGCCCTCCACACTTTTAAACCACACAAACACATTGATGCTGCCATCACACATTTGTACTGCACTCCATGCATTCTTATTGCACTAGACAAATTTATGCCCCACTACGCTCATTTATGCTGCACTACACATCATTATGGCACCACACATTGTTTTTGCATTGCACAATTTTGCACTGCACTAAACACACTTATGCTGCACTCCACACATTTACACCACTCAACGCATATTTATAATGCACTGCACACACTTATGCTGCATTATACATATATTTATATTGAACTGCACACATTCATGTTTTCATGTTACATGGCCTCATACCTCATTATATGCTTCAATACACACATTTACACAGCACTGCATGCATTTTTTCTGTACAACACACATTGATGCTGCACTACACTCCTTTATACTGCACTGCACATGTTTATGCAACACTACACACATTGCAGCAGCACTACAGGCATTTATACCATTTCAAACACATTTCTGCCGCTCTACACATTAGCTCTGCCCTACATGCATTCATGCAGCAGCATTCGCATTAATACTGCTTGACACACATTTATACAGCAGAATGTATATTCTGACAAACATTTCTGCGGCACTAGGCGTATTTTTACTGAATTACATGGTAGTCAGGCTGGTCACAAGCCTGTATACATCCAATCATTCTTAACTTTAGCTCCTCCCACCTAATTGGTGAGCCTTTATAAACAATGCAGTGTTCCTTCATTTCTCTGGAGCCGTGCCTGCTACACCGCTCATACTGGGGTAACTGAGAAATCTGTTTCTCATCTCTAAGCAGTACGACAATTTCTTTTGGTTTTGTGAGGTCAGTTGCTCCCATGGTAAACCTTTGTTGCCATTACGGAGCAGCGGGATGCTTTTCCCCCACTTCCTCTCCTATTTGAAGCTAATCTGGCCGTATTCGCTGCGAAGACGGGGGCGGTATAAAAAAAATACTTCAGGAAGTAGTAGAAGCAGGCAAAACCAGTAGAAGTAGAAGCGAGTGTGAAAATGGAACTGGGCGACACTAGCGCAGCTCGCGAGAAGTCTCAAAATCCTGGAGATGAGCGACCTCGCGAAGCGCCAGCCCGCAACTGACGCCAGGTGCGCGATTACGTCATTTGTGGCGCACAAACCTCACACACTCGCGATTGCGTCAAGCTTAAACTAGGCTTTACAGCCACTCGCTGCGCTTTGCCTATTGGTGCACTTTGCCCCGCCGGCAAACATTCACGGATGCTATTAGTCTCGCAATCCACCATTCCGCCTCGTCTGCACACCGTCCATCTGCCGTCTCCACAGTAGACATCACAAACAAAGGCTGTTTCTGCTCCCTCTCATTCATGCCATTCCTCAGGAAACTAAACCTAATTTCTGCAAAACACCAGTTCATACTCAAGGCCTCACATATTTCCGGCTATAAAAATGCCATAGTTGACGCCCTATCTAGCTTCTCTTAGCAGAGATTCAGATGCTTGGCTCTGCACTCGGACATTCACCCCACTCCGGTTCCTCCATTTTCTGCAACCGTCTACCCCTATCTCCACCACTTGAGCCATCTGCCGCTTTATTTCGAGATGACAACCTAAACGGGTTCGCTCCAAGCAGGATGGAACCAATTCAAGAAATTCCATTCAGCCCTCATACTGCCATTCCCAGCTCTCAAAGTCATTTCCATTATGAGCTTCTTTTCATATATTCACTCCATACACCATGTTCAACCAGCCTCAATAGAAGACTATGTAAGTGGCATCAACTTCTTCATCAAATAGGCCACTGGTTTTCCATGCTTGTCTATTTCCCACTCTCACATGCAACTACTACTGAAAGGTTTACGTAAACAAGAACCTCCCGCTCCAACCAAACGTTTTCCCCTGACGGCAGACCTCCTCTCTCGCTGCACCTAGACGCTGCGCTCAGGGTAGCATTCTCCTTCCAAGGATTCCACTCTAGAAGCTGTTTCTATTAGCCTTTTTTGGTTTTAGAGATGTGGTGAGTTTGCACCGCTTATGTTCTTATGCACAGCCTTATGTTCAAGATAAAGAGTAGTAAAATGGATCAGTTCGGCATTTCGCAGCCCATATTCCTATTTTGCCTAGACTCTGCCCTCAGTCCATTCCAGCAATTCCAGTCACCTCAAGATACAATAACCACGCTTCTCCCCAAGACCAATTGATCGACATCGAGGCCGTAGCCACACGCCACTGGTCCCTCTACCATTTCTGTCATGTTTTAATTAAATCCGACATTCCACTCAAATACTTCTCTGGGCACCCTTTCCGCATGAGCGCTGCCATCACATGATCCAAATGAGGAGTTCCGGACCACCTGATTAAAATCCTCGACCGCTGGACATCAAACTCATATGCAAGCTAGATACGGAATAATGATGACTGACGTACAGCCCATCTCTCGTTGATCCATTGACACTTTTGGGGGCTTAGGAGCCACACGGACTCTGACAAGAGATCCGAGCCCCACCCTGAGTCTCGCCACCTGGGGACACCCAACATCACATTCGCCCCGATCTCCTATCCGCAGTTTCACCCAATAGTCTCCTCTACTTTGGGAGTAGTCCAGAATTCATTGACTAATGCTCCTTCATGCTCCCAAACCACCAATTTCTTACATATTTTGTCTTAGTTAGTCCGATATGAGTCCTTGATGCACATGATAATTAGCGACTCGATGAGGGAGTGCCAGCACCAATTAAATGCTGATACAGTCAATTATCTTTTTTAATTAGTTGAGTCAGCTACCAACAATAATACTGTTGGAGCTGAAAATAATTTTAGTCACTATAGTTGTATAAATGAAATGTTATGGCTGTTGCAGATTGACTGCTTTGCTAACATGTCAAGTGCGGTGGGAGAGCAAAAAGCTGGTTTCTGACAAGCCAAATGCTAACAAATATGGACTGAAGCAGAATGAGTCATTAGATAAAAATATACATCTATCTTTTAAGGAGATTTAGACTGTTGGACTTCATGATCTGGAGTTGATGGAACTAAAAAGTTTAAAATTTATGTATAAATTTTATACAAAATTTATAATAATTTTAATAAATTATTCAAACTTATTATATGATTAAAATCATATACCTACTAAAAATAGGCTAATGCAATTACACTGGTTTGGTTAAGATTACTATGTAGCTAAATCTTCATCTCCTGTCGTGCAGAAAAAAAATGACTGGTTTAATCGGAATTAATTATTGACGTGGGGAAAAAAATTGTGAAAAACATACTGCATTCGAATCTAAATATAGAATTCGATTGTATACTACCGGATCGATGGTTAAATAATTCAAAGCGTTCTGTACAGCCCTAGCTACTTGCCTTTCCGGACATTGTTGCCGATTTAATTTCAAATTAAACCATTATGTTCTTCAATGTTGGCCTTTGTTGTTAAGGGACTCCATCTTCGCATAAGGGTGATTCTATAATTCGGGGTACATTTCACCGTAAGAAAAAAAAAATATATATATATTATTTTTCAGTGAATCAACCAGTCTTACAAGTTAGCATAATCCTTCAGGGTAACATATCCAGTTGTTGCAAAGCTTAATCATTAACCATTTTTTCTATTTTTAATGAAATAAAATGTTTTTCCTTCCCCCTTTGTCAACTAAGTTACGGACAAACTGATATGATTTCAATCATTTGGCAGAATCTTACGCTTAAAGTAAAATTAGATTTGAAAACATATTTGGTCTTTTCTGCTAGATGTACAATTATTTGTTTAAAATATATATTTTATCCATTAAATTCCCCCCAGTGTGTAAGCAATTCGACTACAACTGTTATTAGGACCATGATGTTTTCATTTACAAAAATGTCATATCAGTCATTTTCAGAATTTAAACAAAAGGCTGCCAAAGTTCACAACTGGTCTCATCTATACTAATCATGAAGTTATGTTATTGACCTCATTTTCATTCTTTAACTTGAAAAATGTAAATGTAACTTAGTTGATGATGGAGGTAACGCGGTTGACACAAGTAACTTAGTTGAAAGGACACATTAAACAACCGGTACCATGTTATTTTATTGTAGTATGAAATTTAATGAAATATCATTTCAGTAGTCAAGGATGTGTGTGTGTGCCCTCTCAATGGTGTAGAAATCGAGGAGTGCTAGGTGGGCCAATTTAAAATGTCATACCTAAATACAGAAATCTATTCCCTTATCAACATTCGGCACTGTGAATTCCTACCTTGTTTCCTGAGACTGATTTGCAAGGTGGCTGCCTGGACCTGGGCTGCCTGGACTCCCTGGTGGTGTACATAAGTTCTGAAGTTTCATCTTTCTTTCCCTGCTTTCCTTCTGCGCCTTCCTCAAATAGGCCCTCTTGCTTCTCTTCTCTCTCTCACTCATCATTTCAACAGTTTTCACCTTTCTCTGTGCCCTTAGCCTGTGCCATGCCTGTCTTTGTTTCTCCAAATAAGCTGCCCTTCTAGCTGGATCAGCATCTCTTCGAGCCCTGTATCTGCGCTGTTTTTCAGCTGCTGACACCTATTTCAAATAGATTTTAAAATACTAAATTAACTTGTACAGTGAAAAAGTAAGATGCACTCTATTAACTACAGTATTCATTGTGATAGGCAGACTGATAATGACAACAATGTAGTGAAAATTACTGATGTCAGAGAGCACTGGAGTTGCCTGTCAACTAAGTTACCCAGTCTGTGTAACTTAGTTGACAGGTAACTTAGTTGACAATTTCCATGTTTTGTCTCATAACTTCCTTAGCTAATGTTGCATAGCTATGCACATGGCATTTTCTTAAAGAGGATAAAAGCTTTTTTAATCAGGTAAGTTAATTTAAATACTGAAATATCAAAACCCATGATTATATGAGTAACTTAGTTGATGCTTAATTAATATACTCTCAGACCACATGTAATTGTAGATCAAATATTGAATAAAATGAGAGGAGACTCACCATAATGCATTCAAAATGCCCGCCAGAAAGGAAGACATCACCACACAGGGCCGGTCACATGGTGTTGGACCAAACCATTTTTGGGTTTCAGCGGGGGAGTCTTGTTAGTAACTTAGTTGACATAAATTTTGCGGACAGCGGTAAAATTTATAATTTTAAGTATTAAGATGTTAAAATATAATCTGAAATTATTATTTTCTCCTAGTACTTAATACCCTTAAGAACATTATAAAATAATATTATTGACTTTTACGTTTTTTAGTAATTTATTTTGAACACAACATAGTGAAACAGGAAATCGGACATGGAAAAAATGAAAACTCTAAGAATATCATTATAGATTTTAAATAATAATAATCAGAAAATATGTTAAATGTTTTACAGTTATATTGCATGATGTGTATACATGGTTAAAATGTGAAATTACACAAAAAAAAGGATTTTTAATTGTCAGTAACATCACTTAACATCAGCGGACATGGAATGTACCCCAAAATATAGAATCGCCCATAAATGAACCAGGGAACTCATTGATATTTGAAGTTTTGGGTCAATGCCTATTTTAGGCAGTGCTATGGTAGACGATGGAGATTGTTTATGTTCATTATTGATTATTATCCCGTAATCCAGATGACTTTCAACAAATTAGACTTACAGCTCCAGAACATGCAGCAATGCTTTAAATAACTGGACTGAACTGTAATCGCGCAGTTATGTTTCATCATTTGGCACCATTCTGCTTGTATCCACTTGGATTCTGACACCCTCGTCCTTAAAGCATGATTTCTATGATCAGTGTCATTTGATTATCCCTGGCAGGCATGATTTTAGTCATTGTTTCAGTAAATTGAGGTAATGGATGCAAATACACCATTCCATATGCTTTGCATCAGCCGCGTGGCTGAAAATATTTTCTATATGAGACTTTGTAGCCTCAAATATGGTTATCTGGAGGTTGTACCAACAAATTCACCACCTGAGGCCATGGGGGAAGTTCAACACTAATTGTTTGGCCACACCGGCAAGTATGGGAATTTTTTATTAAGCAGCCCTACTCTGTAACTGTCTAATGCTGTCCCAAATTGTAACGTTTCCTTGCAATCTTGGCCAAGTATGGTTTTGCATGATTGTACGCATCCCAGTACTCTACTCAGTGGAGGCTGGGATTGTTGCATTTTGCTTGGAGTGCAAGACCTGAAATATTTACCAGCATGAAGCTCAGGTCATCTAGCTGTGGTAAATGTCTCCTGTACTGAGTTAGTGCCAACCACCAGTTTCAGAAAGTGCTTGTATCTTGCCTGTATCAGCAAGTAGTGGCTTATTTCAATCACTCCCACAATTGCAATGGCTATGGAGGCACGTCGCCTTATAGACAAGCATTGCTAATACTTCCATAGTATCAGCCTCACCTTCTCATGCCATGGCTCATCCCTTATGCTCTAAGCTTGTGCCATCTGTATCAGTGTATGCTGCTGATCAGGCAAAACATCCTGATACCCAGCCAGTTTTTGCTTCACATTTCCAAGGTAATTTTGTTTGCTTCAATTACTCCATTCTCTTTTGATTTTAACTTGAATTTACATATTTTCCAGAGCCTAAACTGCTGCCTACTCCAACAGCTGCAACCACTTCTGCCTGCTTCGGCATATATCTTCAATTGTTTGGCAGTAACATCAATCACCTTAGTTGAGCTAATGCAGTAAATATAAGCACGCTGTTTCTGGCTCCAAAGGACCAAAAACTTTAGCCTAAGATTTCGAGCCCAGTTGGCATGAATTTGTTTTGGGGTTTTTTGTGGCACTTTCAGTTGAGTTACATGCAATCTCATTCAGTTCCTGAGAACTTGCATGCACGCATAGAATATTTCCAAATCTTTCTAATGGTGCCTTGCCATATGTTTTGTCTCTTTGCATTCAGCGTTCCTGCTGATTTATCTGTAACCAGAGGAGAAGGTCACACATGCTTGCATAAATTCAAAGGAAATGTGACATGATTGTCGCAACACATACTCTCATATCTCACAGTGTATTTCCTTCGTATTACGTAAGTCACTTTAGGAGTGTCTTGCTGGATGTTCCTCTGTCTGTATTCAGCAGGTCGCTGAGCTCCCTACACCCAAAGGAGAAGGTCACGCATGATTGCGTCAATTCAAAGGAAATGGGATATGCTTGTTGCCACAGATAGTCCCATATCTCATATAGTATATTTCCTTTGTATCAAGCCACTTCAAGAGAAACTGGAAAAATCTCTGTGTGTTAGGGACAAGGCCGAAGACCTTCACTGGATGCCTGTGATCTTCAGGGCCTCAGACGCCACTGCATCACTCACCGGCATGATTCGTCATTGACATTACTAAATAGGCCCAGGAATTCTTCAAGAAACCTCTATCTGTAAACACAGTCCGCTGTGCCATTCACAGATACCACCTAAAACTCTATCATGCAAAAAGGAAGCCATTGTTGAGCATGATCCAGAAGCGCCGTCGTGTTCTGTGGGCCAAGGCTCATTTAAAATGGACTGTGGCAAAGTGTCCTGTAGTCAGACGAGTCCAAATTTTACATTCTTGTTGGAAATCATGGGCATCCACCGGGCTAAAGATGAGAAAGACAACCCCTCCTGTTATCAGCATTCAGATCAAAAGCCAGCATCTCTGATGGTATGGGGATGCATTAGTGCTTAGAGAGTGGGACGCTTGCATGTTTTAAAAAGCATCATGAATGCTGAAAGGTATATAAAGGTTTTAGAACAACATATGCTCCCCTCCAGACGACATCTATTCCAGGTAAGGCCTTGTGTATTTCAGCAGCACAATCAGGGTTTTACTTGGGTTACTAAGAAATCTGCTTCTCAACTCCCTCCACCTCCCCAGCCTCCTCCTTTATAATAATCATTGTCTGTCATGAGCAGCATTTGTTCATATTATGTGCAATAACTTAAACGTTTCTGAGATTCAAAAAATCTCAGGCTCTGCAGGGGGGTTGTAATCTCAGGGACTGCCTGTTTCATGCTTGTTCAGGTTGTTCCAGAGCGTCACTGGAGCCGCTAAACTCATATGCAGGTCGTCCTGCAATGAATGGTTAAATCTGACGTAAGTGTCCTGACTGAAACACTTTTTTTGCTGAACCATATGCATCTATACTCATCCACAAGCATTTATATTGCATTACACACAGTTATGTTGCACCACGTAAAGCAATGACATAGGTTTAATGTGAGAATTGGAAGGGACATGTATGTGTTGTGAGTGCGCATAGCGCACAAGCGGGAAAATTTTTGTAAATCTGAGTACAGATACAGCCTTTACTGTATACAGAGATCACCCGAATGAGTGTTTCTCAATTTTTTACATTTGGCTAGACAAGGTGCCTCCAAAATTTTTATACAAGATGCCACATACATAAACTTGCCACAACCTTAACTGACAGCTGCAAACTATCTCAGATCACCAGATCTAGTAACCTGGACATTGACACCAAGTGAGTGGATATATAAATATTTTGGCAAGCCAGCTCGCACACTTCTCTATTAAGCATATTAATATGCGTTAACGCAATTGCAGCCATGATAAAAACCTCAAAATGGACCACCGACTATGAATTGGATAAGCCGCAAACTGGTGAATCGAGTGTCAATCGGACTTGATCATGTTAGATTTACGATCACGTGTTTCTTTCATTTCCCCCACTGAGCCAGTGTTGGTTGGGACATTTTGACTTTCAAAGGTTATATTTGCTGAACATCATGAGACTAACTTTAATGCTTCTCCTATATTTCAATAGGACAAGTCATAATTATGACCTCACCTGTGTCCCCAACAGCTTGCTCTCCTGCATATAAAATAATTAATCAATAATGGCCCCTTCACAGGATTTCTCCACTGAAATTCACCTCATAATTTGACATATGCACCTGGCTTATATTTAGCTACTACTGCTAGCAACCCGATTACTAACCAACAGGTTTAACCAGGTTTAGTTTGCTAGTTTAATTAACATTCATTTCATTATTTTCCGGTAAAAACTAACTAAGGTAGCTAGCAAGTTTTGAATTTAAGTAACTGTCTGTTTCTGACTAGTTAGATCACTTATTCCATCAACATTACAGTTGGCATTCAGTTTGGCGAAATATTAGCAGCATAACTTAACATGGAGCAACTTTCTTTCCCTTACGCTCTCATACAATTGAAATTTCGACAAAAGTGAAACGTTCCTAAGGTAATATCAATGTATGTCATGAGTTGGGCCATGGGAAAGTGCTATAGTTACGCAATTTAGAAAAATCTGGATCAAATGCCAAATTAGTTCTCTTCAACAAGTAAGCCATTGCAAACACATGTAATCAAAGCTGGCGATCCATTTGCACGTCTCAAGCCCCGCTTTTGACAAAAATGAATATTCATGACCTGAATAGCGTGGTCAGTTTACTCTTGACTTTAAGCCTTCAGATAGCCCCGCCCTTTCAACCAATCAAATGCAAATGCCACCTGGTCCTATATGTAAAAGTAGTTGCCCCCCAATTCCAGAATCAACCAATTAAACAAATTCAGTACTGTTGAATCAAGACATGATTTAAATAGAAACTGTCTGGAAATGTGAAGTATATGTGAGGCTATGATCGAGAGAAATACGAGTACAGATGAGAAACAAAGTCTTTGATATCTATCAGTCTGGAAAGCAGTACAGAGCCATTGCTAACACTTTGGGACTCCAGAGAACCACAATAAGAGCGCATTTCTGCTAATGGAGGGACCTCACTGCATCTTTGTATAATATAAAAATTAGCTGGATGATCTGAAATATTTAAAAATGAAAAATTACAATTAAAGATGAAAAATTTGCAAAAATAGGAGAAATTGGGAAGGGGACAAATACCTTTTCACAGTATGCTACTCAGTCCATATGTATACTCCACTGTACACATTAACGCTGCACTGCACATTTAAGTTCCACAACATGCATTTATACTGTACACATTTACAATGCACCACACACTGCATGACACAAATGTAAGCTATTCTACACGCATTTATGCTGTACTACATATATCTACACTGCACCACACACATTTCTCCAGTACTGCCCATATTCAAGCTGTACTACACTCATTTATGCTGTGCTACTGTATCTCATATCTCATTTTCAAAAAAGCTGGGACTCTGCATAAAGTGTAAATAAAAACAGAATGCAACAAGTGGTGCCAGGCACTACAAACCTCGCCCCTCACACATACTTTCACCGACTTGTATGGAATTCAATAGGGATCTATTCTGGGACAGTGGCAATCCCTACACCCAATTTGGGGTGAATATGCCCATTACTTATGCCGTTAGAGTGTTAACAAACAAATGCACATACACAGAAACAAATCGAACCAAAAGCAATACCCCTTGCCCTCGCCTTTGGGGTGGGGCGAGGTAATAACATGCAAACCACCTAAATTCCATATTTAATTGAACATAGCACAAAGACAAAATAACAAAATCAAATTTCTCAGTTTAGACACTTTTTTTTTGAGAATTTTCTCCTCATTTTGAATTTGGTGCAAGCGGCACATTTCAAAAAAGTTAGGCCATGTTATGATCTAGAAAAGGAACCAAATGCGGAAGCAGAGCACGATCCAAAAGTAGGGTTTATTAATAGTAATACAGTCAGACAGAGACGGTGATATGGGACCAGTTAGACACCAGATGCGAGGATGGAGGAATAAGGTTTTATTGAAAATAAAACAAAAAACTTCGCCCAAGGGGTTGCAAAAACAAACTAAAGAGAGCTTCACAGAGCTTAGAACCAAGGAATCCAAAAATGGCAAGAACAAAAAAAAAAAAAAATAGATAAATAAATCACTGGAAACTCCAGGCAGAAATAACAATAAACTGAAAAGAATACCAGAATTCAAACTGGACCAAAAACACAAAGGCTATATATACAAAAATAACAAGACTGTGAACGACTCAACACTTGGAAACATGAACATGGGACTTGAGACTCTTTCTGCCAGCCAACTTCCACCGCATCCAGATAAAGGGTAAAAAATCAGAACACATGAGGGGCAACACCTGGAGAAGGAGAACAAGAGGCAGGGCAAGATCATGACATGGACAGAGATTGGATGACAAGACTTGCTCATTAAGAGAATGAGCGTGCTCAGCTTAAGTACCAATTAAGTATGCAGTTTGGAAGCAGCATGAATGTTAAGAACAGAAAAGCACAGCAGACTTGAAATAGCAGAGCAGGAATCATGACAATAAACTCCCTGTCTAAATGAGTAGTATTAGTAATGTGCCTATCTAAGAATTGCACAACCCAGTGAATGTTAGTAAATGTTAGTAACTTAAAAACAGTTAATTGTCAATTAAGCTTAGAGAGCCCCGAATCCAGCACAGCACAGAAGGAAGGGGAAATACCAAAGCCAACCAGAGCTCTGAAATGTGCAACAACGAAGGCACGGGGCGGAACGCAGACAAGCGGTGGAGTGGCTTGGCAGACCTGGCAAAAACAAAAACATGGAAAAGTAAAAACATGGACAATAAACATGAATTATGAAATACTTGAGCCTAATACAAGAAACTGTTAAAACTGTGACATGAATTATGAGCATTAACAATGAAACTTGGAACATGAAACTGTTAAAACCATAAACAATACTGTCCTGGCCAAAGGCCCAGGACCCCAGAACACAACAGACAGAGCCCAGAGCAGAACGACATAGTTCAGTTCAGATGTAAGAGGCAAGGGTGCGTTGGTATATCTGCGCCCAGCCAGTGGTCATTTGGCACAGCTGCCAAATGGAGTGCACACTTTGCCAGAGCTGAATTGTCAGAAGGAAAGACAGGAGTTTATACCAATGAACCAAAACATTAAAACCAGTCACAGATGCAGCGAATAATGTTTATTGTCTCAAGTGGTTCAGAGTGGTTTAGAGCATCTCAGAAGTGGCAAGACGTTTGAGGTGATCTCTGTCAGCCGATGTGAATGCCCATTGACAGTGGTCCAAGGAGGATCAAACCATGAATCGGTGAGAGGGTTTTGCATGCCCAATGCACATCAATGCATTAGGCTATGCAGGCTATCCCGTCCAGTCCAAAGCGTCAGAAGGCCGACTGCGGCACAAGCGCTGAGAATTTCAATAATATTCTATAATAATAATAGTATAGGAATGTGTCTCAACACACAGTGCACCATACCCTGTTGTGTATTGCACTTTTTAGCTTGCAGGTCAGTTGATGTGCCCGCTGTATTCTTGGTCCATCTCAAAAAGTTCCCCCAGTGGGCACCTGAACCTCAGAACTGGGCTTAGAGCAGTCCAAGAAGGTCACCTGGTCCAGTGAGTCCCATTTTCTTTTACATCATGTGCTTTGGCTGGGTACGTGTGCACCATAAACCTGGGAACAGATGGCATCAGGATACACTGTGAAAAGAAGGCAAGCTGAGGAAGAGAGTCTGATACTCTGGGAAATGTTCTGCTGGGAAACCCTGAGTTTGGGAATTCAAGAGACATTAGTTTGATGGAGCTGTTTAGGCAGAACAAGGCGGACCTTCACTACATAAGGCAGGTAGTTTTAATCTGGTATAATCTTGTGCTGATTGGTGTGTGTCTTGGATTGAATATCAAAGTGTTGCAATTGGGAAGAAAATGTTATATTGTTTTGCTTAGTTATTGCAGATTTAATTGTGCCATATGTAATTGTCCCATTAAGCGTGGAGTGGCCCAGTTACATTTCTACTAAATGACAGACGTTCATACTGCACAACACCTTTCATGCTGCTCTTTGCACATTTATAGTGCGCTACTTATACTGCACTCCACAAAGTTACGTGGCACCACACACATTTGTGCTGCACCCCAGACATTTAAGTGGGTCCACACACATTTACTCCACAGCAAACGTGTTTTACTGCAACACTGCACACATTTATGCTGCACTTCACACAGCAGTGCAACACTGCACACATTTATGCTGCACTTCACACAGCAGTGCAACACTGCACACATTTATGCTGCACTTCACACAGCAGTGCAACACTACACACATTTATGCTGTACTTCACACAGCAGTGCAACACTACACACATTTATGCTGTACTTCACACAGCAGTGCAACACTGCACACATTTATGCTGCACTTCACACAGCAGTGCAACACTACACACATTTATGCTGTACTTCACACAGCAGTGCAACACTACACACATTTATGCTGTACTTCACACAGCAGTGCAACACTGCACACATTTATGCTGTACTTCACACAGCAGTGCAACTCTACACACATTTATGCTGCACTTCACACAGCAGTGCTGTAACCCTTACATGTGCTTACATAATGAGTGATGTCCTATAAAAGAAAATGATGAATATTTGTATAGGATGATGTAGGTATGTGCTATTTTTTTTTTCTCTCCTTTTGAGGTATTAAGGTAATGGCCCCATTACTGAGAATTATGTGAAACTGCTGTTGGAGGTATTCTCTTCTTGTTACCTGTGTGGGTGTGTGTGGGGAGGGGTAAGAATCATGTGAGCTCACCTGGCCTGTACCTGAGAGGAGGAGGTTATTTGAGGGAGTAGTGGTAAGGCCAGGGGAGAGACAAGCTGTGTGACTGAGAATACGATGGTCTGATGGGGAAGCAATAGCTGCAATTTTTCTGGATCGTTCTCCTTTGCGTGGATCCTGGGGCGTAAAATGGAGCAACGTTTCTCCCACTGAACGGAGTTGCTGGGGAGGAACTGAGGAAGCAGCGGGATACTTCCTGACATCGGGCTTTCGGTGTGGTGAGACCGCGGTGTTTTTTTTTTCTCTCTTTTCGCTGTGGGCCTACAGTGCGTATTTTGTGGATTACAGTTTTTTTTTTGGACTGCTGGGTTTTTCCTGATTTTTGACGTTGCCGGACTTGCGATCTATCAGCGCGGAATGGACCTTTGGGTTTTTTTTTTTTTTTTTTTGAGTGGGCGTTGACTTTTGAGTTAGTCGGATCGGATTGAGATATTTTTTTTATGTTGAGAAAAGGGGATTATTTTATTGATCTATGGGTTTCGCAGGTGCTACAAAAAGCATCGCTGCCGTGGATATAAAATGTCTAACCAATGTCAGTAAAGTAACAATCCTACATAAAAACGCAACTACTGGAGTCTGAATTCTTCCCTTTGATTTTAGTAGCATTCTTCCCTTTTAATAATCATAGGTTTGAATTGTTACATATGGTGCCCCGTGTGAGGACCCAGTTATTATATTAGTGTGTAGGACTCTCATTGTTAGACAATTTAAAAGTGATTATGACCAGTGTTGTCGGGGAAGCTGACGCTTCGGCGAATGAGATTGATGATGAGGGCGAACGTCCGACAGGCTATCGCTCTCCGCAGTTTGTAACGTTTAGAGAGCCAAGACTACAGCCTATCCCTGAAGTTTCTACATTACTGGATGAATTGTATATAACGAAGGAAGAAGCAAGCGATAAAGAGGATGATGAATCAAACGACCCGCCCCCCAATTCATTTGCCACTGTCGATGAAGTGAATGCAATAAGCGCTGATCTTGACAGTATGAGTGAAAAAATAAAACAACTCGAAACCGAATTTCAGAAATCCATTCAAAGTTCCATTAATCGAGAGGAGAGCCTTAGAGACTATGTTGATGCTGCCTTTAGAAATCAACAGATGCAATTCAATGGGGCTATACAAAAACTTGAACAGGCAATTTATAATTGCTTCCTGAGGCGGGATGAACAGTGGAGAAGAGAGATGCTGAGAATGTCACCAATAAGGCCAATCCAGCCAAAAGGCATGTCCACCCCAAGGCCGGAGGGGGCCAGCAGCCCTTCCACATGGGTTTCAAATGTAAACTCTCAGGTGTATGCCAAACCTCCTGTAAGAATAGAATTTCCATCCTTTGGCGTGTCACGTGAAGTCACTGATGTTATTCAGTTTATTGAACAGTGTGAAAACTTTCTATCATTAAGACCTTTACCTGATGCTGACATTATGGCCACCCTTTCTACTGTGTTAGTAGGCCCTGCTCACAGTTGGTGGACAGCAGAGAAAACAAAAATAAAAAACTGGGAGCAATTTAAGACCGCATTTCAATCAGCATTTCTCCCTTCTGATTACCTCAATGAGGTGGAAGAGCGACTTAAAGAAATGATGCAAACTCCAGGTCAGTGTCTGCGTGACTTTGCTTATGACTACAGAGCCATGTGCCTTAAGTGGAAACCAGACATTCAAGAAGCCGAGCTAGTGCGCCGTATACTGAACAGTTGCAATCCCGCCCTCGCAGGTAGTCTTAGAGGAACAGTGCAGACAGTGAGTGATCTAGTAAGAGTGGGGTCAATGGTAGAAAAGGATTGGGCTTCCAAGAAAGATTATTGGAATAAGGTAAAAAATTGTCCACCCCCTAGAAGTGCTGCTGAGAAGGCACCACGACGTTGTAAAGATGGCAGTAGGTCTGAAGTTGGGGCAGTGCAAGCCAGAGCCCAAGTAATGGTACCACTATCCTTGCTCGTGGTGCCCATTGCAGTCAAGGACTATCATGGGGATGCAGTGGTGGATACTGGGTGCACCTTTTCTCTGATGAAAGAAAGCTTATGGAAGAAACTGAGCGTTGGTGTCCAAAAACTCTCCCCTTGTGAAACACAGACATTTGTGCTTGCCGATGGGAAGTCCCATGATGCCCTTGGAAAAGTTCTGCTTATATACAACTGGCATGGAACTCAATGGTCTTTAGAGACTTACATCATGCGGGATACTGATTTAGCGTTCCCGCTTATTCTGGGCCTTGATTTCCTTGCCAAAACAGGTACACAGATCAATATGGGTGATCAGACCTATGGCGTGAAGACAGCCCGAGGGGTGACATTCTATCCCTTCCTCCAGCGCACGCCTGAGGGTTTGACTTGGACCCATATGAAGCTTTACATGGCGCAACTGAAGTCTTTGCCTACAGCGGCTGCCAGGACGTCTGAGGCAGCGCGGGCAAAAGACCTTCCACCTGTGATGCTCCCCCTGGTGGAGAGATGGCCAACAGTCTGTACGGACACAGTAGGGCGGACGCGGGTTATTAAACATTCCATTCATACTACTGATGAGATTCCAGTAAAATGCAGGGCCTACCGTGTGTCACCTATGAAAAAGGCTGTTATCAAAGAACACCTGGACAAGATGCTAAAAGACGGCGTGATTGAGCCGTCCGATTCGACCTGGTCGGCGCCGGTTGTTTTGGTCTCAAAATCTGATGGCTCTCTAAGATTTTGTATTGATTATCGGCGGTTAAATACAAAGACCCAGCTTGATGCATACCCCATGCCCATAATTCATGAGATCTTGGAATCTTTGCACGGTGCAGCGGTTTTCAGCACTCTGGACTTGAAGTCTGGCTACTGGCAGGTCATGCTGGGAGAAGACAGTAAAGCCAAGACTGCCGTAGCCACCCCTTTTGGATTGTTCCAGTTCAGAGTTTTACCATTCGGTTTAAAGAACTCAGCTGCTACTTTTCAACGGCTCATGGAGAAGGTGCTGGGAGATTTGAGGGGGAGGCTGTGTTTTGTGTACATTGATGACATTATTGTCTTTTCTCCCTCACCTGCCCAGCATATCCATGACCTTGAAGCTGTTTTCTGTAAACTCCATGCCGCCAATCTAACACTTAACATGGAGAAGTGCCGCTTTTTCCAGACCCAACTAAAATTTCTTGGACACATTGTGACGGCCAATGGAGTTGAAGTTGACCCAGAGAAGACAAGAGCCCTGAAGGAGTTTCCACCACCCAAAAATGTGAAGGAATTGCAACGTTTTATAGGCATGGCAGGGTGGTACCACAAATTCATACCCCGCTTTGCAGACATCGCGGCACCCTTAAATCACCTGAAGAAGAAAGGGGTCCAGTGGCAGTGGACTTCAGAATGCCAAAGCAGCTTTGAATGTCTCAAACAAGCTCTCCAGGGCCCTCCTGTGTTAGTGCAGCCTGATCCATCACTGCCTTTCCAGGTCCATACGGATGCCAGTGGTGTGGGCCTGGGAGCAGTGTTAACACAAGAAGTTAACGGGTCAGAGCAGGCCATCGCCTATGCCTCTCGTGCTCTAAGAGGAGCTGAGCTCAATTACTCCACATCAGAAAAGGAGTGCTTAGCAGTGGTCTGGGCAGTAGAGAAGTGGAGACATTATCTAGAGGGACCGCCTTTTACAGTGTATACTGACCACTCGGCCCTGTCTTGGGTGTTCAACTCCCCTAAAACCACTTCACGATTGACCCGTTGGACCTTAAGGCTCCAGGCATTCAATTTTCAAGTTACATACAGGAAAGGGTGCCTCAATAACCTGCCTGATGCTCTTTCCCGGGCTGTTCCAGAGCCTGCCTGCATGGCTACCTGTACCTCACATGTCTCAAGACAGGAGCCTCCATCATTCCCCATTGACCTGGCTGAGATTGCGCTCGCTCAAAAAGAAGATGAGGCTCTGAATGAGTACAGGAAGATGGCAGCAGAGGTGGATAAAAGTCGTGCAGAAAGGATTGCCTTTGAGGTCAAACAGGATGTTCTATATCGCCGTCTACCATCGAATGAACATGGAGTTCAGTATCAACTGGTGGTACCAGAGAAGCTGGTGCCTTCTGTGCTTACGTACTTTCATGACAGCCCCCTTGCCGGCCACCTCGGGAGACTGAAGACCCTGCTGAGGATATTGCAGGTAGCCTGGTGGCCCACAATCCGGAAAAATGTCTGGGAGTATGTGAAGCACTGCTCAGTCTGTCAGCAGTATAAACCTGACAACCAAAAACCTGCTGGCTACTTACAGTCAACAACTGTAAATGAGCCAGGTGAAATGCTTGGTGTCGATTTTATGGGACCACTTCCTAAAAGCAAGAAGAGCAACACTTTCCTATTGGTAGCAGTGGACTACTATACAAAATGGGTGGAACTTTTCCCAATGCGTGATAGCACAAGTCCTCGTCTCTGCAAAATTTTGAGAGAGGAGGTATTCACGCGCTGGGGAGTGCCAAAGTTCATTCTCTCAGATCGGGGCCCCCAATTCACAGGTCAACTGCTTATGGCCTTATGCAAATCCTGGGGAGTTGTACAAAGGCTCACAACCAGTTATCACCCCCAAACTAACTTCACAGAAAGAGTGAATCGAACTCTAAAGACCATGATCGCCTCATATGTGAAGGCACAGCACCGAGAGTGGGATAAGTGGCTGCCAGAATTCAGGTTTGCGATCAACACTGCCAAGCATGAAACAACTGGGCGATCACCAGCAGAACTGATGTGTGGCAGACAGCTGACGGGCCCTCTGGAGCGGTTGTTCCATCTTACTCCAACGCCGACACAACCTGAATACCCCACCATGGAAAAACAACACAAACTGGCTCTGGAAGTTAGACAGCGTGTTAGTGCTGCCCAAAACAGACAAGCTAGGTACTACAATGCCCATAGAAGACCTGCGCAGTTCTATGAGGGAGACCTAGTCTGGGTGAGGGCACACCACTTGTCTAGAGCTGATTCCAGATTCTCAGCCAAGCTAGCGCCTAGATGGTCAGGTCCTGCTATAGTGCTGAAGAGACAGGGACCAATAAATTACCTAGTCAAGTGGGAAGACCAAAAAACAGACAAGGTCAATGTGGTCAATTTGAAGCCATATTTCGGGCCTAACCCCTTTTAACCTCCGATTGGGGGGGGGGAATATGTAACCCTTACATGTGCTTACATAATGAGTGATGTCCTATAAAAGAAAATGATGAATATTTGTATAGGATGATGTAGGTATGTGCTATTTTTTTTTTTCTCTCCTTTTGAGGTATTAAGGTAATGGCCCCATTACTGAGAATTATGTGAAACTGCTGTTGGAGGTATTCTCTTCTTGTTACCTGTGTGGGTGTGTGTGGGGAGGGGTAAGAATCATGTGAGCTCACCTGGCCTGTACCTGAGAGGAGGAGGTTATTTGAGGGAGTAGTGGTAAGGCCAGGGGAGAGACAAGCTGTGTGACTGAGAATACGATGGTCTGATGGGGAAGCAATAGCTGCAATTTTTCTGGATCGTTCTCCTTTGCGTGGATCCTGGGGCGTAAAATGGAGCAACGTTTCTCCCACTGAACGGAGTTGCTGGGGAGGAACTGAGGAAGCAGCGGGATACTTCCTGACATCGGGCTTTCGGTGTGGTGAGACCGCGGTGTTTTTTTTTTCTCTCTTTTCGCTGTGGGCCTACAGTGCGTATTTTGTGGATTACAGTTTTTTTTTTGGACTGCTGGGTTTTTCCTGATTTTTGACGTTGCCGGACTTGCGATCTATCAGCGCGGAATGGACCTTTGGGTTTTTTTTTTTTTTTTTTTTGAGTGGGCGTTGACTTTTGAGTTAGTCGGATCGGATTGAGATATTTTTTTTATGTTGAGAAAAGGGGATTATTTTATTGATCTATGGGTTTCGCAGGTGCTACAAAAAGCATCGCTGCCGTGGATATAAAATGTCTAACCAATGTCAGTAAAGTAACAATCCTACATAAAAACGCAACTACTGGAGTCTGAATTCTTCCCTTTGATTTTAGTAGCATTCTTCCCTTTTAATAATCATAGGTTTGAATTGTTACAGTGCAACACTACACACATTTACGCTGCACTTCACACGGTAGTGCAACACTACACACATTTATGCTGTACTTCACACAGCAGTGCAACACTGTACACATTTATGCTGTACTTCACACAGTAGTGCAACACTACACACATTTATGCTGCACTTCACACAGCAGTGCAACACTACACACATTTATGCTGCACTTCACACAGCAGTGCAACACTGCACACATTTATGCTGCTCTTCACACAGCATTGAAACACTACACACATTTATGCTGTACTTCACACGGCAGTGCAACACTACACACATTTATGCTGTACTTCACACGGCAGTGCAACACTACAGACATTTATGCTGTACTTCACACGGCAGAGCAACACTACACACATTTATGCTGTACTTCACACAGCAGTGCAACAATGCACACATTTATGCTGCACTACACACAGCAGTGCAACACTACACACATTTATGCTGTACTTCACACAGCAGTGCAACACTGCACACATTTATGCTGCACTACACACAGCAGTGCAACACTACACACATTTATGCTGCACTTCACACAGCAGTGCAACACTACACACATTTATGCTGCACTTCACACAGCAGTGCAACACTGCACACATTTATGCTGCTCTTCACACAGCATTGAAACACTACACACATTTATGCTGTACTTCACACGGCAGTGCAACACTACACACATTTATGCTGTACTTCACACGGCAGTGCAACACTACAGACATTTATGCTGTACTTCACACGGCAGAGCAACACTACACACATTTATGCTGTACTTCACACAGCAGTGCAACAATGCACACATTTATGCTGCACTACACACAGCAGTGCAACACTAAACACATTTATGCTGTACTTCACACAGCAGTGTAACACTACACACATTTATGCTGCTCTTCACACAGCGGTGAAACACTACACACATTTATGCTGTACTTCACACGGCAGTGCAACACTACACACATTTATGCTGTACTTCACACGGCAGTGCAACACAACACACATTTATGCTGTACTTCACACAGCAGTGCAACAATGCACACATTTATGCTGCACTACACACAGCAGTGCAACACTACACACATTTATGATGTACTTCACACAGCAGTGCAACACTACACACATTTATGCTGCACTTCACACGGCAGTGCAACACTACACACATTTATGCTGCACTTCACACAGCAGTGCAACAATGCACACATTTATGCTGCTCTTCACACAGCGGTGCAACACTACACTCATTTATGCTGTACTTCACACAGCAGTGCAACAATGCACACATTTATGCTGCTCTTCACACAGCGGTGCAACACTACACACATTTATGCTGTACTTCACACAGCAGTGCAACACTACACACATTTTGCTGTACTTCACACAGTGGTGAAACACTACACACATTTATGCTGTACTTCACACAGCAGTGCAACACTACACACATTTATGCTGTACTTTACACAGCAGTGCAACACTACACACATTTCTGCTGTACTTCACACAGCGGTGAAACACTACACACATTTATACTGTACTTCAAACGGCAGTGCAACACTACACACATTTATGCTGTACTTCACACGGCAGTGCAACACTACACACATTTATGCTGCTCTTTGCAAGGCAGTGCAACACTGCACACATTTATGCTGCACTTCACACAGCAGTGCAACACTACACACATTTATGCTGTACTTCACACAGCAGTGCAACACTACACACATTTATATTGCACTTCACTTAGCGGTGCAACACTACACACATTTATGCTGCACTTCACACAGCGGTGCAACACTACACACATTTATGCTGCACTAAACAGGTTTCTGCAGCACTACCTTTATACTGTACTGCATTCATTTATACAGCACTACACATATTTTTCTGCACTAAACCCACTTATGCTGCTCTCCAAAATTTCATGCAGTACCTCATGTATTCATGTCAAATTACATCAATCTATGCAATTGTAAAATATTTCCTCCGACGGGCTTTATTGTGTTTGTAATTTTATTTTAATTCTTTCTTTTTAAAGGGCATGTAAATCCTGTTTCACAGTCTGATTTTACCTCATGGATGGATGATATAGTCTTCGAAAGTAATGACAGTGATAAACATTTAATTGATAAAGCGCCACATCCTTGACAAAACACTTAATTTAGTGCATTTTCCTCTCCTCTCCAGAAATGGCTGTGACATCATTTCTGGCTAGTTTACCTTCAGAAAAAGTTATTTCAAAATAACTGTCAATTTAGCAAAAAATCACATTTTCTTGAAGCCCAATTGCTTACAACTTCTTGAAACCAAGTTTTGTGAAAATTATTATCTTGGAGTGGAAGTACTGTATCGATATGCAGTGAATTGCCATAACTAGTAAGAGTATACCACGATTGTAATTTTGTGATTAAGGCTATAATTTTATATTTTGATCGGAATAAGGACTTGCTAATAATGGAAGTATCAAAATAATTCTACGTGATCATTTTGATGTGTTTTGCTAATTACATATTAATAAATTATGAAATGTATTGACTTTTGTGAATCCCGTGGTGCCCACACTACCTCTAGCTTCTTCAAGATTCATATCTATTGGACAGTAGCCCTATGTATTCTTCCACCTCACTAAGACCAAAGTCTTGGCTTCCATGACTATTTTACACTGTGACATTGTTACGCCCTGATCTAGGGGAATGCGGACGCAACACAAAAGGACATGACCACAATGTGAAAGCAAAAAGGAGCGGTTTATTTTCTCATTTTTCCTTTTCTCACTCTTCAATCATCAGTGAAGCCTAGCTTCAGCGAGCCCAGGCCAACATAATAAACAAAAAATAGGAACTAACTTCCTTATTCTCCCCGTCTGGTCTCTGGTCTCGCCTGTTGTTTTAGCCCCAGTCTTATGTCTCACTCTTCGGGTGACTTATTGGATTCTGGATTTCAACCTTCCTTCCGATCTCGTTTACTTACTTCACCTTGCTTTTCTATCTACTCACAATATTAACAGTTTATTATTTTCTCCTAAGATTACTAACAATAACTAACCTTTAAATGGTCTCAACACAGATTTACAGGTTAACAACAATGCAGTCAGCAATTTGAGATTTGCCGATTAACTGTTATGATTCTGTTGTGCCTGACCATGTTTTCGTCATGACTCTGCCTCCAAGCCATGTTTGATTTAGTCCACTCCATGTTTTGTATTTTGCCTGTCTTTCTTTGTAATGTCTTGCCTGCCATGCCCCATGCCCCCCCCCCGTCTGGTCATATGTGATGTGACAGTTTTGTTCCCCAGTGTTCTGGGTTTTGTTCATGGTTTCTGGGTTTTGAATTATTCCTTCTAGTCCCGTTTGCTTCCTCTGCCCTTGCATTTGCTGCCCTCTTTACAAACTGGATTAAATCTACTGGATTTTGGCTTTGGCTTCGTCTCTGATATTCCTGAGCCTGTTTACCGAACCTGCTTGTCCGACCCTGAGTTGTTTGCTGCCCTGTTTACGAATTGGACTACGACTTCTGGATTCTGTACTTTTTACTGCCCTGCAGGGGTTTCCACCCCAGAACCAATAAAGAACAAGTTTATTTATAACCTGTATATACAGGTTAACAACAATGCAGTCCGCAATCCACAATAAGCTCTTCTCTTTTTTTTTTTTTTTTTTCTCCATCTACATAGGCATCATAAAGACTGAAACAATTATTACCGGACACAAGTTTACAAGATCATGTCAGACACATTTCATAGTTTGCACTCAATGACAAATAAGCTTTTAACCTGAAAGATGAGCACCAACGCCAAACCACCTGCGTTGATTCTCCCAGCTTTCTGCGGATCCAGGAGTTATATAGCCAAGCCCCCAGAGACAGCCAATCCGCGACAACCACACCTCTGCAGCTCAGCCAATTAGCGCTGGATCCGTACGTGTCAATTAGCAGACTGCAAGAACATTGGGACAGGAACTCCAGTTTGTTACAGCAAAACGGCAATAAAAAAAAAATTTAACCCAAAATACGGCCCGGGCCGTAACAGATGTCAGTCTCCCAAATTAGAGTAAAAATTCTCACTTGTTTCTTCTCTGTAATATTTTATAGCATGGGCTGTAGTTGGCGGTTCCCATTCCAAGCTGTCAATGATATTGATTATCTTTGAGGATTGATTACAGCAGAAAAAATGTTTCCTCTGATACATTCCAGAGTTTAAAATGTTAGTCATACCCTAAGGTTTCCATGCTTTTTAACAATCATGCAAGCATAAATGTGATAACCAAAGAAATACTTGCAAGGTGAAAGACACATCCACCCACCATAAACATTAAATTTGGCTATGGCTCTACTGACATTGAGCACATTAAAACCTCAAGCAATGTTAAATAATGCATCCAATTTTTTAACAAAAAAGTGAAAACAAGTAAATCATTGTGGTATCATATCATGGTAAGTGTAAAGTCTGCACAAAGTATTATCCTGTGTAAGGCATGTAATACGGAAAGTATAGTGGGAGGCAATTACTTAACCACTGCAACATAAAATAGAAGCTTTATTTATATAGCACTTTTCACAGACAAAAGTCACATAGTGCTTTACAGGTTTAAAAGCAATAACATAAGTAATACAATACAAAATATTGTATAATACAATATAAGGATGAAGCAGATCAGCTATATCAGCTATAGAATTAGGGGCCAGTCCATGTAGAGCTCTGTAGGTGATGGTAAGGATTTATCTGATTCTATACACTACTGGAAGCAATGGAGTGATTTTAATATTGGGGTAATATGGGATCTTTTATTAGATTTAGTAAGCAGTCGGGCAGCAGCATTTTGGATTGACTGCAGGCTGTGAAAAGTGGACACACTCAGCGATGAAAAAAGAACATTACAGTAGTCAATGCATGATGAGATGAAAGCATGAATAATCATCTCCAATTCAGCCATTGAAACTAGAGATCTAACTTTCAAATATTTTGAAGGTGGAAGAAGCACGAACTGGACAGCTGCGTGTCAACGTGTCAAATGACAGACTATGATCAAAAATCACCCCCAGGTTTCTTGGACTGGAGTGAATTGGTGAGGAGAGGGGTCCAAGGTTTTGGAGGATCTGAGGAGGAATTTATCAGCAGCGACAATCAGAACCTCTGACTTATCTGGGTTTAGCTGTAGGTGGTTTTGAGTTACCCAGTCATTTATCACATTGAGACAGTCAAAAGGTTTTTGGAGTGCATAAACCTCACCAGGTTTAAAAGTAAAATACAATTGAATATTGTCTGCAAATGAGTGATGTGCAATATTAAAAGATTTAATTAATTGGCCCAATGGCAGCAAAAATAAGGAAGAAAGTAAAGGTCCCAAAACTGATTCCTGTGGGACACCACAGGACATGGGAGAGGAGTCAGACACAATGTCTTCAATGGAAACTGTCAAACTCCCATCTGTAAGATAGGATCTGAACCAGTCCAGATATGCCCACCCAGTCACGCAATCTATTTATTAGAGTATGGTGGTCAACCATGTTGAATGCTGCAGTCAGGTCAAGAAGTACTAGAACAGTACAATCCTGCATCAGAGGACATTAAAGTGTCCAGAGTGTCATTTGAAACCCTCAACAGAGCAGTTTCAATTGAGTGCCATTTTCGAAATCCTGATTGAAATTCATCATAGATATTGTGCCTTTCCAAAACTGCAGTGAGCTGAGTAGCCACAACTTTCCCAAGGATTTTAGAGAGAAGAACAGTTTATAACTGATAGAACAGCGGGGGCAATAGCTGGCAAAGCTTTTAACAATAGAGATGGGATGGGACTATATCAACAGGGCGGTAGGAAAGTTTAGTTACCCTAATCAACTCAATTAGATCATGTAAGGTAATGGAGTGGAAGGAGTCAATGATAGTTTGAGGTTGAGAATGAATAAGATCAGGTAAGCGGCATCTAACAGACATACACGACCTGATAGTAGTCACCTCATCAACAAAGAAGGTAAGGAACTTACAATGTTCCTCCACTTGAGATTGTAAGACAGAGAGAGGTGGAGAAACAATGTTATTGATGGTATCAAATAGAATCTTAGGACTTCTTTTTGAGATGAAAATTAGGTTAGCAAAGTAAGCAGCCCGAGTTTGTTTTACCTGCGTGTTGAGGCTTTCCACAGACGCTCTGTTTTTCGACACTTCCCACATGGTAAGAACGTATATAAACATATAGGTTTCAATATGGGGACACATATAGGTTTCGCATATATGTGTCGCGCATTGGCCAATTGCGCGCTGCTTCTGAAAAGAGTTGCCGACCACTGCTGGTTGAGACGAGGCGGGGATTAAAATATTTATATAGGTTCTTTCCGCGTTTGAATTTAAGAATCCTTGTTATTTTGTCCCTGTAGGAAAAATCTGGGACCTTCAGTTGCTATACAAGCATCTCATATAAAAGACAAGTGTCTGTTCATTAAAACTGTGAACAGAAATGTAGATTTTGTCTTCAAATTCATCAACCACAGTGGAATGCTCAGATAGATGTGGGGATGAAAATGAATTTTGAAAGGTATGTTTACATGAATGTATGTTCTTCTAGTGTGTACTTTTATTATGTTATTTTTGTAAGACTAAGGACCTCTGAGCCATATTCATCTAGAAACTGCATTACAGACAAGATACAGACAAAGAAAACATTGCATCTGGTGGATGTAACAGTGTAGTGTATAACCTTTTAGTGGATGTGTATGAGCTGTAATGATGTGAATCCAATTTTATCTAATGTGGTGAATCTGGCAGTGACTTAAACTTGAAAAAATGCTTAATTGATGAAATAAACATAATCAAACCATTTTGTTTTTACACAATTCCTTCTCTTCCACAATACCCAACTCAATCTTCATAGAATGGAAATAAGTATGGTCAAGAGAGAATTGATGAACTTTTTATTGTTAATTTCAAATAGTATTAGATATTTGTGTTGATATCATAGCTTTTTGTCTCCTCTCACTTACCATAGTTAATGACTGGTTTACATGTGCTGTTGTCACATTGTCAACATGTATTTAGGATCAAATGTGATGCCAATTTCATGTTCACATGCGATTAATAAGTTATTGCGCGAAATTCTTGTTATTTCTGTTAGGGAATTTGGACTAATATACAGATATTACCCTGAGAATAAAAATATGAGCTTTGCATCATGTATGACAATTGCCAAAGTGAGATACCTATTGTATAGCTATATTGTTTTGTATGACAAACAGAACCTGCCACTGGGTATATGAGCTATATAGGAGACATATACCTTGTATGTATGTATAGGGCCTATATGTGGAAATAAAGAAGCAATATGGGAGACCTATATGCCCTCTATAAGCACATATATGGACCTGAATATGGGGCATATAGGTTGCATATATGCGCATATATGTTCACATAGATTCTTTCCATGTGGATTCCGCCTCAAGCTACGAATTTAGTCAGTGATCCACGGACACGTGCTGCAGGGGGCCCTTGTTCTGACCTGTAGGGGTGCTAACTTGTCCAGCAGTGCAGAAAAACACTCTTTAAAAGACTGTGTAAGATGCTCTACATCACTAACATCTGGATTGCAGGAAAATTTTCAAAAAACTGATCAACAGTACTCTGGGTAATTTTATGCGAATGAAATACTTTTTTTGGACGCATGGAGTCAGCAATCACAGAAAGAACGAGGAAAATACACTGTTGGTCACTGATCTGTAAATCCTCACAACAAATATTATCAACATTAATTCCCAGAGAAGAAACAAGATCCAACATGTAACCACCCGTATGTGTAGCTCCAGAGACATGTTGTTTGAAATTAAAAGATTTGGCAATTGATTAAAATTCTGTGGCAACATTGTCTGAGGTTTCATTGATATGCAAGTTAAAGTCACCAACTAGTAGCACTTTGACCAGCTTGAAAATAGAACTCAGGAAATCAGTAAACTCTGTAAAAACTGACCAGTTGGACCAGGGGGCTGATTAATTTAAGTACAATCGAATGGTTTTAAACAACCAACTTTGTTTAGTTGTAATTCAAAGGAAGACAAAGTTTCTGAGCCCGCCAGTTGACAATTACTGGGGCAAAGCTCATTTAAATGAATAAATTCCATGTTTCTTTGCAAGTTTCAGTTAAAGATAAGAAGGATAGATTCTCTTAAAATAAATCATTTAAAATATGCGACTTGTTTGCCACCGAGCGCGCATTTATCAAACACATTTTAAAAGATGATGCATAATCAATAGCACTAGAAGTTTTGGAGGTGCGCACAATTTCACAAAGCATTCTCTCATCACGGTGTATTTGAATATGCCTGGAGTATTTTAACATGGATATTCATGGGAGCGGATGTAGTGGTGGAGACTGAAGTGGTAGTAGTAGCCAATGCCAAGAGATGAGGGGCGCTCTCATAAGAAACAATACTTTTGTGTAAAACCAAAGAAGAAGGAGGAGGACGACCAGGCAGGAAATGGAAGGTAAACAGTCAATTACGTGGACAAGATCGCACTGCATAGTGATAATTAGCTGCGAGCATGCGGCTACCCAGTTTATTGGGGTGGATGCCATCTGACTTAAAATGACCATCTGTTCCAAAATAAGTTGAAGTTATCAATATAAGACACATGACCCCTGCACACAAACTGCAGCCAGGTGTGGAGACTAAGGATTCTAGAGAATCATTCTACTCCACGACTAAGTGTGGGAATTGGGCCACTGAAAAACAATCTTTAATTCCACCCGTTTTTTTTTTTAAGGCAAAAAAAAAAATGTCTTCCCCCACCCCAACGTAGCTGCCTCTCATTGATGTTCACAGAGATTTCAGAAGAAACTAGAAAACTTATTCTGTGATGTAGCGTTCAGGAACCACACGCAAGAGATGGAAATCCAAAAAAAGTATGCCTTTAATGAGGTCCGAGTCATAACCAAAAAATACAATTGCCAAGCCACAATACAAAATCCAAAAACAGTGTCGACTAGACAGGCAGGGGTCAGAACCAGGAAGACAGATGAGCAAAGGTACATAAACGGTAGGCAAAAAGTCGTAGTCGATGAACAAAGCCAAGGGTCGTACACAGGGCATCCAAACAAAGAAATCGTGGTCATACAAAAATGGGTCAAAATCCAAAAAGACAAAACAATACAAGATGGGTAATAGCAAGAATCGTAGTCGGACAAACCAGTAGAAGAAAAACAATACTCAATGGCATACACAACGCTCTGCACAAAGAAATATTGATCAATGTTCTGCAGTGAGGACTCTTAAATAGACAGGAGGGAAGTCTCATGCTACACAGGGAACAGGTGAGCTGGATCAGACTAATTACAACGGGACAATCACATGAGGGAAACCCTAACACGAAAATTGGCGAAAGCCAAGATACGGACAGGAATCACACAGACAGCCTATGACATTTAAACAGCTCCGGTCAGGGAGTTCTAAGTGCACACATCACGAGTTCAGGAAAGTAATTAAGCACGTGCGAGAGATCTCACAGAAACGCAGGGGGAGACAGGTACAGCTGAGCAAGAGGCGGAGACTAGAACAGGGCGATTGCTGAGAGGGAATTAGTATTAATTAGTAGCAGTGCAACTTTACAGATTAAACTAGAGTGCTCGTTAGTAAGTTAGTAATCGATGTACATGGATTAGTTGTGTTAGTAGACCATGATACAAAATACAAATGTTAGTTTTATTAGTAATCAGAACAGTAAGACGAAGGAAGTAAACGAGAATCGAAGGAATATATTAAACACCGGAATTCATTTAAATCACCCAAAATACTAAGTGAGCACGCAAACCGGGAAGACTAACCAACTAGATCACTTGACAGGGGAGACAAGTGCAATGTAACTGAGAAATGGAATGAACTAAAAACCTGAGGATTACAATAACAAAAAATAATAAATCAAAGACAAAATCATGAACACAGATCCTGAACATGAACATGACTAAAAACCATAACCATGACATTCACCTGAAGCAGATGTGTGCAAATTTTCATTGAAATATATAAATGGTCTCTGAGTTCTGAAATGGTGGGTACGCCGATGCTGACGCACCGGCCGAGCATAACCATGGAATTTTTTCCCAATGCAAACCAGAATAAATTTATCTCCCACAATTCAGCGTGCTTTATGTTAATGAAGCCATCGGAAATACTGACAATTAACCCTCTCCAGCCCAATTTATTATCTTGAGATATGAACAATATTTCATTCATGGAGAAAAGTTCTTATACGCGAGTGGCTGCAGGGGGAACTAACGATGTATTTCTGCAATACTGAGCTGGAAGGGTAACTTTATCAAACCATTTCCCATGTGGTCTTTATATTTTATAGTCAGTCATCAATTGATTTATTGTTGCAAATTTGCAACATGAGCCTGGAGAGGGTTAATGAATGTCTCCAACGGTGGGCTTCTCTGCACAACGTGATTTCGTGAATTTACCGTGCAAATCATGTGGTCAGACGTCACATCATGTGTTATGCTTGGCAGCGCGTCGCCATTGCCGTCTACCAAATGTAAGTTACCGTTGTTCACTTCTTGGAGTAATAGACTTCTGACAGGACCCATAAAGAACCGGTCCTATAGTTGCGTATGTGTCTTTTCACAATACTGGAGAGATTTTAGGGATAGTTGTTGTTCATTGTTTTATTACCAGCAGATAATGATTGATGCATTTAATTCATGTTCATTATGTTGAGCACATATAGGAGATATAGTGAGGATAAAACTAGGACTTGGGCCTCAGGAAGTTTTTTTTATTAATTAAATGAATGAAAATGATTTTTGGCCCAAATAAGGACACCAAAATGTTACATCAAAATTAAGTTCTTATAAGAAAGGATATGGCAAACGGAAAATTAAAATTATTAAGTATCATGCTTATTTGCCCATAAGTTCTTTACACTGTCCAGTGAATAAATTCCACTTTGCTACAAAACCTTTCTGGTCAGTACGTAAGAGGATATCGGACTGAAATGATCGGGTAACTGTCATTGCCCATAGTGTCCGTGTTATGTTCTGTCAGCGCTGTGCCTGTTCCAGGTCATGTCCCGCACTGCCATATGAAATCCTCCTCATGTCTGTGTTCCAGTCCACGCCTGGTTTTCTCTAGTGCAGAGGTGGGCAGCGAGGGCCGTATCTGTCCCTGATTTTCACACCAACGTCTGGCCTTTAATTAGTTAATTGTCTCAATTAGCCAAACCATTCATGAAATCTGACGTTTAATGTGCATTTCTTTAAATTATCATGAAACTACAAAGACTTGTCTTGTCTCCCTTCATAAAACATTTTCCTTTGATCGTATCATTGCGAAAATCTATATTTGTGCATGCAATCAATTAACTCAATTAGTCAGGGAAATTGATAGGAATAAAAACCTGCATACACACCGGCCCTCCAGGACCGTGATTGCCCACCCCTGCTCTAGTGCATACACTGCTCCTTCGCTATCGGCTGGCTGGCTTTTAATTTGGCCTCTCCAATCCCACCTGAATCTGGAATGCCCAATTGGTGAACTATGTACAAAGCTTGCTCGTATGCGACCCCTCGCTGCCAACTCAGGATAGTGAAGTTCACGGCTCTCCTCCGAAGCACGTGCCCATCAGCCACTGCTTCTTATACACTCATTGGTTTAATCTTCAGAACGAGGGCGGAGGATACCCGGACGTTAACAGACTTTGAATCTTTCTGATGAGCGCCCTGGCCAACAAGAGGTGCTTGAGCAACGAACAAAGCTGTTTATTTATTTTCCCTTACCCAGTCCCTTCCCAATTTTAAACCCTGTAGCCCGATGGCCAATTGTGCGCTACGCTGAAAAACTGCCGACCACTGCAGGCTGGTATGACCGGGACTCGAACCCGAAATTAACTGTTTTTAGTTACTAACAGCTACTAACATTCATGGGAGGTGTTTTTTCCTCAGACAGGGACTTTACTAATATTACTAATTTTGTGCTTTGATATTATTTCAGATCTTGCTTTACTTTGCTGCGTAACTTTTTCACTATTCCTTCAATCTGCATACTTCATTGGTACTTAGCTGAGTACTCCCATTTTCTTAATGGGCTTATGTCATTAAGCCTTTGTCCAATGTCTCATGTTCATGCTTTGTTTCCTCTCTGTTCTGCCCAGGTGTTACTCGTTCCCTGATTAAGCCTTGTCCCTTTATATTCTGTGGAGGCAATGCAGTTGGCAGTCAGTCTGCTGTGTTTTCATGCTGATTTTTTCTTGTGAATTTCCTTGTTTATTTCTTGCCTGGATTCATGCCTCATATTTCATGCTCTGTCATTGCGTTGTGTTCATACTACCCCATAGTTCAGCTCTTTAAGTGTGGCTTTTTTGTTGGCCTCGTGCCCTCCTTTTCCCCAATATTGCTCTGTTCAGTTGTGGTATTTTTGTTGGCCCTCGTGCCGTGTTTGTTGGTCCTTCTGTTTAATAAATTTCATTCAGTGGATTCAAGACTCTCTGCTGGAGACCTTCTGTGAGCGTAACAGGCCGCAGTGCTGTGACAGTTACCATGGCAGGCGCGTCATGAATGGGAGGCACTGCTCGAACGTAGGTGCTACGCCACAGAGGAATTCAATTTCCTTGCACCAATAAACCAATCTCATCCCTGCTAATTTCCATAGATTTTGAAAAATACTAACACAAATAATAAAATCTTTGGGTCAAGTAAATCCCAAAGACCAAAGACAATTTTTAAGTTTTATTCTCTGATTATGCGTATCAATTACTTTTGTTATTGATTTTTGTTTTGGGGGCATACCGTATTGATCCGAATATAAGACGATATTTTTTTCCTTGAAAAATGCCTGAAAATGACACCTCGTCTTATATTCGGGGTCTAAGGAGTTACCCATGTAAAACAATATGTGGTGCCATATGAGCGCTTTTCTCTCTGTCAGTGTTTAGAGCAGTGTGACCCTAGCGTGATCGTGTAAACAAGTCGGCTGGAGTGGGTGTGTTAGCTTACATTTGCATGAGCTACTTAGTGACTGAAAGATGCAACCAAGGCACAAAGATCCACTTGAAAAAAGTGCTTCCAAAATCGGTAAGGTGAATAAAAATTAGAGGAGAAGTTATGATGTGAAATTTAAACTTACGGTTGTAAACGAAGCTGAGAGAACGAACAACGTGAGGGCAGGAAAAAGATGTATGACAGAGTGCAACGTAATTATCGTAATTGGCAACCGAAAAATTAAGCAAACGTTTCCAGATGAATGATTGTCGTCTTACCTAATCGGGGAGAACAAGCAGCACCTGTTAAGTGCGGAGCGCTCTCGGAGTGAACATTTTGTTAATCATGAAAATGACTGCGAACAGGTCAGGACTAATAATTCTTTAAAACAGATGTTAAGTCCACCCCAATTCTGTTTTACGGAATTTACCCCATGACTTCATCGCTGTTAGATCGCATGAGAGACCGTGTCTTCAGTTGCCTATTACGATAATTGGAAAACGCGTCAATAAAGAAAAATAATTGAGAACTAGCCATTACTATCCTAATTGTCATAAAGGGACGTGTCTGTGCCACCCCAATTCCCGGTTCTAGCTTCGCCCCTGTACAAAACCTCCGTTTAAAACAATTATTAGTCCTGACCTGTTCTCACTCATTTTCATAATTAACTGAAGGTTCCCTCCGAGAGCACTCCACAGTTAACAGGTGTTCCTTGTTCTTGTTGTTGTGGGACAACAATCATTCATCTGGACGCGTATTTGCTGTATTTAAATCAACGTCATTCAGAATGAATTTGGAAAAAAACTGTTCATAGTGTTCTCGGATGTTAATGCTCTTACATTTTGCAGACTTTTCTGACAGTGTTTGTCAAGCGAATGAGCGCCGTTTATTGCACAAGTTAGGCCAGTAGGCCTAAGCCCGTTTCATTGCACTGTTTTCATGGCATATAACCGTGAAGTGCATTCTGCGCTTTTCCTATTTGCAGGGCTATGGATGATTTTATGATTTTCTCCCCCATGATAAACACCAAAGATGTTGAAATGTGCGAGAAAAACAATGAAATGTTTTTTGAAATTTTGTTCAAATAAAAAGTATTTTTCCAAATAAGGGTCTTGAAAAGAGGAGTCGTCTTATATTCAGGGTCGTCTTATATTCGGGTCAATACGGTAGTTTTTCACCTGTCTGTCTGTCTGTCTGTGTGTTCGCACTTTGCCATGGCTATAACTTTTGATCGGCTCATGATAGGACTTGGATACTTGGCATATGCATTGCTTGTGAGAAGGAATTTCAGATGGGGTCATGACTTTTGACCTTGACCTTGGAGCATGACGTTTGGTGACAAAAACTTTAACATGGGCCATAACTTCTCATTAGCTAGTAACAGGCATTTGATACCTGGACTATGTATTCCTTAGGATAAGGCCTTTCTGATGAGGTAATGACTATTGACCTTGTGACCTTGACCTTTAACCTTTGACTCATGATAGGCCTTTAATGGTTAGCATGTGCATGTTATGCATGGGGGCATCAGCGTTTCACAAACACATCTTGTTTTATTCCACATTCAGCGGAATGACTACAGGCACACATTTGATCAGCCACCAAAGTTTTCCAGTGTGTTGCTGTGAGTCAGCTATTTCAGCTGTGATAAGTATTGTGTCCACAATTTTGTATACCGTAACCTTTATGTGAAAGGGGAATTATGATAAACATTGTCCGAATCCATCCTTATTCTTGATCATCATTCTGCAATTGGCCATTGCATTGTCCTTCAACTTCGACAAAGATCAAAAGCCAAATTCATGATATGACAGCCTTACTGAAAATTGCAGCAACCATATGTTCAAAAGGAACCATCCTCATCCCACCCCCAACACATCCAGCAAATCTGAATTTGATCAGATCATCCTTTGTCCCTGTAATTGACAGACACAACATTCAAGGTGGCTGCCATGACGGCCATAATTGAAAATCAGAATGCATTCATTTTTGATACAAATCTTTCTCTCCCCACCCCTAATATGCACAACAAATTCAAGTTGGATCAGCTCCGTTCTACTCAAAATAAACACAAACCAAATTGAAGATGGCTCCCAAGCAGGCCACTGCGTTTTGAAAATCCCACTGCACTTGAAGTATCTGAGTAGGGAATGAGTATTATGTTCCCAACTGGGCATTGCAAAAGGCATTGACAACATCCTTTAATACAAAACCCAAAACCAGTGAAGTTGGCACGTTGTGTAAATCGTAAATTAAAACAGAATACAATGATTTGCAAGTCCTTTTCAACCTATTTTCAATTGAATACACTGCAAAGACAAGTTACTTAATGTTCGAACAGGTAAATTTTGTAATTTTTTGCAAATATTAACTCATTTGGAATTTGATGCCTGCAACATGTTTCAAAAAAGCTGGCACAAGTGGCAAAAAAGACTGAGAGAGTTGAGGAATGCTCATCAAACACTTATTTGGAACATCCCACAGGTGAACGGGCTAATTGGGAACTGGTGGGTGCCATGATTGGGTATAAAAGCAGCTTCCCTGAAATGCTCAGTCATTCACAAACAAGGATGGGGCGAGGGTCACCATTTCGTGAACAAATGCGTGAGCTGATTGTCGAACAGTTTCAAAACAACATTCCTCAACGAGCTATTGCAAGTAATTTAGGGATTTCATCATCTACGGTCCGTAATATCGTCAAAAGGTTCAGAGAATCTGGAGAAATCACTGCACGTAAGCGACAAGGCCGAAAACCAACATTGAATGCCCGTGACCTTCGATCCTTCAGGCGGTACTGCATCAAAAACTGACCTCAGTGTGTAAAGGACACCACCACTTGAGCTCAGGAACACTTCAGAAAACCACTGTCAGTAACTACAGTTTGTCGCTACATCTGCAAGCGCAAGTTAAAACTCTACAATGCAAAGCGAAAGCCATTTATCAACAGCACCCAGAAACGCCGCCGGCATCGCTGGGCCCAAGCTCATCTAAGATGGACTGATGCAAAGTGGAAAAGTGTTCTGTGGTCTGACGAGTCCACATTTCAAATTGTTTTTGGAAACTGTGGACGTTGTGTCCTCCGGACCCAAGAGGAAAAGAACCATCCGGACTGTAATAGGCGTAAAGTTCAAAAGCCAGCATCTGTGATGGTATGGGGGTGTATTAGTGCCCAAGGCATGGGCAACTTACACATATGTGAAGGCACCATTAATGCTGAAAGGTACATACAGGTTTTGGAGCAACATATGTTGCCATCCAAGCAATGTCTTTTTCATGGACGCCCCTGCTTATTTCAGCAAGACAATGCCAAGCCACATTCTGCACGTGTTACAACAGCATGGCTCCGTAGTAATAGAGTGTGGGTACTAGAGTGCCCTGCCTATAGTCCAGTCCTGTCTCCCATTGAAAATGTGTGGCGCATTATGAAGCGTAAAATACGACAACGGAGACCCCGGACTGGTGAAAAACTTAAGCTGTACATCAAGCAAGAATGGGAAAGAGTTCCATCTGAAAAGCTTCAAAAATTGGTCTCCTCAGTTCCCAAACGTTCACCGAGAGTCGTTAAAAAGAAAGGCGATGACACACAGTCGTAAAAAGGCCCCTGTGCCAACTTTTTTGCAATGTGTTGCTGCCTTTAAATTCTAAGTTAATGATTATTTGCAAAAAAAAAAAATAAAGTTTCTCAGTTTGAACATTAAACATCTTGTCTTTGCAGTGTGTTCAATTGAATATAAGTTGAAAAGGATTTGCAAATCATTGTATTCTGTTTTTATCTACGATTTACATAACGTGCCAACTTCACTGGTTTTGGGTTTTGTACATGGTGAGCAGTAACTTCGCTCGATGAAAAATTGCAGCAAGTCTGTTTCTTAAATAAACATTCCTCTACCCACTGCCCACACACACAAGTTTGAACCTGATTGAATCATTAATTCTTCTCGAAATCAACAGAAACCAAATGAAATGAAGCACGATCATTTTCAAATGCAACCTTCCTCTACTCATCCCCAATGCATACAGCAAATTCAAATTCGATTGAATCATGAATTCTCTCTGAAATCAATGCGGACCAAATTCAAGGTGACTATAGTGGCCATATTGAAAATCGCAGCACGTCCATTTTTGAAAGGAACCTCCACCTACCCTCAGCACACAACAAATTCTAATATGACTAGATCAAAGAATCTGCGATGAAGTTTAGTGGTGTTTTCAAAGTTAATGTTGGGAAGCGGGATAACTAATTTTAAAAACGACTCCGTGTTCTCACACAGTCGTCTTGAGCAAGTCACAAATGTTCGCATTTTTGACTTACAAATTCTATACAAATCATGTGCAACGCTTCAAAGAACAGTAGTGAGAATGAGGGAGGAAATGTTTTCTTTTCAACGCGCGCTGGAATATCAGATTTGTCAGAAGATTGTGGAATTCAAGATGGAATTTAGGCAGCTTAAATAGGTCAGCCGTACCATTATAAGTCCAAGGGTGAAGCAGGTAGTAGTAACTTAATGCAGTGTCAGAATGATGCAAATTAAATGATTATGAAGTCATTTTTGACACTATCCAGTTTGGTGGAAAAAAAGTAGGGGCTTATATGACAATGGTCCTGGTGAACTGAAAATTGGTGTCGCATAGACCATTCCTTGAGTGATTGGACTTGACCTCTTTTTAATCGTTTAATTAAACTGACTTTACATGAGCTCCTAAAACAGTTGGGACCAATAGGTGTAGCCATTTCTTTTCATTAAGATAAGACGAGCACTCATAAGCCTCCATCTGTTTTCAATCAATCTCCTTGATGAACATATTTTCAAATGATAAAAATAAGCCATTGGCAGGTAAATGAGTCAAAGCACACCTTCCCCCCAAATGCAATTTCGCAAAAATTAAAGAGAAAATGTTTTATTAACTTAACAAAAAAAGATAAACTTCAATGTCAACTTTTGTGTTTGCTGTAAGCACATCCTGCTATCAAATCTTAGCTTCATGATTGTTTAATTACAACAAAGCAAGCAAAAATTAGAAACAAAAATCTGCAGATGAAAAACGTAGATTGAAATGGAATTTCACGTAAAATTACGCAAATTACTCGGTGTCAAATTATTGAGCAAAACTCGTCGAATCTGACAATAATTAGTATTTTTGGAGTTTACGTAATGTTAAAGTAGATTCAGGATTGAATTCAGTTTGAGACCAATAATAATTTTCAAAAGGATGTCCAACCCTTCATCAGTTTTCATTTCATCAACCATCACTGGTGTACAGTATTCGTATGACCACGGCTGTGTCCGGGGCGTAACTAGCTGCAGCTTGCTCAAATTTACAAGATGTGATGTGATGTGATCGTGCACATTTTGATTTACAAACTTGCGTCAACCTCAGCTATTACATGTAGACTGCTGTGCAGGCCAGCTGCCTCTCGCTGCCCACTAGCAGTGCCTAGTAATGTAAAACAAACGTTCATTTCAGCATGCAGAAACATGGTAGTTTCGAGCCATAATCTATGCAGCAATTAAGTAAGAACTGGTTACCTTTTCGCAGAAATGAGAGAAATCTGTATCTTGATGCTGTATCTTTTTTGGAGATGCTGACTTTGCACCAGTAAAATTCCCTTCTTGAGATGGCATATACAGACACAAAACTCACATTCATGGTAACTTAACTTTTTTAAAAACTAGATAGGAATTTCAGGGGTTTTTTTTTTCTTTCTCAAAGTAGAGATTTCACAGACGAAACATGCAAAAAATATCAATCAGAACACATATTTACATGTAAAAATGAGCAAAATAATTTTGATTACAAGGGACATTTAAAAGGGCAAAAAAATACATAAAATTGTCATCCACATTTACAACGTACTTTAACAGGAGGCCATACCATGATGTAGGAGTGTAAACAGGTGTACGAGTGCAACCTTCATGAGGTTTAAAATGAACATTTGAAAAATCAAAAAGGCCTATTTGCAGCAGCAACTGTTTAGTTTTCAGATCGAATATTATTTTGAGCATGTATTTCCATGAACAAATAATATGCAATATCTTGCCTTTGCTCTGTTTTTGATTAAATACTGACCAAGAATGATTCACAAATTACTCTATATTTTCTTATTGACATTTATCATTTTGTCTCAACCTGTAAATGGGGCGGTACATCAGACCAGGTGTATTGAATGTCTGTATTACCTTGAAGATCGTACAGGTTTCTAATTACACAACTTAATCATGCTTGGCGCTATATACCCCCGCGGTGTGCCCTAGAGTGGTACCATCATCCACCGTGACCTTTGACCTCAAAAAATTTGGTCAAAATCAGATTTATCACCTTGCCCTCGAGTAGGCCTCTGTAGACATCCAGTATGTATCGCCTGTTTAAATTTGAGGGCTGTCCCTACAGTGGGTCACCAGCTAGAGTGGTAACGGTAAATTGGAAGACAAACAGATGGCAGAGGGGATGAAAATACCCCAATCGGCAAGAGAACTGCCAAAAGAGAAGTGAAAAACCACACTCACACTCACACATAGAGATATAATGAAGGCTACAGTGCTATAATGGAGCTGTTGCATTGGATGCAGCTACCGTAGTGTAAGTCACATGGTCCCCGAAGTAACCCAGGAAGATGACTTTGATGGGATGGGCTTGTATCGATTACTTATTATTTATTTATACAAAAAAAAAATTATTTCCTTGCTCTGAAAGGTCGCGTTTATAACCAGATATTGAACTCCGGTTGCTCAGGTCCAAATGCTCCGCCTCATCCACAACACTAGCTCAACAGACAATATTCACTGGTTGATTTAGCACTTGTTCAGCTGAGCCATGTTTGAACTTGAGTATATTCGTGCAAGGATTCTCAATTATAAACCAGGTCAAAAAACAACAGTTGAATATTTAGCGGTTAATTATTGCGAAAATACTAAAAACAAACCATTTAAGCGGTTATACTGCTGAGGTCATCGAGTGCATAGGTTTCTCAGATAGACTGGCTAAAACAATAGCAAGCACAGATTTACCCTCTAACAGCTTTTTATGATAAAATATCGAAGGTAGGAAAAAATTTTTGCTCATCTCTGTAGCATGTAAATTGTATGCCTGCGGTTCTTTGAGTGTGATGTCGGTTTTAAATGACAGGGCTCATATTGTTGGATTCTGTGGACTGTACTCTTTCATTTGAGGTATCGTTTGTATGCATAGCACAAATTCAGTGGAAATGCTTGCGATAGAGCACTGATCTTATTTTATTTAATGTTTTGCTAGATGCTTATTTGCTTGCTTGGTACTTAATTGTGTTTGTTTTGGTAAAAACAGTCATCACAAACTTTTCACCAAGTTTCTTCGCTTTAAGAGGATATGCCACATGACGAGGTTGCTATTAGGAAACATGCTGTATTTATCATACAAATTCATTGGCCCTGGTACCGGGGGCGTTCAGGCTTTAGATGAATATTTGTATTTGATATATCTTTTCATTGCAACAAAACCATTGACTTACTTTTGAACTTCTGGTACGTGAAGCAGCTTTTCTCGGAAGGGCTTCATTATATTGTGGAAATTGATGGAAACTTATTTTGCAGTATTTTAGATTGAATGGCATCATTATTGGTGCATCCGACAGCAGCACAAGATTTCCCCATTTTCACTATGCTGGGATCAGCCTTTGTGTACATTTAGCTTCGGGGATCACGTGACCACCTACATAGATTGCAACAGCCTCATTGTGGTGAAATGCAAGATAAGATGACTTACAACGATGTTTATGAACATGCAGTTGAGATGCAAAGAGGCATAAGACCGCATGCCATTGCAAGCATGTGGAACACACTAGAAAGCAATCGGGTTGCCATGGTAATGGATTACATCCAACAATTTACCACACCTCAGTAACCAGTTTGATCAAGATCTTAACCTATATATAAACAACGAAACTGCAAAAAGAAAGAAGGCTCATTACGTCATAGTGACAGCATTAAAATTTGCACTGCTGCCAGACTTCAGTGCCACGTCTACAGAAGTCAGTGGGTGGGGCATGGAAAGTCTCTCTAAAACCATCATATTTTTGTTGTTTTACCTTTGACTGAAAAATCTTTTCACAAAGTTAAAAAAAAGACTGGTCAAGCGATGAGGACTAATGTTTATGGGTAAATTTATTTGTGCATTCTCTGTGTTATGGTCTCCAAACAGATCATGGCTCCGCCCCGAGCAGCTGCTTGCTGAACTCAAGCCTGTTGGTCCAAATTAACTAATTTTACAGCACGATACAATGCCATACGTGGCAGGTGCGACGTATTGTCCTCGACCAGACTGCAATTATTACTAGATCAATGAATTATTGGCTCTGATTATAACTGGCCCGACTCAATGATATCCAAATTGGGAGTTTACCCCAGTGATTTATATATGTACATCTACTAAGCTAGAGAGGTTGTAACATTTGTGATCATTCACCAACATGACAGTACCCTGACTTAAAAAAATAACGCAGTGGATATTTAGCGTCAGGTGCTTCAATAAATAACCGTCATTTGACTGCTACTTGCATTTTGACATACGCGCTTCAGGCGATTCTATAATATCAGCGCTATTTGACCCTGTAAATCTGCGGAAGCTGCTGGCACAGAAATAAAGATGTTTGACCATCTTCAGTTTTATGATAGTCTATTGTCAAAAAAACGGGACAAGGAGACTGTTCTGGGTTTTGGTGGCCTGAGGACTTAGGGACTGTAAGGAAGTGCCATTGGGTGGTCTCCATACACACGCCGTCTTAATTTTATTTCTTTTAAACAGTTCTGTACAGAGGTTAAGGGCAGCTGTGCAATACCATACTGTCATATTCCAGTCCTTTTCTTTCCAGGGTAACGAAAGCAAATACTATTGCCTTCTACTTGTTTTAGAAGAAATTTCGGAAGCTTACTCACACAAAGTTTGGTTACTCTACTCTTTGTTGCCATGAGATTGAATTGAAAGGCGGAGGAATAATTTATCATAGCACAAATTTTAATCCAAATAAAGAAACGTGATAACTTCATTGTTTGAAACGATGTACACGCAGCTGTGTATCAAATTAACTTCACTCCTAATCAAACAGATGGACGAGCTGTTGCCCATGATTTGAGTCAGTTAACCCTTTAGACACAATGGCCCTCATTTATCAAACTTGCGTACACCAAAAAAATGGGTGTACGCCAAATCTCCCGCAAGAATCCATGTCCTCATGAATCCATCAATCCACTCATCCATGTCCCCATGAATCCATCCATCCACTCATCCATGTCCCCTCCAGCTCGTATTCCTACGATGGAGGGGGAGGGGGAGGGGGAGTGACAGCTGGAGGTCCGAGTCTGGTTGGCCTCCACCGGTCCGTGTACTGTAGTAAACCGTTTTTGGGAGGCGGTCTTAAAATCGGACCACTTTTTTTAACCTACATGTAAGGCATTTGGATTGTCAATTATGTAGGCAATATAACATGAAATATCGTGGATCTATAAATTGAATTTATTAAGGCCGATGTTATTTGCACTTTTACGCGTGGCCAATGCAAAGTTTTTTTCTTGACCACACATGTAAGTGCGCAAATTGATGACCATTCCAGTGCTGCTTAGGAAGTACCGCTGAAAATAAGTTTGGCCAAGAAAAAAACTTGAGCTTTGGAATAAGTGTGGGCAATGGAGAAATGTGCGTCTTGGCCACAATAATAAGTGCGTCCAACAAGAATTTTGGTCATTTAAGTGCGTCCAAGCACAAAAGTGCGAATAGTCACTTTGATTTATTAATGAATCAAATAAAACATCTGCTGCACTCCGGTTTTCCACCCCAACGGTGTTTACTACTGCAGCAGCAATAGTTTTCCAAACTGCAGCCGACTGGGCTCCCTTTATGCCACTCTTAAGACTTCCAAATAAAATTATTTTCTTTTTCTCCATCTATCGTCGGCCTGCTGATAAAACCTCGTATCTTCATGATGATAAACTTTACAGGAGAGCAAAAAAAAAAAAAAGTTTAATTTTGCATGTTAGAATGCAGTCGAGCTGTGTTCAGGTAGGATGACTATTTTTCTACCATTAATGTATCCAATCAATGAAATTTTGTATTTTGCAATATTTATGCTATTATCGTGGACATATGAGTTTTTGTTTCTCATCAAATTGTAGATACGAGGTTTATCAGCAGGCCGACGACATTTCCTCCTCAGTTAAGTTCTTTGTTCTTTGCCATCTTTCGAGAGTCCATGTCGTAAAGTGGGCAGGACTATGCCTCCAAAAGCATTAATTTTTAGGGGCGTGTCATGTAAATTACGATGGTTTCTGCCGCCAGATTTATCAATGCCACGGCAGTACACCGAAATCTGCGACGTACACACTTATAGTAAATCAGACGCGACACCTGGCGAACGATGATATTTACACCAGAATCTACACCAGATCCTACGCAAATTTGATAAATGAGAGCCATTGTGAGTTATTAATTTCCACATTTTACCACATTTTCTGACTCATCTGTTCTTTCTTGGACACATTTACTGCACTTTTCTTTGCCGAAAATAACAAAAAATCAATCTCAGTGACCTGCATCTTGAAAGGATTCTTCAGGCATTCTTGGCATTTGCTGGAAGGAGGTGGCCTGCACTGCGCATGCTCATTCATTTTGACTCCTCACATGCAAGGGGACCGTATTTATTGACAATGTAAGCAAACAAGGGCTTGAGTAAAGGCTATATCATTCAAAACATTTTGAAAGGAAATGCTTTCCCTTCAAAAATCTGTGAGCGATGAGCGAACATGTGGAATTATGTACTTAACAAAAAAGTGCGAAATACCTCTAACTGCAAACGTCTTATATTCTAGTTTCTTCAAAGTAGCCACGCTTTGCTCTGCTTACTGCTTTGCACACTCTTGGCATTCTCTTGATGAGCTTCAAGAGGTAGTCACCTGAAATGGTTTTCACTTCACAGGTGTGCCTTGTCAGGGATAATTAGTGGAATTTCTTGCCTTATCAATGGGGTTGGGACCATCGGTTGTGTTGTGCAGAAGTCAGGTTGATACACAGCCAACAGCCCAATTGGACAACTGTTTGATACAAAAGTACATAATTCCACATGTGTTCATTCATAGTTTTGATGCCTGATGTGAGAATCTGCAATGTAAATAGTCATGAAAATAAAGGAAACGCATTTAATGTCAAGGTGTGTCCAAACCTTTGGCCTGTACTGTACGAGGCAAAAGGTCGCTTTTAGCGTCCTTTATTGACGACAGTTTAAAACGAACCCAACCCCCAAACCCCTAACCCTTAACCCTAACCCTAACCCTCAAAAAATGATGCCAAAAGCTTCCTTCTGCCTCGTATATTGACGCTTGGTCAGGCAGTATTAATATATAAGTCCAGATGAGAATGTGTTGGCTGGCATCAACATCTGCACAGACCGGTTATGGATCGGAACGGAACATTTGTTAAAAAAAGCCCACCAGCACGTACAAACTCTAGCCATAAAAACCATTGTTGAAACCAGTTACCACAAAAAATTGCGAAACAGTATAAATCTTATTTCAATTGTATTTCGTTGTGATTTCACATTAGTTCTTTGTAAATTTTCTTGATGCAAATAAAATTACTTCACTTCATTCATTCATTCATATTCATTCACTCATTATTCTTCAGAAAATATGTACGGTACGACAGGCTATTTGATTTGTTTATATGATTTTTTTTTCTTTTTTACAAGAATAGAACACCGTTAACAAAACATACAATATGAGACAAATTTGTGAAAGATTGAGAATGTTCAAATATTCATTTAAAAAATAACAGACTAAATACATATCCGCATTTGCTGATGCTTAGACCTGTCAGTAAAAATAAACAGCCTGGAAAATTAGCTAGGTTAACTTTTTATAATTGGGAATTTGTACCATCGGGTGAATTTCAAAAACTGCAAAATCGATGGCTAGTTTAACTTTGTGCTGATGAAGACAAACAAAATGCACACTTGTCCACTCGCTCACTCACTGTCTTTATATTGTTTTCAATGTAGAACATTCACAACATAATGCCCTACATAGTGGGAGAGTGCACATTTCGAACGTGACCCTATTCTAACCAAATCATCTCCATGGAAACTCAGCTGTTAGATATCAAATCAGCCAAAAATTCAAGGCATAAGACTTTGCTGAGTGTGAAGATGTCTTTTTTTATTTCTCTGAGTGATATAATGTTGGAATTACAGCAATCTAAAAACTCTGTCTGTTTACTGTTCTCCCAAAAATTTTTGGGTGATATTGTGGAATGGAAAATGGAAATGGAAATGGAAAAGATAGAGAAATTCAACGTGCCTCATGTCCTTTGACTGTTCCCTGAGCCAAAATGATCTAGTTCTTTGCTACAAAAATTATACTGCTGTGACGGCAACAAGTTTTCCTATGTTTTTTGCGAAATTTCATGAAGAGGTATTCACATTTGTGGAAGTTATAACGATGTAAAAAAAAAAATTTCAGCCTCTCTGCTCCCAGCTCCCACTCTAGGTGTGACATCACCCACTCTAGCTCTGAAAAACTCCCATTCTTTCCTGTGGGAAAATTTTTGTCTGTTTTTGGGGAATATTCCGGACACCTCGCAACGAAACTCAATCAAAATCTATCGGCTTCATCCTCTAACCACTATCAACGTGCACGTGAAATATCAAAAGGATCAGATGAGAATTGCAGTCTGTAGAGCGTTCACAAGAAAATCTCCACGAACACGGACGCAAGACGACCGCAAATCCGGGGATACAATTAGTAGATTTAGTAGTCTATGCAAAATTAATATTACCCAAACGTGCACGTTAGTTTATTTGTTATTTACAGGATTAGTATATTACAACGTTGAAGTAAGGATTAGAAATTTACCAAGACAAAACACAGAGTGTAAGTAAGGTTAGCACTTAATTAGTAATTTAGAGTTGATGGAAGTAAACGAGGCATGAGGGACTTGTGAAACACCAGAAACTTCCGAAATCACCAGAAATGTGACAGCTTGCAGACAGGGATGTGCTATGGCAAATAAAATAAAAACGCAAGACATCATAAGGCAAAACAACATGCATGAAACTGGCAAATCATCAGGCAGATAATACAAAATGCATGAACAAATAAACCAAGTGGAAATGAACATAAAGCCAGAACAGGCAGAATCACAGATCATAGCAGCAGCAATGCAATGACATGTTTGGTGATTGGCTGCCAATATTTAAAGAGTCCAAGATTGAAAACCTTATTTTCTCCATTTTACCTGATGTCCCAAATTACCTGAGTTCACCCTACTTATATTTCTGCCACAGTTTTTTATAGTTCACATGTTTTTTTTGTGTGTGGACAAAAAAGGACTTTGTCCACGCTCTATAGCCTTTTAAATGTTTTTCAAAATTCTGTTTAATTCTGTTCGAGTTCTAGAAATCTATTGCTTTTGTTTCTAGTAGCCATTGTGACTTCAGCATTCAAATTTTCCGTAAAAAATATTTGATTCAGCAATTTTTGGCCTCACACCATTAAACGGACATCTTGTCGTATTCAGTCCACACTATTCTGTCCCCGACTCATTGAGTCGTAAGCAAGCAATGCAAAATCAAATATTTTACTTTCACGTTGCCTTAACTGAGTCTGCTTTCGATTCACGCCTGCATTATCGCTGTCTATGAATTGAGAGATGTTTGTTGCCCTCTGTTTAATTGCAGTAATTGATAAAATGCTTTTTTGCCACACCTCAGTGATGTTGGGTATACTGGAGGCAGGAGAGACTGAGTAAGCACCTTTCGGGTGAGCATGCTGCTGAACCTGTTTCTCTGCAATTAACAAGCTCAAGGGCAGGGGTCACAACTTCCTTCACAAAACGGCCGTAGCGAACGTAGCTTTTCGTTCCACCCAATTATCCTGACATAATTTGCTAAAAAGCTGTACACAGCAAAGCTGCTTCATGCCTATATCACACCACATTACAAAGGGTTTTATCTTGGTGTGAAAGAAATCTATCCATCCATCAATTATCTAATATGCTTATTCCTTGACAGGTCATGGGGGGCTGAAGCCAATCCCAGCTTCCCATTGGCAAGAGGCATGAATGCACTCCGGGGAGTTTTCCTGCGCATTACAGGGATGGTGCGAGAAGTGTTAGATACCAAATATATCCATCTGAATTGAGATGCAGACGTTTGCATTAAAAGGTTTTCATATTGCTCCTTGAGCATAACACTATAGTTGATTTATCCTTGTTTTTTTCTGACTGAAGTCATTACTATTTCCTGGATGCTATTTAAAGGGAATGGGTAATATTTAATCATTCTGATTATAAAAGGCAATTGAAGATGGCTAAAAACCTATCATGACTCAATTGATTTCATGTACAGCGCACAAAGAAAGTGCAATTACATCAGTTGCAGTTAAGTAGAAAGGAATTAACTGTTAACAATTGTACTGTTAATGACCCTTATTAGCACTGTCACATGGTGAAATACAATGAAATATGACATATGATCTTATCAGGTAATTCAAAGCCTTTTAGACTAAAATATGAAGACATGTTCAGATGCATTTTTTATAACAAGATCGCATTAACTGTTTGTAAATGTCTTTCTCGGGTTTCTAAACAATATTTGCATCTACACACCTTAAATGTCACCTTTTCAGAAAAAAAAAGAGTTTGAAATTGTGAAAAGAAATATTATGTAAAATAAATATGAAATTAATTGTTTCACTAGGGCAGAAATTCTTTAAGAATCGACAAAGGCATACTGTATACACCTTTACATTACAGCTAAGAGTCTCTGCCGTAACCGTATGTTTATTGTAATTAAATCCAATATATTAACAGCCAATGGAATGGCCGGAGTAACCCCGGGTACCTCCGAAATTTGATCAGCTAACCTATGAGCCAGCTATATTTTTGCATCTAAAATGCCAGCCCCCCCCACCCCACCCTTTACCGAATCCCCCATGTGAAGGGTACGTTACTAGGCCCATTGCCACCACCCAACCCCCAGTCCAATCCCCTAAGCTATGAGTAATTGAGGCAGCTGGATGTCAGCGGCCACATTCATGCACCAGGATAACCCCAAACGAGGCCCACATACCCCATAGAGTCACACACCGAGGTCAGCAGCTTCACCCCTGACCTCTTCTGGGAGGGGGAGGTGGGGGGTTTGGTCTAAACCTCAGCAGTGGAGAGGCCTTTCCCTCACACATATCCGGAAAGAAAACAGGAGGTAAACTGATTGGAAAAGATGCGCTGAGTCTCTAAGTATATGGACAGTAAACAAAAGGGTTTTATTTCAACATGCCTCACACCAACTGAATACAAAGGCCCACAAATTACAGTCCATAATTTCCACTTTTTACACAGAGTGACCCCTTTTAAAAATTATGTCATCAAAAACAAATTCTCATGGGCGTCTCTGTGCTTGTGGATGGCTGTCATTTATGGATGTTTGCTGGGATGTTCATCCATTTTTCTTTGCCATTTAATAGTAAGAACTGATCATAACCCTTCTTACATTGAGATCAATCACCTTCCTATTTTTGTTTGTTGGTGTATTTTCATTTGTGGGGGATGGGGGGTGTAAAATAGAATCTGAATGCTGGCACTGACGATAGCAATCATCTGCAGCCCAGTTAATTATTCCCTCTGCCCTAATTAAACATCAGTTCAGTAATTACGCCTGGTTCCTTCTGAGAGGCTAAAGGGCTGAGCGAAATCAAATTTATCCACCCGGGACTCAGCAAACTTAAATGGATCATGAAATATTACTGGAGGAAATATTTAACACGATTACTATTCCGCAGAGATCTGTTTGTTTTCAGTTTAAAAAAATGAAGTGCAAAGTTTGCTATGCCTTTACAATAAAATACGAGACCTTGAAATCCATTTTACACACTCTAGTTAGAATGCATATCTATTAAACTTCCTGGCTATATATTATGTGTGCTTACCTAAAGGTTATGCCTGCAGTCAAATGCCTTCTTTTCTATTTTTGCTCGTTTTTGTTGTTTCAGCTAAACATTTGAGAATTCTTGGTATGACCTTCACATTTTGCAAGGTTGTAAAACAAAAGGACTCCAGAATTTAACTGACTGATAAATTATAAATGGGAACTACACATAAAGTGAGATCCAAAAATTAGATAATAAAGCATTCCCCAAAAACATTGCTTTTTTTGTCCATTTATAATCCAGGTATTTTACTCATGAGGCAGATGAGGTGAATTAAGTGGGCGATATAATTCCCATTTTCCAGTTTAATATTTTTATATCGGTGGTCTATTTACAAATATTTGCATTTTTTCATGGTCAAAAAGCAATGCTGCTACACAGTGATGTATCACCTCATTCTAACACAGCCTGAAATGAGCCGTTTTGGTTCCTGTCTCTTTAAGACTCCCTCCCTAAAAGCCCACTCTACTCTGATTGGCCGACCATGGTTAAGGAGACAGTCTTCAGTAAAATGAAGGGAACACTGAGGCTGTGTCTCAAAGTCAAGGATTCTACCTTAGTTAGATGGAACTCCGCAAGGCTTACAGAGACTCCTTCTTAAAATTTGGAGAACTTACAATGGCACTTACAATGTCTTGCAAGTGTGCAGGTGTGCGTGATTGAGAAGATCCAGTGGAAAAAATGGATGCCACTCTTGCAGTATTTGTGACTAGATGGGATCTAGTGTGATGTAATTTTCTCTTATTTGCTCTTGCTCTAACTATGCTGATAAGGATTTTTAAAAAGAAAGAAAAACTGTGCAGGAAAGACAGATGTTGAGTTTGGGTTATTTAGCCATCTTTAATACAGTCACTTCAGTTGGTTGTTCAAAAATTAATATTTTTTTCCATATAACTGTTGTATTAGTATAGATAGTATATCCATACTGTAGCTAGCAGGCTATCTAGTTAATTATCCTCAGCTATCCCCTAACATTAGCTAACTCAGTGATTCTGAATTGAATTTTGATTTAGAACTTTGAGGTTCCTCCCTGAAGTGATTTTAATCCTGCAAAATATTTCAATTTTGTCATCCAACTCAAAGCAGGTTGATTAGCTGTAAGGCTGTGATAGAATACAATGTGCATGACCCTAAAATCTTAATCTTTAATACTATTAGTTGATATGGAACTTCCTCGGCTATTTGCGTGCATTACAGATCTATCACTGCTAGGGACAATTGAGAAGCTCATTGTAGCTCGCTAAATTATCTTGCAATTTTTTGCATTGGATAGAGAAAACATTTGCAATATTGGCATGACTAATTGGCGTAATTATGAGCCACAAAACCATTAAATGTATTGTTTTATTATTTATTCTTCACATAAACTTAGTGCTTAAGCTGTCATTCAAAATAAACGTTCATGGCATTATCATTCATACCCTTGCTAAATTCAAGCGAGAAGTACATCACACTAGACAGAATTTGGATCCCTCCTAGCCGTTACCCACTAAAACTACATTCTTCGCTCTTCAGCCCATCAGTGCCTTTGCCTAATGAAACTTGGAACAAGTTTCTAAATTAGGCCTTTCAGATCAAATATAAACATGAGCAACTGAATTGCCCATTTCTCCCTTCAAATGTTTGGATACGGATTATTGTGAACTACTTAAGCAAAATAACTGAAAATTTACTCCCATATTTTCCTTGTCTCCAAATTGAGGGACAGGACAGTGTGCATTGTGCATACAGGATTGTGGGTGCTTAACGGCGCTTATGATAAACAATATCATCACTGAAAATCCTCTGAACGAAGGATTTAGTCATTCACAGAATTTGAAGGACCTCAGACATCAGAACAGTTCTCAGGCAGAATTCAGTGATCTAGCATCCTCGAAATTCAGCCATTCAAGGATCCTTCCTTGACTTTGATACACAATAAAAGGTTGGGGAATTCCTGCTGAGGAATAGCAGTTAAAAATGAGTTTTAGTTGCCAATTCTTCACTTTTACTTCCTTTGGAAGTCCATTCAAAGGGAATTTGGAAAACGTCATCAAAACATAGCGATTTGCACCAATCAACCCTTCCCAACCACCGCTCTTCCTCGCCTTAGGGGCGAGCCAAACTAGCAGCTGAGAGGACATTCTTCAAATGTGTTGCATCATGACATTAACAAGTAAGAAAGGGGTGGACTACAAACGGGGCATTTCTGGAGTTTAATTTTCGGTCTCGGAGAATCACACTTTTGCGTGGACTCTTGGCTTTGTAACTTTGCGGATTTTTTACATAAACAAAAAGCTGTAAAAGAGCACTCAGAGAGCGCATATCTCTGCCATGGCATTTGGAACTTTACTACCATTTGTTGGATTTTTTTAGATGTGTGGCATTTATTATTCCAATTTTCGATTCCGGCAATGGTGAAGAATCTTTTAAAAAATTCCTGAGTCCGGAATTTGATCACTTCCAAAACAAAATCGCCTCTTGCATTATCTTAGACGCACCTCTAGTGAAAATTTCATAAAACACTGTCCTTATCTTTCCCTGTCATGTTCTTTGCAAACAAACCATACCCAAAAACTGAAGGGAAAACATAACCTCCATGATAGAAAAAAGAAAACATGACAGGAAATGGAAAAACCCAAAAAGCATAATAATTGCCCTTTATTACAACCAAACCTGTACTAAATGTGGCAGGTTCAATTCAGACATTTGCTGATAGCTCCTTGTCATTGGTGTCCAAAAACACAGCGAAGGTCCTGGTTAAGATGGTCACATAGATCAAGATCAAAATGGCATCAATTCAAGGCTTGCTCAAAATGGCATCAATTCAAGTTCCCGACACACTGAGCATGACGGCTTGCGCTCCACTTCCAAATCCCTTGGCAGTTTCCAATTGTTTGTATTTTCCAAAGAAGGGCCTACAGTCCATGCCATCTGATATTCAAATGAGGGAACCGAGGGAGGACTCCACCCGACCTCCCGTGGAAAAACTCAGGGATTACTCAAAGAGCACTAAGTAGGTCAACAAACTGCGAAAACAAAGCACGCGAGCGCAATAAATAAGCACAGCACAATGCTCGCGGGTCTGCACGTCTTGTCTGATTCACCGGCTTAGCACTCACACCGCCCGCTACCATGCACATGTGGATCAGCTCTGACCCGTTTTTCTTGTTTGGAGGTAGATGAGGATGAGGAGACCTGTTTTTATCGCAGGAGAATTTAGGTCATCACCAAAAAGGAATAGCATTTTTTTGCTTCAGCACATGTAGGGTTATAAAACCAAATTAGTTTCTCAGTAGGATTGACTTCCGAACAAAGGCAAGATTTTTTGGCCTTGTCTAATTAATTCACTCATCAAATAATTGGTAATGATGGAGGAGATGTAAAATTGAGTCCTTTACACTTCCTGAAATTTTTTATACTTGCACACTGAGCATGTCAGCAGGCAGCAGCACATTTCATGTGCCCTTTACATCTTTGTTCTGATCAACAGGGTGTTTTTTTAACCATATAGCCCTCCACTAGGTTCTTTCTGAAACACTTTGTGTTAAATATGATTTCAGAGGCATAAAGGGCATTCAGTGAGAAATGGGATACAGACTCCATTGTATACCAAGAGATTTAAATATGTCACACTTCAAAGAGGACACGACCCTGGGCAATACAGCTTAGGTGTTGTTCCATTGAGCAGAAATGCAAAAGTGCTGGAATCAACACAATGGGTAATATTTTCAAATCAGAAACTGCCTTTATTCCTTGGAGCAGGAAGTTGTTATTTTAGAGGCCTCTGCTGATGTGTTTGCCCGCCTTGTATACGGGCTACCTGAGATACTGCACAGCACTTAATGCACTGTTTTCACTGTTGTGTAGTGGTCTGTCTTTTTGTGTTTTGCGCATTTTTTGCAAAGATTTGCATGTTTTCAAGTTTTTTAAAAAATGGGTTCAAATGGGTATTTTTTTCTCGAATTTACTGCGGCCTCCATAATTATTGGCATCCCTGGTTAAGATGTGTTCTTTAGCTTCGGATAAATTCAGTTTTTTTCTAAATAAAATAGGACCACAATGAAAAAAAAAGTGCATTTATTCAGTGGGAAAAAAAATCCCACATTAAGAAATTATTCTTTTACATCAAATCATGCGTGCCACAATTATTAGCATCCCTGTTGTTAATACTTTGTACAACCCCCTTTTGCCAACAAAACAGCTCCTATTCTTCTCTTATAATGTTTCACAAGATGGGAGAATACAGAAAGAGGTATCTTTGACTTTTCCTCTTTGCACAATCTCTCTAAATCATCCAGCGACCTGGGTCCTCTCCTCTGCACTCTCCTCTTCAGCTCACTCCACAGGTTTTCAAGGGGGTTGAGGTCTTGGGTCTGAGATGGCCATGGGAGGAGCTTGATTCTGTGTCTGGTGAACCATTTCTGTGTAAATTTGGCCACATGTCTGGGGTCATTATCTTGCTGAAAGACCCAGTGACGACCCGTCTTCAGCTTTCGTGCAGAGGCCGTCAAATTTTGATTTAAAATGTCCTGGTATTTCAAAGCGTTCATGATGCCATGCACCCTAACAAGGTTCCCAGGGCCTCTGGAAGAGAAACAGGCCCACAGCATCACCGATCCTCCCCCATACTTCACAGTGGGAATGAGGTGCTTTACTGCATACTCATCTTTTGTGTTTCGCCAGACCCACTTAGATTGTTTGTTGCCAAAAAGCTCTATCTTGGTCTCATCTGACCAAAGCACACAGTCCCAGTTGAAGAACCAGTACCGCTTAGCGAACTCCAGACGTTTGCGTTTATGATTGTGAGAAAAGGTATTTTCCGTGCATGCCTCCCAAACAACTTGTTGGCATGTAGATAGCGCCTGATAGTCGTTTTGGAGACTGTGTGACCCCCAGATGCTACCATTTGTTGTAATTCTTTAACAGTGAGCTTTGGAGAACTTTTTATTTCTCTTACCATCCTCCTCACTGTGGTGGCAAAATAACCTTGTGTCCTCCTACAAGCTTGTTTACCACTGTTCCAGTTGTTTTAAACTTCTTAATGATTCCTCCGACAGTAGATGTGGGCAGGTACAGGCGAGTGGCTATTTAATTGTAGCCATTGCCTGACTTGTGAAGGTCGACACACATCTGCCTTACTTGAATGGTGTGTTCCTTTGTCTTTCCCATGTTGAAGAGTGGATAAGAAAAATGGCCTCTCTGTCAAGTCATATTTATACCCCAGGGAAACATTAAGTGATGAATTACTAATGAAATGTTCCTACATACTCTGATCAACTTTGTAAACTACTGTAGAAATGACAGAAATACTTCAATTACATTTAATTCCTAGGAATTGTTAGGGGTGCCAATAATTGTGGAAGAGGTGATTTCATGAAAAATAATTATTTCTTAGTCAGGGATTTTTTTTCCCTTAAAATTCACTTGAGTTGAAGGTTACATTTTTCTACAATTTTCAGTGTGAGAGTATGCTTCTGCAATAAAAATTGAATTTATTGTAAGGCTTTTAATACATCTTAACCAGGGGTGCCCATGTAAGAGGTGTACTCAAGAAAGAGCCTCTGATACTATCAGTGTCTTGTTCAGAATGTAGTAAAATGCCAGACTCTGGGTATTTTCAGTCTTAATTTAATTCAATTCAGTTTTATTTGTATAGTGCTTATCACAGACGGACTGTCATACAGATGCTTTACAGAGCTAAAAAAGCGGTGCCCAGCCAAATCCTAAAAATAGCAAATGAGGCAAAAAAAAATCCTCAAAAGGGAGAAAAATCCTCAAACAGTGGTGAGAAAGAAAACTACTCAGCGGGAAGAAAGCTCTGGAGGAACCCGGCTATAGTGGGGGAGCCCATCCTCCATCTGGCAAGCTTTAAAGTTCAATTAAAGGGGACCTATTATGCTGATGCTTCTTTTAATACATATCAGTGATGTTATAATGTTTGATGTCCATACTCAACCTCTGAAAAGTTTCTAAACATAAGATACAGGGGTTTTGCCATAATCCAAGAATGTGATTTTGTGAACATGATTACCTCTCTGAACAGCTCGTCCCAAGATCTTCACGAGATCTGGGCAAAACATGACGTCAGGTTTTGCCGTCCAATTATTACAAACCTAGCCAGAGCCAATCATGGCGCTGGACCTGCCCGGAAACTATTCTAGCAGGCGCAAACAACCGCATATCATACTATGCCTTAGTAGCGTCTACACTTTTGGAAATACAAAAGAAGAACCGCAGATCATTTGATGTGAAGTTATGTCAGTATCTCTCCCAAAGATGCTTGTCCATTTATTTTGGACGCGAAGAAAAGCACCTAATTCTCTTTCAAAAGACGCTGCTACCAGAAATCAGTGGGTAGCTTTTTTGTCGAGACAGCTTTGTCAATAAAGGATAATTCAACAGTTTCAGCTGCTTCTCAAACCTGAAGCAGTTGCATCAGTCGAGCACTTGGAGCCACAAGCTGTAAGTAACGATATAACAGCAAATAATGTAAGTGAAGCTAACATGTTATGGTCGGCTAGCAGAACCGCTAAACGGGCTTTGTAAAATATCTGAAGATAAAGCCTGTATTGGTCACGATTGTCCGTGACTCTCAGACGCAGAAGTTGTAAGTTGCTTTTAAGGCATAAGCCTACCTAACGTGATGGCCTGTCGATCGTGGCTGTAGCACCGCAGCTAACGTAGCCAAGTTACTGTTGCTAATGTTTGTGTCCTCAAATTGCAAGAGTAATATCATGGAAAATTCAACAGAACGTGTGTGAACATAAACCTCATTTAATGCTAACTTTTTATAATTGTTTGTAATTTGGATGCTTGATACAACTGTCCATGTTAATGGAACTTGCTGCCTGTAAGACCTGTATTGCAAGGGTTTGTCTCAGTGGTTGTTACTAGGGGTGTATCAATTCTGAATTGATGTTTTTTAAGGCATAGGACCGCCATGGGGCGAACATCCGAGCTTTCCCTTTTCCTTCATTAAACCCAACGCAGTCTTGAACAAAAGTGCCAAACAACAAAGAGCATGAGAAATGTTTCCGGAAAAAAAAAAACTTGACTGACATATTTTTTGGTAACATGCTGCACGGAGCAAAGTAAAGGACCACAGAATCGTCTCCTTTTAATTAATTAGGTTTCTCTAATCCTGTCCCTGTTTACTTTGCTCAATTAGCAATCAAACAGAGGATTCACTTATTTTGCCTACTTTGCTAAATGAGTAGAGCTGTTTATTAAGGCAGCATGTTTGATTGCCGCATTCTGAAAGTTAAATGGACATTAGATTTGCAAGTATGCTTATTTGGCCATTTCGCGTTATTGTGATGATTTATAGCTCACATTCATGTTTCATCTGCTTTAATGTTTTCCACCTTGTGCATTTTTTCGACGCTTGAAATCCAGGGCGATCCTTTAAAATAATCCCTTTATTTCAATTTCATTATAGATCTCCTAAAAATACTACAATGAGAGATGAATTGCTGAGTTGGTGAAAGGAACGGTCTTCGACTCCAAATGCAGTTCAGCGTAGGCAGGGCGTTTATTAGGATTTACACAGCTCATAGTCAATTACAGAAACAGATCAATAGCCAGGCAAACAGGGTAATGCAGAATAGTCAGAATAAGAGTCAGGGGACAAGCTGAAATAATTTGGCAACCAATAAATCAATCCGCACAAAGACAGTAACAAGGGGGTAGAGCTAAGGGAATGGAAGGGGAAGGAAAAGGGAGTTGGTTGGGATAAGGAAGAAACACAGGAGATTCTAAACAGATGGGTACAAAATGGGAATAAGGGAGAACGAAGTACTACTCACTCAACTTGCAATCAAACAACGTAATACAAACAACCAATAACGAGACTTACGGGAGAATACACAAGAAACGAGCAATCAACAATCGAAACTAGAAAACGCAGAAACGAGACTTAACCAAAGCGAGCTTAAGGGAAGAAACGAGTCGACAAGAAGCTGGGGAAAAAGTGGGCCTTTTAAACACAAACTAATTAAGTGGAATCCCAGCTAAACACAGGACAGCTGTAGAGAGAGGTGGAGCTAGAAAAGCAAGGACGGTGATAGCAGAGAGGGGAAACAGGTGGAGTTCTAACTCTGATCTAACTAATCACCTGTGCCTCTCTAAACTACTCTCCGGTGTGGATAGTCAATGAGAACAGCAAGAAAGAAGGAAGTGGAATTACCTCACCGAAATACAGGGAAGAGAGTGTGATGAAAAAGACAAGACACCACGAGATGGAAACGAGAGGAAAACATTCAAGACCAAAGACAGCGCAATCTTACAGAAACATACATACTCTAAAAGAATAAATATGATAAATAAATAAATAGTAACTAAAATTACTAAAACATACTAAAAACAAACATACAAATCAGCGATTCACAACAGTTGGGATGTGGCAGTGTTGAACAGGGATTTTTTTTTTCAGTATGACGAGACAACTTGCCGTCATGGGGTGCGTTGGCAGTCGCGTGTAATTTCTTGAAACGTACACACCTGAAGCGGCTTAAAACAATTTAAAATGTCGTCAGGAGGAAGACTGAGTTTAGATTTCGCTCATTTCAGGTGCTCCGCCCTTCCTTTAATCTGCTCCCGTGTACTTGTCCTAAATAACAATCGAGAAATTTAGCCAGTAGCCTATAATAAATAAGATGTGATGGTAAAAAGCAAATAAACCTAACTGGGCTACGGTGTTAGATTGAAAGAAAACCAATTGGAGTAATTAGAAAAAAATCTTCCTCTGAATTACATCTCTCATTGTAGCATTTTAGGACATTATTCAAGATTAATTTAAAACAGATGTGCTATAAGATCGCCCTGGAGTTTAAGCATCTAAAGAAATACAGAAGGTGGAAAACATTCTGAAAAGCTGAATAAACGTGAATGTGAGATATAAATTATGACAGTTGCACGAAATGGCGTGGCAATGGCAATCGTGTTCATGCAAATCTGTGCCCTTCTTTGGCCATTTAAATTTCAAAATGCAGCAATCAAACATGTTGTCTTAATAAACAGCTCTCCTCATTCAACTTAAAGAGTAAGTGAATCCACCATTTGATTGCTCAGCAAGCAAAGTAAATGGGAACAGGTATACTTTTCTTAGAATTGCCTAATTGGTTAATAGGAGACAATTTTGTTTTCATTTGCTTGGCTCCTCTAAGCACGTTGCTGAAAAATACTGATGTCAGTCAAGTTTTTTCCGGAAGCATTTCCCATGCCCTTTGAAGTTAGGCACTTTTTGTTCAGGACAGCACAGGGGTTAATAAAGGAAAAGGGAAAGCTCGGATGTTCGGCCCATGGTAGCAGGTGGTGTTGCAATGCTTTAAAAAAAACATCAATCTAGAGTCGTTACACCTCTAGTGGTAGCCACTGGCCACATGGAAAGAATCTATATGAACATTCAGTATATGCGCATATATGCAATCTATATGCCATATATTTGCAGCATATATGCCGCATTTAGGCCGCATATAGGCCAAATTCAGGTACATAAATGTGCATATACAGGGCATATAGGTCTCCATTATAATTTCTTTATATCCACATATAGGCCCTATGTACATACAAGGTATATGTCTCCTATTTAGCTCATATACCCAGTGGCAGGTTCTGTTTGTCGCACCTATTGTATAGCTCATATTTCACTTTTGCAACTGTCATACATGATGCCTAGCTCATATTTTTATTCTCAAGGTAATATCTGCATATTAGTCCAATGTTTTCTAACTTGTCTGTAATGCAGTTTCTGGATGAATATGGCTCAGAGGTCCTTAGTCTTACAAAAATAACAAAATAAAAGTACACACTAGAAGAACATGCATTCATGTAAACATACCTTTCAAAAGTCATTTTCATCCCCACATCTATTTAAGCATTTCACTGTAGTTAATGAATTTGAAGACAAAGTCTTCATTTCTGTTCAGTTTCAATGAACATACTCTTGACTTTTATCTGAGATGCTTGTATAGCAACTAAAGGTCCCAGACCTGTTCCTACAGGAATGAGATAACAAGGATTCTTAAATTCCCACATGGAAAGAACTGATATAAACATATAGGTTTTAATCCCCGCCTCATATCAACCAGCAGTGGGCGGCAGCTCTTTTCAGAAGTAGCGTGCAATTGGCCAATGCGCTACAGTGATGCAAATTGAGAGGGGTCGGCTGGGAGGGATTATGTAAATTAATGTTCCCCCAGGCGCCTCCTGTTGGCCAGACGGGCGTTCATAAAGGAGATTCTGCGCTTGTTTATGTTTGCGTATCCTCCATCCTCGTTCTGAGCTTGCGAAGGCTCAACCAGTGAATATAAAAAAAGGCAGTGGCTAACTGGCGCGGGCTTCAGACGAGAGCCGCAGGCTGTGTACAATCTCCTGAGTTGGCAACAGGAGGCCGCATTTGCGAAAAAGCCTAAGAACTTGTACATAGTTCCCTATTTGGATATTCCAGATTCAGGTGGGTTTGGAGATGCCAAATTAAAAAAAAAACAAAATATAGGTTTTAATATAGGGCCACATATAGGTTGCGCATATATGTGACATACGTAAAATCAGCCGTTTTCATAAATTATAGGTACATATATGTACATATATAATAGGAACATACAAAAGTATATGAACCTATAATATATGTAATTTTATGGATGCTGCATATACTCCCTATTTGTGGCCCTATATTAAAACCTATATGTTTATATGTTCTTCCCGTGTGGATACAGTTGAAGCTAACCGGAGAGGTGCTGTATGTGTCTGCAAAGTTGGGCTGAAAAGGCTGCAGTTAGACCAGACGTAGGTTTTGCAGAGCTTGGGACATGTGTCGGCTGCTTCACTTATCCATGACCAGGATCAGCTGGATACTTCACCTATATCTGGGCTAGCTCTCTGATGCTACCGAGGTGAAAGCAATGCGAAACGCACAAGCTCTAACATGTCTGGTATTACAAACGATTTCTCTGCATTGCCATGGCGTAATTTCATCCCCCTTTAGAAATTGTTCTGGCTAATACAAAGCTGAAAAAGGCAGAGATTGAAGATGAAATTCTCTCCTGTAGAAGTTATCGATTCACGAGCTCCACATAATCAACTGTCCACATAATCAATGCTAACGGAACTTAAGGTCTGTAAAACCTGCATTATGTTCATAATATAACCAGAGCTCTCGCTAGCTGTCGCGTACTAGCCATAAAGCTGCTTTCACAACGGACGCACAATGAATGTTTCACGCAACAGATTACATTCGAAGTCAATGCGATGACACGAATACATGCGTTATGGGCGTATTAAGCCACTTTCACATCGGATGCAAAACAAATTTTTCGCGCAACACATTTCATTCAAAGTCAATGCAAAGACAATGCATTGACTTTGAATGTAATCTCTTGCGTGAAACATTTGTTTTGCGTCTCGTGTGAAAATGGCTTAACGCACACATTTTCCGCGTGCAAACACTGGTCATTCCGAAGCAATAAGTAAACCATTACCATGGGCAATTTCCATAAAGGTCGTTTCGCCTGTAGCTTTCACCCCTCTATTATATACCAGCGCAGAAGCTGTTCGTTACTCTTCCACGCTGACACATGACAGTTATGCACACGAACCAGCAGGTCCTTATAATACACACCGAAGCAGTCCAAGTTGTTGGTCCACTTGTTGCTGCTCCTCACTGTTCATGTTTCCCTCTAAACTCAGACCCACCGGATTTCTACGGTCCCCAGTCTACACTTGGGTATGTCGACCCGTTCTACAAATGTGTCTGTCTGGGGTGGATTCAAGCTTTCCCTCAGTCCTAGCTACAGAGTGGAAACACCGGTGTACTCACCATGCCATAGGTATATAGCAAATTCGAGTTTGAGCTGCCATACTTTTGCACTGCCTCCCCCACTTTTGCTGCTACGTTTATTAGAACAAGTTCATCTCATTAGATCTATACAGTACAGTGTTTGATTGCAAAATTCCTTAGTTCAGATGGCAGATGCGTCTCACGTTTCACACTGGGGAGGTGGACCCGGAAAACTGCGTTCTGCTAAGTCCCACCCAGCTCTGCCCTCTACAGAGCTGGCCAGTCAGAAGAATGTGGGGACACAGGGAGGGGGGCCATAGCGGAAGAGCAGCCCAAATGAGGCGTTTCAGGCAGAGACTGCAATGGACTACAAATGCGGTTTTTTGAGGATGGCAGCACAAGCTAAAAAAGGACCCTTTCTTGGACTTTGATTGATCAGGAGTACTCAAGGAGAGTCCAAGAACAAAATTTTATCTTGGAAATGTAGCATCATAGGTCCCCTTTAAAGTCAACAAAAAACTCTTTAAAACATCCAAGCAGCAGCATTAGTAGCCCCAGGAAGTGGTGAAGCATGGATGCAGTAGAACTGGATCAGTACCGGCTCAGGACTGCAGCAGCCAGCGACCACATGGTGAGAGACCATGCTTGGGCGGTACATGAATGCAGTGTTCTGGAGGGAAAGGGTTCAAAAAAGAAGGTTAGGCACTGGATAAATCGTCTGCAAACTAAATAAAAAGCTGCCCTGTGATAGGTTCCAACTTACACTTAAGAATTACAACTTTGGATCAACTTGTCTAGGAACATACTCCTCCTTCCACGTATTGCAGCGCAGGGGCCCCACACTAACACCAGGCAGTGAGACTGATGTGGCTCTAGTTTACTTTTGCACAAAAGCCAGCACTCGCTAACTTAACATGAGCAACCAATTTGAATACTACGTGGAGTGCCCCAGCGTGTAAGGTTAACTTGTTCTAATAAACGCAACGGCGAAAGTGGAGGACGCAGTGCGAAAGTCTGGCAGCTCAAGCACGAATTTGCTACAGGATACAGTTTGCTACAGCAACAGTTGGTAAGTACATCCTAGCTAGGATGCAAGGGAAGCTAGAATCCACCCCATATAGACACATTTGTAGAACGAGTCGACATGCCCAAGTGTAGACCAGAGACTGTAGAAATCCGATGGGTCTGAGTTTAGAGGGAGACATGGACAGTGAGGAGCAGCTAAAAGTGGACCAACAGCTTATGGACTGCTTCGGTGTATTAGGACCTGCTGGTTCGTGTGCATAGCTGTGGTGTGTTGTTAGCGTGGAGAAACAAACCGCTTCCGCGCAGGTATATGATGGAGGGGTGAAAGCTCCAAGCTTAACAGCCTTTTCGGAAATTGTCCATGGTAATGGTTTACTTACTGCTTCGGAATGACCAGCTTTTCCTCACGAAAAAATGGGTGCATTATGGGGAGCTAGACAGAGCTCAGGTTATGTCATGAGCATAATACAGGTTTTACAGACTACAAGTCCATTTGTGTGAACCGATGCTTATGTGGAGCTAGTGAATCAATCACTTTTTCAGAAAAGAATTTAATATTCAATTGATGGCAATGCAGTGTTTGTTATACCGAACGTGTTAACCTGTGCGCTTCCCTATTGCTTTCACTGGTTGTATCAGAGAGCTTGCCCAGCCATTAGAGATGTATCAGGCTTACCCCGGTCATGGATAAGTGAAGCGATCGTTTCATAAGCACCAAAAAACGGACCCCAAGCTCTGCAAAATCTATGTTTGGTCAAACTGAGGCCCAACTCGGCAGACACATACAGCACCTCTCTGGTTAGCTTCAACTGTAGTGGGTACAATCAGGCAACATTATGATGAAACTGCCACATTTATGCTTACCGAAGTAACACAAGCATACCGATCATAATTGCCGCATATCAGTTAGCCAGGAGCATTTTTAATTAGCAGAGCACGCGAACTAACATGCAGTAGCTGATAAGCGGTTATGACTTTAAATGTAATCTGTCGCGTGAAAAAATTAGTTTTGCGTCCAGTGTGAGAGCTGTTTAATGCGCCTACAATGCCTGTATTCGCGTCTTTGCATTGACTTTGAATGTAAGCTAATCTGTCCTACAAAAAATTTGTTCCGCGTCTGATGTGAAGCAGCTTTATGAATAGTTCGCAACAGCTAGAGAGAGCTCGGTTATGTTATGAACATAATACAGGTTTTGCAGACCGTAAGTTCCATTAGTGCGGACAAGTTGCTCATGTGGAGCTAGCGAATTGATCAGTTCTACAGGAAAGAATTGCCTATTTAATCTCCACCTTTTTATTAGCCACAACAATTTCTAAAGGGGGATGAAATTATGTCAAGGTAGTGCAGAGAAATCATTTGTAAACCGGTAGAGCTTCTGCGTTTCGCATTGCTTTCATGGTAGCACCAGAGAGCTCCCAGTCATGGAAAAGTGAAGCATTCACTGACTGTAGTGGCTACAATCTGGCAACGTTATGATAAACTGCCACATTGATGCTTACTGAAGTAACACAAGCATACCGATCAGAATTACTGCATATACGTTCACCAGGAGCATTTTTAATTACCACGACACGCAAACTAACATGCAGTAGCTGGTAACTGAGCGGTCATAACCACAGAGACAAACCCTTGCGATACAGGTTTTACAGACAGCAAGTTCTGTCACTGTGAACAGTTGTACCAAGCATCCAAATTAGAAACAAGTATTAAAAGTGTGAGGATTACAAAAGGGACCACAAGCGAGAACCAGTAAAATACAAAAAGAAGGCTTTATTTCTGAAGGGGGGGGGGAACCCCCAACAGAGCAGGCAATGGTACAAAGTCCACAATCCAAAATCAGAAACCAGAGGACGAAATCCAAAATCGTAACCAGGGCACCAATCACAAAAAGCACAGTCCTGCAAAAAAGGGTTTGGTAACTAGGCGGCGAAGTACAGGGAGTAGGCAAAAATCGATAACCAATGACGGTCCAGTCTGAAAGATAATCACAATGAGAACTAGATGAAAATGAATGTGGCACAAGGGAGAACTGTGCTGAGAAGAGACACCTAATATACACTTCTAGGAGATCACATGATAACAGAACTAAGGTGCAGGCAGACAGACTGATTACAAGGGAGCAACACATTAGGGAGAACCTGATCACATGAAATTGGCAGAAACCAAAATGCGGTCAGGGATCATGGGACAATCCTGTAGACAAATACACAGCTCCAGTCAAGGAGTTCTAATGTGCCTAGATACTAAGAGAAAGGATAGCGTGAGCAGATGTGGAGAACCCACAGAAACGCAGTAGAGAAGATTAGGGAAAGACAAGAGGCGGAGACTAGAACAGAGCGAATGCTGAGAGCTTGTTTATCAATTAGTAAGTGCAGCTATACAATCCCTAGTGCTTGTTAGTAAGTTAGTATTATATACAATGTTAGTCTGTTAGTAATTCAACAAAAACAACAAACTGTTAGTACTGGTTAGTAATATAGAAAAAGCAAGGTGAAGGAAGTAACCGAGATTGTAAGGAAGGTTGAAATCCAGAAACTGAGGTATCGTTCTGGAACCACTCGCAAGAGATAGTAATCCAAAAAACGTAAGCCTTTATTGGAGTCCGGGTCAAAGCCAAAAAACACAGAACTGGCCAATGGTCATACACAGGGCATCCAAACACAGAACTCGAGGTCATACAAAAATAGGTCAAAATCCAGAAAGGCAAAAATAGTACAGAAAGGGCAATGGCAAGAATCAGGGTCGGACTATCCAGTAGAAGAAAAACAATAATCAAAGGCGTACAAGGAGCTCGGCACAATAAAATATTGATCAACGTTCTGACAAGAGTTGTGAGTGAAAAGACTCCTAATATACACACAGGAAAGGTCACATGCTATACAGAGATCAGCTGTGGGGAATGAGACTAATGACATCGGGAGAATCACAGGAGAGAAACCCTAACCATGGAAAGTGGCGAGATAGGAAATACGGACTGGAATCACACAAACAGCCTATGACATTTAAACAGCTCCGGTCCAGGAGTTCTACGTGCACAGATAACAAGAGCAGGAAAGCAATTAAGCACGTGCGAGAGATTCTCGCTGAACATAGGGAGAGGACGGTGGAAAGCTAAGGGGCAGAGAACATGGCGATTGCGAAGAGGGAATTAGTCTATTAGTAGCGGTTCAGCTTTACAACTTAAACTAGAGTGCTCATTAGTAATTTAGTCATCAAATATATACATGGTTAGTTGTGTCAGTAGACTATAATACAAAATACAAATGTTAGTCTTGTTAGTAATCAGAACAGAAGGGTGAAGGAAGAAAACAAAATACAAAGGAATATTTTTAAACTCCGGACTTCATTTAAATCCCTTGAATTCAGTGAGCACGCAGACAGGGAAGACAGACTAAACCAACTAGATCACAAGACAGGGGAGACAAGCGCAATGGAACTGAAACATGGAATGAACATAAAACCTGAATATTACAAAAACCAAAAAGAATAAATGAAAGACAATAATCATGAACACAAAACCAGAACCATAAAACATGACCAGACAGATCAGAATCATAACAGAACACATAACAGAACACATTAAATCACCCGAAGGAGTGGCATGCAGTACTGGGGCTGTGAGCAATGACAAGACCAAAGACCAGACAGGGGGAGACAAAGTGCAAAGTATGGTATAAACAAAAACATGGACCGGAGTAAAACTATAGTAAAAAGTAAAACTTGGAAAAAACAACTAAAAACAAAGCATGAATAAATCTGAGTAACCAAAACACAATACACATTTCAAGAATATTCAGCCATGGCAAAAATCAAAATATACACATGGCAATCAGATCAGGAGCATGGCAAGGCAGAATGAGAATCACAACAAAAACTTAGCTTCAAATGAGGTTTATGTTCACACACCTTCTGTAGAATTTCCCCTGGTATCACTCTTGCTTAATTAGGACACAAACATTAGCAACAGTAACTTGGCTACATTAGCCGCTGTGCTACAGCCACAATCAACTGGCTATCATGTCAGGTTGACTTATGCAGTAAAAGCAAGTTACAGTTTCTGTGTCTGTGAGTCACGGACAGTCTCGACAGATACAGGCTTTATCTTCAGATATTCTACAAAGCCTGCATTTGAGGCCAGTTGTTAGTGCTAACTATCGCTAGCGGTCCTGCTAGCCATCCTTTAGCACGTTAGCTTAACTTACATTATTTGCTGTTATATGGTTACTTACAGCTTGTGGCTCCAAGCGCTTGATCGATGCAATTGCCTCAGGTTTGAGAAGCAGCTGAAAGGCTTATCCTGTGTCGAATTATCCTTTATTAACAAAGCTGTCTTTGGTGAAATGCTAAGCACAAACAGCTAACATTCCCTTTGGCCGTGGCTGTTTGCGGCCAGCAAACAAAAAAAGCTACCCACTGATTTCTGGAGGCATCGTCTTTTGGAAGAGAAATATTTGTTTTTCTTTTCGCATCCCAGAGTAAATGGACTAGTAGCTTTGGGAGAGATACTGACTAAATTGCACCTGATCTGCAGTTCTTTTGTATTTCCAAAAGTGTTGACACTACTAACGCCTAGTATGATCTGGCGTTGTTAGTGCCTGCTAGAATAGTTTCTGGTGTGGGCTTGTCCAGCGCAGTGGTTGGCCCTGGCTAGGTCGGTACTAATTGGACGGCACAACCTGACGACAGGTTTCACCAGATCTTTTACCCAGATCTCGTTAAGATCTTGGGAGGAGCTGTTCAGAGAGGAAATCATGCTCACGAAATCACGTTCTTGGATTATGGCAAAATCCCTGTATCTTATGTTTAGAAACTTTTCAGAGGTTGAGCATGGACAACCAACATTATAACATTTCTAATATGTATTCAAAGAAGGATCAGCATAATAGGTCCCCTTAAATGAAATATCTTGTGTAAACAAACCTGTTTCCTGCGCTGGTCGGTTTCCAATTAAAAAAGAAAAAACATTCATGCCTGAAGTTGAATAAATGTCTTGTGCCTGTTTTCGCTAAGTAAAGTAAACCAAACTCCATTGACTATAAACTCAGCTCTTTCAGATATTTTCTGTTTTTATGCAGTGCATAATGGGACGTATAGCTGGGTTACTGACCATCGGATTTTCACTACTTTTCACGGTGGATTGTGGGATGTAATGAGTTCACGATATATAGGACAACAATTCTTACAAACAATTCGGACAGCACTACAAAATGGCGAAGCCAATAAATAGTGCACTATATAGTGAGTTGTGAGTGATTTCGGACACAGCCACTCTTTCAGTGCAGCAAGAGGCAACAGCAAGAGACACTACACGTGCTCTTGAAGATTTGGATACATTTTTGAATCTCAGGACTTTTTCCACCTCACATGTTAAAGAAGGGGTTTCAGGAAAATTCTCAGTAATGGCTTTTGGTGGAATTTGGAAATGTGCGTATGAGTAAGATAGGTAACTGTAAGTGCTAAACTAGGATAAATGATTAAGATGACAATATTCTATTTAAAGTGATGATTGTTGAGAAAAAGAAATTGCAATTTATACTGTATTATAAAATGCATGTATTGAATATATTCAAATTGGTTTTTCACCTGCTTGTCTGAATGAAAAGGTAGAAATACAAGAGCCAAAAGGAATTCCAGAAGTGTGTTCAATGAGTGAAATCCAGTGACATTCTAATGAGGTGCATCAAGCAAGTGGGGAAAGCCTGAGTACTGCTGAACAGTTAGATACGCTTGATTCCCCTTTTATTCAGTTGCCAATCACTTGACTCAGACCCACTATGGATTGCCTGTGCCCTCTTCAATTTTTATTCTTCAAACCTTGGATTCTGGCTCAATAAACGCCCTTTCTTGAGCAGTTTGTAACAGAGCACGAGGCTGAAGTGAAGACAGTCAGGTTTACTTCACAGGTATTTCTATCCATATCCATTCTGTGAGAGGGAAATCCTTCTCGGCTGCTCTGTAGGTGTGTCACTGATCAGAGGCCGGAGAATGGGTGGAAGCCACGCACAGCTACACAAACTGCCATTTGTTGCCAATAGCCTGCTCTGCCAACACTCACCCACCACAGAAGACTCTGCCTGGGAGCACTGCCAAGCCAGCACTGTGTCAGTGTTTTCTTTGAAATGCGTTTGAAATTTGGCCTCCATTTTGTTCCCCATGTCAGCTGTTCATGATGCTGCTCCTCATTATCTTCTCATGTACAAAATAATTGCAATAACTCAATTTTTTTAAATGGATTTGCGTGCACCCTGTTGTAGAGGTTTCAAAAAGTACACATTTTACTGTTGTATGGTTTAGGGTGCCCCTATAAACTCATCTGTTCAATTATGGAACAGTACTATCCTGTCACAACCCTTGAAATGCCTTCTGTGTCTCCTCCCTTGCAGCAACTTGCGTGTCAACTGGAAATAATTTCTCCTTTGATTAGTTTGCGTCTGACATGCTCCCTTTTTTCACAAATGTGTCTGGTTTCATAGTTCAGTATTGTATTGGTGGCAGGTATATAGATACTCATTCATCTTCTATACTGTATATAGATACTCATTCATCTTCTATACTGTATATAGATACTCATTCATCTTCTATACTGTATATAGATACTCCTTCCTTTGAATTCCAAGTTGCTGGATTGTGACTTGCTAAGTGTGCTTTGAACCAATAGTTTTTAAATGCCCTCGTTGTTCAGAAGCGAAATGTAACCTTTATTGATTAACCATAACCTTCCTTATTTTGTGAATAAGAACATGCTCCGAAGCCTAAAGCCCCACGCCCACTGACAGCGTGTGACGCGCGTCAGAATTTTACTTTTCGCCACTGCTCAATTTCTTGTGCGTCAACTCAATAGAAACGCATTTGTCTTTTAGGTTATTTAGCTATTTCGCCTTGTCATGGTTGGTGGCACACACTTAGCGGCAACCTCACAGGCAGTTGTCACAAGCGATGTACCTGCTTTTTAACCAAGTCTCAGTTTTAATAGGAAATGCATTATTTTGCGGGTATTGAAGTTATTAAGCGATCAACAGTTAGACAGTGCCTAACTCAGGGTACACTTAACCTACCTAACAGTACCTAACTCAGTTAGAACTTAACACAGCTAACTTAGCTAGCTAGCCAATTCGGTGCTGAGAGAAATAAACTGAATTTTAATCTTAATTTACTAGACGGCTAAATTTAGGAGGAAAATTATGCCTGTAGTTATCTAACATATAGTGCACAGACACCTGAACGTCGCACCTTGTCATCACTTGAAATAAGTGTTATCGGTAGGTGTTTTCAAAATGAAACGTTGAATATTTTGAGAATGACACTTATGGCTTCTCAGTCGTGTTGACAGCTGTCAATGTTGATGCGGCTGACGCTTTCAGTGGGCGTTTAAAAGCGTCAAGGTAACATTTGGCGTTTGAGTCGACGCTTCGCGGCCAGTGAGCGTTGGGCTTAACTCAAGGTCTCCAGGTTGGGACCACATTCTTTGTAATCCTATCCAAGTCTCTTCCTCTGTCCAATTTATTAGGAACAAGCACCCAATACTTCTACGGTCATCAGGACTAGAACCGCGTGCCTCCTAAGATACTCCTTCCAGCCAAATGACAGTTCAGCTCTGGTGAAGTGAGCACTCTGTTTGGCAGTCATCCGGAAAGCCACTACCCAGAGATTGGCAATGCCAACTTGGCTTCACCCACAACATCTGAAATGAACTGTGCTTTCCATTTCTGAGTTCGGTCCCAATGTTAAAGTATGACTTAAACTCTACTACTGGATTCTACTCTCCCTCCTAACTTGACTCTTGGTCTGGATCATAACACTATCCCACCCAGCCTGAAAGCCAATAAGATACTGAGTTGATGAGTTTAGCTGTCTGCCAACTGCTCTCAGTGGTTGCATTTATCTTGTTTTATCTTGCTATTTTTGCCAAAAGGAGCCCCCCTTCTCTTACCATAAGGCACGTTGCAATCAGTGCTACATCTCATAGCAGGTTATATTATCAATCCTCTCAGTGTTTCCTCTTCTTGCCTGGCCCTCCATGCCACCAGGGGGTGGGCTTTCTTGTAATGAGCGCTTCAGTGATCTTCCTCCCCAAATCCAACTAGCTTTTTCTACCTTTTACTGGTTAATAGCTTTTGTCTGATGGAGAAGTTCGGGAGCATGTCCCACATGCATTAGTGTTGATCATCGAATCCTTCTGTAAAATAACAAAGACTGGCTTCAAGCACAATCTGTCAAGGATTTCTGCATGTTTAGCATGGTTTGACAGCCTTTCAGCGGTAACTTAATTTGTTTGGCAATTATTTGAGTGAATCACTGTTTGACATAAGAAAATCGTAAACTCAGCAGAAAAATGGCATCCCAAGAATCTCAAAGGACAGAAGGTCAGAGGTGAAAGGTGAAAGGCCATGTGACCCCCATCCTGAAGCACACAGGTTGTCTTTTAAGGCCTCCAAACAAAGACCTTTATGATAACTGAGGCAAACCTGCATTTCACTTGTTACTTTCAAACCACTTGCTCTCTGTAATTATAGTACCAATTGTCTCGAGAGAAATTTCCTGCTTCTCTTTTAATTACAGTTTGATTTATACTTTCTTTAGTCCCGGTATTGTGCGTTCCAGACTGTCTTGGGCTTTTGGACCCATCACTTCCCTGTGTATTAGTGTGAGAACCTTTGAACTGTTCCAGTAAGTTATGTGAATTATTTCATTTCATTGGGTCTCCACCGTATTTTATTTAGCTATTTAGAGAAAGGGGGAAGGGGCCGGTGTAACAAATTCCCTAAAGATCCCCCAGAAGCTTAGGAGTGGCCTGCCTATGGGATACTTTCTCAGTCTTGTGGTAAACAGACCCCCCCACCCCAAACAACACCACATTGAACTTGTTATTCATTAATGCATCCTGGGTTTTAAAGCCAAACCAGCCACCTTTGTTTTTGAGTCCAAAGGGCATCTTACTGTGAATAGGTCCTCTGTTTATTCTCTCTCTCTCTCTCTCTCTCTCTCACTCTTTGCTCTCACTCTCACTCTCTTTCCATCCCTCTTTCAATATCTCTTTCTCTTTCTTCCTCTATCTCTCCTCAATATCCCTGTTTGCACTTGCTTACCCCTTTGCTATTCCTGTACAGAGTAATCATCACAGAAGCCCAGGAGTTCAAGGGCCAATGCCTTCCGGCATTAAAGCTGTTTTCCTGACTATCATGAGCTTCTGTCTGAAGTCTGTCCTGTTTTCCTTCCCCTGTGAGGGCTCAGAGAGACTGCCACCTTTATCGCACATCCTTTTATGAGGCTGCTACTCGAGTTTCAGGAAGAACCCAGAGCACAAAAGCCATGTGGGCGGGTCTTGGTGTGGCATGAACAGGGTGTGGGTATATGCAATATCAAATTCAATCTCGGAATGAAAAAAAATCCTGCCGGCACCCATATAGGTTTGTGTGTGTGCAGGACACTAATCTGCCCCAGTAACCCTCAGTTGAACTTGTATTCCGGCACAAGTGACTTTATGGCAGCTTCAGAGATGCTTTGCCTTCATCTGGCCAATGTGGATAAATCAATTCAGACATTTACTATCAAATCTAAAACAGTAAATCTGAAACCGTGTGCCCCGTGGGTATGACTGTGTTGCCGTGACAGCAGAATTTAATTTTATTAAGCCTCTCTTCCTTCATCACTCATAGAATCTGACAACAGTGTAAGAGTACATCGTTTCCAAGTGGTTATTTTTTATGCAGAGCTGGATCAATCACATCTGAAAATGAAACCAACCAGGCAGCTTATTTTAATGAATACAGTTGGGTGAGTTAATTTCTGTACTGATAATTCCTGTTTGTTCTCTTAGAGACATCTGAATGATCATTTACAATTCTCAGAGGAAATCCAATCATTACTTGAATATTAACTGATATTGTGAGTCTTTTTTTTGTCAGTAGAGAAGCATCTGAAAAACTAAAAAAATGTAATGCCTGAATTTCCCCAGAATTTTAATGAAAACTGCCTCTTTGAGCCCTGAACATATTTTAATGTGAGACTTCAATCACAAAGTAACATTGAGCTCATTTGCTAGATAAAGGCAAACTGATTAGTTCTCTTTGTGAGAAATTATTTCTTTATTCACACCAAGGTGGCATTAAATTGATTTAAAAAGTCATCCAAGACAATGACAATATTAAAAATTATGAAAATACACACACATGTATATATAATATTGCTTTTTTCTATGCGATTTTCAGCATCCATTTCTCCAGTGTCCTAAGGAAAAACTGTAATACCCTCATTAAATAGCTATGTTGGTACAGGAAGAACCAGTTTCACCATAATGTCATATACAGAGGGTGAAAAAAATATTGGAAACACCCCTGAAAAATTGCCATTAACTTTGTTGTACCTACAAAGCTATTTACGCGTGAAGTGCATCCATGGGAACTTCCACCATATTTTTGGGTGTAAACCCTCTGAACAACATCTGACCTTGAGTAAAAACACCCAGAATCTGATCAGAAGTTAGGGTAAAAGGTGACTAATTTTACAAATTTAGTAGGAGGATTTTTCTAAGACAAAAAGCCCACATGTTTCCAATGGTGTGGCTGTGGAAATTTCTGAGGAAGCCATAGGTAGCGGGCATCATCTGATACACAGTATGAAAAAATTCGGTAAAAAAGAATGGACAGACCTAATGTCTTGGAAAAACAAAATACCAGGACATTTTTAGCCAGTTCCTTACAGCAATGTTTACAGACAGTTGCTTTAATTAAAAAACTGAAAATTATGTTCATGCACTGTGTATCTTTTGTTCAATTTTGTGGATACCTTCGTTGACCATAAAATGGACAGTTCAGAATCAGGTATAAATTGAGTACAATTCTGTCAGTCTGGCTATATATTTTCTTGATATCTTTTTTTCTGTTAACAGATTCCTGTGATCACTCAATACAGAAAATTTTGTACATGCAGGCCTTGTGTGTGTGTTCTGTTGCATTAACAAATTCCTGTGATCACTCAATACGGACAATTCCAAACTAGATCTTCCTATAGTTAGGCCACTGGCTAACCTAGTTGGTTTCATTAGCTAGTCCAAACCAATATCTTCACAGCTAACAGCAAACCAATGTAAATGTACCATACTCCTCTTACTTCTACAAAATTTTAATATTTCAATTTGCTAGCAAGCTAAATCAATTGGGGCGTACATTCAACTTGAACTAGATCCAAGACAAGCTCCCTTATGTCAGAAAGAAAAATGGAGGTAGCGTTAACTTATCAGAATGGAAGGATGGTTAAATCAATGCGAGGACTGTAAATGCAAAATTAAAAAAAAGACCTAAACAGTGAATTTTATAATCAACCTCCATAACTGCACTTGCTAATGTTGCTAATGGAGATTACAATAGCTGTAAAGTTTCTCACTTTAATTTCATTTCAATGATGTTCACAACACGCTTTGATTTGATTGGTGAGAAGCCAAAGGGCTGCAGACTCTCCTTGCCTTAGTTTGGTCACTCTGGCTAGGAAAGTGGCATGACACAAGCCTTATCTGATTGGATAATCCTTTGCTAAGGGACGCCAACTTTGTTTGGCTTCGTCAGGGAAAAGACATTAGTCTACAGCAGGAGCGTGTTGCAGTGTTCCACCACAAATTTACCACAAAACATTTAGAGGGGCGCTGTCTCATCAATTGTAAAATACTCCCTGAGAAATTAAACAAAAAAACTTGCTTGGTATTCACATGTTCACAAACCAAGTACATAGGACAGGACCTTACTAATCAACTTTTTTGCTATGATAATACCATATGCCAGGAGATGTTGTTGCGCTACCTGTAGTATGCTAAGTTTTTTAGATATTCCAAGTATAATTAGGATAGTATCTGGATCAATCCACACTTCAAGAATCATAGAGAAGAAGTGAAATATTTCACACCAGAAGCTTTGTAGTCTGCGACATAGAGCATAACTGTGTGACAGGGTAGCTTCCATGGACTCGCACTTCTCATAGAGAGATGATACTTCAGGAAATATTTTATGCAGTTATGTCTTTGAATAATGTAGTCTATGAAGGATTTTGAATAGTATTAAACAGTGACGGGCGTTTATGGAACATTCATGTATGTGCCCTGGACTATCCTCCTACACGCTTGGTGGCATCAAGGTACCAAGTTCTTGTTCCCATTCCTACCTTTATTCTATCCATTTTAGGAAGGCTTATTCTCTGAATGATCTCATACAGATTGGATATGCTGTAGCGTGAGTTAGCAAACATTGTAATCAAAACCTCTAGTTTGTCTAGTTTTGCCCTCTCAAAGTTAGGGAGGTGTGTTTTCACATAGTCTCTAATCTGAAGGTACCTGAAGAAGTGATTTTTGGGCAGGTTCTATCTCTACTGGAGTTGCTGAAAGGAGGCAAATACCCCATCTATATATAGGTTGCCAATTTTGCAAAGCCCTACCCTCTTCCAGATGCTAAAGGTCCCATCCAGAGTGGATGGAGTGAAGGAGGGGTTGGCTGCGATGGGGAGTAAAAATGATAACGTGCTGAGTTTGAAATGTTGTTTGAGTCGTTTCCATAGTCTTATTGAGTCATTAATTATAGGGCTCAGTTTAAAGCATGCTCTGTTGACTGGTATAGGTGACAATAACACTGTTCTGATGGAATATGGTAAACAGTCCTCACGCTCCATCTCAAGCCCATCATGGGGTGAGGGGGTGTTGTCCAGCCAGTGAGCAGTGGAGCGTATTCCGGTGGATCAATAATATAATCCAAAGTCAGGCAGTGCCCAGCCCCCATTGGCTTTATGCTTGCAAAGATGGTCCTTTTTTATTCTATAGCCTTTATAATTCCTCACAAAAGGGAGAAAAATAGAGTCTGGCTTCCTAAAGAAGGATTTGGTGAGGTATATAAGCAAGTTCTGGCAAAGATAAAGTATTTGAGGGAGAAAAACCATTTAAATTGCATTGACTCTACTGAACATGGAAATTGGGAGTGTCTTCCAGAACTGAATATTGTGCTCAAGTTTGTTTAGTAGGGCACAAGAGTTAGCTTTATAGAGAGCATTGTACTTCTTCGTGATGACGATCCCGAGGAAGTTGAATTGTCTAATGCTATTCGGAAGGGCAGCTGTTTAAGCCAGGTTTGATCCTTAACATGTACTGGTAATAACTCACTTTTACTCCAGTTACTCTTGCACCCAGTGAAGGTGCCAAATCGGTGAAATAGCTTTAGTATGGAGGGGATTGTTATCTGAGGCTGAGTAACATATAACAAGATGTCATCTGCATATAAAGACATTTTATGCAAGGTCTGTAGTGTATTATCGCCCTGGATGCTAGCTTGTGATCGGATGGTTTCTGCAAGAGGTTCTATAGCTAGTGCAAACAATGTTGGACAAAGAGGGCACCCCTGCCTTGTGCCCCCGCCCAGCTGGAATGGAGTTGACAGGGTCTGGTTAGTAAGTATCCTGGTGCAGAGGTTACTACACAGCAACTTGGTCCAGTGCACAAACTTGTTGCCACAGTTGTATTTCTGCAGGACTGTAAATAAGTATGGCCATTCAAACTTGGTGAATTCCTTTTCAGCATCCAAACTGAGGATTACAAGATCTTTTTTGATGGATCTAGGAGAGGGCATAATTTTAAGGAGATGTCTAAAGTTATGGAAAGAATTCCTTTTAGGAATAAACCAAGTTTGATCAAGGTGAATTAGTTTAGGCACATAGGCGTTAAGTCTTCTGGCTAGTGTCTTAGCAAGAATTTTTTGTTCTGTATCTAATAATGAAATTGGCCTATATGAGCCCACCTCCTCAGGGTTTTATCCTTCTTTAGGGAGTGGGGTAATGGTGGCCTCAGTCAATGTCAGAGGCAGTACACCATCATCATATGACTGACAACAGTTCAGGAAATATAGGGATCAAGTAACTCTCCAAACTTCTTAAATATCTCATTGCTGAGACCATCTGGCCCTGGGCTTTTACCAATTTTCAGTGACTGGATGGGCGCCAGCAGCTCCGCAATTGTAATGTTTGCATTTAAGGCATTGCATTCTTCTTCATTTAATGAGGGAAGTTCACATTTGTCTAGGAGTGACTGTATTGCATCAGGTGAGGTATTTAATTCTGATGTACATGGGTTTCATAGAACTGTCTAAATGTGTCATTAACATCTTTGGGGGAAAAAAGGATATTACCTGTTCCAGACTTGATTTTATGGATAGTCTTGTCATTTTTAATTTTTTGTAGTTGTCTGGCTAATAATTTGTGAGGTTTGTTGCCAAATTCAAAATATTTCTGCTTTGTAAAAATAAAAGCCCTACATATTCTGTCATATAGTATTTCATTAAGTTGATATTTTAGTGTTGAAATGTTTGTGTGCTTTTCTAGGGAGGGTTGTTGGGCATTTTCCATATCTAACTGATGGATTTGTTGCTCTAATTCCAGTTGCTTTACTTTGTTCTGTTTCTTGCGGGAAGATTGGAAACAAATAATGCATCCTCTCAAATAAGCCTTAAAGGCTTCCCATAATAAAGTAGGAGAGGTGTCATTATTGTCATTGGTTTCAAAAAACAACTTGAGACCGGAAGAAGTCACTCACCAGGACCACAAACTGGGAAGAGATTCCCTATAATATAGTGACTTAGTAATTTTAGTTGTTAACACAAAGGACAGAAAGGAGCAACCCATATAAAGAAAGGCGCACCGTGGATGCAGGGTCACCATCAGTAAGTTAAGTGAGGGTGGGTAGTGGGAAGGAGGGCTGTAGGGGGAAGAGTGGACAGGTTTGCTACGCAGGACACTGGGTGGAAACAACTTTGGGGAGGGGGAAAGGATGAGCCTAACTGCTAAAGGTGATAAGATCCGGGAAATGGGGAAGGGACCAGTGAACCAAGAGACAAGTTTCTTAGACTGTTTCCTCACGGGGATGTCTCTAATCACCAGCCACACGTTCTGTCTAATCTAGTAGTTGTGGGCTTTCAAAAACGTAGCACAGAGCCTGGCCTAGATCCTGGTTCAACCTCTCCACTTAACAATTAGTCTCAGGATGGAAGCCAGACAAGAGTCAAAAGCTGATGCCCACCAGAGCACAAATAGCTATTTTCAACAACGTACAATGCAGCAAGCTTCAGTTGTTTCACAACCAAAGCGGCAGCGGAAAAATAACTTTTCTGACACCAAAATCTGTGTTCTTTTGGTAGAAATCTCGGTGGAACATACAGTGCTGTTTACAGCTAATACATGAGCTGTAGTGAACAAAAGTAAAACTGAAATTTGGACTCGAATCGCCGCAAAGGTGAATTCAAGCAGCTGCGCAGAACGCACTACTTCAGAATTGAAAGATAAGAGGAAGTCTCTGAAAGCAGCTGTACTAAACAGGCAGTGAGACCTGCGGAATCCATAGAATAAAACCGCTATCCCCAGTTGAAACTGGGTATAACTTTATCCTCAGATAAGGACCGTGTATGGTGCTGTCCCCTCTACATGCATAGCACTTTTACCTTGCTATCTGGGGGATAGTCTCTATCCTCCGGATAAGTCACTTATCCTGGTATCATGCGTATGGCCCCAGATGTCTGCAATGGAGGCCATATTCCTCCAGGGTGCAGGACAAGACCAGAATGTCATCTAGGTAAACATAGACAAAACAGTAGATCATGTTGCAGAGGACATTGTTTATCAATCATGGAACACAGTATAGTAGTCAGAGGATTTTCCACTCCATTTAGACCAAGTGGTAGGCATTGCGCAGGTCCAGCTAAGAGAAGTTAGGGGGTGTGTGGTGATTCCATAAGATAGACAATGGTCTCAAGAGACCATCATCAGAACCAGATTGGTGGCTTCAACAATGTCAGGAAGGGCCATTTCTGTAAGGGCCTGGAACCAAAAGGGCTCAGTCAGGGATGTCGTGAGAACCCTATTTCCTCTGAGTGGAAGAAATTGCTATCAGCCCCAGAATCAATCAAAGCTTTGGCTAAAAACTGGACAACTCAGGGTCAACGGACAGGGCACTTGACGTTGAGGTGGTCAGTCAGGTCCTGTCATGGTTTTTGGTGGCTTTGAGAGCTTTCTTGGTTGGTCTCGTCTGGGACGATATTGGTTTGCCCACTATCGGATTCTTGGGCCAGCTGGCATTAATTGGGGGCATCGCCCAGATTCTATTTAAGCCCTTGTTCTGTCTCACTGCTCTTGCTAGAGTGTCAGTGTTTTGTTTGCACTTTAGCCAGTAAGGCCTCTAATAAGAACGTTGTTGAGGTATTAGCTGCAAAAGAGTAAGGGCTCTAATTTCGTAGACCAGGCGCAGGCGCGGCGCATGGGGGGTGCGCCGCGCCAACGGGGTGTGTCCAGGCGTATGTGGCAATTTCGTGCCCGGCGTAGCCTGGCGCAATTACTCCTCTGTCCCGCCTCTGCTCCTCCTTCCAGCGCAAGTTGGCAAAGAAGGCGAAACAAATCTTGCTCACTGGCTAGAGAAACGATGGATAGCGTGTACCCATTAGTTACAAACTGTTGCTGCTTTAAATTTTGTGATTAACATGCATGGACAACATGCAAGATACGTGACACATTTATTTTCAATCTGTGATCTTAACTCAGTACAAGATCATAGCAATCAGGCTGTATTCCTTTCCCCCACTGAAGACGATAAAACCTAAGTGACAATAATAGTAGCCTAGTATTAAGCCGCTTGCACACTGGACGCGAAACGAATTTTTCGCTCGACAGATTGCGTCTTGTGTCCGAAAGTCTGACAGGGTTTTAATAAATCTCTGTGTCTGACAGTCTATTATTGTTTTTAATTTCTTCAAATCTCCTGACTCTTTTAGATATTAAACGTGAATGTTTTGATAAGAGGGCTCAGTTCTTTAAGTTGAGTACCGAGAATTTCAATCAATGTTTCTGTTTAAGCTGCTCAATAAAGTGAGTCGACACTGGCGCGAGACAATGTACAATGTCTCCGTGTCTGACAGCCAAAAAAAAAAAAAGAGGACGATTAGAACAGATTGATAACGAAATAAAGAATAAAAAGAAATATTTTAACAACAGAACATCCAATGAACACTGCGATTTTTTTATTGGCGGGTCATCTTTGTTGGATATCGCGTTTGTTGGTTTTTATTCTTTATTTCGTTATAAATCTGTTCTCATATCAGTACTTTTACTTTTTGCTGACTGGTGGACATGGAGTATTTTGCATTTCGTGTCGGACAGTCTTGATCGTACATGCGATAATTTCTTCACACTGTCAATGGTCATGGAATTGATTTGCTCACGCGCTATTTTATCTCTGCTGTGGAAATAAAGCGTGAATCTGTTCGGTCCATCTGACTAATTTTCAAAAGAAAGACCGAATAAAGACTGCCGTCTATTTTCAACGAAAACAGACGAATAGGCTAAAAAGACCAAGAAAAGTCGATAGCTATCAATTTGCATTTTGTGAAGGTCGAACGCAAACATAGCCGAGTTTGCACGTCCAATAATTCCTGGAATACTCGGAAAAATTAGAACTTTTATGACTTTCGGACACGGAGCTATATTAATACCCTGTCCGACTATCGCGTTTTTGCATTGACTTTGTCTGTAATCAGTCGTGCGAAAAATTCGTTTTGCGTTCAGTGTGCAAGCGGCTTTAATGAGCATAGAACGCAAGTATTCGATATATATACAGTTTGTGGTTGGCTGAGAAAGATGTGAAGTCGTTAGTTTGCACTGCAGATTCAGCTGCGTTGATCAAGCCAGGTCAAGTTTCCATTACGCGTGGCAACCGCGTTTAATCTGACATCAGGACAATCGATATAGATACTGTAAATTATGTCCTTATTCAGATAGTTACATTAAATAGTGCTTTCTGTAATTATTTCTTGCATAAATGTGCCTGACATTCAGTAAACCTGCCTGTGAGATTTCGGTGACGTGTGCGCACTCTGCGCCGGTCAGCCAAATTACCACTGCACGGAAATTAAACCAGGTTGGAGCTGGCGAGTTTTCTGCGCAACTCCAGCGGAGACTTATTCTACGAAATTGTCACTGCGTCTTGATGAATATGTGACACCTCCCCCTACTATGCTGTCACACCCATCTCGGCGCACCTTCGTCTACCGGAGGCTGTGCACCTCACGAAATTACCACTACGCGGGCTGTGCTGTACGAAATTACCACTGCGCGGGCTGCGCCTCGCTACGCCACCTGCGCTGCGCCAGGAAGTTAGAGCCCTAAAAGTTCTAGATAGCAAGGGAGTCTTTCTGTTTTTCCTCTTTCTGGGCACCGTGTGGTGCTAATTCTTTTTATCTTGGTTTCCGAGATTTTTTCCCTTTCTATTCTTTCTGTCGAGCTCACTTTGCTTCCTTACACTGGGACAAGATCTAGGTCCGTTGGAAGCGCGAGTCTCTCTCTCTCTCTTATTTTATTTGTTTGTCTCTCTCTCAATCTGCGAGACTTCCTTTTATTCCGGCTGCTGCGTTTGGCGTCTCAACACACCAGCCATCACGGGTGAAGTACCTAGCTTACTGTATTGCTGCCTCCTTCAGTCCTCTGAGAGCCTCACTCCAACGTAGTAAGCAGTTCAATGATGTGAGGCAAAGAAAAATGCCAAAACTGGCATCAATGCATTTTGTATAAATGTGGGTCATTTAATCGTATCCAAAACTGTGCTTGCAGTAACAAAATGAAGGCAGGCCTAGGTTAATTGTTTGTATTCCCCTTGCACAAACAAAATATTCATGTGTAAAAATACTCCTTTACCCTCCTTTTCCCATTAGGCCCGAACAACATTTAGTCGGCATTATTACTACATAACAGGAGTGAAAATAAGGGCAAGAAAATTATTTGAATAATATGTGAACAAACAACTTTGTTGGCTAGGATTCATTCCCATGAAACTGCCATTAAGCATCACCATTTGCCTTAAAAGGTGGTCAAGGTGAGTCAGAATGGAAGAGAGGTCTTTGACATGAAAATTGAACAATGCCAGCTCAATTTATTGACACGCCCCCTAATGCGCAGTTCAACCCACTGTTGCAAAAACACATTTATGGCAGAGAATGAAAATGGGCGAAGTCAATAATTATAATTATTATTATAATATTATTAACAATTATTAACAATTTTGTTCATAGCAATTATAATAATATATTTGCGATGAACAAAATTGTTAATAATGTTATCACTGCATGTGTTTCCAGTTGCCAAGGCATATAAATAGAGCCCATGATCTGTTAGCACAACATAAACAGCCAGGTTATGACATTCATCTCTGAACTCTGCGAGATAAAGAAGATTTTCGAGATTTTCGTCTGTGTTTGACACATCAAAGACAATTAGGTGCAGGAAGTGACCACAATGCACTACCAGCAGACCAACGCTGGTGCTGAGGCGAATGCTTTGGTCAAGGGCAATAGCAAGTGAACACCTAACCTGATATGCCTGCCCTCCTGTGTGGGAGGAAACCAGAGTATCTGGAGGAGCCCCTGAGGAAGAACATATGAACTCCACAATAAGAAGACCCAGCTAAGATAAGGTTGACTGTGACCGTTTAAATTTTCCCCACTCTTCCATCCGGCCCCCTCTGGAGGGTGTGTCATGCAGATAAACCAATCATCGGTTGCTTCTTCTGATGACTCATTTGGTAGAACCAATTGTAAGTGAAGATTGAAAGTTCACAGCATGGAGCTAAAAATAACACCGGAGGAGACAGTGTTATTCTTTCTTTCTTATTTTTTTGCCGCCATCTTACCACGGTGAACATCTGGTCTTGGTATCAGTTGATAGTGTGAAAGTGGTACTAAAATTTGAATGTGGGCTGTGAATTTGATGAACCAGGCAAAAATACGAATTAGGCATGAGGTGTAAGGGTTATCAATATAAAGTAAATAATTTTGAGGAAATCTACAAGAAATGGTAAAAGAGCAAAAACATTGTCTTTTTTTTTTGCTTTCAATCAGATCTAAATTTATGTCAAAATTTTTCATTGGATCTGCATAAATTCATCGATTCAAGCCCAAATCCATGCTTATCTACAAGTTGTGAGAGAGTTTGTTCCTGTCTGGGGTGGGGGTTGAAAAGTGTTTGTGACACTTTATTCTTAATTTGCCTCTTACATCAAAGTTGACCAAGACAGATTGTTTTCAGAGTGGATTATGTGAATCAGTTTTTGTATTAATCCATGCAACTCAAACCATTTGATTATTTACAAAACCATAAAAAGTCTGACAGAAATATTGCAGAGAGAACAAAAAGTGTCAGGTTTGCTTCCGTCTATATGTATCTCAGCATATATTTTGCGATGTTCCAATCAACACATTTGGATTAAAATACAGATTTAGAATCAAGTTGCTGCCTGCTCAACGCTCGTGCACTCTCAGAACCAAGGAATGATAAGTTCGAAAAAAGGGCACGAAAGCTTGTCACAAAAATTGTGCACTTCAATTATATTAAATTCAATACCCCTTAACATACCCTTGCTCTGAGTTTAATAATTCACTTGCATCCTTTTCCTAGTAAAATGTTCTTTTATGTACAAAAATAATTTTATCGTACCTTTCAGGTAACATTTGGGCAATTTGTTCCTTAAAGAAAAGCAATTAACTTCTACTCACTGGCATGGCACGGGGGGTTTGTGAAAGGGTACTGATTACCTGGGCCTAGAGAGGGAGGGGGGCCCTTGAGAAGCCTGGAATGAAAAGTGTAATTTCTTCATTCATTTCAGTTTTTCTTAGTAATTAATGTCATTATTGAATCAAAAGCAACTAAATGGATTGGTCAAAAGATTAAAGTTGGTCTCAAATAGAGTAAAATAAAATGCTAGGGGCCTCTGCTCCCCACTTCTAAAATGTACAAATGGTATAGTCCACCCCTAGCGCTGCGCGGGAGAGCAAGCCTAGAGGAGAGGAGAAAGGTGACTAAACAGGAGGAGTGATGCCGCCTAAACACTAAATCAGGTGCCTGAAAGAAAAGAAAGAGAAAGAAACGGAATGAGGGGAAACAACTCCTCACACAGTTCACGGCAGAATAGCTCTGCCATCTTGTGTATGTATAAATGTCCAATGAGGCACGCGTAAACACACACATGGGTGTTGACAAATCGTTTTTTGGGTGGGGGACTTGTTTTCTTTGTTCTTTTTTTTTTTTTTAATCTTTTCACACTTTAAAAAGGACACAAATAAGGAATTGTTAATCAACAATATTTATGCTCCATTATTTGGCAAAGCTAAAGAATAAACTCTACGATTGCCTTACCTTTATATTATCACTCAGTTATGTACGTTTTCGTTTCATTCAAAGAAAAAGCGTTCAGCTGTGCCTGTGAGTCTGAATCAGGTCTATAGCTGGAAGAAACTAGTCGTTATATGCATATACAGTCCTCCCAACTCTCCCGCATTCAGCTGAGATTTACTTCCACATTCACCTTCCCATGCCATAGTCAGCAATTATTCAATCAATGCAATGCATGTGTTTCATGATCGTTCAAATTGTTTAAACGAAATGAGACAATTTGAGATGTTTTGATGCAATTCCGTTGCTTTCAACTCCTGAGAAAAGAAAAGCGTGAGAAGTCCGGAGTCATCATTGATTTCCATGTGACTTGTGGTGAAATCCACTGTGAGGCAAGTGAAACTGATAAACCTCCATGCACAAAGACTTAAATTACGCCTGAGAATCTCTTGCAAACACGCTGATTGAACAATGGCTGACATACAGCTCGCGAACATGAATATGCCAATAAATCTCACGCTGAAATTGCAGTTGGGAGCCCTGCATATATGAATTTATATGTTTGCTTTGTCTATTAAGATCTGAACAACTTCATTCTGAAGTGTTCATACCCACTTGTTGTCTTCATTTAGTCCGTCTTTGCCCTGACAAAATGGATGACAGGATGATATTGCGTGTTGCCCCAACTGGGATCAATGTAGAAGTCTCAAAACTAAATTTTGTAAATGTTTCCGTCTCCGCGAATACGCTGTTAATAATAAACTAATAAACTAAGCCTTTTTTGCCAGGTAATTTAACTGTCACCTTTTTGCCAGTTATTTTACCTGTAATTTTACAATAGGTTTACCACAGAGTTCAGAGCATGTTCAGTGTAAAAAATGGTTAAATGTGTGCAGGACTCCACTTACAGTGAAAATGACAAGGAAACAATGCGTTACTTTAAAGGTTAAATTTAGTCAGTTTATAATATTGTAGGAAAGCCGAACTTCATTTCGTTGCTCTGTTGCGACTTCTTATGTGCATGGTGCAAACCAGCTTGCCCGGTATACTCCGGTGCTTTTGAATGAAAATGCATTGTGACGGGACTGAACATTTTGTCCGATGTAAGTGAAAATCCGTTATATAAAATCCAGTATATTCAATGTTTATTTAATGGAAAAACATTACAGAAAAATCGGGACTTCAGCTGTTGTCTGGTATGAGTGAGTTTCCATTTTGTAGGAGGACAGTAAGAAAGATGAAACGAGATAAATAAAGTAGAGGCGTTACGTTGTTCATTCCAGATCAGCCAATGTGTGCAGATCTGGCGGCCACCTTATGACTGGTGTGCCTGCTGCTGGAACCCATGTAAACAAATATGCTCCAGTAAATATTTTGGTAAATATCAATAATAATCATTCAGCAGCGCTTTGATTTCTGGCCTTTTTCTGACCGATAACTAGAGAAGAATTAGCTTAAGTGCCATTTCTGTCCCATTTATTTATTTATTTATTGCCCATTGCATTTACCAAAAGCATAGTTGCTAACTGAGTTAGCAGGTTACATAGTTCACCTGTTCATTGTCAATGGTTCCTACAACGTAAGTTAGCATCTGTGATTCGGGAAACGGACCCTGAGCGATTGACATTTTACCGTAGGGAATGTTTGAAAATACGGTGGTATACATCCAGACCATCTTAAAACCCCTTTAGTACGGTAATATTATGACTGATCTTGTTCTGTCAGGCGGGGTCTATTTCTCTAGCAGAGAAATCAAGGATGGGGGACATGTTAACTAGTAAAATAAATTATCATCGCAAATGCCGGGAACCTTGATAACAAGTGTCTTGTTGGGACTGCAGCCGAGTCGTGAAACTAGTTTATTAGTTTAGAAAAATAAATAAATAAACACTGGTTTGTAATTGAATCTGACACGTAGGCCTATCTATTAAAAAAAGAAAAACAAACCAAAAAAAAAATTGGTTTGAAACTGGATCATACACGTATCTATGACTATTTTTTTGTTTGATAGAAGCTGCAAGGTGCAGAACCGAGCACTGACATTGCGATGGATGAGGAGTAACTAAACCTATTCGCGTCTCCTGATAGTGGCTGCTGATTTCAATGGGTTTTGGGACGTGCATAACTCTTAAGTTGAGAGTGATTCAAAGTACTGCTGTATTTTCGATGCTAGGACTGTGGCACTCAGTGGAAATCAAAATTTCTGGAAGGCATGAATCCACTTTGCTGCACCTTACTGTGATGGACGCCCATCACAAGATGGTGGCCAGACTTGCACATTGAAATCATAACATAGCGCCTCTAGTTTATATCGCTCGTTGCCTGGGAGCATGATGACTTTTTGGGAACATGACAACCTTATATGAAAGGGCCAACTGCAGCGCACCCACCCTTTTATCCTCTTAGTTGGTATCACTAATACGAAAAAAATGCACGGATATAGCATTTTCAGCTTAATATCTTGCCCACTCCAGAACTCACTTCCACTATGTTGCTCAGATCATGATTATCCTTTACCGGGAGCTGGATTTACATTGAAAGAAATGCACACACATATGTGAACGGTCATCATGCGTTTAAGTCTCTCATCCAGAGGTATTTCTGAAGTTTTTTTTCGCTTATTTTCGTTTGACAAACACATGGCAGCTTCACAGTAACGAGCCATGACTTAAAGACTACAGTTTAGTTACTGTTGGGCTCTGCAGAGACCGGAAGTGACTGGATCCCTAAACTATCCCATAATGCATCTGAAACAGGGCACAGATGCAACATCCGGGCATTTTTTTCTTATCGATGATACCCTCTATTCTGAAGTCTACTACGCCCATTTCCTCATTCTATTTTTGGAGAATGAAATTAAATTCATGATCCCATTGTTAAATTGCCTAGTCGCCGCATTGTGGGTTCAAAATGCATTATGGCTTTCTATCCATCTCTGTCAGCATCAGTATGTTAATCAATATATCAATCATCTAAATATTACATTACATTAAGTATAACATTACATTGCATTCATTTAACTAATGTTGTTACCCAGAACTACTTAAGTTGTGGGAGAAACATGAGAATTTCACTTTGTTTGTCTGAGCCAGTGGTGCCATTGTTCAGAGCTTTCCCGAACAATAGCCTATATGAAAAATCCAGGACGATCTTGTGTGTATTCAACTAAAGAAGTTCTAATCCTGAGTAAATGCAGATTTCAAACTTCCCTGAGAAATGGTAATAATCAAGACCCCTAGTAGCCATACACTTGGGCTGCCTCGTGCATAACCTTGTAATCATAATATGTAGAGCCCTGATGATGCGATACCTATAGGCATCAGGGTAATTTACAGTTCAGTCAGAAAAACTCACGTTTCAATAAAATGGAACAATTTATTCATGGGTATAAGCATTACATTGTATATTGGCGGCGGTGCTGCTCTGGAGGAATGTACTACCTAGGCACAGCAAACATACAAACATAGTCATGAACAGAAATCAAAATCCCCCCCGATGTGAGCAGATCCAAACAGGTGGAGGCTGGGGTGGAGGAGGCAAGCAAAGAACCATTGAGCGTGTTGCATAGCATGAAAAATTGCAAACAGCAGCAGAAGTGAGCGAGCTTGACCTCTTTCAAATAGACCGCTGTATGACCTCGTGATGTGTATCCTCCAATGGTTGTCTGCCTGTTGATGCTGACGTGGCTGGTAGCTTACCAGGCTGCTGTCAGCTGATTTAGCTCCTCTTGAGTTTCCTGCCTGAACTAGTTACACTCATTTCTCGATGTAGATAGATAGATAGAATAGACAGATAGACTGATGAAACGGCAGGCTTAGACCTGGGCCCCCAACAGGTAGCCCAAGGAAAAATGAAACCTGGAATCATGCAAACTAAATGCATTGGTTATTGTAATTAATGCTTTATGGAATGTAGGGGAAGAGGGATGTCTTAAATGTGCTGGGACTTTAGTCTGGGTCAGAAGATGGCCATTGCTCATGCTGACTTGATTACCATGGGCAGTTTCTTCCCCCACTCGGGGGCCAGTACAGATTGGCTTTACCACTGGGAGAGGGAAGAGCACGGACAGAGCCAGTCAATATCCACTCATTGTCTCTCCTGGTAATACCTTGCCATATAGATACATGTCTAACACAGGGCCGTCGCTGTGGAGGGTTATCCCCGTAAGCTGTTCTGGGGGCATTTGTTAAACTTTCAATATTTTTTTCTATTAAAAAAATTGGGGGGCCCTTCAGGAGGCCAGAATTTGGTGCTACGCCCCTGCTTCCACTGATCCTTTACTTAGAAAGTATGGGGCTGATCAGATATGGGTCAAAATTGCAAACCCCGGGGTGCTGTGAGTTAAATTCTGCCATCACTAGTCCATTAATCTTCAAGCACTGACGCGACTACTATGTTTAATCTGGTGCAGGAATAAAATGAATTTTATATTTAAAACTGGACTCTGGCTACAAATGACTGGAGTGTGAAATGTCTGCTTGAACTGATATTTGGTAACCCTTGAGAAGTAGGTTTTAGCTCACTGGCTGATAGGCAGGCTGAGCTATTGGGATCAGGGCGCATCCAGCGTTGTCATCGTGGGTGTGGTCATGGTTGTGTTCATTTTGCTAAATCTATCACAATCCTCTTCTTTGAAACCGCTGCCCTGATTCACTTCATATTTTGTGGGGACCTTCCATGGTACCATGTCTTGAAAATTTCTATGCAATTCTTAAACATGTTCATTTCTGGATTTTTGACCATTTTTAGAAGGAAGTTTTCCAATTTATACCTCATTAAATCATGGCTTAAAGTGATGCAACTATCCTGTAGTGACTGATCAGACATCAGGTGATCCTTGGATCTTGCCAGAAAAAAAAAACTTAAAAAAAAAAATTCTGATATTACATTTCATTTTACCATACATGGCTGTCAAAGTTTACTCAAATGATGTGGCGCCAATTTTATGTTAGCCACTATAACTTGTGAATTCTTCAATCAAAGTTGACAAATTCTACTCACTGATGTACAAACCCCAATTTTGATGAAGTTGGCACGTTGTGTAAAACGTGAATAAAACCAGAATACAATGATTTGCAAATGCTTTTTGACCTCTATTCAATTGAGTACACTACAAAGACAAGATATTTAATGTTCAAACTGGTGAACTTTATTATTTTTTGGAAATATTCACTCATTTTGAATTTGATGTCTGTAACATGTTCCAAAAAAAGTTGGGACTGGGGCAACTAAAGACTAGGAAAGTTGAGGAATGCTCAAAAAACACCTGTCTGGAACATTCCACGGGTGAATAGGTTCATTGGAAACAGGCGAGTGTCATGATTAGGTATAAAAGAAGCATCCCCGAAACAAGCAAGTCATCCATAAGCGAGGTTCACTACTTTGTAAGCAACTGCGTGAGCAAATAGTCCAACAATTTAAGAACATTGTTTCTCAATGTGCAATTGCAAGAAATCAAGGGATTTCATCATTTTCATTCCATAATATTATCAAAAGATTCAGAGAATCCAGAGAAATCTCTACATGTAAGAGGCAAGGCCAAAAACCAACATTGAATGCCCATGACCGTCAGTCCCTCACACAGCACTGCATTAAAAAATGACATTCTATAAAGGATATTACCATGTGGGCTCAGGAACACTTCGGAAAATCACTGTCAGTTAACACAGTCTGTTGCTACATCTACAAGTGCAATTTAAAACTCTTCCATGCAAAGCGAAAGCCATATATCAACAGCACCCAGAAACGCTGCTGGCTTCTCTGGGCCCAAGCTCATCTGAGATGGATTCACGCAAAGTGGAAAAGTGTGCTGTGGTCTGTCGTGGCCGCATTTCAAATTGTTTTTGGAAATCATGGACATTGTGTCCTCCGGGCTAAAGAGGAAAAGGATCATCCAGATAGTTATCAGCGCAAAGGTCAAAAGCCAGGATCTGTGATGATATGGCGATGTGTTAGTGCCCATGACATGGGTAACTTGTGCATCTGTGAAGGCACCATGAATGCTGAAAGGTTCATACAGGTTTTGGAGCAACATATGCTGCCATCCAACCAACATATTTTCCAGGGACATCCCTGCTTATTTCAGAAAGACAATGCTAAGCCACATTCTGCGCATGTTACAACAGCGTGGCTTTGTTGTAAAAGAGCGCGGGTAGTAGACAGGTCTGCCTGACCTGTCACCCACTGAAAATGTGTGGTGCATTATGAAATGCAAAACATGACAATGGAGACTTCGGACTGTTGAACAACTGAAGTCATACATCAAGCAAGAATGGGAAAGAATTACATCCACAAAGCTTCTACAATTAGTGTCCTCAGTTCCCAATCACTTATTCAGTGTTGTTTTAAGGAGAGGTGATGTAACACAGTGATAAACATGCCCCTGTCCCAGCTTTTTAGGAACCTGTTGCAGGAATCAAATTCAAAATGAATTCATTTCCCCCCCAAAAAAAAGGTTTATCAGTTTGAGCATTAAATATCTTGTCTTTGTAATGCAATCAATTGAATATAGGTCAAAAAGGATTTGCAAACCATTGTATTCTGTTTTATATTCACATTTTACACAATGTCCCAACTTCATTGGAATTGGGTTATCTTGCAAGAATTCATGCCTGGACAACATCAAAATTCATAATTGTGTCATACTGCTTGGACCTTGTTAACCGCCATTTGCAGTTGCATTTTCATGATAGTTTGTACAGTTCATCGTGTATGCCAAGCATAATCACATAATCGCAAGATGAATAGAACTGTTAAACGCTGAGCTAACGCAATAGAATAGTGCAAATGCATAACCTCGACTAACCCTGAACCTCTTATCCAGTATCCAGGTGCTTGACTCATTTTTTTCAGCTTGATTGGGTGTCAGGGAGAATATATGGACATACCCTAGCTTCAGGTCAGCTTTACCTGAAGTAAGTCAGAAGAATTTAGCACATTTAATCAAACCTATTATATTTACTAACCACAGATATGGCAGCGTGACGTACTTTGCAGAAGTATAGAACTGTACATCCCCTGGAATGCCAACTGCATCTCTGGTGGGGTCAAGGTTAATCGGGTGTGCGCGAAGCCCAATAGTTGATACTTCATTTCAGGTGCTTCACAGTTCAATGTAAACGTGCAAGTACTGAGGAAAAAAAACAACTAGAATGATGTGCATTTAATGCACTGTGATGTCCCACACCCCCAGATGAAATCTACAGTGTTGAAACTGTTTCCTGGAAACAAGAAAAACTGAAATATAATATTTATCATAGCGTCAAGAGGTAGTCAGCACAAAAGTGTTCTTAACATGTAAATATTACATGAAAAACAAAAACTAAAATACAGCCAGAGTATACAACACAGCATTTGAGATACAAATGAGAACTAATCATAAAAAAAAAATCCAAGTAAGTTAAAAAAATGTTTTTAAAAATTTTTATCAAATCCCAGAATCACCAAAATAGCAAAAGGCCCCAGTTCGCCACTAGTTGTGAGCATGTACCAAGTTTCCTTTAATATTTTTAAAAAGTTTTTGAGATGTGATCTGGAAACGGTAGTGTTTCGGACATATGGAGTCGGGGAACCATGGAATTGTGGAATTACGCATGGAGGGTAAAACAGTATGTCCTCCGCTTTCAAAGGGCTCATACACTCTTTCCCACCTGGGCTGCACTGGAGCTGGGTCACGCGGTAACGGAATTTCAGTTACGCTAATATGGCTGCTACTCAGTCAAGAAAGACTCAACATGCTATAGTAATAAATGTGCATGTAGGTCTCTATGAACACTTTACTGACACTGTATAATGATATTGAGTAAGTCATTTTTCTTTTATCTCTGAGCATAAAACAACTTGGTAACAGACTTTGAAAAGGTTAACACCATTTTTTCAGGTTTGTAGTAAATGTGCCATAACATAACATAACATAACATAACATAACATAACATAACATAACATAACATAACATGACATGAATGGCAAGAACAGGCCTTTCAGCCCAACTAAGCTTGCCAGTTTCTTTATACTATTGTGAATATATCCCTTCAGATATTAAATGACTCAATGGTATCTAGCTTTAGGTCAAGCCAGCTCTTGAAAACCCCCCAAGGTCTCTGCCTCAACAATGTGGTCAGGTAAGCTATTCCACATTGAAATTACTCTTTGGGTGAAAAAATATTTCCGAATATCAGTGATAAATTTACCTTTGGTCAACTTCCATTTGTGACCCCGAGTTCTACTCACAACACTTGGTCTATAGAATCCTACATGATTCACTTTGTTAATCCCTTTAACATATTTAAAGACCTCAATCAAATCACCCCTGAGTCTCCATTTCCTAAGACTAAAGAGATTAAGGATCTTCAGCCTCTTCTCATAGCTTTCATATTTTATACCTGGAATAAGCTTGGTGGCTCCTCTCTGAACTTTCTCTAGAGCCTCTATATCTCTCTTAAAGTATGGTCCCCAGAACTGTACACAATACTCCAGGTGTGGTCTAACGAACGGTTTGTACAGAAGAAGCATCACCTCCTTAGACTTGTACTCAATACTTTTGGCAATGTATCCTAGCATCAGATTAGCTTTTTTAACTGCTACGGCACAATGGCTAGAACCTGTGAGGGTTTGGTTAACAATCACTCCCAGATCTTTCTCTTGTGCAGCACATTCCAGTTTTAAACCTCCCACGAAGTAATCCTGTCTAATGTTTTAATTACCTACATGTACAACTTTACATTTTGCTAGATTAAATTTCATTTGCTACATTTCTGCCCAAGTCTGGATTCTATCCAAATCATCCTGAATCACTTTAGTGGACCCTAGACTATTTGCCAAACCCCCCAATTTAGTATCATCTGCAAATTTAACCAATCTGCTCTAAATATTCCTATCAAGGTCATTAATGTAAATGAGGAATAGCAGGGGTCCCAACACCGATCCCTGGAGGACGCCACTCCCCACCATACCCAGCTCAGATGAGATATCACTGACCACTACTCTTGGTGTTCTGTCCTGTAACCAGTTTTGAATCCACTTCAGAATACCTCCTGTAACTCCAATGGAGCTCATTTTAAAAATTAGTCTCTTATGCGGTACTGTATCGAATGCTTTCTGAAAATCCAAGTATATGATGTCATAAGCCCTGCTCTGGTCATAAGTCCTGGTGGCCTCCTCAAAAAATTCCAGAAGGTTTGTTAGGCATGACCTTCCCTTCTGAAAACCATGTTGGCTATCCCTCAAGATACTGTTTCCGTCAAGAAATAAGTCCAGCTCATCTTTTATGATAGATTCCAATATTTTGCACGAAATGCAAGTTAAACTCACTGGCCTGTAGTTTCCTGGCTCTGTACGGTCCCCTTTCTTATATATTGGTATTATATTGCCCTGTTTCCAATCATTTGGTATTTCTCCAGTTTCTAAAGACCGTCTGAAGATGGCAGATAGCGGCTTGAAGATGAACTCACCAGCTTCCCTGAGCACTCTAGGATATAACATGCTGTTCTTTTATAGAAATGCTTCTATTGAGAATGTTAAATTGTTTTAGGGTTATTTGACTATATAATCACCAAATACGGACAAGGTTTCCACAATACTTCTTTATTAAAACAACAAAAAAAAGGTTTCATGCTTCATAGTGACATAATTTCATGGTAACGGAATTTCAAATGTTTATTTGAGTTTTATATTCATACATGGTTCCTTTCTGGCCTGAATACTTGCTCTGTCACACTTTATTACAATCATATTAATCCTATTTATACTTTAGGGGTAAATAGACCAGGTTAATGTTTCTCAGTGGGAACAATTTTTATTATTTTGTGAGAATAAAGTGGTCATAAAAAAGTGGCATGAAAATGACTGCATTTTGACTTCCTAGTGGCATCATGCTGGGCACTAGTCAATTACTCAAATTAATTCTCATTAATACGTAGAGTTCAGTCAAATCTTTATTTAGTGAAAGAAAAAAAGAGTTATTAATATATTATCAGTATGTCTTCTCCCAGGCGAGGTTTTGTTTTCGGTGGGGTTTCTTAGTTTGTTTATTTGTTTCTTTCGTTATTAGTAACATTATGGGAAAACGGCAGGACCAATCTTCATGAAACTGTCAGGATAGGTGAGCATTAGTCCACAATAGACCCTTATAAATTTTGGAGGTCATTGAGTGAAGGTCAAGGTCACCAGAAACATTTAAATAGTTTTTCTGCAATAACTTTGATAAAAACAATCAGATCAATTTCAAACAAATCCAGAATGTGTGTCTTTCAATTCTGTAATTTCAATTACATGGTAGGGTCTCTCTCATAATTGTCTTAGCAGTTGGGGACTGAATGTCAGGAGGTGAAGGTTATTGCTTATTTTCCATTATATCTTGAAAACGGTTGCAGATAGGGAGATATTTACTATTATCTGCATATAGGAAGTCACTTGGGCTTTCATTTGGCACCATAACCTTTGACCTTGAGTGACCTTAAAAGGTCAAACTCAAGTTGCGGATTTTCAGAGGGCCATCAAATCAGAAGCTAAAGCACTAAAATAAGTGCTCCCAGACGTGAATAGTTTTGCCTGGCAACACCTGTTTTTTTATTTCATGCTTTGTAAAATTGGTTTAGTTTTTAAGTCACAAAGCACCAATAACTTGGGCTTTGAATGTCCTTGTCACTGAGCGCCCCTGGTATGAAACAATTTTCGAAGTATAAATCCTTTGGACACTTTGCTTGGAGATCTACTTAAAATCTCACTGAGTCTCTGAAATTTACAGTCTCTGTTCACTTGCAAGGTAAGAAGGGATTCCAAGTGACAGGTGTCACACTGCTTTGTTATGATGACAAAATTTCATCTCTAACGTGACAAAGCACCAATACAAAAAACATCATTAAAATTGCTGTGTTTGGTAAAACATCTATGCATAAATTGTATTGCAATTTAATTTCACAAGGGGCCTTAATTACAAACTTATAGAGCATTTTGCTAATATTAAGAATGTTGCTTATTCTAGCACGAGTAACAGTTACATTGAAAGTTGTACTGGGACAATAATGGTTCTTGATTTTTTTATTGAAAACAACTGAAATTCTGTTACCGGGAAGGAAAATTCAAAGCAGTATTACCAAATTATATGGAGAAAAATATAAAAATTTCCTAAATTGAATATAACTAGTCTAAGTAGGTATCAGTTTGCTTTCTTTTGGATGATATCAGCTTTCTTGCCCTTAATGGTTTTCTGTGACATGAAAAAAATTGTAATTTTGGTAACGGAATTTCGGATGGCAGAATTTCATCATCATAGATTTTTCTTTTTTCCAGAAAAACTACAATTTTGTCAATTCAATGACTATATCACTATGCAGGTTATGACATCATTGCACACGGATGTTATAACCACAAAGAAACATATTCCCATGCTCAAACTTTGTTAAAAATTAAGTACCTGAAAGGAAGGTTTGATAAGTCACAAATATGACTAATCTGAGACTAAAATTATTTCCAGATTTAATTTTTGATAATTTTTGAACCGTAATAGCAAGAGTAAAGACAAGATACTTTCCAGAAACTTGAGAAAACAAGCTTTACAGAAATATAAAGACTGAAAAGACATATAGAGTTTTATTTTTAACCTCAAATGTCAACTCCACCTTTAACGAGCCCGTATGCACTTCCACTGCTTTCATCTTGCCTTTGGAATAAAAGTACAATTCATACATTTCTACGCCGGTGCCCTTACTTTTCCTTTCCCATAATAACTACAAATGTTGGTAGCAGTATAACACATAGGCCTCCAGTCGGTGTGCAGTGTTCTGAGCTGTGGGAGGAGAGGCACATCCTGCTACTCACATCATGCTGCTACAATAACAAGACTAGGTGCAACCTAGTATATGGCTGGGCTGCCAAGTGCTGTATGAGAATGTGGGCCCAAGAAAATGGTACTAAATGGGGAAAAGCTCACGCAATTATATGAAGCGCAGGTTTAGTAATGAGCTGGAGCTCATTACTAAATTAATTATTTACAAAGTGGGTGGGGAGAGTGAGAGTGTGAGTGATGGAGAGTGTGTGAGGTAGTGGGAGTGGGAGGAGGGCGGGGGCTCTTGAGTGAGTAAACATATCAAAAGCAAGTTATACATTTGAATAGTCAAAGAGCTAGAGTAAGGGTAGCAGTTATTGATTTTGTGAATGTGAATTTGAAAGAGACAGCAGCAACAAATGTAGATAGCAGATAAAGTATGTATGTATGTTCCTGAATCGTAATGAAACAATAAAGTTATTGTTACAGTTGTGACATCACTTTTGTGAACTCATGGCAGTTCCTATATAGTGAGGGTGTAAGAGCGAACTTCAAGGATTCCTTTTCCCCCATGTTTCCCATGTCCCCCCATGACAAAGAATCCATAAAAAATCCATAAAAAAACATGTTCAAGTGAAGGAGCTGCCATGTGTTTACATAAAGCGTTATTTGATATTGCTGATGAATGAATATGGTTAACTATATGATAAAAAAATTTAAATGCAGTTAATTTTAATGAATTTTTGACCTATTGAAAGCTCTTGAAAAGGCCTTGTAGTTAACGGCAAGATCATGAGAATTGGCCCAGAAATAAGAAAGTTCATTCTATAATTTCATTTTGTTTGATTAGGCTGAGAAACTGATGTGATTTCCACTTGTCCTTCATCAGAGGACTCACGCTCAGCAATTTTTCACCAGAATTCCTCTCTGGCCTAATTAGCAGCAAGTGTTGCTCTTTGCCGTTTTAAATATATATATATATATTTACATTCTTCATAACTGTCCATAATGATGACCCACTTCTTTATTTTCTTTATTTTATTTTTTTTAAAGATTTTATCAATCACCCAGCAACCACTTACATTACATCCAACAAACAAGCGCATACTTCAACCAATATGAATGCACTAACATAAATTTCAATTATAATTTATAAGTGTCCACCTGAGTATACGCATGCATAATCATGCAGTCTTTCAAGTCTCCAATCAATGAGTGTAAAACTTCAAATGGGTCTCTCATTAAGATGCTGGCGGTGCCCCCTGATGGCGCGGGGGGAGATAACCCGCAGAATTACTGATCCTGGATCAGGGATAGCTTCATCGAAGAAACATACAGAATGAGATCGGTCATTTTATGAACGGAAATAGGGTAAATTGCTGCGGGAAAAGCTCTTTTGTTGAGAGTGTGTACAGTGTTTAAAGCACAAAACCGACATTAACAAAGAAAGATTACGACCACCGTTGTGGTACCAATTATCTCTGATTGCAAGTTCAGGGTTTATTGAGCCGGCTCACTGAAATACAGCCTGTCTATGTGTGTTTCCCATTAAGCCACTGGCGGCGCCCTCTGGTACCGCGGGGGGAGGCGACCCGCAGTGTTATTGATTCTGGATCAGGGTTAATGTCGTCAGGGAGCGTACAGCACACGATTGGTCATTTTGTGAATGGAAACAGGGTCAATTTATGCATGAAATGCTTTTTTGTTGAGAGTGTGTACAGCAGGTGTCCTCAATATTTCCAAGAAAGGGCCAGTGTGGGTGCAGGCTTTCATTGCATCCAAGCAGCTACACACCTGGTGCTACTAATCAAGCTTATTAGCAAAGGGTCCAGGGGTTGATTAGTAGTATCAGGTGTGTAATTGCTTGGTTGCAATGAAAGCCTGTACCCACACCGGTCCTTTCTGGGAAGGACTGGGGACCCCTGCCGTACAGTGTTGAAAGCACAAAAAGGAGACAAACAAAGAAAGATTACAGCCACTGTTGTGGTACCAATTATCTCTGATTGCGATTTCAGGGTTTGTTGAGCCGGCTTACTCAAATATAGCCTGTCTATGTTGAACTTGCTTCATAGTACCCCCTAGGAGATACGAGTGAAAAACGCCCGGCCAGCCAGCCAGCCAGCTATTCATCGGCCAACCAATAGTTGAAGTTCTTGACCAATTGCTGAAGTCAGTCGTCGGCTAACCACTCGTTGAAGTTCTTCCTCACCGGTGGACCAATTGCTGAACTTCTTCCCCGCCAGCCAGCCAATTGTTGAACTTGATCACTCAGGCAGTCAGCCACTCACTCAACAACATTCTCATTTATAGGGGCCAGGTCGCTATTTACTATAATTACAGTTCAACAGAACGTAGCCAGGTTCCTATGGCCCTTTAAAAATACTCAGAGGGAGTTTGGAGCAGAGAAATAGGCAAAAACTCGTAAATTTGTCAAAAAACCTGATAAAGATGCTTCTGCAGAACCCTCAAGGCCGGCCTAGTTAGCTAACCCTCCGGAATGACCATATCACTCAGCCTGGTCCCACTACCTGAGGATGTGCACCTGAGTGCACCCTAAACTTTAGGAGAACCCAAGGTTTGGGGGACTTGGGTGTGGTTTTTGAGTGTCCCTCACTGCCAAAAATGAAGGTACACTATGATGTAATGGCAAACCTGTTGCTAAGGGAGGAGGGTCGCCATGGGACAATTTACCAATCAGAATTAGTAATATTAGGAAAGGCGGAGAGAGTCACGTTTAATCCCACCTAAAGTAACTTGAAAAAAGGTAAATAAAAATGAGAGTTTGGACAGCCGAAGGGCAGTCGGCGTGGGGTGATTGATGAAGAATGGATGCTATGTGGTTTGCACAGACCAGCCTGGGTTTCTTTGTGCTTCTTCTGGGTGGATTTACAATAAACCCTATTACATCAGACTCTGGAGAATGGATCTATTTTTTGGAGATAGATTTGCACGAGTCGGCGGAACACTTTGTCCACTCGCTCGGACAAAGTATTTTCCCACAACAATAGTGATATGGCTTATTGGTCCCCATGGCTCATCGGACCCCAGTCTCCCCTATGTAACCCTGGAGGGCAGGAGCTTATGAACTTAAAAACCAAGTAAACTGTAAAACAGATGGGCCTGCAACGAGGCAGGAACAATCACATTGGTTAACAAGAAACCTGGCATTCTATTGGTATTCTGTTTTTATTTCTGATAGGAATGTATCACACCAAGCACATGCAGAAATGTTCTAAGCATACAGAGGCTATTTTGAGCGTGAGAAGAAAAGGCTGAAGTTTGCGCACAAAAATCTGTCCAGACAGCAGCAGATGCAAATGGAAGCAGGGGTGACATGAGTGTGAGAGCAAAATCTTCACATGATATTGATATGTCTGATCTCAAGTCAAAATACCACACTTTAGAATAAAGATAGGAATTTAAGCCTTGACACACCAGATGCGTAAGGAATAAATGACACGAAAATACGGAATGTTCGGCGGCGAAATGTTCAGATCAAAACTTTTCACAGCGGCTCCAACGCGAATTTGCGACAGAAACTCGAGAAACGAATTTACGAAGTTTTGACAGCGCCGAAGCCATTCTCCGAAGTAGAAAAAGGACAGAGGAAAAACATGAAAAAATTGACTCACCCTCCAGTGATGAAGATCTTTTCGTCATTGTTCTTTCTAAGAAAAGAGAGGTTTTGGGTGTAACCTCTGTTACAAAGTAGGGATAAAGAAGGAAAGTTAAAAGAGGTGTTTTTTTGCAGGTAAATGATGACGAAACATATCAATATATCTTTATAATTTCTGTGCTCGTGAAACTGCACAGATCTGCGTAAACTGGTTTGCGAAGCTCATGAAGCAATAAGCCAGGAGAATCAGTTCTATACTATTCTGAATGTTGTCATGGCTGAAGGGCGTTGTTAGGCACGATGCACAGTTGAGTGACAACTGTAAGGAAGGCAAAAATAAATGCCACACAGTCAGCAAAAGTTTTGGATTTTTTGCATCTATAGTATTGCCATGCTTACATTTCCATATCAATTTTATAATTATAGGCAATAGGCATTCATTTTTTTCATAATCAATTCTTATTATAGGTAATGCTTTGGTTTTGATCATTCGGGCAATAAATTGTTTGTCAATAAGGAAAACTTAAGCGTGAACAGCCTGAGAGCAATCGAGCGATAAAGCATGAGGTTACAAAAAGCATTTTGAACACCTGGCGGCATGCTGCTGACTGAGAGGTTATTGACCCAGAGGAATGTCTTGCAGTCTGTCTGAGGTAGGCAAGTTGTTAAAATATGATTAGCTGATGCATTTGCTCGAAGTGTGAATGTTTGCAAAAACCAACCTCGATTCGAAAAATAAAAGGTTCGCTTTTTCGCAGCATGATAATCACATTCTGTGTGTAAGGCCTCATGCCCAATCAGCCGTCCGAAATATATTATTTTCGTGCAAATTAGTCGCACAAAAAAACGCATCCCGTGTGTCAAGGCCTTTTACCTCCATAGTTTCAATGTGTCATATCGTGCTGTTAGAAACACTTGTCTTAGTGAGAAATAAACATTAAGTATTTACATGACACTCAGAGACACATACCATCTCAAAGTCATTGTAATTGTGCCTGGTAACGTTCATCGAAAGATGAGAGAAACAAGGCCTTTTATCAGCTAATCAAGTGAGTGCACTAGCGTAATGTTAACCTAGATGACATAAGCATTCCCTACCAAACCGAGAGAAACGAGGTAGTATATCAGCCAAGCAAGTGAGCAAACTAACGTTACCTCCACAATGTTAGCATTAGCTACTGAACCCAGTGAGTAGCTGTACTTATTACAAAAGCAACTAAACAAGGAATTGCAAGTTTTTTTTTTTCATTATTACACTATAATGCATTGGATCGTCTGGACATTTGCCAACGTGGAAAGAATTCTGTATCAAACCTCCACTTTTTCAGCTTTTTATTTGCCAGAACAGTTTTAAAAGGGGGCGCAAATACATTTTTGTGGGTTTCTTTAGTGAGAAGAGGGTTTGGAATTGTACATTAATATTTAATATTGAGAATGCATATGATGCGCTTGCCCCAGCAACCAGGTGTGTCATCAGTTCTATGGCTGTGCCATTATGTTATTACCATGTATAGCAGCACTAGAAATTAAGCTCTACAGTTTCAGAACTGAATGTACGCTTGATGTTTGTACTCACCCAAAGGTTTTTCTAGGTACCCAAACATCAAGGTAAGCCAAAAAAGGAGTTTGAATATGAAATTCTTTCCAATAATCTTAGCTGACTTTTCAACAATATGTTGCATGAGTATCACTTATCGGTTGTGAACAAGCCTAGTTTTGCATTGAACAGTCTGCGAAGGGCCGCACAAATTTCAAGAGGTGTAAAACTGTCAGACATGTCACCAACCTATGAAGTTCCTTCAAAGGATTTCCATGTAGATTCAGGGCACAGCACCTGGCTGAGTGAATTCCTCCTGACAAGATAAAGTGAGAGGAGTGAAAAGATGGTATTACAGGGTTAGAGCTGGCTTCTGAAACCTATTAGTCAAATGATTAGCCAAAAAGCAATGTCAATTAGTCAAATAACATTACTCCTAGTCACCTTTTTTATCCGATGTCCTGTTGTGAGAGTCTCTAATACCAATTGATTTCTTGCAGGTTTTGATGCACCGTCGTTGTATTATTTTGATCAGGCTTTTACTTTCAACCATGTGCTGTTAAATGTCCTATCTGACCGTGTGCTTTCCTCTGTCCTTTCTTACATAGGCCCGGGCAACACTGCCTGCAGCTGCGATGCGTATTCCGCAAGAGGAGCACTGCAACCGCTTGTCGCATGCAGCTCGGTCACACTGCCTGGGTATCTGCAGTGGCAGGTCTGCCGCGGGCTCCTCCTTCCAACTCTGGCTCTGCACGACTTTGCCCAAGAAATCACTATAAAATAATATTATTACCGCCTCCAGGGAGGTTATGTTTTAGGCAACGTTTGTCTGTTTGTCAGTTAGTTAGTTAGCAAGATGACTCAAAAAGTAATGCACCGATTTTGATGAAATTTATCAGAGTAGGTCGGTATTAAGTCAAGGAACAGGTGATTAAATTTGGTATATCTAGGCCAAAGTACACCTGAGATATACACCAAAGTTCAAGATTTCAAGTCTTTCCAATGGGCCGGAGTTCCAATCGCCGTGCTTTTGGGTTTTGCTGCCCCCTGGCGGAGATCTACGCTCTCCGAGTGCTTTTCTAGTTTCGTCTCGCATCGTTATAGCCTACTCCACGTGATTTATATTTTGTATTGACAGTGGGGGAAGCATGCTTGAGCGTATCATACAAACAATCTAATCACACGATCATATTACAATACACAGCAAACCCTTCTGAATTGGTCTTGCTCTTTCCGAAGGTAATTTCGGGGTACGGGGAGGGTGTCGGGATGTGGAATGTGCTTTCAAAAGCGATCTAATTTACATTAGTTGAGGCTTAAATCATTCGTAAAGGCTAGGCGCCGAACGACCATGAAAGGAACAGTTCAGACAATTCAGAAACTGGCTGATGTGCTGTATGTTCGACTGGCCATTATATCCAAAGGATGTTTTATAGGTCCATGCTGTATCCAGCTTTGTTTATTTTCTCTCTTTACAAGTGGAAACAGTCACCTGAACTTGCTGATACAAGTGGGGAGTCGTATGTAGATTCAGCAATCGCGTGGGTGTCATGGCCAGAGTGAGAGATACGGAAAAGTACTGCTCTGATACTCTTTAATCATCAGCATTAAAAGCTATGTTCATTGGCGTGGCACCACAATTAATGGCATATTCCCGCAAAATCTAGACATCTAAATCCAAAATAAAACAAGCAACATCGTATTAAAGTTTCTAAAAAATAAGAATCACTATATACTTCTCCATATATCCCCTCTAATGACAGCAGCCTACGATGAAAGTCGTGAATTTCCCACTACATGTTTCAATATTTCACAAAGCATTGCTGAATTGAGCGTAAGGGATTATGTCCATATTCTCAACCGCGAACATACGGGTCACTCATTGCATCACGTGATTTCACAGCTTAGCAACCCAGCTGGCCGCTGAAAACAACAGCATAGCAACTACTGAACTGCTAATACGTACCTGACTTTCCCTCACTGTATTATCCATAAAATGCCTAGAAGCTGAGTTGCAGTTGGCTGTACCAACCATGATACGATGGTGGGTGATCAGAAAAAGTAATTCTTTGAATTTCCAAAGAGAAATATCATATACCATATCTCGACCTCGCCTGATAACTGAGGCAGTAGCGGCTCTAGACCCGGGAATGGCGGGGTGCAGACACGTCCCTTTATGACAATTAGTCTTGGGTAGTTCGCAATCATTTTCCTCCACTGACGCGTTTTACAATTATCGTACTTGGCAACTTCAGACACGGTCTCTCCATATGCGATGAAACAGCGATGAAATCATGGGCTCAATTCAGTTCAGAATTGTGACAAAACATCCGTTTAAAACAGTCGTTAGTCCTGACCTGTTCTCAGTCATTTTCATGAGTAACCGAAGGTTCGCTCCGAGAGCACTCCGCAGTTAACAGCCGCTGCTTGTTCTCCCCGATTACGTAAGAAGACAATCATTCATCTGGACGCTTATTTGCTGTATTTAAATCAACGTTAGTCAAACTTGCATACCTGTCACCTCTCACGCAAACAGCTTGAGCTGCAGGCTGCCAATTTAACTGCCAAGTGCCACTTTTTTATGAACCCACACAATACCGAGAGTGAAAGGCGATATTTCACTGGAACTCGGACCTGATTAATTAACGCGAAGCACTGACCTATTAATAAGTAGATTTTTTGTTCTATACTGAATTTCGCCCATGATTTCATCTCTGTTCGATCACATATGGAGAGATCGTGTCTTAAGTTGCCAAGTACGAAAATTGGAAAACGCGTCAGTAAAGGAAAATGATTGCGAACTACCCAGGACTAATTGTAATAAAGGGACTTGTCTGCACCCCGCCATTCCCAGGTCTAGAGCCGCTACTGAACTGAGGTGGTCCTGATATTCGTGCGACCTCTGGGTGAAATATACAAGCAATAAACAGTGTATGCATTTTATACTGTCTCTGGCGGTCACCTGGTATTCATATAACCTCAGTTACCTTCGTAACTCTCGATACTCTATGTACTTGCAATACACGTCCTCACTTTTTTTTCGGCGGCCGACACGGTCGCTAAGGAAGTCATGTGACCTGTGACGTTGCGCCAAGGTCCAGAATAAACGGGCTTTGAATATGATAAACATGCCGGAAGTGTTGTTATATTTTTTGTTTGTCTGCTTCATGGTTGCAACAGACTAGCATCCTCGGCAATTCAGCGAAATTCATGAATTTATGGCGATATGATAGTTTCTGACAGTCGTTTTCAGTTCTGCTTTGCCTTTTTCTGCATGTGTAGTGCGGAAAAATTTGGTAAGAGTCCGAATCTATATTTTCCGCAAGGTAGCAGTACGGCTTTTGCATGCGTGAGTCGCGCAGCTTCGGTATGCAGTGTGGCTGCTCTCATTGAATACCATGGGAACCGAAACGAAAATATGCATGCGTTGTGTGGAATATGCATCGCAGCTGCAGGCAGTGTGGCCCGGGCCTGAGTGCGGTATGCAGAGTCGGAGAGCCAGAGTCGGCTTGTGAGTTGTGTTTTCTTGTCCGACCCGAAATTATATATTAACCCCCCCCCCAAATATTATTGCAGATTTGCGCTAATCTCGTGACCCCACGTTTGAAAGGTCTTCGTCAAATTTTTCGTCGAATGTGACTTAGAGATCATCAAACTGCAGGAGAGATCGTCAACTGCGAATTGACGCATGGGTAGCGCCAGCCCTGGTATTATTCTTGTCTATTGAAATTCGTCTTTATTGGTTTTACAATGATAAATAAAACACTTTAATGGCCACCAATTTTAAAGCATCAAAATCCTTGGATCCATTCAAAAACGTCAAGCATCTCAAACTGTGGCTGTCTGGGATCCCAAGAGGTCAGTGGATGCCATCCAAGTTCAGCAAACTCTGCTCTGATCATTTCATTAGGGGTAAGAAAAACTTTTAGTTATAAGTCAATGAGTGTTTTTCTCATCCTAAATTAAAATCCAGACAGGTTCCTAGTAGTTGGCTGGCTAGCTATATATGATGTTAGCCATCAGGCCCAACTGTTGGTGACTAATGATACAATTGTCATTCAGATAATAGCTCGTATGTCTGTCTGGACTGAGGCACTGAACTTGTTGGTGTACAAATCTCAAACACCTTTCCTGTGGCGTTTACTTGTAGCTAAGTAGCGTAAAACTGGCCATTCACATTCATACTGTATCTGTACAAGACTATCCCCATGTTATTTTGCCTGATACCGATCTTACAATTTAGTCATTATCCACACTTACTTGGAAGACTATAGTGGTGGATTGCCGCACAAAATATGACTGTGTACTATCGAGGAGATGGACTCCTACTCACCAGAAACTGAATATGACAGTGAAGGGCATCGAATAAGGCAAATGGTTACTGCAAGTTGCTGTAGTGTGACTGTGCTATACTAGCTTCAGGAAACTTGGGCTGCGTCCAAATTGTCAAAAAATTACATCCTATCCTCTATATCCTAACACCTTTTCTTTAACCTTTGTGGAAAACGTCATAATGTAAAGGAAAGGCATGAAAGGGAATTCCTAACGGCTGAGGAAGACAACCATGCAAATTAGAGAATTGTACTTACTCTAGGCAACGTGATCGTTAGTCCCCTGCCCATCACATACGTTTCTTTATGTATGTGATGGACCCCAGTGAAGCCTTTACCCCTACCCCACTCCCCACCATGTGCTGATTATCTAAGGGATTGTAATGCCTACTCCTATAAGATCAACTGTTAAGCTGGAGAAATCCAGTGTCTGCTGTGAAAGTGCAGCTGACAACAAGAGCAAGACCATTTGGCGGATTGGAAAGACAGCTGGCAGGAAGGGAAGACTCTAACGGGGCTGTCGTGGACTAGCTGTCCATGATGGCTGGCTCCGTCGCTTAATAAGTGCACAAAGGCCACCCCTCATTGCTACGGAAAGTTCAGAGAGAAAAACACCCCTAGAGTCTCCGAGAACGGGGGAGGAGGATGACTCATCGGCTGACAACCCAGTATGTGACCCTGGAACAAACACGACAATGAACTAGACAATCAGCACAAAACCAGTTACATCAGCTGAAGGACAGGAGCACTAAGTATTTAGCTGTGGCTGGTCCAAGGTAACATCCATCAGAGGCCTAAGAATACATCAAGGGCGGATGAAGTGCTTGAAGAAAGTGAGGCCGGGACCTAGAATTGACTATTATCTTTTGAGAGAAAGGTCAAGTCAGGCGAGTGAAGCTCAGTGGCAGGATTTAACCCACAGTCCACCGAGCATCAGAACCCCAGCGACTGAAAGTAATTCAAGCATAACATCAGAGAATTTGGAACCTAGTCACTTGCAACCTTCTGTGGAGAGGAATATTCAAGGCCACTGACCGCAAGTAAAGTGGCCAAAGTCCAGCAGCAAGAAAAAGTGGGCAACAATTGATGCAGATCTGATCAAGATCCTGGATGGAATCAAAGGAACAGTGGAGAAGAAATTAGAGAAAATGGGCGAGTTGATCTACTTCTATGGAGCAGAAAGGTTCGGAACAAAAGAGGCAAGAAAGAAGGACATGGCACTAATAACTCCTCCAAAGTCCAGAAGGCAGCAAGAAATCCAGCACCTTGTCAAAGAGAGAAGGGATTTAAGGAAGCAATGGAAGAGAGCCTCAGTGGAGGAAAGGGTGGGTATTGACCCCCTGCAAACAGACCTGAAGGGAAGCCTGGGAAGACTGAGGAGAGTTGAAAACCTCAGGACTCGACGCAGTTGGAAGGAAAGGGCGAGAACATCCTTCTATAAGGATCCCTTCAGATTTGTGACACAAATTTGTGACACAACACAAGCCTCAAAGACTCAGACCAGAGTGATCAGCTGAGGGAGGAAACCATCAAAGGCCTTGTTAGCATTGACAAGACTTTGTTTCCTGGCAAATTGAAACTGTGGTGCCTGCAGTTTGGATTGCTCCCCCGCCTGATGTGGCTGCTAATAGTCTACGAGATCCCCCTGACTAAAGTCGAGAATCTGGAAAGGACAGTCAGTTCATACATTAAGAAGTGGCTTGGCCTCCCGCGCTGCCTCAGCAACATCAGCTTGTATAGACACTGTGCCCTGGAATTGCCTGTCTCTAGCGTTACAGGGGAGTTTAAATGCACCAAAGTGAGGCTGAGCATGACCCTGACCGAGTCACAAGATGAAAAGATCAGAGTGGCTGCTCCCAGACTGGTAACTGGGAGGAAATAGATTCCATCTGAGGCGGTACATCAGGCAAAATCTGCTCTCAGACATGGAGACATTGTAGGACAGGTGCAGCATGGAAGAGGTGGATTTGGATTTAGGACAAGTCGACCCACATGGTACAAGGCAATATCAACCCAGAGGAGAAAGCAAGTAGTAGCTCAGGTGCGGCAACAAGAGGAGGTAGACAGATGCGCAAAGGCAGTCTCGCAGTCCGAACAGGGCCAATGGACTAGCTGGGAAAACCTGGAGCATCGAAAGCTCACATGGAAGAATCTTTGGGAGATGGAAGGAAGCTAAATCAGCTTCATCATTAGTGCCACCTATGATGTTCTTCCAACACCCAAGAACCTAAACTAATGGTTTGAAGAAGATCCTTCTTGTGTGCTTTGCCAAACCACCGCAACATTGAAGCACATCCTCACTGGCTGCAAAACCAGTTTGTCCCAAGGCCACTATACCTGTAGACACAACCAGGTCCTATGACAACTGGCGATCACCCTGGATGGAACTACCTACAATGCCTTCCCTCCACCAATGCCTAGACACTCAAACACCACCCCTTTTGTAAGGGCAGGACAACTACCAGCAAAACCATCTGCAAGAGTGGAAGTAACCCTCTTGGACACTGCCCACGACTGGAGAATGCAGGTTGACTTAGACCAGAGACTCCTCTTCCCACCTGAGATCATTACTACTAACCTCAGGCTGGACCTAGTCTTGTGGTCAGCCTCTCAAAAGTCACTTTTCATTGTGGAATTAACTGTACCATGGGAGGCATAGGTTGGTGAAGCATATGAACGGAAACGACTGAAGTACTTCGACATAGCAACTAAGGCAGAGCAACGTGGCTGGTGTGCTCAGGTGCTTCCGGTTGAGGTCGGGTGCAGAGGATTTGTTGCCACATACACCACAAAGCTTCTTAAGGGAATTGGAGTGCGAGGACAGGCCTTCAGGCTATCAAATCACTGTAGGAGGCTGCTGAACGCAGCAGCAGATGGCTCAGGATCAAGAGAAAGGACCCCAACGGGACTGCAAATGACCATCAGGGGTAAAAGCTGAGTAGGTACACCTGGGACGCTAGGTGTCGCTGTTGAGCCCTCTGGAGGTGTCGTGGGCCTTTTAACGAAACACCAATGAAGGAGGGTGCCCACCTGAAGACCCCAGTGAAGCCTTTACCCTACCACGCTCCCACCAAGTGCTGATTATCTAAGGGATTGTAATACCTAGTCCTATAAGCTCAACTGTGATTAGCTGGATGAATGGTGGCTGCTTTAAATATTGCTGCTGTTTAGAATTGTGGGATCTCTTTTCTTTTAGAAAAGGATGGTTCTGTGTACCCTATGCTAAAGGAGGTAAATTAGAAAACACTGAGGCATCTTTCCTTAACTTTTAAAGGAGCAGTGCATAGAATGGAATATAACATTCAGAACTACTTTTAGTGCAACATGGGAGTGGGTCCACCTCTCTAGAGGCCGCCATGTTGCGCCGCCATTTTTCTAAAATAGGCCAGAATGGGAAAAAAGTAAATGAATAAAGCACTGACACAAGAGACCGCCTTTCACGTTTTTGCAAGTTTTGCGGCCACCGTAGGTTTTCTGAGAAAAGTAATGGTCAGTTGGTTGCAATCTATAATCTGACCACTAAATGGCTCTAAATCTTCCACACTGATCCTTTAAAGAATTTGAATACACTTCTTATGGCTGCCACGTAATTATTTCCAGATCATTTTTAGAAGTTGGGAACTTTCCTAGGCAAAAAAGACTATTCGAAAACAGCCCCAGTCTCCATATTAACCTCAATACGCTGAAGAAGTGCTGGGACACTTCTGCTGGGGTGGTCAACACTCACTTCCTTGACAATGGTTCATGCTCTCAGCGTAGCAACACATTCGCTCGAACACTTAACACACGGCATGAAATTCCTAAATATTAGACGATCAAACTATGTTATGCTTTCTGTTCTTTTATAATGAGCATAGATTGGGTTTAAGATCGCTGGAAATAAAGCACAATTCCATACATAGACACGAGGGTCATGGTGATGAACACCGTACAAGCAGTGTGCAAGTTGTTTGGTTTGTTTGGCGTGAGCCAGTTGCCAAGGCTGTGGCAGGTTGACCTCGGAGTGAGGTCATGACTTCGGCAGCACATTGCCACAGCATAGTACTAAGTTTCGATAGGCCTACCGAAATATTCTCAAAAACAAAAATATTTATTTTTTCTGTGAGTTTTGTCATTTGGACGCCTCTGCTACTGATGCTGCTGTTTACATTGGAAATTGTCTGTCAGCTATGGATGAAAACGAGCATGAGATCAACGTACCCCTGATTGGCACAGTCCTTAGTGTCTGTGAGTCGGTGTTCTGGGGGAGGTACAGTACAATGGCAAAGGAAAGACATTTTATCTTGTCCATTAGGCAAGGCCCTTCTTGCTCTACATACCGAATATGACCATTTAGTATCCCGGGCGGTTTATTCCGCAAAATCGACTTGGACCCCAGGCGTTTATAAGAACCAAGCAAGTATTTGCAACAGGCCATTTATTTTTGCACCAACCTGCACCAGGCCTGTTCGGCTTTCCTACTCAGTTATAAACTGAATTTAACCATTGAATTAATGCAGTGTCTCCTTGTCATTTTAACTCTAAGTGGAGTCCTGCGCGCACTAAACCGTGGTTTAATCTGAACATGCACTGAACTCCGTGGTAAACTTTTGTAAAATTAGAGTTAAAATAACCAGCTAAAAGGTGCCAGTTAAATTACCTGGCAAAAAGGGCTTCAGTTTATTCATTTATTATTAACAGTGTATTCGCGGAAACTGAAACTGGCGCGGTGTCATTTACATACTTTAGTTTTGAGACTTCTACGTTGATCCCAGGTGGGGCAACACGCAATATCATGCTGTTATCCATCGTGTCAGGGCAAAGACGGACTAAAGACAACTAGTAGGTATGAACACTAAAGTTGTTCCGATCGTAATACACAAAGCATGTATAATTCATATATGCATATAACGACTAGTTCCTTCCAGGTATAGACCGGAGTCAGACTCGCAGATGAATGTGAACGCTTTTTCTTTGAACGAAAACGTAGATTATATAAAGGGTAAGGCAATTGTAGAGCTTATTCTTTAGCTTTGCCAAATCATAAAGCACATATTGATTTACAATTTCTTACTCGTGTCCTTTTAAGTAGGCCAACAAAAAGATAAAGAACACGGAAAACAAATCCCCCACAAAAAAAAACAAAAAAAAACCAACCCCACACAGACACACACACACACACACACACACACACAATCCATGTTAACATGCGTCTCATTGGACATTTATACATGCACGAGATGGGAGATATTCTGGCGTGTGCGCTTTGGTCCAGCCAATGATGTTGTAAACTCTAGTTTTTCTAAATCTGTGCCAAAGACAGTCTGCTATTCCCACCCCCCAGCTTTATTAACATCAGATATACACACAAAGACAATTCGAAGCGTCTGTTTTACGGCAACATGGGGGTATCACAGACGATTATATACAATCCCAGATAGCAAGCTCCTCCAGCTGATCCGGGGCAGATCCGGAGCGAAGGAGCTTGCTATCTGGGATAGTGCATATAATCGCCCGCGCGTTTAATTGAACTGGCGTTTAATGCGCAAAACGAGTTCGGACCGCCGGCGGCTTTTTGCACACATTTTCACATGGGCGATTAATTGGTCATATGGTATTCAGTATTTTAACGCTTTATTCTGCAATCTGAAATATTTGCTTTAATTCTTTTCAACTGACCAACCCTGAAGCTCATGTTGACAATAACTTAAAACAATGGATATATAGAACATTGACTCAGAACTCGTATAGAGAAAAACAGAAACTTTCCAACAAACCTAGTCTCCAAATGGCTATAATATTCCGCTGTTGTATACAGTGGCCGTGCCACAACAGGGAATTGGGGGGGGGTTGACCAAAGAAAACATCCCTTTAAAACAATTAGTCCTGACTTGTTCTCAGTTGGGTGATTCTCACAAAATTGCATTTTGTCATGTCTGTAAGGATTGGATAGACTAAACTACTAAAACAACAACCAAACATTGGAATGTACTAATAGTAGGACTACTGTTGTCTTGGCATTTGATGAATTACACTATATTTTACATAATATTTCAACCTAAAAGTTCATTACCGTAATGTGTCCGTAATGCGTGATCAGGAAGACACCAAATGCGAGGTGGAAGGGAAAGGGAATTTATTGAACTTAAACAAAACTGGCACGTGGGCCGACAAAAATCTTGGCCCAAAGGGTTGCAAAAAACAAACTAGAGAGCTTCGCAGAGCTAGGAACGAAAAGATCAAAAAACAGCAAAACAAAAGGCCACTGGAAACTCCTGGCAGAAATCCAAGAAATAAAAGACTAAAGATATCTATGATAAGAAACCAGGATGCTATATACAAAAAGACTATGGTTATGAAAAGCAAAGACTTGACCATGAGCTTGAGCAAGAACTTAGGAACATGAACTTGGAAAAAAAAACTTGAGACACTGTCTGCCAGCCAACTTCCACTGCATCCAGATAAAGGCTAAGAAATCAAGACATGAGGGGCAACTCCTGGAGAAGGAGAAACAAGAGGCATGGCAAGATCATGACATGGACAAAGATTGGTGGACAAGACTTGCTCATTAAGAGAATGAGCGTGCTCAGCTTAAGTACCAATTAAGTATGCAGTTTGAAAGCAGCGTGAATGTTTAGAACAGAAAAGCACAACAAGACTTGAAATAGCAAAGCAGGAATCATGACAATTACAATTACACCACCCAGTGAGTGTTAGTAAATGTTAGTAACTTAAAAACAGTTAATTGTCAATTAAGCTTAGACAGCCCCGAATCCAGCACAGCACAGAAGGAAGGGTGAAATACCAAAGCCAACCAGAGCTCTGAAATGTGCAACAACGAAGGCACGGGGCGGAACGCAGACAAGCGGTGGAGTGGCTTGGCAGACCTGGCAAAAACAAAAACATGGAAAAGTAAAGATATGGACAATGAACATAAATTATGAAATGCAAAAACCTGATACAAGAAACTGTTAAAACTGTGATATGAACTATGGCTATGAACTATAGAAACTGGAACATGAAACTGTTAAAACCATAGGCAATACTGTCCTGGCCAAAGGCCAGGTCCCCAGAACACAACAGTCCGGGCTTTTATTTTTTACCTTAAACCCAAAATTATCACAATACATTCCCTTAATTTAATATACATATAAATACAAAAAAATGGTTGGAGTTATACCCTTTGACTAGCAGTGTTACCATTTTGGGCCCACCATTTGTGAATAATTCTTTTCTGGGCCAAATACATGTGTCCGAAGCATGACCCGTTCATTTCCGTAACAGAGATATTTGGCTCCATTAAAATCCCTGTGTTCCAATAAACAAAGTTTTTTTGTCCCGTGATGCATTGTGTGGAAGAGAAGTTGCAAAATGGCTACCAGGTAAGATCATCTTTCAAGTTCTTCCGGTAGATATGTTAAAGATTGTAAGTATATACACCTCTTGGCACACTACTACTGTTCATTACCATAACAGGGTATATTTAAGATAGTTTTGAAGATAATTGTTTTATGTTCTGTGGAGGAGTAACTTTTATAGAGCCAAACTGTTAGTAAAAATATTTATGCCGAGTCATACTAGCAATACTAATTATTGTAAGCAAAATGGGACTGCCATTCATTACTGTAATGCTCTGCATTCATTATCATAACATATATAAGGCTGTTGCGGTAATGAAATGAAGTGTTACAATAATTTATTATGTATGTATAATTAGGGCTCCAAATTTTGTGGTTGGTTTTCTAGGGGTTATACTGTAGGGGTTGGTTGATACTAGGTGTTATTTGGTTTACTAGGGGTTGGTTGGTACTAGGAGTAGCAGTACAACCCCAATTCCGAAATAGTTAGGACAAAGTGTAAATTGTGAATAAAATCGTAATGACTTTCAAATCACTCTAGCCAGTATTTTATTCACAATAGAACAGAGATGACATAGCAAATGTTAAAACTGAGAAATTTCATAATTTTATCCACAAAATGAGCTCATTGCAAATTTGATGGCTGCTACAGGTCTCAAAAAAGTTGAGACAGGGGCCTGTTTACCATGGTGTAGCATACCCTCTTCTTTTTTAACACAGAGTGGAGGCATCTGGGCATTGAGGAGACAAGTTTCTTGAGTTTAGCCATTGGAATTCGATCCCACTTTTGTTTGATATAGGCTTCCGGCTGCTGGAGAGTTTTGGGTCTCCTTTGACAGACTTTTTGTTTAATTATGCGCCAAATGTTCTCAATCGGTCAAAGATCAGGACTGCAGGCAGGCCAGTTCAGCACAGGGACTCTTCTAATACATAGCCATGCTGTTGTAATAGCTGCAGTAGGTGGTTTTGCACTGTCCTGCTGAAATAAATAATGTCTTCCCTGGAATAGATGTCATCTGGAGGGGAGCATATGTTGCTCTAAAACCTTCATATACCTTTCAGCATTCATGGTGCTTTTTAAAACATGCAAGTGTCCCACGCCATGGGCACTAATGCATCCCCTTACCATCAGAGAAGCTAGCTTTTGAACTGAACACTGATAACAGGAGGAGTGGTCTTTCTCCTCTTTAGCCCAGAGGGCACGATGTCCATGATTGCCAAAAAGAATGTCAAATTTGGACTCCTTTGACAACAGGACACTTTGCCACTTTGCTACAGTCCATTTTAAATGAGCCTTCGCCCACAGAACACAGCAGCACTTCTGAATCATGCTCAACAATGGCTTCATTTTTACTTTATAGAGTTTTAGGTGGCATCTGTGGATGGCATGGCAGATTGTGTTTACAGACAGTGGTTTCTTGAAGTATTCCTGGGCCCATTTAGTAATGTCAATGACAGAATCATGCCAGTGAGTGATGCAGTGGCGTCTGAGAGCCCGAAGATCATGGGCATCCAGTAAAGGTCTTCGGCCTTGTCCCTTGCGCACAGAGGTTTTTCCAGTTTCTCTGAATCTTTTGATGATGTTATGCACTGTTGATGATGAGATCTTCAAAGCCTTTGCAATTTGACATTGAGGAACATTGTTTTTAAAGTATTACAGAATTCTTTTACGCAAACCTTTACAGGCTGGAGATCCTCTGACCATCTTTACTTCTGAGAGACTCAGCCTCTCTAAGACATCCCTTTTATAGCCAATCATGTTACACACCTGATGCCAGTTCACTTAATTACTTGTTAAATGTTCTTTCAGCTGATTCTCTTATATCAAGGGCTGATTGCAATAAACAGTTATGTCCAGATGTTTTACATTGGACATAACTGTTTCTTGCAGTCAGCTCTCGATATATTAATTGCTTTCTCAGCCCTACTTTGCCTGTGTCCCAACTTTATTAAGACCTGTTGCACCCAGAAATTTTGAAATAAGCTCATTTTGTGGATAAAAATGTAAAATGTCAAAATGTTTCAACATTTGCAATGTTATCTATGTTCTATTGTAAATATCATATTGGCTCATGTGATCTGAATGTCATTGCATTTTGATTATATTCACTATTTACACTTCGTTCCAACTATTTCGGAATTTGGGTTGTACATTAGATAGAAAAGAAGTTAATTAGAAAAAAACATCAACTTTTACAGAGTGCATAGGGTCCCAATGAATGTATGTTATTGGAGCTGATTTAACTCTGGACATTTTACTATGTAGGAAACTACATAGGGGGGGACTACATGGAGGGGGGTAAATTCCCTCCACTCCTCTTTTGCAAGTTTGGGTCAATGTGGAGCATGACCATGACCATAAGCACTATGACCTAAAAAAACACCAGGAGGTCACTACAAACAGTCCTAATGATTTTTACAAGGTTGTTAACTTAATGGTTGTCCTAGATGCTGCCCTTTTCTATGCTTCTCTTATTCAGTAAATGAGAATTTCCCCTCTCAATTCCCCTCTCCTTTTGTGTGGAGTATGGTGAAGTAAGCTCCTACTTATTCAGTTTTACACAGATGGAAAGTACTAAAATAAACTTCAGTCCTCTTTATAACCCCCTAAAAACAAAACAATAAAAACAGCTCTTCCATAGTGAGATAAATGTTGGTTAAGGCCCATGGACTGACATTCTGTGAAAGACAATTAGGGCAGAGGTCAGGGGTTCTAGTGAATTGCCAAATGAATGGGAGAATCTCGTGTCTGAATTCTCTAAGCTTTTTGAGGTTAGAGGGCAAAGAGGAAAGGTCAGTTAAGCACAGAGGTCTTTGAGGCCAAATACAGATTAAATTGCTGATTCAGTTTATTTCCGCAAGCAGCTGAAAGTCCGAGAGTGGAAGAGCGCTCAAGGAGCTCACCCACCGAAAAAAATAAGCAGAACATGCAAAGCACAGTGTGTGCAGTCAAACTGACACCTCAAAGACCATTCACACCTCATGTGCATTCATCACAATGGAATGAACCCATACCAGCCTACTGATTCGCCACTCAACAGTTCTGAATACAAATAAATAGCATATTATTTGAAATTAGCCGTGATGCTTGAATACGGCCTACGTTCATAAACTCTAGTGGGACCATCTATTCACCGCCTTGCAAATGCAATTAAATTACAGAGCCCATATGTTACTTTCCAAATTAGTTTCTGGTTACGGCCGATATGTGAAATTGAGACAAACCCTTCGAATCAATCAGTGCAATAAATGGATCGGTCATACAAGGGTTAATGCCGTTCATGCACTCTTTCACTGTAGCTTCTGCACAACCAAAGATGTGTCACCTCTTTTCGGTGCTGCGTGCACTAGACGACATCGCGGGCACATGTGCGTGGGCGATTACCACGCGCGTCCTCGCGGTCTTTGGAGTCTCTCAAAATGTCACCGCTGGGGGAAAGAAAATGTGCGGTTTTTTTTTTTTTTTTTTTAAAGAAGAAAAAACTGACCTCGAATGGGGACGGGTCACAGGGAGGTTAACAACTTTATTTTTATTATTCACGAGCGAACGGCAAATGCCCAATATGAAGGTGCTGGGAGAGCCCTCTCCCAGTGCAAAGTCGTTAGGTCTAGGCCATGTGGGTACAGTTGTCAATTTATTCATTATTTCAGGAGCAGGATTTCAACAAATAACACTGCGAGAATTGCGACAATGAGGAAATTATGCATGTCAGTTTGCCATGTTAATCATCTGACCGTATGGAATTAAAAATTCCACTTTCCCATCGAACAAATTACCGTTTTACATTCATGCAGTGAAATTGATTTTAATAGTTTTGTGGAATATTGAAAAATCTTCTTGACGTCATATACCGCCGATGAGTCGGAGCAGAAGGGTCGCTGGCCCTTTAAGAATGGCGTGCACGCAGAAGTGGGGGAGGAGTGTATTTGCATTGCATTGCAGACCGGGGATACCTTGAATAAACAATTCCGTCAGACTCGACTGCTGGGCGCGGAGCTCAATTGCTGCGTTTCAATAAGGAGACGTTTTCAGGGCGATCGCAGCTTTTACCCGTCCACTATAATTTAATCCGACATCGTCAAAAGAAAATACGAGTACATTGGGCCCACCTAGGATTTCGCGCGCTTGGAAAGATGTGCCGTATTTTTCTACGACGCGCGGTGATAGATTTCAGCAGGTACGTGTCGAAATAACTGTAGATAATTGGAAGGCGAGATTTGTAAAAACGGGCTATAAATCGTTAAGTGATTACTGTTTTTCTGTATCGTGTGTCCTCATTTAAATGTGATTTTTTAAAAATTATTATTTTGTGCTATACTGCTCCGTGCACATGGAAAGCGCTATGTGGAGCAGGAGAGTGGGGTTGTGTCAGACAGTGTCGTAAACGCGAACGCAGATTCCATTTTGTTTCATTTTATGAATAAAATTGTGTGCTCTTCTCAGCGATGCGTTGTTCGCATCACTGCGCTGCCAGGATTGCCAGTGGAGTCTGTAATTGTTTAACTACCTCATCGTCCTAAATTTAAAATGGACGAATTCGCAAATGGAAATTAAAATGGAACGGAGCTCTGTTTTGTGTGTCGTGGTTGTTGGCCATTAATTGCGAATGTTTCATAATTTATATTTACCCTATTAAGTGGACTGGTAAACATCTTGTATATGCGGTGTAACATTAGTAGCCTAACGTTTGATGGCTCGAAAAGAAATGAAAATGATAATAATAATTAATGTGCCGCTTTTGTTTCTGATAGCATCTGACCTGCCTTATTCGGCGAAAGATTTGGCATAGATTGTGCGGAGTTGATCTGCACTGCAAACCTACCGTGAAAGGGTAGCTAACGTTACTCGCCGAATTAGAATGTGTTTAATTACTACTTCTTCCGTGCCTCTTAATGGTAGTTTTTCGTCTAATGAAGACTTGACGTTGTTCCGCCTGTGTGTGTCAGTAAAGCTGGGTATTTGGCTTTGGCTATCGGTGATCGCCTAGGAATGTATATTTCCGAAAAATGCTTGCCCTATTCATGTAGCTGGTTAATGCTCGATGCGAGCACCCTTAATAATGTCGTCATAGGTGGCTGATCTTCCGCAAGGTCTGTTTCCAACTTTATATGGCCCACTGTCAAAGAAGTTTAACAGGGAAAGATCAGTATGCACTGAAGACCGCTGTTCTAATGCACTGCCACGGTGACACGGCGCGAGTGGGGATGACGAAGACGTATGGATTTTAGGATTTGCGCGGTTGGGAGTGATTATGTGGTGGTCCTCTGTTGTCGATCAATAGGCCAACTGAAGGAGGCGAAGGTCCGGGTCAAAAGGCTACGGGAGGGAGGTGCTTTTCCCACTTCTCTTTCTGTTGGCCCGGGTGCATCAAATGGGAGTTTCGACCTCCCCTCCCCGAGTCACCTGCTCAGTGTCGATCATTCACATTACTCATTTCTGTGAACTTAGTCCTGCACTTGGGTTCAAGCCCTTGTCCAGGTGGGATCGCACACAGTGTCACTTCAGAGAATGACTTCTTGGTTGCTTTATAGTTTGTCTTTTCTTTCTTATTTTATACCTCTTACCTCTTTTGAATGGCAATTTTTGTTCATTTGAAACCGTAGGCTGAAACCATGGTGTTTTGGGTTGAACCCTAGTTGAAATGGTATGTTTACTTAAATTTCAAAGTGAAAAGAAGTTGAAACAACCTCTCAGAGACAATGGCTTATACACTCAATATTTCTGCTATGTGCTAAAGTTTTGGCACCCTTCAAGTTGATCTAAGGGATCTAAGGTCTCTGAGTGCAGTACTGAGACCTTTTAAGGATGTGCTTTGTCTAAAAAAAAAACCTTTGTTCCTCTTTGAAGATCATGAACATCCAGAGTTGAGGCTAATTTGCTCTGAAAGGGCTGGGGCAAGCTGTAGTAATGTGTTTTTATACTTCCAGCATGAAATTTTTGTGTCTGCAACATGGTTCAGTATTGGAAGTTAAGAGGCATTGTTAAAGTAAATGCAAGATTTGAAAATCTGCACAAGGCCCAAATCTCTCCTTCATTTCCTTGGAGAATAGCAAAATATGTAAAGCAAAACTTGCACATCACTGCAAAGGGCCCACTGATTTGTTTATTGTCCCCTGAGAGGTGGTGCCCACTGTGTAGTGCTGCATGAGAATAAAGATGCATAAAGTTTGCATTAAGTGCCCCATGCAACAATTGGAAAAGCACTGGGAACTGATGATATAAAAAAGTAATTTGTCTCTCTGGACATGACCTCTGAACATGGTATCAGAGAGAAATGATGGAAGCAGCTGAGGAAAAGGCCACCTTGCCATTCATTAAAGAAGGAGGTTTGTCTGTTTTGGTCTGGGGTGATTCAGCAAGCATTGGCACAAGAAATATTATGTGGGCAGAAAGAATAAGACCGTATTCAACTTCGCCTAAATATCAACAAATCTCAAAGGTCATGTCTCGCAGTCTGCAGAGAAATTGTCACTCTTGAGTTTCTAAAATGCAGTAAATTCAAACTTGGGCTAAACAGTATAAAGGACTGAAGGATGATGGGTTGAGACACTTACACTGCCTTGGCTTGAATATTGTTGAGAGCCACATTTACTTTTCTTATTTACTGCTATAGATTTGGCTGGCATAAAATAAACATTAAAATGTTGTATCACATCTTTTCTCTAAGAAAATTGACAAATTTGTGCTGCTCATTCAGCGGGTCTTGTGCCTCTGCATATCACTTTATTGATGCACCAGCAGCACTGCTGTGCTTATCCTCTCAGGTCTGGTGGTGTTATTGGGCTTATGACCAAACCACCTCTGTGCTGATATACAGCATTGCAGCCTGACCTCAAATGTAATATTGAAGTTCTGCTGGTCTGTAAACTATCTTTCCATTAGTCATTGAGACAAGTGATCATGACTAACAGTGGTTCTGGAGTGATTTATCTACAGATCCTTGGTCCAGGAGGGCTGCAGTGTCTGTAGAGGTACCCTACTGTGGGCTTTTGGATTATTGTTTATAGGGCTACTGTATTCTGATCAGTAAGAAATGCAGTGCCTTGGTCACTTTATTGTGTTCCTAGGAGGCCACAGTGTTAGTTGAACATCTCTTCCCTGGTTCTGGAAGCCAAAAAGTCTGTAGGGCTGCTGTACCCTGGTCTGGGAGGGCCACAGTTCCTGCTGGGCTATTCTAAACTGATTCTACTGCTGTTCTGCCCTGTATACCTGATTCAGCACAATGGAACTCATCGGTTGTGGGAGTGAATGTGTCAGAAATCTACGGCAAAATCAAAGTTTGGTGCTGATGCCTCAGTCGGATGTGACTGTCTGGTGCTTTTTCATGCATTTGGAACCAGGCTAAAGGTATTCAGGGCCAAATTTGAAGCGTGGCTTGCAGTCTGATACTCTTCAGTTTTTTTTTTTTTTTTTTTTTTTTAGGTGTCCACCAGCATCCACAGGTGCAGTATGTGATGGCTTATGTATTGAAAGTCATTATTTTGCACCATACTTCTACTCCAGCCACTTTTTTAGCTTACTGACCCTATGGGCCGATAAGCTATTGTCGTGCTGTGGCGTCCGTCATCTGGAACATTTTTTATCTTTTTTTTTGGCCCGATGAATTTTCGTGTAAATTTGCAATAACATACTACTAGTCCATATCTTCAGATGTTTTTCTAGGATTTTTTGATTGAATCATTTTTGTTTGTTTTATGGGCCTTTGAAATTTTGGCTCCAATGATAACGATTGGACTGAGAAATTTTAAAAATTATTTCTCAAAAACTGTGTGATAAATTTTTTTTCTAAATCAGGCAATCGACTTGCCTTGGTACCGTCAATGTACAGTGCAAGCACCATTTTGATTGAATCGACAGAAGTGGATCTATTGGGGGCGCTGTACTTTATTAATATGCAAGATGGCCTGTGGAGGCCAAATGCAGGTAGAGATTAAGTTTGTATTATCGACATATAGGAAGTCATATTTGACCTATATTTTGGCAATATTAAATTTGACCGCAGATGACTTTGAAAGGTCAAACTCGAGGTCAGGAAGTATATTATCAATGTTAAAAGATATGACTTGAAATTTCAAAAAATTATTTCTCAAACTATCGGATAACTTTTTTCTAAATCTGGCAATCGACTCACCTTGATACACTTTATGTACAGTGTGAGTGCCATTTTGATTGAATTGATGGAAGTGTGTCTAGTGGGGGTGCTGTACTTTAACATTGGGTCTTATGGAGAATAGGCCAAATTGCCTGCGGAAGCTAAATGGTTGCAGATGGAGATTAAGTTTGTATTACTGACATATAGGAAATAATATATGACCCGTATTTTGGCTGTGTCAAAGTTGACCTCTGATGGACCTTGATTGGAAATGTTACAATTTTCAAAGGTTTCTAGGCTTCAAAAAATATTGAAGATTGGGAACATATGTGCATTGAACACTTATAGGAAGTCATGTATGACCGAAACTATTTCGAATGGAGCTTAGGTTTGTATTGCGCGCATATAGGAAGTTATGCATGAAGAATCATTTGGTGACATTGAACTTGAGTTTCAGTGACCTTGAATGCCCAAACTTCACAGTGACTTATTGAAATTTCAATGACTTATATCAGCAAAATGGTTTGATGGTTTCAGTTTGTATTGGAGATCTATAGGAAGTCGTACATGAACTTTCATTTGGTGGCCTTGAACTTGACTTTCGGTGACCTTTTAAGGTCACATTTCACATTGTGAAATTTCAATGACTTCTATCACCAAAACTATTACAGATGGAGCTTAGGTTTGTATTGTGGCCATATAGGAAAGCATGTATGAAGTTTCATTGGGTGACCTTGAACTTGATCTTCACCGACCTTCAACAGCCAAACTATACAGTGAAATTTCAATGACCTTATATCAGCAAAATTGTTTCAGATTGAATGTAGGTTTGTATTGGAGATGTATAGAAAGTCATGTATTAACTTTCATTTGGTGACCTTCATATTGACCTTCAAAGGTCTTACTTGACCTAGAGAAAATTCAATGACTTCTGTCATTGAAAAGCTCACTGATGGAGCCTAAATTTGTGTTACTGACATAGAAAGTCACAAGAACTTCATTTGGTGACATTCAGCTTGACTGATGATGACATTTGAAGGTCAAACTTGACATAATAAAATTACAATGACTTGTATTGTCTAAACGTTTAGATTTAGTCTAGGTTTGTATTAGAGACATATAGGAAGTCATATGAACTTTCATTTGCTGACCTTCATATTGACCTTCGAAGGGCAAGTGTGACCTAGTGAAAATTCAATGACTTGTATAATTAAAACGGTCACAGATGGAGCCTCGGTTTGTGTTACTGACATCTAGGAAGTCACATGAACTTTCATTTGGTGACATTCAACTTGACTGTCAATGACCTTTGAGGGTCAAACTTGACAGTGAAATTACAATGACTTGTATCACCAAAATGGTCACAGATTGAGCCAAGATTTGTATGGAGACATTTAGAAAGTCATATGAAATCCATTTGCTGACCACAACTTGACATTTTGTGACCTTTTAAAGTTCACAATTGACATATTGAATACATATTGACATATTATAATGACTTGTTTCATCAGAACTGCTTCAGAGATTAGGATTGTATTACAGAAGGTAAATGTATGTGAACTTTTATTTAGTGACCTTGTCATTGATTTTCATTGATTCAAATGTCAAACTTCACATGAAATTTTAATAACTTGTATCATCGCTGTAAGACTGCTTGCCGGTAAGCTACAGGACCCTTGGTCCTTTTTTTTGTTGCTTCTTTGTTCTTTGTATGTATGATCATGTTACACTTGGTTATCATCTTTGCATTTTGATGTTGATGGAAGTGGCAGCATGCTGCGTCCAGGGCTCATTTATATGTTGGTCAGTTTGTGTGGATGTTGGGCTGAGCAGAAAGAAACTCGATTTGGATTTGTTCCAGTTAGTGATACTGGATACCCCCCCCCCAGATACCTTGCACTAATCCTGGTCCAAAGTAGCCTTGTGCCCTCTACCCACTTCTTTAGAACTTCTATCTGGTGCCAACGCTCAAAGACCAAAATAAGGACTCGTCTCTCAGAATTTTTGCCCAAATGGTCATAGTAATGGGTACATTTGATGACCTCTACCTTTGTTTACTCGTTTGGTACTTCACCAGTAAAAATGTAGTGCATTAACGCAAGCGCGAGGCCATCTTGGATTGTAGCTGGTGTCTTGCCTTGAATCGGCAGCTTTGCTGAATAAGGCGTGGGTGACGTTTCTTGGTTTTTTGTCATAGTGAGGTGGAGGATTGGGCACGATGAGCTCACTTCTGTTGCACAACTTCAGCTGTGATATTTGCATGGTTGCTGATCAGTTACTAGGTTGAAAGTGTAAAGCCTTGTGATTTGTGTATTTTCGGGGAAGACTAACTGATGTAAAATTTTGTTTTTCATTCATGGTGTCTGTCAAACAAATGTCTACTTTTTATGCCGTGAAGAGGAAGTGTAAGTTACTAAAGGTCTTTTAGCCCTGTCTGTCGTAATGATGTGATTATCCTGAGCACTGAAATTTTTACTCTGTTTGGCTTTGGAGATGTTCAGTACACTGCTGTTTTTAAACTGGTCTAATGTTAGTGACAAGGCAACCTTCTTTCATTCTGAGGCCATGTGGGTATGTAACTACTTCCTGTTGCTCTGAAAGCCGTGGTTTTCAGGAAGTTTTGCTAATGGTCGGGTACAAGTCATCACGTGGCACATTGGCTTCATCAAATTGTTGTTTATCTGTGCCCTTGATCAGGCGATGGCATTGATTGTGTTGACTGCACTTTCAAGAAACCACGGGAAACTAGTTTAGTTCTCTTTATTTGGATATTGAAATGGGACTAGTGTGGGGAACTGATTCTCGTTTATGTTTTTTTTTTTTTTTTTTTTTCAGAACCAAATGGGCTTGAGTGATCATGTAGCCCATGAGTAGTTATGATGTGGAATGTTTGTTTTGTAAAGTTCCTTGCATTGTGCCAGTAGTGAAACTAGCATGTGATGGTGACCAAGAACTTATTGCCCATTTCTCTGGATGTGGGCCATTTTAAACAAAAAAGGCAATAAACAAGAAGTGTCTGCAGATTTTTGACCATCACTGGATACTCTATAGTTGTTTTCATCCTCTGCTTATTAATGTTGAGACGCTCAGGTTGTTAAAGAAGGAACTGCCCGGTGCTGTGTTTCAGTATGGCGATTGTGAGGGGGCTGCTCTAAATGACAACTGTGGATGAATTTTTCGAAGATAAATGAGGCCGTGAACTGTGAGCTGTGAAGGAGTCAGACGAGGAAGAGGGCTGGATCCTGTCCACCTTTGGCTGTTTTTTGCCAGTGTGCCGGGAGTTCTGTTATAAAGCCGGTACAGTGGACTGCTAGGCTCTGACCAAAGTTCAGCGGGAGAGGGAAATTAGGTGTGATAAGGTTGACAAAGCTCTCTAATAACTCTGTAATAATGGAAGTTTTGTAAGGTAGAAGTGGCACCTTCATAGGCATTTCATTGTGGAAACATGTTATTAATGGCAAGTTAATGGTAATGTTCAGGGGGAGTGCACAATGTGTGTTTGTTATGGGCAATTCCACATGAGAGTTGCTAAAACAGCAATTTTTAAGGTGTTTTATATTAGAAATAAGTTTTCATGTAGCTAACTCATTACCAAATCAGACACTGAAAACCGTTTTGAAATATCTTTGACGGTCTTCTCATAATTTAGATTTGAATTTTGTAATATTTTTTTGGCTCCAGCACAAGGATCAAAGGTTATTTTTCCAAAGCTGACAACTCCTCAAAGATATTTAGCTATTTTCTGGTACTTACTGTATTTCTGTACATTGGTTGCCAAAGTATTTGAGACAGTAAGTCATTGCAGGAAATTGAAACCCACAATTCCAGTGGCTCATTGTGAAATTTGTCATTTTTCAACGTAATTCCGTTACCGAAATTGCAGTATAGTTCTCTTCATCTTATTTCTGTATTTATTTTATTGTTACTAAGAATTCTCTTACTTCTTATGTCTATACTGAATTTCAGACATTAACCTCTCTAATACTTTGCTGTAATCCTGGAAAATTTGCTGTAACGGAATTACAGAATTATTCTGAAAGCCAGTGAAAAACAGAAGATTGCACAAGGTGTCATGAAGACTTTATGGAGCATAGTGGTTCATTGTTTTGGACATCTATTGTTGAGTGTCTCTTCCTGTGAGTTAAGTTTCCATAACCAGCGCATGAATTATACTATGGCCTAGCAGCAATTGCCGTGGTTGCCCCCCTGTGTGGCTGTCATGGCCGACTGTGCTGGACCTCTGAGCACAAAGAGTCACTGATGGATAGAAGAGACAGGATTACATTTGTATAAACCGTGTTCATCTTCTGCCAATAATGGATAATACTTATGCTTCATTTACTAGTTTTTAATCTTAACATGTTCATTTTGAGCTTTGCAAGTTTCAGGAGTTGAGTAATTGATAATTATACATTTTCTTTTGTGTGAAGAGACTGCCACTCATGACTGAGAAAAGTTTGGGAGAATAAAGATATTGCAAGCAATGACGCATTTGAGATTTGCACAGTGCTTTTGACATTGGCTGTTTTGCCGTAATTCCATTACAGACGACTTGGTTCATAATATTTACCCATTGAATGATGCTGGAACACTGTTACAAAGTTAAAACAAATGTTTCAGGATCCAGCTCGTGAAAGAACTGCAATTTTCATGCATGTTACCTCTGATATTCATTATAAACTCACATTCTGTTCAGAAATTAGTTATTTTCATCAATATCATGTTTTGCCTTCCTTTTTCCCAGACTTGTTGATCAAAATTTTGGTTGAACAGGAGGTCAGCAACGCAAACATCATTTATCATACCAATTTTCAATTGCTTTGTTGTTTCGAGTATAATAAATTTAATAGATTATCAGAAAATGTAATTCTGTTACTGCTGTCTCTTTCTCATAAATGGCATCCTACAAAATATCTGTGAACATACCAGTCAATATAAACTTACCATGGCCTGGTCAGCATCCTAGGCCACCAACCTAAGCTTAAACAGACTGCCTATCCTTGCCAGATTTCAGAGAAATGCTGGTCAAATTAAAGGCAAAAATAATGCCATTTTTTCTGCCGTAATTCCGTGACGACACTTTCACCTTCGTATAGCCTTCTACAAAATAGATTACCCCAAACTTTGTGTTATATGCTCAGTAGGCATACCAGTGGAACTGATAAAGCAGGCCAAGTAGCTACTGCATTGGTGTAATTGATGGCAGGTAAAAATGACATGCACGGTAGGAAGGCTTTTACACACCTAGTAGGTTGACAGGTGTGTAGGAGCGGACCAAAGGTCGGCAAAATCAAAATGTAAAAACTCCCGCACGCTGTCTTCTCTGCAAAGAAAAAACTTTATTGTGAACAATGTTTTGGTCGTGTGATCAACCTGATGAAGGTCACACGACCGAAACGTTGTTCACAATGAAGTTTTTTCCTCGCAGAGAAGACGGTGTGCGGGAGTTTTTCTATTTGAGTAAAAATGACATGAAAATTACTCTTGATCGTAATTCCATTACCGCGGAATTGCCTTGTATACAAAATATTGTTAAGTAAAAAAAAAAAAAAACTTAAATTTCTCTTTGTTTAGGCAGGGTTGTTGCTGTGGCAGCTTCTGTTCTGTGCAGGAGAGAACTGAGGTGAGCTGCAGGCCTCTAAACTGCCCACTCCACAGTCCTTCAGCTCAGCTGTGCGGCTGTCCTATCAGAGCCCAGGGGGCAGAGATGCAGGCAGACCGCAACCACGCCTGTGACCACAGGAGGTGCTCTTGTGCACTGATAATGGCCAAAGATAAACTAAAGTCAGAGTTTTGTTTGTCAGGGTGTTTTTTTGTGTTTTTTTTTTTTTTTTTTTTACTACCATCTTGAAGATGGAGGGGTTGCCTCTTATTTTCCGCTGCATCTGCTGTTTTTCTGCTGCTTTGCAAAGCACCACTGACACTGTTTTATGTGCTTTTCAAGGAAAATTTGATTTGGCATAAAAGCAGCTCTTAAACAAGAGGAGACACTCAACTGTAGCAGTAATGCTGTGGTCACAACTACTTTGCAAGTTACTTGCTATATCACTACTGCTGTGGTATATCGGCTACTTTTCTTGACTTTGCGTATTGTGTACATGTAGTATGCTCATTGATGCAAACATCGGCCAAATACAGCAATAAAACGTAACCTCATGGCTTATCTCATCGGGCTTCTGGGGTATAGCAGAAGTTATGAAATTGACCTCTTTAAGATGGAGGACAGCTAAACATAGCTTGCTCCCCCCCCAACGTTACCCATCAATTATGAAGTTCAATCCACCGATTAGTCGAAATTCAGAATTTCTTTACTGTGCTATAGTTCCGGGTGCTGCCCGCACAATTTTATTCCAACTGCAAAGCCCAGTTGAAATCGTGTGACCACGTAACATTACAGTCAGTGGTACATCTGACATGAAAGATCTTCTCTTTCTATTTATTTCTCTTGTATTCCGTGGTGTTGTTGATAAACAGAGCGATGTGGACGAGGGTGTGGTGTGAACATAGGTTGTGGAGGGAAAACACTGTGTCCTCAGTCTGTGTCCATATGGCACAGAGTGGGTCTGCAGTGGGCCCAAGGCAGCTGGGCTGTGACATTTTATTTATTTTTAGAGATTAATTTTTTTTGGGAATTTTTCCTTTATTTGATCATTATACTGTGTAGAGAGACAGGAAGGTTGGGGAGAAGAATGGAGGAAGACATGCAGCAAATGATCCGAGCCAGAATCGAACCCAGGTCGCTGCGGGAAGGACACAGCCTTTATGATGATGCGCGCTTAGACCGATGAGCCACAGGGGCGCCGGCTGTGACATTTTTATGGGTCGGTTCTGTGTGTTTCATATTTGCGTGACTTACAGTTGGCATTCAGTGTTGGTAACATGCGTACATAAATATCATGTAATGCATCTCGGTGTGAAATGGCCAGTGCCCCTCCGCCAAATACCTTCCGGTGGACTTTTCTAATATTGGAGAACACTTGCCATAAATGAAAATTTCATACTGTAATGTATTTAGCTGTCGGTTGAAGTATGCCAACTCAAAACAAATCTCTGTTGTACAAAGAATTTCTCCCATTCATTCTTAATGGGGATCTTTCAGCTAATGGCATTAAATATCTTGGACATTATTCAGCATTTTGGAAAATTGTATGCAAGCCAGCTTAGTAAGACATGCCAAAGATGGTGAACAAAAGTTTGGGAATGGTAAGTTTCGTTTGGGATAATAATGGTGTTTTGCTCTAATATTTCAACTGAAACAATAACCTTCTTTGCTGTTGGAGATTGAATGAAATGCTAATATTAGTGAGGTTTTTTTTCTTTAACTGTAGTGTGACATGGCTTTATTTTTTGCTGTATAAAAACTGGTTTAGCTTGGATCTGTTTGTCTGGCCCAGATTCACACTAAAAACGCAACCCTGTTCTGACAGACATAGTCATTTTTATTTTGGTTTAACTACGGCTTTCTGGTGTCTGGCCCGGTAAGGTTTGTCCAGTGAGTCACTGGACACGCAGCGACCTGTTAACTGAAGGTCTTAAAGGCTTGGCTGGGTGATGGATGGATGGAGTTTGGTTTTTTTTTTTTTCCCCCCCTCCTGTTTTTTTTTTATCGTGTTTAGTACTCTTATTCAGCCATGTCTTTATTTAACCAGGTTATGTTGAGCTGAGCTGATGGATTTTGGAGGGGATAACCGGAATACCAACCATTCCCCGGGCTCGTCTGGGGGCCAGTGAAGGTTGGAGACACTGTCTGTGTCTAAGCTGATGGATTGATGCGTGAGCCTGTTGTGGAGGTTGGGTGGGGTGGGGTGTGGGGGGGCGTCAGAGAATTCAGAGTCCAAGGGCACTGCAGAGCCGCCCTGTTAGAGAGGGCCGTCCTTCACAAACTTCTTAGCAAGCTGTCCTTTTCTGGAACCTTCACGGCTCAGGCAAGGGCATCGCGTCTGATACTGTAAGCCGCGGAAAAAGAGCCAGAGAGAGAGAGAGAGAGGTGAGCGGGAGAGAGGGAGAAATGGATGGAGGGAGGGAGTGAGACAGAGAGGGAGGGTGGGAGCTGTCTTCGGACGAGGAAAAGATGAATATAGACAGAGGGATGGAAGGAAAAGGCTCAAAGAATAAAGATGGTGTCAGAGAGTAGAGATGAGGAAGGAGAGAGAGAGAGAGAGAGAGAGAGAGAGAGAGAGAGAGAGAGAGAGAGAGAGAGAGAGAGAGAGAGAGAGAGAGAGAGAGAGAGAGAGAGAGAGAGAGAGAGAGAGAGAGACTCATCCTTACATAATCATTTTAGTTTAATGCTGGTATCTGACACCACACATATTCAGCACTCAGACGCTCACAAGAAGACTTTAGGGTGGGGAGGGAAGAGGTGGGTTATGAGGTGGCCAGAGATCCCAGTTTAATTATGTCTTCCTCTTTTAAAAGCTTTTTAAAAATTACATTTGCTGAGCAATTAACTAAAAGGGAGATTTTTACAAAAGAATTTATGACCGCCTGGCGAGATTGATGAATGGCTGGAGAATGCGGCGGTACGCGGTGCGGCGGGGCTTGGGGGGTGAGCGGCCGATTTACGGCAGGCCCCGGGCGTGGCCTGCACGCTGGGACATTAAAAAAGAGCAAAAAATCAAGTTTATAATGCAGAGAACTCTGCTATGGGTCTGGCCAGAATTACTACCTTTCAAAGTCAAAGCTTTCCCTTCATATATAATTCAAGAGTGGAGGAGTACATGTTACATAGGTTTACATTGTTGCCTACTCGCATATAGATGACTATGTATTAATATATGAGATCAGCAGCTGTTTGCGTCCTTCATGCCAAGGTCATGTTTAGACTGGAGAGCCAAACATTAGTGAAACTCAAAGCTGCCCATTGCTGTTCGTGAAGATCTCCTAACCTGTATGTTTTAACTGGAACCTTAGCGTAATTACTCCTTGTTCAACAAGATGGAGAGGTCCTGTAGCTGGTAATTGGAGGAAATGGGTGTGAAAATTTGCGCTGAAATGAAAACCTGCAGGAATGAGGTTGGTCAGCCTTGTTGAAGCCCATCAGCCCAAACACTTATCTTGTCTGTGGAATTTCCGCTGGGACTGAGGCACCACTTCCCCTGATAAAGATCAGCAGCGGCCCCATTTCCCCTGGGTCATGCTGAAGGGTTCTAAAGGCCTCTTCTCGAGGAAGCTAATGACACCCACACTGTCTCTTTCACTTGAGCAGTTCCTCAACCACAATGACTGATTCAGGATTATGGTACAGGTTTTTCCATACCCTAACCCCTGTTTCTCTGTGTAGAATATACTCGTTCCTGGGTCAGTGCTTTAAATCCAGCGACCTTTTGAACTTCCTCTGCTGATTTTTTTTTTTTTTTTTTTGAGTTGCGAAAGACGGTCAGTTTTGTGTTTGTTTCCAGAAATTGCTTTGAAACCGAGGTCAGGGACAGAGCGTAAGCGGTCGTGTGATGTCCCTGTATGGCTTGAGATGAACTTGCCCTGATGAACCGAAAAAGCCACTCACAGATGCAGTAAATAATGTTGATTATCTGAAAAACAATGGCACATTTCAAGGTCTGCGATTAGATCATAGATGGTAAATGAACTGTAGGTTCTTGTATTGAATGCATTAGATGTGGGAGAAATGGGCTCTGAAAAACTTTGAGAAGAGCCAAATGATTATGGCCAGACTAGTGGGGTTGAGCATCTCAGAAGTGGCAAGACTTCTGAGGTGCTCACTTTTCGCAGATGTGAGTATCTACTGACAGTGGTCCAAGGAGGGACAAACCATGAACCGGCAAAAAGGTTATGGGCGCCCAAGGTTCATCAATGCATGAAGGCTATGAAAGCTAATCCTATCTGGTCTAACTTGACCGAAGGGTGACTGTGGCACAAGCCCTTGAGAATTTCAATAATCTTTGCACAAGGAATGTGTAGCAAAACACAGTGCATCATTTCCTGCTGTGTATCGCATTTTTGCACTTGCAGACCAGTTGGAGTGCCCACTCTAACCCCAGTCCACCTCCAAAAGCGCCCATAATGGGCATCTGAGCTTCAGAAGTGGACCTTCGAACTGTTGAAGAAGGTCGTCTGCTGCAGTGAGTCTCATTTTCCTTTACACGATTTGCTTCGGTTGGGTACCTGTGCACCGCTTGCTTGGGAAGAGATGGCATCAGGATGCACAGTGGGAGGAAAAGCTGGTGGATTGAGTGTGATACTCTGGTAAATACTCTGGTGTCGGCTGTGAAAGCCTTAGTTCGAGAATTTAAGTAACATCAGTGTAATGGAGCTCTTTCGGCAGCACAAGTGGAACCATCACTATATTTAAGCAGGTGGTTTTAATCTTGTGGTTGATTGGTGTATCTTCTTGAAAGATGAGTAATAGTTTTCAGGCTGTATGTTATTTGTAACCTCTGAAGTTGTCTTTTAAGCTCTTGTTCAGGTTCACGGCTTCTTAAAAGTGAGATTACAGTTGAACTTGAGTGACGGAAAGGGTGGGACAGGCACCCTGTGACCTGATGCTCTGCTGATGTCAACAGACAAAGGTTTCGAAAACAAGGGCTCAGGAGGGGCCATGCTAAAAGTTAACTGGACACTTCTGAGGATACTCTGGTCTAATTGGAGCAAAGCTTAGCCGAAGCCATGCAGGCTTATAGCGGATCCGACACTAAGCTCCAGATCTGTTGGTGACTGCTTGCCCTATGCATCCCTCACCTATGCCCTCACCCCAGATTTGTTCTTCCTGGGCGGAGGCACCGGGGTTTACCGAGCCTGCTGGTCGTCTCTGTCTAACTGTTTTATTGTACTGCACAGTTTGTTCTGGCTTAAGCTCACTACCGGGGCACATGGTGTCCTCTATAATAACAAGCATGGTTTTGGAACATCCCTCCTAATCTCATGAGGACCTGGGAGGACCATGACGAGGGAAATTCTGAGGTGGCTGGAGGAGGAAACGTGTTGTTTGCGCTGATACATTAGTTTGCAGGCTGCAAAACTAAATTGGAGAAATGTTGTGGTATTTTGAATGGACACTGACAAATGCACATTCTTGATCCTCTAAGAGAATATCTTCACAGACTATGTATGGAACTTCAGCTGTTACTGGTCATTGTTCCTCAGTGTCATCCGTTAAAGTACCGAAAAGCAATACAACTGAAATGAATGAGCATAGCACCTGGAATTATTATTATATTATTTTTATTATTATTATTTTTTAATCAAGTGCATTCAGTTAGCATTCACCCTACCAGCAAGTGGGGGACGGGCTTCCCCACTGTTTCCCCAAGTTTTTGCTGTATTTTCCTTCATCTAGGAAATTTTTCTTCACCACAGTTTGAGGACTTGCCTCCCGACTGTTCAGTGAAAAAGTATTTGCCCACTTCCCAATTTCTTCTATTTTTGCATATTTTCACACGCAAATGGTTTAAATTATCGAAGCATTTTTAAGGTTAGAAGGTATGCACAAAATTCAGTTTTGAAATGATGATTATTTCATTTATTGAAGGACAAAAGCTATCCAACCCTACCTGTTCCTGTGTTAAAAAGTAATTGACTCCTCAGTTACTAAATCTACCAATGAAGTAACTTAAACTGATAATTGGGTTCAATTTAACTAGACAGACCCGGGCATGATAACTGCCATCCTTGTTGAATCTGTCACTGAAGTAGATCCTCTCTGGTAATGTGATGCGGGCAAAAAGCAGCAAATGATGTGACAATCTTCCTAGGGACCTATCAGGGAGGCAATGAGGATAATAAGAGTTATGATGAAAAAATCTGGGGTTTTATTTTCCCAACAAATGCAAAACAATATAAACCAGGAACTTAATATCTTTAAGCTAGTATCTCACTGAGCGGTGAATACTTACGAATGTAGCAAATTTTGGATTTGCCACCTTTTCTGATGAAAGTTGGTGAAAATCAGGATAGACTTAGGTGGCATGAGTGAAAGTTAGCAACGTTTAGCGTCAGTTAGCAACATTCGCGTAACTGTTGCGAAAGAATAGGAAACTGCTTTCTAGAATTTGAAAATTAACTCTTTGCGACCCTAAAAACTATATGCAAACTCTTATACAATATGGACGAAACCTTGATGCTATCCTCACAAAACCCAATATTTGTCTACATTCGTCAGCATTCTGTCATTCTGTCAGCATACAGCTCTGTTGTATAGTGGTCACTACTTCGCGAACCAAAAAAAAACTTTAGCGGCACGTGTTGCAACCATTTGGAAACGCTTGCTACTCTTTTACAAACGTCTGCAACTGTTTGTGAGAAAATACATTTGCAAAGAAATTTTGAACTTGCTTAAAATTTCTTTGCGACTAGAAAAACTGAAAAACTGCGATCCTAAAAACTTATAGCAAACTGCTTTGCGCCCTTTTACGAACTCAAAATTCGCTACCTTCGTAAGCATTCGCCGCTCAGTGAGATACTGGCTTTACCTATAAAAAGAGGTCAACAAAGTAGAACTATATTCAAAATAATGGCAACAAGACAAGATGGTAACTGAACAGACTGACCTCCCATAATGAGACTTGTGGGAGACATATATAGTGGCTCGACCAAACCAAATAACTCAAGGGGAAAACAAAGTGGACAAGAATTACAACTTTGACAAAGGAGAATCTAACTAAACCCCCTCTAACATAGCAGTACATGGTATGGCCTGATGGGTAGGCCACAGGATTTAGCAGTCCTCTGCCCTTGGCCACGCCTTTGGCAGCATGTGTAAGGGACCTTGACCACACAAGACAGAGAAACTATGATGAATGTAAAGTTTGACCCTTACGGTGCAAAAATGTGTGCATTCCATTCAAACCAAGTAAGGTTAAAAGTTTATTTCATATGTAAATTATTCAAATGTGGACATATGTGAAAATGAATTGTGTGGGGTGTTGCTGATTGGAAAAATTAACCTGTGTACTTAAAAAAGTAGTGAAGTGAGAGTGTGGGTACGATGTTACTATTCCTGGCATTTAATGAGTAGGTGTGGCTGTGGCCATCACAAATCTAAAGAAATTCAAGAACAGATGAGAAACAAAGTTGTTGACATCTATCAGTCTAGAAAGGGTTATAAGGCCAAGGGTTATAGAGCCATTTCTAGGGCTCTGAGACTCTATCAAACCACAGTGAGAGGCATTTTCTACAATTGGAGAGATCTTGAAAGGATGATGAAACTTGCCAGGTGTGATTAGCCCACCAAAATTTTTCCTGGAGTGCATCAACGGCTAATCCAGGAGGTCACAGAAGAACCCGGGCTAACACGTAAAGAACTGCAGGCTTCACTTGCCGTTGTTAAGACCAATGGTCACAATTCCACGACAAGAAAGAGAGCGACTGGGCAGAAATGGAATCTTCTGAGAGTTGCATGGCAAAAACCACTACTTGCCAAAAAGAACACAAAAGCTCATCTCACGTTTGCCAAAAGACATCTTGGTGACCCCTTAGGGATAGTATTCTGGGGACTGATGACTCAGAAGTGGATCTTTTTTGAATAAATGGGCAGTGTTTTCTCTACTGCTGTATTTATCATTTACGCAAAATTTTATCATTGATGTAAATGGAACTAAATGCGTTAGGTGATGACATCTGCTGACATTAATCGATTGTTTGGCCGTGCATTTTATTCTTTCACAAATAAATCAACTTGAGTCTTGCATGGCTTTCCGTACATCAACTGTGAGATTTGCCATCTCGCTGCTGATAGGCCAGTTATCAGCCTGTATTGAGCTTGGCACTGACCTTGGCAACAGGACGTCACGCCGCTGCCCGCAGTGGTTTCTGAATGGCTCTGAGTGGTTTCGGAATGGCCGATTGAGGAGGCTACTGTCAGCTGTAAAAGATCAGAGACGGGATCTGCGGTATATAGCCATCCATAATCTTAGTCTAAAACGTTCAAAAAGTGTACTAACATTCTCAACATGGCGCAAACACATAACAGTATTGAAGTCAAAGATGTCTTCATGGCTTATTGTGTTGAACAAAGATGTATGTAAATGTTGCAGAGATGTCTACTGAAGTTTGCATGTTAAATAGCCAGCCCACCCTGTGCGGTCAGTTGTTTCAGCTGGGAGAAAAGCTGTGCGGATATTTCACATTTCATTTTCGTTGTCCCCCGCCGCAACACGGAACGGGGACTATGTATTCAGCAGCGTCCATCCGTTCGTAAGTACGTCTTGTTTCTTGTTAACGCGATATCTCATGAACCGTTGCACCTACAGTCTTCAAATTTGGTTTCAGCCTACATTGGGGTATTACGCAGACACCAGCCGATATAGGTGACCTTGACCTTATTTTCAAGTAGAGATGCACCGAATTTTCGTCCGAAAAAGGCAAAAAAAGGCATTTTCGGTTTTTTGGCCGAAAGACTTCCCACCGAAACAGTACGCTGAAACAGAATGTTGTATTGACGCAAGCAAAATCTGCAGCCAGCACGCGTCTGTCTGTATCTTTTAAATCAGGGGACGCGCACCACCGTCACCACGTTATGGCACTGAAGTCCGTGAGTGCTGAATTGCAATTTCTGTCTGACACTGTCCTGACGCATAGGATAGCAGCTGGTGTTGTGTCCGATTCGGTTGCACATTAAATACGTACCACATAAAAACACAAAGCAATGATATCCGTAAAAGGCTTAGAGTATTCATAGACAATGGCAATATATTCTCAAGGCAACTACAACCCCTGGGAAAATATGGAATCCCTACACACGGATGTTAATTTACCTTTTTTCCTTCATAACAAAGAAGCAAATAACACATATGATAAAACAATTATTGTTTATTAGCTTGATATGCAGGCGTCATTTAACGTTTCACTCAAAGTGAAGGCAAAACACGTGGCAAACGCGCAATTTGCGGGAGATGTCAGAGTATCAGAATGCATCGCTTTACGATGCGTCATCTCATCTGTGATGCGTTTCCCTTTCCTGAGAACAAAATGCTTCATCAGCACCTGTAAAGTTATTCTCCGCGCAATTTTCGTAGAATAGGGGCAGCATAATAACTTTCTCAAAGGGAATTGGGGAACAGAATTGGACACAACGCCGTTGCTTCTAATTTCGCTACGAACAGGATCACAGACAAAGAAACGCAATTCATAAATGCAGCAGCTTCGGTGAACAAACGCAACCTTGTTTGAAAGGTAAGGCAACGCACTGTATATTTATCAAGCTGCCTAAAACAACGCACGTTTCAAAACCACAATCTGAAGACCTGTTTCAGTGATGGAAAGTGAAGCCTGCTTCCTGGCGATTATGTGGAAGCGAGTGGTGTATCGCAGCTAATTCTCTCTGACCAATCAGTGGGCTGCTGTTGTCGTCACGTAACTTATTTTACAATTTTTCAGCAGCCGGTAATAGGCCAGTCAATTATAGGCCTGTAGGTTATTCATAAGTGGGGCCAGGTTAAACATTTTATTTATTACTTTATTTTTATTTTATATTGTGCCTTGTTGGAATGTCCGTGCTAAATAAATATTTTCATAATTTTGTAATAGATTTATTTTTTTGAAGCGTGAATGTTAATTTTTGCAATTGCAATGGCTTGACTTTAGTTAGGTAAGTACACAGTCATAGCCATAAATGCAATGGTACTAAAAATTGGCACAATTTCCTTTGGTGTTTCGGTTTTTGGTTTTCAGACAAGTGTTTCTCATTTTCGGTTTTCGGTCTCGGCCAAAAATTTTCATTTCGATGCATCCCTATTTTCAAGGTCACCACTTTGGCCACTTTAACTCTTGTGAATACATTGAATTATGTGGTATTTACTGAAGCGGTATTTAATGAAGCGGCGGGGGACATGGCCACCTTTAGTGGCAAACGCTTGTTGTATAACACTTTTCATTAAAACACGACAGAAATAAAATAGAAGTCGACAAACCAGTCCCGGTTTGTGTCTCCACTGTTCCTGCAAACAACTGCTCTACTTCGCTCTTAGATGTGAGAATATTCTGGCTGTACGCAGTGCATTTTTCCCAGCTGCTAATCCCCGACTGTATTCCAGTCCTTTTGCGCTTTGTGACTCTCCTGTCCCCGCCTGCAGTCTTCATCGTCCTCTGAATCAGTGTGTTCACTGGTAGGTTACGACTCAGGGACACGAGCTGAACAGCGAACAGATTTCCTCTTTTGGAAGTGAACAGAGAATTGTAATTTTTAATCGCATTAATTGTACGCCAAAACTTAAGTGATGTGAGATATATATGTTATTATATATATTATAATAATATATATATATATATATAATATCACTATACTGTACCTAGACAATGCTGAGTAAGGTATTTACAACACCAATTCCAAAAAAGTTGGGATACTGTGTAAAATGTAAAGAAAAACAATGCAATGTTTTGCAAATCTCATAGACTGACACAATAGAATTCTCAATAGAACATAAACAACATATCAGATGTTGAAAGTGAGACATAATGAGAATAATTGATGCTGCATTGTTGCTGGGCAACACAGGAAAACCAGGTTTAGCTGGGCAGTTGTAGGCCTTGTGGGCTGCTGGTTTGGGAAGGTGCTCGCCCTAATGAAGTGACACACCTGGGCTCTTCTCCAGGTAAGACATTGTTCTGGTGGAAATGATGCCGAAAGGCCGCATGAAATTATAGTTTAATACCTTGCAGAGCACAAATATTCGGACAGTTGCATGATCGACTTATTGTCATTGTATTTGAGCAGTTGTGATGAATCAATAGAACAAAACTGTCGAGATAGGGGGCGCCCCGGTGGCACACGCACCATTAAGGCTGTGTCCTTCCCGTGGCGACCCGGGTTTGATTCCGGCTTGGGTCATTTGCCGAATGTCTTCCCCTCAATTTTACTGTCACTCTCTACTCTGTATCTATCTAATAAAGGAGAAAATCCCCCAAAAAAAATCTTTTGAAGACGTCAATATGTGATGAGTAGTTTTCACATTTTGTTGATGGATTAATAGTTTGATCTATAAAATCTCAATTGTGAAAATAACTGGCAGATTAATCAACAATGAAGATGATCTTTACCCGCAGTCCTACTTTTTACACGTTAGTGTTGAATATTAGGATATAGATGAAGCTGTCCCTTTTAATCCTCTGGTTTTTACATCGATATCCTGTGAACAGTTTTGGAAAGACCATCGATTTTACAGTGTCACAGTCCAAATATTGAAGTGCTGCATTGTGTGCCTGTTCATGTAAGCTGTGTTGTAAGAGCACTTGTATGAAATGTATTTTAGTGCAGATCTGCTGTAATCTGACCCACAGAGATGATTATATGGCTTTCGCAGGACGAGCAGGATCATGGACATTGACCCCCCCCTCCTCCCCCCACGGTGCCACTCTCCGTTCAAGGTTGTTGTGCAGTTTGGAAGTCGCGCTAAGGTCGGGCTGGGAGCGTAATAAGTGGCTACGTCAGGCCTGGAGACATGCAATCTTCTCCAAGCCAGTGATTTGGGTTAATTATGAGCTTCCTGCCTCACACAGCATTGGGACGGACCTGGCAGGGATGTTCTCTCTGCAGCGCGTGGGTCACTCTGACTTCTCCTGTGATGTTGGAATGAACTCCATGCGCCACAAAGTGTTATGTGGGCCGCGCTCGACCTGAAATTTTCTGGCATGTCTACCCAACAAAGGGATAAACCTAAACCCTCTGCTTGCCCACTCGTAAAGGTATACATCCGTGGAATCATTGAAACATTCACGATGATGCTTGGGAACTGTCCTCTTAATGCCTGTCTTGTGTTGCTGGGGTCATTTAACTGATGGACATCTTCCTAGCTTTATGGATGGTTGCAGTTTGAGAGCTTTTTATCCCCCTGGCATATCATTCGGGGGGATATAGCGATCAGTGTGTCCGTCCGTCTGTAATAAAATCGTTTCCGGACCAGAACTTGAAAACTATACCACTTACAAACACCAAATTTGGTATGGAGCTTCTCCTTATGGTCTAGTTGTGCCTTTTGGGGGTTTCGGTCCGTCCGTCTGTCCACACAACCTGTAGGTTACACAACCTACAGCCGGGGGGATCCGCCATTGCCAGATGGCTCTTTGTTCTAATGGAGAGAGGTATCAGAGTTGTTGTTGGGTGGAGATTTAGTGGGGAATTGGTTTTTCAGCAATATGAACTCTCATTCATTCGAGGATAGTTTTTTCGGATCGCCTTGTCAGAGTTGGAATTTGGGTTTTCAGTGTTGATTTTTGAGTCCTGCCCTTGCAAGCCTCCATGAGAGTACCTCCGCAGTATTTGTTCCCCATTTTCACAGTTGGTGTTAATCATTAATGGAGCGTTCTGTCATGATGGATATAGTCTATGTAAGGCACGTGTGCCTCAGATAATGAAATCAGCACGACATGCGTCGCGCATTATTTGCCTCTGGCGGAGCGTCTTTTATTTATTTATTTTAGCGCCATTACGTGTTCAGTGATGCGAGCCGTAATAATTACTCTGGCAGCCACTGCTACTGCAGTGAAGAGTTATTAGCAGTCATGTGAAATTTGCTGACCTTCTAAACTTTATCTTTACGCGGCCAGATGCATCCAGCAGGCTGAGCTTGCATCATAAGTCATTTGGAAATGTAACGCGAGAAATGTAGGAAAGCTTAACCATACATACGCACAGGACATTTGGAACGTGCACACACATAATTTCACCTGCGGTACAGGGTGAATGTAAGGGTTTTATTAGGTCTGTGCCGAAATGCTCCAAGTGTCTCTTGACTGGAAAATTCCATGTTTCTAACTTCCCTTGTGGAAGAACACTTCCTGACATCTCTGAACTGTGTGCTTTAAATAGTTTATATCATCTTCTGCTGGGCACACATGCATGAACACTGCAAAATACCACAGAGTAGAATGTAGTGTATTTTTGACAAAACATGGAAAATGATAAAATCCATAGCAAGCGTCTCATTGATGATTTTTTTTAAAAAATGCTTTTTGAGTAATTGAGTTGTAAAATGGTTGTTTTGTTGAGTTGATGTAGCTCAAAGATTGGCTTTGGGTGATGTTTATTTAATCGTATGATATGAAAGACAGCCCCATGCTTGTTCTACATGGAGCAAGTTCCATAAATATTTGGGCGATGACAATGTTATTATGCCATCTTGGCTGTCTACCATGTCATATATTTATGTTTAAGCTTGATGAATTTCATGTAAAACCGGAGACATTCATCTTTAATTTGAGGGTTATACATCCAAATTAGGTGAATCGTGCAGAATTTGCTGCACTTTTGATATGTGGGCACCAGCTGTGTATAATTACCTCATCATTTAATTTTCAAGTGAGGAGAGAGTCACAGGTGGAAGGTCTAGACTTCTACTGTGAAATTTGCAGTTGGAACCTTTTGCTGTTAACTCTCAATACGGCGCCCAAAGAGCCGTCGTTGCCGGTGGCAGAAGTGATCGTGATTCTGAGAAAACCAAACAAACCCATCAGTGGTTTGGCCAAATTAACCATTTGCTTGCACAAAAACAAAGAATGCAATAGTGATCTCAAGAACGCTAAATCTCCCTGAAGACCAGAGATAAAAAGTAACACCCCTTGAACTCCCTTCAGCAGGTGGGCATATTTATACACCTTACAGTCAGATTCTGAAACAAAATTTTTTAGTCATTTCGTGAAATGGCTGAAGTTTAGCGCCAGCTATTTTATTAAATGACTGAAATTCTTTGCCATTTCACGGAATGACTGGTTTCACAATCTGACTGTAACATATAAAAGTCAACTACCAAGAGATGACTTAACCCAATAAATACTGAGGATTTACCTCTAGATGTGACCAATAGCAAGCCTCAAAAATGGTAAGCCTGCCAAAATTATGTATAGTTCTTTAATAACATCCTCTGGACAAAGATCTGCTTGTAATTGAAAGATGGGAAGAGAATAATTTGGAGAAGAGAAGGAGCTGCTGGTGATGTGAAGCACACCACCTCATCTGAGACGCGTATTCATATGTGGGCAGGAATGGCTGAAAATAGAACTGGTTCCTTTGTATGAATTCAGGATCTGTATCGATTGGTGATTTGACTGCTGACAGAAGCAGCATGATTTACTGTATTCTGAATTAAATGGGGAAATGTCATCTCCGATCCAAATGTTCCAGCCAAACGCTTCAAAATGTAGAGACTCTACAGTGCAGATGGACTATGACTGAAAGCATGCTGCAAAAGCTAACGGAGACATTATTTTAAAGCAAAGAAGTATAATGTTCTTCAATGGCCTAGTCTGTTGCCTGACCTGAAATCAGTTGAGCATGCATTTCATTCACTCAGGGCGAAACCGAAGACCCCAAGAACATGCAGGAGCTGAAGATGACTGCTGTTCAGGTCTGGCGGAGTGTTGCCTGAGAAGAAACCAAGGGTCTGCAGATTTTATGTATTACAGACTTCAGGTGGTCATCAAATGCAAAGGATATCTAACCAAGTATTACATTACAAATTACCTTTTCGTATATGTCAGGTTGCTTATAGTTACTTTTGAGCTCTAAAATTTGTGCATGTGCAATTTATGGAATCTTGTAATTCTTCTACTTTTCATGCAATATTTTTGGGGCTGAAATTCTGCACTGCTGTAACTTTTTTTTTAATTTTTTTTTTTTTTTAATTTAAATTCCTCCCCCCCCCCCACTTTTCTTTCTTGGACTCTTCAAGTCCATTGTGGTGGCGTTCGGATTAATAATGACTGAGTTACTGTCTAAGTATTATGGACCTGACTGTATCCAGCACAGTCTGCGTACCACTGATTCATTTTTTCATGGTGTTTCAAAATGGGCTGTTTCTTGCCAAGCGAGAGAAGCTTTCAAATTGAAAGGCTGCATGAAACTCACGCGGCAACAAATATATTGGTATATCACAAGTTCAAATTATACATTGATATCGTGTTCGCTGAAGTTCATAGTACATGTAGAGACCTGGCTTGGGTGTGCAAGCTGAGTGAGGCTGTAAATGTTCTGAGTGCGGAATTTGAGTGGTTTTAATTCGCTGGAGACGTGGCTCGATTGCAGGCTTTATCGAGACGCTTAACCTGATTCACCTTTGGAGTTATCCTGCTGCACAGAGCTTCAGCGTGTTAAAACATCAGCTGTGTGCCAGGGCATCCGTAGATGCAGTTTCTCCCCTAAGCAAATAAATGGTGTAATTCAATATACCAGACCAGGGAGGGCAGATCCATGAACCCGAATAAGTGAATGTGCTGTATTGATGGAGGGTTTTAAAAAGTGAGAATCACCAGCTAGCTAAAATAAGTAGGGGTTTGGAATACTTTCAGTTGGGCTTCAGTCAGGATTCTTTCTAGAAAAAGGATATCTCCTCACCGTGCCCCCATTCCAGTTTATCTTTTCTGTTGTTCGGAGTGTTTTTCTTTTTCTTCAGCCACTCAACTATTCAGTCTTCTGCGTTTAATGAAAGAGGGCTACTTTAAAAAAAAAAAAATAATAATGGAGTTGTTTCTTTTCAGAATTCCCTGTGTACAGCATTCCCGCAGCTTTGATGGGAGTGTTCTTTGTTTTTTTGTTTTTTTTTTTTTGCCCCCTCATCGAAGGGACAGATTTTACATGGAGGGGCTTCGCTATACGTGGCAGCCTTTGGTTCAGTTTGCGCTCCTTGTGCTACATGACTTCTGACTTACTCTGGCCTCTTTCCCTTCCGGCCTCTCTGACTTGTTGGGCACTGGCCCTGACCTTGTCGATTAGTCTGAGATTAGACCCGACCTACAAAAATTCCAGCTGCCTGGAATCAGGGCGGCAAACTAATTGACCCCGCTTGGCTTCATCCTCCTTCTCCCTTCATACCGTCCCTGTGAGTAAGAGTGTAGGCAGGTTCACTCCTGAAGCCCTTCACTGTTTGCTCTGGGCTGATCCTGCTACTGAGGGTCGGGCTGATGGTCCGTCCCATGGGTCCATGGCCGGATGCCTGTGTGGAGTTATCTGATTCTCCTCGTGTCTGTGGGTTTCCTGTCAGAGTGCAGACACACACAGATCTATGAGGGCTTTTGGAGGCCAGGTTGCCTGTAGGTATGAGTGGGTGACTGAGTGCTCTTTGCTCATTCAGGCCCACCAAAGAAAATGGCCAAGCTGTAACCAAAGTTGGTCAGATGTCTACCCTTTTCAAATAACCAGCCACACAAAATCGAAAACATGCCACATTCCCGCAAAACTTTGCACCACAACACTTCAAAGTTGATACATTTTTACCAGGATGTAACTCAAAAAATCGAACCTTATGAGTTTTCAATTGAGTGTTGCTGGTCTTTGAAAAAGGTAGACATCTGACAAACCTCTGGTACAGCTTGGTCTTTTTCTTTGGTTGGCCTATCATTAATGGATTGGAAAACTGTTCAAAGCCCATTCCATTTTGCTGATGCTCAGAGGCCAAAATTTTTATTTATTTTTTTTCCAGAAATTGGGGAAAACTGTGCTTGAAATGAACAGAACAGAGGTTCAACTTTGTGGAACAGAAGTTGTTTTGGTCAGGATGATGCGGTGAAGGTAGTTGTCAAAGAGGACATGCTTTTTCATGTTTTTCCACCATCAAAATATGCATAAATTGGCTTCACTTTATAATGGCATGTAAGCTTGTTTCTTATCCAGTGATTTAGTTTTGTAATACCAGTGTCCACACTGACAAGGTGACAACAACAGAAAGTGGCTTTTTCAAAGCATTAGGTTTAAAATTCCTTTCAAAGAAACTATTTTCAGGGCTGTAACGTCAGTCACAGAAAACAAATGTACCTGGTGCTGTCATAAAAGTCTTTGACTATTCCAAACTACACTACCCGGCCAAAAAAAAAAGTCGCTCACTCAAATATTTCGTTGGAACCCCTGTGTCTTTGATTACAGTGCATATTCGTCTCGTCATTGTTTTGACAGCTATATGCAATGCCAGAACATTTATCTTCTATCAGAAATGCCATAATTTTTGGCCGAGATCTTATCCTCTCGACATAATGGTTGAACCACTCTGTGGTCTTTCTTCAGCACATCCCAGTAACTTTTAATGTGTTTAAGGTCAGGACTTTGTGGTGGCAAATTTGTTTGTGAAAATGATTCCTCATACTTGTTTTTGTCATTCATGGTTTTCTTTGCTAAATACAAGCCAATAATTTGCCCATTATGAAATATTGTAACATCTTTTCCACCATCAAGGGATGTGTCTTCCGACATGATTTTTTAAGAAATGAGTAGCAACGCGCTTCATCAGTCAGGGTTAAAATGATTATTTCCTGCTGAAACATATTAATAACTGCAATAATGATCCAATTATAGAATTTGTTCATTAGTTTCCAAACGGTGACTTTTTTTTTTGGCCGGGCAGTGTAATATTCACACATTTGTTATAGTTGGTCAACATAAACCTAAAACACTATCCATTTGTTGCTTTTGATGTTTCAATCTTAACTGAGAATGCAATGAAGTTGGTAATGTCAGTCACAAGTAAATCCAGGGCTGTAACATCAGTCACAATTCAACACCACAAGCTACTACAAAGTAGTGTAGCAAAATACTTGTCTCTGACAAGCTGTCTTTAATAAGCCTCACTAATTGTTTGTTTTATCATTGGGCGGCAGCAGCATCAAGATGAATATTTGTGATTTTCCAATGACGCATTTCCTCTTCCTGGCTTCTTCGAAATAAACAAGTGACTGCAGAAAAATCTCTTAAATCTACCTCCATTGATAAGCAGGTTTGTAATGTACTCTTTCATTTACCACAGATATCTGGAAAAGTATTTTTTTTTATTTTTTTTTATTATAGTCTGGCTATAGTTTGTCAGATTATTATCAGTTGATGTAGGTCAGTAGACTCAAAGAGATGATCTCATTAATTACACAAAGTACATGTATACTGTTGACCATGCCACCTGCAAAAATTTATTTGGCATACCAAGGCATCCTCTGTGCTGCAGAGCAGCCAGCAAAAGACTAATTTGGTTAAATAAAAATGCCAGGCCCTGTAAAATGTCCAGTGCTGAGTTGGGTTCACCTCATCCATAATGTTCATTAGGAGTGCCGCAAAATTACTTCATATTGGAATACTGGGCTTTTCAAACTTGCCCAACTCTCTTATTCTGCCTATTTTTCCTCACCATTATTTTGTGGTTTTTTGACCCTGCTAGCCACTAGCCAGTACTCACTATTTCTTTTTGTTTTTTTTGGGAAAAATTTGGCATCTCCAATCCCACCCAAATCTGGAATGCCCAATTGGTGAATTATGTACAAAGCTTGCTCATATGCGACCCCTTGCTGCCAATTCAGGAGAGTGAAGACGGTTCGCGGCTCTCCTCCGAAGCACATGCCTGTCAGCCAGTGCTTCTTATACACTCTGGTTGAATCTTCGCAAGTTCAGAACGAGGGCGGAGGGTACCCGGACATGAACAGACTTAGAATCTTCCTGACGAGTGCCCTGGCCAACAGGAGGCGCTTGAGGAACGAACAAAGCTGTTTGTTTATTTTACCTTACCCGGCAGTCCCTTCTCAATTTCAAACCCTGTAGCGCGATGGCCAATTGTGAGCTACGCAGAAAAAGCTGCCGTCTACTGCCGGCTGGTACAACCGGGGCTCGAACCCGCAATGTAATATTCACTTCTTTTGTACTGCAACGCTGTGCCTTAACTGAGTGAGCTATCCGGCAGCTCTCAGTAGGCACTATTTAAAGCTTAATATCAGGCCTGTCAGGCTAGGGAACGCCACTCATTAAATCTGTGCCAAAAAGTGACAGAGTTTTCACATCTCACTTAAAAGCAAGAAGGTATTGTCAGCACTGCACGTGTCAGCGTTTAGACAACATTCAAGTACCATTATTACCATTTTGTAAGCTGTTGAAGTAAATTGATATGCAGAATACGACAACTGCTTGTCAAATTATCTTGTTTCATCAACAGAAGTCCATTCTCTGCAACTTTGAGCTCTAAGCGACAAACTGTAATGTCAGTCACGTAACGTCAGTCATGCATAATTATGCAATTATTCTGACAATGCTTTTGATTTGGAACATAGCAATTTTGAGAATTTCAGCTGCATGTCTCCTTATATCTTGGAATGAAAAAAGCGGTCAACCCTGTACAGTTTGAAGACAAGTTTGAAACAAAGTTGATGAATTTTCTTAAAGGCTGTTTTTTTGTAACATCAATAACACTCACATTTTCACATCACACTAACTTATACAATACACCTGCAAAGTTTCCTTCTGGCCCCAAGTAGACCTAGTCCTGAGTATGCTTGTGACAAAATTTGAACGTCCTAGGAGTGCAAGTTTTACTACCAAACCATACCAAAGGGTCTATTTCCTCTCTTAATGTAACGTCTGTCACCTGGAATTGCCCCCATGGTTCACTCCTGCTTCTCATCAAATAAGAGGTCTAGACCTGTTGTGAGTGAAAATTTTGTCCGTTTGTGTGCTGGGTAACTGATGGTCCAGAGATCAGGCACTTCAGTGGTAAGAAACGATGTTGGCCATGTTCCCCAGCCGTGTGCGAGGACTTTGCCCTCAACCCTTCGGTTGGCGCGGGAATGAAGGGGTTTTGTCTGTGGACTTGGAACTTTCCAGAAAGAGCGTGCCGAGGTCTGACACCATGCTGGAGCACTGTCGGAGGCACACCGAGGGAATGTAATTAAAAACAAGCGCTTATCAGGACCGCTCGGAGCCAGGGGGCAGGGGGTAGGGGGGAGGGTTAGGTCAAACTCCTGTACAGTTTTAACTCTGAAGGTCAGGCTGGAGACCGGTCTGCAGTTAGTGGGGCAGAAGGTATGTGGTCAGGTCGAGGGCACGTACCTCTCCGTGGGGAGGGTTTTTTTCCAGTCCACAAACATCTATTTTTACCTTGTGGGCTGTTTCTGCTTTAACTGGGTTTGAGGTTTCGTCGAGTTCATTGCCTTCGCAGCCGTACACCAATGCATCTATAGTTTGCCCACCGTTCTGAGCTTGGTAGCTTAGCAATGGAACAGAAAGGGGCAGATGTGATCGTTGCCTTGTCTGCACTGAAGAAAAACGGATTGCCATGCTGTGGTTAACTTTGCCTTTACTTTAGTAACTTCAGTGCCTCGGTTCACCAGGCAGAGGCAAAATGGCCCCAGCAGTTACAGTTGGTTGTAGTGAAATGCTTCATTTTGCAACGTGTATACTGAGCCACTGGCTGAGAATGTTTTTATTAAAAAAAAATTTTTTTTTTTTAGATCCACTGCTCTGCTGTCTGTCTGGTTAGGGCAGAAAAGAAAGATTGGGTTGTGTGGTTGCCTGCAGTCTGATTGGTGGTTGCTAGTTTTATCCATTTACATGTATTATTTTGTTGGAATTCATACCTGTGTAGCTGATGAAATCCTCTCCGACTCTGCATGAGGAACATGGGTCCGTGCCTCGGGATGTTGTTTTCGCGCAGCTGTCTGTAATCACGGACAGTGAAGCGAAGTTGTGAGTTCCTCCTCTGGACGCCCTTTTAAGGCCTGCCAGAGGAAGTCGGCGCCCGTGGAAATGGAAGTTAATGAATAGAGAATTACTTGCTTCAGATAGTGTAAAGCTCAATATGTTTTTGTAATAAGGATAAGGATTTTATTGCACATAAAAAAAACCTTGCCATTAGCAAGTGAAATAATCTTCTGACGTGAGCGAGGTGGGGAGAGATGGTGTCAAACCCGAGAAGCGGTGTCGCGGCCAGCTGCTTGCCCTTGGCCAGGAGCGACGTTTAATTAAGACGCACGCGGCTTACAAGCACACTCGCCGATAAGGCCCTAATGCCCTCCTGGAGGTACGGAAGTCGGAGCTTTTTCTTTCGGTGGGTGCTGCTGACGAAGGCAGTCGGCAAAGCTGTGCAGAAAGCTTGCGTAGTATTCCCTCCTCACTGAGGGCATGCTGGGAGAAGAAGGGAAGGAGGAAGGTGAAGTAGGTCAGGGTGACCCATTTTCTCCCAGAGTCTGGGTCTGCGGCGAGTGTTTGCGATGGCTGGCTGCAGCTGGAGCTCTAGCCTTCTGTGTTTCCAGGCACAGTTCAGTGGTGCTGCACCCTTCCTAATGCCACTGCTGTGTGTAGATCACTCAGTGAATGCAGAATGGGTTTGGGTTCCATTAAGCCAAGTTGATGAACCATCTCAAGACATGGGTGAGGCTATCAAAGGGTCCTACAGGGAGCCACATTTGGGTAATAGGAAGAGCTGAAACAGAACCCATGAAGATGGCACATACTTCATGGCAGATTACCCCATATTTCTTTTTTGAAGAGATTACATTTTCGAAATTAAAAAAAAAAAAAAATTCATTTTGTATTTGAACTACGTTAATAGCTTGTTATACCCCCGACCCATAAGGGGCAGGGGTATATGGTATACACCAAATAATTCTGTCCGTTTGCACCAGTTGTCCGACCAATTTCTCAAAAAGCGCAAAAAAAAAAAAAGGAAAATATGATCCCCCCCCCCCCCCAAAAAAATCACTGGTTTTCCGTATTTTGAACTTTTTACCACTGCAAATGTTGTCTGACCGATTTCCCGAAAACTGCTCATCAGATTGTTTTCAAATTTCAGTCATAAATTCTGTACTTCATGCAGAGTTGCAGTGCCAATTTATTTGAAAATATGCCATAATCTCTTCAGTGTTGGGAGTATTTTGAGCTGTGCTCGCTTTTTCACTTGTTTTCATTGTTACATCAACATAGGAATGTTCATTTAAGTTAATTGTAGTCATACTTTAGTGATCTTACACCTTAACCCTTAAATGCCCAACTATAGTAAAAGTTGGAAGAAAAATCTACGTATTCTGTTAATATGTCTTTGGGAGGGGCTAATAACCCAAAAGCAATTTGTAATTTTTGGTGACCTTTGACCTCATTTGAGTTTTGTGACACATATGTCACTCTAAGTTTCTAGCCTATAAAGAGAACTTCTGTCCATCATCGTTTTGGTAGTTGACATATAGCTGAACTATTAGGCATAGCTTGTTTTTCATCAGCTTACCTTTTTGTCTACTTTATCCAGTGATGAATGGGTGCTGATCTATCGTGTGGATTCCACCATGGGGGCAGCCATATTGGAAAGGTTAGCTGGTGCAGCCAATGTAGTGTCAGTTCCACTTTAGTGCATCAGATGGCAGCACTGATGGTATAAATATGTCACTATGGGCATTAGGTTGCAAAATTTATGTGGGTATGTGGTTATAACAACCCCCAAAATTGTTTAAGGGTTAAAATTCTGTTCCTTTCAATCACAGAGGGCTGATGCCTGAATGTTGCCCTTCCTCCATTTACCTGGGCGTCAGGAATGAAGTCCATGTGACCAAATGGTACCTTTCATTGGTCAGATTACCAAACCTGAGCCAGAGGACCAAATTTGCAGATCCCTGCTTAAAAGGATTAATGCATGAGTCACTTGCTGTTGTTTTTACATGTGTGAAGGTCCTGGTTTGAGGAGGGCGGGGTGGGGGGGGTGGCACGTCGGCAGATCGATGGCCTTTGGGAACCATTTTGCTGTCACAGAGGATGGAGTTGAGAGTTGGGCATTGGGATCCCCAACATACTTCCTGCTTCTGCTGTGAAACAAGTGACCTATTCTTTCCCGAGAGACCAGGTGAGACCAGGTAACTGTGCGAGAAACTGCTTTAGCTTATCAATAAGAAGTATTGACAGAACCCAGCAGGGCCTAATACCCTTTAGAACTGGATTTATGATTTCTGTAAGTGGAGCAACAGGCAGTTTGAATGTGAGTTATGAAGGCCCGAGGACATTTAACCCATTTTCAGGCCCGTAGTATATCCAGTTGTACTGCGCTCTCCTGCCCAATCTTGCCCCTGCCGGGTTTCATTTTCTGCCTGATAAATGTGATGTAGGAGCACGCTTCCACTGCTGCCTGCTGGGCCCAAGGCTGCCAGCGTCCTCCTCCTCCTGCTGCCTCTGTGATGACGTAGAACAAAAGAGCCCGTTTCCACGACAGCCGCTGTCATAGCTCGTTTGACGTGATGAAAGCCCTGGATGTCTGAGCTGAAAAATGCAATGTAAAAAAAAAAAAATCCCCACATGACCGTCGCTACTCAAGTCTCATACCTGTCAGTTTTTATGCTCTTGTTTGGGCATGGAGAACTTCAACATAGTTAATTTTTGTTGTCTGTCACCGTCTTTGAAGGGCTTTGATCAATGCCAGTGTTCTCCTAGCATGACGACTGCGGTAATTATTATACTGTATTTATATATTTTCATCAGCTCAGTCCTACCCAACCTTGTAGAAACCGCCATGTCAGAATCATTTGTTTTGCTGGCAGCCTGAAGGGGAGTTGGGAGTCACATGGAAGAGTCATGACTGCTCCCCCATCTATCCTTGGCCACCTTGTGAACCGTTCCAGTGGCTCCTCAGTGCCATATGTGTGACGGGCCTTTGGTTTACGCGGACTGCTGCTCAGTCGTGTTTGTGATATTAGCCAGCATTTGAGAAGACTCTGGTTGCGACCTGCTTTAACGCTCCAAAAAAAAATTCATTCCCCGGTATGGTTCAGAATGCCTTACTATGTTTTGTTATTGACGAAGGTGCATAGCGGTGCCTCTGTGTTCCCTTTACGGTGGCTGACTCTTGTTTGGTTGTGCAGTAGATGTGGAGACGGTAGGCAGGGACACGCCCAGGCAGATGGGCGATCTCAGAGCGCTGGGACGTGTAAATCGCCGTCGGCGCCATGAACCGTGAGGCTGGGCACTTGTCCCGTGTGCCGGGGCTGGCTGAGGGCAGGATTCATACTGTGCTTGCCCATGAGGGCACACTGACCCGCGATTTCAGGCGCTCGCCCTGTGTAGGTCGCCAAGCTGGCGGGCCGTGTGCAGTCTCTGCTGGAGGCAGGTCTGTTCCCCTCTGCTTGCCAAAATAACATTCCTGAAGGCTGTGGCATTTGTGGGGTGAGCACTGGGGCAGGGTAAAGAATGAGGACTACAGTGCCCATGATGCACAGCACTGGGAACCCACGGTCTCCTTTTTTTTTTTTTTTTTTTTTAAATTAAAAAAAAAAAAAATTAATTTCTTTAATCCCCTGCCATGTACTGAATTGGAGATATAAATGAGCGTTGTCTTTCCACATGAACGTCTGTCCATCATGCTTCTTTTCCAGATCAGAACTACTAACTAGGTCAATATTTTTCGACCAAAGTTTGTACATGGATACATCGTATTGTGTACATGTGCCTTTTCATGCTTTTGTCTGTCCTCTTGTCTGTCTGTCTGTTTTCTTTTCAGGCCATACATCAGCCATGCTGTGCTTTTCTGGGCCAGAATTTCTAAACTGCTCAATATTTCTCAATGAAATTTTGTGCATGGCTGCATCTTTTTCTGTGTACTTCTGTTAGTCCTCCTGTCTGTCTGTCCATCCCTCCACTGCATGTTTTTTTTCTAGGCCTGATATTGGCCATAATATGGTGGGGGATCTAGGTGTTTTTTTTATTTTTTTTTTTTAATTCCCCACCTCCGCCAAGTGCGGAGCAGGTTATATAGTATTCAGCTCCATCCATCCATCCATGCGTCTGTTCGTTCGTTTAGATGTATATTCGTCCATCCCATTGGTATTTATGCAAACTCTCAAACCAGCGGACCAATTTTGCTCATATTTACTACCAGCGTGTAACTGGGAGGTCCGGCAACATCAGCTAAATTTGGTGACCTTGAGGTTTTTTTCAAGGTCACAGGGCAATTACATAGACTTTGCCTCTGTAAACCATGTTAACCCAACATCTCTAGAACCAATTGACCAATTTTGCTCATATTTTGCACCAACATGTGCATGGAGCGGTGGACACAGTCATGTGAGGGACAATTCCTTTTTTTTTTTTTTAAAGACATTGCTGACCCACACATGCCTGCCAATACACTTTGCACACACAAGCGTTTGTACACACACATGCATTGTCATGCACATGCATACACGCAAACACAAACGTGCTCACACGCAAACTGTCTCACTACCACACACAAGAGCACACCCAAACACACACGCCATCACATTCCCGGGGTGTTTGTGTGCATGCTCGCACTCCACACACCTACACGCGCTAGGTCACACACGTGCATCGAAATACACTCTCATGACCACGTACGCTGTCAAACACATGCACACACACATTCAAACTCACACACGTGCACATCCAGGGCAGGAACCACTTGTTCTACTCTGAGAAGCGCTGTGGAAGAGTGATGGCGTTTTCGTTATTTGAACTTCAGTTGCCCTCTCCCTCAGAAGACCAGCAGTCTCTACTGAAACATCCCTTTACCTTGAGTCATAAAATGGATGTTCGCAGTGGTGTTGATCCTCTGAGAGATGCACAGAAGGTCCGGTTTTTATTTGGCAAATTTAACTTTCTAGCTCTGTGCTCCTGTGTCTTGTATTGGAACTAACATGGTATATATGGCAGTCGGTGCCATCCACATTGTATCGACCAGGTCTGAATTGCAGCCTTTTCTGTACCACTATGCAACTCCTGACAAGAAATGCATGTGCCAGTAAAGTAAATTAACCAGGTCATCGATGATCATGGTATTTTTTTGTTTTATGAACATGTAGAGTAAAGTTATAGTAGTTCCATTAGGAGGTGAATGGGGTGGGAGGGGGTGATGTGTTCGGATTTGCTGCAATTCCCCCCTCACCCATGTATAAATCCCCCCCGCCCCCGCACACACACACTTATGCCTTTATTTTAGAATTGTAATTGAGTGAAACACCGAGGGCTTTTGTGTTGTTGTGCTTCTTTGTGGCTGGTGAGATAAGGATGTCTCTCGCTGAGAGCACAAGCCCAGCACTGCGCTGGAAGGGCAGCAAAAGGCTTTGTAGTTCAGACATGCGCAGAGATGAAGTACTGAGAGAGAGAGGGAGAGAGATAGGGAGGGAGAGAGATGGCAGGGAGAGAGAGGAGGGAGTTATTGAATTATTTAAAGGGACAGGCATCCAAAAAGAGGCCTTTCCGTCGGCCTCTACCTCGGGAGCCTGGACCGCACCGCCAGGCTGTTCCGAAAAGCTCTCATCCCTCCATTAAGTCCCTAATCCGGCTTTTATCGGCGGTAATTATCCGTGGCAAGGGCGGGCCCTGGCCGGAGCGGAGCGCTGGCCGGCACCGGGACGGATCTATTACCCTCGCCTTTCCCAGTCCTTCAAAAGTGCTTATTATTCCAGTCCGGCTGAGGGAGAGAGTGTCCCGTCAGCTCTTCCAGGACCACGGCTCGGAACAGCCCCGGTCCCACGCGCTTCCTGTGATTGTGGGGTGGGGGGGTGGGGTGGGGGCGCATCATCGGAATGCCGATACTGTCACAGGTGGATGAAGGCTTTGGCGAGCTGAACACCTGCGTGCGGGCTTCTGGGCAAACGCAAAAGAGGACATCTAAACTTAATCAGGCGAGCCTGTGCCAAATAATACCAACTTCCTGACAGTATAGTTACTCCCTCAGCCACAACTTCCGATCTCTCAAATGTCTGTGATCAGAAGTTTCAAATTTCAAGCTCGTTTTCATTAAGTCTTATTGGATTTATCTGGTTTTGGTTAGGGTTACGTGGCAGGTTAGCGGTTGGGACTTTCACCTCCACAAATAAAGTTAGCCGAAGATTATGCGTTCGCTCACATCTGTTTGTTAATTTGTCCAGATCATATCTCTCACATTTCTCCATCAATTTCAGTGATATTTTGTGGATGCGTGGGCTACAGGCCAAGGAACAATCGATTACATTTTGGGATGGGTTCAAATTCAAATATATGGCCTAAACAGCCATATTATTCCAGTTGTTGTTGACCAGTTTGCTGGCAGAGTTATGGCTCTCTGAGTGCTCTCTGGCTTCTGCTGTCTCCAGACGAGTCAAATCAAGGAGAAAACGATGGTGGGAACTCACTGTGTTCAGCTACAAGTACTGATTGTTACAGCAGCATTAGCGCAATCTGTTAAGGAAGTCTAATCTCACAGCAGACACTCAAAGGTTAAATGTCTTTCCTTTGCTGCCCTAAAGAGATCTGGTGCACTTAGTTCTGCTGATCTTGGTGCGTTTTGGGTGCCCTGTGCCTTTTATTGCTCTTGGCATTGAGTGTTGGATGGGAAATGTTGAATCTATATCCATGAGGTAAACATTAAAGCCATTCACCAATGAATCGATATCAATTATCTATGAAATAGTTATTAATGCTAGGTATCAATCCCTCTGTCAATTACAAGTGTGCCCATTGTATTATTCATGAAAATGTCAGTTTTCTATACTTCTGTCATTTTTTGCCTATTATCATTGAATCAATCTTTGTGAGCTTGGAGCTCCTGTGATAACATGACGACTTCTTTAGCTGTTTTTGTAATTACACAAAGGGATTGGTTGGCCGTTTCTTTGAGTGACAGGGTTGCAGTGCCACCAGTTATTGTATGACTTTGCGGTATGAGCACTGATGTGTGGTTACTTTGCACCTGTGGGGAACTTGATGCTCCTTCTTAAAACATCATGACACGAACCCAACTAAGATATGCTACAGTGAAAGATTTGAATGCAGCACATCTTCCCCCATAAAGTGCTTAATTTTTACTCACCGTATGCCTCCAAAAGTTAAATCATTCATTATTTAGTTGACAGATGACCTTTAGAGGGACTTACAGGTACCTGTGAACTCTACTGAAGGTCATTGCCAACTAAAAATGGACAAAATTGTTGACCTTTTTGAAAGCTGAAATCTGAAATTTTGCTTCATATATTGCGCCTTGTGTGATTATAGCAGTAATTTGGATTTTAAGGGTTAACACAAATCTTATATTTGTAGACTTATTGTATCCCCCGAAGGAGTACATGGAGGATGAATTTGGCCTTGTCACGCGTCCGCGTCCGCAGAGATTTTCTTGTGAACGCTCTACAGCCCACATAAGCGCACCGATTCTTTTCAAATTTTGCAGGGACATGTATTATGGTAAGTTCACGACACCCATTGATTTTTGGTACTCTGGGACCATCTGGGCCCAACTGGGGGGCCTTCGGGGGATACATGTACTCGGTTGCCGAGTGCTCTTTTTTATTTATTTATTTATTTATTTATTTATTTAGTTTCCAATTTTTTTTTGCCATTACCGTAAATTTTTATTTGGGACAGTGATGTTTCTCATTTCTTGGCATTGAAAGTTTGAGTTGATAGCAGTGAGATGTGCAGACAGTCGGCTGTAATTTGTGGGTACTGACATCCACGCTGTGTAAAGCATGTAGGCATTGCAGTCCTTTTTATAAGTGAGCTGCCTGCGCTTCCCAGCTCTCTCGGAGTTATCTGCTGTGATGACAGCGAGGCAGGTTCACTGGGAGCTGAGAGGAGTTCAGCTGCTGGAACTGGATTGCTCTCTGCTCTCTGTGTGTAATCTCTGTGGAAATTCTGCCGTGGATCTGCAGTCACGCTCTGGAAACGGGGATGGGGACGATGAGCGTGTGGCAGGATTTTATTAACTCCCGTTATCTGGGGAGAGGGACTGGAGGTCTCTCTCTCTCCCCCTCTCCTTCCCTCTCTCCCTCCCTCTCTCTCTCTCTCTCTCTCTCTCCTCAATCATTTAATTAAGACTGGAGCGATTACTCTGCCTCCAGTCAAATCTCCCCTTCCTGAGTCTCATTTATTTCTGATTAAAACTCATCGCTGCCCCCTTCTCACACACACACGCACACACACACGCACTCACACACAAGCACCCCCCCAACCCGTGTTCTGCACTGCCGTGTTCTCTCCCTAGTGCCAGAGGAAGGGAATCAGAAGGAGGTTTAGTGACAGGAGGGGGGGGGCAGTACTGTGGGCCAAAAGTGTCTCACACACTTGTGTCGCGGAGTTAGCTTAGCTAGCTCACTCGTGAAGTCTTCCCATTGGGTTACCACAGTCAGACTATAATGGTGATGTAAGCCCTTGGCTTGGGGCAGTTTCGCAATCTTGGTGGCTGGTGAAGTATGAACTTCTCACACGGCCAAGTTGACCGAGTTTGGGTTTAAATCCCGCCTTGAAACCAGACAGGATTCTTGCTTGTCGTACTAACCCAGCGCTGATCCCATTCGACCGTCTCCCATTGCGGAGTGGGCTGTGTTTAGTTTGCCGTCTGCCTGTCGCTTGATTGCACAGTTTCAGCAGTTTGCAGCAGCTGTTTTTATAGCACAATCAGGCATTTGGAGGGCTTTTCCTGGCCTGATTTTTGGAGCAACACATTGTGAGAGAGGCACAGTAGTCTGGAGGTAGACTGCTGCACTGGCAACTGTACAGTTGCAGGTCTGAGCCTCTGGTGGAGTTTGGCTTTCTCACTTGCATCTGAAGTGAAGAAGTTTGGAACAACACTGGTGTTTGGCCCTTGAGCCAAGCCCTTAACCCCAAAACTGCTCCGGGGCAGTTTCTCTTTATCCCTTCCTGTTGGTATGATGTGTCTCTGTGGGCATCCTTGAAAAAGAGAAACATTCCCGGTAGAACTTCCCTGGTAAAAAAAAAATCTTAGCTAATTGAGACAAAAATGCCATTTAGCTTATGGTCTGACTAGTTTTTAGATTTTAGATGGTAGGGATGACCATGTCACTCTGTAAAATATGTTAAATAGGACGAACTTGACAAAATAAAGTTAAAGAAAAACATTTTAAATATGAATAAAACACTTGAAAAGATGGCCTTTTTTCCACTTGGAAACATGAGTGATGCTGATGTTTTTCCACTTATATAAGCATGGTGCCAAAACTGAATGACATGAGTTGATATAAAATGCCAACCACGCTAGTCTCCCTGAGAGGGAGAGATCAGAGGAATGCGTATGAATAATTACTGTCGATGGTGATGACCCGAGGATGGAGAAATGCCAAACCGAAATAATACAACCGAAAAAAGGCATCTTGGAAAAGGTGATGATCTTGACGGGCGCCGAGGCATCTTTCCATATGTTACCCAGAACGAAAAAATGTCTCCCAAAAACGTCTGCCTCCTGTCTGGCTGTGACTGGAGGTCACCCCCCCCACACACACACACACACACACACACACACACACGGTGCTGAAAGGGTTAAAACGTGGTAATTGGCTCGTTTTGACAGCGGCGATGATTTTGCCGTCTCCTCTATGTGACAGCTGCTTAATTGGGCATTCTCCCCCCGTAGCCCAGCCCCCCCCCCCCGCGCCTCACTGACGAATGGCAGCGGATTACAGATGAGGACACGCTGACCCGCTCGCCCTTCACACCCCTCCCCCGGCTCATACCGCCGCCGCCGCCACTGCTGCTGCCGCGGCGGGTCAGCGGAGGATGAGGTCGTTAGAAGGTGGACGACGAGCTGCCAGGTGGCGGATGACAGAGTGTCACATGGCGGGTGCCTGATGTCGTCGTGTCAAGGGCAGCTCTGTCAGCGCCCGCCCTAACCCCGCCCCCTCCCTAACCCCGCCCCCTCCCCGCCACTCATCTCCTGCTGCGCTCTTTTTAAGGCGTTTTGTCGCTGTCTTCCGCTGTCTCTCTTTCCTTCTCTATCTTTCTCTCTCTCTCCCTCCGTCTCATCTATCTCTCTGCCCTCACTCACTCTCTGTCCTACCCCCCCTCTCTCTTTCGCTCTCTCTCTCCCCTCTCTCTCTCTCTCCCCCCTCCCCCCTCTTGCCCTTCTCTCTCTCGCTCTCTCTCTCCCCTCGCCGTTTTGCAGACTGGCAGGGAGGGGTTGTCTCGTCTTGTTAAGAGTGGATAATCGCGCTTGTTATGCACAGTAATGAAATCTTCCTGCCGCAAAGGCAGTCTTCCTCTCTCCCTCCTCCTGACTCTCCTCTCTCCTTCTCTGCCTCCTTCTCTCTCTCTCACGCTTCAGGGCCGTTCGTTTCTCATGGCCTCACAATGACACAGGAGATTAATTTTCTTTCCCTATTTATGGGAAGCCCTCTCCGTGATGCAACCTGTTGATGGCGCTGTTCTCTGCTACATTCACACAAGCTTCATTGGCATGACCGGGGCTTGTGACATTATGTCCTTTTGTATTCACTAGCGCCAATACTTAAAAAAAAAAAAAATAAAAAAGCGTACAGGCCCAATACAAATATGTGTCAGTCTGTGGTATTTGTGTGGGCTTGGTTGTGTTGCATCACGTGTAGCACTGAACAGCCATTAAGACGGTTAATTTGTGATTTGTTGCAATTCGGTCAGTGGTTGTGTGACTGCCTCTCTTAGAAAACGTCACATACTTGTGTAGCCTAGCTTAGCTTTGTTTCCCTCTCCAGCTCTGATATGGGCTCTTTCATATTCGCCCCCTAAACTGCCCTCTTTCAGCAGCACTTGTTTTGTAGGCTGAGAATGCAGCTCTGGCCTCAAGAGCAGCCGTCTGATTGGCTGCTTCCCCTGCTGTCCCTCGTCTCAGTTTGCGCTCCTTGCAGTAAAACAGGAGACATGCATCTGCTGCAGCAGTACATGTTCATGTGATGAACAGGTTCACTCTGGCCGACTCGCCCTGTGCGTGTGCGCGCGTCTCAATACGGTTTGAGCTTGTTTTGTGCTTATGTGTTTTGCATTCCTGCATGTATTTTAGATTGCGTACGCCTGTGTTTGAATGCATCTGCGTGCCATATCTGCATATGTTAATGTGGAGGGAGATTCAATTGATGGAGAGAGAGAGAGAGAGAGAGAGACTGCAGGGTTACTACAGGTTTGTGTCTGACCTTGTGTCTCGCTGCTCTTAGCACAGTCCCAGCCTCTGAGTCTCTCTCCCAGCCCCCCCCCCACCCCCACACACTGGCAGCGCTTGATTTGTGGCAGCAGTTATCCGCCAAGAAGACGTCTCGCCCCCTTCCTTACACCTGTCACGGGCGGGGGCACGGAGGGAGGGGGGCAGTGGAGAGAGAGAGAGGGGGGGAACGAGAGAGAGAGAGAGAGAGAGAGGAGCTCCACATTAGTATTCCAGGCGAGTGCCCCGGCCTGCAGTGTAAATTGATTACTCCACTGTACCTGCACTGAGCATGCTATCTCAGCAGGGGTAGCGGATTGTGTTTCTATGCTCGTCGTTACATAAGAGCTGCATACCGCGTTAGCTTAACCTTCACACAACGTGGCCGAGACTCGCTTTATTTTGGTGACGGATCGTGAAACACCGTTCCTTTTATGTCCTTTAGTGGAAAATGCGTAAACCCCCCCCCCCCCCCCCCGTAAGCTGTCCCCTGCTGGTGCGTTTCGGCAGCGACGTAATTCACAGTTTTGTGCGTAATCTCGCTGTCTGTGGTCGTTTCTATATAGGCACGGGCTGTGGGTGGTGGAGTTTCTGAAGTGCAACGCATCGGTGAATACTGCGCATACAGGTCTCAGACAGTGCACTTCCTCTTGACTGTCTAGCGTCCAGCAATACTGACAAAATGAAAGACCTCAGATGTATAAATTGCCCTCAGGATTGCTGTCCGTCTGAGGCGAATAAACAGGCATTGATAATGGATGTATTGACGTATGCATGAATTCTTTATGAGGGGATTTGGCTGTGGACTGTGGGGTGGATGAGTTGAAGAGGTCATGAGATCTGCACATTTAAATGGCTTCCTGTGTTTAACACAATTTCTGCGGTCTCTAACGGCTGTCAGCTCGAGTACCGCGTTTACACTCTTTGCTCCACTTTCTGTGTGTGCGCTGGTGTATTTACATTCGTACAAAACGTCTCCTGTTTGTCTTCTTGAGACTACATAATATGACAGGTGGAGAGAGACATGCTCTTCAGGCGGTGTGCTGTACAGGTGACTGAAACTCCTCTCTCTGTCTGAGACAAGTTCTTCAAGTCTTAATGGCTCCTCAGCTCTTATAATGAGACACTTCATTACTCTGTCACGACTACAAAACATTCTTATTTTAAGTTACCACTACTTTGAAAAACTTTTGATTTTGATACTTCTTGGGCAAGAGTTTTTTCTTTTAGGGGCAATAAATATTAAGTTTAACCATAAGACTAAAGTTTAAGCAGACTTATTTTCATATGAATATTCATATTTGCAAAAAGTTTTCTGATGCTTTTCTTACTGTGACACTATTTTCTTGTGGACGGATTGATGCAAAAAATGAATACGGAGGATTGGTGGATATCCTCTGTGGCAGCCAGTAGGGCTCCAGCTGGGTTGAGACGGCAGTGCTCTGGAATGACTCGTGTAAGTGACTCTCTGCGGAAGTGGCTCTCTGTGGAAGTGGCTCTCTGCAAAATTGAGTTGTGGCATTGGTCTCCTCTTCTGAACGCAGGGCGCCCGTGCCTTCTCTTTCAGCAACTCAGTGTGAAATCACCAGCTGTTGGTTGCGCACAGCATTGTTTTAATGACTTTATATCACTGTACCTGGAGGACTGAGAGGAAACGGTCAGTGGTGGACTGACTAACTTTGCAGGGTGCCGCTTGATTCCGCATATTTATGTATTTTCCCCAAAAACGGGGAGCTAGCGAGGCTACCTCCTCCCCATCTGCTTGAGCGCGCACGTGCAGTTAGTTTGTCTCTGGGTTTGTTACAGGCCATGTGATTGATATGAGTTAGGTTCCGGTTGGTTTGGTTTATCGTGGTGCAAAGTTGCGGAAATGTGGTGTGCATTTAACTTTGTGTTGGTGATTATTTGAAAACTGTAGACCTCTGACCAACTTTTGTTACAGCTTGGCAGATTTCTTTGGTAGGCCTAGATATAGGCTATTTAAAAATGCTTATCCGTACTGACATTTTGCCAATGATAAATAAGAACAGTAAGATTAAAAGGTACTGAGATTTTCTAAAGTGTAATTGCTATATTGTTCAACTGTAAGCTAATATCGCTGTGTCTTTGCTTACCCAGCTCACTAAAGTTTCTAAAATTAACAAATTACCGTACAGACTTGAGACCACCTTGCTCTGGGACACCAGCCGGTCTTCTTCTCCTCCCTTCAATTCCAGCTCAGAGCACAACCACTTTCAAACTCAACCCCCATTTTGATTTCTAATGCACTCCTATGAAATTTCCTGCCTGAATCTTGCACAGTTGTGACCTCATTGTTTTGACAGCATCACAGGCAGACGGACAGACTGACATTTAAACACCTGGCAAAGGACTCAAAAGCGCTTATGTGGTAATTCCCACGACAGTAGGTGTTTCCAGGACCACAGTTTGCCATGATGACACACCCACATTTGTTTTTCCATACTTGTGGTGACCAAAAAATTTTTTGAACCAAAGTCCTTTTTTCCATACCCTAACCCTTTACCCCTTTCATAACCCTAACCCTAATCTTAACACAAATCTTAACTCAAACCCTACCCTAACCTACAATCCCCAAAATAACCCAATTGTTACCTCCGCCAAAGGAAGTTGGCAGGAGGTTGTGATTGGTGCCGTTTGTTTGTCTGTTTGTTTGTGAACAAGATAACTCATAAAGTAATGAACGGATATCTCTGAAATTTTGTGGGTGGGTTGCTATTACATCAGGGATGGACCTTATTGATTTTAACCATGATCAGTGAAACAATATGGCCGCCACGGCAGCCATCTTGAAATCCTATGACACACGATAACTGAAATTTGCTCACTTTTTCCAAGATTTGGACAGTGCTGCCTTGGTGGAGGTTTGCACTCTAGGAGTACATCTAATCTTAAGTTAGCATCTCACATGAATTTAGAGCCTGATTTAATTAGTCATCCTTAAAACTAGTGAACTTAGACTTCAGCCTATAGCCCCAGCCCTAAATTAAGTTTCCTCATAAGGACCCAAAAAGGACTGTCTGCCTGTCTTGTCTGGTCTTTTGGTTCCCTCAACTTTTGATAAACTCACCGAAACACATACACGCCCCAACCCCCCCCCCCCCCCCCCCCCCCCCCCCACACACACACACACACACACACACACACACACACACACACACACACACACCCACAGGCAAAAACACAAACACAGTCGCACACGAAGATTCACAAGGTGAAAACGGCACCAGTCCGTGCTGTCACTGCTGATAAAAATATGACCGAAATGGGTATGTAGGTCAAGGGGCTGTGCTTTATAAATTGGACGAGGAAAGAGGCAGGATTATGGTGTTTACTGGATACTTGCTGCCTAAAACCCTTATAAATCTGGAACAGGAACTGGCGTGAGAGGACCAAATCTGCTTTTTCCTCTGCACATTTATTTAAAGCTAATTCGATATTTCTGTTTCAGTATGCATGGCCCAGTTCAGGTCTATCGCTCATACTCCCCTAGAGGGGAGAAAGCACCCCCTGAACCCTCTAGGAAAAACAGGTTGTCATGCCATGGTGTGCTGCTCCCTCTGGAGCAGGGATTTGCCCTGCTGGTCACTCCCCAGATCTGGCTCAGCATACTAGAATGCATAAATTACATTTAACTGGCTTTCAGATTGAAAGTCATGTGTCCTGTAGTCTCAAGTTTGAATGCACCTGTGTGGAGGACCTAAACTACCAAAATCATGAACGTTCAAACATACGAACAAACTAGAGATGCACCAAATTTTTGGCCACCGACAAAAATGGCCAAAAAAAAAAAAAGAAAGCATTTTTGGTTTTCGGCCGAAAGACTTAACACCGACACAATACGGCCGAAACAGGATGTTGCGATGATGTGCGCGCCTGTCAGGATTTATATTCGTGGATTATATCCGCGAGTGCTTAAGTGTAATCTTTAACATTGTACTGATGCATAGGATATCAGCTGGTGTTGTGTCCGATTCGCGTGCATATTAAATAACGTACCACCTAAAAACGCAAAGCAATGATATCCTTAAAAGGCATAGAGTATTAATAGAAAAAGGCAATATATTCGCAAGGTATTTGTGCACCATCAGTAGCCCATTCCACAATGTAACTACAACCGCTGGAAAAAAAATATGGAATCACCACCCACAGAGAATGTTAATTTACCCTTTCCCCTTCATAACAAAGAAGCAAATAACACATGACAAAACAATTATTGTTTATTAGCCTGGCATTCAGGCTTCATAAACAATTCAGTTTGAAACTGAAGGCAAAACACGTAACAAATGCGCAAATCGCAAGAGATGGCAGAGTATTTATATAGTAGCCTATTTATCGCTTTACAATGCGTCATCTCATCTGTGATATCTTTCCCTAAGAACAAAATGCTTCATCAGCACCGTAAAGTTATTTTCTGCGCAATTTTCGTAAAATAGGGGCAGCATAATAACTCTCAACTGGAATTAGGGGAACACCGTTGCTTATAATTTCGCTACGAACTTTGTAACAGGCAAAGAAACGCATTTCATTAATGCAGCTGCATCGGTGAACAAACGCAACATTGTTTGAAAGTTAAGGCAACGCAGAACGAACGCACAGTATACCGAAATATTTATCAAGCTGCTTAAAATAACACGCGTTTCAAAAACACAATTTGAAGACCTGTTTCAGTGATGGCAAGTAAAGCCAGTTTCCAAGCGATAATGCGGAAGCGAGGATTCTCTCCGACCAATCAGTCGGCTGCTGTGTTGTCACGTAACATTTAATTTTCCAATTTTTCAGGAGCCAGTAATAGGCCAGCCAGTTGGAGGCCTGTAGGTCATTCATGAGAGGGGCCAATGCCTGGACTTTAGTTAGTTAAGAACACAGCCATAGCCATAAATGCAATTGAACTAAAAATTGGCGTAATAATTTCTTTTGGTGTTTCGGTTTTCGGCCAAGCGTTTCTCATTTTCAGTTTTTGGTTTCGGCCATAAATTTTCATTTTGGTGCATCCCTAGAACAAACTAATAAATAAATGTGAATTCATAAAGAAAGAGGAGAAATAACAGGCTCTATTATGATCGAAATGTGTGGGTCAGCTTGAAAATAAATATACTAAGAATTAGAAAAAGTTAGCAAAATTTATTTGTCAAATTACTTCCTGTTGCATGACTTTATTTTCAGATTTAATTATTTCCCAATATATTCTTTCTGCCTGCTTTTATTTCTGTTTTTGTTTATTGCCCTATTCATTCCCCAATGAATTATTTTCCCTAATATTTTCCATTTTTTAAATTTATTTTGTCATTTCCTCACCCACATGTTAAGAAGGCGTACCTGGTCGGTGTTCTTTAACAGTTAAACTATACGAGAGTTCAGACTGACTGTGTGCCTTGCTCCCCACAACTGGTCATGCAATTGGATGACTATGAAAATGAATGCTGCCTTCGAAACTCCTAGGAAATGGGAAGTTCATTTTAAAATTTCCGGTTCCCATGAGTAGGCACATTTTTGGACTCTACATGGGAGAAACAAACTGGTGCTGCGTTCGAATAATCAAAAATTCAATCCTGTTTTTTAATTCCTTACCACTTTTTGTTTAATCTCTATGGAAAAATGTCATGAGATGAAGGAAAGGTTTAAAGGGGAATTAATTGCAGTTTAGGAAGACAACTGCTCGAATAAGAGAATATGAATACACTAACACTAGGCAACATGATAATTCGTCTCTCGCCTGTCATGGAGGTCAACATCAAGAGTCTTTGCTAAAGAGCTTGATTAGCAGTCTCGGGTGTGTATGTGCTGGTTGGAATGAAAGCCTGTACCCACACTGGCCCTTGCTGGATAATGTTGAATAGCCTTGACTTATAGGAACTCATGAACTTTCATTTGGTGACCTTTATATTGACCTTCAAAGGTCGAACTTGATCTAGTGAAAATTCAATGACTTGTATTGCTAAAAAGGTCACAGACAGAGCTTGAGTTTACTGACTTTGAACTTTCATTTGGTGACATTCAGCATGACTGTTGGTGACCTTTGAAGGTCAAACTTGACATTACATTTAAAGTAAATTAAAGTGAATTACATTTACTTGTATTTCCAAAATTGGTCACAGATGGAGCCTAGGTTTATTTTAGAGACTTATAGGAAGTCATATGAACTTTCATTTGGTGGCCTTCATATTGACCTTTGAAGGTCAGATGTGACCCAATGAAAATTTAATGACTTGGGTCACAAAAATGGTCACAGATGGCGCCTAGGTTTGTGTTACAGACATCTAGAAAGTCTCACATGAACTTTATTTGGTGACATTCAGTGACCTTCAAAGGTCAAACTCAACATAATGATATTACAATGACTTGTATCGCCAAAATGGTCTCAGATAAAGCCAAGCTTTGCATTGGAGACATTTAGGAAGCCATATATGAAATCCCTTTGACCTCAACATCACCTTCTGTGATCTTAAAAGTTCACAATTGACATAATGAATTTTCAATGACTTGTATCACCAAAACTGCTTCAGAGCTTAGGACTGTATTTCAGACATATTGCGACATATTGCAGGTCTTATAAATGTATGTGAACTTTTATTAAGTGACCTTTTATTGACCTTCAGTGATTCAAAGGTCAAACTTCATGTGAAATTTTCATAACTTTTATCATCATTGTCAGATCGCTTTCCAGTGAGCTACTTGTTCCTATTTTTCATTATCATTTCTTATGGTCATGTATTGGTCTCCGTTGTTCTGTCGGTAAATTGTTTGATTGTTAATCAGGCAAACTTAAAATAAGTAAGCAAATTAATAAGCGGAGCAATAAATAAAAACAAATTAATACAATCAGGAATACTTTGGGGAAATTACATTTAAATTGCATATACATTTTATACATTTTTTAATTTGCATATCCAAATTGACGTACACATTTATTTGGTCGGTAACTTAGCCTTTTATTTCTGCATTTTTCTCTTTTTTTTTTTTTTTTTTTTCTTGTATTTATGTTTTTGGATCCCTTTAATTATTTCTTTTTTTGGATTTTGGTGGATTTGGTCTGCCAAGCACCAGTAAATAATTATAGAAATGCATTATTAATTAAATTATTGAGAATTCCAGTTTATTTATGATATTTTTTTAATATTGAAACTATTGAACTATTTTCAGACCTGTGCAAAAATGTTTCAGCCATATTGCATCGTTGGTAATTTGACCTAACCGTTCCTAAATTAAATTCCTATCTGCATGAACTTGTCTCATTCTGGATGGGCTCCTTGGTTTTAAAAGCTGCTTTGCTTCAAGTCGACGGCACAATTGAACCAAAATGGTGATTCTAGGCAGGATACTGCATTATACACTGGTGTACTGTACACCTGAATGGATTTTTTTTCCATGTTTTGCATCCGAATTGATCAGAGCATTGCGGCAGCGACTGCCCTGGTTATTGGGGGGTAATTCCTCCGTTGTGTTGTGGGCACGTTAGCCAGTTAGCATCACTAACAACACGATCCTCTGTCTTTAAGGTCTTGATACACTGGCCCTGAGAGGTCTCCAGTCCAGTGTTGGCTTCTCTCCTCCAGTGCAGAACTGTGCTGTTTACTGAACAGAATGTGGGAGTGAGGGGGTGGGAGGGGTGCTGGATTGTAAGCGTTTGGCGAGCAGGTAATGGGGTAAGGAGGGATTGCCCCTTTATGCTTCCCTCTCACTACCCCACTTCCACATTGCTTATCTCTGTGCCTCATGTTGTTTTGCAGATGGATATGCGCAGGTCATGATTCCGTTCAAGTCTAGTTCATTTAGCGCCAAGCCATGGCTCTCTTTGCACTGCCATGGTTCCTGACCCGTTTAGCTGAGAGGTGGAGGTGGGGTTGGAGGTTGGGGGATGTTTGAGGAGGCAGAAGAAACTAGGAGTAGAGGCTGACAGGACTGCACTGGGGTTTTTGACCCATTCAGCGAGGAACGAGAGAGGGAGAGGTCTCTGAGAGGGAGAGCAGAGCGAATGAAGAGGTGAGAGAGGCTGGCAAGAGGCCGTGCTGTCGTTCACCAGCCCTATTCATCTGTCACTGCACTGCCTCCCGCGCACTACCCAACTCCAGGCCAGACGCGCAGCTCAGACTCATTTCCTCCATCACTACCCACTACTTACTGCTCTCTGCCAAGGCCCGACATCCGCGGCTGCTATTCTAACTGCAGTGAGACCAGCTGCTATGCTAATTGCAGTGAGAGCAGCCAGGCACTATGCTAATTGCTGTGAGAACCGCTGCTGTGCTAAATGCGATGATGGCCACTACTGTGCTAATTGCGGTAAGAACAGGCACTGTTCCAGTTTTAGTGTGCGAAGCCATTCTGCTAATCGCAGTGAGCGGCTGTTTGCAGTGAGAGCAGCCGTTGTGTTAAGTGCAGTCAGAGCAACCACTGTGCTAATTGCGGTTAGAGCATCCGCTGTGCTAATTGTGGTGAGAGCACCGACTGTGTTTGTTGTGTTGAGAGGAGCTACTGTGTTAATTGCAGTGGAAGCAGCTGCTGTGTTGATTGCGGTTACCGCAGCCCCTGTGCTAATTTGCGGTAAGAGTAGCCATTGTGTTGCATTTAGCAGAGCTACTTTGCTAATTGCAAAAGAGGTGGCTGCTGTGTTAATTCTGGTAATAGGAGCCACTGCATTAATTACAGTGAAATCGGCCAAGTGTGCTATTTGTGGTGAGAGCAGCTGTGCTAATTGCTGTAAGAGCAGTTACTGTGTAAAATGCAGCGAGAGGAGCTGCTATGCTAATAATGGTGAGAGTAGCCGCTATGCTAATAACTGCGAGAGCAGCTGCAGTGTTAATAATGAGGAACGCAGCCACTGTGCAGATAACTGTGATGGCAGCCACTGCTGTGCTCATTACCCTGTGAGCCTCCAACATGGCAATTGCAGTGAGCGTGGTCACTGTGCTGACTGCAGTTAGAGCATTGCGGTGAGAGCAGATGCTGGGTAAATGGCAGTGAAATTAGTCAGTATGCTAAGTGTAAAAGTATTGTAAGAAGATCAGTCTATCGACGCAATTGCCCTCAGTTGAGCTGATAGTTAGCATTTCAACCAGAGTCCTACAGGCCTGTCTGGATGCTCATCCGCTGTCTTGGTTATGCCCCTGGACAGTTATTTTGTACTAACAAGTCAAGGCTTTGATCTGAATGAGTGGGGAAGAGAGCCATAACTTCACTTTCAGTGGTGACCAGTACGTAAAAACTGCTCTTTCAGAATCAACGGTCAAATCTGATAAAGACCACCTAAAAAGTTTGGTGACTTTTCCCAAAAATAAGATTTTACATTGTTTTTCTTCCAGTTACTACTTCCACTATATCGGTGTAAGGTTTCACAACATCAACTCCTTTTATGGCGTTCTGTGACATAACACCGTCAGGTCATCCCACCAGAGCACTTAAAAAAGAAACCACTTAATCGAATAAACCATAGGGGTTGAAAGAAACTTGTGAATCTAAACTGTTTGCTTCCGTGAAAACAGCAGTATGATTGTGTACATATGTTTCCCGGTTTGGCTGTGTAAAGCAGATGATTGGCTTTTAAGGGAAAGGGTGGGATGTGTGTCAAACAACAGCCATCTCTGGCATTGCAAACTTTTCTGTTCAAAATGCTTTCAATGATTTATCTTCTCTCTCTAGAACGTCTCTACACTAACGTCCTATTTATTGTTTTATTACAGTGCTATGACAGACTGAGCCAGAAAGAAAGAAATTGTGCCACCGGCTGTACTGCTTGTGTATTGCACCGTATATTTCATTTCCCTTGAAGAAGGCTAAAAATAACAAAATGGCAGTACGTACGTGTGCATGTAATGGCAGGCTCTCCTGACCCTGTGATATGGCCTGGAGTGGGTGAGGGGAATGAGTCCTCTGTACCAACACTGAGCATATGTCAGCTTCACCAGAATCAGTGGTTCCAGCTGCTAACTCTGTGAAGCGCATCGTTTTCAGAGGCTGCACCAGGTCAGGGAAGAGGTCCCCTGGCGCCAGTAGGTTTGTGATGTTGTTGTTAGATTTTGCTTGGGTCTTGTTGCAAAATACATGGGCTTACGAGGACAGAAGAGAATTTAACAGTGTGTGTGTGTGTGTGTGTGTGTGTGAGTGAGTGAGGCATATTGGGAGGACAGAGAGATTATTTATTTATTTATTTTTATTTTTGGTAAAATTTTGGGAAGTGACGATATTTTAGCTCGTCCTTTCAACTACTAAGTCTGACTGTATGGTTGTTTGTGTTAGAATTGGGGTTGGGCTTGCATTGGCTTGGGTTAAGATGAGGTGAAGGCTGTAGAGATGCTCAATGAATGTATGGAAGTCAATGTCATGTTCTCAGAAGGATGGAGGTAAAGGTCTGTGTGTGCGTGTGCGTGTGCACGTATACATGTATACGAACTGTGGAATTAGGTGCTCCGCAAGTGGCAGCATGTGAGAACCAGCCTTTTGGCATTCACTTTTAGCTGATAAATGGATTTTAATGTTTGATTAAAGTGGTGCAGTTCCATCTTTTCCATGCTAATATTAATTTTCTCATCATGCAAATGCATTTCAGATTCCATTGAGACGAGCTAAGCCGATTTGTCCAAATTTGCAATGGGAGTCAAAAGAGGTCTTAAATGTTTCTTTTCATGCTAGTGGAGTACATTGTGAAAACAAACTGCTTGGGGCTTCAGCTATTGTAAAAAAACACAAGAGGACAATGTTGCATCAAGGAGGATGTTGTTTTTTTTTTTTTTTTTTTGTATTCTCAGAATATATGCATTCTCAGATCGTGATGGCTCTGTCTCGTTGTTGGCTTACTTTGTTACTTGAATGGTATTTACCCCATTCCTCCGCCAGCCATAATAAAACTGATTTGGGTCATCTTGTCTGGGCCAAATGAAAGTGTCCACCAAAACTGAAATGATAAAACTGCCTAAGTAAACAATACCTTTACATGGTAATCTTGCTTCTTTAAAATGGACGCCAGCCTCTGCCAAGCATGCAATAGTGGTGGTGCTCCCCGCCAGGCTGAGTTGGTCACTTTTTATTAAAAGCGAAAGCTTTGTATGGATGGCAGCTGTTGCAACAAGTCGATGACCTCTCCTCTACATGTGACCTTGACTGAGAGTCCTCTACATTTTTCCCGTCGTGCAATTTAAATAGCTTGAACGGATGAGGTTACCATTCCTGGACAGGGAGGAGTAATTTATTACCACATATTTTTTTTTTTGGTGGGTGATTAATCGTGTACTTCTCCCTTCAGATGTGGTAGATTGTCTTTGGATATTGAGTGGCGGCATTTTAATATAGTCTCCCATTTTCTGGAATTGTGCGTTGGTTTCTGCCATGTCCTTCAGTCTTACGTGTCCTGTGGTTTAACTCTGGTGATCACTCAGTGACGTCACCACGGCCACTGTCTCAGATGGTGAAATTGCTTTTGTGTGCTGGCATGCATCACAACAGTGTCTCAGGGAGAAGATGTTACTGTGCTGTGGGCCTGAATTTGACCTTCCATAATGGCTCTCTGCTCCCATAAACGCATGCATTTAAAATAGTTTGGAGCCTGCGTCCCCTCCCCCAGTCCTTTTTAGAGCTCAATACATTCACGTCCTCATGTTCCCACACACATGCCAGCCCCACTCTGGACTAATGGACTTGACTTTGAACTCCGTCAATCATGTTAAAGAATAACCACTGGATTTGCTCTGCAATAAAGGCTAAATGGCTTTTTGTGCTAGTTTTCAGAATAAGAGCCTATTATGTCCCTCGGGCCAGTGTAACCTGAAGGCACCCGATTATCTAGACTTTGAACCCTTGCGTAATTGGAATTTGTGCAAAACCTTGTCAGCTAATATTTTGGAAAATGATAGTCTTGGGTTAGCATGAACTTCTTCCCATCTGAGAAAATCAGCAGGTGCGTAAAATCATGCGTTGTTTTGGACACAGAAATATGCAAACTCTCAGTGGTAAGTGAAGGGGACTGTATTGCTTTAAATCATTGGAACCCCTATGGGGCCTAAACTTTTGTCATTGTACAGTTAGTTGTTTGTCGTTTAGTTGTATATCGCATATCTGTTGAATTTTACACGGTAACTTGAGGATGTTTGCTAATAGAGTATTTGGACAATCCCTGAAAATTTTGGAAAAACTTTCTAAAATTAAAATGTATGAGTGTGCTTGTGCTGTCATTCTTTTGAAAGCTTTTGCAATCCTGTGATTTTGCAAATTTTTCCTGCCATGACAGCACAATGCTCAGAAGCAAAAGCTTGTTTCCTACAAAAACTGAATTTAATTTAAACCAAGCAGATTTCCTCATGTAGATCTGGGCTGGACAATATGGAAAACAAATTTTATTATGGTAATTCCTCATACCAGTCAAAGGTAATTAAAATCAGAATATTAGGTGGGGTTCAGATCATTAGCTAGGTAGCTACCTTTAGCATTAAGAATAGTTTTTTTTGTTGTTGCTAACATCTAGTCAGCTGACTGACAAGTTTAACCTGCTATATGGCTATATGGAAAAATTAGTGATGTTGGCTAACTTGCCGCCTCTTTGGCAATATCAGCTTCAGCCTTTCACATGTGCCTTGCAGGTGTTAACATTAAGGGCTTTGAGTGTGGACAACCGCTGTTATTGACGCGTCTGAATTAGGGCTGCACGATATACTGAATCGCGATTATAGCAAGCACAATAAAAGTAACTACCACTATGAGGCAGACAGACGAGCTTGCTTTTTACCTTTTCTTTGACATGTGCCTAATGCGGTCACTTGAAATGCTTCCAGGGAAGAAAACAACAAAGTTTTGAAGTCTACTAATTACCTGCGAGATTGACAGCCTCCATCGCCTTGGCCTAATTAGCTTACCTTAAGTCCATTCCCGTGTACTTTGCCTAACTTGCAATCAAGCCGTTTATTCAGCCAATTGACTGATCAAAACCATAATGTGGCCAATAATGATTAAGAAGAGATAATGAGAGGCTGACGGACCTAACCAGGCTGCCATGATTGAAAGAATGTCAATAATCTGAATAAATAGCGGACCTTTGAATTCCATCTCTCGTAGAATTTTTACATAGGCCTATAATTAAAAAGATTTCTTAAAAACAAACCATTTCAAGATGGCCTTGGTTTTTAAGCGTTTCAAAACGTACACGAAGTGGAAAACATTTTGTGAAGCATCTCGAACGTGATGGTGAGAGAAATTATATTTTCGCATTGCAGGCAAGAGACAAATACCGCAAAGACATGGCAAAGAAGTTCAGACGAATTTGTGCCGCAAATTTGTTCCATTTTTTATTGATAATTTGAACAAGATCTATTTAAAATAAAATAATTCATAGATCTAGATTTTGGTTTCTTTTGACTGTCTAATAGCCAACAGTGAAGGTGGAAAACATTTTGTTTTAGCGTATAGACCTTCACGTCAATTGTTAACGCATTTGCACACAGGGTTGCAGAATGTAAAACAATAAATAATCTAACAGATTCAGGCAAATCTGTCATGTTTCATGGTCCTTTAAATTTCAAAATGTAATGAACGAAACGTATTGAAATAAATCAGACTGTCAATCAATTTAAATCGATAATTGAGCGAATCAACTGTTTGATCGCAAGTTGAGCAAAGTAAATGGGAAGGGGGTGAGTGCAGTTGACGGGTAGAAGATGATTATCTTGCAGACCTTAACTTGGCTTTTTTTCAGTACGTAATTTCCCTGAATGTGTTTGCGAGATTATTTCCAATTTTTCATTTGGTTGCGCTGTGTGCTAATGCAATTACAATTTCTACACGTCACCTTCAATACCCTTAAACAAAATGTTTTCCACCTTCACTTTAGGCTATTTAGACGCTCAAAAGCAACCAAAAACAACAGCCATTAATTACTCTATTTGAATTCTTGTTCAATTATCAAATAAACAATGCTCCAAATTTGCGTTCGCCTGAATGTGTTTGCCAAGTCTTCGCTGCATTTGTCTATTGCGTGCAATGCAAAAATTATTTCTCACTTTCATGTTCGGTATGCTTTATAAATTTTTTCCGCTTTGTGTATATTTTGAAACGCTTAAAAACTAAGGCCATCTTAAAATGGTTTATTTTTAAGGAATCTTTTTAATGATGGGCTATGCAAAAATTCTACGAGAGCTGGGGTCTGCTATTTATTCAGATTACTGACACTTCTTCAATCTGACACGGCTCCCTGGTTACTTCTGTCTGCTTCTCATTATCTCTTTTTAATAATTAGTGGCCAAATTTTGGTTTTGATCAGGCAGTTGGCTGAATAAATGGCTTGATTGCAAGTTAGGCAAAGTACACAGGAATTGATTTAAGGTAAGCTAATTAGGCCAAGGCGATGGAGGCTGTCCAACCTTCAAGTCACAGTTTTCTTCCCGGAAGCATTTCATTCATTCATTCATCTTCTATATCCGCTTATTCCTCACTGGGGGGCGAGCTGGAGCCTATCCCAGCTGACTACGGGCAAAGGCAGGGACCCACCCTGGACAGGTTGCCAATCCATCGCAGGGCGCACACACCGTTCAGACCATTCACTCTCACACTCATACCTATGGGCAATTTAGTGTCTCCAATTAACCTGATATGCATGTCTTTGGACTGTGGGAGGAAACCGGAGTACCCGGAGAAAACCCACGCGAACACGGGGAGAACATGCAAACTCCACACAGAAAGGCCCCAGGCCGGATTCGAACCCACAACCTTCTTGCTGTGAGGCAAGTAATAGAAAGGGTAATAAGTAAACTCGTCTGTCTGCCTCATGGTGGCAGTTACTTTTATTGCGCTTGCGATAACCGCGATTCCATATATCATGCAGCCCTATTCTGAATAAAAATACTGATTTCCTCTTCGATCATGCTGTGTAGTTGCTAAATATTAGGTGTTGCGACTAATGACCCTATGGACTCCTGTATGGGTAATATATTATTAATTAAGGCCATTGCTTGGCTAAGAACCTGATGAGGCTGAGCTCTCCCTTGGGCCTTGTGGAAGAGTTAAGAGTAACAGACGGGGGGAAAATGGAGATGATTGGTTCAACCAGTGATAATATCCCTATGAACTTGACCACCCGCATAAGTTTGCATGTTTTCTTTCATTTCTCACTTGTGACTGGTCATATACTTTTGTGCAGGAACTTTTTTTGTGTTTGTGAGCAGCATAACCATTGTATGTAAGGACATTTAGATGTGCTAAAACCAGTAAATGTGAAGGCCCTATGAGGTGTTTATGTGAAAGGATAAATTGACGAATGCGAGAACTTTTTAGGTGTTCATGTGAGATCAAATTAATGATGATAACTTTCTAGGTAAGTAACATGCCGGTGAATGTAAGAGTATTTGTTGTTTGTGAGAGATGGAAGTGATGACTATGAGAGCATTTTGTGTGCGAGAATTATGGCCCGTACTTGAACTTGAATTATGGCCCGTATGGCCTCCCAATATGCTCAACCAAAAATGTGTGGTTTTGTATCTCCACCCAATCAATTCTATGCAAGGCTATCTGTAGGAAGCGCTCTTCCTGCTGTTTAATTGGTTTAAACATGGCTCAGTTTCTGCCGTGTCATCAGCTGGTAGTTCATCCAAATATTTATTCTTGAAAATATTTTTTTTTTTTTTTTCAGGGAATAGCGTTTTTGTTTTATGGCCTAGGCTGTGTTTTAATTTATACAAAGCTCATCCTAGCTACCAACTATTGTCCCCGCCCTTTTCTTCTGGGTTTTTTTTTTTATTTTTATTTTTTTGGTATTTTTCAGTGTATGACGAAAAACTTTCTCTAGTGTATACCACCTTTAAAATACTTGGATGTTGAAAAACCGCAAGGGCAATATCTCATGTAACTTTTTATGGTGTAAGGTCACGAGTGTCGTTCAAATTCTGATGAAAGATTCTGTTGCTGATTAGAATCACTTCTGGTAACTCAAAGTAAGCGAGTTCGAGAACACTAAATTAGAACTGGGGGGAGGTGGAATCCTGCATTTCAGTATTAAAATGAGACTGTTTCAAAGCAGTCTGCTTTAAGGCCAGATGCTTATATTGGGAAATACACGTTATAAAACTGCTGAGCTGGGGTTTCCCCTAGAACTCTGGCAATCACTGTTGCTCGCACCTGGCCATGAACGCCACATGCCCATGGCTCCTGACTGTACCTCTGACCAGAGCTTGGCTTCATTTTTGAGGCAAATTCACTGGGCTTGCGCCAAGTTTTGAGCGACAGATTGTTTCTGTGAGGAGCACACGACTGCACCGTGTAAGGCCTTCCCGAGGCACCATTCTCCCTGTCTTGTCAGGCATGACCACCTCCCTTGAGTGCCAAATCGATGGAATGACTACTGAAACAATTCTAAGACAGATTCAGAAGATTCAACAATGCACAGAATAGGGGTTTGGTCCTAATGGGATTGTGGCTCGGTAGACGAAGAGGGAACAGGGAATGTTATGCCTCTAATTCTGCAATGGTTACTCTAGTCGGTCACTGCAGTCAGATCAGGGACATGGCAGTTAGGCTGCTGATAAACAACAGAGTGCTTTCAACTTCAAAAGCTGCTTAGTGGATGTAGATGTGGCCGTCCGCTACTGCTAGCAAAGCGGAATAAGTTTTCATTATAGTTTTTTTTAGAACTGGTATTTGATTTGGAGTCCTTGTTCTGAATCTTGACGAAAAAAACTTAGTACTACTGATGAACCGTCATAGCTTAATGTATAGTGAATGAAATCCTGGTATGAGGATGTATAGTCATTTTTGGTGGGCGATGACCATTAGAACACTGGTGATTATAGTTGGCATTTGTCTATTCGTAATGCCTTTATGGCTGTTTTATTTTTATTTATTTATTTTGGCCTATTTATTTTTTGGGAACTCCAACCAAGTTTCTTTGATTTAATTAAAAAAAAAAAGGGTTAATGATCTTGGATGTTATTTTTTTTGAAGGAGCGTTATGGGAGTTTAAATTTGCATTAAATTTTGTACCATTTTATTTTTCAGCGTGCATCAGAATGGAATCAGAATTTGAGTTTGGCTGGCAAAAATAATGATTAAAAAATGATTTGGTGGCTCTACCATGTGTCTCTAGTGTGTGTTGTCTAAAAAGGTTGTTCCAAAGACTCTTCTCCGCTGGAAAAGGTAGTAAATGAAATATGAGAACTAATTTCACACTAGAGGGTTTACAAAGTCAGAAAACCCTCAAGTCATGTTGCTGTTGTTATTGCTTTTATTTGTGTCCGGGCACATAATTGCTTGCTTCAGTGTTTCACATTAGCTCAGCGGGAAGCTAATATCGACAGCCGTATGGAGTGGAGAGTCATCATTGTTTGCCCAAATCAATTATCCGTCAGTGCCACTTAGCGCTTAGCGTCAGGCTGGAGTGAGCAGCAAGTGGTGTCAGGTTCAGCAGCACTGAGGAGCTTATACACAAGGAGTCAGTCAGTGAGTCAAGAATCAGGGATGGAGTCAGAAACTGACTGAGTCTGAGTCAGAAAGAAAAGGAAACGACACTGAATAGCACTGAACAATTAGAGGCGCAGGGAGGTGGAGACATGGTCAGGAACATATGAAAACAGAACAGAGTCTGAATCGGAGAGTCAGAGACTAAGTCTTAATCTGACTTTTAATGAGTTAGATGAATGGGAATTAAATTGGAGTCAAAAAGAGGCAGGATAAGAGGGAACAGTCAGACACTGAGAGCAATCAGACAGAACAGAGTCTGAATCCTCAAAGTGCAAATTTAATGAATTCTCTCAAATAAAAACTAATCTGGTATACATTTGACTAAACAGTTCATGAACAGTATCCTGCTAATAAAATGCCCCATATTTGCTGCTTTTTCTCGAACACAAGCCTTTTATTGAGGTCCGAGCGGAGATTTCTGAAAACAAAAAGAAGATTGACGCAAATTTACCAATTGACGAATGTGGCATAATGGGTGTTCCAAATGGAGAAGTCAAGCTGAAAACAATATGTTGTCAAAGAATATTATTTCCATGAATGAATAACATGAAACATGTTCCACATGGGAGGGGGGGGGACATGGGCGAAACTTCTGGGCCATTCCATCTCAAATGGACCTGTAGCCTGGGCATTTGTAACCACCATCTCTCAGATTGTCCTGATTTTTCCACCAGCAGTTGCTATATGTACGTGGACAAAAGAGCCCACTTCAACTGATGGTATGTTTTTGTTTCAAGGCAGTAATCAATTACTATTTAGGTGACCTCTTACAGAGTCAGCAAGGTACCTGGGTACAGATTGTGCAGATCAAATCCATGCTAGATTAGTAGGCTGCAAACTGCCAACCTTTTACCATAGTTTTGCAATATCCCCATAGATACTTCTACATACTCTGTACATGTGTGTGTATACATGGCGATATTGTTTCAAAAATTTCTATTTTACGTTTTGGACGATTACATCAAAAGAAAGCAGAACACCTCTCTAACTTTTTGATGTTATAGAGTTGAAGTGATGCTGATGAGCATAAAACAAGTTCCATTTTGATATCAGGTGGCAGCATTGACATAAGGGGGGCCAAAGTTCAGAACCTCAAAAAAGGGTTTTCATCTAATAGTTTCCAAACCATAGGAGCTATCATTTATTTGACTGCAGATTCAGTATCAGCAGGAAATACATAAGACTGCCAATTCTGGTGCCAATAGATGCTTTAGTTTTTGATTTATTGTTTAAAAGGGGTTTGAAAAAAGTGGGAGGGCACGTCGCGGCGTGTGTAAAAGGCAGTTTTAAAATTGCTGCCATTTTGTTACCAGTTGGAGTTGGCAGCCACAATTTTGGGATTTCGTCTATCTACATATGGAAACTATTGGAGCAAAAAAGAACTTAAGAGAACAACTAAATCTGTGATGGGGTTGTCACCCCCTGGCCCATTTGAGCTGGAATGGCTCTTCTACTGAGGGTTTTTTAGACCATGGCAAGGAATGGTGTCTTTAAATGGGTAGCCTACGTAAATGATGACAACAGAGAGACTTTCAGGGTCTATTAACTCTGATTCCTCAGTGAACACTCAACAAGCAACATGGCTCATGCAGGTCAAATGAGGCCCTGTTTGCACAGTTGGTGTGCTTTTCCCAAAATCACTGATGCTAACCGGAATAGTTGGAACCATTGATTGTGAATGGATGAACAATGTATGTTACAAAGTTGTTTAGTTTGCAACTATGCTTTCGGGAAATGCACCCCTGGCTGGTTAGAATGCTTAAGCCTTTAGCCATTTAAGTATTAAGTTGCATGTGTAACTGTTGTCGTAGGAACTTGAATTTAATTCAAGTTTTTAACGCAAAAAACATTAGCGTGCTCGCTAGCAAATTATTCATCCCATTGACTTCATCAAACTAGAAGCTTACCTTTTCTTCATTCTCCAATGGCAGCTCCTGGTCTTTTTCCAGCTTTGCTATCTTGGCCGAAGTTCTGATTTTACTCAAGGTCTCGTGGTGAAAAATGCATTTGGATTCATTTTTAGTCATTTTTTGCTTAAAATGGTTTCTACACTCATTTTAGGATGGGCTTATCGAGTGGTGCCGTGGGCTTATTAACCGGCTTTTCTGAGTACAGAATAGATGGGGAATATTCGGGACCGGACCAGTTTGGGCTTGGCTTATTTACCGATTGCTTATTAAGCAGCAATTTCAGTAATTACGAACCCACAGTGATTTCCAGACTTTTCCTAAGACTTACAATTTGGCTGATAAAAGCTATCATCAGTGAAGTGGTTAGAGCAGATCACCGATCCTGATCTGGGCTCCGTGAAATCCGCTCATTCCTCTTCACAAAATCCACCCATGTCTTTTCATCTGTGAGGTTTTTGGAAAATTATGGACCACGATGTCTGCTTGCATCACCCTTATTGTTGCAGCCATAAACAAGGCAGATATTTTGCATTTTTCCAGCCTAATTCGCAATTACAAATCACTGTCATTGACAATGTTTTCCCTGCCGCTGGCTGGATACCTGATGTGACGTCATTGCGGAAGATGGCCGAAGATTTATTTATTTTTTTTCTGAGATGATAAATTTTTTTCTGAGATGATTGCGATTTGCTGTGATAAAATTGTGAATAAATTTGTAATGGCTGATTGGAATTTGAAATTACCAGTGCTCAAAGAATGTATTTATAGTAAAAATTCTATGGTCTAAATCTTATTTTTGGAAGAACAAGCACTTTAGAAAAGTAGAAAAAACTCCCGCACACTATCCATGCAACAGGCTATTTATTATCAACGTTTTGGTCGACAGACCTTCGTCAGGCCTATTGCATGCGGAATGGACAGTTTTTTTTCTTTTCTGATCTGTGACCCATTTTGAGCCTGGTCCTACACACCTGCCCCAAAAAAGAGGTGTGTGAAAGCCTTTCTTTTTTTATATGAACAAGCACTTTAACAGCAGAGAGAGTGATCAGAGTGAAATGAGTGCAAATTCGTAACTGAAAAGAGAATGAGCAAATGGAGTGAGAATCTGTAACTGCAGAGAGAGAGCGATCAGATAGGACTGAGTGAGGATCTGTAACAGCTGAGAGAGCGATCAGACAGGACTGAGTGAGGACCTGTAACAGCTGAGAGAGAGAGTGATCAGATAGGACTGAGTGAGGATCTGTAACAGCTGTGAGAGCGATCAGACAGGACTGAGTGAGGATCTGTTACAGCTGAGAGAGCGATCAGACAGGACTGAGTGAGGATCTGTAACTGCTAAGAGAGAGCGATCAGACAGGACTGAGTGAGGATCTGTAACTGCTGAGAGAGAGCGATCAGACAGGACTGAGTGAGGATCTGTAACTGCTGAGAGAGAGCGATCAGACAGGACTGAGTGAGTATCTGTAACTGCTAAGAGAGGGCGATCAGACAGGACTGAGTGAGGATCTGTAACTGCTGAGAGAGAGCGATCAGACAGGACTGAGTGAGGATCTGTAACTGCTGGCAGTGCGATCAGACAGGACTGAGTGAGGATCTGTAACTGCTGGCAGTGCGATCAGACAGGACTGAGTGAGTATCTGTAACTGCTGGCAGTGCGATCAGACAGGACTGAGTGAGGATCTGTAACAGCTGTGAGACAGAAATCAGACAGGACTGAGAGAATATGTAACAGCAGAGAAAGTGATCAGAGAGAAATGACAGAATCTGTGACTGCAGAGAGAGAGCGATCAGGCATGACTGTGTGCAAAACCGTGGCAGCAGATTTCATTAACCTTTAGCGGATGTGGCTTTGCAGACAGGAGAGGATTCTCTGCATCTGATGGGTTCCAGACCTCAGAGCGCACAGCCCCCCAGCGCTGTCACTTGCCTGTAAATCATGTGACCTTGTCAAAGAGCAACGCTGGCATAGACCCTGGGGGAGGGGCTGCGGGAGGGCATGGGAGGGGGTGTCGTTTGAGTCACAGAGCTCACCATGTTGCCCCGCCCCTGTGAATGCTGCCAGCACAACATGCCCGTTCCTGCCAGAGGGACAATAATAGAAAGATCTTGTAGATATAGTGGCCATGGAACAAAAATGCCTTGGCATGTCCCCCTCTTTATTTAGCTGGGTGGAGAAGCGGAACCATCTCGTCATCTTGATTTTTAAAAAATAATGGGTCATAGGAGTGCTCCTTATATTGGCATCAAGGTGTGGATATTGGGAGGATAATTCTGGACGGTCTGTTTTTAAAAAAATTCCTTAACTTATTTTTAAGTTTAAGGTGTGCTCACACCTATTTGTCTGCGAATGCGCGTGTGTGTGTTTGTTGTGCGAGAATGTGCTCGTGTGTATGTTACCTGTGTGCTTTTTCAGAGGGCTGTGTGTCATCAGAGCCCTGCTACAAGGTGAAGTGATGTTAATGTGCTTTAAGGTAGATTACTACTATAAAAATACCATTACCATTTCCACATTTTTCACACGCCATTTCAGAACATGAATAGTTTACAGCTTGATGCTTGTCCTGAACCTTAAAAATATGGCCCTTTTGGGACTCTTAATTTCAGGGGGTGCGGAATATATAGCGAGGCAGAGAATTTTCAAGTCAAGAGCAAAATTTCAAAAAACCTTTGCATTTTCTTAGTGTCCAACTTTAAGAGGTTTAGCCCATAGATGCTGGATCAGGCAACCTGTGTGCAAAATAAGAGGTTGATATTTCTATTAGTTACTGAGGTATGGTGTTTTGAAATTGTGATATGCCCCTTTGTGGTGGCCATCTTGGACACCTAATTTGTATAATTTATGCAAATCACCTCCATCCCTGCTAATTTGAGTGTTTGCTTCCCATGTCAATAAAGCAATTTGAAGTAAGTGATGAAATAAAGATTTTTATGCTTAATAGCAGTATTCTACCTTAAGGCAATAGGTTGGATCTGCGGTGATTGGATGTTTCGGCACACTGTCGGTCATCTTGCAGCCCTCACTGATCGGTTACATTGTGGACACTTCCTTTTGAGCTGCGCACTCTCCATTCTCCATCACAATATGGTACTTGCATATGTCCATGAGACTTCATTCCAGAATTCTGCAGTTATTTGGTGTACATGTTTGAGTCGGAGTGCTTTTAATGTACCAGAAAACCTAACCTGGCCACTTTCTTGAAACCTTGTGGTTAACTCAATTTATACCACGGTCGTCTTCCCTAGATGGTGACCCTTGACACACACTTGTGTACATTGATGAGTGTTCGTGATGTGTTTGAGAATTTAAATGTTTTACGCCCACTTCGATGGCGTATATTGCCATCACCCCAGTCCATTTCTCAGTCCGTCCACAATTTATTGTTCTCACTGTACGGAATACAATTTTTTACCCTCGCCCACAGCCAAGTCACTGGAGCTAGGCATTGTAATCAGCGCGGTTTGTCCGTTTGTTTGATGTCTGTGTGTTAACAATCTAGCATCTACTCTGTTGCTCTGATTGGCGTCAAACACGCAGAACTGGTGGGCAATGGTCCGTAGATTACCTGAATAAATTCTGGGGGTGATCAGGTCTAGCTCATCGGAAATGTTAGAATCGTTCTTTTTGCAGTAACTTTCCACAAAATCATCAAGTTGACCTCAAACTGAAGGCAAAATCTGCATCTTTCAGTTCTGCTTCCAACCATATGCTGTGTGATGGGGTAGCTTTGATAGTTTCTGTAGCGATTGGGGTTTAAATGTCAGGTGGGTCAAGGTCATCGGGGAAAATATATTATTTTCCATTGTAACTCAAAAACGGTTGCAGATAGACAGATGTTCACCATTATGAGCATATTGGAACTTGTATATGGGCTTTTTTTGACACCATGACCTTTGACCTCCAGCAACTTAAAAGGTGAAACTGAAGGTCACAGATTTTCAAAGGACTATAAATTGAAAACCGTTGAGGTCACGGACTTTGTAAAATTGAGTCAGAATGAAAAGCGCCAAAATAAGTGCTGGTGGGCAAGGTTTGTTATGCTTAGCAACACTTGGAGTCGGATTCTTCTCATTTGTATTTTGTAGGGCTGTGACAGTTCAGGAATCGCGATTATTTTAACCGCAATAAAAGTAACTGCCACTATGAGGCAGACAGACATACTTGCTTATTACCTTTTCTATGACGCATACCTAATACGGTCATTTGAAATGCTTCCGGGAGGAAAACTATGATTTGCTGTCAGCTAATTACCAGCGAGATTGGACAGCCTCCATCGCCTTGGCATAATTGGCTTAGCTTAAATCAATTCCCGTGTACTTTGGCTAAGTTGCAATCAGGTCATTTATTCAGCCATAGAAACGGTAATAAGCAGGCATGTCTGTCATCCTCATAGTGGCAGTTACTTTAATTGCGCTTAAAATAATCGCGAATCCTGAATCGTCGCAGCCCTAGTATTTTGTGGACCAGTGGTGATATGAATAGGATTGCTACTGATTTTGATGGTGATCAGAAAACTTTTAGTCGAATAACATGTCACTGAGGGTGCTGTCATGTGGATGTATTACCACGCTTTGTGTGACCGTATTTTGTTGAGGTTGGAGGTATTCTTCAGTCATCCATTAGATTAGTTGTTCCTCATGCTCTTCAAGAATATTTTTCTACTCCTGTTTGTTTTTATGTAGTTTTGGAGAAGTCTCTCAAAAGTAAATTCTGATTTCTTATCCTGATGATGGTCTGTTACTTCCAACAAAATTTTTGAAATGTCATGTTGCCAAATGATGGCAGCTGACTCCAAATTCCATACTACTCCGACATAAACGCTTAACCTTTTGTCAGATTTCTTGCTTAAACGAATGAACAGACAACTGGCGCAGAAGTTTCCAAACAGACAATTTCCCTCTATTTTTCTCTTCTGAGATTTGAGAATAGTGTAAAGATCTTATTTAGCAGTGTATTTTGAATCCGGTATGTTGGAGTTCAACAGAGATGATGAATACTGCATTTCCAATCAGTTATTTAGACTGCGCTGCATATGAACTTGTGCTAGCCCTTGCACTAAAATTTGCTTTAAAAAAAAAAAAAAAGAAGAATTATTATCCAGCCTAAAAATCATTAAAGGTTCTTGACACTTTAAAATTCACAATTTCTCTTGAAAAAAGTGACTAGGGGTGAAAAGTCACTATCTGGCAGCAAAGTTGCTAAGTTGGCTGGACTGCCCTGACAGCTGGAACACAAGCGAAGTGCTTTGTTCCTCAGTGATTCCTGTTTTGCCAGACTGTGGATTACCCCCCTGCTAATGATCTAGTCAAAGAAAGCCTGATTTCATTTTTTTTTTTTAAGTAATATTTTGATATTTAAGATTTATCTGCTTCCAATGCACCATTTTCCGATCAGTATCATTATGTTGGTGTGAAAAAAAACTATCTAACTTGGCCGATTTTAAGTAATGACTATTTTTTACCAAAAAAAAGGTCACTCTTAGTTCTGTATTTTTCAAAATCATGTAGGAGAATTATTTTTCTTGGAATGAAAGCAGTGATTGGCGTAAAGTGAGTTTTTGAAGCAGTTGAAACATGTAAACTGTAAACAGTGGGAGCCCCATTAAGTTATGTGAACTTCTTTTCTCTCTCTCTCCACTCGTCATGATGAGTTTTCAATATTGATCTCAAGTTCATAAGTTTTAGAAGTTAAACTTAAGTTATACATTGTCTTTATTAATTGAGGGTCGACACGAAACCACATGTAGTTGAGCTAACTCATATTAAGGTGAACTTTCATTTCTAAGTTTAACCAGCTTTAAATGTATTAGCGTGAATTGAGTAGTTAACCCCTCGAACTCTAACTTTTCATTTAGGTTTTCCTTAGTCAGTTTGGAGTCAGAATGAGGCCCTATGGGCCGAAAAGCTATTGTTGTGGTTTAGCGTCCGTTGTCCGAAGCATTTTTTCTCTTTTGGGCCTGATGAATTTTCCTGTAGATTTGCCATAACATATCTCCAGATTTCTATTTCGGTTTTTGATGGAATCATTTTTGGCCGTTTTATGGGCCCTTGAAATTTTGGCCCCAATGTTAAAGCTAGGACTTACAAATTTTAATAAACTATCTCTCACAAACTGCCTAATTTTTTTTTTTCTCTAAATCAGGCAATCAACTTATCTTGGTACCCTCAATGCACAGTGTGAGCACCATTTTGATTGAATCGTTGGAAGTAGGTCTACTGTACTTTAACATTGGGTCTTTTGGAGGATATGCAAAATGGCCTGTGAAGGCCAAAAGGTTGCAGATAGGGATTAAGTTTGTATTATCAACATGTAGGAAGTCATATATAACCTATATTTTGGTAATGTTAAATTTGACATCAGATAACTTCAAAAGGTCAAACTGGAGGTCAAGGAGAATATAGACGATGTTAAGGAAAAGACTTTAAATTTCAAAAAATTAACCTTGAGAACTGTTTGATAACTTTTTTTTATTATTATTAATTAATCTGGCAATAAACTCATCTTGGTGCACTTGTTCTACAGTGTGAGTGCCATTCTGATTGACAGAAGTGGTCAAATGTGACCTAATGAAAATTCAATGACTTGTCACTAAAATGGTCACAGATGGAGCCTAGGTTTGTGTTACAGACATGTGGCAAGTCACATATGACCTTTCATTTGGTGACATTCAAATTGACTGTCGGTGACCTTTGAAGGTCAAACTCAACATGGTGAAATTACAATGACTTCTACCACCAAAATTGTCACTGATGGAGCCAAGGTTTGTATTAGAGACATTTAGAAAGTCACATATGAAGTCCATGAGGTGAACTCAACTTGACCCTCTGAGACCTTTAAAGTTCACAGTTGACACAATGAATTTTCAATGAATTGTATCACTAGAGCCGCTTAAGAGCTTCAGATTGTTCAGCGGTCTTATAAATATATGTGAACTTTTATTTGGTGACCTTTACATTAACACTATTATTTGAAGGTCAAACTTCACATGAAATTTTCATAACTTGTATCAGGAATATAAAATTGCTTGATGGTAAGCTACAGGACCCTTGGTCCCATTTTTTTCTCTTTCTTAGATAAAGTCACACATGTTCTGTATCTACTGGTTGCAATATTTCACTGAAACTAAATCACAGTCATATTGAGAGAAATATTCAAACCCAGAACGTCTGTTTTACGGCCTCATCATTGCATCAAAATAAAAGAATGTAGATCTTGTACATGATTTTATACGCATTTCCCTGCTATTCAGCTGGACATATTTGGGATCGTTGTGGGAAGACCACTATAATTTGAAATTGGCCTGAAGTTCCACAGGATTGAATGCAGCAGCTGCATTTTATGGGCTTATATATGGGCCTGTAGGTTCTATGGGGTTAAAGCACAGATTTGGGAGTGGTGGGCCTATGCGGGTGATATTTGGAGAGGGACACTGAAATAAACACACATTTTTTCTTCTTAGGATCGGAGAAGAGATGCAAGTAGTGTGGTTCTCATATTTCTTTGTTCCTGTTGTTTGCAGGGTCTCTGTGGGAGTTTAAAGTCTGGAGAGCCATAAGAGGGTGAGAAGCAGCTTCCACCTCACAGTTCATCTTCCCCACCCCAGCCTGGGGGGCCTCCAGGAATCATGGATCGCTGGCACGGGTCTGGAATGAATCCTGCTGCCACTGGGCCCATTCTGCTGGAATAGCCCCACTTGCAGAACTTCTTGCACAAATGCATCGTCAAGGACTTCCACTCAAGCTGTCGTACAACTGCAGCCACTCAGCAGCGAGAGTGGGCATGACGCAAGCCTAATTCCTAGAGTTTGTTCAAGCCCCTTGGATTTTCACTCCTAGAATAGCACCATTTCAGTTTCCCACTTTTGTGATGCCTAGTCCCTCCCCTCTTGCATTGTTTTAACTCTTAGCAGGAGGTTTTCATTAATTCCAGTATAAAAACAGGAAAATCCTCTTTCTCCCTGAGTGAAGGTTTTCTCAGTAAGTTGGCGATTGAGCTGATTCAAGGTGGACCCTGCTATTGAACATGACTCATGGGGAGGAACCTGGCGCTGACACACACCAGGATTCCGCCGCGCTAACTTATCTGGAAGGCATACTCATGCATCAGGTGGCGGGAGGGCCGGGTGCTGCAGGATTGAGGCGATCGGAGCCTGGCATGCAGGACAGTCCGGAGCAGAGGGGACTCCCACCACGGCCTGGCAGCCAAGAACAGGAGGACCGTAGGCCCCCTGGAGGGGGCGCCACTCAACACCTGAAGAAGGCCCGGCTACTCCGCTCCGAGGGCTGGGCTGGGGAGCCCGAGTTGGGGGGTGCTCTGAAGGCGGAGCCGGCGCAGAATGGGCAGGACGGGGAGGAGCACCACAGCGAGGGGGCTCAAGAAGACTCCCCAAAGTGTAAAGGGGGTGAGAGCACTCTACTGGCATCACTGCTGCAGTCCTTCAGCTCGCGGCTGCAGACTGTCGCTCTGTCTCAACAAATTATGCAGAACCTTAAGCAGCCGGAGCCCGCCTCCCTAGAGAAGGGCACCAATCGAGACAGCACTGAGCCTGGCCCCTGCCTGGGGGCTGCCTCGAGTCGCCTGAAGGGCTTATTAAAAAAGAATAAGACGCAGAACCACAGTAGTGTGCCTTACCAGCGACGCAGTGTCACACAGAGACCATCTGAATCCTCTCAGCCATTGGTGGGCAGTGGTAAGGGACCGACTGCTGCCGTGGCAACAACTGCCTCGGATTCATTATCCTGTGCGGCACGTCTCAAGGCAGTGGCTAGCCTGGTTAACACGCGGTCAAGCCCTGCCCCTTCACCCTCCCCAAGGCCAAGTGTGGCCTGCAGCCAGCTGGCCCTGTTGCTGAGCAGCGAGGCACACCTTCAGCAGTATTCTCGTGAGCAGGCAATGAAGGCCCGGCTGTCGGCGCGCTCTGCCAGCGAAAGGCTGGCAGCCATGGCCACTCAACAGTCTCAGCAAGATCTCGGCAAACCAGCCCCACCAGCTTCCGAAGTGCTGGGAAATTTAAACAGCAGAAATGGGGCGCTCTCACCTCTGGGGCGGGGTGTTGGTGCTGGAGCCATGTCACCACGGAGAACACCACAACCCCTGAAAGAGAAGCGAGGCCTGGACAGAAACTCTGCTAGGCCATCTCAGAACTGCAGCAGCTTGCTTCTGCACCTCCTCAACAACCACAACGCACAGAAACGAGCTAATGGGCTTGAGCACCCCAGGGACGACCCAGGCTCTCGTCCCAGTGGCAGCTCACCTATGTTGTCGGACAGTGAGTTCTCCAACCCTGAGACCAGCGTGCTGCGGGATAGCAGTGACACGGAGAGTTCCTGCTCCAGCAGCTCTCCCATTGACCTGTCTGTACGGAGCAGAGTCACCCCAACCCAACTTGGCTCCTCTTCATCAGCTTCCTCATCTTTCTCATCCTCCTCCTCCTCTCTTGACAAGCTGACAGAGTCGCTGATTAACAGGTGGAGGCCAGAAAACCCCCCACCGCCCGTGGCTGAGGAAAAGGAACCTGACACTGGCCTGCTCGTCCGGCCCCATCACAAGGTCACGCTCCTTCAGCTCCTGCTTGACCACAGGAACAGTGAGGGAAACAAGGCCAAGAGAAGCCCAAACAATCCTATCAGTCCCCATTTTCAGCCAGGTTTAGCCCCTAAACTGGGGGGCATGGCTGGAAGTTTGGCCGTAGGTCCTGTCGGTAGGCTTGTGCCCGTGTCTAGGGGTGATGAACATCGTACGCAGAGCCCACTCGGGAGGAGATTCCCCGCCCCCCCCTTGTTCACCCAGGCAGTTGACCCGACCGGCAGAGTACCCTCTTTCAGTCAGTCACCCACATCTCCGGTACAGTCTACCCCGCTAAACCTGTGCAAGTCTAAACTTTCCTCGAGCCCAGATCCTGAGGCCCAAGTGCCTGCATTTACTGCCAGTAAGCTGCTGCAGAACCTGGCTCAGTGTGGATTACAAAGCTCTGCCCCATCAGCAACCCTGAATACCCCGCCTCCCTCTGCTAAGCTGAGAATGGACCCCCCTGTCGCCCTCCTGGAGAGGCTAAACGCCCCCATCCTGAGGAATGGTGCTCCCATTTCAGATATTCCCCTTGCCCCCATTATGAGAAACGGGTCACCCATGTCGCAGATCCCCAGGACCAATGTCACTAATTCAGCTAGCTCGCCGTCGGAGATTGAGAGTCTTTTGGAGAGACGCTCGGTTCTGCAGCTCATCCTGGGCAGCAGGGATAAATCAGCAGGCCTCGGGAAGAGGAAGAGGGCAGCTTGTGATGGTGTGGCCACAGAACAGCAGCCTGACCAGTTGAACCACCGCTGCATCTCGCCGGACATCAAGGTCAAAGTGGAGCCGACAGAGGATTGCCAGACTATGGCTGGCGCTGAGGATGGGATGGAAGCACACCCAAACCAAGGGGAAGGGGACTACAAGATGCCCCTCTCCCTACCTGATCCCCATCATGGGGACTTGAAACTCGAGCCTGGGTCTCCGGGGCCTGTTCTCAGGGATGGCCTCCTTAGCCAGCTTCTTAAGCAGCAGTGCCGGAAGCTTCCTGTCAATGTCCCAGCGGCAGAAGTGATATCCACCTCTGTTGTTGTCAAGGAGGAGCCTGTTGAGCCCCAAACCCCACTCATCGAGACCGAGGCTCTGCCCTGCTCACCCAAGACGCCACCTTGTGAGCCACAAGTCCTGCTCGGCGAATTCCAGCCCACGACCATCCCTAAGAAGCGTAGGGTCTGCATTGAGGATCTCCCTCAAGAGCAGCCAGTTAACGTAGCCGATGATAAGACTGGCAGGGATGCTGGACGCTCATTTTCTTATGGGTCTCCCGAAATGCAGGCCACCCAAAATGGAGGGGGCTTTAAGGATGCCAGCACTGTCAGTCGAGGAGGTGTGCGGGCTTTCTCGCCTGCCAATGCTCGGGGCAATTTCAACGTCCTCAAACAGCTCCTGCTGTCCGATAACTGCCTGAGGGATCTGTCTCAGCTGCACCCCAGGGCTGCTCCCACCCCCTCCCCCCTCAACCCCACCAGTTGCAGGATTAGTGGGAGCCCCTCAGGTAGGCTTGTAACCTCTCCCTGGGACTATGCCCCTCCGGGGTCAAGGGTCATTGACCGTCCCCATTCTTCCTCCCCACCCTGGGGGGTACGGGACTCTCCCAAAGTGAACTTGGTTCCCGTAAAGAGGGAGGCTGACACTGAGGAACCCTTCCGGTGGGCGGTCGGAGTTGAAGAGAGCCCCGACCGGCACCCGGACTCCCCGCGGCTAACTAAAGCGAATCCCATCCTATACTATATGCTACAGAGGGGGAACAGCCTTCTGGGGCAGGACGGTAGGGGACTGGGGGTGGGGGCCTACAAGAGGGGGCCACCAGTAGAGCAGAGGATGAAGGATCCACCCGCAGCTCATCTTGAGAGTGAAGACCACAAACTAACTGCTAAACATTACGTACTCCAGCCAGAGGTGGAGCCTGAGGGCAGCCTCGAGCGGCTCAATGGCTCACTGGGGAAATGCTAGTCGTTACATTATTACAGAAATTTGAAAATGGAAAAAAGAAATAGAAAAGGCTTAAATCTTCATTTCTTTTTTGCTTTAGTTTGTTTTACTTATGTAACAGTGCTGGGCTACAAAAAGCCATGTACTCACAATTGGACACAGTGACCACATGGTAAAAAAAAAAAAAAAATTTTCTTTTCCAAAATTTTGCTTCAGAATCTTTTAATTTCTTCTCTCTTTTTGCCTATCAATTTTTTTTTATCACATACAGAAAATGTGTTAGGCATGACCTGCAGGAATGTTTTTATTGCAGAGGTTAATGAAATAATGACTTGCTGGTCCCAGTTTTTTAAGCAGCACCCATGCATGACATGGATTTGTGGTTCTTCTCTTGGCTTTTTTTTTTTTTAATTCTTTCCAATGGTTCACTACCTCTGCATTCAGACCTCAAAGCATGAAATCCCTGCTTTCAGAGAATGCATTCAGTGATCAATAAAATAACAAAATTGGTTACATATAAAACATTAACATTAATCAAATACATTTAGCATTTTTCCCCCCTCTGATATTATAACAGCCGTAATGCATATGAAATAATTGTATGTACCTACAGCACTCATCCTTAGGCAAGGTTTATGGCAATGAATAGATTAAAAATATCAATTGGAAAATCTGATGTAGCGCCTTACTTGGTTGTGTAAATGAAAATGCAATGAATAATACATCATCTGTCTGTTCTGTATTGCACAGTGTTTGAAATTTGTTGGTTTTGAATGTGCCATAGATTTATATACCGCTGAACCAGGTATGGAAATCTAGGCTAGTATAGTCAGCCTGGGGATTTAATTTAATGATTAGCTCAGTGAAGCCACCCCTTTCAAAGGAACCTTCATTTCTTTGATTATTTTGTCTGGAATGACGCTGTGTTTAGATGTCTTTTCCTGAGTTTGGGCATGCAAGAAGAGAGCTGGGTTCATATCTTGCTTTCCTTTTAGAAACATTTTCCTAAATGCCTTTGGTTAATTACTTTTTGTTAATTAATGTTCTGTGATGCTGTTTGCGCTGTATAAAACACTTTGTAGCATTTTAACTGCAGAGCCACATGAAATGTAATTATCAAAACATAAATACAAAATTCAAAAAACAGTGGATTGTTTGAAATTGAGTATATAAACACATTTTGGAGGAGAAATTATTTAATAACGGAAAAATGGTTTTGAGGGTTAACTCTGTATTTTATGTAAAGTAACCTCAGTGTTACACAGGGCCCGTAACATGAATGTGTTGATATTGTTGCTCATGGGATCATCGGCAAAATGAAGAAACCAGGAACCTACGGAGCCAGATGGCGGCATCATTGTATTATGCTGCCATCCTGATGGAGGACAGGCCTTGCCTGGAAATCTTTTTATGATTTTTTTCCCCCCCTCCCTTTTTTGTGGTTATTTATTCTCAGCGTTTACTGAGAGTCATTGGACGAGGATAAATTCACAGAACATTTGGAGTCTTAACATTCTGGAAAAATAATATCTGTCTCCCCAATATTGTATACCCTTCACTGAATTAGGTTTGAAGAGAGGTTAAAAAGGTACACATTTATATACTTATATATTTGTGTAAATAATTCTTTTTTTTTTTTCTTTTTTTTTTTGAAAGATGGCTATTTTATATGTTTTACGAGAAAGAGGATAAGATGTAATAGTTTACAGTTCCCCAAGTCAATGTAAATACTGTTTAAAACAAGTGTACATAAGTGCATTGGAGGACTGTGACATTTGACCTGTTGGGTTTTTTCCGTTTCAGTTTCTTTTGTTTTGCATGTGTTACTGCGTTGTTGGCTTATGATAATCTCTGTTGGACGACATGTTGTGTTATGTCTGATGCTCTACACTGCTGCCTGTTGCATGTTAACGCATGGGATGTCCCTGTGTATCGGAACTGGATGTGGGGAAAATTTAAAGTCTTAAATATTGGTCTTTTACCACAGCAAGAGCTCTCTTAACTCAAAAAATGAACAGTCAGTAAATGAAATCTTAGACTGATAAGCAAATATTTAAACTTTTTAAAAATGTGCATTAAATATATTTTTGTTTCTTTTCCACTGGCGTTCGTCTTTATCCAATCACAGAATGCTCAGCACTGTGCTTACGCGACAGTTTAGCACAGTGCTTTGCGTTCTTATCTGTCGGTTGGATTTAAGGACAAATGTCTGAACTTCTATCAACGTGACAAGCTTAAATATATTATGTTTATCGTCTATTGGGTCTTTTTATTATACTGTTTTCTCTCTTTTTTTGGTGTTTACTTGCACAGATTTTAAATAAAGTACTGAAATGCACAATTTGAATAAATGAAATGGATGGTTTCCTTTTTTGCCTGCAAACCTTTATCAATATCTATATGCTAAGATGTATGCATAATAATAATGCATTATCTGACTGAAATTAGGAAATGTAAGTCATTTCTGCTTTTAAATCCTGCTCTTGAGCATCACAATGAGTATTTTGGGCTTGTTACCTTAATAAGAATGACAAACATCAGAGCCTGAGTTGAGACTTAACTCCTACTACTGACTACTTGACTGCACCCCAGACCACCTCTTCCATGATCTTATTTCCTCTTTTTTTCTTACATGATGTTTGGATGTTATGTGCAGAGGAATGCTGCCAAAATGATGCATTCACAAAGTAATATTGCAATATGAGTAAATATTCGGCATTAATGAAATGTCATTGATCTATTGACTCCTGGACTAAGTGCGTCATGATCATAAAATAGCCGTTGTCTAGGTATGCTGTATACTCAAGTTGGCCTACTTTCACGATTGCCGAAACTCCCGCCCACCTTCGCTCAAAATATGCTTTGATTCTTCCACTTGTAAATTTGGAAACTTTGAATCGCGTTTTGGTTCTGCGCTTTATTTGAGTAAAAACGGTAGTCTGTTTCCTCAAACTACTATCTGACCCTGCCATCCCCCAGGGCAGTTACCAAACACCGTGCACGATCTGCCTCGAACGCACCCCGACACATTTGGCTGACCTACTTTTCGCGAATGAGCTTAACGTCCTGACCTCGATTCCTGGCCGTTTGCTGCGTTCAGACACGGAAGAACGAAACGATGCGCGAAGGAGGGGGTGCGCCTGTCAGTCAGGGGGAACGAGGTCGTGTGAATTGGAATTTTTCACGGTGGGGAGGAGTTAGACATTTTGAGAGGGAACGCGATCACACTTGGGTCGGTGGTTTGGATCTCCGAAAGTGGGGCGGGATGAACGGGATTCTATTATGGGGATCCCGTTCTTATTCTTCAGGCACCTGCATATCCCAATTACACTGGGGGAAAAAAAAACTAAAATAATTGTCGAGATCGGCTTCAATTTACCCATAAAATTCAACCTAAATCTTATGTCCTTTTATTCTGTCATTCATACTGTATTGAACTTAAAGGGTAATGCAAAATGTTGTTGATGAGGTAAGATTTTAGAAGCGTTTACCTTTCGGATTCGGTTATATCACTTGGAAGTGCGCGACAAGCTCAATGAAAACACGCAAGTGTAACATTAATGACATGGGGGTGAAAAAGATTTTGAGTCTCATTGGAATGAAGCACTTGTTTTTAAAGCTGCTCAATTTGAGGTTGCAAATTGTATGTGCTTAATTCAGCGAGTTCACGGGCAGTAGAGCAGGCTAAGTTCTGAAGAGTATAGCTGATCCTCAGTCTAATCTCTCATCGAGGTTTCTGCAGCTGTAGGCCAATAATTGGGTCATGCTTTCATATCGTGTTTGTGTGCCTGTGCCCCGTGTGTGCGTGAGAGAGAGAGGGAGATGTGGGGTGGGGGCGGTCGTTACAGTCCCCACCACAAGCAGGTGTTAATTTTTTTCAAGGTCATGAATTACGTTGCGCATGTGATGACCTCCCGTCTAGATTGCAGATAGTGTTTGTTACAATTTTGTATTAATGTTAAGATGCCAAAGAAAATTATGTTCATCACTCTCTTACTTACCTCTCAACTGCTGTGGTATTTTCTTAAAGTATGTCTTAATCTGCAAACTGTAATTATGCAGGGCATAATTGTATTTATTAATAATTTGCAACATGGATATTGATATGGAACATTTAAATGTATTCAATGTGTGTAACCCATTTTAGCTTATGGTAATGCTAATGCACATTTGTGGGGGGATTTGTACGTGCTTGTTCTGTTGCGGTTTTATTTTAAAACTGTAGTGCTTTATCAGATTTAACCGCAGGCCTTAAATCAGCGCTGCCCTTTATCGTAACGAAGAGGTCACACTGGGATTAAAACAGTGTCCTAGAATTAGGTCACTGGTAATTACTGCAGTAGGAAAATTTTGAGTACAGACATGAGCTAGCATGAAGACTCAGGAACATGAAAGGTCGCGAAAGAGGGAAAAAAAGGCGTAATTAATAAGGCATCTGCCTTCAATCCACACAACAGTATATTCAGTGATAATTCAGCTCTTTATTTTTTAGAAGTAGATTTCACGCAAGTAATTTTACTGCGCGGTGAAGTGAAGTGTTGGCAGCATTTTGTATGTGTGAACAGAATGTAGGAGTTTGAATACTGGGAAGGTACTGAGATTTTATACTTGAAGCGGTAAGTTATTACTCAAGTCGTGTAGCCTCCTGTTAGTTTGTGTCTTTCCATCACTGCTGGTGTTTTGGTTCATTTGATTGTTTACTGTACTGAAGTTTTCAGAATTTCACTGTCCCCCAGAATGGTTGAAATCAGACTGGTTTTTACTTTTGTGGCATGAAACTGCAGTCTTCGCTGGGGTGTGAAATAGCAATCTGTTGATGCTTTGGTTTAGACAATCTGCAAATAATTGGAAAGCTATTTTAATATCTAACCTAAGAAAATTGTTTCTGCTGCTCATTAATGAAAAAGCATTAAAGAGTCCCCCTGTCATCTTGTTTAACCCAAATCTAGAGTTTTCATCACAGTAAATAAGAAGGCTCAATAATGCACTTTTTAAAAATATTCTTCCCTTGCATCTGATCTGTGGAAGATGGAACTTAAAATATGACAGCCAATCAAGTTCCCAGAGAGTATGTTGGACTTTCACAGAAGAAAGACTTCCTTTTTCCAAGGCAACTTCATGTTTTTTGACAAGCCATCCCAGTCCATAAGCTGTGGTGGAGCACACTCTTATGAGACATGGAGTCCGGTGTAAGATGAGATCTCTTTCAGTTAAAGTGATTATTGTGTGCAAAGACGGATCATCTTTCCAAGGCGCACAATTATGTCGCTCATCAAAGGAAGAGCGTGCTAGCCATCGCAATTTTACTTCTCAGCCAGAGAAATTCACGACCGCAACTAGTGCCGCAAACTAATCCCATTAAATCTGGGTTAATAGATTCCATGTAATTTAATTTGATTTGAAGAAATGTTGTCTTTTCTCTTTGGTATTTCACTTTGTTCCTTTTTAATGTCTTCACTGGCTATTCAAGGCTTAGTATGTACATATATTCACTGTTTCAGTGCTGTGAAATGCTCGTGTTGGAGAGATGGCTCTGACAAGAATTGTATGCTTTTCAAAAATATATTCTAAAAATGTCAACGTCTGTTTACGATAATAATAATAATATGGAACAGTTAAGATGGATCACAGTCTTTTGCCAACATGATCTCTGATCAGTGTGGTCACCATTTAATCAGGAACATAAGAATTCTATTGTTCATAGTGTCCCCATGTTGCAGCCAGTTAGAGCAGATAGGTATATACTGTAGTGTGATGTCAGCATTGATGAAGCAAAAGTCAGTATGTCCTATTGTGGTATAAAAAAAAAATAACAAGGCTCTTGTGAGGGACTTTTTGTAAAAAGTGTCATTTTAGTATGTGTTTATTGCTTTACGTGACACATTTAACTGCCCTTCGAATTTGAATTCAGGGGATTTAATCATAACCGCCATTGTCAATTGCAGAAATTCTGCAGCAGAGCATTCTAAGATCACCGTTGAAATTATCAGATTAAATTGCATTCTGATGGACATACTCATGTTTGAGTTAATATATTTTCATTTGAATGTCTGAAATATATTCTTGAAAGCAAAAGATTATGTATGCAACGTAGTTGGTATTACATATAAGCCTGATTAACAGGAACATCTCAAGTTTGTGCTTGGAAAACAGTAGAACGGGCACAACTACCCTCATTCAAGGGGAATTATAAATACTTTGTCGAAAATGAAAATGGGACTCATGACTTGCTTGAATTAAGAATGTGCAAATATAACTGGATGAAAAATGCAGATAATGCCATGCAGGGCTAGGTATCCAGTTGGCATACTGGTTTCATTTCTGCAGAGGATTACTACCTGTAAAGACATTTTCATCTTTAACATGGCCATTGAATTTGCATCTCTTTTTTTTTTTTCAGCCCAGAAATGACTAACCCTGAGTAGAGAGTGTTTGGCCTGCTTTCACTCAAAGATCTTGGCAGGTTCACAAACAGCCAGAGATTAACAAGAACTTGGTTTGTAATCAGACTGAAAAGAAGGCCTGTGTTTCTGTGGGCTGCTGGGTAGAAGTGTGGGGGGTGCATGTCGTTGCCCATCCAGTCTCTTTCACCCACACACCCCCCCACCCCCAACTCCCCTCAATCCAAGAGGCAATTCCACTTTATTTGATCTTCAGAAGATTACCCTTTCCTTAAACTTCAGCTGACCTTTCATCTAGCCGTGAACTTCTCATTACCGTTCTGTTTATCGGGCCTGAACTGGCAATAACCTCCTGGCTTCCCTTGGCTGAGAGGGGAGAGAAAGTGAGCAGGAAATTAAACAAATAAGTCACAGGCTTATAGCAACGGTCAGCTTTAAAAAACCCCAACAATCGCGTCTTTGTCTGGAGTTCTGACGCGCGTGCAGATGGCGCCTTTGATGTCACAGCCCTGCCCCGGTGGCCCTGAACTTTGGATGCAAGTCCAAAAAGTCGCAGCAGATTCTGATGCTCAAAATCAAATTTGCCAGAGCAAAAAAACCCAAGAGGGCCACACACCCTCTCCAAAGCCCCAATTGAGAATGGCCGTCACTGTGAGAGCTTCTAGGACAATCTCACAGTGTCCGCTGAGGCAAAGTGTTTTGGGAGAAGACTACTCCTGTTTCATTTCAGCCTGACATCAAAAGCATTGTTATAGTCACACAGGAAGGGACAGTTATTTCCATTTGTCGAGCTCCAGCGAACCACGGGGAAGTGAATTTTCAATCACAGGCCACTGAAGTGATGATGAGAAACACTTTATTGAAGCCCAAGGAGTAATTTGTCCTCTGCATTTAACCCACCCTATCAACATAGCAGGAGTGAGCAACCATAGTACAGTTCCCATGAACCAACTCCAGCACTGAAAAGTATCATAAGTGCCTTAATTAAGTATACGAGGTACAGTATATAGTATACTCGTGACCAGGTATGTGTGTCACTCGGTGCTGGGGGAAGCTCAAATACTAACTCTCAGGAAACCAAACAAACAGGGTGACAAACAGACCCCATGCAGGGATCTGACCGGGAGCTGAACCTCCTCCTGGCTGGGCAACAGTGCAAACCAGTACTACCATGCTACCCGGAATATAAAAAGCCCAGGTGAGCATGTTAGCCTTTTACTATTTAAAACCAATACATAACTCTGATGATTTCCCCCTGTGACATGGCTGCTGAGGTAAACTTATCAAATTCAAAAGGGGGGGGGCTCAATACTTATGGTGATATTACAGCAGTTGATCATAGTTAACTCTTGTCAGAAGAAAAAAAATGGAAGTCTCATAACTATGAAAATTTGATTTATTTGTGCAAAAGCCAGTTGAAGTAAATACAGCAAATGGATACCAGATTCAATGAAGTTGACAGAGCCTCATTATTTGACACAAGCCCGTGTCTGGCCGTCCTTAAATCAGCCAGTCAGCCCATGGAAAGGGGCTCTATATGTGAGGTCTGAGTCTGTAAATGGTCTGTTAGAACACAGGTCTGCTTGTCTGAAATAACTCCTGATGTGGTTTGATCTTCTCATCTGTAATTGAGAACAACACCTACGTACCAGTTGTGATGACTGGTTGCTTATGCAAATGGCTTGCTTTGCTCTTATGCTAAATTAAGCAAAAGTATTTTGGTGGTGGGAATGGGGGGACGGTCTAGTGTTTGAGACAAGTGGATGAATTTAAATTTAAGCTGGGAATGCTTCAAAATGATCTCTGGCCTACAGCAGCCAAGTGCTGGGCTACTGTCTGCCTGGTATGTACAAGATTTCTGTAGTTGATGGCAGTTGGTGCTCTTCAAGGCCAGATTCCAGAATTGAATCTGTCCGTAGTACTTCAAGGACTCTTGTGACCAGTGCGGTGCCCAGTAGTTTTTTGATGTGAGAAAAGGTATGGTACTAATGTAACAACACAGCTGGTGTTGCAGCCAGTTTCATTACTAGCAGAATTTGTGCGATTGTGACCATATTTTATATAATTATGGAACCAGAACTGGGGACACAATTTCCGTCATTTTAATTTTTTTTAGTGGTTGCAGTTATTTGGGAAGGAGAAGATGTGAGCGACAGGCACAGTCATATAAGCCCTAAATATATGCAAATCAAGATAAAACACAAACCGGAGAAAGGAATAAGAAGTACAAAGTTCAGTGTTTTTATTCAATTATTTTTTTGAGAATTCTCCTTTCTATCTTTCAACACCTTCATAATACAACTGCAGCAAATGAATTTCGTGATTTATGTAGCGCTGGATTGGGCAGTTACCATCAATGCATCAGTCTTTCAATAGCCTGCTGTTTGAGAGCTGTTACGGACTCCTCGTGGGTCACCAGTACAAATGGACCACTGGCTGGCCAGGGTTTTTGTAAGGAAAACAACACAACATACCTCTATTTTTATTTACTTGTTTGTTTGTTTGTTTACTTATACATTCAAAAAATTCTGTCTTTTGTGAATATGCATTGAGTTAATGTCTTGGAAAGAGGGAAGTAGGCTATTGCATTTACAGTATTTGAGTCGTTTTAGTTGAATGTTGTCAGCTCTGGCTTTTCTCGTGATAACAGAATATGTAAAGATTTATCAATGTTCTGAGATTTTGCTGATTTTCTCCCAATTACCAAACGGGCATTTAAAGTATTATTCATTGTCTGAGACAGAGTAGGAATTACACACAAATAATGAAGATGGCATCTGGGCAGTGTGGACATTTCATAGGAGAGCTGAAACACATTGCTCAGGACAAGACTCTAATGTTCTCATCCTTCTATCAGGGGTCTATTGGTTTGATGTATTCTTTGCTTTACTGCTAAAAGCCTCAGCTCGCACCGTATCCATTTTACAGCAAAATATACAGCAACAAAGACAATTCCAGGGAAATATTTTCAGACATCTCAAAACAATATTTACAATATCAATAACTTTCAGTGGTCAAAAATACAAACGGTGCTGGAGTCTGAAAATCACCTGGGCCCAAACTCAGTCACAAAAGATCACTTTCACTTTAAGACTCATTTACCCTCAAAACTGATGCTCAGGTGAATAGTTGAGATTTCTGATTGCCATAAGAATGTTGATCATTCCCACCTCCCCATTAAGTTGTTTTTTGGGTCCCTGACACTTGTGGGGCCCTCCAACGCCGTGGGTTCCTTCATTCCACTCCAAGCAGCCTTGTTGACCCTGAGGCCCACATAACTGCTTAATTCTTTGCTATTTCAGTTAAACTACCACAACTCCTACCTGAATTACTCTGAAGGCATAGCCCTGCCCAGTTTACTCTGGATGCGCAGTACTGCCCGAATTACTCTGTAGGCACAGCCCTGCTTGAATTATGAAGTACGTACGACCCTGCCTAAATGAGTCTGTATATGCACAGCCCTGCCTGAATTACTCTGTATGCACAGCGCTGCCAGAATCACTCCATATGCCCAACTTTTCATTGGCGTGCAGCTTTGGAGGCATCAGATCATTCCCTATAGAACATTCTGGAACATGATTTTGTAACTGCTGCCTTTTGTCACTGGGCTCTCCACTAGCTGTGCTGCACTGCCATTGCTGCAGGTACACGAAGCTACACTTGATTGTGCAGTGGACGGCAGCATGTCGCCGAATTAACCATAAAAGTTGTTTTAACAAAAGGCCATTTTAACAATCTTACATGCAAATGCATTGCTCCACTGTAGGTTACTGCTGTAATTAGCAAAAAATGCGATTAAGTACATTTCTTTTTCACTGATGGCCCATGACTGCCCGCTTTGAACCACGAGTTTTACTTTATCACACGTTTGTGCCATGAAGTGCTTCTATTGTTTACTCTTACCAGACAAAAGGCTGTTGCTGTTCTATCACTTGTGAATGCATGAACAAAAGGGATTAGGCTGAACTGGGAATATTCTTAAAAATTATACTAAGACCTCAGACCTTCAACTTTTAATTCCAAGCTATAGTGCCGTGAGACTTGGAAATACTGCAGGTTACACATATAGCTCATTGTATTTTTAAAATAGCGAGTGCCTATGTCTGACTGATTCTCTAAAGAGGACAGACTTTTGCTCAGAAGAGGGAATGGGAAGAAAAAACTCCCTGACAAATGATATTTTTCTCCAGGCAAAAGAGGCTGTTAGCAGTTTGTTCCAGAAAGGTCTGCTGAGAAACGAGTTTAAAGCTGACCTATTTAACGGTAAAGGGGAAGGCCTCAGCGTCTGCTTCTGTGAGGAAGCGGCACTAGGGTCAAATGGAGGTCATATTTGACCCAATCTGCTTAATGTCAAATAGTACAGTGTGGGAACAGACATTTTAAAGGGTAATACAGGGAGGAGGAACAATGCCAGTATTCATTACTGCACGCCTCCTGCCCTCAACAGTCCTGTCTGCTCTGCTGTCCTCAGTTCAGCACCAGGAACCGCCTGTAATCTTCGCCCGGACAATATACCATGCACAAACTTGATTTGAAAGACCCCCGATTCACTTCCTAATTGAATTAACCCGGCCAGATGTCTCTGATCAGAGCAGTTGTGCTTGACACATTAGAATATTATGCTGAGCACCCAGATAAAGTTGTAAGTGATTTGTTCTTGGATAGAAGGTTGGCATAGCCTAGTGCCCTAATGAGATCTTTGCCTTCAACTAGCATTCTCACCATTCTATCCTTTGGTGTGCTGTCCATCCTTTTACCAAACATAGACCAGCTAGGATGGTAGAAAGCACAGTTTCAACCAGATCAGAATTCAGACTGTTCTTGGGTGGTATTTTCAGTGAGACGTATGATTGTATGGACAGGAGGCCAACAAGACACGGTACAAACGGCTTGGTTTAAGGTAACCAGAGGCACATATTTGTGCACAAAGACCACTCGAGTCATGAGAATGACGGGGTACAATTAGAACTCAGTTTTCATTCACATTCTGCATGAGGTATATGTAAATGAGTAACAAATTATAATCATTCTTTTAATCCTGATTATTACGCAAACCTGCATTAAGTGAGCATTGTGATGCATGTAACTGGTGGAAATGTAGCTTTTATCGTAATTACAATTTGAACATGTAATTCTTGGTCCTATGTTTTTGTACATAGGTAGTAATAATACTCATCTACAGAAATTCTTTTTTTTTTTCTGGTGAGCTTTATTTCTTACTGTAAGTTAGTGTTTTCAGTATGATAAGTGCGAACACAAAACATTCTCACACACACACACACACACACACACCTACACGTGCGCGTACACACACACATAAATACAAGTTACAGGTTTTGAGAGAGAGTGAGAGCAATAGCCTTTCATGGCATAGAATAAATGGGGTCCACTCTCTTCACAACTACATTTGGTGGGACTAGCAACCAATAAGGCCTTTTCATACAGCATTTTCCCAAACTGTACAAGACTTCCAAAAAAGAACACTGGTAAATACATGATGGGCAGAACTAGGCCTAAATCAATTAATAGTAGACATTAAAATGCATACATTTTGGATGCGTCTTAAATCAATTCCCTGGAACAACCTTCAGTTTCAAGCTTTGATACCCCCAAAACTTACCTCTATCAGCGGGCCATGAGACACAGTAGCAAAAGTGTTCTTAACACTACAGCACTGACAAAAGATGTCTGCGTGGGACACTGAAATAATTAAACTAAGGCACAAAACAACTTAACAGCCCTTTGGCACTAAATCGAGATAATAAAGTAACTTGACAAAGTTCCTCTCCACTGTCCAAAATACAATGCAGAGAGACATGCTACTCAGTGAGCACTCATTAGCAATTGAAAAAGTAAGACACAAAAGAACAATATTACTCAATGAAAAACTAACATGCAGTCACTGTAAGACAGGAACAGCGGAGACAGCGGTACACTTCCTCCTGCATTGTAAAAGACATTCATGCTTATTAAAATACACCTTTTTATGAAATACAAAAAAACATGTTTCTCAACCTGACCAGTGAAGACAAACTGTGAAGCTGTTTTCACATGGGCGCAAAACGAAGTCTTTGCATTGACTTTGAATGTAATCTGTCGAGCAAAAAAAATTTGTTTCACACCCAGTGTGAAAATGGCTTGAGTCTGTTTCAGCTAAACCGACCCCCACCTATTGCACAGCACATTCTAAAGGCCAATGAGGAAACATCAGAAACACTAAATTATCAGCTCTCAAATTTAATAGTTCATAGTTTAAATATGCAGTGTTTTGTACTGTTACTGTAATTGGTTTTATTGTATTTGTGTCATTATGATGATAGCAGTTGTTTTAGAATTTTTCATTAACATTTTTTTCTGAAGTATGATCGTAAACTAACATTTTTGCACTCAGTTGATTTGCTGACTCGCAATTGGGGAGGGTGCAGTAAACGTATTACTTCTCGCATTAAATATATTATCCCTATTGCTGTCATTATAAAATGTTGTATTTAGGTCGTGATTTTCAGTGCGATGCATGCAAAATCAAAAGTGCACGAGGGCAGAAGGCAATCGAATAGGCCAACATAACCTGCACATATTGATAAGAATTCCCATCATGCAATACTATGAAAACCCCGGTAACACTGAAAATAAATTGTACACTAGCACTACCTAGTGGAAAGAACAATAAACGCCGTGTTTTACTTTATCTCCCAACGTTCATTTGACTTGACCCCTTTTGTGGCATAGGCATGGCATTAAAATGGTCGATATCCACAGTAAATAAGATGAAAGCGGCTACCACATAGAAAAAGAATGAGTTGGCAAAGTTTGGCAATGAAAATTCTCCATGTTTTTCACTAAGTTTGTCATGATATTCATCTTATGTGGTGTTACTGTGTTTGATGTGTGGTGGGGCATTTCCAATGATTCACAGTAGTTTGCCATAGTTTGCTCATGTTTGGCGACAGTTTTGAAGTGTTCAAAACTGGCTTTTTTCATCAGTCTAGTGGCATTTCATCATTGCATGGTCATTGTGTGGCCACTTAATGGTGTTTTATCGCATGAACTCAACAAATTGTTTTCAAGCATTGCATTGGCGAAATGGAAACTTAATGGTACTTTATTGTGCCTGAAGGTATGGTACTTTGATCCACAAAGAACATGACTTCTCCACTTGCTAAACACTCGCCCCTTAGTAGTGCCACTGTGGCCATAATCTTCATAATCACTGTGGCCATAGTCTTCAGACACATTTTGCTGATAAATCATGACGATGTTGCCACCTTCTGTGACCTTGGTTTTCAACATCGCCAACATTGTCTTCCTAATTTCTTTTTCTATATGACGGCCGCTTAAGGCTCTACTGTGGCAAAATCCCTCCCTTTGTGATGTTACTAGTCTGCCACCAGCCGATATGAGAGTCTGTGCCATGTCTGTCAATGTTTGCATCCGTGCACCCATCCAGATCCATGTCCCTGAAACTATGCAGCAGCCTAATCATTTTACATGGACTTTATTTATGACCTTTAACAAAGCTTCATATCTGTTACCACTCTCAAGCCCTTGGTATAAAGGGACTGGCTGACTTGCTAAACTGGAGATGAAGGCACAGGGGAAATATTCCTAATAAAGTGGTCAATAGATTTTCTTTAGAGTCTGAAGATGGAGAGCAAGAACTATAGGAGAAACTGGCTTCGAAGACAATGAAGAGGAACAATCCAGCAGGTGCAAAACGTAGACCAGGGATGTAGATATACGCCACAGCTATTTACAACAGGAAACAGATGGGGAGCACCACACGAGCTGGTGATGCATGAGACAAAAATAAAATAATGAGAACAATAAGGGGAAAGGGAATGAAAAACTGCACAGGGACGGCTGGATTGCAGGAAAAGCAAAACAAAAAAAAAAACTAAGGATGTAACGGCTCTTCCATATGAATTTTACCTACACGGAAAGAACCTATATAAACAGATAGGTTTGAATAAAGGACCACATATAGGTTTCACATACAGTATATGCGACGTATATAAAATTGGCCCTTTTCATATATTATAGGTACATATACAGCACCCTCCATAATTATTGGCACCCCTGGTTAAGATCTGTTCTTTAACTTCTAATAAATTCAGTTTTTTTCTAAATAATATAGGACCACAATGCAAAAAGAGGAAAATCCAACCTTTGATTCAAGTGCAATTATTCAGTGGGAAAAAAAATCCCACATTAAGAAATAATTCTTTTACATAAAATCATGTGTGCCACAATTATTAGCACCTGATGTTTATACTTTGTACAACCCCCTTTTGCCAACAAAACAGCACCTAATCTTCTCCTATAATGTTTCACAAGATGGGAGAATACAGAAAGAGGGATCCTTGACCACTCCTCTTGGCACAATCTCTCTAAATCATCCAGCGACCTGGGTCCTCTCCTCTGCACTCTCCTCCTCAGCTCAATCAACAGGTTTGCAATGGGGTTGAGGTCTGGGAACTGAGATGGCCATGGAAGGAGCTTGATTCTGTGTCTGGTGAACCATTTCTGTGAAGATTTGGCCATATGTTTACGGTCATTATCTTGCTGAAAGACCCAGTGACAAGCTATCTTCGCTTTTGGGCAGAGGCCACCAGATTTTGATTTAAAATGTCCTGGTATTTCAAAGCGTTCATGATGCCGTGCACCCTAATAAGGTTCCCAGGGCCTCTGGAAGAGAAACAGCCCCACAGCATCACCGAACCTCCCCCATACTTCACAGTGGGCATGAGGTGCTTTTCTGCATACTCATCTTTTGTGTTCCGCCAGACCCACTTAGAGTGTTTGTTGCCAAAAAGCTCTATGTTGGTCTTATCTGACCAAAGCACATGGTCCCAGTTGATGTCCCAGTACTACTTAGCGAACACCAGACGTTTGCATTTATGATTGTGAGTGAGAAAAGGTTTTTTCCGTGAATACCTCCCAAACAGCTTGTTGGCATGTAGATAGCGCCTGATGGTTGTTTTGGTGACTTTGTAACCCCTAGATGCTACCATTTGTAGCAATTCTTTAACAGTGACCTTTGGAGAACTTTTTATTTCTCTTACCATCCTCCTCACTGGGCGTGGTAGCAAAATAACCTTGCGTCCCCGTCCAGGCTTGTTTACCACTGTTCAAATTGTTTTAAACTTCTTCATGATTCCTCTGACAGTAGATAAGGGCAAGTGCAGGCGAGTGGCTATTTTCTTGTAGCCATTGCCAGACCTGTGAAGGTCAACACACATCTGCCTTACTTGAATAGTGTGTTCCTTTGTCTTTCCCATGTTGAAGAGTGGATAAGAGAAATGGCCGCTGTGTCACATCATATTTATACCCCAGGGAAACAGGAAGTGTAATTTAATTTACTAATTAAATGTTCCTAGATACTCTGATCAACTACTGTAGAAATGACAGAAATACTTCAAATACATTTAATTCCTAGGAATTGTTAGGGGTGCCAGTAATCGTGGAACAGGTGATTTTATGAAAAATGATTATTTCTCAGTCAGGGTTTTTTTCCCCCCCCTTAAAATTCACTTGAGTTGAAGGTTACATTTTTCTACAATTTTCAGTGTGAGAGTATGCTTCTGCAATAAAAATTGAGTTTATTTTAAGGCTTTTAACACATCTTAACCAGGGGTGCCAATAATTATGGAGGGCGCTGTAGGTACATGAAAACGGCCAATTTTATGCATGTCGCATATATGCAAAATCTATATGTGGCCCTATCATAAAACCTACATATTAATGTAGGTGTGGGAATGTAAGAATCCTTGTTATTTTATCCCTGTAGGAAAAAGTCTGGGACCTTTAGTTGCTATGCTAGCATCTCAGATAAAAGACAAGTGTCTGTTCATTAGAACTGTGAACAGAAATGTAGACTTTGTCTTCAAATTCATAAACTACAGTAAAATGCTTAGATAGATGTGGGGATGAAAATGACTTTTGAAAGGCATGTTTACTTGAATGTATGTTCTTCTATGCACTTCTATTTTGTTATTTTTCTTTTATTTTGCTACATGAAGACTAAGGACCTCTGAGCCATATTCATCTAGAAACTGCATTACAGACAAGATAGAAAACATTGCATTTGGAGGATGTAACAGTGTAGTGTATTACCTTTCAGCGGATGTGTAGGAGCTGTAATGAAGTGAATCCAATTTTATCTAATGTGGTGAATCTGGCGGTGACTTAAACTTGTAAAAATGCTTAATTGATGAAATAAACATAATCAAACCTTTTTGTTTTTATACATTTCTTTCTCTTCCACAATACACAACTCAATCTTCATAGAATGAAAATAAGTATGGTCAAGAAAGAATTGATGACCTTGTTATAAGTTTCAGGGGAAAAAATGTAACAAATAGTTTTAGATATTTGTATTGATATCATAGCTTTTTGTCTCCTCTCAATTGCCGTAGTTAATAATGACTGGTTTACACATAACATGCTGTTGTCACATGTCAACATGTATTTAGGATCAAATGTGATGCCAATTTCACGTGTTCATATGCGATTAATAAGTTATTGTGTGAAATTCTTGTTATTTCTGTAAGGGACTTTTGACTAATATGCAGATATTACCTTGAGAATAAAAATATGAGCTAGGCATCATGTATGACAATTGCCAAAGTGAGATACAATACAATATAGCTATACAATAGGAATGACAAACAGAACCTGCCACTGGGTAAATGAGCTACATAGGAGACATATACCTATGTACATATAGGGCCTATATGTGGACATAAAGAAGCAATATAGGAGACCTATATGCCCTGTATATGCACATATATGTACCTGAATTTGGCCTAAATGCGCCATATATTCTGTATATATGTGGCATATATGCGGCATATAGGTCGCATATGTGTTAATATAGATTCTTTCCATGTGGGTATTCATTTTTCAAGTTTGATTCTGGCAACATATTTCAAAAAGTTGGACAGTTAAGAATCTACCACTTTTTAATGCTGCCTTTCCTTTTCACAACATAAAATAACCATTTACCATGTGGTAAAGTGTTTCAAGTACAATTTTGTTTAATTCCTCCTGCACACAAGTCTGATGGTGTGCATCAGTACAGTCTTTGTTGTCACATTTTGCATTTCAAAGTACACAACAGATTTTCTACTCAGGAAAAGTCAGGACTGTTGGTAGGCTGGTCAAGCACCAATGCCCTCCTCTTGTGCAGCCACGCCTTTATAATGTGTGCAGAATACAGTTTTTTATGGTCTTTGTTAAATATGCATGCATATTTTTGGAAAAGATATTGTCTTAAAGGCAGCATATGTTGCTCCAAAATCTCAGCGTACTTGTCAACATTAATTTAGCTTTAAAGGGGTATTTCAACATTTTGGCAAATAGGCCTATTGCCATAATCGCTATGGTTATAGGAGTACGTACATACCTTACGTACGTACGTACCTTTAGTTGTCCGTGCCCATTATTTTGAGATTGGGGGGGGGGGGGGGTTTGGAGACGCGAGATGCTCAGCGAACATAACGAAAGTGAACGGTACAGGTCCCTCGCTCCTTCAAAGCTCATCAAATACGCAACCCAGCAGCTCCAAAACGCTCTCTTGGGGAACTTGTGACCTGCACATTCACCACGCTTTAAAATAATAATGTATAATTATGTAACATTACGACACATGAAGCAAATACTCAGAACTACTTTCTTGGGTAACCCGCTGAGGAGATTGACAGATGTTGCGAGTAGCTGCTGCAGTAAACATACGCTTTTGAAATCACTCCGCCCAGCCTTGATGTCTGGAATGTAGTTCCGGTTATGTATTGTCTTGAAAATAACTGTCTTGTAATACATTATTGCCCCGCCCCGCCCGAAGGGGTATTGTTTTTGGTTCGGTTTGTGTGTTTGTTTCTTTTTTTGTTTGCTAATACTTAAGCCGCAAAACTATTGGCCAGATTCACCCCAAATTGGGTTTAGGGACTGCCACTGACCCAGAATAGGTACCCATTGAATTTAGGAAAAGTAGGTCAAAGTATGTGCGAGGGGCGGGTTTTGTTGGGCCTGGCACCTCTTGTTATTATTCTTTAACAAAAGTGTGAGTCACCCTTGCCATGGCAATCTGATACCATGACAGAGCATGGCTTTTGGACTTGAGAAGCCCAGAGAGGTCGATGGGACTTTCAGACACCATTAACATAATGCTTGATTTTGCACAATAAAGTTTTAACTGGAGTTTTTGTAAATAACTATGTATTGTACTACTTGACAACAGCTTGCCAAAGTAGTCCTGTGCTCATGTGGCCACATCACTTACAGATAAATGACAGTTCTTGATGCACCACCGCCAGGCTGCTCGAGAATCATGGGTATTCATCTTAGACTTGCACACTTGCCCTTTACACAGAAGAATTATTCCAAATTCTATGAATCTTTTAATAATGTTATGCACAGTAGAGGGTAAAATATCCCAACCTGTCTTTTTTTGCGGGCAATGGTTTTTAAACCTTTCAATGACTTTTTGGCCAAATGGGCAATCCTTGGCCCATCTTTTCCTTACTGGACTGTCCTTTTCCTGGATGCTGCTTTTATATTATATCATGATTAAAATCATCTGTTGGTGTCAGCTGTTTCAATTTACATCATTTTCAAATTCTGTACCTCATTACTCATCGGTATGGAGCCAACTTCAGATGAGTAATGAGACGAATGATTAGACAAGTCGGTACTTTTTTTGGAGTGCGTTGTTAGCCTGAATAGCTGGACAGGATGAGTAGTTACCAATTTAATAATATCGACCAGAAAAACACTGTACATATCTTTTCATCATATTGTGTACAATTAAATACAAGTGAAAGTGAATTCAGAAATAACGGTTTTCTGTTTTGATGGGTGTTTTCCATGCTGTCCAAACTTATTCCTGAGTTGGGGCTGCTATATGAGTGGACTAAAATAATTCCACAAACTGTTTTACATGAAATTTATTATTACAAAAATCAGTAATTTGGCCAGTATTGACCCACGTCTCAATCAAACAGAGCACATTTCATGAATAGTTCAAATAGGAGGTTTTCAGCCTGAATGTCGGCCTGCAAACACCTTGAAATTTTATGATGCAAATAAGCGCCGACTGACATCACCAAGAAATGTGTGGCACTGTTGACTAACCATCACAAATTCTTCTTCTTCTTCTTCTTCTTCTGACTTTAATATGAGACAACACCCATTTTGGCCTTTTACCGCCATCTACTGGGTATATTGCATGCCTCCGCAGCTTAAAAAAAATAAAGCAATATCAATAAAGAAACCCTAGTCCTTAACCCACAGACTTTATCATCAGTCAAAATAAACTGTCCCCATTTCCCTGACGTCTGACTCCTAAGCCCTCTTGCCAAATTCTCTCCCGTCACATCCCAAATGTCTAGAATTTTCCTTGAAATTGTTTCCTCTGAAGTGTCACATGAAGTGATTTTAGTTTTTGATGACGGTGCATATGTAATGTGATCCATACAAATTAGAAAACATGTAAACTGCGGATTTATAGCAAAATATAATAATCATGAGTGTGTCATGACTGCCTGGCTCAAAGCAGCTGTGACATTAAATGGGAGACCACGTAATAGCTAAAGGTTCAGTAATACACATATTTATTTTAACATTAAAAAGGTGAAGTCCCCAGGTTGTATGCAAAAGGACAAAGTAATACAGGGTATGTCTACAGGTAAACAAACAATAGGTTTAAAACGCAATGTGCGAAAGGAGCGGCTGGCAACGAGCTGGAACGCAGAGAGGGCTCTCCCCAACGGAGTAGCCGCCAAGCAATTGGGAGCAGCGAGTCGAGAGGTGAGAGGATCCATTAACCAGAGAGGTCTCTATAAGAACACCCATTACTCTGGCACCAATGGGCACACTCCATGCTCTGCAGCTTAAAACATGCAACAAAGAACAAAGGGGGTGGAGCCCCAATGGGCATTAAAAGAATTTTACCACTGGGAATAACCAGCAGGGCCTTATCAAGTGAAATACAGTTTAACTGCTGTCAGTGCTTTTTGACACGGGAAATGCCATGGGGTAAATTTTACGTGTGTAATTTTTTAAATTATTGATATTTTCATAGAATATTGAAGTCTTCTAGTCTGTGACTCCTCCTTAAATTATGTTGCATTGCACTCCCTTTGGTGAAATACAGTCAAAACAAATTCATATTAAAAACACAAGCATATAGGCTATCAGTGATTCCACCAAGCTGGACGTGGGGCACCCTTGTGTTTGTTAGTTTTTTCCAACTACAATTGCAATCGCAGGATTTTGATGAACTGTTAATTTTTCTTCACTACCTACATTTCACGCTTAAAGCAGTTATTGACCATCTTGAGCCACATTTTTACAGAAATATCCCTGTGCGCCATGAAGAAAACCAGACTCTTGAACACATTGTGTTTATTTTTCTAGATGCAAACAATTTCAGGAAAAACAATTTTAAACAGATCAAATTACAAACTGTAAGCCCAAAATTAGGGTACTGAACACAGGCTGATTTGAGCTCTTACGATCAATCGCAACTTTTTCATTTGCTTGCCTCATAAATTGTTTGTTTTTGAGACCATGTGGCCGCAGTTTCACCAATAATAAACCAACATATTGCTTGCTTTGACTAGTTAATTTTTCGAACTTTCATGCAATTGTTTCAATAACAATGTGTACATTTACAATTCATTCTTTGTGGCATGTGTTCATTCTGCCCAAATGTGGCTAAAGAGGATAAATAATTGCTCTAAACATAAATGTGCTAAGACAAATCAACAGCTTGTTAAAATCCTAAGATTGCAATTGTGGTCACAACAAAAACCAGGATACTCAGGGGTGCCTCAGGACCAGTTTGGGGGGAATCACTGACTACACAGGCTACCATCATCAGGTAAAATTTACCCCAGTATAAAAATGGATTTAGTTTCATGTGCCATCCATGAATCGCCATCTCTCATACATTGTAAGCTTTATGAATAACTTGACATACTTCTTCAGATAGCTACGGAAACAAAATAAATAAACAAGTGCCTGAAGTGCAGGAAAACGGTGTGCAGAAAAATTACATTCAAAGAGCTGATTGCCTGTTCAAGGAATATTTACAGGACACGTATAATGGCATATTCAAAATGTAAAATTTTGCCTTCTCACAAACATTCACTGTGTGGAAAAAATAATGAATGATCAAAGAACTGATAATGTAGACGTCCTTGACACTGAACAAAAATAATGAAGGTAGTCCATGAAGTCGGGTTGTGTTGCTTAATTTCTTACTTTTTTATCATTTTTTTATGGTGTGGACACAGGCTATTTTTTCATTCTACTATATTTAAGGAAGTATCATGCCACATATTTCACTTTAACTAATGAGTATTGAATATTTCATATAGGCTATTTTAAGATTTAATTCAAACATTTAACATCTTAAATATTGTTTTCACTTAAGACCATAGGCTGACTTACCTTGCTTTATATGTTTTACACCAAGGGTGGCCAACCCTGATCCTAGAGAGCTGCAGTGTCTACTGGTTTTTGGTGCTACTCAGCACTTGTTTGACGAATTAGAGCAGTTGATTCACTTAATGTACCTCACCTGCTGTCTTAGGTTTAAAGGTCCCATGACACCCAAAATAAAAAAAAAATTGCTTTTAAACCCTTCTACAGTACTTTTACCACAAGAATTTGAATCTGACACTAGTTTTTCAGAATTCAATTCATGAGAAGTGAAAAATGCAAACTAAAACATTGGTCAGGAAGAACAGCCCTTGAAAATTGCTGAAAGATCACATAGTCCATATATATGCCATCTCCAGAAGGACAATGCTCTGAGCAGGGTCAGGGGAAGGGTTTTTCGTATGCAGAACCCGACACATTTGTCTCAAGCTACTAACTAACATTCACATTTTTCTCTTCTGAAATTAATACAAATCATGTGCAACACTTTCTAACAACTGAAGTGCGGATGAGAGAACAAATGCTTCGTCTTCAGCGTCTGCTGAAATATCAGATTTTTCAGAAGATCATGAAATTCAAGCTGGAATTTAGGCAGCTGGAATAGGTCGGCCGTATTGTCATGATCCTGAGGTGGAAGCAAGTTTTAGAAATTCAATGCAATGTCTATATGATGCAAAATAAATAATTATAGTAATTTTTGGTCCTATCCAGTTGGTAAAAGTGGAGGCTCATAAAACAGTGGTGCCTGGTGAACTGAAATTGGTGAAGGACTGACCATTCCTTGAAAATAATGATTGGTCTCTCTTGACCTGTTCTCAATCATTTAATTAAATTGACTTTACATGAACTCCAAAAACAGTAGAGACCATCAGGTGTAGCCACTTTGGCTCATTAAGATAAGGCAAGCACTCAAAAATCTCAATCTATTTTCAATCATTTTCCTTAATGAACACATTTTCCAAAGATAAAAATTAGCCATCGGCAGTTAAATGAGTTAAATGCACAGCTCCCTTCCTAATTCAATGTTGCAATGATTTCCGAGAAAATGCATAAAACACTTTACAAAAAAAGATAAACTACAATGTTCACTTTCGTGCTCTATCAAATCTTAGCTTCATGATTGTTCGATTAGAACAAAAAAAGCGAAAATTTGCAACAAAAAAAAATCAGCAAATGATTAATGTTGACTGAAATGGAATTTCAGTGGAGCTGAAATGGATTGAAATGGATTTTTTTGTGTTAAATTACGGAGGAAAACCTGTTGAATCTGATAATGTTGAGTGTCTTTGGAGTTTACCTTAAATGTTAAAATAAATTCATGATTGAAATCAGTTTAAGACCAATAATTATTTTTCAAGGCATGTTCAGTGTCAGGGGACACTCGTGGAACAGGAAGTTAGAGCACAAAGCAGGATGTTTAATTTCACAATATAAGTTATAAATACTCATGAACCGGGAACTTGAAACTAAACAAGTCGACACTATTAACAAAGACGATGCAGGAGTGACAAAGCAATGGTATGAATGACACAAATGCAGCGATAAACATTAATACTCAGAAAAAATCAAATTGGCCAAAATAACAAGAAAACTCCAAAGTATCAAAGTAACACAAGGCTAAAAGTGTTCCGAGAAGGCCGCTCTCATCTAACTTTGCTTATTTCTCCACAGAGCTCCTTCCTTACCCCTCAGTTCCTCACAGTAGAAGTAAGCACTTTTAGATGGCTGGCAAGATGATGGATCTAAAACAACTTCCAGTTCAAGCAAAGATTGAGGAACATGGAAGTGCAAATAAAAGAATTGAGATGTACCCAAAGAAATAAATTCTTCTTCTTCTTCTTTCAGGTTTCCTGGGGACTGACAAATTATGTGGTGTATTACCACCACCTGCTGTACATTATTAAGTAATCATCTACTGTCCTATATCCTAAAAAAATAAAACCCAGGCACTGACCTCCTATACCAGTTGCATAGCCTTTAACCATGTATCTAATCGCACAGCGCCTGGCAACCTCCAAACCCTTTCCCCAGAATTCCCTGAATATCTTCTCCCTTCACATCACTTACATCCAATATCTTCCTCGCAGCACACACCATCATTGTAATCCTTTCTGTTTCCATCTCGATTTCGCTGGCACAGTTAAAAACCGTTGCCATAAAAACAAAGAATTTTCTCCAGTTCATAATTAGTTTTTTTAAAGTGTTTTTCTTTCCTCACCATCCCAACCATGTTCTGTACTTCCCTCACTGCTCACTTTACCAGACTCACTCTCTTTGTGGCTTCCATGTGGGCCTATGATGTTTAAATTTGTAACAATATTCTTCCTTCCTCACTTTCAAACTCCCTTCTTTCACACCCATCTCGTGATTTCCCCAACAATGATGGCAAACGTCTCTTTGTGTCTGTAACACACACTCATCTTCTGTTTGCCCCTATTTGCCATACCTTCAACATTTTAACTCTCAATTCAAGCTTAGTGCCATGTTTGTGGTCTTGGCACCAGTAACATCTTCGCAGAGCCCTTTCACATGCACTCCTCCAGATATTCTAGTATCACCTAGTCTGGTAATTCAGTTTTCAGACTCTAGCAGTACAGACATAATTCCCATTTCCTTTCCATCTAGATCTAAATGCCTAGCGCCACGTTCCCCTTCCACTTCAAAATATGAATCTGTATTCACTGAGATCATAAAGCTAATGATGACTGCTGTAATTGTTGTTTGGTTACACGAGAAAACAACTCACCGGTGCTGAATCAAATTCTTTCATTATTAAAATGCCTTTTCTCTTCACCTTCATGTTGTACACTCTATGATCACTAACCTGCTTCTTCACACCCTTACTGCTCTTACATTTTCAGTTTCTTGTTTGATGAATTTACCAACAAAGTATCTATTGAAAAATTCAAGATTTGTTTTCTGACCTCTTCTAGCCGACTTCATCCATACTATAAATATTTCCTCCTCTACCTCTTATTTTTTTCTTTTTTTAGTCTAGCTCTGCATACTCCAATTTTGTGCCACCAATGAGTCACATCCTATCTGTAATGTGCATCAGACTACTCCCTTCTGGCTTCCAAAAAGATGGTGGCTGCATGTGAATTTTCTTAAATCCGGGGCCTTTTTCCCTTGCTGTCCACTTTCCCTTGATCTCTCTAGAAGATGTCACCTCAGTCAAGGGAAAGTTTCAGGGAAATTTAAAATTACCTTGGTGTTATGATCCAGGCATGGAACCAGACGCAGATTCAGGGTTCAATCCAAAAAAGAATACTTATTGATAGGAATATGGTAATAGTGTTAGAGTTGGCCAATCCAGCTGTCTCTGTAATCTTGCCCGCCTATCCTGTGGTGTCTCCTGCAGCTGGGCATCTATCTCCAGGGCCAAGTCAATGAGGCTGTCCAGGTCTAAAGGGAGGATACAGGTATTCAGGTCAGACTAGACCCACTCCACAGCAAGCTCAATGGAGTATTCCAAAAATAGACAGGTTGCCTAAGTGCAGCTGGAAAGTCTCTAGGCAGCAGCATTGCTGGAGCGAGACTCGTTAATTACCTTCCTGATCTCAGCGGCAAAGGTTTGGTCTGCAGGATCCCCTGCCTCCCGACAGGCACCAGCCCAGTCTCTGGCTCATTCGGAGAGATGAGTGAAGCTGAACACCCCTCTGGACCATTCTTGGCATTGGACACAAAACATGCATAGGTTGCTGGGAAGGGGGAAGAGATAATTAAGGACAAGCAAGGCTTGTGACACCTTGGGACAAGTTTGAGAAAAATCGGATGTGTTATGATTCTGCTCTGCCTGGTCTTGTTTCCCTGCTTTTGATATTTGTCTTATTTGGTATTTGAACTTTGCAATGTCTGACCATTCTTAGATAGATGTATTGTGTACTGTTATCATTGGTTTGTTCAAGTATTGTCTTAGTTTTTACTTTTCCATATTCTGCTTTTTGCCATAGTTTCACTCCGGTCCATGTTTTCCACTATGCATTGCACTTTGTCTCCCCCGTCTGGTCTCTCGTGTTGTCATTGTTCACAGCCCCAGTCCTGCATGTCACTCTTCGGGTGATTTATTGGATTCTGGATTTCAGCCTTCCTTCCGATCTCGTTTGCTTACTTCATCTTACTAACCGTACTAACAGTTCGTTGTTTTCTCTAGAAGTTACTAACAATAACTAACATTGTGTATAATACTAACTTACTAGCGAGCACAAAGGGATTGTATAGTTTCACTTACTAATTGATTAACAAGCTCTCTACACTTGCCCTGTTCTAGTCTCCGCCTCTTTTCTCTCCCTAATCTCCTTTGCTGCATTTCTGTGGAAACTCCACATCTGATCACGCTGTCCTTTCTCTAATTATCTATGTACGTTAGAACTCCTTGACTGGAGCCGTTTGTTTGTACATAGGCTTGTCCGTTGATCCCTGTCCGCGTTTTTGGCTTCTGCCAAATTTCATGTGATCAGGCTCTCCCTCATGTGCTGCTCCCTTGTAATCAGTCTGACCACCTGCACCTGTGTTTCTCCCCATGTGATCTCCCAAGAAGTGTATATTAGGTGTCTTCTCACAGTCATTCTCTGTCAGATCATTTCTCATGTTTACCTGTGCTGCTATTTCTCTCGCCTCGTACTCATTCTCTGATTCTGACTGGATTGCCCGACTACCGATTTTTTTGGCTTGCCCTTATTGGATTACTGTTGCATCTGTGTGCTCGACCCCTTTTTGCCCGACTACGATTTTGTGGATTGCTGCCCTGTTTACGGTTCAGATTGCCCTTTGGTTTGAGTTTGCTTCTCCTACAAACCACTGCCTGTGTACCAAAACTGTTTTGCCTGACTACGATTTTTGTGTTTTCCTGCCCTGGTTACAATTCCATTTCTGCCCCACTGGATTTTGACTTTTGGATTGCGGACTCTGTACTGTTGCCTTCTGCCCTGCGGGGGTTACCCCCCTCGCTCAATAAAAACCTTTTATTTTGCAATCCTGTGTTCTCGCATTTGGTCCCAGATCGAGACCTCACAGGATAGGTGTGGGTGTTTTATTAAAAAAAAGGAAAAAAAAAAAACTTACAAGCTCTGTGGCGAAGATACATTGTAATTTATTGGAAAATTTGAGACCAAATCACATTTCTTATCATTCCAGCTGCAAAGGATTGTTTTCAAAATTCAGTCTTTCAAACTTTGGATCCTTCTTGTGATGGCTACCCAGCCAAAGCATTCAAGTCCATTTGTGAGGAAGGTTGCAAACTGAGGATTCTGATGCAAGCTCAATATTTCAACAGGGAAACGACGTCTTCTTCCTCCAGCTAAAACACCCATTCATCAAAATAGCCATTTTTACTGTAGTCTTGGGCCTCCTGGAACCAGAACATGCCCATTGTGGACTTTTTAGCACCTCAGCACGCACGTGGAGTCCTTGGATTGAACCTTAAAATCTGCGTGCGGTTCCATGTCTGGATCATAACACCAAGGTACTTTTAAATTTACCTGCCTCTTTCCCTTGACCAAGGTGATTTCGTCTTGAGAGATCACAAATAAGATTGTTATGAATAAAAACTGAATCCAAATCTTCCAAGCAACTCTGAAAAATCTGCCTCTTAAATTTACTCACCACTTTCCCTTGACCAAGGTGATGTCGTCTTGAGAGATCACGGATGAGATTATTATGAATAAAAACTGAATCCAAATCTTCTTCCAAGCAACTCTGGGAAAAAATCCAACTCAGTCCAAAGGAATGTAAGAAAACTAAACAAAAAAACACCCCTGCCAGTGGACGCTAGCATAGACAGACAAACAAGGCCTAAATCAACTGTCCCCCCCCCATCTACCCATTGGGTGGCGGTAAACTAAAAAGCAGTTTTGAAAGGCAACAAGAAGTAGTTTGGGAAATATTTTCTAGAAATAGGACTTGAGACAAGAACACAAGACAAGGGGATATAAAATGTCCTGTAGGAGTCATAGGTGAATTTGAACACTTCCATTGATTTCCTTCACCTAAACCTAGTACTTTTTGATGAGCTAAATTAGAAGATTAAATTTTATGAAAAATCATCTAAAGTTGTACAAAAAGGTGAAGGTCATTGTGAAAAAGGTTAAAGATCACATGGCAACAAAATATTCAAAAGGCACAACTTGAGGATACAGTCAATGCACACTAGCAATTTTGAAAGACCACAGTCAAAGTGTCAGAGATATGCTCCAGAAATGAAAAAAAAAAAACAGTGATTGAGGTCACCTCTGAGAGGTTAAAGGACAGAGGTCACAAGATAAAGATTTAAAGAAATTAGTTGAAAAGATATATTCCATACAAATATTAACCTTTTAGGCCCGAATGCCCCCAGTACCAGGGACAATCAATATGCATAATACTGTATGTTTCCTAAAAGCAACATCATCATGCGGCATGTCCACGAGGGAATAAACTTGGCGAAAAGCACATGACTGTTTTTACCTAAATTGAACACAAGCACCAAGTGAGCAAATAAGCATGTAGCAAAGCATAGGATAAAATAATATCAGCGCTCAATCGCTAGCATTTCTACTGAATTTGTGTTATGCATACAAATGATACATCAAATGGCAGGAGATAGTCCACAGAATCCAACGATATAAGCCATGCCATTTCGATCCTCTCATGCATGAATTATAATAAACTCAGTCAGGATTTTTTTTTTTACTAATCTGCAGCAGTGCCCAAAATTGCAGGCATAAAAAACACTTTTGAACAACTGTACACTGTAATCACCTCCATGCATGAAAGGGTTAAACTGACACCACTCTCAAAGAACAGCAGGCATACACTTTACATTATACAACAATGAATAAAAATTTTTTCTTACCTTTGATATTTTGTTATGAAAAACTGTGTTCGTGGGTAATCTCTGCTGTCTATTGTTAGTCCAATGTGTCCGTGTTATATTGAAACTTGATCTGTCAGTCTCCATGCATGTTATTTTTTGTTTATACATTCCATCTTATGGCGCAAGGGAAACATGTTTATGAGATAAATAATTACCTGAGTGTTTCTTCTTTTTACTTCATCTTTGTATTTATAATTTATTTGCTTGTTTTATTGAAATTAAATATGCTCCACTGGAGTCAAACTTCATTTCCATTGTTTTCTTGCTTGTCGGAAAAGCCATCTTTCTGGGTTACCTTTGGGGATCACGTGACTTATACAAGGTGTCGCTGCATCCAGTGCAACGCCTCCATCGTTCATTTTTTCAGATGAGTTTTGCATTATTCAGTTATTTGATACTATAAAAGGGGGCGTAAACCCATAATTGGCAGCATTGATTGACAGCTTCTCTCATAAACGTTTTCACCTGCTTGTTTACTTCCGGGAATTGTACGGGCTAGGTCTCTGCAAAAACTGTATATAACCCACAGTGAATTGCAAGCCTGATGCAAATTGATTGCAAAATGGTCTTTGCTCTGAATACAGCATCATGTACTGTTTTCAGTGATGCTACTGTAGAAAGGTATAGCAAGTTAGCTTGTTTAGCAGCATTTTATAATGGGTCACCATAGAAAGCAACGGAAATGGAAAGCAATGGTAAAAAAAAAAAACTCTCTACTTTATACATAGCATGATACAGCTACGTTTTGCAGCAATGTTAAGTTCATTGCAAAAGCCTTTCTACAATCATTTTTTGTTGCGAGCCTATGAGACCCAGAAACTGATAGCTAGCTAGTGAGCTACCTAACTTTAGTAAATTGAGATTCATTAGGGTCACTCTCATTTGCTAAGTAGCTTGTTAGCTAGAACTAATGTAAAAATCCATGATAATGGGGAGTCTGTTCATCCATAGACTCTATTTACCTTACTTTGAAGGTTAGTGAGCTCAGATTTTTGAATTATGCTCAAATGATGTTGCTTGGTAGCTACTTATCCGTAGTCAATGAATTAGATAGTTAGCTAGTGCCAGACAGCAGTCAAGCAACAAACCACCAAGGATGAGGAAAGCAGCAAACATATTTCAGCATCATGTGGCTGTATTTGGAAAAGATCTGATCGAACCCTTTAGCAAACATTCAGTTGTATTCAAACAAGTCTTTTGCTCATGTACAACACTCAAGATTTACGCTCACTGGAGTCAGTATGGCTTCATACAAGGGTCAGAGGACATGATTACAAGTATGATGGGTGTTTGGGGGGGACCTCGATACCGCAGCTCAACTCCCTGATCACTGCTGCGCAGACTCAGGCTCCAAATAAGCAAGATGGCAGTGTCTGTATGTTGGATATTTTGCCCCATTTTTTGCACAGCTTTGGTCAGGTAGCATCACTGTATGAACATTTGGGATAAGGAATGTGTTGGGTGGCACGGTGGTGCAGTGAGTGGCACCACCACCACATAGCAAGAAGGATGTGGGTTAATCTGGCCTTGGGCCTTTCTGTGTGGAGTTAGCATGTTCTCCCAGTGTTTGCGTGGGTTTCGTCCCAGTACTCTGGTTTCCTCCCACAGTCCATAGACAGGCGAACTGAAGACTCTAAGTTGCCCATAGATATGAGAGAATGGTGGTAGTGCCCTGCAAAGGATAGGCAGGGTGTATTCCTGCCTTTTGCCCATCGTCAGCTGGGAAAGACTCCAGATCCCCCTTGACCCTAGTGAGGAAGTAGTGGTATAGCAATGGATGGATGGCTAATGTTTTTTTTTCCGATGGGTTTTCTGAGCAAATTACCCTACCCTATGAGAAGAAAGGTAGGCTATTGTTATTTACATTTCAGTTCTGATAATCAATACTATATTTGCCAAAACTAAAATAAAATTTTGGCTATAAATCTAGAAGTAGGTGCAGATAAGAACAGTATTTTTATCGCTAAGCTCCATTTTATTCCATTCAGTGAGGACAGTCTCACAAGCGCCCTCCAGGTGAATTGCAGAAAACTTTGGTACAATGGCTTTAATAGGGAGTAGACAGGCTCTCTGAAGAATGCTCTGGTAACAGACAAGAAGCTTTGGTAAAGGTCATGAATAAAGTCAGTGTAAAATGGTAAGGGTGCTACATATAGTTACAGAGTTATGGATCTAGACAGACTTACAGATGCACACATTGATGGACATGGCAGGGATGCATGTATCGGGTGGTCGAAGACGAATAGCTTCACAAATGAAGTGATTTTGCCATAGTATAGCCTTAAGTAGCTGTCACATAGAAGAAGACAGTCTGAAGACAATGTTGAAAACCAAGGCCACAGAGAGCGACAACATTATCGTCATGGTTCGCCAGCAAAATGTTTACGAATGTTGGTTAATTATGACGACTGTGACCACAGTGGCACCACTCATGGGAAAGTATTTGGCGAGTATCTGGCAACAATGGAAATAAAAATCGCGAGGTCAAGTTTGACATGGATCAAAGTTCCACCTGGCACAATGTGGTACCATTAAATTTCAGTAGTTGCCAATGCAGGGAACGAAAGCAATTTGGCAAAGCACCATTAAGTGGCATACAATGACTACACAACGTCGACAATGCGAGGAATGAAAATAGACTGATGAAAATGACAGTTTTTAATATTCCAATACTGTCGCCAAAGACTGGTGAACTATGGGGAACTCTGGCAGACCACTACAAGTCATCGGAGAGGTCCCTCCAACCATCAATCACAGTAACATCACATAAGACGAATATCTTAGAAAAGAAGACGCACTTAGAAAAGAACTAGGTGAATGTTTAATCACCAAACTTCGGCAACCCGTTAAAAGCAACATCATTCTGTGTGACAGCTGCTAGTCTTATAGGAACCTCTGTAACGAATGTTTATTTTCGACACGGGAGCCGGATATGTTGCAATACCACCGTTGACCACTGCATTTTGCGAGCTTCCGGTTTAACCAGAAGGGCAGAGCCCATGGGATACACCCCTAAAAATCCACTTCTCTCCGGAAAAAAAAAATTCAAGTAATTTGGAGATTATTTTCAAAAGGGGAGAGCAATAAAATGCACTTGGCTGAATATTGGATTTTTAAGTTCACTTATCTGTTCTAAAAAGCCGTTCAAAAAAAACCCGATGACGTCACAGACTGAGGTGCTGCTTTACGGCAATTTTTTAATCACATCAGAGTTCAGAGCCCGATGAGCCTCCAGACCGTCTACGGAGACAATCGGTCACTTTAGCTGGATTTACGCTGCGGGTTAAATGTGACACGAATCGGATCTTTTGCTCAAATACGGCCAATATCCGATTAGTCACATGGCTGTGCAAACAGAAAAAAAACACATTTATTCCGCCCTCGATCGGATTTAGGCCTCATTCAAATGTGGTTTTTGTTTGGATGTGTAACGTTATTTTATTCAGCAGTGACGTGCGGTGGAGGTTAGTTTGGTGAGGCAGAAACCACCCCTTTGCTTGATTTGCAATCAGACGATTGACTAGTTTCGAAGACTATTCGGCAGAATGACCGGCCAGTTTAAGTTTCCGTTATTGCTCAGTACATCGAACCTAAAATGCTCAACAGCAGATTTGCGCGTACTCGCAACCAGGAACCCGAATTGAATTCAACTGAGCTTAACGCTCTCTCGTTGAAAACAGCACCATCCCGCCGTCCACTTTTACAGTCTATGGGTGCATCTCAAAGCATAGGCTGCAGCCTTCGAAGGCTGCATTTTTAGGGGTCGTCACTTAATTCCATCCGCTAAAATAACTTAATGTTATTTCATCTCCGGTAAACAGCTTTGGTTTAAGCGAGTCGTCACTGGTTTCCCGACCTTAACTCTAACCCCAAACCCTAGACCTAGCCCTGAAACCTTACCCTAAATTTAACCTTGTGCCATACCTTAAATGTCAGTTAGGCGGATAGAAGTAAGTGACGACCCAAATAAATGCAGCCTTCGAAGGAAGCAGCCTACGCTTTGAGATGCACCCAAACACCCCCTCGTCCGCTAGATTTCGAAGCAGCGGATGGATTGCGAGATGGCGGAAGGAGGGAATAAGAAAGGGAAAAAAGGATTCGAGAATGAGGAAGAAGAAAAATATGTGGTCGGAATGAAAGTTGATGAGTTGGGATATCGTGTTTTCAGATGCACATGGGGTAGGGAAATTTGTGAAAAGTGAGGTGGGGGAGGTCAGGGGAGTAAAAATTTCTAGAACTGGACTTGTAATTATTGAGTGTTCAAGGAAGCAAAGGGACAAAATGTTAAAATTAGAGACTACGACGGAACAAAAGTTGTTTGTTTTTTTGTTTCGGGATAGGGTACTTTTAAAAGGAGTTTTTAGTGGCGTCCCTTTGGATATTAGGCTGAAGCATTTTTGGAAATTGACGGAGTATGCGATGCAGGGAGGCTCATCAGCCATCGGAATGGAGTAGAGAGCTGTAGTAATTCACTGGTGTTAAGAGTTTGAAGGGGAGATGCCACAGAGGGTGTTCTTAGTAGTTATAGGGAGAGGGCTCCACTGCGGTGTTATTGGTGTCAGGACTATGGGCACATGGCAACGATTTGCCAAAAAAGAATTGGAAGGTGTAAAAGGAGCGGGAAAGATGGTTGTAGTGATGAGTATTGTGGATTGACGAAGGATCACGCTGTCTGTTTTCACTGTGGGGGAAATCACGAGGTGGGGGCGTTACAATGTTAACGTTGGAAGATTGAGAGGGAAGTGGAACAAACACGATCACGGGGGATATGTCGTACGCAGAAGCCACAAAAAGTGTGCGGGAAGAAACGGAGACGTTCGTGACAGAACCCAACAGAATGGAGAAGCTAATTGAGAGGGGTGAATGAGAAGTGATAAATATGGACAGACGGAGATTTTTGTCATTGCTATGGTTATTAATTGTGCAAGTGAAATAGAAACCAAATCAGAGAGGATTAGGATGGTGGTAGATGCTGCTAGGGAAATTCTTGGCATTTCGGATGTGAAGGGGGATGAAATACAAGGGATTTAGGGGCGACGCTTTGGTGGTAATTAGATATAAGAGAAATAGGGATATTTCATGTTGAATGAATCCAGTAGGTGGCGGTAATACACCAAAAGGTCTGTTATCGCCATGAAACGAAGAAGAAGTAGATTTCGAAGCCAAACCACTCCTCCTTCCTTGAGTAGTAATGCTACGCCACTCTAATATCTGCTATGTGAAAGAAAGAGTTCATTCGATAACGGGACAATCTTAAAGTTTGACAATCAGCTTGTCCTCAGGTAACATCGTTTTCTCCATTGGTTCCAGCGCAGAATCACTGCAATAAATCGCTAATGAACTAATCACAATCGTGAGAACGTATCACCTGACCTGTATATTGTTCTTTGCAGCAGGCGTGCCTTTTTACATTTGGAAAGCAGAACAAATACAAAGGTCGATGTGATAATCCACCGATTTTCCTAATGACATAAACCGGTTTAAAACGCCGTCATGTCCGAGTGACCGCAGTCAAATAAGGTTGAACAATAAAGCAATCTGAAGCTCGTATTGTGAACGGCTGAAGTATTGGCGTTTATTTTGCTATCTCAGCGCTGTTATGCGGAGTGTTTTTTGAGATTTAAAGATGGCAGATTGAACCTTGTGCTCTGTTATACGGTACATATCTCACAAAAGTGAGAACACCCCTTACATTTCGACACTTAATTTACTATATCTTTTCAAGGGACTATGTTACAGAAATGAAACCTGAGTATTTTTTGAGTAGTCATTGTACAATATGTGTAGCAGTGTAGATTTACTGCTCTGTCCAAATAACTGAACAAACAGTCACTACTTCCATAATGGGTGGCAACAAAAGTAAGTAAACTCTGTTTTTCAGCCTATGGATATAAAGCACTACAAGCAGGACCTCTCAACTTGTAAAATTGAATTACTCCTAAAGTTATTATCACACAGTGATCAATCAATTATGTATTGAATGTACAGAATCTAAATAAAATTTTGTCCTTTCTAAAATTATTTCCCCCCCCAAATGTTATTTTAGCATTGTCCGCTGTAATAAGAGGCTTAAACTTTGCACGCATTCTTCTTCTTATCATGGCTCTAAGATATTGGATACTAATTGTATAAAAGGAGCCATATGTAAGTTTGTGGCCAAAACTGGTACTGCAATCACATTCAAAATATTGCAGAGCGCAGTATCCTCTCCCCCAGACGAGAGGTTGCCGGATCCAGCAAGAACGTCTACTACACGGAGCTACCAAGGCTACCTTTCAGTATCACCTATGATTTGCTCTCACATGGTTGTGTTCAGTTCAGAAAAGATCGAGACTAATGACTAACTAACTTTAGCATGGTCATATTGGTCAACTTGCTGGTCACTCTTCTGTGTCGATAGCCCACTAAAGTCCATACTATAATATGCATTAAGAATGAATGAGAACTCATTTGACCGATGTACTGTCTCAATTACATTTCCTATTGCCATAATGGCTGTGCTAATGTTAGTGTGGTTTCCACAGCGTCTCAGCATAATGCCAGAGAAACGGACTCTAATGATTCTTTGCTTACGTTAGTAATGACGAGTCACTGTTTTTATTTCTCAAACAATTTGTTACCTAGTCAGTTTGATGACCCACCTGCATGCGCATTAACGTACCATGAAGGAACATACATAACGTTATTCGACTGTAGAAAGTGTTTGAAATGTCTGTGCCTACATTAAATAGAATTACGTAAGCCAAACTGAGCTTAATCTTACCTGCCCAGGAGAAAATGAGCAACTTCGGCGTCGGTCTTCAAATTCTTCATTGCTTTCAGCTGTGTCCATCTTTCAAAGGCATGCCCTATACTGATCCTTGTTTTGTTTCTGACTTTGTCAGAACGTATTTTGGAATCGTAACGAGGCCTTTTTGGTTTAGTAACATCAGACGTGTGTGCTCCGAAATGCAGGTAGCTGCAGCTCAATGGTAACTGGCAACCTGGATGCCGAAATGCTACTGACTTCGTGATTGGGAGATAGATGGAGGGCGGCGCAACAGGCCAAAACACAAAATGACAACATCAACATTAGTTGTGGGCTGCAACTTCGCTTTTGTAAAGAGAATATTCTGGCTGGACTACTGTTGTCAGTGATATAAGTATTTGAAATTGACCTCATTCCTTAATGTCTGGTGATATATCAGGGCCATTTCATGATTAATCAGCATACATTTTTTACATACTGCTCCTTTAACATTTTCTGACAGATAAGAAGATAAGTAAAACATCCATATCAAATTTTCCATCAGTTGGTGTGTATTTAGCAATTTATAACAATTTTTAATCAGGATGTCTGTTTCTCCATTTCACATGAGGTCCAGACCCCCTGGGTCTGTTGTACATCACCCTGACAACAAGATTATAGATAAAGACACATGGAGTTGATAATCTGGACGCACTTTGTCTAAACTAACTTTGTATACGATTTCATTGATAAAGATCCATATTTTCTGGGTAAACCAGACACCTTTAGGAATCTCACAGTGTGTAATTGCCAGTCAGTTGGAGATGGTCATTTTGCCCTACTGAGATGCAGATGGAGACTTTCTTCATCTGAAAGTAGGTTTTCTTCTATGAAAGTTATACATTCTGAAAGCACTTTTTGAGAACTACACTTTTATCAAAATTCTGACTTTGAAAAGTTAAATACAGCATTTTTGTAGCCTTTTTCTTTGAATCTCCTTCTCTGTAATTGTTAGGCAGTCGGAGGCTTGAAGCAGGCTGCTAGCAGGATAGCGGAACAACAGGCCTCTATTCTGCTGAACTCTTAATATTTTCTCATTAAAATTATTTGGTTTGAAAGCACTTTTTGAGAACTACATTTTGATCAAAATTAACTTTGAAATGTAAAAATAAGCCAATTTCTAACCTTTTTCTTGAATCTCCTTGTTTGTAATTGTTACACCAGGGATGCTCTTTTCCAGAATGAGCCACAGTGGGTGCAGGCTTTCATTCTAACCATGCAGTTACACAACTTATTCTACTTATCAAGGGTCTATGGCCAAAGTTTTAAGGGTTGATCAGTAGAATCAGGTGTGTGGCAGGTTGGACAGAGTGAAAGCTTGCACCTGCTGTGGCTCAAGTGAGTATCCCTGTGTTAGACAGTCAGATTTGAGGCAGGCTGCTATCATCAAATGATCTAGAGTAGAGGCAGCTTGCTGCTGTCACTTCTCATAGCCAGTTAAATGTGTACCCCAAAAGCTGAAAAACAGTGATACCTTACCGTCAACATGGGCAGGTTGTTGCTGGGATCCTCCTCCACTCCTCCATAACAGCATCACAGAGCAGACAGATGTTGAACACTGCGGCTCCTCCACCTTCCTCTTGAGGATGCCCCACAGGTGCTCAATGGGATTCAGGTCTGGAGACATACTTGGCCATGCCATCACCCTCACCATCGCCTTCTTCAGGAAGGCAGTAGTTATGTTGGAGGTGTGTATCAGGTCATTGTCATGTTGGAAAACTGCCCTTGCAGCCCAATTTCCGAAGTGAGGGCATCATGTTCTGCTTCGTACATGTTGGAATCCATTATTCCATCAATGAAGCGCAGCTCCCCAGGACCAGAAGCAGTCATCCAGCCCCAGACCATGATGCTGCCACCACCATGTTTGACTGTAGGCAGTACACGCCCGTCTTAGTACTCCTCACCAGGGAAGGCCACACATGGTGGACACCATCCGAGCCAAACAAGTTTATCTTGGTCTCGTCAGGCCACAGAACGTGGTTCCAGTAGTTCATGGTCTTGGACTGGTTGTCTTCAGCAAACTGTTTTTGAGCTTTCTTTTGGGTTCGCTTCAGAAGAGGCTTCAGTCTTGGCCGACGGCCATGCAGACCAACTTGGTGCAGTGCACGGCGCGTGGTCTGACCACTGACAGGCTGTTCTCCCACAGCTACAACCTCGTGAGCAATGCTGCCAGCACCCCTGTGTCTGTTTACTGAAGCCAGCTTGTGCACCTGATGCAGAGCATGAGGACTCAACCACTTCGGTCGACCCTGACGAGGCCTGTTCCGAGTAGAAGCCATTTTGGAACACTGCTGGACAACCTTGGCCATCGTGCTGTAGCTCAGTTTCATGCTTTCACAGATCTTCTTGTAGCTTAGACAATCTTTGTGGAGAGCAACAATGATCTTTTTCAGATCCTCAGAGAGTGTTTTCCCATGAGGTGACATGTTGACCATCCAGTGCAGGGATGCTGAGCAAGCCAAATTTTTGGGTGGGCACAGCTTTACAATTTTAATATGTCTCTTTTATATCAATAATACCCATGCAAATAAGCTTTTTTTAAATTGAACTTTGTAGTTTACAATTCAACAAATCTTTTTCCCCACAGTTTTCTGTTATAGGCTACATAAATAATATTCAAAAAAAGAGCCCGCATGTCCTATACCCAGCAGTCAGTTAATTGTCAAACCACTTATACCACATTCCTTCCCCATCCTGATGCTTGGTTGGAACATTCTCACATGCATTGCCTGAGTTTTAGCCTCGTGATTGACTGAAATATTTGCAGGCAGGAGAAGGCCGAAGGTGTACCAGTGCACCTAATGAAGTGACCACCGAGGTCATCCTGCGCATTCAGTCGCAAATCAGTAAAAGACAGTGCAAAAGAAAAATTGTCTGTATAGTTGAATCCCAGTTAGCCTGAAGTATAAAACCCAACCTAATTGTGAGGCATTATCTGAAAATAGCTCTGCGTCTTTTCACCTAAGTACAGAATACCTTTTGATCATTTTCATTGCAAGAAGCAATAACAACAACGACAAATATGGGGCACTGGCGGCCCCAGAAGCTCCCGCCGTTCAACAAAATGTCAACGTTTTTTTGATGGACGCACGCGTGGACGGACGGACGTACGCACGCACGCACGCACGGATGGAGCCCAATACAATAGCTGCCATGCCATTCGGGCGGCGGAAGCTAGTTAGGAGCCCGTAACTGAAATAATTTATGAGATGAAGCAAAATATCAAAATTTTTGGGGATATTTTTAGGCCAGTGACCTTGAAAAATAGGCCAAGGTCACCTTTAGGTACGTCATTTGTAGGCCTTAATGAGATGCATGTCCAGTAAAAATTAGGAGCCTGTAACTTAAATATTTGATGAGATAAAGCGAGCTGTCGAAGTTTTTGGTGAGATTTTTAGGCCAGTGACCTTAAAAAAAAAAAAATAGGCTAAGGACACCTTTAGGTACGTCATTTTTAGGCCTTTATGAGATGCATGTCCAGTAAGAATTCGTAGGCTGTAACTGAAATTGTTGATGAGATGAAGCAAAATGTGTTGACGCATGCACGGACGGACGGAGTCCGATACCATAGTTCCCGCATCGCGAGCAGCGGGAGCTAAGAATATATCACAAAGGAAATGTGCTGCTGTCGCAGCCCTACCATACATTTTTGTCCACTCCATTTAGTCTTCGCGCGTGTATTTGACGTGACATCACAAACTATACAACAAAAGGATAAGAAAACAATTTAATTTTTTTTCATATCAAATCAATGGACAAGTCATTTAACGTAGTGTTTTGCGTTGTCAAACTATATTTACAGGCGTAGCCATCAGCACAGTGACCAGAATGAGAGCATTGCACCCAAAGCACTACAGTCTAAACCTTCAACACATTACGCAACTTCATATGGCCCAGTCGAACAGACAAAAGCATGAACATGATGATTAAGACACGTTTCATTGCTTGGTTGACCATTACCAATTGGGGTGTGTACTAACTTTCTTTGCCTCCCATTTTGGAAATGGTGACTGTTTTCAGTAATTTGTACAATGCAGTAAATCTCCACATCTACACATATTGTACCATGAATACTCCAGAAGATATTCAAGTTTCACTTCTGTAACGTTGTCTCTTGAAAAGATATAATAAATTAATTGTCAAAATGTTAGGGGTGTACTCACTTTTGTGAGGTACTGTATTAACTGCCCCACTTCAGTTTAGGGTTATCCATCAATGTTTCAGGGCTTATGTAATGTCATAGTTACCATGTTTCAAATTACGTTAATCTAATCGAAACCTCATGTTTTTACAGCATTGACAGAACTGTGATTTGAACTGTGTCGACAATATGGCCTCTACAGTGCACAAAAACGTTCAGGTATACACCCTCTCATGAAGTTGCAGTCTTAAGTTTTTTTTTTTTTTTTTCAATGACTTGTGTGTACACCTAATAGAAAATTATTTTAAACTCTAGGTTTCTTTTCATAATTTTATGATCTCCTTACTTCTTTCATCAGAATTACTATGGCTCACGCCTCGAAACGTCTGAAGACCTTCAAACGAACGTGTCTTGTATGTTGCCATCATGCCCTTTGTCCAAGGCTGTGATAGATGCCCTCAAACTTGTCCACCCAGAAGTGACCAAGAAGTAAGCTTCTTCAATGCCGTAGGACTTGTGCTCATAACTTCTGTCATACTTGGTGCAAAGTCCTGTTTTGTATGCAGCCCACTGTAGCATTGGTAGACGTTAAACTACCCTAATGGTTATGTATTGAAAAAAAATAATAATAAAAAAAAAAAAAAAAAAAAAAAATATATATATATATATATATATATATATATATATATATATATATATACATATATATATATATATATTTATTTTATTTTTTATCTGGCCTTGAACCCAAGGGCAAGCCTTTTGAGGTCTTAAGTTGGCCGTTATGTAGCTTGTCTACTGGATATTCCTACAGGTATTTTGGGTGTGGCATGGTGATCCCTGAAAAGCTGGAAGGCTGCAAGATCTTGGATCTGGGCAGCGGTTCTGGGAGGGACTGCTACATTCTCAGCAGGCTTGTGGGGAAGAGCGGTCATGTGACTGGCCTTGACATGACTGAGGAACTGGTACTGTGCGGTGTCTTTGCAAGAAGTTAGATTAACTGCCATCTTCATATGGTGCCACTTGTTCTTTTTCTGTCGTTTTCTAATTCAGATATTGGCATCAAGTAAATACATCAAGTATCACCAGGAAATATTTGGGTTTGAGGAGCCGAACACCACCTTCATCCAAGGATATATGGAGCGGCTGGGAGAGGCGGGAATACTAAGTGACTCTCTGGATGTCCTTGTGTTAGTGCTTTCCCAGGATTCATCCTGCTATGCCATTCATTGTCAGACATATTTGTCGATTTTACTGACAGAACAGGCAATTCTCCATAGTTTGAGGGGCATAAGTGTCTATGCGCCTTTAATTTCAAAAACATGGTCAGACTTGTCTCAATGGGAGCTCAGATCACAGTTTAAAAGATGCCATTTCACATGAGCCAAGATAAATGACGACACATGTGAATCTGTTTTAGGTCAAACTGTGTGATTTGCCTGTGTCCAGATAAGGAGGCTGTCCTAAGAGAAGCTTACAAAGTTCTCAAGGTACTAATTCCACCATACTGACGCAGTTCCATAAAAACCAGTCACATATGATGGGATTGGGATGGTAGACCTACATTAGTTCCTTGAGGAGCAGTTATATACATTGTTAGTTGTAGTAGGTAGAGTTTAATTCAGCAATGTTTACTGTGGGTACTAATAAGTACATTTTAATAAGTACACATTACTAGCAGAATGGGTAAAAATCAATTATGTATTATTTGCTATATGTTTTATTCACCAATCGTATTCAATCCCAGATATTGTGCCTGTTAGGAAATTGCTCTCTCTCTCTCTGAGATTGCAAAGGAATATTCGGAAGGTTACCTTTATCTTTGGGATTTCTAACATATTATTTGTGTTTTTGCAGTGTTTGCTTTGACAGTTTTTATGCAATCTAGCTCACTTTATTTCAGCTGATATATGAATATTTAAATATTGAAAATGTTGTTCAATGCTCATAAAATGGGACCGCTTAGAAAATAAATTGAAATGTGATAAAAGCAAAAGCAGAACAAAAAATGTAAAAGCAAAATTTAGGTGCTTATCAGCAGATATTGATATGTCATTTTCCTTCTCTAGGTTGGTGGAGAATTTTATTTTAGTGATATGTATGCAAACAAAGTAATTCCTGAACATCTAAAAGAAGATCCAGTCCTGTGGGGTAAATAGCATTATTATTTCAATAAGATTTCAGTCTCCAAACAAAATTGAAGCTCATATCATATCTTAGTTCTGTCTTGCTATTGTTGAAATAGAACTGCTGTGTTTACTCTCATAAACTGACATTTTATTCATGATAGAACATGGACAGCATATCAGATGTTTAAAATGAGACATTTTACCATCTCATGAATAATTCGTTTTGCTGAAATATGCAAGGTCTTCTATGAAAGAGACATTGTCTGGATGGGAGCTTGTGTTAATGTAAAACCTCTATATACTTCTCAGCATTGATGATGCCTTTCCAGATGTGTAAGCTCCCCACACCATAGGCACTAATGCAACCCGATACCATCAGAGATGTAGGCTTTTGAACTGTGTGCTGATAACAAGCTGGATGGTCCCTCTCCTCCTCCGTCCGCACGACACTGCGTCCAACACAATTCTGTGAAATCCATCTTTGTCCATCTTTACTTCGAAGAGACTCTGCCTCTCTAAATTGCTCTTTTATACCCAGTCATATTACTGACCTGCTGCCAATTAACCTAATTAGCTCCAAAATGCTCCTCTAGCTGTTTTTTATTAGTGCAACTTTTCTAGCCTTTTGTTGCCCCTGTACCAACTTTTTTGAGGTGTGTTGCTGCCTTCAAATTCAGAATGAGCTAATATTTTTCATCAAATGTTAAAATGTCTCACTTTCAACATCTGATATGTTCTATTGTGTATAAAATGCTGGTTTATGTGATTTGCAACTCATTGCCTTCTGTTTTAATTATTTACAATTTACACTGCATCTCAACTTTTTTGAAATTGGGGTTTTAAATGACTTTTAATGTGAATCGAGTACGGTATGTTACAATGGTCAGTAATAATAACCAACGAGAACTGCTGCCACACTTGACTCTGGAGAAATACAGCTACTAAATTTTCAAGCAGAATTTTTTTTTTATTTTTAAACGACCAGATGAATAACTTTTGGCCCATTGCCCTTGTTTTTATGTCGTATGAAACAAAATGGCTGCACTTGCTGCCTTCTTTAAATCCTATGACATACAGTGACTGAACTTCCAGTGATAATCACTCAAATTTTGTGGGTAGATTGGTCTCGCATCAGGGACGAAACCTATCCTTAAATATCTTATGAGCCATGTTCTCTCAGCAAGATTTCGACTGTGCTGCCTTGGCAGAGGTTTGCACTCTTGGAGTGCCTGTAGTTGTAATATATTAGAAATATTTTGTGCTGTGGTTCTCAAAGTAGGGCCTGGGGGACCCCTGTGTACGCTGTTTATTCCAACCACCACTACATTTTCAGAATTTTAACAAGCTGTTAATTTTTCTTAATCAGGTGCTTTTGATGTTCAAAGACATAATTTACTATCTTAATTCACAGAATTTCAAACATAGTTTTGCAGTTCCCCAAAGATTAACAATTTCATATTGCTATTATTGCATTATAGTAAAAAAAAAAACAATTAATGCGATTAATTGGCCAACTTAAAATTACAGGCAACTAGGTTAACTGTTGCACATGCAATAATTGGCTTTTTTCCCCTGATACTTCAATACAAAACAGGTGGGGCTCATTACCATTTGCATTGATATTGAATTCTTCATTACCTTCCAGATGGTTAGGATTGGTGGCCAGATGTACTTACCAGTTAATAGCTTGCTGATTGACCTCAGTCTTTAATTTCATCAGTAATGGATAATTTGCCGTCACGCATATTGAAATTAAATGTTTGAAATTTAATTCAGCAAGTACTACATGCCCACAGAAGATACATTTTTCATGGCATGCATTATGGAAGCATACAGTTAACAGTATGAAAATGAAAATGCAATGTCAGAAATGCATATTCTTTTTCAAGATACAAGCGCATTATTTGTATCATAATGAAAATGCAAATGTAATCCTCCTCTTTGCATTTTCATTTTCAAGTCAATTTATGCCATTTTCATAACACATGGAAAATTAAAATACATTCCTCATTTGCGTTTGCATTTTCGAGAAGTGCCCTGCAATATCACTTACAAAATGAAAACTCCAATCGTGTAAAGCAAATACACTCTCTGAAATGCTTTTTCTTTTTCGAGAAGCACAGTCGTTATTTCTATCATCACAAAAATGCTAAATTAATCCTCCACTTTGCGTTTGCATTTTCAAGTCCATGTTGGCATTGTTATCATTTGACCGAGGTGCCCCGCAATATCACTAACAAAACGAAATTGAAAACGGTAATCTCACAAAGCAAATACATTCTCGGAAATGCCTTTTCTTTTTTCAAGAAGCAGACGCGATATCTGTCTCATAATTAAATCGCTAACGCAGTTCACCACTTTTTCATTTTCGTGACAGACTGCCCTGCCTGGCTTTGCATTTTCAATTTTGAGGTCGCTTTCCCTAACGAAATTAAAAAGAAAATACCCTCCCTAGTTGGGTGTGGCCTGTCGGTGAGAAGGCGGGACTTCCCCCATAATTTGGTATGGATTGTAAATTAACAAATACAAGCAATCTCATTGGTTATCAATCAGAGAGAAACTCCTGCTGCACAGAGTTTTATGTCAAAGCACAAATGCCAGTTTACAAAGCTGGAGCCACTGACTGTGCATGGACAGACCCCTGGACATTGCGGATTTTGATTGAGAGGACAGCTTAAGTTTCCCCCCAAAAGATCCTGATCTCACACTCAGTTACCCCTGTGTGCGCTTGGGTTAGCGCTGCTTCCACTGAAACTGTGTGATTACACTCAGATCTGTCCATCTTCGGATGGGTTATCTGCATCTTGAACTTGCTTTGTAACCGACTGAACTACTGAACAGATGATGTGCAGATAGCCCATCCGAAGATCGACAGATCTGAGTGTAAGCACACAGATTAATTTACGTTTATTTATGAGACCGATATCGTGTCTGCTTCTTGAAAAAGAAAAAGTATTTCCGAGAATGTATTTGCTTTATACGATTGGCGTTTTTGTTTTGTTAGTGTTATTGCAGGGCACTTCTCGAAAATGCAAATGAGGAATCTATTTTAATTTCCCATTTGTTATGAAAATTGCATACATTGACTTGAAAATGAAAATTCAAAGAGGAGGATTACATTTGCATTTTCATTATGATACAAATAATGCGCTTGTATCTTGAAAAAGAAAATGCATTTCTGACGTTGCATTTTCATTTTAATTTTGTTAACTGTATGCTTCCAGAATGCATTGCTATTTCTGGGAGAATGGGATTTATGAGTTCTAGTAATCCCACAGTATAAGATCATCATTTGGAAAATTAACATCTTGTTAAAATTGTGGGATTGCCATTGCGGTTGGAACAAAAACCAGCATACACGGGGTCCTCCAGGGTTGAGTTTGAGAACCATGGAATTAGAGGAATATCTGTTGCAAAGTAAAAGCGCTAAAAAGTGTAAATGAGAATGTGCCTTATCTTCCGACAGGAGAAGGGATGAGTGGCTCTCTCTACTGGCAAGATCTTGTAAAACTAGTGCAGGACATCGGTTTCAGCACCCCACGGCTGGTGACAGCTAGCCACATTGTGGTACATAATGAAGAGCTCCTGCGGAGAACTGGTAACTGTCTCATTGATGGCATGGCTGGCAGTGTCTGCTGCATGCTGTTGGAGTCCAGGGGTCAGAAGACTAAAGTACCCCCATATTTGTTATGAGTGGATACTTTTACAAATTAATAATGCCTTAGCCAGGAAGGGGCCGACTGTCATTTTGTTTAACGCCCTAGTTAAGGCATTATCAATTGAAAAAGCAATCTGATTGTTACAAGATTCCAGGCCAGACCTTTTTTTCTGTGAGCCAGGTTTTTCCACCTCTGCTGCCAGAAAATGTACCAAACATAATTTATTTGTGAAATTTAATGTTAGTCAGAGTCTATGTCGATTTTTATAATGAGGAGACCCCTCACCACTTGAAGACCCTTTCCTAAGGCTGCCCCTCCCTCCCCTTTCAGTTTCCAGTACTTTTTTTGTCTGGGTGTTTGTGTTTCTGTGTGTGCTTCATACAGGTGATATCAAGTATGCATCTGCCACTTACCGCTTCTTCAAGCTGCCGAAAGACTCCGTGAAGACTGCTGCCGTGGTCACTTATAAGGGAACAGTGCCTGACCACAGCCAGCAGCTGGATTTTGATGCCTCGCACTCCTTTAAGGTAGGTTAGCCATAGATCCTGACTGATTGTGTTGGCAGTTAAAAACTCTACTCTGCTGATAAGAAGTGCTATAACACCAAAACATGTTGACCTTTTGTTTTGCCTGTGACACATTTAGATTTGATGAAAATCCATTTTTGATAGATATGCAGCAATTGCTTGCTGGGGAAAATACCGTGCGGAAAATTCCACTTCAAACCTGCTGTCATTTCAGCTGTGTTTTTGGCACTTTTAACTGCTGATAGCTGGACTAAATTGGTCAGAGTTGGTGCAGCTGGTAGAGTTAGTGTGCTCTTATGATCTTGGCTTGACCAGCAGTGAACAGCCATTTTACCATCAAGAAATTTAACATTAATGAATTTAAGGAGTTCAGACTGGTTTCAGCTGGGGTATTCCACAGGGTGGTCCTGGGCCAGTATTGAGCTCTCTTATGGTTTCCTGTGTGCCTCCTGTAGAGAGATGTTCCATTTCCTGTTGATGCTGAGATGTCCTCCATCCTGCGCTGCTCCCGCTTTTCTTCTGACTTCTGCATCCAGGACTCAGAACACCGGGACTCAAGCCAGGACCACACACCTCAGGTAAAACCAGCAATCCCACACCTCAGGTAAAACCAGTATTACACACCTCAGGTAAAACCAGCAATCCCACACCTCAGGTAAAACCAGCATTACACACCTCTGGTAAAACCAGCAATCCCACACCTCAGATAAAACCAGCATTACACACCTCAGGTAAAACCAGCATTACACACCTCAGGTAAGGCACACCATGCATGCCAAACATTGATTGAACTTATTTTATAAAGCCGATTACCTTTGCCTTCATTTCTAACAGCCTATCATATGGCTAAAGGCTATCCTTATGAAGCCGTTTTCAGTTTAAATTTTTCATATCCAGCCCCTCCTACAACACTTTAGAAATTGAACCCTTCCACGACTTTGGTAGAGGTACCTGATCTGTGTGTTTGGAAGCCTGATAATGAGCTCCCACAGTGCAGTAAGTTACCTAGCCACAAGATTTTAAGTCACGGTAAAGTTTCTTCATTGATTGTATCTAGCAATTATTTAGCAGCTAGATAGGCCACAATTTGGTTTGCAGGTTTTTATTGACATATTTGATTGAGAGTTCTGTGTTAGTGAGCTAACTGGCTTAACTTATTTTCATATTATAGCAGGCAATGTTGAAACAATTCTGATGCTAATGTACTCAGATTTTACATGGAGATGCAACCCAAACATTGTGCCAGGGCTGAGCTCTCATAAACTTGCTGCCCGTATCTCAGGCCATACATAGCAAGATAGCCAGCTACGATGGGGAATCCCACCATCGCCTGACCACCTGCAACATAGAGCAGCCAATTGGGGTTAAAGCCCTGTGAGGAGAATCTCTTCCATGGGGGGGGGACCACTTCTTGAAACCCATTGTCCTAGCTATAGTCATTTCAATAAGATCATGAATAGTGAATACAAATACCCAGAGATATTTATATAATAAATGAAGCCTCCCCCAATCAATAGAGTCACCATCAGTAGAGTTACTGCCAACGTTGCAACTAGTCAATGAAATTGGTTACGAACTTGGCGGTATCTCAGTTGACGTGACAGTCCAGCTCCTGTTAAATGCAGCTTAACAGGATCCAGTTCCACAAAGCAGGATCATTACATTATCTGGACAAAAAAACCCAGAAAATTTTTTTAGTACTCCACTCCATGTTCATGTTTTTAGAGGATTCCAAGTTTTACTCTGGTTAGTTGTCCAGCTGATTAAGTAATCCTGCTTTGTAGGACAAGACCCTACATTTGATGCTCTCAAGATGGAATGGAATTTATTGTCCCCTGCCGCCGCGGTAGTGAGTGGAATGGGGGACATAGTATTCAGCTCCGTCAGTCCATCAGTCCAGCCGTCCTTCCGTCACGTCCTGTTTGTTGTGAACGCGATATCTCAAGAACGGCTTGACTGATTTCATTATATCCCCGAACGCTGAACGGCGTTTCGGGGATATTATGTTTTTGGCCACCGCACCGCCCTACGTGCTAACTCGATAACTTCAGTAATATTTCAATTAGAAATGTCATGTTTTGCATATAAGTAAGTATCGTAAAGAGGAAGAACTGATTCGATTTTGGACAATGTACAATTTCTAGATTGGCCACCAGGGGCTATAAACTGAAAAATCACTGTTCTTATCATATCTCTGGAAATATTTGTCCGATTGACCTCAAATCAAGTGCAAATGAAAGGTCATGACCTTAGGATATGTCCTACGATGACATTATACCTGTTTGGTTCAAAATTTTGACACAAGGTGGGGCTTTGTCACGTAAAATTCACCATTTTTGCCATATCTTTGGAAGCATTTGTCCAATTGACATGAAACTATGTGCAACTGCAAGGTCATGACCTCACAATGTGTCACATGATGACATCATACCTGTATGGTTCAATATTTTTCCACCAGGTGGCGCTTTGTGGTGGAAAATTACCATTTTGGCCTTCTCTTCGGAACCATTTGTCTGATTGACCTGAAATTAAGTTCAAATGAAAGCCTATTCAAGGTCTATTCGAGGATTGGGGAATTGGAGGATTGGGGGCGTTCGGGGATATACCCCAAGCCGTTGCCTCCAACGGCGTAAGCCTAGTTTAGTGGCAACACGTGAAACACGTGCCACGTGAAAACCTCTAGCGCAACTTCTACCCGGTGTCCTGACTAAATTTTCAACCTGGCTCTTTCAACCTGCCACCAAATCATCCTCTGATCTAATTGGCTGTGCAAATTGTCCTCTCCCTTTCCCCCTCAGTCCTCCAGGGCTCTCTTGAAAAAGAGATTTCAATCTCAATGGGACTTCCCTGGTTAAATAAAGGTTAAGTAAATGAAATAAAACCCTGTGTTGTCAGTCAAAAATCCCAGTGCATTGAGAGAGAGTGCATTGTTGGACGTTTGTATGATTATATGAATTGACATTGTGGGGTCAGAGGAGCATTTTTGTAAATGAAATGAATATTAAAGTTCATGATAATCAACTGTAATTAGCTAATGTATTCATAGTAGGCATTTTTCCTGTGGTTTATTTACTTAGCTTTCATTTTCATTTTTCTTTTCTTTTTTCATGAATGTTCCTAAGAGCCAGTTAATTGCATATTGAATGAGATTTGCTCGGCAGTGTCATTACCATGTTGCAAAAATTGCATTAAGGTCATCCCCAGTGCATACTGATATTCACCTTTCACTTCAGTATGGTCACGTCAACCCATTCCTCCTTGCGGACAAGCTTGGCTCCTCCATACGGCAGTGCTCAAAGACGCAGAACAAGTCCGGCTGTGAGAGGTCGCCCTCTGGTGGATGTGAGGCTGCCAACGGCACAACCCAATGTGGGAATTAGGCTCGGCAACTTGTGGAAGCGCGCAAGAATGTTTTGCGCCTTAATTCTTTGTTGGAAATGTGAATGCACGATCTGAAAGTAAAATTGTACTGTTTTTAACTAAATTTTTAGAATTGGTACATGCTTAGATTACCGAATTTTTTTCGGCATTTGAAAATTGCTAAAATGATTGTGATTGATGCTACAGTTTGTGTATTAGTTGATACTGTCATAAATTAAAACAGTTGGAGTGCTATGAAACCAATTTATACATTTAGAAATGGTATTCTATATATTTGCCTGTGTGGGAATGTAATCCCAAGTACGTCTTATTCAAGAGATGCTTCTATTGGAGTAAATGCTTTTGTCGTACGCATTGCCTTTATCCAACTATTGTCAACTTAAACCTCCCTTTTGAGCGTCCACTTTTTTGTTGGAGGATATGCCCAACAATTAAGAACTTGTTTGGAATATCTTTATTCTGAGAATGAGTTGGCCTATTAAGTAGGAACTTGTACGAAGATAAAAGAATAACAGTTACTGTAGATGCTAAGTGAGGCTCAACCCACAAAGTATATGTTCGTGTATAAAAAGTATATTTTTTTAGATTGAAAAATTAATAGAACATGCATGTCTCATTTTTTTATGATGTGCTGCAAGCCACATTTGGATGCTTGACTGATTTTTTTTTTTGTCTATAGTTTCGTGGAATAACCCTAGCTGATTTCATACAACGTGACTACAATATAATTACATTTGAAGATGTATTTCACAACTAATGAGTAAACTAGTGCAAATGTGGTTATTCTACGTCTGTTTTTGCTCATGTCTTCTTGCTTTTGCAGCTTCTTCTGTTGTGGCTTTATTCAGATAAGAGTGTATAGCACAATTTTTGTGTTGCTTCTAAATCTCTGTGGGTTTTTTATTTGCTGTGTTAGTTTTGATGACTATTAAACCATATATGCCGATTTAAATTATCAGAAATATACTCTGTATGACATTTGTATTCTAAATCAAATATAATTCCTCTTCACCTGCAAAACACAAAGTCTGATGAATGTTTCTGTCTGTAATTCAGAAATAAGCCAGGAACTCTCTGCCCTGGCAATACCAAGAGTTCAAGTCGAAACTTATTTCTGACTCAAAACTGGACATTGCAAGATCATTGTGTGTGCTGTTGGGAAGGGGGAGCGGCGGGCTAAGATGTGAGGAAACTACTGAGATTTACGGAGACCCCGAGGGGACATCAAAAAATAAAAAGAAAAAAAAAGGTTGGAAGAAAAACGAAAACTTTTGCGAGATCTTGCAAAACTTTTATTTTTTTAATTTTAGGTTCATGGGATGTGTCCAAATGAAAAAAGTTTGTTTGACTTGAAAGTGGAAGTTATCTGATTAGAGTTCTCCCATTTCTTGTTCGGTTTGCTAACATATAAGTCTTATTATTATGAGGTTTTTGCGGTGGATCCGTGTTTGAACAGGACGATGCTCAGTCTGGCTTGGTGTGGAAAAAGGATTTTTCATCACACATATCACAGTCATGCTCTGAGAATGTTTGACACACAAGTATAAATAGTAACACGTGTGTTTATGAGTAAACAGGGCAAGGCTGTATTCACCGTCCTGTGCATTAAATAGATCACCAGGCTTAGTACGGTGAAGTCCAGTGTGTACAATTCCGCATCGGCCGATTGGTAACGTTAGCTGAGACTGAACTAAGAGAAGAACATGAAGAAGTGATTGTGTTGATGCTTTAACACGTATTGCACCGCTTGCATGGCCAATGACGCTCGTCATCGCGCAGCTCATGTTGTGGGCGTCTCCGCCAAATGTTTTATTCGTATTGCTTTTAGCGATCTAAGTTTTTATCCTTTTCATTTGTCTTCCGCTTTGTATTAATTATGACCGTGGAACAGAATGTCCTTCAGCGTCACTCTCAGAAGGTAAGTTTTAATCAGTAATGCGCTCTGAGACTTGAGTCCGCTGCAGTTAAAGCCTGCTCTGAATTTATGAGGGAAACTCAACTTGACAATTAGCTTACGTTACTCTAAAAGGGGAAGGTTGCTTCGCCAACAGAGAGTAGCTATTGTTGCTGGCTAACTTTCCCTAATGACCGACTGCATCTCTGACTATTTGGCGTTTGCTAGCGTGAGGTGAAATGTCTATGACCATTAACGTCACTGCTGTTAAATAACATCTAAGATTAACATTAGCTTGCAAGCTAGAATGCAGCGGTAGTTGGCCCAGCCTTCCAGGCACCCGATTAAATTCGGGTCGCTAAACGAAGACTTAACCTAGTATCACAACAGTCTAAAATTGGCGACGATTTGATATGCCAACTATGTTTTGATATTAGACTCGCTAGCAATTTACATCGGATTTAACTTTGTTAACCAACGGACATTAACGTTTGTTATGATTTCATCAGTGCAATGAACGGGTGAAGCGAACAAACCAGAAAACTAGCGTTAGCCCTGTTTACTGCTGGCTAGTTAGCCAACTAGCGCAGATTTACTGTACCAGGCTAACACTAGCCGGTTAGATGGCGTGTCTGTCATCGATGTATCTGTTCCGCGGGTCGTCAGCTGGGCAGCTAACGTTAGACCTTACGATCTGTTGTCAATTGGTCAAACTGAAAGTCAATGCGACACTTTGATAGTTTCGTTGCAGAACTTAGGATGGCTCGATAGCAGCAGTAGCATGTGGGTTTGTTTTGAATCAGCCCTTACTGTATGCAGCCAGAATACTAGCTACAAAGGATAACAAATTAATAGCAAGTTGGATAGGTTAACTAGACGGTGAGTGTGACTGCGTGATCAGTTCGAAGTTTAAAAGGGATAAGCTGTGGAAGACGTTCGTGGTTTCCTCCGTGTGGGCAGTGAATGAGGTCGCCTGCTCAGACGACCTGTCATCGAGAACCGTCTGCTTGTTTTTGCGGTCGCCGTCACCAGAGCAGATGTCAACAGATAGCTCGCTATCCTAGCCCCTTATGCCTCGTCACGATAAATGCTTTCACTGTCAAGTGACCGTTATGAGACTTGAGCTGCTTTCACATCGGACGCGAAACGAATGTTTTGCTCGACAGTATACAGTCACTGTCAATGCAAAGACTGTTCGTGTCTTTGAATGTAATCTGTCGGGCGAAAAATTCGTTTCGCCTGAAGTGTGAAAGCGGCTTTACACTCGTGACGACACAAGATTCACTTTTCACCACCGAGACCGTGTGCTGCAGTTTCTGGGGCAAATTCTTTTGCTCGGTCTCAGTCCCCCCCCTATTCAAATGTCATGTAGCTGGCTTCTTTTCTTTCTTTCTACGGTAATGCTATGAATTTGTGACATTGGGTCATTGCAATGCAGATATCTCTCTTTCTTGCATAGTTATGCGTATTGTATTTAATGAAAGATGCTAATGTTCATGAGTGGCCTGTTCTTCATTGTCGAAGTCATGTAAGCCATACATTTGTGGAGTGATGATATATTATTTTTGCATGTGCATGAGTTTATGATGTTGTGTGGTTTGGCCCTTAGCATCAGCAGGTGCTCTTGAGTCAGCTGAGAGATGCAACTGGCAACACGGATATACAGCAGCTGCAGCAGGCCTTACAGGTACCAGCCCTATGGAGCTATAATATCAGCGACCAGTGCAATGCTTGTAGTGGCTGTCAAGGTCCTGGGTTCTAGTCCTTTCTATGTGGAATGTGAAAGTTCTACCGGGGAGTGCATGGGTTTGCTCTGGGTGCTCGGTGTTCCTCCCACAGTCTGGAGACATGCAGGATTGCCTGGTTGGAGATGCTTAACCCCTTTACGCAAATACCAAATCAAGCCAATCTTAGCCTGTTGTACATGACCCTATGTAAGGCTTTATAACTCTGGATTTGTGTGCAAGAGACCGGAAGAATTATTTCACTGAAGCAAGACGCTTAGTGGTAATTCAATCATGCAATGATTTAGCAATGAAATTTCAGCATTTTGTGGGCTCTGGTATTTATCCTGCACAGAGTGGTTAATGGAATGAGTGTGTGACCTGTGTTGGATTGGGGACCTGTATAAGGTGTATTCCTTCCTCTGACCCTATGGATGTTAGGATTGGCTTTGATATGGAATAGATGTGTCATGTTGGGGATGGACAATAGGGTTGATGTGGTTAAAGTGCCAGTAAATACCTTGCATGTCTTCAATGATATCTCAATTGTGACGTCATATAAAAACGGTATCAGTAGGTAGGGAAATCATTCATCTTCACATCGATATGCTATACAAATTTTTACGACATCGAAAAATATGGATTTCGATGTTAAAAACTCACTCAACCCTCAAACTGTCGCGCGAGCAAAAATGTGATGTCATTAGAGTAAGTTCCCTTTCTTGTGTACCACGTGACGTGTGACGTAGCACACACAACAGCAATGGCGGAAAGAATCATGTTGACAGCCTTGGAGAGAAAACGCCGGAAAATTGCCCTTGTTGCCAAAAGAAGATGATCCCTAGTATATATTGGGAGTGCTATTGATCGGTGGAAGAGTCTGAGAGAGCAACTGGGCATTGACAATGATGAGTTGGCCCTAACTTTGATGGATTAGTAAGTTGAAATACCGTGTTGGTTTTTCTCAGCAACATTTCTCGCGCTACTCGAGTTCATAAAAGTATACAACGTAAATGGTAGTGCGCCTCGAATGGGGGAATTATGTTTTGCTGATCATGTTTGCCTCCACATTCTCCAAAAATGTTCCCGTCTGTCTTCTTTTTTGTCCGCGCGACGCCATCTTTGTTTACAGTGCGCAATTTCGAACCACAATGCTTTGCGCGGTAAATAATCTAGCCGATCTATTTTTAGACCGGCAAACCCTTTTTTGAAAAATTGCATTTCCTAAGGTTATTTTTGGTCAAATATTTTTTATAATTTTTTTTCGGCCATATTACAGATAGCTTGACTTTTGTAATTAAAAAAAAAAAACACATGCAAGGTATTTACTGGCACTTTAATAATGCCTGGGGTGATGAAGTGAACCCATGGCAAGCCACGAGTGTGGCTAACACATTTAGCATTGTCTGCTGCTCCTCTGTGTTTCACATAAGACCAGCAATGGAGACCTGTCCAAGGCAGTGGCACTCCTCATGGCCACCAACACCAGAACGATTCCACCGGACGAAGCCTCACATCGCCATAGCACGCAGAGCGACGCTGGCAGCCAGGCTGACACAAGTAGGTGTATGACCGCCTGTTGCATCACAATTTATTGATACTATGCCTGCTGCGGCCATGTTTTCAGGATCAGATATCTCTCTGTCATCCTCAAGCCTATGCATTTACCTCTGATTTTTATGAATAGAATCTGTGCCATTATTTTATTACTTGAATTTTGGCAGCTGATGGCAGCAAGGAAAATATATTTCATCGTTTTGCAAGCCACAATGGCTTTGACCTTCATTTTGCATTGGCCTCAGCGAGGTACTACAGCAGCTCCTACAGGCTCCATCACCACACACCTCTCTGCTTGCAGGAAGGAGCCTCACTCTCAGAAACATTTGAAAAACATTTTTTCAAATACATGGAAAGGTGCAGACATCCCCTTGCCAGTGTATCGTGGATAGGCATTAGCTTGCTTATTTGATCATGTTTTCAGATGAAACATTGCACACTATTCCCTTAAGGCTGCCTTTGCCAGAATTTAGGGAGGTGTCTCTTGGAACAATGACATTGTTGTGCAGGGTCAATAATCTTATGGTAAGTGAAGAGGTGTAACTCAGGGTAATTGTTGAATGACTGCTGGTTTGGTCAGAGTCGGCATCTCCCTTCTGATATGGTGAACAAACGGTGGGACCCGCCCTTCCGTGTCTATGACAATTGGCAGCCATGACAACATTTTTCCTCTCTGCCAAATGGTTTTTGCTGGGCTGGTTAGAGGACTGCTTCTCCTAAAGATTGTGGACACATGGGCCTGGGGCTTTTTTTCTCCATGATTCAGGGTCTTAGTTGCTCAGAAGGCACACTGTAACGCTACAGCCAACTGTGACACTGTAAGCGATTCAGAGAGGGAAAACTCTTTCCTTTTTCAGTGTGAAGATGCCCCTCAGCCCTTTCAAACAAGGTTTGGAATCAATTAGAGACCTGACTTTGAGTTACAGCCTAAACACCCAACTGTTTTCCTCGCTGGAACGAGAGCACATTCCTTCGGAGTGGGGTCTGTTATAGCAGCAAATGGGAGACCTGCTCCATATTATTGCCCGTGATTTTGGAATGAATTGATTGCAGGAGCTTCTCCGCTTAACCGGTCGAAGGAACTTTCGGCATTAGGATAACAGGCTACCTGATGATTGTATCTATTCGTCTGTGCATGCCTTTAAGTGTGGTTTGAGATTGTTATCTGTGGGACAGGCGCTGGTCTGTCTGATGAGTCTTAGTTTCACTGTCGATGTTGAACATGGTGATGGTTTGTGATGTCTCTGTCCATTAGTCAAGCCTTGTCTGAGATGTTGTCCCATATGGCAGGTGATGAAAAGGACGACCTCCAGAAGGCCATTGCACTCAGCCTGGACCAATCCAGTGAAGCCTTACAAGAGACGGGCGTGTCTGAGGAGGAGCAGGCCATCAGCAGGTGGGCAAAGCTTCTTTATTATTGGCTAATGGGGATTGCACATAGGTTGCCCTTTGGAACGATGCATTCAGATTCCGCCTCAGTCAAAATTATGAACATATATCAGTACGAGAAGAGTCCGTTTTGTAGTAATTAGCCATAATGCAAATCTTCCGACTTCTTCATTCGCGACGAGTTTTGCGGCCAGTGGCCGATGGCACTATAAATGACTACAACTTGTGTTGAAGTGCTATTCTAAGAAGCAGAAAGCACACTGAACTCATTTTAAGACACGTAACAACACAAGCAAATCTAATCTGTTGTGTATGTGTATGTATATATTTTAAATAAGGTTTATATGTCACGTTTAATGTGTTTCATAATTTAAAATAAATGCGAGACTCTAAATTATATTTAGAAATATAAAATTATTTTGTAGGACAACTTCTTGCCTTTTTCGGCTGTCTGTAAACCTTGTGGCTTTTCACTGGGCAACGCAAATATGAACATAATTGTAAATCTACAATATCTATGAAAATGAACATTCAGTGGACAATAATTAATGACATATACGCCCGTAAAAGATAACTTTGCAAGCATAAAATGGTATGATAATTCTATGTTGCTGGATAATGCCACAAGCACCTGTTCTGTGAAACTTGTTACATTATTTAGAAAATTGTTTGTGCTTTATCTTTAGTCTAACGTTGCTTATTCTCCTCCTACCATCAATTTATAATCAACAAGTTTTGGATTAAGTAGCCGCCCTCACCTGACTGCCAGCCCCAATCAGTACATTTACGTTAGCTGAAAATAAAAAGGTGAGAAATGGATTATGATGAGAAATGAGCTCATGGATTCAGCGAACTGAAGAGTTGATTTAAGCCATCACATCAATAATGAAGCGTGACAACACATCTTATTTATAATATACAGTCTAGGTCACAAACCACTGGGGTCATTATTCAGAAAATATTGCTATGCTTTAACTTCGCAGAGCCTATTGGTAAAAGCTTAGGTTAATGTTTAGCAAACAGCGATTACTGAAGCTGGCTGTAACTAACACTGACGTATCTGATACATTGACTGAATTTATCATACTACGGTAACTACTCTTGAGAATTGATTACTTCATCCTCACTTGCCAGTATTAGTTGCTAACGGCATTACGCTCCATAAATCTAATTTTGAAAAATGGTGGTGGTCAAAGTATAATGACAAAATTACCTGGCGAGCTTGCTACCTACCCCACGCATCATGCATCAACAGAATGCTCAGTTCACTTGGCCTTAAAGAGCTTAGGACATGCACTGAGCAAGTTTTTGAATATAAAAGCGTACAATTAAAAGAATTCCCATCATCTGCCTAAAAAGATGTAGAAATAATTTTTTTTAACAAAAATAGCTATTTTTTGTTTCTTGCCCCGTGCCCCTCAAACAAACGTTCTGAGAAACACTGAAAAGCGATTCTGGCAGTCCCGTGTGGTCACGTCATAAGTTGTACAGGGTGGGCGATTGTGCGTCCAACAACGATGGTATCTAGCCTCCGTTGCAGACGTCTTGGTGTTGGGTTAATTTCCCTCAACCTTCAACGTCTGCGCACTCGAGCGAGGTTTTGTGTTCCACCAATCAGAAACTAGCTCCTAAAATCCAGGAGCTAATTATATATGCAGAAACAGATAAAGCAAAATTGGCGGACGGTGGCGAACATGTTTTTCTCTCGAGCTTTGGAGAAAATCTGCAAAACCTTCAATATTGAAAGTATGAATAGCTTACAAGAACAAGCAATGAACAACTTAGTTATCCAGAGAAAAGATGTCTATGTAAATTTGCCTACAGGATTTGGCAAATCGCTCATATACCAAGCTCTTCCAATCCTCGGGGAAGCGTTTTCTAATAAAGAATCGCCTATTGTTATTGTTGTTTCTCCTCTTGTTAACCTTATGAAGGATCAAGTCAATTATTTGAATAACATAGGAGTGAAAGCAACGAGTTTAAGTCTGGTCGATACCGAAATGGAGAAGAGAAGTGTGGAAAGAGGATTGTTTTCAATAGTATACGGTTCTCCAGAGTTTTGGCTGAGTGAACGGTGGAGGAAGATGCTGCTGAATGCCGCATATTCAAACAATATTTATGCTGTTGCTGTCGATGAGGCTCACATAATAAATCATCAAGTTCTTTCTCTATTTTCAAATTTTTTCAAGTAAGCGATAGCAGCCCGTTCGGCAGACGAATAACTCGTTTGTGTATACCGCTGTGTTAACAGAGATGACAGAGCCTATTACTGCAGCGATATCAAGCTTGCTTTTTCCATGCACTCGTATCTTGTCTTTATTTGAGAGGATTTTTGTTTTACACACAAAACAAATGTCGTTTTCTACAAGTTTTTTTAGGAGTTTCTTTTCCGCCATTTCACTATTTTTGACAAGCTGCAGGGAAAAGCCATAGTAATGACAGAGATCATAACATATAATAAGCATTCTGATTGGCTCATCAAGCACAATCACATTACGTCACGGAACACAAAACCTCGCTCGAGTGCGCAGATACGGAGCCCCTCTGGTGTCAGTTGAGAAAAAAAAAAGCCATGTACTAAACTGAGGGAACAGATTACTAAACTGTGAGCACAGTTTACTAAACTGAGGGAACATATTGCTAAACTGAGGGAACAGATTACTAAACTGTGCGCACAGTTTACTAAACTGAGGGAACAGACTGCTAAACTGAGGGAACACATTGCCAAACTGAGGGAACAGATTACTAAACTGTGCGCACAGTTTACTAAACTGAGGGAACAGATTGCTAAACTGAGTGCACAGTTTACGAAACTGAGGGAACAGATTACTAAACCTCTGAACCATGTTATGTTCAAAACTGATCTGAACAATTTCTTTATTTTATTTTAATTTAATTCTCCTCTTTCTCTTTTTTTCCTGGGAAAGACAGCAGTTAGGGCTAGTTTACTTTCTTTTTCTTGCTAAAATTTTATCTAAAGTGGCAGAACAGTGCCCAATTTCATGTGTGTTACAATATTTGACCACACAGCGTCATTTGACGTTTGAAGTTAATTTTGTCATGCATCTTTCTCAGCGGAGATTCTGGCTATTGGAACCTGCATTATACCAACTTTGCGCTTCTGGCTCTAAAATGAGATTGGAGACGGCAGATGGCATTCTCATTGGTTTATCATGTTGTGCCCAAAACACAAATATTAATTAGCCTTAAGACCAACCCTTTTAAGCTTTGCGTTGGGTGCAAGGGTAGGCATATGCTTAACATGAATAGCCTAACGGTGTCCTCGTATCTCCCCTAAGCAACTTGCGCTTCATGTTTAAACTTGGGTTTCAGATCATTAAAATAGAGCCCTTGGACTGATTGAGCACTGAACATTCGGGGACAGTTTATCTGACACATCCTCCAGTTCAGGCTCACCTCTGTCTTTTCTCCCCTGCCTTTCTGTTCCCATCAATTTACACTGCATTGTTAAATAATGAGAACAATATTTTGCCAAATATTTATTTAAGCTGGTGGATCACAAAACAGTCTATAGCTATAGACATCCCAGTGAAATGAGACATTGCAATCGGAGAAACAATAAAAAAACAATGCGAATATTTACTAGCCTATTTCCTAAAACAGAGCAGAACAGTCAACAAAAAAAAGCACACAGATTCTGTGTTTGTTAAAAAATATCGTAATATAGGCTCATCATTGATTTGGGGAAGTAAAGAACCATGATCCATTCTGAACGTAAAAGCTGTAGTCTTTACATCGATCAATAAATAATAATAATAATAATAATAATAATAATGCATTAGTTTATGGCAGAGGTCGCGTTACACTTTCTGATTGTCCATCATTGTGACAGTTTAGCAATCTGTTCCCTCAGTTTAGTAAACTGTGCGCACAGTTTAGCAATCTGTGCGCACAGTTTAGCAATCTGTGCGCACAGTTTAGCAATCTGTGCGCACAGTTTAGCAATCTGTTCCCTCTGTTTAGTAAACTGTGCGCACAGTTTAGTAATCTGTTCCCTCAGTTTAGTAAACTGTGCGCACAGTTTAGTAATCTGTTCCCTCAGTTTAGTAAACTGTGCGCACAGTTTAGTAATCTGTTCCCTCAGTTTAGTAAACTGTGCGCACAGTTTAGTAATCTGTTCCCTCAGTTTAGCAATCTGTTCCCTCAGTTTAGCAATCTGATCCCTCAGTTTAGTAATCTGTTCCCTCAGTTTAGCAATCTCTTCCCTCAGTTTAGTAATCTGTTCCCTCAGTTTAGCAATCTGTTCCCTCAGTTTAGTAAACTGTGCGCACAGTTTAGCAATCTGTTCCCTCAGTTTAGCAATCTGTTCCCTCAGTTTAGCAATCTGTTCCCTCAGTTTAGTAATCTGTTCCCTCAGTTTAGCAATCTGTTCCCTCAGTTTAGTAATCTTTCCCCTCAGTTTAGCAATCTGTTCCCTCAGTTTAGTAAACTGTGCGCACAGTTTAGTAATCTGTTCCCTCAGTTTAGTAAACTGTGCGCACAGTTTAGTAATCTGTTCCCTCAGTTTAGCAATCTGTTCCCTCAGTTTAGTAATCTGTTCCCTTAGTTTAGTAATCTGTTCCCTCAGTTTAGTAAACTGTTCCCTCAGTTTAGTAATCTGTTCCCTCAGTTTAGTACTCTGTTCCCTCAGTTTAGTAAACTGTGAGCACAGTTTAGTAATCTGTTCCCTCAGTTTAGTACTCTGTTCCCTCAGTTTAGTACTCTGTTCCCTCAGTTTAGTAATCTGTTCCCTCAGTTTAGCAATCTGTTCCCTCAGTTTAGTCATCTTTCCCCTCAGTTTAGCAATCTGTTCCCTCAGTTTAGTAAACTGTGCGCACAGTTTAGTAATCTGTTCCCTCAGTTTAGCAATCTGATCCCTCAGTTTAGTAATCTGTTCCCTCAGTTTAGCAATCTCTTCCCTCAGTTTAGTAATCTGTTCCCTCAGTTTAGCAATCTGTTCCCTCAGTTTAGTAAACTGTGCGCACAGTTTAGCAATCTGTTCCCTCAGTTTAGCAATCTGTTCCCTCAGTTTAGCAATCTGTTCCCTCAGTTTAGTAATCTGTTCCCTCAGTTTAGCAATCTGTTCCCTCAGTTTAGTAATCTTTCCCCTCAGTTTAGCAATCTGTTCCCTCAGTTTAGCAATCTGTTCCCTTAGTTTAGTAATCTGTTCCCTCAGTTTAGCAATCTGTTCCCTCAGTTTAGTAATCTTTCCCCTCAGTTTAGCAATCTGTTCCCTCAGTTTAGTAAACTGTGCTTACAGTTTAGTAATCTGTTCCCTCAGTTTAGTAATCTGTTCCCTCAGTTTAGCAATCTGTTCCCTCAGTTTAGTCATCTTTCCCCTCAGTTTAGCAATCTGTTCCCTCAGTTTAGTAAACTGTGCGCACAGTTTAGTAATCTGTTCCCTCAGTTTAGCAATCTGATCCCTCAGTTTAGTAATCTGTTCCCTCAGTTTAGCAATCTCTTCCCTCAGTTTAGTAATCTGTTCCCTCAGTTTAGCAATCTGTTCCCTCAGTTTAGTAAACTGTGCGCACAGTTTAGCAATCTGTTCCCTCAGTTTAGCAATCTGTTCCCTCAGTTTAGTAATCTGTTCCCTCAGTTTAGCAATCTGTTCCCTCAGTTTAGTAATCTTTCCCCTCAGTTTAGCAATCTGTTCCCTCAGTTTAGTAAACTGTGCGCACAGTTTAGTAATCTGTTCCCTCAGTTTAGCAATCTGTTCCCTCAGTTTAGCAATCTGTTCCCTCAGTTTAGCAATCTGTTCCCTTAGTTTAGTAATCTGTTCCCTCAGTTTAGCAATCTGTTCCCTCAGTTTAGTAATCTTTCCCCTCAGTTTAGCAATCTGTTCCCTCAGTTTAGTAAACTGTGCGCACAGTTTAGTAATCTGTTCCCTCAGTTTAGTAATCTGTTCCCTCAGTTTAGTAATCTGTTCCCTCAGTTTAGCAATCTGTTCCCTCAGTTTAGTCATCTTTCCCCTCAGTTTAGCAATCTGTTCCCTCAGTTTAGTAAACTGTGCGCACAGTTTAGTAATCTGTTCCCTCAGTTTAGTAAACTGTGCGCACAGTTTAGTAATCTGTTCCCTCAGTTTAGCAATCTGTTCCCTCAGTTTAGTAAACTGTGCGCACAGTTTAGTAATCTGTTCCCTCAGTTTAGCAATCTGTTCCCTCAGTTTAGCAATCTCTTCCCTCAGTTTAGTAATCTCTTCCCTCAGTTTAGCAATCTGTTCCCTCAGTTTAGTAAACTGTGCGCACAGTTTAGTAATCTGTTCCCTCAGTTTAGTAATCTTTCCCCTCAGTTTAGCAATCTGTTCCCTCAGTTTAGTAAACTGTGCGCACAGTTTAGCAATCTGTTCCCTCAGTTTAGCAATTTGTTCCCTCAGTTTAGCAATCTGTTCCCTCAGTTTAGCAATCTGTTCCCTCAGTTTAGTAATCTTTCCCCTCAGTTTAGCAATCTGTTCCCTCAGTTTAGTAAACTGTGCGCACAGTTTAGTAATCTGTTCCCTCAGTTTAGCAATCTGTTCCCTCAGTTTAGCAATCTCTTCCCTCAGTTTAGTAATCTCTTCCCTCAGTTTAGTAATCTCTTCCCTCAGTTTAGCAATCTGTTCCCTCAGTTTAGTAAACTGTGCGCACAGTTTAGTAATCTGTTCCCTCAGTTTAGTAATCTTTCCCCTCAGTTTAGCAATCTGTTCCCTCAGTTTAGTAAACTGTGCGCACAGTTTAGCAATCTGTTCCCTCAGTTTAGCAATCTGTTCCCTCAGTTTAGCAATCTGTTCCCTCAGTTTAGTAATCTGTTCCCTTAGTTTAGTAATCTGTTCCCTCAGTTTAGCAATCTGTTCCCTCAGTTTAGTAATCTTTCCCCTCAGTTTAGCAATCTGTTCCCTCAGTTTAGTAAGCTGTTCCCTCAGTTTAGCAATCTGTTCCCTCAGTTTAGTAATCTTTCCCCTCAGTTTAGCAATCTGTTCCCTCAGTTTAGTAAACTGTGCGCACAGTTTAGTAATCTGTTCCCTCAGTTTAGTAAACTGTGCGCACAGTTTAGTAATCTGTTCCCTCAGTTTAGCAATCTGTTCCCTCAGTTTAGTAAACTGTGCGCACAGTTTGGCAATCTGTTCCCTCAGTTTAGTAAACTGTGCGCACAGTTTAGTAATCTGTTCCCTCAGTTTAGCAATCTGTTCCCTCGGTTTAGTAAACTGTGCGCACAGTTTAGTAATCTGTTCCTTCAGTTTAGTACATGGCTTTTTTTTTTCTCGACTGACACCTGGGGGGCTCCGTATGCAGAAGTTGTAGGTTGAAGGAAATTAACCGAACACCAAGACGTCTGCAACGGAGGCTAGATGGTATCTGAGTCAGATTCCGATAGTTCCTCAGAATTTTCAATGGAATCTGTCCATCTTGATGAAGAAGAGTACTTTTACATGGAAGATGAGGAAACTCAACATAAAGCTGCTTTCACACTGGATGCAAAATTTATTTTTTCGCACGACAGATTGCATTCAAAGTCAATGCAAAGACGCTAGTACGTTTCGCCTGTATTCGCTTCTTTGCATTGACTATGAATGTAATCTGTCGTGCAAAAAAAATTTAATTTTGCGTCCGGTGTGAAAGCAGCTTAACACGGGATTCAGAATCATACAGATTCCAGCCTGAGTACTCGAGCAATGAAGACAGCTAATTGTCAGTGTCTCCACTTGTCCCCAACAACGCTTACTAGCCAAGCAGCGGAATGATTATTTTTCTGATTCTACAGTTGTTTCTGTGCACTGCATGTTGGATAACCAGCCTACTCACTTTTCAACCGTGAGTGAGTTTAATAGACCTGACAGTTGGTTACCTTACCTAACAAGACCATATATAATATATTATTAGGTTAAGAATAGCGTAAGTGGTGGTTGAACTCACACCTGATCTAGCCAGTAGGGAAATGATATTGTTCGTGTCTCTATTCATTTCTGTGCACCGTGTTTCATGAGCTCTCGAAACAATGCGTGTAAGCCGCATCTCGCAGCTTGCTATTATTAGCTAGTTAGCGAGCGAACAAGCTGTGCGCAGACATATAGTCGTGAATGATATCACAACTTGTGTAAACCATATCTTGCAGCTTGCTATTATTAGGTAGGAAGCTAGCAAGCACACAGTGCACAGAAATAAATAGAGCGCCGTCAATAGTATCATTTCACTAACGTTACTTAGCTGGCTAGATCACACTGAACAGCGAGTTGGCTGGCTGTTGAACAGGCAGTGCAGAGAAACGAGTTTGGTTCCACTAATAATAATAATAATATGTAAAAACATGAATACTCGAAATGTTGGCCGCATATCGTAGGTTTCAGTGACCCGGACTTGCCTGGGCCAGCAAAGTCGGCACTCGTATATTGCACTTGTTATGTCCATATTCTCTATCTCTGGATCTTTCGGCCACAGAAACATTCCATGGCCATATGCATGCGTTGCACTGCATCCCCACACTACGCATCACTTTCCGCTCACTCTTGGTGATTTTTGTTGGTCCATTCTTTAAGATATTCTCCGTCCTGAGCAGAGTCATGAACTACGGCTAACCACCTAGACACAATCCGCGTACAATTTACGATGTCACATGGCTGAGCTGGCCCAGCGCAAAAGTTCTCGATTAAGGCAAAGGGGGCGTTCCCTCAAGTGGATAATTTAGCTGATAAAATGTGTTTATTTTTTTTATTTATTTATTTTTTTTACATTGCGTAAAGTAGGCCTACATGATACTAAAGAGGACATGAAACATTAATTGTAGTTATTTTAATTTCATGAAGGTCTCTCACCCTCAAAAGATAATTTTAGTTTTACCACTGATGGAGAAAGAAATTTCAAAATCCTGCCGTGTAAGTTCAACTGTCAAAACAAAGGAGGGCGCCATCGCTATTGTGTTGCCGGACTTGACGTCATCGGAGTGGTTGGCTCAACTCATCAAGCAAGCGATCGCACTGAAAAATTACATCCATTCATTCAAAATGACAGAAAGAGGAGAAAATGAAAAAGCGAGTTTAGGGAGGCATGTTTTGCATTGCCCCTGGATGTTCAAATGAATTTTACAGAGTCAAAGATCGGGAGAAACCAGTACATTTCCATCATTTGACACTTAAACGACCACCTCTTCTCTGACGTTGGCTAGCTGCTCTCAAAAGGAAGAACCCACCAGTTAGCAGCAATGCTAGAGTTTGTAGTGATCACTTTGTATTGGCATAAGGCATACACTGTTTCCAGTCGCTGTGTAAACGGAAGCACAAGAAGTCATAATCGCTTTCCAACTGATACTTCAATGGACAAGGATTTATCTCATTAATAAGCGTTCTGAAATGTGCGGGATAGTGTGATGCAGGATAGCTCCCTTAGCACACTATCCAAATCAGCTTCATGGCAGCACACAGACTCCACACTTGTCGGCATTGCGGAGCAGTGACCGCATGTACACCATGAGGTGTTGCCGACCCGCCCCTCGCTGCCATCTCCGTCCGGAGCCGCTGCAGCTCCCTCATCCTCCGCAAAAACGGGTCTCTCAATCCTCCTCATCTTCACTGGCTCAAATGCGTTAGCCATTGGGTTAGATGACAGAAAAATAACCCTTTCTGTCTTGTTCTCTGACATTTTTCCTCCCTCTACAACTCATGAAAACTCTACACTCAAACCAACCGAACCACCAACAAACCACTCCGATTACGGTGGCAGTGACAAAAAATAAAGATGGCGGAGAGTACTCCCCAAACCGTATCCATAAATGTACAAGTATTTAAAAAGCTGATTTTCTTGAAATAGGTTGATTTTTAAAAATGCTTTATTTCAGTAGTGTTTTAAATATATACACATATCCTATGTTTGTGTCTATTCTGTTGTTTCATGTCCTCTTTAAAACCATCACTTATTGTTCTCGATAGGTACTTTGTAGCATTTTATCACATTAAAAAACAATGCTGAATTTCATGTCCTAAGCTCTTTAAAGTAGCCAAAAAAAAGGTCCTATGAAAAACTGCCGAAGTGGGTCTGGGTTGTCGACTACAACCTTGGCTACTTTAGTAGTTGTCTGGGGAACATTATGACCCATAGTAGGCCTAGCAGAAGGTGAGAAAAAGGAACTCCGAGAGCCGTCTCAATATTGTGTCTGCAGTGTGCAAGTGCGCGGCAGATCAGTCAAAATGAGTTGCTTTGTGCAAGCGTACGGCAAACTCGAGTACCATCACATGTGCCAGCAGACAGGGGAGGGGATACTCACCTCCTGAACTACAAGCGACTTAATCGATGGCCGAGGTTTAATGGGCTGTTATGCTTTGTCCATAGAAATGCTTCCACAGTGAGAATAGGCGACAGCATCACATGGAAAACATGGCATGTTTGGCAGATTCAGTCTGTCTGGAACGGAGCTTGAGTCTGAAAGACGGTTGTTTAAAATCAGACCTAGCAAATTATTGCTTTTAAAAAGGGTTTTTTTTTTTTTGGCAAAATTTTGCGCACCCCGGCGATTGCTTTTATTCAAAGTCTTGGCTTCTGATCGCAAATGCAAATAAAAAAAATCTACTTTCCGAGTACTGTGTCATTAAGATGCAGCCGTTCTTCCTGCTAAGTGGGTATGTCCTTTCTGTCTCCTGTTAATGAGTTAATTGAGTAGCAATGGTTAACCTGCAAAACAGATAAACGTAAATTAGGGACCCAAATATGATGTGGTGACCCCTCCCCACAGAGTCCTGGAGGCCAGCTTAGCAGCAAATCAGCAGGCCCACAGCGAGCCGTGGAGTGAGCTACCAAACCCCAATGACAGGAAGCGACAGGGCAACTGCCCTGTGGGGCTGAAGAACGTGGGCAACACCTGCTGGTTCAGCGCCGTCATCCAGGTACATCACAGGTCCCTGTTTTACACTAGTAACTGGACACCTGTTCATATTTTTCAGTACTGAGAAGCCTGTAAGCATTTGAGCTATGCCACTTTCCTCCATTCAGGAATTGCTGCACTTTTTATTGTAGGTTTATTGTCCGAATACTTAAGCATTTAGCCAACATTGTTTATGTAGAGTTAAAACTTTTCTGAGGCTTAATTAATTTGGGCTGTTACAGTTGGTAATTTGAGGTTTTTGAAGAAATGGTTGTCTCTGAACATGTACTGAACAAAATAAATCAACTTGATATCTTTGCTAAGCAGTCATTGGTAATTTGGAAAAAAACAAAAAGGGTCCAGTGGCATCAGATGGTGATAAACAAATAAACAAATGGATGGGGCTAACATAACCCTGCTATTAAATGATCAGGGTGCTCAACTGCGCATATTGATTCATCCATTTCTCAAATATGGAGTTGCATTTCAGCTCCTATCAGTCGAATGAGAAAAATCTAAGGCACTTGAGTTTTCATTTGGTCACTGCCCTGTTTTGTGAGAATTGGAAATCGGGGCAGCAAGAAAGTGCATGATGTGGCTCAACTCCAGGTGCCAGTGTCTATTTGCACAAGCTTTGCATTGTGCTGTACAGGTTTATTATTCAGTGAGCTGAATGATCAGGGTGGCTGACCCTTAAAGGAGGATTACCATGTACAATTTCAGTTCATTTCAGTTCATTTTCGAGTCCCACAGTGACCCTGCAAGGACGATCCTGCACACTGTTACCCTTCTCCCCCCCCAGAGAGCACTGTGACACAACTCTCTACTCTCTCATTATCTCAGTCTCTCTTCCACCTGGTGGAGTTCCAGAGGCTGGTGCTGCTGTACTCGCCCCCGGAACCTTCCGCAGATCTGCCCCGCAACCAGCAGGTCAGCCCTCCCTCCACTCATAAACCCACAAACACAGTGTTCAGCTGTGGCGCTGGAACCATTCTGGGGTGCATTTCCCAAAAGCGTAGTTGCTAACTAAGTTAGCAACTTACATAGTTCCTCCATTCAAAGTCAATGAGTCCAACTATGTAAGTTAGCATCTGTGATTTCGGGAAACGCACCCCTGAAGTATTCGATAATGTGCATCACCCGCTTATCAAGCCCTGCGGTCCAGCTGCCACAGTTTCTGGAGACCTTGGTGTCTGCAGGCTTTAATGGTCTTCTTACAGTCAGCAGCCAAGTAATGCTTTTATTGCCAGGTGTGGCGGCTCACACTAGGACATTTAAAACAACTTGTTAACAGTGTTGTGCTAATTATTGTGCTGTGTCCCCTTAGCACCACGACTATGGACTGTTCACATGCAAACTTCCAGACACACTCTCCCACATGCGTACGCGCACACACACACACACGTATATGCATACACACACACACACACACACACAAACAAAGAAACACACACACACACAAACAAAGAAACACACACACACACACACACACACACACTCACTTTACTCACTCACTCCTTAACAACGTTTCTTAAGAACAGGAGCACTGATCTCTGGTTGTTTCTCGCATCCTCCTCCTCAACTTGTCCTCAATGAGCATTCAGACGGCACTGATCCTGCATCAGCGGGCTTACTCACGGAAAGTGCTGACTGTTGTGTTGCCAGGAGGGCCACAGTGTGCGGTTTGTACGGGAGCTTCGGCGACTCTTCGCCCTCATGCTGGCCTCAAAACGGAAGTATGTGGACCCCTCCCGTGCCCTTGAGATCCTCAACACTGCCTTCCAGTCCAGCGGCTCTCAGCAGGTACCGCCATCCATCAGCCAGTGCTCCACAGTCATTCACTATAAGTTCCTCCTCACAGTTCAGTTTCAGCGAACTGAAAACCATTCTCATTACTCTACACTGCATCACCAGTCATGTACTTTAGGAAGGTTTTCTTTGTCAGAAGACATGCCTTGTGTGCTTGCAAATAAGTATCTCAATTGGTTCAATGTCAATGTCTGGTGCAATAAAGTATGACTTCTGATTTTCTTGTTTGATAAGCATTTAAATTTATTGTACTTAATCGACAGTATATATTTTGAATTGTAGCATTTTAAATTTCATAGAGGCTGTCACTCCCAGCTGTGACACATCTATGCCCTTTGAACTGTGATGTTAACCTGCCGGGAAGAATCTCATTTCAGTCGGGGGGGGGGGGACTTATTTTCTGACATCAGTGTTGTGGGCTACTGAAAGGTTTGGCTCAGTTCAGTTCACCTCTGTCCCGTCCACGCAAGCTGAGCGGTTCAGGATGTAGGTCCGGGTCAGAAGTCACAGAGGAGTTGGTGGAATAACCCTTTGTTTAACAGCAGTTTTGGCAGCAGCTGTTCCCTTCAGTGCAGACCTATGACCTTATGTCCTATAATCCTTTCTTTGACCATTGTGAATAAATGATAGTAACTCAATGTTTCTCTTTTTGTGTGTGTGTGTGTGTGTGTGTGTGTGTGTGTGTGTGTGTGTGTGTGTGTGTGTGTGTGTGTGTGTGTGTGTGCGCGTGTGTGTGTCAGCAGCAGGATGTTAGTGAGTTCACACACAGGCTGCTGGACTGGTTAGAAGAGGCTTTCCAGGTCCAGGAGGAGCGGTAAGCTCACTCAGCCACTGTGCCAACACACTTGCTGTATTACATCATGATAATACTGTCTACTATTTCAAAGGGATGCACTCCACTCAGCCACTGTGCTAACACACTCTTACTGTATTGTACCATTATAATGCTGTCCGCTTGTTTTAAAGGGATGCACTCCACTCAGCCACTGTGCTAACACACTCTTACTGTATCGTACCATTATAATGCTGTCCGCTTGTTTTAAAGGGATGCGCTCCACTCAGCCACTGTGCTAACACATTTACTACACCATTTTAATGCTGACCACTTGTTGTGAAGGGACATGCTCCACTCAGTCACTGTCCTAACGCAGTCCGATAAATGCTTGCCTATTCATACTTTCTTGCCCTCCAATGGAGGGGGGTATATCCGAAAAATCCTGGATGTAAGATGGCCGCCACTAGAAGGGTGATTCCAGTCCAGTTTTGTTGAGGGCAAGGTGAATTTTCATTTGCGTGAGCCCTCCCTCAAACAGAGCTGACAAAAATCATCCCTACAAGCTTTGAAATTGCCCAGGTTGCTCTGCTCATTTTCCCTTTCTGGCGGGGAAAATGGCACACAAATGGTAGAATTACTGATGGAAATTTCAGTACTCAAGTTGAATCAGTTTCGAACACATTCCACTCTGACAGTATTGATGCAGGTTTACATAGCTTTCTGAAATTAAGTGACGTGACCGAGTAGCATTATATGCGATGCAGGAAGGTTAGAATGATTATGAAGAGCTACTGGAGTTAGCTTTACAGAGTGCTTGCAATTTGCAATTAAATTTAAGAGACGTACTACTTAACTAGTAAGCAGTTAGTTGTAGACATACTGTAGACATATTACTTAGGCGTGGGCTCGGCGATGTATATTTCACATGCAAGCTTTAATAATTGGCACACATCCGTTTTTGCATTGGAACAAATGTTTTCTACCAGTTGCTACGACAGTCGAAAAACGAACACCTCTTGGAGCCATGTTTCCAGTTCTACGAAAACAACTTCATAATGGCTAGTAAATTTCGGAGTGACAATGACTGTCGAAACTAGCGGAAGTTCAGTTTGCTCTCCGTCCAAGTAGCGTAGAAAACTTGATTTATTGCCCGAAGCCACAGTAAAATAATGGTGAACTGAAACCATCACAATTTGTGATTTGTTCCATATATGGTTCCTCACTAGACAGGCAACACATTACAAACTAGGCCTACGCTGTCAGTGGCCGACAGCAAGGGGTATATCCCCAAAATTCCCCAATCCTTGAAGCCCCCTTTATTAGATGCCCCTTTACTAGACCTACAATATGAGGCAAATTTGAGGTCTGTATAAGTAATTGTTCCAGAGATATTGTTAGAAAACTAATTTTTTCAATATATAGCGCCACCTGATGGCAAACCTAGAAGTGCATACTTGCCCAAAATCTAATCAGTTCATCCTCTCTACCATATCTACCAATTTGCTAAAAATGAGAAGCCAATATAAAGTATTTTGTGAGTTATCGCGCCAACGGCTAAAATCTGCGGACACGGCAGGAGCAGCAGGTGGGGCAAAACCATGATATCCCTGAAACTCTCGATTGGATGGAAGAAGTGAAGGGAGCATTTTATTTTGGATTGGAATGCAGTTGGACTTGCTTCCTTCTGCAATGTCATTTCACCTGAATATATTAGGCAGAAAAATCTGGGACACTGTCCTGTTTTTGTAAGATTTTGTAAGTTTGTAAGATTATTGGCTGTTTGGTTGTTCTAGTTGTATTGGAGAGTATATAATGTCACAGATCCCCAGCAGGCTCAAAATCTCACTTGCGTCTGCCTCCTCTTGCATTCCCAGAAGGCTTTGATGATTTTGAGATCAGGGCTCTGTCATGGCATATTATTTGTATGAACTTCATTTAGTGAAATACAAGGTTCTATTGATACTCTGCTGATATTGTCACCGCAGGGAATCCCTTTCCTGAGTGCCATGGAGTTTGAGAGAAATTTCTCACCTCATTCAGTTATTCTCTCTGCAAGCCTTACATGGCTGATACCGTCATGTCCACTCTGTATGGATGGAAATACCTGATGGCTAAAAGTTAATTACTTGTGGGCTGCACTGTATTTCAAGTGACTTTTCCTTTCTTTTGCTCCCCGTGCTGTTTTCCTAGAGATGGAGAGAAGTCGAAAAACCCTCTGGTGGAGCTCTTTTATGGGCAGTTCCTGGCACAAGGGGTTCTTGAAGGTGAGAGAGACAAAGATCGTAAATTGTCTGCAGGGGCGCCGCAAGTAATTTTGGGCCCTGTGACTGGAAATCGACCCCCCCCGCCCATATATAGCGCACAGACGTATTTAAGTAAGTAAGGAAGTAGACCTTCAAATTCAGTCATTGTGGCCTTTTTGTGCTGACTTACTGTCTACAGTTGACATTAATGACTGCTCCATTATAATTGCATATTGCACGGCAAGAAGTTCTCTAAAAACTATTTCAGCAGTGTGCAAATTTAATATAGAACACGGTAGCAATCCAGAAAGAATACAATATCAGTGAAAATCGGGATCAATCAAGTTGGTTCAAATAGTGCAAACTTGGGCAGTATTCAAATAAAATAAATCTTAAATATCAAAAAGTCAAATTGAATGCAAACCAATATCAATTCCGTATCAAACAAGGCAATCAGAGATGGCAAACTTCACCCCATTCACGCAAATATTGGCAAGTGCTGAAACACAAACAGACAGACAGACAGACAGTCAAACACAGAGCCACTAAAAACAGTACTTTACGCCCACACCGTGGGGTGAAGTAATATAAGGATGGATCCCACGACCTTTAACACCACACAGACTCTAAAGCACCCATGAGAATCATATTCAGAATCTGTCATAGGCTGTAACAGTAGGTTATATTGGCAACACATAGCTGTGATACTGGCTAACTATTTGATTGGAAAGAGCTGGGCATGGATAACCTGCAAAGAAAAATCAACTCTGCATTTTAAATAAAAGTAACTCACAAACCAGTCTTAATGTTCCAGTTTTCCAGTTCATTTCAATAATTGTACCCTAAGGTAGCCCAGCAATCATGTATAATCTTGTAGCCTACAGTACTCACTTTCCTCCCATTGGACTGTATCTTGTGTATGGGGGGTTGAGGGAAGATTTCCACGGGCTGCTGCATCAGCGCATAACGGCATTTAATATTAAAGATGCATTTTGTAAAAATACGTTTTTGTCTATTTCCGATCTTTTTTTAGACATGAACATGGTATAGGCATCAAAGTAAATAATCATACTGAAGAACTTTGTCCTGTGAAGTATATGCTGTTTATTTTGTGAAAACAAATTCTATTCGCCCAAACTGATAGATTTCTCCAAAAACTACATCTCCCGCCACTAGGTGACATCCTAAAAGAATGGACAAAGAATGTCACCTAGTGCCGGACATGTCGTTTTTTCTTCAAAGACTTGTGTACTAATCTAAGCTTGACACTATTAATTAGGGAACCTGCATGACCTAATTCAAAGAATAGCCCCAAATCATCTCTGATTGACATTATTCTGACTAATATGCCATGGACAATTTCATTCAGTGGTATTTTTTCCTCAAGATTTTGGTGATCACTACCCCATTGCCTGTATTAGGACGGTGAAATTATGTAGGTCAAAGCAGTGTCTTTTTTTTTTTTTAAAGAAATTTTGGGAACATAGACAATCCAGCGTTCCTGCATGATTTAAATATGTGTGACTTAGACAGGGTGTCCATCATATGTAAGTCACATCTAACCTTTGCATATTTTTCCAGTGCTTTTAATACCATTGCTGACAAACCTGCTCCTTTTAGGAGATTGTGGATAAAGGACCAGATGTACTGTGTGTTTCTTGTATGAATTATCTGAAGTATTGACAGAAAGGAATTCAGAATGGGCAAGAGCTAGAAAAACCAGGGCAGTTACTGATTAGATTTTTTTAAGGCAGCTGCAGGACAAGTGTACCACTATGATTAGGAAAGCAAAATCTGCTTTTTATTTTAATTCATTACATGAGAGTGCTGGTAAGCTTTCAAGATTTTGGAAAACTTCTAAATTAATGAAATTAATGTGCCCAACAAGAAATTTGCCTCAAGCGATGGAATGGCTTGATGGAATGGTTCTAATCTGATGGATTTCATGAGTAGGATGGGTCGGCATAAACCAAATGACATCTGCCAATCAGGACCAGTGCTCCAGAATGGCATAAAATGTTGTAGTTTCTCTTCTAACTTTCTTTCTGAATCAGAAGTCGTTGATACTCTTTTGAAAATTGAACCCAAAAAAGTCTTCTGCAGCTGATCTTTTGGTCCCTAGACTGTTGAGGTTAGCTGTTCCAGTTGTAGCCCGGCGTTTAACACACTTTTTTAGCACATTTGCACAGTTTAGATGCCCGCGGACATGGAGCTGCTGTATTTAAGCACACAATTACGCTATTCTATCAATAGGCGGCCCCCCTGAAACGGTTATGGAATTTTCATGCGGCAGCGGTGCCACTTACCGATTTCGAGTATGTGCAAGAGAAACACGGTAACATAGCTCTCCACTTACAGGGCACCCTCCAGTACTGTTCCATTTGGAATAACGCCCACCAGTGATGCGCCGGTCAAGGTTTTTTAACACCCGCACCAACCCGACCCGACGTGACAACTAACCCGCCCCGCTAAAACTCGCACTGATTTTCAACCTGAACCCGACCCGACCCGACACAAAAAGGAGGCAAGAGAAAAAGAATAGAGGGTCTGTGTGACATGATTTGCAATGGGAAAAAAACGATTCCTCTGTTACGCTATGGATTTGAGTGGAGCACAACATACATTTGGGTTTTGGCTGGAATTCTTGATCCAAAGTTTAGGCGCTGTCTATTAATTGAACCTTACCGTGATTTCTGATCTTTGCAACCAAACAAAATCCATCAGGCAAAATATTGCAAACGAGGAATATTTTTACTACGAGGAAAATTTTTTTTCCCTCATATATTTATTTCAAGATTGTTTTGGGGGGACTTTTAGGCTATTTTTTCAACACAGCTTATAATGTAGGCCTAGTCGTATTTTTTCCCAAACTATGCAAAAACAAAATCGCGTCAGCAGTGCCTGGGTTTAAGTAATTACGGCGCGCTTCCTGGACACGGCCAGCCGAACTGAAGTTTCGCTCGCTTGTTGCGCTAGTTGCTGGGACGCAGAGGACTGCTTTGGCCACCGTGGAGTTTTACACGATTATTCTTTGTCTCATGGTATGGTAATTAATGAGAGCAAGACTAAGTTTTTGACCATACATGCTCCAGTAATGATAAGTTACCTATTCATTTGGGTGATATGTGTATTGAATGGTGTTAATGAAATGTATATATAAGAAGTGTCTTTACTGCCGATGGCAGCTCACACTCTGCTGTCAGAGAACACGTAGCTGATAAACGGAAGCACCTCAACAAGTTTATTTAATTTTTTTTTTAAGAATAATGATATGCCTTTCACTGTAAAGTGGCGAAAAAAATGTTTTGTCTATGTGTTGTTTAGACCCACAGGTCAGTAAAATTACTACTACTATATAATATTTTGGCGCTGACTGCAGAACGATGGATAAGATGAGCTATCATTCAACCATTAGATGCTTAGTCTAACCGTGGAGGAATAAGCCGCGCACCAGTGAGTGGGTGTACATCGAGAATAGGAATAGGGAGAGGAATAATTGGCATTCTATCCAGCTCAAGGTAGCGTTATATCGTTTGGCGAGAGCATATTATCTAGGCTGTATGTCTAGAGCCCTCAAAGGCCGATAGCCTATCATACTTTTTATTCGCAATTTCGTGGGAATTAGATGTCACCACTGTCGGCCCAACCCGCCCGCACCCGGTGTTATTAAAATATTGACCTGCCCCGCCCGTCCAGTGGGTAAACCCGCGGGACCCACTGGTTCCGGGCCTACCTGCGCATTACTAACGCCCACTATCCATGTCTGGATTACATTGCCATCACGTAAATGTAACCTTGGCACTTCTGGGTTGATTTTGGAAGGCTTTTATCTCTTTGTACTCCTGCAATTCAGCTGTACACAGTTGAGAGAATAAACCTAACTTGCTGTTACGAAAAGGTCTAAATACTTCTCTGATGGTCCAATCAGTATGTTTCAATTCTTGTGAGAAGTTTGTACAGTCTGGAATTGGATAAAAACGTGTTGATCAAGACATAATTACCAGATTATAGTTCACTTGGGCGTGAATATAACTGTGCTTTACACAGATTAGCCTGAGCGAGCATTAGAGTGACTGCATTTCAATGAGACATCGTATGAGGATGTGAGGAACCGCTGAAGTCATGGAAGGACGAATCAATGCATAAATCAGTGGTTGGGGACCACGCTTTTTTAACATCTGATGACTGTAATTGATTGTAGAATGATAAAGTATCAATATCATGTTGAATTTTTGCTTCAGAAAACTGATTTTTTTCACCACTTAACTGAGGTATGTTTGATCTATTATAGCTGAAGTGGTTGCAGCAAAGGACAACAATTTTTTTCAGTCACAAGAGATAATTTTTATTAGCTGCAGTATAGATACTATGGGCAAGTATATGCGGCAGTTTGCGCATCGGGTTTGGCTGAGGAGTTTAATTCATACAATTCCTGTGAAACAGGGATGGGACTTAACACCTCCATATTCTAAAGCGTTCACTATGGGGTCTATTCTCCCATTAGCGCGTAAGTCCTTTTTTACGCGATTCGAGTTAAGCGCTTTTGAGTTACGCGTATTCTCCCCTACGCGTTTCAATCATGTCCACAGCGCTTAACTTCAGAATGTAGGCGGCCTTATGAAAGAGGTGTGACTAATCCAAAAGAGAGGCAGACTCTATATAAAGCTCATTGATTATGGCTATCAGGAAAACATGGAAAAAGGATTTTCTGATTAACCATGAAAATGCATTTGTGGTCCATGGAAAATGCAAACCAGACTTAAAATTTGAATATCGTGGGCCTGCTGATAAAACCTCGTAGCCTCGTAGCCATCTCCAAACTGAAAAGAAACAAAACCTCATATGTCCACTATTCTTACATGCAGAATTAAACATGTTTTATTTTATTTATATTTAAAATTTATCAATTTATATATATTCTCTTTATTTTATGTTTATTTATTTTCCTGTGAAGTTTATCATTTTGAAGATACAAGGTTTTATCAGCAGGCCCAAGATATGCGGCTGCAATAGTAGGCCTGTGTGTGTCTGTGCCAATTACAAGAAGTAGGCTGTTGCAGACATCTTTTTTATGTCTTACTCTATGCGCTGGAATCGATCAGATCAGAAAAATACGCATGCGGCTCCGCTCCTGGAGCTGGGTGAAAATCGCGCAGATGGAAACACTTCATATAAAGACAATGATATGCGATTTTTGACGTACCCGTGTCTGCACTGGCGCCTGACTTCAGCTGTATAAATGGAAACTTAGCTTAATGCTGTGCCGACGTCTACGGTCTCTGTATATATTCTTATTAGTGGAAGGGGTTCTGATTGCAACACGAGTACAATCAATGGCTCCCACAACACTGGGGAACCCGGGGACCCGGTAGAACCCCCTTAACTCTTCGTCTTTCGGCTGGTGTTACGGGGAATTTTAAGGTGGCTGACATGGTGCAGTATAGCGTGAACCGTGTCAGACACCTTGACACAGACGCCTGTGATGTGTGCATAATATCACCAGCCACTCTCTGGAACGACCCAGATGCCAGGACCGACAGCGCAGTTTTGACCTTGATGACCACCGGTATGTTTGTAATGCGTTTGTAATTGAACTAATTGGAGATCAGGCTGTTGCGTAATATCATATGATGATTTCGTTTGATAATTTATTATGGTTAAGAGAAATGTAGTTTAGAAATCAGGATGAACAATTGAATAGTGAATGTCTCAACCTTTACCATGTTAAATAAAATAAAATTAATGTTAAAATTCGGCCTATAACCGACATCAAACGCAATATTCCATTTCGCCTTATGTTGGCGCTTGACCTTCATACAGCCCTCAAAAGTGCTTAACAGAAAAAGTGCGTAAGCCAGGGGGAGAATACGCGTAAGTGTTATTTGCATGAGAAACGCCCCGATTTTGGCCTTGCTCCGCCCCAAGCGCATAACTGCCTTTGGGGCGCGTAATGCAGAGACTTAAGTCGAGGGGAGAATACGCGTAGGCTGAAAAGCGCGTAGCTACGCGCTTTTTTTTGACTTACGTGCATGGGAGAATAGACCCCTAAGTGAATAATCAATAACTGTGTTTGATGTGCCACCTATTGGTAGTATAGTGTAAATACTGTCTATCATGCTGCAATTCAGTTTATTCCTGGGGATTTTTCTGAGTACATCATTGCACTCCATTTACAGCTGTGGATTGGCCATCCCTAGCTACTAAGAGAATGCAGCACTAGCTGACTTTCATTAATAAAGCAATCCTAAATAGGTTACTTAATTAACTTGCATCTTTCACCTCATGGTGTTCTCGTTATTATCTGGCTAGATTTCAGGATCGGTTGATTCTTGAGGACCCCCAAGTCAAAACTGAGCTTGGAAAAAATGTTTTGCTTCAGTACCCCTAGGACATGGATTTTGGTTTCAAGAGTATTCTAAACTGGACAAATGAACCGCATTAGAGAAATTTTAAAAAGTCATTTAGGATTTTGAAGTCGTGATCTATGCATGTTTTCAATAATGTAGGCATATTATTCTCTGTTGAATGTATAAAACGTATTGCTGTATGATGATTTTATTGTCTGTAGTATTGTATATTGTTCGTTTTTGTTATGAATGATGTTGTAATGTGTTCTGTTGTTAATGGGGCACTATTGTAAATGAGACTGTGGTCTCAATCGGTTTGTACCCGTATAAATGAAGGTTAAATAAATAAATAAAAACATCACCTCCATTTTCAGTGAAAGCTGATTTGCCTTTTCCACTAGGCATTCTGAAATAGCTGGTGAAGCAGCTGTAGGATCAGACAGTAGTTTACTCATTTTTATCTTGTTCACAAGGGACTATTTGTGGGAGGTGAGAGTCATGCTGTTTGCTCTTATCATAGGATCTACGCCTTCAGCCTATCAGGCACGGTTTGTTCCTCAGAACTCCATGAACAGCTTATAGCTATAATGAGACTTGCTTTTTATTGGTCGGAGTAGAAACCTTCAGGATGGGGCATATATGCAGCTCCCGTTGTTGGTCCTTGGAGGGATTGCTGACCCTGTACTCCTGTGTGTCACCTTTAGGGAAGAAGTTTGAGAACACGGAAATGTTCGGTCAGTACCCGCTCCAGGTGAACGGGTTTAGCGACTTGTACGAGTGCCTGGACGCTGCCACAACTGAGGGCGAGATAGAGTCCCTGCACACCGGGAACTCTGGGAAATCTGGACAAGAGGTCAGAGGGGTGGCCGGGTCCTGGGTATATAGAGGTGTTTGTAGAGAAATCAAATAAGACACTATGAAACATTTATTATTATTTTTATTATCCTTATCCCTTACTTGGTTGTTTTTTGGCTTTGTGCTACAATGCATTGGATTTGCAGACCAGGATTACAGTAGAGGCTGTTCACTTGAATTAGGTCATATTTACGACTATTTAAATGCATGTAATCCATGAAGTAATATCAGCCCTTGTTATATCAAACCCTTGTTTATGGTGTATGTATGTTTGAGTATTTGCAGCCCTCGGTCTGTTTATGTTTCCCACGTAACACAGGTAGCTGAGAAGTGAAGGAATTATGAATGCATTAGAAAGCACTAAATAGCCAGAGTTTCTGGACTGAAAGTTTGTTCTTTAATCTTTCAGCGCTGGTTCACTGAGCTCCCACCAGTCCTCACTTTTGAACTCTCCAGGTTCCAGTTCAATCAGGCGATGGGCAGACCAGAGAAGATCCACAGCAAGCTAGAGTTCCCCTCTGTGCTCTACATGGACAGGTGTGCTAGATTTCCCCTTGGTCTTCTACGTGGACAGGTGGTTTTGAATTCCCCTCTGTGCTGAAGATTAGCGGTGGACAATGACAGCTGTGTCTGCCCGGGGTTTTCTCTTCAATGTCTGTCCTTTTAATTACTTAATTAGCCAAATGACATATGAAATAAGCAGTCTTGAATGATCACTGAAGACTGATCACAAATACATGCTACTGTAACATTTTACTGTCATTGAGTAAATCCGTATTGGTGTGCACAGCCATTTAGCTCGTTTATGAAGCGTAATTGATTGACACAAAAATTTGCAAACACTCCAGCTCCTCCAGGCCTGGAAGTGCCCACCCCTGCTGTAAACAGGTAGGGTAGCTAGAGCTCCCCTCTGGGCCGTGTGTGGACAGGTGGGCTTGAGTTCAGCTGTTCATGTTAAATTCCTACCTGGGCCAGGTAAGGAAATACTTTGTAGATAGACAGCTTTGTTCGTTGCTCAAGTGCCTGAGAGGAAGACTCTGGGTTTGTTCATGTCCGATATCCTCCGCCCTCGTTCTGAACTTGCGAAGATTCAATCAATGAGTGTATAAGAAGCAGTGGCAGATGGGCACGAGCTTCGGAGGAGAGCCGTCAACTGTCTTCACTATCCTGAGTTGGCAGCAAGGGGTCGCATTCGAGCAAGCCTTGTACATAGTTCACCAATTGACCATTCCAGATTCGGGTGGGATTGGAGATGCCAAATTTATTTAAAAAAAAAAAAATTCCTACCTGGTACAGGATTCACCATTTTCCTTTTTTTGGTGAAATATGCGAGACATTGTCACTAAGTGTGTTTTTATGTTTTCTGTCCCTTGTCTGGGTGGCGTCAGGTACATATACAGGAATAGGGAGATAACGCACGTCAAACGGGAGGAAATGCGGAGGCTAAGAGAGCACATGACTTTCCTACAGCAGCAACTGGAAAGGTATGGCAGCCAGTGTCCATACAACGCTCTCACAACACTCTAAACACGGCACAGTCCTCCTAATCCGATTGTCCTTTTTATGGTGACTTATTCCAGTACATATAAGCTGTAACGGTAGCTGTATTTCAGCCAGTTGATTGCTTGCACCATCTGTGGTTCTTTGATTTTGTGAGGGGGGCTGGCATCGATGAAATATGCCTGGTCTTTTCTGGACAGGGTTTTTGCACCTGAAGGTTTTTGTATTTGCCGAACGCTGACATTAAAATCCAATTTTATTTAAATTTTATATTTCAGTGCTGGGCTGAAAATTATTGAAATGGGTTGCACACACGTAAGTCGGATGCAAAAATTTATTGTTTATAAAGGCACTAAGAAAACCAACATTTTGGCTGCAAAGCTGCCTCCGTCAGGGTTACACACATTTGACTGAAGTTGATTACACTGGTGCATAGGTGCAAGCAATTGGAGTTAATTTAGTATTCCAGTATAACTACAGGTAAAGGCACAGATATACGGGTGCTGCCTGGCAATGTGTGTAACTTGACCAAACACAAGGAATTGAACAGTAGGTTAATTGATGAGACCACAACAATTAAGTAAGTGGTATCGATTCCAATTGATTTATTTCATATGGTCAGTTTTTTCACTATATAAGGTGATATGAACTTTGAGAAGTGTCACAGTGTTAAACACGATGGCACGATGGAAGGAGCTCTCTGAGATTATTCATAGCCACATTGTGGCCGTACATGATGCTGAAGACATTAAATGCTGTCATGACACTGTAAGAAACTCTATCAGGCATTTTAGAGACCTGTTTGCTGAAAACAAGTTGCAATAGAGGTGCAAAATGAAGTTAAGTGCCTGTGATGTTTGGTATCAGTGTGACGAGTAAAAAAATATATTGGCGGTTGACTGCATGACAACTCTTTGACATTAATAGCGCCAGAAGTAAAGGGGTGAAAGTATCAAGATCTGCTATATCCATATGTCTGTGTGAAAATGGTCGGATTGGTCGTGTTGCTGCCAAGAGCTGGCAACTTGGGCTGGGCAATAATTTTTATCGCAATTATTTTAAAAACAATGAAAGTAACTGCCACTATGGGACAGACAGATCTGCTTGCGTATTATCTTTTCTATGACACATACCTAATATGGGGTTAAACAAACATCAGCGGCCATGTGAAATGCTTCCGGGAAGAAAATTGTGATTTGAAGTCCGCTTATTACCAGCGAATTTAGACAGCCTCCATCACCTTGACATAATTAGCTTACCTTAAATCGATTCTTGTGTGCTTTGCCTTACAAGCAATCAAGCCATTTTTCCGGCCAAATGACTAAACAAAACCAAAATGTAGTCTATTATAATTCAGAAGAGATAATGAGAATCAGACAGGCCTGACCAGGCTACCGTGTTAGATTGAAAGAATGGCAATAATCTGAATAGACAGTTTGTGTCCATTCATGGAGCTGCAGCTTTTGGCACTTTGTGCTGGCTTCTCTTTTCAGCACCAGAGGTTGCCATTTGGTTCTAACAACTTGGCTAGCTAGCCAAATAGGTGACCTGAAACGGAAACTCGATTTACTGATGTTGGTTTGCTGGCTAGCTGTTTTTACCTCACTTGCAGGATTTGGCAATGGTGAATTTAGTTGGCAACGAAATTCGATGGTAAAAAACTTCTTGCTTTGAACATGGCATTGCTGCTAACTGTACATTATACTGTTCTGAAAAGAGATTTTTACAAATGTCTATTGCTATCTTTCATGACCCATTAGAGCATCTTGCTAATCTTTCTTGCTGGTTGATGTAGCAGACTGGGGTTTTCTCAGCTGTAGCAATGCTTCCAACAGTACATGATGCTATGTTCAGAGCAAAGACCTTTCCCACTGTCAATTTTCATTGAACTTCAAAAATAACTGTGGGTTATATTCAGTTGTAGTGGGACCGAGCAACTAATGCATGTTTAATATTAACATCATTTCTCTTTTCAAAGGGCGCACTCTAGCTCCATATAATTCCCAGAAATAAATCAACAGGCGACTACTTATCGCAGTGTTAGTCAGTCAAAGCTAACAATCATGACTTTACACCCACTTTTAGTAGTGTCAAATAACTCCATTTAACCTAACTTGTCAGGAAAAATGAACGCTTGAACACGCATCAGAATGGTACGAATTTACAATGACAGACCATTTTTGTGAAAAAAAATTACTTGTCACATACATAAATTTTTTTGTAAGGTCTATGTCCCATCCACTTTGATAAAGAGAGCAGGCTTATAACCTGCACTGGAGCCAGCCACCAGATGTCGATCAAGATGTTTCGGCCGCACTTTTGGGGAGCCGTTATGTCGTCCATCTTTATATACCATCAATAGTTTTGATCCACTGACATATAAAATCTGCTGCAGTTATACAACCAAACTTCCCATAAAATTTTCTGTGAATCTTGTGGTTAGTTTTTGAGTAATCCTGCTGAGATAAACACACTCTGACGCACACAGGCGAGTGACCACAAACCTCCTGGTGGAGGTAATAAATCATTCATGGTGAGCAAACGTACGTGTTTCACTTAATTTTAGTAGTCTGCGGGTATTCCTGATGCATCTGCCTAGTCGATCTTTTTGTTAACTGTTGAAATGTGTGACTTTGGTGATAAAGTATTTTAGGAATCAAGAACACAACCGAGACAAAATACTGTTGGGCCCAATGTTGGTTTTTATGCCCCCGCCCTCCAAAGAGGAAAGGGGGCATTATGTTGACACCATGTCCGTCCGTCGTCCGTTAACTTTTCGTTTCCGTGGGATAACTATAGAATCCTTTCGAAAACCAGCGTCATGCGATATCTAATATGGCCGCCACAGCAGCCATCTCAATATGCCCTTGATCATCATGCAGGCGGGGGCATATGCCACGCCGGGTTGCTCTTGTTCTAAATGGGGAAAAAATTTTGTTATTTTCTGCCAGGCATATCTAGTACCTACATCGGCAAATTAATTCTGTACATCTTTGATTTTGTTCATCGATGGTCAGCCTGCAAGGAAAAATGCAGCAAACAACATTGAGCCGGATCGAATGATGACCGATTATGATTGATTTAAGTAGAAAATGCCTCTGATAGGCTGAAGAGCATTAAAAAATAAAGTACTTGGGAAACGTTAACTGTCGGAGAAGTCTAAAAAACCACTAACCTACGCAATCCAGTGTATACAAATAAAGCAGTCAAAAAATAGACGCCCATAAATTTGTAAATAAATGCGGCTGTTCTCACATACATTGGAGAAGCTTGTTTGATTTAATCATGATTTTTTTTACCCCTCAGTCCGACGAGGGCGCGAGAGGGGTATTATCATCCCTTCGGCGGGCGGGCGTCCGGGCGGCTGCAATTTTGTCCGAGCTATTTCTCTGTAACCACTTGGGTTAGGAAGTTCATATTGCATATGTGGACTCCCCATGGGGGGTAGTTTGACCTTCGACCTTGCAGCAGTGACCTTCGGGACTGAGGGGTATTGCCCGCTTCAGCGAGGCCCATTTTTATATGTATTTCTTGATTTTTATGTGTTCATCTCGCATAGAAAAATATTTGGGAACAAACTTCTGTTTTCAGTTGCCATGGTATTTATTGGTGAATCCTCATTCATTTCTGACTATTGATTCTTATGTGGCCTCATACTCAGCTGCCTGTTTTTTTTTTTTTTTTTTTTCATTGTAAAATCCACCAGGAAAGATGTGAAGTGCACATCACTACCCACTCCATTTTGAATGGAGGCCATGCATTCTGACCTCCTGTTACATGATGTCAAAGGTTTTGGCGAGAAGTTACTTATGTGCAAAGTACTGCACAAAATGTCAGAGCGGCCGTAAACACGCCAACGCAGTATCTCATGGTGTAGCGGCAGTGGAGTTACAATTGCAGAAGAGTATGTGGTTCACTCTTCCACTGGTGTGTGCTTTCCTTTGGAGGAACCAGCCTCACGTGGGGAAGCCCATACTCCTGTTCAGCTCAGGGTTTGAGTTCTGATGAGCCCCACGGTTAATCATTGAATGTACACCACAATGTGTTCATTGGGGGAGGACACATTTAAACCTCAAATGGTACAGTGAAGCAGCAGTATCTGCACAGTTACAATGCAATCTGTGGACAGTGTTGCAATTGCATTTAGCTTTGTTCAATAAATGCAAACTGTCTGTTTTAATAATATTTCTCTGTGAATTGCATTATGCACAAGCATTCTCTTATGAGTTCTCTTTGTTTTGGCTCGGAAAAAACTGTTTTCTCTCTGCTTATAGGTATCTGAGTTACGGCTCTGGCCCAAAGAGGCTTCCCCTGGTTCATGTTCTGCAGTACGCCATGGAGTTTGCCTCCAGCAAATCTGTGGTCCACGCCTCTGAGGAGCTCTCGCATGCAGCGCCCTCTGATGGCATTAATGTGCCACCACAGCCAACGCCAAGGTACACAGGTTTGCATTGACATTGAGTTAGTATCCTCTCTGAGACTGGCACTGATATTATGCCAAAACTAGGGAGTGCACCAAAACTGTGGTGTTTTATTGCTTCCCTTCAGGTTACTGGGTCATTCCATGTCACATCATCAAATGGGTTTCACCACCACCTTTTCAATTTTGCTAATTTTTTGTATGCAGCTGTAAAAATGTATAACACTGACAAATCCGAAATTTCAGCTCATGCGGACCAAAAATGAATAATAGTTTTTCTTAGGGGTGTAACGATTCTGAATCGATTCTGTATCAATGTTTTTTTTTAAGGCATAGGCGAACATCCGGCGAACATCCGAGTTTTAAATGCACTTGAATTAAGGGTTGGATTTTCCTCTTTTTTTCACTGTGGTCCTTTATTATTTAGAAAAAAATGAATTTATTAGAAGCTAAAGAACACATCTTAACCAGGGGTGTCAATGATTATGGCGGGCACTGTAGGCTCTCTGGCATTTTTTCCATTCATTAGTCTCTGCTGAATATAAATTAGGCTGAATTCACCATGAATTCATCCCCAACTGCAGTCAGTACTTTGCCAAATTTGAGAAAAATGCTGAAATGCCACCTGTTCAAACAACCATATCTCCAGGGGCACACCTTGGATTTTCTTAAGTTTTTTTGTTTTTTTTAAACTGATTCCTCTATTATAGTAGGAAGGCCAATCCAAAAATTGTTGATGTGTTTTGACCAATATAAATTTTGCAGGTGTCTGAACAGGGGTGGGGTAATCTCAAGAATCGCTTGGAATTGTCAGCTTCATACACAATGTTAATGATTATTGAATCACAATAATTGTAAGTTCTCAATTCATTAATGCATGTCGCATTCAGAGAAAGGTCAGTAATGCAGGTTGGTAGATCATGTTGGCAAAGAGAAACCTGAACCAGTTATTGATCAATAATTTCTGATTATTGCTATTGTTTTTCATGAAGCGAAACAAGAGGACACAAGCATTAATATGGATTTCTTCTGAAAAATGCTGGGTACCACTCAATAACATTCTCCAAACTGTTCCAACTCCGGATGTCACTGGACACAGCCCGGAAGTATTAGTCGGACAGAACTGGGACAGACAACATTGTTGTGCTCTTTGCTGCATTAAGGAAGCAATAACACTGTTAACATAGCATGGAATACGTAAGGGATAATTAACGAGAAGGTGTGCATTCCACGGTTTTAATGCACGACGCGGAGGCAAATAACCACCCGATGCGAAGCGGAGGGTGGTTGCCTCCGCAAAGTGCATTAAAACCGTGGAATGCCCACCTTCGAGTTAATTATCCCGCTTATACCATGGTCAATTGCCAGCAATATCAACTCGCAGAATTGAGGAATTTTTGGTAAAAGTTTTGCATTTACACTAAAAAAAAACAAAAAACGAGCAGGTAATCATTAAACAGGCGCCGTGCCTTCTCATACCCAATAGCCTACTATAGGCCAAGTTAATTTGAACCAGCTATCTTAGTTCATCTTACATTCAAGGAGAAATAATTTTTTGCACACGCTTACATCCGTTTACCAGCTGATTTGATGACGGATTCCAGCTGAAATGAAGATTATTCATAATGCAACATTTCAATTTCTATTTCAATTTATTTTGTATTGCGCTTTTTACAGATACACTGTCACAGAGACGCTTTACAGTCAGAGATGGGTTACTGAAGGGCAGTGCCCAACCTATTCCCACTACCTATTCCCTATTCCCACTACAGCGAGGCAAAAAAACTCCCAGTAGGGAGAAAAAAATCCTCAAACAGTGGTGAGAAAAAACTCCCCAGTGGGAAGAAATCTCAGGAGGAACCCGGCTATAGTGGGGAAGCCCATCCTCCGCGGGCTAGCTAGTTGATAACAAGATAATGACAAGAGTTCCATTGAAATCCATCTAATCAGTGCTAAAATAATTTGTATTAATAATACATTAATTAATTAATAAATAATAACATTATGTGTGATTTTGCAGACTGTGGCTAACTTGCTACCCACAATTACAATGAACTTATGAAGGTTTCTGCAGTCAGCGAGCTGAAGTCTGCTGGCATAGCACGTAGCTAGCGAACTGTCAGCCGTTGAAGTGGACACGTTAGCTTCCTTTGTAACCGTACACAATTACAATCGTTTAATGAATAAAGCCTGATTACTTCGCTGCTATAATATTTCCGGTCATTATCGCTTGAGTACCTATAGTTAACAGCCCGCAACTTATGTGACGCCGCTAAATTTACTGGAGATAAATGAGCAGCTAGGTTATCGTTGTACCTAGCCGAATACCAGGTCTAACGTTGCTAGGGTTACAAGTTTGCTTGTGGATGAATTTCGAATGGTGAAACGACCATAGCCGAACTACCTGTGCGGTTCCACGGTTTTAATGCATACCTGCCAGCCAATCAGAAAAAAGTATTCACTCAGACAATGGTATAAAAAGTTTAAATTTGACAGTCAATTTACAAGAATTGGTGTCAGTAAATTTTACCGATGCAAAGAAATGTGATTCTCAAAAATTGCCTGACCCCTATTTAGACGGTTCTGAAATGTATGTCATTCAAGTCACATCAACTATTTTTGTTTTGTTATGTCTACTATAATACAGGAATTGGTACAACCCCCAATTCCGAAGTGGATGGGACGAAGTGTAAATTGTGAATAAAATCAAAATGCAATGACTTTCAGATCACATGAGTCAATGTGTTATTTACAATAGAACATAGATAACATTTCAAATGTTGAAACAGGCATTTTACATTTTTATCCACAAAATGAGCAGAATTCAAATTTTCTGGCTGCAACTGGTCTCAAAAGGCAATAATGGGCAGAAAAAAATGATATATAAGAGAATCAGTTGAAAGAACATTTAGCAAGTAATTAAATTGACTGGCATCAGGTGTGGAACATGATTGGCTATAAAAGGGGTGTCTTACAGAGGATGAGGCCCGTATTCAGAAACGACTCTCACACTAATTGAGTGCGAGTGAGTACTAAAACTTAGTTAGTGTCAGGTTATACTAAATGAGTCAGAGGGTGCCCTGACACTCATTTGCTTTCAGAGAGGTCACTCACACTGAAAATGGCGTCTCTTTCTGAGTGAATGTTGAGTGCAGGGAACACCTCCTTTGAGCCGCACTAACTTGCGCCGGTATTTCGTTATCATTGCTTTCAGGTGCTTTCAAACATTAGAAACTCTGGATCATTTACAGCCACGTGCTCAACGCAATCGCAACTATGCAAATTTGAATTATAATGATGATAACGATGCCGGTAACTTGCCGACTGACCACCTGGCTTCAGTGGTTATGAACTGCTCTGAGGTGAACTCGAGGCTAGCATTTGTGTACCCGCCAGTAGCTACTGGTGAACTGGCAATAGGGGAAGCTAAAAACCATATCTTCAAAATAATGATTGGACATGACCTCTTTTCAATCATTTAATAAAATTTTAATTACTTGAACTCCAAAAATCCAAAGGATTATCATGTATCGCCAGTTCTACTTGTTAAGTTAGAATGAGCACTGATAATTATTGCCCTGTTTTCAATTCATTTACATTACCATTGCAGAAACTCCAAAAACTCTCAACATTATCAGGTGTGGCCAGTTTTCATTAATGACGCATATCTGTCAACTCTCGCGCATTTGGATTTCTCGTGCTTTTCTGTACTGATGGGTTGGAAAATTCTGCGCTCAGTGGCTCGTGGGGCGCGTGTGGATTGGTCTGCGAGGCTCATGTAGGTGTAAGTCAAGAGAATCCATTCTTTTCCACATTCTTAACTGCTGAATGTAGAAGGAAATGTCTGGCACGTTTCACAGCTTGTTGCTTAGTGAGCCTCGCGGGCTGTCCTGCGCCTTTACGCGAGCCACTCGACCACAGAATTTATGAAGACATGCTGACATTTACGTCATCAGTTATGTGCATAAGAAACGCCTCAATTTTGGGAAGCAATGTATAACAAAGCTATCAAAAATAAATTTCATTGTTGTTTTGTCAATTAGTCTGAGAAAATTTCTAATCAAGAAAAGTAAACTACGTCAGGTTTAGGTCATTCAGCACTGAAGGGTGAGGATTGAGCGTCCCTTTGCAGCAGCCGACGCACCGCCTGTGGTACCCAGTGCCCACTACTGTCAGTTATGCTCGAGTGGCGTTTGTGAATAGCAATTGGCGTGGAGTGGGACCGCGGTCGATCTCTTTCTCACACTCGAGTTACATTTCAATCGTACTCACTATATGGTGAGTGGAGGGTGAGTGTGAGTGTCCTTTCTGAATACGGGCCTGAGTCTCTCAGAAATAAAGGTGGCCAGAAACCTGTGAAGGCTTGCCTAAAAAAATAGTGGAATACTTTAAAAACAATGTTCCTCAATGCCTGATTGCAAAGGCTTTGAAGGTCTCATCATCCACAGTACATAACATCATCAAAAGATTCAGAGAAACTGAAAAAATCTCTGCGTAAGGGACAAGGCCAAAGACCTTTACTGGATGCCAGTGATTTTCGGGCCCTCAGACGCCACTGCACTACTCACCGGTATGATTCTGTCAGTGACATTACTAAATGGGCCCAGGAATCCACAGATGCCACCTAAAACTCTATCATGCAAATAGGAAACCATTGTTGTGCATGATCCAGAAGCGCTGCCATGTTCTGTGGGCCAAGGCTCATTTAAAATGGACTGTAGCAAAGTGTCCTGTAGTCAGATTTGGTGTATAATTAAATGAAAAGTCCATCAGAGGAGAACCAAAACTCTCCAGCAGCTGGAAGCCTGTATTAAACAAGAGTGGGATCAAATTCCAATGGCTAAACTCAAGAAATTTGTCTCTTCAATTCCCAGATGCCTCCACTCTGTGTGAAAAAGAAGAGGTAAACAGGCCTCTGTCCCAACTTTTTTGAGACCTGTAGCAGCCATCAAATTTGAAATGAGCTGTTTTTGTAGATAAAATGGTAAAATTTCTCAGTTTCAACATTTGCTATGTTATCTCTGTTCTATTTTGTGAATAAAATACTGGCTGGTGTGATTTGAAAGTCATTGCGTTTTGATTTTATTCACAATTTACACTTTGTCCCATCTATTTCAGAATTGGGTTTGTACTATAATAGAGGAATCGGTAAAAAAAAAAAAAGAAAATCCAAGGTGTGCCCCTGGAGATACGGGGGTTTGAACAGGTGGCATTTTTGCCTGTTTCTCACATTTAGCATGGTACTGACTGCAGTTGGTGATGAATTCATGGTGAATTCAGCCCAATTTATATTCAGAGGACACAAATGAATGAAAAAAAGTGCCAGAGAACCTATGCTAGGGCTTATATTGGGGGTGCTTTGGGGACCTAGACATGGAACTGCCTGAAAAAAGGCACTTTTGGTGTCAGCTCCACAACCAAGAAAAATGAAGTAAAGTGGACTGCAATTTCTTATTAAGCAGAATAACATTAGCCTAGATGCAAAGTCTCAAAACTCTAAGTGTAATAATAAAAAAAGTTATGCCATGTTAAATACAACTAAAATGTCAATGAACAAAAATGTCAATTGACAAAAAAAACTGACGGACAGTACCCTTAGAAAATAACTCACCAGAAATTCATTTTTGGTCAGAATGAGCTGAAATTTCGGATTCGTTCATCACTAATACATATTTATCCAATATGAAAATATGGAAGCAATCTATGACTACATGGTGACAAATGTTTTGTATATCTGGTGATTTGACATGGAATGACCCTACTTCAATGAAGTATTTCACAGTTTTTTATTTCACAGTGGCCCGGGCGTTTATTTCGCAAAATCAACTTGAACCCCAGGCGTTTATAAGAACCAGGCGGGTATTTGCAGCAGGCCGTTATTTTTGCACCGACCTGCACCTGGCCAGTTCGGCTTTCCTGCACAGTTATAAACTGATTGAATTTAACCATTAAATTAACGCATTGTCTCCTTGTCATTTTAAGTGTAAGGGGAGTCCTACGCGCAATTAACTGAGGTTTACATTGAACATGCACTGAACTCCATGGTAAACTTTCTGTAAAACTACAGAGAATAACTGGCTAAAAGGTGCCAGTTAAATTTCCTGGCAAAAAAAGGCTTCAATTTATTTCTATATTATTAACTGTTTGCGCGGAAACTGAAACTGGCGCAGTTTCATTTCCATACTTCAGTTTTTAGACTTCTACATTGATCCCAGTTAAGGCTTCTCTCAATCATCCTCTTATCCATTGTGTCAGGGCAAAGATGGGCTATATAAAGACAACAAGTATGAACACTTCAGAATTGAGTTGTTCCGATGGTAATACACAAAGCAGACATAATTCATATATGCATATAACGACTAGTTCCTTCCTGGTATAGACCTGAGTCAGACTCGCAGGCACAGCTGACTGCAAACGCTTTTTCTTTGAACGAAACGAAAACGTAGGTAACTGAGCGATTATATAAGGGTTAAGCTTTGCTAAGTAATACAGCATAAATATTGTTGATTTACAATTCCTTATGCGTGTCCTATTACAAACTACGAAAATATAAAAAAGAACACAAAAACAAGTCCCCCACCCAAAAAAAAAAAAAAAAGGTTGACGCCCATTACTGTATACATGCATATCATTGGATATTTATACATGCAGCTATTCTGCATTGTGTGCTTTGGTCCAGCCAATGACATTGTACACTCTAGTATTTTTATATCTCTGTGCCAAAGACAGTCTGCTATTTTTTTTCCCCCACATCTTTATTGACATCAGATATACATACAAAGACAAACCGAAGCTTGTTTTAGTGTCTCCTACCGCAACACGGGGTAACGCAGACGTTTATATACAATAGTGCAAATAATCATGTTTAATTGAGCCCCGGGCGTTTAACTGAACCGGCGTTCAATATGCAAAATGAGGTCGGACCCCCGGCGGCTTTTTGCACGCAGGCGCGTATTTGCACACGGGCGATTATTTGGTCATATATGGTAGTTGTGACTTTTACCCTCGGCCCGACTTCAGGCCGAAGGGTATTGTCTTCAGTTCGTCGTCTGTCTGTCCGTCTGTCGGTCTGTCCGTGTGTGCACCGTCAGGCCGAGGGTGTTCAAACGTGTGCATTTCTGGTTAAAATCTGTTCAGCTGGTGTATTAGGAGGGTCTACATTTATGGACTGTTCATAAATTGCAGGTAATGTTTTATAACGACCCGTTTCATTTCCTGAAGTATTCTATAACTATGTACACAGAAAATTTGAAGAGTGAAATTCTATCAAATTAGCATTGGTAGGAGCAAAAAAAAGTTCCTAGTCAGAATTGTAAGTGAGTTGTTGTTTGAAGAAATGTTTATAAGAGGTGGATGTAATAACCTTTCAGTCAATAACCTTTATTGCAGGGAAGTACTACTGAGATAGAGGTCTCTTGCAGGGGAGCCCTGATTATAATAAAACAATTGCAATGGAAGGTTAAAGACAAACAGCAAACATTAAAATACACAAAAGTCACAAACCACAATTTTAGATTAAAGGAATAACAACTTTTGAACTAAAATAAAACAATAAAATTAATTAAAATATTTTATTTTATTTTATTTAACCTTTATTTTACCAGGAAATGGTCCCTTTGAGATTTGCATCGCTTTTGCAAGGGCGTCCTGGCCAAAAAAGGCTTCAAAAGAGTAAAAACAAGGATTTCAAGTGTATCATTCAGACAGACAAAGATACAGACCATTTAGGATGAAAAACAAGTGCATACAATGTCCAATGTGTCCGCAATAAGAAATGTAAACCTTTCCAAAGAAACCAGAGTTTTAAGCTAGATTTTCTCTTGTAGCTTCTTCCAAGCTAAAGGAGCAGCATAGCTAAAAGCCTTTTCACCAAAAGCAGTACGCGTTTTAGGAACATTAAATAATATAAGTTCATGTGATCTCGGTGCATAAGCATTTGAACATAAATAGGATGGAAGGTGACCCACGACAGCTATATAGCTCATTGCCCACCTATGAAATTGTAGGCAGGCTAACAAGGAGGGCAGTCCAGCTTTCCGGTACAGGATACAGTGATGTGTCTGATAATTAGAGTCCGTCATGAACTTTAGAGCTGCATGATAAACACTGTCCAACATGTGCAAGCAAGACTTACTTGCATGCATATAAATCATATCTCTATAATCAATAACAGAAAGAAATGTAGCCATTACAAGTTGTTTTCTGGCATGCAATGAAAAACATGCTTTATCTCAATAAAAGAAACCTATTTAAGTTTCAGTTTTTAAACAAGCTTTTCAACATGACCTGTAATGGACAATAAACCATCCAAAATAGATCCCAAAGTGCTTACCTGCTCTATTGGCTTATTTTGCTAAGTAACAATATTTTGCTTCAATACCTGCGTTTTGTTATTAAAAACCATTAGCTTGGTCTTGTCGGCATTCAGAACTAGTTTTAAGTTGCTCAAATCATCCTCAATGATATTAAAAGCAGTTTGAAGCTCGTCTACGGCTTGATCTATGGAGGCTGCACAAGTATATAAAACAGTATCGTCAGCATAGAAATGAAGGTGTGTATTTGACACTCTCTTGTCCAATTCATTAACATAAATGGAAAAATGAATAGGGCCAAGAATAGACCCCTGAGGAACTCCATTGCATGTGGCCATAAAATCAGATCTGTAATAATCCATTTTGACACACTGGCTTCTGTCAGGCATATTTTTCGAACCAACTGACTAGTTGTGATGATAGACCAATATTGATCAGTCTGTCCTTCAATACTGCATAGTCCACCGTATCAAATAAATAAATAAATAAAATAAAAATGTGTGCGTGTGTATATATATATATATATATATATATAGATATATATATATATATATTTATATATATATATATATATATATATATATAAATAAACACGTATGAACAAAGGACAGAGAAAAATAAATGAGCAAAACCTACCATAAACTAAAAGCAAATGCATCTGGCCTCCAGAGGCAATATATCCAAGACTCATTTCTTGAAAGATGTATGCATGCTCACGGAAAAGTTGATGCTTTTGCTTTTGGCATCTGTGACTGACTGGCATTTCATGTGATTTGGAAGTGACCTAGGGTACTGCACCAATCAGCAATGGTGATGGTGCTATTTGTCTATTGGACTGATTGAGATGCTGTTCTAAAATCGATCTTCCGGTTTCTGGCAGTTCCCCTCTTCTGGACACGCCTCTGCATCCTGCCCCGCGCCATGTGACAGCGGAGGAGCGGCGGGTTTTGGAGGGGTGCCTCCACCGCTGGAGGGGTGAGGTGGAGACTGATATTCAGGGTATGTCTCTCCCCGGGTCCATCACGGGTCACCCCAGTCCAGTATCTTTGCTTTATCTTTGCCAACATACCCCGCTACATGTGTTGAAGACGCGGTGAAATCTGCATTCACGGTTTCCTCCATTTTGAATTGCCATCTCAAAAAAACGTACTGTAGGTATTCCTTAAAAGTAGTCAACTCTGACTTCCGGTTGAGCAGCCATGAGGTAGACCGCACACTAACAGAGCTCCTCGACCACCAAAAAGTACGCCTTGTATTCCTTAAAGATTGTTAACATTTAGTTGATGTAAGTTGAAAGGCGATTGGAATATGTCTAAAAAGAAGCAAAAAAGCGTTTTACAGACGAAAGAAATGGACGAACCACCCGAGACCGAAACAGCTAGCGGCGCCGATTCAGAAGAGCTACAGGTGGAGGCGGACACGGCTGACGTTAGCCTCCAAATGATACTGCAGGAGCTGAGAGCGTTTCGAAGTGAAAGTGCTACTACTCTCCAGGAAATACGAGAAGACATAAAGGTAACCAATAGCAGGGTGGACGAGGCCGAAATGCGGATCACGGAGACAGAGGAAAGAGTACAGGGGCTCGAGGAGGCTGCAAGGGAGCTACTAAAGCTACAGGCTAAACTGGAGGACAAACTTACGGATCAAGAGGGGCGAGCAAGACGGGAGAATATAAGAATACACGGTATAGCGGAAGAATCGGAGAACAATTCCCCTTCAATGATAACATTCATTGAAAATCTACTGAAGGAAAAATTGGAGTGGCCAGACACCGAGGACTTAGCAATCGAGCGGGCACACCGAGCACTGGGCCCGAAACCTCCGGCTGGTTCGCCCCCGCGATCCATAGTTGTAAAGTTGGCAAGCAGCAAAACTAAGGATGAGATCCTGAAAATTGTATGGCGGAAAAAGGGGTTCCTGTACCGAGAGAGGAGAGTTTTCGTAGACCACGACTATGCACCGGAGACCCTCAGAAAGCGCCGAGAGTACACAGAAGCGAAAAAGGTGTTGAGGGAGAACAACATACGGTACCAGGCACCGTTTCCAGCCAGACTGAGGGTGCACTACGAAGGAGAGACTTGCCTGTACAGCTCGGCGGAGGAAGCCACCAAGGATATGGTGAGGAGAGGTCTGTCCGTGGCGATTTATAAACCCCCGGAGAGCTGGGCTGACAAAATTAAAAGCTTGATGTGGAACAAAGCGGGACCGTCGAGGGGAGGAGAGCAGCAGCCGGGAGCTCCGCGGGGCGGTTTTAAAAAGAGACTGGAGGTATTCAGACGGGGTGATCGTTGAAATTGTTACTGCCTTGGCATGGAAACTACACGGTAAGGAGGCAAAGTACTAATGACTGTGTAACAAACTGCTGATATACTACCGACATATAAATTACTTGGTGACATTATGGTTAAGATTTGGTTGATCGAGGAGGCTCTGAGCGTAAAGGATGGGACATCTTGAAAACTTAAAGGGGGGCCCTCCACAGCTAAGAAAGTGTGGAGGCTTTCCCTCCGAGCCAGCACAAGACCGGGGCTCCCTAAGGGTCACAAACGAGACCTCAAAACAGGAAGTTCTTTACGAGACTTTGGTTAAACCTTTTGATTTCATGTTCTTATGGGACTGTTCTAGTTTTGTTTTTTATTGTGTTCAGTTTTTTTTACAGTTTGAGTGGAGGGTGAGTGTTGAGAATTACAGGTGGTTTTTGATCTATAATGAAAAGTCATAAAATCCCACTTAAGTTGGCTTCTTACAATGTGAAAGGTGTACTAAACCCGGTAAAAAGGAGTAAAATTATGGGGAAAATGAAGAAGGACAAGGTGGATATCATATATATGCAAGAGACTCATTTAACTAATTTGGAACATGCTAAACTTAAAAGGCAAGGCTTCAACCAGGTTTATTCAGCCTCATACAAAACAGGCCATAGAAGGGGAGTGGCCACCTTGATATCGAATAGGATCATTTTTGAAAAGATAACAGAAATCGCAGACAAAGAGGGAAGGTACAGTATGGTGATAGGAAAATTGGAAGGATCTATTACCACCCTCTTAAATGTGTATGCACCGCCAGGATCAAAATGGGAGTTTTATAAACATATTTTTGACTTGATGATTACTAAAGCGCAGGGAATAGTGATCTGTGGGGGTGATTTTAATCTGAGAATAAATCCAAAATTGGATGTGACAAGGTTGTCTCAGACTGATAATAACTCAATTGGAAGAAAAGTTAAAAAAATAATGAGGGAGATGGGAATTTGTGATATTTGGAGAGAATTGAACCCTGCAGCTAGAGACTATACCTTCTTTTCCCTACCACACAAAACATATTCCAGGATTGATTATTTTTTCTTGTTTAGTAAGGATATGGGTCTTGTTAGGTCATGTAAAATTGGGATAATGGATTTATCTGACCATAGTCCGGTTTACTTGGATTTAAATCTTATCAGCAACAAAAATACTTCCTGGAGACTCAATTTAAATGTACTTAAGGGAAAATTAAAGGAAGAACTACAGGAGGAAATCCAGCTATATCTGTCAGAAAATGATAATGGGGAGGTATCCCCACTTATGGTTTGGGATGCAGGCAAGGCAGTCTTGAGGGGCAAGATTATTGCTAAAACAGCACTACAACAGAGACTCCGTAGGGAAAAACTGGATAAACTGGAGACCGAATTAGGTAATTTAGAGAAAATACATAAAAACAATACCCACCCAGACATAACTCGGGACATCAGGGAAATTAAAGATAAGATTAAAGAAATTTATGACGCCGACGTCCAGAAGAAATTGATATTTTTAAAACAGAAATACTACGAAGTAGGGAACAAATCGGCTAAGCTTCTGGCATACAAATTAAAAAAGCAACAAGCAGAGAGGGTAGTACATAAAATTAAAGATCCAGTAACTAAACAAATGAAACACGATTTTAAGGAAATTCACAATTGCTTTGAAAAATACTATAAAAATCTATACACCCAGATGGTACATAGAGAAGACAAAATGCCTGGAGCCTTGCTTGCATCCCTTGATCTCCCATCAATTACGGATGACCAGAATGAAGTCTTATTATCTGAGGTAACTATGGGGGAACTACAGAAGGCGATATCTAGAATCAAGCCTAACAAGTCCCCAGGTTCTGATGGATTTGCAGGGGAGTGGTATAAGACCTTCAATGACGTTTTATCACCTTTATTACTGAGAACATTCAATTGGGTTCTTAAGAGGGGAGAGGTCCCTCCATCCTGGAGGGAAGCTATCATAACCGTATTACCAAAAGAGGGGAAAGACACGACCGAATGCTCTAACTACCGTCCTATCAGTTTGTTGAACCAGGACTATAAACTCTTCGCGTCAATCCTAGCGAAACGATTAGACTCAATTCTCCCTGATATTATAAGTTTGGATCAAACTGGTTTCATTAAACAGAGGCAAACGCAAGACAATGTAAGGAGAACATTGCATATAATTAATCATATAAAGAAAAACAATTTAGAAGCGGTTTTGCTGGGATTAGACGCGGAGAAGGCATTTGATTCTGTTGATTGGGCCTTTTTATATAGAATATTAGAGAGATTTCAATTCCATAATGATTTTATTAGAACAATACGTGCATTATACTACAAACCAACAGCTAAAATACGGATAAATGGCGGACTATCAAACAATTTTGGACTAGAAAGGGGTTGTCGACAGGGTTGCCCTATGTCCCCGCTCCTATTTGCGATCTTCATAGAGCCCCTGAGCCAATGGATAAGACAGAATGAGAAGATAAATGGTATATGGATAGCTCAGGAACAACACAAGATTGCTCTGTTTGCCGACGATATTTTGATATACTTGGGGCACCCATCTACCTCCCTTCCAGAATTGCTCATAACCCTGAGAGAATATGGTATTTTATCAGGCTATAAATTAAATACCCACAAATCCCAAATTTTGACTTTCAATTACTCTCCTGAACAATCAATTAAAGATGAACTTAAAATAAATTGGGAAGCAAACTCAATTATATATCTGGGCGTGCATATTCCTAAAGATTTAAACATAATGATAGAGGAAAATTATGACCCCCTGATCTCTAAAATTAAAGCGGATGTGGCCAGGTGGAATTCAGTACCCTTTTTTGGACTGGGACAGAGGGTGGAGGCAATACAAATGAATGTCTTACCCAGACTGTTATATTTGTTCCAAAATATTCCAGCAGAACCTTTAACAGGAACATTTCAAGAATTAGACAAATTGACATCACGATTTATTTGGCAAGGCAAGACGCCGAGGATTCGCTATAAGACTCTTCAATTACCAAAAGATAAAGGGGGCCTATCCCTCCCAAATATTAAAAACTACTACCAAGCAGTGCAGATTAAAATCTTAGTGAACATTTGCGACCCTTCTTATAAAGCGAGGTGGAAAGATATAGAGTGTCAGATATCTAGTGATATCCCATTACAAGCAATCATAGGGGATAGTGGGTTGGCGTTTTATTTGAAAGACATAAACCCATGGATAAAATTGTCAATTGAGACTTGGCATAGATTAGTTAAGACCAAAGCCAGGGAGCCGCATTGGGCCATAAGATGGATAGGATACGACTCTGATTTCCCACCAAACAGGGTAGAAATGAGATTTAAACAATGGGCTGAAAAAGGATTAAAAATATTCTACAACCTCTACGATAAGGGCAATCTGAGACAATTTCAGGATATTAAAAACTTATTTGACTTAACAAACCAAGATTTTTACAGATATTTACAAATTAGGCACTATTTAGAAAAAAAGACGAAATTAGAAGATATACAAACAACAGATTTGGGCATATTGAAAATATTTCTATTAGCATACAGGTCTGATCTTGGAGGTGGGATCATATCGAAGATATACAAAGAGCTACAAAAACTAGAGGGAAGTGACACTGCATATATAAAGGAGAAATGGGAGAGGGAGGGTAGCATCACGCTGCAGATAGAAACGTGGGAAAAAATACTTTCACAGCAATGGAAGAGCACATCTGCACTGTCTTGGAGAGAATTTGGGTGGAAAAGTATAATTAGATTTTTTAGAGTACCAGCTCAAAGAAGTTCTCAAGGAGGAAACACATCATGTTGGAGGTCCTGCGGCGAGAAAAAAGCAACGCATTTTCATGTTTTCTGGAGCTGCCCAGTTATTTCAGGTTATTGGCAAAAAATCAGATCGGCAATGGAGAAAATAATGAAAATTGCGATTCCACCGGGGTTCGAGTCTTTATGTCTGGGATTACAACCAGACACTGTGAAAGGGCCTGAAAATAGATATATGTATAACATTCTGCTATTAGCAAGCAAAAAAACAATTACTAGGAAGTGGTTGGTGAAGGAATGCCCCAAGTTTGAGGATTGGATTAAGGTGATTCAGGATATATTTACGATGGAGAGGCTAACTTTCACTCTTAGGATGGAACAAGATAAATTTAGGAAATACTGGGAAAACTGGATAAACTATATAGAAACCTATAGGTTAAATACTGGATGAAAACGCCACCTAGTTCTGACTCTGCTCTAAATGGTTCAGTTCATCTTCTGATTTTCTTAGTTTGTTTTCTTTATCCTTTTTTTTTTTCTCTTTTCCTTTTTCCTTCCCCTTTCTATTAAGTCTGGCAAATCTGTTTTGTCAGTCAAGGAAGTACATATGCCCTTATTCCCTTTTGGTCGGCAATGAAGCAGGTATTTTTCAGTTAATCATAATATTTGATTTATTAATGCAACTTTACACTTCTGAACCCTAAAGCTCTCTTTATACAAACATAGATGTTTATGAGGTATAAGATGCTGCGAAAGGGGGATGAGGAGATAGATACTGATGGGAATTGTTGGTTCCCTCCTTTTTGTTTCTGTCTTCTCTCTTAAAATATGTCTGCTTTTACATGTCAAAACCGAGGAGTGAGTGAAGAAGTGTACAAATTTGAGAGCAAAGTGTACAACCTTGTTTCTTCTAATAAAAATCATAATAACTAAAAGTAGTCAACTCTAAACTTTTTTGAGATATTTTGCTGCCATCAAATTCAAAATGAGCTGATATTTTTCATGAAATGGTAAAATGTCTCACTTTCGACATCTGATATGTTGACTGTGTACTGTTGTGAATAGAACGTGGGTTTGAGATTTGCAAATCATTGCATTCTGTTATTATTTCCATTTTACACAGCAACCCAACTTTTTTAATGTTAAAAAGTATTCTGTGGAAATTGGAGAATTCAAAACACCAATCTAGCCATTTAGCCAAAGGCTATGGCTAATGTAAGCTTGTTTGCCAACCTCCAATAAGCATCATAGAAAAAGAACATCTCTTCCTCATGAATATCTGCATTGCTACGATAGCTACGTAGCTAACATTATCTCACAATTCGGCTAGTTGTCTGAAGTTATAAACGAAGTAGCTAGCAAAGAAAATACTTAACCAAAAAAATTTGCACGTATGATAGAAAGTTATCGTGGATATCTGTGTGGCTAGCAACATAGCACAGCCACAATAGCTATTCTGCTAGTTGTCTGATGATTTTCTTTAAATTAATTCAGAAAACATTTAGCTTGCAATCTAGCTTACATCGCTAACTAAGTTGCTCGTGAAATAGAAGGTTTTTATGGATATCTGTGTTGCTCATGATGTAGCATAGCCACTATAGCCAGGTAGGGAACGTTGGCTAGTAATTCGGCTAATTGTCTGATGATGCTATTTAAATGAAGCAAGTTAAGTAGCTAGCTACTTGGCTAACAAAATTTATGAGTGATATTAAAGGTTATTTTCGAGCTTAGTGTTTTTCTGCTACTTAATATTTGGTAGCAGCTTCCAAATCATTCATTACCTGAGCTGCATGCTTCCAGTTCAGTGGACCTCCCAGTCATTTTGACGTGAAAACGCCCATAAGCAGCCAGTAACCACAAGTGTCAAGTTTTAAAAGTTCTGTGCAGGTGCAGTAGTCATGACACAGCTCCTTTAATTCACATCTCTTCTGACCGTTTTATTATTAAAGGTAAAGGATTTTTTTTCCATTCTGGTATAAGGTGCAGAGAAATGCATTGTTTGTGCAGTAGATGTTTAGAGCCAATTTTTGAGAGATTCAGTCAAAGTCAGGTACCTTACCCAAACCGTTTCTCTGTCGACCCCATCTGTCCTGACATACAGCAACCCATTTTTTTTGGCCCTTTTTGGCCAATTTAACAAAATTGCAAGTTCCAACCTCTATAACTCTGAACGTCAATGGTGTCCCAGCGCAGAGTTAATTGAAAGTGGGTCTATAGGGAGGGCAGATGACCAGAATGTAGTTATCCACCTGGGGCACCCTTGAAGTTTGCCAATTGAGGAGGGGATCAAAATACTCCAAATCATTTTTTTCTTATATTTGTCATGGATTTTTTCTAAATTTCAAAAGTATCCCAGTTGTCTTTTTGCAGGAATCTTTTAGCTGGAAGGACCTTAATTCAAATCTACTGTTACTTTTGTGGGACAACCTTGAAGTTTGGAGAAAAAAGGGCCAAAAAAGGATATCGGACTAAAAAAGGGGTCATTTTGGGACCCTATTTCTCAAAATTTCAAAGAGGTAGCCAAATGCTGCTAATTACACATGAAGGCTATAGACCAATAAAAGAAGTTAGCTGGGATGTTGTCTCATTTGCCACTGCCTTTATTGTTGGGACTGCTCCAGATTTGGAGACAAAACAAAACCAAAGGGAAGCCAAAGCAGGTGTATGAAGTTAGCCAGGAGAGCATACATTCCTGCTTGCTCTCGTGCAGTGATGGAAAAGGGGACTTCTGAAATGTTGCAGAAAATTTTCTTTTCACTGTCATGATATAAGCTTACTGTTATTCTGATCTCATCTCTTTTATCTGTGCTTTATGAGCCTGGCCATGAAAAGGCAACAAGTGCAAATGTATCAGGAACATATTTCTGACTGCACATGTATGCATCTTGTCACAACAAAGTACAATGTTCATGCTTTTTTAAGGACTAGTGCTGCCATCTAGATGATGTTTTTAGAATTTTGGTTTTGTTAATTATAAGCCAATGAGATAAGATTTCAGCTGTTTTGTTGTTTATTTGTAATAAATAGGTCTATGACTTCCATATGCAATTATCAGCATGTAGCTACCTTTCTGAAGCTTTGAGAAAAGGGGTTCCAAAGTGACCCCCTTTTTGGTCCGAGACTTTTTTTTTTTTGGCCCCTTTTTCTCAAAAATTCAAGGTTGTCCCAAAAAAATAAAAGTAGATTTGAATTAAGTTCCTTCCAACTAAAAGATTCCTGCAAAAAGGTGACTGGGATGCCTTTGAAGTTTAGAGAAAATCTGTGACAAACTGAAGAAAAAAAATGGTTTGGTTTGGATCATTTTGAGCGCCCCCTACTGGCAAACTTCACAGGTGCCACAGGTGGATAACTACATTCTGGTCATCTGCCCTCCCTATAGACCCACTTTCAATGGGCTTTAAGCTGGGACACCATTGAAGTTCAGAATAAGAGAGGTGAGAACTTGCAATTTTTTTAAATTGGCCAAAAAGGGCCAAAAGAAAGAGTTGCTGTAGCTCTGGACAGAAGCAGTCAACTGAGGAATGGTTTGGGTTTTAAGTTTGGGTACCATACCCATCTCAAAAATAAGATATCAGCCAAATCAAGGGGGGTGGGGGTCAACAATTCTGACTGCCTGCAAAATTGGCTCTTAAATGCTGTCGTGATACTGTAGGAAACACCATCAATTGTTTCAAAGAGACCAGTTTGCTGTAATCAAAGCAAAGGGTGGCCATGCTAGATATTGACTTTTTTTCCTCAAATAGACATTAATATTTTTGTATAATATTTACTTTGTATTGTTTTCTGTATTTTCATCCATATGATCCAATATTACATGTTAGAAATACTTGAATAATACTTGGTTTCTGATTTATCTTCATTTTGTCAGTGTATAATCATCACTGGCCACTACTGTAGGTAGCCTGTTCAAAATAATTGAGTATAAGCACTCATCACAAAAATTGAGAGATATGCCAAGAGGCTGACTGCTTGTCTCAGTCATTTAAATGATCACTTTTACAGTCAGGAGCTGTATCCCTTTTTATGTCATGTCCCTCAGATTTTTTTTTTTTTTAATTTCAGTGAGATTAGCAGCTGTTGGGATTTAAAATGTTGAGTACCATTGACCAATGCCATTTCTGGTACTGTAAAAATGGCTACTAGCATTTTCTTTTTCTAGAGTGATGATTCTTTTTTAAACAGTTGGTCTGATCCTGAAAAAAAGAAAAAATATTGTGACATTGCGCATTGAATTTCAATTCTCATCATCCCTCTTACACGTGTTCTGCCTCTAGACTGTTCAAGACTTTCTAGACTGTTAAATTCGGCACTTATCCGCCAGCCTCCAGTTTTTATTCACCGCCTGTGGTGGTCGTGTCCATTGTATGGGTTGAACACTGTTTCATTTAAGAGAGATATCTTAAATGTATTTGTTCACAAAGAAGATAGCCCTCATTTTAAATCAATGTGAGCAGTTTCTCCTTTCTATGTTGGTCAATTCTGGATGGTGGCTTATCGAGATCCAGTGTGGTTTAGAGATCAAATAGTCTGTTAGCCACAGTGACTAATTCAGTTTCAGACCCAGTGCTCTCCTTGAATACTAAAAATCTAATCTTTAAATATTAAAAATCTAACAAAGGTAAAATCTATAAGATTAGGATACTGCAACTCAAAAGTTTGTTTTTTAATTTTTTTATAAAGTTTATTTTACAATTTTAGAGCATATTACTCATGATGTTGGCCAATGAATAAACTACAGTCTACCTTGCTGGTAATTTTACCACCAGGTAATTTTATTGTAGTTCATCTGTGACTTGTATTGACGAGCTGGAATTTTACTCAGAATTCATATTTTACATGTGCCGTGAATGAGCAGAGTGCACAAGAAACAGACGCATCCATTTCCTCCCGGAAGAGCCGTCCTGATTGGGAATTTGCATTTGACCTGAATGGAAATTGTGAGGCTGCTTGGGGGCCACAGATATCTGACTTTTTTTTTTTTTCTCAGAGCATTTAATGCTTTAATTGCTTTGAAAATGTGAAGATACTTTATCAAACTAGAGGCACTTGTAGAGTGCAAACCTCTGCCAAGGCAGCACAATCCAAATGTGCATGAGTGGGGGAAAAGTTGAGTTATCGCATGTGATAGGATTTCAAGATGGCCTCTGTGGTGGCCATATTGTTTCACTGATCACGGGCAAAGTCAATCGGGTCCATCCTTGATGTAATAGCAATCCACAAAATTTCAAACAAATCTGTGCATCACTTTTTTTGTTATGTTGTAGACAGACAGACAGACAGACAGACAGACAGGGGTGAAAACATAACCTTCGCCCCTTCTTAGTTGGCGGAGGTAATGAATGTCCAAGCTCTCCTCTGCCGTACTGGCAGCCCTAATAGAAGTTTCAGAACATATAGACTGGATCTTGTTTTTTACTTCATGTTAAAATTTTAAATGCTTTTTACTTTACCATATGTTTTTCCCAACTTTCAGAGTTGCAGGGACACGTAGCCAGGACGCATGGGAACATGGAGCGTGTCAAATTGGACTCAGCCATGATGCAGGTTAGTACAATGCTGTCCCCAGATCCCACTAGCCGCACCGTGCACCTCTTCTACCCCGCCCCTTACTGTCCCAGCCCCACCCTGTACCTCCCCTGCCCTGCCCCTTATTACTCTAGCTATTGTATATTGATCCTATGGTAGAATTAGAGAGTAAATCCTGTTTTTAAGTCATACAGCCTGCAAAGTCAATTTTGGTTATTGCCGTCAGACTCGAAAAAAGCCAAAGGGAATTTTTCATAAAACGCCCCTCCCCCTTAGGTCCCTTACCGGCTGCACGCCGTGCTGGTGCACGAGGGCCAGGCCAACGCCGGGCACTACTGGGCCTACATCTACAGCCCCCGGCACCGCTGCTGGATGCGCTACAATGACATCACTGTGTCCACCTCCTCCTGGGAGGAGCTCGCACAGGATTCATACGGCGTCCACCGGAACACAAGCGCGTACTGTCTCATGTACGTCAGCGCCTCAACGCCGCTCCGGCCTCAAGGTAAATAAATCCTAATCAAAATAATATCATTAATAAATACCTTGTTTTTCAGTGCCTCAACAACAAAATAGATGAATTCATAACAATAGAATAATAGTTACAGCTTCGTGTATGCCAGTACCTCAAAAAAGTTGAGGTAAAACATTTGAATAATGGTGTGATTTGACACTGCTGATGTCCATAGGTGATTGTAATCATGATTTTGTTCAAAAGCCACATCCAGGATTAGTCCGTCAGGAGCAAAGATGGGCTGAGGATCACCAATTTGCTCACAAATTTATGAGAATGTCCTTGAAAGGTTTAAAGACAATGTCCATCAAAGACAGATGGGAAGATACAGGTATTTGGAGTTTTCACGCTTTATGGTGCATTGAATAACATAACTTAGCAAGACTTAACACTTTCAAGGAATCTGGGGGAATTTCTATGTGGCATATAGGGCAAGGGCGCACGGCTAAGATGAGTACTTGTGATCTCCAATCATTCAGACGGCATTGCATCAAGAGATGCCATTTACCTATCAGTGACATAACCACAGGGCTTAGAATCCATTTGGCAAACCTTTGACAAGTACTACATTACAAAGTAACATCTGCAAGAGCCTGTTTAAACAGGCCTTCTGTGAAGTAGTGGTGCCATCGACTTCTCTGGGCTCGAGGCATCTGCGATGGACCATCAACACAGTGAAAATGTGAAGTGTGGTCTGGCGCATTGATGTTTGTGGTCTTTTTTTGTAAGAAATGAACACCAAAGATGTTCTCTGGATCAAAAAAGAAGAGGACCATCCAGACCATTTCCTATAAGAAGTTCAAAAGCCTGTTTTAGTATCGGGTTGTCAGTTACCTTGACAGGGGTAACTTGCTGTGAAGGGACCATTAAAGCTAAAAGTACTCTTGAGATTTTGGATCAACACAAACTGCCATCAAGAACACTGTGTCCATCAGTGAATCTGTCTGAATCAATTACTCTAAAACTATATGCAGTTGCCTTACCGTTCTATTCTGATTTTAAGACTTTTACCAAAACATCATATCTGTTGCCTTTCTTTATGACCTCTGACCTTTGACCTTTCAGCGATGCCCTCCATCACTGTTTTTCATTTCCAGTTCATGTCTCCAATGCTGTTGACAGGAACCGTTTGAAATAACTTTGGCAGGTTGGACATATCCACTTCCTGTGTGTTTTGAATATTTCATTGACCTGTGACCTTTAACCATTTTTCCTATGGCCTTGACCAGTTTCGGCTATTGTCAACATTTTGAAAAGTCATCCAATCAAAATCTACTAAGATTAAGTCAAGGAAACTAATACAAGTATTAAAATTTACCTACAACTACTTCAGGACATTTCATGTGACCTTTTGTCTTGTGACCTTGAATTCAGTTCAATTTTTGGAGAAAATCTCCTAAACCAATTGCAGTGGCCTTTCATAATTTCTTTTTAATCCCCTGCTATCCGATGAATAAGTCAAGGGACAGTTGATTTAGGCTGTGATTGTTCATCTTTGTAAAAATCCCTCAGTCCGTTCATGCGTGTACCATTTGGGCTGGGACTTATGCGGTCCCTGATTGGCTATAATTTTTATTTTATCAAGTTCAATAAAAAAATGAAGAGCACGGAGATAAAATGCTCCATTGTTAGAACAAGACCTTTCGTTTTCATCTTCACATTCATAGGTACACGATTTCTCATTAAATTTTGCTGTGCTTCCTATGGCTGAGCAAATGGTATGATTTATGAACAATACTCATGTCAAACACCATAGTGTATACCTATCAGCACACGGGGGAGGAGTAAAATTTTAGTTTTGGTTCATGGCTGGGTCACTGTGTGATGGGCTGTTTGAGGTGTTTTTCCACAGCACTGAATGTAATTCATTGCGCTGCTCTCTGCCATGTAACTGCATTCTGTATTCAGACAGCAAAGGCTAATTTATGCTTTGGTGTCACATGCATACCCATGGACAAAACTGATTAAACTTTTACAATTTTAATGGTAGGCTTACAGTTTTTGAAGTTGGGAGCATGCACCTGCAAATCAGAGCTACAGACCCACACTGCAGTCACTGCTTCTACAGAATTACCGCAACACTTCTATCACAGATTTTACGCAATAAATGGTCGCTTGAAAAAAGACAATATGCCTCCACGGTGAAGATGCTTGTTAAATGAGCAGAGATGGCTGTAAGAATAAGCACTGTTCCCAAGCTATAAACGGGAAATGTGGGTTGAGTGTCAGCCAACACTATCGCCAAAGCATGAGGCTGTGTTGCTTTGGTGCCCCATGTTTCTCAGCAGAGGGAGTGGATGAGGAGACTGGACAGGAATGGGATGTTCTGGAAGCACTACCACAGGACCTGAGGACTTACGTGAATGAAGACAACCAGCTTTTTGAGAAGGAACTAGCGGAGTGGGATGCCACTCATGGACAGCAGGCCAATCAGGAGACTGCAGCAGCAATGGCCAAGCCCCAGGGCGGGAGCGTGGAGCCTGGCCCAGCCCACCGCTCAGGTGAGCTGTTATTGGGTCAGTGGCCGTGTTCGAAACCGTGCACTCACATTCTACTCGCACTACCCACGACGTCAGAGTTAGGGGGTAGGGTGTGCACTTATGCGTGGGGAGTGAGTTTGTGTTTGCAAGAAGTTCCCAGATGTATACATACTAGATTGGGCAGATATTTTGTGGGTGCATTGTAAGTTCACTATTCATACAGAAATTGCCCAAGATGCAACGCGGCATAAACCTCCAGAAAAACTCACTGAGGAGTAGTATGAAGAAGAAGCGACAGGAAGAGTTTGTTCGTAGTGAGTAGCGTGCAGTGTGGCTAGTGTGTAGAGAGAATAGTATACCTATGTAGACCGTAGAGCGCGGTTTCGAACACGGCCTGAGACTGAAACTTTTCAAAATAGCTGTCGTCATCCACTGAGGATTCTGCTTGATAAACTTACTTTTGCACACCCTACATTTCAATCACTGTTTTGAAATCAAGGAGTTTCCTCAAATTAAGTGCACTTACATATGAGCGCATCATGTAAAAGTTTTCTTGCATACAATTTAAAATTAGGCTTTTCCAGGAGACCCTTTTAACTTGCTATGATACAGCAAAACTAACTGTGGAATGATCACTGGTCCCTACATGGCTTGCAAAAGTCTAAAATGAACGGTAGCCCGTCAGGCAAGCGCAAGTGAATTCCTGGTTGCCCGAAAAGTTTTCTCCTTGCCCAAGACCTCGCCGAATTCAGCCTTAATGCCTCATTTACACTATGTGGTACTGGCTCTACTCTACTGTACTCCACCTGCCTTGGCGTCGGGTACTTTTCTGGGGAATCATTTTCCATTAGAGGATAGTACTGTCTCAGTTTAGCTGGTCATCATAGCGGCGCAGCACAAAACTATTTAAAATATCTGTATGCCCCTTTTTGGATGCGTTGATTCTTCACCGCTCAGACAAACGTACTGTGCCATCGCTGTCATTTTTTTAGGTGGTGTTTTTACACATTCCATTAATGGCAATCATCATGCATTTGTGTGCGCTATGAGCATCATTAACCACGTAAGCAACATATCAGTTACCGTTTGAAAAAGTTTTACAGCTTTTGCTATTAATTACGAACAGAGAAAAAAAATCATTTGCGTCGAAAAGTGCATAATTAGCGAGGAGAAGATCATTTATGTTGGTGGCATTTTCATGAAGGAAATTTGCATTACAATGTATATTCATCAACACCAACAAACATTCATTTTTACCATGCATTCTTTCACACCACGAAACATTTGTTTATTTCAATAGAATTTCATTGATAATATAAAGGCCTACATGTAATTCACAAAATAAAATGTAGCATTTAATGACTTCTCCCTGCTCTCTTTTATTCAACTTAAACAATTAAAAAAGCGGGTTGATCCAGTAGTAGAAACATGTAGTAGAAACTGGGCATAAGTTACTGTAACATTTTTAATGGACGTCAGCATGTTCTACATGATATTCTGATCTTTGATGTGCGAGCACACTCATCAGAAAATCGGTAAAACATAGGCATATAGACTATGTTCTGATGTCCCGTTGCAAACGTCTGATGGCCAAATCAACTGTTGACATTTTACAACGGCACACGATCAAAATATTCAACAATTGTTGGAGGGTTGTGTAATTAAATCTTGTAAGTGATTGGAAGTGATTGTGTTCTTCCTGAAAAATCAGTGACAACCTTTCCATTTTGCTTCTGTTTTGGAAGGGCGTTTAAAATAAATTTTTAATTTGGTCGTTGGAGACACTGACACGTGTTACGGTCTTTTGACTCTAGATGAAGGAAGAAAAAAAAATTATGAATGCTTCGTAATCCCTTATGACCAACAATAAGCGGCACGTATACAACTCAAAAAACAAAATCAGATATTTTAGTGCCCGGATTGTAGCGATTTAGGTGATATATTTATGAAAGCTACATTTAACTCTTTATGAATGAATGAGCACCAGGCGCGCACTGTGAGTTGTTAAAGCCAGCACCTTTAAGTCCTCGCGCTCATGTCATGAAGTGAAAAGACAACGGAGTATTTTACCTTACAGGTTGTCTTGTTTTGCTAGATATTTTGACATGGTTCTCGTTCTCTAACGAACATGAACAACTTCTGTAAAAAAAACAATATAATTATCGAGAAACTGAATATACCAACTTATTTGAAATACTTTATTAATGTCTTGATGGAAACAAACAAAATCCTAACATAACAAAATCATTTAGAACAATATACATTTCCACAAAATCTAGGTTTTGTAATTATTAGCACCCTTTTAGTAGTACAGAGGTGCAACCACCTCTGGCAAGGAATCTTTTACTGTATTTTTTGACAAGGTTAAGCCAAGGATCAACTCATTGCCCAAAATTTTATTGAAATCAGTTTTGCACCAAACTGACCTACGAAAACAATACCTACAACCGGTCTGTCCCACTTCAGTTATCAAATCCACAACTCCGCATTTTTTAAAAATGTGCTTATTATAATTTGCAGTTTGGCTGACAGACGAAGCAACCGTAAAATGCGGTTCTTTATAAGCATTAAAGCGTTGGATGAAACTTTGTTCACCATCTGTAATTAATCCAGATTTCTTCCATACATTTAACTTGGGCTACAAAGATGAGATTTCAACTATCTAGTATTCACCAACAGGCTGATCCATTCTTACCTAGCCTTACTGTCAAAAAAACAGAAGCAAGTCTATGCTGGATATTCAAGGGGTTATGGTTGAGCAATCATAATAACATCATTTCTTTCCTTGCTCCCAAGCTGTTATTTTCCTCGCTTCTTTTAATTTCTCAGTCGTTTCCCCGTCCACGCATAATTATGTATTACCTGCGACCCTGAATTAGAGGTTTTCTTTGTATTGTTTCCTTAATTTATGCACACGTTACAATGCAGTCCCAGGATTCATTGTGTATAAAGACTTTTTCATTGGAATATGATTTAAAAAATTGAAAAATATTTGAAAATACATGTCTCACTAGCTAACATTTTTGGAAATTACAAAGATCAGGTTTCAGCAGTTGTTTGCTCGTGTGCATTTACTTTGCGCTTGAGTTAACTTGTCTCTACAAAGAAGTGTTTTTCCTACTATTAGGAAAATTCACCCTTAAAATTGCAATTCGTCTAGGTGCAAGGGTAACTGGGTTTTAAAGGGCATGGGAGATGACTACCAGATTTATTTCGTGTTGCACCCGCAACATGACTATGATTAATAAAGAAATTAAGTACGACCCCTTTGAAACTTGCGCCGTACTTTGCGACTTGATAACCCGCAGTTAAATGAGCAAAAATGGATTTGGACATGCCCTAAATGCACTTGGGCCACGCGCATCAGACCATGTGCTAAGATCGTTAATATTGGGTCCAGTGTGTTAATCTTCTCTGTTGTATGCAGTGGTGTGTTAGCACTGCTTTTAAGAGTAGGATGTTATTCAGCAGGGCCCCAGGATGCCTTTCATTCGGTGGATGAGCCGCCCTTGGTGGGGCCTCTCGACGCCTGGAGGGAGGACGTGGAAAGATCGCTGTCCCAGGCTGCAAACGATGACCTGACGAGGAGCCCTGAGGCCCTTTTTTCAGCGGTAAGGAAGGAGCACCTGTTTACTCCATCCCATTTCATTCCCCTGTTCCCATCTCCTGAACTGTGCACATCCTCTTGTACCCTTTCCCTAAACCTGTACCATCCCCTTGTTTCCATACTCTAAGCCCTTTACTAGCTCCTGCACCATCCGCTAAACCTTGTGTGATCCCCAAGTACTCATTCCCTAAACCCTTTGCCATCTTCATGTACTGATCACCTAAACCCTGTGCTATCTTTGTAAACCCATCCCCTAAACCAGTGTTCCCCAACCCTCTCCTGGAGGCCCACCTGTCCCGCAGGTTTTAGATTTCTCTCTGCTTCAGCACATGTGAGTCAAATGATCAGCTTTTTAATCACCCCCTAAAGCTGAGTGATGACAACCTGATGATTTGAATCACCTGTGCTGGAGTAGGGAGAGATCTAAAACATGCAGGACAGGTGGGCCTCCAGGAGAGGGTTGGGGAACACTGCCCTAAACCCTGTACCATCCTCCAATTCCCATCCTCTACACCAGTGGTTCCCAAACTTTTTCTGCTGGGCCCCCCTTTGGTACATAAGAAAAATGTTGCGCCCCCCCCCCCAAAAAAAAAATAGGTAGCCTAATACATACGCACATTTTGTTTTCAGAGTCCATTGCAGTTTATTTCACACATTGTAATTAATATAAACCTCACCCTTTTTTGAAAAAATGTAAGTAAACGGTCATAAACTGTAGATAAACTACAACTAGGCCACTTTTAGAATTAGAAATATCAAAATAACAAGCAACCATGGTGTAATTATTTTAAGTGGAACTGTTTACAAGCACCTTAACTGTGTAATTATGTTCAGTGTAACAGGTTTATTTATTTTTTTTATATTCAACAACATTGCTATTTATGAATTTTCCAGACACCAACAGAAACTTACTTGCATACAGCCAATCAGCGACCTTGTGCCGGACCGCTGAAGGAGTGTCTCGAGACAGTTCACTGTCTCTTCACTGGCGTCGCACTTTTAAGTTAAAATACGTAAACCGAGATCGCGTCAGCTTATAATAGGAAATATGAATGCCTGAACTGATGATTTTTGTCTAGCCTTGCTGGAAACATTAAAAACGATTGGCAGGTTTGGAAACGGCCTCCGTAATTTTCCAATTAAGGGCACGAAAATTTAATAATTCAAAACGTCTTTTAAAGTATAAAATCATTAGGCTGTATCACACCCCTCAGCCCGGGTATAGCAGTCTACTTAAAATTATGGTTCTATGATGCAGAAAGAAAGCACCATAATCAACCTATATTAACAGCCGACAGCGAAGTACGAAAAAAATTCACGAACACCACTTGGCAAACCTGCCGATATGTTTGTAACGTTCAGTAGCTAGGCTATAGAAAAATAATCTGTAGACCTGCAGAGCATTCATATTATCGAGGATATGATGACGCTATCTCGGTTATTTCTGCTTTGTATTCATCAGATTTTTTTCGGTGTCACTCACCATTTTATTATCGATATGCCAGATCAGTACAGGATAAAAAGCGGCGAGTTGGGTATCGCGAGACTACATTGACTGTAACCAGCTCATTTTACCGGCTTCGAATATTTGAACAACTACATTCATCACAAATTATTAATGAAAATGGCAGGCTAGATGAATGATTTGGCGAACAGTTATGTTGAGAGTAAGGCAGACATTTACGATGTAATAGCAGAATTCTGGGCAGCGAATGGACTGTTTGCAAATAATTTTCTGTTGGTGTCCGGAACTCAAGTGGGGGAAAAAAATTCGCTTCCCGCACCCCGTGCCCCCCTTGCAATTGCTCTGCGCCCCCCACTTTGGGAACCACTGCTCTACACCCTGTACCATCCCCTGGTCCCATCTTCTAAACCCTGTACCATCCTTTTGCTCCCATTCTCTAAACCAGTGGTTCTCACACTCAGTCCTTGTGGCCCCCTGTGTATGCTAGTGTTTGTTCCAACTACACTAGCAATTTTAGGAATTTAACTAGCTCTTAATTTGCTGCATTTCAAGTTTAAAGCATTTTACCATCTTAAGCCACATTTTGACAAAAATATCTGTGTGTCATGAAGAATAAAAGACCTTTTAAAATATTTTGTTTATTTTTCTTTATTGCCAGTAATTTCTAGCTAACAGCATTTTTAAACTGATTAAATTGGACCCTGAGAAAATGCTTAAGCTCTGTATTAGGTCACTGAACACAGGTGTTTAGAGTTATTTCAGAATAATTTGCCTGAACTCAATAACATGAACCTGACATAAAACAGGGGTGACTCTATTATTGTAGCCCTGGTATGAAGTCGGGCGGCTGCTATGGATTCGTGCTTGTCGTCTCAACTGTGTCCGCATCCGTAGACCCTTCCTTGTGGATGCTGTCAAGGCTGTAATTATTGTCCAATTGCTTTCATATTTGGTATGGACATGTGTTGTACTTCACATATGACAATTATTTATTTTGGTTGCCATGGCGACAGTATTGGCAGAATAATGCGCAAATTTGTGGTAAAACATGGAGATTTCCTTATGGACGCAGTACAGGCTGCAATTTTTGTACAATTAATTTCATTCAATATACTTGCCCATAGTGTCAATCCAGCAGTTCAAAAAAATGATGTCTTGCCATTGAAAAATTTGTTATCCTTTGTAGGAACCACTTCAGCTGTAGTGAGCCAATAGTATCTCAATTAGTAGTTAAGAAAAATCAGTTTTCAGATGCAAAAATTCCATGTTATTGATATTATGCTGTTCTACTATCAATTATAGACATCACATATCAAAAAAGCGTAGTTCCGTGCTAAGGATTTATCCGTAGATTCCTCCATTGACGAATGATTGAAAACATGCCAATTAAGGAGAATGATTGACAACTAGCCAGCAGGACTATTTGTTGTTAAAAAGGGATGTGTCTGTGCCCCTGTCCCCCCAAATCCCAGTTTTGGTGCAGACACTGGGCGGCAGCCATGTTATTGATGACACACCAGGTTTCTAGGGCAGGCGCAGTATATGCATTCACAATATTAATATTACATCATATACTTCTCACTAATGAGACCCCCCAAAATACTTGTGCCTCCTTTTAAATAGTTATGGCTACTAAAAAGCCGAGAAAAGTGGAGGTTGGATATGGGACTCTTTCCCAGGAAATTTTATCCACATATTTGACACACATAATACAGGTTAATTTTTAAGGCTGGTGCTATTTTACAGCTCCGTTAGCCGCAATGAATATGAACCCATTTATTGTTCTGCTACTGTTCATTGCTGCTGTTACGTGCTGCTGTGGCAGCTGTTGCTGTGTTTATCATTACTTCGTTTTATGCACAGTTTATTGTAATGCACAGTGGTCTGTGTCTCCGTAAGGATGTTGTGATCTTGTCTCAGTAAGAGGAGGTTACCAGCATGCAGTTGAGCTGTGAAAGCAGGGAATTCTGTTGCTTTGCTGTTTGTGGTACAGTGCTTCCTTTGTAATTATTTTGTGGCTGTGGTGGCAGAGGCCAGAGGGTAATATTTGGTATTATCTCCACTTCCATCCCCATTGATCTTAGTTTTGGTTCAAGTGCTCGTGGTTTCTTTTTCTGGTTTTGTGCCTGGTTTAATTTTGGCAGATGCTATTTACAGTTATTCTTAAAGGTGCTGTTAAATGTGAAACCTTAATTTGAAGTAAACTGATTTTTACAAAACCCAAAACCAGTGAAGTTGGCACGTTATGTGAATCGTAGATAAAAACAGAATACAATGATTTGCAAATCCTGCACAACTTATATTCAATTGAATACACTGCAAAGACAAGATGTTTAATGTTCAAACTGAGAAACTTAATTTTTTTTTGCAAATAATCATTAACTTAGAATTTAAAGGCAGCAACACATTTCAAAAAAGTTGGCACAGGGGCCTTTTTACCACTGTGTTACATCGCCTTTCCTTTTAATGGCACTCAGTAAACTTTTTGAGACCAATTTTTGAAGCTTTTCAGGTGGAACTCTTCCTCATTCTTGCTTGATGTACAGCTTAAGTTGTTCAACAGTCTGGGGTCTCCGTTGTCGTATTTTACGCTTCATAATGCGCCACACATTTTCAATGGGAGACAGGTCTGGACTACAGGCAGGCCAGTTTAGTACCTGCACTCTTTTACTACGGAGCCATGCTGTTGTAACACGTACAGAATGTGGCTTGGCATTGTCTTGCTGAAATAAGCAGGGGCGCCCATGAAAAAGACGTTGCTTGGATGGCAACATATGTTGCTCCAAAACCTGTATGTACCTTTCAGCATTAATGGTGCCTTCACATACAGTATGTGTAAGTTGCCCATGCCTTGGGCACTAATACACCCCCGTACCATCACAGATGCTGGCTTTTGAACTTCATGCCTATAACAGTCCGGATGGTTCTTTTCCTCTTTGGTCCGGAGGACACGACGTCCACAGTTTCCAAAAACAATTTGAAATGTGGACTCGTCAGACCACAGAACACTTTTCCACTTTGCATCAGTCCATCTTAGATGAGCTTGGGCCCAGCGAAGCCGGCGGCGTTTCTGGGTGCTGTTGATAAATGGCTTTCGCTTTGCATTGTAGAGTTTTGACTTGCACTTGCAGATGTAGCGACGAACTGTAGTTACTGACAGTGGTTTTCTGAAGTGTTCCTGAGCCAATGTGGTGATGTCCTTTACACACTGATGTCAGTTTTTGATGCAGTACCGCCTGAGGGATCGAAGGTCACAGGCATTCAATGTTGGTTTTCGGCCTTGTCGCTTACGTGCAGTGATTTCTCCAGATTCTCTGAACCTTCTGACGATATTACGGAACGTAGGATTAAATCCCAAAATTTCTTGCAATAGCTCGTTGAGGAATGTTGTTTTTAAACTGTTCGACAATCAGCTCACGCATTTGTTCACTAAGTGGTGACCCTCGCCCCCTCCTTGTTTATGAATGACTGAGCATTTCAGGGAAGCTGCTTTTATACCCAATCATGGCACCCACCTGTTCCCAATTAGCCCGTTCACCTGTGGGATGTTCCAAATAAGTGTTTGATGAGCATTCCTCAACTCTCTGTCTTTTTTGGCACTTGTGCCAGCTTTTTTGAAACATGTTGCAGGCATCAAATTCCAAATGAGCTAATATTTGCAAAAAAATTACAAAGTTTACCTGTTCAAACATTAAGTAACTTGTCTTTGCAGTGTATTCGATTGAATATAGGTTTAAAAGGATTTGCAAATCATTGTATTCTGTTTTTATTTACGATTTACACAACGTGCCAACTTCACTGGTTTTGGGTTTTGTAATTAAATCGGTAAATGATTTTGGTTGGTTCCATTAGAACATTAATATTGTACAGTAGCTCCGCCACTGAATAATAGCCACTTTTCGGCAGTATTAGAAATGAAAATTCATCGACACGCTGAGGGGATTCTGCGTGACATATATGGAGCTAAATCTTGTGGATAAGAAGCAGTTTTCCAAATGTGGAAGTAAACACGGTCCACGTGGCGAGCGGAACATTTAAATTGAGTTTTTCTCAATAACATGATCGCCGCTCGGAGGTACCTTTTACCACGGTGGGTCACATATTAGTTCAGTAACTTAAAGTGAAGTTAAATCTTGAGTTATATTTATTATTTGAGTTTGAAGAGAAAATTGTTGACACTGCAGTTTTTTTGTACAGATTAACATTCCTTTTCTTTGCTTCCTGTAAAAGAATAACACGGACTTGATCAAATTTGTTAACCCTCCTATTATCCTTGGGGTCAATTTGACCCCATTCAATGTTTATCATTCAAAAATAATTGTTGACTTGTTCTTTTTTGCTTCATATTTCATGACTTTTCCTAATTTGATGGGGACAACTGATTAAGCATAAAATTTTCATGATGATATTTTTTCCATGTGCTGAACACATATTGCATGCATTGGTGTTCCTCTGGGGTCAATTTGACCCCAAGCTGTTTTAGTTGTGCAAAACTTGTCTTTCTGTGTGTGTGACCTAACATCCCCACACCTGCAAGCACAGAGTTGATACTTTAGAGTTGATACATGACAGGGGGGTGGGGAAAACAACTATTCCCGTGAGAACTGTGATACTTCTCGTGGTGTGGGCATGTGGAAAACAAATTGTCTTGTGAAGCCCTGCCAAAATGAGGAAGCCAGTGTAGGCTTGCAAGTTGATCACATCCAAGTCTTTCCAATTACACATGCCGCCCCTCTAAAATTATCATCTCAAGTACAATATTTTCAAATGATGGTTATACGAAGAGCTCGAATAATGACTCTATGTCTTCAACATGGCTGACTGTGTGTCTGGTGGGACACTCTAAGCAGCACGTCTACCTTGTTGTTGCAGTGAGTAGAGGGACCATCATTTTCCATTTTTGGTGCTAACGTGACATGGGGGAGGGGGAAACCATATTCACATGAGATCTTTCCCGCACTATGGGCATGAAGGTGTGTGTGTGTGTGTGTGTGTGTGTCTCTGTGTCTGTGTGTGTGACCTACTGTAGTCACACCTGCCGAAGTCGAACTGATATTTACCGCGCTGTGGAGGACGGGTATGCCTGCAAGGACATTGGTAGTTCATGCAAAATAAGGGAGGAGCAAACATTTAAAAGCTTGCATGGCAACCCTCTATCCAAATCATTCCTCATTGTGCTCTGAGTATACTGCAATCTGCATGCTCTCCCACTTAAAAATGTCCTCTGGGAAAAGGTTTACTCTCCATACTGTCCTTTGACAGTGAAAGTGACATAGAGGAGAATGTGTCTTTTGAGGAGGACCCTGATTGTGAGGCATTCTCATCTGATGAGAATGAGAGTGTTGTCTTGAGTGTTGTTGTCTCTCAACCACCAGCAGACACGATCCCTTCCAAAAATCGGACGATAATATGGTCCCTTTCTCCACTTCAACAGCAGGGTAGACTTAGTGCTGCTAATATTATAAAAAATCTAGATTAAAAAAGTAAATAAATATGTTTATGAGAGAAAAGGGCGGGGGTCACCAAAAGCAATCAATATAGTTCACTCTGTGAGAGTCATGAATGTGTACCACAAATTAGAAAAGATTTCGATGAAAGATTTTCAAGATGCATTAACTCTAAAACTGAAAGTTTGACCTGATGGTGGCGCTACAGGAAAGGTCATATCACTAAAACCAATTGCCTTCATCCTCTTGTGGTCAGTAATGTTGTCAGTAATTTTGAGAAAATTTGTATGAAAAATTTTCAAGATGCATAAATTCTAATTTAAAAGTTTGGCCTGATGGTGGCTCTAGAGGAAAGGTCATATCATCACTAAAACCAATAGGCTTCATCCTCTTGTGGTCAATAATGTTGTCAGTAAATTTGAGAAGATTTGTATGAAAAATTTTCAAGATAAATAAATTCTAACTTAAAAGTTTGATCTGATGGTGGCGCTACAGGAAAGGTCATATCATCACTAAATCCAATAGGCTTCATTCTCCTGTGGTCAATAATGTTGTCAGGAAATTTGAGAAGATTTGTATGAAAAATTTTCATGATAAATAAATTCTAATGTAAAAGTTTGGCCTGATGGTAGTGCTAGAGGACAGGTCAACGCACAAATAAGTTTCATTATAAAAGGGTTATTTATGAATTCAACAAATAAACAAAGTGCCTGACACAAAAACTTGGTCAACAATTTTATGTAAATCATTTTCTGGTGGCAAATATCCCTGGGGTCAGATTGACCCCAAGGGTAAAATGTGTTAGCAACATTTAAGGATAATAGGAGGGTTAAAGCTTTGACAGTGCTTCCCCTACATTCATTCGCTGCTGCTGGATTACTGAAGTCCCGCTGCTGAAATTTCACATGATCATTAATATCAATGCGCTACGAATGATGTTTACTCACACTGTGTGAGCGCAACAACACACAACATTATTTTGGACTTGTTTTGAGTCATCAACGAGCGCACCAAATGCTATCGGACCCTCGTAGGACATCAACGTAACAGGTAACGTTTAAGCTTATGCACGGTTATATAGCGAGTAGTGCAGGTAACGTGAACGTAACAGCGTAGCTCCATAGGGCAGTTTGCGGGCAGAAAAAGTGACTGTGATGGCGAACGGAGCAACAGCAGCGATTCAAAAAGATTAGCAGTAAGTTGATAGAAAATGTACAGTTTGTCAGTTAATAAATGCTACAGCTTCTCAAGCCAACAGTCTTATGCCATATTAGCAGTGGCGTGCCAGCAGATGTCAGGAAGGCCTTCAGTAACATCACCCTTTCCCGCATAATTGCTCTTAAACTGTTTGCGATCAGGTTTGCCTGATTAACAATCAGACAGTTTATTAACTGAACAGCCACCACCAATGCATGACACGTAATGATTAAGGAATGCTAATGACAAAGCGATTACCTATTGGCTATGTTGATAATTGATGTGACTCCGCAAGGATGGCAATCTGCAAAAAATCTTTCGCTGACTTCGCAGCAGTTTTTTTTCGTTATCACTTAGCTGTGCATCGTACCTAACAACGTACTTTATCTGTCACTACATTCAGACTATGGAACGGATTCTCATGGCTTATTGCTCACTGAACCTCGCCAAGTAATTTACGCAAATCCAGAAATTATAAAGACGTAGGCAATTGATATTTTCTACAGTCATTGATGTGCGGAAGTAAACGCCATATATTTTCGTAGTGCAATGTAAAACTAGGATTTCAAAAATCAATTAGATTCTCGTCGGTTCCACAAATCAGTCTGAGCAACTGTTTCTAATCGGGGATGTAAACTGTGAGAGGTGTCTGTCATTAAGAAGTGAAAGGTGAGGTTATTGCTGGCCCTGTGTTTCTGCCGACGGATCGTCTCTGCATATTAGCCGTATTTATAGCGTTAAATCTGTTCATACCGCCGTATTTATACTGTTAATTCTATTTATACTACTACACTTGCCATATTTGTAGGCTACCCTTTACATCTTTGCCACTGTCTTTCCTTAGATGTATTTTAGCTTGTATATATTTATTTTTCTACATGTTGATAGTTAAATGATGCCCGATCTTCATACACAAAGCAAACGTATAATCTCACTTCATACATGTATGCAACGGATATAACATAATTCCCCCATTCGAGGCACACTACCATTTACGTTGTATACTTTTATGAACTCAAGTAGCGCGAGAAATGTTGCTGAGAAAAACCAACACGGTATTTCAACTTACTAATCCATCAAAGTTAGGGCCAACTCATCATTGTCAATGCCCAGTCGCTCTCTCAGACTCTTCCACCGGTCAATTGCACTCCCAATATATACTAGGGATCGTCTTCTTTTGGCATCAAGGGCAATTTTCCAGCGTTTTCTCTCCGAGGCCGTCAACTTGATTCTTTTCGCCATTGCTGTTGTGTGTGCTACGTCACACGTCACGTGGTACACAAGAAAGGGAACTTTCTCTAATGACATCACATTTTCGCTCGCGCGACAGTTTGAGGGTTGAGTGAGTTTTTAACATCAAAATCCATATTTTTCGATGTCGCAAAAATTTGTATAACATATCGATGTGAAGATGAATGATTTCCCTTCCTACTGATACCATTTTTATATGTTGTCACAATTGAGATATCATTGAAGACATGCAAGGTATTTACTGGCACTTTAAGCCTGATCATAAACGAAGTGTAAAGCTTCATTCACACATATCGCAACTCGCGAGAACTGTCAATGGAATGTGAACGTGTTCCAGCAGAATGTGTCGGACAGGCGAGTTGAGGACTAGCGATGCGATGTGGGCGGGTACGGACATAAAATATCTTTTACAGTCAGCGAGTGAAGCGAGTTACCAGCGGGAATGTATGATAGAGATGATTGACAGTTGACGACAACAGACAGTTCCACAGAGAGCTGCCGTTTGAACACCACGTCAAGAATATTGGTTCCTACCATCATGTCTGAAGCCACAACTTGTTTCCCCGACACTTCTGCGGTGGGAAGTAAACTATCGGGAAGCCATGGCAACCTACGCCAGCGGCAGAGAATTTTCCTACCTGCGAGTGAAATTTTAGCGAGAAGCTAGGGGCGATGAGCGAGTAGCGATATGTGTGAACGGGGCATAATTCTTTGTTTATTGATGCGGTTCCCTAGCTAGCAGACACTCGGGAATCTGTCTAGTTAGCTTGCTGCGGCACATTCTGACCACTTCAGTTGTGAATGTCAGTGAATGAGTTGACGTTAGAATTAATACTGTCGATCTAGCTGTGACTAGGCCTACTCTTTTGTTAATAGGGTAAGCTGTTCTTGAATGTAAGGTTAAAATGTAGATTAGGCCTACAACATTGTATTGTTAATCCACCAGCTACCTTGTTGATGAACGTTTTCCAAATAAAAAGTCATATCCTGATAGTAGGTTAATAAACAATAATCCGATTTTAAGTGTCAAACTGGTTTAAGAGAAAGGCGAACGGTGACCACGGAGGAGCTAAGGTTAGTGAAGGAAATTAGGGCAGGCAACGTCAAATTGGCTTCGATAAATTTCTGTTAAGCCACCCCATTTTGCTAGTATCTTTTGTTACAAAGAAAAGTTTAAAATCAAAAATTGTACTTTGTGACGAGTTCAAGTTCAACTATGGTCATGCTTTATAATCAGTATCTAATGTCAGTAGAGAACTTGAATCTGTTGATTGTGTGGTAAATTGTAATTTGCCCAGAAAACTCGCCAGAAGTCCCCATTTAAAGTGCAATTTTTCAAAATTTTCCTTTTGGGGAAACCCCCCCCCCAGCCCACTGTTGCTGGGTTACCGACACATAGCACTACTGATCAAAAAATTCTGGGGGAAACACTGAGTTGGAATTCAATGTGTAATGTTTCCACTACATTTGAGATACGGAACTGAAGGCAATTAAAAAACATTTGCACTTTATTCACATTTTTAACGCACTGCTATTTTTTTTTTTTTTTTTTTTACCACGTGTATATTTTCTAGAATTTTTTTAAGCACTGTTTTTGCTTTTCCAATCAGGGGTGCCAGTCACTTTGGAGCTCATTATGTGCTGCTAGGATTTGGTATTGGCGGGGACTATTGTAGTTCTGTAGACATGGATATGTCACTGATTTAGTAGTGTCTCTGACTGCGGTGGAGGTCTGGTGTCCAGCTTTGAGTTGGTTTTTGTGGTGACTGTCGTGTTCTTGCTGGATTGGCTAAACGGCTGCGGTTTGGTAGTGGCAGACCAGTTTTGGTCTGTAGGCGCAGATGTGCAGTCATGACTTGATAATGGCAGCAAAACTCGCGTTTGCAGCTGTGATTTGGAGGTGACAGAGACTGTAGTGTGTTGCTCTGTCGATGTGGACGTGCAGCAATGATTTAGTCGTGGCAGTGACTGCAGTGCGGGTCAGGAGATGCCATTGTGTAGCTGTGCTTTGGTGGTGGCAGTGACTACTGCGTAGACTTGTGGATGTGGACATGTTGCTGTGATTTGGGAATGGCAGTGAATCCAGTACAGCTGTGTAGACTCCAATCTGCAGTTGTGATTTGACATTTGCAGTGACTCTAGTGTAAAGCTGGATTTATGCTTCTGCGTGGACTCCACGCAAAGGGCACGCCGTCCTTTCAAAGTTGAGGTCGTTTACGTTGTGCTGTGCCTTGAAGCAATTCACCGGCAAACTCCTCGGTGGTGTCAGGTTTCCGGAGGACCTTTCGTAGAATCACGTGAGACTCGTTAGTAGAGTGTTTATATTACGTTATGGGCTGCATTTCATTCCGTGGGGTAATAATCCCTACATCCTGCACCCTGCGAAATCACTTCCCTTCGTAGTGACAACTATGAAGGGCAGCAGGGAGGAGGGTTTTCAGTTAGCGTTCGTTTGGAATGTCCTTCGACATATTCCGCGGCTGCTGCATTCTGCTTTAGCAAGTGTAAACAAACGCAGCCAGTTCAAGGGAGAACTGTTTTCACTGGCCATTTATCGGTTTTGCGGTAGCTTTATAAGCAACTGCATCGCTTTCATAAAGCGACAAATTGCCGCGGTACGACGTAACTAGTGTTAGCCAGTCGACTGTCGTAAACTATAAAGCGAGGTTCGTCAGCTTTCTGTGCGCAAGGTTGCTACAAGCCACCGTTGTCATTTTCTTGAATGACGTTGAATCGCACATGTCACAAGGCTTGGGTCGGACCAATCGGTACCCTTGCGGTCTGCGTCGCTTTGACATGCTAGTTAGAAAATTTTTGAGGTGCACGCCAGGTGACGCAGAGGCTCTAGGGAAGGGGTTCATGTCGCCGCAGAGGCTCTGCATCGTGACGGCGTTGGTTCGAAGCAGAAGCATAAATCCAGCTTAAGTCTGTACTGTGTAGCCTCTAACATGCTGCTGTGATTTGTTCAAGGAAGAGCCTTCAATGTAGGCCTGTTGATGCCTGTGTGTTGTGATTTGGTAGTGGCATTGACTCAAGTACAGATCTGTAGATGTGGATGTGCAGCTGTGATTTGGTTTTGGCAGTAACTACAATGTTGTTCTTTTGACGCAGTTGTGTAACTATGATCTGGTAGTGGCAGTGACTACTGTGTAGGTCTGTAGAGGCGGGTGTACACACTGCTCTCCCGGTCTTCAACAGATCTTCTGTCTTTCCATTAATTTCCTATTTTGTACTTCTTCTACAATACTCTCACTCACTCTGTCTCTATCTTTCTTTTTTCTTTCTTTCTGCAGCCTGTTAAGGAGGGTTCCTCCTTGCCCCTTACCTCTCTGTCCAGTGCTGAGACTTCTCACATTTCTGTTCAGCCAATGGGCAATATTCTTTCATCACCGTGTCAGCCTATGAATGACATGTCTTCAGCTCCTGCTGTACCTGAAATTGAGGCGTCCCTTCCACTTTTTCCTCTGCCAAACTATAACATGTCCCAGCCTCCAATATCTCAGCTATCAGGCAACCTGTCCTCACCCCCCTCGTCTCTGCCAATCGGCAACATGTTCCAGACTCCTTTTTCTCAACTTATAGACAACTTATCCTCACCTCCTTCAGCTCACACTATCACTCCCTTATCCCCACCGTCCTCACCTGAGCTTATTACTACCATGTCCCCAACTCCTTACCCTCAGCCAGTCACCATGTCCCCACCTCCTTCAGCTCAGCCCATCACCATCGTATCCCCACCCTCCACAGGTCAACTTATCCCTACCATGTCCCCAACTCTTTTTCTTAAACCAATCAGCACGATCTCCCCTCCCCCATTAGCTCAGCTGATCATCAGCATGTCCCCACCTCTTATTCCTCAGCCTATCACCATCATGTCCCCACCCCCTTCAGCTCTGCCCATCACCATCATGTCCTCACCTCCTTCAGCTCTGCCTATCACCATCATGTCCCCACCTCCTTCAGCTCAGCCTATCACCATCTTGTCCCCACCTCCTTCACCTCAGCCTATCACCATCAAGTCCCCACCTCCTTCACCTCAGCCTATCACCACCATGTCCCCAACTCCTTTCCCTCAGCCAGTCACCATGTCCCCGCCTCCTTCAGTTCAGCCTATCACCATCTTGTCCCCACCTCCTTCACCTCAGCCTATCACCATCAAGTCCCCACCTCCTTCACCTCAGCCTATCACCACCATGTCCCCAACTCCTTTCCCTCAGCCAGTCACCATGTCCCCGCCTCCTTCAGTTCAGCCTATCACCATCATGGCCCCACCTCCTTCAGCTCAGCCTGTCCACACCATGTGCCCACCTTTTATTCCTCAGTATATTAGCAGCATGTCTCCATCTCAGCCAATCAGCACTATGTCCCAGCCCCCTTTGGTTCAACCAGTGAGCAATGTATCCCTGCTATCTTCCACCCTGCCATTGTACAACATCTCCTCGCCATCTACTTCCACTCAGCCTGTGATGGAAGTGTGCGCACTCCCTTCTCCTCAGCCAGTGGTTGAAGTTTGCCTGCCCCCTTCTGCTCAGCCAATGGGGTGCGGTGACGATGCTGCTAAAAGCTTGGACTGTAACAGTGAACCAGAGTGACTGGGACTGTGTCCTGACTGTAGACCTGTGTGTTAGAGTGACTGTGTTCTGGTGTGACATTACTCTGTTTTACTGGGCTGCTATGTCTGAAACCAAGGCTATTGGACTGGCTAGATTGTGAGTAATATCCTTTTGTGAAAATTTAGTTACAGTTGATAAAATCAATCCAGACTGGCTCCTCAACTTGTTTTTATTAGGGGAAAAAACAGACTGCATTGATTTAGTTAAAATTAATATTTCCATGTCCTAGTTTATGGGGCAAATGAAAAAGTGCGAGTGTGAACTGAAGCATTTTGCGTAGACTTACTTGAAGTATTAAAGCTCATTTTGGACATGCATTAAAACTAAAGATCCCTCTCAAGCTCTTTGTGTTCTGGAATATTCTAAGACACTAAGTTTGATTTCTAAAATTGCACAGTGTCCCTGACAATGGCCTGCTATAGATGGGAAATTAAAACCTCTTGTGTTTTCCCTATGCCGTCTTGTACCAGTCAACTTGTTGCAATATTTCTTGATTTCTGAAATGGCAAATTCAATGTTCTCATCCTCTTATATACCAAGAGAGGGATGGTTGTGAAATAGTGTTTAATATGCTTTGTGGGAGAGTGGAGGAGCTCTGTATTGCAGATAAGCTGAAATTAAAATGTTTTTTTCTCAATTTTTATAAATTTAATACCGGCGAATGCCATTTCTGAAAACGTCATATGGATAATTTCATGTCAAATTGCCTCGGCCCGGCATCCAGCATCTCAGATGTTGCTGAAACTCTATCAAATGGTGTACACTGATGAAAGAAGTTTACTTTAAAATGTTTTTGTTTTTTTTGTAAAAATGTCTCTTGGTTTCCTTAAAAATAGTTAATAATTAGGGGCCAAGTCAGCCATTTTGACCGCAGGATGTTTTTCTTAAACAGAAAATACCTCTGATTTGGGCCAGCTTTGACAGTTTCATGGAATAAGGTACAAGGAGTCCAATAAAAAAACAATCAAACACCATTCATGAGACTTCTGAACTCCACAATTAGAATTTTTCTTCATACTGAATACATTTTCATCATGTAGGGCAATGCATATAGAGCTGAACATCTTAAAATAATTTCTGTACACTTGATAGATTGTTCTCATTTACGATCATAATGGTTATTTTTTTCTTTCAGGAGAATGAAATCTTTACATTTATCACATTTTTACTACCATTATCCTAAAAGTAATTGCAGCACCTGCATACTAGGGCATAGGTTTAATGTGAGAATTGGTAGGGACATGTATGTGATGTGAGGGCGCATAGCGCATGAGCTGGAAAATTTTTGTAAATAGGAGCGGAGATACTGCCTTTACAGTATTCTGAGATTATCCAAATTTGTGTTTCTCCATTTTTTTTTTTTTATTAAAAGAAGCATGGTGCATCCAAAATTTTCATACAAAGATGCCACTTGCATAAACTTGCCACAACTAGCAAACATTTTTAATTTACATTTATTGACATTATTTTCTGGTAAAAACTAACTTGAGGTAGCTAGCAAGTTTTCACTTTAAGTAATGATCTGTTTCTGACTAGTTAGATCACTTATTCAACCAACATTACACTTGGCATTCAGTTTGGTGAAATATTAGCAGCACGACTTAACATGGAGCGACTTTGTTTACCTCATGCTCTCAGACAGTGAAATCAAAGCTGGCAATCCAGTTGCAAATCTCAAGCCCCGATTGGGACAAAAATGAATATTTATGACCTGAATAGAGTGGTCAGTTTACTCTTGACTTTTAGCCTTTAGATTGCCCCGCCCTTTCAACCGATAAACCAATTTCACAGTTTTCGACACCGTAACTCGAGTTTAACTTGGTGGATGGCTATAAAATCTTACACCAAGCTTCTTGGTACAGAGAAAGGGTTCCCTATTGATTTTCAAGGTCATTTGCCAATTTCGTGGTCACACTTGTACAAGAAACCACCAGTCATGGACACTAGGCCACGTGACGGATGCTATACCAGGTTGCAGCTATTAGATCCTTCTGATATACTTGTTACTCTAAAGATGGTTTCCTTCAACCTCTTGGAGATCAATTTTACTTTTCATTTGGGCAGCAGCTGAATAAACACATATGTCAATCATCCACTCCCTCTGATCTGTCCTCTTTACACATTTTCAATTTATCACTTTTCAGAATCAATGTCCACATTTTACGTCCATGAACTAGACATCTCTGCCTTTAAGACTTCTGCTGAAAATTTTGTTTTATTTGAAAAAGGTCAAATGCTGGAAGCTTGTTCAGCTATATCTTTGCATTTTATATTTGCATTAAAGGTTGACTGCCACGCAGTGCTAGTGTTACTCAGTGTAAATCATAATTCTGTGAAGCAAAATACAAGCTGCCTTCAACTTACAAATCGTTAACACTGGAGATATTTTTGTTTTGGTTTGAATTGAAAATAATTTAATCTTAAATGACCAACCAGTTGTCTTCGCGCATGATTCTGGCAGAAGCCACAAGTTTGCTTTTACAAACTTTAACATACAAATATGAAAAATTATAATTTCATGGAAATAATTTGAATTAAGCAAGCAGAACTACTTAGCATTTGCCTCAGTCCTTTGCATCTTATCCAGGGTTTATGATTGCTTTCGATGCAAGAATTAATACTCGATGACCGAGGGAAATTTAACTTCTAACTTGTTTTGTAAGTGAGAAATGGACGATGGGACAATGTTTTTTCGCCTCAACTATATCTTTTGAAGACCATTATCCAGCGTGCACTAATGAGTTGAAATAATATGTAAAAAGTAAGGTCTCCTTAAGAGGTAATTTACGACTTCTCTGGAACAAGATAATTAATACTCCGTTTAAAAATAAATGTTACATTCCAGGGCTATTCATCCTTATCCAGAAAAGGCCGGTGTGGGTGCAGGCTTTGATCTCATACGAACATCTACTCACCTGACACCACTAATCAACCCCAACCCCTCTTTGCTAAAGAGCTTGATTGGTTGTGTGAGGTGTGTAAGTGCTTGGTTGGAATGAAAGCCTGCGCCCACAAAGGCTCTTGCAGAATAATGTTAAAGGGATAGTCCACCCAAAAACTATAATTTGTATATCAATCACTCACCATTACATGTCTTGAACGGCCAAAGTGGTTTTGCACCTGCCGCAACTTTATGACCTCTGGATAGTTTCGAAAAATTATCAAAATTCCTTTTTTGCTGGAAGCAAGAGGGGTCACCCAGTAGCAATGGTAAAAAGTCAACGAAACGTCTGTGGACAAACTTTCAAACCATTGTCAAACGCATCTTTCAGTATAATCCAAGTCTGCTTTGTCCACTCGTATCCTCAGAACTCTAGAAACACGGTTATTTCTGCAAAAAATGATAAAATACCACAGTTATGCTTCAAGTACCCTCGCGCATTCAATGGAAGTCCTGCCTCCCGGCTCGTTCCCAGAGACTAAAAGTTTTTGAAGCGCGTCTCTCTCAAAAATTTTAGTGTCAAAATGAAGCAAGTTGATGATAGCTATTTTTGTTATGGTTACATAACAGATCTCATTAACCTTTTCATGCATCATGCATGGTGGTCACGACAGTGTACAGCTGTTTAAAAGTGTTTTTCTCTATATATGCCTGTACTTTTGGGCACTGCTGTATATAAGCTACTGAATCATCCCATACAAAATATCCCATTGGCAGATCATTGCTATGGGAAAAAGTGGTTATTTATAGAATAAAGATTTTTTTTTTTCTTCTTCAAAACTTGTTTTACATCCCCAAGGATGTAGAAAACCACTTAGAAAAAAATCCTGACTGAGTTTATCATAATTCATGAATGAGAGGGTTAAATATTCATAAATGTTCCAAACCATGAGTTATTGAAACATCAGTGCCACAAAATATTTTCAGATTTTGTCATGCAAGTGCTGTTTTCATGGCAACCATGTAAATTTTAATCAAAATACTACATATTACGAGGTTAAAATCATGTTGACTATGTTTCTTTCTTAGTTTTTACATTATTATTGTTATTTCTATACTATACCCTGGAGCCTCCTTGAAGGTTCCCTGACATGAGGCACACCACCTGAAATTGCTGGTTTATTTTGTCCTATATGATTATTTATATCTCTCTATGCACTTAAAAGTTCTGAAATGGCAGAAAAATCCATCAATTTCAAGGAATAAAAGTGATTTTTTGCACTCTTACGCCCCGCCCCCTGAAGAAGTAGGAAGTTTCCGAGACGTAAGTCACATGATCCTATGACGTCATCAAAGGAACGCACCTCTGCCGTAGCAATCTCTGTGGTCCATTTACACGCTTGTTTACAAGTGTTTTCAAGTGTGTTTGTTAATTGCAGGGGTCTCCAACCCTGTTCCTGGAGAGCTACCATGCTGAAGGTATCACTCCAACCAAAGCAAACCACTCCTGCTTTCCCAGTTACAGATCTTGACGAGCTGCTAATGAGCTGAATCAGGTGTGTTGAATTCGTGTTGGAGTAGAATCCTGCAGGATGGTAGCTCTCCAGGAACAGGGTTGGAGACCCCTGGTTTAGTGTATGAGCCTGCAATCAAGATATCTATCTATCCACCTAATTGTTACACTTGAAAAATCGTGTTACGTAGGCTAACATAGCTAGATTGATGCCCACCTCCTACAGCACAGCCGGCGATCAGGCATCACAATACAGCCATCTGGATCCTGTCGATTATCCAGTTATTGTCCAGCTGTGGCAGTAACCCTTGCCTACTAATTTATCAAAGTTAACCATGTATGGCATTAAATTTCAGGATTATTCGCCAGAATATTTGCCAGAATTGGTGGCGTTAAACCGCTTTCACACCAGACACAAATTTTTCGCATGACAAGGTTTTTGGTAAGGGTCTGTCAGCTGGCTATGGTAAGTAAAGCGTAGTCTATGTACATTTTGTTGTCGGGACTGGAGATCTGACCAGCTGGCTGCCTTGCATGACATCAGTTGCTATATAACGCCAGTTCCGGACATACCGAAGGGGGCATTCCCGATCAGTTTAATTAATCCGAAATAGTTTAAAAACAACAAATTTCCATGGAAAAGCGTTTTTTCATCGCGAAAAAATACAATGGGAAATTCTAAATGTCAATTTCGGCCTATTTAATATCTGGGAACCTTGAAACTGCTGGAGGGATCTTTATAAAATTCAGTTTTCAGGTTCCGTCAGGGATTTAGTTGTCCCTAAATTTTTTTCGCATTTACATATCCAAAATGGCCACCATGCTTCCTTCCTGAATTTTCATTGTTAAATTTTTTAATGCTCTTCCTCGGAAACTAGCTCTGGGAATCTTTCTCCAATATTTTATGCACCGGTTCTTTCAAGTGTGTAGTTCTGCTCTGTGTAATTTTTGACCCATTTCCATATTCACAATGGCTGGCGGGCAGCTGATAAGAATTCCTATTTAACTCTAATTCTGCCATTCATTCCAGTGAATTCTGCATTTTGATTGGTTAACACCAGGTATCTATTCACCGGTAAACTACCTCGCACTGGGGCAAGACCTTGCGCTGCAAGAAGAGCTCTGGCTTGATTATCGAGCTGCTTCAATAGAAAACGTAGGCTATTAATTTTCATGTCCAAAAAAGGCAACCTCTATGGCGTCTGACATTCCCACTTCAAACATTGACTTCAGAACTTTAGAGGAAATATTTCAAAGGTTATGGCCCCAATTTGTTATTACAATTTACAACACAACAGCAACAGCAAGGGATGACACAATTTAAAAACTTAAACGCATTTAATTAACAAACAAAGACTAACACTAACCTACAACTAAGACCAAGATTGATTAGAGAAAAAAAACTGAAATATTTACAGTCCTTGTGGGTTTCCTGGTGATGTGCTGGGTGAGGAAAAACGTTCTAACACAGGCAAAACTCCACGAAAGAAACTTCACAGGTCTTGAACAGAATGACAGGTCAGGTCACATTTATCCTTCTTCTTGCAATTTCTCCTACTACTTTACTGTCTCAATTCTTTTCTTTATATACTCTTTTGCAGACCCCACCCACATTTAGACCTCTTTTTTTAAATTTTTCGGGGACTTGCCCCAGACATGCCCAGGTCATGTCTAAACCTGGCTCCAGTCTGGGCCTAATAAAAGATAGGTAAATACTGCCATCTAGTGGCCTCCATTCACATCACACCTCCATTCCAAAAGGGAAGAATTTTGACTCATAAAGGCAAAATTTTTCTTTTCAATACAAAATGGTTAAGTGGACGCTTGTCTATATATACATATCATACAATATTCAAATAAACACTTGATATATATATACATATTCAAACATGGGATCAGCAATCAGCAATTACATTGTCCGTACCCTTCACATGCTTAATTTCCAAGTCAAACTCCTGTAAAATCAAACTCCAATTCAACAATCTCCGATTCTTGTTTTTCATCTTACTCAAAAACATTAACGTATTGTGGTCTGTGTACACAACCATTGACTTTTGCCCTGTACAAACATAAACATCAAAGTGTTGTAAAGAAAGAACCAGAGCCAACAGCTCCTTCTCTATTTTGGAATAGTTCCTTTGGTGGCGATTGAACTTCCTGGAGAAGTATGCCACTGAATGCTCAATGTCATCAGAGTCACTTCTCTGTAGGAGCACAGATCCACAAGCTTGGTCGCTAGCATCGACAGCGATGGAGAACGGTTTGTTGAAGTCAGGAGATTTGAGCACGGGGAAGTGACACAGCAGAGACTTCAGGCGATCGAAGGCTCTCTGGCATGCATCATCCCAAGTGAACTTTATACCTTTCTTCAGTTGGTTAGTTAGACTGAGAGCAATCTCAGCAAAGTTCTTGCAGAACTTGCGGTAGTACCCGATCATTCCAAGGAAGCGGCGCTTTTGTTGTCAGGAACTGGAAAGTCCATGATGGCTTGGACTTTAGCATTTATGGGTGCCACCTTACCCTGGCCTATGACGTAGCCAAGATAGGTGACAATAGCACAACCAAAGTCACTCTTGTTCAGGTTAACAGTCAGGTTAGCCTGGGTCAGGAGCTGGAACAACGTCTCTACATCTTTTAGATGTTCTTCCCAGGAGTCACTCCATGTGATCAGGTCATCGATGTATGCACCCGTGTGTGGCAATCCGGCGATTGTAGACTGTATCATCCTTTGGAATGTGGCTGGGGCATTTTTCATCCCAAAGGGTAGGACTTCATACTGGTACAACCCAGATGGTGTGGCAAAAGCAGAGATGCTCTTGGCCCTCTCAGTTAAAGGCACACACCAATAACCCTTCAATAAATCAATCTTGGTCAGAAACTTTGCTTGCCCTACTCTATCAAAACAATCATCAATCCTAGGTATTGGAAATACATCAGTTCTAGTTACAGCATTGACTTTGCGATAATCTGTACAGAATCTAGTACTTCCATCAGGTTTTGGAACTAGCACACAGGGTGAACTCCAATCTGAGTTGGAGGGTCTGATAATATCATTTTCTAACATGTACTCAACCTCTTTCTCAGCAATCTTTCTCTTTTCAGGATTCATCCGGTACGGATGCTGTTTTATTGGTTTGGCATCACCAACATCTACATCATGAGAGGCTATAGAAACTCTCTTTGGAACATCAGGAAACAAATCCTCATATTTCTTGATCAACCTTTCAAACTGATCTCTCTGTGAGGGTTCTAAGTGCTGGAGTTTTACATCAAGATTTTGCAACACTTCAGAATTTGACAATTTACATGAAAGATCTTACAGCTTTAATTTTAGGTTCATCATCTTGAAACACCCCCTCATCTTCACAAATCTCGGCCATAGGAGAATCTGAAGTGACAGCTGCAACCCTAGCATTTCTGTCATGATAAGGCTTCAGCATGTTAATGTGACACAATTGTTTTGGTTTTCTCCTATCCGGAGTCTTCACAATGTAATTGAGATCATTGAGTTTGGTCAGAATTTCATAAGGACCATGAAATCTAGCCTGCAATGGATTGGACTGCAAGGGAAACAACACAAGGACCTTGTCTCCTGGTTTAAACTCACGGCTTCTAGCCTTATGATCATACCAAGTTTTCATTTTTCCCTGACTTGATTTCAAGTTCTCTTTGGCTAGGTCACAAGCTGCACGCAAACTTTCCTTGAACTTGCTAACATAGTCTGACAGACTGATGTGTGGCTCTTCCTCTTGCCATTGTTCACTCAATAATAGCAAAGGTCCTCTCACTTCATGACCAAACACTAACTCAAATGGACTGAATCCAGTAGACTCCTGCACTGCTTCTCTAGCTGCAAACAACAGCAAATGAACACCTTCATCCCAGTCTTTCTCATGGTCATAACAACAATAAGTCCTCATCATTGTCTTGAGAGTGGAATGAAACCGCTCTAAGGCACCCTGACTTTCTGGATGATAGGCACTAGAAAGAATCTGCTTTGCACCTAGTTCATACACAACCTGCTGAAACAATCCTGAAGTGAAATTGCTACCTTGGTCTGACTGAATTTCCCTGGGAAGGCCAAACAACGTGAAGAACTTTATCAAAGCCTTCGAGATTGCAGTTGCCTTGATGTTACGTAGAGGTATGGTTTCGGGGAATTTGGTAGATGCACACATGATTGTCAACAAGTACTGATTTCCAGATCTAGTCTTGGGTAATGGACCAACACAATCAACAATGACCTTAGAGAATGGCTCCCCAAATGCTGGGATAGGCTGCAATGGAGCTACAGGTGGGTCTAACTGGTGTTTTCCAACTACCTGACAAGTGTGACAGGTTTTGCAAAAGTTGGAAACGTCTTTCCGAAGCCCAGGTCAAAAGAAGTGTTTCATGATCTTATCAACAGTCTTGTTAACACCAAGATGACCTCCAAAAGGTAAACTATGAGCCATTATTAAGATCTCATTCCTGTAGACCTTCGGAACAACAATTTGCCTGACCACTGCCCAATCTGCATTGGCAGGGATATCAGGAGGGCGCCACTTCCGCATCAACACACCATCCTTGAGATAATACCCAACTGGAACTGCGTCTATTTCTTTATCAGGAAGGGCTCTCCTCCTTAGTGCACAAATTTCAGGATCATTAGTTTGCTCCTCAATCAACCGCTTTCTGGACAGAGACAAGTCTCCAGACACATCAGAATCACCAGACCCATCTGGCTGGCTGAACAATGAACTGATAAAAGTGTCTGATAAGTTCTCAAAAGGAGAAACCATAGTAGGCCAATCAAAGTCATGAGGCGAACCACCTGAGTCCTGACTATTCAATGTGCTGGACGGCACTACAACATCTTCTTCTTTAGCCTTCTTGGCCATAGCATGAGTCACTGCGCAAGAAGGATACAGAGATGGGTCCTCATCCCCATCTTCAGTGCTCGGCTGTGAAGTAAGATGTACAGGGGGAACTACTTTGCCCCCAGCCAGGTCATTGCCTAGCAACAGAGAAACACCCTTTATAGGTAGACTTAACATAAGTCCCACCTTTACCTGTCCTGTAACTAAATCTGACTTCAAGAATATAGAGCGCAGGGGTACAGATACAGTCCTCCCTTCAATACCTTGTACAAGTATGAAATCCCCTGAAGCGGTCTCATCACGTAACTCCAAGGAGTCCATCAACAAAAGTGACTGAGAAGCTCCGGTATCCCTTAGGATATATATGGGGACAGGAGTAGTATGCTCATTCAGAGCCACAAATCCCTCTGACACAAATGGAAGAAATTCCTCCCTCACAAAGTCAGCTGTATTAGGCTTTTTAGCCCCACCAGAAGCAGGCAATTTAGCAGATCGGTTATCTACTACAGGAGTTTCTAACCTTGTTTTCACAAAAGCATTTGGTTTGGTATCCTTTTCTTTTTCTTTCTTAGCTTTAAGGAACCAACAGTTAGTTGTGACATGACCAGATTTCTTGCAATAACTGCAAACTAGACCACTTTTGTCACTGTCAGCTTTCACACTTTGATCAGACCTGTTACTGGATTTCTGAGCACCATCACCAGATTTGTCTTTGTCTTTGGGTGAGGAATCTTGGGTATCACCGTAACCCTTTTTCTGAATATAGGGACCATCTATTGTTACTGCTAGACTGAAATTTGGACTTATGTGTGAGAACATATTCATCTGCAAATTTGGCAGCTGATTGCAAATTCAGTGCTTGCTTCTCATTAAGGTAGGTCTTAACATCATCCTTAACACAGTTCTTGAATTCTTCAACTAACACCATCTCTTTTAGTGAGTTGAAATCATCCTTGACCTCCATAGAAGTACACCAGCGCTCAAAGCAAACCTTCTTCTCATTAGCAAATTCCACATAAGTCTGATTTTTAGATTTCTTCAGACCTCTGAATTTCTGTCGGTAAGCCTCTGGAACCAACTCATAAGCTCTCAAAATAACCTTTTTGACAACCTCATAATCAGAGGAATCATCTGCAGACAAAGCCGAATAGGCTTGTTGAGCTTTACCCTTGAGGACAGTTTGCAACATCAGAGGCCAGTGTTCCTTTGGTCACTGGAAACTCTTTGCTACCTTTTCAAAACACTGGAAATAGTTGTCAACATCCTTTTCTGCAAATGGTGGCACCAGTTTTACCTCCTGGCTAGCCTGAAATTTATTTTCTGTTGCTATTTTTATTTTTAGTTGCTCCATTTGGAGTCTTTCTTCTCTATCGAATTTCTCTAATTCAAAATCTCTCTGTCTTGCAAATTTTTCTAACTCAAACTGTCTTTGTTTTTCTTTTTCTTCCCTCTCAAATTCTCTTTGTTTTTCTCTTTCCTCCCTTTCAATCTCTTCTCTTGCTGATTTTTTTAACTCAAACTGCCTTTGTTTTTCTTTTTCTTCCCTTTCAAATTCTCTTTGTTTTTCTTCTTCTTCCCTTTCAATCTCTTGCATTTTTAATTTAAGTTCCATTTCTATATTTGGATTTTCCACAGGAAACTGTTCCAGATCTCCTGGTGCAAACACATTTTCATCAATGTAATATTCAACTGTCTCTCTAGCCAGTCTTGCTTTTCGCATGGCTGGTTTTACCTCTGTCAGCTCCGAATGTCTGCATATTTCTAGCAGTTCTGTCTTTTTAAAAGACTTCAAAACCTCAACGGTTGGTGATGCCAAGAAATCATCCATTGCTGTTGATCTGTCAATATATTTATATTGGAAAATTCAAAAAAACTATTTTACAATTTGAAATGTTAGATTTTCAAAATATTACTCGCACAATGGTCTATCCCGGACGAGCCCCCAATTTGTTATTACAATTTACAACACAACAGCAACAGCAAGGGATGACAGACACAATTTTTAAACTTAAACGCATTTAATTAACAAACAAAGACTAACACTAACCTACAACTAAGACCAAGATTGATTAGAGAAAAAAAACTGAAATATTTACAGTCCTTGTAGGGTTCCTGGTGATGTGCTGGGTGAGGAAAAACGTTCTAACACAGGCAAAACTCCACAAAAGAAACTTAACAGGTCTTGAACAGAATGACAGGTCTGGTCACATTTATCCTTCTTCTTGCAATTTCTCCTACTACTTTACTGTCTCAATTCTTTTCTTTATATACTCTTTTGCAGACCCCACCCACATTTAGACCACTTTTTTTTTTTTTTAATTTTCGGGGACTTGCCCCAGACATGCCCAGGACATGTCTAAACCTGGCTCCAATCTGGGCCTAATAAAAGATAGGTAAATACTGCCATCTAGTGGCCTCCATTCACATCACACAAATTGTATTGTACCTTGATATGCATCTATTTTGTATGCAAATAAGAAATAAAAGTGAAAATCATTCTGTTACGCAGTCCGCTCTGCGCTTTTTTTCTTTAGACAACCTCCACACTCCCCCCAGTGGTTAATCCCAAATTTGTTATCAAAAATATTTTCATAGGGGTGTTGACAAGAGTCATGGTAGAATGGAGAGAAACCTACGGTTTTTTTGGAACACAAGGTATTTATCTTAGCATAGATACCTGGAAATTTACATTTGAAATACCTTGTGTTCGAAAGAAACTGTACGTTTATCTCCTAAATGCACACCTTGTCCTTGTTATTTTCTTGATCTTATTATATGGGAAGAAAAAACGGTCAGAGATTGAAGACTACGATGAAATGAAAGGAAAAATTGACGTAGTAATGCGAGCACAAATATTTGTAATGGATACATTGAGCTACTGTTCTGTGTAAACTGAACTAAATGCGACTAAAATGTATAACACATATATATTATAACTAAGGTGTTTTAAACAGTTTACTGACCTAATGAATCTATTGCTGTAGCCACTTTGCACAGTTTAGCAAAGTTGCCAATGTGTTCAGTGGTGGGTGCCAAGATCCGTTTATGGATGTCGTGTAATGTCTGTAGTTGTCGGTGTGACTGCCGCAGCTTTTGGAAGAAAGCATGGCTTTGTAGGTATAGTCCCATCCCCCTCTTCGTCTCAGCCAGTCGTGTGCCAGTCTGAAGTGTGGAGTTTGTATAAGAGGCGTGGCTCAGAAGCTGCTGTCCAATCAGGTAGCTCCTTTCTTTTCTTTGGCTTTTTGTGCAGTGGCTTGTTCTCTCTTTGCTTCCTGTGCATTGACCTTCCTTTTACATGGACTTTCCAAACTTTCCTTTCCAGCTCTATCAAACTGCATGCTATTTTAGTATAAGCTAAACCTCCTCCATAGCATAGGTCCGGTTATTTTTGGCAGTTTTCTGGGCACTGTTTATTTGTGTGCTGCCTTGGCATAGCATGTAGCCCGCTCTCTGTTGATTGACTGGAGGCTGTGACAGTCGGGGTGGGCTTTCGCACCGAATCTCCCAAGAATTTAGGGATTTTTATGGAGATTTGGTTCAAAGGTTCTCACAGCCCCCTTTCAGACATTCAAGAATATAATCATCTTGAAATGGAAAATAAAAATCATTGGAGAATACAGTAGAACTCGCCTAAACCATCCTCGTATAAAACGGAAACTTGCTCATGCCAGAAAACAGCTCAAGTCCCGGTTTTTCTGTAACGTTTTTTCATTAAATAAAGATTGAATATACCCGATATTATATAACGGATTTTCACTTACATCGGACAAAATGTCCAGTTCCGTCACAATGCACTTCCATTAAAAAGCACTCATGTATACCGGACAAGCTGGTTTGCACTATTTTCATGCGCAGCTGCAACAGAGCAATGAAATAAAGTTCAGCTTTTCTCTTACCTGAAACTGAAACTGGCGCAGTTTCCATCACAGTTGGAGCAACACGCAAAATCATCCTCGCTGTTATAAACTCGCACCTTCATTGCTAGTTAACTAGCACCTTTATTGCCAGTTCGGAGGCGACGGCTTGGAGTATATCCCCAAACGCCCCCAATCCTCCAATTCCCCAATCCTTGAATGGACCCAATATAAAGCCCCTCAGGTCATGACCTTTTATTTGAATTTAACCTGAATTTAATTTCAGGTCAATCAGACAAATGGTTCTGAAGATATGGCCAAAATGGTAATTTTCCATCACAAAGCTCCACCTGGTGGCAAAATATTGAACCATACAAAATATACAACCATATGATGTCATCATGTCACATGTTGTGAGGTCATGACCTTCCAGTTGCACATAGTTTCATTTCAATTGGACAAATTCTTCCAAAGATATGGCAAAAATTGTGAATTTTATGTGATAAAGCTCCACCTTGTGTCAAAATTTTGAACCAAACAGGTATAATGGCAACGTGGGACACATCTTCGGGTCATGACCAATCGGACAAATATTTCCAGAGATATGAGTAAAACAGAGATTTTTCAGTTTTTGGCCCCTGGTGGCCAATCTAGAAATTGTAGATTGTCCAAAATCGAATCAGTTCTTCCTCTTTGATGCCTACTTATTTGCAAAACATGACATTTCTAATTGAAATATTACTGCAGTTATTGCGTTAACTCGTAGGGCGGCGCGGCAGTCGGACTAAAAACATAATATCCCCGAAACGCCGTTTGGCGTACGGGGATATAACAAGGTGACAATGCGCTAATTTAACAGTTAAATTCACTCAGTTTATAACAGTGCTGTTATCCATTGTGTCAGGGCAAAAACGGACTAAATGAAGACAACAAGTATGTGCACTTTAGAATGAAACTGTTGCGATCTGAATACACGAAGCATAAATATTCATACATATATATTATGGATATAATCTGTTACACGCACATAGTGGATACAATCTGTCTTAGGTGTATAATGGATTGTCTGTTTTATGCATATAGCAGATTTCGCTTCACAAAATGGACAAAATAAGCTGGTCCAATTCAATCTGTCATATGCAAGTTATATATATATATATATATATAAATGTATGTATGTATGTATATATGTGCTTAAGCCTGTGTTTGCAATGCCTTGTTCCAAAATTTACCATATGAGATCAGTTGATGAGTGATCTGGTGACTCTGAAGGCAGTGACACATACTTATATATACTACAATCATTCTCTCACCCATAAAATTATCCAGTGATGCCTTGTACCCTGTGAGGCTTTGGCAATTGTCATCCTAGAAGACGCTCCTCATTATGGTAGGAATGCTTCATCACTGAATTTCAAGGTGCTTTCTAAGAATCTGAGGGCTTAGAAACCTATTATATATGCATAGATATGGGCCCAAGATCTAGCCCGAGTTTGATTTTGGTCTTGCTGCGATTCTTGTTTTGGCCACCAAGTGGCTTTTTCTGCAAAACTTCAAACAGCTCCAGCTCCCTTACTCTCCAAGCTAAGATTCTCAAATTTTCACTGTAGGTTGTTCTGCCAAGGGTTCATCATGTATGTAATGGTTTTTTGATTTGACCTAAATTTAAACGTTATGTAGGTCAAAGTTCGTAAAATACACAGATTTTATTTCACTGCAGTAGTGCCTTCAATTTTTAAAGGATCCTTTTCATATTTCTTATGCTTGTATATGGGACCAAGATCTAGCCCGAGTTCGATTTTGGGCATTCTGCGATTCTCGGTTTGGCCACCAGGGGGCCTTTTCTGCAAAACTTCAAACAGCTTAAGCTCCCTTATTCTATGAGCTTAGATGCTCCAATTTTTTGCTAGTTCATGCTATGCTCTGGGTCTTTAGTGGTGGTATGTCGCGCATCCTTGCCTGCGTGCGTGCGTAAACTTTTGGCTTGTCTGCTCTCTAGCATCTTCAGTTATTCACCGATCCTTTCCATATTTCATGTGTGTTTAGAGTGTCTTAAGGTCCTGACCAAGTTTGATTTTCACCCTAATCCGACCGATACTATGGCTAATAGGGGGCGTTCAATTTTGGCCAAGTTTGGCAAAGTGGGCGCAGTGGCTTTGCCACTATTTTGAGCTGCGACCAAGCAGCTCTATGAACGTTTCTGTTTGTCTGTCCGTCCGTCCGTCTGTCCGTCCGTCTGAGACAACTTTTTGACCATGTTCCTGTCGTCATATCATCATGAAATTTTCAGGAGTTATTGACCTTCACCAAAGTGATGTCCATGCACAAGGTCAAGGTCAAAGGTCAAGTTCACAGAGGTCACGACCTTGTTTGCGGGTTTTCGCGCTGTAATTCCAGTTAGAATTCATGGATCGCTATGAAATTTTGGAAATAGCTTCTAGGCATAAGGGAGGTGTTCCCTATTGTTTTTTAAGGTCATCCGACAAATCCCAAGGTCTCAAAGGCAAAAAAAGTGTCAATTTTGCCCGATTTGACTGTTTTCGCACCGTAACTCAAGTTTAATTCAATGCATGGCTATGAAATCTAAGAACAAACTTCTTGGTATAGACGAGGGGTTCCCTATTGATTTTCAAGGTCATCTGTTGAATGCCATTGTCACACCGGTCAAAAAAGTGTCAATTTTGCCCTGATTTCACAGTTTTCGCGCCGTAACTCCACTTTTACTTCATGGATGGCTATTACATCTTAGAACAAGCTTTTTGGTACAGAGGAAGGGTCCCCTATTGATTTTCAAGGTCATTTGCCAATTTCAAGATCACACTTGTACAAGAAACCACCAGTCATGGACACTAGGCCACGTGACGGATGCTCGGCGAGGTCGCAGCTATTAGATCCTTCTGATCTACTTGTTAAAACATGCAAGTGTCCCACACTATATGCAATAATGTATCTCCATACCATTAGAGATGCTGACTTTTGAACTGAACGCTGATAACAGGAGGGGTGGTCTTTCTCCCTATTTAGCCCGGAGGACACGTTGCCCATGAATTCCAACAAAAATGTCAAATTTGGACTCGTCTGACCACAGGACACTTTGCCACTTCGCTACAGTCCATTTGAAATGAGCCTTGGCCCACAGAACACGGCGGCGCTTCTGGTTCATGCTCTACAATGGCTTTTTGTATGATAGAGCTTTAGGCGGCATCTGTGGATGGCACGGCAGACTGTTTACAGACAGTGGTTTCTTGAAGTATTCCTGGGCCCATTTAGCTATGTCAATGACAGAATCATGCCGATGAGTGATGCAGTGGCATCTGAGGGCCTGAAGAACACGGGCATCCAGTAAAGGTCTTCGGCCTTGTCCCTTACGCACCGAGATTTTTCCAATTTCTCTGAATCTTTTGATGATGTTATGCACTGTCTATGATGAGACCTTCAAAGCCTTTGCAATTTGATGTTGATGAACAATGTTTTTAAAGTGTTCCACAATTTTTTTTACGCAAGCCTTCACAGGTTGGAGAGCCTCTGGACATCTTTACTTCTGAGAGACTCAGCCTCTCTAAGACATCCCTTTTCTAGCCAATCATGTTACACACCTGATGCTAGCCAACTCAATTACTTGCTAAATGTTCTTTTAGCTGATTCTCTTATATGAGCGTGTTCACAATGCTGGTCATCAATTTCAGTTTACAAATTTTTGAAGCTGTTGCAAAGTTTAAGTCCACTTCTTGTGACAGATATGGGTCAATTTATTTTGCACCCAATGCCATCAAGCAGCAAAGACAATTCTTGGTATAGTGCAGTTCTGTGTACCTACAGCAACTACAAAACCCAAAACCAGTGAAGTTGGCACGTTGTGTAAATCGTAAATAAAAACAGAATACAATGATTTGCAAATCCTTTTCAACCTATATTCAATTGAATACACTGCAAAGACAACTTACTTAATGTTCGAAGAGGTAAACTTTGTAATTTTTTGCAAATATTAGCTCATTTGGAATTTGATGCCTGCAACATGTTTCAAAAAAGCTGGCACAAGTGGCAAAAAAGACTGAGAGTTGAGGAATGCTCATCAAACACTTATTTGGAACATCCCACAGGTGAACGGGCTAATTGGGGACAGGTGGGTGCCATGATTGGGTATAAAAGCAGCTTTCCTGAAATGCTCAGTCACAAACAAGGATGGGGTGAGGGTCACCACTTAGTGAACAAATGCGTGAGCAGATTGTCGAACAGTTTAAAAACAACATTCCTCAATGAGCTATTGCAAGAAATTTAGGGATTTCATCATCTACGGTCCGTAATATCGTCAAAAGGTTCAGAGAATCTGGAGAAATCACTGCACGTAAGCGACAAGGCTGAAAACCAACATTGAATTCCGTGACCTTCGATCCCTCAGGCAGTACTGCATCAAAAACCGACATCAGTGTGTAAAGAACATCACCACATGGGCTCAGGAACACTTCAGAAAACCACTGTCAATAACTACAGTTTGTTGCTACATCTGCAAGTGCAAGTTAAAACTCTACAATGCAAAGCGAAAGCCATTTATCAACAGCACCCAGAAACGCCGCCGGCTTCGCTGGGCCCAAGCTCATCTAAGATGGACTGATGCAAAGTGGAAAAGTGTTCTGTGGTCTGACGAGTCCACATTTCAAATTGTTTTTGGAAACTGTGGACGTCGTGTCCTCCGTACCAAAGAGGAAAAGAACCATCCGGACTGTTATAGGCATGAAGTTCAAAAGCCAGCATCTGTGATGGTATGGGGGTGTATTAGTGCCCAAGGCATAGGCAACTTACACATATGTGAAGGCACAGTTAATGCTGAAAGGTACATACAGGTTTTGGAGCAACATATGTTGCCATCCAAGCAACGTCTTTTTCATGGACGTCCCTGCTTATTTCAGAAAGACAATGCCAAGCCACATTCTGCACGTGTTACAACAGCATGGCTCAGTAGTAAAAGAGTGCGGGTACTGGACTGGCCTGCCTGTAGTCCAGACCTGTCTCCCATTGAAAATGTGTGGCGCATTATGAAGCGTAATATACGACAACGGAGACCCTGGACTGTTGAACAACTTAAGCTGTACATCGAGCAAGAATGGGAAAGAGTTCCACCTGAAAAGCTTCAAAAATTGTTCTCCTCAGTTCCCAAACGTTTACTGAGTGTCGTTAAAAGGAAAGGCGATGTAACACAGTGGTAAAAAGGCCCCTGTGCCAACTTTTTTGAAATGTGTTGCTGCCTTTAAATTCTAAGTTAATGATTATTTGCAAAAAAAATAAAGTTTCTCAGTTTCAATATTAAACATCTTGTCTTTGCACTGTATTCAATTGAATGTAAGTTGAAAAGGATTTGCAAATCATTGTATTGTTTTTATCTACGATTTGCATAACGTGCCAACTTCACTGGTTTTGGGTTTTGTATTTTTTGTCCAAAATATGACCATTTTCTGGCAAAAATTGAAACATTTGAAAAAGAGTATCTGTTTACCTGTGTTAAAACCTGATCTACAAGCGAGGATTAATTTAATTAAGATACCAGTGGATCCGTAATGAACTCTATTTTCCAGGGATAGGTAATAAATTACATCTATGTTGAGATTTCAAGTACTCAGGATGCTTGAATGGCATTTCACTAATTTGAAAAAATTGCTAAATTTGACCCTACCTTGGGAACTGAGCATCCATTCAATTAAATTTACCAAATTACCTGCTTAAAATTTCTTAGAATACCACTTTGTTCATCATAGATTTTGAATCGTACTTTTTCTCATCACATCGTTTTTTTTCTTTGTAACTAGCCTGAAGATAACGGCTTAATTTTTCCGTCCCACGGTGTCTGTCCATAACAGTGCAAATTTCTCCTTATTGGAGAGTGCTATCGTAATTATACCATAGTGGGAGAAACATCTACTAATAAGGAATGTGTACACAAGGTTTGCCCCCAAAACTCTGACTGGCCCCTGAACCACAGAAGTTCAACTTATGCTTATATGATTTATTTTTATGCAGTATCTCTTGGTACTAATATGATTTCCTAATGGTTAAAAGAGGTTTTAGGATAAATTCATCAATGGTTGGAGTAAAATGAGCGTTGCGCAGACAGTCATGTTCACCTTCGATTGCATCAGATGATCAGCAGTGATTCAGGCCCTAATTAATTCAACCTACACCCTTCTGATCAACTCAAGTGTGTCAAAGAATTAGAATCAAATATTCTTCACTTTTAAATGCCATGTAATTGCAAATAATCAGCTGCCAGTTGAATTGATGGATCCACGGAATGCAAGGGTCCTACAATGTCCATCTGTCAAAAATCCATCTTCATGTGCAATCATTGCAAAAATGAATTATTTGAACACTTTTACTTATTTCATTATATATATGATAAATTGGCTGGGGCAGCACCCCTGCGGCATGTTTAGCAATTTCCTAAAATGGGTTGATGTCCATAAAACAGCTGTGATTGATGAAATTCTGACGCAAAAAACAATTCTTTCAACAATTTTTCTTGCATTTCAAGGTTACATAATTGAGGTTCTTAGTTTTATAAGACCATTTGCTACTAAGATGAACTGACTAGTACAAATCAGTATTATAATTTTTCTCTGATGTTCAATAAGGATTGGATTTCAATTTGTCTTGTGACAAATTCCCAAGGTGGGCCTGTCCCGCAATGTCAGTCCATCACAATAGTAGTATGAACAATGCTGTGTAATGTGTTAAGATGTACTTTGATCCACCTGAGCCTTTTCACCTGTTTGGAGTTAATATGGTCATTGAAGTTAGCAGAGTTGTCGTTTTTATTTTAAAGGTCCCCTACTATGCTGTATTTAGTCGTTTAAAATGTGTCTAATGGGTCTTCAAAATAATGCTAAGAATTCAGTTACAAAAAAACCGCACACATCCAGGCCTGGTCAGACCTCTTCTCTCACCCTGTCTGTGTCAGCCTGAATCATGAGCTGTTTTGAGTGGGCAGGGATGCTATGAAAACAAGGCACTGCTCTGATTGGTTGCTTGGCTGCTTCGATTCTGGGGGAGGGTGCTGACCCAAAAAACCAGAAAACCAAAATGGAAGATATTTCAGGACAGCTCTCCGTGGCATGTTTTGCTGTGAGACCGTACTTGTTTGATCTCGAATCTGACACCAAACGGGAGGAGGAAGCCATTGAAGTATTGCAACGTTTACAGCAGGATTTCAATAAGTGGCGAGTTGAAATTTTTGTGTTTTGCTCGTACTCTCTTGCTTTGCATGCATATGATTGTAGCTGTACTGTTTTATAGTCACGTTATATACCTACTTGGCTGTCTGGAGAGAACTTTGCTAAAAGTTCCTGTTAACCATTTCCACCAAAACAAAATGCAATTCCAACACCAAGCTACTACACGAGTTCGGAACAAAAACACAAACGGTGTAAGCGATACTTCTGTGGAGCAAGTGACTCGAAAACTTCTACTGAAAAAAATCTGAATCTGATCTCCACTTATTTTGGCTTTTTATTTGCCAGAACAGTTTTCAAATGTGGATGAAATTCCGCCGTGGCAATGCAGAGAAATCGATTGCATTCACTGCGGTATCCTCATAGAACTAACCCACACAATGGCAAAGTACTCGGCTGACCCTGGTCATGGATAAGTAAAATGATCGTTTCACTGTAGCAGTAAACTAACCCGGACACATACCCTGAGGTCTGAAAAACCTACGTCTGGTCTAACTGCAGCCTTTTCAGCCCAACTTTGCAGACGCATGCAACACCTCTCCAGTTAGCTTCAACTGTAGTGGCTGTAATCTGGCAACGTTGTGATGAAACTGCCACAGTGATGCTTACCGAAGTAACACAAGCATACCGATCAGAATTACTGCATATAAGTTAACCAGGAGCATTATTTAAGGTGCACGGCAAGCAAACTAATATACAGTAGCTAGTTGCTGAGCATTTATAACAACAACAGAGACAAACATTAGCATGCAATACCGGTTTTACAGACAATAAGTTGCATTATTGTGAACAGTTGTACTAGCCAGCCAAATTACAAACAGGTGTAAAAAGTTAGCTTCAAATGAGGTTTGTGTTCACACACCTTCAGTTGAATGTCTCTTTGATATTATTTACTCTTGCATATTTAGGACAAGAACAACAGTAACTTAGCTACGTTAGTCGCAGTGCCACAGCCACATTCAACAGGCTGTCACATTGTTGCACTAATTGGACGCCATAATCTGACGTCAGTTTTTGCCCAGATCTCGTGAAGATCTTGGGACGAGCTGTTCAGAAAGGACATCACGTTCTCGGATTACGGCAAAACCCCTGTATTTTATGTTTAGAAACTTTACAGAGGTTGAGTCCGTTTCAACAGCTGAAATTATATCCATGTTCTATTGTAAATAACATATTGGCTCATGTGATCTGAAAGTCATTGCATTTTGATTTTGTTTTACAATCTACACTTCATCCCAACTATTTCGGAATTGGGGTTGTATTTCTGCGGAACTAGTTGGTCAGTGGGTATCACAATTAAAATGAATGGTCATTGTTCATCTCCATTTTCTTTCCTCGATATACTAAGGTCCACAGCTAAGCAAACAATTGATGTTTTTATGCTTCATTTGTCGGAGGCTTTCGATAGGGCCTCCTAGTGCATTGCTTCAGTCTTGCAATGGTGCTCTATTAACTTGTCACTTCTAGCAGGCACCTATTTAGTGTCTGCCTACAGCTTTGCACAAGAAGCTGGCACCCTCTCCTGGTACAGTGGCCAAACTGCCCCTGACCTCATCTCTTCTCTCTCCCTCAGGCGATCAATGCAGAGTACGCCCGACTGGTGAAGCTGGCCATGCAGAACCGTGCCCCCGAGAGTGCCCCCCGCCTCCGTCACCCTATGGTCTACTTCCTGCAGAATCAAGCACCCAAGCGGGTGGTGGAGAGGACGCTCTTCCAGCAGTTCTCAGAAGGGAGGACAGTGGCAGACCAGCGGTACGGTACGATTAGCGTTTAGGGCCCTGGATCGCTGTCCTAGAGATGGGAAAAGCACCACCAGCCCGGTGTTTTAGAATGTGCTTGTCAGCTCAACTACACTGCTGAAATCTCCGGTATCCCTGTTCAAGCTTAAACTTCTGAAACGTCTGAACGTCTTAAACGTCTGAAAATCTGCTGCTGGTCTTTTCACCAAGTCACCAATAGGGCCTTTGTACATCGCAGTCTTAGGCAGTATAAAAGGGCTGAATTATGTTTCACAGACATGCTATGGATGGTAATATCATGATGGTTTGACTATTAATTGATAGTCATTAATTAACATTTCGACTATTAATTGATTATATCTTTTCAAGGGACAACGTTACAGAAATGAAACGTGCATATATTCTAGAGTAGTCATTGTACAATATGTGTAGCAGTGTAGATTTACTGCACTGTCCAAATAACAATCATAATTTCCAAAACGGGTGGCAACAAAAGTCCGGCCAAAGTACGGCCAAGTACACAGCCAAATTGGTAATGGTCAAGCAAGCAATGAAATGCGACTTATTCTTCATGCTCGTACTTTTGTTCGACTGGGCCACATAAGGTTATGTAACATGCTGAGGGTCTAAATTGTGGTGTTTTGGCTGCAATGCTCTCATTCTGGTCACTGGATGGTCAACATGGCACCTCATGGGAAAGAACTCTCTGAGGATCTGAAAAAGGGAATTGTTGCTCTCGGCAAAGATGGTCTAAGCTACAAGAAGATCTGTGAAACAATGAAACTGAGCTACAGCACGGTTACCAAGGGTTATTCAGTGGTTTTCCAAGACGGGTTCTACTCCGAACAGGCCGCGTCACAGTCGCCCGAAGAGGTTGAGTCCTCGTGCTCTGCGTCAGGTGCGCAAGCTGGCTTCAGAAAACAGATGCAGATGTGCTGCACCAAGTTGGTCTGCATGGCTGTCGGCCAAGACGGAATCCTCTTCTGAAGCTAGCCCACAAACTATTTGCTGAAGACAACCAGTCCAAGAATATGAACCACTGGAACCATGTTCTGTTGTCTGATGAGTGAGTAAGTAAATTTTATTTCTAAAGCATATTTATAACAGTTCACACTGACCAAAGTGCCGCACGTAATGCAGGTAATTAAATAGATAAAAAATAAAGTAAAAAGAACAGTATTTAAATAAGAAGACAGAATTTGCAAACATCCACAATATGAAGTTGCAATAAGCAAACAACGAGAGGGAAGATGATTAAGTGGAGGGGAAAGCTGGGGTGTAAAGATAAGCCTTGACTTAAAGGAAGATATGGAGGAGGTATGTGTTGTGGAAGCTGGTTCCACAAGCATGGTGCCGCAACAGCAAAGGCGTGTTTGCCTTTCTGTTTGAGACTGGAGCGGGGGATATGTAGAATGTTCTTATTGCAGAATATTAAGGACCTAAGGGCTGAGTGGGAGTGTAAAGGGTCAGAAATTAGGATGGGGCCTAGCCATTGAGGGCTTTGTAAACCATTAAAACAGTTATAATTTGGATTCTGTAGTGTCCTGGTAGCCAGTGAAGGGGTGCCAGAACAGGTGTGATATGCTCCCATTTTTCAATCCAGTCAACAATCTAGCTGCTGCATTCTGGACCAGTTGGAGGCGTGATATGAGGGACTGGGGGAGGCAAAGGTATAGGGAGTTACAGTAATCCAGCCGAGATGTAATAAAGGCATGAATAACTTTTTCCAGATCCTGGTATGACAGTGAAGGCTTGATTTTGGAAATGGTTCTGAGCTGATAAAAGCTGCTGTTAACTACAGATGAGATCTGTTTATTAAAGCATAGCTCAGAAAGATGACACCCAAATTCCTTGCTGAGGGTTTGATGAATGGTGTGAGACTATCCAAATTGGTTGTGGTAAATTTATTGGCTTTGGAGGGGTTAAAAGTGATAACTTCAGTTTTGTCATTGTTAAACCGAAGGAAAGTATCCCCCATCCAGGCAATTATGTCCTTGAGATACTCTAGGAGTGTCTGGATGGAGTCCCCAGATCTTAATAGGAGATATAGTAAGGAAAGTTTATAGTTGATGAGACCAAGATAAACTGGTTTGGCTCAGATGGCATCCAGCATGTGCGGCGGCGCCCTGGTGAGGAGTACTGAGACAAAAGTGCACTGCCTACAGTCAAACATGGTGGTGGCAGCATCACGGTCTGGGGCTGCATGAGTGCTTCTGGTCCAGAGGAGCTGCGCTTCATTGATGGAATAATGGATTCCAACATGTACTGTGACATTCTGAAGCAGAACATGATGCCTACCCTTCGGAAACGGCAGTTTTCCAACACAAGAATGACCCGAAACACACCTCCAAGATGACAACTGAAGAAGCTGAAGGTGATGGTATGGCCAAGTATGTCTCCTGACCTGAATCCCATTGAGCACCAGTGGGGCATCCTCAAGAGGAAGGTGGAGGAGCAGCAGGTGTCCAACATCCACCAGCTCCGTGATGTTGTTATGGAGGAGTGGAGGATCCCAGCAACAACCTGTGCAGCTTTGGTGAATTCCATGCCTCGCAGAATCTAGGCAGTGCTGGACAACAATGGTGGTCACACTAAACATGGATACGATGGACACAATTTGGCATGTTGACGGTGAGGTATACTCACTTTTGTTGCCAACCATTTTGGAAATAGTGACTGTTTGTTCAGTTATTTGAACAGAGCAGTAAATCTACACACCTACACATTGTACAATGACTACTGTAGAATATATTCAGGTTTCATTTCTGTAACGTTGCCCCTTAAAAGATATAATAAATTGTCGAAATTTGAGGGGTGTACTCACTTTCGTGAGATACTATATGTGTCATCGAAAGCTTGTCTGTCTGCCTCATAGTGGCAGTTACTTTTATCGCAGTTAAAATAACATTGATTCGGTTAATCGCCCAGCCCTATTTGGACAGTCGTTGGATTTATGCATATATACGTCACTGGGGTTTCCCATAATGGCAGTAGACGTACATTTATGCGGCTGTAGTATTCTACCTTATCTGTTTGCAGCACTTATATATGGCAGTGAAATCTTGCCAGATGGCAAATTCAATGCATGTGTGCATGCATGTGTTGTGGATAGTGTGAAAAAAACAAAGTTCCATCAATAATGTGCGGACATAAAGTGACTGTACCTGGATGAATATATCACATTGGTTTAAATGCAGCGCTGATATCAGCAGGGCTCTCAGCAGTTTGTCTTTACAATACAGGAGTTTATAGAGAAATATTAGGTTTATTAAGTACTAAGAGCATCAAATTCCTTTCATTAAAATGATGTTTACATCTGCAGAACTGTCTATATCCTCAACAAATCATTCCCCTAATACCCTTAAAAATTTTAATAGATCGCTTATTTTCACATGCCGCTCACACGTTTTCGCACACTGCTCTGATGGTAATGGTCTCTTAGATATGCCTATGCAAAGTAATGCTTCAATGATATACATTGATGCTTTATAATCCTTATACTGAAAAATGTATTTCATCAAAACACAAAATAATGCTTACATCAGCAGAACTAAAAATCAGTTGCAACTGTTTCATAATGATCTTTTAGCAAACTGACATTTTCACAAATGGCGCAAAAATCTAAATTACTGTACGTCTTGGTAACGTCTTACCTTAAAAGATAAAACAAATTCTGAAGAACTGATAATGTCTTCAAAATCTATTATTGCTTTATAACAATTTAACATACCACATTCCACTCAAAATTCGTCAATGGTCAATCTTATTACAATCAAACTTAAGGAGATATATTGATGTTCAATTAGTCTTAAACTTTCCTTTTTTTCCAACACACTGAATGCTTAAATTTGTAGAAATTATCATTTCTACAGTCACCTCAATCACAACACAATCATATCATATGTTCGCACTCAGCTCAGAATCTAAGAGTGGTCCTCTCAGCATATTTGGACAACAAAAACCTTTTTACAAAATACTGCTAAAAAGCCATAAAACTGCTAAATTAGTCTCATCACAACAACTTTCACAACTAAATGAATAGAGGATATTTTATGTTTGTCTCAAGTTCCACTTTTATTTCGCGTGAAGTCAGGAGAGTTTATCATAAGTGGCATTTGTTCCACAAGTGATAACAAAAAAACTATCCCTACTTCACTTTATGGTTACATTTATATTAGTCACGAGTGACTGATATCAGGATTAACTTTAAAGATATTTTGTGGAATTTCATCTGTATATAATAACTGATAATACTTTGAAAATTTTCTAATGCCTTTCTCAATTCATCAGTGATCTGCTCAGAAATATTAACGTCAGGATAAGTGTTAACTTGTTAAAAAATCACACATTACTTTCCAATGTCCGGTGCATTTCGCTTGTGTAGTCCACAATATTTAGTCATATCATCATTCATCATTCATTTATACTCTGTATCACTCTCATATACAGAATCACTATGGACAGACATAATTTGGCCCAGAATGCCACTGTAAATAGTGCAATGGGGCTGTTTTTCTGTCTCCACAATATGGCAGACACACCCAGCCATGGGCGCAGCCATTTTGGTAGTACCAAGGAAAATGACCTTGCTGTTATTTAATGGGTCAATTTTACTCTCTATCCATGGCAAGAAGCGAAGGGAATTTGCTGACTGTAATTACATTTTTCTCATTAGCGAACACATGCAAAGTAGGACATTTCCATTTTCATGTTATTTTATTATATTTTTGATAACAATGTAGAGTTTTACTCTTGACCTTTTGGACAGGACCGCGATGAAATCATACTGGGGGTCAGCCGTGGCCTATTTGTGTTAGGAGCAGGGTTAAGATTTGGATTTTTAGCAAGGTTGTGGTTTTGATTTGGATCTGGGTTCTGGTTTGAGATGGAAGCAGGGTTATGGTTTGGCTTTGGAGCGGGTTTATGGTTTTGATTTTGACCCTGGTTATGGTTTGGATTTTAAGCTGGGTTGTGGTTAGATTCGGAGCAGAGTTATGGTTTGGGTTTGGCGCAGGGTGATAATTTCGATTTTGAATATAGTAGTGGTTTGGACTTGGACCAGTTGTTGCTTGTGTTAGTAGCAGGTTATGGGTTGGAATTGGAGCAGGGTTATAGTTTTTGTTGGGGAAGGTTATGGTTTAGTTTAGGAGGCGGGTTATGGTTTGGATTTTGAGCAGGTTTGTGGTTTGGGTTGGTAGGAGGGTTATAGTCTGGTTATTTTGCAGGGTTATAGTTAGCATTTTTGGAGCAGGGTTCTGGCTTGGTTTAGGTGCAGGGAAATGGATTGGACTAGGGGCAGGGATATGGTCTGATATAGGAGCAGGGATGGATTTGGCCCACATCTAAAGCCAGCTTTTGCTACTGTCTGCCCCCTGCAGAGTGAAGGCTGCGGCGACACTGGCGCTCCACAAAGTCACCCTCATGAGTACCGAAGAAGCAGAAATGGAGGAATATGAGGTCAGTCATCCTGTTCCACTTCAATGTCTCCATTCTCGGCTTCCCCTCCCTCACGTCTAGGCTTTTTGATGTAATTAGTATGTTTCTTTGCTCCGCAGGTTCTTTGTATTGTACGTAGCATGCTTGTTAGCCATCCACATGTTTAGTGTAGTAATTGGCATATTTTATCTTCTGTCCAGTTATGTTGTGTATTAATTAGCATGTTTGCTGGCTGTCCACCTGCATTGGTCATTTTTGACACAATTGTTACCCTTTTGCGTGATGATCATTAAAATGTGTGAAGGCTATTTATATGCTGTCTTGTTATTGGACTGGAAGCTAACTGCTGGTATCCTTTCAAGAGAGCGAGAAGGTATCAGGCTACAGAAATCAAGGCTAAATCAGAGTTTGTTACAAGGTGTCCGAAGGTTAAATTATTAGTTACTATTTAGTTTGATGAATTGAAGGCTTTAAGTCAGTTTTGTAAATTGTGATGTTTTATTATGTGCTCCGAGGTAGTGCCATCAATGATGAGCTATATTAAGAGCTATTCCATGAGAGATTGACATTCGGTGTGTAGTTGACTCCCCTTGAATTGAATGAAACTTGGCACATAGGTAGATATGGGTGTCTTGTGGAAAAAGCCAATTTTTTTAGATCTGTATCTCACTTTGCCTGCCTGCGGCACCACTTGGAAGCCACTAAAGTGCAGCATTCGACACTGTTGACCATGGCATCATGCTGGACAGGCTGAGGGAGTGGGTGGGTGTATCTGGGAATGCCCTGAGTTGGTTTGCATCCTATCTCACTGAGAGAAGTTTCTCGTGGCTGTTGGTCCTTTTACTTCTGACCCGTCTCCTCTTACGTGTGGCCTGCCTCAGGGTTCTGTTCTGGCTCCGATCCTGTTTTGTCTGTATATGCTCCCCCTCGGCCTCCTTATCAGCAATTTTAAGGAAATATCATATCATTGCTACGCAGACGATATCCAATTATATCTGTCATTTAAACCAGATAAGATTGAAAAAATCAACATTTTACATGAATGTCTGTCCACTATCGAAAACTGGATGGCCTGTAATTCCCTGCAACTCAATGCAAGCAAAACAGAAGTTCTCGTAGTAGCCGCTGATTCTATCGTGACCAAGGTAGTTAATCACATGAAGGCTTTAAGTGGTAACGTTAGATCCAGCCTAAGAAATCTCGGTGTCATTTTTGACCAATCCATGCACTTAGATAAGCACATATCTTCTCTGACCCGTACCTGTTTTTTCCACCTCAGAAGCATAGCCAAACTCAGATCTATTGTATCTCATTCAGAACTGGACTTAGTTGTCCATGCCTTCATATCATCCAGGCTGGACTACTGTAACTCACTTTTCACCTGCCTCAGCAAATCATCCCTGGATCGTCTTCAACTTGTTCAAAATGCTGCAGCTAGGCTGTTAACCCGGTCGCAGAAATACTGTCATATCACACCTATCCTGTTCTCGCTACACTGGCTCCCCGTGGCTTTTAGAGTCCAATACAAGGTTCTGTTGCTCACTTATAAGGCTCTGCATGGCGAGGCGCCAGCTTATATCTGTGACCTCCTCCAGATGTATGTCTGCAGTCGGTCACTAAGGTCCTCCAATCAGGGCCTCCTGGTCATTCCTCGTACGAAGCTGAAAACTGAAGGAGATCGTGCCTTCCAAACAGTGGCCCCAAAACTGTGGAACGCACTCCCATTGGACTTGCGAGCCTCTCATTCTGTGGACATCTTTAAGAGTCGGCTAAAGACTCATCTTTTTAGACAAGCCTTTGAATAAGCAAATCTCTTGTCTATTGCACAGTGTTTGTTTATTGTTATATTGAAAACTGTGTTGTTTCTTATTGTTTTTATTGTTTTATATGTTTTACCTCTGTTTTTACCACTGTGAAGCACTTTGTGTTTTCAAGCTGTGAAAGGTGCTATACAAATAAAGATTTACTTACTTACTTACTAAAGTGGCTCAGTTTTGCGGTCGACAGCACTTTTTACATCAACTATCATGACTTAAGGGTACACGGTACCAAATAAGTTATACTTTTATCATGACCTGTGACACTTCAAGCCTGGATAGACATCAGCACCAAGCTGGCTAACTGCATTATTGAGCTGGAATTATTTGAGAAATAGCAGTAAAAATTGAAAATGGGAATAAAATAATATCCTAGATGTATACCAATCTACACTGAGCAAAAATATTAATGCCCCATGTCAAATATTGATGCCATATGGAGTTAGCAACTCTAAGTGAGCATATGCTGACTTTTACTTGTACAATGAGGATATATCTCTTGATTTGTGTACCATTTTTTTTAATCCATCTCACTGTCAGTGAGCATTTGCTCAGTGATGCAGTGATTTCACTCAGTACATGGGTGTGGCATTTCCAGACGGTGATCAGACAGAATGAGCAGTACCCAGACACTCCTTATACTGGGGACAAAGGCCACCCCAAAAGGTCAAATTCTGTCAAAAGTCATCATGCCTCAGATGCGGGAATGTGCCATTGGCATGCTTTATTCAGGGATGTCCACCAGAGCGGTCTGCGTGCAGTTCCTTGAAGCGGAGCACATTTCAGTTCTGGACTGGCCTATTTATTCGCCAGACATGTCGCCCATAGAGCATCTTTGGGATGTTCTGGATCAACGTGTCTGCGATCGTGTTCCAGTGCCGGATAATGTGCGCCAGCTCTGTGTGGCCCTCCAGGAAGAATGGAATAACATTCCACAGGCCACAATAGACAACCTGATCAACTCCATGCGAAGGAGATGTGTTGCTCTGAGCGACGCAAATGGTGGATACACAAGATATTGAACATTCAATTTCTTCAACCTGACCCCCAACCTGTTCAAAGGATTGTCACTCCTTTGCAGATGCCAGTATCAAGATGTAATGGATGGTGATCTGAAGATTAGTCATTAACAAAAATGAATTTTGATTCGCTTCATACAACATAACCCTATTGTTGTTAAAAAGTCAAAAATTTGACTTGGGGCATTTATATTTTTGTTCAGTGTCGAATAGTTTATTATGTGTAATGCTTTGTATTCCTGAAAATAAAGTTCCAAAAGCACAACAAATGTTATTTACCACCACAGTACATATCTGGGTTACTGAGAAAATACACCGCAAACATGTACCAAAAATCAATTTTGACCATCTTTCCGGCCATCCATTGCACTAACCCAGCAAGATACTAAGGTACTATTAACTGAAAATGATAGTCTTGTTGTGAGTAAACACATAATAAAGCATTCTAGATTGGTATATGTCTGGGATATTATTTTATTCCCATTTCTATTTTCATTTTTTATTATTTCTCAAATAATTCAAGCTTAATAACGTAATTACCCAGCTTGGCGCTGATGTGGTGCTAAAGTCTAACCGGACTTGGAGTGTCACGGGTCATGATAAAAGTATAACATATTTGGTACTGTGTACCCTTTAGTCATAATAGTTGATAAAAAATGTGGTGTAAACAGCAAAACTAAGCCCCTGAATTTGCTTCCAGGTGGCGCCACCGGGAAGCAAAGTGAGATACGGACCTAAAATTTTGGCTTTTTCCATGAGAGACCCATATGTACCTATGTGCCAAGTTTCATTCAATTCCAGAGGGGGTCAATTCCTCAACTTATTCAAAAAAGTGCCATTTTCTCATTAATGTCTGTAAAGTGTGTATCTCACTGGGCTTACAGACAGTTGGTGACTGTGGCGAATGGACCTTGACCATATTCGCCATTCACTCCGCAAAAATTCTGCAAAGAGTCTCCATGTAGTCGCCATGTTTGCCAACCGTTCGCCAATCTCACTTTCATTTGCCAATAAGTTTTGAATGTTAAAAACTTTTGAAGAATCTTTGGCAAACGTGTTTTCACCAACTGGTCTGCAAATGCTCGCCCAAACAGTCTGCAAATGTTATTTCTGGTCATCAACTATTCTTCAGTAAATCACCTCCCGCAGGAAGTTGGTGACTTGTTGAAGAACACTTGCAGGATAGTTGGCTAGTAGACCGAATGGTTGGAGGCTTGTTGCAAAATAGTTTGAGAATACTTGATAAATCTTGTATTCGTCGTGCTTATTGGAGAATTGTTTGCGAACATTCAGAGAGACCTGCCATTGGCGACAGTTTGGAGACAAGTGGCCAAATAGTCAGCAAATAGTTCTAGAACAGTTGGCAAATATTTAATAAACAGTTCACGAACACTTGGCTATCAGTTGGCGAACACAGAAGGTGACAAATGGTTGAAAAATAGTTGACAAACTGTTGACGTATAGTTTGTGAACTCAGCGCATAGTCGGCGAAGGGCTGTGTTCACGTGACCATGACTCCATATATGAAGGCGACTCGGCAAGCGTTTGGCAAGCAATCAGGGTGGAGAGCAAACGGACTGCTGGGCAGGTTCTTACCATCCTTTTCGTAGTGAGAGATTCGCTGATTAGGGGTGTGGGGTGCATTCAGAAACTATTCGCAGACTATTCACGGAACGTTCTTCAATTAGTTACCAACTGTTATCCAAACAGTCACCTAACAGTTGCTACATTCGTCAAAATGTCGCTGACTGTTCGCAAGGATTCGTCAACTGTTTGTGAACTGTTGGTCAACGACTAAACAAAATATCAAAAAGTCACTAGAAAGTTGTAAACAAATCGTCAGTTGATATCTCACTGACTGGAGAATATTTGGTCAATATTTCTCGACTCTAGGTTTGCCAAAAAAGTGGCAAACCACTTGTCACGGCCTTCGCCAAACCTTTGTTGCTCACTTTACTCTTTCCAGGCATTGCCAGGCCAATTTTCAAATGCAAATTAGTCTGGGACCTCTCAGTTCATTTTCGATTTCCAAGGGGCTTTATCAATGGGCTCAGATCAAAATGACTGGACGCAATTGGATACATCTACAACCAGTCAGAGCAATGATACACGAACAGCTCAGCACAGATGAGATGTAAGCTTTCTAACTCCCACTGGGTCATAGTTTAGGGAAGCTAGCTAGCTGCTTCTAAAGTAAAAACGATGAGCAATGTGGAATGTGACCTGCTGCTTTGTTTCTATTAGCGTTCATTATGTCGTCAACCAGTGTTTCCCACAGAATTTTTGGAGAATGTGGGGGCACAGTGTTTCCCGATGTCTGGGCTGGTCATTCTCATTTTGTTGAGCGGGGTGGAATTGTACAAATTCTGTGTCTTCCAGTACCTTTCCTATTTTACCATTTTTTTTTTCTTTTTCTTTTCTTTTTTTCAAACTTGCGCATGTATGATCAACACGCGGCAAATGTGCATATTGAGACTATGGTGGGGGTAAATTAGACTATGGCGGGTCGTCAATGTATTGGAAGCACTGCGTCAACTCAACACTTCTAATAACATTAGCAAGCTAGCTTCCTTTACTAATGGTATGCTGTAGATGTAGTTCCTACATCCAATTCATATGGCTTCTAGTTCAACATGATACACTCCAGTTCTGCATGACATGATCTAGTTACCAGCGCTGAATTTTACCGTTTGTTTATAACATGAACAGTAGCCTCTGGGTTTTCACAGTGGCTATTTCGTTTCTTTTTGCCAATGAGTGGGGCCAGGTTTAAATGAAAATTTTCCAAATTCTGTCAGAAGTACAGCAAGCACATCTGAGGCTTTAAATGCAGTCATTTGTTTCTTTTAGAGAAAACAACCCTTCCAGTTTGTTTAATACTGTTGCGATTGCAGATTCAACAGACCATTCAAAGTCAGGGCCAGCCATCTCGGTTATTTACAAAATATTTTGTCATTGTATTACCCCATATTCGATGTACAGTTGTCACTTGCCCGACCAGAATTTGGTTGGATGGAAATCTGTCTGCCAACACATCTGCCAGAGCAAATAAAATATGATCATAAAATCGTCTGGATCCCAGGCTAGTATTACTCCCCACACTGCAAGCACAACAAACAAGTCGATCTTGCGTATTTAATAAGGCTTCTCTATACTGTATTGCTTTATTCTAAATAAGGCAATGAAATTGCCAGAAGAGGCTAGACAATTTTACTCATATAAAGATTTCCCAATAGGGGCAAGATGATGTCACTTGGAAGGCAAATAGTGACATTTCCGAAGTCATATTCTCTACTGGAGTAGAAATGAAGCCTGATGACAAAACTTAGTTACTTGGTAAGAGTGTTTTTTGTACTGCGATGGTAAATGTTGTCCTCCCCCCGGTCCTCTTTTCTTCAACAGATGTGGCACCAAGATTATAAGAAGTTCATGCAGGTGACCATGTTCCTGCTGGCGGGTGTGGAGCTGTTCCAGAAAAAGCAGTGAGTTTCTAGTCCTGATTCTGTGTTCTTTGCACTGCTGAGTCTGTAGCTCTGATTCTGTGTCCTCTGTTGGGCTGAGTCTGTAGCTCTGATTCTGTGTCCTCTGTTGCGCTGAGTCTGTGGCCCTGATTTTCTGTCCTACGTGGAGCTGATTCTGTAGCCCTGGTTATATGTCCTCAGCTCCGGTCAAATGCCTATTTGAAATGCTTTTTATGGTACTTAATTTGAAACTGGTTCACATTTCTGAGAATTATTTGTGAAATGTGTTACTTTGTGAAAATGTTACTTGGGAAAGTATTCTTCTCATGAGATTTTTTTTTTTTTTGCAAATTTGTCATTGGTCTGTAAAATAATGCTATTCTGAGAGTTTGAATATTTCCATTAGATAATAATAGGGGTGTAACGATTCTGAATCGATGTTTTTTTAAAGCGTAGTAACACCACCTGCTACCATGGGGCGAACATCCGAGCTTTCCCTTTTCCTTTATTGACCCCTATGATGTCCTGAACGAAAGTGCATAACATCAAAGGGCATGAGAAATGCTTCCAGAAAAAACTTGACTGATATCAGTATTTTTCGGCTATGTGCTGAGAGGAGCCAAGCAAATGAAAACAAAATCGTCATCCTATTAAGCAATTAGGCAACTCTAAGAAAAGTATACCTGTTCCCATTTACTTTGCCTGATTGGCAATCAAATGGTGGATTCGTTTACTCTTTAAGTTGAATGAGTAGAGCTGTTTATTAAGACATGTTTGATTGCTGCATTTTGAAATTTAAATGGGCAGAGAACAGCACTGCTTGAACACGATTGCCATTGCCACGGCATTTCTTGCGATTGTGATCTCACATTCACGCCTCATCCCCTTTTCAGAATGCTTTCCATCTTGTGTATTTTTAGACGCTTAAACTTCAGGTCGATCTGATAACAAATCTGTTTTAAATTAATCTTGCATAATGTCCTAAAATGCTACAATGAGAGATGTAATTCAGAAGAGGATTTTTTTTCTAATTATTCAAATTGGCATTCTTTCAATCTAACACCGTAGCCCAGTCAGGTTTGTCTGCTTTTCACCATCACATCTCAATCGTTATAGGCTACTGGCTAAATTTCTTGAATGTTATTTTGTCCAAGTACACTGGAGAAGATTTAGGAAAGGGCGGAGCAGCTGCAATTAGCGAAATCTAAACTCAGGCTTCTTCCCGACGGCATTCGAAATCGTTTTAAGCCGCTTCAGGTGTGTACGTTTCAAGAAATTACACACGACTGCCTACACACCCATGACGGCAAATTGTCTCATCACAAATCCTCGTTCAACTTTGCCACATCCCAACTCAGCATTTCATCTCTCATTGTGGTATTTTTAGGAGATCTATAATGATAAAATAAAAATAAAGAAATTTATTTTCAAATCGCCCTGGATTTCAAGCGTCTAAAATATACTCAAGGTGGAAAACATGAAAGCGGATGAAACGTGCATGTGAGCTATAAATGATCACAATCACATGAAATGGCCAAATACGAGTTCTTGCATATCTATGGCCATTTAACTTTCAGAATGCGGCAATCAAACATGCTGTCTTTATAAACAGCTCTACTCATTCAGCAAAGTAAAAAAGCAAATCGTCTGTTTGATTGCTAATTGAGCAAAGTAAACAGGGACAAGATTAGAGTAACCTAATTGCTTAAAAGGAGACAATTCTGTGGTCCTTTACTTGGTTTCGTGCAGCATGTCGCCGAAACGGTCAAGTTTTTTTTGTTTTTTTTTTTTCCCCCGAAGCATTTCTCATGCCCTCTGATGTTTGCCACTTTCGTTCAAGACTGCCTCAGTTTTGATAAAGGAAAAGGGAAAACTCTGATGTTCGCCCCATGGCGGTCCTATGCCTTAAAAAAAATCGATACAGAATCGATTCAGAATCGTAACACCCCTAATAATATGTAGGCTGTTTTTGTTAGTCTTGTTCTTTCTGTACCTCAAAGCCACTTATCTCCACCAAGTGCAATCTAAACAGGATTCCCCCCTCTTGTCAGTAGAGGGCGCCAAAGTCCGCTAAAATGACCTTTTACTCGAGGCTGAAGCGTAGAGTTCAGTTTTCAGCTCGGTACAAAGATTTTTCTTTTCTGTCTGGTGGTACGATGTCACTCTGCACCTTTCTTCCCAGTTCAGTCCCCAATGCTGAGGCGCATTCTGCATTCATTGGCATTGTATCTCATGGCATGAACGCCGAATAAGAGAAGATAAACGAAGTTAGGTTTGATTATTGGTGGACTCTGCACTGTGACAGTTTCTGCTACTAAATGACAGCTATAGCTTTCTGTAGTTTGAAATTGTTGTATTTGGGGATGCCTGTGCTATCCATGAGACAATTTCTTTAGGCCGTTTACTTGAAAGGCTATAAAGTTAAACGCTAAGACTAAATGTTCCCAGTTGGTCGCAGTTATGACACCGTTTCTCATCACTGATCGGCATCAGCCTGGTACCTTTGCAAACCGTGCCCCCCTTCGTTCCCCCCACCCAGCTCACGGCCTTCTACTCTCAATGTCTCCGTTATAAATAGCGAGCGGAACGGCTGGAGGCTAGGTTGATACCAGTCTCTGCTGGGGGGCGGGGAGTCGATGGTTACCCTTTTAAAGCTCTCACTTCGATCAATGTGCTCTTGATAAAATGGCCCCAGTACTGCAGGCTCTCTGCAATGCGCACACACACCCACTGCAGGTCAAACAAGGACAGCCTGCTGTTTATTTAATTATATTTTTAAATTGCTGTTTTAAACATGAGCCGTCTCTGTTCGTTTGTTTTCCGCTTCACAGCCTTGTACTCTCGTGTCCTCTATAGTTCATTAGCTGTTTGGTTAATAAGCTGAATTAGCTGCCAGCTGTCTCATCACGCAGTCCCTAGCACCTAGTCCCTAGCTCTCAGCCAGTGCTTTTCTTTTTGGATGCGCTCGGTAAGTATGCAGTGTTTTTGGGTCTAGGTGTTCATGCTGTCGGCTGAGAGTGGATATCTGTTTTGAAACTGCTGTATCTGTTTCAGGTTTCCATGGCAACTTCATTATTTCATGTGCACCAAAGCAGGTTAACTTGTCAATGAGATCAAAGTGTAAAATCTTATATAGGGGTGTTCTGATGTTGCATGTAAACTTACAAATATGTCTTTATCAAGTGTCTGATGGCATGATCTGGCTACGGAGCCAATTGTGAGCATGAGGTGTTATGAAATCTAGACATTGATAAGGTCTTGTAAGGAATTGCATTCTTGTGGTAAACACTGCGTGTAGTAGAGATGCCCGACTCCTGGACTCCTGGAGAACTACCTTCTTGTAGGTTTTCTCTCAAACCCTGGCAAAGCACACCTCTTTCAACGGCTAAAAATCTGGGTTGTTTAGGATTGTCAGTGTTAGAAATAAGTAAAAAAAAATTTTCAGTTGCCCTGAAAAGACATTCATGCAAATATATACTGTGTGTGTGTGTGTGTGTGTGTGTGTGTATATATATATATATATATATATATATACATGCATACACAGCGCCCTCAATAATTATTGGCACCCCTGGTTAAGATGTGTTCTTTAGCTTCTAATAAATTCAGTTTTTTCTAAATAATATAGGACCACAATGGAAAAAAGAGGAAAATCCAACCTTTAATTCAAGTGCATCTATGCAGTGGGAAAAACATCCCACATTAAGAAATAATTATTTCACCTCAAATCATGTGTGCCACAATTATTAGCACCCCTGATGTTAATACTTTATACAACCCCCTTTTGCTAACAAAACAGCACCTAATCTTCTCCAAAAATGTTTCACAAGATGGGAGAATACAGAAAGAGGGATCTTGGTTCATTCCTCTTCACACAATCTCTCCAAATCATCCAGCGACCTGGGTCCTCTCCTCTGCTCTCTCCTCTTCAGCTCACTCCTCAGGTTTTCAGTGGCCTTGAGGTCTGGGGACTGAGATGGCCATGGGAGGAGCTTGATTCTGTGTCTGGTGAGCCATGTCTGTGTAGATATAGCCACATGTTTGGGGTCATTATCTTGCTGAAAGACCCAGTGACGACCCGTCTTCAGCTTTCGTGCAGAGGCCACCAGATTTTGATTTAAAATGTCCTGGTATTTCAAAGCGTTCATGATGCCATGCACCCTAACAAGGTTCCCAGGGCCTCTGGAAGACATACAGGCCCACAGCATCACCGATCCTCCCCCATACTTCACAGTGGGCATGAGGTGCTTTTCTGCATACTCATCTTTTGTGTTCCCCCAGACCCACTTAGAGCCTTTTGGCAACAAACACTATCTTGGCCTCATCTGACCAAAGCACACGGTCCCAGTTGAGGTCCCAGTACCGCTTAGCAAACTCCAGATGTTTGCGTTTATGATTGAGAGTGAGAAAAGTTTTTTTCCGTGCATGCCTCCCAAACAGCTTGTTGGCATGTACATAGCGCCTGATGGTTGTTTTGGAGACTTTGAGACCCCAAGATGCTACCAGTTGTTGCAATTCTTTAACAGTGAGCTTTGGAGAACTTTTTATTTCTCTTACCATCCTCCTCACTGTGCGTGGTGGCAAAATAACCTTGTGTCCTCCGTCCAGGCTTGTTTACCACTGTTCCAGTTATTTTAAACTTCTTAATGATTCCTCTGACAGTAAATATGGGCAGGTGCAGGCAAGTGGCTATTTTCTTGTAGCCATTGCCTGACTTGTGAAGGTCGACACACATCTGCCTTACTTGAATGGTGTGTTCCTTTGTCTTTCTCATGTTGACGAGTGGATAAGAGAAAGGCCTCTGTGTCACACCATATTTATACCCCAGGGAAACAGGAAGTGATTAAATTAACTAATTAAATGTTCCTAAATACTCTGATCAACTTTGTAAATTACTGTAGAAATGACAGAAATGCTTCAATTACATTTAATTCCTAGGTATTGTTAGGGGTGCCACTAATTGTGGAACAGGTGATTTTATGAGAAATAATTATTTCTTAGTCAGGGATTTTTTTTTCCCCTTAACATTCACTTGAGTTGAAGGTTACATTTTTCTACAATTTTCAGTGTGAGAGTATGCTTCTGCAATAAAAATTGAATTTATTTTAAGGCTTTTAACACATCTTAACCAGGGGTACCAGTAATTATGGAGTGCGCTGTGTGTGTGTATATATATAAATATATATATATCTATATATATATATATGATATATATATACATATATATATATATATATATATATATATATATATGGGCAATTCCATGAAAAGAGAGACATGATAAGCAAAAATTAAATCTGTTTAACAGCAAAGGGCCTCAATCTATCCACAAACCCCTAACTTTAAGAAACATGTATATTCATGGCTGAACCACTGTTTCTCAGCAAGAGTTTTACATCCAAACGGATGGTGCAAATTTTACTGTAATTTTACTCAAATTTTACCATAATTCTGGTTATTAGGACCTTTGAAATTACTAGTAGCTAAATGGGCATTACATTTCATATACTTCAATTTGTTAAACCAAGAGCATCAATTTAAAGTAGAGAGGAGCTTGAACCCTCATGTGGAAGTTTGCTGGCCATACAGTAGGGGTGACTTGATCTTCCTAGTCAATGTAACGTCCGTCACGGAAATTCTGAATTATTTTTATTGGAAGAAACTGAGATGGAATATTGACTTGACCTTCTCAATTCTCTGCAGCCAAGGCAAAGTCAATAATGGATTTGGCAGGGGATCAAAATCCGTCACGTTGGTCACATTTAACGTCCGTCACAGGAAAAGGGGTCCTGCAATATCCGTCAGACCCCCAGAGAGCGGAGGAATGTTCAACTTATCCAGATAATAAAAGGGAAAGAGGGGAATTTTTGCCATGCATGTTTTTGAATTGGGGCTCAAATGTGTAATTGTGCTCATTTGTAAAGGATGAAGTTTTACTCAGGTTGTCATTTGATTGTGAAAGATTTTCACAAGGTTTGCAACATTAACTGGGTTTTACTATACTCTTTCAGCTTTCCAGAGTAAATTATAGTTCCACTAATTATTCAAAGGTGGCAGCTGCAGCAGGGCAAAATATACCCATGATACAGCAATACTTCTATCGTTTCCAAGACCATGAAGGCAGGCTTTTTTGAAGTGCTCAATTTCAATTTTCATGAAGCAACATCATCTTAACTAATACAGGTTTTCTGTGAAAATGAGATAGGTGCACCGATTGGGAAGGCAGTGCACCATGCGTGCATGGCGCTTAAGTAAAGAAAATGACATGAAAAAAAATCTACTCACAGGGCCCCAGTGGTGGTCGACCAGCACAATGATGTTTATCCCATAAATGATTAAAAATGGGCGTGATACAACCCATTAGATACAGGTTTGGTATCAGACAGAGAAAGTACAGCTTTCTCGTGTCACAATTATTCAGATTCCGTTCATTGGCAAACATCAGTTAATATTTTCACGAGACCAATTCTTCTAGAAACGTTCCCCATCACCGGTGTTTGCATCTAGTTGGCGATTGAATTAAATGGGATGAACAATTTGTTAGCTAGCATGCTAACCTTTTTGGCCAGTAGTGAGTTACACATGTAACCGTTGTCGTAAACACGTGAATTTAATAATTTATTGGCGAAAAGCACTAGCATGCTAGCTGGCAAATTATTCATCCCATTGACTTGAATAAACTGTTAATTAGAAGCCAAACGCTATTCTTCCATTTTCCTAATAATACAATGCTGACATTTATGGGATAAATATAATCTCAAATTCATGAGAACGAGCTATCAAATTTATGAAACTCAAGTGGTAATTTTCAGTTAAATGAAAATTACTTCCCTCATTGCATGAATTTGATATCTCGGGCTCACTCATTGGAGATCCTCCATGTATTTTGCAGTAAGCATTTCTATTTGTGTAACTTCTACTTTTATGATCAAAAAGACGAAATCTCGATCACAGCATTGAATTTTTCTTTGTTTTAGATTGATGCTCTGTCATGTTACTTTATTTTTGTCTCCAGACCTCTCCTAGTCATTTTCAGAATACAGAATTTTACCTGTGTGGTTTGTCATTCCCTACAAGTTTTAATACTAGTTTTGGGACTTTTAATCTTGCAGTCCAGAATTGAATTAGTGATTGTCATTTTGAGGAAGCAATGTATTAAGCAAGTGGATTGAGTCTGCAGTCTTCAGTTTACAGTTAAAGAAACGGGATTGTTTCAACGGAGTAAGGATATTAACGCCTTCATAGGTATAGTGCATTGATCGCTCCAAACCTGAAGTGGACAGCTATTGAGTTTGATTTATTAAAGAGAAACCTGAATTAAACTATTTCATAATAATGTTGACTGCAAGATACTGTGTAATTGATACACGCTACCAAAACAAAGTCACAATAATCTTATACCCAATTACAGTCATGCATAGATGTGGCTAATTAAATATTCCATTGGACGATGTTGACTTTATTCAGCAGAAAGTTTTGCTATACTTCAATGAACAAAATGTAATAGCCGTCACGTAATGTCCGTTACAGAGGATTTTGCGCAATTCTACGACTGCCTGCTAATGTGTATATATATATATATATATATATATATATATATATATACAATGGGGAAAATAAGTATTTGACCCCTCGCTGATTTTGCAGGTTTGCCCACTTACAAAGAATGCAACGATCTATAATTATAATCGTATATACATTCTAACATGAGAGACAGAAACACAAAGAAAATTCCAGAAAATCACATCATATGAATTTATAAAAATTGATAACCATCTGATGAGGAAAAATAAGTATTTGACCCCTTACCAAACAGCATGTATTCTGGGTCCCACAAGCCAGTTAGTCTTTCTTTAAGACACATCCCCAATCCCAACTAATTATTTACATCAAATACACCTGCCTCACCTCATTACCTGTATAAAAGACACCTGTCCACTCCCAAACAACCAGATTCCAACATCTCCACCATGGGCAAGACCAAAGAGCTGTCTCAGGACATCAGGGACAAGATTGTTGACCTACACAAGGCTGGGATGGGCTACAAGAGAATCGGAAAGCAACTTTGAGAGAAAAGATCAACTGTCGGTGCAGTTATCAGGAAATGGAAGAAGTACCACACTGCTGCCAACCTCCCTCGGTCTGGGCCTCCATGCAAGGTCTCGCCTTGTGAGATGTCCCTGATCATGTGAACGGTGAGGAATCACAAGGGGGGGATTGGTTAATGAACTGTAGGCAGCTGGGACCACAGTTACAAAAGAGACAGTTGGTAAAACACTACGCGGTCATGGATTGAAATCCTGCGGCGCACGCAAGGTCCCCCTGCTCAAGAAGGCACATGTACAGGCCCGCCTGAAGTTCGCCATTGACCACCTGGATGACTCAGAAGAGGCCTGGAAGAAGGTGACGTGATCAGATGAGACCAAAATAGAACTTTTTGGGCTCAACTCAACTCGCCGTGTTTGGAGGGCAAAGAACACCGAGTGCAACCCAAAGAACACCATCCCCTCCGTCAAGCACAGTGGTGCTTTTCAGATGATTTCATTTATTCAGGGAAAAAAGCTACCAAAACCTACCTGGCCCTATGTGAGAAAGTAATTGCCTGGGGCCACCTCTTAAAAAGAGAAGTATGCTCAGTGGAACTTTCCTGTTTAAATAAAGGCTAAACAAGAAAGTAATGATATTTTTAAAATCAGGTGTTGTAGTGCTTGTTTGGTATAAATGGCTTCAAAAATGGGGCCCACGTGACCTTGAGTTAAGCAGCACTTGTGTAACAATGCCAGCAGATTGGGCCCACCAGCACCTTGGCTGCTGAATTCTGTGTTTAGCAACAGTATATACCATGATGGACTTTGGGGGTCCTCCTGAAATTTGTGTATTTGTGCTTACAGCCTTTCTGCATTTGTACCCTTAGCTACACGGATGCCCTGGTGTACCTTGTATTTGCTTCCCAGTGGAATACAGAGCTGCTGTCAAAGGGTCCATGCCGAGGCCAGAACCAGGAGCTGCTTGCCTATTATAGAAGAGCCTGTTTGCTGGTGAGCTAATTGCAGACTTTTTTCAGCCTGGGTCATAACTCATAACTGAGCTTTAGACCGCCAGATATCCCAACTCTGTCCATTTGGAGCGACTGAGTTGAGCAGTTTCTGTATTTGTATCTGTGTCTGTTCAGTCTAGAAAATGATCTGTATCTGGAATGTGCAGAGTTTAACACTACAAGTTGATGTGGTTTGGTTAATGGGATATTTGAAGTACTGCTGAGTTGGAAGCAATGTTCCCAGTTGCAGCTTTTAGCTTTGATATTAACTTAGCTTATTTGACATTGATTTTGTCACAAGGAGATGCAATTGTTTGTGTTTGCTGTGTGTATTTTGTATACTAGCCTTTATAGCACAAGCTTATCTTACAGTGCTGGGTGTATAATGCTCAGCTCACGAGAGAACAGTCGGCCAATCTATAGAAGATGCATATCAAAGTAATAGCTGAAGGAGCACAGTGTGCTTGAAATTAGTTATGCAGCCATGTTCAGATATGTTTGAACGGCCAATCAGCACCAGTGTTGCCTGACTTGCCATTCTGACACCAAATGAGAAAAATAAAAAGATGAACACGGAGTGAATCGTCATGACAAGCACAGATATTCCTTTATATTATTTGGAGGAGGATTCTATTCAGAAAAAGCACATTATCCATGTTGGATCTGACTTGTTACAATCAGGTATTTGTCTCACCCCTCAAGTCCATACACTTCATCAATGTATGAAGCTCATACCACCATCTCATGTTAGGTTGAGTCCTGAAACACATACATACAGTGTCCGTCAAAAGTTTGGACACACTTTGCTAATGTCCCAGCACTCTGTTTTTAGAGAAATTACAATGGCTTCTCATATTGAATCTGGTAAGAGGTAAACAATCAGAAGTTAAAAGAGAACAATATTCTTGTTTGAATAGTGTCCAGAATTATTGAATTCTCAAAGAAGCCATGTTCTGCATGCAGACAAACAAGGTCCTCACATTCTCCAACAGCCAAATGAAAGCTGTTTTGGAACTTATTGGGCAAAAAAAGTTGAGTAAAAGCAAACCAAAAGTGCAGCACATCTTTGGCAGTTTAGATAGTCACTCAGCAGCAAGCTCATTATAGCCATATAACTGCTCTTGTAAAAAAACAAAATGTGAGTATGCTCTGCAAATATGACAGCAAATGCTGGTTAGTTGGATGGATTTAAGAATTAGATTTTTTTTTTTTCTGCAAAATAAAGAGTGCCTATTTGTTTATTTAATGTGTTGTAAGAAAAATGTAGGTCTGTCCAAACTTTTGACTGGTACTGTACATACGCATACATAGCACAAGTAAATAGGCTTATGCCGTCGGAGGTGACGGCTGGGGGTATATCCCCGAACGCCCCCAATCCTCCAATTCCCCAATCCTTGAATAGAACTTGAATAGACTTGCATTTGAACTTAATTTCAGGTCAATCGGACGAATGGTTCTGAAGATATGGCAAGAATGGTAATTTTCCATCACAAAGTGCCACCTGGTGGCAAAATATTGAACCATACAGGTATGATGTCATCATGTGACACGTTGTGAGGTCATGACCTTGCAGTTGCACATAGTTTCATGTCATTTGGAGAAATAGTTCCAAAGATACAGAAAAAATGGTGAATTTTATGTGGCAAAGCTCCACCTTGTGTCAAAATTTTGAAACAAACGGGTATAATGTCATCATAGGACCCATCCTCAGGTCATAATCTTTCATTTGCACTTGAGTTGAGGTCAATCAGACAAATATTTCCAGAGATATGATAAAAAAGTGATTTTTTTTCCATTTTTGGCCCCTGGTGGCCCATCTAGAGACTGTAAATTCTCCAAAATCGAATCAGTTCTTCCTCTTTATGGTACTTACTTATATGCAAAACTTGGAATTTCTAATTGAAATATTACTGCAGTTATGGCGTTAACATGTAAATCAGTTTTTGGCCCCTGGTGGCTAATCTATAGATCGTAAATTGTCCAAAATCAAATCAGTTCTTCCTCTTTACGATACTTACTTATGTGCAAAATGTGAAATTTGTAATTGTAATATTACTTAAGTTATCGCGGAACAGTAATTTTTTCAGTTTTTGGCCCCTGGTGGCCAATTTAGAAATTGTAAATTGTCCAAAATCAAATCAGTTCTTCCTCTTTAGGATACTTACTTATATGCAAATCTTGGAATTTCTAATTGAAATATTACTGCAGTTATTGCATTAACACCTAAATCATTTTTTGGCCCCTGGTGGCCAATCTAGACATCTTAAATTGTCCAAAATCGAATCAGTTCTTCCTCTTCATGATACTTACTTATGTGCAAAATTTGTAATTGAAATATTACTGAAGTTAACGCGTTAACACATAGGGCGGCGGCGGTCGGACCGAAAACATGATATATATATATATATATATATATATATATATATATATATATATATATATACACACACTACCACTCAAAAGTTTGGGATCACTTGGAAATTTTCTTGTTTTCCATGGAAACACACATGAAATTAGTCTGAATAGGAAATATAGCAAACGAACAGGACATGCTGACATTGTTTGAGTTAGAAGTAACGATTTTAACGGAAAATGATGAATATGTACTTCAAACTTTGCCTTCATCAAAAAAAGAAACACCTTTTTCTGTTGATACTGAAACTGGTGTTTGACGGGAACTATATAGCGCAGCTGCTAGTTGACAACCTGTGAGGTGTCCTTGTCTTAAACCACACTCTCTCAGATATTTTTTCTTCTTGCACAGTTGTGCATTGGGGCCTCCCACTCCTTTTTTCTGTCCTTGTTAGTGCCAGTTTGTGCAGCTCTCCGAAGGGAGTAGTTGACAGCATGGTAAGAGATTTTAAGTTTTCAGTTTCTCGCATTTAATAGCCTTCTTTTCTAAGCACAACAATAGACTGACGGGTGTCTAAAGGAAGTTCTTTCTTTCTGGCCATTTTGAGCCAGTAAACAAACAAACAACTGCTGATGCTTCAGGTACTAAACCAACCTCAAGAATGCCATGCTCCCTATTGCGCTCCCTTATTAGTTCATCGGTTTTCAGCAGTGCAACACATTTGCAGAAGGGTTTTCTAATAATCAATTAGCCTTATAAAATGCTTAACTTGGATTAGCAGCCACACCAGGAGATTGATGCAGGGGACTGACAGTTCCTGATAATATGCCTCTATGCAAAAATGTAGATCATTCTTTGAAAATCATCTGATTAATTTTAATCGTTTGTGAAGTGGATAAAAATGTTTCTGAAATGGACAAAAAATGTTTGTGAAATGCATGAAAATGCATTTCTTTTGGAAAACAAAGAAATTTGCTAGTGATCCCAAACTTTTGAGTGGTAGTGTGTGTGTGTGTGTATATATATATTATGGATATAATAATGTACTGTATCGTATGAAAATATGTGGACTGTGACACAGCCCGCTCATTTCAAGAACATGAGCTTAAAATCTGTCCCCCTAAGTTTGCTTATATTTGCATCCATATTGAGTGAACTAGGCCACCTCACCTTTTAACACGATTGCTCGGTCCCTTTTCCTGTTTACATTAGCCTGGCGAACAATAAAATTATTTATTTACTGAAAAGGCAAGACCAATGCATAGCGTTTAATAATTAAGAAATGCTAGTTACAAAAAGACTGTCGGTAGGTTATGTTAATATGTAATATGCCTGGTGATAGGATGGCAATAATCAGAATTTCTCAGGACTTCATCTCTGGTTTTAGCATTTTTTTTCTGCTGACATGTTTTCAGTGATGAAAAAAATGCACGAACAGGGAAAAAAAATCATTTTGGAGAAGATTGTCTTTGACCTATCGAACCATAACCAACATTGGCGTGATTTGTGTACTTGTCATCAGCCATGCAAACGAGTTTATAGAACTCATTGCCATTTCAAGAGCTACATCAGTTCAGAATACCGATATTTTGTGTCATTATTAATGTGTCTAGGAAAATCCCACCAAACTTTTTGATGCAATAAACAATTGTTCTGTCGATAATGAGTTGGCCAGGCATTCTACCAATTAGTGTTAGCAACTGAGCAAACCTAATTTTTACTTTGAAATCAGGCAAAGTTAACTGCAAGAAGTTGAAAGCAATCATGCACTGAAAGGTTAGATGAATGAAAGGCTTTTATTCCTCTGACAACACGTCATAAATTTATATTTCAGATGTGTGAAATCTTCTAATCGTTTAGTTAGTTCGACTGATTGTATGATTGCAGGGACGGCAGATTCCCCGGGTAAGTGGCTGATAAACTGGGCGCACCCTTCAGGGCCGATCTCCAGTGTTGTACTAGAGAATGAATGAGACTGCAAACATGAAGAACAAAGCTCTGGAGGCATTTGTTTGCACATTTGTTTGTATCCTGCTGCGGATAAAACTCATCTTGGCTTTAGAGAAGACACCTCAGTCATCAGGAAGCTGGTGTGCATTGGCAAGCCTGTACCCTAACTAGCATAGCGCTGACAACATTATGCAAAATTAAACACTATTGAGCAGTCAAAAGGGAGAAAAATCATTGCACAGCTGTGTATTTAATCTTTGTCTGAGCTATGTAAACACACCCTACACACACACACCCATGTCTTCGCTGCTCCATTTGCTGAAGCGAATCTGAGACGACAGAGGAAAGCCCCTTGCGGGCTTGAATGAAACCCGACCCTGGTATTGTGCTGCTGAGGACTGGGCCAGGCAGAGAGGAAGCAGGCCCTTAAGGGAACACACCCAATGCAATGTGAATTCCCCTGTCCTCTCCTGAACCGCGCTTGCGGCTCTGGAGCTCACGGAGTCAGTCCAGCCAGGCAAAGCTTCAGCGCCTTTAAAACACAGCAGTTTACTTCTGCCTTTTGTCTAAGAAGGGAAAAACAGAAAAACACCCTTCAAGAGCCTTCTGCACTGCTCAGTGCCTGATCCCGCCCCAGCAAAGACCATTTACAAAATACTCAAGCACTTTAAAGGAAAACATCATTGGTTTATTAGGAAGGGATAAGTAATTATTTCTTTATATGGCACCTTAAATTGGGAAGTGCTTCATAATATAACAATTTTTTGGAGTAGTTTTTTTTTTTAATTTAAATTCATAAAGCGTTGTGCAAAACCATGGTTACAAAGTTCTTAACTATAAAACGCCTGAATGCACCTACGGTTTTACGCGCACTGTCAGATAGCATCACGCAATCAAGGCCTAAAGAAGTAAGATTAAACAGCAGACTAAAAACCGGAGTCAAAAGGGGTCTTCATGTTTGGATAAGGACAGATAAGGCTGTAAATGCCCCTCTCTGTAATCATGAGTTCATAGCCAGAGTTTGTGTAGTACATTGCAAGAGTTGATGTACTACACAAACTGTTTGATAGGGGACAGATGGTATTGTAAACATCAGTTTGAGATGTCCGTTAACCTCTTAAAGGTGAACACCTCACATAAGTCAGCCAAATTAATAATATTCGACTGTATAATTGACAAAAGCAACAATATCATCATTCAGAATCCTCTAGAGACATCCATTCAGGATAACCTATTTGTTGTTGCGTTCGAAATATCAAGTTATAGCCTTAATCAGAAAATTTCAACAGCTGTGTTCACTCACCGGTATTTATTGCAGGTCGCTGCGTCTCCACAATGCCTACACTGGTAAACTATCCAGGATCATCATAATCCATATAACTTAGTTTTGCAAAAAATTTTGAGCAATTGGGCTTCAATAAAAACCTTTTGAATTTTTTTTATTTACTGCTTATTGTTATGCGATTTTATGATGTTAACTGGAGGACACAATCGCATGGAAGATTATGCATCTGCTTTCTGCAGTGCATAAATCCACTTTCCCTAAGCCTTGAGCTACATTTGTTTGCATTTTGTCACCTAAAAGGTTGCTAAACTTCAGCGGTGATTTTCATAAAGATCTATGGCTTACTTGTTTTGCTTGCTCAACTGATTGGGACTCTAGCTAATTCCATTATATCCACAGTAGTAAAAGTGTCTTTCAGTTTGCATTATCGCACGTAAATGTGTTTATGTCAGTCCTTTTAATCCTTTGTCACTCTGCCAAATTGGCATAGGTTTCCCCTGGAGAAATCCATGTTCCATCTTGGCTTGTTTTTCTGGGAAATGTGGTGCATTTGGATGCATTTGGAGTGGCTACTGGTATATAGGCACCAGAATTTACTCATTTTTTGCGTGTCTCCATTTCAAATGTACAGTACCGCTCAAAAGTTTGGGATCACTTGCAAATTTCTTTGTTTTCCAAAGAAAAATACATTTTCATGCATTTCACAAAGATTTTTATCCATTTCACAAACGAATAAAATTAATCAAATGATTTTCAAAGAATGATCTACATTTTTGCATAGAGGCCTATTATCAGCAACTGTCAGTCCTCTGCATCAATCTCATGGTATGGCTGCTAATCCAGCTTAAGCATTTTATAAGGCTAATTGATTATTAGAAAACCCTTCTGGAAATGTTTTACACAGCTGAAAACCGTTGAACTAATAAGGGAGCGCAAAAGGGAGCATGGCATTCTTGAGGTTGGTTTTGTACTTGAAGCATCAGCAGTTGTTTGTTTGTTTACAGGCTCAAAATGGCCAGAAAGAAAGAACTTCCTTTCAAGACCCGTCAGTCTATTGTTGTACTGAGAAAAGAAGGCTATTCAATGCGAGAAATTGAAAACTTAAAATATCTTGCCATGCTGTCAACTACTCCCTTCAGAGAGCAGCACAAACTGGCACTAACAAGGACAGAGTGGGAAGCCCCGACGCACAACTGTGCAAGAAGACAGATATCTGAGAGTGTGTAGTTTAAGACGAAGACGCCTCACACGTTATCAACTAGCAGCTACGCTAAATAGTTCCCATCAAACACCAGTTTCAGTATCAACAGTGAAGGTGGTTTTTACCCCTAAGAATGAAAGGGCTTGGGGTATTGTCGTCACGCACGCCGTCCGTCCGTCAACAGTTTTGTACTCCGGGCAATAACTCCAAAACAACATCACCGATCACTTTCGTTTTCAGAGTGCATGTTGGGGGTGTGGAACTACTGAAGACTATCGATTTTTGGTCGCGCTCTGATATCCAATATAGCCGCCACAGTCGCCATCTTGAAAGCACATTCCACACAAGAACTCCAAAACGACTTCACCGATCACTTTTGTTTTCAGTGTGCATGTTAGGGGTGTAGAACTACAAAAGCCTATCGATTTTGGTCGCGCTCCTATATCCAATATGGCTGCCACAGCTGCCATCTTGAAATTGCATTCCATGCAATAACTCCAAAATGACTTCACCGATCACTTTCGTTTTCAGTTTTCATGATGAGGGTGTGGAAATACAGAAGCCTATCGATTTTGGTCGCGCTCCGATATCCAATATGGCCGCCACAGTTGCAATCTTGAAAGCACTTTCCACACATGAACTCCAAAACGACTTCGCCGATCACACAGACATAAGTCCAGTCATGTCACAGTATGGATACTGACAGCTGGTTCATCATCACGTCTCTCGAATCACGGACATTAGTTGAGTCATGTCACACTGTGGATACTTACAGCTGCTCCCGCCACTTCTCTCGAATCACGGACATTAGTTGAGTCATGTCACAATGTGGATACTTGCAGCCGGTTTCATCACATCTCTCGCATCACGGACATTAGCTAGTCGAGTCTTGTCACAATGTGGATACTTCTGTGGCACATCAGCTGGAAAAAGTTCTTAACTTACATAGGAATGGTAGCACGACAGGGAGAAAGTGCTCCGAACTTCATAAGCACTGATGGCAGGTCAGCAGCTAAATACTACGACATTCTCACACTCACTTTCTAGTGATACAACGCACAAACGATGCACATGCTCAAATAAAGCTTGGGGCTGAGGGGTCCTCCTAGTGAGAGCGTGCTTTTTTTTGATGAAGGAAAGGTTTGAAGTACATATTCATCATTTTCCATTAAAATCATTATTTCTAACTCAGGCAATGTCAGCATGTTCTGTTCATTTGCTATATTTCCTATTAAGACTAATTTCTTGTGTGTTGCCATGGGAAACAAGAAAATTTCCAAGTGTTCCCAAACTTTTGAGCGAGAGTGTATTTCAGTTGTTTTAGCCTCCTATATTGTTTGAACTGACAAGGTTGTGGTATAACCCCTGTTTCACTGGCTTTTGCTCAATGCCTTGGGAAATCCGCCAGGGAATATAATGAGAAGTAGTCCTGTTTCAGCTGGTCAGATGGTTGATGAGGTAACCGATTGACCATTTAAAATGTAAGTGACATTACCTCGTATTTTACAAATATAATGTTCTTTATTTATGCCTATTTGATTGCGCATGAGCTGGAGGTGTAATTTGGAATCCAGTGCAGTGCTCGGTGTAACTAGGGCATTTAAAAACGGCTTTGTAAGGGACCAGGCTTGCAGACAAGAGTAGACAATGGTGGGTCTCCCAAAAGGAAGGGTTTTATTCAAACAAAAGAAAAATCAACAAATTTACAACAAAAATTAGGAAGAAGGCCCATAAAAGAGGTCAACTAATGAGAACTTGGCTTAGGCTTCCAACAGAACAAACAAACTGAAATGACAAAGTGAACCCAGTGGAGAACATGTATACTGGCTGATCAGACCAGGTATAAACAATAGGGGATTACACACAAAACCTACAAATAACATAACAAACAGAACTAGGCTTATGCCGTCGGAGGCGACGGCTGGGGGTATATCCCTGAACGCTCCAAATCCTCCAATTCCCCAATCCTTGAATAGACCTTGAATAGACTTTCATTTGAACTTAATTTCAGGTCAATTGGACAAATGGTTCTGAAGATATGGCAAAAATGGTAATTTTCCATCACAAAGCGCCACCTGGGGCCGGTTGCATAAAATTAGACCCAGTCTTAGACTTAAATGTAATTTTAAGTCAGACTTACTATGGACACAAAAATAAGCCTGTTGCATAAAACCTGTCTATGAGTGACTTATTTAAGACTGACTTAGATGGCCTGTCGCGCTATGTACCATGGGTAAAATAAGACACTTCACAGAGCAGAAAAAAATGGCGGACACAACAGTGACACTCGGTGGCAGCGGGAGATCACCGCACTTAAACGGAACAGAAAAGCTTTGCTTGCTGGCGGAATATAATGCCGAAAAAAGTATTTTATTCAATCGTTTTAATCAAGCAAACAAAAAATTTGACACGTCATCAAGTTAGGGGAGAAAAATCCAGAGAGACGAACAGTATCAACGGTCGTGAGAACCGTAAAAGATGTTCAAAAACTTTGGTGCAAGAATCAAAAGCCGCTTTCACACCGGACGCGAAACGAATTTTTCGCACGACAAGTTGCATTCAAAGTCAACGCAAATACGTGAATACATGTGTATATTCGGGTCTTTGCATTTACTTCGAATGTAATCTGTTGTGCGGAAAATTCGTTTCGCTTCTGGTGTGAAAGCAGCTTAAAACGGAAATGTGAACGAGAAAAAAAAAAAAAACCGGAGGAGAACCCCTTACAAAAATAAATAAATAAATAACAGAGCTGATCATCCTGTTTCCAATGTAAAATATTTTTTTTTCCTTTTTTTGAGAAAAACAATAAATATTGCCGTATCTTTGTGTCCTCTAACAGGTTGCTAACAATGTGCTGCCATGGCAACAAAGCTCTCATATCAGTCTTAGCCAGGGGGAGAGGTGGCTAATTTTTCTGCCTCAAATTAAGTCAGTCTTAAGCTTTATGCAACAGACTGTCTTAATTAGACTAGTCTAACTCGACAATTTAAGACCAGTCTACAGTGAAAACCAGTCTTAAACTAAGTTTATGCAACCGGCCCCTGGTGGCAAAATATTGAACCATACAGGTATGATGTCATCATGTGACACATTGTGAGGTCATGAACTTGCAGTTGCACATAGTTTCCTGTCAATTGGAGAAATAGTTCCAAAGATATAGCAAAAATGGTGAATTTTATGTGACAAAGCTCCACCTTGTGTCAAAATTTTGAGCCAAACGGGTTTAATGTCATTGGGGGACACATCCTCAGGTCATAATCTTTCATTTGCACTTGATTTGAGGTCAATCGGACAAATATTTCCAGAGATATGATAAAAACAGTGATTTTTTTTTCTGTTTTTGGCCCCTGGTGGCCAATCTAGAAATTGTAAAATGTCCAAAATCGAAGCAGTTTCTTTTCTCCTCTTTATGGTACTTACTTATATGCAAAACTTGGAATTTCTAATTGAAATATTACTGCAGTTATCGCGTTAACATGTAAATCAGTTTTGGCCCCTGGTGGCCAATCTAGACATCATAAATTTTCCAAAATCAAATCAGTTATTCCTCTTTATGATACTTGCTTATGTGCAAAATTTGGAATTTTTAATTGAAATATTACTGAAGTTATCACATTAACACGTAGTGCAGCGACGGCGGTCGGACCAAAAACATAATATCCCCCAAGGTTGACCTTCTAAAATCTTTGAAAACAAAGGTTCGAGCAGGAAATATTAGATGTCATTTTATTTAGCCATCAGTAAATATATCATCGTTTGTACTGTCTCTTTGCAGGAGCATTGAGATAAAAAGCAAATTTTCAATATAATAATTGTCATTCATTATAAAGAGACTGTGGTTACCAAACCATTAGGGGTTCGCCTAAAGAGAAGATTGTCTGATCTCTCTGGTTAGTTTTTTATTTTACATAAGTTATCAGCATGTACAGGAATCCCAAAGAATTGTCATTTCATCCATAATTTTGGTACCACATTTGGGAAAAGTTCTTTGATGGAGGTGTACTTTCTCAGTTAGAAACAAGCATTTAACCATATTCCTGGCCTTTATAATGTTTGAGATATTGGGCTTTCTATGATACTAGATAAAAAGACAGGTAAAGATGAGTTTTTTATGTTTTAACAAACTGCTCCAAAATTTTAATAGTTAAAGATTTCAAAATCCTTATTTTCTAAAATATTTTGAGGAGATGCATGTCCTCCCGACTGGTGTAATTTCCTCCTCACTTGCTGTTGCACATCAACAAAAAAAAATCGCCAAAATTTGATTTTAGATTTTTTGACATTTTCTTTACGTAAGTGGATGAAAATGTTTAATAGTGACTGGGCTTCAGTGGAAAATGACTGTTTAGTCTTCAAGGTGCAGTCCTCTAGTTTTTAAAAAACTTTGAACCATCTGTCTGGCATTTATAGTTTTTACATTACAGCTTTTAGTAACAATAGTCAAAACACCCGGAATTTATCCGGCTGTCTATCCGTGAATTCTTTTTGTTTCCCCTCAATAACTGACGAATACCTTCCCCGATCGATCATATCTTCTGGTGGTTTGTTAGGTGCAGGTAGGGGAAGGTTCCTCTTGCTATCGAAATAGAGCAACTACCCATTGTAAAGCGGCGCTCTTTAGCTGTAGCAATAGACCAGCCCTCTCTTTTTAAAGCGGGCCTCTCTCACCATAGAGATATCCAGATGACCCTATTTGTCATTACAATAAAACCCAGTGACTGCACAACAGATACATTGTCAAAACTATCATTACAAAAGAATTCATCCTTCAATGTGCCATCCAACTCATTCTATGCTGATATGTCAAACATTTGACTTATCGATCATCAACACACGCGGGGCGGGGGGGGGCGGGGTCGGCGGCATGTTCCACGCTGCGCATTGTTCTTGTTCTTTTACCTCGGAGTGGAGTCAGGTGGAAAGACGTATTGAGATGGATAAAAACCTGAGTTGGATATAGTTTTGAGGCCCAAATTCTAGGTTCCCTGTTCCAGGATTTAATCTTGACCCCAATATGGCAAAACTGGGCCTGGCTTCATCAAGCAAGGATCTGTTTGCTATGCTGCACCGGCTGCTCATGTATTGGACTTGGTTGATTGTCAGCCTCCTGCTACAAATTGCCTGCCGCTCTGTAGTCCTGCATTGTGAAATGCCAGCGTAGTCTGAAGCTGAGGCATCTCCTCTTTTGCCTGCAGAAGCTGAATGAGCAGGCGGCAGCTCTTTTTGGGACAGGAAATGATTTGGCTGTGGGCACTGGCCTGGCCCTCCTCACTGAGCACGTGGTGCCTTGCCTACCCCTTCTCCTCTCAGACCACCCCCAGGAGGATGACCTGGTGGTACTGGAGGCCGTTAGGAACAGGTGGTGTTCCTACCTGGACCGAGAGGTGGAACGTAAGTCCCAAATGGCTTCTTCATTTCTTCATAGTATTTTAGCATTGCGTCCAGTTTGTGTTTCGTGAACTAAACAAGGCCTAAACAACTAAACAGAGTGAAATCCAAGTGTAAAGCAGTGTTGGAAGGACTAAGGGTCAAAGTTTCTTTTACTCATAAATTCAAACAGATTAATTACATTCATGGTATTACCTTCTGGGAGAAGAATTGTGTGAATCTACCTGTGTTGGTGTCTGTGGCGTATACTGTGGCTAGGGTGAGAATGAATTGGTATTTGGAGCTGGATGCATTTTAACCTTTGACCTTTGATGTTCGGCAGCGGCCCTCCAGGAGAAGCTGACGGATGTCTTGCCGCAGGTACTCGATTGCTCTGGGGAGATCTACAGCTTTGAAACTCCGCCCACTGCCCCACCCTGGTCGTCCCAAGATCTGTGCGAGCGCTTCAGACGGCTCATAGACTCCCTGAGAGACGCATCCTCCAATGAGACATGAGTCCAGTATAACTGGCCTTGCCCCACCCTAATATTGGCCCCGCCCTGAAGAACTGCACTTACCCAAATTTTTACTTGTGCCTTACTTATGTATGCACTAATTACTCCCTTCTTTGGCTTCCTCTGTTTAGACCATTTTTTGCTGCTCTGGGTTAATATAAATTATTATAATTATTATGACTTTTGTTTTATTATTACTTTTCTCTTTTTATTACGAAAAAAATGGGGAGAAATTGTATAAAATAAAGTTACAAATGGAAGTACACGCTATTTGTAAAACTGCAATAACCAAAGTCAATGAGATTCATTTACTCAGGTTGAAGGGTTTTATTTTTGTATTACATCTACCTACATACACAGGAAAGAACACACATGCGCGCGCACACATACCCACTCACCCATCCCTTTAAAGGTTCTAGGCAAGCCCATCTGTCCAGCTGCAATCAGTCACAGGTGTTTTTTTTTTCTTGAAGGATGAAAAAATTTTGGAACTGCGGTTTTTTTTTTTTTGTTTTTTTTTTCCCCCCAGCGGAAAGCTACATATGCAGGGCTGAGCTGTGCCCTGAGGACTGTGCAGCAGAGCTGAGCTCTGACCTGAGGACTGTGTTGCAGAGTTGTGTCTGAAGACCATGTAACAGGGCTGAGCTGCACCCTGAGAACACTGTAACAGGGTTGAGCTGTGTTTTGAGTACCATGTCGCGGGGCTAATCTTCTGATCGCAGTCATGGTGTGTATGTTATGTGGCTGGATGGGGTGGTGCATTACATTACCTTGTCCTTACTACAAAGTCTTTGCTCAACACGGTGCTGCTTTGGATACATCATCATGTAAACAATCAGAAGGACAGTCAGGCAGCCGAATTGAAGCATGATGCAGGTAAGTTGACGAAAATGGTAGTTGTACCTTAAATGTAATGGTGAACTGCTTGTAGTTCTGTGCTATTCATCCCCTTGTATGATAAATAGCTCCTGTACGGTTGCTCTTCGCTAAACCAGACAGTGGCCGTACAACATGATACAGTAGTTTCACTAGAGTTAATTAACCGAGTCGGAGCCCGCTACCATTAATATCATCCATCCTGTAGTAGACTTTCAACAAAAGTTGAAAATTTTTTTTAAATTTTTTTTATTCAGATTAAGCAAAGGATTCATATTCAAATTAAAATGAGGTGCTTCTTAAGATCTTATGCGAGGTTGTGTCATATGAAAGTTATGAAATGAGTTAAGTCTGTGTTTGTTGCGAGTTTTCATGAGATGACCAAAGTAAACTGACTTGCATAAGTTAATAGAAAGCAACGTGATTTCTGTTAGTGCCTTGATGATAATTCCAATTATATGACTTGTGGCTTGAGACAGGGTGTCAGCCTTGACTGTAGCCGCAAGTGAAAACTAGCCAAAGTCAGACTGGCAGATTGACTATTAATGCAAGGCTTGTGTTACTTTTTTCATCTGCCGTCTTTGTCTTTCAATCCCCCCATTCCCTTCAAAACTTGCATTGACTTTTAACAAGAATTAAGACTGCATTAGCAAAGTAAACATGAGGTTGCAAGCTAGCCAGGCTACTGTCACTAGGCGCTGCCACAGACAGTTTGCCATCTGGCAAGCTAGCTACGCACATCATTAGCGGCCAGCTAGAATAGTTAGCCAAGTGTAGCCCGCAAGCCATCTTACAGTAGTCAAATGATAACAATGATTATACCCAACAATCCCCAATCCAAAACTGAAAAAGGAACTCAAGAGCATAAACTGATGAGCAAAAATGTTAACTATGGCTTACAAGTATATCTAGATAATGGTCTGCGCAATGAAGACAATGAAGTTGAAACCTTTACAAACTAGCCATCTTTAGCAAAGATGATGCCCTGTCTCTTGCCAGCTGCAAATCAGTCAGTGAATCTCTGTTATTCGCCTATAAAATAGCAACATTTTCTCAATACAGAATCAACTCAGTAGTTTGGGAGCATTAGCATGCTAGCTAACAAACTCATTACATAATGATTACAGAAAGGTACTGCATGCACGCGAACTAAGTAATGTTAATTTAGTGGAGGCTAGATCACTACTGTGCTAAGCCATACTGATTTAGCCAGCGTTACACTTGGAATTCAGTCAAATTTATTTGTAAATCCGTAATCTGTGTAGTTGGGGAATTCCTTATCATTTATGGGCAATATGTATAAATTGACAGTCAGTGCTTAACAAATTTATTAGACCACCACCCAAAGTAAGGTTTATGCCACAGCTGCCCTAAGCTAACGGTGATGGTAATTACCAAAATAATTTTTGTGTTCCTGTAATAGTTAATCCACCAGTATGCGCAAGCTCTTTAACTGAAATGATATTTTTAATGCTGAAATATAATTATTGTTATCCATGATTTTTGAATGTACCTTATTACAAAAAGGCAAAAAAAAAAAAAAATAATTGTAAGCACATTATTTTTTGATTAAGGTGCCAAATAACAGTTATTGTCTTGCATTCCTGAACATAAAAATTAGATTTAGTAGCTGAACGGAAGAATACAACCTGTTATCAAGGCCCAATGAGGCCATACAAAATATAGTTTTGTTTTTTTGGTTTTTATGTGTGAATAAGGACTATTAAGTGGTTTCAGTTTATTTGCCAAAGAAATAAAGTAATTTTTAGTTTTAAACAAGTTACTGACAAATTATGTGTTTTGTAGTTTTTTTATGGCAGGTGGTTTAATAACTTTTTTTAAGCCCTGTATATGTGATAGAATCTATCAATTGAATCAATAGAATTGACTTGTTCCTATTTCTTCCTTTATAAAATTTTTTGCACAAATTGCTAAGTGGTAAAATCAAGCAAAGTTGCAACACGATTGCACTTCTATATTCTCTATTTTTGAACCTCATGTTATTTGATGTGAGGTGGTAACAGAATGTATCATTTCCTCTTTTGAACATATTTGTTATTTGATGTTACTACTTGATTCATAACTTGTTGTCATTTCAAACTTACCCTATTTCATTAGCATTTTGTTGGGTCGCTTAGAGGCAGATGGGGCTTGAAAATGCCCCCTCTCCAAAATGGGGAATGACAGAAAAAGTTTGCGAGCCACTGACTTGGGGTAAAATAATAATTATGCCTTGAGCTCAGAGCTCAGGCAGCTATGTGAAAACTACTGCAGCTATGTGATATTTTTATTTTCATTGCAAAATTGTCCTTACACATAAATATCAATTGACCCATGTTCACCTTATCCTCTCAGACAAAATGAGGACAACTGCAGTCAGAGGTTAGCTTTTGTGAAGGAAGAGATGGACAGAATGAGGAGACTGAGGCAAAGAGAGAACTTGTTGCTGATGAGAAAGGAAGTGCAGGTTCTGCACACTGTGCCCATAGGATTAGCATTGTGACATGTAACTTGGTCCTTATGCTTTAAAGCTTGACTGATGATTAATGTAATTTCCCACAGGCATCATTTTGAAAGTATAGTTTTGAACGCATACAACCCCAATTTTGAAACAGTTGGGACGATGTGTAAATTGTGAATAAAATCATTACTGATTACTCAGTGCCAAAAAAATCTCTAAAATTTGCAAAACATTTATGGAACGAGAATATCGGATCTTTATTTGATTAGATCTGAAACAAATGTTTTCTTTGCCTTCAAAAACTGTCATGCGACTATAGTGGATATCACTGCATGGGCTCAGAAGTACTTAGCTGAAACCAAACCAAATTCTGTACGAATTACAAGTGCATGGCTCCATAAGCAGAGTGTGGGTGTCAGACCTGCCTGACTGCAGACCTGATATGGCTACGTTCAAGAATGTGCCGACTTTTTTTTTTTTTTTTTTTAAATTAACACAATGTCAATTTAAACGAATTATTTTAAATGGTCCAAGACCATTATTTTCAAGAAATGTTCTGTGCTTCACCAATTTACAACTCACCAGCTGTCACTGTTAGAGGGCAAGTGGAAATTTCAAGTCAGTCCTTTTTGTTTTTACTTGCATTTTCCATGATGAGCCAACTTTTTTGTGAATGGAATTGTACTTTGTAGCATTAGCAGTAGGCCATTCTTGATTTATAATGGAGTGATAGGAAAGTTAACACCATGGCATTCAAGAATCCCTTTATTAAACCTGGTAATGCACTAAAATAGCTTAAAATATAGTGATAAACTCAAATTGCCAACATGTGAGGCACTGTATTTTAATTCATCTTTTCCCAGAACCAACCAAAATTATTGAACTATATCGTCATTATGTCACTTCCTGTTTCTCTACAGTATAAAAATTGGCTAACGCACATCCAAAATTGCATTGGTTACCGTAATGAAACAAAAAAAATTGTGGTTTGAAAGAGACAGATGGTCAGAGACCTTCATAAACCTGTCAAACGGCCACAAGAAAATCCACAAAAGAATAAATGTTCTCTTCAGCCCTCGAAAGGCAATTATGGAAAAAGAATGGAACAGTTGAAAGCCTGACAGGAAGCGGATGCAAATGCATTTTACCCCTCTGATGGGATGGTGGACAGTGAGCAGAAGAAAAACAACCCCACAATCCCTGAGAGAGAATCACAGGCCTCAGTGGCATCTTGGGTCGCTGGGTCTCAAAAAGCACTATCAGATGCCACCCCATAATTACAAAAATACTGTGGTCAGATGAGACCATAATTCAGTAATTTGGTCAGATACAGCATCAGCATTTTTGGCCTCGAAACGGAGACATAAAAAAGGCACCTCACCCATGGTGAAATGCGGAAGATGTGTAATGTTTTGAGTCTATTTTACAACCCATTTCCAAAAAGAAGATTGGATGGTGTGGAAAATGCTAGAACAAACGAAAGCACTGATTTGTAAATTGTCTGCAATGATTTCATGTGGTACCTTAATTATTCTAAAATTTGAGCTCATTCTGAATTAAAAGCCTGCAACTCATTCTCAAAATATGGGAAAGTGGCAATATAAGGTTCAGGAAGTGTTGGAAGGCTTGAAAAAAAATGGTGTTGAGATGTATAACTTGTGACCCAATCATGCTTGATTATGCCTAAATTTTTTTTTTTAGTACAAAGATGTTTGCAGCAGATCCTTTAAGTCCTGTAAGTTGTGTGGTGGACTTGTTTGTCCAGCACGTCCCACAGATGCTCGGTTACATTGACATCTGGAGGATTTGGAGGCCAAGTCAACACCTTGAGCTCACTGTATTCTGCAAATCATTCCTGAACCATTTTTGCAGTGTAGCAGGGCACATTATTCTGCCAAAAGGGCCACTGCCACCTGGAAATGCCATTCCCATGAAGGGGTGTACCTCGTCTGCAACAATGTTTAGGTGGGTGGTGTGTGTCATAGTAACATCCTCATGTATGCGAGGACCCACAGTTTCCCAGCAGACCAGCCATCCACGTGATGTAAAACTGCAACTCCTCAATCCAGGCCACCTTCCTCTATTGCTCTTTAGGTCCAGTTCTAGCACACGTACCAATTGTAAATTCTTTCAGAGGTGAGCCAAAGTTTGCATGGGCACTGTGACCAGTCTCTGGTGACGCAGCCTCATAAGCCGCTAGCTGCAATGCACTAGTGTGTACTGACACCTTTCTCACATAGCCAGAATTAAGTACTTCAGCAATTTGTGCCACAGTAGCTCTCCTTTGGGATCGCACCAGAATAAAATACTGGCTGGCGTGATTTGAAAGTCATTGCATTTTGATTTTATTCACAATTTGTCTCGACTATTTCAGAATTGAGGTTGTACAAAGAAAGTGCCAAATTCATTCTATTTAGTCTGAAGACAGATTCAAATTGCTGTTCAACTTTTTAATCTTTCAATTTTCTTGCACAACATTAAGTTCTCCTGTGCCCATTTTCTAAATCCAGTAAAATCTCTTGATACAGCAAACACAGCCAGCACTGCTAATGAATTAGAGGCTTAACTACTCGCGATTTTCTGGTTCAATTTGTGTAGTTTAGCTTTAATGTACAAAACCAGTGAAGTTGGCATGTTATGTAAATCGTAGATGAAAACAGAATACAATGATTTGCAAATCCTTTTCAACTTATATTCAATTGAATACACTGCAAAGACAAGATGTTTAATGTTCAAACTGAGAAACTTTTTTTTTTTTGCAAATAATCATTAACTTAGAATTTAAAGGCAGCAACACGTTGCAAAAAAGTTGGCACAGGTGCCTTCTTACCACTGTGTTACATCGCCTTTCCTTTTAACGACACTCAGTAAACATTTGTGAACTGAGGAGACCAATTTTTGAAGCTTTTCAGGTGGAACTCTTTCCCATTCTTGCTTGATGTACAGCTTAAGTTGTTCAACAGTCCGGGGTCTCTGTTGTCGTATTTTACACTTCATAATGCGCCGCATATTTTCAATGGGAGACAGGTCTGGACTACATGCAGGCCAGTCTAGTACCCGCACTCTTACTACGGAGCCATGCTGTTGTAAAACGTGCAGAATGTGGCTTGGCTTTGTCTTGCTGAAATAAGCAGGGGTGTCCATAAAAAAGATGTTGCTTGGATGGCAACATATGTTGCTCCAAAACCTGTATGTACCTTTCAGCATTAATGTTGCCTTCACATATGTGTAAGTTGCCCATGCCTTGGGCACTAATACACCCCCATACCATCACAGATGCCGGCTTTTGAACTTTGCGCCTGTAACCGTCCGGATGGTTCTTTTCCTCTTTGGTCCGGAGGACACAACGTCCACAGTTTCCAAAAAAAAAATTTGAAATGTGGACTCGTCAGACCACAGAACACTTTTCCACTTTGCATCAGTCCATCTTAGATGAGCTTGGGCCCAGCGAAGCCGGCGGTGTTTCAGGGTGCTGTTGATAAATGGCTTTCGCTTTGCATTGTAGAGTTTTAACTTGCACTTGCAGATGTAGCGACGAACTGTAGTTAGTGGTTTTCTGAAGTGTTCCTGAGCCCATGTGGTGATGTCCTTTACACACTGATGTCGGTTTTTGATGCAGTACCGCCTGAGGGATTGAAGGTCACGGGCATTCAATGTTGGTTTTCGGCCTTGTCGCTTATGTGCAGTGATTTCTCCAGATTCTCTGAACCTTCTGACGATATTACGGAACGTAGGATTAAATCCCTAAATTTCTTGCAATAGCTCGTTGAGGAATGTTGTTTTTAAACTGTTCGACAATCAGCTCACGCATTTGTTCACTAAGTGGTGACCCTCGCCCCATCCTTGTTTGTGAATGACTGAGCATTTCAGGGAAGCTGCTTTTATACCCAATCATGGCACCCACCTGTTCCCAATTAGCCCGTTCACCTGTGGGATGTTCCAAATAAGTGTTTGATGAGCATTCCTCAACTCTCTCAGTCTTTTTTGCCACTTGTGCCAGCTTTTTTGAAACATGTTGCAGGCATCAAATTCCAAATGAGGTAATATTTGCAAAAAATTACAAATTTACCTGTTTGAACATTAACTTGTCTTTGCTGTGTATTCAATGGAATATTGGTTGAAAGGATTTGCAAATCATTGTATTCTGTTTTTATTTACGATTTACACAACGTGCCAACTTGGTTTTGGGTTTTGTATGTAAATGATAGAGCAGGGGTGGGCAATCATGGCCCTGGAGAGCTGGTTTGTATGCAGGTTTTTATTCCTATCAATTACCCTGACTAATTGAATTAATTGATTGCATGCACAAATATAGATTTTCGAAATGATTCGATCAACGGAAAATGTTTTATGAAGGGAGACGAGACTAGTCTTTGTAGTTTCATGATGATTTAAAGAAATGCGCATGAAACGTCAGATTTCATAAATGGTTTGGCTAATTGAGAAAATCAACTAATTAAAGACCAGACGTTGGTGTGAAAACCAGGGACAGATACGGCCCTCGCTGCCCACCTCTGTGATAGAGGAACAATGCCTGCTGATGACGAGACTATGCCGTTTCAGTTCATGCTTTCAAGTATTGCTGTTTCTGCAGACAGAGTCACCTGTGCTGCACTTGCATGTACCAGTACATTGCAGTTTATGCTTTGTACTCTGGCAGTTATTCCTTTGACATTGAGTTTTGCAACAGCAGCTAATGAGATAAACACAGGTTTCAGGCACTGCTCGAAGAGACATCAGAATAGGAGCAAATGCGTCAAGGTCTCTGGTTTGGGCAGCACTGGACATTGTCAGCTTGGTTCCAGACAAGTGTCTGGTAATGTGCTCGCATGATATGGAACGACAGGACGTCTTGTATTGGTGGCACGGTTTCCAAGGGCTGGGCTTGAGCAAACAGAACTGACCTTGCATCGTCACCTGCAAACTGGCTCTTTGCCAGGCAGCCACTTATGTTGCATGGAAGCTGTTTTTGCCATCAAGGCTGGCATATATTTGCATATGTTTATATTGTCACAGGTGAAATGTATAAACCTGTCTGGAAAACAGGTTTGGTGGCACTACAGCTCCTGTGAGAGGATCCATTCTGGTCAAGGTGCTCTCTGCAAGGGCTGTGTCTACTTGTAAGATGTATCTATAGCTCATTGTTTCTCAAACTCGGTCCTGGTGCCCCACTGTGTATGCTGGCTTTTGTTCCAACCACAGTTGCAATCTTAGGACTTAAACAAGCTGTTGATTTGCCTTAATTGGGTGCATTCATGTTTTGAGCAGTTATTTGTCCTCTTAAGCCACATTTGACAAATCTGCACTTGTCATGAAGAATTAAAATTGCATATGCACATTGAGATATGTTTGAAACCAGTATGAATAACTGCTGAGGGAAACGATTTGACCAACCCATGGTTGCGAAAACCAACAATTTATTTGGCAAACAGCAAAGTCACACCTGTTTCATTTCATGTTCATTTTATTCTGGTCAGGAAAATTATTTTGAAAGAATTTGAAACACCTGTGTTCAGCAGCCCAATTTGGAGCTTACTGAGTTTCTCCGTCTAATTTGATCTGTTTAGAATTTTTCTTTTCACCCGCAAATCCTCATGTTTAGAATTTTTTTTTACCTGCAAATCCTCACAATATGGAAAAATAAGCATAACATGTTTTAGGGTTTTTATTCTTCATGACACAGTGGATATGTTCATAAAAATGCAGCTAAAGGTGGTAAATAACTGTGCTAAATATGGAATGCAGCTGATTAAAACAAATCTACACCTTGTTAAAATTCTAAGATTGCAGTTGTGGTTAGAACAAAAACCAGCATACACAGTGGGGTGCCAGGAACGAGTTTGAGAACCACTGCTATAGCTGATGACATGCCCTGGTCTGTGGGGCAGCTCAACAAGTTCCTTCGATCTGGTTGCCTGGTGGAGTGCACTTCCAAACCCAAGATGTTGTGGTGTCCGGTGTTTTCCTCCAAGGATATTGTACACAATATCCTGTGCAGTAGAATTCTTGTTTGCATCAGTGCTTCCTTCTGGCTTAGACTTTCACATTTTGGCACATTGGAGGTGCCAAACACTAGACTAAAGTCTAGAGGTAACAGGGCCTTTGCGGCGGCTGCTCCCAGGCTTTGGAACAGTCTGCCCCTTTATATTAGATCGTCCCAGACCCTAGAGACCTTTAAATCTTCTTTAAAAACTCACTTCTTCTCCCTGGCGTTTCAAAGTTGAGCAGATGCAAACTCCATGTTTCATTGTTTTTACTGATCACAGTTATCTTTATTTTTAATCTATGAATTTATTAATTTATTGCTGGGCGTAACCTGGTGCCCACTTCAGTACAGCACTTTGGTCGACTGTTGTCGTTTTAAATGTGCTCTATAAATAAAGTTTGAGTTGAGTTGAATTCCATGTCGTCTTTTCGTTTTGTTTTCTAGCAGAGTTTGGCTACTAAAGACGAGACAAAGAAACATGAAGAGATTGTCAGATACAGAAGAAATCATTTTCTCTTCAATAACAACAAAGCCTTCATTTACAGGATGAGAAAGGATGTCTGACCGCAGCTTCAGGGCAATATGAACCATTTCAAGAAATTCACTGGCTTGGTATCTTGGTATGTGTAACGGTTCATGTTCTTCTGACATGAGTGTTGAGAAGGGCACAGATCCATACTTCACAGGAACAAGCAAAACTTGTCCTTCAGGTTGCTGAAAAGTTATGAAGTCATACACATCACTGACTTTCGACTTGTCTGTGTCTTTGAAAGTACTTTTTCTGCTGACAAAGGACTGAGGCACCCCTTCATCTGCTGTTGTGGCCAGTTCACAATAACGGTTCCACACCTCTGACAGTCCAAGAACTTGAGCCTTTTTGGCCGTCTCCCTAAGCTCTGTTGCCAACCACTCCAATGCTATACCAGTGTTCCCAACACAGATGGATTGATTTGTTTTTGTCGTTCTCTTTAGAAATTTTTGGCTGCTGTTGTGATATTTACCTTCAGTAGCAATGAGGTCGTGCACTCCAGAGAGACGTAAGTGTGGGATTGGGTCATATTTTTAAACTTCAAGAATAGCGTTGCTCATGTTAAAGGAGATAACATTTGTCAAATGCTCTTTTCTTGTTGTATCCTGGCAAAACATGCATGCTTTCCAATTTATACCAGCAACAGAACTGTGAATCATAGTAGAGGGCATTGGCTTTTTCTTTGTTGGTAACTCAGTTTGGCTCGTAGACGGCTCAGCGGATGATTCCTCTGTCTTTGTTTCTAGTCTGTTGATGCGATTCCTGCTGGTGAATGACACATAACAACCTTTGTGGCAGAATATCTGGTCACTAGAATCTGCCAGAGCATGGTTCAGACGTGACAAAGCATTTCTGTATTTAAGGTCCTTTCGCTTTGTTCTAGCCTGTGCTGCTGCCTGTAAAGTTGCTTTTCCCTGTTCTCCACATGTTCTTTCACACTCTTCATCGCAGATTATGCAAAGTTCTGAGGAATCTTGCTGGTCTCACCTGAGACTGCACACCGGCTCCATTACGTTAATCTGTTGTGGTTAGCTGCACAGCATCTGCAACAAATGCAACATGGTGGTGGTGTTAAAGGTTTAGAAGGAAATTTCATTGCACACTAAAACAAAAACCTCTGGAGAATGGTGTGAAAATAGATATGACCTTCTGATATCTCAAACGATATCAATCCAGTGTTCGCTGGTAGTTTGTGGATAACTTATTTATCAACAGTTAGTACCAAGAAGATATTTCAGTGTTAAAACCTGTTTTAATTGGTCTATTTTTGGGAGGTTTAAAGCAGTATTGTTTACTTTTGGTTGACTCAGTTGTTGATTTTTTTTTTCCATAAAATGTATGTGTTAGTTTGGCGTGGCAACCATATTGTTTGAGCCGTTACCATGGGAGACTGGAGCAAGGTGGCGCTTAGCAAATTATAGAAATCAATTCTGCATACCTTGAACCTTCAGAGAAGCACGGTTGCCACAAATTAACCAACAAGGCTGACAGGTATTGGCTTTTCCAAAAAAAGAAATAGGCTACAACGAGTAGTCTCGGCTTTGCAAACTGGTTGCAGGCATGAACTTCAAAATGAGTGATTACCGAAGAGACACACAATGTACAGAATGGTAAAACATATCTTGTCACTGTTTTAAAATTTACACAAAGGATGATTTCCAAATCATTTTTTTAGGTGATTGGACAACTGTCCAATTTATGTTATGCCTGACAATTGATATGCTCAAGTTCAAGAATGTGACTGATCTTGAAAGGATCTGCATTGAAGAATGGTCAAAAATCCCTCCAAATATGTCTTAACCTTCACTTTGTCAAACAGCACAGAAAAAGCCTGACCCTTGCCAGTGATGGTAGCACACATACTAAACCCGGAATGCAAATAATTGTGAATTTTAGTTGATTTGCTCACTAAAAAATACATATTTGGCTGGTTCCATAAGAACATTAACATTATATTTTTCACATATTGCCATTTTGAGTGAACTGCAATATTATTACAATGGAAATAGTATTTCCATTGAATTTCCAGTCATAGCACCCAGTTCTGAAGTCCACTGTTGGTCTCAAAGGAATCTCAATGTATGAGGCTTACACGGAGCTTCAAGACAGAGAGAGATTTCAAATGTATTGGCCAACCTAGTAGGCATAGGCTTATGCCTTATATTATTTTCTTGATCTAGGATTAGGGACATTTCAATGCCAGCCACTCACCCAGTTAAATAAAAAGATAAATCTGGCATCTCAACCTCACAGAGGTCAGCTCTTACTTATCTGACAAAAAAGTAACATCAGATTATGTTTTAACATGCAACTACAAGTTTTATGCCCTCCTGATAAGCGCTGTCATTGAGTTCAATTTGATTAACTTTTTCTTTTGTCTCATCAGACTCGCCATTGATCGGAGTTATTCCAGACGCGACCGCGAAGCCTTTATGGCCGCTACACCACTTTCACCCCGGGCCTTTATCGCGGAGACCCTGGCGATATCAAGTCTCCCTGCTCTTTTTTTTCCAATATCTTGGCCGTCTCTGCGATGCTCTGCAAGTATCGATCCCTTCTCTCGAGGCAGCTCAGACGGGAGAGACTACTCAATCACAGTCGGCCATGGCCATCGGTTTTAATTAAAATCTCGTTAATGCAGGAGCTTGGGAGAATCCAAGATGAGCCTCCGTTAATCAAAATAAGCATTGTCGTCTGTGTCATAGAATCGCCTTGTCTGTAATACTGAAATTTGCTTCGCTTACCGGTGCAAAACGTCTCATCTGACTCGGTCGCATGATTTTTTTTTTTTTTTTTTCCATTTGACTTTTTGTATCCGTGACACCATCTTCCACCTGTTAGCGTTTGACCATTGAATGGTGCCTTATCATCTTTTATGGAATGGTAATATGTCCAAATTTTGTGATTTTGAGATATTTACCTCCTGTCACACATTTCTATCCGCTTATTCTTGGAATACAATAATAATATGTCCATGCGCCTCAGTTTTAAACAGAATTCACATTTTAATTTTTTGGTATGTCCAATAAAATCTGCTTATATTAATTAAACACTGATATTTTGATGAATAAACACGAATAGTGTCACAGAATCATCTGTCTTCCATTGCAAACAACTTCAATCTATCGCCATTGTGTTATGTCACATCAAGTACTAGAATTGTTGGAGCACGGAGGTGACGTCCATTTTGGCAATTTTGGCCATGAAGTCGAGTACCACACTTATGAAAACTTACATGTTCAGTATACTTCTGAACCATGCGATAAAAGAGTGACTGACATAAACATGATGTAAATGATGTACCTGATTTAATAAAACATTTGCAAACCTAAAAATCAATTTTTCTCAAAACATATAACCACTGTGCTCAAAACCCTCGATATTGTCTTTCATGTTGAACGGTCGATGTTGGTCGGCAATGTTTTTCTTTTTTTTGTTGCTGTTGTTGTATATGTGAACACATGAAGTAAAAATCAACATTTCATGTCACTTTGATTTTTTACTTTTTCCTATAGTTTGTTCGTTCCTATAGTTTGCTGTATGTACCTAAAAAGTACTTGATGTAAAAAAAAAAAAAAAATTGAGTGATTTACCTATTAGTTTCAACTGAGTCATGAAAGAAGGAAAACTGGTATCGCCAATCAAGTATCTCAAAATCACAACAGGTCATGAAAAATGTCAATTTTTACTCGATGCGTTCACATATGTCAGTGCTCCTCAAAGTCACCTAAAGTCAGTCTTGGGTACAGAACCCCCCACCCACATCCCCCCCATCCCCATCCCCCACCTACATTTTGTTCCACCTACAACTACAATCTCAAAATTGTTGCACGTTTCTGAAATTAAGCCATATGATGTCAGAAATAGCTGTGAATGACCTAAAGAGTTCCATTTTCTTGTATTGTATGATTATTGCATTTTCATTGCATAATACGAGGGGAAAATCATCACCGATGAAGTTAAAGATTAAAGAAAAAATTTGACATAAAGTCCCTAAAAATAGCTGGTTAATGGCAAATTAACATACTGAGTCAAACCTGTACAGTCTCAGAGGAGGGGGAAAGTTGAGCAACATAATTAGTACCGTATTGATTCACCATGATCTTTCATTTCATCTCTCAGTTAAACATGTACTGTATTCCTTTTTGAAAATGTTTTCAATGAAGCATACTCTTTATCCTAGCTCTAGCTTTTTCAGGCAATGTAGCTAAAGAGGGTAAATAACCCCTTTAAACATAAATACCTGAAAGAAACTGACAGCTGAATACAAACCCATCTCTGTAAAAGCTGGGACGCTGTGAAAATGTAAATAAAAACAGAATGCAGAGATTTGTACATGATTTAAACCCAATATTTAATTGAAAATGGTCCAAAGACAATATAGCCAACATTGAAACTGAGAAATTTGTTTTTATAAAAATATTTACTCATTTTGAATTTGATGCCAGCAACATGTTTCAAAAAAGTTGGGATAGAGGCAACAAAAGATTGGAAATGTTTTGCAAAGCTAAAAAAAATGCACCTGGTGGAACATCTTACAGCTAATTAGATTAATTAGCAACAAGTCAGTGACATGAATGGGCATTAAAAGAGCATCTCAGAGAGGCTGAGTCTGATGGTGGGGGCTTCACCACTCTGTGACAGACTGCATGGGAAAATTTTTCAACAATTTAAGAATGAAATTCCAAAAAAATTGAGGATTTTATCATCTATGGTTAGTAATATCAGAAAATTATTCTGAGAATCCGTAGAAATCTCTGTGTGCAAGGGATAAGGCCAAAAATCAATACTGAGTGGCTGTGATCTTCAGGCCCGCAGGTGGCACTGCATTGAAAACAAACAGGATTCTGCTGTGAAAATCAATGCATGGGCTCAGGAACATTTCTGAAAGCCATTCTCAGTAACCGCAATTTATTAAAATGCAAGTTAAAAAACTTTACTATGTAAAGGAAGAAAAAAATGTAAATAAACAGAAATGCTGCTGCCTTTTCTGAGCCCAAGCTCATCTGTGATGGCCTGAGATGAAGATGCGGTCAGACCAATAAAAATCTGATTTTTTTTTTTTTTGGAATTCAAGGATGCCAGGTCCTCTTGGCTTTATATCAGCATACAGTTAAAAAGCCAGCACCCATGATAGTATGGGGGTGCGTTAGTGCACATGGCATGGGTAACTTGCACATCTGTTAAGACTGCATTAATGCTGAAAGATATTTACAGCTTTTAGAGCAACGTATACAGCCATACAGACAGCTCGCTGTGGTAAGGCTTTGCTTATTTCAGCAAGAGAATGCCAAACCGCATTGTGCGCATTCCAGTATCATGGATTCGTAGTAAAATAGTCCTGATGCTCAACTGGCCTGCTTTCAGTCCAGACAGGTAAACCATTGAAAAATTTGGAGCACAAGTATGACAAAAGAGTGCAAGAGTATTGAGAAGCTGAAATTTAAAATCAAGCAAGAACTAGAAAACATTTTGCTTTCAAAACTACAGTAATTGGTCTCTTCAGTTCAAAAACACTTACAGAGTGTCATTAAAAGAAGAGCTAATTTGGCACAGTGGTAAATATGACCCTATCCTACTGTTTTTGAAATGTACAGCTGGCATCAAATTCAAAATGAGTGGATATTTTTCAAAAACAAAATTTTTCAGTTTCAGCATTTGATTTTGTCTTTGTTCTATTTTCAATTTATTAAATGATTTGAAAATCGTTGCATTCTGTTTTAATTTACATTTTACACGGCATCCCAACTTTTTTGGAAATGGAGTTGTAAAATTGCAAAAAATTTGATACTTGTGAATTCCCATTGTTCCTCCTCCTATCCAGCAACTTTCGTGTCTTTTAGACGTATTGTCTCTTGATTAATTTGATGTCTTGTGTGCCTCCTTTTCCATGTATTATGCATCTATGTTCCCATTCTCATGTATTTCCTTGGTGTATGGCATCTATAACTCATTGCCTTGAGTGTCCCGAGTTTCTGGATTGCCACTCTCTATATGCCCTTAAAGGAACCAGTCAGTATCTTCCTAGTTCAGAGTTTCTCATCTTCAGAAATGAACCTAACCTGAAATGAGAGTTAAACACGGAAGAACTCTTCTTAGTCTTTTTAATAGTCTTTTTAATTATCTTCTGCTCGGTTTACCAGGAACACCTCCCTAGCAGCCTGCGGTCATCAGAATTGGGACTGCGTTCCTCCTAAACTCTCCAAACCTACCATCTGGCAGTTCAGCTCTGGCGAGGGCAGTCTTCATCTGGCCTCTGTGTCCAGAGATACCACTGGCCAAGTGTGGACACACCATTGCACCAAATGGGTAGCAAAATTTGTCAGAACACCGGGATGTGAGCAGTGATTTTTAAAAAAATTGGAAATTCTAGAAATGGAAATGATGACCCCGATCCCGACAACGTATAGTTGTAGGGGGAGGGTACTGGAGGGTGCGCCTCCCATCGGCGGAGTTTGGGGAGCCTCCCCCTTGAAAATTTTTTTTAAAAAGAAGCATAAATGGTGGCATTTAAAGCATATTTCCGGTCTTTTCTAAAAGAAATGAAAGAGCAAGTTTTCCAAAGTGACACCATATAAAACTTGAATACTTCTCACAAATAAAACAAATCTGAATGAAATTACAACATTTATTAAAAGACCTATCCAAAATAAGCATCACATGCACTGAACAAAAATGCAGCAAAATTGCAGACAGGCAAATTAACTTCATCTTAATTAGTTACAGAATAATAAATGCATTAAATTTTGAAAAAAATGTGTATGATTGCTGTTTTTTGCTTTTTCCAGGCCACAGTAGAGATAAACTAAACACACTGAGTAAAGAGAAGTAGCTTAAGCCAAGAGTTCAGCAACTATTCTGATGACAAAACAAAACTTGTGAGTCTGTCAGGCCTGAAAATCCATATCTGAGGCCCTCAAACTCCCTCCAAATTAAGGCGATTTTGTTCAAATTGACCCCCCTTCCCTAAAATGGGCTACATTTCAGGAACTGGCAATAATTGAGCTCAAATATTTGACCTCAGTACAGACCAATGCATCTCTCTTGCAATGTGCAAAGTTTTATCAAAATCAAAATCTTGATGTGGGGGCTCTGGTTGAGTTGACACAGAATGACCCATTAGTATTACTGCTCATTTAGACTAGCTCTTGAGCTATTAAAGCATGGCCTACCTATTTCAATGTCAGAGAATGTTTACAGAAAAGGGAAAGAGCCATTTTTGTTGCTGGAAATGTTTCATGTTTTATTTAAGTTTTACCTTTTTATTTAACTTAAGACGATTAAGGATTTTTTTTGAATTACTTTTATTTTATAAGACAGCCGAAGTTGTTTCTTTTAGTTCTTTAGTTGTAATAAAAGTACCCTTGGTCAAGGGCTTTAGAGAATGTCCATGATTCTTCGTAATAAATACATGTTAACGAGAAAAATTTTTGCACATTGGTAAGTAGACAGGTGCGTAGGAGAAAGGCCGACTAAGGACTAAAGTAACAAAAAAAATAAATTCATGTTGAAAGCAATTCTTAAGCTTTTAATTCTCATCCTTACATTAGAATATATAGTATGTAATGTATTGATGGTGTTATATAGTATTCCTGTCACATGCTTTATAAGTATTCGTGGTCATGGTGAATATTCAACTGAAGCTTGATTCCAAGAAATATAGCGAATCAAATCGCAATATCTGCCAGAAAAATCGTAATTAGACATTTTCCTCAAATCATTCAGCCCTATGTAACACAGCAGTAAACATGCCCCTGTCCCAGCTGTTGCAGGCATCAAATTCAAAAAGAGTGAATATTTACAAAAAGACAAAGTTTATCAGTTTGAGCATTAAATATCTTGACATTGCAGTGTGCTCAATTGAATATAAGTCAAGAAGGTTTTGTGAATCGTATTCTGTTTTATTAATGTTTTACACAATGTCCCAACTTCATTGGAATTGGGGTTTGTACATCATCTCCTGACAGCTCAATGTCTGACTCTGACTCAGTGATTGTCAAAATCAAAAAAGAAAAGAAAATAGATAGAATCTTTTTACTAAGATGTATTATGTGTTGACGAGATAGAGTTTCTGAAAAAATTGTGTGCATTCGTACATGAAAGTTTCAAAATTAGAAGTAAGGCAGATATTGTTTAACAGCATAACTTGATACTCAGTGATTGTCATCAGAATCCTTTCTGCCTCACTCAGTGCTGTTTCCCAAAAATGCAAAATGGCCGAAAATAAGCGGAAGCAAGTCCCACTGCCCTCTACAAAGGACATGGACAAGCTGCTACACATCTGATTCTACTAATCAACTTCTGGAATATTTGTTAAGGGCCTTGAGTAGTAGAATTGGGTGTGTAGCAGCTTGGGTTGGTGTGAAAGTCTGCACCCACAGTGGGTCTTTCTGGAGAAGGTTCCCTACCCCTGGCATACAACAATGTTGAATGCTTTGTGGTTCACAAAATCATTGAAGGGTGACCACAAGCGCAGACTACGCTTTGCTCAGTGGAGTAAAAACAAGGCCCAGGAGATATAAAACCTATACAATGTACAACAGTTTATGAAAACATCTAAATGGCTTTTCTGAGAAATATGAAATATATAATAAAAATGGCTGGAATACACCACTGTTAACTGATCTTCTCACAATTACAGGTGATCCTGAAAGTGTTATTATATCCTAATAAATTAACAGAAAACTATAATCTTATATATAGTAACAAAATAATCTATACTTGTCTAATCTCAAAAGGTCAGATGTGTTTCACAGGGATGTGAGCAGTGATTTTTTTAAAAAAGAGGAAATTCTAGAAATGGAAATGATGACCCCGATCCCGACAACATATAGTTGTCGAAGGGAGGGTATTGGAGGGTGCGCCCTCCCTTTGGCGGAGTTTGGGGGAGCCTCCCCCTCGAAATTTTTTTAAAAAGAAGCATAAATGGTGGTATTTAAAGCATATTTCAGGTATTTTCTGAAAGAAACGAGTTTTGCAAAGTGACACCTTATAAAACTTGAATACTTCCCACAAATAAAACAAATCTGAATGAAATTACAAAATTTATTAAAAGACCTAGCCAAAATAAGCATCACATGCACTGAACAAAAATGCAGCAAAATTGCAGGCAGGTAAATTAACTCCTTTTGACAAAAACAAACTTATAAATAACTTTGGCACTAAGTGAAGGTATCCTCATAATTGATTATTTTACATTGATTCGAAATAATTATATATCAATAGGATTACAAAAATACAATGGTTGCCATAATAAAACTCATTTGCTTTTCAGAAATAGCTATTTATTTGTTTCACATTTTCATGTTAAATGTTAGGCCATTTTTTTTTTACAAGATATGTGAAAAAAAGACAGTGGCACCTTCCCCTGTGCATGACCCATGTCTATCCAAAACAAAATACATTTGAAAAAATAAGCATTCATTTGCCATTGTAAATTTGCCATTATAAAAAGATTAAAATTCTCATTGAATGTCAAAATAATAATTAGGTAACAGAAAAAATAGGTATTTCAATGTCCAATGTTCAAAGAATCAGATAAGTATCAGATGCAAGGTAGTCATGTAGATCTAAATAAAAAGAAATGTCAACGAATTAGTCAGGTGCGCAGACTAAGAATTCACTTGAAATAGCAACAGAAAGATCGATGAAATTGTCAGCATACCAGTTCCTAGATATTTCAGTTTATTTTTTCGACTTACCTTTTATGCAACATATCAATTTGTATATCTGGAATAGATTTGATGTACTTTTTGCATATAGTTACAAAAGGCGTAACATTTTTCAACAGCAATATTGGATACGTAGCCTAGGTGCGCAGACTTAGCCCATTGAATTTTACCTTCGGCTTTCTCGCCAAAATAAACACGGAATAAGTTAAAGGAAAAGGGTCAACCGCGTAAAATATACTTTAATAGTGATAATTTTTTACATACCTGGCAAAGCATAGTTGGTTTTCTGGATGTGAACGAGCTGCTTGTGTTTCGTTCCAGAAACGCGATTGTCGAGAGCAACTGTGCCACGCCTCCCATAATTTATCTCCTTTCTGCATATCTTACAAAAGGCAAAACCAGCCTTGTTGATTTTGTCAATAACACCACAAAGTTGTGTTTTATCAACGATCTTTTCTAACCAAGACCAGCGCCAGTGGTTTTTGACGCCTTTGTCTATTTTCGTGACATCGGACTTCCATTCGACACTGCATGTTTTCACAATGTGCATTGTAGATCTACGAGCTCCTAGCATTGCATTTTACGCTGATTCAGCGAGAATAAGCATTCAACATCACTGTACGGAGCTTAGAATGGCGGGAAATTGCATCACTTCCGCGCAGTGTTAGACTTTGCTTGCTATCACGTTATTTTGCGATATATTTTTTTTTTTACTTCTCAAAATTTAATCCGTGGAAATGATATTTTTTACTCGAAAATACATTGTGAAAAACGCGAATTTCCGCATTTACGAGGAGATTTCACACCCCTGATAAGTGAAGCGAAACAAACCCGAACACGTATCCCAAGCTCTGCAAAACCTATGTCTGGTCTAACTGCAGCCTTTTACAACATTTCTCTGGTAAGCTTGAACTGTAGTGGCTACAATCGGGAAACGTTATGATGAAACTGCCACATTGATGCTTACCGAAGTAACACAAGCATACGATCAGAATTACGGCATATAAGTTAACTAGGAGCATTTTAATTAGCACGGCACGCTAACTAACATGCAATAGCTGGTTACCAAGCAGTCATAACAAACACAGAGACAAACCCTTGCAATACAGGTTTTACGGACAGCAAGTTCTGTTACTGTGAACAGTTGTACCAAGCATCCAAATTACAAACAAGTATTAAAAGTTAGCTTCAAATGAGGTTTATGTTCACACACCTTCTGTTGAATTTCCCCAAATATCACTCTAGCATATTTAGGACACAAACATTAGCAACAGTAACTTGGCTACCTTAGCCGCTGTGCTACAGCCAAAATCAACAGGCTATCACGTCAGGTTGGCTTATGCAGTAAAAGCAACTTACAGCTTCTGTGTCTGTGAGTCATGGACAGTCGCGACCAATACAGGCTTTATCTTCAGATATTTTATAAAGCCTGCCTTTGAGGCCAGTTGTTAGCGCTAACTATCGCTAGTGGTCCTGCTAGCCACCCGTAACACATTTGTATCAATTACATTATTTGCTGTTGTATGGGTACTTACAGCTTGTGGCACCGAGCGCTTGATCAATGCAACTGCTTCAGGTTTGAGATGCAGCTGAAACGCTTATCCTGTGTCGAATTATCCTTTATTGACAAAGCTGTCTTTGGTGAACTGCCTAGCACAAACAGCTAACATTCCCTTTGGCCATGGCTGTTTGCTGCCAGCCAACAAAAAAGCTACCCGCTGGTTTCTGGCGGCATCGTCTTACTGAGTTTTTCTTCGCGTCCAAAAGTAAATGGACAAGCAGCTTTGGGAGAGATACTGACAAAACTGCACCTCAAATGATCTGCGGTTCTTCGGTTGTATTTCCAAAAGTGTAGATGCGACTAAGGCATAGTATGAACTGCCGTTGTTAGTGCCTGCTAGAATAGTTTCCGGTGTGGGCAGGTCCAGTGCCGTGATTGGCTCTGGCTAGGTCTGTACTAATTGGACGGCACAACCTGACGTCAGGTTTTACCCAGATCTCGGGAGGAGCTGTTCAGCAAGGAAATCATGTTCATGAAATCACGTTCTTGGATTATGGCAAAACCTCTGTATATTATGTTTAGAAACTTTTCAGAGATTGAATATAGACAACCAACATAATAACATTACTAATATGTATTAATAGAAGGATGAGCATAATAGGTCCCCTTTCAATGACTGATATGTTGAATCAACATAATGTCTACAACATCAATAAACTCTAACTTTTGTAAATATGTCCGTTGAAGGGAAAACATTATTTCAAGATTATAACAACGTTGAATGTTAACTGGTGGAGCAAATGTTGATAAATTATTAAATATTGAAATGTTCCGCCCAGGTAGCTCACCTGGTAGAGTGTATACCTCATGTATTAAGGCCTAACCGCAGCTGCTTGGGCTCAAATCTGACTTCAGGCTATTCGTTGCATGTCAACCCCCATCTTTCCAGTCTCCCTCTATTGTGACTGTTCAATAAAGATGAAATGCATTAAAAATAATGTTTAAAAAAAAATAGAAATGTGATTTCATCTTTGATTCGATTTTCAAAATCAACCCAAAAATTACCATTGAATCAACACTGGCTAATTCACCCACGCTGAAAAATAAGATATTGAAATGACGTTGAAACTTCAAGGTCGATTCACTTTTCAAAATCAAATTGAGTTTTCAACAGTGATTCAGCACTGGCACATGATGTTGACTCAGCATTGAATAAACATTCAAATGCCAGCTGGGAATATTTACTAAAACCTAGCAATCTAAGCCAACGTCCCAGCACAGTGGTTTTGTCTGCTGATCAGTTCACAAATAAATTTTATTCTGTTCAATCAACAGTCAATCAACCTTCCCAAATACACACAAATTAACCTTTGAAATTACTTAGAAAAAATAAGGAAAACCAGAACCAGAAGCCACTTTTTTTTTTTTTGAGAACTTAACCGCTGACATTGTCATGAAATGTCCTCTTAGCTTAAAAATTCTTAAAGCTAAAAATTTTACATATTTTTAAAAATATAAAAATAACCTTGCAGAGATTTGCAGATAAAACCTTGAGAAGCCGTGAACTGTGGGTACCCACGTAATCATAAATGATAATTCATATCAGCTGATCCGACAATTTTGAGCACTATCCTAAATCTCCAGACGTGAAAAGTACCTGACCACCTAGTGCTGAAAAAAGTTGACACTTGAGAGCACAAACATAACGAAAAATAATAAATTATGAAGATACAGTTCTACAGTACTACAGGTTACAGTACTACCAACTGCAGCACCATGCCGCCCTGAGAAATACCTAGGAGGGAAAATACCTTTTTCACCCTTGAGCTCAACCTACTGATTATTATCATTATGTATTCCTCTTGGCTGAAGAGGATGTGTAAATTAGTAAATGAAATGAGAATTTTTTTGCTTTACTTTGTGGACTGTGAATGCAGTCCCCATGTACTGATGCCACATCGTCTTTATCAAAGACTCCCAAATTTCAAAAAGTTCTTGATGAACAAGTGGGATAAAGTACTGATGCTTTAATGTGTTCAGTGATTGAATTTTCTTTCATTTGTGTTTTTATTTGTTTGTTGAGCTGGCAAAACAGTACACGAAGGGGATAAAGCGCAGTTGGTGGTGATTAACCCTCTCTGATGGAGCAGTGTTAAGAAGCTGACACAGGCAGCCCCATCAGTAAAGGAATCGGCTGTTCTGCAACTTCTCCATGTGAAAACCTGTATTTTTGCAGTCTTAAATATGTCCAGTAGAGGCCGCTGCAGCACGAATTTATTTCTCTGGACCCTGTCCATACTAATTAGTATGTCGAATGCATTTTTGCTGCGTCGTGAAGTCATCTGTTACCGCTGAGAGCCAATGAATGATCGGTTTGGCGCAGGTCATGCTGATCCTTAAGTGTGTCCAAAATGATGTTGTTGTTGTTGTTGTTATTATTATTATTTTTATTATCATCAAATTTAGTTCACTAAGGTATTGCTTTACCTTCTTCAGGTCAAAGGGCAAAAAGTTTTGAAAACAAAATAAAAAATACCAACAATCACACCCTGTCTAAATGCATGGACATGAATACTAAAATTCAGAACCTAATCAAATAAAAAATACTCCTGGAATAATGACACATGGGTTGAATAATAAATACTGGCAAGAAAACCAAGATTTCTACTGACAATGGTAGGTATTGTAGATATTATATACATATGTATGGTCACAATTTTGCATGCTGTGTCCCTTGGTCATTTTATTCCTCTATTGAGTGCACTGCTTGTGTTGGATACTGGCCATTTTAAGGATGATAATTATAAAAAGAAATTAATTCTAGAGATTTGTTGTTGTTGTTGTTGTCATTCATCCATCCATTCCCTAAACTGCTTCTTCCTCACTATAGTCACAGGGTAGCTGGAGCCTATCCCAGCTGACTATGGGCAAAAGGCAGGGATCCACCCTAGGCAGCTCACCAATCCATCACAGGGCGCACACACCATTCACTCACACACTCATACCTATGGGCAATTTAGTGTCTCCAGTTAGCGAGATGTGCATGACTTAGGACTGTAGGAGGAAGCCAGAGCAGCCGGAGGAAGCCTACGCGAACACGGGGAGAACATGCAAACTGCACACAGAGAAGCCCCAGGCCGGACTCAAACCAATGACCATCTTGCCATCAGGCAGCAGTGCTAACTATTGCTGCCATTATTATTTTTATTATTATTCTTTATTAAGTCAGGAAGACTGTATTAATCTCACCATTTGGTAAAACACAATATGAATAAGCAAGTAACATAGGACTGAGCATCGCCATATGTCCTAAAAAAAGGCCATTCAGCCAAGACCAGCAGTGGCTTCAAGCAGGAGTAAAATGCCCAAGAGACAGTTCTGCACGCACTGTCATCATATATCAGACACGCGTCTAAATCACATGCCGCTGTATCTATAGCCCTGCTCTTCAGCCAGGCTGCTAACTGAGTGCACCAACCACGGTTGAAATAATACATATCAGTGCTTGGTCTATTTTCATCCTGAGAAATTTTTTTAAATTTAAATTTTACTGATTTATTTGCGAGGTTCTTTTCCTGATTATGCATTCTTTATTATGATTTTTTCCGTTGTCTGACATTTACCATAGCCTAACAGCTGGAGAAGTAATGCTTCCAAACACTGCATTGCAATGTTGCCCCACCTCCTTTAGTACAGCTCTTGTGCTTGAAAACGGATAAAAGGCATTTCTCATGTGTGTGCTGAGCCAGTCATGGTGAACTGTTCTGGGGTGGAGCCTAAAGCACAGTCCCCCCCCAATATGGCCGCCTTCAAATGTCTGCCGCCACGCTTCGCTGATACTAGGCGCCTGTTACCTAGGTGATTGCTCATTGTCTGACTGTCTAGACGACCCCCGCATCACCTGACGAGCCGTTCTTCAATTTGTCTGTGAAATCGATGATTCCGAACGGGGGGGGACCAGAGCGACAGACGTTATCATGCGGCCTGCCCCTATAACGTTAGCCGACGCCTCCCCCCACCCCTTTTCAAATCCCAGCGGACCCGATAGACTGCTCTCTGTGCGGGGTTCTTGTGCCTCGTTTGCATGTTCGCACCCCGGGAGTCATGAATATATAATGACTAGGGATCTTGCCTCCCTTAGGAAATCCATATTTGTTACGGCGTCTATAACAATAATACTGCTGTGTGTTCATAGAGATCCCGAGAAATGAAGCCAGTAAACGTGTCTAAAGTGGTGCAAATTCTCATCTCAGAGGTGGTCTCTTGCTAGTACAAAAATTGAGCTTGGGATATGTCATTAATTTATACATTATTTGCCAAAAAAAAAATAACAGTCACAAATAAAACAATTATGTGTGAAGGATTCCCAAACAGTGCATCATAGAATGTTCCAGGTAAATTTCAGCAATTTATGCCTTACAGAACAGAAATGTGTCACCACAGTAAATTTTTTTTTTTTTTTTTTTACGTGTGGGCCTATCTATTTGAGAACAATTATGATAAAATGTGTGTGTTTTATACCACGTTTTCATTCTGCATTTTCTTTCGCAGTTTAGTGCATGTGAGAGCTCGATTTGTGGAATGGACTTCAGCTAAAAAGAGAGCAGCTGTATCTGTGGCATTTAGATTCCTTAACCCTGCTTCAGTAGATCACAAACAGAATGCTCTGATGCCTTTCTCTACCTCTCTCACATTATAACCTAAGCCAAAGAGGTTTTGTGATCACTCGCGATTGTTTGCCAGTTAATCAAGAGGATTATACAAAAACTAATGGATAGAATTATGAGATTTTTTTAATAGAGGTGGATCTTAGCCCGAAATTGAGGTGATTAGATTTACAATGTGCATTCCATTTTTTGGGGCTTTATCGTCTGTTTGCATCCCATTTTGAGCTCCTGCTTTACAGTGCATTTCCATTCCTGTTTTGGGGTTGTGTGTAACAGTCTGTGTGGATCCCATATTGGTGTTCTGTTTTACTGTCTCTTTGCACTCTGTTTTGTGGTTATTGGGGTTGCTTGCCTATCTAACGTCCTTTCCTTATTTCTTAGGTTGTCTATTTTCTGCACCAGCTTGTAAGAATCTGCCAGCTCTGGTCTGCATTTGGCGCCTTCTTACAGCCATGTCTTTCTGTGTTTGAATACGTTCCTGAAGGGATGGGGGGGTTGTTAGGCTGCTGCCATAGAAATCAAATAAGATTTGCTGGCTGCCTCCCTTCCTGCCCGGTTTCCCATTAATTCATTTTAAATCCTCTTTTCTCATTTCTCATTGCTTTTGAGGTAACAGGTCTCAGTGCTATGCTGGTGCACTGGTGATACCCGACATTGTGAATCTGGCAGTCAGACTTTCTATGCCTTCTAGCCTTTTCCTGGATGCACCCACCCCCCTCCCCCACTTGTGTGCATGTGCATACGCACACAATCACATGCACCTGCATGCACCCGCGCACACAAACACACACACACACACAGCTCCAGTTTTCACTCATTGTTGGTAGAATGAATTCTTTGCTCTCTATCCCGGCTTGGTTTTGGTCTTGGGACCATTGCGACCGGTGAGTTGGGATTTGGTGGTGCTGCATTGTTGCTGCCCAGCTTGGCTGTGGTTTTATTAATGAATACAGCTGAGGTCATTCTAACCTTGACAGATCTCCAGTATCACCAGCCCCCACTTCTCCCACCCTCACTCTCTTCCCCTGCCCTTGTCCTCACACTCACACACAATGTGTGATTTGCATCTGTTTGGTGGAATGGCAGTTATGGCAGTTATAAAGCGAGACTAATCTGAAATTCAGGGATGCAGGGCTAAAACTGGTGCCGAGTGGTTCTTGTTTTTAACTGTAAAGTCCGCTTCACTCGTGCACAGCAACCTGTAAATTATCAACACATTACCCAGAAGAGCTGTATGCGAGAATTCGAACATCCAAATCAGTTGGACTGGACATGAAAGGGGACATATTTTGAAAAACTCACTTTAGTTCTTGTGTACATACATTTTGCCATCTTGTGTGCTTACCAACCCACTAAATGTGAAGTAAAACAACCAAGTATTTTTTTGTGGGCTGCTATTTTCAAAAAACATGGCATTCAGTATGAGATTAAGATTCAGCTCACCTTCTGGTGTTACGTGCAGGCTCATTGGAATTGTTCTTCTCAAAATATCTAAATGGCAGCATCCCAGCTTCAATCGGCAAAAGCAAGATAGCTGTAATATGTACTTACCACCTTTTGTCTGACTGCTTTATGCTACTGACATGAAATGAGTACAACTCAGGACAGGCAACAAAATTGATATCAAAGGGGACCTATGATGCTTTTCAGAAGACACAAAGAGACAGTGGTTTTGATTTATTTTCAAAATGAATCTGTAGCTACCTAGCGAGGTAAGTGTTCTTCGTTTATATCCAAACTGAATTCAAAGTGTAAGCTTTGTTAAATGTGGGTGGTTAGGTTGCTGATGTTACTAGCGAGCTAGCTAGCTAGCTAAGTGCTGCTCTCAAAACTAAGTTACTTACCAAGCATCCACGCATTACCTTTCAATAATCATTGTGAGGTTTATTAGTTAGCTTGCTAACTAGCGACCATTCTTGCTACTAAATTGAACTTAGAAAACATTGCTAGTTCAGTCAGAAGCAATGTACATGGCACATTCATGGGATCAGATATAATGGGTGATCATTTTAAATCAAATTTACTCAAGGTATTTATCATTATTTTGTTTTCCTACTAGAAAAAATTGAATATGAAAATAAAAAAGCAAATAATTTCTTATTTCCTACATAAAGTGAAATAAAAGAAATGGGTTTATGCTCCACTTTATAGTAGTGTTTAGTGATGATAACTCACCACAACCTCTACTATATATCTCACTCCTAAATGAGACTCACACCCTTTATATCTCACTCCGTAATCACACTAAAACACCCTTTATGTGTCATACCTCAAGCACACTAAAACACCCTTTATGTCTCACTCCTCTAGCACACTCAAAATAGCAAAATCTCGATCTCCAATCACTCTCAAATTCCATTATCTCACTCCACAATAACCCAGAGACTCTCTTTATGTCAGTCCTCAGTTACACTCAAACACTGTCTATATCTCACCCCAGAATCTCATGCAAACACCCTCCATATCCCACTCCTTCAACATATTCATGCTCTACATCAAATTTTTTTATTCAAACTCTGACACCTTGTATATCTCACTCATCAATCACAATCAAACAATATTATATCACACTCCTCAATAGCATTCACACACTATCTCACGCCACTCAAACACCCTGTATATCTCACTTCTCAATCACACTCAAATAACCTCAATATCTTGTACCTAAATGACACACCCTCTACTGTAGTGTGCAGTGACGATTATACACCACCACATTTGACTAAAAAAGGTCCTCATACATTACTTTTCTCCAATTTTTTGGTGACAATGTATTTACAAATACTATTGGAGGCAGGGCCGTGTTATGATTCTGCCTGTCTGCCATGTTTCTGTTCTGCCTTGCCATGCCCATGATCTGTTTTCCATGTTTTTCTTTTCTGTCTGATTTGGATTTGGATCTTTGCTATGTCTGACTTTGCCTTGGATTATGTATTGTGATTTGGTTACTTAGATTTGTTCATGTATTGTCTAGTTTAGTTTTTCCATGTTTTGTATTTTGCCATATTCCATTCCTGCAGTTTCATTCCGGTCCATGTTTTTGTTTTTGCCATGCCTTGCACTTTGTCTCCCCCTGTCTGGTCTTCTGTCATGTGCTTGCTCACAGCCCCAGTACTGCTTGCCACACTTTCGGGTGATTTAATGGTTTCTGGATTTCAACCATTCCTTCCCATCTTGTTTACTTCCTTCACCTTGCTTTCTCTAGATTACAAACTAATACTAACAGTTTGCTGTTTTTGTTAAATTACTAACCAAGACTAACATTGTATATAATACTAACTTACTAACGAGCACTAGAAATTGTATAGCTTCACTGTACTAATAGACTAACGATCTCTCAGCATTTACCCTGTTCTAGTCTCCGCCTCTTGTCTTTACTCAATTTATTTTCCTGTGCTTCTAGCAGATTCTCTGCACTTGTTTAATCACTGTTCTGCCACTCACTCTGTGCACGTAGAAATCCCTAACCGGATCTGTTTGTTCTGTGTATAGACTGTCTTGTGATCCCTGTCCGTGTTTTGGCTTTTGCCTATTTCATGTGATTAGGTTCTCCCTCATGTTTGCTTCCTTTGTAATCAGTCTGACTTCCTCCACCTGTGTTGTGTTAAGCATGTGACTTCCCGTGAGTGTATATTAGGAGTCTTTTCACAGCACTTCCCTGTCAGAACGTTTCTCTCAGTTTGCTTGTGCCACGCTTTTTCTTGCCTTGTACTCTCAGTGATTCTCTTCTGACTGGACCGTCCCTGTTTTTGATTTTTGGCTTTGTGATTTTGGATTATTGTTGCATCTGTGTTTCTGAGCCATTTCTGCCCGACTATGAATTCTCTGATAGCTGCCCTGTTTACGGTTTGGATTAAGCCCACTGGATTTTGGCTTTGCTTCTCTGACATACCTGTGCCGGTGTACCAAACCTATTTTTGTCCGACCACGAGTACTGTCGTTGCTGCCCTGGTTTTCGTCTCTGTTTTTGCCCAACTGGATTGTGATTTTTGGATAGTGGACTTTGTACCTTTGCCTTCTGCCCTGCGGGGGATTTCCCCCTTGATCAATAAAATCAGATCTACTGCATTGCTTGGTTCTCGCGACTGGTTCCTGAGCGTATCATCACAGGCCGGCTCTAGCCATTTTGGTGTCCTGGCCGAGATTGGGATTTGGTGTCCGCCCCCATCCGAAAGCCCATCACTGCAATATACATGCTGAAACAGTCTCTCAAACAAACACACCAAATTAATCAATACTATAACTCAATTCCGAAATAGTTGGGACAAAGTGTAAATTGTGAATAAAATCAAAACGCAATGACTTTCAAATCACACCAGCCAATATTATATTCACAATAGAACAGAGATAACATAGCAAATATTGAAACTGAGAAATTTTACAATTTTATCCACAAAATGAGCTCATTTCAAATTTGATGGCTGCTACAGGTCTCAAAAAAGTTGGGACAGGGGCCTGTTTATCATGGTGTAGCATCCCCTCTTATTTTTAACAGAGTGGAGGCGTCTGGGCACTGAGGAGACAAGTTCTTGAGTGTAGCCATTGGAAATTGATCCCACTCTTGTTAATACAGGCTTCCAGCTGCTGGAGAGTTTTGGGTCTCCTTTGACGGACTTTTTGTTTAATTATGCGCCAAATGTTCTCAATCGATGAAAGATCAGGACTGCAGGCAGGCCAGTTCAGCACATGGACTATTCTACTACAAAGCAATGCTGTTGTAATAGCTGCAGTATATGTGGTTGCATTGTCCTGCTGAAATACACAAGGCCTTCCCTGGAATAGATGTCTTCTGGAGGGGAGCATGTGTTGCTCTAAAACCTTTATATACCTTTCAGCATTCATGGTGCTTTCTAAAACATGCAAGTATTCCACATCATATGCACTAATGCATCCCCATACCATCAAAGATGCTGGCTTTTGAACTGAACGCTGATAATAGGAGGGGTGGTCTGTCTCCTCTTTAGCTCGGAGGACACGACGCCCATGATTTCCAACAAGAATGTCAAATTTGGACTCGTCTGACCTCAGGACATTTTGCCACTTAGCCACAGTCCATTTTAATGAGCCTTGGCCCACTGAACATGGCAGGGCTTCTGGATCATGCTCAACAATGACTTCCTTTTTGCATGATAGAGTTTTAGGTTGCATCTGTGGATGGCACAGTGGACTGTGTTTTCAGACAGTGGTTTCTTGAAGTATTCTTGGGCCCATTTAGTAAAGTCAAATACCGAATCATGCCGGCGAGTGATGCAGTGGCGTCTGAGGGTGCGACGATCATGGGGATCCAGTAAAGGTCTTCAGTTATGCACCGTCGATAATAAGACCTTTAAAGCCTTTGCAATTAGACCTTGAGGAGGATTGTTTTAAAGTATTCCACAATTTTTTTACGCCAGACTTCACAGGTTGGAGAGCCTCTGGCCATCTTTACTTCTGAGAGACTCAGCCTCTCTAAGACATCCCTTTCATTGCCAATCATGTTACACACCTGATGCCAGTTAACTTGAAAGATCAATGTGTGAGATTTAGAGCCATCTAGTGGTAAGATTATAGATTGCAACCACTGACCATTCCTTTTCTCAGAAAACCTATGGTGGCCACTAAACTTGTGAAAACGTGAAAGGTGCGCTTGTGTCAGTGCTTTATTCATTAACTTTTTTTTCCGTTCTGGGCTACTGTAGAAAAAATGGTGGCGCAACATGTTGGATTCCACAGAGGTGGACCTGGTCCCAGGTTAAAAGGCCTTATTCTACGTGAAATGAAACTCATAGATTATTGTTTTCATGCGATTATACACTACTAAAAAAGTAGTTATGAATGTTATATTCCATTTCTGCCAAAATATCAATCTAAATTCTACACACTGCTCCCTTAATTACTTGCTAAATGTTCTTTCAGTTGATTCTCTTCTACATTAATTTTCAGCCCTTTTTTGCCTGTGTCCCAACTTTCTTGAGAGCTACTGCAGCCAGAAAATTCAAAATAAGCTCATTTTGTGGATGAAAATGTAAAATGTCAGTTTCAACATCTGAAATGTTATCTATGTTCTATTGTAAATAACATATTGGCTCGTAATTTGAAAGTCATTGCATTTTGATTCTATTCACAATTTACACTTCATCCCAACTATTTCGGAATTGGGGTTGTACATAAAATCACAACTCCAGGGCAGGTTTAATGCAACTATTCACATCCTAGTGTAGTCCTGAAGGCAGCCTCCTCAACATGCATTGAAGAGGTGCTCAGGTTCAGCAATACAAAGCAGTGCAGTGCAATATAAAATATAATACAAAAATAGGATGGAAAATAGAGTACTTAAGTTCCAATGGAGGTTTTATCTCATTTACAACGTTAATATTAGAGAAAGCAATTTTTTCCCAGCAAATATTTCCTGACTGCATCTGGACAGTTATAGAGCAGGTTAGGCTGCTAGGTTTATGTGGGAAGAAAATGCCTCATAATGTTGTAATCGATGAACAACAATGCTATCGAAAATACGTTCCCCTATCACTTAGTCACTATCACTGCCAATCAGGTACAGAAAACGGAGAGATGAGGATTTGGTAATTCCTGAACAAAACGCCTTTGCTTGATTGACAAAATTGCCCCCACTCAGAAACCATTAAATTAATTCCTTCTCATCAAAATTTATCCCTTGGCTATGATACACGTCCATCATTATGAAGATACAGACCACTGGCTGTCTGTATGAACTAAAATGATTAGATTTTCCTGCTATACTGGAGTAAGGGCTGATATCTGCTGATCTAACGCAACGATTCTAGCCTGTAATAGCTAGTGGGTGGACTTACTTTGTTCCTAAAGGGCCATGGTACAAATCTACTGCTCTGCCTCATGAGTAAAGAAGCTAATCATAGTCAAAATCCTGAAGACGCGTGCAGCTACCTCAGTGTCAAACTCGATGAAGTGGCATTTGTCCAAGCTTGCTTGTTTTGCGGATTGATGACTATCACAGGTTTTTAGCTCTGGATGACTTCCAAGGTAAGATCATCAATTTCAACATGTTTTGACCAACCTGAACAGTGCTATACAACTGAACTTATGGGACTGAGGGTCAGGCTGAGGGTTGCTATGATTTTCGCTATCGTATTTGCATCATAAACTGGCTAACACGCTGTTACAATGCTGATTCATCAAACTTTCAAACATTTAGCTTAGTTCTCCGCCGTAGCACAGAATTTGTCAGTATATGAACTCAAATGCTTCGGCAGCCTTCCTTGGGGCCGATGCTCATGATAGGGTTAGCCAGCTTTGTTTTACTTCAACTTACCGAGCTAGAACAGGGCTGGCGGTAAGCGGTATTGCATCCCAAAATGTGATCAGTTTTTTTGATCTTGGCTTTAGAAATCCTCATCGCATATTTTGCGACACAGTCTTTGGATAATGTGAGTAAAAGTTTTAGTCCAGTTTTGAACAAAAACGGGCTCCTACAATCTCTACAATATCGTAGCGAGTGAAATTACCCCATTTTCCTTCCTCCACGCCAGTCCCGACCGCAGAGCTAAAGAAAACACTGGAGTGGGAAACGTCATTGGATGAACCAACCGCAAAATCTGTGACGCGTCTGCCACCCTTTGTAAAAAAACGGCGGGAGAATTGCGCAATCAAACGCTGCACAGGTGTAAATGGGACTAGATGAAATGAAATTAAAAACACTGGACTGGTGATACACATCAGGTGTCATCTAACACAGGTATTAAATATAAAAATAACGACGACAACGACGGTTTCCTGATGTGCTAATTATATTTTTAAAAACCGCAAATTATTGTGTGATGGTCGAGATCCGGACCGTCCCGCATTGGAATTAGAGGATCGATCGACGTTCGACTGAATGACCAGAACATTGCTGACAATTTCAGAATCTAAAAGGAATGAGTGATTCAGTGTAAGTTAGAAAATGGTCTCAATTCTTAAGCGATGTATGGACTTTAACCCGTCATTATGAAAGGATTTTGGCACATCATTGTATTTTTGTATTGCTGTATAGTGTACCGTTTTGCAAGTATTGGGCAGTGGTCAAGCACGTGAGCACTTACATCGATTCTAACCCAATAAATTGACAAACCTGCATTTATGATCATGTAAGTACTTGGTTAGGGATTTCTCTTTGTGTCACATATGGGATATATTTAGAATTTAAAAGCTTTTATCGCTTGCAGTTAATTATGAAGCTACTCTCTGTTTTACTGAAGGGTTTGTGTCATCTGTGTCTTACGTTTATTGGCATGACTGGTTATTAATTATTATTATTATTATTAATAGGAGTGAAATTGGCATAGGTATGAGTTGCAGTAGTAAAAAACCAAATAATTGGGATACAGATATCTTATTGGTGCCGTAAATTAAAAGGAAAAAAGGGCTGCCAATCAAAAGATGGGACGGACTAGTAAACCTGGGTCATTACTAGTCCAGGTGTCTTGTGAAAAAAAAAAAAAATCTTTTCTATCCCTGATATACAAAAAAAAGTAGCATATTTATATCAAAGGAATTCTGTTTTCATATTTTGGAAACATATATTTGTACCTTGAATTCCTAGGGTGTTCTTCATTCCAGATTATGGCCATTTTTATTTTAATATTTAAATGTTCCTCCTGGTTCATAATTACGTGAATTAATTTCTTTCACTGTAAAAATATTGTGTATGATAAAACTCCTGAATAAAAGTCCTGAATATTCACTCATTCACAGCCTGAGCCAGGTGAGTGGCTTGGGTAGAACCAACTAAAACTTGTAATTCCTATTCAGTTACCGTGTTATTACATATTAGCTGTATTACATACATATTGGCCCAATTGGTAAGTCCAAGTAGTTTTAACACTGCAATGCTACTGTAACTCAACTCAACTCAAAATTCATTTGGCGATGTTAATTAGCGTTAGTACTGTTAGCTATGTCTTCTCAGAGATGAAAATAAAAGGTTAAAGTGCATATACAGACGTTAAGACCCCAGCACGCCGTGCTCTAGTTGACCGCCTATATCATATGTCAAGAGCTGGCCCTGATTGTTGGCAATGAGAACAAAAAAAATCACAAGTATATTGAGGTAAAAACTGAAAACATCTATTTTTTTATAACAATTGAAAGGTGTTGCAAATTTCATTCTTTTTTCTTTACTCTTGCATAACTTGACAGTATCTTTGAAGGACCACTGCATGATTATTGGTGCTAAAATATTTGTTGAAACTGGTTTGAGGCAACATTATTTGATATAATTGCCTCTGATAGTCAGTTGTTCCAGTATATGAAGTGACATGAACTTTGAGCAATTTTACTGTGTTTAACACGATGGCACAATGAAAGGAGCTCTCTGAGATTGTTCATAGCCAGACTGTGGCCCTACATGACGTTGAATGCTGCCAAGGCACTCGAAGAAATACCATCAAGCATTTCAAAGACACCGGTTTGCTGAAAACTGTGCCAATAGAGTTGCAAAACCACAGCTAAGCGCCTCTGATTCATTATCTGTGCCTGACAAGTTAAAATAAATAAATAAAAAATCAGCGATTGTCAGCTGGACAACTTCGTGATGATATTCAAAGTGCCATAAGTGAAGAGATGACAGTATCAAGATCTACTATTTCCAGACACATGGTGAAAATGGTCTGATTGCTTGAGTTGCTGCCAAGAGCATCAAAACAAAAAAGACTTGAATTTGCCACGAAATTCAAGGATTGGACACCAGTGGACTGGAAACAAGTCCTTTGGACCGATGAATCAAAATTTGAAATTTTCTCACCCGAACGCAGAACTCATGCGCACTGTAGTGCTGGAGAACATTGTCTTTGCATTTACTTTTAATGTAATCTATCGCGTGAAAAATTTGTTTCGCGTCCGGTGTGAAAGCGACTTGACGTGCCCATAACGCTATATTTGCATCTTTGCATTGACTTTGAATGTAATCTGCCGCGCGGTCTGGTGTGAAAGCTGCTTAACGCGCCCATAACGCGTGTATTCGCGTCTTTGCATTGACTTTGAATGTTGTTAATTTGTCGTGCGAAAAATTCATTTCGCGTTCGATGTGAAAGCAGCTTTATGGCTAGTACGGGACAGCCAGAGAGAGCTTGGTTATGTTGTGAACATAATACAGGTTTTACAGACCGCAAGTTCCGTTAGCGTGGACAAGTTGCTTATGTGGAGCTAGCGAATCGGTCACTGCCACAGGAAGGAATTTCCCATTTAATCTCCGCCTTTTTCGGCTTTTTAATTAGCCACAACAATTCTAAAGGGGAATGAAATTATATTACGGTAGTGCAGAGAAATTGTTTGTTATACCAGACAAGTTAGAGCTTCTGCGTTTCGCAATTACTTTCACGGCAGAATTAGAGAGCTAGCCCAGATATTTGAAAAGTATTCGGCTGATCCCGGTCATGGATAAGTGAAGAGATCACAAGCAGCAGTAAACAAACCTAATCAGCTATCCCAAGCTCTGCAAAATCTACGTCTATTCTAACTGCAGCCTTTTCAGCCCAACAGTGCGGACACATACTGCACCTCTCCGGTCAGCATCAACTGTAGTGGCTACAATCGGGCAACGTTATGAGGAAACTGCCACATTGATGCTTACTGAAGTAACACTAGCATACCGATCAGAATTACAGCATAGAAGTTAATCAGGAGCATTTTTAATTAGCACAGCAGCACGCAAACTAACATGCAGTAGCTGGTAACCTAGCGGTCATAACAACCACAGACAAACCCTTGCAATAGAGGTATTACAGACAGCATGTTCTGCTACCATGGACAGTTGTACCAAGCATCCAAATTACAAACAAGTATAAAAAGTTAGCTTCAAATGAGGTTTATGTTCACAAACCTTCTGCAGGATTTCTCCTGATATTCCTTTTGCATATTTAGGACACAAACATTAGCAACAGTGACTTGGCTACGTTAGCCGCTGTGCTACAGCCACAATCAACTGGCTATCATGTCAGGTTGGCTGATGCAATAAAAGCAACTTACAGCTTCTGTGTTTGTAAGACAAGGAGTCGTGACCAATACAGGCTTTATCTTCAGATATTTTACAATGCCTGCATTTGAGGCCAGTTGTTAGTGCTTACTATTGCTAGCGGTCCTGTTAGTCGCCGTAACACATAAGCTTTACTTACATTATTTGCTGTTATAGCGTTACTTACAGCTTGTGGCTCCAAGCGCTTGATCGCTGCCACTGCTGCAGATTTGAGAAGCAGCTGAAACGCTTATCCTGCGTCGAATTATCCTTTATTGACAAAGCTGCCTTTGGTGAAACGCTGAGCACAAACAGCTAACGTTCCCTTTGGCTGTGGTTGTTTGCTGCCAGCAAACAAAAAAGCTACCCACTTTCTGGTGGCATCGTCTTTTGGAAGAGAAATAGATGCTTTTCTTTGCGTCCAAAAGTAAATGGACTAGCAGCTTTGGGAGAGATGCTGACAAAACTGCACCTCAAATTATCTGCGGTTCTATTTTTGTATTTCCAAAAGTGTAGACACTACTAAGGCATAGTATGATCTGCCGTTGTTAGTGCCTTTTAGAATAGTTTCCAGTGTGGGCAGGTCCAGTGCCATGATTGGTTTTGGCTGGGTCTGTCCTAATTGGACGGCACAACCTGACGTCAGGTTTTGCCCAGATCTCACGAAGATCTCGGGACGAGCTGTTCAGAGAGGAAATCACCTTCATAAAATCACCTTCTTGGATTATGGCAAAACCTCTGTATCTTATGTTTAGTAACTTTTCAGAGGTCGAGTATGGACAACCAACATTACTAATATATATTAAAAGAAGGATCAGCATAATAGGTCCCCTTTAAAAATGACCAGTTTACCCCTTCAGTAAGACATGGAGGTGGCAATATTATGATTTGGGGTTCAGTCTGCGCAAAGGGAGGCGGTGATCGTATACAAATCAACGAAATCTTGAATCAAAAGAAGTATCTCTGCATCCTTGTGAAGAAAGCATTGACATCTGGAAAGATACTGACCGGTCGGGGATTTTATTTGTTGTGCAAGTGAGAAAATAAAAATATATGAAAACTATTCCTGAAAGATTAAATTCTGTAATGGAAGCAAAGAGTGGCAAGACGATTGACTTTTTTCTCCCAAAGAAAACCCATTATTTTTGTTTTTACTATATATTGTTACTTGTTTACTTATTTTCATCTGAATGATCCAATTTTACATGAAATAAGTCCATGAATAGTTATTCAATGCTGAATTGGTTTCTGATTTATCTTCATTTTGTTAAGTATATAATCATCACTGTCCAGTACTGTATATAATATTACCAACATCCTTTGATATGTGGGGAAATCTGTTTTAGCTTCTATTAACCTATTTTTGGGCTGGGCCGAGCTGTTGCGGCGGTTGGCTCACTGAGTATCACTATTCCCTGGCTGCTCAGCTTAGCTCGTGACTTGTACGCACCTTAGTCAGTTCCCATTAACAGTAGTATGGCCAGCCAAACAATAACATTACATTACATAAGCTTACCAACAAACCTGATGGACCTACCTCATTCTCGCACATTCTGATCACAAGTATTATCACCCAAAATTTTGACTTTGGTAATTGCTGAATTAATTGGTTACTGTAGGCAGCATACCTGGGCTCATCAGTGCTAACACATTTGGGTGTCTGGCTCCTAGGCTCCATGGTTATTATATCAGCTGCCCAGCTAATCTCTGACCTTTATATTAGCAAACGATACCACTGCAATGCGACATTTATTTATTTTTTTAATTGCATCGTAAAATTGATGTAAGTTTCAGAAAAAACCCTTTAATCTTAGCGACAGCAAATATAGCCAAATATTTGGCTAGTTGGGGACACTCAGCTGCCGTCTTCAGCTGGGGGACCCCGTCATTTGGTAGCGTGCTATCGCGGTTCTAATAATGTAGCTGACTAGCCAGCTAAGTTGGCGACGTGATAGGGAAGTCATGACGGGTTTCCTACCCCCGACCGACAGCTTTTGTTCAAAAGTATGTTAACCCTAATTTCAGACAATTTTTTGTTACGCTATTATTTTGCTTCATGCCAGTATAATAACTGTGGCAGGCATACACTCTTGCTGGCACTGCCGGACATCTTGGGCAAAAACTACCCGGGGGGTTACTGTGTTCATTTTCTGGCTAGTTGGCTAGTGAACGAACTAACGCTACTTCGTGTAGACCTATAATGTTATGTGAAATAATATTAGTATTCCATCACCTTAGAAAATAGACCACAGACTCCTAAGCATACAGCAAGGCATTATCATCCTGATATTTCGATAAAAAATCAGCAGTCAGAAACGCGGCCAATTGATCAAGTTCCATGACTCGAATGCGCCTAGGTAGGATAACGGCACACAGACGACTAGAAAAGGCTAAGGGTTAGCAGCGAGGCTAGCCAAGCTGTTGTAACCCCTCTCCCGCAGACAGCCAGGCTAGGCCGGCGGTTAGCGGCAGGGCTTGGCGTTCCTACTCAACAGCATGGGGCCGTGTAGGCCAGCGCTCTATCTTAAGCCCAACAACCACTGGAAGCATGAGACACGCGTCAAAAAATTGGTTACATTAATTTCAATGAAACGACGTCCACTGGCAGTGTGTGACGCACCTCAACGCGTGTCAGATTTTTACTTTTCGCTATGGAAAGCCGAAAAGTGCCACAATTCGCCACTAATTCCACCCGTCTTATCTTAAAACGCAGTAAAAAACGTGCGTTTCTAGTAAGGCTCGACCGATACATCGGCCAGCCGATATATTGGGCCAATATTTGCGGTTTTTACTTGAATCAGCATCAGCCGATTCGCACGTGGATTCGCCGATGTATTTTTCCGCGTTACCCCTCCCCCACTGGAAGAGTGGTGAAGGCAGCATTGCCCCGTGGCTGCTTCAGAACAAGGTGTTTTAAAATTTCAATTAGCCTCTCGCTGTTAAACTTGAAGTTGAAAGTTGAAATATTGCCACCCACTTTGAAATGGGAAACATGAATGCCAAGTAATTGCCATGTAATACACGTGCTTTCAAACATAGTTAAGTTTGTTGGTCAGAAAAACGGTAATGCTGCTGAATGCTTCGTCTTTAAAACTGCTTACCATTGTATTTAGGAAGCTGTTGACGTAGTTGTAGGCTAATATGTACAGATGTTACGTACACCAGGTTAAGGATTAAGTAATTTCAATGTTGTCAATTCAGTTCCATGGTGTTTGTAGGAGTTTAATTCAGCAAACGCCGAGGTGAGGTTAAATGCGTTTGGTGTCGTGTGCGTGTGTGCTCTCTCCCTCAGAGCGGAGTGGCGCAGCCTCGTCTGCTATCAGAGAAGTCTTTAGCGTGCACTAGAAGAACTTAAATGATGAAAGAAATGTTTTATATGTAGTCCTAAATTGTGCCAGTGTTTGGTGAAAACGTCTTTATAGCCGTTTGCTGCCGCTATCAGTGGAGTTTTCAGTCAGTGTCTGCTCAGCTAATGTGTGTGCGATTGTTTGTGTGTGCTTGTGTGTTTGTGTGTGTGTGGGGGGGGTACATATCTCCCTGGGGAGGAGCAGCCATCACATCGATGGCTGCTTGAAACTTTTCAATAAATGTTTGTGTACCATGAGACTTGTGAGATTTGTTATCATTGTGTCATTTTTTTATGTAAATTGAGGGAGCAAAAGCAGTGTCGGTCACAAATATCGGCCCAAGAAAATCGGCAGTCCATAATCGGTCATCGGCTAAGGGTGATGGAAAAAAAAATCGGTATCGGCATCGGCCCTAAAAAAATCCATATTGGTCTATCCCTAGTTTCTAGGTAAAAGCGGTGGAAAAAAACGGCGTTTTACTTGGATAAAGCACCGCTTTTTACGGTGCTTTTGCAAGAGGCTGTAAAACACCGCTTTTTTATGCGACAAAAGTGCCGTAATAGACGCCCGTTTCTTACGGCATTTTAGAGAGGCGCTTGAACGCCACTTTTTACACCATCATAAGCGTCAATAAAATGCGGCTATTCACAGCATTTTCCCTGATGATAATGAGCCCTGCCCCCTGTTTAACACAGCCAGTAAGCTCAATGTTTCTGAAACCAATCAGCAGAGAGCACAGCGAGACCTAAACAATGGATCGATGAGACTTGCCTGCTGTGTTGCTCTTCTGTGTTGCTAGAAGAAATTACTAAAATTCAGAGGATTAAATATTGATCTGCATGAAAGTATAATCACTGTGGCTGGATACGCTGTGCTCAAAATATATCAGGATATAAAATAAATAAACAAACAACACCTTGACTATCGTATTGTACACTTAACTGTGAGCCAACCAGAGCACTGAGAGACATGGGATTGCTCAATAGAGAACTGTCGATCACCATCTTAATTTCCCCTCCTTTACAGCACTTTTAAATGTGGTATGCTACTAGATCCGTGTCAAATAATGCCTACAAACATTTAAAAAAATGTTTGAAGTCCAAATATATCATACATACTAAAAATGAATGAGCCACAAGGCACTCTAGTCTCTGTTGAAGTTTAGCCTTTATTACAACATTGCTAGAAACCCCACACGATTGGGCAACAGCTTTGCCTTCATTAGGGAATAATTAGCACATGCGGGCGCAGAACATTTAAAAGGTGTGGATGATATGCAAGTAATTAGTGATGGCAACAATTCTCATTAGTCACTTAAACAATATCAGTTACACCAATTCATAGAATAAGATATAACAAATAAAACATGCAATACAAAAAAATACATCTGCCCTCATGGGAGAACAATGCGCACGCAAATACAAAACATTTAAGGGGCATAGCTGGCATGCAAGTAATTAGTGACGACATTATCACTCAAACAGTATCAATTACCCCCGTGTTGGTCAGATGCAAAATTTCAATCATGCAATCAATATACCAAGAAGGCATTAAATGCAATATATAACTACAATACATAACCATATTTACCTTTATAAAAAAAACAATGAGCGTAGCCTACAGAAAACATTTAGAAGGTGTGAAAGTAATTAGTGACCACGACGATTCTTATTATCACTTAAAGGTGAACTAGAATGGTTGAATGGAGTATTTATTTATTTTTATTTATTATTATTTAAGTGACATATACACCACAAAATTTTGGTTCGGTCTCTTATGCCTCAGAAGCTTCCTGAAAACCTCTCTCAAAAAGCTATGTTAGGATGGGGGATTTTGAATGCGTTGTTTTGCACCTATTTGGCGATGTTTCAGGCTTAACTGGCAACCTCATTTTGAAATGCAAGCACTTGACGCTGATTGGCTGGCTTTGCTGTCTAAAGCGGTGTTATTTGCGGTGAAATTCACCTTTTCGCAAGTGGAAGTGAAACTTCAAGGCACAAGGATTTTAATTCCGCCTGGGAATCTCAGTAATAAGCATTCATTGAATAATTGCGGAGTATGGTGAATAATCCTAAAAAATGCGCTTGACTCACATGTTTTGCTGTTTTGATGCACTAGGCAAAACATCTTCACAAACTAAAGGCTCAGATGCCGACCTCCCACTGTCTTAATGTAAGCATGGCAGGATCATTGGAAACATCTTCACGGATTTATTTCAGATCTAATTTCAAAGCTGTTGTTGAGTGATAATTACGTCATACGACATTGGCTAGTGTTTCCCAAACTGTGTGCCGTGAGAGCTTCCTTTTTTCCTGATAGCCTAATAATATTAAACGGCAAAACTTACAGGATATAAAAATAAAAATGGCTTGCTGGCCTGAAGGCCTTGTGTCCCCCGTCGCACAAGTGACCAGAAACATGTGGCAAGAACTGTTTTGATGGCTGAAAATAATGTGGTGCCCTGTACGACTAATAATGTGAAGTACAATAACTCTGTAGCTCATTGGTTGAACACAGAGATGGATGAGGGATGGATCATTGTGATATGAGCTAAATATAACCATGAGTCATGAGAGAGATTACAATTTTTATGACTTGTGGATGGATGATGGACGCATCGCCAAGGCATAGTTTTGTGCCCATGGCTGAGATCTACCTAAGAAACCAATTTGTTATGGCCCCAATTTGTAATTAGATTTACAACGCAACAGCAACAGCAACAGCAAGGGATGACAGACACAGTTTTAAAAACTCAAACACATTTAATTATCAACAAAGACTAAACTACTATTTACAACTACAGACCAAGATTGAATTATGTACAAAACATAAATATTTACAATCCCTTTTCATGGGGGTGGCTTGGTGATGTCCTGGATGATGAAAATGCTCAAACACAGGCAAAGAAATTCACAAAAGAAACGTCACAGGTCTTGAACAGAATGGCAGGTCTGGTCATCTTCTTGCAATTTCTCCTACTACTTTACTGTCTCAATTCTTTTCTTTATATACTCTTTTGCAGACCCCACCCACATTTAGACCTCTTTTTTTTTATTTTCTGAGACTTGCCCCAGACATGTCCAGGACATGACTAAACATGACTCCAGTCTGAGCTTAACAAAAAAAAGGTAAATACTGCCATTTAGTGGCCTATATTCACATTACAAATAAAAATGTCATGAATTTCGTGAGCCTTCATCAAAGCTGTCAAAATTTATTGCGAGTACAGTGTTCCTCACATCTTTTTTCTCAGTGACCTTGAAAACTAGGTCAAGGTCACTCTTCTTTAAACATGAGTAAGGCCTTCAAGAGAGGCATATGTGGTGTGAATTTGGTGATCCTCCATCAAAGCTGTCAAAAGTTATTGCGAGTACACTGTTCCCGGACGGACGGACGAACCTACGAACAGCATTTCTATGTCCCCCGTCCCGCCGGGGCGACGGGGGACATCAATTCATGTCATTATCAATTCATTCAATTCAGTTATTATAATGCATATTTAAAATTCCTTCTCGATATTTCCACTTCATGTATTCTGCTGTACAATTCCTTCTTGTGATTGGCCAATCACACATCATCTAATGCGAAAAGTTACACATTCCCCAGTAAAACTCAGCTAAAACAGCAGTGTAGGCTAGTTGAAACGAAACAATGACAATGGATTAATTCCTTACCAAAACCTCGAAAAGGCCGTCCGACTAAGACCCTGAACCACCTCACTCTTGCTGCGCCGGCCAGAAAAGGAAAATCAAAGTGGTGAGCAGACTTTACAGTGAGGAATATCTGACTTATGGGTTTACATTCACCGGAGATCCCGCTACACCAATAGCACTGTGTCTTGCTTGTGGCGAAAAGCGATGGTGCCAAATAAATTAAAAAAAGATACCTTTCAACCAAATATCCTTCTCTCACAAAAAACAAAAAGACTGTGAATATTTAATACTGTTGAGAAGCCAGACGAAAAAGAAGCTAGTGTCATGATTAAAACCGCTACAGTATCAGAAAAAGCATTAGAAGCTAGCTCTCTGGTTGCAGAACTAGTAGCAAAATCAAAGACGCCGAATCTCTTATCTTGTCAGCATGCAAAGCTATCGTCGAGACCATGTTTGGTCAAAATGCTGCCAATGAAATATCGAAGGTTCCTCTCTCAAACAATACAATTGGCAGATGAATAGGAAAAATGTCGGCAGATATAGAGGACGTGGTAATGGAGAAAATAAAAGGGAGTAGGAAATTTGCACTGCAGGTGGATGAAACAACCGATGTCAGTGGACCCGCACAATTACTGGCTAATGTCAGATATGTCAATGGGGTGACGATTAAAGAAAATAACTTTTTTTTTAATAGAATTTGCTGGAGAAAACTACAGGTGAGGAAGTGTTTCGAGTGGCATCTGAGTATCTGGTAGAAGTGGAGGCTGAACTGGAAAGACCGCGTAGAGTCAATGATTTTATGATTGCATAAAAGCCTGAAACCTGGTTGGAAAGCTCTAGCTTTGGACTCTAGCATGATACACATGTAGTGTGATCACTAACCGTGCCCCAGCATGGATCTCAAACATGACGTCAATGACAAGACTCCAAATAATAAATATATCAATGTGTCACCAGGTGACTCTGCCCTAACCCTGACACCAGATTGAAGCCTTAAATGGTTAATTGATTCATCTGCATCCCTAGATTCCAAGCCTGAGGCCATAATTGACAAACTGACTCCAACCAAACACAGGTGTGCAGCCTGGGCTGAGTGCTGTGATTGGAGGGCAGGGGATAGGAATTGTGTTTTTAAACCCTTCTCTTTCAGTCTGACGAGAGATTCAGCACGGGTGTGACATGTTTTGCGAGAGCTCTGGAAGAACTGCTGGGCCGTGCTGCAAATGGAAGAGGACCGATTGACTTTGGACTGAGAACCAAATGCTTTATGAGCTGAGTAGACCCAGAGAGAAGATTGAAGAGTTGAAATATCCTTGTCTGATTGGTTAATGGTTCCCCTTCCCCTCTTCTACATTATCATGTGAGAATTGTTGGAACTTTAAAGCTGATAATTTTTAAACCTTTTTAAAGCGTCTCGCTGTTGCCCCAATTCAGTAAATGAGACCCTGCCAACCTGCTTGTTCTGCTCCCTCCATTTGGTTCCCCTCCTGAACTACTGCCAATCCGCCACCTCTTGAAGTAATTGCCTGCCTTTGTGTGGATTCAAATTTTCAATTGTTCCTCACCTGAACCTTCTTTTGTGCATGTTGTGGTGTGCTGTGTTAGTACTAAGGATCGACCGATCCATCGGCCGATATTTGCATTTTTTACCAGAATCGGCATCGGCCGATTTGCGTGTGGGTTCGCCGACTTTGCATGATTTACAGTCAGGCATCCAGGGGCAGCTCTGTGTTGCCGGAAGACCCTGCGGCACATGCAGACGCATTACCCCTCCCCCACTGGAAGAGTGGTGAAAGCAATGGCTGCTTCAGAACAAGGTGTTTTAAAATTTCTATTAGCCTCTCACTGTTAAACTTAGTTGAAATATTGCCACCCACTTTGAAATAGGAAACATGAATGCCAAGTAGGCTAATTGCCAATTAGTAGGCCTACAGTGCTTGCAAACATAGTTAAGTTTGTGGGTCAGTAAAACGGGAATGCTGCTGAATGCTTCTTCTTTAAAAGTGCTTACCATTGTATTTAGGGAGATGTTGACGTAGTTGTGGGCCAATATGTACAGATGTAACGAACACCGGTTTGAGGATTAAGTAATGTCAATGTTGTCATGGTGTTCGTTGGAGTTAAATTCAGCGAACACCGGGGTGAGGTTAAATGCGGTGTGTGTATGTGGAGGGCTCGAAATTGCGAACAAAATTAAGACTGTGCGACCTTCGAATTAAAATAGTTGCACCTGTGCGACCGCTTTTCCCCCAATTAATTGCCTCTTTTCGGGTACATTTGGTAGTCAGAAGGCATGCCAGCCGCCGCTGCAGTTTAAATAAAGATGGGCGTATGTCTCGGAGCAGTGCATGAATCTACTGGACATACCGCAGCCGAGCGCACCCAGTGTGTTCCCTCGAGCTGACAGTGACCATTCTGACCAATCAAAGGGGAGGTTGACGTCCTAAACCTCAGTACTGATTCTAGAATGGTTAATATTAGCCGTCAAACAATCCATTTCGCGGGAATGAGAGTTACTATTGTAGCTATGCACAAGATTTGGACTGAAAATGGAACGAAGAGCGATTGAAGACTCTTTTTTTTTTTTTTTTTTTTGTACCGTTAACGTTAAAGTCGAGTCGGTATCAAGTTACTGAAACTGAAAGTCATGACGGTGATTCGGATGAAGCGGCAGCGAAATCAGTTGATTATTCTCGCAAAGAGTTGCATCAAAATTTTGAATGGCTGAGGTTATAAGAAGGTGAAGTGCACCGTGTTCATTGTAAAGATAATGACCCGGCTGTTAACAGCGCGTTATCAACTGAGTCCAAACACTTTAAACGTGAAAGTCCTTCCAAACACGGAGAAAGCTCGAAAAACAGAAAATACTGCGACAAATGTGCGTAAACGAGTAGATCCGTATTTCTGTTAATAGTTACAACTTATGAAAATATGCTGCCTCGCGGCTCGGCGTTTGCGCAGCCTAAAAAGCTCCGTCTCGGTTTCTTCGCTCATATCTTCAGTATCCTATCTGCAAAAATCATTAACATTTTTTACAGCGCGTCTTCAGACCAGTAAACGTTAATATATTTGCAAGTACACGCAACGATTTCCTGAAAATGCCGAAATTAGAAGACAATTGCGTGTGCAGTGGCGTCTCTGGAAGTGATAATTGGTGGAGCCCGGACCATGCCTTTGGGTCAAGGATTGTTCCTGGCTTGCACTGTTATTTTCCGTTATTAACGTTTTCCAATTTTGACAATCCTCTGGCAATCGAAGCTACGGTTTCTATCTCCGTAAGATCAATTGACGCCTAAATAATGGGGTAAATTCAGATCAAAATAATTTTTCTGGCCACTCAAATTGTTCAACGCTTTATGAAAGACAAACTGCTCTCAAACGTCTGCGATACCTTTTCCACACATCAAGTGATTTAACTGGCGCTTCATTATCGTTTTGTTTAAATAAAATATAAGACCTTTTAACCCTCTCCAGCCCAATTTATTATATTGAGATATGAAAAATCTTTCATTCGTGGAGAATAGTTCTCATACTCTAGTGGCTGCTGGTGGAACTAATGTATTTTTGCAATACTGAGCTGGAAGAGTAACTTTATCAATCCATTTCCCATGTGGTCTTTTTTTTTATCAGTCAGTCATCAATTAATTCATTGTTGCAACATGAGCCTGGAGAGGGTTAAAACGTCTATGTGCAATTCTGAATAACGCTGATTTACATGCACGAAATTACGCTTCCAGATTAATGATTGTCGTTGTACCGAAATGTACACTGCCCGGCCAAAAAAAAAGTCACCCTTTGGAAACTATTGAAAAAATTCTATGATTGGATAATTATTGTGGTTATTAATGTTTCAGCTGGCAATAATCATTTTAACCCTGAATGATGAAGCACGTCGCTAGTTATTTCTTAAATCACGTCGGACGACACATCCTTAAGATGTTACATAATTTCAGAACGGGCAAGTTATTGGCCTGTATTTAGCAAAGAAAACCATGAAAGACAAAAATAAGTATGAGGAATCATTTTCACAAACAAATTTGCCACCACAAATTCCTGACCTTAAACGCATTAAAAGTTACTGGGATGTGCTCAAGAAAGACTACCGAGTGGTTCAACCACTATGTCGAGGAGACAAGATCTCAGCCAAAAATTATGTTATTTCTGATCGAAAATGAATGTTCTGGCATTGCATAGAGTTGTCAAAACAATGGCAAGACGAATATGCGCTGAAATCAAAGCTACAGGAGTTCCAACTAAATATTTGAGTCTGCGACTTTTTTTTTTTTGGCCGGGCAGTGTATCATACCGTACCGGCGAGTTCTCGGAGTGAATCTATTGCTCACTCCCTCAAGGACGTTGCATGTTGCGATTGCAACTATTAAAGCAAATTCAACCAATCCACGCAAATTTCTCGCGGACAAAAAAATAAACTGCCAAGACATTGCAACTTTAATTGCCACTTTTTGAAAAAGTTACCGCAAAAAATAAAAAAAATTTTGAAAAAGCCAGGAAAATCCTGGAAGTATTGTTTGTCAATTATGCGAATGATTGCGTGCAAGTCAGGGTTAGTAATTAAGGGGAGCTCTGGGCCCCACCAATCTTTAGTCCTCGAGACGCGCCTGGGCGTGTGGCATAGGCTATCTTAAAACAAACATATCCAGCTCATTACTAAGTCTGCTTATGTTATAATAAGCCAACAAATAGCAAAGTTACCGCTGTGGACTGATTCATATTGCAATATTGAGGCAAAAAAAGGACTTTACGTCAGATCTGCAACTAACCCTAACGCAATTTAAGATTTTATTGGGATCAGTGTGGAGGGTCCTCTGGACATATTTGATGCCTCACACGCAGTGAGGAGGTGGATGGAAGGGCAGAGAGCAAGGAGACTCAATTTTAAATCCTGGCCTCCAGATATGGCATAAAGCCAATGTAGTGGAAACCTTTGTAAATCAATGAACTCAAGACTCTCATATTGTTTAATAATTGTCATTTGTTGGAGACCGTTGTATTGTTAATGCGGAGTGTTATATTGTAGTTTCTTTAAACATTAAAAAATACATATATTGGTGCCTCTTTGATTTCGGCTGGTGCGCTCCTAAATTTTTTCTCGCGCTCCTAACTTTTTGAACTTAGGAGCGCAGCGCTACCAAGAAAAAAAAGTTAATTTCAGCCCTGCTGTGTGTGTGTGTGTGCTCTCTCCCTCAGAGCGGAGTGGCGCAGCCATGTCTGCTATCAGAGAGGTCTTTAGCGTGCACTAGAAGAACTTAAATGATGAGAGGAATGCTTAATATGTAGTACTAGTTTGTGTCAGTGTTTTGTGAAAACGTATTTAGAGCCGTTTGCTGCCGTTATAAACTCCACTACCGCTGGATTGTGTGTGTGTGTGTGTGTGTGTGTGTGTGTGTGTGTGTGTGTGTGTGTGTGTGTGTGTGTGTGTGTGTGTGTGTGTGTGTGTGTGTGTGTGTGTGTGTGTGTGTGTGTGTGTGTGTGTGTGTGTGGGGGGGGGTGCGTCTCACTGGGGAGGAGCAGCCATCACATCGATGGCTAGTTGAAACTTTTCAATAAATGTTTGTCTAACTTGAGACCTGTGATATTTGTCATCTTTGTGTCATGTAAATTGAGGGAGCAAAAGCGGTATCGGCCACAAATATCGGCCCAAGAAAATCGGCAGTCCATAATCGGTCATCGGCTAAGGGTGATGGAAAAAAATCTGTATCGGCATCGGCCCTAAAAAATCCATATCGGTCGATCCTTAGTTAGTACCCACGTTTTGCTGTGAAACCCTACCCCCAGGCTCTGAATACAAGGTGGTGCTGGACATGGTTGCCAGCTGGACTGCCAGGACCCTAAAGAGCAGTGCTCATTGAGTGGGGGAGTGTGGACTAAGGTGGCATCCAAGAGCCCATTCAAGATTATCCCAAGACGCCAACAGCGCCCCCTCTCTAAAAGACTGGTTTTATTAAAATATCTCCACACTTGGCCAAATTAAAAAATAAAAAGAAACAATTTTTCTGTTCTCTGTATCTTAACGTGTGTCACTCCTCAGGGTAGACGGGTACACGGTGGTTGGCCTAGCGCCCCCAGCCAGTCTCAAATGCATTTGAGAAAGTTAATAACTGGTGTTTCTTTAAGAACATTGTTTCAGAGCATAGTGAATTATGACACAACATTCAAACTGCATCATCAGTCTGCACTGTTGAGTAAAACTGGACCGGTTCTAATATTTCCTAATCAATATTTTTATTTCACTCGATACAAGAACTAGCTTGTTAACTAATGGTGGCTAGTGAAAGTATGCCCTAAAAGGCATTACACAAGCTCTGTGTTCTCTCATGAAAGCCTCTCACTACTATAGTCTTGGTCTCTTTGTTTACCATGGCTCCTTGAACCTCTTGAATTGCAGTACACTTGCATACATAGTTGCAAACACTGTGAAACTGCGATGCAAGCTACCATATTTGATAAATGTTGGCAAACATGCTATAAATGCCCTTACCTATTGTTTCTAAATATGTACTGATAAATTATCAATTGGCTGCCATCTCAGACACAGTGAATTTGGCCAAGGGTGTGATTTCACTTATGTGAAAACCACAAGCTATTTGACTAGTTTCATGTTCCCACCCTGAAAAACCCATAGTAAAGACACCAATGGTCTCTCTAACTGTGGCATGAATGCAACAGTGCTTCTTCATACAAAACTGCAAGCGAATTTCACCCAACAGCACAATGTTGGTTTGGGGACATGATGAAACGGCAACTCACAACGACTGCATACATTTTTGTCAGTAGAGTGAGTTGAAAAATTGTTACTTTGCCATATATTCCCATATTGGCAGCCTCCAATAGTCAACTATTACAGTTATAGTAGTATTAGACATGGATGGGATGAAACTGCCATCTAACAAATGCTCCAACAACAATGACTTAATGTAGAAGGTGGCAGGTCTGCACAAAAAGAAATTACTCTAAAACTTGAGGTGTATGAAATGACATAAATATTATTTATCATACACTCAAGACTGTCCAACTTGCATGAAGTGAGGAAAAAAGGGGTCTTAATCTCTTAGAGACCTGTACCGTTGTGGAGGGCATTTGTATTTTGTACATTTTTTAAATATATTTTTTTTTACAGTCGAGGTTTTGGTGATATCTGTAGGGGAAACAATTTTCGTGCATGTGCTCTCACTCACTCCTAACTGTGCAGCTGTGTTTTTTTTTTTTTTTGCCACACCCCCAGATGAATCTTCATCTCACTCTGATCAGTCAATTTTTGTCAGACCACTGATACAGACATGAATGAGACAATCAGGTGTTGCAAGAACTTTTGAAAATCCAAGTGCAAATCCAATATAGATATAAAACCCCTGCCAGTATCAAAACTCCTCACATTCAGACAGTTCAGCTTGAGAACTTGCTCTGTACTTCATACAGCCTTTTGTAGATTTCGTTATCACAAGATCAACGACCAACAGCCTTTTATAATACATTTTTTAAATATTATATTATACTGTACTATATTGCATATTATACAGCCTAATAACATTTTTGAAAGACTAAAAACCTTTTTTAAAGGGAAGTCTTTTCAAAGGCATATTATATTATATTATATTATATCATATTAGTAGTAATACGATTACACCTTAAAGCCTTCAGTTCAGTTCAAAGCCTTTTTAAAGACTAGTCTAATTTACAGTTGCTACCTAGTAACTCACAGCCTTTTAAAAATTGTATTGTTCTTTGTTTATTGTATTATTATAAATTATCATTATATGATACATAATTCATTAATAATAATAGCAAATAGTTATAACCTAGCTTATTTTAATACATACCCTCACTATTGTATGTTTGTTTCTTACAACATAGAAGTATTTACAGTAGGAAATTGCAAGACAAGTTTAAATATTAGCATCTTAAGAGACACTTGCCATCAATAACATGGATCCCAAATAAAAAAGTGATGCTTCAAAAAGAAAAGCCAAAAAGATTAAGGAGGCAAAGCAGGCTATTTTCCTAAAACACATTCCTTCGACCTCAAACTTTTTTAATAAACCGCTGGATATCAGTGAGTTAAGCATCGCTAATGTTAGCAGTGACCAGAGTTCTAGCGATGAAGATGTGATCACCACTGGCTAAGTGCCTCCTGAAAATGACTGTGAAACCTTGCAGATCCAGTAAGGTGCAGAACAAGGATGCCAGCCCTGCCAGGCTCCCACAGACCACCAGCAGCAGAAAGATTATGAAATGAAAGTTGCAGGCGCGTCAGACCCACAATCAGACCAGTTAGCTGAATCGCCTGAGAAACTTCTTTCAAATGAGGAGGGCAAGGACCCCAACTCCTGGTGTGAAACTGTCAATGACCCTGCTTTATGGCCCAGTACCATTACCGACCAAGCCAAGTCCATTCTTGTTAGTAGAGGAGTAGCTGCATTTCAAAACAGAAGTACCCCGCCTCAGTCAGGGATAGAAGCATTGGGGTTGGAGCTTTACAAGTGCAAATTACAGTTGCTCTCTACCAAATGGGCAAACTGTGACTAGGCAGTGGTTAGTATATCCCCGAATGCCGTTTCGGGGATATTATGGTTTTGGTCCGACCGCTGCCGCCGCGCATCCCTACGCGTTAACGCGATAACTTCAGTAACATTTCAATTAGAAATTTCATGTTTTGCATATAAGTAAGTATCATCAAGAGGAAGAACTCATTCGATTTTGGACAATTTACAATTTCTAAATTGGCCACCAGGGGCCAAAAACTGAAAAATCACTTTTTTTTATCATATCTCTGGAAATATTTGTTCGATTGACCTCAAATCAAGTGCAAATGAAAGGTCATGACCTGAGGGTGTTTCCCTTGATGACAATATACCTGTTTGGTTCAAAATTTTGACACAAGGTGGAGCTTTGTCACATAAAATTCACCATTTTTGCCATATCTTTGGAATCATTTGTCCAATTAACATGAAACTATCTGCAGCTGCAAGGTCATGACCTCACAACGTGTCACATGATGACATCATACCTGTATGGTTCAATATTTTGCCACCAGGTGGCGCTTTGTGATGGAAAATGACCATTTTGGCTATATCTTCAGAACAATTTGTCTGATTGACCTGAAATTAAGTTCAAATGAAAGTCTATTCAAGGTCTATTCAAGGATTGAGGAATCGGAGGATTGGGGGCGTTCGGGGATATACCCCAAGCCGTCGCCTCCGACGGCATAAGCTTAGTTTTACTTCCCTTCACCTGGCTGTGTGTATTGTTACGCTTGCAAACTGTTTTCCAGTAAGCACAGTACTTTTGTTCATGGATTTTCTGACTGGGAATATTCAGAGCAGATTGGCGAGCATGAGAGGTGTGGAGCATAGGGCTTGCATGCTAGCATTACATAATCACTCCAGAGGCACAGCAACAATTGATTCTGATGTTGTCAAACAAATTGATGCAGAGAGACAATACTGGCGGGAGGTTTTGAAAAGAGTTGTTGCAGTCATCCAGTTTTTGGGAGAGAGGGGACTCGCTTTCAGGGGAGATGATGAGCTACTAGGATCAGCCCGCAATGGTAATTTTTTGGGCATCATTGAACTCTTGGCCAAATTTGACCCATTCCTAGCTGAACACCTCCAAAGGTTTGGAGGCAAGGGGAAAGGCTCTGTGTCCTTTATCATCAACAGTCTGTGAAGAATTTATCCATTTAATGGGGGAGAGAACAAAGCAAGCAATTGTTGATGAGATCAAAGAATCAAACTACTTCTCTGTTATAGTTGACTCCACTCCAGATCTTGCTCATGTGGACCAACTCACTTTTATTTTCAGGTTTGTTAATAATGACGGACATGTAGTTGAGCGTTTTCTGGCTTTTGAGCCTATTGAAAACCGTAGTGGGGACAGTTTGGCTGAGTGTGTTGTCGCCATGGTGGAGAATCTGGGCCTTGACTTATCTAACTGTAGGGGCCAGTCATATAATAATGCAAGTAACATGTCAGGAAAGTACAATGGAGTCCAAGTTCATCTTAAACAAAGAAACCCATTGATTTTTTATGTCCCTTGTGCAGCACATTCATTGAATTTAGTTGATGTCAATGCTGTTGACAGTAGCCCTGAAGCTGGACATTTTTTTTGACTTAGTTCAGGTAATGTACACATTTTGTGCATCATCTACACAAAGGTGGGGAAAGGTTTTCCATGGCACTAATGTCAAACTCACACTGAAAACACTGTCAGGTACTCGGTGGAGTGCACGGGCTGAGTCGACTAAGGCTCTTTGGAAATATTATGCACAACTGAGAGAGGCATTCAATGCTATTCCTAAGGATATGGAGGAGAAACGTGAAACTTGAAGTGAAGCCTCTGCACTCTGTGGCAAATTGGACACGCTAGAGATGGGCTTCGTGGCACACTTCTGGGACACGACACTACAGAGGTTCCAAGCCACAAGTGTGCAGTTGCAGAGGCATGATATTGACATATGTACAGCAACACAACTTCTCTTGTCTTTACGAGACTTTGTGGCAGCACAGAGAGGTCACTTTCAGGTGTTTGCAGCTTTAAATGTCACCACTACTGTCTCCCAAGAGTACAGGCATGACCTCCAGCGCACAAAGAAGCGCAAAAGAATGCCTGATGAGAGTGCAGGTGTAGCATTTGATTGAAAGGACAAGTTTCGGATCGAAACTTTCAATGTTGTCATTGACAAACTTGTGTCCTATCTTGACCACCGTTTGAATGCATACACACATTTAACAGAGCTATTTAATGTTCTTTTCATGCCCGACATTATGTCCAACAGTGAGCTCACTTTAAAGGCTAACTCACTTACTGCAGCATATCCTTCAGATTTGAACATGAACCTGGCAGATGAACTGATACAATTCAAATCATTCATATCAGAAAAATGCCCAAGTAAAATGTTCAAAACCACGATAGATTTGGGTTTACAATCAACCTTGCCAAATGTCTACATAGCACTTTGACCTTTTTTGACAGTGCCTATTACACATTGTGAAGGGAAGCATTCATTCTCCAAACTGACACGTATTAAAAATGAACTCAGGTTAGGATGTGCCAAAACCGCCTGAACTCACTGTCACTTCTTACCATTGAATCAGAGTTGGTCAGACAGCTTAATTTTAATGAATTAGTGGATGACTTTGCAAGAAGGAAGAGTAGAAAGAAACTAATATAAAATAGATTATTGATGGATTCTTGGGTTTAGGTTAGTTATTGACACTAGGTTGTTTATCATTTTCCCTTTTAAACTTCTTGACAAAATATCTGTTATTAGACATACATTTACATTTATGCCCAAATCTTATACATATTATGCACAATAACGCATTAACTTGGGAGAGGAAACTTTAAAATTAAATTGTATTTCTTCCTCTAGCTCTTATTCCAGTTTCACAGCTGGTTCACAAATATATCAAAATATCCTCCCTCCTTTCGAACGTAACACATGCAAGCTGCCAGTGTGAAAGTGCAATGTGGTGTTCGTTCTTTGTTTTTATCTCTGTTAAAGTATCCTTTCTTCTTCCCTTGCTAAATCTAGATGGCAGAAAATAATAGAACGAAAGTTAATGTAATGAATGTACCATTATAATCGCAGATTTAAACAAAGTAAGACTTTCATTGTATGGGCGGCAAGAAGACAAATGGATCATACAGCTAATAGCAAGATTTACTGTAGCCTCAAAGATTTAAGGTAAGACAAAAGGGTTTTCTTTCTCATATGCCCGGCGTGGCACGAGTTACCAAGAAAGTCACAAGAAATATTATTCGGACCTCTTATTTCACGTAGGGTGTATATGTTGTATCTTAATATACGGTCAGATCCATAGCATGACAGACTGTCTAGCTGTTAATTATGAAAATAACTGAGAACTGAGAAGGTTCACTCCAAGAAAGTGTGGAACTTAACAGGTGCTGCTTGTTCTCTCCGATTAAGGAAGATGGCAATCGTTCATCTGGACGCGTATTTGCTGTGTTTAAATCAACGTTATTCAAAATTGCAAAATTGTCGACCGTCACGCAAGTAGCCCATTTCTGTACTGAATTTAGCCCATAATTTCATCACTGTTAGATCGCATATGGAGAGATATGCCTGAAAGAGCACACCTTGGTACGCGACTCATCATTTCGCCTTGAACTACACGAAAACTGCTGCAATTACTTACCGTAGGGGGCGGGAGAGCGGGTGTATGCAAATTATTTTGAAGGGGAGGAAACCGAATGAGAGTGGGGAGTGGGGTGGGGGTGAGACACATGTGACATCATATGTGTGCGTTGTTCAGATTGGCCCGTTTTCTGGAGGTCATTTTCAAAAGAGGAATTTTGATGAAACGGAGATGTTCAGAATGCACTGTTCGTATGTTCTTGAATGCGGGTAGACTACTTATTCAACATAGACAAGGTAAAGACGGTTTTTGATTCTATGTCACCTTTAAAACAGCATCAATAATCCACGTTTTGGTCTGTGCGCAATGTCAATCATGAGAGCAAGAAATATACCAAGTAAGAAGGCAATAAGTCCAATACATCACAATAGAAAGTCATACAGAAATATTAGGATATAACAACAATGTGTAATACAAAAGAACATACATAAAGAGTAAGGACAAAAAACAAACCGCTGGCGCCAATACAATGAAAAATAATACAGTATGACCCACAGTATAGATAGTTGAATAAGGATCCTCACAACCCCCTGTACAGAATAGAAATACTGGAACTAAAACAGCTTGGGATAGGCCATAGTCTGGTAAGTAATAAAAAAACTTTAAAGAAAGGGTGAAAGATCTAACTCTTCATTTAAACCTGGTTTGATGGTGGCCTTTAAATTAAAGATACAAAATGATTCTCTCTGTCGTAAACGCTTTAGTCTGTCTCCACCTTGTTTGTTTTCAGTCATCATTTCGATGACGATGGCTTTGAGCGAATCAGATGTTTTTGGTGTGTCAAGGCTGACACAAGCCTTCAGTGCTCCATGAATGCTGTGGAATAGAAGATAGGGATGGTGGTCCCCATCTTTAAGAAAAGAGACAGGAGCATGGATTCCTATTACCAGGGAATCACACTTCTCAGCCTTGACACAAAGCCTCTAAAATCCGCTTGAAAGTGCAGCAATGATAGCTTTGTCAGTTGCACCACTGATTCAAGGAGAAAAATACAGGTTCCATCCAGGCCACGGAAAAGTGAAGCAGCTTTTTACTCTCTCACAGATATTTGATGGGGCATTGTAACCTACTTATCCAGTCTAAAAGTTATTTGTGAAGTTGAAGAAAGGTTCTGACTTTGAATATACTGTGGGGCATTTTGTTGATGGTCCTGTGGGATGAAGCTCATTCAATATGGGTGTGCCTTGTTTCGCCTCCTGCTCCTGGCATTCAGGGACAGGATCTCAAGGTGCAGCCTTGGTATGAAGTGTGCCCAGGTGGGAGAAAAAGGGCTGGCATCTCTGCTGTTTCTAGATGATGTCATGCTGTCAGCCCATTACACTGTGCCCTTTGATATGCACTGGAACAGTCTGTGGGTTGAGCATGAAGCAGTAGGGGTGAGGATTAGCACCTCAAAGTCTGTGGCTATGGTTCTCTTGCGCGGAAAAGAAAGACAACTCCCTTCAATTAAGGGGAATGACTTCCCCTGCTGAAATAATTCAAGAATCTTGAGTTCTTGTTCACTTGCGACAGAGCAAGGGATCAGGAGACAGAATACTTAATCGAATGCAATAATTTGACCATTATACGGTGGTGGTAAGGGAAGCTGAGTCAGACGTTCATGGCCTTGCCGGTCTGTCTTCACCCCAAACCTCACCTGGAGCCACAAATTATGGGTGGTGACTAAAAGAGTGGTTACAAGTTACCAAAATGGGTTACTTTGGAAGGTGGCAGAGTTTACATCTCCTTGATAGAGTGAAGATCTTCATAATCCAGGAGGAATTCACTGTAGTCTATGCTCCTCTGAATTGAGAGGAGTCAGTTAGTTTGGAAATTTAATGCAGATGCCTTCTGGGTGCCTCCAGCTGGGTTAGTGTTTGCCCAAATGTAGATCTGCGTTTGTGATCTCAGAGCAGCAGTCGCCTGATTGCACCACCATTACATGTATGTCACCACCCTAATTTGAATGCCTCTTTTCTCCCCTCCCATTAAGCAGCTTGGGTATCTTTCAGAAGTATTGTCCCTTTTGATTATGTCCTGCGTGCTTTCCTCACCAACTGTGTCCTATTCATGACACGTGTGTGTTGACATATTAATATCCCCTGCTTTGAGTTTGCAAATTGCTTGATTGTCACCAGCAACACAGTATGTGTAAGCCGTAAGTATTTGCTAGTAAAGTTCTTAATCTTTTGAAATACATTAATGACCATACATACATTCATGACAGTAATTTATGAAAGTTCCCTTCAGTTAACAGGAACAAACTCCCAAGCCTAACTCTGTTGCAAGAGTACTTAGTTGCACTACATGAAGACGAAAGAGTTTTAGAACTTAACATTGGCTGCTTTCAAATAGTCTTTTCTGCTTAGGAAAGTTCCTAACTTTTAGAAAATGACCCTGAATTATTTACGTGTCAGCCATGATAAGTGTGTTTGAATTCTCTAAATGTAAAGGAAAGGTGCTTCAATGCTTCCTAACTTATCACCTTTAACACAGGGTATACCCATAGATATATATATATATATTTAGAACACTAGATTGTTGATGTTGTCATATTTACATTATCCAAAGTGAAGCACCCGGCCGCCATATTGATACACCCAACTTCTTCATAAAAATGAATGGTTTCCTATGAGGCCAATTTCAAATAAGTCGATACAAGCGAGAAAAGGCCGAGATGTGCGGCTGCCTTTTGCAGCAATATTTATTTGAAGAGCTGTAATAAAACCTTTCATGCGTAAGTTAACGTATGAATGCAAAGTTGTCACTTTAATTGTAAAAAATCGCGTTTCGTGCTAGCTAGCTAATTAGCCGTCCCATTGACTTGAACAGACCGCTGACTGAAAGCGAACGCTAGCGATTGACAACGGTCACCAGCGAGCTACCTTGGCGTCGCGGGGACTGCATTGACTTAGTGGTAAATAAATTTAAAAAGGTGGCTAACAAGCTAGCTAGCTACTTGTAATTGACATTCAATGACAATACTTCTTACCCGCATACTATTTAAAACAGTGGACAAGTCGCTTTGTCTGTTTTATACAGAGCTCCAAAAGACAAGGAGGGGAGAAAGGCTTCCCTAGTGCTTCCTTTTATCTACGTTGGCATTAGCCATATGATTCAATATTAACAATTTGGGTGATTTCAAATAGTCAACCAGGGTATAATGAAGTGAGGAAACCAGAGTGTAATTTGATAAAGTATACGGACATTCATCAACGTTTCTTCTAACGGCGATAACTTCCAAGCAATTATCTTATCAAAGGTAAAAGCTACGGTTGCGTTAACGACACTTCTCTGCTTCACTTAAACGTTAACAGCGAGTCACATTTCGATCTTCGCTTTAGAAAGTGTGCCGCTTTCCATCCTCTGAAAAGCACATATTTAGGGAGACAAAATGTTGCTTCGCACAGCGATACCACAATAAAACCGACTCGCACGCAAGTGTTTTTGAAATTGTAATTTTAAAGTTGGCGAAAATGAATGGGAGTCTATGAGCGAATTTTACTTCCGGGTGTATAGGCTCTTAGACCAGATGCTTCACTTGAGCATACCCTATCAGCAATCTAGTGTTCTAGAAATCTATGGGTATACCTAACCATCATTTTGGAAAAGACAGGAGATAATGGCATCCCACAGTTCCGTGCAGCAACAGAATTCCAAGCAACTACCATCTATCCGGCCAATCACTAGAACAAATAAACATGATGGGCGAGACACACATGATAACGTTGCCTTGTGTAAGTGCCTTCTCTTGCTAGCACGATTTTCTTCCTATGCCCTTATGAATTGCACTTAACACCTTTCTTTTACCTTATGATGCTTCCCATCACAGTCAAAGAAAAGTGGTGAGGAATTAGATGATAGGACGTAATTTTATGACAATTTGAACATAGCCATTGACTTGGATTAGTTTCATGAAAACAAATGTACAATTCAGCAACTTGCACAAGAACTAGAAGGCTTAAATTCTTGTAATGCTGTCCTTAAACTGCATAATGAGACTCAGCCGAGGGACAGAAATGCACAGGATGAAAACCAGTTGCAGCACAAATATACTTAACAGACATAGGCAAGGTCACGCAGTAACGGAGTTACAAAATCGGTGTTTGTAACTCCGTTACCGTCCAGTTTTTGCCATTTTCACCAAAAATAAATCAAATGAATATTTTGTTGTTTGAAGTACTAGGGAAGACCTGCACAAAGAGTTGGTTTGGTGAATTCAATAAGGGCTCAACTCCATGTTGAAGGAGTGTGGAGGTGGGCCCTTATTGAATTCACCAAACCAACTCTCTCAAACAGGTCATTCCATATGCACTCAACCAGAGGTTCCACTGTGACCAACTCAGATATGGCTCAAAAAATCGCGGATCTACCTCTACATATAAAATGAGCACATGCTAAATTTTAAGCTTAAACACTGCCAAGGATTTCTGAGATAGGCCCCACCATAAATGAGGTGGGCCATACCGACAGTTTTGCTAATGTTAATTTGTATGGGGTTTTGGAGGCCAATAGCTTGGAAATAAACGAGAGCCTTGGGCTGAATGTTGTTGGGTGATTTGGGCCCAGGCTTTCAGAATCAGTCATCAAAGTTGCTACCCCTCTTTTTATTTCAGTGTTATTTGCCTCTTCAAAATGAGTCCTTTCATGAGTGGAAATCAAAATGTCAATTCCAAGGACCTCCCTGTCAGCCCATGTCTTGCCCAGGGTTAAATGTGCTTGATTTCTTTCATGGTGGAACAGGCCTATCCGCAATAGTCATATTGACTAGAATTATTGACTATATTTAGGGCTTAATAATATGGGAGTTAAGACCCTCTGAAAAAGGTCCTGGTTGAAAAAATGACTTTTTGCCAATTTTAGGTCTACAAGTTCACCGTGTGGACAGTTATCCATGGTTATGAACTTAAGATCAATTCTGACCAACAGAGCAATTAGACCTATTTTGATGGTAAATTCTGAAAGCCTGGGGCTCAGTTACTCTTTGCATCGCAATTTTCAGCCCACACCTCTGATTTATTTATTTTCAAGATATTGGCCTTCAAACCCTCTAAATTTGACATTTGCAAAAAAATTGAAATGCATCCCCCACCCTCTTCGTCTCCCTCATATTTTTTTTACTCAGATACCCATTGGATTGAATCCTAAAATTTTGCCTCTGTTCATTGTAAATTTAGAGGTATGTTCAAATAAATAAAATTAAATAAAAAATTCAGCAGCCAAATGTGAGTTTGTGTTTGTGGAAGATTTGTTAACTTTATTTGGTTGAGTTCATACAGAATGAACCCACACACTCTCAAAAATGCCCTCAAACGCGTATTCAATCAGGCTCTCAAACATGCTGGCAAATATGCTCTCATTCATGCTCTAGTGCAGTGTTCCCCAACCCTCTCCTGGAGGCCCACCTGTCCTGTATGTTTTAGATTTCTGCCTGCTTCAGCACAGGTGATTCACATGATCAGCTCGTTAATCACCCCCTAAAGCTGATTGATGACAGCCTGATCATTTGAATCACCTGTGCTGGAGCAGGGAGAGATCTATAACATGCAGGACAGGTGGGCCTCCAGGAGAGGGTTGGGGAACACTGCTATAGAGTACATTCTCAAACATGCTCTAAAACGGGCTCTTTAACAGGATCTAATCCTCTCACACTTGCTCTCAAATAGGCTTTCATGCACCTTTTCAAATATACTTTCAAACATGCACTCAAACATTCACTCATATGCGCTTAAAGACGCATTCAAACACAATATAATTCTCTTTAAATGTTCTCTGAAACATTCACTGAAATAGGGCTCTCAAAAGTGCTATTATGTGTCAAATGTTCCCAAGCACACTGTCGGACATGCTTTCACTCTCGCTCTCATACATGCTCAAATGCATGCCTTCAAACTGGCTTTCAAACAGGTTGTAATGGTTTCAAATGTGCTTTTATATTTGCTTTCAATGAGGCTCTCATACCTGCCTTCAAAGAGGCTCTGAAACCTGCTCTAGTTCTCTCAAACATGCTCTCACACATGCTCTCAAACATGCTCCCATACACACTTTCAAACTGGCTCTTAAACAGGATCTAATTCTCTCAAACATGAACTCACACGCTCTCAACCTCGTTCTTATTCACGCTCTGAAATGAGCTTTCATGCACTGTCTCAAACATGCTGGCAGACATGCTTTCAAACAGGCTCTAAATCTGTCAAACACGCTCTAATTTTCTCACATGCTCTCAAAAATACTGGTACTAATTCTCACAAATGTGCTCTCATACACGCTCTCAAAGATGCTCTCAAACACACAAACATGCTCTCATACTTTCAAACAGACTCTCAAACATGCTGTCACATCATTGGTCCCAAGTTGGAAGAATGTACTGAAAATGCTGTCCAGTAACCACCACCATACCCCCAACCCCATATCCAAAGGGGAAAGTGTGAGATATGTCATCTGTCTGCAGACCTTGTTATGAGCTGTTATGAGACAATCAACACTATTCGCTGTGTCTTGTGAGTAGATTTAATGAGTTGGCTCATTGGTGCGAGAAAAATTTTTTATAGATATACATTTATACTGTAATGCGAATAGAAGCCACTAGATGGCAGTAGATTGACCTTTTCTTTTGTTAAGCCCAGACTGGAGCTAGGTGGGGACATGTCCTGGGCATGTCTGAGATGGAAAGTCCCAGAGAATTAAAAAAAGTCTAAAAGGTGGGAGGGGTCTGCAAAAGAGTATATAAAGAGGAAAATTGAGAGAGTTTTAAAATTGTGTCTGTCATCCCTTGCTGTCGTAAATGTAATTACAAAATGGGGCCATAACAAATTGGGGGCTCGTCCAGGGTAGACCATTGTGTGAGTCATTTATTGAAAATCTCACATTTCAAATTGTTAAATTGTTTTTTTAATTTTCCTATATATATATATATATAGACAGCAATGGATGATTTCTTGGCATCACCAACCGTAGAGGTTTTGAAGTCTTTTAAAAAGACAGAACTGCTAGAAATACGCAGACATTTAGAGCTGACAGAGGTAAAATCAGCCATGTGAAAAGCAAGACTGTCTAGAGAGATTGTTGAATATTACATTGATGAAAATGTGTTTGCACCAGGAGATCTGGAACAGTTTTCAGTGGAAAATCCAAATATAGAAATGGAACTTAAATTAAAAATGCTAGAGATTGAAAGGGAGGAAAAAGAAAAACAAAGGCAGTTTTAGTTAGAAAAATTAGCAAGAGAAGAAAAACAAAGAGCATTTGAGAAGGCAGAAAGAGAGAAAGAAAGAGAACGAAAGGGAGGAAAAAGAAAAACAAAGAGAATTTGAGTTCGAAAAATTAGCAAGACAGAGATTTCGATTTACAGAAATTTGATAGGGAAGAAAGGCTCCAAATGGAGCAGCCAAAAATAAAAATAGCAACTGAAAATAAATTTCAGGCTAGCCAGGAGGTTTAAACTGGTGCCTTCATTCGCAGAAAAGGATGTTGAAAACTATTTCCAGTGTTTTGAAAAGGTAGCTAAAAGTTGTCAGTGGCCAAAGGAACACTGGCCTCTGATGTTGCAAACTGTCTTCAAGGGTAAAGCTCAAGAAGCTTATTCGGCTTTGTCAGCAGATGATTCCTGCGATCATGAGATGGTCAAAAAGGTTATTTTGAGAGCTTATGAATTGGTTCCAGAGGCTTACCGACAGAAATTTAGAGGTCTGAGGAAATCTGACAATCAGACTTATGTGGAATTTGCAAATGATAAGAAGGTTTGCTTTGTGCGCTGGTTTACTTCCATGGAGGTCAAGGATGATTTCAACTCACTAAAAGAGATGGTGTTAGTTGAAGAACTGTGTTAAAGATGATATTAAGACCTAACTTACTGAGAAGCAAGCCCTGAATTTGCAGTCAGCTGCCAAATTTGCAGATGAATATGTTCTCACACATAAGTCCAAATTTCAGTTTAGCAGTAACAATAGATGGTTCCAATTTCGGAAAAAAAGGTAACGTGATACCCAAGATTCCTCTCCCAAAGACAAATCTAGTGATGGTGCTCAGAAATCCAGTCTCAGGTCTGATCCAAGTGTGAAAGCTGACAGTGACAAAAGTGGTCTAGTTTGCAGTTATTGCAAGATATCTGGTCATGTTATAACTAACTGTTGGTTCCTTAAAGCAAAGAAAGTAAGAGAAAAGGATACCAAACCAAATGCCTTTGTGAAAACAAGGTTAGAAACCCCTGTAGTAGATGACCAATCTGCTAAATTGCCTGCTCCTTGTGGGGCTAAGAAGCCTGATACTTCTGACTTTGTGAGGGAAGAATTTCTTCCATTTGTGTTAGAGGGATTTGTGGCTCTGAATGAGCATTCTCCTCCTGTCCCCATATATATCCTAAGGGATACTGGAGCTTCTCAGTCACTTTTGTTGATGGACTCCTTGGAGTTACGTGATGAGACCGCTTCTGGAGATTTCATACTTGTACAAGGTATTGAAGGGAGGACTGTATCTGGACCCCTGCACTCTGTATTCTTGAAGTCAGATTTGGTTACAGGACAGGTAAAGGTGGGACTTATGTCAAGTCTACCTATCAAGTGTGTTTCTCTGTTGCTAGGCAATGACCAGGCTGGGAGCAATGTAGTTCCCCCTGTTCATCTTACTTCACAGCCGAGCATTGAAGATGGCGATGAAGACCCATCTGTTATGAGTCTGGGTTTTGATCATGTTTTATGTGCTAGTTTTGTGTTCATGATAATTGTCTTTTATTTATTCTTTTTGGTTTTTGGCTCATTCCATGTTTCAGTTCCATTGCACTTGTCTCCCCTGTCTTGTGATCTAGTTGGTTTAGTCCGTCTTCCCTGTCTGCGTGCTCACTGACTTCGGGTGATTTAAATGAAGTCCGGTGTTTAAAAATATTCCTTCGTATCCCGTTTTCTTCCTTCGACCTTCTGTTCTAATTATTAACAAGACTAACATTTGTATTTTGTATTATAGTCTACTAACACAACTAACCATGTATATATTCGATTACTAAATTACTAATGAGCACTCTAGTTTAAGTTGTAAAGCTGCACCGCTACTAATAGACTAATTCCCTCTTCGCAATCGCCCTCTTGTATTCTCCGCCCCTTTGCTTTCCACCGTCCTCTCCCTATGTTCAGCGAGAATCTCTCGCACATGCTTAATTACTTTCCTGCTCTTGTTATCTGTGCACTTAGAACTCCTGGACCGGAGCTGTTTAAATGTCATAGGCTGTCTGTGTGATTCCCGTTTGTATTTCGTCTGTCACCAATTTTCGTGGTAAGGGTTTCCCTCATGTGATTCTCCCGATGTAATTAGCCTCATTCCCCACTGCTGATCTCTGTGTAGCATGTGACCATTCCTGTGTGTATATTAGGAGTCTTTTCACTCACAGCTCTTGTCAGAACGTTGATCAATTTTCATTGTGCCGAGCTCCTTGTACGCCTGTGATTATTGTTTTCCTTCTACAGGATAGTCCGACTCTGATTCTTGCCATTGCCCTTTTTGTTCTGTTTTGCCTTTCTGGATTTTGACCTGTTTTTGTATGACCACGGGTACTGTGTTTGGACGCCCTGTGTATGACCATTGGCTTTGCCCATCGACTACGACTTTTTTCCTCTTGTTTTTGTACCTCCGCCCATCTGTCTTACTGGTTCTGACCCCTGCCTGTCTAGTCGATACTGTTTTTGGATTTCGTATTGTGGCTTGGCAAGTTCTGTGTATTTTGGCTTTGACCCGGACTCCAATAAAGGCATACGTTTTTTGGATTACGATCTCTTGCGAGTGGTTCCTGAACTGTACGTCACACCATCTCTGTATCTTTCCTGTGCAGTGACTCGTGCTATGGCCAAGAAGGCTAAAGAAGATGATAATGTGGTGCTGTCCAGCACATTGAATAGTCAGGACTCAGGTGGTTCGCCTCATGACTCTGTTCGGCCTACTATGGTTTCTCCGTTTGAGGACTTATCAGATACTTTTATCAGTTCTCTGTTCAGCTAGCCAGATGGGTCTGGTGATTTTGATGTGTCTGGGGACTTGCCTCTGTCCAGAAAGCGGTTGATTCAGGAGCAAACTAATGATCCTGAAATTTGTGTACTAAAGAGGAGAGCCCTTCCTGATAAAGAAATAGACGCAGTTCCAGTTGGGTATTATCTCAAGGATGGTGTGTTGATGCGGAAGTGGTGCCCTCCAAATATCCCTGCCAATGCAGATTAGGCAGTGGTTAGGCGAATTGTTGTTCCGAAGGTCTACAGGAATGAGATCTTAAATTGGCTCATAGTTTACCTTTAGGAGGTCATCTTGGTGTTAACAAGACTGTTGATATGATCATGAAACACTTCTTTTGGCCTGGGCTTCGGAAAGACGTTTCCAACTTTTGCAAAACCTGTCACACTTGTCAGGTAGTTGGAAAACACCAGTTAGACCCACCTGTAGCTCCATTGCAGCCTGTCCCAGCATTTGGGGAGCCCTTCTCCAAGGTCATTGTTGATTGTGTTGGTCCATTACCCAAGACTTGATCTAGAAATCAGTACCTGTTGACAATCATGTGTGCATCTACCCGATTCCCTGAAGCCATACCTCTACGCAACATCAAGGCCACTGCAATCTCGAAGGCTTTGATAAAGTTCTTCACGTTGTTTGGCCTTCCGAGGGAAATTCAGTCAGACCAAGGTAGCAATTTCACTTCCGGATTGTTTTAGCAGGTTGTGTATGAACCAGGTGCGAAGCAGATTCTTTCTAGTGCCCATCATCCAGAAATTCAGGCTGCCTTAAAGCGGTTTCATTCCACTCTCAAGACAATGATGAGGACTTATTGTTATGATCATGAGAAAGACTGGGATGAAGGTGTTCATTTGCTGTTGTTTGCAGTTAGAGAAGCAGTGCAGGAGTCTACTGGATTCAGTCCATTTCAGCTAATGTCTGGCCATGAAGTGAGAGGACCTTTGCAATTGTTGAGTGAACAACGACAAGAGAAAGAGCTCCATATCAGTCTGTTAGACTATGTTAGCAAGTTCAAGGAAAGACTGCGTGCAGCTTGTGACCAAGCTAAAGAGAACTTGAAATCAAGTCAGGGAAAAATGAAAACTTGGTATGACCATAAGGCTAGAAGCCGTGAGTTTAAACCAGGAGACAAGGTTATTGTGTTGTTTCCCTTGCAGTCCAATCCATTGCAGGGTAGATTTCATGGTACGTATGAAACTCTGACAATACTCAATGATCTCAATTACATTGTGAAGACTCTAGATAAGAGAAAGCCAAAACAGTTGTGTCACATTGACATACTGAAGCCTTATCATGATTGAAATGCTCGGGTTGCAGCTGTCACTTCAGATCCTCCTATGGCTGAGACTTGTGAAGAGAAGGGGGAGTTTCAAGATGATGAACCCAGAATAAAAGCTGAAGTTCTTTCATGTACAGTAAATTGTCAAATTCTGAAGTGCTGCAAAATCTTGATGTAAAACTCAAGCACTTAGAAACCTCCCAGAAAGATCAGTTTGAGAGGTTGATTAAGAAATATAAAGATCTATTTCCTGAGAGTTCCAAAGAGAGTTTCTATAGCTTCTCATGATGTAGATGTTGGTGATGCCAAACCAATAAAATAGCATCCATACCGGATGAATCCTGAAAAGAGAAAGATTGCTGAGAAAGAGGTTGAGTACATGTTAGAACATGATATTATCAGACCCTCCAACTCAGATTGGAGTTCAACCTGATGGAAGTACGAGATTCTGTACAGATTATCACAAAGTCAATGCTGTAACTAGAACTGATGTGTTTCCAATACCTAGGATTGATGACTGTATTGATAGAGTAGGGCAAGCAATGCTTCTGACCAAGATTGATTTATTGAAGGGTTATTAGTGTGTGCCTTTAACTGAGAGGGCCACACCATCTGGGTTGAACCAGTATGAAGTCCAACCCTTTGGGATGAAAAATGCCCCAGCCACTTTCCAAAGGATGATACAGTCTACAATCGCCAGATTGCCACACACGGGCGCGTACATCGATGACCTGATCACATGGAGTGACTCCAGGGAAGAAAATCTGAAAGATGTAGAGACGTTCCAGCATCTGACTGTGGCTAACCTGACTGTTAACCTGAACAAGAGTGACTTTGGTTGTGCTACTGTCACCTATCTTGGCTACGTCATAGGCCAGGGTAAGGTAGCAGCCATAAATGCTAAAGTCCAAGCCATCATGCACTTTCCAGTTCCTGACAACAAAAAAGCTTTGCGCCGCTTCCTCGGAATGATCGGGTATTACCGCAAGTTCTGCAAGAACTTTGCTGAGATTGCTCTCAGTCTCACCAACCAACTGAAGAAAGGTATAAAGTTCACTTGGGATGAAGCATGCCAAAGAGCCTTCGATCGCCTGAAGTCTCTGCTGTGTCACTTCCCCGTGCTAAAATCTCCTGACTTCAACAAACTGTTCTCCATCGCGGTCGATGCTAGTGACCAAGCTGGTGAATTTGTGCTCCGACAGAGAAGTGACTCTGATGACATTGAGCATCCCGTGGCATACTTCTCCAGGAAGTTCAATCGCCACCAAAAGAACTATTCCACAATTGAGGAGGAGCTGTTGGCTCTGGTTCTATGCTTACAACACTTTGAGGTTTATGTTTGTAAAGGGCAAAAGCCAATGATTGTGTACACTGACCACAATCCGTTAATGTTTTTGAGTAAGATGAAAAACAAGAATCGGAGAATGTTGAATTGGAATTTGATTTTACAGGAGTTTGACTTGGAAATGAAGCATGTAAAGGGTACTGACAATGTAATTGCTGATTGCTTATCCCGTATTCGAGTATGTGTATATATCACGCGTTTATTCGCATCTTGTATTATATGTATATATATACACACACACAAGTGTCTACTTAACCATTTTTGTATTGAAAAGAAAAATTTTGCCTTTATGAGTCTAAATTTTTCCATTTTGGAAAGGAGGTGTAATGCGAATAGAAGCCAGTAGATGGCAGTATTGACCTTTTCTTTTGTTAAGCCCAGACTGGAGCTAGGTTTGGACATGTCCTGGGCATGTCTGAGATGGAAAGTCCCAGAGAATTAAAAAAAGTCTAAAAGGTAGGAGGGGTCTGCAAAAGAGTATATAAACAGGAAAATTGAGAGAGTAAAGTAGTTGGAGAAATTGCAAGGAGCAGGATACATTTGACCAGACCTGTCACTCTTTTCAAGACCTGTGAAGCTTCTTGTGGATTTTTGCCTGTGTTGGAGCATTTTCCTCACTCGGAACATCACCAAGCAACCCAACCAAAGGGACTGTAAATATTTTTTACTTGTTTATATCAGAGATGGGGACTCGAGTTTGCGACAAGTCACATGCACGGAGACTTCAGACTTGACTTGGACTCGTGCTCAAAAGACTTCAGACTCGACTCGGACTCGTGTTTTGGGACTCGTGAACAATCATTATTTTTTCTTTTTTTCGGAGGGGGGCATATTAACATTGGGGAAACTCTGAAATGTCTGTCGAGCTTAATGTCATTCCTTCCCTTTTTATATGGTAACCATATCACACATCGGATGCCTCACGGCCTCACGCACTAGCAACTCTGTTGACACTATGGCGACCGACACACCTGCAGCTGCTGCTGTACCCTTTGTCATTACGTTTGGTTATACAATTTTCACACAATACGGCACCAACAAAAGAAGCGCTGACTACAAAGTCTGCAGAACCAAGATTAAGGACGCTGGATCAATTACATTAAATTTTATCACGCACCTGAAAACTCACCCGGATAGGTCAGTCACATTAACGCCTATGGACGGTTAGCAAACATATTTAGCTCAACATCAGCTATGTTTAACTTAGCTTGCTACCAGCTTTGTAACTGAATATTTGAATAGATAAGTGAATGTTAGTTTGCTTGTCTCACTTGTTTGCATGAAGTGGCGTTAACACAACGTTTAAAAAAAAAAAAAAAGTAGGGTAGCATTATTCATCTACGTTCCGTTGCCACCGTCTGCTGGCTAACGTTAAAGGCATATTTCAACATGTTGGCAATTTGGCCTATTGCCATAATTCGTATAGTCATATGAATAGGTACATCACCTTTAGTTATCCGTGCCCGTTATTATGAGATTCTGGGGGGGACCTGCAGCATTCAATTTCTTCATCAGACGTTCAGAACAAAAGGTACCAGAGCTGCCTGGATCCAAGAATGCATACGTTGTTTCAGTATGCTTTCCCCTTGAAGCTTTCACCTTTACAGGCAGGATAGATAAGGTGCACTTGTCCTTACCGACCCCTGTATGCCCACATGTTGTGACTGTAGTAGGCTGCTTACTGGACGTTACCTTTCCTTCTTCCAAAGCTGCTTGTCTTTGTATGTGAAGCACTGTAGGGTGAGTTTGCCTACAAACTTTGCATAGCAGACGCTTCTTGCAGTCACGACTTACATGGCCCACACATAAACATGCAAAACAGACTCCCTTTTCACGCAGAAATTGGATTTTCTCCTTATGCTTCTTTGCACTGAGCTCCTTACACACGTCCAATGTGTGTCCATGTCCACAACAGAGACATCCTGTTTCCACCATCTTTTTCGGCTCTTCTGTTCATTCAGGCATGTTTAAGGATGTTATTGTGGTGGCTGCAACACTTTCCATAATTCTTTCCCTGGGCTGTGCTTTGAATCTGGATAGAGGTTTCAGTCCAGCGGCACCCAAACCAGGGTCCTGTATGTTGCCAAACAAGGGGTCTGAAAGAATTCTCACATGACGTTCGATGAACATTACTAGATCCTTGATGTGTGCTCTGTCACTTGTCCATAATTTCATGCGCTTTGGCTCTCCATTGATCTCTCATCTTGAATGGTAATTTGGACACAATGGTTCTCATGTTCACTGGCATGTCAAGCTCTTGCAAGTACTGTAGTTCCTCCATCGCGTTGCAGCAACCACGCAAAAATAAGGAATAGGCTTGGAGTGCCTTCGCCTCCTCTGACTTAATTGACTGCCAAGCCAATGCCTTCTCCATATAAGCAGTTGCAATTTTATACTGGTTGCCAAAATGCTCCTGCAAAAGCCCTTTTGCCACTTCATAGCCACTCTCGGGATCCATATGTTGGCAACTACGCACCAGCTCTTGTGGTTGGCCTTTGGTGAACTGTTCCGAGTAGAAGAGACAATCTGCTTTGCTAGCTTTTCCTTCAAAACCATGTTCGAAAGCTTTGACAAATGCTCTGAATTTGAAAGGATCTCCTTCAAAAATAGGAATATCTCTTGGTGGTAATGTTAGAGAATGATGTTGGTGCACCAGAGCAGCTGTAATTTCATTTTGCCCGTGCATGAGGTTGAGAATATCTCCAGGAGTATTTTGGCTGAATTTCTGTTGAATGTCGATAGGTTGACTGAATCCATCACTTGGCTGAACTGCTGTAGGCTGGTGTTGCGTGCGCTGTAATGTCACAGACATATTTGGAGAGCAATGGGAGCTGGTAGCAACTTGCAGGCCTTGCATCTTGTGCTTTGGCACATCCATACATTCTGATTCGTCAGGTGGTAAAGACCCTTGGCTTTGTTCATCGGCTATGACTTTTTGCCTATCGTTTTTGTACCTCTGCTCATCTGTCTTACTGGTTCTGACCCTAGCCTGTCTAGTCGACACTGTTTTTGGATTTCATATTGTGGCTTGGCAATTCCTGTGTTTTTTTTTGGCTTTGACTCGGACTCCAATAAAGGCATACGTTTTTTGGATTTCTGTCTCTCGCGAGTGGTTCCTGAACTGTACCTCACAGAGGGGTCCTTTGGCTTCAGGGTTGACACACGCATGCACGCAGACAACAAAATCTGACATCTGATTAAATGCCCATTCAGACCAAGCGCAAATTTCCGTGCGGATTATTCACATGGATATTTATAAAGGCTGATTTCATGGGTTCTAATGTGAGCTTTCACACCAAGGTGGAACTTTCATGCGGCAGAAAAAACCATCAATATTGTTCTCCAGCATCCTATCCTCTATCAGTACGTTTACATGCACAGTTAAGTTGAGCTACGGTAATAGCTTGATTAAGCCATGCAATTGGACAATTGTCCTTGTCCCAGTATACATGTGCAGGACGAAATCTGATTTATTGACTGAAGTATGCCCGTCTCCGCTATGATAGGTGGCGATATGCCTTTCAGCTTGTTCGTGTTGCATCTTTTTCTGATTGACCTATTCCATCAGAGACCAAATATTTGTCAAAGAAGAGAGATGGCGGCTAGCTAGCAGCATATTGAATGCATCGACTGTGTAAGATCGACTGACAAGAACATAGACAACTGAACAGCTCTGTACGTTTAATACGGGTTGTTCGCTATTCTTTTCGTAAAACTGAGATACACGATAACCCCGGTGGTTATGGTGCTAGCCGAAGCTTGGCTAAAATGCAGTGGCAGTCCTACAGCAAAAACACAGGGCCAGCAATTATTGCACCTTCCACTGCTTAATGACCTACAACTCTCGTGGTTTACCTTTACCGATCAGTGGCTGTTCGTCGGCTGCAACAAAGGGGAGCCAAAACCTTGCCTTTCAAAGCTTAATGACTGAAACCTTTCGCAGTTGACTTTTCTTGAACAGCAGTCGCTCGGACGAATTGGTAGGAGGACAGTCAAATTTAATTTCGATAGCATTGTTATACATAGCACCACAAAATTATGAGGGGTTTTCTTTTGCGCATAAATGACGACGCAAATTATCAATAGGTCTTTTTTTTTTTTCAAGGCTTCTTTCGTAAGAAGCCGCGAGCATCCGTTTTCTACAATCTTAATATCGAAGTAAAGAATGTGATTTTGCACAGTTTATTGCTTTATGAGCCTCACTAATCAATTTGCAAATCTATGCTGTATCACGAGCTACTTGAGCGCAGAATTTGTAAAGATGTTAGCCTGTGGTAATTTATGTCATGATTTATGTGTGAAAGAAAACCCCTCATAATTGCAATGAACAACTAACAATGCCATCGAAAATAAATTTGACTGTCCTTCTACCAATTCGCATGAGCAACTGCTGATCAAGAAAAGTAAACTGCGAAAGGTTTAAGTCATTATTTGAAAGGTGAGGTTTTGGCTTCCCTTTGTTACAGTCGACGGACTGCTGCTGCGTATTATTTCGTAGTGCAATGTACAACAAGGCTTTCAAAAATAAATTAGACTCTTGACGGTTCTACCAATTAGTCTAAGCAACTTTTGCTAATTGAAAGGGGTAAACTGCCAGAGGTGTAGGTCATTAAGCAGTGGAAGGTGCCGTTATTGCTGGCCCTGTGTTTCTGCCGACGGACTGCTACTGCTGAAATGCCGCTATGCTCTACTTTGTGCCCTTTCTACCACCCCCTAGTGCGTTTCCCAGAAGCGTAGTTGCTAGCAACTAACATAGTTCATCCTTTCACAATCTGTGGTTCCAACTACGTAAGTTAGCATCTGTGCTTTCAGGAAACGCACTCCCGGGCTTCCCGTGCATGTTGGATGCAGGTCAAGTGTAATAACTGGTGGATAGTGTCTTTTTTTCTGATGGCAAGTGGAAGGAAGATTTTCAGATGACGTGCAAGTCATTCCATAAATCATGCAAATTAAAGCAGTACTTAAGAACTTTCAGTTTTGGTTGATTTTGGCAGTGCTGGTGGACCAAAGCGGTAGTGTTTTGCCTGAAGGAGGACCTTATTTCCCATGAGGACCAGCTTCGCTCAGCGCAAGGTGCTATTGATACGCAGGACTATGAAAAGTCATAACTCAATGCACATTGCACACGGGTTTTGTTTTACTGATTTAGAGCGAGCAACGCGGTTTGACTTCTGCAATCACTGTAGTCAACTCAACAAAAACACGACAAGAATCCCGTTTTTCTCTGAAGCTATTACATAACAATCATCAGAAACTACATCCATGTACATACAAACTGACACGATAATACCACAATAATTTAGTATGACTGATCTTTCCACAGTAGGAACCTACATATTTTACTCAAACTTTATATTTGCGGTTTGCAGTCATCGCATTGGTTTTTTTTTTTTTTTTTTTTAAATACTGTACTGGTCGTGTCAGTGTGGAACTGCGAACTATCAAGCTGGTGGCTATTTAATGCAACCACGCAAATTTCCAATAGCTACCATTAGCATTATCATTTTGATTTAAGCATCGAAAGCTACTTACTAGTCCAGCGGGAACAGAGCCAAGGCAGCATCTGTCGGAAATCCCTCCTCGTCTTTGAGCTCACGCCAAAAAGCCGGGCCAATGTGGATCCTTAGCTGTCCTTTTATCCAGGTAGCCTCCCTTTTTCTTTATTTATTTATTTTTTTGTTGTCTCCTCAGACAAAAATTTCGCTTCTTTAGTGGTTCTGCAGCTTCTGCCATGATAGCAGTAATCGCATCGACTTCCGTCTTTGTAACGAATGGGGAAAGGGGAAAGTGACGCATGCCGCAAAGCAGTCAGCACATTTGTAGTTTTTTTGTGAGGCAGGGTTCCTGCCACCCTCCTCAAAGTTGCTTAGTGCCAGTGAAAGCGACACAGACCCCCTCAGGCCATGACAGAGGTGTCATTCAACTAGTTGTAAGTCGATGTATCATCACTAAAGTTATGAAAATATTTTATGAAAGTTGAAAAGTTACTTAGTGTTGCTTTAAGGGTAGAAGTTAAGAAACCCCAAAAGGTGTTACTGTTCAAGCACCAATAGGCTACCCTCGCAGAAGAGGATTGCTACTGTTCGGTACAAACTTACTAGCTAGTCAGAGCTCAGAGTTCTCGCTCAGCAGTTTGGCGTTTACATGTCCACAAGACTTCCGGGTCAAAGCCCTTCTCAAAGAATGTGGAGCATGCTCAGAGCGCATAATGCAGTTTGGTTCAATTCGAGCGTATACATGCAGGCATTTTACAGCACTGTATTTGCAAATCAGGTGTTGTCTCAAGCACATCTAATCAAGAGCTTAATTAGTTGCATCAGGTTTGCTTGAGATAGATCACATCAAATACTTGCACTTGCTCGGGGTTTGTTGACAGTGACATTTGACTGCAGATCAGAAATATGGCTGTCAAAAGAATTGTCCAAAAAGCTAATAGAGGAGATCATTGCCTGGCACAAACAAGGAAAAGGCTACAAAATGATAGCGCAGGCTCTGAATGTTGGTAGAGGTACAATTAGAAGAATAGTTTGCAAGTTCAGAGTTAAAGGAAGAGTGGCTACAGTACCAGGATGTGGCAGAAAGAGGAAGCTATCAGTGGCTGTCACCAGATTCCTGAGGAGAGGAGCAGTCCAAAACCCTCCGGTGACTGCAGGAGACCCACAGCAAGACTTCGAGGCAGGAGACACTGTTTCAGTTTGCACAGTAGGGTGCATAATAAACATTGAAGGTCTCCAAGACATAGTCCATGACTGATCCAAATGCACAAGCTCCAATATGCTCAAAACAATGTAAATAAGCCACAGAAGTTTGGGGATATTGTTCTCTGGAGTGACGAAACAAACTGGAATATTTCGGGCTCATGAATCAGTGGTATGTCTGCTGGAGGAATAAAGAAGCATATGCTGAAAAGTACACCCTGCCTATAGGGAATTATTGTGGGGGCTTTTTGAAGCTCTGCGGCTGCCATGCTTCCTCTGGCACAGGAAATCTGCAAAGTGTGGAGGGCGAGATGGATTCAGTCAAGTACCAGGATATCCAAGGAGAAAATGTCATGCTGTCTGTAGGGAAGCTGACGCTTGGGCATCATTGCACCTTCCAAAAGGACAATGATCCTAAGCATGCTTCAACACCCACCAAGGCTTGGTTTCAGAAGACGTCTGGGAAGATTCTAGGGTACCCATCACAGTCACCTCACTAAAACCCATAAAAAATCTCTGGTGGGATTTGAAGAAGACAGTTGCAGCATGTACACTCAAGAATAATAGCGAACTGGAGGCCTTTGTCCATGAGGACTGGGCTAAGATTCCTTGGGAATGCTGCCAGCAAGCCGTTATCTGCCAATTCATTACATCTCCAGCAGGCCATAGCAGTAAAAGGGTACTCATGAAGGGGTTGAATCATTTTGAGCCTGCAGTAGTCATTAAAAGTGGCATTTTGTTCTGAATATGGAGAGGCCACTTGTAAGATGTGTTGTATTGAGCTTTTAAATTGCTCTTGTTTGATTTGTTCATAGCAAACAGCTGAAAGCTTGTAAATTTTGCCAGTAAACCGAATTTTCAATGGGGGTTGAATAATTTTGATTGCAACTGTATGCACTAAAACTTGCGCTCGAACAAGCTCTCAAACTAGCTCTCAAATATGGACGTAATAAGCTCTTTAACATTCTAATTCTCTCAAATATGCTCTTAAACAAGCTGTCAAACCTGCGCTTAAACATGCATTTGTATGCTCTCAAACAATCCTTAAACACACTTTCTAATTCCATTCGAACGCTCTCCTAAATATGCTCTGTCAAACACACCCTCAAACATGCTCTGTAGCATGTACTCGAATGTGCTCTCAAACATGCTCTCATACAGGATTTCAAACAGGATCTTAAACAGGCTCTTATTCTTTCTAACATGCTCTAATATACTCTCAAATGGGCCCTCATACTCCATGCCAACAAGCATGAATACATGCTTTCAAACAGGATCTTAAACAGGCTCTAATTCTTTCTAACATGCTGTAATATACATGTATACTCTTAAATGGGCCCTCATACTAAGTGTAAACAACCATGCATACATGTTATCAAACAGGATATTAAATAGGCTCTAATTCTTTCTAACATGCTCTAATACATACTCTCAAACAGGTGTTCATTCTCAGTGTCAGACATGCATGCATACATGCTTTCAAACAGGGTCTGAAACAGATTCTAATTGCCCCAAACACACTTTCAAATATGCTCCGAAACACGTTTTAATCCATTTTGTCAGACATGCTCTCATTCAAATATGATCTCAAACACATTATCAAACACACAATCAAACATGCTTTCTATCTGGGTCTCAAGCAGGCTCTTTTACGTGCTCTCATGCGTCCTCTCCTTCACAAATTCAAGCATGCCAAAAAAAGTTGTGACTCTCTCAAACATGCTTTTCAACAGGTGCTCAAACATACGATCAAACATGCTTTCAAACATGGATTTAAAAAAGATACACACATTCCCAAACATGTTCTCAAACATGCTTTCAAAGGATTGTGAAATGTTTAAAAATCATCTGGAATCTTTGGACATTCTTTTTGTCATCATTCTGAAGCCATACATTTGAAAAATGATTCTCTTTATGATTAACCTCATGCATACAATCTAAACAACTGAATTCAAACAAGAATCATTCAATTTAATTGAATTGTGATAATTCCTCTTTGACATTTTGACCAAAAGTCTTTGAAAACCTGCTGTCACCTTGCAACAGTAATCATGAAACGAGACATTGTTCCTCTTTATTCTCAGGACATTAAAATAGTTACAGAATTCATGATCCTCAATTGAAGCACTGGTTACTAAAACCCAACAAGTCAAGTCAAGTGTGACTTATGGGATTTTAGTAATAGGTGCTTCAATTTTTGTTCTAGAATTTTTAATGGCAGATTGTGCTTTCATGCTGAATGATAATTTTTAGATTTGTTCCTCAGAATACCTTGCAAGCATAAAGACTATGCACTCCTATTTTGAAAGCTCTTTGGATGAAAGTTGTTTGTTCCTTTAATTTTGTAGTAGCACTGTCACTGATCACTCCCCGATCTTGTGATTGTCTGGAGGTGATATTGAGACAGACTAACAGTGTGGTCATATGTGGAGGAACTGACTCATGGTCATGGGATTGTGGTTTCTGTTTCATCTGGGTTGAGCTTCATGTCCTGGGATCATCTTGAGGTCACTGTGCCACCCCGCCTTTCTATCCCTCAGCCCATGTTTAAAGTTGGACACACAAAAAAATCTGTCTGAACAAGCCTTGAAATGGGTTTAAAAATCACACTTTTTGTTTATATTCTTAATTTGACTGAACAATCTTTGCTTGTTTCAAGCTTCTTTCTGCTTGACGAGTGAAATTGTGCCCTTTTTGCTCATTTTTTAATGACTAAAACTCTGAAACTGCTTTCGGTTGTTGCCTTGATTTTTGTCTTTTGTCACAAAAGAAATAGTAATATTTTGATAAAATAAAAACGAAACTAAAAGCCTTGACACACAAACAAACTGACTTTAAAAATGGAAGATCGTTCATAGAACGATGACTTGCTGAAATTCCACCCACTTACATCATAGGGACGTCATGGCGTCGTGAAACTGCGAGGACCGCATTGACAGAATGGCGTTGCTTTGAAGTCGCTAGCTCGAATAGAAGTAAAGTTATTAACCACATTGTGTTTGTAACCTTTTTGATGACCTTGACCTTTGTGATAGAATCACACAAAAGTATAGGCTTCTAACAGAGACACTTTTGGACTCAGGGACTGAAAAACGGGGACGATCACTGCAAGATTAAGGGCAGTTAAGGGTGTGACTAACAGATTAACAAACAAACAAACAGACAAGCAAACATACTAACCAAACCAACAAACATAATTGCAGAGAGCGAAAAAAAGCTCTGAACCTGAGTTGAAATAAAAATGGGTCGTTTTGGTTTCCACTCATTTATTCGTAATATTTAAAATCCGGCCAACAACCTGTGTGTACCAGCAGATCACACAGTCGTTACTCCTCTCTGAATGGACGGAAAATTTCAGTGATCTTGTTCCACCTCTTGGAGTGACACATTACAGTTGCTTTGATTAGGTGAAATCACGCAGGTTCCCTCATGAGTAAAATTCAGCAACTACTGAAGAGGGCTTCTTCATTATTCTAAATGCTAAAACTGAAACTAGGCAAAAATATATATATATATATATATTGAAGTCTCCAAAAATAGAAACTATTGGTCAAAATCTCATGAAATTTACCTGAAACTGACCTAAAAAATGAAACAAATGCTCAAGAAAGCACTGAAATAAAAACAAATTTGAAAATTGAACTAAAATTAGTTTGTGTATTAGTGCATGCATTTGTGTGTTGGAGCTTGTGTAAGAGTCTGTGGTATATAGGTGAGTGATATAGTGTGTGTGAGTTGATTTGTGTTTCTGTGTGTACCTGCATTCTTGCACGTATTTATTAGCAATGTTCACTGCCTTAACATGCCTGACATAACTGCTAGAAGTCACACACCTGATGCAGTAATTTAGGGCAGAGAGCTGCTTAGTGGTGCAGTGGATTTGTGCTGTTGCCTCCCAGCAAGAAGGTTGTGGGTATTAATTCAGCCTGGGTCTCTTCTCTGTGGAGTTGCATGTTCTTGTATTTGTGTGGGTTTCCTGCGGGCTCTCCAGGCTCTTTTCTCAGAGTCCAACAGCATAATTATTCAGCTAATTTAAAGTTGTAATGAGGCAATATGGAAGTGAATGAATGGCATGCGCTTCCAACGTTTGCTTTGGGAAGAGTAGCATTTTTGGCATGATGTACCCGCGCTGAAGTGTCCCTAAACATCTAAAAAATAAATAAATATGTAAATAAATAATTTGCGCCGCCTAGAGCTCCTGAAACTCTACCTCACATCTTGGAAACTGCAAACCTTCCTCACATTCCTCTTTCTGGGCCTACATCCTGCTGACAAGGCCAACATCCCGTCAACCTTCCCCATATCCTGCTAAACTGTCCCTCATACAGCTAAAAAGCCAAGTTAGAAAGGGGGAGGGGAGGGATGGCTTGTTTTGTTTGTACTTTGAGTTGATGAAGATTTAGCTTACATCATTCGCACCATACTTTTAGATATGTTTAATTTCATTCCTGCATTGATTTATACATTATTGCTTGATGTTGTTATGGGGGGGACTTGAGTGTTTCAGCTTTTTAGCTGGCTAATGGTAAAATATGGGCGAACTTTTTTTTTCCATTATCGATCGGGAATAAATTGCTCTGAAGAGTGAGAGTTCCTGGAAAAGTAAGATGGCTGTAAAGTTGATATTGAAATTCAAGGCAGAGTCGTTCCTCACTGTCGCACAAGCAGCCCTAAGGACGGAGGAGATGGCTGGTAATGTGAAACGCATTATATTTAAACTTTCTCTCCTTTATTTTGAGATGACTTTACGAAAGTACTACCAACTTCCCGCAACTCTCAGACCCACAGCAGTAAAAATAATATGCGCAGTTGATCTAGTTGGCTGTATATACAGTTGGTTTCAGTATAGTTTAACAGCTTGTCATGCACAGTTGATTATAAAAGGAATTGGTTGCATTAAATAGAATTTTTGTTCAGTTTAACTGTATAAAAGCTAACTGTGTGCTGTCCAGGGTAGATTCTCTTCATCTTGATGAGTTCAAATCTTAAAGTTTGATGAACATCGGCTTTCTTCTTTCTCCTCTGGTCCAGCTGTTCCTCTAACATGCATTCACACACAACCAGAGGCGCTGCAAGGGGGGGGGGGGCATTGACGATTCTAGGGGCCCAGCATTCACAGGGGCCCCACAGAGCATACTGTTATTATTATTATAAACATTTGTAAATAGAACACTTGGACACTTTCATTTTATATTTTAATTTTTCAATAAATGAATTTGTTGTTTGTATCTCAATTTTCAACTTCTTAAGAATAATCTCAGCACATGGGCCCCCTCTCTTACTATTCATAATTTTGTACAACCCAAGTTACGCTAGTGCCTGAACTTGCTGCATGCAAAAATTTTTTCTGCCTGTCAGTTCGTACCATTACGTACATGAGCCAATTACAGATCAGCTGTGGTACCATTGTACGTGCCGTCAGCCAATCACAGCTCGGCTGTACTTATGCATGGATGAGAATGGCAATGCTTTTGACCTTGTTGTCAGCAAAGTTGCACACACGGCAAATTTGTAAATGCTTGTCTTACAATAACTATGTAAGCGCTCCACAATATGCAAAAGTACACTAGCTGGTCTGCTTCAGAAGTCCAATAGCCTACTTGCCGGAAATAAAATCTATCTATCTATCTAACTATCTATCTATCTAAATCCAGATTTCTTCCACACATCTGCCAAGCCCTTCAAGGACGTGATGTGAAAAATCTAGAATTCACCAGCAGTTATTTTTATTCCATTGTCATCTAGGACGATCCATTTCTTGCCCAGCCTCACTGTCAATGAAGCACAAGCAAGTTCATTTCACTCCTGTTGGAAATTATTCAAGGGTTTATGGTAGCGTAATCAAAGTAAAACATTTTTTGTTTCTCTCTCCATAGCTGTTTTGTTCTCACTCGTTTTAATTTCTCTCTGTTGTACCTCGCCTGCACATTTTTTCCCCCCGTGTGTGAGAGTTTGTAGGGTTTTGGAGAACCAACTGCAAAGGGGGGGGATGTCTAAAACCCAAGGAAACCCTGACCACTAGGTCCAAAAAGACTACGAAAATAGGGAGTGGAAACAGAACCAACAACAACCCTTAACCAACAAGGGCGACTCTCCAATAAATATATTAGAATAGGTTTGCTCTTAATAAGACCGTAACGAAAATATGCCTCCGACAAAATTGGAGGATGAGCTTGAGCGTAAGGAGCTGCAAACAGAATTGTTCAGGAAAATAAATGAACAGGATTCCCCTGGGGAAAATGCTGTAGACCACTGGAGGCTGCTGAAGATTATGACAAGTGAATACCAATAACAGCACGGGTAGAAGAGGGGCAAACCCCAATACATACAACTTAACCCCTCGGGGCTGCAACCAAGGGGGTAGGAATACACCCGGAAGTTGAAGCTCACTTGAACGCTCAAAGTAGATAGCTCATCCCCATTCATCTTACCTGACTTTTGACATCAAATAACTTTACACTAAAAACATTATGAGCCTTCATGTCAGCGATAATATTTTCTACAGAGAAACTACATTTTGTAGCGGACGTCTTTACTTCGTATGTAATATTATGGCCTAACAGTAAGCATTTTTAGCCGATGGCACCAGGCCAGGCTGAAAGTGACGTGAAATGCCGGGGACTTTCTGTCGCTCAGGAGGTAAATAACCGTACTGTTGAGACAGAAGCCCATAAGGAATCATAAACAGAGGACGATTGAGCGACATCGCTAAAAAAGTGAATTACCTATGAAGTAATAATTTGCAGAACATCATAACATTGAACAGAATCAGACTATACCGACTGACGCAATCGCTTGCTCGCTGGGAACTATGTGTAGGATACATCTACCAGACGAGTTTCTGCCTCTCAGGACGTTGATTTACATCAGCGAGCTGACTTCGAGCCTGCGCAGAAGGCGTGGTGCCAACTGAAAACTTTTTCAATTGTGCTTCACACTCTCCCATCGAAAATAGCGCCATCCCGCAGTCCACTTCTTTTACTGTCTATGGCTGCAACCCTGCCAAACCAAAGAAAAACGCTGGGCTTTGAAGTGTCCCGGGATCTCAGAAATATCACGACAGAGGGAGGCCCTGGTGAACCCAAAACGCTACTGCGGATAAAAATGATACCCCTCTCTTGTTGGAGCTCCAGCATATATCAAAAATTAAACTAAGTGGGCACAGAACGAATACACTTCATTTCCCTCAGTTCTGCAATACCGCCCACACTGCACTATGCAAAAAAAAATGAAGAAAGCTAAGTGGGTGCAGAATGCTTACAACTCTTTTCCCCAAGTTCTGCAATACCGCCCACACCAAACTAGTCCAGGAAAAATAAAGACGGCTAACTGGCCGCAGAACGTTTACAATTCTTTTCTCACGGTTCTGCGATACCGCCCACACCGAACTAGACCAGGGAAATGAGGTGACTAATCGGACGTAGAACAAATACAATTCTTTTCAACTGGTTCTGCAAATATCGTCTGTACCATTCTATACCTTACCGGCTCGAGTGCTTAATGAGAGACACTGAAGCCCAGACTGCAGGAACTGCAGAGCTTAAATACCAGGGTCTCGGGGCGGGGCGTGCAATGAGAACAGGAATCACATGCTGCAAACAATTGAATCAACGCACCAGCAACTTCACGTATTAACTTGCAGCTTACAGACCCAGAACCATGTCACCGTGACTTTGAATTCAAACTTTTTTTTTTTTAATTTACTTTGCTTGTTTTATGCACACAGTCAATTGTAACCCTAACATTTTTAAAGATTACAGTGATCAGGTTTCCATACTTTTAGCAGTGGTTTGTTGGCAGGCTTTCACTTCGGGCACAAGCAGACCTATTTCCCTTTCAGGGAAACTTTTTTTTCCTGCTTTGCCAATACACCCTTTTAACAGCAAAGGGTGGAAGTGCACTGAGCTTTTAAAGGAAATGAGAGATGACACTCTGATTGGCTTATTTTATGTTACACCCAAAACACACCTATGATTAAGTGAGAGATTAAGCATCACCCCTTTGGACAATGTGCCCCAGTTTGCGCCCAGATAACACACCATTAAACCACCGAAAATTGATTTGGACTCGCCATAATTTCACTTGTGCTACACTCTTTAGACCAACCGCTTAGATCACTAAAATAGGGCCCAAAGTGTTCTTTACTTGAGTGAGATATAGAGGGTGTATGAGTGTGATGGAAGAGTGAGGTATAAAGGGTGCTTGAGTGAGATAGCGAGGGGGGAGTGTCATTAAAGAGTGCCATATAGAATTTTTGAAAGTGATTGAGAATTGAGATTTAGGGGGCATTGGAGAATGCCTCAGCAGTGAGATATAGAGAATATGAGTGTAATTGAGGAGTTTGATATAGAGGATGTTTCAGTGTGATTGAGGACTGAGATATAGTGGGTGTATGAGTGTGAATGAGAACAGATATATAGCGGGTGTGTGAGTGTGTTTAATGAGTGAGATAGAGAGGGTGTATGCTTATGACTGTGATGTAAAAAATAGACCTTGCTTGAGTGTGTCTGTGGACTGATCAAACAACAATGTCTGGGAGTGATTGTGAAGTGAGAGAAAAAGGGTGTTAGTGTGGAATTTGGGAATGAGTGAGTTTGATAGTGATTGAGAAGTTAGACATAGGGAGTGTGATTCAGAAGTCTGATATATCAGATGTTTGATTGTGATTGATATATAAAGGGTGTACACGTTATTGTGGTGTAATATAAAGGCAGTATTTCAATGTGACTGAGGAGTGAGATAACTAGGGTGTCTGTGATTGTGAAGTGAAATACGGTACATAGACACAATATTTGTGTTGTATTGCGGAGTGAGATGATGATGTATGAGTGCAACTGAAGAGTGAGTTATGGAGGTTGCTTGAGTCTGATTGAGGGGTGAGATATGGAGAGTATTTGGATGTGATTGGTAAGTGGTACTGTATATAGAGCTCTGGTAGCTGACATCATGCAGTCAAAAACCCCCATATTGGCAGGAAAGTGCGCGGTTAAGAACGCTGGCAGGCATACGGCAAGCAGCTAACTTTTACGCAAGTATTTATGAAAAGTGAATAATTTTATGAATGAGGCGATGCCTTTAGACTTTCATTCAAACTGTGATTATTCTGCCCGGTTGCTAATGATAATGTAACTGAGATGAAGAGACACTTAAGACCTGTGTCCAAAGGCAGCACTTTTGGAGCTGGAGCACGCATGATCACATTTACAGAGCACTTCTCTCTAGTGCTGATCTTTGCTAAAAGTTACAAAAGCCATCTTAGCAATTCCGCTATGCATCGTTATTAATGTCAAGATTTGCAAATTCAATGAAATGAAATCGGAAATAATTGCAGTAACTAAGCTAATAAATGTTCATTTCCCAAAAGCAAAATTGGAGCCGATGAAACCAATGACTCAAATTGTGTAGCCAAGTTCCTAATGTAGCTTGCAACCATGCCTTGGGAAACGTAGCAACCCAGGTTAAAATAAGTGGGAAACTAAGCAACAGCAGAGTATCAAGCTAGCTACAGCTGTTGGGCTCTAAAGTTGCAGTAAACATTAATATTAACTACCTTATCTGCAAATCCATTGTCCCTAAATGCAGAACAGTTCACAAAGCTGAACCATAGCTTGTGAAGTGATTAGAAACATGACTGTGGCGGCAGGGGAAGTTTCTCTGATTACTCGTAATACTGTAATTCCCTGCTAATTTTTGATTTTGATTTGTCGGAGAGAGAGAGGTGACATTGAGCCCAGCGGTATTCTAAAAGTTAAAGTATTTCTAGCCGAGAGTGCCGTGGGAAAAAGCTGTGTGCTAAGGGAGTTTTGTACGCCGAGATTGTTGAGCAGTGTCAACGCTGAACTTCAAAGCATTTGCATTGAAAATTGACACAGCCAGCGCAAAAAAAGCGTTTCCTGTGGACACAGGCTCTATTCATCACGAAGGCAGATTGCGTCCATTTGTATCCCTCCAGGCTTTTGTAGGCTTTGAGAGACTCTCCGGAGAAGGAGGCATGATAAGGGTCAATAATTTTTAATCTATGAAGTTTTGAATTTAATCGCTCAATTTCTTTGGATGTAAAGTGAGCATTGAACTCTGATGGCTTGAAATCGGCGCTAGTCCCATTTATCTTCACTCAGGCTTTTCCTGCCAAAATGGTGGCAGAAACAAAAGGAGTCAAGTGACATCCAGAGCTGTTATAGAGGGTGTGATTTGAACGTTTGATATAGTGGGTGTTCGCATGTGATTGTGCTGTGAGGTGGCTGCTGTATATACAGTGTTTGACTGTGACTGAGCTGTGAGATAATGAGGGTCTCTGAGTGCAATTAAGGAGTGAAATATGGAGGTTGTATGAGTGTGATTGTGGAGTGAGATATTGTGAGTGTCTGTGTGTGAGAGAGGAGTGAGATGTAGATGCTGTTCCAGTGTCTCTGAAGAGTGAGATATAAAGGGTGTTTAAATGCGATTGTGGAGTCAGGTGTGGAGTAGAATGTAGTGATGATTGAAAACTCGACAAAATGAAGTTAAATCAGTAACCAAGTACTATTCAAGAGTTTATTTTGTGTAATATTGGATCATATACAGTTGGGCTGAAAAGTTTGCATACCCTAGCTTAATTTGTAAAATGTTGCCATTTATTTTGAAAAAATGACTCATCATGCAAAAAATTTGTCTTTTATTTAAGGATTGTAATCATGTGAAGTTATTTGTCATCACATACTGTTGGTGCTTGGCTCCTTTTTAAATCATGATGATGACTGAAATCACCCAAATGACCCTGATCATAAGTTTCCATACCCTTGGCCTTGTTATAGAGACACAAGGTGACATACTCAGGTTTAAATGGCTATGAAGGGTTCATTTTCCACACCTGTGCTTTATTAAATTGTAAATAGTGTCTGTGTATAGTCAGTGAGTTTGTTAGCTCTTGAGTGGATGCACTCTGGCTAAATAGACACTGAGAGGAAATGTTTTGTCTAAAGACCTTCTTAAAAGGGTAGTTCAACCTTTCAATGATGTGAAAGGATATAAAAAGATATCCAAAGACCTGATTATGCCAGGTAGTACTGTACAGTCCGTGATTAAGAGGTGGAAAAATGAGGGGATATGTTGATACCAAGCTAAGGTCTGGTAGGCCAAGAAAGATTTTGTCCCAAACTGTCATGGGAATTGTCTTGGAACACGAAAAAAAATCCACAAGTTAACTGAAGAGAAATACATAATGCTCTGGAAAAAGGTGGTGTGGTCATTTTAAGGAGCACAATAAGGAGGTACTTAAACAACAATGAGCTGCATGGTTGAGTTGCTGGAAGGAAGCCATTATTGCGTCAATCCCACAAAAAAGCCTGCGTAAAATATGCCAGACAACACCGTGACACGACTTACAACTGAAGAGATCAAAGAACAACTTTATGGTCAAAACTATAAGCGCTATGTTTGGAGAGCAGTCAACAAGGCCCACGGAGAAAAATATAGTATTCCCACTTCAGCTTGGTGGTGGCTCACTGATGTTTTGGGGGTGTGTGAACTCTAAAAGCACTGGGAATCTTGTTAAAATTGATGGCAAGACAAAAGCAGCATGCAATCAGAAAATACTGGCAGTCAATTTGGAGTCTTCAGCAGGAAAGCTGCGCATGGGATGCACTTGGACCATCCAGCATGACAATGATCCAAAGCACAAGGCCAAGTTGACCCTCCAGTGGTTACAGAAGAGAAAGGTGAACGTTCTGGAGTCGCCATCACAGTTTCCTGACGTCGATATCATTGAGCTGCTTTGGGGATCTCAAATGTGTAGTTCTTGCAAGACGACCAAAGAATTTGCAGGAGCTGGAGGCATTTTGCAAGGAAGAATGGGCAGCTATACTACCTGAAAGAATTAGGGGCCTCATTGACAACTATCACAAAAGACTGCAAGCTCATATTGATGCTAAAGGGGACAATACATAGTAGTAAGACAAAGGGTATGCACACTTTTGAACTAGGTTCATTAAATTTTTTCCCCTTATTGCCATGTTTTATTTGATAATTGTGCCATTCTGCATGACCTACAGTTGGATATGAATACAATAAGAAATAAAAGAAATGCGTCTTGCCTGGCCATTCACGTTTTCTTTAAAAAAATGTATGACCCCAATTCTAAAAAAGTTGGGATGCTATGTAAAATGTAAATAAAAACAGAATGGAATGATTTGCTAATCTCATAAACTGACATTTTATTCACAACAGAACATAGGCAACATATCAGATGTTGAAAGTGAGACATTGTGCCATTTCATGAAAAATATTAGCTCATTTTGATTTGTATTTTTTTGTATCCTGTTTTTATTTACAGTTTAAACTGCATCCAAACTTTTCTGGAATTTGGAGTTGTTCTTATTTTACAAATTCAGCCAGGGCATGCAAACGTTTGAGCTGTATTGGAGTTGTTTGATTGTGATTCAGAACTTTGGTATAGACAGTGTTTGAGTGTGATTGAGGAGTGCAATAAAGAGGGTGTTTCATTGAGGACTGAGCAGTAACTGGTGTTTGAACTAGGGCGGACTTAGTAATTTGGGGGCCCGAGGCAAACCCTAGTATGAGGCCCCCATTAGTGGCGCATGCACAGGGCATGAGGGGGCTGATTTTGTGATTTAAGTCAGTATAGTGTGGTGACTGGTATCACTCTAAAGTGCTTGAAAAACACCGTAAAATAACACTACAGCCATTCATATCAGTCAAGTATTTAAAAAAAACTGACCGATTTTATTCTCGGTAATTAGCCTCTGTTTTCTTAAGGGGTGTGATACATGATTTTGTGACCAAAAATTGAACTTTTCCACCGAAAATGTCTATTTCCTGATAAATTACTCTTTATTTCGAGCCCTTGCCCTCTATGGGAGAGATCTGTAAGGAAATGATAGTGTCTTGTTATTCCATTGCACAATTCACTTCCAATCAATGCAACGAACAAGCATGGCCGCCTGTCTAAAATGGCCTCTGACTGCTCAGAAGTCAAGAACACAGCCTTTGGTCTATGGACATAATCTAAGGAAACAGTGGATTGTTAATAAACGACCATAGCTTCAGCTGTACTGTATACTGATATACCATGATGGAATTATTTAAGAAATTCTCCAGTAAGACACTGGAGTTTAAGGCTGGATTACAAAGCTACTGAAAGGGACATGAACGCATTGGAGCTCTCGTTGAAATGGGACAACACTTAGCTTCCGGACAAATAAGTAAGTTCAACCCTGTTATTGAAGAAGTTGGGATGCTGTGTAAAATGTGGGTAAAAAGCAAATGCAATGATTTGCAAATCAATTTAGCCCTACTTTAATTGAAAATAGTACAAAGAAAAAATATCATATGTCATATATCACTATATGTCATATATCATATTTCACTCAGGAAAATTTTTAAGAAAAATTTTATACCAGCTGCAATTAGCATATTAAGTGGGTGACCAAGACCTTTTTATAGCTGCTGTTCTTATTTGTTTCTTTTATCTACTTATTTATGTATGTATTTATACCCTGCTCAATGCCATGCCAGTACCACATTTACCACCAGATTTGCCTCATGTCTCATGTATTTGGTATCCTTGTTACCTTGATGAGTAGCTCTTGTCTGTGTGAGTGAGTAATATGTTTGTTGTACAATTCTTGTGCATATGTGTGGTAGATGTTCTTTTGTGGGGCCAAAGACAAATTTCCACATGAGTGGACAATAAAGATTTCTATTCTATTCTAAAACTGAGAAATTGAATTGTTATTTGAAAATATCTGCTCCTTTTGAATTTGACACCAGCAACACGTTGCAAAAAAGTTGGCACAGAGGCAATAAAGGGCTGGAAAAGTGGTATGATGTTAAAAAATACATGTAGTGAAACATCCCTCTGTTTAATAGGTTGATAGGCTGAAGGTCAGTAACTTGATTGGATATGAAAGGTCCTTCAGAAAAAAGATTGCGAGGGCTTCAGCACGCTATGAAGAACAACTTGCCCTCATCGTTCCACAAATTAAGAATAATGTTTCTCAATGCACACTTACAGGGAATTTGGGAATTTCATCTTCTATGGTATATAATATATGGTACATGGAACATAATGGCAAGGACAAGGCCAAAAAACAATATTGAATGGCTGTGATCTTCAGGCCCTCCGGCTGCACTGCTTCAAAAACAGACAGGATTCTTCAGTGAAAATTGCTGCGTGAGCTCAGGAAGACTTCTGTAAATCATTGTCAGTGAACATGGTTTGTCCCTTCATCCATAAATGAAAGTTCAAACTCTGCCACGTAAAGATTCAATCATGTATAAACAAGATCCCAAGATTCTGCCACCTTCCCCAGGCCCTAGCTCATTTTAGATGGACTGAGGAAAAGTGGGAAACTACCTTGTGGTCTTACTTATCAAAATGTGAAATTCTTTTTGGAAATCAAGGACTTCATGTCTCTGGGCTAAAGAGGAGAGGGGCCATCTTGCTTGTTATCAGCACACAATTCAAAATGAAGCATCCGTGATGGTACTTATGGTACGTAAGGGTGTGGCTACCCTCTGGTCCTCAACTGATATGGTCAGATCCACCTATGGATCCACCCCTCACTCCTCCCTGGATATTCAATTCATGCTCTCGTCCAATGGGAGTCACATCCGGTTTCAAAATGACAAAATGGCGCTATTCAAATTGCTAGAATCGAGGCTTCCTGAATGGTATGCTGATACCAATGGGTGACGTCACGGTTGCTTCGTCCATCTTTCTATACAGTCTATGGTAATGAGTCACAGACATTCACGGTTAAACTTGCCATGGTTTTGAAATTCACAGTCAAGACTGACTAGCCAGCTAGCTAACAAAATAATGTTGCATAATGGTTATGGAAAGATACTCCATGCACGCTGGCTAGCTGGCTTATTTCACAAAAACTGAGGTGGAAAGAAAGCGATTTTACTGTGTATATGCTGTATGAAGCATATATGCAGAGCAGCCAGATTAACGTCATACCTAAGCGCTGCAAAAGAGACTGCTCTAATAAAATTGTGCACTCAATTTAAGGTACAATAGCCTGTATGCTCGCCTCCTTTGTTCAATATTTGAATTTCATCGGGGTTGAATCACCCTGAAAAGGTTAGAAGTTGAATGTATTGCTATCTGGGAATGATTTAAGCGGCAAATTGTATTGGATAATAATGTCCCTTTAATGGTGAATGAGACACACAGGTTTTGGTGGAACATTTACTGCCTTCCAGGTGCCTTTTTTAAGGGAAAGGCTTGCTTATTTCAGCAACACCATGCCATACCATTTGAGCAACACTAAACTTTGCTCATATTACAGCATCATGGCGCCGTTGGAAAAGAGTCTGGGTGGTAAAGTGGTCTTCCTACAGTCCAGACTTGTCACCCACTAAAAATATTTGGCGCAGTATGAAATGAAAAATATGACAAAGCCCAGCAAACATTTCAACATTGTATCAACGTTGTTTTAACGTCAAACCAAGATGTCACGTCATGGTTCAAAAATAGTTCCAAAATGAAAATTGTGCCGATGTCCGGACGTTACCTGTCCGTCATCTGGCTGTCCTTCCTGGGTGTTCTGGCGATGTCGAAATGGGACGGTATCAGGAATTAGTTTACCAGCTAAATTTAGACGTTCTTAGAACGTCCAACCAACGTCCAGTCCGACTCAGATGTTTTTATTTTGTCTTAACAACGTGTAATTCACAAGATAAATCTGATTTTCTCATACAGCACTACTTTTGGCCAAGGAAGGCTCATTGTGTTATTTATGTCTACACGCACATATATATTAAACAATCATGCAACAACTCAGTCCCAAACTGATCCAATTGCGGGATGCAATACCCTCGATCACCAGATGGCGCTAATTCTGTATCCGGGGCAGGTCAGACCCTCTATGTTTCTGAATTTAAATCAATGTCATTCAAAATTGCATGCCTGTGCAAATAGCTTGGGCCGCATGCATTTTATAGCCTATTTCACTGCCCAGTGCCACTTTTTTTCACTCAATACCGAGAGTATGGCCATCAGCTGGACACGCAAGGCTTACGGCCGAATATCCTACTTTTTTAAATAAGGTAAACAAAGCGGCTATTCTATTTATTAACAAAACCCAAAACCAGTGAAGTTGGCACGTTATGTAAATCGTAGAGAAAAACAGAATACAATGATTTGCAAATCCTTTTCAACTTATATTCAATTGAATACACTGAAAAGACAAGATGTTTAATGTTCAAACTGAGAAACTTTTTATTTTTTTTGCAAATGATCATGAAGTTAGAATTTAAAGGCAGCAACACATTGCAAAAAAGTTGGCACAGGGGCCTTTTTACCGCTGTGTTACATCGCCTTTCCTTTTAACGACACTCAGTAAACGTTTGGGAACTGAGGAGACCAATTTTTGAAGCTTTTCAGGTGGAACTCTTTCCCATTCTTGCTTGATGTACAGCTTAAGTTGTTCAACAGTCGGGGGTCTCCGTTGTCGTATTGTACGCTTCATAACGCGCCACACATTTTCAATGGGAGACAGGTCTGGACTACAGGCAGGCCAGTCTAGTACCCGCACTCTTTTACTACGGAGCCATGCTGTTGTAACACGTGCAGAATGTGGCTTGGCATTGTCTTGCTGAAATAAGCAGGGACATCCATGAAAAAGACGTTGCTTGGATGGCAACATATGTTGCTCTAAAACCTGTATGTACCTTTCAGCATGAATGGTGTCTTCACATATGTGTAAGTTGCCCATGCCTTGGGCACTAATACACCCCCATACCATCACAGATGCTGGCTTTTGAACTTTGCGCCTATAACAGTCCGGATGGTTCTTCTCCTCTTTGGTCCGGAGGACACGACGTCCACAGTTTCCAAAAACAATTTGAAATGTGGACTCGTCAGACCACAGAACACTTTTCCACTTTGCATCAGTCCATCTTAGATGAGCTTGGGCCCAGCGAAGCCGGCGGCGTTTCTGGGTGCTGTTGATAAATGGCTTTCGCTTTGCATTGTAGAGTTTTAACTTGCACTTGCAGATGTAGCGACAAACTGTTGTTACTGACAGTGGTTTTCTGAAGTGTTCCTGAGCCCAAGTGGTGATGTCCTTTACACACTGATGTCGGTTTTTGATGCAGTACCGCCTGAGGGATCGAAGGTCACTGGCATTCAATGTTGGTTTTCGGCCTTGTCGCTTACGTGCAGTGATTTCTCCAGATTCTCTGAACCTTTTGACGATATTACGGACCGTAAATGATGAAATCCCAAAATTTCTTGCAATAGCTCGTTGAGGAATGTTGTTTTTAAACTGTTCGACAATCAGCTCACGCATTTGTTCACTAAGTGGTGACCCTCACCAGCCTGGTTCAAACAAACGGTTTCAGTCTATAAACGAAAATAGGATTTTCCCCACCGTGGTAACTGAACTAGGGCTGAATTGTAATATACAGTAAGTCACCCTTTTAATAAATATTCAAGCATAAATTTAGCCAATCAGAGGCTGAGTAGGGACAGGTCTTTTTGGCCTTTGCTCAACAGATTGGGTAGTGTTCAGTAATACACCACCCTCTTGACCAAACATGGGCACTACCAGCGCCAAAAGACTGAGCTGGCTCAAGCCAAAACACTGAACTCACGATTCAAAGCCAATTCAAGACGTGTGTCCAACTGAGTCTCTGGCTGCAGTACATACTTTTTAATTTTAATGACTACGTACAGATACAAATTCCCAAAAAGTGACAGACCAGTGAACTTTGAAGTCATCTAAGAATAATGAAATCATATTTGGTATGTCACAGTGAGGAAGATACCTTGAATTACAGAATACTGAATGGTATTTTTGTAGCTCCTCTTGTCAAGAGGTCCTCTTCCCCTCATGTTGAATTTAGCCATGACTGCATTGGACATCATTCTGTGGAATGTGTACAAATTGCTTTAAGAACATAAAGAATTACAGATTACAATTTGACACTTTTTATTAAAAAGAAATGAAGATAAGCAAATCATGAACATACTGATGTAGCGACTCTACTTTATAAACAATGCATCAACAGACTGGTGTTCATATTCAAACTCAAGAGCATTCTTGTTCATCTATTCATACTGTTCCGTGGTCTGCTCATGAGCTACCTCATGTTGTAAAGCTAATGCTTTCAGTGTGAACATACAGAATTGTCATCCTGAACTCAAACTGCTTATTATGTAAAATTTCATGAAAGCATGGTGAACAGTTCTAGTGACCTAAGGGTGTATGTCGATCTGATTTTATCCTGGGTTTTAATTCAAAATGTTTTGTTGGTCATTTGGGGGGGGGGGAATACAGTCTGGAACATTAAAGTTTTCCCATTATAATGGATTTTTACTTGTTCATAACTTTGTTTACACAGTCCCTCACTGAGTGTCCGGCGACTCTGGCCAGCTGCTTAACCTAAAGTGGGACCATTCGGCGTTCGGGGATATAATAACTTCCTAATGGCCGGAATATTCCTTTAAGCTTACGTTACTTCGCTCTGCATGGCACGTGGTCGGACACGGCTAATGTTAGACAAACGTTTGGCTAGTCCCGGTGACTGCCACACCGGAACACATTCAAGTCAATGCCAGAAAAATTGACTGAAAGAACAATACATTTAAAATACTTTGTGCATATAATGACACACATCCACTCACTCCATGTGCGTAGATCTGAGGTTCTTTCAAAACTAACCTGAACTTCTATGAACTGCTCGACCTCTGAGTTTGTTCTTAGCTTTCCCAGTATTTATATCAGTTTCTCTGATGGTTTGCCTCTGGTTCTTGATGTCTGCCTGTATTCTGGATTATTCAGCACCTGCTGTTTTTAGATTTTCTGCCTTCATTGATTGGTACACCTGGTACTGACCTTGGCTTGTATTTTGGATTCTGCTTCTGCTTTGCCCTTTGAGCTCCATCCACCTGTGTTAAATAAACTATTTGAACTTATTTCCTGGTCCGCGCCTGAGTTCACCTTGATCCTGACAGTACAGACTAACTAACTTAGACTCAGCGGATTCCAGCCATCTGCAAACAGCCCTCTCCAGACAAGCGGAGTTGTTGGGCAAGCATGAGAGTCAGTTTGACTCCTTGAATCGTACCATGGAATCCTTCCTTGCTGTGCGGACTGATATAATCACCCAAATACATAAGCTCCAACTGGCCTTGAGAGCATAACAGACCTCAAATGCCTCCCAGTCCAGCCAGCAAGCTCCTCTGGACTCCAACCCTACTCAGCCCAGCAGAGAGCCTCGGTTACCACCTACTGAGGTCTACAGTGGGAACCAGGGAACTGTAGGTCCTGTCTTTCCCAATGCCACCTCATCTTCGAGCTCCAGCCCACAGACCGAGCCGGGATTGCATATACAGCGCCCTCCATAATTATTGGTACCCCTGGTTAAGATGTGTTCTTTTGCTTCTAATGAATTCAGTTTTTTTCTAAAGATATAGGACCACAGTGAAAAAAATAGGAAAATCCAACCTTTAATTCAAGGCCATTTATTCAGTGGGAAAAAAATCCCAAATTAAGAAATAATTCTTTTACATCAAATCATGTGTGCCACAATTATTAGCACCCCTGATGTTAATACTTTGCACAACCCTCTTTTGCCAACAAAACAGCAACTAATTTTCTCCTATAATGTTTCACAAGATGGGAGAATACAGAAAGAGGGCTCTTCGACCATTCCTATTTGCACAATCTCTCTAAATCATCCAGCAACCTGGGTCCTCTCCTCTGCACTCTCCTTTTCAGCTCGCTCCACAGATTTTCAATGGGATTGAGGTCTGGGGACTGAGATGGCCATGGGAGGAGCTTGATTCTGCGTCTGATGAACCATATCTGTGAAGATTTGGCCATATGTTCAGGGTCATTATCTTTCTGAAAGACCCAGTGACGACCCCATCTTCAGCTTTCGGGCAGAGGCCACCAGATTTTGATTTAAAATGTCCTGGTATTTCAAAGCGTTCATGATGCCATGCACACTAACAGCCTCTGGAAGTGAAACAAGCCCACAGCATCACCGATTCTCCCCCACACTTCACAGTGGGCATGAGGTGCTTTTCTGCATACTCATCTTTTGTGTTCCGCCAGACCTACTTAGAGTGTTTGTTGCCAAAAAGCTTGGTCTCATCTGACGAAAGCACACGGTCCCAGTTGAAGTTCCAGTACCGCTTAGTGAACTCTAGACGTTTGCGTTTATGATTGTGAGTGAGAAAAGGTTTTTTCCGCGCATGCCTCCCAAACAGCTTGATGGCATGTAGATAGCGCCTGATGGTTGTTTTGGAGACTGTGACCCGAAAATGCTACCATTTGTTGCAATTCTTTAACAGTGAGCTTTGGAGAACTTTTTATTTCTCTTACCATCCTCCTCAATGTGCGTGGTGGCAAAATAACCTTGCGTCCTCATCCAGGCTTATTTACCACTGTTCCAGTTGTTTAAACTTCTTAATGATTCCTCTGACTGTAGATATGGGCAGGTGCAGGCGAGTGGCTATTTTCTTGTAGCCATTGCCTGACTTGCGAAGATCGACACACATCTACCTTACTTGAATGGTGTGTTCCTTTGTCTTTCTCATTTTGAAGAGTGGATAAGAGAAATGGCCTCTGTGTCACGTCATATTTATACCCCAGGGAAACAGGAAGTGATGAATTGCTAATTAAATGTTCCTAGATACTCTGATCAACTTTTAAACTACTGTAGAAATGACAGAAATACTTCAATTACATTTATTTCCTAGGAATTGTTAGGGTTGCCAATAATTGTTGAACAGATGATTTTATGAAAAATAATTATTTCTTAGTCAGGGATATTTTTTTCCCTTAAAATTCTCTGGAGTTGAAGGTTGCATTTTTCTTCAATTTTCAGTGTGAGAGTATGCTTCTGCAATAAAAATTGAATTTATTTTAAGGCTTTTAACACATCTTAACCAGGGGTGCCAATAATTATTGAGGGCACTGTATTATCACGCTGTTGTCTGGCAGAGCAAGAGAGTGGGTTACCGCTGTGTGGGACTCTCAAGCTCCATTTTGCAACAATCATAAGGACTTTTGTGATGAGATGAGGAGAGTCTTTGATTGCTCTCACCACAGAAGAGAGGCTGCCAGAGTGTTTCTGGGGATTTCACAAGGAGATTGGTCAGTATCTGGCTATGCCATCCAGTTTCACACACTCGCTGCCACGACTGACTGGAATAAAGGTGCCCTCTATGACGCCTTTTTGCATGGACTATCAGAAAGCTGAACTGGTCACTCATGAGCTATGCCCTGACTTCCAGGAACTTCTGGACCTGGCTATCTCTGAAACAACCGTATTAAGCAGTGTCTGCAGGAATGGGGCACCAGCAGTCCATGGGGAGCATCCAGGGATTCGTCCTTCTCACGCCAGCCCTCGCGGGATCCTTCTACCATGAACTGTCAGATTACACCAGCCTCTTCCCCGGAGCCTATACAGATTGTCTCTCGGAAGGAGAAAGGCGAGATTGATCAGGGAAGGATCAAGGAAGGAACTGCTGCCTGTACTGTGGTCGACCTGGTCATTTTGTTTCTACCTGCCCAGGAAAAGCCAGCACTCACCCATGACCAGAGGACCACAGGTGAGCTGCATTGCTATTTCTCGTTCCTCAAACATTAGCACGGCCTTATCAACATTTCTGTTCTGTAACTACCAAAGACATACTGTCTCAGCGCTTGTTGACTCAGGGGCTGAGGGGAATTTCATTGATGCTAGGCTTGTCACTATGCTGGGAATTGACATTACTCCTTTTCATACACCTGTACAGGCTAATGCACTAACTGTCGTAGGGCTATCCCAAGTTATGTATACCACAGTTCAACTGAATCTTCTCATTTCTGGCAATCACTAGGGGCTAGTTGTGTTCCATGTTATTGGCCATGGCCATGCAGTATTTATTTGGGCATGTGACAGTGTCAGTGACACGAACGCAGCACAGGATTCTGAGGTGTGAAACTGAAGAGGGAAAAAAAATGTAAGCAGTGTGGTCATTTTTCATGGTGTCAAAAGAAGATACTCTAATAGCAGTATGCAACACCTGCAAAGAGAGGTAATGCAAAGATGATGCATTGACGCCAATTGATGTTTGTTGGCGATATTGGTCACCATTTTACAAAAAATTCTGCAAATTTTCTTGTAATAAACAGCTAAAGGTGGATTAAATATTAATATAGTGGATGCATATGCGGCATTTGCCCTAGCTAGCATACCGGTCTTTTATAAAGTTTCATTCGATTTCGTTGCATTACCAGCACAATCCGACCATTATTTGGCTATCTTTTGTCACGCTAGATTGGTTCGGTTTGTTTCAGCTTCATGATTGTTTTCCGATACGACAGTTAACAAGCATGGAGGACAGTATTGGTTGCGAGATTGAATAGGGAAATTAAAAACACATTCCGACCATTGTTAAGATTCTTTCAAACTAGATTGGTACGATGCGTTACATTCCTCAACCGATACGACAGAAAGCGGGTACAATGAAGTGACTTGGAATACATTATCATATAGAGGTTTACATGTGCTTCGTTGCAAACATAAGTCAGTTTTTTTTTAAACTGGGACTTCAACTCTATTTCATTGAAAAGATAAAAAGTATACTTTCACTTCGTTACTTTGACACAGACCACTTTGTTTCACGTTATGCATTAAAATATGAATGTAATTCCTCATTTAAGGATTATCTGCATATGGCGCGTTTGAGTAGAGCAACGGTGTTCGGCAGGGCATGTTAGCCGCTTTGTGTAGATGTTGATGCCAGCGGACATGGAGCTGCAAATTTATGCACGCAGTTACAATATTGTATCACTAGATGGCACACCCGGATCAGTTATTGTACTGTACTTTAAAGGGACATTGTGTAGGAATTACTCCCATCCAGCGTTGGAATCGTGTATTACATGCAAACGAATAATGCACTCCAGCGCCTCACTTTTTTAAACTCGTATTGCAACTACGGCAGCCACCATGTATCAAAAAGCCTTGTCAACGCTGATTAAACCATGGATGTATTAATAGAACTGGTACTACTGAACCGAAAGCCAGCATATCGAGGGTTGACTGCAATAAACAGTTATGCCCAATACTTAAGATCCGGACATAACTGTTTATTGCAGTCAGCCCTCAATATAATACATGAAGCAGCAAAACACAGTTCCGTCAATCGGTATAAGATATTCAATGTAATGGTAATAAACAACTCAGCTGAGGTGCATTTTGAACATTTTATACTACGAAAAACGTAAGCAAGTGTTCACTACATGCAAGCTTATTGGATGTTACCTTCAACAGTTACCGAATACATACCCGTCATCCAACCCAAGTTAACCAGCTTCAGCCTTTGCTACCTCACTGTTTATTCTGTAACGTTACAAAAGACAGGTGAAGCAGTCGAGTCGCTATCTAACAAAGCCATTCATCAAATACAATAACTGAAAACACTGGTGTCGTTACACCTGCTCACGTTACCGACTTGCTAATGACATAAGCCGACAGCACGGAATCTCCAGACCAGTGTGACACGCAGAGAACCGCAGCAGTGCAGCTTACGAGAACGCTCATAGAGACACGGTCCCCTTGGTGTTCACATAGCCTGAATTAATTAATTAATTAATTTACAAGAGAAAAATCAGATTATATATTGATCATTTGCGGTAGTCAAAAAAATTATTCACGGATCTATTAGAGTGTATTTTTTAATTGTTCCTTATGGATTAATTTCCTTTTGCCCCCCATGGCATAACGTCACTTGCGATCAGCTTGACCGCGAAGTCCATGTCGGCGAGCGCTTAACCAAGTTAAAACACATTTGTTTAGCAATGCGCGAACAAGAGTTTTAAGCGCTCATTACAAAAAAACTTTTAATATTTTAATACACTCACCCTAGGTAAGCAGATATTTAGCTGTACTTGCGTAATCAAGCGGTCAAGCGGAGTTGACCATGTTTTATTATTCGGCACGTTACTTGCACATTTCTTTAGGGGAAGTAGGTGTACATTTAGCAGTGTCTCGAGCACCTGTAGATGCAAAATTACGGACAGAAGACACTGTCATGAAAATTTAATAGCGGATGAGGCGGACCCTCAGAGACTGTCAAAGCACGGACAGGTGTCATTTGTGACAGGAAGGCTGATGCGAAGTCTAGCGAAAATAAGTCTGCTGCATGGACCAGCATCCAGAAGCACAAATCGAACTGGGAATGGGATGGGACACAGGCACGTACTTGATGACAACAATTAATCCTGGCTAGTTCTCAATCATTTTCCTTCATTTAGGCGTTTTCCAATTATCTTCATTGGCAACTGAAGACACAATTTATCTCCATATGCGATCTAACAGCGATACAATCATGGGCTTAATTCAGTACAGAGAAATAATGTACTAATTAAAAGGCTAATGCTTCGCCTCGATTGTACTGGTCCCCATTGTAATGAAATTTCGCCTTTCACTCTCGGTATTGCATGGGCTGATAAAAAAAATTGTGGCACTCTGCTGTTAAATAGGCTATTAAAAGCATGCGGCTCAAGCTGCATGACAGGTATACAATTTTTAACGTCGATTTAAATGCAGCAAACACGCGTCCAGATGACTGATTGCCGTCTTACTTAACAGGTGCTGCTTGTTCTCTCCGATTAAGCATGGAGTGTTCTCGGAGTGAACCTTTTGTTAATTATGAAAATGACTGAGAACAGGTCAGGACTAATAATTTTTTAAAACGGACGTTTTGAGCAAGCCAATTCTCAGTTCTGGTTACGCCACTGTATACTGAATTTATCCCACGATTTCATCGCTGTTAGATAACATATGAAGAGGAGCAGTGTCTTAGTTGCCAATTATGATAATTGGAAAACGCGTCAAGGAAAGGAAAAAGATTGGGAACTAGCTAACAAACTAATTACCCCCAAACCACCCCCACCCTCCAATTCCCTATTCCTATTAATTACCCTGACTAATTGAGTTAATTGATTGAATGCTCAAAAATAGATTTTCGCAATGATTCGATCAGAGGAAAATGTTTTATGAAGGGAGACAAGACTAGTCTTTGTAGTTTCATGATAATTTAAAGAAATGCGCATGAAACGTCAGATTTCATAAATGGTTTGGCTAATTGAGACAATCAACTAATTAAAGACCAGATGTTGGTGTGAAAACCAGGGACAGATACGGCCCTCGCTGCCCACCTCTGTTCTAGGAAGTGTTCGGCCGATTCATTGACGTATAGGAGATAAGCACCTTTCATAGTTATGAGCCTGTGTGTTTACTGGTTTCAGTAGCTTTAGTCGCGATAAACGCCGGCTTTTACTCACTGTAAATGCCAGCTTCTAAAGTCTACCCACCAGCTTCACTGCCACTAAAAGCCAGTGTGTAGGCTTCGAAAGTCAGCGTTTACCGCGATTATGAAAGCTACTGAAACCACGTAAACATACAGTTCCACCAGTATCAATGAGAATGCAGCATTTTAGCAAGATCTACTATTATGCTGCTTATGGTACCAAGCAACACTGTGTAACAAAACTGAATGAAAGGTTGTGTTTAGGCTAATTTTGGCAGTGCAGTTGACTCACTTGTCGAGGAGAAAGCTGGCAACTTCAGCGTCCCTTAGAAAATCTTTCTCCTTCATTAGCTCCTTCCACCTGGGGAAGGCTAGCCCGATATTCACCCTTGTTTTTTGAGTGTGCCGGTTGCGCTGCTTTTCAATTCTCTTTTTCGTTTTTTTTTTTTTTTGCGGATGAAGATTCCGTCTCCTGTGCTGCTGCTGCTGCATATGTATGGTCCTGCATTATGCTGCAGTAATACAGATTTTCAAAGTCGCCGCGATAGCCTCTCTTCCTTATTTCCTCAGGTGTCTCAATCACTCTGCACTGGCTGGCAGGGCAAACGCGGATTTATTCCACATTTGGTGCTATTGGTCCCTTTCCCGCGGCAACAGTTTCAAGGTGGCTGACAGTCATGGCGCTCCCCTTACCAGCTTACACGCCCAATGTAGAAACAAGTCTGAAATTCTTCCTTTACGAGAATATATCAGATTATTAGCGGAGGTCATAATACATCAATGATGACACATATATGAATGCAGACTTAGATTTTGGCAAATAAAAAAGTGTTAATGTTACACATTGTCCCTTTAATTTAGTTACACATTTGCTACTCTGTGCTTGCACTAGGGCAAAAAATGTGTCAGAAAAAACTGACTAGCCACTATGTTGGTCTGGGTCCATAATGCAGAGCGCAAAGCGAAATAAAAAAAAAAAGAGGGGCATCATCATATATAGTTTAACAGGCATTTTTTGCTCACCATTACCTTTGTAAAATATTTTTTAACATTAAGATAAAATCATACAGGAAGGAGGTGACTTGTCAATGATTGAACGTAATAATAATGACTACTCACTCGTCGTATGAGTGTCAAGAATACACGTTGTTCAAGTTTTTTCATATTTACTTAGAGGAAGCTAACGCAATGCCATTATCAAATATTAAAACCTTATGTGGCGTTCAATGTGTGGTCAATATGTTTACGATGATATTGCCCTTCTTAAATACATACTTTTTAATGCCATTTTTTTTAAAAAATAGGGAGTTTATTTTCAGTCTTTTTTTCATAATCCGATATACAAAAGATCAAAACAATAGCTGAAAGAGCTGAAAATTTTCCCTAATTAACTATTAAGATTTACTTCCTTGCAGTCTCGAATCAAAGAATAAAGGTAAATTAATCTTTTTGTCGCTATCACCTCTTAATCATTACAAGCTTAATTAACCAGAAAAAAGGTCAAATTGATTGATTGATTGACAATCATGCATCATAAGTGAAAATGGGTTGACAAAATCTAGCGATAAAAAAGAAGTCACTGCCTACCCTGACCGCACGTCCCTGATTTACAGGTATGGCATTGTACATCAAAGTTGAAGTTTTGCAGAATTTGTATGCATAAAATTACCTTACTTTGTGTAGTATCTCATCCCAATCATCTGTTTTACTTCTAAATATTTGATCATTCATCTACACATGTGGACTTGTCGCACACATAGACTGTATAAAAAGATAGACGAAGCAACCTTGACGTCACCCATTAGTTTTTTTTTTCGTATATTTTGTGAAGGGATTGTTATGATGATTAGCATTTTGTCAAACTGCTGAAATTTGATTCGCATTTTGCGATACAAATCCACCTAATATGATCACTGCAGTAGATTTTAGCTTCGCCACAGTGGCTAAACGGGCTGAAAAAGTCGTTGCCATACAGAATATGGCTTTGCCTATGGCGATGTGGCCAATGGCTAGCAGAAGCACAGCTACTAGTGGTAAAGGTTGCCAAAAAAGTAAAACTGTTGGTCACTTGTGTTTTATGGCCGCCCTGTAACCTTGTTATTTGGGAGTAAAACACATTTTAAGAATAAAGACATGTAAAATTCACTGAGCATGATTTTCAGTCTGTACAAAATTTTACCATTTCAAACTCTTTGAAAAACATAGTTATATCGGTAAATATCGGTTATTGGCCACAACAGCGATATTAATATCATAATATTGGTATCAGCAAAATTTTCATTTCGGTGCATCCCTACTCTTGCGTAAATAATTGCTGGGTTTTTTGCTCTTTTCACTTTTTACCATTTTTACCTTATCTTTGTGTTAATAATTCTGTTTATTTGCACATGAGATGTTTCACTTCTGCTGTGTTCCATCTTCATTTACTCTGACTCAGTGACATATACACTGATTCTTACACATGACTAAAATCCCCAAGGTTTTACCTTTATTATGATACCAAGATTATTTGAATGGGTCAAGTAGTCGCATTTCATTTTGGGCATGTCATTTTTGAATCAGAGGCTCAGGGCTTAAGTGGTTAATGAACGGCAGAGATGTTCTGGCTGTGCTGCCTACTGGCTTTGGAAAAAAAGGCTCGTACTGAAGCGGAAAGGTGGGCAAAACTCGAACAATACAAAGATCATTGCAAGTGCTTGTCTCACAAGCTCGGCAACAGTTGCCTTCAGCGTCTACAAGTGCCTGTTTGCATGAAGGTCACTGGCTATTGCATGAAGTTCATTGCTGACCACAAGCCATTTCTTAGTCTTGCATTGTTCTAAGGTTTCCGGCTCTCGCATTGCTTTAAAGTTTCCGGCTCTCCCATTGCTCCAAGGTGTCCAGCTCTCGCATTGCTCAAAGACTGACTGCAAGCCAGTGCTAGCCAAGAACAGTTCCTTGGCTGCTAGGGTTTTCCACAGGGTAAAGTTGTTCTTACAACAGGTCTTTTGGTATAAATGAGCTTGAGTTCAGAATAGCATTGAAGTAGAATCACTTATCAGTGGTCAAAATCAGAAATAAAGTGAGGGTCACTTTAAATTAATGCGCAAAATGGGTAACGTTAAACCTCATTTAGCTGAACTGCAGAGAATCTCGCAGCATTTATCTGGCAGTTTGGTCGCCGTTGCTCTATTCTACTAATGTCAGCAACATTTTTCTGGTTTCAAGGTATGTGCTTCCCATCTGCAAGACAGACCGGCCGATTTTTTCACCTGCTAAGCCAAGAGAAAAATGGTTAAATGGATAAATAAATATTTGCTGTCCTGGTCATTACACCCCTCAAGCTATTGCTGGCTCACTCATTGCATCAAGGTCAGTGTTGACCACAAGCCAGTGCTGGCTCACTCATTGCATGAAGGTCACTGCTGACTACTAGCCATTTCCAGCTCTCATGTTTTAGTTGCATTTGTCCAAGTAACTACAGGGAATTTCAACACCCAACATCTTATTAACATCAGAAACATTTTCTGGCTCTATTGTACGTGCCACTCATCCACAAGATGGATGAGCAGGTTTCCTCACCCACCATTTACAAATTATGAGCTATTCAGGTTTTCACAGTTCACAAGCCATGACTGGCTCATTCAAAGACAGGTCATTGCTAACCCTAAACCTTGGCTGGCTAGGCGCAGTTTGCTCGTTGCTTAGGTCCTGCAGCTAGTGCAAAAATGATCCTCAAAATCATGGATCAAGTAGAGACTCTACTCTACTGTAGAGTGATATGGTTTTCGCCAAAATGCGCAATGCAAGAAGTTGTAGGTACAAACTGGCTATGAGCTGAAGTCCCTAATGGTGAGTCATACAATTTTCCATGTCTTTATTCCTCATGATCAATAACTGACCATCCAGGAGTCAGTGACTGAGAAAAAAAAAATCTGCTCTTTGTGATCTTTAATCCTAAATTATTATAAATCAATAAATCCTAATATTCCTAATAATTATTATTATTTATTAACGCATGCTCTAGCGTTTCATCCTCTAGCAGTCTGTGCCATCTTCGATTTAACTGTGCTTCATTCCTGCTTGTTTAGTAAGCATTCAGATCATTCTTTGGGAGGCATACATGGTTGAGTACTCAAAGGGGCTTGCATCCCTAATTTTTTGGGATTTATCCAACTGCACCTCAGGCCAGAGGTTCCACAATTGTGAAATCTCCCTGTCACCTCCGAGCACCAAAAACTTCATCACAGCCATTAATCTGTTCATTGTGTAATTTGTAAGAAATATTTACCTTTACTAATTCATTGGTCTGTCCTGATTGAACTATTGTTAGGTTTCTCAAACTATTTCTTAATTTTTTAGGAGACTGCGGAGTAATTAACATTGTTCACTTGCTAGGCAGGCAGCGTAACGTTACAGAACTTGGATGGGTTACAAACGGTAACTTAAGCTTACCTGCGAGATATAATCGTATTTATTTGTCCCCGTGATAGCCCTGAAGTTATTTATGTGAATATTCCTTGAAGGATTTATCTATATGGTAACGGGGAAGATGCTGTTAACTTAGCTAGCCTGTATTGTAATTAGTTAAGATATAATATTACTAACGTTACGCGTATACATTGTAGATATACATTAGCTAAATGTCCCGTTAGATAAACACTTCTTTTGCAACGCAGTACTTTAAGGTAGATGGCAAACAGTTGCATGTTGCATTCATTTACATATGTTTCTATTTTTAACGTTTCATTTCGAGTGAACGTTTCTCGGCATTTAATGGTTTGATGCAGAAAGCAGCTTTTTAAAATTAATAGGGGTGAATTAGCTCTGGCCTTACTGTAAAAAGCTAAACGCAGAAAACAAAATACAGAGGAAGACACTGAACTGCCGAAACCTGCAGCCGTGAACAAAATCGTTCAAATAAATAATGATCTGCATATTGGAAAACTTGTGGTAATCTGTTCTTTTTAAGATTAGAAAAGGCATGTGACCATTATACCCCACATGAAAAGTCTCACCTGTTGCCAACTTCAAAACAAACACGCTAACAGCAGCAATCTATACATAACTGCCAAGATTATTATAAAGGCTCGAAAGCCTTTAGGCTATCTCTGGTGTATGGGGATCTACAACCCCAATTCCAAAATAGTTGGGATGAAGTGTAAATTGTGAATAAAATCAAAACGCAATGACTTTCAAATCACACCAGCCAGTATTTATTCACAATAGAACAGAGATAACATAGCAAATGTTGAAACTGAGAAATTTTACAATTTTGTTAACTAAATGAGCTCATTTCAAATTTGATGGCTGCTGCAGGTCTCAAAAAAGTCGTTTACCATGTGCAGCATCCTCTCTTCATTTTAACACAGAGTGGAGGCGTCTGGGCATTTAGAAGACAAGTTTCTGGAGTTTAGCCATTGGAATTTGATCCCACTCTTGTTTAAGACGAGCTTCCAGCTGCTGGAGAGTTTTGGGTCTCCTTTGATGAGCTTTTCGTTTAATTATGTGCCAAATTTTCTTAATTGGTAAAAGATCAGGACTGCAAGCAGGCCAGTTCAGCACACAGACTCTTCTACTATGAAGCCATGCTGTTGTAATAGCTGCAGTATGTGGTTCTCTTTCATAATATTTCGCTCGATGTCTCACTATGGGATGCACGCCTCGCTGCAGCCTCAGAAGCATTAATCTCATTACGCCAATCCTGATTGGCTGGTGAACGTGTCCGTCCGCCCAGGTGGTACACCCACCTTAAATAGCTCATGCGGACGGCACCACGTCATTCAAACACCTCTTCTCACTCGGAGCATATCTCGCGTCCAGGGCTAGTTAGCTGAAGTGTCCACAGACGGATTTTCTGTCGCCGGGCGCTACTAGCTTTGGATACCTTTTTGCTTCGTCGGTCACACCAGACCGGACTCAGTGCTCTCCCGCCCTACACGGCTTGGTCAGCACTGTCCTCGACGCCTCACCACGGCACGTCGAGTACCGAAGGCTAGCACACCAGCTACCTCTCGGTTTTCTTCACTCGACGCCTCACCACGGCACGTCGAGTACCGAAGGCTAGCACACCAGCTACCTCTCGGTTTTCTTTACTCGACGCCCCACCACGGCACGTTGAGCTCCGAGCGCTAGCACACCAGCTACCTCTCGGTTTTCTGCCTCGTCTCCCGGCTTGCACACCAGCTAGCTAGGAATAGAGGCCCAAAACCCCCATACCAAGGGGCACGGAGACTCCGGGACCCGTCCCTGTTGCTGTGGGAACAAGATCTCGAGTAAAGATCCACACCAGGTCTGCTCGAGCTGCCTGAGGCTGGAACACGCCCGTATGGCTTTCGAACTTCCCGGCTCGTGCCAACACTGCGCGGTGTTTACGGCGAAAAGTCTCCGCAGACGGCTAGCCCGCCAGGCTAGCTTGTCTGGAATTGACCCCCTCCTCCCCTCCGACGGTGCTGCCGCCGAGGGCAAGCAGGATTTGGCGGTCGCTACGGCGGCGATTCCGGAGGCTAGCGCCAGCTGGGGCTCCCAGCTCGACCTAGCCACGGATCCCCCGTGTGAGGAAGACGTCCTAGAACTGGACTATGGGGACGATGAAGATGGCGTCTCTGAACTCCTCATATCAGAGGATGAGGAAGATGACGACGTCTTCATTACTCCGGCTCGGGCTGCGCAGCCCGCGGCCTCCGTCACCTCTCGGGATGGAGATGAGAGTAGCATACCAGTTTCTCCTCTCCCCAGCTCGGACATGCTCGACGTGTGCAAACGCGCTGCTGTCCGGCTGGACATCCCCTGGCCCGTTGTCGTAGCTGAGACCACCAGATCCCGCTACGAGGGGAAGAAATTGCCCTTGGCTAAGAGTGCGACGAAACAACTTCTCCCCGGAGCTGCTAGATGAGGTTGCGCGCTCTAGGAAAGACCGCCCTTATAGCAGCAGGAGCCCAGTTCCCGGTGCCTCGTCCCTCGATTGTGAGGCGATGGAGAGCCTGGGTTTGCTCCGCATGCCTCCGATGGAGCCACTCGTGGCAGCGCACCTTCACCCCCGCCTGTCAGCGGTGTCCTCCCGGAGCCCCTGTCTGCCGTCCAAGTCGGACCGTTTTCAGTCAGCCTTGACTGAGAAGGCGTACAAGGCGGCTGTGCTTTCGGCCAGAGCGCTCAATGTCCTCTCCCTGCTCACGGCTTATCAGGCTGAGTTGTGCGAGGACCCAGCTACATGGGAGGAAATACCGGTCGTCACCGACCTGTGTCTCCGTGTCCAACGCTGCGCGGTCCAGGCCACGGGAAAAGCGCTGGGGACCATGGTCCTGCAGGAACGGGCGCGGTGGCTCAACCTCGCCAACCTGTCGGACAGGGAGAAGGATGACATCCTGGACATGCCCATTGTCCCGGAGGGGATCTTCGGTTCCGCGTTGGCTTCTATGCAACGGCGGTGCGAAGCTAAAAAGAAGGAGGATGAAGCTCTCAAGCTCTGCCTCCCTCGAAAGCCCCCTGCTCCTCTTCCGCCTGCTCAGCGTAAGACCTTTGCACAGGCTGCTTCACAGGATTCGCAGTTTAAAATGCCGAAACTGCTGAGGCCTCAGCCCACCCCGCCTGCTCCGTCAGGTCGGTCCGGCTGGCCCAAAAAGCCCTCGGCCCCGGCTGCGCCTGCGCGACCCGCGCATACCGCCAGCAGCCAGGCCAGGAAAAAGAAGAGAGCGGCCTGACCCCCCCTCTCTCCACTGGTGACGCAGCTGGAAGTTCCCCGTTCTCCGGCTCCACCTGTTTGGCTTTCGGGCGTGCACCCAGGGGCTCCCCACGCCCCTATCTCCCAGCTGCCTCGGACCGTGCCAGTGCAAGCCGGGAGAGATGGACATTTGACGTCGCTGGGTTTAGCGGTTGCCCCCCTCTCATGTCCACAAGCACGCACACACACAAAAGTTTTCTCAAAGAGAATAAATTGTGTCCCGCTGTCGCAGCCAGGCCGAGTGCCGAGGGCGCAGCTGAAAATAAAGAAAGCCAAATCTGTCAAAATAAGCACGCCACCCGGGGGCCTTGTCATTCCGCCACAGGAGAGCGCCACCGCACTGCGGCTGGGCCCTCTTGTGGTGGGAGGGCTGCAGGGCACGTCACCTGGGGGCTGTGTCATTCCGCCACAAGAGGGCGCCACCGCACTGCGGCTGGGCCCTCTTGTGGTGGAAGGGCTGCAGTGCACATCACCTCTCGCCCTCAGATGGCGGAGATGGGTCGCACTGGCAGCCCCACCCTGGGTGTTAAGGACGATTTCGAGGGGGTACAGGCTGCAATTCGCCGCTGTCCCCCCGCGATTCGCCAGCGTTATACACTCCCAGGCGCGGGGAGAGTCAGCTCGTGTTTTACAGGATGAAATTTTCTCACTGTTAAACAAAGGAGCAATCTGTGTCGTCCCTCCCGCACAATGTCAGAGCGGTTTCTACTCCAGGTATTTCCTAGTCCCCAAACGGGGGGGAACGGTATTCGCCCTATCCTGGATTTACGGGCTCTGAACAAATATCTCAGGAAGTACAAGTTCAGGATGCTCACACACGCATCCCTGTTGCGTCTTGTACGTCAGAACGATTGGTTCACTTCAATCGATCTGAAAGACGCGTACTTCCACATCCCAATCTATCCTCCCCACAGAAAGTATCTGAGGTTGGCTTTCCAGGGGATCTGCTACGAGTATCGCGTGCTCCCTTTCGGTCTGTCATTAAGCCCGAGGGTGTTCGTGCGGTGCACGGAGGCAGCAATAGCCCCGCTGAGACGGCGGGGCATCCGTCTGGCCACTTACCTGGACGATTGGCTGCTTTTGGCGCAATCGGAGCAGGAAGCCAGGGCGCACACGCGTATTCTCACACAGCACCTAGTCGATTTGGGTTTTGTGATAAACGCGGAGAAAAGCATGCTGTTCCCAGCGCAAGATGCTATCTTTCTGGGGTTATCCCTGAATTCGGTGTCTTTCACAGCTCGCCTCTCGGCGGAACGGGTGAGAGCTTTCAGGGCATGCCTCGCGCTTTTTTATCCAGGCATGTTTGTTCCATTCAGATTGTGTCTTCGGTTACTCGGTCTGATGGCGTCTGCCATCTTCGTGATCCGTCTCGGTCGCCTCCATATGAGAGAATTCCAGCTTTGGGTGGCCTCATGCGGGCTAGATCCCGTGCGTCACGGCACGCGGAGAGTCTTGGTCACACTGGAATGTGCCAGGGCGCTGCGTCACTGGCGGACCCCGTCCTTTCTGACACAGGGGGTCCCAATGGGCTCGGTCCTGTCCAGGAAGGTGGTCACTACAGACGCCAGCCTGACGGGCTGGGGCGGAATTCACGGGGGCCGGTCTGTGAGGGGCCGCTGGAGTGTGGGCCTCCAGCAGTCTCACATAAATTTTCTGGAACTTTCAGCAGTGTTCCTCTCCCTGAAACATTTCCTTCCATCTCTCATGGGTCATCATGTCCTGGTGAGGACGGACAATACGACGAGGGTGGCGTACATCAACCGTCAGGGGGGGTTGCGCTCCCGTCAGTTACACATGCTGGCACGCAAACTGATCCTGTGGAGCTGCGGCCGTCTCCTCTCCTTGAGAGCGACGCACGTCCCGGGGGTCTTGAACACAGGCGCGGACCTGTTGTCCAGGGGTGCGCCGGTGTATGGGGAGTGGACTTTGCACTCGGAGATTGTGGAACAGATATGGGCCCGGTTCGGTCGGGCCGCGGTAGATCTGTTCGCGGCGAGAGAAAACGCGCAGTGCGCGCTGTTTTACTCTCTGCGCGGCATGGATGCTCCCCTTGGCATAGACGCACTAGCGCACGTCTGGCCGCACGAGCTTCTTTACGCGTTCCCTCCCCTGGCTTTGATATCCCCCACTCTGTCCAGAGTGAGGGAACGTGGTCACGCACTGATATTGATTGCTCCGCATTGGCCGGCGATGCATTGGCTAGCGGAAATATATCGGTTACTGTGCACTCAGCCTTGGCAGCTCCCGCTGCGCAGGGACCTGCTATCGCAGGGGGGGGGGGGCGATCCTCCACCCGCACCCGGAACGCCTGGCGTTGTGGGCGTGGCCCCTGAGTGGCTCAGTCTCTCGGCTGTGGGATTGTCACAGCGTGTGATTTCCACTATACAAAACGCTAGGGCCCCATCCACTAGGTCTTTGTATGACTGTAAGTGGAGGGTGTTTGAGGGGTGGTGTCACAGGAACGGCCACGTTTCTTTTCAGTGTCCGGTGAGTGCTATACTGTCATTCTTGCAGGACCTGATTGACAAAGGCAAAGCCTTCTCCACGATTAAGGTGTACTTGGCGGCGATCGCCGCCTGTCACGTGGGGTTTGGAAAGCGAACGGCGAGTCAGCACCCACTGGTTTGCCGTTTTATGAAGGGAGCGCGCAGGCTTCTCCCCGTGTCCAGACCACTGGTGCCACCGTGGGATCTGGCTGTGGTTCTGGAGGGGCTTAAGGGCCCTCCTTTTGAGCCACTGGAAGGGGCAGACTTGAAGCACGTGTCTTTCAAGGCTGTGTTGTTGCTGGCTCTGGCTTCAGCTAAGCGAGTTAGTGACATCCATGCGCTTTCGGTGCATCCGTCATGCGCTCAGCTCTTCCCGGGAGATGTAAGGTTGATTTTGAGGCCCAACCCGGCTTTTGTGCCTAAGGTGGTGGCCTCATGTTCTCCAATTGACCTTCTGGCCTTTGCTGCCTCAACAGAGGAGCAGCAGTCGCACGCTTTATGTCCAGTCCGTGCGGTGCGCATGTACATGGACAGGACTAGGGAATTCAGGAGGAGCGATCAGCTGTTCATCTCCTGGGCTAATCCTCATAAAGGAAAACCTATCACTAAGCAGCGCCTATCCCATTGGGTGGTGGAGGCGATTGCTTTGGCCTATACGTGTCGGGGTTTGCAGCCGCCTGTGGGCCTGCGGGCACACTCGACTCGGGGCTTGGCCGCATCCTGGGCCTTATTCAGGGGAGTTTCTGTTCAGGACATCTGTGCAGCGGCGAGTTGGTCCTCGCCTCTCACTTTTGTCCGCTTTTATAAGCTGGACGTTTCCGCCCCGTGCGTGGCACGCGCGGTTCTGCTGTCCTGACTGGAACAGATTGCTTCTCTGTGGGTTGGTGGACGCTGGATAAGCTTGTCTGGCAATACGGGAGCTACAATATCCCATAGTGAGACATCGAGCGAAATATTATGAAAGAGAACTTTAGGTTATTTACATAACCCCGGTTCTCTGAGTAATATGAGTGAGATGTCTCACCAGACAACCCTTCTTGCTGGGGCGAGTGAGAAGAGGTGCTTATCTTGAATGACGTGGTGCCGTCCGCATGAGCTATTTAAGGTGGGTGTACGACCTGGGCGGACGGACACGTTCACCAGCCAATCAGGATTGGCGTAATGAGATTAATGCTTCTGAGGCTGCAGCGAGGCGTGCATCCCATAGTGAGACATCTCACTCATATTTCTCAGAGAACCGGGGTTATGTAAATAACCTAAAGTTTTGCATTGTCCTGCTGAAATACACAAGGCCTTTCTTGGAATAGATGTCGTCTGGATGGTTACTCTAAAACCTTAATTTACCTTATATCAGACGTCGAGGAACATTGTTTTCAAAGTATTCCACAATTTTTTTTTTTTACGCAAGCCTTCATGGGTTGCAGACAGAAAATTTGAGATGAGCTCATGTTGTGGATAAAAATGTAAAATGTCTCAGTTTCAACATTTGAAATTCTATCTACAGTATGTTTTATTGTAAATACCATATTGGCTCATGTGATCTGAAAGTCATTGCATTTTGATTTTATTCAAAATTTGCACTTCATCTCAACTATTTCGGAATTGGGGATGTTTGACATATATCGTGGATAACGTTTTAAATGGCTGGAAAAATAAGTTTAGACAGATGCTTTGCAGATGTTAAGCGACAGAATACAGTAGGCGGTAGTGCTGGGTATCGTATGGATGATACAATACGATATATCGTATCATATCATTGATACGATACACGATATTTATCGCGATACATCAACATACACAACCCTTTTTAGAACAGACTTTATTCAGATAAATCCATAGAAGTTAAAGTCTTCATTCATTCTTTGTTTTATTCAATAAGATATTAAATTACCTTCATTTGCTGAGGAGTTCTGAAATGAGTGCCATAACATAGACTTAATTTTAATTTAATTATTTTTCTGTACTGAATGTACTGAATTATTTTGTTGCTTTTAGATCGCATGGGTGAGAGAAGTTGTGTCTTCAATTACCACTTGATTATTCTTCAATTGGAAAATGTGTAAATAAAGGGAAACCATCTAAAATTAATCAGGGCTAGTTTTTGTCAATAATTGCCCCCGAATTTTCAGATCTAACGCCAGCCCTTCGAGTGTTCAATCCTCAAATTTGAATTTGGGAGCTGACATACTCGACCATTCAGAATGCTGCGTTCGTGGATGAACGCAGGGCACTCACAAAACCATGAGTTTTGAGTTTCACTCCCTCTCCCCCATCGCAAACAAGAGAGCCTCGCAGGCTATGGTCACTTTCTGCTTCGCAACGCGATGCTTTTCCGAGTGAGCCATCCGACAGTTCCACATTTCCTTTTTATGAGGCATTAGCCCTGCCGTATTATTGCCAGCATTCCGCGGAGACATAAGTGCTTAAAAATTATTTACGTTCTGGAGTTAAATTCGTCAAGCTAACCCAGTTCACTTCAGAGTGCATCACTGTGGTCTGACCCACGGCCCAAATATTCTTCGCTTGGATTAGCGCTAGACTACCGATAGAGGTCTTGATTATAGTACCGTATAACAGTCTGACATTTCCCGGAATACTCGTTTCAGACAATATTCTATTGGGGGCCTCACGATAGAAATTTTACGAAGCTGATTGTCAGAAAGTTGATAAAACTCATCGTTATTGCCATGGGGAGGTCCTGGTATCAACGGCTTAGACAAAATAATTTTCGTCGAACCTTTATTACATTTGAACCGGTTTTGTAATTAATGGTCACAACGGAATGGCGAGGCTTACCGGCTACGGACAGATGTGGCTGCACTTCAATTTTGTGAGTGCCGTGCAGTTGGCTTGCGAGGTTACTTGTGCTTCCTCCCTAGATGGACACATCTTTGTCACAGTGCTTGCGCATTTACCACCGAGGGGAGTTTTTGAAAAGTGCTTCCATACCTTGCTTTTGATGGGAGGCGGCATATTTGCAATCTCAGCGATTTCTATGAGAAGGAATGACACGGGATGACGTGCAATCTCGCCTTGTGGGAATGAATGGAAGGGGAGCCTGCTTGCTACCACGTGAATGTCAGGCATTCCGGGATTAGTTACACCGAAGTTTTCGTTGGGGGATAGGAATTTCCTCATTAAATGTTTCAAATTAAAATTCATATAGTCCATTATGTGGACTGGAGACACTACAGACTCAAGTATCGCTCCCATTCTCGAACGGGTGAGCAAACAGTGACTACGTTTACATGCACACCATATTTCGATTAAGGTTCATATTCAGGCTAAGATAATATTCTGAATAAGATGTTTACATGCGCTGGGGAATGGGAATATGCTGTTTACATGTTAATTAGAATATTCACCACTTGGACATCTCTCCACTCTCTTGGCCATTGCCATCGCCACTGGTCTCTGTCCCAGAATTTCATCCATGACCGCGAAATGAAACTGGCTGGATTTGGGCTGCTGGTATTTGTTTGTTTGTTTATGGCTATTTTTTGCCAGTAGTGAGCTTACTGTAATTTGCTATTCGTGCGAACTTCCGTATCTGCATGCACAATAGGAAATTCTGCCTCGGAAAAAAATTGGTAATCAACTGGGCTGAAAACATCCTGCTTTCGCTGCGTGCCTTGTGGTTAATTAACATAACTATACCAACTAGTCGGCTTTCCTACTTTAAATTACAGTCAGCATCAGTGGCGGTCCTACAGGAGGGGCGAAGACATGTCCCTTTTAGTCCTGGCTAGATCTCAATCAATTTCCTTTATTGATGTCTTTTCCAATTATTGTAAGTGGCAACTGAAGACACGGTTTCTCTCCACATGCGATCTAACAGCGACCAAATCGCGGGTTAAATTCAGTACAGTGGCGGAACAGAAAATTGGGTTGCACAAAACAGCCGTTTAAAACAATTAAAAATCCTGACCTGTTCTCAGTCATCTTCATGATTAACAAGAGGTTCATTCCGAAGGCGCTCCGCATTTAACTGGTGCTGCTTTTTCTCCCCAATTAGGTAAGATCGCAATCATTCATCTGGACGTGTAGGCTATTTGCTGTATTTAAATCTACGTTATTCAAAATTGCATAGCCTACCTGTCGACTCTCGCTAATTGCTCGAGCTGCACGCCTTTTATAACCTAGTGCAGAGTGCCACTGGTTTTTTTTTTAATCAACCCAAGAAATACCGAGAGTGAGAGTCCGCGTTTCATTGGAACACAGACCAGTTCAATCACGCGAAGCATTGGCCAATTAATAAGCAAATTATTTTTCTGCACTGAATTTAGCCAATGATTTCATCGCTGTTAGATCGCATACGGTGAAAAACCATGTCTTCAGATGCCAATTACGATAATTGGAAAAGACGTCAATAAAAGAAAATGATTGAGATCTAGCCAGGACTAAAAGGGACGTGTCTATGCCCCTCCTGTAGGACCGCCACAGGTCAGCATGTCCTCTGCTTAGGTTAGATAGGGTGACTTATTCGCCAGTTAACTTTGCCAGCTTGCCATCTTACTCATTTGCCAACTTGTACTCTAAAATTTCTTGCAAGGACAAACTTTGTGGAGCTATCAGTTACACGACACTAATCACTAACTATTGATTGTAGAGTGTGACGACCTGACAGTTCCACAAATATTAGCGAGCAAACATTGAACGTAAAATTACACTCCCTTAACTACCTAACCCGTTAGCTAACCCATACGGAAGCTCGTAAGAATAGCAAATTGTAGTAAGATTACGACTTGCGTAAAAATAGTCACTGCCTTTACTTTTTTCGCTTGGGAATAAGCCACCTTCAGGGTTTTCCAGCGAAGCTCAACTTGGTTGGCAGTTAACACAAAATCAGCCTCTGTCCACTTCTTGCACACCTTTATGACCGTTGTTATGGTGCTTTCGCCCATCGATATATTCCATTCATGTCTTTCATTATCTGAATGCACACAGTCATCTCCTCCTCGCTCTAAAAATGCTAATTCCTTGTGAATTGGCGCAGACGTAATCGGGGGCATTTTCCGATTAAGGTGCACACATGGCGCAATATTCCAATTAAAACAGGCATATGCCAGAGGTCTTATTCAGAATATTTCAAATCAGAAAATGATCTTAATCGGGTTATTGCACGCGTTTATATAACAGGAACGCAATCGGAATATTCTCGTATTCCGACTAATACATGTAAATACATGCATGTAAACGCAGTCAAATGTAAAATTATTTCGATCGATGCCTCTGGAAAAAGTTGTTTTTTGCGTTTTTAGCGTAATGACTCGTCTTGGCAATCAGCATGCATAAATTATGTGCGGCAGGGTTGCCTTTCACTCGGCTGTTTTCGGATCAGAGTTTCATTCATAGTTTTACTATGGGAATTTTATAGTAAAGGGCGAACCAATGGTCCTGCAGACAGTGCGCACCTAATTTGCATTTCTCCAGCCCCAGATTGGTAACCATGGTAGCGCATGACGAGCTGATTTCAACTTCCAAATATGGTTGGGGATCCCGTGACAGCTTCAGTTTGGAAATGCCGCTTCCTTTGCAACAAAAGTCTCGTTTCTGGTGAGATTTATGAAGATAAAAACAATGTATATGATGGCAAGAATGTTTCAGATAGAAGTTTGATTGAACGATGTTAAGTTTGTCATTGTCATCGTGCACAGTTAAGTCACCAGCGTGGCCTGCAGTTGTTGGAAACTAGCGAATGGTTGGTGAGAAATGATTCGATACTGCGTATTGTTTCCACACAAATTTGACAACTGATTAACGTATCGCAACGTTGGTACCGGTGATACGGTATACCTCGTACCAGTACCCAGCACCAGTAGGTGGCTATAAATATGGTTCACAACCAAAACTGGATTTTTTTCTAAATAACATAGGCATTCACATTTAGTTTCTGTGTTCTCTGTCATTATGATTTAGGTAGGAAACTGAAATCAGACACAAATATGGCGTGGACATTTTGAACGTAGTTGGTACCAATGAAAAGATGGTGTGTTATTGATGAGTGAGATATGGAGGATCGTTGAGTGTGACACAGGAAGGAGATATAGAGGGTGTTTGCATGTGATGGTGGCGACAGTGTTTGAGTGTGATTGAGGAGTGAGAGAATGTGCGTTTTTATGTGTGCTTGAGGTGTGAGATATAGAGGGCTTTTGAGTGAAATTTCAGAGTGTGGTTTAAAGAGTGCTTGTGTCTTTGAGTATTTGAGTGTGATTGAGGAGTGAGATATAAAAGGTATTCGAGTGTCAGGAGTCCATGTGAACAGGTTGTCGATGTACACAGCAATGTGTGGCAATCCGGCGATTCTAGACTGTATCATCCTTTTGAACATGGCTGGGGCATTTTTCATGCCAAAGAGTTGGACTTCATACTGGTATAACCCAGATGGTGTGGCAAAAGCAGAGATGCTCTTGGCCCTCTCAGTTAAAGGCACACACCAATAACCCTTCAATAAATCAATCTTGGTCAGAAACTTTGCTTGCCCTACTCTATCGATACAATCATCAATCCTAGGTATTGGAAACACATCAGTTCTAGTTACAGCATTGACTATGTAATAATCTGTACAAAATCTAGTACTTCCATCAGGTTTTGGAACTAGCACACAGGGTGAACTCCAATCTGAGTTAGAGGATCTGATAATATCATGTTCTAACATATACTCAACCTCTTTCTCAGCAATCTTTCTCTTTTCAGGATTCATCCGGTACGGATGCTGTCTTATTGGTTTGGCATCACCAACATTACATTACATTACATTACAGGTACTTAGCAGACGCTCTTATCCAGAGCGACGTACAAAAGTGCATAAGAACAGTACAAAAGTGCAGACCTCCTAGGAGACAAGTAAAAGTGCTAACAGTAAGTGACAGAACAGGTTCCATTGTTACAGGTCTAGACTAATAACAAAAAGGCAAGGTCAAGGGCAAGTGAACAAAATGGCAACAAGGTTACGTGCAGAGGCAAGTGCAACAAAAAGCAGTAAAATAAGTGCAATATAAGGGCAACAGGTCAAGTGCAACAAAGGGGCAGGAAAATCAAGTCAAGTGACAATAGAGTGCAACAAAATGAAGGGAAACCAAATCAAGTGATACAGTCAGGAAGGTAAACAGAATAAAGTGCAACAAATCAAAAGGATGTAGGGACAGGAATCAAGGCAGTGGAGTAGGGGAGAGGTGGAGCCTGAAGAGGTGGGTTTTCAGGCGGGGCTTGAAGATGCTCAAGGATTCTGCCGTTCTGACGTCGATAGGTAGATCGTTCCACCAACGAGGTGCTAGGACAGACAGCAGCCTTGAGCGGGAAGGGGAGGAGCGGAGAGGGGGAGGAGCCAGGCGACCAGAAGTAGCAGAGCGGAGTGCTCTGGCAGGTGTGTAGGGTCTGAACAGTCTCTGGATGTAGGCTGGAGCAGTCTTGTTGACTCCCTGATAGGCTAGCACCAAAGTCTTGAATTTGATGCGAGCAGCAACAGGGAGCCAGTGGAGCTTTGTGAGCAGGGTGGTGACGTGGGAGTGTCTTGGGAGGTTGTGGACCAGACGAGCTGCAGCGTTCTGGATGAGCTGCAGGGGTCTGATGGCAGATGCTGGGAGGTCGGCGAGGAGAGTGTTGCAGTAGTCCAGGCGGGAGAGGATCAGCGCTTGGACTAGGAGCTGCGTTGAGTAGCTGGTGAGGAAGGGCCGGATTCTACGGATGTTGAAGAGGAAGAACCTGCAGGTCCGGGTCACTGCAGCAAACAGGACCCCAAGGTTCTTCACACTCCACGAGGGGGAGATAGTGGTATCCCCCAGGGTGATGGTCAGGTCTAGGAGAGGGGAGGATGAGGCAGGGATGTAAATCATCTCCGTCTTCGTTGGGTTGAGCTTCAGGTGATGGTTGTCCATCCAGCTCCGGATGTCTTCATCTACATCATGACAGGCTATAGAAACTCTCTTTGGAACATCAGGAAATAGATCTTTTTATTTCTTGATCAACCTCTCAAACTGATCATTCTGTGAGGGTTCGAAGTGCCGAAGATTTACATCAAGATTTTGCAACACTTCAGAATTTGACAATTTACATGAAAGAACTTCAGCTTTAATTTTAGGTTCATCATCATCAGCCCGCAAAGGATTGGACTGCAAGGGAAAGAACACAAGGACCTTGTCTCCTGGTTTAAACTCACTAGCCTTATGATCATACTAAGTGTTCAATTTTCCCTCACTTGATTTCAAGTTCTCTTTGGCTAGGTCACAAGCTGCACGCAGTCTTTCCTTGAACTTGCTAACATAGTCTAACAGACTGATATGCAGCTATTTCTCTTGTCATTGTTCACTCAACACTAGCAAAGGTCCTCTCACTTCATGGCCAAACGCTTGCTCAAACGGACTGAATCCAGTAGACTCCTACACTGCTTCTCTAGCTGCAAACAACAGCAAATGAATACCTTCATCCCAGTCTTTCTCATGATCATAACAATAAGTCCTCATCATTGTCTTGAAAGTGGAATGAAACCGCTCTAAGGCACCCTGACTCTTTGGATGATAGGCGCTGGAGAGAATCTGCTTTGCACCCAGTTCATACACAACCTGCTGAAACAATCCGGAAGTGAAATTGCTACCTTAGTCTGACTGAATTTCCCGGGGAAGGCCAAACAACGTGAAGAACTTTATCAAAGCCTTTGAGATTGCAGTTGCCCTGATGTTGCGTGAAGGTATGGCTTCAGGGAATCTGGTAGATGCACACATGATTGTCAACAAGTACTGATTTCCAGATCTAGTCTTGGGTAATGGACAAACACAATCAACAATGACCTTGGAGAAGGGCTCCCCAAATGCTGGGATAGGCTGCAATGGAGCTACAGGTGAATATAACTGGTGTTTTCCAACTACCTGACAAGTGTGGCAGGTTTGGCAAAAGTTGGAAACGTCTTTCCGAAGCCCAGGCCAGAATAAGTGTTTCATGATCTTATCAACAGTCTTGTTAACACCAAGATGACCTCCTAAAGGTTAACTATGAGCTATTGTTAAGATCTCATTCCTGTAGACCTTCGGAACAACAATTTTCTTGACCACTGCCCAATCTGGGATATCAGGAGGGCGCCACTTCCGCATCAACACACCATGCTTGAGATAATACCCAACTGGAATTGCGTCTATTTCATTATCAGGAAAGGCTCTCCTCTTAAGTCCACAAATTTCAGGATCATTAGTTTGCTCCTGAATCAACCGCTTTCTGGACAGAGACAAGTCTCCAGACACATCAGAACAAACAACTGATAAACGTGTCTGATAAGTCCTCAAATGGAGAAACCATAGTAGGCCGAACAGAGTCATGAGGCAAACCGCTTAAGTCATGACTATTCAATGTGCTGGACAGCACCACATCATCTCCTTCTTCAGCCTTCTTGGCCATAGCACGGGTCACTGCACAGGAAGGATACAGAGATGGGTCTTCATTGCCATCTTCAGTGCTCGGCTGTGAAGTACGATGAAAAGGGGGAACTACATTGCCCCCAGTTAGGTCATTGCCTAGCAACAGAGAAACACCCTTGATAGGTAGACTTGATATGAGTCCCACCTTTGCCTGACCTGTAACTCAATCTGACTTTAAGAATACAGAGCGCAGGGGTACAGATCCAGTCCTCCCTTCAATACCTTGTACAAGTATGAAATCCCCAGAAGCGGTCTCATCACGTAACTCCAAGGAGTCCATCAACAAAAGTGACTTAGAAGCTCCGGTATCCCTTAGGATATATATGGGGACAGGAGGAGAATGCTCATTCAGAGCTACAAATCCCTCTGACACAAATGGAAGAAATTCCTCCCTCACAAAGTCAGCAGTATCAGGTTTATTAGCATCACAAGGAGTAGGCAATATTGCAGATCAGTCATCTACTACCGGGGTTTCTAACCTTGTCTTCACAAAAGCATTTGGTTTGGTATCCTTTTCTTTTTCTTTCTTAGCTTTAAGGAACCAACAGTTAGTTGTAACATGACCAGATTTTTTGCAATAATTGCAAACTAGACCACTTTTGTCACTGTGACTGGATTTCTGAGCACCATCACTAGATGTGTCTTTGTCTTTGGGTGATGAATCTTGGGGATCACCATTACCTTTTTACCCCTCAGCCCTCAAGGCTGACGGGGTATTGCTATCCTTCGTGCGGTTGGGCGGGCGGGCGGGCGGGCGTCTCCAAAAACTTCAACATCGGGCTGAGGGGTATTCCGAGCATTGCACGCCTATTTTTTCTGAAATTGGAACCATCTATTGTTACTGCTAGACTGAAATTTGGTTAATTTGGTTATTTGGAGCCTTTCTTCTCTATCTAACTTCTCAAAATCTCTCTGTCTCTGTCTCTCTCTTTCTGCTCTTTTCTCTTTCTTTCTCTCTCAAATTCTCTTTCCTTCTCTCTTTCTTCCCTCTCAATTTCTCTTTGTTTTTCTTCTCAGTTTCTCTCCTTATATACTCTTTTGCGGCCCCCTCCCACCTTTTAGACTTTTTTTAAATTCTCTGGGACTTTCCCCTCTCAGACATGCCCAGGACATGCCCGAACCTAGCTCCAGACTGGGCTTAACAAAAAAAAGGTCAATACTGCCATCTAGTGGCATTTTTTCACATTACAGTATTAATGTTTACTTCAACTTTAGAGCCCAACAGCTGTAGCTAGCTTGATACTCTGTAATTGCTTAGTTTCCCACTTATTTTAACCTGGGTTGCTACGTTTCCCAAGGCATGGTTGCAAGCTACATTGTAGACATTTACATTCTGCTTGTTACCTACTTCACATGGATGGACGAGAGGCAGCGCCCATTCGTGCAAACGATTAAACATAAATAATTCCTTGATAGGTTAAAAAAAATGCATGTCAGAATGGTCAGTGTGACCGATGTCCGCACATCAGAGCATGCTGTGATGCAGGCTATTTAATTTGTAAATTAACCCATTTGATCAGGTACTTAGCAATTCAACATGTGAGGTTACACATGTAGGTATTCGCAAATTCCTCCGGATAAAGCCACAGGTTCTTGATATTCGTGAGCTCTGTCATTCCTGCTGTTTTCCAGATGACCACTCCAGGAGGGGTGGCTGTTCGGTGACAATGGTCAGCCGATGTACATGGATTTTCTTTCGATTGCAGAAAACGCAAACTGGAACAGAATGAATGTTTGAAGTGCTGAGAATGCGTTTCTGATCTTTAAATAAGTGGTGGATAAAATTATCTGCTGTTAAATAAAACTGCAGCCCCTAATCTGCGGTTATATGAAGAAGAAATTTTGAATCTGACCTCATTCATTAATACAGTGCCTGCAACCAATCTGTCCAGATTCTCTCATCAAATACAAAACTCTTCATTTCATCTGAAGTGTCTTCATTATTGTGGACAGGTATGGACATACAAGAGGCCACAAAAAGCGGCCCTTTTAATAGCAGCAAAAGCGACATGACATTTTTGTCACTGTCGATAATTAATCCGAATTTCTTCCGCATATCTGACTTGACCTTCAGTTGTCAGCCAAGTGGAAGCAAGCTCTTTTCACCCGTCGGATATTATTGAAGGGGTTACGGAATGACATTATTTTCCTCTTTTTCTCGCTGGCTGTTTTTCTCCCTCGTTTTAATTTCTGTCAGTTGTTCCCCATCAGCACATGATAATTTTTACCCGCGACCCTGAATTAGTATTGTTTTTTTTTTTGCTCATTTTATCCACAAGTTGTAATGTATTGTGCAGTTCAAATGCAGCCCCTTGGGAATTCACTATGATGATTTTTAACATCTGGATTTGATTAAAACAGTTTTGAACACTGTTTATGTGCTGGTTTATTATCATTATTATTATTCTTATTATTATTATTATTATTATTATTATAATTATTAGGGGTTGAAGCCTGTAGGGCTGAAACCCTATTGTTTTGTGCTGGTTTATTATCTCTTTTCTTCTTCAGAAATGTTTGGGCAAATTCCTGTGAGATGGTAAATGGCAGAGACCTGAAATTTTGCACATTGGTTGGAAGTTATGTAAATGCTGACCGAGGCATTTTTAACTCATTCGGCCTGATGGTGGTGCTATAATTCAAGAAAAACAGTTTTTCACTTTAAAGGTCATACCTCCTACGGTGTGAGGCCAATTTACATGAAACTGGGTACAGACATTCCTTGGTCTATTCTGTACAACTTTTTCTATGGACCTCTAAGGTCTGCCAAATTTGAATTTCTGGAATTTTGAATTTTTTGAATAACACATTTTCGGCATCTCCTCCTAGTCCGTTGGTCCGATTCCTTCGAAATTTGCTGTGGATCATCAGTGGACAAAGCTTATGCAAGACTGCATAAAGCTTGTTGAAATCTCTTTTTAGCTCGCCGGGACGAATGTCCGGAGAGCTATTGTCGTACCCCCGGCGTCCGCGTCCACGTCCGCGTCCGTCCGCGTGCAGAAAAACTTTAACCTTGCCTATAACTTTTGAACCGTGAGAGAGAGGGCTTTCATACTTAGCATGTGTACTTCTTGATGCCAGACCTACCTACCGATGCCAAAATTTCTGACCTCGTGACCTTGACCTTTTGACCGACCTTTAGAAAACTTTAACCTTGCCTATAACTTTTGAACCGTGAGAGATAGGGCTTTCATACTCTGCATGTATACTCCTTGATGCCAGACCTACCTACCAATGCCAAAATTTCTGACCTCGTGACCTTCACCTTGACCTTTGACCGACCTTTAGAAAACTTTAACCTTGCCTATAACTTTTGAACCGTGAGAGATAGGGCTTTCATACTGTGCATGTGTACTCCTTGATGCCAGACCTACCTACCAATGCCAAAATTTCTGACCTCGTGACCTTGACCTTGACCTTTGATCGACCTTTAGCAAACTTTAACCTTGCCTATAACTTTTGACCCGTGAGAGATAGGGCTTTCATACTTTGCATGTGTACTCCTTGATGCCAGACCTACCTATCGATGCCAAAACTTCTGACCTCGTGACCTTGACCTTTGACCGACCTGTAGGAAACTTTAATCTTGCCTATAACTTTTGAACCGTAAGAGAGAGGGCTTTCATACTTTGCATGTGTACTCCTTGATGTCAGACCTACCTATCGATGCCAAAACTTCTGACCTCGTGACCTTGACCTTTGACCGACCTTTAGAAAACTTTAACCTTGCCCAAAACTTTTGAACCGTGAGAGATAGGGCTTTCATACTTTGCATGTGTACTCCTTGATGCCAGACCTACCTACCAATGCCAAAATTTCTGACCTCGTGACCTTGACCTTTGACCGACCTTTAGAAAACTTTAACCTTGCCCATAACTTTTGAACCGTGAGAGACAGGGCTTTCATACTTTGCATGTATACTCCTTGGTGCAAGACCTTCGTACTGATGCCGAAGTTTTGACCTGGTGACCTTGACCATGACCTTTACCTGACCTTTTTTACAGTTGAATAAGCAAAGATACTGCATTTCCCAGCAGATTCTGCATGAAAAGAGTGTTGACTAACAAAACACATGTTGTTTTCCAGACACTGTATACAGCAATAATTATGGGTGAAATTTGTCTTTTCACCGAACCGTTCTTTTGCCTTGTTTTTTTCACCTTACTTTTTTTTTTTTGCCTTGGCTCAACAATGACTTGTCTGATTGTAATTCAAATTTATTTTCAAACTATCTCAGTAATCAAAAACTGAGTCTGGAATACATCTATGTCATAACTAAAATAAAAATCAACTTTACAATATTCCATTCGAAGTAGTATCCTTTTGAAAGCACAGGTAGTAAAACAGTAAATAATGATGGTTGCCCCCCGGCGAGCTTTGTTGTCTTTCTGACAAATCCTGTTTTTCCAAGACATTGACCAATGAACTTCAGCAGGGGCGTACCTTAGCACATTGTTATGGCCCCAATTTGTTATGGCCCCAATTTGTTATTACATTTTCAACATAACAGCAACAGCAACAGCAAGGGATGACAGACACAGTTTTAAAAACTTAAACACATTTAATGAACACACAAAGACTTAAACTACTAGCTACAACTAAGACCAAGATTGAATATAACAAAAACAGAAATATTTACAGTCCCTCTTTGTTGGGGTGGCTTGGTGATGTCCTGGGTAAGAAAAAATGCTCTAACACAGGCAAAAATCCACAAAAGAAACTTCACAGGTCTTGAACAGAAATGACAGGTCTGGTCACATGTATCCTTCTCCTACTACTTTACTGTCTCAATTCTTTTCCTTATATACTCTTTTGCAGACCCCACCCACCTTTAGACCTTTTTTTTTTAATTTTCGGGGACTTGCCCCAGACATGTCCAGGACATGTCTAAACCTAGCTCCAGTCTGAGCTCAATAAAAGAAAGGTAAATTCTGCCATCTAGTGGCCTCTATTCACATCACAACATAAATGGATAAAATTCACCAAATATTCTCTATTAACTGGGACCGTTACAAAATCATTTCTAATGTTCACGATGCATGTGAATTTTTACACTCTGAACTTACAAAAATTATTGGCAAACATGCCCCCTTCAAAGCTATTAAAGTCAAGGGCAGTCATCTTCCTTCACATCTGATCACATCTGATCTTATAAGCACCTTCAGGCAGAGAGACAAAGCATGGGCTGTGTATCGCAGGACAAGAGATCCTGCTGAATGGGAGACAGATTGCTGAGAAACAAAAGCAAAACTGCTACTAGAAACTCAAAATCACATTACTATAATGAATCCCTTACCAGCGATTATAAAAATCCTAAGCAATTCTGGAAAAAAATTAAAACACTAACCAATGCACCTGACAAATCTGTTCATCATAATCAGCAAAAAGTCAATAACACCATATTACACAATCCTTCCAGTAGCTCAAGCCTTTAATCAACACTTCTCCTCAGTCTGCAGTGCTACATCTGATCCCTATGTCCTTAACAACGCACCACGTTGCCCCAGCACATTCTCCTTCAGGAGGATCTCACCTGTTGAAGTCCTGAATGCAATCAAATAGCTTAAAGCATGCAGTAGTCCCGGCTTAGATGGTGTTGAAGCCAAATTTTTGAAACTTGCGCAACACATTCTCATGTACCCTCTCTGCGACCTTTTTAATTTATCCCTCTCTACCCATGACATACCCTCTATTTGGAAATGGTCACGTATCACACCACTCCACAAAGCAGGCAACCAACTTGATCCCAACAACTACAGACCAATATCAATTATTTGTTCAATAGCTAAAGTCTTCGAAAAATTAATCTACTACCAACTGTTCACTTATCTCACCAAACACAATATCCTGTCTCCTGTTCAATCTGGTTTTCGTCCAAATCACTCAACAACTACTGCCCTACTTAAACTTACCAACGACATACACTCTGCATCTGCTAATCGCAAAATTACCGGTGCAATATTTATTGACCTTACTAAGGCATTTGACCTTGTTGATCACTACCTACTACTGGACAAACTATATTCAATTGGTATGACAAGAAATTCCTTACTTTTGTTTAATGCATATCTGCACAATAGAAAACATTGTGTTGTCATACAGGGCACCAAATCCGACCTAGTAGTTCAGGAACGTGGTGTGCCGCAGGGCTCAACCCTAGAACCACTCTTGTTTTCAATATTTATTAATGATCTTCCTTCCCTTTTCCCTGGCTGTAACTGTCAACTCTATGCTGACGACACAGTCATATATACTTCACAACTTAACCTTTTACAGACTCAGTCAACATTGCAGGGAAATTTCAATTATCTAGAATCATGGCTCATAGCAAATAAATTACTTATCAACAAAACTAAAACAAACCTGATTCTCTTTGGTACCAAACAAAATCTTGCAGCACAAACTAACAATCAATCTTTAAATATTTCTTGCCTTGATGGTACTCAACTGTTTAAAGTCCAACAAATTAAATATCTTGGCCTTTGGCTTGACCCTAATCTATCATTTAAATTTCATATTGATAACATTGTCCGGAAAATCAACTTCAGCACTGGTGTTCTCTACCGTAACAAAAAATGTTTTACTTTTACAGTAAGAAAAAAACTTGTTCAACAACTCATATTACCAATTCTTGATTATGCAGACATAGTGTACCAAACTGCCACCCCTAAAACAAACCTTCTCCCTCTCAATACAGTATACAACCGCCTATGCAGATTTATCCTTGACTGTCCATATACGACGCACCACTGTACCCTGTATGTAAACCTCAACCTACCATCTCCCACTTCAAGAAGACAGCAGCACTGGCTGCAGCTTATCTTTAAATGCATTCACTTTACCTACCCACAATATCTGAAACAACTGCTCATACCATACACATCATCACATCAACTTAGACACTGTTCACAGGTTTACTTTATTATACCCACATCAGCTGGCAAAAAATCATTTATGTTTAAGGCTCCCTGTGACTGGAACAACCTACCTGTCCATATCCGTTCGATAACGTCTTTTCAATTGTTCAAAACTGCGCTGTCCTCTCATCTTGAAACTACCTGCTCTTGCTTTCACTAATCATCAATATCATAATAATAGAACAATTATGCAATGATCCATGTGTTTTGTCCTTGTGTATTGTTGTTTTGTTCTCGTATATATGCTGTGTTGTTTTGTGTTCTTTTGTTATTCTGTCTAGTTGATTTGTCTGTATAATATTGTCTGTCTTTACGAAGTGTATTTGTATTAAGAGGACACCCTCGAAAACGAGATGGCTTCATCTCAAGGGATTGTTCCTAATAAAGAATTTCAAATAATAAATATTGGGCCAATCATCACAGAACTTGCAGAATATGTCCATATAAGTTTTAGGAACGTAAAAGTTTCATGCAAATCAGTCCATATGGGGTGCTATAACACAAATCAGACTATAAATCAGCAATTTTTTGTCCTATAGCCATAAAACTCACAGGATATATTCATAGCAGTACCTGAAAAGTACCCAGAAAGTTTCATATAAATTGACAGATAAGGGGCACTATAACTGCAAAACAAAGCAGCATGGTATAACACAAATCAGAGTGTAAATCAGCAATCGTTTGTCCTGTAGCCATAAAACTCCCAGGATATATTCATATAAGTCCTTGAAACATACTCTGAAAATTTCATTCAAATTGACTCATAGGGGGCGCTATAATTGCAAAACAAAGCAGCATGGTACAACATTAATCAGACTATAAATCAGCAGTGGTTTCTCCTATAGCCATAAAACTCATAGAATATATTCATATAAGTACTTGAAAGATACTCTGAAAATTTCATTGAAATTGTCTGATAGGAGGCGCTATAAATGCAAAACAAAGCAATGTGATACAACACAAATCAGACTATAAATCATAAAGTTTTTCCAATCATTACAAAACTCACAGGATTTGTCAACTTAAGAACTGGAAACATAGCCTGAAAGTTTCAATTAAATCGTCCAGTAGGGGGTGCCATAAATGCACAAAATAGCCTAACATAACACAAAACAGACTTTACATCATAAGTTGTTGGTCCAATCATTACAGTGGCGAAATAGGTTCACATAAATACCTGCAAGACACTCTTAAAGTGGTTTTTGTCCCCCGCCGCCACGATAGCGAGTGGAGCGGGGGACATAGTATTCAGCTCCATCCGGCCGTCCGTCATGTCCCTTTTGTTCTGAATGCGATATCTCAAGAACAGTCTCACGGATTCCATTCATCTTTGGTGTTTAGGTACATTGGTGTGATACGCCGACCTCAGTAGATTTCTGTGACCTTGGCATTATTCTCAAGGTCATTACGATCATTTGACTACTTGCAAATTCCTTGTCAACATGATATCTCAAGAACGGTTCGAGCGATTCCATTCATTGTTGGTGTCAAGGTCTATTAGGGGCAGGGGACATAGTATTCAGCTCTGTCCGCCCGGCCGTCTGTCCATCCCTCCCGTTCCGTTTGTTGTGAACGTGATATCTCAAGAACGGTTTGACCGATTCCATTCATCTTTGGTGTCAAGGTGTATTAGGGGAGTGCTCACAGCCCACTCGATTTACGTGACCTTGCCATTATTCTCAAGGTCATTACGACCATTTGACCACTTACAAATTCCTTGTCAACATGATATCTCAAGAACGGTTTAACCGATTTCATTCATCTTCTGTGTCAAGGTGTGTTAGGGGCGGGGGACATAGTATTCAGCTCCGTCCGTCTGTCCGTCCGTATGTCATGTCCTGTTTGTTGTGAACGCGATATCTCAAGAATGGTTCAACCGATTCCAATCATCTTTGGTGTCAAGGTGTATCAGAGGAGTGCTCACAGCCCACTCAATTTATGTGACCTTACCATTATTCTCAAGGTCATTACGACCATTTGACCACTTACAAATACCTTGTCAACATGATATCTCAAGAACGGTTTGACCGATTCCATTCATCTTTGATGTCAAGGTGTATTGGGGGCGGGGGATATAGAATTCAGCATCCCTCCGGCTGTCTGCCGTCCCATCCCGTTTGTTTTGAACATAAAATCTCGAGAACGCTTTGACCAATTTTAAATATTTGGCTTCAATGTGTAGTTTTGTGATATGCCGACCCCAGTCGATTTCCGTCACCAGGTGGGGGATATGGCCACGTTTAGTGGCAACACTTGTTAATTAAGCTGTTAAAGCTTTCAACTACTAATGGTCTTTCTTGGCTTGAACCCCGGAATTGCCGCTTGCGGCTATATTTTTTTAAATGTATTTGCTTCATTTTATTATATTACACTGTGTTCGGGTTTCCTAACTTTAAGTCCCTTGATTAAGAGATTAATTCCAATCCTTGGAACCCTGCACCATACTTTGCGCCAAGATAACCTGCGTTAAACTAAATGTGGATTTGGTTACAACCTAAATGCCATTGCACCGTCGATCGTTAAAATGGGGCCCTGAGGAGTGAGAAAACAAGACTATTTGCTTGTTCTTGAAGAGTGAGATACAAAGGGTGTTTGAGTGCGAATGAGGAGTGAGACATACTGGGTGTGTGAGTATGATTAAGGATTGAGATACACAGGGGCTTTGTGCTTGAGGAATGAGATATAGATGGTGTTTGAGTGTGATTGTGGAGTGAGATATTGATCATGTTTGATGCTGATTGAGGAAAGATATACAGAGGGTGTTTGAATGTGATTGAGCAGTGAGATATAAATAGTGTTTGAGTCTGACTCAGGAGTGTCATATAGACAGAGTTTGACAATGATTGTGGAGTGAGATACAGAGTGTTTTTGAGTGTCACTCTGAAGTGAGATATAGACTGTAATTGAGAGTGACTAAGTAGTGAGATCAACAGGGTGTTTGAGTGTGATCTTTTTGGCTAGATCTAGAGGTTTTTGTGTGTGATTGCTTTGTGAGATATAGACGGTGTTTGAAAGTGATTGAGAGGTAAGATACAGAGGGTGTTGAATATGTTTGAGGAGTGAGATTTTGACATTTTTTGATTGTGTTTGAGGAGTGAGATATCGTGGGAGTTGGGGACCGAGGAGAGACAGCTGGATTGTTTGAGAAAATGTTTCTGAGTTTGAAACATACTGTCTGTGCGACTGAGTAGAGACACAGGAATTGTGTGAGAGGGTTTGTGAGTGTGAGACAGGGTGTGTGTACGTGTGTATGCGTGTGTGTGCGTGTGTGTGTGTGATTCAGGGGAGACAGGGGGAGTGTGTGAGAGGTTGGGTGAGTGTCTGAGGCACGGTTTGTGTGTGTGATGAAGGAGAGACAGAGGGAGTTTGAGAGGTTGTGTATGCATGTGCTAGACAGGGGGTGTGTGTGATTAAGCAGAGGCACAGGGAGTGTGTGAGCGGGTATGTTAGTGTGTGAGACAGAGTGTGTGTGTGTGTGTGTGTGTGTACGTGATTGAGGAGGCTCTCTTGAGCACACAGCTGTACAAAGCTGAGCCCCACTCGGCCTGACAGGCAGTCAGGGAGCCACGGTTCTGGGGGAGGGGAGGGGAGAGGGGGAGGGAGGGAAGGGGGAGGGCGAGAAAGGGAGAGAAGGGGGGGTCACACTGAACTCAGCTGCTCCAAGTTTGTATTCGCTCTAATAATGGAACTCGTTACAAACTCCGCGTAGAATGGACAGCACGAAAAAAAAACCCCGGAATTCTACTCTCTCCGGCCGTTTGTCGACCCCTCTTTGTGTGGTGAGTGAATCTCTCTTTCTCTCACTCTCTCCCCTGCGCTCTCTGCCCTGCAGTTGTTAGCTGAAAGCTGTTTCATGAGAAGAGCCGCGATGGGAGGCTGTGAGTCCACTCACATGTGGAGTGCTGGGGGATCGCGGGGAGATTTGGGGGGTTTCCAGCGGCTGCTTCTCCGCTCGCTCCTCGTAAAAACGCTGGCGAGAGCGGGGGGCACTGATTTGGGGGGTCCAGGATGTGTGTGCGCCGCGCTGTGGAAAGGGGCAGAGGGAGAGCCTTATCTGTGCGTGTAGAGTTACAGGGTCAGACTCAAAAGAGGGCTTTGTGCTGGAATTCCTGGCGAGATGGAGGTTTGTGGCCTGGGGACAGACACAAACCCAGCCCAGAAACGCACTAGTCCTAAAAACAAACAGCTTTAAAATTATAATGCTCTCTGCCACCGCATTTCTGCAATACTTCTGGGAGACTTCCTTCTCTCTCTGTTGCCCTGTGTAAACGTGGCTTCAGAGAGCGTGTGACTCCTGACATTGCCGGTGGCTGTGTGCAGTTTAACGCACTTTTGGAAACTTTTTCTGCACCTGCACTGTGAGCCCAGAGGAGTGACGTGGCTTTTGCTTTGAGCGTGTCGGAGACTGGGGTCAGACTGCTCTGTGAGGTTTGATGTGCTTATTGGAGGGGCTTTGAATGGTTCTGGGATCGTTTCAGCCGTCTCCGAAACAGCTTTCTGAATTGTCCAAAAGCCATAGTTGAAATTTCCCTAGCAATGTATTCATTTGTAAGTTAGCTGCATGTTCCTTTAAGCAACTTATATTTAAGACTGAGAATAGGACAAGTAGTATAAGGTATTTTTCCATTGCATTTTAAGCAAGCAATATTTGTCACACTATGCCACGTGCACAAACACACTTTCTCTAGCATAAGCATTGTTTGAATGCAGTAGTGCTGTGTTCTCCTGCTTCATGTGTACCTCTTGTATTCAGCATTGCGTAAAGATTAAAGCGCAGCCCGGTGAATGGAACCCACTTTAGTTACATTTTTTGTAGGATTAGTGTACCTGAACCCACAGCGTTATTACACTCCCCTCATTGGTCTTTTCAAAGGCTGTGTGCTCAGCCGTGAGAAATAAAGAACACAGCAGAAAAGAGGCCACCTCTATGTTTTGAAACAAAACAGGAGAGAAGCGATGGACTTAGTTTGTGTGACATTCCACTTATTCTTCACCCCCACCTCCCCAATTCAGGATACTGTAAAAGGAACAGCATTCATACTCATAACTTTAGCCTACTCTTGTTCTTTGATTTCCCTTGGATGGTGGTCGTGGTTGGGCGGGGGGAGAGTTGACTAAGTTTAAGTTCCTTGTCATAGAATATGGATTCATAAATTTTGTAAATCTGTTACCGCAAAAAGAAAATCCATGTCCATGTTTTTTTTTTTTTTCCCAATGTTACAATTCTTCTTATTAAATGATTTCAGTTTCCTGGCTCTGATCTTGAACCTCAAAAGTCGGTCTCAATCAGTGTTTCAGTCAGACAGGACAGAAAACGTATACATACCTATATATTTTTATGTCTATAAAAAAAGAGCTTGTTTAGGATTGCATACTTCTTAACTAGTGAAAATGCTCTTTCCCAATGGCAGATCCTGAAATGGATAGTTTGCAGTACTTCTACAACCTATTTTGTTCTACAAACACTTAATCCTATCTGAATTTAAAACAAAATGCTTGTCAAGATTGACTTATGTCTTGGTCTATGCAGTGTGAAATTTATATGAATTACTTTCTTGATCTCATGCATCCCCTGCCTACTCACAGTCCTTTACGTCCTGTTTCAATTTGCATTACCTGCTGGATACTGTGTTAGTATTACCTGCTAGTAAATTCAATCAATATAAATACGACAAAAACATAAAATGCTTGTAGCTCAAACTCTCCAAAAAGTTGATTTTCATAACCATATCAATAATTTTTTCATGGTATCTCTTGCTTAAAAGCATAGGATTAATGCCCATTTTGGTAAAAAATAATGGTAATAATTGGAGTCATATATCTCTGTAGATAAATCTTATGACTGGAATCCACACAAGTGTATATTTTTCATACCAAAATCTGTTTGATGTGTGTCCGTGTGTGTGTGTGTGTGTGTGTGTGTGTGTGTGTGTGTGTGTGTGTGTGAATGTGTGTGTGTGATATTTGAGCTGGCTGTCCAAAGTAAAGCCACCCTGCCTCATTGAGGGTGATTAATATTTTGTAGGCTAAAATTCAGTCATACCATTTTATGGAGTTTTTCAAACTAATTCTGGCATGAGTTAAATGTTGAAACAAGATTAAAGTACCTGCTCAGTCTCAAATGTGGGCTGCAGTCCCCATAAAATCATCTGAGAAGTGAAGTTGTGCTATTCATGAAACAGGAACTTTGGCGTGGAGGTGATCTTCTCTATGATCTGTGGAGATACTGGTTCCTTTAAAAAAAAAGAGAGCCACACCAGTTTTTATTTACCTATGGCCCTTCATGTTACTCTTTCCCAATGTCCAAATGTGCAGCATCTTATGACAGTGCTCTCTGAACAGTTATCAATATTAGGACAAACGTGTGATGTGACCACAGTAGGCTCATATATTATTTTGGTGTGATCATCAAGCAATATGCATTTTAAATACAATAATTTTGTCTTTTATGAATGTGATTTGGTACACTTTTTAAAAATTAATTACAAATGAGTTTTTAAAAGATTTTTTAAACTGCAAAGCAGGCATCAACAATGGGTATGTTGCACAGAGCTTTTGACAGGATTCATTTTTGGTCATTACTCAGACACTGGAATATATAATTAGTAGAGCTTTGCATCGACACCGATATGCCATTTTAAAATTCTACTTCTCTTTAGTGAATTAGGATTAAAACCAGGGAATTATCATTCACTTCATCACATCTATTTGCTAATAAACTGTTATGTTGAGCTCTTCAATATTTTCATTAAATATATAGTCTAATTATTTACCGAGTGTTCAGTGTTTGATTGTTACTGACGCATTCCAAAAATGCCTTATGGTTGTGTGTGGTCTAATGAAAAAATTTATACTGCAGCTCTCCCATAATAAGTTGTCACCCAAATATCTTTCTAATTACTGCAGAAAATAAAACATTTAAAGTGCTTGTACATCCAAAAGTAAGATTTGGACCACTAAAATTTCAAACATAAATACAAACTTTGTGCTCCAGTCATTTCAAATTCTAATCAGCCGTTACATATTTATTCGCATTTTAATCACTACCAATCACGATCATCTCGGGAAGAATTTATCTTCGGCTTTCTTCGGTGATGACGTCACATGAGGTATCTAGCCAACTGCAAGGAACACATTGTCAGTGATTCCTATTGTGGATTATTGCCTAGGGAAAATTCCAAATATCTGCCTTGTTTACAGGTGCAACAATAAGGGTGATGCAAGCAAAGGCATTGTAGTCCATAAATTTCCAAAAAACCAGGCACAACGGGATTAATCAAGGCAGATCACCGCATAGTTGAACTGATTACTAACTTTCATGCACCTAACTACCGATGACACGGGATATATTTACCAAGAAGCCATCATGGATGCTCATTTACAGTATAAATCACAATTTTGCTGCCTCATTTAGGTATTTTCGCTTTATAAACTACTTTTGATGGTTGTACTTCAGTCATGGGTGTTTTCCATTTCTAATCAATGTCTTCGTATCTATATGTATATTTGCCTTACGCAATAGAAATGTCCAAAAAATTGTTTTGTTGCTAATTAAAAAACGATGTTTAAGCTCATGGCAATCCATCATTAATTTAATATGGTTATTTTCGTCCCAGGTGTTTACGAACGCAGGCTTGTTTGGAAATTCATTTTACCAATAGCCTTGCTTGTCCCCTGTTGCGTTAACAATCAAGAATTTCGTATCAATGACAACAGAGATAGACAATGATGTCTAAAAACAAAGGAGGAGGGATTAGCCTAAAGAATTAAAGAAGCGAACATTTGGAGGGGGACACAGAAGCCGTAAGATTGAAGTTAAATTAATAGGCTATCGCAAGTGCGTATTCGGTTAAAATTTGCTTGAGCTCACAAAACGACCCCACGGATGGACACAATGTTATTAGCGTACTATTTAATGCATATTGATAAGTTTTACTAGTTTCCTTTACAGCATAAAATGAAATTTGTCCTGGAATTCAGAAAGACTTTCTAAACTTCCCATTCTAAAACCAGGTCTTGATGTTCAGAATCACCTGTCATCATTAAACTAGCAACCAGCGAGTTCTACAGTTCTGAAGCTAGTGGGCTATGCTATCTTACTCAGAGCTGTAAATTCAAGTATGTAGCATTATTTTAAAAAGGCTATGTATGAATTAGTCCAAATAATGTATTTTTATATTGAAAAATTCTGCAGTCTAACTGGCCTCAAAGTCACATTTCTTTTTCACATTCATTCATGGAGATAATGATGATGATAATAATAATAATAATAATAATAATACCTCCTCAGTAAAAATCCATTAGTTTATATGTTGACTGTGTTTTCAATTTACTAACAGCATCATTGTATTTAATTTATTCAGGACATATAAATGTGTTAATATAAATATTTGTTTATGGACATCAACCCCGCCCTGGTCCGGTCCGGTAAGAAATGGAAAATGCCCGATCACACTCCCAGTACATCTCTGGATGCAGACACTACATAGGACCTGGGAATACAACAAAGCTCACCATGATAAGTAGTGTTACAGATTGATGACAGGCATGGCAGGTTAGCACGCTCATTAGAATAGAGGGAAGAAGAAAATGGACAAAAAAAACCAGAAAGAAAAAGTGCTGTAAGAAATTGAAGCCATTGCTGTACAAATGTATCTTTTTTGTGGCAATTTTGCTATACATCTTTTTTTCCAACATTTTGGACCCTGCTGTGGGTTATTAATTACTGAAATCACCACTGAATAAGCCATCGGTTAATAAGCAAGCCCAAACTGCACCTGTCCCAAATTTTCCCCATCTATTCTGTTCTCAGAAAAGCCAATTAATAAGCCTAGGGTGCTGCTTAATAGGCCCATCCGAAAGTGAGTCTAGAAATTATTTTATGCAAAAAATGACTCAAAACAAAACTGAATCCATCTTCTGCCACAAGACCTTGAGTAAAATTGAAACTTTGGCAATGATGGCGATACTGAACGAGACCAGGAGCTGCAATTGGACAATGAAAAAAGGGGTAAGCTTCTAGTCTATTCAAATCAATTGGATGAATAATTCACTAGCTTACGCTTTTTTTCCATTAAAGTAATAAATTCAAGTTTCTATAACTGTTACACATATAACTTAATACTTTAAAAGCAAGAAGTTTAACCATGCTATCCAGCCAGGAGTGCATTTCCCAAAAACATAGTTGCTAATAAAGTTAGCAACTTAAATATTTTGTTCATTCACAGTCAGTGGTTCCAACTATGTAAGTTGGGATCTGTGATTCCGGGAAACGCAACCCAGCGGCGCAAACAGGGCTTCATTACACCTGCATGGACTGTGGACCTGTTTGTTGAGTGTGCACTGTGGAATCAGAGTTAAGACACTCTGAAAATCTCTTGCTGCCATTATATACAAAGGTTACCTACTTTTGGACACCTTTCCTCGCCCAATAAAACTAACTCTCTGTACGTAGTTTCGGTGCACCATGCCTACAGGCTGATTGTCACGTTCTTCCTTTCCCTCCTCTGATGCGAAAGATATTTGTTTTCATCAATTAGTGAAAATATTATTCTTGGGCAACACCTCATTCTCCTATTGTTTTCAGCTTGACCTCCATGTTTGAAGCTCCTGTTATGTCACATGCGCTAATTGGCAAATTTGGTCAGTCTTCCTTTTGTTTTCAGGAGTGTCCGCTCAGACCTCAACGAAAGGCCCATTTTTGAGAAAAAGTTGAAAATTTGGGGCATTTAATTTTCAGGATGCTGTTCATGAACTGTTTGGTCAAACGTATAGCAGTTTAGTTTTTAATAGAGAAAATTTGATGAATTTGCATTCGAAGGATATTTACTCAATGAAGTTGCCAATTTAATTTTTTGTTAGTTTACTTCGAAGGCATGCAATATTTCAAAAAGGACATCCTTTTTTTCCTTTTGGTCCCTTGCAAATGGAGTGTAAAATTAACATGATGTGTTTTGTGTCTATATTTCTACATATACTGCATACAGAGTAATGTGCAGTGATGATTATTCACTTTAGAAAATGAGGATAAACCAAGAAACTATTAAGTGTTTATTACATGTGATAGAGGATCATATAGATGAAATTTAGTTAACACTAAAAAATATAAAGTAAAAACAAAGATGATAATGTCTTTTTGAGAGAAAAAAACTGATATCTGGTATGGCCCTCCTTTGCTTTGATTACAGCATAATTGTATAGTTGTCTTTCCGGCATAGTTTTCATTTATTTTTTACTTCCATAACCGCTAAACCATTCCAAATGGTTTGAAGTTCATTCCAAAGAGATTCTTTCAATATTGCAGCAGATTAAGGTCTGGACTTTCAGCGGTCCAAGTCAAAAATTTTATTTCACCAGATATTTCTTTCTGACTGAGATAATTCTTTCACGACTCAGAAGTGTATTTAGGGTCATTATCTTGTTGAAAATAAAATCCCCTACCAATCAGTCTCTTTCCAGATGGCAATGCATGCCTCACAAGGAGCTGTGATACTCCTTTATTCATGATTCAGTTGATTTTTATGAGACCACCGGCTCCCTTCCAGCAGACTGAACCCCAAACCGTAATATCACCTCCTCCATGTTTTACTGAAGGGGTTAAACTGTCATTTTTGAAAAGTTCCCCAACTCTATGGCGCAGATAAGTGGTGTCCAGGGCGTTCCAGTCAGAAAGATAAATCACTATGAATCAAGGCGAGTGGCACAGGAAACAAGAACGATCTGACAAGGAAGCGAATCAAAGAGACATCTTATATACACATCCAGGAGAACACATGATCAGGGAAAAAAGGTGCAATCAATGGTGCAATAATCAAGGAGTGACACATTAGGAATAAACTAATCACGTGAATTTTGCCATAGCCAAAACGCAGACAGGGATAACAAAACAAACCTATGGACAGACAAACAGCTCCAGTCACGGAGGACTAAAAGTGCATAGTTTGGAGAAACGAAAGTACGAAGCATTTGTGGAGACCCACAGAGAATCACAGCAGAGGTAATAGCGAAAGGCAAGAAGGCGGAGACTAGAATAGGGCAACTGCCGAGAGATCGTCAGTCAATTAGTAAGTGCAGCTATACAATCCAGAGTGCTTGTTAGTAAGTTAGTCTAAATATACAGGGTTAGTGTTGGTTAGCAACTAGCAAAAGCAACAGACTGTTAGTATGTGTTAGTAAGATAGTAAAGTAAGAGGAAGGAAGAACACGAGATAATGAAAAAAGGTTGAAACCCAGAAACCAATAAATCTCCCGAATGAGTGGCACGCAAGACAAGGGACCGTGAGCAAAGATACACACATGACAAGACAGGGGAGACAAAGTGCAAAGCATGGAAAATAAACATGGCATGAAACATGGCTATGAAAACAAAACATAGCATGGAGACTATGATAACTAAAACATGAAAATACAAAAGTGATAAAACAAGAAATCCTGAATAGCAAATACACAATACATAATGTAAGAATGGTCAGACAAAGTCAGTGGTCACTAAACACAAGAATCAATCTATCATGGCACTTGGCCAGGCACAGAACTTGAACTAGACATGAGCATGGAACATGACATGGCAAAGACAGAAAATTCAGGATCACAACAATTGTGACCAGTTATCAGCGAATAAGTCTCTTTGAATCGCTTGATGGTGTTTCTCACAGGGCCATGGCAGCATTTAACGTTGTCAGCTTCAGCTAAGGCTGCAATGAGCTGTGAACAATCTCACAGAGCTCCTTACATTGTGCCATCATGTTTAACAAGTTCAATTCACCTTATATACTGGAACAACTGACCATCAGCAGCAATTTTGCAGAATAATGTTGCCTCAAACCAGTTGCCACTCCGACGGCCTGTTCACGGGCCATCAAGGAAGTTAAAAACAAGAATAGCTTTCAATTTACTTTGGGTACGCCTTGGATTGGCATTTTTTGGCAAAAGTTACCGGAGTGGTAAGGGGTAAAACAATTTTTTTAGCATCAATAATCGTGGAATGAACCTTAAAACATGCATTCAGGCTATGCAAGACTCAAAAAAAATTGCAACACCTTTCAATTGTTAAAAAAACTAAAGTTTTCAGTGTTTTTGTTTATAACCCATATTTTTACCTCAGTATAGTTGTGGGAATGATTTTTTGTGTCTAATTGCCTACAAGGGTATTTTTCAATGCATTTTCTCAAAAAAAAAAGATAGAAAATAATATATTAGGACCCTTTTCAGATGAAAGTGAAGGACACTGCTCACCACTGCATATGAACTGTATATATATTTGCTTTAAGTAATTTACTTTGTATGGCTTTTCTAATCATTCTTGGCTTAAAAATGTTTGTCATGCCTTGTCTGTGGATTTGCCTTGAAAGCATTCTCCAGCATATCTAATATAATGGAGAAACATTCTGTGTAATGCTATTTCTTTGGTAATACTGTGACTGAAATGAGATGATGAAGATTTTATTACATGCCTCCATTTGGTGACCTCAGCTCAAATTGCTTGGTATTTTCACTGTGCCAGTTAATGCAGAGTAAGGTGGGTCTTTTTTTTTTTTAGTTCTTACCTCATATATTACTGCCTAAAGGTGGCACTGCACTGCCAAAACAAAAAAGAAAGTTGGTCTCAACATGTATTTTAGCTTTGTACTTATACTTCAAGTCTTTTGTCTATTAGTTTTTAATTGAGTGAAGCAAAAATGTTGTTGATGTTTTTGACTTAGCGCAAGATTTCACTGGGCAAACAAATCAGTGCTTAAAGTTTATATTTCTCCAATTTAAAATATAATTTTACAATTGTTCAAAAACTAATGCGGTTCTGAAGACTTTTTTTAGTGCATGTTAATTCTTTTGAAATAATCTCAAGTCCATATTAAATTTTGTATTTTACACATGATACATACAAAATCTAACTTCTAGTCCAATTTTGTTTAGTAAGATAAAATTCCTCTGTCAGATGAAATAAAGGCAATAATTTTGAGATTAGCCAACGGGGCAAGGAAATTTTAAAATATGCAGTGACTTGAAACTAGCATGAAATAAATAAGTTTCAAAGTCTCGTCTTAAGAACTTGTTAAAACAGACTTTTTTTGCGGTGTGATCCTAGATATGATCCAGTTAAGTCCTGGTCTGAGTCTTTATAAATATCGGGCCCCATCGCAGGTTCAGGGCAGGGGATTCATTTTGTGTTGAGCCTTTCTCATGAGGCTGTGCTGTTTCACAGAGTGCATGGAGTTCATGTTCCCTCCCAGGGGTGAGTTTACAGTGGTGAGTCTGCGTCATGCGCTCGCTGCTGAAGCGGCCGAGCTAAGCGCTGGCTCTGTGTGTGGAATCAATAAGCACGGCTGCGTCTCACAGACCACTGGTGTGAGATGACTGCTGTGTTCACTGGGTCTTTTATTACTGCAGGTTCCAAGTGGGTAGCTGAGCTCAGCTCATGCGTAGCTACCTGTGCTACTTCCCAGTCTGGGTAATGCGGTGGAGATTAGCGGTTAACAGACAAGTCAGGAATTTGTGGAGTTTGGAATGATTGTGCGTCAGAAGCAGACTGTGCTGTGTATTTGTGTTTGTGAGGGAGAGAGATAGCGTGCACTGTGTGTGTTTATGTGTCCCATGTTTATGAATGTGTGTATTTGTGTTAAAAGAAAGAGTGAGATTCATGTGACATGTGCTTGCAAGAAAAAAAATATGTGCTTTGTGAATGTAAGACACTGCAGTGTGTGTGTGTGTGTGTGTGTGTGTGTGTATGTATGTGAGGCAGAGACTATGTAGTGTCAATATGGGAGAGACTGCTCTGTGTGTATGTGCATTTTTATGTGAGTGTATGCCTGTGGGTGTGTGTGTGCATTTGTGCACTCTTTGCCAGTGTGGTGTGCTGTGGCTCGCAGCCTCTCGCTGTCTCACAGATCATAAATTATTAGTCTCATTACCGTTTCCAGGGCAGCGAAGGAAACCACAATTAACAGCGGCACCAGTGGGCGGAGTCTCTGTGGGCTGCCGGCAACCAGCCAGCCATTCAGAGGGAGGGGGCAGAGTTTGCATAGAGGGGGCTTGCTTGTCCTCTACTCCCGCATTTTAAAGTTTTAGTACCGTTTCAGACTTTTTTATATTTTTTATTTTTATATTCGTTTTAATTTCCAGCTCGGACTCTTTTCCCCAGTGTTAACAAAGCTTTATTGTACAGAATGATTGAAATAGCAGGGACTCATTATATTATTATTTCTTTTTTTTCCACCTTGTGTCCTTGTGATCATAAATTAATGGCTTGTGGTATTTGGTGACTTCTCAGGATATGGGAATTGAATCTGTTGGTTTTCTGAGAAAATGTTGAAACATGTTAAAGGATGTTTACATATTAAACCACCCCATTTGAATACTAAGAAAGGTGACTTCCCTTGCAGTTCTGGGGAAGTAAAAAGCAAGGGTCTTTCGCTTGGCATCTCATTTGGAAGCTAAACTTTGGAGTAATGACCTGAATTTGTGTTGTGTGTGTCATGTGATGGCCCGATTTATGCTGTCCTCAAGGTGCTCCAGATGTAGAGAGCTGTAAGGCAGAACAGTTATGTCCAAAAATTTTAACATTTTAAATGTCTGGAGTCAATGCTGACACTGTTTCAAAGTAAAAATATATTTTTCTGTGCTTAAAACTTTGCAGGTGGTTTATGTTGCCCTATAAACTACAGTTCTGCATTTGTCTTCAGCAATGGAAATTTCTTTTGCGCATAGTGCTTTACAGAGGTCATGCAGAAAAGCATTACCTATGTACCATTGCTTTAGGTGAGACCCATGATGTCAGCTTGGTGTGTGCAGCCTTTATGGCTGCCCCTTATTGGCGGTTTCCTGTAATTATCTGTGATAAACATGAACTAGACATGTCATGAAACACCAAACAACATTCGCAAAAGGGTCTGCATCGTCTCTCAGAGATCTCCTGTGTTACAGTATCTCAAAGGTCCTGTCTGTCTCTCTGAGACTTCTCCTGCAGTACAATATTTCAAAGGTCCTGTGTGTGTCTCTGAGAGGTCTCCCGTGTTACAGTGTCCCAAAGTTCCTTTCTGTCTCTCCTGATGTCTCCTGTGAGACAGTGTCTCAATAATCCCGCCTGTCTCTCTAAGTGTCTCTTGTGTTGCAATGTCTCAAAAGTCCTCTCGGTCACTCTAAGTGGTCTGCTGCATTAAGGTCTCAAAGGTCCTATCTGTCTCCTTGAGAGGACTCTTGTTTTACTGTGTCTCAAAGTTCCTGTCTGTCTCTTGAGAGGGTTCCTGTGTTTTAGTGTCTCAAAGGTCTCTGTTTCTGGGAGGTCTCCAGTCCACAGCTTTAACTGACTTGTGTGCTGATAAAGTCACAGCTCAAGCTGATTCGTGTTCTGATATTTGCACAACTCTACTTGATTTTTGTGCTGATGAAGGCAGTTTTAGCTGATTTGTGTGCTCATAGAGGCACAGCTCAAGCTGATTTGTGAACTGACAGAAGTATGGCTTTGCCTGATTAGTGTGCTCATAAAGCACAGTTTGGGTCACTTTTGTCCTGATAAAGGCTCAGCTCTATCTACCATGTTTGCTGATGAAGGCACAGCTCAAGCTGATTCGTGTGCTGATGAAGGCACAGCTCAAGCTGACTTTTGTGGTTGTAAGGCACAACTTTAGGTGTTTTGTGTGCTGATAAAGGCTCAGCTCAGGGTAACTCGTGTGCTGATGAAGGCACAGCTCAAGCTGACTTGTGTGCTGATGTAGGCACAGCTCAAGCTGACTTTCGTGGTAATAAGGCACAACTTTAGGTGTTTTGTGTGCTGATGAAGGCACAGCTCAAACTGACTTGTGTGCTGATAAATCTGACTCAAACAATGCAGGGCTGTATAACAGTAATTGTGAGAATAAGCTATCTATATTTTGGAGAAAATTATTAATAATAAAGACCAGTTAAACCTCACACCCCTCTAAGTTTTTATTTCCGCAAATATTTTCTTTGTAAACTTAAATTTAAGTACAGCAGATTCTTAGCTCAGGGGCACAGCAGAGGTTATTCATGAATTGAATTTGAACTTTTTGACGGGTTTCAATCTCAGCCCTGGACTCTGCAACTTTTGCGTGGCTGTTTTTTTATGGGTCCAAGTAGAAAGTCCAAGAACCCTGTTGTGTTTGTTCTGTATGTTATTATTATTAGTATTATTATTATTATATTTCGGCAAAATAATAGCAAGCACAACATTCTGCACGCATTACATCATGGCTCTGTAGTAAAAGAGGCTGGGTGCTAAAGTGGCCTGCCTGCAGGCCAGACCTGTCACTCCCTGAAAATATTTGGCACATTATGAAAAAAAAGATATGACAAAGAGGTCTGTGAAGTGTAGATCAGCTGAAAGCCCATATCAGGCAAGAATAGGAGGGGATTTTCCTTCCAAAACTATTGCAGTTGGTCACCTCAGTTCTCAAATGCTTTCAGTGTGTTGTTAAAAGAGAAGGTGATGCAACATAGTGGTATTGTTGTTGTTGTTGTTATTATTATTAATAATCACAATCCCATTTCTGGAAAAGTTGGGATGAGGTGTGAAAGGTGTAGAAAATGTGTAAAAAATTTCCTAAAAGTGTTTGCACGATAAAAACTATTGAATCTCGACATACCAAATTTGTTACATTGGTTCCTACTCTCAGCCACTACTCAACTTACAAAAACAATTGGCCAGATGATGGCGCTATTGAGAGGTACAGTGCAGTTTGTACTATAATTTCTGGAATATAGGTCAAAGACATAAAATGTATTGCTTGATTTTGAGTCCAGATATATCCATATAAGCCTTGCCCATTTTCATTTACACAAATTTTCGCCATTTTGAATTTGTAAAACATTTAATATCTATCTCCTTCTGGACGGTGCGATAAATTCACATGGAATTCATCAGACTAAGATCTTAAAACAGTTAATAAATCAAGTTGCTACATTGAAAGATATGACCACAGTACGCAAATGAAATTTGTGGCCATAATCTCTACTGATATAATGAGCTTTGTTATGGATGCGTCCAAGAGCACTTTCGATCGACATTACTTTGATTGGGTTGATGGTGGCGCAATAGAGGGCCAAAACATGTTTATGGCTATAACTCTTGAACGATTTTGGCTCGATTCAAAATTATTTTTCAACTGATTCCCTGATTCCAGCTGAACAAAAATGCCTCTTAGACCAAAGTGATTTGCCACATGGGATTTTTAGCCATTTTAAACTTTTTGTTAAACCTTTAAAATCTGTCTTCTCCAAAAAGATTCAACCGATTTAACATGAAATTTGGAACACAGCATCTTCATACCAAGATCTTTAAACCCAGTATAAAAAGGTTTCTAATTTAAACGTGGCTTTTTGGCTTTTTTCTCGCCATGCGTACAATTTGCATTGTAGGAAGCAAAAATGTAAATACACAACACATAACAATCTCCCAATAATGGGGGGGGGGGGGGGCGCAGTCTCATCCCGACGCATCACACTACCAGGCCCAAGCATCAATATGCAACAAAAAAGGAGGCTTTTAGCATCGTTGTTAAAATGAACCCTACCCCCTAACCCTTAACCTGAACCCTAATCCTAGACGTCAAATTAGTACACCAAAAGCCTCCTTTGGCATAAGTTGTGTCACTATATGACGGGTCGGTATGAGACTGTGTGGGAGGGGAATATCCTGACAATTCTTGCTCTCTTCTTTTCAAGCTCAGAAGGCAGAAAGGTGTGCCGGAGTTAGAGCCTAGATGGAAAACTGGTTACTGTTGCTATTGATGGTTTACGCAAATTTGCTGAAAGAAATGATGGACAGTTTGTGTAAGAGGCAGTTCTTGGCTAGAACAACATTAAGGAAAAGAATATTTTTATATTAAATACACTACAAGCCACTACAAGCCATTACAAACATCCTGCATTTTTCAGAATTTGGCTGTTTTTATTTATCTTAAAGTTACAACTAAGGCACACAAAATGCCAAAGGGACACTTGTATTGACTAAAAATGTTGCTTTCTAATGATTTAACATCTTTAAATACAACTTTCAGCACGTATTCCCCCATAGCCAGGATTAGAGCCTCACAGACATGGGTTAATAGCTTTGCCAATAATAACTTGTTTAATAAAACTTGTTGGTCAAATTGATTGTATTTTGTAGTCAGTGAGCCTTTACACCTGCATACTTTGCCCTCTAGGCAAAGACTGGTGGGTTATAACTTAGTGCTTCATCAGGACAATGACCCCAAGCACTCCTCCAAGCTGTGCCAAAGACATCTTGACAAAAAAAAAAAGAAGCGGAAGTGCTTCAGAAGACGGTGTGGCCCCCACAGTCACCAGATTTGTCACCCATGGAGTAGCTGTGGGATGAACTTGACCAGGCAGTCAGAGAAGGGCGCCCATTAAAATTCAAAAGACCTCATGAAAGAACTCTGGAAAGCCTGGAATGAGTAACCAGGAAGTTCTCTCCTTAAACTGCTGGAAAGAAAGCTTAGGAAATGTGAGGCTGTAATCAAGGCAAAGGGGAGGGTACTTTTTGGAAAGTCTAATTTGAATGAGTATGTTGTATATCTCTTAGCAAATAATTTTGCACATTTCTAGTTAAGATTTATGTTTCTATGTTATTCTATTGTTTTTATTGCTGAAAATATACTTTAAATTAAGAAAAACCAGCCAAAATCTAAAAAATGCTTAGTATTCGTAATATTTTAGCCTGTACTGCATTCTGTGCAGCCTGGTCATTGGAGTGGCAACACGATATCAGTTGATGTTTTTTCGTCTGCTGTTGTGCATCGCTGTATATGTGGACTAGCGCATGAACTTATCTTATTCTGGCCCTGGTATGGATTATGGAGTTTGCATGTATATGGGTATGATGGTGATGTTATATCACGGCATTCCAAAACTTTTGTGACCGTGTTTTATGTGGCAAGTATCATTATGTGTGTGTGTGTGTGTGTGTGTGTGATTGTGAGTATTTCGAACAACTATGAGTTCTTCAGGAAATTTTGATTTTAATCTGTCTATCTGAATTATTTACTATTTGCCAATTACATTTACACATTTAAACTGTGAAACTATCATGCTCCTTCTAACTGCTAATTTTCTGCACAATAGTGAGAGTGGTTTTAAATCTCTCTGTCACTGATTCACACTCTCTCTCATGCGCACACCCTGTTTTGTTGAGGAAGCTACTAATTAGCGGGATTGCTGCTACTCCTGCCATTAGCAGTGACACCACACACGGGGTCATACTGTTGCCCCTTTGTCTCATGACTGCAGGGTGTTTGTTTTTGACTCTTAAAGATGGCGGGGGGTTTATAGAGCCTTAATTGTGTCTTCTTTTGTGAACATAAAAAGGGAGAGGGGGACCTTTATCTGCTTTTTTAGAGGCTGTGTGGCATTTAAAGGGTGTGTTTGTGACGGGCAGGGGGAGGGCTGTATGTGTGTATTCGTATCGGGGGGGGGGGGGTTTGCAGACACAACACACTTTTTGAGTAAATATTTAACGCAAGGCGGCGACGGCTGCAGTAGGCCCTTCTCTGGGGGGGTAAACGCGCCCCTTTGTATGGGTCCACATGAGTGTAATTAGAACTCCCCTCCCCCCATATGCGGCTGGCTGCAGATGAGAGTTCACCACAAAGAGCCCCATGTTACGCTTGGGACACGCGCAGGGTCGCCAGAGTCCGCATCCGTCACCCTCAAAGGCACTCGATCTGTCCCCCCACACCGCTAATAACATGAACATTGTGCTTGGCAGTCATATTACATTGTTTACGTTTCCTCCTTTTTATTGTTTCATATTGTTTTTTGTATGGTAATTTCTTCCTCGTCAGAAAAATCCTTGAAAGCTTCATCTTCTCAGTCTTAGTGTTTGAGCTTCTGCCCTTCGGTGCTATTGGGACGGTCATGAGTCTCCGTGACCTTGGGTGTCATCAGTACACTTTTGGGATGTATTATATGCGTTTCCTCTTGTACATCACTATATAATTCTATTGAATGAGGTGTCGTATGATAAAAGGCACATTGTTAAGGTGGAAATGCATAGTAGTTGCCTCCAAGAACTGACTGGCTGGTCTGGTGTGGATGCAGGCATTGGCACCAGCTATAAAACCCATCTTCATCAGGCTTTCTTCGCACACTAACAGCTTAAAATTCAGACGCTCTTCTGTGTGGTTAAAATCGGGTGCTATTTCAGGGAAGCAGGCCGTGTATCAGCTGTGCTCTTAAAGCAAGCAGCCTGGCGGTGCGCACACGTAGATAAAGGCATGAAACATTTGTCCTTGTAAAATGAAGGAATTCTTGCCATTATGAATACTAACCTGTAATGTAGTACATGCAGACTCTACACAACATTTATATCATGCCTTTCTGAAATCATGGTCTGGTTTAGACACTGTCAATATTTATGTGTGTGTGTGTGTGTGTGTGTGTGCCAAGAGAGAACCAAAAAATGTTTTTTTTTTCAACAGAGTGGGGATATTATTGGGAAGTGGGGACATTTTTTAAATTTTAAAAATTTTCACTTTTTAGTTAAAGTAAGGGGTAAGGTTAGAGTTAGGGATAGGTTAAGGTTAGGGGGAGGGTTAAGATTAGGCATGCATTGCTTATTGTTAAGATTTGAGAAAGGCTATAGAGACACAAAGAATGAATGGAAGTCAATGTATTGTCCTCATAATGTTATAAGTACAAGAATATGTATGCGTGTGTGTGTGTGTGTGTGAGAGAGAGAGAGAGAGAGAGAGAGAGAGAGAGAGGAAAGCACTTCAATAGAATTCATATGCAGATTGTGGGCTTCCTAGGACATTTAGCTTTTAATTCTTTTCATTGCTGCGGTTTAACAATCATGTTTTTGTGTTTAATGGAATTAAAACAAAGCCTAATCATTTTTAACCTATCCAGTTCTTGGTTTTAACAGTGGTTAACTGTCTCAGATAATATTTGATAAAATACTCTTTATTTCTCGCATCAATATATCATTCTTTAAGCCATTGTAAAGACAGATTGTCTGCATATTTGGAGACAAAAGAAGAAGCTCTTAATCTGAAGCGTATCACACACCCTGTTTTTGAATCCCTCTAAACAGTAAACTGTTAATTAAGTATGAGTAGCGTATATCAATAATGTCACCCACGTAGTTTATGAGCCCATCAACACAATTAACTGTCAACCCAAACACAAGTCTGGTGTCATATTTGATGCCTTTCTGACATTTAAGAGGCAAAAAAACACTATATGAAGGATGAATTTTTTAGGATGAATTTATGAGACCTTTCTCTAAAGTGACCCCAAATATAAAAAAGAAAATATTTCGCATTTTGATACTGTGGTTCACCCAGGTAACTGTTTGCGCTGAAGAATTAGATATATGTAAGGGTTAACTGAAAAAACCTGTCAAAATATCACATTAAGCTTCATTCATTCATTTATTTATACATTATTTATGAATAATAAAAACATGGTATTTCTTGCATGTTGTATAAGTATGCGCTGTCTTTCCCTTATTTATTTTAAATTGAAATTTGATTTTGAGTTAAGTTCTGACCATAATCTTCTCTTTAACTGTAGAAGCACACTTTTTAATATTACAACCCCAAATAAGGAAAAGTTTTAACAGTATGTAAAATTAAAATTAAATCTACAACCCCGTTTCCTAAAATGTTTTGTAAAATGTAAATAAAAACAGAATGCCATGATTTGCAAATATTTAAACTGTATATCTTATGGAAAATGGTACAAAGACAACTTATCAAAAGTTGAAACTGAGAAATTTTCTTGTTTTTTGAGGAATATCTGTTCATTTTTAATTTGATGCCAGCAACATGTTGGGACAGGGGCAGCAAAATACTGGAGAAATTGTATGATGCTAAAAAAACCACATCTCGTGGAACATCTCTCAGCTAATTAGGTTAATTGGCAACAGATCAGTGACATGACTGGGTAAATTTAAAAAAAGGCAGAAGTTAAAATGGTGAGGGCTTCACCGCTCTGCAAAAGACTGCATGGGCCAATTTACGAATTTACAAATAAAATTTCTCGATGTACAACCCCATTTCCAGAAAGTTGGGAAGCTGTGTAAAATGTAATAAAAACAGAATGTAATGATTTTCAAATCATTTGAAGTCAGTGAACGCAGTTTGTCGCTGCATCTCAAATGTGAGTTAAAACTGGATGTAAAGATAAAATATGTGAACAATATCCAAAACTGTTGTTGCCTTCGCTGGGATTGAGCTCATGTAAGATGGACTGAGAGGCAAAGTTAAAAACCACCCGTCATGTCATCAGCGCAGAGTTCAAAAGCTAGCTTCTATGACGATATGAGGGTGTATTTGTACACATGGCATGAATAACTTATACATCTGTGAACACATCAATGCTGAATGATACATAAAGGTTTTGGAGCAACATATTGCCGTCCAGACAACATTTTTTTCCAGTTGGCCGACAGAAATGCCTTTTTCATCGAGCAGTTTGTAGGTACAAAAATCTGACATAAAATTGAAGGATCTATAATCTTTATTTTCATTGTAACAGCCTGAATTATGACATTAAAGTGCAACACTCACAGCGCACGCCTGATTCAAGACTGCTTTGATTGGGGGTGCAGGAAGAGATGTTGATCGGACACCAACTGCTGCTGTGTTGAGTGCCTTTTTTGGTCGGGCAACTCGGCCATTAGCATTGCTGTTGTTCCATCGCCAAAAGTCAAATGGCGAACCTCTGGACTGATGCAGAAAACAGACTCTGTGTATCGTTTAGTCAAACTCTATGTATCGTTTATTTTCAGTGAAGCTAAAATGAACAAGTGACTGAGTCGTAAAAAAAAGTTAAATGATAGCAACGTAATCGATCTCCCCGCTAAGTGTCCATTTTTATATGGCCAGACCCACCAGTCGGATGTAAGTAAACTTTTATAATGTCAATGTGGCATGTTTATGATTGGGCAAATTGACAAAGAAATATACTGCTCAAAAAAATTAAGGGAACATGTAATCATAATGGAGTAACATAAAGTCAGTGAAACTTCAGGGATATCAATCCGTCCATTTAGGAAGGACAAGTGATTGTGAATCACTTTCACCTGCTTTGGTGCAAATGAAATTGACGACAGGTGCAATAAAGAGGCAAAAGCAAGACAACCCCCAAAAATAAAATGGTTGAGCAAGTGGTGGCCACAGGCAACAGCTCTTTCCTTTTCCGTCCTGACAGATTATGCTCCAGTTTTATGTTCTGCTAGTGTCCTTGTCACAGCTGGTGGCATGAGTTCGGTACCTGCAGCCCAATCAGGTTGCACAGATAGTCCAGCTCCTCCAGGATGGCACATCCACACATGCAGTGGCAAGATGGTTTTCTGTGTCTCCCAGTACAGTCTCAAGAGCATGGAGGAGATATCAGGAGATCGGCTGTTACACAAGGAGAGCAATATTGGGCCGTAGAAGGGCATCAACCCAGCAGCAGGACCGGCATTTGCTCCTTTCTGCGAGATGGAATGGGAGGAGCACTGTCAGAGCCCTAAAAATGACCTCCAGCAGGCTACTGATGGGCGTGGTTCTGACCAAGCAGCCTGAAACAGACTCCATGAAGGTGTCACGAGGACCCAACATCCTCTAGTGGGACTCACAGCCTAGCACCATGCAGCTTGATTGGCATTTGCTAGTGAACACCAGAATCGGCAGGTTCGCCATTGGCGACCCGTTCTCTTCACAGATTCAAACTGAGCCCATGTGACTGAGCCCATGTGAAAGAGTTTGTTGATGCCATGGTGAATGTTATGCTGCCTGTAACATCATCCAGCATGACTGAATTGTTGGTGGGTCAGTGATGGTCTGGGGAGGCATATCCTTTGAGTGTCGCACAGATCTTGATGTCATAGCCAGCAGTGCCCTGACTACTGCACGGTACCAGGATGAAATCCTTTAAGCGATTGTCAGACCTTATGCTGGTGCAGTGGATCCTGGGTTCCTCCTGGCCAGCGCCCAGCCTCATTTAGCCAGAGTGTATTGGCTGTTCCTGGATGACGAAGGCATTGATGCCACTGACTGGCTTTCTCGTTCCCTTGACCTAAATTCAATTGAGCACCTATGGCACATTATCTGACACCAGCAGGTACCACCACAAACCGTGTCGGAGCTCGCTGATGCCCTGATCCAGGTCTGAGAGGAGATCCCCCAAGACACCATCTGTCAACTCATCCGGAGCTGCCCAGACGTTCACAATACTGAGTCACATTATGACTTTCTCTGATAAAGTTTAGGCAAGTTGGATAAGCCTGTGACTCCATTTCTTGCTTTCATTTTAAGGGTGATTTTGAATTCTGCCCTCAGTGGGTTGATTTTGGTTTCCATCGACTGTTGTTGCGTCATTGTCCTGAAAAAAGTTACAATGTGCATCAGTAAAGAGTTTCAACTTGAATAATTTGTTCATTGAGATCTGATATGTAATTTAAGCACTCTCTTCATTTTTTTGAGCAGTTTACTTTTACAGCTATTTTTTCAGGTGGGGCACAACAGTGGCAGAACCATGCATTGGTGAGCCCGGGTGCAAGACCCATTTTCAGGCCGGCTTCCAGTCCATTAATTCACAAAATACGCACCTGGTTGAATCCTATGAGTTCAGATTCAATTGGGCTATATTGCTGTACCCATTTTAAAGTTTAGGGTGCATACTAATGCACCCACTAACAGCAATATACTGTCAGAATTTGAAGTTATCAAACCAATTTGTGTTCAGACATACACAATGGGCATAAAGTTTTTGATTCTGTCTGTCTCAAATGAATAGCACCATGTAAAATAGCTTCCCTATTTGATGTTTTCAGACCAGGTCATTCCATTTTATAATGCAAAACTTGGTCAGTCTCTGCAGCGAGATAATTAACTGGCTAGCTAGCTAGCTAGATAGCACCTAGGCTAGCTTAGTTAATGTTAATGGTTAGTAAACCTCGGTTTAGCAACAGGCATTCGCCATCAGTGTTTCTTCAGCTGTTCCAAAATTGCACATTGCATGAGAAGACAAATATAAGAATCCAATTTGGGCTCTGTCGCCACATCCCCTCTAGTTTCTTTTTTGCTCCAATTCTTTTTCTTCTTGGATTCATGCATTTTCAAAGAAGTCATTGATTGGTCATCACATTTCCCATAAATCTCCTCAAAGGAAAGCAAGGGGAAGGTTTTTTTCTATAATATTAATAGAAAGTAGGCAGCCTAACCACCATCAATTAAACAAAAGAAAAATCATTATCTAGCTCTAACGTAGGTTCCTACATATTTACATCAATAATAAATATAAATTGATTAAGAACTTAAATATATTAGTCACCATGAAAGAGATTTGTTTGAAATTAATGCCATTTTTAAGAAAAGATACTCTGATTTTAAAATAGTAGTGATAAGCACATTCAAACGCATTCACTATTAATAAATTCAGTGGCATTCATACTGTATTTATACTTTTGGCTGTAACTAGCTGTTTCCGCTGTACCCCCTGCACACCTGGTATTTCCGCCACTCTGGGGATAAAGCTGGGCTGGTTCAGTGGGGCTCTCAGAGCATTTGGGGTGGCACTGAATGCTCAGGCCTAGAACCAGGCCCCCACCTGCATATATTTGTATTTTTATTTTCATACATCTCTCCTCGTTTAAGTTGTTACTAGATGGACCCTAAAAAACTGACAAAAACGGGTATTTACTCATGGCATTGAGCTATCAAGTATACAGGGGTGTAGAGTGTATTGGTGTCCCCCAGTATAAAGGGGTGAACAGTGTACTTGGGGTGTCCCAGGATAGATGAGTGTAGCGTGTATTGGGGTGTCCCAGGGTAGAGGGGTACACAGTGTACATGGTTTCCGCTACGAGTAATTGATTGTGGTGCACCGCTACGGCAAAATAAAAGCCGCTACACCTATGTAAAATGACTTTGCATAAACTCCAAAAATCCCAAGGACAATCAGGTGTCGCCAGTTCTCCTTGTTAAGTTAAAATGAGCGCTAATAGTAACTTGACCCGTTGTCAATCAATTTGCTTGACAAACACGTTTTTCCAGTGAATAAAAATTATCCATCGGCAGTAAAACGCCCTGCTTTCTTCTTAATGCAATGTGAGCAATGATCAGAGAAAAAATATTTTGTTCACTTTACAAAACGATAAACTACCATGTTAACTTCTGTGTTTGCTGTGAGTACATCCTGCTCTACCTAATTACAGGGCTCCCAACTCTCTCGCATTCAGTGTGATGCTTAGTGGCATATTCATGTTCCCGTGCCATAGTCAGAAATTATTCAATCAATGCAATCTATGTGTTTCACGATCGTTCAAATTGTTTAAATGAAATAAGACCATTTGAAACGTTTGTATGCAACTCCGTTGCTTTCAACCCCTGAGTAAAGAAAAGCGAGAGAAGTTCGGAGTCATAATTGATTTCCATTTTACTAGTGGTGAAATCCACCTTGACACATGTAAAACTGATAAACCTCCTTGCACATAGACTTCAATTATTACATTGCCTTCGTGCTGATTAATGAAAACTGGCCACACCTGATGATGCTTAAAAAAATCCTGGAGGAAACCCTGGTGTATTGTGGAAGTCCCAGGATAGACAAGTGTAGAGTGTATTGGGGTTGTCCCAGGACTGATGGGTGTTAAGTGTATTGGGGGTGTCCGAAGATAAACGAGTGTAGAGTGTATTGGGGTGTCCCAGGATAGATGGGTGTAGAGCGTATTGGGGTGTCCCAGGATAGACCGGTGTATAGTGTATTGGGGGTGTCTGAGGATAGACCAGTGTAGAGTGCATTGGGGGTGTCCGAGGATAAACGAGTGTAGAGTGTATTGGGTTGTCCCAGGATAGATGGGTGTAGAGTGTATTGGGGGTGTCTGAGGATAGACCAGGGTAGAGTGCATTGGGTTTGTCCCAGGATTGATGGATGTGGAGTATTGGGGTGTCCCAGGATTGATGGGTGTAGAGTGCATTGGGGGTGTCCCAGGTCGGTAGGGGGATAATCAGGCTGGTTTAAACAGCTGAGGCCTGGTACGGGATATTGGGGGTGGGACTGCAGCTGGCGGTGATGGCGGGGCGTGAGATAATTAGTCGTCTGGTTTGGTATTGACCCGTCTGGTGCCCTGACCCAACCCTCCATTAAACCGCTCCGTCAACAGTGCTCTCCCTCTCCCAAAATAAATGAAAAGCAAATGATACCGACTGTCACCGCTAGCACTGTGCGGCTGCTTGGCACGTCACTATGCGCTGCTTCCACCGTTTGTTGGAGAGACAGGGTGCTTTCTGGGTACCTTCTATGTGTGAAAGAACATCACAGTCCGACACCACATCTTTTGTCGAGGCTCACCCACACTCTGTCTCTCTCTCCGTCTTTGTTGCTAAACTCAGCATTTCAATTAAGTCACTTTTCCGAGTAAGTCACAAAGATGCTTTACAGAGGAATACGAAGGGGGGGATGGGAAAAACAAAATTGAAACCCCCAAAAACAAGCTCCATGCAGTACAATTTTGTGTTTAAAGTCTTAAACAATCTTAATCTTAGCGAGAAGGAAAAATATATGGCTGGGAATGACTGTTGTGACCATTGTGCAATCTCCATTAGTCACTTTCACTACTTTTTTTCGGCTGCTTTTCTGCGTCTGGATAATTCAGGGTTATTTTTGTTTGTAATGTTTTCATGTTTTTTTCTTATTAGATTCCCTCAGACTTACACATTCAGAGGCGGCGGTGTAGCCATGCCTCTGTAAAGGATCCCTCTGTAAAGGATCTCCCTTGCAGGACGGGTGTTGTGTGCACTGAAATGTTCACATCTTTTTGAGAATCCACTGATTACAATGTACAATTTACAGAAGCCTATTGATCGCCATGGTCATTTAGCAACAAATGTTAAGTAAGAAAATGACAAACGTATTTATCCAAGCAGCATGGAGAAGATGGCAGTGTGTTTCTTGTGAGTTTTATTTGCGATAAACCATTTATCAACATTAATGGCTGTTCTCACAACTGAGCGCATTTGGTTTAGCTAGAATTTAGAAATATACACGTTTGTAGACATATGCCTATGCATTTGAATTCACTCAGTATACATACAGAGTCAAACCTGCATACATGTTTTGCTGAAATAAGAAGTATTTAGTTACGTGTCCATTTTTGTGCATTTGTCTATTTACAGAGAAACACATGATATATATGATATAGATCAAGTGTGTATTCATTAAGGGACTGTTACTTTGCTGGGCGATAATTCGTAGGCCTGTTCCTTTTAGTACGTGAGACATATTCATTAGTGGGGCAAGCAGCAAATGCCTCATTTATTTTAAGAATATGATCTAGTTTCCCTCTGTGCTTCTTCAATCTGATGTCATCAGCCGCCAGGAGGAAAAACTAAACTTTGGAAGAAGATGTAAGGAATGTACAGTACCACACAAAAATATACCATACAAAAATAAACCGAGCGGCTCTTTCCATGAAAAGGTAAGTAGAGCGAGGGTAACCAACCCGCAACACGGCAAAGTCTTGTTGTTATTAGAGAAAATATGCCTCGATAGTGGCCTTTTGTTGTTGGCATAAACAAAAAAGTGAAAATGAGGGAGAAAATTTCTCAAAGGACAATAAGGTTAGTGCTTTGCTGTGGCAAACAGAACCACTCTCAGATGCAGGGAGAAATAAGGACAATGCGGTTTCTTCTCAAGTTTCGTATATTTTGCATCAGATCAAAGCCACCGCCCATTTAAATCTGTATGGTTGTCCGTTTATGAGAGTTACGGGCCCACTTTCCTGCCTCAAACTTATCAGACAGTAAGGAGGGCTGATAAGACTTAATGTCCCTTCAAGAATAGCCCTTTCTGGGACTTAACAGACATCTGACTGTGGTGGCCCGTAAACAATGTCCCTTCATGAACCTGGCCCAAGGGCAGGGAACTTCTAAAAATTCCATTGGTTTCACTGACATTTTCTTTGAAGTAAATGAACTTGGAGTTGTTTGAAGTTACATTTTGCTAAATAACTGATTTTTTTTTTTTAACCTCTAGTCAACTTATTTTCTGTCCAGGAAAGGTCATCTTTGTTTACTTTATTTCGGAACTACCAGTGCAACAGCTGATCCACTGATACAGATAAGGCCACTGCAGTAAAACATGTTGCACAATATAATGTTTGAGGGTGTCACAATAATCGAAAGAGAGGCGTTTTTCACTTGAACAATAATGTTATGAACACAGCACAAAACAATTTCAGTGCTGTATGGCGGCAAACAACTTATATCCACTGCCTTCCGAAGAAGAGCAACTGCGTCTATGGCTTAAAGAGCTAAATTTGAAACATCTACCAAACTGTCTATATGTGTGCTCTTCCCATTTGCAATGGGGAGACCAACACTAGAATATCTTTATAAAGAAAAAATGTTCAGTGATGAGGCGCCGGTGAAGTGGGTGCGTAAGAGTGCTTCTGAGACTGTTAGGTAGCACCCATTTGGCTTACACGATAACATAAGAGCTAGCCAGTCAGCTGAGCTACCGAATCTTAAATGGCTTGTTGGAACGGTTTGTCAGTTAGCTAGCATTCCTACTTTATGATCAGTTACTTCACAGCAGAAGCCTACTCATGACTCATCACTTTATGCACGATGGACTTTTACTACGTGAACTAAAAAAAACAAAAAAGAAAGAAATGTTAACATTTGTTAGTGGGTACTATTTTTACTGATGCTAAAATAGAGATATTAAAACTTGCCTCTGAGTATCATTTTCACAGATGCATCAACAAGCAGTGGGAGGAGACTGATAGTGATAAAATGCTTATGAGTGACATACTGTGATGCAGTACCATAGTGGGTAGATCCAACTGTGTCTGTCCACAGATATGCTGCCAGTGCACTGCTTCACCTGCTCCCTCTGTGTCATCAGGCAGCACAGCATACTGAGCCAGTACAAATGCATGCAGATCTACTGAGAAATGAGCAACTTTGTTTTCTTTATACGGGATTGTCTTGAGATGCATTTAATTTATTGGCTCACACAGAGATATAGCTACTGCTTCCAGCCATCAGGGATCAGCTTCTGATGAAGCTTTATCTAAATTTATTGCTGGATGACATTACTGAGAGGTTTAGTGTGTCACAAACTATTGTAAGCAAGTTCACTTCATGCTGGTTGAACCTCATGGAGGAAAAGATGAGGAGCTGCATCCTTAGGCCTTGCAGGGAAACAATCCAGGCAGCAATGCCTCAGTTCTTTAAAGACCATTGCCTAAATACCACATGTGTAATCGACTGTGCAGAAACTTTCCTTCTGATGGCACGTAACCTTGACTTAAGTGGCAAGTCCTAAAGTCATTACTGTGGCCAAAATACCGTCGAGTGGCAAGGGGACCTTGCAGGTTAATAATCCTCATTTCACCAGTGTATGGAGGAAGATGCAGCAAGAAATTTTTGAAGGCAAGTACTGTGTTTCTGGTACATCTACATCCAGGCAATGAAGTCATGTCAGATGGATTATTTTTAATGCAAGATCTCCTCTCTGAGTGCGAAGTTAAGCTCATCAGTTGGTTTTGTAAACTCCAGTGTTTACAAAGAGGGGCATGCTTCTTTCAAAAGAAGACACAACCAACACTGGACACATTGCTCATCAACGCATCAATGTTTAATGTTTCATACGTAGAGTAATACATTTCAGATAATTTTTCAAACAGTTCCAATTGACCTCGCCTCTAAATTTGGTCAGATTCTGAGTTTGTGCAGTCTTGTGTAACCTTGGTAGAGATATAATTTGTGACTTAGTAGATGTACAGTAAGGTCCTGCATTTAAGACATTATTAAGTGTGCGTATACCAATATGTGTCCGTGTGTGTGTGTGTGTGTATGTGGTTTCAACAAGTTAGCTTTGAAAAAAAGAATTACACCAAGAAACTTTTCCAATATCACCAAATATTACAAATGACGTTATTGAAGAAAAGTCAGCTCTGTAGATTATCTCAATGATGTGAAATATATTCATGTGGCTAAAAAATACACTGTTTCAATGCATTCACAAATAAAATTATTCATTGGTTTAATTCATAACAATTATGAATAACAGTGTAGACTATAGAATAATATGAAATAGCCATAAATGAAACATGTAAAACCATAAAAAACATTTTAAATATTCCTGTCTGTTGTGTGAGTTCTTGTTTGCAGTATGCATATTAAGTATTCTTAGGTTACTGATTAAGGGTCTAAGCCATTTTTTTCTGTATTTCATTTGCCTGGTCTCCTTGAGTAATGATGGTTGTACTGTATATAACCCCAACTCTGTAATCCCCAATCAAGTTATATATATCATTTTTTCTGGACAACTTCGGCTATCAGAATTTGTATCCGTGATGTCACATGAATATATAAATATACTAAGAGGCATTAAAACGCAACAGGCAACAATGTACAAAATTTTGTGTAAATAATGAGAACATTTATGATCCGTCAGGACCATCCCAACAAGTGTTCTGAATGAAGAATTGCCTTCATCCTGGAGCCGTTTTCGCACCGTATGGGGGCTGATATGGTCACTGCTTCTTCCGGGAACCTCGACAGCAGTCAGCGTCGCTGGACAAAAGTGGTCTCTGAGATGCATAACATAAATGCTACGATCCTGCACATGCATGGTCACCCATGGCTGCCCAGGCCACTGAAGATCTCGGGTGCCTCCAGTCTGCCTACATCACATTTACAGCCGCACAATGCACTCTACAGTGTGCCGCAACTCTGGCTGCACCCGTTCCGGCCAACAGTATACCAATCACCTGATCCCAGTTTTGTTGTGTCAGTGTGGCATCATGACTTTTCACAAATCTAAAGTTTTTAATCCAGGATTTTTATATCCATGGGTAATGTTGAGTAAAGCATACAACATCTTTTTCCTTGCTTGCCTTTTTGTGGATTCTTAGGGGAGGCGCTCATGTATCAAACCATTGTTGTAGGCACACGGTCTACACACGGTCTGCCAACTTACCCATTGGTTAGAAATTCACCATTTGTGAGCTAATGCTCTACTTTAAATATGCTTGTGTTTATTTTTTTTTTGTACATTATTGCTCTTTGCATTTTTAGTGCCTCTTTGTGTATTACGTATATGACCATAAATAATAAACAAAAAAAAATTAATCCCTCAGAATTTTATCCAAATCACACATATAAACATAATGAACAAGATGTTTGACTTTGGAAAATTGTTCTCCCGAGTGCTGGGAATCAGGAGGGAAAAAAAAACGTTGTAACTAACTCACATCAAAAACTATTCATATTTTTATTACTGAGAAGTTCTTTGGATTTTGCTTTGGTTTTTCTCCAGTTAACTGTGTGTTACCCCCATTTAAACCTTCAATCCAAGCCTATTGTATACACTCTCCAACCTCCACACTGAATTTGTAATGTAACTAACAACCTGCTTGGAGACAGTGGAGCCCCCCAGCCCACCAGACTGTGTGAAACAGGCTTCCACCAAATGACTAATAAACAAATTTAAACCCAACTTACAAACAAGGCATGGATTGCCAGGCACAGCAAACCTCGCTCCTTGTGCATATTTTGGCTGTTGAATGAGTCCACTTTTCAGGTACATGAGCTGTTTGGTTCGATCTTTCAAAGTTAATCAAGGTCAAAGTTCATGATGTCAATTTACTTGCCATTCGTGAGTTCCAATATGTGATTTATAGTATCCACACTAGTTTTTGAGGTATAGCCTTCTATAATCTCTTTACCTTAGGTTTGATCTTTCAAGGTCACTGAAGGTGAAAGATCAGGGTGTCATTTTAATCTCCATTTATAATTTTCTATGTGTTTAATCGTAATCAAGTGGCTATATACAGTAGGTTTAGAGTGAATATTCAGCGATTTACATCAATGACCTTGACCCTCCTGAACTTTGACATCTGCCGATCTTCGAAACTATGCACAGTTCGTAATAGAAATTCATGAATTCATATATTTTAAAGATTGACAAAGGAAACTTTTGGTGTAGGTTTCATGTGAAACGTACCAGTTTTGATGGAGTTATGGCAGAAAAACAATTTAGACCTTTCCCATAACCCTTGACCTTGACTTTGACCTAATTAATGCAAAATATTTTGGTCTTTGGTTTTCTCATAATCCTGCTACTGAACAAATAAATGAATTCATTAATCAATAAATAAATATAAACCAATGCACAATGAATTGCACTCATTGAATTTATTCAAAACTCTATTTTAAGTCATAAAATGAATCTAAAATGCATGTTATTGGGCTTTTATGGAGAGGTGCAGAAAGCTGAATGCTAGTTTAATTACAGAATGTGACAGGATTGTCAAAATGTTTCTAGATATGACTATGTGTAATAAACACTGCAATTACTGATATGTGGAAGTAAATTCCTCCAAATTATATTAGCAATGTGTACTTTCCCCTTATTTTTGGTTTCTTTTGCTGAAAGCTGGAATGCAGAGCAGAAGAGGAAAAGGCAGTGACATTTTCATATTGAGCTGTGAATAAAGTTTAAATAATCGTGCTGAAAGTCAATATTAACATGTACACATGTTCCAGAAATAGTTTTTTGACAGCAAATATTTTTAACAATAATGAACACTGCGGGACTCGGAGCTGCGATTTCCTTGAAAATAGCCCAGCAGATTCTGGGCTTCTGTTTTTTCCTACTGTTAAAGTTAATCGAGAACTGCAGACCCATTAATTATTAACCATGCCATTTATGTGTGTGATGTTTACTGATGGTTGCCTGCCATCTTGATTCGGTGAAATCAAGCCTCGAAAGATTTGACACCGAGCTTTTTCTCCAGTACATTAATAATATGAAATATTTATACTGACAAAGTTTTTAGGGTCAGGGGGTCTGAGAAAATATCTCTTGAGTGTTCTCAGCCGTAAACACTTATATGGCTGATACATGAATTTGGTATGCTCTATTTTCCAAAGGAACGGCATTAATAACTATATTTGCATATTGTCAGTCGTTTTGTGCAGAAATATTTCTAAATTAGTGTGCCTGCATTGTCTGTTGTCTTGTATACTTGCCAAGTTATTATTGAAAGATGATCCAAATAATATAAGATAATCGTGATAATTTGTGAAATGCCATTGAAACTGCTGGACTTCAGTTGTAAGCATTATTGCGTTGCACATCGGACATGGAAGGCTGTTAATTTTTTCTACCGATGCAGCAACAAGGAAAAGGGAAGCAAAGAAAAGGCTTCTTGTGTTACACACAGATATGTTGCTTTGGGTGAGAATCCAACACTAGAAAGAGGCAGAGGGAGTGAAGGGAAAAAAGGGATTTTAAACAGGGTCATCCAAGGACATAGCGCAATAATGTCTTACATGGATTATTAATGAAGTTCAGCTGAGATTGCCTGTGCTGTATAGGGGCTGAACAGAGCCAATCTGTCCCACCCCCCAAAACAAGAAACATGCATGAAGTTGATGAGTGCCAGGAACACAAATCTGTGCATTTTCTGAGAAAACAATCTTCACCTGCCCCCACAGCTCACAGCTCTGCAGTTTCTTCTTTGCCTCTACTGCAAGTCAAGGAAAATGACACATCACGGCATGGTCTGCTTGGACTTCATGTTTTACGGCAGTGTCAGTTATTGGGCTGGTGGGTGGGTCCAATGTGTTCAAATTAAATTGAGCCTTTGCACGACCAAGTGAAATCACCTCAGATTCTCAGCCAATATAACCCGCCCCCTCATCCCTGTCAGCCTAAGACCCATTGTTTGAAAGCAGCTGTTCTGTGATTCGCTTGCATTTTTGGCCACTTGCACATTGTGACATCGCCGTATTCCCTGTAATGTCAAGTCTTGAGCTCAGTCACATTGACTGCATTACTTGAAATATCTGACGGCTCAGCTCTGTCAAAGTGCCCGCATTTCCCGTGATGCTTGACGGCTCAGCTCTGTCGCAGTAGTAGTTTTACCTGTGATGCATGTTTGACTGCGCAGTGCTAGATTTGATTCTCAAAATGCTCCAGAATTTGGGTCAAAATGTTTCAAACAGTTAACAAACACACTTGGTCACGTTCATGAAATTACTACCGCCTCACAGCAAGAAGGTCATGGGTTTGAGTCTGGCCTGAGGCCTGTCTGTGTGGTGTTTGCAAATCCTCCTCATTTGCCTGGGTTTCCTCCATGTAGTCCATTTTCTTTCCACTGCCCAAAAACATTCATGCTAGGTTCATTAGAAATGCTCAGTTGCCTACAGATGTGTGTTTGAGTGAATGCTGTGTGCCCTCTGCAATGGAATGGCATGTTGTGGAGGGAGTGTTCCTGCCTTTCACCCACAGTCAGCTGGGATAAGCACCAGCTACCCCGCTACCACAGTCAGGGAGAAGTGGTTCAGATAATGGATGGATGGATATTTTAGCTTTTTTTTTTTGTACCCTTTTTAGATTGCAAGGATTATTGGATAACAAACTGTGAAATGATGTCGCCATTTATATTGTTAATGGTACCATTTTATGACCATGTTTTTTCCCCTTTCCCATGTTTTTCAGCTCTCACATTAATTTTATGTTATCGTTCAGTGATGTTCCATTGCTCATTCTCGCTTTTCTTGTCCCAGCAAGCACCTGTTTTAGGGAAAACAATAAAATTATGCGAATGATTAAAATTATCAATAGGTTTATTGTAACGTGAAAAGCTTAAAATTAATGTCGGAGATGGAAAAATATTTTTATACATCACTAAAGTGATTACCGATGTGATTACTCTGTTCATGCAGGTTTGGAATACTTATGTTTAGCTTGGTATTGGCCATTTTTCTAGGGGGTTATATTGGGACTTCTATGTGTGTGTGTGTGTGTGTGTGTGTGTGCGCTCTATATTACGGGCTGATACTCATGCCCAGGCCATATGGGGTAGGTAGAGGAAGTATTATGGGGTATCAGGCACAAGGACAGAGGGGGGAGAGGGGAGCCCGGCTCCCTGTCACAAACACAGACACGACGGCACAGAGCACAAAGGAAGCCACCAGCGTCCTGCACTGTCTGTCTGGCCCACGATGCAGTGGGGCCGCCTCTGCTGACTCCTGCACCCCATCCTCTCATGCCTCTCCTCTTCTTCTGCTCTCTGCAGCACAGAGACCTTAACTCTCCTTCCTCCTCCCATTTCACTCTGGCGCTAATCGCTAACCTTCCTTAACCCATATTTCATGACTTTCCACTCCTCCTCCTCTTTTGTTCACCTCCTTTCATTCTGTAACCATACTGTGTCCTCCCTCATCTTTATCTTTCTCCTTCTCCACCTATACACAAGCCATAGTGTTGGTGTCCCCCTGCCAAATATAAACACTCCCCCTGTATCTCCCATTGGTACTGCTCATCATTCCCTTCCCTTAGCATGCTGGTTTACTCAAACCTACTTTATCAGTTTTTTTTTTTTTTTGCATTATTCCATAGTTCCACCATGACTTTGTTGTTACAGAATGTTCATCTGATGTTTCTGTCATAGCCAACATAAGCAGCAAATGAGAGTCATTTGTTATGGAAAAATAGCTGAAGCATGAATGGGTTTCCCACTTCATTAAGAGAAACAGAGAAATGCATAAACTAATTATGGGGAACTGTAGTGTTCTGCATTGTGGCTTGTGTTGCCATTTAGCTTGCTTTTGATAGATTCGGCCTTTTACGTAAAACACACCGGCCCTCTCTGATATGGTGCCGTCAATAAAAGAAAAATTGCTAATGTAGCACTTGGTCTCAGAAGCTGCCCCGAGGCTGGTAATATCACTCATATTGGAGTGAGGGCACCGTATTTAATTGCACAGATTATATTTATGTTGAAGAATTCCCTATAGGCTCTATGCAAGGGTTTACTAATTCAAAAAAATCCAGAATTTCATATGAGGTCTTGTAATCATTGAAAATGGAAAAAGATGACAAAATGGCAAAAATGGCCTGAAACATAATTAGTTGGAATTTATTTAGTATGATATTATAGGCCACAGATTCCTTTTGTGATTACACGCTTTCTTAACCATAGTCTGTGATTTTAGTCTAATTTCAGCACCTAAGTTTATTTTGAAAATACAGACAAAGACAGGCTTTAATTTGAAGGTAACATAACCTACCGCATTAAAAATTCTTGTGTGACAGAAACAATGGATTTCTATATTAGCGATTGTTTGCTTGGATAACTCCAATCATTTGTCATTTGTCATAGTATACCCTGGCTTGTTCAATTTCTTGATTGCATATATATATATATAAAACATGGAATTTTTGAGACTTGCCATTCATTTGTATCATTAGAAACTAACACACTTTGTTATGCTGTTCCCCCACCCTGTCTTGTAAAGAAAAAAAATTGATACCGTTTAATTGCATCTCCCCATCTGGCATGTCCAACCAAACTAACCAGATTTTGAATTTTGAATTACATTGGTAATATGTGTTCTGACTGCCTTAACTTTAATCCAAGATCATAATATATTTAATCAGGTCTACTCTCTTTTTTATTCTTTGTCACTGTCTCTGATCATCTTAACATTCCTTTTTTTCATTGCTCATAATATTACAATCTAGTTTCTTTGGATTCAAGAATTACGTTGAAACGTATATACAAGTGGAATTTGCTGAATTGTGGCAGTAATGGGATAAGACAGCACAATAACCTAATGGCAATCACGAATGCTCAATAGCTGCATTTTTACCATTCTTTTAGGCCTATTTATGTTGGCATAAGGTTGAGCGTTCACTAGAGAGGGGTGTTTTGCTATTCGATCAAGAATTAAACATTCCCCTTTTAAACGTTACTTCGGGAAGAGTGCTGATCGGGTTTTCTTTGTCTTTGCGCAAACAAAACATTGTTTCAAGCTCTGAGATAGTCGGGCTCGTAATTTGAAACACGGGCGTAATTATGTGTTATGCTCTGTTTACGGCACCACAGAATGACGCGTGCTAATTCCTGCTCACGTCAAACAAGTTTAAAATTCTGTTAATTGGCGATGCGAGTGGGAGGCCGTCATCACAGTTTGACGGCCTTGGTGTTTAACTCGATTGGGCGTCTACCGCCCACCAATTGGTATCTTTCATTTGGAACGCGCACAAAGAGCGCGCTGTGCCTTGTCATGCAAATGCGACGTATTTACTTGTTTGCAGATAATTAAACGCGTTAATGTCTTTCAATGTGGAGAACGACTTGGAAGCATCCACTTTTCTTCTGGTGTTGACAGTAAGGGTTAGGAGGCGGGTTCAATTGTTTTCAACTGTTTCAACCTATTTTTTGTTGAAATTTATCTGAGTTGGTGCAGTCTTGTCTTCCTCAGAAAAAAATGGATGTGAGCGCATTAGAAGTCTACGGGAACTTAAATAATCACTATGATATATCATTTTGGAACTTGCACACATGCTCTCTAAGAGGAGGACTACTTTTCTCTGAATAGACTTATAAATGTGACTGGGTTGAAATTGGGCATGAAACTCATTCAAAGGTGACATCATGTTGTATTTGAGTAATCCATCCAATTATGTCCGATTGGAGCTCAACTAGTCACGCAGATATTATACAACACCCCCTTCCCCAAAATGATTCATTCCAGCCATGCACATGGAGTCTGTTAGAAAGCTCTGATGAGTCCATTCAATTAATTTTGTTTTGTATTGTATGGTATTGTTTGCCTCATGGCATAATTGCCTGTCTCATTTTTAAAGATATATTTCTTTTTTTATTCTTTTTAAAATTATTTAAAAGAATGGATTATTTTATTTTTTTAAGGTTTTGAGAAAAAAGGGAAAACGTATTTTTTCACTAACATGAGAGAACAGGCTGCCAATATCTAAACTTGGCAAAAATATGACTAAGGCAATTATGCGACGAGGTTAATAATATGTGTTAATTCTTCCTATTCAAACTTTGATGGATGCTTCGGAACAAAGTCAATTTTGAGATATGATGTCTATTTTAAAGATTTATTGTTTATTATTTATTTATTTATGTTCCCAGGGACTTTTAGTATCCGATACCATCCAAAAACAAAAATTACCATGTTGTATCGTACTATTTCTATTGTTGATCTCATGAAAAAAAATGTATTGTCATTTTTCTCCAGATTATTTTCCATTCCACATACAAAGATTTTTAAAAATGCATTAATCAGACAGACATAATCCAAAAATTCTGTGGTAACTTATTTCACAGTGATGATGACTCCATTTTACTTCAGCTTGTTCTGAGTTACTGAGAGACATGCATCAAATTGTCAGAATTAATATGCATATTTTACTTGAAGTAACGTGACCATTTTGTTATCTGTTTGCACTTTCATTGACAGACCTGCTGCCGAAGATTTTTTATTTGAGTGGCTAATTCTGAGCTTAAGATTTTTATATGATTTTATTCAACATGGAAACTGTAATGCTTTTGATGAAAATGATAAAATACCCCAAAATGTTAATGCCCTAATTTGCACAAATTTTAGAGTGTGAAAAATAAATGCATATGTTGAAGTAAAGCCTCATGATAATTCTTAATATTTAATTGGGATTAGATGGATTCATATTGCAAATAGAAAATGGCCATGACTAATGTTCAGTTACAAGACTGGGTTTGAATCATCTGTAAATATTGTGCTTCAGGTAGCGCAAATGTGGGGAAATCTTTACTTAACTCTGCTCTGCCTATATCTTCTCATTCATGCTGCTACATGAGCAACTTATACTCAACTGTACACATTTATTTAACATTTTAAAATAAATGATTTTACATTTCTACAACCAAATATTCTCCTGAAAGTATTAAGTTGAAGTGCCTTAATACAGGGCACAATACTTGAGTATTTATTCTTTCTGAGACTGCTGCTGCATCATTAGATTGATTATGTAACAATATAATTACTTGAAGTCAGTCATGCAGACTGAGGTGTAGTGGCTACATCTGTAGCTCTTTTCCATATCTCTCGAAGTCATCCCTCGCATTAAGTTTTACATGTTATAAATGTACTTATGCCTTGTCTGTATTGCATTAACTAGGCTTGATATTAATGGTGATAATATTAACCCCTTTAAGTCAAATTTTAGCTTGAATTTCACCTTTAGTGGGTTAAAAGTTAGAAAAGGCATTTTTCCGTATTGTAGAAGATGTTCACATACATATTCTGCTGGTTGTCAGGGCTTCGCTGAAGGTACATCGATCACTCTTACATTGAGCGCAATATTCAAACCCAGGACGCCATGTTTTTACAGCGGCAGCATTACCTTATGTATCATTTTACACACATTTCCCTGTAATTCAGCAGGGCATATTTGGGAGCTTTGAAACCCTGGGATCTTCATTAGAATTTAAAATAGGCATAACGTTTCAGAGGGGTGAATTAAGCAGCAGCATTTGGCGAACCCGCATTTGGAAAACCCAGATTCGGAATCGGCAAAGGTGAACAGGTGAAGGGGAAACATCATTGTCTTCAGGAAGAAAATTTTTCTTGGATGAGGAAGAACCTCCAGCAGAAAAAAAACAAGGCTTCTCACATTTTACATCCACAATTCATGCATTACTGATACTGAATTTATTAATGCTCTAAAACACATTCTTCTTGTGAATTTTACCTGATCTGACCTGCTGTCAATAGTTGTGACCTTGGATTTGCACTTGTTGTACATCTGTTTGGATAACTGCGCCTATCAAATATACGTATTTCAATGCACTCTCAGGGCATGTTTAAGAAAAATCTGCCTATATTTATCACACTCTTAAGAGATGGTCTCATTCTACTGCCTTGACTGCTAGTTGGGTGGGGTATGAAGTAAGATGGGGTATGGGGCTGGGGGTGTTTGTGCCACTCATGGGCTGTGTCTGACTGGTGTCTGACTAGGGGATATTACTTGATTATGAGCATCTGAACAGATCTCAATCATGTTGTTCCTCTGATACCAATACAGGTAACTAGTCCATAAAAAGGCCAAGGGGCTGAAGGTTTTCAGTCCAATCAAGCAGAAGCACACCTGATACAACTAATTTAATCAATTGAAGCACTGACTACTAAAACCCCACGAGTCAAGTCAAGTCAAGTGTGACTTATGGGGTTTTCGTAATAGGTGCTTCAATTAATCTCAGGCTGAACAGTTGATAAGTTGTGCCAGGTGTGCCTCTGCTCAGCTGGAATGAAAACCTGCAGTCCCTCGGCCCTTTTCCGGACCAGTTTGACACCCCTACCATACAGTATTGCAGTAGCTGTGGCAGGTATTACTGCACATGTGGATACAGCATGAAAGCCACGTATCTGCATCCAAATTGAATTCTTATTCTCGGGGCCTCATTTTCCAAAAGCATCATCAGGCTAAGATGATCGTAACATCCATCTTACGAAGCTTTTTACATTTGTGGAGTCTTTCTGAAAAGCATTGTAACTAAAGACCTTCTCAGAAATTATCTTAGATCTGCAAGTGGAGTGGTTCCTACTAATTGCAGAAAGCTACATGTGTAGGCACCTGTAGGAGTCATCGTAAACTATTTTAGTTAGTTTTTCTTTGTTCTTTTAATATCAGGTGACCTTATTTACTTTTGTAGCATTCCCACAAATGACAACTCCATATGCAGACTTATAAACCTCACCTCATGGGTGAAATTTTATCACGCCAGAGTCACCAACAGTGGATATCCCTCTCAATTATAGCCTATACCAAATTACTGAAAATTCAGTGAGTTTAAGGAAAGGATGTCATCTTCTAACTGGATTTAAAGTAATGTAAATCTTATTTACTGTGGGATTATGTGTCAGGTGAATGACTACAGGATGCAGATATTTTACATCCTATGCTTGTGTCAGAACTGAAATCCCAAGCTGTGCATAGGATAGTTATCAGTCAAAGGGTAACTCCAGGTTAAGATATATGTGTTTTTTTGTGCAAAAGCACCTATGAATGACATAATGAATATCGGATTGTGGTGAGAAAAAATACTGTAGACTATGTGATTGTCCCCCTTTCCATTAGATACCTAAAGACCAAAGGAAACACCGAGTCATCAAAATAGAGGCCCAATCAGGAAGAGACAGCAACATCAATAATCATACGTACATCATGCTTTCATGTTTAACACGCGGCTTCCCCTTGCCTGACACCATAACTTTCATCATGACCACCGATGTGGTTTGTGAATGCAGGAATGATTCATGGAGCTTGAATGGTCATCTTTTAAATAAACAATTACCTTTTGAAGCGAACAAAAATTGTGAAAATGATCATAAATAGGCCCACATTAACAAATAAGGTAAATATCTGCGGAAAAAACTGAACTGAATGTCATGACAATAAATAAATATATAAATGAATAGATAAATTTAGGATATACCCTAAATACATTAAAAAAGTATATATATATATAAAGCTGATTGTTGTTTTGTGCTTGAGGGCAATATCTGCCTCGAACAATAGATAAATCAATCAAAGAACACTACCTCTACTGAATGCTTCTAATGTGTAATATGTTTAATTTATGCTTTGTATGTCGTGTATTTTCACTACATCACTTGACTTACTAAGGCCTACAGTTCAGTCAGTGACTTTAGCCTAAATTCAGCTCATCAAACACCTTAGCACCATTTAAGTGGGCAGTGCCACATCAAAGTTAGGACGTTCTAAACAGCCATGTGTGCAGTCTTGCTTTAAGTGCTGCTTGGGGGAAAGTGTGTGAAGCACAAAGAACTTTCATAAGGTCACACGCAGCAAACCCTCTAAGATCAATCGTTATCGGGAAATGAGGCTCAGGTCTTGCAGATGCTGCGTGCTACACTGTATCCTCAAACATCTGCATGGACTTCCTCCGCATTTCCCTCTCGGTTTTTTTTCTCTCTGCCCATACTCTCAATCTAACTGTGATGTCACTGGCTGAGAGGGGATTCCAGAACACCAGTCACTATACCTTTGTGTGTTTTCATAGATGGCTTGCCGTCTTCTATATTGCACGATTTACACACTTTTAATGGTTAGAATTTGATTTGACGTTTCAGAGGTTATATTTGCTAATTAGAGAACATGCTGTTGAACCTCACCGTGATAGAGTAGATAGGTAGTGTAAGACTTAAAGCGGTGAGAGTATATTTCTGCCTGGTCCTGCTGTTAAAACGGTCCCCAGCATCCTGTGCTTGGTGATGCTGAATGGAGCATAGTGAGGTCAGGTTTAGCTGCATGTCTGGAATGTGCTTGGCAAAAATTTTACTTTTGGCATTGCCAATGGATTTGCAAAACAAAGATATGCCTCTTATTGAAATTCATCTAAGAATTTTAACAGAATGAATAATGTTTGATTTTGAAAAAAAAAAATCACTGGTAATTAACTTTTAAACCATCTTACTGTTTAAGACTGGTTTTTGCATTTTTGTAAGTGAAAAAATAACTAGCTGTATTGCGAGAAGCCGTTCGACTAACCTTCATATTGCCCTGGATGCTCGTTCTATACCCGTGAAGTACACCATTTCTGCGCTGCAATATGTTATCCTCCTTTTCATTTCATTTTTAATAACCGACTATTACGCATAAATTAGGAGACAATAATATCTAGTCCCTAGACTGCCCAATAGGCATAGTTAGTGATGACGGTCAGACGGGGATCGGTCTGTATTTTTTGTCCACGAGACCTACAGATGCGCCTATCCCGAGGAATGGAAGGGTAGTTAGGAGAGTTAGCGGCCTCTCGGGCAATGATCCCCTGGAAGGGCTTAGACATTGAGCTTGCACCGCTCGCTCCTTCCCCCCTGCCCCCACACTTACCGGGTTGCTCTCCGCGTGTGGCGGACTCCCTCGCGACTGAGCCCTGTCATCTCCAGTAAAATGCTCCCTCTTTCTACCTCCTTTTCATGTTCTCTTCCCTTCGCTTAAGTTGAAGTTTCCAGAATGAAGTCCGTCTCACGTTGTGCTGTCATGCTCCATTTCACCGGTCCCAGCAGAGATTTGGATAATGCGTTAGTTACAGTGCATATTTAACCGCCTGATACATCTGACCGCAATTATTTACCTGTTCCCTTTTGGTGTTTTACTATCTTTACAATTGGCTAGTTTTTTATTATGTATGTTTTTATTATTGTCGTGGTATAATAATACCACATTAAATATATATAATTTCAGTTCCGTCAAAACAAACACAATTTCTGGAAAATACATTTTAGTTTATTTTATTCCTGGTATTAATTTGTTTATTTTTCAACTTAAAAAAAAAACTTTTCTGGAAATTATGTTTTCTCAATGTTCTTATTTACTTGCATTGGTTTGTACTCATTTCAAACAGCATAAATTAGGCTACATTACTGTGGTATTAAGGACGATATGTGTAGCTCAAGGTCTTTGCTTTGCTTCGTTTTTCAGTAACTGGTTCTTAATTAGTATTTCAATGACTAAATATCTGTTGGAATTATTTATCTCTCCCATAGCCTAATTTTCATTTACATTTCAATCTGGATGAAATGTTTTGAAATGACCGTGTGAGTTTCAAAAAACGTTTTTGAAGTATAATTTCCACTTTCCGACTCGAAACTTAATAGCATTGCATTTCTGCATTTCGTTATTTTTGAAAGTTTGGAGGTATTATTTATCCTCTGGTTACATCGTTAAATCAGTCTTAGATTAATTTATTTTCAGCATTTTATTCTAATTTGAAGAATTTATTTCAGTTTTTACGATTGATTATATGATTTCCTTATTTCATATCTTTTTTTAATTGACTAGCAATGTGCTTGTTCGGGTAGTTGGTTATTGGCTAGATATATTTTGATGTACTTATCTGTCTGTAAGTTGAGTCAAAATGTTTTCTTGTACGGATCAAGATGGAGCTCAAGGTATATGATAGCCTACATAAATGAAATGTAAAACAGTTCTTACAACATGACATAAATATTGAAATGACTAGCAAAATCATTTTAAATGTCCAATTAAATTTTGCTTAATTTAAATTAATTTTTTATGCTTCTTTTTTTAGAATTTTAATTAAAAATGTATTTACTTCCATTTATTGAAAACCATCCCACCATTCTTTATTACACTGTTTTTAGGATTAAATCCCTTCTTTTTTCCCCTACAATTAAATATCAATACTTTGGGTCTGTACCTATACCTGTACATACACCACAGAGCAAAGATTTAATATGTGTTATTACATCGAAGTTCAGTGTTGAATTTTGGCGTGGAAAGCGTATTCCATAAGTAATGAAGGATTCAGCACAAACAGAAAGGATTCGTTTGTCTATGCCATTCATTTCAGGATTTTTACACGTTTTGGAGCAAGTTTATTTTAACAGCCATGATTGCTTTGCTTATTATTAACTTAGACTTTATCTGTCTATTTTGTTTGCTTTTCTTATATATTTTTGCTTGCCCCAACGCACAAAAGACTGAGATGAAAAAATCTGTCATCATTATTGTATCAAAACTTGCAAATTTAATATTTTGATTTAAATGTTGTTCTGCTCATTTAGTGTACATTCTCACCTTGTTAGGTGTGGGATCACAGGTGTTTGATAAGAATGCTCTTAACCGAACAATCTAATGCTAATATTACAATACTGCTGGTAGATAAAAGTCAGAATTTTAAATGTCCAGAACTACATTTCGTTATGTTTTTATTTTTCTTAAAGTTTGTTGATATAATACAGACTTAATAGTTTTACATAGTATAGTGTTTGCATCTCTGTATCTGAATTAACAGCCTTATGCTTTTGCAGTAGTTTTTATTCCTTGTGCACCGTGCATGTTTGCGCTCGTGTGTGTGTGTGTGTGTGTGTGTGTGTGTGTGTGTGTGTGTGTGTGTGTGTGTGTGTGTGTGTGTGTTTGTTTGTATGTGTGTGCACGCATGCATCAGTGTTTGTATGAGTGAATACGTGTTTGTACATTTTTATGCTCTGTGTGTGTGTGTGTGTGTGTGTGTGTGTGCGCGTGTGCTATTTTTTATCCAAACTCACTTGTGTTTTCCCTCACTGTGGGAACATCGACCCTCTGTTCTTTTCACCCCGGCAATTCTTTTCCTTCCTCTATCTTTCAATCCACCACATTTCTTTCGTATTGTCTGGCTCTCCCTCCCCATTTGGTTTGTCCTAGCAACACGTTTAACCGTTGAGCAGGAAAACCTCAGCCTTTCAGCTTCCCTCTGAAAGAAAGACAGTTGTGCAGTTGACATGCAGATTTTGATCAAATCAGAACTTTTTTTATTTTTTATGCAGTGGTATTTTTTCATCTGAACGCTACAAATTTCCATTGTACAGACAACCACAGAAAGTTCCGCTCACAAATGACCAATTGCATCTCATTCTATGTAATAATTTCACAAAAATAAGATTTGATAATACAATAAGCTCATAAGGCAATATGTAATTTATCCTGCGCTTTTTAACTGAGTTGAAATGGTTCTTGGAAAACGGGCTGGCTGTCACTTCGCACTACTTGGGACAAGATAAAAGCCCTCTTTGTCTCCATTATGCTTCACGGGTCTCGAAAACCCCCTTTCTTCTTTGTTTTTTGTTTTTTTCGTCCTATGTATGACTTTTCCTGTGAGGGTCACATTCATCTACTGGGACTTTGACCCCGCGAATTGGAGCTCGCTCGCTGTTGACTGATGCGGAACAGCCAGAGATCGCGCATCTCCGACTTGTTCGCGTCGCTCTTTTGCCTGTTTTCCACTGTCCCTGATCTGCGCGTGCGGTGAGCGTAGCGCGAGGAAGTGCTGCGGTTTGAGCGGGAACTTATATGCGATCGTGCAGTGAATTACGGCAGGAGAAGCAGCGACTGGTTTTTCTCCCGCGTCTGAGTGAATGCAGCCACTTGTTTCCAACCCGAGGTGTAAACAGATCCATAAAGAAATGAATAAATAATTAACAACTCCATTGCACTGTTTTATGTCCTTTGACCCCTAAGTAAATAAAATGGTATTTCTGAGTGGGCAATTGTATAATACATTTTTTTTAGCGGGGCTACATTTTGTGTATTAGTTCATAGAATTGTAAGAAGGCTATTACAGTCTTGTGGTGGTGGCCGCAAAAATTAACTTAGATTACATTCACTGAAATTAATTTTATTGGATCAATTTACAGACTGGAAATTTCAACACACTATATTTAACAAGAGATGAAGAATAAGGTAAAAAGAAACAAAAGTTATCAACCTAAAATCAGAGAGTAAATCGTGATACAAAATCAAACTTAAAACAATTCAGCCATCAATGAAAAATGCGTGGGACATGCATGATTACAGGAATCACTATCACAGCACTGACTTCCAATATAAGCCTTATTTGTGTTCCTTAAAGATACATATTTCAATAAAGAGATCTAGCAAATGTGTTCTCATGCCATAACACAACACAAATGAGAAAGGAAGACTATAAGCAAGCCGAAGAGCGCTTTGGCCCATGACACAAGTTTGAACAGGAAAAAAAAACTGCTTACTAAGCTATCTGTTTCACGCTGTCCCCGGCAGAAGGTTCGATATTCGTTCGATCGATGAAAGAAAAGACACAATGGCAAAAAAAAAAAAATCAGACGGGGCTCCTTTTCAAACGGCGCTCTTCGATGTCCCCCTGCAGTCAGCAGTCGCAGGAGCAGGCGTGAGGTGAGCAGGGGGACCCCAAAGCTGCTCCATGGACCGTGGAGGCCAGTCTAGACCGCTGACCCCCCCCCCAAACCCCCTCTCCGCCCACCTCCGCCCCTCATTCCCCCACCCCTCCACCGCTGAATCTCTCCCTTTGAAGACCAGGCAAGTTCGGTCAGGATAAGAGAAAGACCCGTGATGCTAGCCTCTCCTTTCAGAGCTGCGTAGCAGCCACCGACCGGCCCGGAGGTAAGGAGACGCAGAGGGGGGGTGGGTGGGTGGGGGGTTGGTTTTTGGAGGGGGGGGTCCGCGGGGCACAGCACAGGCATCTGCTTCCATGGTTACGGGCTGAGCATGAAGACCTCACCATTCATAGGGTTCCATTCTCATGCCCCGAGAAGCCAATGTCACGCAGTGTGAGCCGGGCCGGCCAGGGCTGGCTGCCGCTCGTCGCTACCGCGTGCGTTTCCCAGAGAAACAACGCCGTTTGCACAGAGAGAGGAATAAAAAAAGGGGAGCGAGAGAGAGCCCAGTGTGAAAGAGAGAGAGTGAGAGAATGGGGGAAGAACAAGTGTGTGCATCACATGATCTCCAAAACTGGAGGTATATTTGTATGCAGAATAAGATGGGTGGAAATTCTGTTTTCTGCCTGTTTTTGGGGACTAGCGCGATTTTTCCCTATTTCTTTTCTGTTCGTTGTTGGGGACATCTGACATTTATTTTCAAAGGTCAAGGGTGCACGCTTTACGTGACAGTCGCATGAAACCCGCATTAATAAAATTTGCTTCGGTAGAGTTGCCTTTTTAATTAGGATTCCACCCCGTTTTTCAAATCCTGGCTTATTACAGGTCCAATGGAGCATGGGACAAGCGCATTCAGAGCTGCCAAACCATTTAATTTTTGTATCGTTTTAGACATTTCCTTTTGTGAACCTCCGCTTTCCACCAAAACGCGACAAAATGTGCGATGAATCATGAAGCCGCTTTTAAATTTGTTCTGGTATCTTTTCAGTCAAACTATGTAAGCATGCCAGTAAACCTAAATGCTTGCTTTATTTTTGTTGTTTTCATGGGCATTGTCTGCCCGAGAACAACAAGCATTGCTTATATTAAAGGTCTTATTTTATTAAAGGGTAGCAATCTGGGGCTTTTTTGTAGATGAGATTGAAAAAGCAAATGGGCTGATAAGCATCAAAATTTCCTGCATAAAATGCAGGAAGTGTACAGGTGAAATTATCACAATAAAAGTTCAGGAGTTTCCCGAAGGTCAGTAGATACTGCAGGTACCATTTTATAGTAAACATGCCAATACATGACTTTAAGTAAGTGTGCATAAGATTCAGAACCAGATTTTAAGAGGAATACCTTCATATTTCTTAGTTTGTGGTTGATATATAGCTGCTACAACTGATTAAAGGCACGTTATTGCACATTCTTCCGTATGTACAAAGCTTCTGGAAATATATTAAATCTAGAGTTTTATGTATTTGAAACAACCATGCTGTTTTTATGGTCATATTTTATTGGATGTAAGTGTATACCCTTGCGTGTTCTGTGTGTGTGTGTGTGTGTGTGTGTGTGTGTGTTTACACATAGTACCGGGATGTCGTGTATGTATATATTTGTTTGTACGTGTTTTGGTGTGAGTTTGTGTGCTGATGTATACATGTATGTGTGTGTTTTGGAATGTTGAATCCGTTCCTGCCGCTAAAGCTCGCCCTCCCAGATGGACAACAAAGCAAACAGATGGCTGGCTTTTTAGGAAGGACAGATCGCAGTGGATTTGCTGCTGGGATCGTGGGAAAGCCTTCGACTAGCTTCACCTGCTCGAGATCCAGACACACACACACACGCAGGCATATACACAAGTACATGCACACACACACGCACACTCACACACACAGAATTAAAACCAACACACACATATTCACGCGCACACACACACACACACACACACACACACACACACACACACACAAGAGGCACAGTTTGTATCCTTGTATCTACTCTCCTCGTCCAATATAGGTACAAGTGAGATAAAGCTGAATAAAATCAGAATTTTTATTACAAATAACCGAACACAAATAATACTCGATCAAGGAAACTACCACAATGGAATTTTTCTTAAATATTAGTTATATTGCTCGTATTAGTTTTAAGTCTTTCATTTTTCATGAAAGGCTTTCAAAGTATTTAAACCACTTTCATCTGATGTTTTTGGACAGATGTAGTTCCCCTTTAATTAGTGCCTTTCAGCTCTGCAAAATTAGTATCCGATTAATCTACTAGTGAATAGATGAGACTAAAAATTCTCATGGTTTAAGTTGTGCAATCTGCAAGAATTTGGTCAGTGAAACAATTTTAGCATTTTGGCCCTGTACCGTAGCACTTTGGATTTGAAAATGATGAAGGTAAAATTGAAACTGGCAGCTTTAGTCATTCGGGTATATGCTTTCATATTGTGCAAACCAGATATGAATTGCTGTCTTTTTATGACAGGCTGCACTGTGCATTTTTTTCTTTTTAAAGAGTTTTTGACACAGCCACTTGTACTCGTTTAGCAGACTGCTGTATAAAAAACAAAGATTGACAGTGTTTTCAATATGCCAGCTGGATTTGCTGCTGATTAAGTGACCTGGGGTGTGTGACACTGGCTGACTGGTCAGCTGGGAGGTGGTGGGGGCTTTTAATTGTCAGGCAAATGGATGACCCCAGAGACAGACCCCCACTCTTTCTGCCCTAGTTGCTGATGGTCCTAATTTATTTTCTGAAATTTATTTCTCTTTTATCTGTCAAACATGTTTTATCTCCATGAGGAAGGAAAATGGTTCAGCACCATTTGAAGCCATTGTGTAAGCAAAATATTCATGTACTGGCAAGCGTTAATTTGTAAAATACGTCAGGTGGTATTAATAACCACGGGGTTTGCGTTTGCATGTATATTAATATATTTTCAAAACAGTGAATACCATGGGATACGACAGTTGTATTATTGATAAATAGCAGTGAGTTGTACTTTCATTTTTTGTTTTTTTTAAATCCTGCAGCTTGTTCCTTGGAGATGACATCACAGACATGGGTTCTGAAATAGAGGCTTATTGGATAGTTGGTAGTCAGTTGATTTCCTGGTGCATATAGAACAACCAATGAGCAAACCTGAATTCTCCGCTTGTGGTTGGACGATTGGGCAGTTTCTTTATGAGGTCATAAAAATATGCATGTTTCTAGCAGACTAATCTCTGTTATGCATGTTTTTTTTTGCGAGAGCAGCATCTCTCTGGTGTGTGGCCTTGTAAATGTTTGCTTATATAGAAAGACTCTTATCACATACACATTTATCATTTTTTTATTTTTATTTATTTATTATTATTTATTTATTTACTTTGATCTAACAGACATGTAGATGGGGCTAAATAAAAATTGGCAATGTAATGTCAGCATTTGAAAATATTTTAACCATCATTTTTATTAAATGCTTTTTTTCTTCATATTCATCTTTGATTAATTCTTGTGCCTTCTATTGATTGAGCATAACAAAGGCTGTTCATCAAGGTTTCTTGCAGATGCCTTAAATGCACTTTCATTCATTTTTACATCTTTGACTAATTGCCTACTCCTTTTGGACAATTGAGATTATAAGTCCAGACCTCACTTGATTTGTTCCATATGAGAGCATTACGGTTTCCTCCTTTCAGTATTTGTCGTTCAGGTGTGCTAATGATAAAAACTCCACTGTTGTAGTTTACCATTCATATTGCTTTGAGCAGCCATTTCCTTCAGCGATAAGATAATTTATTTCTGTAGAAAGAAAGCTGGGATAAATCTTCAAATGGTGAACCATGTTAGATTGCCATGACATGTTATATTTTTGACTGTATGGTGATAATTCGGCTCTGTATAGCCTCTGATATTTAAACCGGTGCAAAATCACTGTAAAGTGAAATGGAAAAGGTGGCAGAATGATACAATCACCCTTTGTCAGGCTATCAGGCAGCAGTCGGACAGGGTCTCCGAATTCTAATAAATCTATCAAAATTAATTTCCTTCCAGAAGGTTCTGTCAGAATATGGTCTCGATAAAGGCCAAATTTGTTTGCTTTTGCCAAACTATCAATTTGCAATAGAGAATTTTCAAACAAAATGAGGATTTTCCTCTCTCTGTTCAGGCACCTTTCCCTCGGTCCACTTTTTGCATTGTTTTCCTTACCTTTTCAGAGCTTAACATAACATGAAATGACACAAGACGCAGACAGAACAGCTTCGAAGCCAACAGCGCAGCAAAGCTTTGAGAGTGTTTTCAATACCAAATGTGGAAAAAACATCAAACCATTTCTACATATTTACTTAGGAAAATTAAACATTTACTGTATATATTTTTTTTCTCATTTTATGTCTGTCTCTCTCTCTCTCTCACTCTCTCTCTTTCAGTGTGTGTGTTTGTGTGTAAAATACAACATCTTTGTATTTTGAAGGACAGCTGGTTATCGAATGATTTTTTTGAAAGTATCACAGTCTCAGACAATTTGAATAATTAATCACTGTCTACGTTTAATACATCCACTAAAATACTAATGTAGAAAACTAATTTGAAACATTGTAAAGATATTTCAAAAACCTAGATCTTATGGCCGAGAATGTAAAATAATTGCAGTGATGCATTAGTGGAAAAAAAGATACTAATAAGCTGTTTTTGATGTCAAAGATAGAGTCACATACTTAAAAAAGCATGAATAATGGGAATATTGCTGATACGAAATGACTGCAAAATAAAATTAAACTTCTAATAAAAACAAAATCTGGTCTAATCATTGGGGAATGACTCATATTAGGCTTTTCATTTTGAGGTCGCATTTAAGGTACGAATACTTCTATTTCTATGGACATAATATTTGGTCGACAAATCTTTACCAGATACATTTTCATAATTTTGCAGTAACAAAATACGTATTAACCAATTACATATTTTACCAATCATATATTCTGCAAGACTGAACCATTGCCTCCTATATACTTTTAAATGTAACTTTTTTAGAACAAATAAAACCAAAATAATTGAAAGGGCTGTCTGAATTGTAGTTGTCTGAATTGTATTCTAAATTAAAAGTTGTAGACATTTCAGTTAACTTGGTTTAAAGGTTTTATTTTTCTCTTAACTGGAGTTTGTTCTACACTGCAGTCTGCTGTAATTACTTGGCCCGATTTCGAGAGCCCACTACGCTGTGATCCTCTTTAATTATCAATGTACCTCCATTACATTCAAAATAATATCAGCAGTTTTTGTCCCAGCCTCAGTGAAACCCAACAACATTTATGAAGTTTGTCTTTGCTATTGAAGGATGAAATGCTGTTTTTGCCTACATCTGGTTATAATAAGCAAAAGCAAAGTGGGTCAATATTATTACTGCATTAAATGGCCACCGCCCTCAACCAATATAAATATTTCCAGAGCTCCCTTCAGAGAACTTAAAGCCAAATCTAACTCCTTAAGCTTACTTGAGAAAGAGCCCTGATTTAATGCACCTTCTGCAAAGGTACCCATGAGAAAATTATTACAAACTGGAAATATTTTCAGAACTGGGACCCAGCTTAGATTTTCTATTTAGGACTGACAATGTCCAAGTGTAACAGAACCTGGGACTTTACATGACAGGATACCTGTGTATTTGCCCATGTTTGTGCCTGTGAAGTCTATATGTTGTCTGCAGAATAATGCTTGAGGATACAGCAGACAGAGTGATAGCTCTCCACAGGTAAAGATTCAAATAATTACCTACATATATAACAGTGGAAGAAGGTTCTAAAAATGAGAAATTATGCCCCATGGCTGCTGTCTGACAACTTCTTTGAGTTTGATTTGATTGATTCTTGTTCCATCTGTGTGAATATTGTATTGGACCAATAACTTCAGTCCAATGTGAATCAATGATATCTCTATGACAACCCCCTGACTGATAAAGGAATTTTAAAACATTAGTTAATGTTTTAATTCCTTGCTTAAAATTCTAGCTATAATTCATGGGCTGGACTAAGCTGGTTGGCTGCTAATAAATATTGAAAACACATCTTAAACTTGATTCTCCAGCATAAGCTGGTCTGAGATGGGGTTCTCAACAGGATTGTTTTGCAATAGCAAACCACAGTCATACATTATTTGTCCAACATCCTCATCATACCAGCATCACAAAGAAAAGAGCTAATTTGTCATAATAAGAATATGCATCCTGTCAATGCATTACTCAGTGAATCTTTTCTGAACTTTCTATCATGGTATTAATCTAGAATTGCTTTGACAAATGAAACAGTTTGATGGAAAAATGGATGAAACAATTGTTGCTTTGCTAGGTTCAGATATCTGGGTTTCACTGTTATATGAACTGTAACAGGGGCGCACTGAATACGAACACGTGAAATATACAACATTATGTAAATACATATATATATATATATATATATTTGCTTTTGTCAACATTGATAATATGCCAATAAATGGAGGGGGGGCGGGGGGATTCTGTAAATGTCTGTGATCTCAACTGAACGAATGAATGATAGATTGTTTATTACTTCCTGAACTTAATTATAATTATTATAATTAATTAATTATTATTTTCTTCTTGCAACTTATTCTAAGTATAATAAACCATAACAGAACTATACATAAAAATGCTGTGGCATGTAAATTGCACATTGGAAACAAAAAAACAAAAGAATGAGCTGGCCAATCTCAGGTATGATCACTTTGAAACAAAGTGTATCTTGCAATACCGGCCCTCTGTGAATAAATTAGTGTTTTATGATCTGTAAGAGAGAAAAACATGGACATGAATGACATTGTCTTAGGTGGCTTTGTGTGCTTACAGGCAGAAGTTTCTAGAAGACGTGGCGTGAAGCTTAAGCTATCCTCCACCCCTCAAGCCAGCAATCAGTTGCTCGCATATGAGCTTCTCTTTAGCTATATCCTGAGGACCTATGGTAGCTACATTTAATATGAATTCACATAGATTCCTCTGGTCTGTCACTACTATGAGCCAATTTCAAACCTTTTCTAGATTGCCGTTCATCTTCTATCTCAGATCAATAATTACAATGGACACAGATAATTACACATGAACTTTTCTTTAACGCCATAACTGTGAATCTGAAGGGTGCTCATGGAGCTGCTCTTTACCCGTTGGTGCTTTTAAAAATGTGAGTGAATGTTTGCTCTTCATACAACATACACAGTATAATGGATAGTGTCACACGTTTAGAAACCATTTTTACCTCAGCTGGTGTTTGACTGCACCAGCTGTTTTTTTGCGCATAAACAAATTTGTCTGTAAAATGCGCATTGTGCTTTCCCTTTAAGTTTGTTGAGATTTTGTGGGTAATTCAGCCAAATATGACATACTCGTACGTATTGTGTGATATAATGGAAGACACTTGACTTTCCAAAAGTCATGTGGCCTCCTTTAGCGATGAGTCAATGACGTATACTCTTTAATTACCATTCACTTCTAAAGCAGTTAGCCCTCTTTGCTTTCCAAGAACAGTTAGATGTCTCCCAGTTTGCTTATTTCAGTCCTATTTGCAATGTGTTTGAGGGTGAGAGCTATACTAACAGACACAGCAGGTATCATGGAAGCCAAGGCTCCTGATTGCTTGTCTATTTAAAGCAGGGGCAGCTCATGAGTGGACACTGACTCCCTTTGATGAGGTGTGTGTGGGGGAGGTGGGGGGGGCAGGAAGGTGATTCGGAGGGAGGAGGGATAGTTAGCGGGCTAACTCCTTTAAGTCCATTGTCCGAAACAAAGAGCCATCACAACACCCCAGGGTTGGGTGACATTGGGCTCAATGGGCTGTTGTATGGGATTGAAGGGGTTAACTGAGGACAAAGGGAGCAGGGAGTACAGTAGCCCAGCAGGAGGCTAAAACACCGGAAAACGCTGGGCCCCAGTAATCTGGACCGTTACGCTACCCGTTTGTTCTGCCTCCTAATCTCCATCACGCAAATTTTGCTTCAATATGTGCTGCAGGGCTGGTGTACAGAGAGGAGACGAGTCAGCTTTATTTTTTAGAAACATGTAATTAATCAGTTACGGCCCAAAATGACCTGCAACCCTGAACAATGCAACAACGCAGTTTGTGCAGTTTTTTTTCAGTGTGCTCTGCAAAATAGATTGGCATCAGTGTATCAGCTTGGTAATGAAGCTTGAAATCGTATATTTCCTCCTGTATGTTGAAAGTTTTAGCTTATTTGAAATTGCACTTTCTTGCCATAATTTAACCATTCCCTTATTGGCAGTAATATGTTTTGGTTCTCTAAATAAATAACAATTTAATAATGGAAATGTGATTTAAATTGTAAATATATGAGGGAAATACTTACGCTTTTTTATTGTTATTTATTCATTTTTTTAATTTGGCATCTTCAATCCCTCAGTCTGAAATGTCCAATTGGCGAACCTGTGCACTAGCATGTTCATATGTGACTCAAGCTGCCATCTTGGGGGAGTGAGACAGTTCGTGGTTCCTCTTCGAAGGGTGCGCCTTTCAGCCGCTGCCTCTTTACGCTCATAGCTCAAAACTTTGCGAGCTCAGAACAAGGGCTTAGGATACCCGAACATGAGCAAGCTTATAATTTTACTGGCAGGTGCCAGGCTGGACCATAGGAGACGCTTGTGCTGCAGTCCAGCTGTATCCCTTCTGTATCCTGGCAGCACAAAGCCAATTATCTGCAAATCTGAAAAGGCTACTGGCCACAGGCGGCACTGGCGCTGCTCAGATTTGATCCCAAGCCGTGGTCACTATGCTTCACGGTGAACCGACCCGGTAGCCCCCGTACTTATGCTTTTAGTGTTATACCAATACTGTGCAAGAAAAGTTTCTCTGACCCTATTTACATGCACTGTAAACCCTGACGAGTGTGGTGCACTCAAGTGTTTAGCGGAAACCGATTACCTCAAAAAAAAATTGAGTATGCCAACTTAATAATCTTGTGTCCACAGCACTTAAAAATGTTTTAAAAAAATAACTATACCTTATTTTCTTTAACCTCTTAAGCCCCAGCCTCTTTTTTAGGTTTCTGTTTGAAAATGACATACCCAAAATGAATAGAGTATATCTCTGTTTGTGTAGCATGAAGTATCAGAGAGGGAGACATGGAAATGTGGAGAGAGGGTTGATTTTCGGACGCTACTCGGATTTTGATATTTGAACATTAATATGCTTGCCGTTTGAGTTTTGCTTGGTGTATGTAAAAATGACTTATATGTGATTGTAGCAGAGGCTCTCCTGTTTCATTTGATGTGTAATATGACTATATTGCTACTTAATTAGCGCAACGTTGTAGGTATTTTGCTGCGGTGAGTCTCAGGGTCCTCCAATTGGGGGACCCTGGAGTTTATGAGGTTAAGTTCATTCCACCGAATGCAATTAAGTTGGCCTACACAATTTTTCTGAGGTAATAAGTTTCCACAAAACATTTGAGTTCACCACACTATCAGGGTTTGCTGTGTGCTGATTGGATAGCAAAAAGGTCAAAGTATAAATGGGTCCAAGAGAGATACGAGCTACACTGAAATCAAATTACTCAATACGCCTTGGGAGGAGTCCTGAGAGGTATTGTGGCCACAAAGTGGTCAAGTGTAAATGGATCTGTCTGTAGAGGCAAAATAAGTCTCCACTGTGCTCCACCCAAATATTTTGCCTCTTGCTATGCCACAAACACACAGGGAGAAGAAAAATATTTCCTTGACAATCAACTGATATATGCATTACTTGCGGGAATTTACTTGTGTAAATCTGTCCAGCAAACATGAATCGATGTGGCTGAGGGTACATGGAATATGGACAAGTCATATTCAGATATTATCCAGACGGAAAATACATGGAATGAGAAGTATAAACGGGGTTTCTTATTAAATCAAATCTGTTGGCTGTTGGAGATTTAAGCGAAGCAGTCGCCAGTCCACCTAGTGGATAATTTCATATTAAATTGGGCTACCTGATGCAAGATCTTTCATACTTCTAGTTGCCATTAGCTGCTTCACCAGCTCAGCATCCCATAGTCCCATTGCAAATGCATCACTTGAGCCACCAGCTTTACCCTACCAACTTCAACAGCTTCGACCTGTCACAAATCAGCTATGATCAGCTAAAGATTTTCAGGAGGGATTGTTTAACTGGGGGTCCCTCATTCATAGATATGCTCTTTGGGGAGCCAAATTACGTGTGAACATCAACTGCAGTATTAACAAATAGATAAAAATGGTGGTTCAGAGTTAAGGCTCTGACTCTAACACACAGTGTGGCCAAATGAGCCCGAGGAAAAGAAAGCAAGGAGTTTCAGTAAATCCCCTCCCCTTAGCCGAAATTCAGAGACACAGTCAAGTGTGTGGGTGGGGGTGAAATGTTAACTTGCAGCAGGCAGGAAGAATGCAGCAGCCGAATGTACAAAGCCATTTCCAGATAAGCTGGAACATTGTTCAAAATGTCAATAAAAACAGAGTACAAAGATTTGCAAATCATTTAAACCTTAGTTTTAATTTAAAATACTACTAAGATGACATACCAAATGTTGAAACAGATCAATTTTATTGTGTTTGGAAAAATGTCCGCTCATTTTGAATTTGATAGGAGCAACAAGTTTCAAAAAAGCTTGGACGGGGCAACCAAAGGAAACAGAAAAAATTTGTATAATGCTACAAAAATACATCTGGGGTGACATCTCACTGATATTAAGGTTCATTGGCAGAAGGTCAGGAACATGATTGAATGTAAATACAATATTTTAGACAGACTGGGTCTTTCAGAAGTAAAGATGGCAGAGCTTCAACACTCTGAGAGACTGCTTGGGCAAATAGTTCAGCAATTTAAGAATAACATTTCTCCATGTAAAATCGCTAAGAATTTGGGGATATAACCACCAACAGTATATAATACCATTGAAAGATTCCAAGAATCAAGAGAAATCTCAGTATGCAAGGGACAAGGTCGAAAACCAATATTGAATGATAATGATCTTTAGGCCTCAGCCGGCACTGCATTAAAAACAGACTTTAGCAGTAGAAATCACGACATGGGCTCAGGAACACTTCAGAAAACCATTGTCAGTACACATCGTTTGTTGCTGAATCCACAAATGTAGGTTAAAACTCTACCATGTGAAGATAAAACCATATACAACAAGATCCAGAAATGCTGCTGCTGTCTCTGAGCCTGTTTAAAATGGACTGAAGTGAAATGGAAAACAGATACTTATATATAGGTCTTAGAGCAACACATGCTGCCATCCAGACAAGAACTTTCGCAACGGAAGGCATTGCTCATTTCAGGTAGACAATGTTAATTCATGCTGAATGTGATTTGGCAACCTGGCAGAGTAGTAAAAGAATTCTGGTGCTAGACCGGCCTGCCTGCAGGCCAGACCTGTCACCTACTGAAAACATTTGGCACATTATAAGCAAAAAAAAAAAAAAGACAGAGGCCACTAAGTGTTGGGCAGCTGAAATCCAATCCCAAGCAAAAATGAGAAAACATTTTCCTTTCAGAACAATAGTAGTTGGTCTCCTCAGTTCCCAAATTGTTAAAACACAAAATGATCACATAGTTTTCAAAAAACAATCAAAGTTCTTTGTTTCAAAATTTTATATGTTCGTATTACTTTGTTTTAACTGTTTTTTTTTCTCCTTGTTTTACTTTCAAGTAAATACAGGGTTTTGCGAATTATTGCATTCGGTTTTTATTTTCATCTTACATGGTGTCTCAACCTTTCTGAAAAAGGGGTTGTAACTAACGGCTTTGAGTGATGCAGTGCAGTAGCAGGTGGCAGGCAAAGGCATGTTTTTTTCCAGCAGAGTCAGAGCAAGAAAGTGATTTAGTAGCATGTCTTACAGAGGGGACACACAGGGACAGATTTGCAGATATTCTCCTATAAAATGAGGACAAGTCTTGAGTTGTCTGCCTGAACTAGCTCCGCAGGCCACACCCCATTTTCATGAATAACTTGATCATTAATTTTTATTTTTTGAGTTTGTTAGGCATAATTAGGGTCTTGAGTGTAGTGATGCATTAGTTTAGCTTTATTTAGCATTAGCTAAATTTGATTTATTTAGCATTAGCTTGAAGATTTATTAATTAGATCCATGGTGCACAGTGGTAAACCAAAAGGTTTGCATTTCAGGACAGGATTCTTTTGCCACAGAAACTGAACACAACACCCCCACCCTCTCACCTGCCATCCATTCTGAGCTCTGGTCCCAGAGCTGCTGGGTATTGCTCAACTCGTGTCAGCTTATATATCCAACACACCCAGCGCTTGAAGCAAGGATTGATGTTCTCTAATGGCTGGCCATCTACTGCAAAGATTTACTGACTGAAAATGCCACTGAAGTTACGTTTTGCCCATGTCAGAGATGGAGAGCTTGCACAGAATCAGCAAAGCTTGGAATGAAACTCAGTGCAACCTGCAGCCACTTCAGCCTTTGCTGAGCGATGGCAGTCAAGTCCCGCTTTTCTCCATATTAACTCACTCGGGATTATGGGTTTGGCAACAAAGGTAATTAGTCAAAGATGTTCTGAAAAGGGCAACCACTCGCTTCAAATATTCCGCACCAAGGACAAAATTGCAATGCAATGAGCTTTGAGCGACTTCTACCTCAATGTTAGGATGTAACCTGTTGCAAACGAATCAGACTTTCCATTAACTGAGCTAACTACACAGGGGGGCCAAAAAGATTGGCAGACTACTTCTTATTGCTTTAAAGGAATATCATCATTCTGTTGGTGGGTTGTGGTGGATGTGTAGGTTGGAATTATATGAAGCCTGAGAATGTTAAATGTAATGTTTTTTTCATTTAAAACACTACAATAGCTGACATATTGTGATCCAGAGAATGGTGTTCAATACCCCTTGATTGACCGGGGTTATAACAGGCTTGTCTTTCATCTCATCCAATCAACTCATGAACTCTCTTCTCTTTGCTGTCTTTATTTTCCTTTTCATGGCTGCAAAAGTCAGAATGTATCCAATTTGTTTTCACCATAACATAATTCTGTGTTATTAGATTTTTTTTTTTTTTTTTTTTCGCTGAAGCATAATGGACTTCATTAAAACAATCTGAATGTATAAACTTTTGACTTTTTTCAGGATCAAAACTGAACACAAGACCCCTCAATTTCTTTAGAAGATGAGCCGCAAGCATTTGGTAAGTGCCATGGCAAATAATTTATTTTATTATCATGATGTCTTTTTTTTATTTTTGGCTAATTACAGTTGGTCGTTTTTCTTTTTTTTTAAGTTCTTCTTTTCTCTGGCTTTGGTACTTGGAAGTTACACTGGGAAACTCAGGATTTATTATTGTATTACATTAGTCCATGAACTTGGCATTGTAAATCATGGCTCTGTCTTGGCTCGGGCAGACACTGGACAGGCTGGTCCTGCGCTGTGCGCTCCGCGTTTGGACTCCATGTTTGTTGAGTAAACAACAAGTTCTCTCCACCCAGGGGTATATCCACACTCTCCTCCAGCCTCCACCCTGTGCTATCCCACTGTATGTTACTTAGCGAGTCTCATTTTAACTCACCGTGAACATGGATCATAGCTGTATTATGTCCAGACCAGTGAACTGGAATGACTTTGGTTTTGAGAGGGGGTCATGTGGGAACAGTGAGTGTCTCTGCGCACCTTCCTCCTCCAGTAATAGGCAAATAGCAGATTTCTTTACCTCCATTAACCCTTTTTTGATTACAATGTTCTGAGCCGAGCACTCAAATTCTGATTGTAGAAAACAAGAAAACCACCTAAGAATTTTGAAAACATTTGAAATGACCGAAATGACATACCTTTTCTGGAAATGGTAAAGTTTTGCATTGTTTATCCACAATTCATTTCTCTGTCTGACGATTGTATCAAACAGCGCTTTGACTTGATTTGCCTTAGTTATAGTGCTGAAGATAGGCGAGTGGGGGGCGGTCTTTTGTTTGGATCGAGAATATCCAGTTCCTTTGGGTTGCAGGATACAATGCGTTTCTGAAGGTGCTGTCTAACCAAAGGCAGTGAGACAAATATTTCCATGAACCTCACAGCAAGGAGCTGGTGGCTCAGGACTCCTGCATTAGCGGCTGTTGAGTTGCACAGTAAGAGCAGGAGTTAATGGTGAATTTGGGGCAAACGCAGGAAGCCCTATGTGCAAATGAGTAGAACTGAAGTGAGGGCTTTGTGGGATTAAGTACAGCAACAGTCAAAAGTTTGGACAGACCCACAGTTTTTATACAATATATGTTAAATAAAGAAATAGGCACCCTTTATTTTTGCAAAAAAAGAGATCTAATTCTCAAAAAGGTGAAACTAACCAGCCTTTATTGTCATATTTGCGGAGCAAACTCACGTTTGTATTTATTTATTTATTTTTACTAGAGCACTTATATGGCTATAATGAGTTTGTTGCTGAGCGGCCGAATAAGTTCCCAAAGTTGTGCTGCAGTTGTAGTTTGCTTTTAATCAACTTTTTTGCTCAATAAGTTCCAAAACTGCTTGTCTTTAATTTGCCTGTTGGGAAATGGAAAGAGCTTGTTTGTCTACTTACTTCACAAATATGGCTTCTTTGAGAATTCTAAAATTTTAGACGCTATTCAAACAAGTAAATAATTCTCTTTTAACTTCTGACTGTTTACCTCTTACCAGATTCCACTTGCGAGTATATAGAGAAGTTAAGCCATATGAATTTCCCTAACAGAATGCTGTGACACAAGCATAGTGTGTCCAAACTTTTGACTGGTACTGTATGTTGAGGGTAATGAAACCTCAAGGCCCAGAGCCAAGCCTGTATTCTCATATTTCATATTCTTGATAGACCAGGGTGGGAATGGGGCTGGGAAGATGCAGATAGAGACGAGATCCAGGGAATTTCCCATTTGTGGCCACATATCAATAAAATGCTGATGTTCCCAAGCCTCTGGTGCAACAGGGTCATTTTACGGTCATGCAGGCAAAGGCAATGCAAGGTGCACGTGAAGTTGTCAAGGTTGAGATGATCCACAGGGTATGTGAAGTGATTGATTCAACAGCGATGTGAGGCATAGATGATGCCGTGGGGTCAGAGATTGTGTACCGAGCATCCCAGATTACCAGAGAAAGTTTTATATAGCACTTTTCTGGGCACTCAGACGCTTCACAATGGATACATTATTCATTCACTCACACATTCACGCTCTGATGGTGGTAAACTACGTTTTTGTAGCCACAGCTGCCCTGGGGCAGACTGACAGAAGCGTGGCTGCCAGTACACGCCTACGGCCCCTCCGACCACCACCAAATTTTCGCACACAGCCATACAGGAATGTTCCTATATTGCATGTTTTTGTGGGTGGGGGAAACTGGAGGAAACCCACGCAAACACGGGGCGAACATGCAAACTCCACACAGAAAGGCCCCAGGCCAAAACTAGAAGTCTGTAGGGTTACAAAATTGCAACAAAGAGGTTTTTAGTTATTTTGGTTAGACCAAACCTATGCCAGACCCCTAGGCAGTGCTTTGGCAAAGTTTGGAGGCAATCGGAGCGATTGGTCCACCTTGCGACCCTGTACAGACAGATGGACAGACAGGGGCGCCAACAATTGCAGGAGGAAGATATGTGGATATGATTTATCCACATTGCATTTACACTCAGCCACATGTGTCTTTCCTGGACTGACACAAACCTAATTTGCAGTCTCCCACACAAAATGTGAATGTCAGTTGACAGTTTTTTGTTTTTTTTCGTGGGGGTTGGAGTGAGTTGTTACTGAGGTTGTCCTCCTGGTGTGAAGATGATGAGGGAAGCAGATCTTATGATGTCATGATGTTAGAGCCCCTCAATGGTGCAGCCATTGAGAAAACACTTCTCTTCTCCCTATTCTTTAATTGTGCAGAGTATGGCTGGCGCTGACGAATGTGGCATCTGTGGATGGATCCACCGATGCTTGACCATTTTGCAGCCGAAATGCATATTCACCCTGTGAATATGTGTATGGCATGAGGTCTTATAGACAGAGCGACTGTTCTTGGTCTTGTAGGCTTTTGTTTCAAATCAGTTCTGTAACCCTTAGCCCATAAACATTGCACATTCCTTCATGATATATGCCGAAATATGAGTTTGGTTCCAAAAAGATATGTATCCATGTAGGGGGGTAGATAATAAATAAAGAAAAAAAATCTGAATCAGATTCATTATTTTGGATGTAAATTACTGAAGATAGCCAGTATTGTCGCAGTATAAAGCAAGGAAACTCTGTCAGTGTGTTTGTGTGTGTGTGTTTGTTCATGCGTGTGTGCGTGCGTGTGTGTTTGTGTGTGTGAATGTGCGTGCGTGAGTGTGCATGTGTGCCCTAGACATATCTCAACGGCCGTTCATCTAATCAACTTCAAACTTTGAGGGTATATTGCCAAGAATCCAAGGAAATGCAGGGTTGAGTTTTATGTTGTTTGGCTGAGCGGTTCTCGAGAAATTTAGGAAAATGATAGCACCAATACCACTTAAGCAGCAATTGAATGAGTACTGCACTAATCTTCTCAAAAGTAACAAAATGATGAAGGATGGTGCATTGTTGACTCTTCACCTCCTCGTAAGTAGATCATTATTGTTTTGTATTGCATATTTTCACCCTGCAGACTCATTCTTCTTTGCCCCCAACTGTGGCATAATGCTGTCCCTCCCCGAACACTGTTCTAACTCCTGTATTGTGCTCCACAGAAAAAGCCCCATTAAGCCAATAAAGATATTAAATGTGACACATGCACCCGAAGGCCCCAGTTCTGCCTTTCTTCTCAACAGTGACTTTGAGGCATTTCACAGCAGTCGGTGCATTAGTGTTTTAATGTCTGGACTCTGGGCTGTATAGAAGATTAGTTCTGCTTAATGGAGGGGGCCAGGAGGTAAACTCAGGAAGATGAACTGGGATAATGATACTGCCAGATTGGGATGTGCAATGAAAGAGAAGTCCCAGTGAGAATGTTCTCTTTCAAATGGACGTAACGGAAAACTACCTAAAAAGCAACAAATGCTAGTGAGAAGGTGTAGGTTCATTGAGCTTTAGCTTAATTCAGTCAGGTGCGGGAGTCAGGCTGGTCACAAGCCTGTTTCTCTCCAATTGTTCTTAACTTTAGCTCCTCCCACCCAATCAGCAAGCTTTTATATTCAAGGCAGTGTTCATTCATTTCTCTCACTCCATGCCGTGTACACCACTCATACTCAGGTTTACCAAAAAATCAGCTTCACATCTCTCCCCACCTCCCCAGTTTCCTCCTTTATAATAATTGTTCATCGCAAGCAGCAGTTGTTCATATCATGTTCCATTACTTAAACGTTCATGAGATTCAAAAGAATCTCAAGCCCTGCCAGGGGGTTTGTGATCTCAGGGACTATCTGTTTCATGCTGGCTCAAATTTTTCCAGAGCATCACTTGAGCAGAGTCACTGCCAAACTCAAATGCAGTTCATCCTGTATTAAATATTCATTTTCAGTTACATAATCATAATATTTTAAGCTGCAGTTGGTTAGGCTTATGACCGTTTACTTTTTCTAGGTTGATGAGACCTGTTCACATGCCACAGGCCCAGAAGAAAACAGCATTTTTTTTTCACTAAACCAGAACATTGACTGTAGAAAGTGGGACACTGGATCAACTTTAATAAATTGCTGTAATTTTTTACACCTAGCTTAATTGTTTTTCTTCAATGCAAATATGTTTACGCTGAGTCACGTATTTGAGATGAGGAGAACTCATTCAGTCGGGCGTAACAAATTAGAGTAATTTTTTAAAGTTGATCCAAGGTAACACTTTTTCAAGTGATATACAATCCTTGTATCGTTTTCCAGTGTCCTCACTCAATTCTAGGGACCGCAATTAAATGCTCAAACCTCGCCGAAGATGGTGTTATCATATTTGTGTCATGATACACACATTCGGTTTGAGCCATTGACTGTATACAGTCAATTATTTCAGCGCGCGAAACTGGTCTTCACATTGTCTGTTAATCCTCCAGGCAAAGCAAGCAAGTTAGAGTTTTCAAACTTTTAATGTATTTTTTTCAGGAGATATAATCGTACATGGTCATTCAAAGAAAATACCGTGACTATATGTCATCCACTTACTTCATTTCCCCTTTAGTCCATCAGTCTATCACACACAAAGATTTGGAGAGAATACCAAAACCACCACTGGCGGAAAAGTTTGGAAATTTAATACTGATCCCTTGAATTCGAGTTATATTTTCAGTTATTCTGACCAGTGGAGGGCAGTCTTCTGAGTCACCTTCCACAAGAGACTCTTATTAGGGGCTGGGCAGCCTAAGCTGCCAGGACCGTATTGTTATCCTGCATGTTCTTCTTCTTCTGAGGAAATCCTACTTCCCATGCGCAAAAAATCACTAGACTTTGCACAAAGGTCCAGTCCCATGCCATTTGCCTGAGCTGCTAAAATAGGCCAATAGTCCTGATGGTGGCGCTACAGCAAGCCGCTGTAGTTCAAAATTTTGAAAATTCACAACAAATATGTGCTACAGATTTGCAACTTTCAGCAAAATGTAGCCCCAATACTGGAGAAACTTTTGTACCTTTAAACCAACTGCAAATTATGAAGTCCATCACTCCATTTTTTTTTTTTCAAAAACTTTAAAACTCCTCCCACAATTTCTGCACAATTGACACCAAACTTGCTACAGAGCATCTTCAGACTGTCACAAACGATCCACAAAGATTTTCGATTCATCAAATATTGAGTCTACAGTGCATCAAAATGTTTGACTCTAAACGGTAGGTGTAAAAATATACTCGCAAATTCTTGCTTAATACATTTTCACTGTTCATTAAAAAAATTTTACATTTTGGAGTCATGGTAGATGATGTTTGGAAAATATCTGAATTTTATCTCAAAAACGGAATTTTTTACAGCATTTTCAATTTCGCTCTCACGCGAACAATTGGAGTCAATGCAAAAATGGCATTTGTAAACATCAGTTTTTCCCTTATGGAGCCAATAAATCATTGTTAAAAACAAATTACCTACATCTCTATGCTGCCTAGACGCAATTTGAGTATTTTCGGATTTTTGTCTTAATAACTGAATTTTTGACAGCCGTTTGAAATCTGCCTTTACACGCTAACAGCTGCTGTCTTGCACACAGGTGACTGGCTTAGTCAATTTGTGAAGCCACATGTGACATTTACATTTGCCAATTTGCTCAGTGAGACAGAGCATCGTTTCTTGAGCCAGAAATTGTGACTTCAAGCCTCAACCAATGTAAAATGCACATTAGATTGCCACCTTTTTTCCATCTTCCTACACTCTGCTTGTTGCTCAGAATTGCCTAATTTTACCTAAAATTGCCCAGCCCGGACCATTGCTGCACAGCAGCTATTATTTTGCCTGCAGTCAAAGTGGTTCAAGTACTGTTTGGGGGGAAATTAACTCAAAAAGGGGAGCAAATTAAAAGGTTTAAGAACGCAGTCGTGCAACAGTCGCTCTCCCGATAGTCATAAGCCATGAACAACGTTCTAACACAGGCTTTATAAAAAGTCTTCGTTTCATTGCTATCTAAAGTTACGACCCTGGTCTGAGGACACAAATCAGTAAAAAGGATAAGCATCTTTAACAAGCTCCATGGGTGCTTCGTCCGAATAAAATATGTCTCATATTTTTAGCAAAGAAAGTATTTGCAAGTATTAATCAATCAACTGTTCTTGGTTTACAATTTTGACCGGATTTCCCCTCCACAAGATGATCCACTGCGCAGTAAGAGTAATGTCTGGACTGATATTGAAGTCACCTGGTGTGTCATTGTTTAATCAGTCCCTAAATAAAAGGCATTGATAAAAACCAAAAGCTTTAGATTTTACAAGATTTGAGTATTACTGCTGTTTAGTTGCTATGAAACCGCCGTTCACTGTATGTGGATACAGCCTCTAGCTCGTGATCATCTGGACCTAGATTCATACTTGAAATGTGAATTCTTGGTTGCGGACATGGGGAATTACATAACTGTTGAGTGCAGTCTCATCCTGATTCGTCATACAGTGACACTACCTGACCATGCGTGAACATACAACAAAAAAGGGGGCTTTTAGTGTCCTTATTTGACGCCAGTTTAAAACAAATCCTAACACCCAAACTCCAAATCCTTAACCTAAACCCTAATCTTACACATCAAAAAAAGACAGCAAATGCCTCCTTTTTTGTCCTGCATTGACACTTGATCAGGTTACGTCACTATATGACGTGTTGGGATGAGAAAGTGTTGAACTGTTGTGTTGAACTGTTTTAGATTCATATTCTTTTCTAGGGTTTGATGCCGGCTAATTGAAGTCTCTTAAACACTCTCAAAGAGAGCAATCCCTGCCTTTTGGTCAGCTTGCTTGGCTCAACTGCATGAGGCAAGATAAATCGAGCACAGGAAAGTATTTAAAATATGGCTGTTATTCACCCAGGTCCTCTAGGCTGTATTACCCACACTTTACTGATGGCAAAGACCTAACCATGGAGTCATGTGTCACCCCTTTTTTTTTTTTTTACCAGCCATGACAGCTTCAGTTAACATGGTTGCAGTCTGTGTCTGTCATCATGGCAAAATTACATGGTCCTGAAGCAGGAACTACCATAGACACAGTTTTGAGTCCTTTGGCAGGTATTTCACCACTCCTCCAGAGTAGCTGGGATGGGTCAAATGCAGTGGATCAGTTCCCCCATGTGATTAAATAAAATATAGCTATACCTAGTGGATCTGTCCATCTTTGGATAGATATTGTCAAAGTGATGATGTCACAACCGTGCAAGGCACAGTAATGAAACATTACAGATATGTAGTTGAGATAAAAATGAAGACTGATTCAAAGGTGGATTCAGTCCAAGCAAAGGCACTGGAAGTAAGGGAGTAGAAAGAGTGGCTGGTGTGATCCCATTTCTAGATGGTCTCTATTATTTTTGTCAGTTTTTAAAGCAAATTTTAAGAAGAAGCCTCCATCTGTTGCGCAAGTACTCCAGATTGCAGAATCAAAGGTCACATGATTGCTTAAAATGGCAGTGATACACATTCTCATGTTGAACAACCTCTTTCTGTGACATTCAGTGCACATCTTACACTGTTCGTGCAGCTGTGTTGAAAAATACGGACAAACATGCATTTTACCATATTTGAACAAACATTATGGTACAATACATTTTGAGATAGATGCGCCTGTCTCGCGCAAATGCATTGGTCATTACATAGTAGTTTGTAGGCTTTTAGTGTATTAAAAAAAGACCATTTTGAGAAATTTGTTTTGAGAAAACGCTTTGTATCCCTACCTGACATGCCAGCAGGCCCTACCTTAAATTTCTGCTTCCATATACGGATTAGTGAGCTTGCTCCATTTAGAAATGTTCCTTATAAAAGCCAGTTGTTTGTTTATATTTATTTGGCTGATGGTTCGATCCAAAAGGGTGCATTATAAGCGCAAACCAAAAGTCATTAGAGCAACTACGGAACACAGGTCAGATAAGGTGAATTTCTCCTTAACTTTCTCTCTACCATAGCCGTGAACTTCAAGAGTGGTTTTTATGTAAAATGTCGAGCAACAAGGAGGTGCTGGGTGAAGATGGAGGTACCACATGAAATTGCCGAAAGAGCTGACTGTGTGCAGTTTGCAAATGTGCCTAAAATTCAAATTTATTGCGGTATTCAACCTGCACGTGGGTGAAGCTCCACTATTGGTGCTTTTGCATTGCACAGCGCAACTCAATGTGACTCTCTTTGCTTGTTTTGGTTTTCCAATCGGGCAAAATTAGAGGACAGTAACTGGCAAGGTAATTTTTTTGGCTTCACCACCATTGAGATTCCAAGTGAGCTGTGTTAATGCCAAAAAGTGACACGAAGCACTGTCGACAGCTATTTGATCAGGTGGAGGATGGTAAATTTTTTTATGTTGTTCTCTGCTTGAAAGCTTTGTATTCTTTAGCTGACCGGCTATTGGAAAGCTCACTATTAACAACTGGTCATTTTGCTCTTATTAATCTTGCGTAAAAGTCAACATGTCCCCAATGCCAACATAAAAGCAGACATTTGCTAGTGCTACTCTGCCATTAAATGACAAAAGGTAAAAAGTCAATATTTTGCCAAAATTACGTAAATAAATTCTTGGAATCAGGGAATTAAGTCCTGTGTACCAATAGGCTCATTTCTGCCAAACATATTCTGCTTAAGCTATAACTGACTTTGCAGAAGAAAGCAAGTCCAAATCCAATGAGATGAGCTTACAAAATTTTCAACCAATTCTTGTTTGCAATGTAGATTAAGGCTGCTTTTTACCCTTTTCTAAGGCGCAGGGGGGCCTTAAAATGGGCAATTCTAGGGGCCCAGCTTTTACAGGGTCCCCACAGAGGATACTGTTATTATTATATTTTGTAAATCAGCCATCAGCAAATCACAGCTCGGCTGTACTCATGCATTGATGAGAATGGAAAAGTATTGGCAGTTGCTACGGGTAGGGCTGTTTTTCAATGCATTTCAATGTTGAGAGGTACGGCAGCCCCATTTCAAGCCCTGCCCTAACCTAACCCTAACCCCAACCCCAACCTCTTACCCTTCCCTGAACCAAAATCTCAAATCCTTATCCTAATGCCTTGAAATCGACTGCCGTATCAATAAAAACTGCCGTGTCTCTAGGCACTGCGAAAAGGATTGTCTCTGTCAGCTGAGTACTGCCTATGAGTACTGCATGCGGCAAATCTGTAAATGCTCGTCCTTCAATAACGATGCAAGTGCTCCACAATTCGCAAAATTACTACTACACTAGCTGGTCTGCTGCAGAATTCCAATAGTCTATTTATTAGGCCTTGGCTTAGGTGATTAATGCGGCAGATCGGAGAGCAAAATTTGTGATATCAGCCTGTTTTTCCATTACCAGTTTTTTATTTTGTTATTAAGATTTTGCGCATTTTGAATGGTATTTACTGGAAACGCACTCAGAGAATGAGGACGATGTCTGATGTTATTAGTCCAAAAAACGCAGTCTACTCCGTGACTGTAGACTGTTCGTGACACAGACTCCTATTTGAGGCATTGCATCGCAGGAGTATAATGGGGAGGCGTTACCAGTTAGTTTCTGAATCAGTATTTTGAACATTTACTGCAATCGACTAAATTCAGTTCTACAGACCGCTGGCCAATTATCGGATGCCCAAAGAAAACAGACTATCTATAATAACTGCAGCTTTTCTAATCTTTATCCTACTCTAATGAAAGTAAATCATCTAGCACACGGACCAACCAGTCACCAATTTCATACATTCTGTGTGAATAACCATTTACATGCAGGACTTCAGATCAGAGTGTAAGTGCGCATCCAATCTAATCCATCAGGACAGAAGGTTCGTGATCGATGTTGAAATGAACTAGCTAAATAAAACCATTTGCCACTGGACACATGCATCCATAGCTCATATCAACATCAATCTCTTACTTTCTGTCCTGATGGATAATGTTCTTAGGTAGGATTACTTACTTTGATCCCTAGAACACCATCATGTTTAAAAAAGACTGGAAATCGACAAAAACATATTTTTTCGAAATGCGCCTTCCTCAGCTTTCCATACACGAGATACAGTCGAATGGGAGGAAGGTGAGCACTACAGGCTACAAGATGATACATAACCTACAATTGTCCCTGAAAAAAAGGCTTTGAGGTCAAGATTTCTGTAAAATTAATATTTTTGCAAACTTGCTCAGCTACCTTAGTGTACAATTATTGAAATGAACTGACAAACTGGAACACTAAGACGGGTTTGTGAGTGAGTTTTATTCAAAATGGAAAGTTGATGTTTCACATCGCTGGGCTATAGTGGCAAGTTGTCCTCATCCGTTCCTCAAAACTTTGTATTGCTTCCTTTTGTCATTTCATTGCAGTATTGTTGTGTTATGTGCTATTTTTTTATGTGAAGTTTTCTGGAGGTCTTGTTTCTATTTCACACTGAGAATCTAGAACACATCCCTCTGATGTCCCAAATTGTTCCGCTGCGTGAATTTTAATGTGGCATTGCTATGACAACCTATCTGGAGTGAAAAACTAAACACTAGGTACCAAACACGAGTTTAAGTTCAGTTGGCACTATGCAGAGGAAAAGAGCTGTATGAGGATGGCCTGTTTGAGAACATTCCGGCAGCTTGCTTCCAGACGTGACTCTGGCATGTTGGATGAGTTTAGGAGAGGTGAGAGACTGTGAGACTGCCATTAACACTCACACATCCGTACCAGTGGTTTCACACTTATCTCTGCCAATTACTACAAAAACTACACCTTTTCAACATTAAAAATGCACCAAAAGTAAAAAAAAAAACTTTTATTTTTATATGCATGAATATCCATCCATCATTTTACCTATTATCTATCCATGGTTTATCAGATTGGAGCCTATCCCAGCATTTATCGGATGATCGGCAGGAGTCTACCCTGGAAAATGTTCAGCTTTAGACTGTAACTTCTGTCATAAGGCAGAAGTTGGCTCATAATTCTGTAATTAAAAGTTCACTGCAATTCATTTCATGGACCCTGTCATCCACTTTTATCAAGAAAAATCGCTTGATGGTCTCCTTGGCCTAATAAAAAAATAGATAAATAAAATTGGATTTCGTTCATTTTGATCAAGATTATATCTTTAAATGAGGTCTTTCAGAGATTCTGAATGGATTTGGTATAATTTGTGTCTCTGCTGGGATTTTCTGGTGACAAACATTTTTAAGAATTTTCAAAGCGGTGTCAAAGACTAGAGAGAATTTTGGTCATAGAAGAGTTTATTTGGGATTAAATTGTAATTAGCATTCACACACCAGATTTGGTATTGAATAGTGTTCTTCAGAAACCTTAAATGCATATTTGTTTCATTCATGGGTGCGTTTTGTTTGCACTAGAAAATTTGTGGTGATTTTTCATGGTCACTTCCATATTCAACATAGCACCAACAGCCAAATGCATTTCACCACTAATCAGGCAAATCATCAAGACTTCATTTTTTCTCATAAGTCACCTACACAGAAATAGTTCACATAGGCCTCATGGTGCAGAACTGGAAGATTTACATAAGTGAGTTCACTCATTACAAATAATCTGACATTACCCACCCCGTTTAGTAGTTTAATATAGTAGATTATCAAATAAACCTGACATGAGTTACTATTGCTACATATTGGCAAGTGGAAGTTTCCCGCATTGAAACAATTTTTGCCACGGCTGATCTATAAATGAGAGAAACTTTCTGAAAAGGCTTATGCTCTGAAATACTCTCTTGTTTCAGTGTTATAACATTATTGCCAATGGCTCATTGCTATTTGTTATAATATAAAGATTCATTTCTTATGAGTTTATTGAAAAAAAAAGAATTGCAGTAAACAAAAAACTTTTTTTTCATGGATACCAATGATTTCATCTGTCAATTTCATAGTTCTCTTGGAAAAAAGGCACAGTGGAGTCACACTGATGTTCATCAGGGTAAATTTTCTTTCTCAAATCTACTCTGAATGGTACAGTAAAGATAAATCATGGCATCAAACTATAAGTACTATATCTAATGTGTCTACAAAAATTTATTTTGGCTTCTTGCAGGGCTACCATCCAGTAAATTAGTATTTGTTACTTCTCTGCACTTCTTAATCAGTTTTGAATCAGTTAAAATGCCGCTTTAAAGTAGTTTGAATCACTTGTCATACAGCCCCCAACAGACAATCAAAGCATGCGCTGGTCAAAATGAATTATAATGTAGAGATGTGAAAGTGACATGTTTATTGTTCATGGCATAGCTGTATTTGACCTCTATGAAACCTTATAAATTATCCCACAACAGACATTCAGAACTCTAAATGTCTCATTTAGAACGAGTAACAGCTCATTAGGATTCAAAGGTTGTACAAATGTCCAAAAAACCCTTCAATAAGGCAGAAAGCACAGCCCTGTTTTCACTGAATGTGGGATACAAAAGCCAGCATTGAAGCATTGGCGACCAAACTCATTAACCTTGAACAAGCAATTACAGAGAGGCTGATATCATTTTTGCATTAGTTTCCAAATAGAACTGTAATGATAGGAGGCTTTTCCCCCTGGAAGTTACCTTTGAAAGAACAAGACAGAAGCTTCTGTATTAATGGATACACAGGATAAAGATTTAAAAAAAACTGCAACAAGTAAAATGATCTTAACACTCTGTTGATGGTTATGATCATACCAATAGGTTCATAAATGCAACTGCTATCATTCATGCTTGGGTTAGCATACAGTTTGTAAGAAAAAAAAAAATCTTGCGGCCAGGTTTAAAAGAGGCTCTATTTGTTTTGAAAATAAAAAGTTAGTACAGCAACAAAAAACCTCTAGAACCCTAGTAGAAATTTGGGAATCATTGTGAAACCAAGGGCTTATGAGGCCAATTAGACATCTGAGTCAGGAAGAGGAGGCAAGTAGCATAGGAATTGTCTGTCTTTGTTCTTTCCCCAAAATTAAATCAATATTCTAGAGCTCAATTCATTGCTTTCACAATGTTATTGACAGGACTCTCCAATTTGAATGTAAAAAAAAAAAAAAGTTTTCTCAACTGAAAAAAGTTTGTGTCTAGGCTGCCTTAAAATTTTAAGTTAACTGAATTTAAGATTATAAGATGAATATTACCTCAACTTGTCATCTCAAGTTCAATGAGCTTAAAATTTTAAGGCAGCCTGGACACTAACTTTTTTCAGTTGAGACAACTTTTTTTTTTTACAGTGTGCTGATAATGTGCAGCAATGGACTTTGTAAAACTGTAAAATAAAAACGAAAACTCCTAAAATGAGTTAACACTACCCTATATTTGAAAGAATCCCAATGTCCAGAGTTTGCTTTCAAATGCCATTTTGCTTGGTATCTCGTTAAATCTTAATGCGCAGCAATGACACGTAGCAAGTAAAAGTAGTTCTCACTGTTTCTAGACTAAACTGATACAACCCACAACATGATACACTCGTGTTTATCAGGGATACTATATTGAGCTTGTGTACCAGCGTAGTGGGCATGAGCCTGGATTATATCTCTGATACCATAAGTTTAACCATCAGTTTTGCCATGGCACTTGTTCCATTGATCACAGAACTTACTGCATTTCTTTAGGAAAATTCCAGTTATTTGATGGACAATGTGTAAAAGAACATTAGCTGTTCTAGCTGCTTTGAAGAGGGCAACCTTCAATAAGGTCTAGATATGAGACTGTTTTGAGGATAGATATGAGGTTACTTGAAATGTTTTCTTCTGGTTTGCATATGTCCTGAGAGCATTCTTGATTGAATTATGTAAACTGAGTCATAAATTCAAGGTATTTATTTTTTCCTCAAAAGTGGTATGAATTCACATATATTTTCTCTTGAACTCCCAAAAAATAGCGCAGAGAAATAAAGTGAAATTCATATGAAGAATGATTTTTTTTTCGGTCAGCTGATAGGTTCCCCCTGCTGGTGAATTTCAGCACTGCATTCCAGAGGCTGGCTGATGGGATTTCTATTATTATGACATTGCTGTCAGTCAAAAAAAATGCTCAATTCACTGAACTTGCTTAGTTGACATGTTTTATTTAACTGTGAAATCAGATTTTTAAAAATAGTTTTGTGCTTTTGAATTAATTAACGACTGTTTCCTTTAACACTTGCATTCTAGTTTCTCCCTCTATCATGTTTGTGTCAGTAGGAAGGCTGAACACCAGTGGTTTGTACATATTAATTGGCATTTTCCTGATGTTACTGCCTTGACAATTGCAGTTATCACCATTGTTTCGAATATCGGGAGTTCATAGTCACTTGTTTTTTTTGCAGCACTTTCAAACTATGTAGCACACAGAACAGAGATTTTTTTCTTAAAAAAGGTTCACTGACAGGCATGTTTAGTCTGCAAGTGAAGGGAGAACAGTGACACTCAGATACACTCATTGGCTATTTCTTCAGCAAAGAAAACAAGAGCCATTGAGATTAGAATTCGAGTGATGGAAGCTGGTGGTAGTAATTTTGTTTCAGCATGAATGCAGTCACCTTTTACCTGTGAAAAAGCCGCTGTGAGTTGGGCTACAGCTAAATTATGATCCACTAAGCACCCTGCCACTGTTTTACCAGCTCTGTCCCCTGAGCCTTATGTGTTTGGTGCTACATAGTGTTAATGTCTTAACTGCTTTGATGGTTTGGGTCATGGCTGTCCGATTGATTGCCAGTTTGGGTAAAACAGATCCAAGTGCAGGATAGGGAGTATAGTTGGTCTAGAACAGAGATCATGCAAGCCAAGAACAGATTTTGTTCCAGTGGATACAGATTTTTTTTTCCTCCATTAAACAAAGAACATGATGCTGTTTGTTATTTTTATTTATTTATTTGTTATTACAATTTTTTTTTACATTTGTGAACCTAACGAATACCAAGCTGTTTTTACTATGCTGCCAGTCTTGTATTTCTCTGAAAGTTGCTTCAAATCTCAAATGATCTTTCTCAAACATGGTGAGGAATGCTGGAAGTATTTAATTCAGCGCAGAACACAGCTCACTGAAGGAGAGTACTTCTGTAGGAAACTGTTATATGATGTTCTAACTTATCAAGCCCATGCCCTGTTTTTAAGGTATTTCCTTCTCCTGGTTCAGTCAGGGTTCCTCAGTGAATGCAGACTTTTGGGTCAGGGAGAAAACCAGGGTCCCGGGCGTGTTTCATTAGCCTGCTCTGTTGGCCTGTTGGTCCTGGTCCCCAGCTTGTTGTGATAGCTTTGGGCGATGTTAAATTAGCACAGGGGCCCCTCACGCGCTCAACTTGGCTCGACTCCAAACACAGCTTCCCTCCCAGTGCGAAAGGCCTCTGGAAAAAAAGGAAAATAAGTTTATGTGGGATTATTCATCATTCCCTCGAGCTACGATAACAAGCTGGAGAGGCTCGAGATGAAGATTAGCCAGCCATGTGAAAATAATCTTTGACAAGTCTTTCCCGTCCGCAAGGAACGCAGTAGAAAAGCTTGATAACACACCTTAAGGGAAAGCCAATGCTATTCTTCATATCTGAGTTTGTAAACATTACGTGAGGAAATTAAAAAGCTGAGATAAGATCTCTCAATCCATAATACTGTATCATGAGATATCAATGATTACTGTTTTAGGCCAGTCATAGCGGTTGTTGTTTTGACCGAAGTCTTTTGATTGGATGATATGAGTTAGTGACTGACTGACTGTGTTAGTCCCACCTCTCAAAGCATCGCTGATCTTCACCAGTAAAAATGAGGCATGATAACACTAACAGACAGAAACCAACATCTGAAAATTGGCTGAGAGACGTAACTGGTAAGTCCAGTCTTGGTGTTTCCTGTGCAAATTGAGAGAGAAAGGAAATTCAGGCAGCAGTATCCCACACCAATTCTCAGACAGCTTGGCCGCCCCCCCACATCCCCAGGGAAATGGGTTGTCCCTTTATTTCCTCAGGCGTTAGACGGGCTGGCCAGTTGGTCTCATTTTCATTTGTCTGGGTTGCAGTGATACAGACATCCCTTCTCAGGGGATACTTTTCACTGGCTGACCTCTGACCCCAGCCTGCTGCTGCATCTGCTATAAAGTGGCTTCAGTCCAAAGCCAGAGTGGAGCCCAGGGTTTGAACTGAAAAACCTATACCTTCACCATGTATCACCATTAATGCTAAAATATACTGTGCATTCCATAATTATTTGGACTGTGACGCTGCATAATAAGGACTGCTTGTTTCACACCATACGAATGCTAACTGAAGCAGACAGTCTCTACTTTGCATTTTTTAAAAATTAGGTTAAGTTTAGAGTGCTGGAATACCGACCCAAAAACCAAAAAATATGCCAATGACCAAATACTTACCGGCTGCGCTGCTGCTTACAGAATATAGAGTGCTTCTTTCCGCATTTTGAGTGATGAAGCGAATCATTTTCCGTCCTTAATGGTTTATGGTTCTGAGTACATTAGCTATAACTGCAAATAGCTAAGTATTTTATTGAGTAAGTAAGTAAATTTTGTTTATATAGCACTTTTCACAGAGAAGTGTCACAAATGCTTTACAGACATATAAAAAACAACAGAAAATGTAGTAATAGATAAAATATAACAGAATAGATACACAGGAAGCTAAGAAAACAGCATTTATAACAATGAAAGACAACATCTTAATCAAACGCCCGTTTGAACAAGTAAGTCTTTAGTTGACATTTGTAACAGCCAGAGAAATTGTGCGTTTTTCACAAATGCACGAAAAATATATATACTTGGAATTTCTAAACATGAAATAATAATGCTATTGTACACACTTATTCTTCGCGACAAAAAGCAAGGGATTAGTATTTTTTAAATTAATGTGAATTATAAAGATTGGCATTTGTTATATTATCTGTCATAATTATCATACATAAACTGTGCTATCTGCCTGTCAACAGTTTGTATTAAAGTGAGTACCTGCAATATAACTATACATTTTTAAAGAGTGAAAAATTCAGTTGAGCCCTTTCCTGTAAGACTGAGTAGCAGTAGGATGCAGGTCCTCCTAAGTGCGTTTGTGTAAAAAACATACACATCTGTGCATCATAACACACATGTTCATGTTTTTAGTATTGCCATCAGTGAAGACAGAGATTTGTAGATTCATTTTTGCAAGGATGTTTTCCTTTACAATCCTGTCGTAGTGTCAGGGTGGGAAAAAGGCGGGTGCTGGGGGTTTTGTGCGTGTGAAGTGTCAGGGTTGGGGGGTTGGGGGGGGGGGGGGGGTTATTGTACATGTCAGGAAAGCTTTTGAAATGAGAATAGAACTCAGCCTTGAGACTTGATTTCCAAGCAGTTTAACACTGTGCAGCGCGCAGTTTGTAAGCCCTGTCAGCTTTTGAGTAATTGCTATGAACCGGCTGACTCCTCTCAGCCTGTAACAAGGCCTTGTGGGTAAAAAAAAAAAAAAGAAGAAAGAGGGGAGTGAGGGAGACTTGGCCTGGATTTTCCCTTCCAGGCTCCCACACACGAACTAGAAAATAGCTGCTCTGGGCTGAGACCTGCTCAGGACACATGTTTGTTAACGGTGGCTCTTGTGCTCAGAGCTGCTCAGGTCACATGTTGTAGCGGCTCTGGGCTCAGAGCTGCTCAGAATACATATTCTGTATGGTCCTGCTCACTGCCGCTCCCCCGCATGCTCTCATAAGCACGACGGGAGCCTGGGCCCCCCGCCCACCCCCCTCGCTCCTCTTGCAAATATTTCTGAGCCAGCGTCTTGAGACGACAAGGTCTGAGAGGGTTTACATTCATGGCTGCTCTGTACTCTACCTCCCTACCACTGCCTCTGCCCTATTATTCCTTCACTCTTTTTTTCTTTACTTTGTCTGTCATTGGTTGAGGAAACATCAGCAAACATGCTGCTTATCAAATGAGTGCACACATTCCTGCGGAGAGTTTCCTTGTAATGTGTCAGCCATTGCGGATACCGCATTGCTGCTCTGGATTGTCCATTGTATGCGGCGCAGTTCGTTTGAAAAAAAAAAAAAAAAGCCTGAAAAAAAAGGCCTGAATGGAAACTGTAATGGCAAACAAACATAGGACTGACTGCCTCCCTGTGGAAGATATGGAAATGAAAGGAAAGAAATGAAAAGAAATACTCTTAACTAATAACTAGGACACCGGTCACACACAGTGTTCAAATCCCACCCATTGATTTTACATATATTGAAGAGATAAGTTACCTTACATATTCATTGTTTTGGAGAAATCAATTTCAAAGTGAACACCAGGGGGTCGGACTGTTTAAACATGCAACACTGAGTATTATGCTTTAGAAAAAAAGGATTAAAGCCACAAATAAACATGCTTATTTGTTTAATTATTTGCTTAATTTGCCTGGTTTGTGTTCAAGTGCTGAAGGCTATTCTCCAATGTACCCCTCTCATGATATGAGCCCCATAAAACCTACAGACCCATATACAGGTCCGTAAAATACAGTTACTGTGTTCAAACCTTTGGAACTTCAGGCCTGTTTTAAATTGTAGCAGAGATGCCAAGGTATTAGCAGTCCCAAATATGTCCTGTTAGATTACAGGGAAACCTTTATGAAAAGTACAGTGTCTATATATTTTTCATTTGATGAAATGCTGTGGCCACAAAAACATGTCATTCTAAGTTCCAGTATTTCTCTCAAATAGAAGTGTAATGTAGCTTCATTGAACACTGCAATCAGCAGATACAAATTATGTCAGTGACATGGCCTGCAATGTGGAAAAAACTCTTTTAAATAATGATCTACTTAAAGGAAAACTTAAAAGAAAAAGTTTGAGTTAATGGGGTTTACTGGCTAAATTGAGATTTGTTAACTAGTTGATTCGTGCCCGTTTTGCTCGTTTCTCTGAAGATGATACATTAAGTGAGGATATTTGTCTATTGACATCCAGTAACCTGCAGTAGTTAAATTTCAACCAAGTTTGTTGACAAAAAATAAAAATCAATAATGAAATATATTTCAAATCATGTATATTCACACAAGTGGAGTCAAATTGCTGTATGTGAAGAAAATGAGCTTTTTCTTTATTCATGCTTTATTTTGCAAGGTAAGTAAATTGTGTTTTGTCCATGCCAGATGCATAGGTAACACAATTAATAATTTTCATGAGCTTTGCCCTATTCAGATGGGGTTAGTTTTACTGGAAGGTAACCTAACAGTTATAGAGGCATCTCTGCTATTTTATTCCTGTCTGAATTTTCCATCAAGCTAACTTTTGCAAACTACGCACTTTCCTGCTTGTAAAAATTCCAATGTACTGTTCCTGCTATGAAAAGATAAGTCAGAATAACCCCAGGTAATATTAAATCCATATAGATCTTAAAATAGAGTCTCTTAACTTGCAAATGCATTACAGCAGTCCTGCATTAGTCTGATAGTCGAAAAGAGGACTGTTTTCATTTTCACTAATTTCAACAGCAATGTTATCTTTTGATCGCTTGCCCATCTTAATCGCTCATTCCATTTCTTTTGTTCGCCGAGAGAAATTTAGATGATAAACAATGAAACCTGGAGGCAATATATTAGACGCGGCTTCATTGTGAATAAGAACAAAATTAAACTTCATTTCCTTTAAGCAGTCTGTTCAGTGTTTCACATATTGGAACAATTTTTTTGAATTTCTATCATCAAAAGCTGTGGATGTTACCAAAAGACCCATTCCAATCGGTCCCGCTTTCTCAAAACCCCTCCGTTTCGGTACCTGGCACATTTTGATGTCCTGGTGCACAGAGATGTTAAAAGGGCGCCAGGGGAGTGATGGGAAAGGAGGACCCAAGTGCAGGAACTTGATTTTATAAAATAACGAAAGTGAACAAATAACACCAACACAAAACTAGACGGGGATAACAAAAAGGGAGTGTTCGTAACTAAAAGGTGTCACAGTCTAAGGCTACCTGCCAGTGAAGGGGAAAACTGAAGTTTAAATAGGGAAAGGAATGAAATAATAAAAACCAGGGGTACTAATTAGAGGAGCACAGAGAAGGTAATTGGATAATTGAATGAAGGCAGGTAGCCAGAAGTCCTGAATGCCCTGGGGGAGGGGCACACTAGGCGTGTTCACGGCACTGACTGGCTGTACAGATGTCTGTATGAGACATGTCATGGGCGTCTAGGGTGGAATCCAACTGTGATTCATTGTGGTGTATAATTTCAACATTATGTGCTGCTTCAGTGATCACATGACACTTGACATGGCAAGTCACGATGCATTCGCCACCTTTGATGTAATTCACACCGTGGAGCCAGCTAAACAGAATCCTTCTGAAAAAGGTGCAGGACAAATACATTTAAAAATTAGAGTATGTAACTCTGAATATCTATACATCAAACATCTTTAGTGGTTTGAGAAGCTATTTTTCTAAATTAAGTTTTCAGGGTTCAAGCACTTCATTAATGAGGGTCAACCAACATGGTCAGCCAAACTGTGCCCGTCCAAGAATTTCAAAGTAGGGAGAACTCCCACTCTCAGAACCTCCTGTTCTGTAGGGGGCGCTCGAGAGAGAGTGCACAATGAATGGGAGCCTGAGGCTGTACCCCCAAAAATGGTATGGTTATATGGAATAAAAATTTCTGAGCAATTTTCATAATTTTTTTTTTCGATAAAAGGGGTCAGGAAAATAGACATAGTACCATATTTAGATTTTCTCCAGGATTTCAATTCTAGTAAAATATGTTTTTGCGATCGTTAGCAGCACAGGCCACTTTAGGGCATTTGCCTAAATTTGATGGCAGCAACACATCTCAAAAAAGTTGGAAGAGGGGCAACAAAAGGCTGGAAAAGACACTGGTAGTCATAAAAAAAAGCTGGAGAAGCATTTTGCAATTAATTACATTCATTTGTGACAGATCAGTAGCATGACGGGGTATAAAAAGAGCATTTTAGAGAGGCAGAGTCTCTCAGAAGTAAAGATGGACAGAGATTCACCAATCTGCAAAAAACTGCATCTGAAAATTGTGAAAAAAATTCAGAAAAATGTTCCTCAATGTAAAATTGTGAGGACTTCAAATCTATTGTACATAATATCATAAAAATTCAGAGAATCTGGAGAAATCCTTGCACATGGCACAAGTCCGAATTAGATCCGGTCAGTATTAGATGCTAAAGAGGCACGATTCTGCACTGGAATACACGGCATGGGCTCAGGAATGCAGTTCGCCATGCAACATACAAATGCAAGTTAAAGCTGTATCATGCAAAGAAGAAGCCATACAGCATGTGAACATGATCCATTCACTGATAGAAAACATTTGGCACATCATTAAAAAAAAAATCCGGCAAAGAAGACCCAGGACTTTTGAGCAGCTAGAATCCTGTATCTGACAAGAGTGGGACAACGTTCCTCTCCCAAAACTTCAGCAATTGATCTCCTCATTTCCCAGACATTTACAGACTGTTGTTAAAAGAGGAGGGGATACTAAATAATGGTAAACATGGACAATCCCAACTTTTTTGAGATTTGTTGCCGCTATCAAATTTAAAATTAGCTAATATTTTTCATGAAATGGTAAAATGTCGCATTTTCATCATCTGGTATGATGTTTATGTTTTTTGCGGGAACAAATGTCCCCATGAGATTTGCAAATCATTGCATTCTGTTTTTATATGCATTTTATGGAGCATCCCAATTGGAATTTGAAAATGGGGTTATAAGATAGGATCTGTGATTTCGGGAAACGCACCCGTTTCATTGAAATTTTCGTGTTTTTTTTTTCTTTTGATTTAAAGTGAAAGGGGATGCAAGAGCATCTCCAAAGATGCCATTTGAACGATGAAGACATGGAAAGAGTGGTGGAAATGCTGTAAGAAGGTGCAATGCAGGAACAGGTGGCACAAGCTTTAAATGTTTCAGAGCGTGGTATTTTGTATGTGGGACTGCTGTCAAAACACTGGACGTGAAGCCCAGCAGCATGGGGTAGATTGGCAAAGGGCGATTGGGGCTGCTGTTGATCGGTTTTTGGTCATTCAAGCAGGACGTAATCCAATGCTAACATAACATTCTAGCTAGAAAATTATGTTATATCTAATATTTACCTGAGCTCATAGTGTTAGCTTGTGCTAAATGGCAAAAGAAAGGCAGCATAATGTTTAAATACTGACATTTCCCTCCTCTACAGTTTTGGCATGGATAGATGGCATTGATCCTTCCTGTAATATAGGTTTCATTGCCATTCCTGCTTTGTAAACCCATGTTGGTGAAGAAGTCCGACAATAATGCCGATTTTCCATTACACAGTTTTAGGACTACTAGCCTCTACTCGACTCGGTTTTGGTCATTTTCCATTACAATTGAGTGCCACCTCAACGTGGCTGGAGTCATCATAGCAAGCATCACTCCTAGGGGCCATCCTATCTCTGTCGGGTGTAACCCGACCCAGTTTTGAGAATCGGGGTCGGTCGGTCATTTTTTTATTTTAAATACCTTGCTCTTTATATGAATGCTTACCACAATTGCCTGCCGGGTCTCGGAAACAAGCTATTGTCATTCAATAAAATTGTGTGAATGTCTTTTGCTAGTTTGCCGTTTATTCTTTTCACACATCAGATATCCAACATAAAAGTAAGACAAAACCAATTTTAAAGAGGTTCCCTCTCTGTCTACACTGAATTAAGAAGATTCTGGACAGACATTTCTCAAAGGAAATAGCTATTTCTTGGACAATATTAAAGCAAAAAAAAACCAACAGCAATCAGACTAGTAGAGCTTCCAATTTGTAAAGGCGCTACCGGAAACTAAGTTCACTGTCTATTAAATTTCGCGATATACTCCCAGTCGTCTCATACTAAAGTTATGAAACTCGTTGAGCAGATTTTGGGTTGGTCAACAAAGGCGAAATTCACTCAACTCGCGTTGCACCTTTCATTAGCAAATAGGATTTTGTTCTTTGAGTCTGGGTATCAAGCCGACTCTGCACTGGCATCTGCACTTTGTGGAATTTTCTCGAGCTCATGTCCGTGATTGTGAATGTGCTGCATTTTAATCAGTTTCATTGTTTGTTGTTATTCTACTTCAAAAACTTCGGTCGAAGTTGAATCAGAACCTGACGTTAACCCATGGACTGAATACTCTGCCTCAAGTATTCATCAGCTTGGTCTGTCAATGTCATGGTTTGTGAGGTGTGGGTGTTGTTTGAACCTTTCTTTGTGGCTCTCATCCTGGGACAATATCGAATTCCTGGGCCATCAAATTCTTTCCCCAGCTGGTTGACTGAGCTGGGGCGGCGCTTCCCCAGAATCTACATAAGCAGGATATCTGGCACGCCTCCTGCGCTAGAGTGTCTGTGTGTAGCTTCGCACGATGGCCGAAGATATCTGAAGTCAGGTTTTGTATGACTTTGTATCTTCTTATTGTTGGAGTTTCTTCTACCTTTTTCTATCTCACTTTGCTTCCGTGGTTCGGACTATTATTCCTCCTTTGGAAGCACGAGTACTTGCATTTGGTCTGTGCTATTCTCTGCATTTGTGCTACTCTCTTTCATTCTGTTGCTGCGCTTGGCCTCCGTATACTATTGGCCATTACAGAAAACTCTAGCAGAACACTCGAGTCGTCAGCAACAGCTACGTTAGAGAAAGTCATGGCGAACCAACAAGCTGCTCTCTGCGGTTATTGCAAGGGTCTTGTTAGCTTGAACAAACAACAGGCAGAGTTGGCGCAAAGAGTCCGCCTTCAGGCGAATGCCATGGAGAGGCAGAAGAACTTTCTGTTAACTCTCACTGAGAGTATTAGAGCCCTGTCCATGCAAATCACACAAAATGATGCACGAGCACCGTCCGTACATTCTTCCCAAAAGCCAAAGCTTCAGTTACCCCCAAGATATGGAGGTGAGGCAGGAAGATGTAAAGATTTCATTGCCCAATGTGAGATATTTTTAAAAGCGCAGCCTTTAGTCTCGGGTTTCATTTACTTTATCACTGTTAATCGACACAGCACTCACTTGGGTCTGGCCACTTATTCAACCTTGTTCACCGGTAGTGAATACTGTGGAGACTCACGTTAGAGAAATGGTATCGGTGTTTGATCAGGATGTTTGCCAGGATGCAGCTACGTGCTTAAGGCAGGGCTCTGAGAGTGTGGCTGCATTTTCAAACACAATTCGCTCCTTGGCTACAGAGATAGGCTGGCCAGAAGCGCCTTATTTGACTGTGTTCGTTCACACTTTGGCAGAGGAGGTTGACGGGGACTTATTTCGCTAAATTTCCAAGATTATATTTTGTTCTTAGACTCCCCAAGAGTACTCCCGATCTTTAAAAGCCCAAAACAGGGTCCTTATTTAGCTCATACTGCCATCTTCAAAAATCCCCATTGTAGTCTCTGCCTGAAACACTTCGTTGGTGTGGCTCTTCCGCTATGGCCCCCACTCCCCGTGTGCCCACTTTCTTCTGACTGGCCAGCTCTGTGGAGAGCGGAGTTGGACAAGACGAGGTTGCAGAACGCAGTTTTCTGGGTCCGCCTCCCCAGAGTGAAACGTGAGACGCGTCTGCCTTCTGAGAAGGAATCAGCAGGGAAATTCCACAGTCTAACTCTATACTTGATTAAAGATCCCATGAAATGAACTTGTTCTATTAAACGCAGCCGTGAAAGTGGAGGATACAGTGCAAAAGTCTGGCAGCTCAAGTTCGAATTCGCTATCGGCTACAGTTTGCTATGGCAACAGTGGTCCAGTGGTCCAGAATCCACCACATACAGACACATTTGTAGAACGGGTCAACATACCCAAGTGTAGACCGGAGACCGTAGACATCCGGTGGGTCTGAGATTAGAGGGAAACATGGACAGTGAGGAGCAGCTAAAAGTGGACCAACAGCTTATGGACTGCTTCGGTGTGTATTATAAGGACCTGCTGGTTCGTGTGCATAGCTGTGGTGTGTCGTTAGCATGGAGTAACAAACAGCTTCTGCGCTGGTATATGACGGAGGGGCGAAAGCTCCAGGCTAAACTGCTTTTTCAGAAATTGCCCGTGGTAATGTTTCACTTATTGCGTCGGAATGACCAGAGTTTTCTCGTGGAAAATGGGCGTGAGAGCTAGATAGAGCTCTGGTTATGTTATGAGCATACTACAGGTTTTACAGATCGTACGTTCCGTTTGCATGAACCGTTGCTTATGTCGAGCTAGCAAATCAATCATTTTTACAGGAAAGAATTTAATATTCAGTTGCCGATTTAATATTCAGTCGACGGCACTCCAGATAAATCTTTTGTTATACCAGACACGTTATAGCCTGTGCGTTTCCCTATTGCTTTCACCGGTAGCATCAGAGGGCTTGCCCAGATATTGGAGAAGTATCAGGCTGACCCCAGTCATGGATGAGTAAAGTGATCGTTTCACAAGCACCCAAAGACACGCCCTATGCTCTGCAAAACCTACGTCTGTTCTAACTGCACCTCTCCGGTTAGCTTCAACTGTAGAGGCTACAATCAGGCAACGTTATAATGAAACTGTCACATTGATGCTTACCAAAGTAAGACAAGCATACTGATCATAATTACTGCCTATAAGTTACCAGGACCATTTTAATTTGCACAGCACACGAACTTACAGGCAGTAATAGCTGATAACCGAGCAGTGATAACAACAACAGAGACAAATGTTACCCTGCAATACAGGTCTTACAGACAGTAAGTTCCGTTACCGGGGGGGCCGTTGTACCAAGCATCCAAATTTAAAACGTATAAAAAGTTAGCACACACACCATCACACCTTCTGTTGAATTTCCCCTGATATTCCTCTTGCATATTTAGGACAGGAACATTAGCAACCGTAACTTGGCTATGTTAGTCGCAGTGCTACAGCCACATTCAACAGGCCATCAGTTGGGTAGGCTTATGCAGTGTAGCAACTGCTTCCACATCTGTAGCCATTTTTCGATCCAGACACTCTTATATGAATTAAGTAATGTCAAATTAAATATGCCTAACAGAGACGGTAAATTTCTACTTGATTTCAAGACTGTCGACTCATAGTTTGGACGGTCCATCTCATTGGATTTTCTCTTGATCGGTAAAAGGCTTATGCGATAAATGCTGATGGAAACGTTATTCACCAAATAAATCTGCTGCTGCATCTTGACGGTGTTTTGATGCTGTCGTTTCCTTCTGATAATGGTTTGCTATGTTGCTAATAGCTGGCACCTACGCACTATTACAACTTGTGCAATTATCATAATTTGTTGGTAAACAAAATCCATTTTGGCTAACCAGCTAAATTAGTTGGCTCACAAACTACTTTTGTTCACTTGAAAGTTCTGCGATTCAGTGCGAAAATGAATGGAAACAGCTTAAAATGTCAGAAATGTATTCGATACCCTAATTTGATTGCATAACACCATGTGGCGTCATTACGCACTACTTTTTATTCGCTTTAATGCCGTTAGATGGAAATGTATTTTCACCAGCTGTATTCGCATTAATATTTTAGGCAAACTTCAGATAATTCGATTGACAAGTGGATGGAAACATAGCTTGTGAGTCGCGGACAGTCGCGACCAATACAGGCTTTATCTTCAGATATTTTATAAAGCCTGCGTTTGAGGCCAGTTGTTAGTGCTAACAATTGTTAGCAGTCCTGCTCACCTTCTGCAACGCGTTAGCTTCACTTATGTAACTGGCTGTTATATCGTTATTACAGCTTGTGGCTCCCAGTCCTTGATCGATGCAACTGCTTCAGGTTTGAGAAGCAGCTGAAACGCTTATCCCTGTGTTGAATTACCCTTTATTGACAAAGCTGTCAATAAAGCAATGGTTTATGGTCATGGTTTGTGAGGTGTGCGTGTTCCTGTCATGGTTTGTGAGGTGTGCGTGTTGTTTGGACCTTTCTTTGCAGCTCTCATCCCGGAACGATATTAAATTTCTGGGCCATCAAATTCTTTGCCTAACTGGTTGATTGAACTGTGGCGGCGCTTACCCAGAATCTATAAAAGCAAGGTGTCCGGCACGCCTCCTTCGCTAGAGTTTCTGTGTGTAGCTTCGCACTATAGCCAAGATCTATTTAGTCAGGTTTTGTATGACTTTGTATCTTCTTATTGCTGGAGTTTTTTCTCCCTTTTTCTATCTCGCTTTGCTTCCGTGGTTTGGATTATTATACGTGCTTTGGAAGCTCCAGTGCTTGCTTTGGTCTAAATTATTCTCTGTGTTTGTACTGTGTTCATGCTACTCTCTTTCTCTCTGTCATTGTGCTTTGCCCCTGTATACTACCGGTCATTACAATCAAACTGTCATGAATAATTTCTTTCCACCTCATGTCACTGCAATATTCTTTCAATCTGTTTTCACATTGACACAAGAAAACTGAAGACATCTTCTTTGATGCTCAAGATGGACAATCAATAATTGAACATCACTGCACCACTGCAAAAAATAACAATAGCCTAAATAAATAAATAAAAGAGCCACCGTTTTGACGTGACTGATGGAGGAAACTTAACTCTCTCCTCATAATAGAGATTTTACAGATGTATCTCTATGTTGTGAAAACCTGTAGGGAAAAAATAAGGCTATGGGACTGTACTGCAAAGTCGCTAGGCTTGGAGTACAGGAGTCCAATGCATATGTGCACTCCCGTACTCAGATGACGAGGCTATTGTTAAAAAATTACGCCCTATCCACTAATTCCTCACCACTTTTCTTCAACCTTTGTGGAAATCGTCTTAAGTTAAAGGAAAGGTGTGAAAGGGAATTCCTAACGGCTCAGGAAGACAACGGCGCTGATTAGAGAATCAAAATGCAGTTACACTAGGCAACATGATCAAGTATCCCCTTCCCATCACATACGTTTGTTTACGCGATCGGCCGGATGAATGGTTTCTGCTATAAATATTGCTCCCGCGCAGAATTGCGGGATACTGCTATTTCTTCTTTTGAAAAGGATGATTTGGTGTACCGTATGCTAAAGGAGGCAAATTACACTCAACAAAAATATAAACGCAACACTTTTGTTTTTGCTCCCATTTGTCTTGAGATGGACTCAAAGATCTAAAATTCATTCCAGATACACAATATTACCATTTCTCTCAAAAATTGTTCTCAAATCTGTCTAAATGTGTGATAGTGAGCACTTTTGCTTTGCTAAAGACAATCCATCCCGCCTCACAGGTGTGCTTCATCAGACACCATGATTAGTGCACAGGTGTACCTTATACTGCCCACAATAAAAGGCCACTCTGAAATGTGCAGTTTAGTCTCACAGCAAAATGCCACAGATGGCGCAAGCATTGAGGGAGCGTGCAATTGGCATGCTGACAGCAGGAATGTCAACCAGATCTGTTGCTCAGGCATTGAATGTTCATTTCTCCACCATAAGCCGTCTCCAAAGGCGTTTCAGAGAATATGGCAGTACATCCAACCAGCCTCACAACCGCGGACCACGTGTAACCACACCAGCCCAGGACCTCCACATCCAGCAGGTTCACCTCCAAGATCGTCTGAGACCAGCTACTCAAGACAGCTGCTGAAACAATTGGTTTGCATAACCAAAGAATTTCTGCACAAACTGTCAGAAACCGTCTCAGGGAAGCTCAACTGCATGCTCGTCGTCCTCATCGGGGTCTTAACCTGACTCCAGATCGTCGCCGTAACAGACTTGAGTGGGTAAATGCTCACATTCGATGGCGTCTGGCACGTTGGAGAGGTGTTCTCTTCACGGATGAATCTCGGTTTACATTGTTCAGGGCAGATGGCAGACAGCGTGTGTGGCATCGTGTGGGTGAGCGCTTTGCAGATGTCAATGTTGTCAATGAGTGGCCCATGGTGGTGGTGGGGTTATGGTTTGGGCAGGCATCTGTTATGGACGAAGAACACAGGTGCATTTTATTGATGGCATTTTGAATGCACAGAGATATCGTGATGAGATCCTGAGGCCCATTGTTGTGCCATACATCCATGAACATCACCTCATGTTTCAGCAAGATAATGCGCGGCCCCATGTTGCAAGGATCTGTACACAATTCTTGGAAGCTGAAAATGTCCCAGTTCTTGCATGGCCAGCATACTCACCGGACATGTCACCCATTGAGCATGTTTGGGATGTGCTTGACCGGCGTATACGACAGCGCGTACCAGTTCCCACTAATATCCAGCAACTTCGCACAGCCATTGAAGAGGAGTGGACCAACATTCCACAGGCCACAATTCACAATCTGATAAACTCTATGCGAAGAAGATGTGTTGCACTGCATGAGGCAAATGGTGGTCACACCAGATACTGACTGGTTCCCCAGACCCCCAATAAAGAAAAACTGCACATTTCAGGGTGGCCTTTTATTTTGGACAGTCTAAGGTACACCTGTGCACTAATCATGGTGTCTGATGAGCATCTTGATGTGGCACACCTGTGAGGTGGGATAGATTGTCTCAGCAAAGCAAAAGTGCTCACTATCACACATTTAGACAGATTTGTGAACAATGTTTGAGAGAAATGGTAATATTGTGTATCTGGAATGAATTTTAGATCTTTGAGTCCATCTCATGATAAATGGGAGCAAAAACAAAAGTGTTGCGTTTATATTTTTGTTGAGTGTAAGAAGAGCTGAGACACCTTTCCTTAACATTTAAAGAATTCGGATACAATTCCCCATTTTATTTCCCTACAGTGCAAAACCAATTTTTCGCTGCTGTGAAAAAATGACCAACTGGGGATCGAACCCACGGTATTGATACTAGTCCGCACAAGGTACAAACAGGTTCTGTCAGTGCTATACCATAAATGTTTGGTGGAAATATGGCTACAGATAAATAAAGCTGCAAGCAGCAATGAGGTGGCCAAGCAGTCTAGCAGGGCAGAGTCGCCATACCAACTTGATGTAATCATGATAAAAGTTTCGCTTTAGACACTGATTGCAATTTTAATGTGAATTGAGCGAAGAATGTGTGTAACTGAGATATGAGCTCATGTCCTGTTCTGTTTACTTGCCTTTGATTTGGTAGAAATGGACAAACCAGTTTCCAGAATCTTAAATTTATGTGATGACCTTTTTGAGGCTTCGTCTGAATATCATCTTTGACAAATTTGGTGAGAATTGAAAAAATATGACACCTGTGAGAAATTGGTACCACTTCACAAAGAGGACACATTAATTAACATTAGTTTGTCTCATAAAAAGCATTGGCTATGAGTTAAATGGCTATTAACTAATACATCAGAATGCTGAATGAGCATTATGTAGCCACAATTATCCATTATTTAATGCACTTCATCACCCTTACTGCGAAGTTGAAAACTTCTTTTAAGCACCTCATAAGTAACTCATCAAACTATTAAATTATTCAATAATATATAATTAAGTGCTTTAGTTAACTAGAAGACTATTAGTAAATGATCACTAAGCACATTAGTTAAATGTTAATTGACTGTTAGTTAATGCAGTATTAAGCATTTACTAACGTTAATTAATGTATCCTTAATGTAAATGGCTACTTTAGGGCCTTGTACGGTGTTACTAGCCCTCTACTGCAGGCATCATTTTGTAACCATGGGGAGAAATGTTTCAGTGTTGCATATCATTTAAAATGGGCTCAAGTAAACTGATTTAACATTTTTTTTAGATTTTATTTTTTGAGGGGGTACTTTGGGGTGCGTTGCCATATGACAACATTATGCAGCAGTGGAAATTTATTTTTCCTCCCCAAAATGACATGAGGTTCATAAAAGATTAAATGACATTATTTTTATTGTCTAAAAAGACTTGAAATGTGACCACCATTGATTTCAGGGGGTTGTTTAACAAATCCAACAGCAATTAAAAGATATTCGGCAAAAATATTTAAAAATGATTTGCTTGAATCTCATATCATTCCTTGTCAAAGTGTATAGTTTACAACAATTTTTTCTCTCTCACATAATATGGCAAAGGCATTCACATTACCGGTTTAAAGTCTTCTGGGGGAAGCGTTTGCATGTTTGTAATCAGGCAGGTGCATTCAGCCAAGAGCAATAGTAAAAATATCAAAAAACAGCCTGCACACTGCACAGAAGTAAGGAGACAACTTGGATGCCGAAAAAATATATTTAATAAAAAGTGCTCAAAGTGACAAAAATGAACATTTCGGTCCCATAGACCTTCATCAGCAAAGAAGTGCCCTCAGCATGCCTCCTTTTTAAATACGCACTGGTTATTTGAAGTTAATTAGTTGCACACTTAGCTTGTAAATGATAGTCATGAATTAACTTGGGGAAATCAGATGGTATATCATCAACAGCACATAAGACTGAGGACATAAAATAAACCATAATAGGCACGGTTTATCCATATGTACTGATAGAAAACAATAACAATCAAGCATCAAACAAGGAATAGGAGTATTGCAATGTCTGTCAACAATTTACAATGACAACTACAACATGCGACTATGATTGAATTCAATTTGGGGCAAAAATCTCAATTAGATGTCTCAATCCACCTGATCTGGACTCTGTCGAGGTACAATTGTGTACTAGGTCATATCAAAATGAATGAAGTTCGATGAGATGACTGGCTTGATTCTAAGGACCACTCATCAGTCCTATTTCCGTGAATAGCGCATGAAAATGAAAAAAATAGAGAAAAAAAAGATAAATTTACTGTTTCAAGACTAGCCAAATTGGTGTCTAACAATCGAAGGGAGCACAACAGGCAATTATAGAAAACAGGAATGATTAAGCTCTTCATTCAGTCCATCTGGGTGTAGAGTTTTTAAATAGTAGATCCATTTGGATTCTCATCGCAAGAGTTTCAAATCAATATCCTCGCCTCTGTGAGTTCTGACAATTTGTTGGACGACGCAAAACGAGAGAGTTGACGGAGGATGATTCATGTCATTAAAATGTCTTGTTATTGGAGACTGTATATGTGGATAAACCATGCCTGTTATGGTTTATTTTATGTCCTCAGTCTTATATACTGTTGATGATATACCATCTGATTTACCGAGTTAATTAATGACTTACGAGCCAAGTGAGCAACTAATTAATTTCAAATAACCAGTGCATATTTAAAAAGGAGGCATGCTGAGGACACTTCTTTGCTGACGAAGGCCGATGGGACCAAAACGTAAATTTTTATCACTTTGAGCACTTTTTATGAATTTTTTTTTTTTTTGTCATCCAAGCCGTCTCCTCCTCCAAGCTGTTTTTTTTTAAATATTTTAACATTACTGGTTTAAATAGTTTAAAATACAATACTATTTTAAATAGTAAGAATAGAGAATTTCTTTACAATATAGCTTTGCAAGCTGTCACAATTCCATTTGAAATGTAAAACAGTCAAATTGAGGGCTCATTTCAGCCCTCCTCTGACCCTTTCTATAGAACACTGAGATGCACTGAGATGAACACTGCAACATGCATTTCTTCAAATAAAGTCTATAGTAATTCTATCCATCCATATGCTTTTTATTTGTGCATCCATCATTTATTTCCGCTTGTCAAAATCTAACAAAACTACTCTCTATTACTTCCTGAGTATTCACTCACAGCACATGCAGTTTTGTTCCATTACCGCACATTGCTGCTATATGGCAGCATACCTATTTTGTTGGATTAAAAGGGAGTAATTACATAAAAACAATATTCAAATGAATTTAAAATATTGATACTAATCACTGATGCTTGCAATATTTTTTAAATGCTGCCGACATTTGAAAATTTGAGAGAAATCTGTGCAGATTCAGGAGCGCTTCATCAGTGACTCAGTCTCATCAATAGTGTGGGGTAAAATGGGACTAGTAGGGAAATTGGTGTCATGTTAGGTCAACAAAGCATATGATTGGTCAGCCCAGTGTTCTAACTTGAATTTCAAATTTCAGGAATTTGCCAAAGAAAGGGGAATGTTGCCACATGGAAATATTGTGAAGTAGAGGGCTAGACACAATAATTATTTTTTTAAGGAAAATGCATCACCAGTTATTAGCCTAAATACACTATTGATTATTGCAGCAACCCCAGCAGTCAAATGATGCAATTTAATTTAGTTATTCCTGAAAATGGGGTCATGAGTCCATGTACCAAATTTGGTTTTGCTGTGTCTCAAAGCGTTGCTGAGATGTAATCCCACTTTTTGTTTCGATAGGCAGTCATGAGAAAATGCTTTTGTCAATCAATAATCCATGTAGATACCTTTTTGTAGCTTGATCTGTAGATCATCTTTAGCATATTTGATGAAGATTTGGAAAAATCTGTGGTCTGTCAAAAAGTTGCGAGTTTGAAGTCTCCTTCGATATAGCATGATGTTTATTTTTGTAAATTATGCCAAAATCAAGGCTTCCTAAATGGTATGCTGAAACCAATGAGTGACGTCATGGTTGCTTCATCCATTATTTTCTACAGTCAATGCTTGGGACCATCCAAAGTATTAGAAGACAAAAGAATTATTATTTTTTTAAGGCAAACACACCAGCAGTTATTAGCTAAAGCATTCACTTTTTTTAATTTATTTTTTGCAGCAGCAGCCCTGGCTGAGAAATGGTGCAAATTTATTGTGCTTTATCACACTGGGGTCTTGAGTCCATCCGTCAGGCTTGGTTTTGATGCATGAAAGCATTGCTGAGATATGCTCTTACTCCCAGTTTTGTGGCTTTGTTGTCAATTTTGATTGGCTATTATGGGCGAATGCTTCTGAGAGACCATCTGATATTTTTGTGCGCTTAGTCTGAAGATCACCTGCGCCGATTTTGATGAAAATTGGACAAAATTTTGGGAAATGAAAATTTCAGACTTCAAAAAATCCAATACGGTGGAGGATGCATCATGACACAAATCAATGTCACACAATGTGTTAACCTTTATGAAAATATCCTATAGTTATATCTTAGTAATACTATGGTATTTTTGGCATAATTATCGTATAACTATAGTGCACAGCATAGCATGACTAAAGTAGTACTATAGCCGTCACACTATAACGATAGTATTACCACAGTCAACAGTACCATGATATTACTATAGTCCACACAACTGTATTGCTGTAGTTTGAATGACTATGGTATCACTATAGTTATACTACACCATGGTGGGGAAAATGCCATTCATTGCCCTAGGATAACTATAGCTTGGAACTGAAGTAATTTTTCAAAAGGCAAAATCCACTTGATCCCAGGAATCTGACAGTAGCACATTTTTTAAAAATTTGGCAAACCATTTAAAAGTTTCAGGCATAAATGCCTCTCCAAATTTAAACCAGCTGTTGGTGCAAGGGCACTCGAGGTGGAGAAATGGTACTCGGTGAAAAGAATCAGCAGTCTGTCCCCAGCATGCCAAATTTGAAAATTGTTTACCAGACAGCTCCAGCGGCACCCACAGATGCCCTTGGATGTGGAAGAAGAAGAAGAAGAAGAAGATCATGAATAAAACAGATATGAAGAGACACAATGGCTGCTTATTACCGTTACAGCTTGACTCCCAATAAATGTTTACCAACGTTATTTGAAAAACAAAGAAAAAAGTTTCTAGGCCATGCTGGTTATTTTCAAAGAACCTGTGGCTCAAAGCAAATAAAAAAATGTAACAGTGATTCTAGCATCACTTAGGTGAAAATAACAACAGTGATTGAATGATTTCTACTTTTTGCCATGAAATAAATGCATTGTGCCGTCCAGGGCTTGCTGGTGCAAAGCTGAGATGCAATAATGCCACTTTTCATCCCTAGTGGTGGGTGTCTGTATAGAAATCAAGCGCAGGGTGCCTCTTCACTTGAGGAAGAAATTTAGGCAAGATGACTGTGGACCTTTAATGAAAATACAGTAGTGCCACCTTAAGTGGTTCTCAATTTGTGTCACATCCTCTGTCCCCTTTCCCCTGGCAGTGGCAGTCGCAGACATTAGGGGGCCTCCAGAGAAAGAAGCACAACGAGCCCCCCCCCACAGTCCAGTTTTTCTGTTTCCATCAGTGGCGGCCGGCCAGTAGAGGGCGCTGGGGCACCGCCCACCTTCAAATATCAAGAGATGAAAATTTACTTCTACTTCTATGTTAAATATAATTTAGTAGTATAATGCAAATAATTATTAAATAAACATGTTTTTCAGTCTGTGAGCGCCTGTCAACAGACCCTAAATACAGTGGCGGCTGGTGCTAAAAAATTTGGGGGGCGCAATTTACCTTGGCGCAGCACACCTGACAGCTGCTGTGATGTTGACACAGCCAGTTATTAAGAAGGAAAATGTGGCCTATAGATTTTATCAGGGTTTGCACCCTTTTTTATTATGGATTGAGGATATATCCCCTATGTCAACAGATCACTGTATCTGTCATTACATTACTTACAGATTGATTGTAAAAGCGGTCATGTTAAAGATAATCTACCAACTAACTGGGATTTTGATGTTTTGTAAAGATGCAAGCAATAAGTGGAACATAGTTAAACAGAAAAACAAAAAAACACAAATCTAAAAACACAGCACTGTAATGCTGTGTACAGGCTTCATACACCTTTTCCAAAGTGAAATTCGAGGCACTTTTCAAGGATTTTCAAGGTGCATTTTCATGCTTTTCCAGCACCTTACAGCTGTGGTAAGTCACATATTTATATACATAAACGACAGGTTCCACACAAAGTGTGACCAACAGGTCCCACAGTACCAAACAGGATGAAACAATAAAGTTAAAAACTCAAACAGTGACAAGATTGTCTGAACAACATCAATAATGGAACGATGAGCAGCGAAAAGGGAAGGCACACCAGTGACCAACTCGCTAATCCACAATAAGCAGGGCTTTCTTAAAGCCTGAATATCTACTCTTGAACAGTGACCTGAAATGCACAGTTTTTCCCCGGGATTACTTTGAGGCAATAAAATTCATACACTGGATAATTAGTCAATCCTGCCCGCTCATGTTCCTCATCCGTCCTGGAGTTCTGAGAGGAAGGCGAGACGCTTTTCTGGGCCACCCTGTCGTATGGATGTGCCAACCCCTTTAAGTCAAACCAAGGTTGGCTTGATCCATCCAGGGATTGGAGTGAACTCGTCCATTTAATAAACCGTGTTCGAACTTGGCGTACTTGTGAAAATTCAATGACTGATCCGGGTGTGCCATCTAGTGATAGAATATTGTAACTGCGTGTATAAATCTGCAGCTCCGTGTCCACTGGCGGACACATCTGCACAAAAGGGTCTAAATACCCTGCCAGCAGCCTCCAAATCTCATTCTCAGCAGTGCTGTACTGATATTACTGGTTGTTGCTAACGTTATTACTCTGGACGGATATTTTTATCTTTTTGATGAGGGACACAAACGCGAGATGGCAGCGAAGTGGTATTGTTTGAATGTTTTTTGATCTAATGTCATTGGACAATTCTCGTGGCTGTCAATCATGTTCACACCCACCGCAACGCTTCATTTCGACTGTCAAATCATCCACCGCCCTTTCAACCTGGTTGCTGAGTGAGATGGCAAGTTTAAGTGGAAGCGCGGAGACTGAACAAAATTCGGTTCTTTCCTTACAAAAACAGCCTTTCTCAAGGTGTACACTGGAGGAAGTTAAGGAAAGTAAAGGAGCTTGGCCTGGACCGACCCGATTTAAAGATTTAGCAGCAAGCAAGTGATCGTGGACGAGCTTACACTCGGGGCTTCTCACGGAGTTGGCTGGCTGGATGTGGCGTTAGCAGTGGCGTTTATTGCTTTCCCTGTTTCTTGTTCCAATTCGGCAGATTCCACAGAAAGTGTGACGAAATTACATCTTTAATTTTGAACCGATGGTCCATCTCTGTATGCATGCGCGAGCGGATGTTTACTTCCTGGCCTTCAATTTTCACCAACTCGCGTTTGTGTCCCTCATCAGAAAGGTAAAAATTTCCATCCACCGTAATAACGTTGATTTGGGCGGCTGCTGGCAGGGTATTTAAACCATTTTGTGCAGATGTTGATGCCGGCGGACACGGAGCTGCAGATTTATGCACGCAGTTACAATATTCTATCACTAGATGGCACACCCGGATCAGTTATTGAATTTTCACAAGCAAGCCGAGTTCGAACGCGGTTTATTATATGCACGAGTTCACCCCAATCCCTGGATGGATCAAGCCAACCTCGGTTTGACTTAAAGGGGTTGGCACATCCATACTACTGGGTGGCCCAAAAAAGTGTCTCTCCTTCCCCTCAGAACTCCAGGGTGGATGAGGAACTTGGAAGTGAGTGGGCAGGATTGACTCATTATCCAGTGTGTGAATTTTATTGCCACTTTTTGTTTGCATCTTTGCAAAACATCAAAATCCCAGGTAGTTGGTGGATTATCTTTAACATGACTGCTTTGTCAATCAATCTGTAAGTAAAATAAGGATTGATGCAGTGATCTGTAAGTAATGTAAGGACAGATACAGTGATCTGTAAGTAATGTAAGGACAGATACAGTGATCTGTAAGTAATGTAAGGACAGGTACAGTGATCTGTAAGTAATGTAAGGACAGATACAGTGGTCTGTAAGTAATGTAAGGACAGAGACAGTGATCTGTAAGTAATGTAAGGACAGATACAGTGATCTGTAAGTAATGTAAGGACAGATACAGTGATCTGTAAGTAATGTAAGGACAGATACAGTGATCTGTAAGTAATGTAAGGGGATACATCCTCAATTCATAATCAAAAAGGACCTGCAAACCCTGCTAAAATCTATAGGCCACATTTTCCCTCTTAATAACTGACTGTATCAACATCAAAGCAGCTATCAGGTGTGCTGCGCCAAGGTAAATTGCACCCCGCCCAAAATTTTTTGCACCAGCCGCCACTAGTTTCCATTGCAAAATGTGTCAATATTTGTGGCCATCAGGGGCCCCTCTTCCCAAATCTTTTTTTTTTTTTTTGGGCCTCAAACATTTTCCTGGTTTGCCTGTTTGAACTTTGCGTGTCTGGGGCTGAGTACATCACCGTTATCGACTATTAGGAAGATGTATTTCAGTGAGTGTGAGGTATATTGGACACATCGGCCACAGAATATAACATTCACAAGAGCAAAAATAAAAATGGGCGAGTCACCATTGAGGGGATGATACATGACCCACTAATACAGATATAGATGCTTCACCCGCTGTCCGAAAAAGGGTCAGCAACAACAGCTGTCATCGACCCAGTGTCGGTTCCCTGTTTTGACTGTACTGTGAGCGGTCCCCGAGCTGCATCATTTTCTGTTGGATAAGAGCATTTTCTGTTATACTGCCCAGATACAAACTTGTCCTGCCTTCTCCCCTCATATTTTTGCAAATATATGTGTTCTCCTCGCTGGAAGGTCCAGCTTAAACCAATTTAACACTTTTAGCTGATCAACCTACTCCACCAGCTGATATGGTCATGCCACCAGCATTGACCTGCTAAGTCCAGTTGGAGACCAGCTCTGACCTGTTCATGAAAATGCAACCCAGATCAGTTAGAATCCCACCTGTTCTTAGCTGGATATCTCAACAGCACTGGTCAGCAGGCCAAAAGCGTAATATTGGAGATGTGGTAACCCAGATAGCAAGTTGCCTGGGACCAGATCTGCACCAGTAGGAGTGTGAAGTTTTTGAGGTTTTTCTGTTCACCATTCACTTCAATAAGTGTAACGTTCATTTGTGATTATCTCTGTGTAGCCTCCTGTGACTGGTTCATTTTTCTGAGGCTGTAAATGCATGAATTGGATTGATTGACTGTGAACAGCGGGGCCCTGCTGCGTGTGCCATGGCTAACGTATGGGTACTGACGGTATGCGCTGTGGGTGTTAAACCAGCCAGTATTGCCAGCAGGGCATCAGTTTGCTTGAGGACACCCATGAATCGGGAGGACTGTGTACAGAACCAGCTGTGGGCTCCTTACAATCTAAACCATTGCTGGAATTTTTTTTTCTTTTTTTTTCTTCAGCAAGCACGCTAATTTAGCTGTGGCATACAAAGGAGAAATATTGCTATAATTTAAGGAGAAGATGGACAGGTCATGGGGTGGAAGGAAGATCACTGAAACTACTTTTTCAGAAAGTTGGGAATTTCAGGAATTGCTGCTATTGACTGACAGATGAACTAAGTTTTTCATCCTTTTACATTATTGAGATCGATCAGCACAGGATGCCTCTTCAAGTGATCTAAGGTACACAGTCCACCGCTCTGTTAGACATAACCATTGGTGTAAGAGTTTTCCGCCTTAATTATGGAGCAACCATGTCAAATTTCCATGCCCTCGCTGCACCTTGCCATTTATATCTATACTGGGAGAAGGAATGCACTTTTTCCCATGCAGAACATTTCATTACTCTCTGTTACCAAGAAGAGATGGGACGTTTGGTTCATTCACTGATGTCCAGCTTCAGCCTTAAGTGATTGGCTCACCAGAAACATTCAAAATTATATGGCGAGCAATTGAATTTCAGGTAAAACCTTGGGGAAAATGTCCCTTGCTCGTAAAATGCTTGATTTTTTACCTTGAGCAGGCAACGGCATAAAGGACAGAAAGTTTAAAACTTCTTTGCAAAGATCTTCAGGAAAATTACAACATCGGGACTGCTGATCACAGGGAGAGATCATTTTATGGGTACCCATCATAATTGATGACATGATGATGATTTGTTATACGTTAACCTGGAAGATCACACTTTTGATTATTTTTTAAATTAACAGTCCAGTGTCAGTGATAACATTGATATTTTAAAGCAATGGAGTTCCAGAGTAGAGACCTAAATCCAGAAAAAAGTATTGAAAAAAATCTGCACTGAAACTGGTTCAAAGGAATGTGGAAGATGTTCAATACTTTATGTTATTTCTTTTTCCCACAGTGGGCTATGCTTTGCAAATTGTGGTCACTCACTCACTCACAAATGTTTCTTTGGGGCGAATAGTAGGACGCATGGGCATTGCATTCCATGGGTCAATCTGTGCAGCTTCGTGCCTGTATTTTATTTAATTGGGGTTGTTTATGGGGTTTTAAGCAGAGTTTGGCTCACAGTCCATAAAGCACCATAGCATGAACCCAAACTAATTCATTGTTAAGGGTGGAGTTGCTTTGTCTCAAAGTTCTTCTATTATGACTAATGTTAGTCTTGTAACTTACATTAATTCATTTACATTCATATAAATTGTTGTGACAGGCACTTCCCCGGCAAAAATAGTTCACAAACTATTTGCAGTTCAAGACTAGTTTATGAAATATTCTCCAATTACCGTAAAAATTTCCTCATATGTTCTTCAAGTGTTCATGAACATATTTGCAGGATCAAAATGTCCTGAGTTTGAGTCCTTGCTACGGCTGTCGTTGTCATGGTTTTGGAGCTTTGAGAGCTCTTTTTGTTACTCTCGTCCGGAACGATATCATTTTGCTCGCCACCGGAGTCCTGGGCCAGCTGGCATTAATTGGGGGCGTTACCCAGACTCTATTTAAGCTCCCGTTTTGCCTCGCTCATGTTGCTAGAGTGTCATTGTCTCCTTGGCGCTTTAGCCGATAAGGTCTTGAGAAAGAGAGTATTGTTAGGATCTTAGGTGCATAACTGGATAAGTGTTAGTGAGTAAGGGAATCTTTGGTTTATTTCCCTTTTCTTTTGTTCCATTTTTCGAGCTCTTTTTTTTCGCCTGTTTTTTACCACGGGTGGCGTCAGGTACGTTGGTAGCGCGAGTCTCGTGATTTCTATCTGTTTTAGTCTCTCAGCACTCTGCTGGTTTTTCCTTTTATTTCTGGCCACTGCTCTTGGCGTCCAACTACTGACGCCCATCACAGTCGTGGTGTGTTCTTTGGCAAAAAAAAATTTACTGTCTCCTGTTGGCCAAATGGGCGCTCGTTAGGAAGATTCTAAGCTCGTTCATGTTCAGGTATCCTCCGCTCTTGTTCTGGGCTTGCGAGGTTTTGACCAATGAGTGTATAAGAAGCGGTGGGGATGGGCGTGTGCTTCGGAGGAGAGCCGCAAGCTGTCTCACTCTCCTGAGTTGGCAATAGGGGGCCGCATATGAGCAAGCCTTGTACATAGTTCCCCAATTGGACATTCCAGATTCGGATGAGATTGGAGATGCCAAAAAAAAAAAAACACTTCAATCCCAAAGTGCCCCACTCCACCCAGGTGTACAATTGGGTACCAGCAAATGGTTGGGGAAACCTGACTAAGAGCTGGCGGGCATTATCTGCAATGGACTAGTATCTCGTCCTGGGGGAGTAGCAATACTCCTAGTTGCTTCATGCTACAGAAGCAGGGGTTGAGCACCGGCCTGATGAGCCACCCCCTGGCGAAAATAGTTCACATATTATTTATAGTTCATGAATCGTTCTCCAATTACCAAAAAAAGTTCCTCACGTTCTTCAAGTGTTCACAAACTTGAAAAATGTTCTCGAAAAGTTCAACTTATTTTCATGAATGTAGACGTTCATGAGCAGTTCCCCAGCAAACACTGCACATTTCTTCCACATGTAAGTCACAGGAGAATTTGGTGGTTTATGTGTCATACGTGTAATTAACATGTAAAGACATGAGATGAAACACATTCCGAACCATACGTGCAAAACGCAGTTACACACAGCAGTTCTTCTTTAATTTGTGCCACCCTGCAGCGAACAACAGGCCTTTTCCGTACATGTCAACCCCTTTAGGTTCCCACCTGTATTACCTTCAGTAAATAACAGTGAAATCCTCTAAAAAAGATTTATAAGATTTTACAAAAGTATTTTTCCATTTATGGAATTATAAATGGGAGTGTGAAAATATGATCAAAATATTTTTAAAAGCTTAAAAAATGCCTTTGATTCAAAGATGTACATTTAAAAGCCTCAAAACCTCACGGAGGGCATAACCAATCGGTTATATTCTTATCATCCCACTCGTCAATCATGTGGGAGAAGAGCAACAGTTACAGCCAATGTTGTGCAGCCTCAGAAACCAAGCTCTTTTTGATAATTTGTGTTGTGTTTGTACGTTTGCAATTACTGGCGATTGTGCAGACAGTACCTTGTTTCATACAGTCTAATGTAGGTACGCATGTTCAGCAGAAGCTCCAAAAGTGGTTGTCCACTATGGCCAATGACAAATTGTATTGTGCTACGAAAAGAAGCATCTCGCTGCTGTTTGTTGTGCCGTGTTGATGAGGTCTTTCATCTTTGTGAAAATGAATACCTTCAGGTAACTCATATTTTGAACAAAGTTTTATCTCAAATAAAAAATCTGTGTAACTTTATTTGTACATCGGTGAGCTGTAAAGAAATCTTGGAAAAAGTAAATAGATACGTATGTGGATATTCTGGGTAAGATGACAATGAATCAATGGTTATTAGCTTATAGCTGCCTCAAAAAAATGCCAAACTTACAGGTGTAATTTTGCATGTGAATTATGCGTGATTTTTGGGGAATAAGTCTGTGAACAATTCACGAATGTTTTTCCTGCACAAAGTTCATGACCGGCCATTTAGTGCTCAGGCACAGGTAATGAATAATTCATGAACTTAAGTCACGAACTGTTCAAGTCCTGTTCTTCACATTTTCTCCTTAAAGTTCTTGAAAATTTAATGAATTTCATGCACCAAGTTATGAATGGCCATTTAGGTTTCAGGAACAGTTCATGCATGATTCATGCACTTAAATCATGATCTGTGCATGAACTATTGAAGAATTAGTTCTTCTGATTTTCAACAGGGTGCCGAAATGCTAGCAAAACAAGGATATCATCAGAGAAAAATATCACAATTTGTCTTTTGAAGTGAGTCTAGTGAAGTGTCCGGAACGCTCTTTATGTAGATTTACTATATCAGTGGTGCTTTTCTAATAAAAAAAAATTCAGGTTCTGTTTGTAAAAAGGAATGGCTGGTGGAAGTCATGCCTATTTTTCCCATGTTTTCCTTTAATGAATTCCTTTCCTATAATGAAAAATCTATCGAATGCTAGCATAAATAGAGTGGAAGAATGCACGGTGAGCCTCTCTAAATGTTTGTTTGAACAGTCATTATAGAATTGGTTGTGTGAGAAGGCAACATAAATATTCTCAAACACTTTCGGTTTAGTCATTCTTTCAACTCTAGAGCCCACTCTGCTTGTATGGCTGAATAGTTCTTAACATCGATTGGAAATTTTGCAATACAAATGCAGGTCATCTCAATGTGTCATAAGACTTCAGGTACATAAATGAATCTGCTGCAGATGTGTCAGACTGAAGGATAGTGTGCATCACTCACTTCCTCTCAGAGGTAGAGAATCTAACTGTTGGAAAAAAGAGGTTCCACCACATTTTTCCTCCTCCCATAGCTCTGACAGGCATCTTGTTTGTGAAAAAATTGTGCGAATTTACAAATCCACGTGAAACAAAATACTGGGGAGGAATTTTACTTTCTGAACTTAGATTTTCCACCGTTGTTTCCTCTTTTGATTCTTGTGTATGGACTCATTGGAATAACATCAGGTCAGGCAGATCTTTTTGGACTAGATTTGGACGATCTGGACTTAGACTGGCAATACTGGATTCAAATATGCACTGTTCAGTCACAAGCTGGAATAAGCTAAAACCATGGTTCCTCCTCTTGTTCAAATTTGGTCCTCTCTTCTGTCCTTTGTCTGGACTTGTTTCAGGTGACCCTTCTAGGCTAATTTCCTTTCTTCGTTTTCCATAGCCTTGGAGCAATGTTCCCAAGGTCTTGACTCACTGCACCTAATTATGAGCAGAGACTGGCTCTTGCTGAATCTTTGAGTGTATTTCACCCGGAATGTGTTGTCTTTTTTGATATGCAGCTTGATCTTTAGCTAGTAGCCATCTTCAAGTCTTCAGCGTGCATTTGTAAATATGCAACTGGGGTAGGTGGATATTTTTTACAAGTTGAATGACAAGGTTTTGGTGAGGCAATTCATATGGCAAACCAGAGTATTGTTTGGAATACTGTATTTAGTTCAATCACTAAGACTCTGGAATTAAAAGATTTATTGACAATGAAATGAATTTGAGAATCTTTGGCGATGACTCCGTCCTCAAGGATCCTTCAGCGAGGTGGGGTGCAGATCTGCCAGCGTTGCAGGCCGTGGTGAAGCCATCCCCCAAAAGAGAAGGATCTTGAGGACAGGCGAGTCATCGAGATGAGCTGCCCTAGGAGACAATTTGCATTAGAAAACTGAAGTAATGGTGATTTCTAAGCGCAGAGAGAGTTGCCAATGCTAGGGCATGCGGCAAATACTAGCATAGCATCTCTGATCATTTGCCAGCGAGGCAATAAGTACCTATGACCCAGTGCTAGGCAAGTGCTCCTAAACAATGACAGTGCAGGTGGACGAGGTGAATACATCAAGTATATGATTACTTACCAACATAGATACTTACTGTCACACCCAAGCGCTTGTGTGCTGTGCCACTGTGAGTGTACGTGACATGCAAACATGAAGAATCAGAGATTGCTCACTAGATACTTACTTACACAACCATCATCTAAATGCAGAGCATTGCCACTGCTTGTGGACGTGAGGTAGATACTTGGAAAGTATTTGTGACTGCTTGCCAGCAAGGCAAGGTGTGCTCATAACCAAAACACTAACCAAGCGCTTGTGTGCTTACTTAACAATATAGATACTTACAGTCACACCATCATCTAATATACATGAGCATTGCCACTGCTAGTGGATGTGAGGTAGATACTTGTGAAGTATCTGTGACTGCTTGCCAGCTAGGTAAGGTGTGCTCATAACCAAAACGTTAGCCAAGCGCTTGTGAGCTGTGCCACTGTGAGTGGACGTGATGTGGATACACGCGTAGTATCCATGATGGCTGGCCGGTGAGGTAGCACTTGATTTTGCCGCTAGTGTAGCACACGTGAATTTGCCACTGCAAGTGGACGTGATGTGGATTAACATGTAGTATCCGTGATGGCTGCAGGCGATGCAGCAAGTGACCTTGGTGCTAACGTAGCACATGTGAATATGCCACTGCGAGAGGACAAGAAAACATGGCATAGCATTTGTAATGATTAGACAATTTGCAACAAACACATACTTTGCACATTTAACATTTGAAAACGCAAAGAGCAAGCATATACCATGTACATTCATAACTTGCAAACCATAAAAATTCAGGCATCAATGACTTATGTAACTATGCATCACCCAACACCTTGTTAAGACTAGAGTATGAACACCAAATGAATACAGGCAAATCAACCTAGAAGTAAGGTACGGATACCAGTTTGATGAGGCCACTGAGAGCTGCACTTTGACTATGCTTGAGGCAGAGGGCCACGCACACAGATCGATGCCCATTTCCAAATTTAGCACATTTAATCCGCATTGGAAAAGGTTAGAATTAAAATTCCTTAATGCACAAGCAGTGAAACGCAATGACAGATTGGAAGTCAATCAACAAGTGATGACCTGATTCTTTTGTCTCAATTCTGAAGATAGAAACCAGACCGCCAAAATAAGAGTCGAACCCTGAAACTAGATTCTCACCCCAAGCTGTTCAATAAGGTTGCACATGACAAACATCACAAACGCAACAGTGGAAATTAAGACTGGATACAATAGAATACCTTGGAAAAACAAACAAAACATAGAAATTATGTAAAAACGGAATCAAAAGCTTTAAATATGAAAGAGCTCAACCATTCCTTAAGTCATGATTATCATCTTCACCTAGTTCAGGAGCAGTTGTATTAGCGATTGGACTGGGACCAGTTTCAGATGAGCTTTAAGGTAGATTACTGCTATAAAAATACCATAACCTTTTCTCAAAAACCACTGATCCGATTTTGTTTGGATCATCAATAGTTTACAGCATGATGGATGTCCTGGACATAAAATATGGCCCTTTCGGTACTCTTAATTTCAGGGGGTGCTGAATATATAATCAGGTAGAGGATTTTCAAATCAAGAGCAAAATTTCGAAGTATTCTAGCTTAAGGAAGGGGGATTCCAAAGTTCAGGGTCAAAATCAGGGATAACACAACACTTATCCTCACTTACGGATCGATCCCATAGAAACAAACTGCTCAAAGTAATTTGTAATTTTATCAAGAAATGGCTAGCGAGATGAGGAAAAGCCGGTTTTAACTTTGAAAAAAATGAATATAATTAATTTTATTTCTCTCACCCCCATTCACATAGGCCTACCTAGATATTGCAGCAAGACTAAAACGATTTACCATAAATGAAGAAGGCAAACTTGTATAAAACAATTCATATTTTTTCGCCAAGATTCCAGCGAAATAGGGTCGATAGTTTCCATCCTGACAGGTTACATCTGATTTCCAAGAAGTGCGTATTAATAATGAGTGAATGATGCGGATTCACACGCGACTTCTTACAGCGCTAGACACTCAAAGCGTGATATGCGGTATAAACTAATCTCTTGACCACCACTGTGGCACGCTGACCTGATGATGCCATATGATGTTGCAAAGAAGACTACATTTTTTGACCGCAATCGAGGAGTCCCAGCAGTTGTGAGCATTTAACTTCGTAACCTCCAAAGACAGAATCACACGTAATGCAGCTTCAGCAAACAAGATTTGGTATCCATAGAACAATCCTCCAATGATCGTAGCTGCCAATAGCATTTAAGGGAGATTAGTGATCAGCTATTGACAACACTCGAGATAAACAAATAAAACTTGATAAACTCCAAAGCCACAGAGAACAGAGCAGTTGTTAAACACCTAATGATACGGAATTCACTCAACAGAAGTAGACCACACTAATGCCCATTAGGAAAACCGCAATAGAAAATAAAAACCTGACAAATTCCTACCTTGTAGTACTTGAGAATGAATGAGGATAAATTGATGTAGCTGGTAAAATGTAACCTACCGCTCGATGTCAGGAATAGCGAAAGCCAATTAAGAATAGAAGATACTTAGGAAACACCGCTGAGTTCTGATTTTTCATGAGGGAACGAGCTGGCTGAATGCTTCTATTGCCGGACCCGCTTTCAGATGCTTCCGCAATATCACCAGGATTTGGACGGCTAGGTCTTCTTGAACGATTTGAAACATAAGGAACGAACCATGAGCGATCTTACATTCCAGAAGCCACGTGATACGAAATCTCTGCAAACAGGAAACGGAAACACGTTATGGGCATTTAAATAAAAGACCAATGGTTGCGATTGGGTGAATGAAATTGCCTAGGCGTTCCTACGTCTTCGTTTAAACTTCCATTCGCTGCAGTACTGTCATCTTCGGCTTGAGTGCAAAATTGAACAACTTCTGTATTACTTTCATGTTTTATGTTTTTAAGCATATGACAAGTTTGAAAGTCACTCGAAAAAAATTGAGGCTTTTATCTCTATCATTTATCTCAGAATTAGCTACTTCTGTCAAGGTCAGAATGTGTATTTGTATTTATTTTAGGCATTTTTCTCATCTTTATTGTTTTTCATTGATCATTTGCAATTCACTGTGTTTATTTTGGCTTGTATTAATTCATTTTTTTATTTACCTGTCACTTTCCATATGCTGTCTGTTTTCTTTCCTCCACACTCACGCACTCGCCCTCCCCTTTGTTTTTGAATTGGCGCACTTCATGCTCTCATGTTTGTAACCTCACCTCCCCACACATTCTCTCTGCGCACACTCACCTGTTCCCCATCTCATTAGCCATTTTTCTCTGTTTATATTCCAGTTCCTCCAGTGCCTTATTGTGAGTTCGTTTGCCAGACTTTCTGACCCAACTTACGAGCCTGCCTTGTTTCTCTTGAGATATTTTCGTTACTGTTCCTTTTTGTCCGCTTTTACAATTCCGCCTTGTCCTCTATATAATTGATTCCTTTTTTATGATCTTTGCTGGCTTAACCGACGTAGGATTTTTGCATGTCCCTAAAACTTGGAGTTCCCACTCTTTGGTTTTGGATCTGTGGACTGTTTTTGGATTTCGGTTCATATTACCCCTTTTGCGCTACTTTCTACCTGTGTGTTACGCAACTGGACTGTCTGATCAAAATTTGCAATGAAACCATTGAGATGAGTTACTGCCTGTCAGCTTTCTTGTTTTGGTTAATTGACTGTTGCCTCCACCTGTCCCAAGATCTCCTTTCCACCTTAACTAGAACATTCTAAAATTTGCACCTGATTTTACTCAATTTCAGCTCTACGAATGAACACCACCCACCTTTAATCCCTTACAGGTGCAATATGCACTTCAAAACTCCTTAACAGCATTTTTTCTCACATCTTCAAATTTAGATGAAATGTCCTCCTGATTCATGGCAAACGCAGTTTTGAAACATTTTCAGAATCAATGTATAACATCAACTTTGGGTGGGCAATTGGAAATTATGACAATATTTGCTTGTTCTCGACGGTTAAGGACCACCATAATCCCGCACAGCTTGTGTTTGCCCTCCCTTTTCTTGCAGCAGTAAAGGAACACTTAGATTTTTTAGCTAAACGCGTGTAGCGGTGGCCTGCTCCGTTACGGTAGTTCTCAGCACCTCTGCTGTCAGTGGTCTAACCTTAGAATAGCGATAGCCTTCCAAAAAAAAAAAAAACTGGCACAACTACAATCACAGCGTCCATGTCACCCAAGCGAATGGGCGTGCTTTGAATAAGCATAACAACTATGAGAGCTATGTAGCCCGAGATGCTCCCTCACTGGGGCGGGTGAGACTGGAATTACCCTCCCTCCCTCTGCACATACACAGGCTGGGAGCGATTTCTGTCTGCGGACTCAGGAGTTCCTTAAGGTTTTGAGTTAAACCTGCTTTGGATGATGCTCTTTGGTCAAGGAAGAGATGAGAAGCCATGCTAGCGCCTGCTATTTTTGTTGCTTATTAAATTATCATGAAACTCTGGCATCTTTTATCAGAAGAATTCCCCAGTCTTTGCTTCCCCCCTTCTCTCTAATCCAAGAAAACCGAGGTGTGCAACACGAGCTGCGTTTTAGTTTTGGTGGTTGGGATCGTTCCTATTCATTAGCGCATTAGCTGGTGCATTTTCATCTCTTCGTGATGGGCAGGAGTGGGCAGCCTGCCAGGTAGGTGTTGCCATGACTCCCATTCCCCCCCCCCCACCCCCCACCCCTTTTCCGAACCCCCGTGAAGGTGCTGAGCTTTTTTATTTATTTTTTTTTTAGTGGGCTGAGCCGTGGTTTCAGAACCAGACAAAAGATGCCTTCGCTATGTCAGCAGAATGGGTGGAGGGAGCCCGCGCGCTTATTGGCAGGGAAACATGTGACCCTTACGGCTGAAATTTTGTGATGGTGCCAGGAGGGAGAGGGAGAAACTTAGAGAGCGATGTCTATGGAGTGTTTTTTCCCCTCTACCCTTCCTTCCCTTTCGGTGTCCTCTCAGAAAATGGCGGATCATACAGCTCAGAGTTTTTTACCCCGACTCAGCAAGGGATCGAGCTCTCCGAGACGGAACTTCTTTAAATCTGGCTGTTCTCATTTATCCTCTTTTTCTACCCCCCCCCACATTGGCTTTGCACTGGGATCCTGACCCTTTCCATGCCTGATAAAACTGGCCGATCGTCATCAGATCGAAAAAAAGGAAATGAAGGTTTTGGGATGGTTGTCGCAAAATAATGATGATATAAAAATAAAAATGAATTCTGCCACTGCAGCGGTGTCTCCTCTGGTGATTGGGAAATCTGTTCCAAGCCTTTTTTTTCTGAGGTGAAGAAAGAAAAGTTTCTCAGGCTAAGCGATTGTGCAGGCATTCTCACCGGGCACCCAGAGCGACAAGAGAAGTGAATATGAGCTCATCGCTCCAGCGGCCTTCCACTGTCTCCAACTGATTCTTCTCTCCGAACACATACAGGAGCAAAGAATTTCCAGCACAGATTCTGCTCTTCACTAGTAAAGAATTGGAAGTGCTGTTGGAAAAGTTGGCCCTTCTGTCCAACAAGCATAACAGGTCAGACTGACATGCCACGGATCTTACCATGCTTGTGTCTTGAAGCTGGTTTTGCTTCAAATTTAAACTCTACGATTGAAAAGAAATATGGAATAAAGGGTGCATTGTATGCAAGTTCAATGTGGGGATTCATTGGAGCATTCTGCAGTCTGAATGGAAATTCTTGTGATTTCTTAAAAAAAAAAAAAATTGAAACTGCAAGACAAGAAGTTGATGTGCATATATAGTTGTGGGCAATTAAAATAAGTAATAAGGAGAATACTATTGGGTTAAAGAATCAAGTTGAGAACATTAAGTTCTCAAGATCATGCAAATAATTTTTGTGATGTATGCAAAACTTTTGTCTCCCATTCAGGTTAAATTTGGTTTTCACATATTTTGTCTTTTGGGAGAAAAATTTTAGGTGACCGTGTTCTTCTGAATCTTCATGTTCCTTTAAACACGAAACAATACAGAAGGAATTTATTATTTGAATACAGATACATTGTTCATTTTCATTGATTTTCTATTATGAATAAAAATTCTGTTGCTAGATCAAATTCTCAGCAATGAAGCATTATATCAAAGCTGTTTATGCGTATACTGAAATCAGACTATTCTTCATGCCAAAAGGTAAAACTGAACTATGCTGAGCATAAAGAAGCCCATAAATTTACAAGTCATTGGCTTACATGGATGTTTTTAAGAACGGTATAATATTAGGTGCGAGTTCGTGAATATTATAAGTATTGTTAATTACCTAATGTTTATCTTGTTTGTTGGCCTCTTAGCTAGTACAGACTACAAGCTGTAATATTTTGAAAGCAATAAAACCTTTTGAATCATTAAAATTAAGAGCTGAGCGCACTCTTTGTATATCCTTGCATTTTGTATATGCCCGTGTCATGCTTAATGCCAAAATGCTGGAAGTATGTGTTTTTTTTTTTTTGTTCTTGAAACTATGCTGTGGTTGACATTTGGTTTTCAGTTTTTCTCAAAATTTATGGTTAAACACTTATGAAGCAAAAATTATGGTTTTTGGTTTAAAAGAAATAATGTGCTTTCGTTATTTTTCTTTTTTCCAAATAAAACCTTTTGTTTAGACAGCAATAAAAATGCATAGTTTTCTTTTTCTGGTGATTCAGATTTTGTTTTGGATGAGCTTTCGTAATCAACACAACCAGGAAACCTTATGTCATTTTAAGTCAATATTCAAAGTGCATTTTGTTGGTTCCCACTGTAAACTTAACATTTTGTTTTGAAAAGTTGAATTTTAACATAAGAAAATTATGTTGTTCGGTTATGATTGTCAGTCTAAATCCATGCATATGGAAAGGAGGTTTAGGGAAATACTACTCTATTTGACCCAGTTTGGGAAATGCAGGGTATTCGAGGACTTACGCAACTGCTACCTTTTTTTCTAATCTCAGAAAACACAGAGGTCGATTCACTTTTCATTTTAAGGAGTATTACTGTGCTTTTGCCATATTTTGTCCCAAATTAATTGGAAGAAAGCATGCCATTAACTTCACATACTCAACCTTCAACAAAGAGCTTACTCTGAATTTTCTAATTTGTGGTTTTGCTGAGATCCAAAAACATCGATAAACTTTAGAAACAACTAATGGAAAAAGTGCGGTTTTTCTGCTTTCCCAAAACAGCATAGCAATATGTATTCCAGCTCATTGCTCTAATCAGCTTTCACTTGTTGCTTTGGCCTCAATCTTATGCTGAAGAAGTGTTTGTATGCTTAATTTTCGTAAACATTATGGTTTTCTCATTTCAGTAAAAGAAGTCCGGGTGACATTGTGATTCCCCAACATTCTTATTGGCAGCAAGGTAAAAGCTTTATTTCTGTTTCTATTGTCGTATGTAAGCATGTACATACACTATACACTGTGATTGTGTAGATCTTATGATTCCTGCATGTTATAACACTTGATAAGCTGTATGTCACTGACAGTACTGTCCTGACCATTACAGTGGAAATCCAGTCTAGGATGGAGTTTATTACATGTTACTACTTACAGTGTGAGGAAGAAAAAAAAAAGAATGGAGAAAGTAAAGGCACATTGGCAATGTTGAATTTTAGCATGAGGGAAATTCTTCATCCAGCTAAATACTGCTCTCTATATTTTTTGCGGTTTCTTGCGGCTTGGGGTATGGGAGTGCGTTTTGGCTGAGGGAGACCTGACTGTGCTGGTGAGAGGCCTATTGTCTGCAGCTGAATAAGTCATTTTCTGTCATGCTGGCATGAGCGCCTGGGTCTGTGGCCTCTCAGTATCCCACACCGTTTTTGTACATCCCCGTAACATCTTGTCGGAAACGCATTACAAAGCTGAAAGATGAAATCAAGGTGCTGTCTTTGGCTGAAAGCCTTCTATTGCATGAAGTCACCGCCGGAATGCATGGGGTTAGGAGTTTTCATCGCCATTAGTTTTTAGAAACCTGGCAAGAATTTATCACAAAGCCCACACTGTACATCCATCATAGTACTGTTTTGTGTTTAGATTCGCTCTTTTGCTATTTGTCATTGGCTCTTCAGCGGTTTGTGTGCTGAATACAGTCTGCCTTGCATCTGTATTAAAATACCTGAATTTTAAAGGTTGGCAAAATGCAGCTTTTTATGAAAGTGAATTGATAAGTTTGCTTCCTTTGACAAACAACTCATCATCATGATCAACAGTTTTATTTTTAACTGTACAAACTTATAACTTCTGTTTGGCAGCTGTTTTCTACCACATGCAGTTTACATTTTGTTTTTAAGATTAGCCATTTAAATTTTAGTTCTTTTTTTTTTTACTGAGATTTTCTTTATTATTGAACCCAATGATGCGCCACTTGTCATAAACCCGTAGATCCGATCTTGTGGTAAATTTGTCTTCGCAAGCTCGCTTCTATGGGTCTCTGCCTGTGTGGTACCCAAAGCTCTTCCTTCGCCTGATGTTTTCTGATTTACACACCAGAGAGCAGAGTACTCCACTGCAGTTTGTGTGATGTTCCCCTGTATAGAATTGAAATAAAAGGAGTTTTTGTCAGAAAATCTCCTCTGTCCTCCTCTGCAAGGCAACACAGTCTCAATGTTTTCCTATTACTTAGATTAGAGATTGGACCTGGATGAGGTCAAGATAAGCCTGTGTAGCTTCCCATGATTTTTTTTTCGCAAAAAATACATTTAAAAAAATGAACCGCAGCCCAACAGAATTAGAAGCTGTGTCCATGGCACAGCTAGGGGGAGTTTTTGCCAGGAAAAAAAAAAAAAACAATGATCTAGAGTGCTTGACATAGTTATACTTTCTGTATCAAGTTATGAACCAGCTGTACTTTAATCTCTGAACACCCCCTTCCTGCTTATATCAGACTTTCAGTCATTTGTGTTAGTTATTCCTGTGCTTCTGCCTTACATGCCCATAAACATTTTAAGAGTCTGTCAAAATAAATGAATTATTTTTACATTGATTTGAAAAATATTCCAGCATGGAAATGTCTGTTGCGACATCAAAGGGATCATTTTTCATCTGAGGTTCCAAACACTAATGTCCAGGGACTCTAAGCCCTATAATAATAACTATTATTAATATTATAATTAATATTTATGGTCATTTTTATTATCATTGATCATAAAACTATGTCAACCATACAAAGGAATAAAAGGCAAGTCTTTAATGCACTTTCTCCTTATCCGATCCCAGTGCTCTCGATGCTTATGAGTTTTATGGATTTTATTTTTTTTTTTTTTACTTCAGTTCAGAAAAGGTTTTCAAAAATGCCGGCAGTCAAAGCACAGCCAAGGCAACCCTGGGAAATCTTGGCCTGACAGGGCCGATATTGTTTTACAAGTTCCAAACCCGGATGTTTTCAGCATTATTGCTGATCATTTCTGCTGATAGTCATGTGTTGTGTTGGACACAAATGAAGCCAGATGTACTGCAGTTCTTAATTGGCAGCGTGATACATCTACACTCATTTACCCCTTTTGAGTTTACCCTCCATAAGGAAGTTTCCTAAGCTTTATAATAAAATTTTTTGATGAATTCCACAAAATTTTATAAGCTCATTTACATTTTGTCTTAGTAGGACTTTGCATCTAGGTAAGTGTACATTAAATCCAGAGCCCAATGTTCAGCTTTTTTACAGATGCACATTGTCTAAAACAACTTTTTTTTTTTTTTGTCATTCTTGGATGATAAAAGGAGGCCATTTTAGAAAATGTGTATTTGCGTCGGTCTCACACAAGCTCAGGACATGGCTCTGATGTTACTGACGGAAGAGAAGAAGAAAATTACCCTGCCTCCCGAAAATGTGTGCTTCCGAGTTGAGGTAGTAGGTTGTATGGTTTAGAATTACACCCTGGGAGTTAACTATACAGCCTTCTAGCTTTCCTTGGAGTTCACTCTGTTCATCAAGCAATGTCATATTCTCCAACTGTCTGATTTCTGGAAGTGTTTGCGTGCCACAACAGTTTATGGTAAATATAATGCGGAAATAGACCTATACTGATGCTGTTTATGGCAAATACAGTACATAAATGGACCAATGGGGTTGCTACTACCCGAGAAGAAGGAGTTTCTATGTTTGTCTTTAAGTAAAACAGTACACAATGCAATATTCTGGTTCTCAAACCAGCCTGGCTGTAGATTAAGAGCTTTAATTATCAATGTTAATGTATTTTGCATTATCACTGTTTCTAGTAATGGACAGCAACCGTGTGGGATTTAACACAGAAAATGTTCACAGAAGGATTTTTATATTTCCTTGTTGAGGGAAGGAATAATTTTCTATCATCGGAAGTTAATGCTTTAGTTTTATTGATGAAAATGATACACTCCCTACTAAGAGAAAGTTGGGAAGGTATGGAAAATTCCCATTAAAATAAAAAGCAGTGATTTCTAAATTTACTTTGACTTGTATTTTATTGCAGACAGTTTGACGACAAGATATTTAATGTTGTCTTGACAACCTTATTTTATTTATAAATGTACATACATTCCTGTCAGTCAGGCTTGCAGCACATTATAAAAACAGTTTGGATGGGGGCAATTTGGAATTAGTAATGAGGTAACAAATTGGAACAATTATGTGATTTGAAACAGCTGATTTCAGCACGTGATTGCAATTATGATTTGTAACAAAAGCTGCATCCAAGAAAGGCCCTGTATTTCAGGACAAAGACGAGCTGAGAATCACCAATTTCTCAAAATGCGAGAGAAAATCATTGAAAGGTTGAAAAAAAAATGTTTCTTTAAGAAGACTGCGAATGGATTTGGATATTTCACCTTCCGCGGTCCATCGCATAATTTAAAATTTAAGGAATCTGGAGGCATTATTGTGTTTAAAGAACAAGGGCACAAGCCTAATCTGAATACCCTTGATCTCCGATCACTTAGCTGGCACTGCATCAAGAATCATTATTTGTCCATACTTGATATAAGTAAATGGCTCAGGATTACTTTGGCAAACTGTTTTCAAGTACTACAGTACATAGTTGCATCCACAAATGCCAGTTGAAACTACTGTACAAATAGGAGGTCTATCATGAAGTGTCATTGACTTCTTTTGGGCTTCAAGGTATCGGGGATGGACTATCACACAGTGGAAACGTGTATTGCAGTCACATGAATCAATATTTCAGGTCTTTTTTGAAAGAAATGGACGCATTGCGGTCTGGACGAAAGGGCAAAAGGACCATACAAGCTGCTCCCAGCAAAAATTTCAAAAGCCGTGGTTCATGGTGATATGGAATCGTGTCCGTGTCAGTGGCAGTGGTTTCCTGAACTTTTGTGAAGGCACCAATAATGCTGAAATGTACATTGAGATTTTGTGGTGATGCTGAACATATATGACATCTTCTCCAGGGACTCCCATGCATATTTCCACTAGACGATGCAAAACCACATTCTGCACACATTACAGAGACATGTCTGGATAAGAAGTGTACATGTACTGGACTGGCCAAACTATAGTACCAACTTGTCCCCAGTAAAGACCATGCTGCATTTATAAATACAAAATGTGACAATGCGGTTGCACACCTAAGGACGTGTTTGCAGGAAGGATGGGACAAAATTATAAGTCAAACACTAATCACTTGGAGATTTCCATCTCTGAATGTTTATTATATGCTGTGTTAGGGAAGGGCAACCTTACAAAGTGGAAACGTTGATCCAACTTTTTTGAATTATGTTGTTAGACTGAAAATTGGAGTAAGTTTTGATTTTTAAAAAGAAGTTATGTGGTGAAACATCAAATAACCTTGAAATACAGGTCAAAAATAATTTACAAATCACTGCTTTTAGTTTTAATTTTAGTTTAACACATCGTCAGAACTTTTTTTGATTTCTTGCTGTACTTGAAGTTTCAAAAAAATTTTACAGCAGTGGTTTTGTTGAAATATTGGGTTTGTTTGAGATTTTAGTTTGATTAATTTAATGCTGTTTTTACTGGTAGTATCACAAGCATGCAATGAGGAATATAATTAATATAACTTTGAACATGTTTCATGCGCTGAAATGCTCTTGGATTGGCTTTTGTGGAATATAGAGAAAATGTCCAACATGTGAAAGTTTTTTGGAAAACAGAAAAAAAAAAACCCCCACCATTCTAAAATATTGCTCAAAGTGGTTCAAGAACCTCTCAGGAATACATGGTGAGCCATTACTGATCAGAATAAGTTTGTAGTGAGTTTCAAAAAAGGTGAATGGCTAAAATGAGTGTGGAATTCATTCTGGGCTGAAGGTGACATGCCCACTTTCAAGCAGTGGTGGAGGAAGTACTGAAGTTCAGTACTTAAGTAAAAGTACAGATAACCACCAAAATATATACTCATGTAAAAGTAGAAGTACTGCTTTCACAATCCCACTTAAGTAAAAGTAAGTAAGTACTTGCTTTCAAATGTATTTAAGTTTTAAAAGTAAAAGTACTCGCACAATAGGTTGTCTCTTGATTTCTCGGCCTATATTTCAACAAAAAAATTGTATGGGGCTGTGCCTTTTTCATTTTTCAGGTCATCCCTGTTAGGTAACATATAATCTGCAGAATAAAAGTGTGAACTGTATCACGGATGGTAAGCCTAATAAGTATACTAACCTTTACAATAAACAAAATTTGTTGCTGGTAAAATTGCGAATAATGGCATCTGTAGAGGCACAAGTATTACTAGTAGTAACATCTGGATTATTTAATATCATTAATCAAAACCAGCAAAGTAGACTGGTTATAGTACATTCAAAGAATTTGTTTCATTGTTGAACCTTTCAATGTAAACCATTAGACTCTGTTTGCTTCATTATAGGAAAAAAAACACAATGTATGCAGAGTTTGCACTCCAGGCAAAAACTTGTGCATGTATAAATGTCCAATGAGGGAAATGTAAACCTGATGTAAACATTAAACGTGGGTGTCAATAGTTTTTTATTTATTTAATTTTTGGGGGGGAGGGGGGGGTTGTCTTTTGTTGTCTTTGTCTTTTCAAACTTTAAGGACATAAGGAATTGTAATTGAGCAATAAATACAATAATATTTAATATAATCAATATTTTATAATGAATGTAATATAATAAATTAAAGTCCAACAAAGGACCTACTGTGTCACATACCAATTAAATGAATAAGCCACAGCCATGTCAACATGCATTTCACTAGATTAGAGCATTCATACCATGTCAGTGACTGAAATTAATATAATTCTAGCCTAAACCTGGGCTAACATGCATAAGTCAGGGAAATTAATTTACCATAACAAGCGCTCCGCTTACCTCGATGTGTTTCTTCAGATTTGAAGGCTATTTTCTTGACTGAATGCTTTTTGCTTTTACACTTCCAAATCTTTCTCTGGGTACCCAACATCAAGGTAAGCAGAAAATGTGCTGTTTACATTCGACACTGGTGGATGTTGAATACGGAATTCTCTCGCCCTTGCATTTTTGGCCGAATATGCTGTCCACTGCCTCTTACCATGATATCAATCTCATAACTTGCGCTGCCCTTTCGCACAGCGTCCTGACCTTTGAAAAATTGCAGCCATATTTTCTTTAGTTTGTCACGACACAGATCTATTATTCTGTGATAATCACTGAATGTAACTGCTGACGAATTATTTTTCCATTCAGTATCCAGTTGTGATTCTATGTTTTGGTCCGCCTACATTTCGAGTTTGAATTTCTTTGTTTGAATGGAGATATCTTTTCACTGCTGCATTTGTTCGAACAAGAGAAGCGTAACACTGATCAGTAATCTTCCCTTTTTTGTCAGTTCTGTCCATTTTGTGGCACCAGTAGACTGAAAACGCGTCCAGTGAAAGGGTGATCGGAATAATTCCTCATTCAGTTTCATTTGATATTTTATGCTTCATTCTACCCCGATAAAATATGAGTCAGAGAAAAAGCATTGAAAAGGAATATCAACGGTTGGGCATTTTCATTATCGCACAGATGTGTGTCTGAAGCACAATTTAAATTAGCAAAACATCTGACTCTGTGTACACACAGAAAGCAGAAAATCACCGTGTTTAATCCTGAGATATCAGTTGTTTCTTACACTCCTAGTCTGATAATATTTGATGGATAAAGTCCACTATTTTATCCCCAAAAACATAATGTTTTCCATGTGTTCTCACTGTTTCCCGCTACATGTGTGAACCCACGCAATTGAGTGTTTGGCAGAGGTACCGAGGTTGTCGGGGACAACGCGGTTCGCGCAAATACCCAATTACGGGGGCTCAGTCTCTGGATCCATGTTTGGTGAGCCTGGTTTTGTTTGAATGCAACTGGCGCTTCCAAAGGCGCGCTCTATCGTCATTGGAGGCCGAGATAGCACTAGCTGATTGGTTTAAACTTCCGAGGCAGCAAAGAAACCAATTTGTTTTGTGAAGGGAACATTTTGGCGAGTGATCTTAAAATGTATGGAGGTGCATTTTAGAAATGTACAGTACAGTAACAAAGTATTGGTTCTTCGTTACATTCCACCACTGCTTTCAAGGTCAGTGGAATTCTGGTATTTGGAGTTATGGAAACTACCTATTGGCATTGCGAATTACCACAGATGTCACTACATTCACCAAAACTGAAACACCTAAAGACTAGTACTTCAAGTTACATTTTTTTATTATGGCTAATCCTGAGAAAGTTCCAAGTTGGCAGCGTTGCGACTCCATTGTGGCTAAATTTTTCTTTTTTTTTTAACACTTTCATTGTTGACAAAATGATGGTTCTTGATATATGCCCATTGTAGCGGCTTTGAACGACATAAACTGGCAGTGGCCTTGATTATAGAATATCTGTGGCACTCAAGACCACATTGGTGCTAGCTAGATACAGTTAAAATGGTTTCAGATGCATGCTCAGTGGCAGTACGTTGCGCAGTTTTCTTCCCGAAGTACTGTCGAAAAGCAAAGCTGTCTGTGGAAAGTAACATATTTCTTCAATCAGATTTGACAGTGAAATTCACTGTGTCTTTAAAAATGGACTCTTTCATCTTCTCCGTACCAATACATATGACAGGCAAGTCTTGCGAGGCCCTGCGTCCACCTCTCAGTCCAAGTCCCGTGAAAGGCTGCTCTGTTTAGATAATTGCATCCTTGTAATTGGCTGGCTATAATGATCTCACTTTTTTGAGCCTCCCTCAAGTCTCCTTCAGCCATTTTGTAACATTGTTTATTTCAAGGTATCACTGGTTAACTTTCATGTAAGGGACTTAACACTTGCAAAGCAGAGTGTAGAAACATATTTCAAGTAAAAGAAGCTGAATTAAAAAATTGAAACGTTAGTAATGAAAATGTATGGCAAAAAAAAAATGATGGATCCCCCTTGGCTTTCAGTTGTGATTAATTTTCTTTTTTTAGAACTGAGGGTGACAGTGGAGCTGACCATGTGGGAGGTTCTCTTCTCCCTTAAAATGCTCTTGAAAACCTGGCCTGTTTGGCCCTTTGTGTTTTTGCGGTTTGCAATGATCTGGAGCAGATCATTGTGATTGTCTTTTCCTGCCAGGGCTGTCATAAAAACTTCAGCTCAATTAAGTGTAACATCAATACAAAATGCAAATTTCTGGGTCCTTTTGAAGACTGTTACTGTTCTCAAGGAATACGGTGGTAAATGGAACATTCTGACCTCACAAGGTCATTATTTTATTTGCTGCGTTTTTTTTTCCTGGTGGAAATAAAATGTACAGATACTGTTCAGCTCTTGGTTCACAACACCCTATTTTCCAAGCAGGCCAAGTCACTTTGACTTCAGGCACTGAAGAAGTTGAACTCACTAAATGAAATGGGGTCAATATTTTTCTCAGCCAAACAAATGCTGTATTTGTCAGTAGCTTTAAAAATCCTTTGCTGGTCGTGGATATTTATGTAAAATAAATAGTGAAAGATAATTGTAACCTTCGAATTACCAATATGGAAAACTTGATTTGACAGTAGATTAATGCATATTATCATTCTGTGCAGTTCTGTCTTGATTCCTTGACCACAGGGTGGCAAATTAGTTCTTTGCCAAGTCCTGAGTAATTGCAGTATAGCAAAAATACTCTCAAGCTCAAAATGGCTGAACATTATGCATTCAATGATCTTCACCAGGTACGGTGCCAGGATTTCCATTTTTGTTGGGCCTACCAAATTTTGGCTGGGCCTTCTAATCACAGATGTCAATACCCTTTCCTTCCTCAGATGGTTTCAAGTGCTTGTTTTGCTTAAACTATCAAACTCTGGGAGGTGACTAGCACATCAGGTTGACTACCATGACACTTTTTAAATCTTTCGCTAAAAATGCTGAGATAACCTCTCATTAACCTGCAACAGTCCGTATTCATTAAAAGCAACATATCTGGGCATTGCTAAAATCGTGTGAAAATGAAACTGTGTCCCACATTTTATATTATTTTTTTTTTTTGCAGAGGTTAAACCAATAAATCCACTCAATTAGAGCACTGGTATTTTCATTCTTTCTAAAGAAACAAGTCTTCTTGTTTGGATTACCAGGCTGGATTATTATTTATTTACGTTTATTGCAGGCCGAGCGACATCGACTGTTGACTGAGCTAGACTGACTTTTAACAAGAAAGAATGTGGCACATTGCGTTGACTGCTTAGGTCTACCAGATCCACACAACATGCATTTGTAACTATGAAATTGGACAGCATCTGCGTTCTATATTGTTAATAGGCATATTCCACGCAGCTGGAAACTGACGTATTACAGTAGCCCACATAGAAGGTTGCACATTAACAAGAGTAAAAACATAGGCCCAGTAAAATCAAATTCTTTATGGGTGACATATTTATTTTCAATTCACGAAGACACATTTACCTATTTATTTTCTTTAACTTTTGGTATTAGTAATGAAGTAGTTATATTTTTCTGTTAGTATTTTTCTCATCCTGATGGATTACGTTCACCAATGACGATCATGATGAGCACCAGCTAGACCCCTGTGGTGGGCCAGTAGTGCAAGTGGGTGGGCCCAGGCCCGTTAGGCCCACCCTCAAAGCCGCGCCTGATCTTACCCACAAATTATTAGTTAGAAAATTAGCAAGAATTAAACAAATGCACTCCTCAAACCTTCTGAGCTTCTATTTGCTTGTTATCTTATGCTGCAGTGAACGGTTTTGGGAAAAAAGCTGAAAACAGGGATATTCACTCATGTAGCCTCATTATACTCAAGCTAAAATTGTGATGATAAAAAAGTTTGGAATAAAATTCAAACTAACACGTCTGAATTAATAAAATTTTCCGAACATTATCTTCTGCGATGTTTCTTCCTCTCAAAATATTACTCATTATTTGTTGATCTGCTACACGTTATTCATCTCATCAGAGGCCTCTGCTCATAAATGGAATGAGGAGTAACAGAGCAATGAGAGATCTATAACATGCAGAGCTGTGAGTCCCAGGGTAAAGGAGTGAGAAGGCCTGTTCCAAAAAAAGCAAAACATCATGTAGATTTGCTCTTAGACACTCATTACTGGTCTTTGTCAGAATATTATTGGATGTCCAAAAGGGAGATTTATTAAATTTTTAGCAAAATAAAATAAAACTAGCGCATAGCCCGTGGGTATCCACGGGTTCTAGAAGTAGTTTCAATCGCTCTTCTGGTTCAATCTCTTTCCGCATTTGCAGTGTGGCACGGAAGTCTTTCGGGAGATGTGTCATTGACTGAGACGCTTTCTCTTGCGGGCTCTGTTAGCTCTCATTTCTTCAGCATTAGCATTTGATAGGACTACTGGCCTATCAACTTGCCTTTTTGCGAAGGTCTTCCTTGACCCGAAATACATCATTAGCAAAGTAAAGTAACATAAACGTAATAATTAGCTAACTACGTAAATTGTATGATATAGCTACAAAGTAAAACGGAATTGTTTTTTAGGACTGTGCAACTCTCGCCTGGTTTTTCTGTGGCTGATTTAGCAAACAAATTTAAGCAAGCTTCTCAACGCTAAGAATATTATCAAATTGCCTGATATCTAACGACAACCTAGATGGGTTTCATACTTGGTTGCTTGCCTTTCATTCTGTCTTCGAGCTAATAAATATTGACGTTCATCAGGGTTTTTAAGTCCTCTTCGGTCTTTCTTTTACCGGATTACTAAGCTTGAATTAAATATTAACGCAAACCAGCTTTTAGTCTTTTCTGCATCTTATTTTGCCCGAAAGGCTCTTCTGATTGAACACATTGCAACTTATGTTGTATTTTCCTCCGATTGCGGTGCCTGGAACAGCCAGTTAAAAGTTTAGATGCGAATGCTTAGAGACAGCTGGACATACCATGTTTAGTCTGCTCACATAGTAAACAACTTTTTTATTCGGTCCCTTTGAATTAAAGGTTACTGGAGCTTTACAACCAAAGGTAACCAAAACAAGAGTATTTGTGGCTAGCTCGCTAGATACAGTTGTGTGAAAAAGTGTTTGCCCCCTTCCTGATTTCTTATTTTTTTGCATGTTTGTCACACTTAAATGTTTCACATCATCAAACAAATATTAAATATTAGTCAAAGACTGCACAAGTCAACACAAAATGCAGTTTTAAAATGAAGGTTTTTATTATTAAGGGAGTAAAAAAATCCGAACCTACATGCCCTGTGTGAAAAAGTAATTGCCCCCTAAACCTAACAACTGGTTGGGCCACCCTTAGCAGCAACAACTGCAATCAAGCGTTTGCGATAACTTGCAATGAGTCTCTTAGAGCGCTGTGGAGGAATTTTGACCCACTCATCTTTGCAGAATTGTTGTAATTCTGCCACATTGGAGGGTTTTTGAGCATGAACCGCCTTTTTAAGGTCATGCCACAGCATCTCAATAGGATTCAGGTCGGGACTTTGACTTTGACTTTGACTTGCTGGTGTGTTTTGGATCATTGTCCTGCTGCAGAACCCAAGTTGGTTTCAGCTTGAGGTCACGAACAGATGGCCGGACATTCTCCTTCAGGATTTTTTGATAGGCATCAGAATTCATGGTTCCATTTATCACAGCAAGTCTTCCAGGTCCTGAAGCAGCAAAACAGCCCCAGACCATCACACTACCACCACCATATTTTACTGTTGGTATGATGTTCTTTTTCTGAAATGTGGTTTTATTTTTTACGCCAGATGTAATGGGGCAAACTCCTTCCAAAAAGTTCAACTTTTGTCTCGTCAGACCAGAATATTTTCCCAAAAGTCATGGGGATCATCAAAATTTTTCTGGCAAATTTGAGACGAGCCTTTGTGTTCTTTTTGCTCAGCAGTGGTTTTTGTCTTGGAACTCTGCCATGCAGGCCATTTTTGCCCAGTCTCTTTCTTATGGCAGAGTCATGAACACTGACCTAAACAGAGGCAAGTGAGGCCTGCAGTTCTTTGGATGTTGTTGTGGGGTCTTTTGTGACCTCTTGGATGAGTCGTCGCTGCGCTCTTGAGGTAAATTTGGTCAGCCGGCCACTCCTGGGAAGGTTCATCACTGTTCCATGTTTTCGCCATTTGTGGATAATGGCTCTCACTACGGTTCGCTGGAGTCCAAAAGCTTTAGAAATGACTTTATAACCTTTTCTAGACTGATAGATCTCAATTACTTTCTTTCTCATTTGTTCCTAAATTTCTTTAGATCTCAGCATGATGTCTTGCTTTTGAGGATCTTTTGGTCTACTTCACTTTGTCAGGCAGGTCCTTTTTAAGTGATTTCCTGATTGAGAACAGGTGTGGCAGTAATCAGACCTGGGTATGGCTAGAGAAATTGAACTCTGGTATGATAGACCACAGTTAAGTTCTGTTTTAATAGGGGGGCAAACACTTTTTCACACAGGGCCATGAAGGTTCGGATTTTTTTCTCCCTTAAAAATAAAAACCTTCATTTAAAAACTGCATTTTGTGTTTACTTGTGTTCTCTTTGACTAATATTTAAATTTGTTTGATGATGTGAAACATTTAAGTGTGACAAGCATGCAAAAAAATAAGAAATCAGGAAGGGGGCAAACACTTTTTCACACAACTGTAGTTCCTGTTTGCATTTTTGACTTGGGATCTGAGATTTAGTTTGTGGGGCAACAGTTACTTGAGTTTACCATTCGGTAAAAGATAAGCTTTACCAGAGTGCTCCGCCCTGTGGGTGAGGTGTCCAACCAATTCCATCTCTTGCAGGAACTCAACTTGGCCCCTGACCCCAGGGCGCCCTTTTGGCCTCTTCCCCTCAGAAAAGGGAGTTAGTGATAGTGGGGGGCTCAATCCATAGAGGAATGGACAGCTTAGTCTGTTCGCGTGAGGAGTCTCGTACGGTGTGTTGCCTGCCTGGTGCCCAGGTGGCAGACCTTCTGGAGCGTGCGGACACCTCCTGGCCAGAGTGGGGAGGGATCCAGTTGTTATGGTCCACATTGGGACAAATGAAATGGGTAAGGGTAGGATTGAGTCTCTGCAAGCCAACTTTGTGGAATTAGCTAAAAAGCTTAGGAGCAGATCCTCCATGGTGGTTTTCTCCGGGATGCTACCGGTACCATGTGCAAGCAGAGGGAAGCAGAATTTTATCTGGAGGTTTAACACTTGGCTACGAAACTGGTGTAGGAAAGAGGGGTTAAGGTTTATGGGGCACTGGAACAACTTCTGGGACTGGGGTGCCCATGCCTGACGGGCTACACCTGATCCGGAGGGGTACACCTGAACCTTTGCACTGGGTCAGCGCATGTTGAGGCTAGCACAGGATTATTTAAACTAGGGACTTGGGGGGCAGGGAGGTTAGAGAGTCTTATACAACCCTCATTCTGAAGTAGTTGGGACAAAGAGTAAACTGTGAATAAAATCAAAACGCAATGACTTTCAAATCACACCAGCCAGTATTTTATTCACAATAGAACAGAGATAACATAGCAAATGGTGAAACTGGGAAATTTTACAATTTTATCCCCAGAATGAGCTTGTTTCAAATTCGATGGCTACTACAGGTCTCAAAAAAGTTGGGACAGGGGCCTGTTTACTGTGGTTTAGCATCCCCTCTTCTTTTTAACACAGAATGGAGGCATCTGTGCATTCAGGAGACAAGTTTCTTGAGTTTAGCCATTGGAATTTGATCCCTCTCTTCTTCAATACAGGCTTCCAGCTGCTGGAGAGTTTTGGGTCTCCTTTGATGGACTTTTCGTTTAATTATGCGGCAAATGTTCTCAATTGGTGAAAGATCAGGACTGCAGGCAGGCCAATTCTGCACACGGACTCTTCTACTACAAAGCCATGCTTTTGTAATAGCTACAGTATGTGGTTTTGTATTGTCCTGCTGAAATACACAAGGGCTTCCCTAGAATAGATGTCATCTGCAGGGGTGCATATGTTGCTCTAAAACCTTTATATACATTTCAGCATTCATGGTGCTTTTTAAAACATGCAAGTGTCCCACAGTATATGAACTGATGCATCCCCATACCAATAGAGATGCTGTTTTTTGAACTGAACGCTGATAACAGGAGGGGTGGTCTTCTCCTCTTTAGCCCGGAGGACATGATGCCCCTGATTTCCGACAAGAATGTCAAATTTGGAATAATGTCAATGACATAATCATGCCGGTGAGTGATGCAGTGGCGTCTGAGGGCCCGAAGATCACGGGCATCCAGTAAAGGTCTTCGGCCTTGTCCCTTACGCACAGAGATTTTTCCAGTTTCTCTAAATCTTTTGATGATCTTATGCACTGTCGATGATGAGACCTTCAAGGCCTTTGTAATTTGACACTGAGAAACAATGTTTTTGAAGTATTCCACAATTTTTTTTATACAAGCCTTCACAGGTTGGCCATCTTTACTTCGTAAAGACTCAGCCGATCTAAGACATCCCTTTTATAGCCAATCATGTTACACACCTGATGCCAGTTAGCTTAATTACTTACTAAATAGTTCTTTCAGCTGATGTTCTTATATATTAATCCCAACACCGATCCCTGGGGGACGCCACTCCCCTCCAGACCGAGCTCAGATGAGATTCCACAGACAACCACTCTTTGTGTTCTGTCCTGTTACCAGTTTTGAATTCATTCCAGAATACTTCCTGTAACTCCAAAGGAGCTCATTTTAAAAATTAGTCTCTTATGCTGTACTGTATCAAATGCTTCCTGATCTTATCTAAGTATATGATGTCATGAGCCCTGCTCTGATCATAAGTCTTGGTGGCAGCTTCAGAGAATTCCGGGAGGTTTGTCATGCATGACCTTCCCTTACAGAAACCATGTTGGCTGCTGTTCCTCATGTACATTAATGATATTCCTAATGAGAGGAATATTGAGAGCAGATTTGCAGTTAAATTTGCTGATGATACTAAATTGGGAAGTTTGGCAAATAGTTTACAGGGATTAACAGAATGAATTATGTAGGACTCCTTTGACCAAGTTTTGTTAGTAGAACTTGGGGTCACAAATGTCACAATGACGTTGACGAAGGGTAAATTTAGCACGAATATTAGGAAATATTTTTTCCTAATTATGCTAAATGGCAAATATCAGCTCCACATGGTTTTCCACTGATTCTCTTGCAGGCTGGCATCCGTTTTTTGGGATTCAGGACTCTTGTGGATGAATTGGCTTGGTTATATGATGTTTTTATGGAAACATCATAGCAACGTGATGACATCATAATGGTGCATGTGATGACTTCATAATGGTGCATTGTTCAATATAATATATAAGCGAAGTGGACTTTGGTCACGTGACCTAGTCATTTCCAGGCCATTTTCAACTGGTTGGCCGGGCACACACACGCACGCAGAGTCCACTTCCCGATTATATTATATATAAAATAAAATAAATGTATCATTTCTAGGGATGCACCGAAATGAAAATTGTTGGACGAAACCGAAAATGAGAAGTGCTTGGCCAAAAACCGAAATACTATACACCGAAATAAATTATTATGCCAATTTTTTGTACCATTGCACTAAGGCTATGACTGTATACTTCCCTAACTAATATCAGAGCCATGTAGCGAGAGAGTCACGTCAACGGAAGTCCAAAATTCTCGATCGTCACGTGGTTCATGGAGACAGCGAATAGTTCCCGGAAGTCGCTGGCGGGCAATTTAAATGCGTCTGTCAAATAGGCTGCAGAGAGACATACCTGCAATTCTCGGTAATTACTCATCAATAATTAGCGTTATTTTCTGCCTTGTTTACATATTGTAGGCTTGAGTGAATGTCGCCGTCTCTCTTAAGTGACCCCAACGTTAAACAACCGTGGAAAAGCTACATTAAACGGCAGAATTTTGAACATTTGCACTCAATATAGGCAGTATTCGAGCAGTTTTAGTGCCTTAGAATTGTTTAAATAATTAAGATTACAAAAACGATATTTAGTCATTTGAAAGAGCGTATTCCTATGCTGTCGATTTGTTGGTTTTTGCTTTTGACTAAAATGCTTGTTTAATCCCATCCTGTTTATTATGCAGAGGGAGGGGAAGGAACGTTTCAAAATTGTTTGATTTTTTTACCATTTCTTCATTTGCTTGGGGTTTTAATCATCCCATTGGGAGGATCTAAGTTATCAATTCAGTATTTAACTAATGTAATCTTCAGACAGGACAGAGGACTGAAAGGTGACTATCAATGAGTATCAACTGACAGCACAATTAGTCCCTGCATCATTAAAAGCAGCATAATGTTCAGAGTGGCATTTTAGAAAATCCACTGGTCATAATTATAATTTATTTGCTCATAATTTTTATGCACATCTGCACTTATTACTAAACACCAATCCATAAGTTCAAAACAACTTTTTCATTGACTTTTTGCATGCAGAAGGTAAAAGATTTTCTAAGCTTGCATATACAGTAATATTTTTAGGAAGGGCTCATTAAACACAATATATCCAGACCGAACAAGACACATTAACATACAAACTTATAATGTTATACGCATACAAACACATACATTTTCTGTATATCTTTTTTTTTTGCTCTTATGTACTACAATTACTTCATGAAAAAGAAATCTTGAATAAACTCAGGAACATGAACATGTGAGGCAGTTTGTCTGTGCCCTCTCCTCCATGTTGTCCTTGTACACAATCTCTACCATAGTTTGCTGTGCTGCGTGGGGATGCTCCAATCGCTGGGGGGTTGAGTACAAATGTACAGTTTGTAGGCTCAATTCAGCAGGAGAAATCTAACAATCATTCAAAATTACAACTACAACAAAAATGTGAGGTGATCATATTCAAACACTGCACATGCATTTTTGTCACAACCAAAGACCACACGATTTGGAAGCTTATTGTCCAGTTTATTAAAAGTAAGGAACGGGGAAGGGCCTGCACTGCTTAGGGAGTTAAGACTCGGTGCAGGGTGAGTGTCGTCTGTCTCATTGCAGGGAGTTCTTTTTGAATCGCCTGCAGTTCTTCTGCTGAAAGAGGGGGGGAGAAAAAGACAGGAGAAAGGGTTAGACACACCTTTATGGGCTTGGATGGGAAATGGTGCTGAGAGATGAGGCTGGTCTTTGTTTCCAAACTTAGCTTATTGAAGTTAAATAGTTGTGATCAGCTTTTGCTGCTGATGTTTAAGAAAGTATGGTGAGTGGCATCAGTAACATGTAACAGGATTTAGTATAAAGATTATAGACCTGAAAATTTTAAAGGCAGATGAAATCCCTATTTCTCTGTCATCTATAAATGAAATACTGTAGATTAACACTTTAAAGCAACAGGTGATGTTGCCAGAAAAAAAAGGATATGTGAGGTCCAAAGTCTCTTCATGCACGGATGGCTGCCTGCTGAATCGTACAATTCTCAAAGACTGTAGACAAAGCCTACAAAAACTGTCAGCAGAATTTAAGAACTCAGAAAACTCTTTCACTAAGAACAACAACCAGAAAGTTATCTAACCAAGGTTTTGAGTCTAGAACAAGTGTTAAAAGCCATTGCAGTCTCGGAAAAATATCAAAGTGAGAATTGAGTTTGATTCAGTGTGGTTCATCAGAGTTGTGTGGACTGATGAATCTCAATTTTGGTTACATGGTAATGTTCCAGAGAGGAGCCTTTGAGATCAGGTGAGAAATTTAGTAGTGAACACATGTCTACCACACATGAGCTTGGAGGAGGACATCTCATGCTGAGGGGCGCCCTTTCAGCTGCTGGCACTGGTGAGCTGCTTCACTGTAAAAAGTCAATTAGCGCTTTGAAGTACAGAAGAATTTCGCAGAAAGGCTTGCAATGATTAAAATTTTGTTTTCTAAAGAGAGTGATCAGACGTTATTCTTCAACAAGACAATGCTCCTGTCCACACTGCAAAGACCCCTGAGATGTTTCTAGAGAAGTCCGTCAGGCACGTGGTTTGGCCTGGTCAGAGTCTAGATTTGAACACACTGGCGTACATTTGATGTCACAGTTAATACGAACTAATTGGGGAATGGTTCTCAACAACCTATCAACTCTGTGAAGCCATCAACATTGAGTGTGACAATATTCACAGAAAAAAAATCCTTTCTGCAAATTTACCTGCAAGGCTTATAAATTTACAGAAATCAAAGGGAAAATCTGTACAATATTTAGATACTATATCAATTTGTTAAAGAACTGCTCATTTTCTTAGCAATGATTAGTTTCTGAAACCTTCATATTTTTCTGTCTTGTATGTGGCCTATTTTTTGCCCTAAAGTGTAAGCCAAGACTCCTCTGGAGGAAGAAGGCATGAAGCGCAAAGTGAATGTATGTCTAATATTAGGCTGTCAAAAACCTTGTGTTGATAATAAACTCATGTCATACTGGAGTGTGTGTACATGAGATGTGGACTGTCTGGGGCAGCCAGCGGGGGCAGGGAAGAGCCCTTAAGCTCTTGAGCTGTACCCCTGACTGAGTGTTGCTTTACTTGGTGCTTTACCAGCCACAGAAGTTTTTGCCAAACCCCCAACGTAGTGGGCTGAGCGCGGCTATCCCATGGTTAACTGCTAAATTCTCTCTTCAACGGGAGCCTTCCATGTTGTGGATCCTGGCCGTGTGCCCAGGCTTGAAAAAGCTGATCTTTAAACCACCGAGGATGTTAGAAAACATACGGCCTGGGATTATGGGTCTGGATCTGTTTTCAAAACACTTCTAAGAGTTTGACTGCTGATTCGAGGTCAGTTGTAACTGTGAACTTGTAATGGATAGGCACAGAGGAGTACTTATCCAAGATCAGCCCTTCGCTCATGATTAATGAATTGGGCTCTGGTTTTTCACTCCGATTGGGTTTAGATACGAGATTTTTTATTCTCTCCGTGTTGGTTGTATGGGTTGCCATGGTGATGTTGAGCGTCTTTGCGCTTTGTGTTATATGGCCATTTGCTGAGAAAGAGGGAGGGATGGAGTGATAGAGGGAAGCAGGGTGAGAGAGAGATATGAAAGAGGAGAGAGCGATAAAGATAAAAATTAAGGTTGCGAAGTCCAATTTTAAAGCAGCTCATTTGTCTCTTGTGTATTTATTTATTTATTGTGTGTAGTTGGCCTTTGCTTTGGTTTGTTGCTGGGCTGGGCTGTTACTATAAAAGTGCACCTTTTTTCAGCTCTGTTGCTGGGCGGAGTTACCATTGTATGAATCCCCTCCCTCGCTCTTTCAGCTGGGTATGAGAGCCTGTTCATCACCTCAGGGAAATGCCTCTCATTGGCTCTTCGATTAGGGCTGATCCCATCTTCAGAAGCTTAGGAGTACTTCATGCATTCCCTGGCACACAGGAGAAATGGGCGAGCTGATCCTAACCAATGTACAGTGCTGTGAAGAAGTATTTGACCCCTTCCTGATTTCTTACTTTTTTGGACATGTTTCAGATCATCAAACAAATTTTAATATAAGAAAAAGATCATCTGGGTAAATACAAAATGTAGTTTTTAAATGATGATTTCATTTATTAAGGGAAAAAAGCTATCCAAACCTACCTGGCCCTATGTGAAAAAAGTAATTGCCCCCCCCCCCTGAATTTCACCATCCAAACCCAGGCTTCATTACTGCCAGACCAGTTGAATCAAGAAATCACTTCAACTGAACCTGTCTGACAAAGTGAAGTAGGCCAAAAGATCTCAAAAAACAACACGTCATGTCGCGAACTAAAGAAATTCAAGAACAGATGAGAAACAAAGAAATTGATATCTATCAGTCTGGAAAGGGTTGCAGAGCCATTTCTAAGGGTTTGGGACTCCAGCGAACCACGGTGAGAGCCATTATCCACAAATGGAGAAAACTTGGAACAGTGGTGAACCTTCCCAGGAGTGGCCGGCCTACAAAAATTATTCCAAGTGTGCATCGATTACTCATCTGGGCGGTCACAAAAGAACCCAGAACAACATCTAAAAAACTGCAGGCCTCACTTGCCTCAGTTAAAGTCAGTCTTCATAATTCAACTATAAGAAAGAGACTGGGAAGAAATGGCATCCATGAGAGAGTTCCAAGGTGAAAACACTGCTTGCCAAGAAGAACACAAAGGCTCATCTCACGTTAGCCAAAATACATCTTGATGATCTCTAAGACTTTTGGGAAAATATTCTGTCAACTGAAAAGACAAAAGTTGAACTTTTTGGAAGGTGTGCGTCCCGTTACATCAGGCATAAAACTAACACAGCATTTCATAAGAAGAAAATCTAACCAAAAGTGAAAGATGGTGGTGGTAGTGTGATGGTTTGGGGCTGTTTTGCTGCTTCTGGACCTGGACAACTTGTTGTATTTGATGGAACTATGATTTCTGCTCTCTACCTGAAAGTCCTGAAGGAGAATGTCCTACCATCAGTTTGTGACCTCAAGCTCAAGCACACTTGGGTTATGCAGCAGGAGAATGATCCGAAACAAACAAGCAAGTCCACCTCTGAATGGCTTAAAAAAAATAGAATGAAGATTTTGGAGTGACCTAGTCAAAGTCTGGACTTAAATCTGCTTGAGATACAGTGGCATGACCTTATATAGGCTGTTCAGGCTGAAAAACCCTCTAATGTGGCTGAAATAAAACTATTCTGCAAAGAAGTGTGGGCTAAAACTTTTCCATGGCGATGTGAAAGACTCATTGCCAGTTATTTGGGGGGGGGGCAAACTAATAAGCTGCCTTGCAATGTGAAGGAAGGTAGACTAAGAAAAACATCATGTCAGTACATTTCTTTTTTCACAAAAATGAAACCTTTGCTTGTTCAATCTCCCTTGCTTCTGCATTCATAGATTAAGATTGTCAGAGCACTTTTCTAAATGTTAAAAGAAGCAGAATTAGATGGCAACCTCTATCCATAGCCATCCACACTTTGCTGGCTGTTTTTAAACCAACTCCATGGGTAATGCTGAGACCAGACTCCCTGTAAACCCAGATAGCGTGGTGCACTCAATTGTTTTGTGAAACTGATGACCTCAAAGTTGTGTCGGCCAACTTAGTGACCTTGTCTTCACAGCACTTAAAAACAAGGTAAGAATAACTTTTACCTTATGTTCCTTAAGTTCCGTCCACACAATGCAATTAAGTTGGCTTACATATTTTTTTGAGGTAATTAGCTTTCCAGAAAACATTTGAGTTTGCCACTCTATCTGGGTTTAAAGTGTTGCTCACACTTTCTAGGACTAACTCCATGACTATTGCAAACACCAGTTTAATGGGTGTTCTACTCACTATCTCCATGGCTAATGCACAAAATAAGCTTTACTCTCTCAGATAATTGCTTGACAGTGTAGGAAACAGCAGATAATTGTACAAAGTGATTTGCATGAATGTACTAAAGCATTTTCAACTAGCTCATAAGAATAAGAAGCTGCTCTTATGATGTGCACAAGTGATGAGATGATGTGGACATTGAGCAATTAGTTTTTATTTGTTCAATTCTAGTCTGAGAAATGTACCAAAGCAACTGAGAAAAACTAACTATGATACAAATACAGTTTGCCGATTTTCTTGATGGTTTCTCGAAGGGAGTGATTGGAACATGTCTCCTGTTGTAGTGCCGAGGTATGTATCCCTAATTTTTATAAACAAAAATTATGTTCATTGACCCCAATGAAGAGCTGTTGGTATGAAAGCCCTTGAGTAACCTTATCTCAGTGGTTCTCAAATTGGTTCTGGTGACCCCCTGTATATATTGGTTTTTATAAGCTGTTAAGTTGCCCTAATTAGGAGCATTTCATAATTAAATTCATTATCGTCAAGCTGCATTTTGACAGAAATATCCATGAGTGCCATGAAGAATAAAAGACTATATAGCGTGTTTATTTTTCTGTATTGCAAGAAATTTCAGGCAGTGACAAAGGACATATGACTTAGCTAGGCTTTATAGTGATTACGATTTGCGCTAATGTTTGATATGTTTCCCATTTTAAGAGTATTCTTTTTAACACTAACAGTATTTCGAATAAATGAACTGTTATGCTAAAACAGGGCTCTGAATTCATAGAAAATTTTGGAGTAATTAATTATTGGATTATTGCCATCCTCACAATATCACATGTATTATATGTTACATTGTAAATGTAGCCTATCAGTGAACTCTAAGTCATTTCTTACCAAGCGATTCCTTAATCTTTATAAGCTTATATATTGGTCTTACTTATTCAGTAAATAAATTGTTCAATTGTTAATTAGGTGAGCTTGAACAAGAACAGGTTTAGAGCAATCATGCGTTTAAAGTGAGGTTACTGAAGGGCCTCTACACTTCTGATGTCATGCCGCTGATTGATCCCATTTCTGGGCTGCAGGCTCATGTATTTATGTAGAATAAGGCTTCATAATATTAGCTAGCTATGCACATTATTAAGCCTTTTCTTTGTCCTCTGCTTTTAACCTATTCTGGCTCCTTAGGAGGAGTGGACAGCCACAGTTCTCCAGGCTCTCAGGCCAGAGCCTCAGCTCAAGGGCGATGGCAGGAGGATACCTTACTTGACATGTGTGTCTTTTGGGCCCTCTGCCCTCCAGGAAGGGGGAAAACGCTCTAATTAGCTGTGATTAATGATCCATTGAAATCCCTGCCCATTTTAGAGCTTAAGCATCTACCATCACTACCACATGGGAGGTGGGGGAATTGGGGTTAGCAGTCATCGTCCAGGGGCTGTTCTTCAACCTCTCATAGGTTCAAATAACAGTGGGTCGAGGGGAGGGAGTTTTATGAAGCCGGGCCCGAATGGCAGGGTTTATTTAAAGAGCATTTTTTCAACCCCTCACCCCCCTACCCCCATCTTGGCCCCAGCGGTTTCTGTAGATACTCCAGGGAGAGAGGAATTTGAGAAATCTGGCCATTTCAGCGGAGCTCCCTCCAGCTGGCTCTGATCTGGCCCTGTAAGTCATTGCTCACAGCTGTGTTTCCATTTATAAGATGGCTGAAAAAATAAATGACCAGATTAGAAAGAGGAGTCCTTTGTTTCACTGCTCAGAAGGCCCTTGGAGCAGCATGGACTGTGGAGCCTCCGTCTGTTTGCCTGGATCCTTACAAGTTCAGTGGAAGAGCTAGAATAAAATGTAAAATATACTGTGCTTCACAAAGTCTGTTTGCATTTTATTGCAATAAGCCTAGAAACTGAGCTGTTCGTCCCAGTAAACCATTCTGTCACTGCGGATATAGAGGCGCACCTTCTCATACGTTACATAGCAGCTGTTTACCTGAGGCTTTTATCCGAAGTGACAGTTGATGAGACTAAGTAGGAGACAATCCCCCCTGTAGCAATGTTGGGTTAAGGGCCTTGCTGAAGAGCCCAGCAGCTGCATTGACCTTACTGAGACTACCCTGCGGCGTGAACCACTAACAGTCTAAGCCCCACTTGACCAGCTTAGCCACTCGCCTTTGGGCTCCTCTTCCTCATTTGACTGATTGATTTGCAGAATAATCAGCAGGTGTCTCTGTTTGGGAGGGGTTCTAGCTTATTTTGGGCTTGAGATGGGTCTGTTTGTGCTTCTCTCTTGGAAACAGATAAAGACCTAGTTTCAGGAAAGTCAGTAATGAAGAAAACATACCTCGGAAAAATTTTCAGGTAGATATAGCAATGTTGCTAATGGGTTGTTTAATAGGAGGCTTGCAAAGTTATAGTTGCTGCCTTTTGATGAACATTCATACCTTGAAATGCTGAAGGTTTTCAAAAATTTCACCAGTATTAGTCAAATTGGCTTTGTACTCCACAGATCAGGGGTAGAGAACTCTGCTCCAGGAGAGCCATAGTCCTGCATGTTTTTGTTGGCTCTCTGCTCGAAATGTACCTGATTCAGACAACTGCCTCTTTATCAAGCCCTTAACAAACTGCAGTCATTCAGATCAGATGTTTTAGAGCGAAGAGACATCGAAAACATGCAGGGAGGTGGGTCTCCAAGAACTGGGTTTTCTATCCACGCTATAGACCCATTCAGCCTTATGATGAGTGCAGTCATCTGTTAGGTTGTCGTTGTTGTAGTTTTGTGTCATGGAAAATCCTTTTCTTTCCAGAGCAATCTTCACTTTTAAAAGGATTGGGAAGCCAACTGATGATGGTCATGACTTTTTTTATGTGCTGCTGACAATACTAATGGCTCACCGCTGACTTTACTGACAGGGACTTTGTTAATGGAAGAAAATCGTGTTGTATTATATTTCTCTTGGTGGACGATAATTTTAAGCAATATTTGACTAAAAAAATTGTATGTTTTGAAAAATGATGAACGATGAGCTAGGAAGACAATTCTGTTAGATGCATAAAGGAGTATAAAGGTGATTTTATACGACATCGGTCTTCAAATTATAGTCTCAATGTCTCGAAACAGCTGGTTTTCTCCCCTCTCTTGTCTTGGGAGTCAGGCATAAAGACAGTCTGGCCAATCAGAAATACTAGGTGTTCGGTAATTGGTAATGCATCATGGGAGAAAAGAAATCCAGGGCTGATGTTTTGATCCAGATCAGGAATAAAGTACGGAGGCAGAGTACAATCCACTTGTTGGATTTATTGAGAGTAATATGGTAGGCGGTGTGATTGAGCCCACAGAGGAATAGCACAATACAGATTTTACAGGCGAAGCTGTGTGGACGTCGTCAATACCTAGCCAGTGGCTTTCCAGGATGACTGCCTGAATTTAATGCAGGCTCAGCCAGAGCCGAACTGTCCCATGGCTGGATGGAGAAGTTTTGGAGGAATGCTGCCCCAATCCTAGTAACTTTAGAAGGCTTGGGAACTTGTTGTTAATAAAATGAACAGAATAACGGACTGGGAAAGGATTAACGGGGACATGGTACCAATCCTGGAGCTTGCTCCTGTCACCTAAACAAGGAAGAGCACTTCTGTATATTACTACCAGTAAATATTGTGTTTAACTTTCAAAAGACAAAGAGTTTTACTCACAAATACTGACTGGTGCTGAAGTGCATGTAGCAAGTGATGATGATCCAGCAATTTGCAAACTCAAATGAAGGGGAATAAATACCTCAAACAGAGGTGAGGTGCAGTAACTATGAGATGCGACAAAGCGGGGATCGGGGAACTCACAAGACGCAAACCAATCCAAGGAGATGATACTTCTTAAAGTTATAAACTTTTGCCTGGTAATACAACCCCAATTCCAAAATAGTTGGGACAAAGTGTAAATTGTGAATAAGATCAAAACGCAATGACTTTCAAATCACACCAGCCAGTATTTTATTCACAAAAGAACAGAGATCACACAGCAAATGTTGAAACTGAGACATTTTACCATTTTATCCCCAGAATGAGCTTGTTTCAAATTTGATGGCTGCTACAGGTCTCAAAAAAGTTGGTACAGGGGCCTGATTACCATGGTGTAGCATCCCCTCTTCTTTTTAACACAGAATGGAGGCATCTGTGCACTGAGGAGACAAGTTTCTTGAGTTTAGCCATTGGAATTTGATCCCACTTTTGTTAAATACAGGCTTCCAGCTGCTGGAGAGTTTTGTGTCTCCTTTGACGGGCTTTTCGTTTAATTATGCGCGAAACGTTCGCAATTGGTGAAAGATCAGGACTGCAGGCAGGCCAGTTCAGCACACAGACTCTTCTACTCTGAAGCCATGCTGTTGTAATAGCTGCAGTATGTGGTTTTGCATTGTCCTGCTGACATACACAAAGCCCCCCCTGGAATAGATGTCTTCTGGAGGGAAGCATATGTTGCTCTAAAACCTTTATACACCTTTCAGCATTCATGGTGCTTTTTAAAACATGAAAGTGTCCCCCACCATATGCACTAATGCATCCCCACACCATCAGTGATGCTGGCTTTTGAACCTGAACGCTGATAACAGGAGGGGTGGTCTTTCTCCCCTTTAGCCCGAAGGACACGACGCCCATGATTTCCAACAGGAATGTCAAACACGGGCGGTGCTTCTGGATCATGCTCAACAATGGCTTCCTTTTTGCATTATAGAGTTTTAGGTGGCATCTTTGGATGACACGGCTGACTGTGCTTACAGACAGTGGTTTCTTGAAGTATTCCTGGGCCCATTTAGTAATGTCAATGACAGAATCATGCCAGTGAGTGATGCTGTGGCGTCTTTGGGCCCGAAGATCACAGGCATCCAGTAAAGGTCATCGGCCTTGTCCCTTATGCACAGAGATTTTTCCAGTTTCTCTGAATCTTTTAATGATGTTGTGCACTGTCGATGATGATGAGACCTTCAAAGCCTTTGCAATTTGACGTTGAGGAATATTGTTTTAAACTATTCCACAATTTTTTTTACACAAGCCTTCACTGGTTGGAGAGCCTCTGGCCATCTTTACTTCTACTCAGCCTCTCCAAGACATCCCTTTTAAAATGAATCATGTTACACACCTGATGCCAGTTAATGTAATACTTGCTAAATGTTCTTTCTGCTGATTCTCTTATATATTAATAGCTTTTTCAGCCCTTTTTTTGCTTGTGTCCCAACTTTTTTGAGACCTGTTGCAGCCAGAAGATTTGAAATAAGCTCATTTTGTGGATAAAAATGACTCAGTTTCAACATTTGAAATGTTATCTATATTCTATTGTAAATAATGTGTTGGCTCGTGATCTGAAAGTCATTGCAGTTTGATTTTATTCACAATTTACACTTTGTCCCAACTATTTCGGAATTGGAGTTCTATAACTGGGACCTTTTTAGCCAGTTTTTTTAACCGTAATTTTCCAATCAATTTTCTAACAAGGGTTCCATGTATGCTAACTGTAAACCACAGTTAATACATGCAGGACTCTACTTAAGGTTAAAATATCAAGGAGACAATGTATTAATTTCACTGTTAAATTCAGTCAGTTTATAACTGTGTATAGATGCAGGTTGTTGAATGGGAGGGGACACAGAACAATTCACACAAGGATTTTGACACTGGATTTGGATTTGAGGTCCACATTTGGTGATTACAGCTGTATGAGTATCTTAAGGGTGTCTAAACTGATAGTTCAATTTGACTTTCTGCACATAAGGTTTAACTGAGATTCATCGGTTACTCCCAATGTGCAACACAAAGCTATACCCTTGAACTTAATTCTCTTGGCTTCAGCACCATTCACTGTTTGCCAAAAAATTCAGGTGAACTGATACAAAAAACTAAGCGCCTTTTCGCACATTGAAAATTTGTTTTTAGATTTTACTATTTCATCAGTCATATGGGGCCACTTGTTTTTCAGAACAAAACTGCCTTTTGCCTTGTTCATCAGATCTGGCTCATTCATGAGGAGTTTCAAAAAGTGAGTCAGCCCCAGGACACAATTCCCCTGTTTAACTAGGTCAATTGGTACAGTCCAAACCCCCACTAGCTCCAGTGCTTTTGACCTCAGCATCATGCAAAGTTCTTTCTTCTCGAAGACATGTGTTCTAACCCCTTTTCTTTGCACCATGCAATGTGAGTGGAAAGTTTTGGCTCATTAAAAAAAAAAATCACTGGTCGAAGTGATCGATATGGATGAGTTAGATTAGGGTCATGCTCTTAAAGGTTGTTTAGTTGATATGAAAGGGATGCCATTTTTTTTATATTTAACCATTTTTCTGAAACATATGCAATTGCACTTTGTGAAAACATTAGCCTAGTTAATTATAGTTTTTATTTAATGTGTGTATTATTCTCAAAGTAGTCGGACATTTTAACAACAAGAAGAACTGTGTGTAGATTGTAGTATTAAATACGTTGAGGTGGATAAATACTTTGCCACCCCAAATCTCTGATGGCCCCCTTGGGCCTGGTTGGCATATATAACCACAAAGTTTTATTATTATCCCGCCGGCATATAATGCGGGGGGATATAGCTATCGCTCTGTCCGTTCGTCTGTCTGTCTGTCCGTCTGTCCGTTCGTCTGTAAACATTCTTTTGTCCGGAGCATAACTTGAAAACCGTTCAGTATTTCCTCACGAAATTTGACATGTAGGTCAGGCGTCATATGTAGATGTGCCTTTTGGTATTTAGGAATTTCTTGAGCGGTTAATCCATGAATGTGGGGGGCCGGGGTGATACGCCATTGCCAGATGGCTCTTGTCAAAATTGGTTTGGAACTTTATCCATAGTCCTGCTAATAAGTAGACAGACAGACTGACAGACAGGTGAAAAAATTACCTTCATTGCCAGAGGTGAATATCCTTTGTAAATATAGAACTATTGCAAATGGGGACAAAATAAAAGGTTTTAGTTACAAGGTTTGCTGATTTAGAGACTGCATGGATGAGACTAATCACCAGCTAGCCTAGACACACTACAATACTCCGCATTTTGAATATCTTTTCTTTTTTCTGATCTTTGATGACAAGAGATCTACAGCTCTGCATTTCCCTCAATTCTGATGCCCGTTTTAATACACCTAATTTTGAAACAGTCTGATGCTGCAGAGCTGCCATCATTAAACAGAATGCATACAATAGGCTACTGGAGGCTCCCAGACAATGGAAATAGCTCTTGTCCATTTGTCGTGGGTAAAATATACAATTAATGCAGTGGGTTTTATGCGGTGTAAATATCAGTAGTTTATACATTGCACATGGAGGTGTCATTGATCTGTCTGAGACATGGTGCTCAGGCTTGCTGCGTCAGGAATGTCCTTCAGTCTATGTGACCTTTGACCCCTTGGGGGGAGATCGATGGCATTGACTGGAGATGGGCAAGATCCAATAGGCGGCCCTTGTCTGGCGTGACACAATGTGATACCCATTAATACTTATCTGTCTCCTGTGGAGAGTCTGGGACTAAACACCTTAAACCCCCCCCCACCCACTTCCTTAGCTGCTGGAATTAATTTAGTCTTTGTTGTTAGACCCCACCTCCCTTACCCCCAACAAGTCCAGACTGCCTTTTCACCTCTTTCACCCTGTCCTCTATCTCAGTGGTAACAAGCGAAGCTTGCATGTCAGTCTTGCAGACACAAGCAATGTGAAAAAAATATTCGGACAGTGAAGTGAATTTCTGTTTTTTTTTTTTTGCCTTTTGACTCTAGTACAGTTTTACAATGAATTAGCTGATGCTGATGAAAAAGGACCTTGGCTAAAGTAAAATATAGATATTTTTAGCTTTTACAATTATTAATGTGATGGGAGAGGTTATTAGTACACTGGGGTAATAGCTGCTGAAAATGGGCATCTGCCATCAAATGTAAAGACTGAAAAATCAGTATTTCAGACAAGGATTTTGATCTCCTTCCATTTGTTTTCTATGCCGCTTTTTCCTCACTGGGGTTGTAGGAGGAGCTGGAGTCAATCCCATCTGACTATGGGCGAAAAGGGACCCACCCTGGACATCTTGCCAATCCATCGCAAGGCGCACACACCATTCACTCTCACACCTATGGGCAATTGTAGCCTCTCCAGTTAGCCTGATGTGCATGTCTTTGGACTGTGGGAGGAAACCGGAGCACCTGGAGGGAATCCACATCAACACAGGGGCAACATACAGGCTCCATAGAGACAGGCCCCAGGCTGTATTGGAACCCACAACCTTCTGGCTGCGAAACAAATATATTGAACCGAAACACCCTTCAATAAATTTAAAACAGACTCATTGGCCCAATGTTCATCGTTTTAGTAATGTGGTTTGAGCATTCCCTGTGTCAAATAACATTCTGTTAAAGGTAAAGAGCGGTAAGAGCATGCCCCCTTTGTGATGGAGGAGATGAATGCATTACACTCTTGTGTTCCATGGGCCAGCTGCTTAAATCTATCATTAAGGGCTTCCTTGTGGTTCAGGCTGCATAGATGTCAGTTGTTAGCAAAGCGTTTGAGCCAGAATGGGATGTTCTATTCCAGTTACACTCTTGCCAGCTATGGCCGGAGGTCTACGTCGATGAGACGTCTATCATATCAGCCTTGTTTGGCTCATCTTCGCTGGGGAGATATACTGCAGGGGAAAGTCATTCTCTGTTGGTAAACCCACTGCTGGTCAGACCGAGAGCTTGGAAGGCACTGGATTGTTTTTACAAGTTTCAGTGATATCTGCCGTTTGTTTTTTAATTTTGCTGCAATTTTTGGGCAACTTGGTTGGGACTGGTCCTTGACTTGCACCGTGACTACCTGATAATGACCATTCGCAAGCACTCCACCAAATTTATTTTGAGAAATTCGCGATAGCAATGCACTTTGATTTTATATGAAGCAATCTGACTGCCTGCCAATCCTGACTTTTTGTCTGTTACTATTTCACCTCTCACAACCTAATAAATGCTGCACATGGGAGTGATAATATGTGCCGTAATGATATTGTATTGATGCTAAATCCTCATATATGCAGCAACACGGCAATGGTGAAAAAGCTATGCCAACACATTATAATTCAAACAGCGATGGACTTGTCCTTGGCCTGTCAGAATTTTGTTGTTCTGATATGTTTTCAAGTGTCCGATAAAGTTTCATTTCATTGGTCAAGAACTCAGCGTTTTTTCGCCCCATTCTTTACATGCTGCATTGTATTTCTTTGCCTCGATGGGTGTAAATTTTTCGATGATGAAGGTAACAACATTAACTGAACTGAAGAAGAAATCCAGCAGAATTGCCCCTGTACCATGGAAAATGTACAGTGGTGGAGAAGGTCTTCAAATAAAACATTTCTCTACTTTAGAATTTCATAATGGCAACACATGAAAGACTCCACACTGTTCAAGTTATTATGTCCAAATCTTATCAAGTCTCATTTCATCAAGGGATTACTCTAAAGTCGAATCTGAAGTCCATTCATGTGAGATATGAGTGCCACGCAAGCCACTATCTGTGGATTCCATATAATTCCAGAGACCTTTAATATAACTAATGCTTACGTTTTTAGCGTATCGCGCGCACACACATTATGGAACCAATAAGGGAGCATTAGGACAATGAGTCATACCTGGAAAATTAATTTCAGGCTTTATGGTTTCAATTTTCTGGATTCAAACCCTCTCCAGAGTAAGCTGTGTTTTGTCATTGATCTTGGGTTGGACTTAAATGACTCTACACACTGGATAACTGCATAATCGGTAACATTGTAACTCATGCAGCTGCTGCTGTTTTGATGCAGCTCACTTTAGTTGCTGACTGCTGATACTTCTTTGCTCCCGTTTACAAGTGGTATTTAACAAGCCATCCCAACGGTGCTGTGCAGGCTCTACGCATTTGGAAAACGGCACAGTTTAAATGGCTGCGAATGCAAGATGATCCACTCAAATATAGCCATCACATTAAAATGTGGACTGTGAGCTTTTGGCTTACTTCTGTCCAAATACCTGTAGGACCAAACTGTGCGCTCCTCAGCAGGAATGCAGGGCTGTTGTCCTCACTGTCAAAGACTCTCCCTACTGCAATGCAGTCACTCAGCTTTTTGCCCGCGCCCCTTCCCCCATTTTTTCTAACCTGGTACATTTTTTTACATCATAGTTCACTTTAATGTTTAGAAATTTTTCAAGGGTGTTGTGCCTTTGTCATCCCTTTGTCATCGCTCCGGTGAAACTGCAGGGCTGAATTCTTATTGCAGGATGCATTACCCCCAGGCCCCCTGCAATTTTGAAAGAGCAGTTTTGGGGGGGGGGTAGAGGGTCCACAGTGCAGTTGAAATGTTTGGATAGGAACCTTGTATGATATAACGGCTGAAATTTAATGGTGACTCAATATTAATGTGATTAATTGTAAACTAAATCAGATTTTTTTAAATCCATTTTACCCTTGTATTTATAGGTTTCAATCTAATGTGCTGGGGTGCGAGGCTAAGAAGCAACACATATTCTGCCAGTGTCTGAATACTAACGGACACGACAATACCCACGGACATGACAATAGTGTATGTGACCTTGGACATGTGGTTTTGGGTCCTCGGAGAGGGTTGCCAGTAAAATCCAGCAAGAAGCATTTAAGAGGAACCCGAAATGCCTCAGCAAGCGCTCAACTGTTTTAAAAAGGCTGACGTGTAAAATAACAAGTAGTGATTTGCTATAGAAAAGCGATGTCTGCCCAAAAAAATCGAGACACAACCGCTAGTTACTGTAAGAGAGTGTTTTTATCTATGCGTCTGAGATCGAGCCATGATAAAAACCTTCTGCTGATCGATCAAATTAAACCAAAATTCTTTATTGCAAGCGGCGAGCCGGTTGAAGAAGCACGTTACCGCAGCGGAGACGAATCAGCAAACTGGCGGGAAAATAGGGAGTGCCGGCACAGTACGGGCTGGCGGGGGGGGGGGGGGGGGTGCCATCGCTCCTGTCAGACACGGTGCAGACGGCACGGGAGAACCGTTGTCGAAACACAGGACTGGAGTCTGGCTCCAGAGTCGCGTTCCCCTCAACCGCAGATGACCAAGGTATGGAGCAAAACGTGGAGTGTGCGTGTGTGCGAGACTGTGCATGTGACGGGGAAATTTGCCTGTTGGAATATCGCCGCTCAGGTTTTTGGGGTTTGATTTTGTTATTATTGGCAGCGAGACGGGGAGCAGGGACGGGGTCCTGGATCCTTTTAATAGCAGGAGGAGGAGAAGGTGGCGATATTTGAAACCAAACTGCTCGGGCAGATCGATCGATCCGAATGAGCAGGGACCAGACCCGCTTAATGATGCAGGGGTCGACGTGTGGCGGTGATTTAAGCATGTTCCCGTGTGCGTGATTTAAGCGTGTTTCTATGTGCATGTGCTAGCTTTGTGGCAGCTGCTGATCCAGACTGTGTGTGTTTCGGGGGGGGGGGGCGACGGGGGGGAGGGGGGTTGGAGTAATAGATTTGATTGATCAGAGGCTCTGGTTTAAAGCTCTTATTGATTAAATTCACTCCGCTCTGTGCACGGATGTGGAGGGGCCCACCCCCGCCCCCCACAAAATTACACTTGAACCTGGTCACTGTGGTAACAGTTCCTAATAGAACCGTTCATTGTTTTATGGCTTCGTTGAACATGTTTTTTTTTTTTTTTGCAATTTACTTGGTAGAGTAATGCACTCTTCAATTTTAGAAGCGAAAATGGTATATTTGCGCCACTGGAAGATCCACTGGTCGACTGGCTTCCCTGGTTTCTGGAGGGAGCAGCGACAGGCAGTTTGCATTAATCGTGTGGTCAACACTCGAGCAGCAGACGTTTCTCTCTCTACCTCGTCTGGCAGTCACTGCCGGGGTCGCGACCTTATTGCTCTCAGTGCATTGTGGGTATGGGGTCAGGGGTTGGCAGATTAAGTCAGGAGCCGTGGGGGTCATGGGAATAAAACTGCATTAGGTAAAGAAAGCGTCTGATGTGGGGGGCTGTTTGCAGACAGTGGCGTGAGGTGAACCGAGGTCAGCTGCATAGTGGCGAACACAACGATGCATTAAGCAGATGCGATAAGACGCCGAAGCTTCTGCCCGTTCGTCACTTGCCGCATCCATTTGAGCACCGAACGGCATGCAATGCAGTCGCCTCAGCAAAACGCGGAGATAATTATGTAGACTCATAAATAAAAGGGGTGTAATTTGGACCCGGCGCAAGGTGGTGTCGTGTGTCCATCCGTCTATCTGGGAGTCTGTGCCCCTCTGAACGCGGCGCGTCCCGGGATATATTTCTGGCCGCCTCGCGCTGTGGATTCGGAGCGATATAAATAAACGATTATCGGCTGATGGCGACAGTCTGCACACAGGATCCAATTATTCCCTCCCACCCGTGTCTCGAGCGGCAGGTGGAGAGATGCGATTGGTCAAGGCTCGTCTATGAGCAGCAGAATGGGTGGAGCCCGAGGTGGAAGGTTTTGGGGATAATGGGAAGGGGGGTCGGAGGGGCTTGTGCCGAGGAGGCGGACTGATAGATGAGACGGCAAAGGTCTTGTGTCCTTGTGCAACCTGTCTCTGAGTGATGGATATGGAGATCAGCGTGTCGATGATGTGTGCAATTGCTTTGGTCCCCTCAACCGCCTCATACCCACCCCCTTACCTCCCCTTACCCCCCCAATATCATCTCAGAGCTCGTTCCATCCTTCCCCTTTACAATTTTTCAATGATACGTGACATTGCTGAGGCAGGTCCACACCTCAGACTGCTAAGCAATTTCGACTTTTCGGCCGTCACCTCTCCTTTGTACAGTGGGGAGGTGCGACAGATAAGAGATTCTTGGGCTCAAAGTAGTAGCGGTCTGACTCTGTGGAAGGGGTGAGGGGGGTCTGTTCTGAACGTTTCGGCGGCTTTTCTTTGTCCGGCTCAGCGCACGCTCAGTTCCCGCCGCTGCGCAGTCGTGGTCTCTTGCGCATGCGTGCCGGCCGTACGAGCGGCTGCAGCGGGGCGCGTGGCAGCGCAGCGAGATCTGAGCACGCTCACTGTTGGCTGCAGTTCTCACAGCTGGAATGACAGCGGTGCTCTGCGAAGTGGGGGTGTGTGAGGGGGGGGGGGGGTGGGAGACGGTACCGCACTCCAGATTAACACTCTCATCCAGACGCCAGCGTTCTTCTCTTTCGGATTTTTTTTCCCCTCTTCGCCGCATTTTTACGATCGTTTTTTTTTTTGGTGGTAATTCCAGCGTTTTACGGTAAGCGTCTTTTTCTTTTTGCCGGTAAGGCAGGAAAGCATGCCGTACTGTTTTTTTTTTATGTCCAGATAAGGGGAGAGACAGGAAGCAGTGAGGGAGAGCACCCAGTCCCCAGGTCTGCCGATATCCTTTCGACCGACATTCCGCCGTTTACTATTGAACAGACGGGGGCCGTGGGGGGTGACTCTCTGACAGTCTGGGAGGGGGCAGCTGGGTGGGGGGGTGGTACGAAATGACCCGCCGCTTGGACGACAAAGACGAAGGACTGACCATCTGGCTGGGAGACTTCGCTGGCCCCCTCCTATCTGCTCTACGAACACAAAGGCAGCGCGGAACCTGTGTTTGATGCTCTGTGATGTGCTGCGCTAGGCTAGGCTGTGCTAAACTGCTGAGCTAGGCTATGTTGTGCTACTCTATGTTAGACTGTGCTGTGAAAAATTATGGTTAGCCTGTCGTTCTCTGCTGTTCAAGGCTAGATAGAATCGCTCATCATAAATAAACATGTGATTGTCTTGTCTTTCATCATAATCTAATATGCCCTTCTTCAATTTTTGCTCTATCCTTATAAATCTGTGTACTGACTGTGTGCGTGTGTGTGTGTGTGTGTGTAGGTATATGTGTCTGTGTCTTTGAGTCATTACTGGATACTCCAGTGTGTGTCGCATGCGTGTTTGCAGGGTGCGTGTTTAAGATTACTGCCGGATATTCTAGTGTATGTGGTGTGTCTGTTTGGACAGTTTTGTTTTGCTGGATATTCCTGCGTGTGTGTGTGTGTGTGCGCTGTGGGGTAGCGTTTACAGACACCTGGTAAGCAAGCACATAGGACCAGACATCACGTAGGCAGAGCGACTGGGCTGACAGCTCTGCAACAGAATGGGGTGCAGTGGATTTGGGGAGGCCGAGGCGGGCCTGGGTGGACATGTTTGACCCCCTCCTGTTCCCTGAGACCCTAACTCGTGAGCTCTGTCCATCCAACATCACGAGCCAGGTTCTCAGGGCCTGGGCGGTGGCCACAGGCATCCGGAGATCCGCCATCATTCTTCCTCCTTCAGTCTGCCATCCTTTTTCCTTCCCTCTTTCTTCCTTTTTCTCTTTAGGGCAGAGTCGCTCCAGCGCCAAACACAACCAGACAGGGATTGGGATGTGAGAGTTCCCATCCATGTTTTGTGTAAAAAAAAGAAAATGGGGAAATGACATTGATTTTGAAGTGCAAGGCTCAATTCGTTTGGAGGAGCCCTTTGTTTATGCATCCCCCTCAATAACAAAGTGAAAACGAAGAACTGTTTGCTTCACTGATATACTCGGATAGATAGGTAATGCTAAATTAAGGAAGTTATGAACTTATGAGAATAAAGACTACCCCCTTTCCCCCCACGGCTCATTTGGACTATGATCATACCCACACTGCTGTTCCATTGTTAGAACCCCCCCAACCAAAACCCCCCCAAAATTGGCACACTTCATACTGGCATATACGTATAGCATACCCACAGATATTCCCTTTCCGGAACTTTCGACCTCTCTGCTTCTCTCGGTCATCCAAAGCCCGATATGCATCGTACAGCTCCCGTCCGTTAGCGTTTGACCTTGTGTGCCCTCCTCCCGGCTGCCCGCGGTACCAGCACCGTGTTCCTGCTCTTTTGGGCAGCGCTTCGCTACGTTAGCTCGATTGATTTCAGAGCGTGGCTAATCCATTACCAGAAGTATGTCCAAAAAGGAATTTGCAACAAATGCAGCTCAGATGTTCTGTGCCGCAATCGCTTGCCGCAGACATCTGTTACCGATTATTGGATGTTGACAAAATCGCTTTAAAATGAAAATTAAAATACAGCTAACGCCCTTGCCAGATACAATAGCGTTCAAGGAATTCTGGGCTTGGGGGTCCCCAATGAGGAGTGCTGTCAGGGCTCTCTGTAAATTAAAATCTCGTATCTGAGTAACACACCCTGTCTGCACCACAGTGCACCTCCCGAAAAAGAATCTTGTTTGAGTGAGGCTCCTGTTTTGCCAAAATCAAACCATTCCCCAGTGTTAAGGGCATTTAATTTGCAATGGGTATAAAGATGTTTATGTCATTGTGGAAAACATCCTCTTATTCAGGCAAGTGATCTGCCCTGAAAGACATTGTTTTCCCAGGAAAATATTTCTCAGAATATTTTTGCTTAAACTGTAGAACTGGAATCAAAATTCGGAGCTGTGGGAAGGACTTGTTCATGCTAAGGTTTTCCTAGGATAGACTTGGGTTCTGACATCAAGTTTTAAGGAGAAATCTTATCAAAAAATGCATTTTCAAGATGGAATCTTGAATCATTTTTCTGCAGTCATTCGTGCACATACCAGTATGTAAATCTGCGGAGAACATAATGTCTTAAGGTGCGTGTAAGACTGTAATGGCTCTGGAATTCTCCAAGTTACACTGCTTGTTATATTGCCGTTATTATACAATTATTACCACAGGTTTTTCTGATGCATGGTGGGCTAATGTTATTACATGGCTATAAACATTTTAGAAGTTTTCTGTTTAATATATCTTAAACTTGCCATTTTCAAGGCCGCATGCAATACATGGATAATATTTGATCGATGTAAAGACAGTATACATATGTGTTTATATGCATAGATGTGTGTGTGAAAGTGACACAGATGTATTTTGTAAGTTTCTTGTTTTTGCACTATGATTTCAGTTATTTTGCAGGATTGCTTTTTATTTAATCTTAGTCTGATGACATACATTAGACATCACTCAGACTTAAGGCAAAGTTGATCCCAAAAATATCTGCAAATATATGCAGTCAATTACAGCTCCTGAATGGCCTTCCTGTAGACATTTGAAGGTTCAGTTTCATTTTACCCAATAAAATGTGGCTTTCCCAGGGCAAATTTTAGTCTCCAAAAACAGATACTGGTGACATAGGTATAATCATATGTCTATAGAAACAAGTTATTCCTCTGAAGTCATCTCATGAAGGTAAAGCCATTAATATTTATTTTACGCAAGGCATCTCTACTGTACATGGTGGTGCATGTTAAATGTTCAATTTCCATTCATTTATTTGTACACGTTGAAAAATTATATTTTTCCTTCCAGCTCTGCTTTGAAGGATGATAGATTTTTGTCTTAATCTCCATTGGGATAGTATACCGTTGTATTGCTGACTGTGCTTACAGTTCAGTTCCAATAGCATTAGGACAGTGAGTCCACAATAACAGGCTTTGTGGTTCACACTACAGTTTCTAACCATTAAACAAAGCAAACAGTTTGCACTTTAATACCCTGTTCACTATCCCATTTACAAATACAAAGGCAAACAGCAACGAGTGTGTTGCTGTCCAAATACTATCGGACTTCTCTGTATGTGCAATCAGTTTTATTCCAGGCGAACAATGGGCAGCTCAGTTAATCAGGCAGAGGCACTGGCGCCCAGTCCCCCAGCAACAGTGCAGGCACAACCTTTCACTGCGCATACAAGCCAGACCTAACAAGTGCTGAGCTGGATACATGTATCAGGAGCCCCTGCTTTAGCCTGTCACCGCAAGGGAACAAGGCTGCCCGGCAGCATTCAAGTAAACAAAGAAACATCACAACTTCAACTACCACAACTGCCTTAATCTTTTTATATCTCGGAGTTCAGTTATTCATTATTATGAAAAACCAGTAAATGTTTTTTTTTTTTCTTTTTTACTCTTTTTTGAATGTTATTTTAAAGAGAGGTTGGAACTCGTGCACAAATGTGGGTTTGAAATTTCCATATAATTATTGTTCATTGCAGAGATATTACACTTTATGGTGGCATGACAAGTGTAAAATTCCTGAAATGCGCATTTGATATTTCACTAAGGGGTTCAATGCTGTGCTATGTATACTGTGTGATTTCAATGAAGCTGTCATCCAAGGTAAAGTTCTCAATATGTGAAGTGTATTGTGGGTCCAATGCGGCCTTTAGCATTCCCAGTGAAAAAGTTTGGGAAATTCTCCACAGAGTAATGACTCCCTCCTCCCTTTTTAAATCTTAGAAATTCTGGGGACCTATTTGATTGGGTTGGAGAGGGCCAGCATCATTGCTCAAAATATGGGGAAATGAGAGGTGTTAAATAAATAAAAAAATATATGATTATGCTCTTGGAAAGTAGCTGCTGAAACACTCCCTGCAGAGTTCACTGCTGCTTTGCAGGCTATTTGAGGTGAGTCATTAATCATTAAATAATTTATATTTGGATCTGCATTTCATTCTATAAATCTTGGCCACTTTAATAGGTACACTTGCTCATTAATGCACTTGGCCTGCTCCAGCAAGCAACAAACGTAACAGCAATGTGATCTATAAAGCACGCAGGCATGATGATGTGGTTAGATTTATTTGTCGGAATATTTATGATGAGCAAGATTTGTGGGCTTTGCTAATTTTACCATAGTATGATTGTTGGTGGCAGACATAGTGGTTCCGATTTCCCTCCAGGGATGTTCATGCTCTACAGTCCCTACAGTATACTGAGAGCAGTGTGATAAAATAAGAAACATGCGGCTACAGCAGATCTGTAATTGAAAACACCTTGTTAATGGGAAAAGAACCCTGCAGAATAGGTAGACTAGTTCAACCTACTAGTAAGAAAGAAAGTGCTCATATAAAAATTTTTCATGGCAATGGTGCCTCGGACAGTATCTGAATACAATGAGTGGAACCCCAAAGTGGATGGGCTTCAGCTGCACAATGCTGGCCGTGGTTCCTCTCCTCTCTTAGTGCAGACACAGGAGGCTATTGTAGGCAAAACTTGACAAATTTTTAAAAAATGTGGTCTGGACTGGCTAATCTTGATTTCCATTGCAGCATTCAGATGGGGCTCAAGTTGTCGACCTCCTCGTGGTGAGCCCTGGTAACTGATTCGTCAGGCGAACGACAACGACCAGAGACAGCAGCAGCAGTGGGTTCAATGTCAATCCATCCATTGTCGCAGAACCGTGAAGGTCACCTTCGAAAAATGCAACCTGGTGCTAACCCAGAACATGTGCTCTTGTTAGGGCAGGCATCATCAGATGTCATACGGGATGGCATCACTGTGTTGCAGGTGAATGTGGAAGACCTAACTAAGGCTGAGATCACCTAAATTGAATACATCTTACAGAAACACAAAGCTACAGTGATCCTCCTTCAGGAAACACACACTACCGACACCTCCCATCTGAAGATCCCTAGATTCACCCTGGCTGCTCATACTGAGAGCAGTGTCCACAGGATTGCCACTTTCGGCAAGTATTCAGCAAAGTGGAAACCAATTGCAGCTTCTCCTCCAGACTCCAATGTAGAATGGGCTGCCACACTAGTTGAAGGTGTCATTCTCATGAACGTCTACAAGCCTCCTGCACCTCGGCTTCACGCAGACACTATCCCTGCCTTTGACTCTCCTTGCATCTATGCTGGAGACTTCAATTTCCGCAGTACCACCTGAGGATACAACTCTTCCAACCCAGATGGTGTTGCACTTGAAGACTAAGCTTCAGCCTCTGACGTACAACTACTCTATGATCCCAAAATACAGGACAGTTTCAATTCTGGCAGAGGGAACACATCTACAAACCCGGACCTGGCTTTTGCCAACCTAAATGGGCAGACTCCCCAGCACACCATCTTAGACCCCTTCCCAAGGTCTCAGCATAGACCATCGCTAATAACTCCAGTCAACCCAGTAGTTCCGATCCTCACTAAGCTAATGAACAGATAGAACTTCCATAAGGCTAAGTGGATCAAGTTCACAAATCTTGTGGAATCAGGTGTAGATAGCCTCCTCCACCAACATCTAACCCCGACTATGCCTACTTAGCGTTATGTAGACTCTACATCAGGTCAGCCAAGAACAGTATTCCCCCAGATATCGCTGCCAGGACATCCCTACATGGGAGCAGGAATGCGAATCACGCTATGATGACGTTCTGCAAGCTACATCAGGTGAAGTAGCAGCGACTTAGGCAACACTTCTTGCAGAGAGCCTGGACCGTAAGCATAGAGAGAGATGGGAGGAAACAGTCCAAGGCCTCGACTTCACTCACTCCAGCAGGCAGGCCTGGAAGACTTTCAGTCATCTTTCAGGAAGCAGTTCTAAACTGTCTGATCATCCTGTTACTGCTAACTCAATCGCTGAGCAGCTGCTCACTAACGACCGCTTCAAGGACATGCACAGAGAACACACTCGGTCCTTCAAACTGGAAACAACCAAGCTAAGGCAACCTCAGGCAGTCGATGGTCACCTCTCGACATCTTTCACAGGCGGAGAGCTTTCTGCAGCCATCAAGCAATTGAAGAGCAGAAAGGCCCAGGGACCTGATAACATCAGAGTCCCTACTTCACAGTGGGCCCAAGTGCTTGGAATGGCTACATGAGCTCTCCTCCACCTGTCTCCTTCACCAGTCCATACCAAAAATCTGGCACAAAGTAACTATCATTGCCTTGCCTGAAGCAAACAAACCTACAGACAACCCAGAGAACTATCGCCCCATCTCACGTCTTTGCACTCTTTTCAAGCTCCTAGGGCGCCTCCTTCTTGCTCACCTTGAACCTGTCATTAATCCTCAACTCCCTGATGAGCAAGCAAGGTTTAATCGCAGATGCGGCACAGTACATCCAATCAAGGGCGTAGATTTGTATATAGAATATTTTGGCAGCCAAATCGTCCGTACCAATATTTCAGCAAACTCAGTTCTTATCATCTTTCCAGATAAGCTATATTTGCCCCAGTCGTGGAGGCTATGTCTCCAAAACAACCCATTTCGGGATTCTAGCATTTGATTGGTTGAAAGGGCGAAGCTATCTGAAGGCTAAAAGTCAAGAGTAAACTGACTGAATATTCATTTTCATCCAAAGCGGGGCTTGAGAAGCACAAATGGATCGCCGGCTTTGATTACATGTTTGCAATGGTATACCCATAAAAGAAAACCATCATTCGGCATTTTTTCCAGATTTTTCTTCATTATGCAACTATAGCACTTTTCCCATGGCCCAACTCGTGACATACATTGTTATTACCTTAGGTATATATCACTTCTTTGTGGAAATTTCATTTTCTGGGAGCGAGAGGAAAAAAAGTTGCTCCATGCTAAGTCATGCTGCTAATATTTCGCCAAACTGAGTGCCAAGTGTAATGTTGGTTGAATAAGTGATCTAACTAGTTAGAAACAGATTGTTACGGCATAATCGTGATATAGCCCCCACCTGGTTTAGTGGGGCTAGGGTTAGGACATAGTTACAATCACTGTTGGGGAAATGAGCCCCACTAAACTAGGTGGGAGGGGAAATAAGCCCCAGTGGCCACCATAGTCACCAGCACTGGGTTGCACCAGCTGTGCCTAAGTTCAAACATAGCCAAGTCTTAACGTAACTTCTAACTCGGGTTGGAGTTTAAGCGCTATTAACATTTTATGGGTTGCACCAGCTGATGTAGTTTCAACGTAGGCATAAGTTACAACTTAAATCTTACACCTAACCCTTAGTTGGTGTAAAGTCCTCTGTAAAATAACGGTTGGCACGGCGCATCGTATTGAAAGTTGGGATAATTTGGAGGATGAGGATTATACCCGCTGTATTGTGTCGGCCACGCATCCTTTGAGACTGATTACACCCCATGGACAACTACGATGACTTTGATTTATACTCTTGCTTCCGCTTCCCACGAGCGAAGATTCATAGAATTACTGACCTGCTGGCAGCGGACTTACAGCATGACATGGAGAGAAACGGGGTAAATTACAGTGCAGTGATGGAGTGCTCACCACAGATGTAAACAGATTAAGTTAGTCTACCCCAACTTTTATAGCTCCGTTGGTGAAATACTTGGCACTCATCTTGAAGAACTGAGCCCAGTAGATTAAAGAAATCTTTAATAAACTGTGGACTGTTGAACATGGAGACACTGCTTTTTGTTTATGTAGCCTGACAGCACCGACAGAATCTGACAGCACCATAATAGGCTACAGGCCGCATCAAAAGTGCTTTTCATTGATTAGCCACAGAAATTGAAAACATCATTTGCTGCGACAGAATTTTGTATAGTGTGGACTTTACGCCAGTGTAACTATGATTAATCTTGCGTCTACGTGGTGCAATTAAACTCCGACCATCTTAAGTATCAAACGAAGTAGCTTCAGCGTAGCGTTTAGTGTAGACTTCGCACTCTAACTTAAGAGAGAACTTATGCACAATTGGGGCAACAGGCTGCAGATCCCAATCCAACAGAGCACCTTTGGGATGTGACGGAACAGTTGATTTGCATCAACGATGTGCGGCCAATCATGTCAATATGGATCAAAACCTCAGAGGAATGTTTCCAGTACCATGTTGAATCTATGCCGTGAAGAATTAAGGCCGTCCTGGGGGTCCATCCTGATGGAGAGAGCAGTGAGTTTAAAGTGGTCTGTGAGCGAATATATAACTTTGCTTAATTGCTGACTCAGCCAATTCTCTTTTTTTACAGAGCCATCTCTTACCAATAACTACTGAGGACTAGTATACGGATATGGATCCTACTAAATGGGATGTTGTCAGTTCAGATTTAGATTGCCTCGATTATCGTATATAATATACTTCTTTAATCAGTTTGTACTCGCATAACAGGAACCAGGTCCCAACCATTAAATGGAACTCTGGTACATTCATTACAGTTGATTAAAGACCCCATGAAGTCAAAACAATTTAATGGTTAAATCGCGCATAGGAAGCCTATGAAAACATACAAGAAAACTCCAGTTTAACTGTGTATCTCTCCTGAAGGCAGATGAGATGTAATGATGACCACTACCTCGACAAAATTAGATGTTTGCAAGCATTGTAAACATTTCAATAAATCAGTGATATGATTGCTTATTGGGCTGCCAGTCAGAAATAAACTTCTGATCGGAATAGATACTGTATCTAACTCAGAACTGTAGGCCTAGTGTACTTGAATGGAAGATTCTATTCCAGAAATTAAAATGTGCAATACTTGTGAATAAAAAAGTCATGTCACTTGATGAACACTTTAAATGTGAGGACAAAAAAGTGATTGCATTTGGACTTTACACAAGTTAAAATATTCTTGGCAGTCATTAGCAGACTGATTAGGCCACAGTGCTAGTTTGGGCTTGATTGCACACATTCATTAGAAGGGTAATACAACCTCAGTAGTCAACAGCAGACTGATTTGGTCGCATGGGTTTATATACTTGAGGGAGATAATTGTGATTAATTACTTAAATTGATCAAGGAAATCTTTCAAAGGTGCTCCAATCATTCAACAGTCTCTTCACCTCTAGGTCACCAAGTTAATTAAGGGGGTAACATTCTGTGATGTCTCAGTGCTCAATTTCTGAACGACAGCTCCTGTCCTTGTTTAATTGGTTCTTGGTAGCAGACAGTTAAGTGTCCTCATTTTTAAAGTGACCGCAACTGGGATTGTAGAGTTTCTGATGAACAATCTCTACTCAGATGGTACCTCCTACTTCCAGGGTATTTTGGAGTCATACGATATAATTCATTGAGAGATTCCTGTAACCAGGACATGCATGCCCATTTCCCTATAAATGACCCGTTTGAGGGAATACCTTGGTTACCATTCCTCTTACTGAAGATGTGATTGGAGAAAGGAGGAAAAAAGACTGGATGATGGACTGGATTGTGATTGAAGAATACTGAAGAGACTTGAAGACAAAGCATTATTCACAGCATGGGAAACCACTGGTGCGGTACTTGGGGGAGGAAGGATATTCATGGACAGGGTCAATCTGATGCCAACACAGGTCAAAAAACCATAAAATCCAACCTAGAATGGGTAAATTTATGAGATTTTTGGGTATCATCCTACTACTCATGCAAAATAACAGAAAGAGATAAAAAACGGAAAAGATTGAGATGCATCTTATCATATTTCCCTCCTGACAAAAGATTTGCCATCTCTGTTTTGACATAGACGATAGTATTTTTTCCATGGCTGCGAATAACTGATACTTTAATCGAATTACATTTTGTGGCTACAGTCCACACTGTTTACACCATTATTGGCCATAGATAACTGATACTGTACATTATCTGATATGAGCCCTGCAATTGTCCATACAGTCTTTGGTGTGCACTTTTTCTAAATTACCTTGGATGATGATGTATGACAAATAAATGAAAAGAGAGACAGAGGGGGAGAGACAAGGAAACAAGAAAGATGGCTGATCTCTGGGCTTTCCAGCCAGCCAGACCTGCACCTAAAGCAGCCCAAATTAGCATCCCACACTCCCCGAAGGACTGAAAGGGTTCAGAGAACAGCGGAAACAGTGAAAGAATAGTAAATCGTAAATAGTAAAGGAAAGAAATAAGCAAAATTCTCTAAAAAGAGCCAGAATCCTTCATCTGCATTCGGCAAAATTGGGATGGAGACTGACGCGACTCAAGATTTAACAATGTAATAAAGTTAGCATCAATTGCTATATTTATGCCACTATTTTGTCCAAAAATGAGCATTCTTGATTTCTTTTATATCACCCCCTCCTCCTACTCACCCAAGGATGAGAATTTAATATTTGCACTTAACTTCTCTGTCTATTAAAACTATATTTTTCACAGTTGTAAAAATCAGGGAGAAACTTTGTTCAGACCTGAGAAACAAGTCAAAGTAATGAGAGAGAGCCTGTTCTGAAACACTCCCCAATTCACCCCTCGTCTTCCCATCCTCATTCCTCCCTCTACACTCCCCCAACTGCCTACCTTCCTGAGCTCTACAGTGCACTGCTGTTCAGCCGTTGCCACGGCAACACGGTATCTGTTCGACGCTTTTTTCCGACCGAGTTATTGAGCTGCGACTGGCTCTCACTTCTGCAGATAATTAGGCAGCTTCTGTGGGCTTGGTTTTTTTCCACTTGCCCTGCAGTCCGGCCCTGAGCCGCTCCAGGCCCGATCCTGCGACAGCCGTTTAACCCCTCCTTGACTGGCTAGCATTGTCATGTGCTACAGCGCCCCCTACTGGGGCAGAGGACTACTGCATTCCGATGCGTATACCCACATTTATATATATACATCAGTGGTTCCCAATCTCAGTCCTGGGGCACTAGTTTTTGTTCCAACCACAATTATAATCACTGGATTTGAACGAGCTGTCACTTCGTCTTAACCTAGTGCATTTATGTTTCGCGCAGTTATTTATCCTATGAAGCCACATTTGAATGAATATCCGTACATACCATGAAGAGGAAAGAAATCCGTATAGTGATATATTAGCAAAAACTGTATAAAAACAAGGGAAAAAAACTGAGCCCATCAAAGTGAACAATCAGTGGGTTCCTACTTAGTGAAACTGTGGACACATGGTCGTGAAAACTAACAACTTATTAGGCAAGTAAATGATAGAGTCAAACTTGCTTTGTGTAATGTTACTGTCATAAAATGCAGGTAAATTATTTTGAAAGAATGCAAAACACCTGTCTTCAACAATCTAATTTGGAGCTGACTGATTTTCTCAGTGTCTAATTTGATCTTTTTAAAAATGTTGTCCCCTGAAATTGTTTGCAATATGCTAAAATAGACACAATATGTTCAAGATTCTTTTATTCCTTATGGTAATCAGGGGCTTTTCAGTCAAAATGTGGCTTTAGATGGTAAATAACTGCTTTACACACGAAATGCACCTATTCAGGACCAATTAAAAGCTTAATAAAATTCTGCAACCCAGTCGTGGTTGGAGCAAAAACCAACATACACAGGGGTTCCCCAGGACTGAGACTGGGAACCACTGATGTACTGCACACCCAGCACACGCACAGATACATCACAAACACTCGAACAATGCTTTCTGTGAATGCAGTTAGTGACACAAACTTTAAACTCTATGTTTAAACAAATTGGGTATGAAAACCATGAGTATGAGGTTGAAGGAGCTTCCACTTGAGGGTATCTGCATCCATGTTGTGTGAACCATGCCGCCCTTTTCATGTTACGGTCAAAATACCCAAATATTTACTGAGTGTACTGGAGTACACACTCACACACATGGTACAGTAGATTCCATAATATCTCAGACAAAACATTTTCTCTTGATTAAGCTCTTTACTCTACAATTTTAAGAACGGATAAGGATCGATTCACCTTGGGACGATGTTATGTGACCATCCCAAATTCTTCAGTGCTAGCTTATCCCAAATGACAAGGCACTTTTCTCATTTTAATCGGGTCTCAGCTTTTTCAGTGTAAATCCGGATATTGTGGTGAACTCAAATGTTTTGTGGAAACCGATTACCTCAAAAAAAGTTATTTTATAGATATTTTTAAGTGCCGTGAACACAAGATCATTAAGTTGGCATACTTAATTTTTTCGAGGTACTCTGTTTCCACAAAACATTTTAGTTCCCCATACTTGTCAGGATTTACAGTGCACTAAGCAGAAAAAAATTCAAATCAAGTTTAAATGCATATTGTGCATAAATTGAAAGGCATGCCATTAAATAATTGAGCTTGTGTGCATTTTAATTATTTAACTGTACTAATTTTTGTTACATATGCCTTGGTATGACATTTCTACTGCATTGGTCAGACATGAAATTAAGTAAAATTCCGTTGAAAAAGTAACGTTATGAACTCGTAACAAGCGTATCCAAGTTACATGTCATGAATTCATGACAAGTGTATCCAGGCTAATCTCAAATTTGCTGCCTAGCTAGTGATTGTTACCATCAACAGTAAAATATTCAGGAAAGAACATTCCAATCACATTTTTTGTGATTTGTGACATTTTTTGTGACATTTTTGATGTCTCACCTTAAAATTGGGGTCTCCAACCCTGTTCCTGGGGAGCTATCATCCTCCAACAGCTTTGGAGAACCCTGCCTAAAAGGCCCCAGAAGGCCATTTGCAAGAGTAAAAATTGTCTCTCTTACAGGTTCTTTATGTTCTCAGAAGCTCTGCTTCGCTGTTGGGACTGCATGTTTGCCTCAGAGATGTTATGGGCCAAGGTAAGGTAACAAAAGTGAAAGGACCACACGGGGCTGTCCCTCAAACCAAGATCCTCGTGTGCTGAAAACTGCTGGTCAATTATCCTCGTTTTTTTTTGGGAGTTAGGTGTGAAAAAAGATCAGTTAGGAGCACTAATCGCTCAGTTAAGTACCTGGTGGGAGAGAAAATAATGGCCCATTTTGGATTTTCGGGTCAGATTTTATGATCCTTTGTGCGCAGGCTAGGGAGAGGAGGAGGGGAGACGAAAAGAGGGGGGTCTGCGAGGACTGAAGAATTGTGACGGGACCTGTTGACTCCCCCGAGTGTGATTGCAAAGACCACTAACCTCTTAAACTCATCAGCTGTCTGACATAAGATAAGTGATCACATTCAGACAAAGAAGCACATACATTTACTGATATAGGCACATAAAAAAGTATATACGTTTTTAAATATCACTGTGCTGTATTCATGATATTGCAGTACTGCGCAAAAAAATCTTATGCTCCCTACATTTTAAAAAATTTAAACCTGGCTTTAGATCTTCACTTTTTCTTTTCAACAATGATGTTGCTGAAGATAAATAGTAAATCTGAAATTCCAAATACTAATTGAAAACATTTTTAAATATTAAAAATTAATATTTGTGTTTCATTAAAAACAGTTGATTCAGATAATGTAGTCTTGACCGAGCCCTGATGTCAACATCATCATGGCTGTCTGCAATAAGACAGTCAGTCTGCCGAAGGATGGTGGCAAGTTTTCCTCTCTGCTGGGAAAAAGCAAAAGGCCAATCATCGTAAAAATCTATAGCATGACGGAAATGTCCCAGATTTTTAGGCAAAGCATTGTCAAGCCAAATATTGGTTTGATTTAGTTTTTGACAGTTTACATGCTTGATATTGTACATTTTTCAGTTATTAGACACTTTGAATTTGATTATTTTTGCAGGCATGTTTGTCTATAGCTAATAGCTATTTTTTTGCATGTTATTGTAAATAAATCTGTAAAAACAATGTATTGCAATACACACAAAGGGACTGGACACAACGTTGCGTTGTAAATGTTCAACAACTGGATGGCACGTAGGTTAGGCCAAGTAGGTTGTAAAAAAAACTTTTTTTTATTATCCGGGAGGTGCCCCAAAATTGGGCATTTTTTTTGTTATTTTTTATTTCAGCAATACTGGGTAATCTGACAGGATCAAGCGGCAATTTAGGTGGCAGCATCGTAGCTCTGGTCAGATTACCCGGCAAATGAGGCATCAGTCAAGGTAAACTCGACACACACAATGCTGCTACACTATGCCACGGCCTGCTCATCCGCGACACGCCGGAATAAGTCTACCTCGCACGCGCAGCTAGTTTTCTGGCGCAAAATTCAAAAATAAAAAATAAATAAAAATATTGGCATGGCGCAGATTTTAGGCTCGGACGGAGACGATAAAAAAATGTTTTTTTTTCCTTGGCCTTATATAGCTGCCATGTTCTGTGTGCCGCAGGGTAGAAGAAGCTGAGACAGAGGTGGATACTTGACTTCAGGACTGGAATTACTGAAGCAGTGAAGTTGTAAAATAGTTCAAAGAGCTGGCCATTTCCAGACTTAAAAATATCAAAGATCTCTCATTTTTAGGTTATATATGCCAAAGATTTTAGTCATCAGTACAGTTGGGACATGATACTGACAACCCGATGAAAATCTACTTATAATACGGTTCAACAACAAGAAACTCAAGAGTGTAAGTTTATATAGCCAGGAAATTAGCAAACTTTGCAATGATAGTTATTTAGTATGTTAATATAAGGTAATACCTGAGACAAAATGACATAACTGGTGAGAACAGTCTCATCAGCCATAAAAAAGTCTTGCCATTTTCCTGCTAAAGTAATAACAAGTTGCACATCACTATTCTGGACAGCTGAATGTGATTACAAAAGCAGACAAGAAATTAAGTCCAATCATTAACCCTTTCATGCATGGAGGTCACTACAGTGTACAGCTGTTTAAAAGTGTTTTTTCTCTATATTTGCCTGCAATTTTGGGCACTGCTGCATATTAATGAAAAAAATCCTGACTGAGTTCATCATAATTCATGCAGGAGAGGGTTAAAGATATACTCAGCAACAAAAGTTTCTGTGACACCATTTATGTGTACGTTATAAATGACACGCAAAGATCTCAATGCAGTCAATATGTTTATTTAACAGGAGAAACACTGACTTTTCAGTGCCAACGTCACTCAAAACGAAAAATGTCATTTTCATGCGTCATGAAGCACTTGTCTGACGTCTAACCAATTGTGACCTTCACACTTCAATACCGGGTGTGACTTCCTCGTGCCATGATGCAAGCAACGCATCTCCGGCGCATGGACCGAATCAGATGTGCCAGAAATTGCTGTGGGATGTCATTCCAAATCTGATGTAGACGTTGTCGCAATTCCTGGAGTGTAGCTGGCGGGTTATCCAACCGCCGCAAACGTCGATCCATCTCGTCCCAAAGATGCTCGATTGGGGACATGTCTGGGGATCTGGCTGGCCATGGCAGGACATTGACATGTTGTTGCATCAGATACTGCTGTACAATCCTTGCAACGTGTGGTCTGGCGTTATCATGTTGCAGCGTTATTCCGGGACCATGTTGCATCAAAAACGGTACCACCAATGGCCGTAGCACTTCATCGCGATATCTTTGACCTGTCAGATTTCCATCAATAACAAGCAAATCTGTTCTGTTTCTAGCTGTGATCCCTCCCCAAATCATGACACTACCACCTCCAAAACGATCAAATTCCTGAACACAGTTGTTGGCATAACGTTCTCCACGTCGACGGTATACACGTAAACGACCATCACATCATGAATAAGCATGAATCTTGATTCATCAGTGAAGAGTACAAGATCCCACTGACGTTGGATCCACCGTCGATGTTGTTGTGCCCACTGTAGACGCAGTCGTCGGTGTTGTACTGTGAGTATTGGACGTCTTGCTGGCCTACGTGGGACAATGCCAAAATGACGGAGACGGCGACGGATTGTCTGTGCAGACAGTCGCCTCAAACCAGGTATCGTTCTTGCAGTTATGGTTGCAGGTTGGAATCGATTTCGGAGATGGGTTGTTCGAATCCAGTTGTCCTGTCTGGGAGTGGTTACTCGTGGACGGCCGCTGCGAGGACGGTCTCTGACATGTCTTGTCTGCTGATGACGCTGCCATAAGTTCCAAATGGTGTTTCGGTGGACATTCAGGCGATGAGCAACTTCCCTCTGCGAGATTCCGGATTCAATCATCCCAATGGCCCTCCACCGATCATTTTCAGACAGTCTTGGCATTTAGAGGGTAGAGTTCCTGATCCGAAATGGCTGTGTTTTCGATAAGTGATGCTTCCGTCGTTCATCAGGCACAATGTGAACATTCCAAAAATTCTCCTCTTTTATTGCCATCCACAAGCATGATTTACGCACATTTTCACGTGCAAAGTCATTTTCTCGCATTTTCATGATTTCCATTTCAATGTTGTGTTTACGTGTACTATTTCAGTCTGATATCACCATGTATGACAATTTCATAATTGCGTTATGAAAAATAATTAACAATATTGGTGTCACAGAAACTTTTGTTGCTGAGTAATAGAATGATGAAAATAAAGAAGTGAATGAAACAGTTTAAATCAGAGAGAATCAGCACCCAGAGCATTTTCTACTGCATGGCCTGGCATACTATCTCACTCTGTTTCCTCTCCCTGCTTGGCAAAAGTACCTTTATCTTTGGGCTAAACTTACTCTTGCCTAACATCCATTTATGACCCCCTAGTTCCATAATAAGACCTTAACTTAAATAATCTTATTTTGTTCACTTTGTTGATCCATTTTAGGAATTTAGGATCTTCAATTAAATCCCCCCCCAAGTCTCATTTAACTAAAACCAAAGAAATTAAGCTTCATAATCAAATTTCAACCAAATGCATTTTAATGTTCTTTTCAGGTTTTTTGTTGTACTTGTCTGTCTCCCACCATCAACATAATCATGTCATTCTTAGCATATTGCTTCATCACAAACTAGATGATGCGCACTCTATAGAGATGCTAACCAACGCCTCTTGTTGACCTTGACCTTTGACCTTTCGACCTCAAAATGCAAATTTGGACAGGGTACCCTAGGACCATCAACCTCACAAAGTCGGGTCACCCTAGCTTCAGTGGTGGCCGAGCTGTCGCGCGGACAAACAGACACACACACACACACACGGTGCTAAACTGTATACCCACGCCGCCTTGTTGGGCATGGGTAACAATGTTACCTTAGTCCATCTAATTTATCAATTTTAAAAACAAACCCCTCCATATCTCCTACAACTAGTCCAAAGAGATGAAGCTTCATAACTTTATTTCATGACTCTTTTTTCCAGTTTTTTTTCCAGAGCATCTTTATCTTTCTAGTTTTGCAGTCCACAGAACTGCATGCACTATGCTGAGTGAGGCCTCTCACAGGTATTGTATCAGAAATGTATAATTTCCCTGGATTCGTACTTGGTATTTTTGGCTCTGTAGACTTCCTGTCTGACATTGCTCAATTCCATCTGCCTTTGACATTGATTGACTGTCCACCTCCTCATGTTTATGAAAATACAATCTAGAATGAATTTGAAATGGAAAAAAAGGTAAAAGATAAAAAATTAGCTCACTGGCTTAAATTTTTCATCCAAAATTCTATATTGTCTGTTTAAAGGGACTATGTCAGCTGGGGCACCTGCGTACTAGATTCCTGTTGATAAACGCTTTTAAGCAAGCAGTCCGATATCAACGGAGCAGAAATACAAACCCCGATCTTATAAGTACGTGTGTAAAGCACACGTTTGTCACTGTTTTAAGTACAGAAGATGGCCTGCAAACACGGAGTTGCTAGAGTAACCGCATTTATCTTTGCTGAAACCCACAAGTGATACTATCCATCCATATTTCTTTGGGAGAAAACGCATTAAAAGTGTGAGGTAAGGTAAAACTGTGAATTCGTGGTGCAGTTTCAATCTGTTTGCATCGCGTGCATCCTTGAGAAGTTTGGGGAAATTCATATCAACCAACTGTCTTTAATGTTCGCAGAACCTGCTTGTAGTAACGTTTTATGTGACATGCAGCTGTCATAGATCCAATCAACGCAGGCTAACTTAAAAGCAATAATAGCGCTACAAAAACCTGAACTATGACAAACTGATGGTACGAACAATAAAAATAGTTTTTTGGTAAAAATTTCATCAAACTTCTCAAGGATGAACACAATAAAAACAGATTGAAAAACGCATACACGAAATCTCCAATGAACTTGAAATAGTTGTACCAACGTTTTCAAGATGCTCCACTTCGTCACGCGCATGCGCCCCGGCAGACACGGTCCCTTTAAAGAAGCTCAATTTCCTCTGATAAGTACTAGTGCTGCATTATGAAAACAGTATTATGTAACTGTGGTTTTATTTTATTGATTGTTATTGACTTTTTTTAGCCAAATGAAATGCCAAAATATTTGCGGTTTCTCTTTTCCTCTCCTACATGACAAAGACTTTATCCAAATTTACATGCATTCATTATATTATGAAATGTGAGAGAATACCAGAGATATATTGTGCTGTCTGTAATTTTGCAATACATCGCAGTATATAACATAATTCTTGTAAAAAGCACTAATTATGCAAGCTCTGGTTTTTTATCAAAGACCCATGCTTCCAAAATACACAGAAACACACACACACACACTCACATTTACAAACGCACACACATACGCGCGCACGCTTGTGTTTTAGAAGTCAGAGACTCAGGCATTCACATTCAGGCATTCACGAGCAGAAAGTGAGCAAGTATATGGCCACGGGAACCGGAGAATACTGTGTCAGTCGTTTCTCATGTTGTGTTATAAATTCTGAGTTGCTCCATCTAATGTATTTTTCAGAAATAATAAACATGATCATAATTTTAATGAAACTAGATTTTCTAGTCCTTCTTGTGTCTCTCCTTGTACTTCTGTCTGCTATTGTTATCCTTTTAGCATATATCTATTATCATCAATAATAAAGCGTAAAAAAGATTTGTTTTTATATTTGGCACATACAAATTCAGGCACTCCTGCACACAAACACACTCTCTCACACACACACGCACACACACACAAAAAAGACACCGCTTCCATGGGCCTGTTTCCAGTGCTTCCGTAACCAGGAAGAGTCGTGGAGTGAGAAGCAAGAGAGGGAGGGGCGGAGCCCCAAGCAGAGTGGTGCAGTGCACGGGGGGGCCAGGGTTAGGGGGGGCAAACAAAGAAGTAGTTTCCCAGCATGCTCTCTGAGCAGTCCTCTGGGAGGGGCCATCCATCTCCCTGTCAGCACTGAGGACCAGCAGACAGTGTCTGGGGAGGGAGGGAGGGAGAGTGGGGGGGAATCGACAGGGGCGGAATCCTAATGCAATGGGCCGGTGGTGGGGAGGGGAGGAACGATAAGAACAATGCAAGACTCGGCTCACCTGCGTCGTGAAGACCGCGGAAACCACACTCCTCGATTTTATGCCGGTGTGGCAGTATGTGTGTCTGCAGCGATATCTGTGTCAGAGGAACTCACACCGTCATCAGACAATATCAGAAATGACAGCTTTTACTCGCAAAATTCCATCTATCTTCATTTAAACATTCACAGTGAGGTCCATAAGTATTTGGACAGTGACAGTTCCTGCATGTAACCCATAATATGAATGCAGGAACTCTTAAAGCAGACAATTTCGACTTTGATCCCGTATTAATTGTTTTCAAATGTGCTACACTCGAGTATGAAGTCAAAAGGCGAAAATTGCGTCACTGTCCAAATTTTTGACTGTGCTGTAATAAAACTTCACACTCGTTTGGAGAAGTTGAACATACAAGAAATGAGGTTTTAAATAATGATTTTATTTAATTCTTTACTCATTAAAGATGGTGCATCATAAAAATAATGTTCATAATGTAACCACCGGAAATGCTACGGAAATGTCCAAGAGTAAAAATGGTAAGTTACAACTTGAATAAGAGCAGTGCGCAGGCACAGTCACGACCTCTAAGGAATTCATTCCTAGTGGACGTTGCAGTCACAAATCGATTATGCAAATGACATAAGACAATTTGTCGGTCTTCTGCTTTTGACGTCGCACGTGGGCTACCAGACCGAGGTCGGTCAGCTGTGGTGCCAGTTTGTTGGAGACGCGTCCGAGGATCATGGATAGTCCGTCGACTGCATCCCATAACCCTTGCAACCTCAGTGACGGACGTTTCCGTATTCAGCATGCCAATGGCACGTTCGCGCTGAATGTTTGACAGCCATGGCATTGAAAATCAACAAATAATTAACTGTAAAAACTTGTTTTTTCGAGATGTCACTCTAACATGCTAAGGTGAGCTCAGTTGCACATCTCTCATGTGGTCACGTGACTAGGAACACGAGAAAACATGGTTTTAGCTTAAAGTACGCTCGCACGTGCTATGTACCTATGCACGTCGGAGTTGATGTGTGTCACGATGTCTTTGACAACGCATTTACCCCAAGTGATATTAAAAACTCATTTATTAAAAATTTCAAGAAAATATTTACTAATTTATGAGTGTGAAGTTTTTTTGACTCAGTATATTAATGCAATAACCTGAGATATGAGCTGGCTGTTTGGTGTCTGCTCTGTCCTGGATTTTGATTCAGGTAGTTTTTATTGTAAATTGGAGTTCCTTACACAGTTTCAACCTGCCGTATTATATCCCTGATAAAACCCTGATTCTATCTCTGATGGCAGACAGACACTGCTGAAGATTGTGCATTGTTCAGTTCCTCTGTCTTCCACCAGCCAAAAATAATGGCCTGTAAACAAATAAAGTCCCACTAAAAAGAGTCATAGTTCACTGAATGGTGGTCCAATTTTCATGTGTCTTTGGTATAGAACTGAGATGGGAACTCGGTGAAAATAACACTGAATGGAAGCTGCCAGGATACTGTGTAGTCCATAAGTACCTGGACATCAACACAATTTTTCACTTTTTACCTCTGACTTCCTACTCAAGGGATTTGAGAACAGTGAAGGTTAAAGCCGAGTCTGCTGGGTTTAATTTGCTGGTATTCGGATCCACATAATGTTACCCTTGTAGGACCTGCAGACCCTTCTATACAGTGTCACTCTGTTCCAATACTTGTGGTTCTTACTGTGTCTTCAATGCCCGCTCGCCGTTCTTGCTCCCCACTCATTGCTTTACCCAGAATCCCCTGTGCTGTGGGTCTTCACTGCCAAGTCTCTGTCCCAAAATCTACTGGAGGTCTTTGTTTGGTCCAAAAGAAACAGCCCTGCAGTGCCCTGCTTTTCCCTTTGATATGAGCTTATCTGGAAAGTAAACGTTCCTGGAATTGTCTGGAACACTGCTCTGACACCACAGTGGCAGCTGTGCCTATATCTTCCCCATTACAGGAGACATTCCATTTCCCTAAATGTTCTCAGTTGGGGCTCAGAGAAAGGGAACATAACTTCTTCATACAGTCTGGGAATTAACAGTTTTACTCCATAAGTGAACTGCGAACAGACCAGGCCTAGGAGGCAAAAAATTCTCTATTTAAGTTCACGTCATAATATGGTTTAAAAGGAGCATTTACTCACTCATATTTAGAGGGCGAAAACCATTTATGAAAAGTAATGACTTCTTGAATTTGTTCCAACCGCAGAAGGGTAAGGATCAGTTTCATTTCAAATGTATATCTTTCGAGAAGAAAAATGCAGGAATTAATGGCAAATAGACACAGAAATCGCAGCCAGTTTTTTGGACGGCGAAATAAGCAGTGTTGCCCATGTCACACCCCTCGTGTGAATGCCTTCTGTGTCTCCTCCCATTCAGTAACTTGCATATCTGTTAGAAGTAATGTCTCCTTTCATTGGTATGCATTCTGTGTGTTCCCACATCCTGGGGGTGTCTTATCTCAGTTTCGTCACCTCACGTGCGTGACACATTTATACCCCCTCATTTGAGTTTTCAAGTTGCTGGATTGTCAGTAGCTATGTGATTTTAGCCCCAATCAGTATTTACAAGTAAAACTCTTCGTCATTTGAAAGAAGAATTTAATCTTAAAGGCACTACAGCGTCAAGAGGGCGAAAATTCACAAACAGGCTCTGCTTATGTAATTTTTCATCCAGAAAAAAACAATGGCAGTCATTTCCCATAATATCAAACCGTTTTGGAGTAATTAGTAACTTTCTACTTGCCCTGGGTACGCCCCTTTTTAATTGCTACAATCGATAATGCCACCCTCTCATAATGTCATAGAAAGAACTCAGGACCAATTCGCTGCATAGCCGGTATGTACAACTGCATGTAAAAATATAATTTTGATCACTTCATTGCATGTTTTAGTCGCCCCAGTGCTTAGTAACTTCAAATCTGATATGATTTCCATTATGAGCAAAAGAAAAATTGGCAATATGTATCTTTTTTCCTTAATCTTACATTGGTTTTCTTAAGGGGCAATCAGACGCACTAAATGAGCTAGAGAGCCATGGTTCACTTGCGTTCATCGTCTGCCAAAGCTACTGCTAAACGCATTACGCAGGCGTTTGGTTCTCTATTAATAATGACATACTGCATTTTTAAAGCGTATGACCCAGATTTCTGTTATGGAAATCTATTTTCTCGATCAGCTGTTCACGATTTTGCCAAACTACGTGCTACACTTTGATGTCGATTTGACTTCGTTCATTATGCTCTCCTGCAGACATCCAACAAGCTGGTTAGATTATGTATGGCATTTGGTTAGGCTACAGTTAAAAAATAAGAAGATCTGACAAAGTGAAAAAGATTAGAACACGAGACAAGAGTCAAGACACAGCGGCAGCATGCAACTAGACGCACAGCAGCAGCTAGGGGGAAGCGCTTTCACACTGGATGCGAAACAAATTTTTAGTACAACAGATTACATTCAAAGTCAATTCAAAGATGCGAATACACACGCTTCGCGTCCGGTCCGTTGTGAAAGCAGCTTAATAGTCCGCTGGCGTTAAACGTGTGGACGTGTGCAAGCCAAAGCCTGTTAAGAACTAGCTGTAACCAGCGATCTATTAATCCCTACAGTGTCCATAACGAAAGCCCTGCTGAAGCGCTGGCATACCTAACGCGTTATAATTGTTCAGTAGCAGCCTACCTTAATTTTCTTCCATTTTTCAGTGCCCAATCTGCTATTCTTTCTCCCGTTTTCCTCTGTGCTTCTCTCCTCGAATGGACTTTTGATTTTCGGGATAGCATCTAGCTTGAGTTTTTCTCCTCTTTTTCATCGTGAACTCAGACTAAAAACCCTTCATCCTCGAAGTCAGAATCGTTGAAGTGGTCGCTACAAATCACACTATTGTTGCTTGGTCCTTGCCATTCTGCCTGAGTCAGTTTCGCCCGAGACACCCAAATATTATTTATTTTTCATCTTTTGGAAATCGATGAAAGCTGACTCTTTCTTTGGCTACTTTACTACAACCTGCTACAGTGCATCTGGCAGGTATTTGTTCCGCCGTTTCCCAAAATTTTGCGAGAAAAAAACAATTTTGTAAACCTTCTGCAGTCCTTGTCCCATAGGCAGTAATAGAAAAACAAGCTCCACTGAGCTCTTCTCGTTCTTTATATGACGTCAGCAGGTTGATGTGTTAATCCCGCAGATTTTGGACCTAATTGTGGGCGGGGCAGAAACTGGCTGAAAATCAAGGTCTGCCATCAGAAAACAAGGCAAAAATTATTACTCTCTGTATTTTCATGGGAAATTTTGGTGCAGACAAGTACAGAACTATGGAATTAGTGTCAAAGTACCCGGTGATAGAGAGTTCCCTTAAACAATAGGAAAATAAGGAAGTGGGTCAGATCCAAAACCTTTCATCCTCCAGGCTTAAATTTAGTCTATCAATATTTATCACTTTTGTCCAAAAGAATAACAAAAATAGGCTTTATTAGCCACAAAAATATGTTTTTTAATTGATGAGTTCCACTTCATTATAGCAGAAAACCACGATGGAAGGTGATGGAAATCATTTTTCTGATTCTGTCAATAGCAAAATCCTAATATGCAAATTCAAAACCTCTTTAATTACTCTTGGTTATACTGCAGCAGTATCTCAACTTGTATCAATTGTATCCAGCCTAATTTTAAGTCTAACACTATTTTTGATAGGACCTTCTTTCTCTGAATTCCATCCATAAAGAGTTTGGGTCTGACCTGAGTACTCTTCCTTGTTTACTTTCTAGAAACAAGCTCCCAAGCCTTTCTCACTGTCTCCAGGATTGGAAACGTGTTCCTGTTAATCCTCTCCCAGCCCTTTCCTCCATTCAGTTTATTAGGAACAAGCTTCCAAGTCTTTTTCGGTCATCAAGATTGTCACAGCATTCCTCCTAAACTTCTCCACCCCACCTTTGGACAGTAAAGCTCTGGCGAAGTGTGCACTTTATCTACCAGTCATCTCAGATAGCTGCTGGCTGGGCATTGGCGACACCCACACAGGCTTGCCTGCAACATCCGATCTGAAATTTGCTCAAAGCTCCGTCCCACTGTCTACCATATTACCGTCAATAAACCCTACATTTGGATTGTTCTCTGCCTCTGTACTTGATTCCTGGTCTGGCTCATAACAGCCAGTAGTTTCAACTAAAAATGCCTCCATTTCACCCTTTATTTTCCCGACTTATAAATTTGGTTTCCCACCCCAGCTTAAAATTCCAGAAAAAAACAAACAAACAAACAAAAAAAACCAATTCGGATTTTAATGTGGATTAAGACCATATAAGCTGTTTCGCTAGTCATTGCTGGTCTGTGGCAGGCCAAAGCTCATTTGTGTTTGGTTAATGCTGAATCAGCTGGTTGAGTATTCTGGTGGACAAACTGATGGGATGCAGCAGTGGTTCTTAAGTTTCTTTGGACGAATGCCCCCCTTCAACATACTGACCTTTGTTACTGCCCCCCAACACAAAACGTATAAGCCATTATGTTTAATTTTCGACAGTGTCATTGCCGTTTTTTAATACGTTGCACACATTAATCACAATCTCAATGAGTGGTCGAAGTAAATATGATCTTGACTCACATTTGGTTCCATAATAATTAGAACACCGCTACAATAGTTCAGTCTTTCCCAATATACTGCATGTAATCGCTAACAAAACAAGGCTTTATGACAAAAATACACTGCCTGGCCAAAAAAAAAAAGCCATCAATAGGTGAGAGCCTTCCATTGGATAATTATTGCAGTGATTAGAATGTTTCAACTGGCAACAGATTATTTAACCCTTACTAATGCAGCAAGTGGCTTCTCATTTCTGAAACAACTATGCTGAAAAACATATCCTGTCCTTGTGAAAAAGACGTTACTCTGTTTCAGAAGGGTCAAATTATTGGCCTGCGTCAAGCAATGGAAACAACTAAGGAGATTGCTGAAACTACTAAAGTTGGGTTAAGAACTTTCCAATGCATCATTGAAACCTAGAGGGACAGTGGTACACCATCATCTTCCAAGAAGAAATGTGGTTAGAAAAAAATCTTGAATGATCATGATCAGAGATAAACATTTGGTGAAATCAAACCGTAAAAAAATCAACAGGAGACCTCAAGGCTATGTTTAGTAGTGAAAGTCAGAGCATCTACACACACAATGCAAAGAAAACTCAAGAGATTGGGACTAAACAGCTGAGTAGTCTTAAGGAAACCACTTACCATTGAGGCTACTCGGGGGGGAAAAAGGCTTCCATTTGCTTAGGAGATTAAAGATTGGACTCTGGAGCAATGTAAAAAGCCCATGTGGTCAGGTGAGTCTTGATTTACCTTGTTGAAGAGTGATGGGCGCATCATGGTAAGAATAGAGGTGGAAGAAATGATGCACCCATCATGCCTAGTGCCAACCATACCAGCCTGTGGGAGCAGTATTAAGATCTGGGGTTGCTTCAGCTGGTCAGTTCTAGGATAAGCAATGATACGTGTCCAAAAAAGTAGGTCAGCTGACTACCTGAATATACTGAAGGACCACTATCAATAGATTCTTTTTCTTCCTGATTGGTACGGGCATATTCCAAGATGACAAGGCCAGGATTCATTGGGCTCAAATTGTGAAGAGGCTGCATGAGACATTTTCACTCATGGATTGGCCACCGTAGAATCAACACCATAACCCCATAGAGAATCTTAGGGATGTGCTGAAGAACTCTTTACGCAGCAGTCCTACTCTCCCATCATCAATACAAGATCTTGCAGAATAATTAATGCAACTCTCGACAGAAATAAATGTTGTGAAATTTTATAAGTTTATGAAAAGATGTCATGATGAATGTGTGCCATAATCAAAACTTAAGACAGTCCAACAAAATATTATAGCATCTGACTTTTTTGGCTGAGCAGTATACTTCTGTCAAGCCTGAGTCAAGCTTATAGTCTATTGATCAAAACATGCAATGGCAATTTAATTGTGTTTTATTCTATATGTTATGACATTTGGACTGAAAAGTATGACAGAAAAATTATTTGCAGAATAATAATAATGATGATGATGATGATGATGATGATAAAAAAAACCTCCCACACTCATCCTGCATTGTGCCAAATGTCAAAATACAAACATAGCATCTAAGTCCATTTTATTATAGGCTATCAGAAATGTGAATGTGACATTATCATAAAATTTCCTCTTACCTCGAGTATTCCTTACCCTGGACAGATGTGCCCACAAAACATTGAATAGTGGGTACACACTGAACCATGTTTCATTTGAGATTAGCAGATTCGACACAAAGTTATAGCCAATGCTGGAGCGCTAAACTCAAATTTCCTCCTTGACGTGCAAGCTTTGTCCATGCCCCACGGCAGTGCATTTTCATTGAAAAGCATAAATTGCAAAAACCATAACAGACGGTTCAGGGTGTAGTTTAAATCCTGCCAATACCAGTGGTTCCCAAACTGGTTTTTGATCCAACCTCAACTGCAACTACCGGATTATAACTGGTTGCTTGTGTTTTTCTCTTAAGTGGTTGATTTTCATATGTAGAGGGATTGTTTGCTCTCTTAAAAAAAACCTAGCCTTTCATGAAGACTTAAATCCCAATGACGATATTGTGTAATGTCACTATATTTTAGGAAGACTAAATGCATTATTGGAGATGATTTTTTTTTACCAATACATTGATGGATAAATAAGATGCTTTGTAGATTTCTGGACTAGGCGTTTTAAATTCCTACAAAAGAGGACAGGACACACATGCCAAGTCATTAAGTTACAAGTATCATCAAGCAACTTGGGTAATGACAGCCTACTTCATATCTAAGAACGCTTTGGGAGTAAATGGTTTTGCAACACAATAGCAGTTGAACGTGCAGTTATTTGTCCAGTGGTCAGCAAACGCTGAGCCTGACTCTTGTGCTGATAGCCTTGCTGGCTGGTTTATATTTCATTCGTTAAGAATGTTGCTCGATGTGGTTGAACGGCTGCCACATAAGAAAAATCCCCTTGTGACAGCATTTGCCACTTTAAGATTGGGCATAATGCATATCCCTCAAGAGTAAAGAACACTGAATAGGTGACGTTAAAGCTAGTGCTGTGGTCTTGATTTAGCCAACAGTCCATTTGGACTAGCTGTTCAGCAGTGGGCTGTAGCAGTGTGCCAGCTGACATTGCCATTCATATCTAACATTGAACTTAATGAATGAAGCAGACTACGTTTCCCTAGCAAAAATAGTTCATGAACTATTTGCAGTTCATAGACAATATGTTAATTCCCAAAAAAGTTCTTCACATTTCTCAAGTGTTCATGAACTTGAACAATGCTTTTGAAAAGTTCATGAACTTATTTTTTATGAATGTAGATGTTTACAAACTGTTCCCCAGCGAACACTGCATATTTCTCCCATGTGTAAGTCATGTGAGAAACAGTTGTTTTTTTACATGTCATAAGGTAGGGGTTATTAACGTGTGAAAACATGAAATAAAGCACATTGCAAACCATACGTGTAAAATACGTTGATTACGCATAGCAGTTCTACTTAAATGCGTGCCACACTGCAGTTAACAACAGGCCTTTTCCATATGTCAAGCCCTTAGGGTTCCCCCCTTCAGTATTTAACCGTGAAATCCTGTCAAAATCAGTAAGATTTTTTAAAAATATTTTTAAAATGAAATTATTCATAAATTAATGGAGTGTGAAAACGTGATCAAAATATTTTTCTATGTAAATTACAGATCTCATAGCCTCACGCTGGACAAAGAAAATGAACACGCTCGTGCTGATGCTACACAAGGGCATGCCAAAGATCCTAGATTTCACTCCATTTAATGAAAATGCTGACCAATCTATTACATTCTGATCATTCCACTCGTCAATCATGAGGGTGAAGGGGGACAGTAACAGCCAATGTTGTGCAGCCTCACAAACAAAGCTCCTCTTGATAATTTGTGTTGTGTTTATACGTTTGCAGCCGATACTACTGGCGATTGTGCAGACAGTACCTTATTTCATACAGTCTATCTTTCCTATGCATGTTCAGCAGTAGTTCCGAAAAGTAGTCGTCTAGGGGCGACGGCAAATTGTATTGTGCTGCAAAACTAAGCATCCTACTGTTGTTTGTTGTGGTGCGCTCTTTCGTCGATGTGAAAATGAATAGCTTCAGATTATTTATATTTTGAATGAAGTTTTTTTTTTTTTTTTCAAATAAAAAAATCTGTATAACTTTATTTTATGTCCGTAGGCTGTGATAAAAAAAAAATCTGAATAATTAAACAAAGTTTACAAGTACGCTTTTCCCTGGTTTTAACATCTTCTCACTCACGGACTGTAGTGAGCATGAGTTTAAGCTATTAATCAAAACCACTGCCTTGACTATGTAGAAGTGGCATGGTAGCGGAATGGCGTGATCCCTGCTTAATGATTGACAAGTGCCCCGCTGAGGATAAACTTCTAGCAAAGGAAATCAAATTCAGAATTAATAACATCCATAGTAATCCTTGGATAAACTAAGTTGGTAAACGGATGTCCCTGGTGTGATGACATTGAGGGGACAATTGAGGACACTAGTACGTAAAGGTAGTCAAGTGCCATTTTGATTAAATTTGAGTTAGTGCCATTTTTTAACGCTAGATGTCTCTCTGCATCTTCCCTGTCTCATTGAGGTAGCAGCATGACCATGAAAATGACCATGCATTGAGCAGTTTCCCCACATAGGTGAAAATGTCACTGATGGTACTTGACCCCCTTTTAGCAGTAACATCCTCAATGATGTGCTTTTCGCCACCTCAAAGAAATTAGTGAAACTTACTGGTGTAATGTTACACATGAACCATGCATGATTTTTTTCGGGAATAAGTCTGTGAACAGTTCATGAATGTTTTTCATGCACAAAGTTCATGAACAGCTATTTAGTGTTCAGGAACAATTAATTAATAATTCATTAACTTAATTCATGAGCTGTGCATGAACAGTTTGTGAATAGTTCTTCATATTTCCAACAGGTTTGCCTTCGCTTCTCACAGCCTACCCAATAGCTTAATTTTATCTTCATTAAGCCCCTATCAGAGTAATATCTTTAATATCATTAAATATCATTGCCCCTGCTGCCAGACACGCTAGAAATCAAACCCTTCAAAAAATCTGGTATAGGTACCTGACCCGTGTGTTTGAAAGCTTGAAAATGAGCTTCCATAGTGCCGTATGTAACCTAGCTACACGACCTCAAGTCACGATATCATATGTTGATTGATTGTAGCTAATATAGCAAGCTAGGCCATGGTCCAATCATTGGGTTTTTATCTACGTATTTGATCGCAAGTTCTCTGTTAGCTTGCTAACTGGGTCAACTTGCTTTCACTTAATAACAAACTGTGTTCAAACAATGTTGAGTGCTAAAATTCACAGATTTTACATAAAAATACATCCCTAATGTTGTCTGTGCTTGGGCTCCCTTACACTTGCCTCCCATTACCCAGGTGAAATTGCATTCATGTTCTTTGCCTGCCACGTCAGGGAATCCTGCGAGACCAAACTTTGCCGCAATTGACGGACCACCCGCAACACAGGGCAGCCAATCGGGGGTAATGCCCTGCAAGGAGAGATAACTTCTTCCGTGAAAAAAAAATCTAAACATGATTTCAAATCCGTCATCCTATCCATCGTCATTTCAGTAAGATTATGAATACAATTTTGTGATTGACTCTCAGGTGTTCATAGCATACTAACACCCCCTATTTGCACTACAACACCCCCTTGCTTTCTTGCTCCCTGCGCCTCCCGAATCTCTCATAATGCCTCCTGGGGTGCGGAAGCACCCCTTTTGAGAAACCCTACTATATAGGCTGGCAAGCTGCTTGAGATGCTAAAATGTTGAACACATATTGTACCTACATAAGCCTAAGTGGGGTCACCAGTTAGTACTGCCATGACCATCGCTGGTCATAGGGCAGGGAGGACTTTTTACATTCAGACTCAACTAATTGGCATAAAAGCATGATAAAATGTAATTATTCAGAATACCAGTCAGAATAGTGTTCACCCTTTTCTCAGCTGTAAAGGATTATGCATCCAACTGTAATCATGTTATTGGATGGGCGAGTCCTGTAAATAATTTGTTGTGTGTATCACATGCAGGTTTGGTTTTTCTAAAAAAACTAACACAATATATAGATTTCTGGTTTCAATGTCACTTAACAGAGTGGATACAATAGGGTGCAAGGCTCTCGTAAAGGGCGATCCAAATCCTCAGGCAGGAGGCACACAAACTGCTGAACTCAACTGACCTTTTCAATCTGCAGGACTGAGCCCAGAAATCAAACACAGCTCCAAACAATAGGCCTTTGATTCCAGTAGGGAGCAAAACAAGCGCCATGCTGTTTCTTCTTATCAAAATCGCTGATACTTTTCCTGCCCCAGGAACCCAAAGGTGTTTGGCAGGCATGACTGACGCCCGGTTCCCACTGACGATAATTTCAATAAAATAACAGAAAGGTCAAAAGCATGTTCAGATCTACTGACCAGAAGAATTCCTACTTTGCCTTTTTTAATGTTGTCTCATATCTCACTGCTTGTGTGCTCGTTCCCAGCATTTCCCAGGTATGAATTGAGTATATACAGCTTATCATGCTTGTCGAGTGTTGTCGGTTGGTCGAATTTGACCTTGAGCCCAAAGGTCACGGTCAAATGGCAAAAATGTGCTATAACTCTCTTAATATAGCATTTAGAGCTTAGGCACGTAGGAGATAACTTTAGAGAATCAGGTGTGCCGAAAACTGTGAGTCAGTCACATTTGACCTTGGGCCTCCATATCAAGGTCAAATGGAAAAAATAACATAACATAACATAACATAATATGAATGGCAAAAACAGGCCTTTCAGCCCAACTATGCCCGCCAGTTTCTTTCTACTATTGTGAATATATCCCTTCAGATACTGAATGACTCAATGGTATCTAGCTTTAAGTAAAGCCTGCTCTTGAAAACCCCCAAGGTCTCTGCCTCAACAATACGGTCAGGCAAGCTATTCCACATTGAAATTACTCTTTGGGTGAAGAAATATTTCCAAATATCAGTGCTAAATTTACCTTTGGTCAACTTCCATTTGTGACCTCGAGTTCTACTCACAACACTTGGTCAAAGGAATCCTTCATAATTCACTTTGTTAATCTCTTTAACTTATTTCAAGACCTCAATCAAATCACCCTTGAGTCTTCTTTTTCTAAGACTAAAGAGATTAAGGATCTTCAGCCTCTTCTCGTAGCTTTCATTTTTTATACCTGGAATAAGCTTAGTGGCTCTTCTCTGAACTTTCTCTAGAGCCTCTATATCTTTCTTACAGTATGGTCCCCAGACCTCTACACAATACTCCAGGTGTGGTCTAACGAACGTGTTGTACAAAAGAAGCATCACCTCCTTAGATTTGTACTCAATACTTTTGGCAATGTATCCCAGCATCTGATTAGCTTTTTTAACTGCTACGGCACAATGGCTAGAACCTGTGAGGGTTTGGTCAACAATCACTGCTAGACCTTTCTCGTGTGCAGCACATTCCAGTTTTAAACCTCCCATGAAGTAATCCCGTCTAATGTTTTAATTACCTACATGTACAATTTTACATTTTGCGAGATTAAATTTCTATTGCGACAAATTTTTCCCAATTCTGGATTCAATCCAAATCATCCTGAATCATTTTAGTGGACTCTGAACTATTAGCCAAAGCCCCAATTTACTATCATCTGCAAATTCAACTAATCTGCTCTCAATAATCCTATCAAGGTCATTAATGAAGATGACCTAGGCTATTTAACTGCTGCGTGCCACTTTTTTTCTTTTTTTTATAAATCAACCCACAAAATACCGAGAGTGAAAGTCCACGTTTCATTGGAACAGGCACCAGTTAAATCCCGCGAAGCATTGGCCTATTAATAAGTAAATTATTTTTCTGCACTGAATTTAGCCCATGATTTCATCACTGTTAGATCGCATACGGTGAGAAACCGTGTCTTCAGTTGCCTATTGCGATAATTGGAAAAGACGTCAGATCTAGCCAGGACTAAAAGGGACGTGTCTTTGCCCCCCCCCGAAGCTCCACTACTGGGTGGCAGGCATGATAAAGTGTCCGTTCAAATAAAATAAAAATAAACATAAAAATATAAAAAATAAAGTGTCTTGAAGTGTGACTATGGCATCTGCCCCAATATAAAGTGCCAGTAAAAGAACAGCTATGAGCCCGGAAATGGTCGGAAAAGTAATGAAAACAACAAAATGACGTATCCGCTTTCCCAGCCTGAAGGGTAGAAATGTGTAACACCATCCCCGGTTTTAAAGGTTAAAATGGACACATGCTGTCCCGGTTTAAATGGATTAATATATGATATAGAGCTTCAGTATGTATGAGGCACCTGTAGGGAATCGGGTATGCCAAACAATGTGAGTCAGTCACATTTGACCTTGGACCTCAAGGTCAAGGCTAAATAGCAAAAATGTGCTATAACTTGCTTAATATGACATTTGGAGCTTAGATGTAAATTAGGCACTTGTAGGGAATAATACATGGCAAACATTCCTGGTTATTTGAATTTAACCTTGAGCCTCAAGGTGAAGGTCAAATGGCAAAAATGTGTGATAACAGTTTAATGTGGCATTTAAAGCTTACATTTGTGTGGGGCACCTATAGGGAATCATGTAATGGCAAAAATGTGCTATAACTTGCTGAATATGGCAATTAGAGCTCAGGTTTGTTTGGGGCACCTATTGGAAACCATGTATGCTGAACATTCTTAGGCAGTCAGTCAAATTTGATGTTGGGCCTCAAGGTCAAGGTTATACAACAAAAATGGCCCATATTTGTTTAATATTGTTTTTATAGCTTAGGTATGTATTGGGCACTAATAGCAAATCTAGTATGCTGGTTGTTTTCAACGTACTGGATTTGACCTTGGGCAACAAGGTCCAGGCAATGGAAAAAACGGCCTAAAAGTCCTTTAATGTTGGCTTTAGATCTTCAGTATGTATTGGATACTAATGACAAATCATGTATGCTGATCAAACAAACCATATTGGATTTGACTTTGGTATTCAAGGTCAAACTCATGTGACAAAATCAATCCTCGTTTAATAATGTATTTGGACATTAGTATGTTTTAGGCACTAACCCATATATAAGTTAAATTTTAACAGGCATTGCAACCGCCAACTTTTTTTCAGCATCAATTGTGGCAATAAATAGTGGTCAAAATCCATTTTCGGATGTTTGTTCCTATTAGCATCATGGAAGAGAAAGAATAATACTAATTAGACCCACTTGATGGAAGTGTTGTGTGAAAAAAATCATTGTCTGAAAGCAGAGCAAGAAGCAGAAGTGAATTGAGAAGATGGCGCACTTCATAAATTGACAGCAGACGACAGTGAAAGTTCAGGTTAGTTAAAAATCTAGTCAGATTTCATGATGTAGACTTCTTAAAGATTATGTTTTTACTAAATGGCAGATAAGTGGCATAAAAATGTTGCTGTCTGTCACTCATGAAAAAGTGTGACCGCTCAGTCGACTTGCCCGATAATGGTAACTAAAACCCCTTTCTCACTGAGCTGCGTTGGCCCGCGGAAGTGTGCGGATGAAACAGTTCTCTTCTTTCGCAGAGAAGAATTGATTCACAGTGGCACAGGACCATTCACCATCACCGCCCATGGGTGCTCAGAGTCCGTAATGTTATGGATTTCCGTATTTTTAAAATTTTCCTCCGTAAGAACAAATCTGGCACAAATACAAAATAATTTTGGGTATGTACATTTCCCATAATTTCAGTTGATTGAGGTAGTAGCCAATCAGAGAGCCTTTTGTTGGTGATTGCGAGCAATGAGCATTGACTACTTCAGGGGCTGGGGGCAGAGTTATTGTGAAGCTGTATGCGAGATGCTGAAATGTAGGCTGATGTCTAGTGTAGAACCCATTTTTATTTTGTGCAGATGAGCCATATCATCGATTCACCCTTGCGTCACTCCCTTGAACCACAGATTCAGCCCCCGAACACCACACCTAACACTTTACAACTGGTTTAGGTTTCCTATCCATTCAAATTTGTAGCTGATCATTTAATATGTGAACAGCAAATATTGTGGGCTTGTTTGGTGCTGTCCTGCAAATACTAAATAACTGCAACTCAGCGAACATTTTTGACCTTCTCTGACAAGTTGCTGTAAAGTTATGACATTGTGCTGAAGTCTACAATTAGTCTAAGGTGCTTTTCCACCGAACGCGAAACAAATTTTTCGTGCAACAGATTACATTCAAAGTCAATGCAAAGATGCGAGTACACAAGAGTTCGCGTGCATTCGCGTCCTTGTATTGACTTTAAAAACAAAATTCATTTTGCGTTCGGTGTAAAAGCAGCTTAACGTAGCTAGGTACGTAGTAAGGCTCAATTGTTTTCCGTGGCCATTTGGAGCATTGCTTTTATGCAGCTAGCTTGCTTGTGGATGAGATTATGGGGATCTTTCCAGATCATGGACATAATCTAGGTCGCTTTGCTGTACAGGACGTTGCAGCTAATGATGATGATGATGAGTTGTAGATGCCCGTATTACAATGTTGTCAGGGCTGTCTGTCACAGTTGATGTGGTTTTATTCATGTTTCAATTAAAAATTACTGAAAATGACTGAATTTCAGTAAAATTCTGTAAAAAATTACATTTTTGGGGTTGGCATCCACGATAATTAGTTAAAGAGGTAATCTAATGGGAGATTTGTAATCTCAGGTAGATTGTAATAGTTTGTCTTTCCAATCATTACATTTCCAATCATTATGTTAAAATTATACAATGTTGTAATTTTCAATGATTTCATGTTCCAAGTTACCTGAGATGGCAATTCTGAAAACTACAGGATGGACGAGGGTTCAAAAATGTTCAAGTATGTTCAAGAGGGTTCAAAGATGTAAAAAATGTTAGACTTTTTCAAATTTTGTGTTAATTTTAAAGAGGTAATCTCAGGGTAGATTTGCAATGTGGTAGATTGTAATAGTTACTGTTTTCAAAAAATTCAATTTGGGAATGACTTGATTTTATATATATATATATATATATATATATATTGAAGTAAATATTTTCTAGTTTCTTAGTACACAAGTTCAAGTTGTTTGTGTGATTTTGTTGGCTTTTGTGCCTGAAAAATTCTAAAATGGTGATGTATTATAAATTGTTCTTTTAATGCTCAGGACGCACCGAATACACCATTTACAGCGCAGAAATAAAACACTTTCTGGGGGGGCATGTCCCCGGACCCCTTTGCTCCATGGGTCGTGATGTCAATACATCCTAATTTTTATATCCTACCATGTAGAATTTCCTTATCTTAAAAAAAAATCTCTGAGCACCCCTGACCACCGAAATCCACAAATGTCCGAGCTGGAGCTTTTTGACGCCAGTATCGTGTAGACGTGTTGCTTTCACTAGAATTCGTGTTGGCTTCCTGATGAATCCGCGGACTGATGCTCGTCACTTTTCTCCCGTTGGGGCTGTAACTGCCGGCAACCTTCAGGGCCCTTGGCACTCTAGTTCATTCTGCCTTAGTCCATTTTAAATTAACTTAGGCCCAGCGTTTCAAAAGACCCCAGCGTTTCAAAATCATGTTCACATATGGCCCCCTTGTTGCATGATATTGCTTTGGCTTGCATTTGTGGATTGCACTGCAAATTGTGATCACAGACAATGATTTCTGGAGGTGTTCCTGAGCCCATGCAGTGTATTCCAGTGCAGAATCATGCCTGTTTTTAAAGCAGTGCCGCCTGAGAGCCCGAAGATCACAAGCATCCAGTATTGACCTTTGGACTTGTCCCTTGCGCACAGAGACTTCTCCAGATTCTCTGAATCTTTTGATATAATTATGTATTGCAGATTCAAAGTCTATGCAATTTTACATTGAGGAACATTTTTCTGAAATTTTCCCCAATTTTTTGATGCAGTTTTTTTTGCAGATTGGTGAATCTCTGCACATCTTTACTTCTGAGAGATTCTGTTTCTCTAAAATGCTCTGTTTATACCCAGTCATGTCACTGACCTGTTATCAATTAACCTAATTAGTTGCAAAATGCTCCTCCAGCTGTTTTGTATTAGTACCACTTACTTTTCCAGCCTTTTACTGCCCCTCTCCCAACTTTTTTTGCAGTATATGTGGTGTATAATCATTACTGCACACTAATGAAAAGTGTCCCACAAGGCTGTCTCAAAACCTATTATATCATTTTGTTGATTTTGGAGGAACTGTAAATAGGTTTGTGTATGATCAGGTTGTAAAAGAACCCCCTGAACCCCCATCTCACATTGTGATATATTTACTTGGATATATTCACTCTTATTTTCTGTCCTTGCCTACACCTTTGTTTACATTAGATGTACACAAATCTTATTGAGGTGCAAACACACAAACACACCATTCTAAATGCTATTGGTCCCATGACTACACAGGACACTGTATATTAGCTGTGGCCTCACATGCAGACATACAGTGATACGACACTTAAACATGCTAATTATCATATGACACACTTGGCATGGAGGTGGGTATTTGGGTTACACTCCACTTATGTGAATCATGTCAACCAGCAGTCTGGAATGGCATGGCTATCAGGTGTTTAGCACAATTACAGAGCTCATGCCATGTCTCAGTCCATTACATATTTGTTTCGGTTTCAAATCTTTAGTATCCTAAACTGAACACATCTGGTGTATGGGAGCCAATGACATGCTCTCAATTACTCTGCCTTCTGGTTTTCTTTGTTGCAAGCAAGAGCGGTCGAGAACGGAGAAGTTGGTCTGGATCATACTGATACTTGTTCAGTGTCAATGAGAAAATCATGAAATGGGCCCAACCAATAATGAACCACCTCCTTTACACGTGCCATAGGGAAAAGTTCACTCAGCAGGAGAATCAGCTGTGCAGCTGAGTGGTTGGAAAGACAGCCAGCACACATATGGGCCCTTTTTGGGGTACCCCTGCGCTTATGTGTGGATAACACTGAATGCGAGGAGATTGCAACTGTTGGATTATTTGTGTGTGGATAACATGCAGTGATCCCCGGTGGCCCAAATTGTGAATTAATCATGGAGGGCAGTGACTGAACACCACCAATTTGTATGTAGCAGGAATGAACAACTCGGATGGAGCTCAAGCCTCCAGGAATGTTGAGAATAACTGACAAGGTCAAAATTCCTACCAATGCTGCTGCTTTCTGTACGTTTATTTTCACACTCAGATGAGGAGGCCGCTGGTAAAATCTGGACAGCTGAAAGATATTTGCACAACAAGTGTGAACATCACAGAGGACGGGTTTCTTAGAGACAGAATTTTTTTTTTCCCCATAAATTTGGCATCTCCAATCCAACCCGAATCTGGAGTGCCCAATTAGCGAACCATGTACAAGGCTTGCTGGTATGTGACCCCATGTTGGCAACTCGGGAGAGCGAAGACAATTTGCGGCTCTCCTCCGATGCACGCGCCTGTCAACTGCCATTTCTTTGTACTCTCATTGCTCGAAACTTCGCAAGCGGGGACAGAGGATACCCGAACGTGTGCAAGCAAGCTGCTCTGACAAGGCTACCGACCACTGCCAGCACGAGAGACAGAATTTTACCTCGGAGGACAGGAATATTCGCAGTTCATTTACTTAAGCCTGAACAACATTGCAGCAATAGTTGACCCAGTGGTCTCTGTTCACGATAGTACACAAGGTTGTACATGGTTTCTGCTGTGATACTGCAGGTGTATTGCATGTAGTCTTTTTCACAAGAGCACACCAGCCTCATTTCTTTGCCCTTGATGACAATGCCTCTTGACATTACCCATTCTATGGTAAGGACAGGGAATCAAGTTTCTTTCTTCAGTTTGATTGATTTTTAGGCTGATGACACTGACAAAAACTCTCTGAAAGACAGGAGAGAAATGCACTTTGAGGATACAGTAATTGGATTGTAAGGGAGAGAGGAGTATGAGCCTGGCCACAGCAACTTCTTCAGTGCACCACATGTGGCTCCTCACAGACTCTGACCGGCAGTATGTCATTGTGCTTGGGGTTTTGCCGTAAAAGCACAGACCTAAAATATGCATTTGATTAGCAACCTGCTGTTATGTGTATATTGCTGCACTTTTGTTCATAGTCAGCATATGCAACAGTGTAAATTTTATAAGCAGCCGAATCTTTTGCCCATACATTTTTTTCTGAATGAATATTGGCTCTGACGACAAAGTTAATCAAAAAGGATGTTTACTAAATGTTTAGACAATTTTTAAATGCACAGTTCAAATAAAGGTATGTCATGTAATGTGTGTCGTCTTATGAAAGGTTGAGCAGTCACATAACAAACCAGAAGGTACTTGGGCAGGGAATGACCTCTACCATTGTAAAATGTAGTTTGTGAAGGGCTCAGATTCGGATTTATTGTAGCATGAAGTATTTGTACAAAAGATGTAATCAGAAAGCTGATTTGGTTGTTAGTGTCACGTGGCACTGGTGCACCACAGTGTACTTTATTTACATACAAATTCTTTCGAATTCTGAATAAAAAATGATTTGAACCTTTTCCAAAATGTAATTACTTCCTGTTCAGCACAGTATTAATGAACACACAAAGCTTCATTGACGTACATCCATCACTTGTGACATATCCCTGTTAACTGAAAAATAAACAAGCAAAATGTTACCTCCTGCCAGAGGTATAAAAACATCCTTTTAGAAATACAACAAGAGGACAGGTTGCGTGAGTCAACAGAGATAAGAAGAAAAACACACAGTGAATTGACAAGGTACAAGAGCCCCAGGAACTGTGTGAACCCGAACCCCATCACATCTTTTTATAGTTACTATCTTTCAAAAGAAAAGGCTTGAATGAAGTTTCATTAACTGTTGCTGCAGAAATTGTTCAATGTGGCCGATATCATTCATTCAGGTAACAGAAAATCTCCTTTTATATTTTTCTCAGGGAAAGCTCAAAACAAAGGACGAGAGCTTAAGTTACCAGAATAGACCTACTAATACATTGACCTGCTGCAAATAAAAGTTGGCAATTGGTGACTTTTAAAAATAGGGCTAACTGTAAAATCATTGCATATTTGCTGAAAGCATTGTGCAAAGAATCATTTTGCATGTTTCTGAAGATTTTTTTTTTGAAAGAACCCTTCAGTTATCAACTCCCTGAAGATCAGCAGTTTCTGAGAAACTCAAACCACCCCAACTGTCACCAACAATCATTCCACAGTCAAAGTCACTTCAATCACATTTCTGTCCCATTCTGATGTTTGATCAGAGCAATAACTGGCCCTTCTGACAATGTCTACATGTTTTCTCAACATGCTCTCATCCCAACTTGTCATACAGTGATGCTACCTGACCAAGCATCTATATATGACGAAAATGAGGTTTTAGCCATCCTTATTTGATGTTTAGGGTTAGGGGTTAGGGGGCAAGGTTCATTTTAAACTGGCATCAAAAAAGGACACCAAAAGCCTCCTTTTTCTTTGTATATCGATGCTCAGTCAAGTAACATCACTATATGACACGTCGGGATGAGACTGGGTTCATTTTCTTGCTTTGAGTTGCTGCCATAGGGTTACATGACATTTGCAAATGTATATGCGTACCTATTAAAGTGGCCTCTGAGTGCATTTTCTGAGAGAATAGAGACACAAAGCAATGAGTCTGATTTGGTTGAGATTAAATTATTTCTGTTCACAGGAGACTGCTTGTGACAAACAGGATAAGGCACTGTTTCCCTCTCAGCCTAAGTGCTCAGTTTGGATTTCTGGAATGAATAACTGGATTTGCAGTTGTGTTTCAGTGCAAATCAGCGCTACGTAATTAAGTCAAACTGCATTAGGGATTAGTTGTAGCAAACAGGCAGTTTGCAGCAAGGATATCCCATAATCTGTTTTATATCCATCAAATCTGGCAAATTTAATAAAACACACAATAGCATTCACCCTGTTTTCATTCAAATTACATTGTTGACTGGAACAAGATGTTTGAATACTTTTGAAATATTGTGCGCTAAAAGCACAGCACAAGTGAGACATACAGCTATCACCAGCTGGGATTATACAGTTTTTTTAGTGTGGTTTTGATATTTCTAGCAGATTATTGCTGTCTGTGGCTAGTCATACATTTTTAAACTTGTCGACTAAAGCGGGTGGCCAAATTTGTTGACCAGCTAACAATTGGATACTCAGCGGTTCAACCATCTTAAAATAGCTAGAACTGTGGGAAGCACAGCTTAAAGCATTTTCCTGGATGATTTGAAAATGATTTAACTGGTTTTTTTCAGCAGGGAGTTTGGTGCTTGGTGAACAGGTCAGCATACAGAGATGTGCAGAGAAGCACACAGGCAATACATCTCATTAAAATTGACATTATTTAATGTAAACAAGTAAATCTTTCTATCGCATGCACTTCCATTTAATCGCAAATGCTGTGGCAATTGTGTCCCTAAATCTTTCGCCAAATTTGGCCTGAATCACGTATATGATCTTAATTGTGAAATTGTTGCTCAGAAGACAACCCAAAAAAACCTGATCAGAGTTGAATAGTGCCCCAAGGCTGAAACAGGGAAATTAATTCCCCCTGCAAGTTTAGCAGTAATGGCACGGACCGACTGAGTGTCATCATGTCAAGAGGTTCAGTGTTGCCTCGTTTGACCCAGCTGTGGCTTGCAAGTTAGTTATGAAGAGATTTGTTGGCATCTAGTGGTTAAAATGTGTTAGAACAAGCAGATCTTTGAGTCTCTGCACCAGGGTGTTGTATACATACTCTTTTCAGGAGAGTGACTATTTCGAGCAAATTCTGCTTCCGCTTCTCGTCTATGCTTTCCTTTTTTATTGGACAATCTCACTGTAGAAATAGGTAACATTAGCGCTTCTCTTGTATCCAGTGAGTATCATCAAAGGTCTAAAACTCCATGCAGAGAGAGTCATGTCTTCCCAAGTATACTGTCCTAATATACCGGAAATTCCCAGTTATCACATTACTGTTGTCTAGAGGGTGATTTTTGGTAATGTCTGAAGCAACTTGCAAACTATTTTTGCCCAGAAAACATACAACACTGAGCCATAATATTAAAACCACTCATTGATGAAGCAAACGAGGGGTCGTTCATAGAATGGCGACTTGCCAAAATCAAAATTTAAAAAGATGAAAAGACATATTATATTGTATACAGAACAAAATATTTTAAAAATAATTCTTCCAAAAATCGAAAAAATGAAACCATGGCAGCATTATTTACGTCAGTTCACATACTTATGTCAGAATGACGTCATTGCGACCACTAGCTGCTAGAGCTGTGTTGCGTTGATGAAAAAATTGCGTCAGTTTCAAGTCTCTTGCTTAATTAGAAATTAAGTTTAGGATCGAAACGTGTTTTCAACCTTTTGTGCGACCTTCGCCTTGACCTTTGACATACAGTAGAAACTTATAAAAGTATAGTTCTTCGGTCGAGTAACCTCTTCAAGTTCTGTTAAGATTGGTGCAGGACAAATGGCAAAAGGGTGCGTAACTAACAAGCAGACAGACAAGCAGACATGAAATACAACCGACTGACATACTTGAGAAATCATACAATTTTGGCTAGTAATAATGTTGATTATCTATTGTACAATGGCGCATGTCAAGGTCTGGAGACAGACATTAGAGAGGAGGCAAAGAGTCATTTCTTAATGTTAACTTGTGTGTGGAGGAAATGGGACTGAGTCAACTTCACAAGGACCACATCATTATGGCCAGAGGACTGGGTTGGATCATCTTACTGGTGGCAAGGCTTCAGTGTACCCCTAGCAGAGGTGTAAAGTTTGGGTTCAGAAAGTAAAAGTCTTCCCCAGAACTTTATTCCAACCACCTGCATTTACTTTGGACAGAAGATAGAGCCAATATGAGTGATCAGCTCATTCTGTGGGAGGTAGAAAAGCCTGGCAAGACTTTTACTTTCTGACCCCTACTTTATACCTCTGAGCCCTAGTCAGCAGTGGTGAGTGCCTGCAGACATTGGTCCTAGGAGGGATAAACCATGAACTGGTGACAGGGTGTTGGGTATCCAAGGCTCATCCAAGCACAAGGGCAAATAAGGCTACCATCTCCAGTCCAAACCAGCAGAAGGGCTATTGTGGCTAAGGTGCATAAAAAGTTTAATGAGACTTTTGTGAGGAATGTGTCACGACACAGTTCACCAAACCTTAATACATATAGTCCTTTGCAGCTGCACATCAGTCAAAGTGCCCATTCTAATCCTGGTCCAGGGCATTAAGAGCCTACAATGTGCACGTGAGCATCAGACCTGAACTTAGGAGCAATTGAAACAGGTTTCCTGGTCTAGTCAGTCCCGTTATCTTTGAAACCGTGTGTATCGTGCTGGTAACTGTGCACCATTTTCCTGGGGAGGAGATGGCACTAGGGTGCACTGTAGGAAGAAGTCAAGCTGGTGGGAAGAGTAAGATGCACTGAGAAATGTTCTGTAGTCTTGGACGTCAGTTTGATGGAGCAGTTTTGGCGGCATGAGGAGGACCTACACAATCCTAAGCCGGTTTTATTGTTGTGGCTGATCGGTGTATACTGTATAATGGACATACTGCCATTTATTCCCTTCGCTGGGATTGATTCTCACAACAGCAAGTTGAGTAATGTGACTAAAACTGCTGGTAATTATGGAAAATTTTCTACTTTAAAAAAACCACTTAGGTCTTAATTATTTCATAATCGAAAAATTTGCACCACATCTGTCTCATGAAGCGGGTGGACGGTTTGTAGTATTTGCAATGTGCATTATGTAGAGGAGCACAGTGGGTGCTGTGTATAATATATACTGGTGTGTAGTATGTGCAGGTGAATAGTATGTACATGTAGGTAGTATTTGCAGGTGGCTATTATATTCCGGTGCTTAGTATGTGCAAGTATGTAGGATACGGAGGGGCACACAGTATGTGTAGTGTGTGCAGGTGCTTAGTATGTGCAGACGCAAAGTATATGCAGGTTTTGTACATGAAAGCGAGTTGTATACACAGGTGCATAGTATGTGCATGTAATACGCAAAGGTGTGTAGAACATGCAGGTTTGTCGTATGTGTAGGCTTGTAATATGTGCGTAATAGGAGCAGATGCAAAGTATATGCAGGTATAGTTTGTGCAAGGGAGAAATATGGACAGGTGTGTAGTTTGTGCAGGTGTACAGTATGTGCCAGTGCTTAGTATGCTTAGGTGAGTTGTATGCGGACGTACCTTGTACGTGCATTTTTGTAATATGCACAGGTGTGTAGTATTTGCAGGTGCACAGTATGCAAAGTGCACAGTACGTGTAGATGAGTAGTATATGCAGTTGCATCGTATGTGCATGTGTGTAACGATATTATGATTAATAAATATTTAAACAAAGTTTGTCAAAGCATAATTACAGTTTAACTTTGCCAGCTAGCTTATTACAGTACCTCATGCATAACGTTGAATCTTGTATGGAGGAATGCTGACCTCAGTTCACCTAACGGCCACTGCTGGTGTCAGTACAACAAGGAATGTATGAAAGTTGCATATACCAAGCACCTTAAAGAATAGAAATAAAACAAAAAAATTATTATTATTGTTTTCATTATTATTATTAAAACTGCAACAGTTGGTCTGGCTTATCTGACATTGTAACCTTGGCCACTTTAGCTAGTTTAGCTTCTTGTACTCCCAGCTGAACAATGCATTCGCAGCCGAGTCTGAGCACAGGGCTCAAATCGGGAATTCCAGGACCAGCGCAGAAGCCTATGTTACCTGACAATCATTAGGGAAGTCACACATGAAGTATTAATGCACAAACGGTGTGACAATTGGATTTATTTCATCAAGGTAAAGCCACTCTTGCGCTCCACAGAGCATGAAATGAGTGGCCCAAAATGAAGCATTTTCTGGCACCTGTCAGGCAAAAACACAGCAAACTTTTATTTTGCCTTTTCGGGTATCCGCTAATCTTACAAACAATATACTGATAATTGGAGACAATGTATGGAGGCATACAGCCAACAATAGACTTATAATCCTTTAGGCACCAGTTGCGGCCATAGCCACAATAACAATAATAATAACCATAACGAATGCAGTTTCCGGCTATTGCCGCAACAAATTCTTCTCAAGCATCAACCCTCCTCTTCATGGGCAGTCCAGAACTGGCAAGTGCTTCAATATCTGGTGGCACACCAGAAGCCACTAGCCGGTGACAGCAGCCCAAGCATTGCCTTTTACACCTGCGCTGAACTGTCTCTCATCCTCTTCAGGGTTCCGTCCCCGCCTTTACTGTACTGCTGCCAATAGATTACCAGTTGTATTGCAAGTCTGTCTCCTGGTCTGGACCATAAGTTTTTTTCAAGTCTGTGTATACTTTTTTTTTACAACAACAAATTGGGCCGATTCATAGTCGACGCATGTCACGCAACCAAGGGCCGCGAGCAACGCAAGTAACCCACTCCCTTTGATGGTGAAGCCCCACTACACACAAAAAATCAGCATGTCATCCGCACCGTCAAGCGGAGTTGCTCGTTTAGGGGCGTATCTGGTCTGCTGGCTTGTGGGCGTATCAGACGATATTTCATCAAATAAAATCCATTCCCGCTGGGTTTAAAATTTTATGCTGTTGTTTGAAATACAGAGTTGATGGGTTTAACAGTATAATAATGTAAACTGTGACGGCCTGATACATTTAAATTAATCATGTCGGATACCCTGAAAAGATACGTTCATGTCGCCTGGTTGAAAATCCTCGTTTACGATAGTGAGCCACGAAGCTCAAAGCGTCACTCACAATGTTAAATTGAACAGTAATGTAACATTGGAATTACGATAAGTGAAATAGCGATTTGTATCTAGGCCTACTTCAACATGGCTGAACTTTTGCACAGGAACTTTTTATACCATTTAAAACTGATATAAGATCACTAACAATTTCTGCTTGTTGTTGGTCCCTGATAAAGAGTTCCCCCACTCATTTTCAAGCGAAAGAGACTGGTTCACGCAGCACGGGAACCGTATTCATTTCCATATGGCTAGAAAATTTCATCTTCGGCCCATCCCACTTTCCCGCACTGGAGCCCGGATTGTATTGGATGGTATCCCAGAATGCATCGCGCACCAAAATGCACGCATGCCATAGAATTTGAATGGGATGCGGAGGAGTGCAGAGATTTGCCGTGTGTGGTGGGGCTACACCGTCATAGTGTACACAGTGTACGCAAGCCGCATGGGCGATACGTGAAATGCAATACACCGCTCACACAATAGGGGGTAGCAGCATCACTGGTGACATTTCGGCAGACACTTCGTGTGACATTCACTGATCTCTACAGAATGAATGGATAGCTGACTGACCCCGAGTCTATCTTTCCAGCGCAGCAAACTATTAGCAAGTCATTTGGCAAGAGAATTCATGAACTGTTGTTGCGGTGGATATATCATGAATAATAAGTGACATTAAATGGTAACGTTAAATGGCTATTATCGGTTTACCCTAACACTCCTTAGCCAGCTATAATCAACTAGTCAAGGTGGTCGTCCCTAGAATATAGCCCACTTCAAATTAGTAACCCTTTGCGTTAGCCTAATTTATACACAAGATTTCACGACTGCATCTGACGTTATCAATGAGAGCCATGTCACACTCCATAACTTTTTTAAAGCCAGCATCATTGATACTCGCTGTTTTATAATAGAATGGGCTTACAAATGCTGTAAAACAAAATTTGGGCTGTAGATGGGGTAATTGGATCATTTATGGAAAGCTAAACTTCCACGGAGGTGAGTGCTGAGGGTACATGTACCACTGGACGTCCCTGACTATTTTCAGGCAAAAGGGAGAAAAAAAAACAAGCTGAAAAAATAGCGACCTTACGCAATACGTGGATTGCATGTTTTCCACATGGCTAGCTTCAGGTTAATACCAATATTTCGCCTGTTTTGCGTATGATCGTGAATATGCTGATGTTTAGACAGCACGACCGGTCCATAGGCTGGCAGATGCCCGGACGCTAGGCTAACGTTAGGCAGTCACTGGTTAAATCATCAACGCTAATTTTAACTTGCACAAACGAAGCGAACGCCATCGTATCACCCAAATCTGATTTGAATGTAATTTTGCTAGGTCTCCAGTGGAAATGTATTACTGCTGAAGTGGCACTATCACTAATACCCAACAGTATCAGTTTTTCTTTTTTTCAGTATTTTTTTCAGTGTTTATAAGTACATTATGTACATTACCGCTGCCGTTGGCGACGGATGGTGTCGCATGCGTTGCTGCATCGCGTATTGAAAAATCAGACTACGCAATCGAACGCATCATGGCGGCCAAAGCATCGTGAAGCGTCGCGATGCATCTTGATGTGTTCGCGTTTGCGTGCCTTTGCGTCGACTATGAATCGGCCCTTAGTTTGCGACCTCGCCAGCAAAAAGGCAAAGATAATTTCCCAATACAAGCTCTAAGCATGGATTGAACCATTTTTTACGAAGGGGGGTTACTGAAATGTATTTCATCAATATTGCATGCCTTAATGGCTTTGTTTAAACTCTGATGCATTAGTAGTAATATTAGGTACATCTATGCAAAATAATTTTGTCATGGCGGCTACTGAGGGTTTTGTGGCCCCACTGGCCAATCGGGATGGCCGTTCAAAAAAGAGAGAATGAATAAAACTCATGGTAAAACTGCATCTTTAAAATGAACGGCATCTATTTGAATCCTATTATCCAATTAAAATCACTACATTACAATCATTACAAAAAAAAAAATCATTACAGCTCTGTTATGGCGCAGTCTCTCTCGAGACTCTCACACAGGTCTTTCGAGGGAAGACTCCGAAATTCTGAATGACTCCGAAGTTCTAGTGGTGGGTGATACTGCAAGATTTGGTATCGATACGATACCAAGTAAATACAGGGCCAATATTGCCGATACCGAGACTGATACTTTTTAATTTCTAAGGTTGATGTATCATCAAACTACTGACTATTAGGTGTTTCTATGATTTTTCCTTTGGATTATTTTGTAAAAACCTAGGAAAGAATATGGGCAAAGTTTACAGGTAACTACAAAATACTTTATCATCACGATAAACCTTTTTGTTCAGAACCACTGAGGAAGCCTCGATTTTGGCAATTCAAACTGCGCCATTTTGTCATTTTGAAACCGGATGTGATTACTATTGCACGAGAGTGAAATGAATATCCGGGGAGAAGCGAGCAAAACTCAAAAAACATTTAATATATCTTACTGAAACTTTGCATGTGTATTACTCACATACTGAAGTGGTGCCTTTTGATAGATTTCAGATTTCTGAAAAAAACAAGTTGAATTTGGACTCTGTACAGAGATGGATTCGTTTCTGGAGCAGAACTCAAAAACCGTTCATTATATCTTTCTGAAACTTTGTATGTGCATTACCTAAGTACTGAAGTGGTGCCTTTTCATATTTTCAAATTTATGAAATTTATTTATTTTTTCCTTTCCATGGAAGCGACATGAATTTGGACTCAGTCGCAGGGCTGGGTTTGTTTCCGGAGCAGAACTGAAACACTGTTTGTTAATGACCCTTGTTTCTTTATTCCCGTTGCCAACATGTGCTTCATAGTCTTTGCTAGATGTTGCCAGTACATACTTCCAGAACATTCCAGTGGAAAATCACCTAACATTCTCATTTGAATTTCTTAAAAGGTGTAGGATTGATATGACTTTTGCAAATAATCAGGGGCTGGGGGGACATGTCATCTTCTGATGACTCTTGTTCTAGTCTATTTGGGACCATAATTTACAAAAATGAACACCATGATATATTGAAGGAGACTTGAAACTTGCAATAGATACAATAAAGTAATGTGGAAAATCATGATTTACAAATCTGGTGGGAAAGTAGAGTCATTTTCTCATAGACTTCATTGGATTAAACTTCTTTCTGCAACCACCAACGTCGCCATCTGCTGACCATTAAATAGAATGCTAATTTTTGAGATTTCCGCATTGGGCTCAGTTTTCAGACCTGAGTGCTGCGTCCATCTTTTTATGCCGTCTATGTCAGGGGTGTCAAACTGACCCATAAAAGGGCCAAGAGGCTGCAGGTTTTCCCTCCAACAATGCAGAAGCGCACCTGATACAACTAATCAGATGTGCAGGCCTAGATCAGTTGATTAAGTCAGTGCTTTCGGGTGTGCTTCTGCTTGGTAGGATTGAAGACCTGCAACCTCTTGGCCCTTTTACGGATCAGTTTGACATCCCTGGTCTATGTTGTTTGCCTGGTGCTGCTGAGACACGTGACAGCGCAACATCGAAACACAAGAGGGGGAGGAGCAATGTGCATGCTCCACACTGTGACAGGACTAGCACTTGAGAGCAGACGGACAGTAGCTATGTTTGACTCGGATCATTTGAGGGATTCGGATCATTCTGAGTCACTCGGTAATATGAGTCGGGTGTGCGAGTCACTTGAGTCACTTGAGTCACTTGACACAAAATGGCCCGATTAAATGTTTGCAAAAACCATGGTACCATAAAAAAGCATACACACTGACCTTTATGTGTTACTACCTACCAATAGAATATCCAGCCTGTAGCTGCCCTAGCTACTAGTTCTACATAAGGGCTCTTATTATTGTTGTTGTTATTATTATTATTATTAATAATATTACAGTCATCACAACATGCAGAAACCCCCACCTCCAAGAAAAAAAGAAATCTAGAAATAAAAAATTATTATATTACATTAAATTACATCATATTATTTTACATTATATAGTGGTCCCTTGCTATAACGGGACAGCGCATTGTGCTATGCCCCCTAATTGGCTACGGGACTGTATAACATTGTCAATCAATATCCTCTGTGTTGTGTCTCCTGTACAGAATGCGTTCAGCATGTAAAATTTACTTAAATCTTCGTTCGCTAGCTGTGTGACTCTGAAGCTGTATTTGTGGGCGGGGGGAGTTACAGCCTCAAATCATCTATATAATACTTGTAAAAAAATAAAGAAGTAATCCTACTTCGCGGATTTCGCCTATTGCGGCTTATTACACTGCCCGTCCAAAAAAAAGTTGCACACTCAAATATTTTTGTTGGAACCCCTGTAGCTTTGATTACAGTGCAAATTCGTCTTGTCATTGCTTTTATGACCATATGCAACGCCAGAACATTTATTTTCGATCAGAAATGCCAAAATTTTTGGCCGAGATCTTGTCATCTCGACAAAATGGTTGAACCACTCGGTGGTCTTTCTTGAGCACATCCCAATAACTTTGAATGCGCTTAAGGTCAGGACTTTGTGGTGGCAAATTTGTCTGTGAAAATGATTCCTCCTACTTGTTTTTGTCATTCATGGTTTTCTTTGCTAGATACAGGCCAATAACTTGCCCATCCTGCAATACTGTAACATCTTTTCCACCATCAGGAGATGTGTCTTCCGCTGTGATTTTTTAAGAAATGAGTAGCGACACGCCTCATCAGTCAGGGATAAATTGATTACTGCCAACTGAAACATATTAATAACCAAAATAATGATCCAAGTTTTGAATTTGTTCATTTATTTCGACTTTTTTTTTGGACGGGCAGTGTATTTTTAGAACGGAATTCCCGCGATTAACGAGGAACCACTGTATTACAGGATTTAATGTTTGTGAGGAATTCGACATTATAACAGGCCCAAATGCAGAATACAGTCTGCAATTCAGAATGCAGAACGCATTACTTGAAAATGAAATGTGTATTGTTTTTCCTTCACGCTGGAATACGTTTTCATTGTTTGTCAATAAATGAATAGCTTAAGCAAAAAGACAGGTCGTCAGTCGTATTACGTCTGCAAAAAAAACACAGATGTTCTAAATAGTGACGCTCCCAGGGTAACCAGTCACCACGACGAAAGAATATTTTATTTTATTTTCATTATTATTATTTTATTCTCTTATGGTGAAAATGGATATGGGGTGGATCACAGTATTCATTGACACAACATAGGCAACAAGCTTATACGACAGTCATAGAAGTCAACAACATGGCGAACTCGTGTCTGTGTGCGAGACCGCCATTGGGGTATGCAGGGTATTCCCTCTGCTACAGTTTGTGCAGGACCGCGAGCAAGCAGGGATTCATACTCAAGCTAACCGAAAGCAGGGAGCCGAGTGAAGCCATGAGCTAACGGAGAGCAGCGAGCCGCGAGTCGAAGCCATGAGCCAACCGAGAGCAGCGAGCCGCGAGTGAGGCCATGAGCCAACCGAGAGCAGCGAGCCGCGAGTGAAGTCATGAGCCGACCGAGAGCAGCGAGCCGCGAGTGAAGCCATGAGCTAACCGAAAGCAGCGAGCCGCGAGTGAAACGAAACTCAGGATCCACCACGAGTGACGGATCTCGGTTAAGTCGGTTGGATCCTTGTGACGGATCTCGGTTAAGTTAAGTCGGTTGGATCCTTGCAGTTGAGTCAGAGACTCAGAGAAGTTAAGTTTCGTTTTTCTGCCGAGTGCTAACTGAGCGAGTGAGTGGCTGAGTGCCTATGCTTGCACTACTGCTTGGATCCACTAGTTGTGCTCAAGTCGCATATGTTTCATTTCATATGTGCCAACCTTAGGACTCAACTGAGCCGGTTAAATAGACGTCTAGATCCGTGGTTCGTGAGTGATATTAGAGGGCCGGTTAATTGAGCCGGATCCCGGATCTTCTTACAGCTCTAACGGACAGCCAGGTCACCTCTTTGTTTAACCGCACCAGTCGGAGCATGCAGGAGAGGAAACAGAACTAGAGCATCGATCGTTTTACCCTGGTATCATTCAATATCAATACCAACTTTGGTATCAATATTTGGATCAATCCGTCCACCACTACTGTGTTCTTGAGAGTTTTCCAACAGTGCTGCCCTGAACCAGCCCCATCTTAAATAAAGAATCACTGATTTATGGTGGTTGACAGGGGCAAATGCACTGCAACAATCCCAGAACATCTTCAACTGGGAAAACCCAATGGAACCGCCAAAAACGCGCTGTCAAAACAGAAATGCTGTGTGTCCACGTCTGCACAATTGAAGTGCTCTGAACTCTGAACTGAGCATATAGCTTGCTGGCTGGCACTAATAGCCATCAAAAATAAAGTTTACCAGATAAACTTGACTAAAGAAATCAACAAACTAGCTCATATGCTTGGCTAGCAAGCTAGCTCGCTGCTCAGCTAGCTAATTTCGGAACATATAAACCAATAAAACAGTGAATCGCAATTATTTCGCGGATTAGCAAGTGGCCATAAATTAGCCGCGTAGCTAAGTCAGTTAAAACATTAGTGAGGCTGGTTAGCTCGTTGGCTAGCTATGGAGTTTTTGCGCTAACTAATGTTGGCCAACGTTTGGATGAAATCGCAAACTTTCATTAAGTGCACGGTTACTAGGTGCAACACTTTCCTCATCAAGAAGTAACATCAGTGGTGAGCGAACAAAAAAAAAGTTTAACATGTAGTAACGAGCTGTGTGGGCCTGTGCATTGATTATCGCATGTGCTGTGATGTAGGGTGACGTTGTTCAGTAGCCTACCACACAATAATTTGTTTACATGTTAATATTTTGGCCTCATAACCATTACAGTTACGCAGTGTTTTAGTGGGTGCACTGTAGCACTGTGCAAATGAGGTGATGACGGATTTGTTTTGGATAGAAGATTTGCTATATGATTTATGATCATGTGAGTCGTTTTACTAAAGCAATCTTGGTGTCTTTGGTTATTACTTTTTAGGTGTGTGTCGTTGAACTTTTAATTGATAATCATATCTGTCTCATCTAAGCTTGGTAGCACTGCTGAGCGTTGACAGCAGAATATTAGGGAGTGATTAATGAACAAATGGAGCTGGTAAGGTACTGAAAAGTACGTCAAGGTTCAATTACTTCCAGCACTACGGGGAGCCCAGCATTTGCATACAGTCTCTGGCCAGACATATTGTAAAACTAGTTTCCGTGGTTGGATTGTGGATTTGGTCGAGGCTGTTTATTCAGACAGGCCTCTCGAACTGATTGGGTGGTACTGACTATGGGCTCTAATTTCGTAGACCAGGCGCAGGCGCGGCGCGGGCGCAGCGAATGGGGGGTGCGCCGCACCAACGGGGTGTGTCCAGGCATATGTTGCAATTCCGTGCCTGGCGCAAGTACTCCTCTGTCCCGCCTCTGTCCCTCCTGCCAGCGCAAGTTGGCAAGGAAGGTGACACAGCCGAGTCAAATCTTACTCATTGGCAAGAGAAACGATGGATAGCGTGTTCCCATTATTACAAACTGTTGCTGCTTAAAATTTTGGGATTAACATGCATGGACAACAATGCAAGATACGTTACACATTTATTTTCAATATGCGATCTTAACTCAGTATGAGATCATAGCAATCAGGTTGTATTCCTTTCCCCCACTAAAGACGATGAAACCTAAGTGACAATAATAATAGCCTAGTATTTAGCCGCTTGCACACTGGACGCGAAACGAATTTTTCGCTCCACAGATTGTGTTTAAAGCAGTGTCTTGTGTCTGAAAGTCTGACAGGGTTTTAATATATCTCCGTGTCCGACAGTCTATTATTGTTTTTAATTTCTTCAAATCTACTGACTCCTTTAGATATTAAATGTGAATGTTTTGATAAGAGGGCTCAGTTCTTCAAGATGAGCACCGAGAATTTCAATCAATGTTTCTGTTTAAGCTCTGCTCAATGAAGTGAGTCGACACTGGCACGAGACAATGTTCAATGTCTCCGTGTCTGACAAAAAAAAAAAGAGGACGATTAGAACAGAAATAAAAATAAACATTTAAACAACAGAACATCCAATGAGCACCGTGATTTATTTATTTGCGGGTCATCTTTTTGGATGTTCCGTGTGTTGGTGATATACTTTATTCTTTATTTCGTTATAAATCTGTTCTCATATCAATACTTTTACTTTTTGCTGGCTACTGGACATGGAGTATTTTGCATTTCGTGTCGGACAGTCTTGATCGTGCATGCGATAATTTATTCACACTGTCAATGGTCATGGAATTGATTTGCTCACTGACTACAAGTACTATTTTATCGCTGCTGTGGAAATAAAGCATGAATCTGTTCGATCCATCTGACTAATTTTCAAAAGAAAGACCAAATAAAGACAGCTGTCTATCTTCAACGGAAGAAAACAGACGAATAGGCTAAAAAGACCAAGAAAAGTCAATAGCTATCAATTTGCATTCTGTAAAGGTCGAACACAAACATGGCCAAGTTTGCACATCTAATAATTCCTGGAATACTCGGAAAAATTAGAGCTTTTATGACTTTCGGACACGGAGCTATATTAATATCCAGTCCGACTATCGCGTCTTTGCATTGACTTTGCCTGTAATCAGTCGTGCGAAAAAAAATCGTTTCGTGTCCAGTGTGCAAGCGGCTTTACTGAGCACAGAACGCAAGCATGCTATATATATTATATATATATATATATATATATATATATATATATAAATAATATATACACTCAACAAAAATATAAATGCAACACTTTTGTTTTTGCTCCCATTTGTCATGAGATGGACTCAAAGATCTAAAATTCATTCCAGATACACAATATTACCATTTCTCTCAAATATTGTTCACAAATCTGTCTAAATGTGTGATAGTGAGCACTTTTGCTTTGCTGAGACAATCCATCCCACCTCACTGGTGTGCCACATAAAGATGCTCATCAGACACCATGATTAGTGCACAGGTGTACCTTAGACTGTCCACAATAAAAGGCCACCCTGAAATGTGCCACGCTGCGCCACCTGCGCTGCGCCAAGAAATTAGATTCTATTTCTTTTCTGTGTGATGTGTGTGTGCGGGCGGGCACGGTGTTCATGTTGGTCAAAGCTGGCAAAATTACTTTTATTTTACTGGTTTTTTTTTTTTTTTTTAATAGTAGCAAGTTATTTTAGATTTTGAGTAACCACCAGCATACACAAAAATCGGCGTCTATGCACGGGATGCATATCGATACCCACACATTTAGCTGTTATGCAGGCTAACGTGAGCACTTTTGAACAAATTTACTAGCGTTAGTGAATATTGAAAGGTGCATAATCGTAAGGATTGGACTGAGATCTTTATTTTATTATCTTCCGTGCATTGGTGATTTCCAGCAGGCGAAGTAAAGTTTGGGGGCTGTACTTTCGTGCTCTGAATAAATGATTATTGCTCATGAAAACTTATGTTATATCATTCAGTAGTGGAGCTAGTGACAGCTGGGTTTTACCCTTTTGTAATGCAAAGAAACTGCTCAGACTATTTGGTCAATCAAAAGCATTTTGATACACAGTTTGCCAGCTAATCACTTCCTGCATATGAGCTGCAACTAGCCGTCTTGTCACGATTTTTTACTTTGGCTGTAGGAACGTGTGTAGCCACCCAAATAGATATCACATCTTCATCAAGCTAAAGAATGTTTTGGCTGAAGAAAAAATTGATTAGCAAGCTTCAGCATTTGAATATGTACACATCCCATACACTGAACCACAGACGCTAGCTGCATACTACTCTGTTCAATACCATTCGAATTAATCACAAATTTATATGATGTTAAAATGATTTTAAAAATTTTGATTTATCAATCGGATGTTTGAGGACATTAATGTGGAGAACGGATTTTCTCTGAAAATTTTGGAGTTACTCTGCCGAAATCGGAGAGGTTGGCATCTCTGCCAGTAGTGTGTATGGCCCCGACATACCTGTATGCCCTCCTACTAAACGATGCCTGGGCAGCTCCTGATGAGTTTCCAAATAGTGTCCAAGGGGATCTCCCTCCAGACCTGCATCAGGGCATCAGTGAGCTCCTGCACAGTGTGTGGCGGTACTTGGCAGCATCGGATGCACCAATACGTAACATCCCATAGGTGCTTAACTGGATTTGGTTCAGGGGAACAGGAGGGACAGTCAATGGCATTGAATGCTTTTGTCATCCAGGGACTGCCAACAAACTCTGGCTACATGAGCCTGCACCAGGAGGAACCCAGGACCCCCTGCACCAGCATAAGGTCTGAGTCTGACAATCGCTGTTTCATCCCTTATCTGACAGCAGTCAGGGTACTGTTGGCCATGACATTGAGGTCTGTGCGACCCTCCAAGGATATGCCTCCCCAGACCATCACTGACCCACCACCAAACAGTCATGCTGGATGATGTTACAGGCAGCATAACATTCACCATGGCATCTCCAGACTCTTTCATGCCTGTCACATGGGCTCAGTGTGAATCTTCTCTCATCTGCAAAGAGAACAGGGCGCCATGTGTGGACCTGCCAATTCTGGTGATCTCTGACAAATACTGGGCTGTGAGCAGAAGTCCCATTAGAGAATGTTGGGCACTCTTGCCACCCTCATGGAGTCTGTTTCTGACAGTTTAGCCAGAAACATGCACACCAGTAGCCTGCTGGAGGTCATTTTTAGGGCTCCTCCTATTCCGTTTTGCAGAAAAGAGCAGATACCGGTCCTGCTGCTGGGTGCATGCCCATCTATGGCCCTGTCCATCTCTCCTCATGTAACGACCAATCACCTGATATCTTCTCCATGCTCTTGAGACTGTGCTGGGAGACACAGCAAACCGTCTTGCCACTGCATGTATGGATGTGCCATTCTGGAGGAGCTTGACTATCTATGCAACCTGATTTGGCTGCAGGTACCACCTCATGTGACCAGACACTAACAGAACACTAAACTAGAGAATAATCTGTCAGGAAGCATACAGAGAGAGCAAATGTCTGTGGCCACCACAGGCACAACCATTCCCATTTTGGGGCTGCCTTGCTTTTGCCCGTCCATTGCACCTGTTGTCAATTTAATTGGCACGCATTGTTCCAACTATACAAACCCCAATTCCAATGAAGTTGGGACATTGTGTAAAATGTGAATAAAACAGAATACAAAGACTTTTCGACTTGTAATCAATTGAGTACACTACAAAGGCAAGATATTTAATGTTCAAACTGAAAAACGTTATTGTTTTTTTGGAAATATTCACTCATTTTGAATTTGATGCCTAAAACATGTTCCAGAAAAGCTGGCCCAGGGGCAAATAAGACTGGGAAAACTGAGGAATGCTCAAATTACACCTGTTTGGAACATATCACAGGTGAACAGGATAATTGGAAACAGGTGAGTGTCATGATTACGTATAAAAGGAGCATCCCCAAAAGGCTCTGTTGTTCCCAATTATTCGATTACCAACACTTCGAAGTGTTGGTAATTTAATAAATTAACTATTATCGCTTGCCACGGCAACTGGTCTGCAACTATGCTTCCCTGTAAATGCAACCTATTCTTTGGAATGGCAAAAACATTCAAATTAAAAGCAATCTTTAAATAAATTAGGTTGAACTGCTGAAAAATAATCTTAAAATGGGTGAAGGAATTCAGAGAAAGCAGAGGGTCCATTGAGTCTATTATTATTATTATTATTATTTGTTTTAGGTGACATTCCATGTCCCAAGAACCAGATTCCGTGTACAGGGATTGGGTCGTCAGGGCCCCCGCCCACGACCGCCATCCAAAGCACAATGCATTGGCCCCTTCTGAACCCCCCCGCGGGAGATGGGCCTACGGGAAGGCGGGCCCACGTCGCTCGTTCGGGCTGTGCCCGGCCGGGTCCGGTGGCAGGCTAAGCGTGCTGCGGCCCGGGCGGTGGCGGAAGCAAAAACTTGGGTATGGGAAAAGTTCGGGGAGGCCATGGAGGGAGACTATCGGTTGGCCCCGAAGAGATTCTGGCAAACCGTCCGGCGCCTCAGGAGGGGAAAGCAGTACCCTGCCAACACTGTTTTCAGTGGAGGTGGGGAGCTGTTGACATCGACTGGGGATATTGTCGGCCGGTGGAAGGAAAACTTCGAGGACCTCCTCAATCCCACTGATATGCCTTCTGTTGAGGAAGCAGAGGCTGGGGATCCAGACGCTGACTCATCCATCACTCGAGCTGAAGTCACTGAGGTAGTTTGGAAGCTCCTCAGTGGCAAGGCCCCGGGGGTGGATGAGATCCGCCCTTGAGTACCTCAAGTCCCTGGACGTTGTAGGGCTGTCTTGGTTGACACGCCTCTGCATTATCGCGTGGCAGTCGGGGACAGTGCCTCTGGATTGGCAGACCGGGGTGGTGGTCCCTCTATTTAAGAAGGGGGACCGGAGGGTGCGCTCCAACTATAGGGGGATCACACTTCTCAGCCTCCCGGGTAAAGTCTATTCCAGGGTGCTGGACATGAGAATCTGGCCGATAGTCGAACCTCGGATCCAGGAGGAACAATGCGGTTTGCGTCCTAGTCGTGGAACACTGGACCAGCTCTATACCTTTTGCAGGGTGCTTGAGGGTGCATGGATCTTCAGCATGCACTGGGGCGGTTTGCTGCCGAGTGCGAAGCGGCTGGGATGAGAACTAGCACTTCCAAGTCCGAGGCCATGGTTCTCGACCGGAAAAAGGTGGCTAGCCCCCTCCTGGTTGGAGGAGAGCTCTTGCCTCAGGTGGAGGACTTCAAGTATCTTGGGGTCTTGTTCACGAGTGAGGGAAGGATGGAGCGTGAGATTGACAGACGGATCGGTGCAGCGGCAGCAGTAATGCGGTCATTGTACCGATCTGTTGTGGTGAAGAAGGAGCTGAGTCGAGAGGCAAAGCTCTTGATTTACCAGTCAATCTACGCTCCTACCCTCACCTATGGCTATGAACTCTGGGTCATGACCGAAAGAATGAGACCTCGGGTACAAGCGGCTGAAATGGGTTTTCCTCCGCAGGGTGGCGGGCCACTCCCTTAGAGATAGGGTGTGGAGCTCTGTCACCTGGGAGGAGCTCAGAGTAGAGCCGCTGCTCCTCCACGTCGAGAGGGGCCAACTGGGGTGGCTCGGGCATCTCTATCGGATGCCCCCTGGACGCCTTCCTGCGAAGGTATTCCGGGCATGCCCCGCCGGGAGGAGGCCTCGGGGGAGACCCAGGACACGCTGGAGGGACTATGTCTCTCGGCTGGCCTGAGAACGCCTCGGGATACCCCCGCAAGAACTGGAGGAAGTGTCCAGGGAGAGGGAAGTCTGGGAATCCCTGCTTAGACTGCTGCCCCCGCGACCCGGTCCCGGATAAGCGGTAGAAGATGGATGGATTATTTGTTTTTTTGCATCCATATTGTGATGGCCCCAATTTGTTATTACATTTACAACACAACAGCAAGGGATGACAGACACAGTTTTAAAAACTTAAACACATTTAATTAACAACCAAGGACTTTTGACTAAACTACTACCTACAACTAAGACCAAGATTGATTTACAAGAAAAACCGAAATATTTACAGTCCCTTGTTTTGGTGGGTGGCTTGGTGATGTCCTGGGTGAGGAAAATGCTCAAACACCGGCAAAAATCCACAAAAGAAACTTCACAGGTCTTGAACAGAAAATGACAGGTCTGGTCACATGTATCCTTCTCCTTGCAATTTCTCCTACTACTTTACTGTCTCAATTCTACTCCTTATATACTCTTTTGCAGACCCCACCCACATTTAGACCTTTTTATTTTATTTTCGGGGACTTGCCCCAGGCATGTCTGAAACATGTCCAAACATAGCTCCAGTCTGAGCTTAACAAAAAAAAGGTAAATGCTGCCATCTAGTGGCCTCTATTCACATTACACCTCCATTCCGAAAGGGATGTACAGGTGTGGAGGTGTTTTCAATACAAAATGGTTAAGTGGACACTTGTCTGTATATACATATCATACAATATACAAATAAACACGTGATATATATACACTCCTGATCAAAATCTTAAGACCAGTTAAAAAATTGCAAGAATTTACCTTTTGCACTGTTGTATCATAAGAAGGTTCTAAGTAGAGTTTCAAAATGCAAAAAGAAGAAATGTGAGCAAGAGACTTAATGTTTTGAGCAGGCAATTTATTGAAAAGAACAATTTAACTAAAATAGGCTGTTCATCAGCTGATCAAAAGTTTAAGACCATCGCTCAAAAAAACCCCGAAAACAGAAATTAAAGTCTCAAAAACAGACTCAGTAATGAGTAGCTCCACCATTATTGTTGATCACTTCCAAAATTCGTGTTGGCATGCTTGATGCGAGTGTTTCCAAAAGGCTTGTAGGAATGTTGCTCCAAGTGGTGAAGATGGCTTCACGAAGGGCATCCACTGTCTGGAACTGATGTCCATTTTTGTAAACCTCCCTTGCCATCCATCCCCAAATGTTCTCAATTGGATTTAGATCAGGGGAACATGCAGGATGATCCAAAAGAGTGATGTTATTCTCCTGAAAAAAATCCTTTGTCAGACGGGCATTGTGAATTGCAGCATTGTCCTGCTGAAAGACCCAGTCATCACCACACAGACAAGGGCCCTCAGTCATGAGGGATGCCCGCTGCAACATCTCCACGTAGCCAGCTGCTGTTTGACGCCCCTGCACAACCTGGAGCTCCATTGTTCCATTGAAGGAAAAAGCACCCCAGATCATGATGGCGCCCCCTCCACTGTGCCGTGTTGAAAAAATCTCAGGTGGCATCTCCTTGTCATGCCAGTAGCGTTGGAAGCCATCAGGACCATCAAGGTTAAATTTTTTCTCATCAGAGAATAAAACTTTCTTCCAACTTTGAACGTCCCATGTTTGGTGCTCCCTTGCAAAGGCCAAACGGGCAATTTTGTGGCGTTGAAGGAGACGTGGCCTTTGAAGACGTTTTTTGTTTTTGAAGCCGTTCCTTTGCAGATGCCGTCTGATGGTTATTGGGCTGCAGTCAGCACCAGTAATGGCCTTAATTTGGGATGAGGATCGTCCCGTGTCTTGACGGACAGCCATTCGGATCCTCCAGCTCAGAGCCGGTGAGATTTTTTTGGGTCTACCACTTGATTTTCACTTTGTTCCATAAACCTCAGGATCTTTTAAGAAATACAAAATGACTGTCTTACTGCGTCCAACCTCAGCAGCGATGGCACGCTGTGAGAGGCCTTGCCTATGCAGCTCAACAATCCTGCCACGTTCGAAGGCAGTGAGTTTTTTTGCTTTTCCCATCAAGAGGTCTTGACAGTGTGATTACTTGACAGAAAATGACATGGAATTCAAATTTTTTCCACAGATTTGGGCTTTTAAAGGATGTGGTCTTAAACTTTTGACCAGCTGATGAACAGCCTATTTCAGTTAAATTGTTCTTTTCAATAAATTGCCTGCTCAAAACATTTGGTCTCTTGTTCCCATTTCTTCTTTTTGCATTTTGAAACTCTACTTAGAACCTTCTTAAGATACAACAGTGCAAAATGCAAATTCTTGCAATTTTTTAACTGGTCTTAAGATTTTGATCAGGAGTGTAAACATATTCAAACACGGGATTAGCAATCAGCAATCACATTGTCAGCATTGTCAGCTTAATTTCCAAGTCAAACTCCTGTAAAATCAAACTCCAATTCAACAATCTCTGATTCTTGTTTTTCATCTTACTCAAAAACATTAACGGATTGTGGTCTGTGTACACAACCATTGGCTTTTGCCCTGTACAAACATAAACATCAAAATGTTGTAAAGATAGAACCAGAGCCAACAGCTCCTTCTCTATTGTGGAATAGTTCCTTTGGTGGCGATTGAACTTCCTGGAGAAGTATGCCACGGGATGCTCAATGTCATCAGAGTCACTTCTCTGTAGGAGCACAGATCCACAAGCTTGGTCGCTAGCATCGACCGTGATGGAGAACGGTTTGTTGAAGTCAGGAGATTTGAGCACAGGGAAGTGACACAGCAAAGACTTCAGGCGATCGAAAGCTCTTTGGCACGATTCATCCCAAGTGAACTTTATGCGTTTCTTCAGTTGGTTCGTTAGACTGAGAGCAATCTCAGTCTTGCAGAACTTGCGGTAGTACCCGATCATTCCAAGGAAGCGGTGCAAAGTTTTTTTGTTGTCAGGAACTGGAAAGTCCATGATGGCTTGGACTTTAGCATTTATGGGTACCACCTTACCCTGGCCTATGACGTAGCCAAGATAGGTGACAGTAGCACAACCAAAGTCACTCTTGTTCAGGTTAACAGTCAGGTTAGCCTGGGTCAGGCGCTGGAACAACGTCTCTGCATCTTTTAGATGTTCTTCCCAGGAGTCACTCTATGTGATCAGGTCATCGATGTATGCACCCGTGTGTGGTAATCTGGCGACTGTAGACTGAATCATCCTTTGGAACGTGGCTGGGGCATTTTTCATTCCAAAGGGTAGGACTTCATACTGGTACAACCCAGATGGTGTGGCAAAAGCAGAGATGCTCTTGGCCCTCTCAGTTAAAGGCACACACCAATAACCCTTCAATAAATCAATCTTGGTCAGAAACTTTGCTTGCCCTACTCCATCAATACAATCATCAATCCTAGGTATTGGAAACATATCAGTTCTAGTTACAGCATTGACTTTGCTATAATCTGTACAGAATCTAGTACTTCCATCAGGTTTTGGAACTAGCACACAGGATGAACTCCAATCTGAGTTGAAGGGTCTGATAATATCATGTTCTAACATGTATTCAACCTCTTTCTCAGAAATCTTTCTCTTTTCAGGATTCCTCCGGTACGGATGCTGTTTTATTGGTTTGGCATCACCAACATCTACATCATGAGAGGCTATAGAAACTCTTTTTGGAACATCAGGAAACAGATCCTCATATTTCTTGATCAACCTCTCAAAGTGATCTCTCTGTGAGGGTTCTAAGTGCTAGAGTTTTACATCAAGATTTTGCAACACTTCAGAATTTGACAATTTATATGAAAGAACTTCAGCTTTAATTCGAGGTTCATCATCTTGAAACTCCCCCTCATCTTCACAAATCTCGGCCATAGGAGAATCTGAAGTGACAGCTGCAACCCTAGCATTTCTGTCATGATAAGGCTTCAGCATGTTAATGTGACACAATTGTTTTGGTTTTCTCCTATCTGGAGTCTTCACAATGTAATTGAGATCATTGAGTTTTGTCAGAATTTCATAAGGACCATGAAATCTAGCCTGCAATGGATTGGACTGCAAGGGAAACAACACAAGGACCTTGTCTCCTGGTTTAAACTCACAGCTTTTAGCCTTATGATCATACTAAGTTTTCATTTTTCCCTGACTTGATTTCAAGTTCTCTTTGGCTAGGTCACACGCTGCACGCAATCTTTCCTTGAACTTGCTAACATCGTCTAACAGACTGATGTGCGGCTCTTCCTCTTGCCATTGTTCACTCAATAATAGCAAAGGTCCTCTCACTTCATGGCCAAACACTAGCTCAAACGGACTGAATCCAGTAGACTCCTGCACTGCTTCTCTAGCTGCAAACAACAGCAAATGAACACCTTCATCCCAGTCTTTCTCATGGTCATCACAATAAGTCCTCATCATTGTCTTGAGAGTGGAATGAAACCGCTCTAAGGCACCCTCACTTTCTGGATGATAGGCACTAGAAAGAATCTGCTTTGCACCTAGTTCATACACAACCTGCTGAAACAAACCAGAAGTGAAATTGCTACCTTACTCTGACTGAATTTCCCTGGGAAGGCCAAACAACGTGAAGAACTTTATCCAAGCCTTTGAGATTGTAATTGCCTTGATGTTACGTAGAGGTATGGCTTCGGGGAATCTGGTAGATGCACACATGATTGTCAACAAGTACTGATTTCCAGATCTAGTGTTGGGTAATGGATCAACACAATCAACAATGACCTTGGCGAATGGCTCCCCAAATGCTGGGATAGGCTGCAATGGAGCTACAGGTGGGTCTAACTGGTGTTTTCCAACTACCTGACAAGTGTGACAGGTTTTGCAAAAGTTGGAAACGTCTTTCCGAAGCCCAGGCTAAAAGAAGTGTTTCGTGATCTTATCAACAGCCTTGTTAACACCAAGATGACCTCCTAAAGGTAAACTATGAGCCATTGTTAAGATCTCATTCCTGTAGACCTGCGGAACAACAATTTGCCTGACCACTGCCCAATCTGCTTTGGCAGGGATATCAGGAGGGCGCTACTTCCGCATCAACACACCATCCTTGAGATAATAGCCAACTGGAACTGCGTCTATTTCTTTATCAGGAAGGGCTCTCCTCCTTTGTGCACAAATTTCAGGATCATTAGTTTGCTCCTCAATCAACCGCTTTCTGGACAGAGACAAGTCTCCAGACACATCAGAATCACCAAACCCATCTGACTGGCTGAACAATGAACTGATAAAAGTGTCTGATAAGTTCTCAAACGGAGAAACCATAGTAGGCCAATCAAAGTCATGAGGCGAACCACCTGAGTCCTGACTATTCAATGTGCTGGACGGCACCAAAACATCTTCTTCTTTAGCCTTCTTGGCCATAGCACGAGTCACTGCGCAAGAAGGATACAGAGATGGGTCCTCATCCCCATCTTCAGTGCTCGGCTGTGAAGTAAGATGTACAGGGGGAACTACTTTGCCCCCAGCCAGGTCATTGCCTAGCAACAGAGAAACACCCTTTATAGGTAGACTTGACATAAGTCCCACCTTTACCTGTCCTGTAACTAAATCTGACTTCAAGAATATAGAGCGCAGGGGTACAGATACAGTCCTCCCTTCAATACCTTGTACAAGTATGAAATCCCCTGAAGCGGTCTCATCACGTAACTCCAAGGAGTCCATCAACAAAAGTGACTGAGAAGCTCTGGTATCCCTTAGGATATATATGGGGACAGGAGTAGTATGCTCATTCAGAGCCACAAATCCCTCTGACACAAATGGAAGAAATTCCTCCCTCACAAAGTCAGCAGTATCAGGCTTTTTAGCCCCACAAGAAGCAGGCAATTTAGCAGATCGGTCATCTACTACAGGGGTTTCTAACCTTGTTTTCACAAAAGCATTTGGTTTCATGTCCTTTTCTTTTTCTTTCTTAGCTTTTGGGAACCAACAGTTAGTTGTAACATGACCAGATTTCTTGCAATAACTGCAAACTAGACCACTTTTGTCACTGTCAGCTTTCACACTTTGATCAGACCTGTTACTGGATTTCTGAGCACCATCACCAGATTTGTCTTTGTCTTTGGGTGAGGAATCTTGGGTATCACTGTAACCCTTTTTCTGAAATAGGGCCCATCTATTGTTACTGCTAGACTGAAATTTGGACTTACGATGAACATATTCATCGGCAAATTTGGCAGCTGATTGCAAATTCAGTGCTTGCTTCTCATTAAGGTTGGTCTTAACATCATCCTTCACAAAGTTCTTGAATTCTTCAACTAACACCATCTCTTTTAGTGAGTTGAAATCATCCTTGACCTCCATAGAAGTACACCAGCACTCAAAGCAAACCTTCTTCTCATTAGCAAATTCCACATAAGTCTGATTTTCAGATTTCTTCAGACCTCTGAATTTCTGTCGGTAAGCCTCTGGAACCAACTCATAAGCTCTCAAAATAACCTTTTTGACAAGCTCATAATCAGAGGAATCATCTGCTGACAAAGCTGAATAGGCTTGTTGAGCTTTACCCTTGAGGACAGTTTGCAACAGCTGAGGCCAGTGTTCTTTTGGCCACTGACAACTTTTCGCTACTTTTTTAAAACACTGGAAATAGTTGTCTACGTCCTTTTCCGAAAATGGAGGCATCAGTTTTACCTCATGGCTAGCCTGAAATTTATTTTCAGTTTCAATTTTGATTTTTAGTTGCTCCATTTGGAGTTTTACTTCTCTATCGAATTTCTCTAATTCAAAATCTCTCTGTCTTGCAAATTTTTCTAACTCAAATTCTCTTTGTTTTTCTTTTTCCTCCCTTTCTTTTTTCTCTTCTCTTGCTAATTTTTCTAACTCAAACTGCCTTTCTTTTTCTTTTTCTTCCCTTTCAAATTCTCTTTGTTTTTCTTTTTCCTCCCTTTCAATCTCTAGCATTTTTAATTTAAGTTCCATTTCTATATTTGGATTTTCCACTGGAAACTGTTCCAGATCTCCTGGTGCAAACACATTTTCATCATTGTAATATTCAACTATCTCTCTAGCCAGTCTTGCTTTTCGCATGGCTGGTTTTACCTCTGTCAGCTCTAAATGTCTGCAGATTTCGAGCAGTTCTGTCTTTTTAAAAGACTTCAAAACCTCAACGGTTGGTGATGCCAAGAAATCATCCATTGCTGTTGATCTATATATATAGGAAAATTTAAAAAAACTATTTTTCAATTTGAAATGTTAGATTTTCAATAAATGACTCTCACAATGTTCTATCCCGGACGAGCCCCCAATTTGTTATGCCCCAATTTGTTATTACATTTACAACACAACAGCAACAGCAAGGGATGACAGACACAGTTTTAAAAACTTAAACACATTTAATTGACAAACAAGGACTTTTAACTAAACTACTATCTACAACTAAGACCAAGATTGATTTACAAGAAAAACCGAAATATTTACAGTCCCTTGTTTTGGTGGGGTGGCTTGGTGATGTCTAGGGTGAGGAAAATGCTCAAACACCGGCAAAAATCCACAAAAGAAACTTCACTGGTCTTGAACAGAAAATGACAGGTCTGGTCACATGTATCCTTCTCCTTGCAATTTCTCTTACTACTTTACTGTCTCAATTCTACTCCTTATATACTCTTTTGCAGACCCCACCCACATTGAGACCTTTTTTTTTATTTTCGGGGACTTGCCCCAGACATGTCTGAAACATGTCCAAACATAGCTCCAGTCAGAGCTTTACAAAAAAAATGTAAATGCTGCCATCTAGTGGCCTCTATTCACATTACAATATGATATCACTATTAAGTACATTGTCAATGTAGCCCTTCAGTTATGTCATTTCTTCATACTTTCGTAATAATCACATACTTATATATTGGTCTAGAACATTCTGTTAACAAATTGAGTGATAATTACTGAAGCGATATTGAACAGCTTGAACGCAATTATGCATTTAAGGGTCAGAGGCTCACGGTAAGTCATTTGAATATCCCGTAACACAGACGTTGCCGCCAAGGGGACGTTGGGCTTTAGGAGGATAAGACTACAGAATAGGCATGGGAAATACAAATGAATAAAATGACAGCATTTCTTGAGTTGCTGAGAACAAAGTTTTTATTATTTTCTAATGATTTTTTGCAGGTAAGTACAGGAGACACAGACAAAGATTTTGCTACAAGCCTTTACAGGAAAGGGTAACAGAGCCACAGGGTCCCAAAAATGGCTGAATTTGGCATTTTTCAACAAAACCCATTGTGAAACTTGGGTGGTGAAGCCTGAGGGCATTTTCAATAATACAGTCTTTTCAGAAATAAACCAGGCCAAATTATCCATTTGGGAACCCCAACAGAAATAGTTGATGCTAAAGTCATCTACCCCTTTTCTGAAGTACAGCAGCGCCCCCTAGGCTCTTTTGCATGGAAAATGCATTGAATTTCACCAAGTTGTGTTCAACAAACATTAGGTTTTTATTAAAAAATGGTATGAATGGGTTGCCTGTGAAGTTCTTTTGGATCAATGGTCTGCAAAAATGTCAAAATTATCGGTGGGAGGGCAAACATTAACGCTACTCACCCATTACTATATGAAATGCAGTGAAGTCGCTAATGCCAGCAGTTGTTTGCCCTCCCACTGCTACGAAATGAATCAAATGTTCCCCCCTTCAATTATGAAGGATGAAAAATGACATAATTAGAAATAAATAAATTATTGGCACCCCTAGTTAAGATGTGTTAAAAGCCTTAAAATAAATTCCATTTTCATTGCAGAAGCATACTCTCACACTGAAAATTGCAGAAAAAATGTAACCTTCAACTCAAGTGAATTATAAGGGATAAAAAAAATCCCTAACTAAGAAATAATTATATTTCAAAAAATCACCTTTAAAATCCACAATTATTGGCATCCCGAACAATTCCTAGGAATTAAATGTAATTGAAGTATTTCTGTCATTTCTACAGTAGTTTACAAAGTTGATCAGAGTATCTAGGAACATTTAATTAGTAATTCATCACTTCCTGTTTCCCTGGGGTATAAATATGACATGACACAGAGGCCATTCCTCTTATCCACTCTTCAACATGGGAAAGACAAAGGAACACACCATTCAAGTAAGGCAGATGTGAACACAAAAGATGAGTATGCAGAAAATTACCTCATGCCCACTGTGAAGTATGGGGGAGGATCGGTGACGCTGTGGGCCTGTTTCTCTTCCAGAGGCCCTGGGAACCTTGTTAGGTGCATGGCATAATGAACGCTTTGAAATACCAGGACATTTTAAATCAAAATCTGGTGGCCCCTGCCCGAAAGCTGAAGATGGGTCATCACTGGGTCTTTCAGCAAGATAATGACCCTAAACATGTGGCCAAATCTACGCAGAAATGGTTCACCAGACACAGAATCAAGCTCCTCCCATGGCCAACTCAGTCCCCAGACCTCAACCCCATTGAAAACCTGTGGAGTGAGCTGAAGAGGAGAGTGCAGAGGGGAGGACCCAGGTCGCTGGATGATTTAGAGAGATTGTGCAAAGAGGAATGGTCGAAGATCCCTCTTTCTGAATTCTCCCATCTTGTGAAACATTATAGCAGAAGATTAGGTGCTGTTTTGTTGGCAAAAGGGGGTTGTACAAAGTTTTAACATCAGGGGTGCTAATAATTGAGGCACACATGATTTGATGTAAAAGAATTGTTTCTTAATGTGGGATTTTTTTCCCACTGAATAAATGCACTTGAATTAAAGGTTGGATTTTCCTCTTTTTTTCATTGTGGTCCTATATTATTTAGAAAAAAACTGAATTTATTAGAAGCTAAAGAACACATCTTAACCAGGGGTGCCAATAATTATGGAGGGCACTGTAGATAAATAAATACATAAAAAATGAATAAATCTAGAAATAAATAAATATATAAATGAATGCAAAAAATAAATGTAAATTTTATATTTTTACATGTGTTTTATTATTTATTTCGGTATTTCTGTATTTATTTAATTATTTATTTTTTTAATCCTTTATTTCTACATTTTCATGTATGTATTTATTTATTTACGCATTTATTTTTACAGTTCTACATGTATGTATGTATTTATTTATATTATATACATTTATTTATATATTTATTCCTACATTTATTTTTTCTATTTCTACACCCAACAATGTAAAAATGTAAGTAAGCTAGGCGGCCCGAGCATCTTGCTGAGACGCGATTGGTTGTATCGGTGTACATGAATCTACTGCTGCTGCCTTGCTTTGACCTTTGCCCTCGGGCTGCCAGTAGCCGCTTAGCTAGCCTGAGGTTGTAACCGTATTTCCAATGGAGAGCCATATACGACCTGTTGTTACCGAGCAAAGAGCTTTAGTGAACAATGTCGAGACAGATGCACCCACTGACTATCTTAAGCTTCGTCTGGAGCGATTAACAGATGATTTAGTTGAGCTCAACGCTGTGACGGATTTTGAAATTGACGCAGGCGTGCTTGAAAGCCTTCAGTAAGCAACCCACCAGCTTCACATTTTGTCGGGCCGGATGACGTGACCATTGGACATCCTTCATATCTTTTACCTCCTGATATAATTGAAGCTCACCTCCTCTCTGGGAACTCGATTGAGAGCATTGCGCAGTTGGTTGGGGTGTGCAAAAGGACAATTCATCGGAGGATGGCACAGTATGGGATAAAGCAATTTTATTTACCATTCTGCCTTGTCTGTTTGATTTGTAATGACTGAAAATTCAGTGTTGCTCTAACCAGAGCTATGGAGAGAGAAAGTTATGACAGCTTTTGATGTCGCCGCCAGAGCGGTCACGTGGATCATGTAAGCCTCAAGTGTTCCTAACAGCCTGCGCTGTCATGTTCTCCTATGGGACAGACAGCAGCGATAGATACACATGGCATAGTGTCATCAGCGCGTCATAGCTGGGGGGCGGAGTCTTCTGGGTGGAAAACATTGGTTTGCTCTCATTGATTCCCATGCATTCAGCACGATTTTTGAATCCTATTTTCTAATAAAATAGAGATTTTCAAATGAATATCAATGGCTTACTTTAATGCTTTATTGCCAGCCGACAAAGAAAGCTACCTGTCAAAGTTGACCAAAATCGGAATCGATCGTTGTCCATATCTTATGTTGCATATGTATACTATGGATTATATACAATGGAAGTTAACATTTTTATGTTCTGTTCTCCAACCATGTTGTGAATGAGGAAAGCTAAGCTTAAGCTACGCCTTAAACAACACTTTACATAAGCACACGTAACAATAACCTATCAATAATCAAGAGCATCAGTAAGGTTCTATTTGTCACTCATACAGGTACAAGAAGCAAAATACATTTTTGCAGTTTACAAACTTACCGGTAATAAAGTGGAGACCGCAGACTCAAACGTGGTGCGGTAGGGTTCCACAGACGGCCAGATTTATTCTCACGGCGGATGGCTCGCAACCACTTGTCCTTCTAATGGGCTCAGTTTTTATATTTGGCAAACGTATGAACTTTAATTCCGGATTTTTTGTGAAATTCGATGTGCAAAACGTCACACAGCAGCTCTTAACCATTGTCTGCTCGTTGTTTTCAATGGTCGCTAGGGCTTTGTTTTCCACCCAGGCTAAAACCGGATGTGACATTTGTGGGCGTTCCTGTCTAGCTCCGTGTGTATCTATTGCGTTATTGAACAGTAAATATGAAATTAAACCTTACTCAATTGCCGCAAACGTATTTCTCTCACTTAATTACATTATTTACATACGTTTTATAGAGGTCGTGCTTTTATAGTGACATGGTGACAACTTCAGTAAGTGTAACTATTCAGATGTGTCAATGGTAAGCCTGCATGACACAATAAAATGAGCACAGAAAAGTAATATAGACCAACCACAGCCTCTACATCTCTTCAAGAGTAAATCATTTTAAAGACCATCTTTGTGCCAAATACAACATGGCATATAATACAGTTATAGCAAGATCTACAGCAAGATCGCTAGAAAGCTAACAGCGCCTGGCATGGCAAATGCGAATTGACAGATGAAATTTCAAAGAGCTGGCTAAAGCATGATGGGTGACACGTCAGTCGTCAATATCCTAACTTGAGGTTTCATACATTTTTATGAATAACAAGTGCTTTTAATCTGAAATGGTTATTGAGACCCAAACGGAGTTAGAAACTCCGCAAACGTTCGTGATTAAACTTAAAACAGCTGATCAAGCTAGGATAGGTAAGAGCATGTCAAAATTGTCAAAGCTAACTTTTAAACAAAAAATTATCACTTTAAACAGTCACAGGCACTTCATCCCATCATTTACCATCGTGATTTATATCGATTTAGTGAGATAGAAATAGAAACTCCAAAGAGTTCATGACTGAATTCTCACAGCTGACCAAGCTAAACTAGAAGCAAATAACATGAGCTTAAATTATCACAACTTCTTCAGATTTAATATATATATAACTCTCTGACACTGCAAAAAATGATAATATAAAAATACTAGATAAAATTAGGAAATTCATCCTAAGACTTATTTATATCACCATTTTTCTTAGTAAGACAAAAAAATTCTTGTTTTGAGGTAATTTTTACTAGCTTGCCAGTGGGGTAAGTAAATTTCACGTGTCAGGTCAAATAGTAACTTGTTTTAAGATTTTTTTGTTCAAATTTACTAACCCTTTGTCTTAGTAAGAAAAATGGTGATAGAAATAAGGGTTAAGATGAATTTACTTATTTTAAGACTTATCTAGTATTTTTATTTTACCATTTTTTGCGGTGCATTTATTGTCCTTTTTAAATGTTGCAGGACAGCATGTGCAGGAATCCATGCGTCCTGTGGATCCCCGTGAAGTTTTGATGCGCACCCTGCAGGTTAACCCACGAAGGCGCAGGAGGTACTCAGTACCAGCTCCCAACAGTTTGTGGCACATTGATGGAAATCACAAACTGATAAGGTGGGCTATGTGAAGCACTGTAAAGACCTCAGCTAGTTTTACAAAATATTACAGCAACCTCAGCAATGAACAATCCTACCAATAAAAACCTATATACTGTTTTATGTAGTGTTTTCAGCAGATATTTGTTTCAATGATTTAAGGACTACTTCAAGGTAAAACACTGCACAGAACTTTACATTTGTTGTTTCGTTGTGCATGGAGGTATTTATAGTTTTAGTCGTGTCATTGTGTACCTACATGCTGCCACCAACAACCTGCAGCAACAGTGCTGAAAAGCTTTCTGGAAGCTGTGGATGTCTATGGTGTTCCATCTCGTGTGAGGTCGGAAAAAGGAGGAGAAAATGTTGATGTTGCACGCTACATGGTGGCCACCAGAGGATTGAACAGGAACTCACATATTGCTGGCAGGAGTGTTCATAATCAAACCTAAAATATCCCGCCCAGATGCCCGCTTTTAATTTCACTTATACTCATTAATGCAATTTAAAATTGAAGATATGGAGACTATGTCCCCCATTGCCTCCGGTTAGATTGTTTTCACACCCGTAGTTTAGTTAATTTGATCAAAATCAGGCTTGAGTTGACAGCTTTCACACAAACCAAAATGAACTGAACTAACCAGGCCAGTGGACTTAAGAAGTGGTAAGGAGTGAAAGCAGCCTTTGAGAAGTTAATCATAATTGTCAAAATAGATTTATTGAGTTATTTATATCCGGGGGATATTATGTTTTCGGTCCGGCTGCTGCTGCCGCCGCCACCACCACCACCACTGCACTACGTGTTAACGCAATAACTGTAATATTTCAATTACAAATTCCAAATTTTGCACATAAATAAGTATCATAAAGAGGAGGAACTGATTCGATTTTGGACAATTTACGATGTCTAGATTGGCCATCAGGGGCCAAAAACTGATTTCAGTGTTAACGCGATAACTGCAGTAATATTTCAATTAGAAATTCCAACTTTCGCATATAAGTAAGTATCATAAAGAGGAAGAACTGATTCGATTTTAGACAATTTGCTATTTCTAGATTGGCCACCAGGGGCCAAAAACTGAAAAAAATCACTGTTCCGCGATAACTTCAGTAATATTTCAATTACAAATTTCAAGTTTTGCACATAAGTAAGTATCAGAAAGAGGAAAAACTGATTCGATTTTGGACAATTTAAGATCTCTAGATTGGCCACCAGGGGCCAAAAAGTGATTTACATGTTAACGCGATAACTGCAGTAATATTGCAATTAGAAATTCCAAGTTTTGCATATTATTAAGTATTATAAAGAGGCAGAACTGACTCGATTTTGGACAATATACAATCTCTAGATTGGCCCCCAGGGGCCAAAAACTGTAAAAATCACTGTTTTTATCATATCTCTGGAAATATTTGTCCTATTAATCTCAAATCAAGTGCAAATGAAAGGTCATGTCCTGAGGATGTGTCCCACAGTGACATTATGTTTGGTTCAAAGTTTTGACACAAGGTGGAGCTTTGTTACACAAAATTCACCATTTTTGCTATATCTTTGGAACAATTTCTCCAATTGACATGAAACTATGTGCAACTGCAAGGTCATGACCTCACAATGTGTCACATCATGACATCATACCTGTATGGTTCAATATTTTGCCACCAGGTGGCGCTTTGTGATGGAAAATTACCATTTTGGCCATATCTTCAGAACCATTTGACCGATTGACCTGAAATTAAGTTCAAATGAAACATCGAAGGATTCAAGGTCTATTCAAGGATTGGGGAATTGGAGGATTGGGGGCGTTCGGCGATATACCCCCAGCCGTCGCCTCTGACGACATAAGCCTAGTTTTAAGTCTGTCATTACCCTCCTGCCTCTTCTTGCATAAAGACCAGTGACGTGCAGTCGGAGGTTAGTTTGGTGAGGCAGATACCTCCCCTTTGCTTGATTAGCAATCAGACAGTTAACTAGTTTAGTAAGACTATTTGGCAGAATGACGGGCAGTTTAAGTTTCCATGGCGTTATTGTTCAGTAGGCTACATCGAACTTGAAATGCTCACGAAACTGCAGTTTTGCGAGTTTTTGCTTACAGGAAGCCAGAGACGTACAGTGAGGTGAGGCAGTGACCCAAACTTTTATCACAGGATTTTGTGAATCTGTTCCCACGTACTGTTCCTGATTGACAATCAAAACAATTAAGACCAAGCCTGTAGAAAGCCTGATACTGATAGAGGAGATAATGACTTCATTCACGTATACGCTGCAATTCGAGACTGCAAGGATGAAAATCGGAATAATAAATTAGGAAAAATTCTCTCGGTAATTCTGTATATCGTTTAAACATTTTGTTAATCGGATTTAGAAAGAAGACTGAAAATAAACGCCCGCTTTTTGTTTGGGTGTAAAAGCACGTATTCGAAGGAGAATACATTATATAGGTTATTGATTAAGCATTGAACTCTGCATATGTCGAACTGCGTTAATATTTTTTGATGACATTGCTTCGGCTTCCTGGAAGCAAGTACGAGCAAATCTGTTGTTGAGCATTTCAGCTTCGATGTACTGAGCAATAACGTCACGGAAAGCTGACCCGTCATTCTGCCGAATAGCCTTACTAAACTAGTTAATCGTATGATTGCTAATCAGGCAAAGGGGTGGTTTCTGCCTCACCAAACTAACCTCCAGCGCACGTCACTGATAAAGACTATGGGCTCTAATTTCGTAGACCAGGCGCAGCGCATGGGGGGTGCGCCGCGCCAACGGGGTGTGTCCAGGCGTATGTGGCAATTTCGTGCCCGGCGTAGCCTGGCGCAAGTACTCCTCTGTCCCGCCTCTGCCCCTCCTTCCAGCGCAAGTTGGCAAAGAAGGCGTGTTTGGGTATAACACAGCCGAGTCAAATCTTCACCAGTCAAATGAGCTCCTCACCTCACCTTTAATGTGTTAGAATATAGAAGGCGACCCAGCCGAGTCAAATATTGCTCACTGGCAAGAGAAACGATGGATAGCGTGTTTCTATTATTACAAACTGTAGCTTAAAATTTTGGGATTAACATGCATATACAACAAAGCAAGATACGTTACACATTTATTTCCAATATGTGATCTTAACTCAGTACGAGATCATCGCAATCAGGCTGCATTCCTTTCCCCCACTAAAGACGATAAAGCATAAGTGACAATAATAGTAGCCTAGTATTAAGCCGCTTGCACACTGGACGCGAAACGAATTTTTCGCTCGACAGATTGCGTCTTGTGTCCAAAGGTCTGACAGGGTTTTAATAAATCGTCGTGTCCGACAGTCTATTATTGTTTTTAATTTCTTCAAATCTACTGACTCTTTCAGTCATTAAACGTGAATGTTTGATGAGAGGGTTCAGTTCTTCAAGATGAGTACCGAGAATTTCAATCAATGTTTCTGTTTAAGCTCTGCTCAATAAAGTGAGTAGACACTGGCGCGAGACAATATACAATGCCTCCGTGTCTGACAGCCAAAAAAAGAGGACAATTAGAACAGAATGATAAAGAAATAAAGAATAAAAAGAAACATTTTAAAAACAGAGCATCCAATGAACACTGCGATTTATTTATTGGCGGGTCATCTTTGTTTGATATCACGTTTGTTGCTGATATATTTTTATTCTTTATTTCGTTATAAATCTGTTCTCATATCAATACTTTTACTTTTTGCTGGCTGCTGGACATGGAGTAATTTGCATTTCGTGTCGGACAGTCTTGATCGTGCATGCGATGATTTCTTCACTCTGTCAGTGGTCATGGAATTGATTTGCTCACGCACTATATTATCTCTGCTGTGGAAATAAAGCGTGAATCTGTTCGATCCATCTGACTAATTTTCAAAAGAAAGACCGAATGAATACTGATGTCTATCTTAAACGGAAGAAAACAGATGAATGGCTAAAAAGACCAAGAAAAGTCGATAGCTATCAATTTGCATTTTGTGAAGGCCGAACACAAACATAGCCAAGTTTGCACGTCTAATAATTCCTGGAATACTCGGAAAAACTAGAACTTTTATGACTCTCGGACACGGAGCTATATTAAAAACCTGTCCGACTATCGCGTCTTTGCATTGACTTTGTCTGTAATCAGTCGTGCGAAAAATTCGTTTTGCGTCCAGTGTGCAAGCGGCTTTAATGAGCATAGAACGCAAGCATTCGATATATATTATACAGTTTGTGGTTGGCTGAGAAAGATGTGAAGTCGTTAGTTTGCATCACAGATTCAGTTGCGTTGATTAAGCCAGGTCAAGTTTCCATTACGCGTGGCAACTGCCTTTAATCTGACATCAGGACAATCGATATAGATACTATAATTTATGTCCTTATTCAGATAGTTACATTAAATAGTGCTTCCTGTAATTATTTCTTGCATTGAAACGTGCCTGACATTCTGTAAAACTGCCTGTGAGATTTCGGTGACGTGTGCGCACTCTGCGCCGGTCAGCCAAATTACCACTGCACGGAAATTAAACCAGGTTGGAGCTGGCGAGTTTTCTGCGCAACTCCAGCGGAGACTTTTTCTACGAAATTGTCACTGCTTCTTGATGAATATGTGACACCTCCCCCCACTACGCCGCCACACCCATCTCGGCGCACCTTCGTCTACCGAAGGCTGCGCACCTCACGAAATTACCACTACGCGGGCTGCGCCGTACGAAATTACCACTGCGCGGGCTGCCCCTCGCTACGCCAGCTGCGCTGCGCCAGGAAATTAGAGCCCTATATCTGTTGTTGCAGGGGGCACATATTGAAAATAAGCGCATTCTCATTTCTTTTTTTTATAAGGTGTGCAGCCATTGTAGTATTACAGATATTTTGACAAATGAAATAATAGCCATTTTTATCATCAGAATAGAGGCTCTGGAGAGATGTTTACACTGGAGTGGTTGATCTCTTCTACACCAGCTTCACCAACCTCGAGAAAGAAGGGCTTCTTAAACCTGAGAATGAAGTGCATCTGTATGCCCTTCACTGATGCTTTCTGCCTCACATCCAGAGGCACCTTGAAGTTTTCCAACAAGGCTGGAACTGTCATCGACTGAGCACTGGGGAAAACAGTCCCCACTTCAACTTTGGACTCGCCATGAGCGTGAGGCACTGCCTGAACCCATGCAGGTTAGAATGCATTAGCTATTAGAAATACATGTATTGTAAATGTTGTTGGTGATATGGTGTGTCTAAATTCTAATCTCCTTATACTAGTGTTTCATTGTTAATGCAGGGACAGACTGCTGTCCTGTACAGCAACAGCACGCCTTTATAGAAAACTGTTGTTAATTTTGAATTCCTTTTTTTCCAAATGTCATGCAGAGCAACAATATACTTTCCAAGTGTTATTTTGAAGTAAAATATTTTTAATATTTTTTTTTTAAGTACTCACTCTGCCTGGCATCGTCTGAGATGGCAGAACAAAATAATATATTTAAAACTACATTTTGTTGAAAAAGTGATATTATGAATTGATAAAATACATTCAAAAGAGTGACCCAACTTATAAGTAACTTTATGTAAATTAACTAATTGGAGTTTTTAATTTGTTGCTACAATGCTGGGATTGAATGGCAGCAACTTTGCAGGAAAAAACAAAATTTTAGTTCTCACATCTTAAGTATTGATTCCAACAAGCCCAGGTTAGTATCAGAAACAATAGACTTAGGCTGTTATTATGATAGTTGACTAAGTAACTGTAAAATGATGGCTTGCAGGTCTTTAAATAACTACAACAATCTTCTGCAATTACAGGTGGACATGGAATATGGTGTTGACTGGACTGGACCATGCGGTTATTGGCAATCAGAAGTCGTGGTGCCTGAGGTTGAACTGCAGCATTCACTGACTGAACAGGAGTTAGAAAGTCTACTAGAGCTTGATGGCCCTTCGTCATATGTGTTAAATGTCTACATACAAACTGTGAGCCTATCAACAGAAATGCTCCAGTAAATTCAAGATTCACAAGCTGTATGATGCAAAAGGTTGAATCTAAATGAAAAGGCAAAGGGGTAGTAAATGACTTTCTTCATGAAAGCTTGGTTTTGATATTTTTATTTAATAAACAGATTATACCATGGTCTGCGTGAAAACTTTTTTCTGATTGTCTGGCAGGTATGCATTAAAACCGTGGAACCGCACAGGTAGTTCTGCTACGGTAGTTTCACCAATCAAAATTCATCCACTAGCCAACTTGTAACCCTAGCAACATTAGACCTGGTTTTCGGCTGAGTACAACAGAAACCTAGCTGCTCATTTATCTCCAGTAAATTTAGCGGCGTCATATAAGTTGCATCCTGCGGGGCGGTTAACTATTGGTACTCAAGCGATAATGACCGGAAATATTATAGCAGCGAAGTTACCAGGCTTTATTCGTTGAATGATTGTAATTGTGTGCTGGTACAAAGGAAGCTAATGTGTCCACGTCATGTATCAGCAACTGCTGACAGTTTGCTAGCTATGTGCTATGCCAGCAGACTGTTTTCAGCTTGCTGGCTCCACAGAAACTGCCATAAGTTCATTGTAATTGTGGGTAGCAAGTTAGCTACAGTCTGCATAATCGCGCATAATGCTGCGTTATGCATAATCTCCATTTTAGCTGGAATCTGTTATCAAATCATCAGCTGGTAAACGAATGTAAGCGTGTCCAAAAAATTCTTTCTCCATGAAGGTAAGATGAACTCAGATAGCTGATTCAATTTAGCTTGGGCTGTAGTATTGGGTATGAGAAGGCGTGGCGCCTGTTTAATGATTACCAGCTCGATTTTGTTTTTTGGTTTTTTTTTTTAGTGCAAAACTTTCACCAAAAATTTTTGAATGCTGTGATTTGATATTGCTGGCAAATGACCATGATATAAGCAGGATAATCAACTTGAAATTGAGCATTCCAAGGTTTTAAGGCACTTTGCGGAGGCAACCACCCTCCGCTTCGCGTTGGGTGGTTATTTGCCTCCGCGTCATGCATTAAAACCGTGGAATTTACACCCTCTCGTTAATTATCCCTTACATATCCAAGGTTTTTTTTTTTTGGTTTTTTTTTTTCATTTTATTGCAGTCTTCATATAAAATTCCTACACTATATACTCAGGATACTCTGGTGGCTCAACAATCTGCAATTGGATCTCATTTCAGAAAATGACCATGGATAATTAAGCAAGAACTAATATTGTCTGTCTTTAAACAATGGACTCCAAATACTGAACCAATGTAAGAAAAGTACAGGTATTAATAGTAATGTGAACTTTGGCATGGCTTGTAGGGGCAACTGATACTCCAGCCAGCAAGCCTGTATGCACAGTAACAGAGTGCTTAACTATTTAGTTTACGTGCAATGGAATTCTCATGTACTAAAGTAGTTTCCTTAGACCAATCCAAAACCACTATCAACACTACTACATGATTACACTATTGTTGAATCATGAATACTGACTTTAAATAAGGCAAGTGAGGCCTGCAGTTCTTTAGATGATGATCTCGGTTCTTTTGTGACCTCCTGGATAAGTCGTCAATGCGCTTTTGGAGTAATTCTGGTTGGCCAGCCACTTCTGGGAAGGTTCACCACTGTTCCAAGTTTTCTCCATTTGTGGATAGTGGCATTCACTGTGATTCCCTGAAGTCCCAAAGCGTTAGAAATGGCTTTGCCACCCTTTCCAGACAGATAGATGTCAATTTCTTTGTTTCTCATCTGTTCTTGAATTTCTTTAGTTTGCAGCATGACATGTTAGTTTTTGAGATTTTCTAGCCTGCTTCACTTTGTCAAACGGGGTCTTTTTAAGTGATTTCTTGATTCAACAGGTCTGGCAGTAACCACGCCTGGGTCGTGTGGATCCCCGTGGAGTTTTGATGCGCACCCTGCAGGTTAACCCACGAAGGCGCAGGAGGTACTCAGTACCAGCGCCCAACAGTTTGTGGCACATTGATGGAAATCACAAACTGATAAGGTGGGCTATGTGAAGCACTGTAAAGACCTCAGCTAGTTTTACAAAATATTACAGCAACCTCAGCAATGAACATTCCTACCAATAGAAACCTACATACTGTTTTATGTAGTGTTTTCAGCAGATATTTGTTTCAATGATTTAAGGACTACTTCAAGGTAAAACACTGCACAGAACTTTACATTTCACTCAAACTTGCCCTCCGTGTGTTTGGGTAAAAGAGCAATGGTAAAGGTTATGGATGCTCTAATATATGTCCATATATGTATATTTTAGATGGCGTTTTGTTGTGCAAGGAGGTATTGATAGTTTTAGTCGTGTCATTGTGTACCTACATGCTGCCACCAACAACCATGCAGCAACAGTGCTGAAAAGCTTTCTGGAAGCTGTGGATGTCTATGGTGTTCCATCTCGTGTGAGGTTGGATAAAGGAGGAGAAAATGTTGATTTTGCACGCTACATGGTGGCCACCAGAGGATTGAACAGGAACTCACATATTGCTGGCAGGAGTGCTCATAATCAAACCTAAAATATCTCGCCCAGATGCCCGCTTTTAATTTCACTTATACTCATTAATGCAATTTAAAATTGAAGATATGGAGACTGTCCCCCATTGCTTCCGGTTAGATTGTTTTCCCACCCGTAGTTTAGTAAATTTGATCACAACCAGGCTTCAGTTGACTGCTTTCACACAAACCAAAATGAACTGAACTAACCAGGCGAGTGGACTTCAGAAGTGGTAAGGAGTGAAAGCAGCCTTTGAGAAGTTAATCATAATTGTCAAAATAGATTTATCGAGTTATTTATATCTGGGGGATATTATGTTTTTGGTCCAGCTGCCGCTGCCGCCGCCACCACCACCACCGCACTTCGTGTTAACACGATAACTGTAATATTTCAAATACAAATTCCAAATTTTGCACATAAGTAATTATCATAAAGAGGAGGAACTGATTCGATTTTGGACAATTTACGATGTCTAGATAGGTTATCAGGGGCCAAAAACTGATTTCAGTGTTAACGCGATAACTGCAGTAATATTTCAATTAGAAATTCCAACTTTTGCACATAAGTAAGTATCAAAAAGAGGAAGAACTGATTCGATTTTAGACAATTTACTATTTCTAGATTGGCCACCAGGGGCCAAAAACTGAAAAAAAAAATCACTGTTCCGCGATAACTTCAGTAATATTTCAATTACAAATTTCAAGTTTTGCACATAAGTAAGTATCGTAAAGAGGAAGAACTGATTCGATTTTGGACAATTTACGATCTCTAGATTGGCCACCAGGGGCCAAAAACTGATTTACATGTTAACGCGATAACTGCAGTAATATTGCAATTAGAAATTCCAAGTTTTGCATATTACTAAGTATTATAAAGAGGCAGAACTCATTCGATTTTGGACAATATACAATCTCTAGATTGGCCCCCAGGGGCCAAAAACTGTAAAAATCACTGTTTTTATCATATCTCTGGAAATATTTTTCCTATTGATCTCAAATCAAGTGCAAATGAAAGGTCATGACCTGAGGATGTGTCCCACGGTGACATTATGCCTGTTTGGTTCAAAATTTTGGACCACCAAAAAAGGTGGAGCTTTGTCACACAAAATTCACCATTTTTGCTATATCTTTGGAACTATTTCTCCAATTGACATGAAACTATGTGCAACTGCAAGGTCATGACCTCACAATGTGTCACATCATGACATCATACCTGTATGATGAGCACTGGGGAAAACAGTCCCCACTTCAACTTTGGACTCGCCATGAGCGTGAGGCACTGCCAGAACCCATGCAGGTTAGAATGCATTAGCTATTAGAAATACATGCATTGAAAATGTTGTTGGTGATATGGTGTGTCTAAATTCTAATCTCCTTATACTAGTGTTTCATTGTTAATGCAGGGACAGACTGCTGTCCTGTACAGCAACAGCACGCCTTTATAGAAAACTGTTGTTAATTTTGAATTCCTTTTTTTCCAAATGTCATGCAGAGCAACAATATACTTTCCAAGTGTTATTTTGAAGTAAAATATTTTTAATATATTTTTTTTAAGTACTCACTCTGCCTGGCATCGTCTGAGATGGCAGAACAAAATAATATATTTAAAACTACATTTTGTTGAAAAAGTGATATTATGAATTGATAAAATACATTCAAAAGAGTGACCCAACTTATAAGTAACTTTATGTAAATTAACTAATTGGAGTTTTTAATTTGTTGCTACAATGCTGGGATTGAATAGCAGCAACTTTGCAGGGAAAACAAAATTTTAGTTCTCACATCTAAGTATTGATTCCAACAAGCCCAGGTTAGTATCAGAAACAATAGACTTTGGCTTTTATTATGATAGTTGACTAAGTAACTGTAAAATGATGGCTTGCAGGACTTTAAATAACTACAACAATCTTCTGCAATTACAGGTGGACATGCAATATGGTGTTCACTGGACTGGACCATGTGGTTATTGGCAATCAGAAGTCGTGGTGCCTGAGGTTGAACTGCAGCGTTCACTGACTGAACAGGAGTTAGAAAGTCAACCAGAGCTTGACGGCCCTTCATCATATGTGTTAAATGTCTACATACAAACTGTGAGCCTATCACCAGAAATGCTCCAGTAAATTCAAGATTCACAAGCTGTATGATGCAAAAGGTTGAATCTAAATGAAAAGGCAAAGGGGTAGTTAATGACTTTCTTCATGAAAGCTTGGTTTTGATATTTTGATGTAATAAACAGATTATACCAAGGTCTGGGTGAAAACTTTTTTCTGATTGTCTGGCAGGTATGCATTAAAACCGTGGAACCGCACAGGTTGTTCTGCTACGGTAGTTTCACCAATCAAAATTCATCCACTAGCCAACTTGTAACCCTAGCAACGTTAGACCTGGTTTTCGGCTGAGTACAACAGAAACCTAGCTGCTCATTTATCTCCAGTAAATTTACCGGCGTCATATAAGTTGCATCCTGCGGGGCGGTTAACTATAGGTACTCAAGCGATAATGACCGGAAATATTATAGCAGCAAAGTTACCAGGCTTTATTCATTGAATGATTGTAATTGTGTACGGGTACAAAGGAAGCTAATGTGTCCACGTCATGTATCAGCAACTGCTGACAATTTGCTAGCTATGTGCTATGCCAGCAGACTGTTTTCAGCTCGCTGACTCCACAGAAACTGCCATAAGTTCATTGTAATTGTGGGTAGCAAGTTAGCTACAGTCTGCATAATCGCGCATAATGCTGCGTTATGCATAATCTCCATTTTAGCTGGAATCTGTTATCAAATCATCAGCTGGTAAACGAATGTAAGCGTGTCCAAAAAATTCTTTCTCCATGAAGGTAAGATGAACTAAGATAGCTGGTTCAATTTAGCTTGGGCTGTAGTATTGGGTATGAGAAGCCTGTTTAATGATTACCAGCTCGATTTCGTTTTTTGTTTATTTTTTTTAGTGCAAAACTTTCACCAAAAATTTTTGAATGCTGTGATTTGAAGCGTCGGGTGGTTATTTGCCTCCGCGTCATGCATTAAAACCGTGGAATGCACACCTTCTCATAAATTATCCCTTACATATCCAAGGTTTTTTTTTGGTTTTTTTTCCATTTTATTGCAGTCTTCATATAAAAAATGAGGGTCTCCTTTAGACCCCGTCTTAACTGTTTGACTTTTCTAGAAGTTCTTCCAATGACCTAGAAAACATCACAACAGAAAAGTCAAGCAAGCTTACTAATCTTCAACATATTGCCCTTGGGACAGACCCATCTACGCTCATATGAGACATTCCGTGTCATCTGGACTAACCTTCCCAGATGACCCTCACTGAATTTCTCCTTACTTTGATATATCATTAATCAATGTAACTGAAGTACTCTCCCCAAATATTTGATCAAAATTCCACATCGTCCTTGAGTTTCAGGCCTTTAAGTGGGAGGGAGGTCTGCGCTTTTGAGCAAATTTCAAAAGAATCAGACCTACGGCCTAGGAGGAGATGTCAAAAATGTGTTTTTCAATTCCGGAAAATCAAATATGGCGGACATTAGAGGTCCTTATGGGAAAGTTGAAGAGTTTGGACTGTAATGCGAATAGACGCCACTAGATGTATTGTATTGTAAAGTATTGACCTTTCTTATGTTAAGCCCAGACTGAAGCTAGGTTTGGGCATGTCTGGGACAAGTCCCAGAGAATTTAAAAAAAGAGGTCTAAATGTGGGAGGGGTCTGCAAAAGAGTGTATAAGGAGGAAAATTGAGGGAGTGGAGTAGTAGGAGAAATTGCAAGCAGAAGGATACATTTGACCGGACCTGTCTCTCTTTTCAAGACCCGTGTAGCTTTTTGTGGATTTTTGCCTGTGTAAAAACATTGATGAAAATGTGTTTGCACCAGGAGATCTGGAACAGTTTAATTGGAAAATCCAAATGTAGACACTGAACTTAAATTAAAACTGCTAGAGATTGAAAGGGAAGAAAGAGAGGAAGAAAGGGAGGAAAGAGAGAAAGAAATGGAGGAAAGAGAAAAACAAGGAGAATTTGAGAGGGAAGAAAGAGAGAAAGAAAGGGAAGACAAAGAAAAACATAGACAGTTTGAGTTAGAAAAATTAACAAGACAGAGAGATTTAGATTTACTGAGATTCGATAGAAAAGAAAGGCTCCAAATGGAGCAGCCAAAAATTAAAATAGCGAACTGGTGCCTCCATTCGCAGAGAAGGATGTTGACAACTATTTCCACTGTTTTAAAAAGGTAGCAATGAGTTGCCAGTGGCCAAAACAACACTGGCCTCTTTTGTTGCAAACTGTCTTCAAGGGTAAAGCTCAACAAGCCTATTTGTCTTTGTCTGCAGATGATTCCTCTGATTATGAGGTTGTCAAAAGGGTTATTTTGAGAGCTTATGAGTTCGTTCCAGAGGCTTACCGACAGAAATTCAGAGGTCTGAAGAAATCTGACAATCAGACTAATGTGGAATTGGCAAACGAGAAGCAGATTTGCTTTGAGCGCTGGTGTACTTCTGTGGAGGTCAAGGATGATTTCAACTCATTAAAAGAGATTGTGTTAGTTGGAGAATTCAAGTACTGTGTTAAGGATGATATTAAGACCTACCTTAATGAGAAGCAAGCACTGAATTTGCACTCAGCTGCCAACTTTGCAGATGAATATGTTCTCACACATAAGTCTAAATTTCAGTCGAGCAGTAACAATAGATGGTTCCAATTTCAGAAAAAAGGTAAAGGTGATACCCAAGATTCCTCGCCCAAAGACAAATCTGGTGATGGTGCTCGGAAATCCAGTCACAGGTCTGATCAAAGTGTGAAAGCTGACAGTGACAAAAATGGTCTAGTTTGCAGTTATTGCAAGAAATCTGGTCATGTTACAACAAACTGTTGGTTCCTTAAAGCTAAGAAAGAAAAAGAAAAGGATACCAAACCAAATGCCTTTGTGAAGACAAGGTTAGAGACCTCTGTAGTAGATGATCGATCTGCTAAAATGCCTGCTTCATGTGGGGCTAAAAAGCCTGATACTGCTGACTTTGTTGGGGAGGAATTTCTTCCATTTGTGTCAGAGGGATTTGTGGCTCTGAATGAGCATTCTCCTCCTGTCCCCATATATATCTAAAGGGATACCGGAGCTTCTCAGTCACTTTTGCTGATGGACTCCTTGGAGTTACGTCATGAGACCACTTCTGGGGATTTCATACTTGTACAAGGTATTGAAGGGAGGACTGTATCTGTACCCCTGCGCTCTGTATTCTTGAAGTCAGATTTAGTTACAGGACAGGTAAAGGTGGGACTTACGTCAAGGCTACCTATCAAGGGTGTTTCTCTGTTGCTAGGCAATGACCTTGCTGGGGGCAATGTAGTTCCCCCTGTTCATCTTACTTCACAGCCGAGCACTGAAGATAGCGATGAAAACCCATCTCTGTATCCTTCCTGTGCAGTGACTCGTGCTATGGCCAAGAAGGCTAAAGAAGAAGATGATGTGGTGCCGTCCAGCACATTGAATAGTCAGGACTCAGGTGGTTGACCTCATGACTCTGTTCGGCCTAGTATGGTTTCTCCGTTTGAGGACTTATCAGATAGTTTTATCAGTTCTCTATTCAGCCAGCCAGATGGGTTTGGTGATTCTGATGCGTCTGGAGACTTGTCTTTGTCCAGAAAGCGGTTGATTGAGGAGCAAACTAATGATCCTGAAATTTGTGTACTAAAGAGGAGAGCCCTTCCTGATAAAGAAATAGACGCAGTTCCAGTTGGGTATTATCTCAAGGATGGTGTGTTGCTGCGGAAGTGGCGCCCTCCTGATATCCCTGCCAATGCAGATTGGGCAATGATGACGCAAATTGTTGTTCCGAAGGTCTACAGGAATGAGATCTTAACAATGGCTCATAGTTTACCTTTAGGAGGTCATCTTAGTGTGAACAAGACTGTTGATAAGATCATGAAACACTTCTTCTGGCCCGGGCTTCGGAAAGACGTTTCCAACTTTTGCAAAACCTGTCACACTTGTCAGGTTGTTGGAAAGCACCAGTTAGACCCACCTGTAGCTCCATTGCAGCCTATCCCAGCATTTGGGGAGCCCTTCTCTAAGGTCATTGTTGATTGTGTTCATCCATTACCCAAAACTAGATCTGGAAATCAGTACTTGTTGACAATCATGTGTGCATCTACCAGATTCCCTGAAGCCATACCTCTACGTAACATCAAGGCAACTGCAATCTCGAAGGCGTTGATAAAGTTCTTCACGTTGTTTGGCCTTCCCAGGGAAATTCAGTCAGACTAAGGTAGCAACTTCACTTCCGGATTGTTTCAGCAGGTTGTGTATGAACTAGGTGTGAAGCAGATTCTTTCCAGTGCCTATCATCCAGAGAGTCAGGGTGCCTTAGAGCGGTTTCATTCCACTCTCAAGACAGTGATGAGGACTTATTGTTATGACCATGAGAAAGACTGGGATGAAGGTATTCATTTGCTGTTGTTTGCACCTAGAGAAGTAGCGCAAGAGTCTACTGGATTCAGTCCGTTTGAGCTAGTGTTTGGCCATGAAGTGAGAGGACCTTTGCTATTGTTGAGTGAACAATGGCAAGAGGAAGAGCCGCACATCAGTCTGTTAGACTATGTTAGCAAGTTTAAGGACAGATTGCGCGCAGCATGTGACCTAGCCAAAGAGAACTTGAAATCAATTCAGGGAAAAATGAAAACTTGGTATGATCATAAGGCTAGAAGCCGTGAGTCTAAACCAGGAGACAAGGTTCTTGTGTTGTTTCCCTTGCAGTCCAATCCATTGCAGGCTAGATTTCATGGTCCGTTTGAAATTCTGACAAAACTCAATGATCTCAATTACATTGTAAAGACTCCAGATAGGAGAAAGCTAAAACAGTTGTGTCACATTAACATGCTGAAGCCTTATCATGACAGAAATGCTAGGGTTGCAGCTGTCACTTCAGATTCTCCTATGGTCGAAACATGTGAAGATGAGGGGGAGTTTCAAGATGATGAACGTACAATTAAAGCTGAAGTTCTTTCATGTAAATTGTCAAATTCTGAAGTGTTGCAAAATCTTGATGTAAAACTCCAGCACTTAGAACCCTCACAGAAAGATTAGTTTGAGAAGTTATTTAAGAAATATCAAGATCTATTTCCTGATGTTCCAAAGAGAGTTTCTATAGCTTCTCATGATGTAGATGTTCGCGATCCCAAACCAATAAAACAACAACCGTACCGGATGAATCCTGAAAAGAGAAAGATTGCAGAGAAAGAGGTTGAGTACATGTTAGAACATGATATTATCAGACCCTCCAACTCAGATTGGAGTTCACCCTGTGTGCTTGTTCCAAAACCTGATGGAAGTACTAGATTCTGAACAGATTATCGCAAAGTCAATGCTGTAACTAACAATACCTTGGATTGATGATGGTATTGATAGAGTAGGGCAAGAAAAGTTTCTGACCAAGAATGATTTATTGAAGGGTTATTGGTGTCTGCCTTTAACTGAGAGGGCCAAGAGCATCTCTGGTTTTGCCACACCATCTGGGTTGTACCAGTATGTATTCCTATCCTTTGGCATGAAAAATCCCCCAGCCACGTACCAAAGGATGATACACATTACACTGTCTAGTAAATAGTATTGAATTTTTTCTTTCAAAATATTCAATAATTTGTTCAAATGTCTCTTTAATCTTGCTGCTATATATGTATATATATTTATATGTTTTTAAGGCGAGACACGGCAGGCAAAAACATGGATTTTTCATGCAGTGGTCAAATTTGAGATTTTGGGCTAGTTTATTCCTTGAATATGTAATCTTTCAAACTGCAATAAAGAAAACATAAAAATTATAAATTAATTATACGTTTATTTTATTACATTTTGTCTACTTGTGGCAGTGGGTTTCTTCCGAATTTACCAATAGGTTAGCATTCCAACGCAACGAACAGTACTTCGCCTCTTCATTGAAGTCTGTCATGTTCGGTACCGTTGTAAAGCTCTGAATCTCCTGCACAACGCTGTGTAATCCAAATAAGGGCATTTTCTGTCCATCAGCAACCAGTTGCAAAAGTTCATAGGGGGATTTAAAGCTAATGAAAAAATCTAGTTGGCTACTGCTGGTTTCTGTTATCGCGATTCGCTCAGATACATCACGTGGTGCGCTCTGACACTTCCGTCTTTAGCTTGCTGCGGAACCTTGGCTGCGTCCGAATAGTTAACTGTTAAATAATCACGTCTTACGGTCTAATTCCGAACCACTTTTCTTTAACCTATGTGTAAAACGCCATGAGATAAAAGAATGGTGTAAAGGGGACTCTTTTACAACTTGGGGAGAGAACCGCGCTCGTAAGAATCCGAATGCTCTTACACTGTGCACAGTGATCATCCGCCTCCTGCCCATCATGTTTTTTTGTTTGAGATTTGGTGGTATGTTCGCGTTCCCGTGCTGGCAATTAGTCAATCAACAATTAGTCAATCAACGCAATGCATGTGTTCCAAGATCGTTCAAGGTGTTTAAATCAAATAGGACCATGTGAAACGTTTTTATGCAATTCAATTGCTTTCAACCCCTGAGTAAAGAAAAGCGTGAAAGGTCTTGAGTCATAATTATTTCCATGTTACTAGTGGTGAATTCCACCGAAACGCATGTGAAACTAATAAACCTCCATGCACAAGTATTTCAATTCCGCCTGAGAGTCTCTTAAAAACGCGCTGGTTGAATGGTTGCTGACATATGGCATGGGAACGTGAATATGACACTTAAACAGCCGAATGCGTGAAAGTTGATGGCCTTTTGTCCTAATTGTGCTGCGCCGGGTCAATAAACATTGATACAGAAAATCATGGGTTCTGCAGCAGTTTATTGCTTGAGTGCAGTAATCGCAAAAGGGACACTAGTGCAGATGAAGCGTCTTTACATCTACACCAGTGGTTTTCAGCGTTATTCCTGGGGACCCATTGTGTATGCTGGCTTTTCTTCTCACCACAGTTGTATTTGCAGGATTTTAACGAGCTGTTCATTAGTCTTCATTAAGTGTATTTAATGCTTAGAGTAGTTATTTGCCCTCTTAATTCACAAGATAAGAGAAATATCCATGTTTGCCATCCAGAATAAAAAAATGCTATACCCACATTGCTATGCATTGGAAATAACAACATAAAATGAGAGAAAACAATGTAATTAATCAAATTAAAGATGTACTTGGCTCCTATTTGGTGAAAAGTAATTGGCACATCAAGACAAATTTATTCGACAAGCAAATGGTAAAGATTCAAACCAGCTCTGTGTTAATCTACTTGATTCACCTGAAGTTTTTTGAAAGAACTTGAACTTGAAACAGTTGTGTCCCTCAGCCCAATTTGGGGTTTGCTGAGTTCCTCAGTGCCTAATTTGATCAGTTTCAAATGTTACAATGTTGGAAATTTCTTGCAGTATAGAAATAAAATCACAATCTTCGAGGATATTTTATTCTTCATAGCATGTATGGATGCTTCTATGAAACATTTGGCTAAAAACAGTAAGTAACAATGCTAAGTATGAAAAACAACTAATTAAGACATTAACAACTTGTTAAAATCCTGTGATAACAATTGTGGTTGGAACAAAAATCAGCATACACAGTGGGTCCCTTGGAACGACGTTGAAGACCACTGATCTACATTATTGTCGAGTGAGAGTAGAAGTGTTGTCGCGTTTGACGTGAGTTTTGTCTGCAAGTTTGTGCAGTGTAGGCCAATATGTTAATTAGTTGATTAACTACAGCTGAAGGCCTTAGATGCCTGTCATGTTATTAAATGATCAGTTTTCATGAGCTTAAAATATACCACATTACAATTTATAAGGGCCTGAACATTTATTCTGTTTAAGAGCAATTGTTTCCAACAGAAATGCATTAAATTCCCCAATGTACAACTTAAAAAGTCGTTTTCTCAAAACTAGTTTTTTGTCATACTCCAAGTCAAACTTCTCCGCCTCTGTAGTACCTATGTATACCAAACTTTGGAATTATACACATAGCAATATTCTGAAGATATTTACAGAGGGATTTGTTAATATTTCATCCCTAGCCTGATTTATGAGACATTTTATTCACAAAAATATGGCAAGAATTGATTTTTTGAGGCCATGGACAGCATATTTTGATTTTTTCAGTAATAAAAGCAGATATCCTTAAATCCCTCTGTAATTGTTTTTTCATCTTATATGTTAACAAAATGAAAAAAGAATTTTGCACCTGACTTTATCAGATGTTTAGATTTATCTTCCTAAAATGTATGCAAATTAGCACATATTTAATGAGATAATACCTTATTTGCATATTTAAACATTAAAATTTCAAAAACTTGTAATAAAATTTTTTCATACTATTGCAAGTAAACAACTGAGGAAGTTTCATGATGATATCTATTATTTAAAATTTTTACCCTATTCACCTGTAGTGTCTCGCCTTAAAAGTTATCGTACCATCTTGATTGGCTCCCGGATATCAAGATCCGCACAGTCCTAAATGTCAACGGTGGCTTCTTCTGGTGATCCACCAAAGAGAGTGTGCAGTATTGCCAGGCTCAGTCCACCAAGGCATGGCCCACCATGTAGGAATAAATGACCAATCATTCTGCCAGCAACCACGAAGAAGTCACTCTCCAGACGAAAGTGGGAAATTGAGGGAATCAAATAATCTTTCTCACCTTCAAACAGAGAGTTCACCCTCATGCTTAAAATGAGATAACAGTCAATGCATATACAAGGCAATGTAAACCCAGATAGCAAAAAGTGAAATGAAATGAAATTCTTTATTTCGAACACGTTAAAAGATAAAACAGAGATAATCACCAAAACAAATGGTCACCATGCCTATACCAAAACAAAAACAAAAAGGCAAACTGTTGACAACTGTCTTGCATGAGCAGAAAGATTATATGCTCGAAAAGGAGCAGGAAGAAGTAAGAACTTATTTAATCCTACCCCTTGTATTACCGCATTCTACAGTCAAGTTATTAAATTCTCTATTATTATATTTACAACATTCTCCGTCTATTCAGGAACCAATGGTACTTACAATTTATTGACTATAATATTCAATAAGCTACTTATATACAAATATACACAGAATATTTCACCTGTATATAATTCTGAGTTTCTATACTTCTAGTAACCCCTCCGCACACACAGAGAAGGCATTACAAGACAATGTATCCACATTTGTCTATACCCTGCCATTACCGTCCTGGGTCAAACTGCTGTTCCTCATCCTTATATTTATTTAAAATTTGTATTTTATATGTTTTGTTAAACTTGCCAATGGTTTTACATTTCCTTAATTCATCTGTTAAACTGTTCCATAATTTGACCCCAGAGACTGACACACACATGCTTTTCAAGGTTGTTCTGACACGATTTATTTTTAAGTTCAGTTCCCCTCTTAGATTATAGCCTCCTTCTCTCTCTGAGAAAAGTTTATTTATGTTGCCTGGGAGTAAGTTATTTTTTGCTTTAAATAGTATTTGTGCTGTTTTAAACTGAATCAGATCTTGAAATTTTAGAGCTTGCAGTTTAAGAAAAGTCTATTTTTGTGGTCTCTAAATCCTACATTGTGGATGAATCTGATAGCCCTTTTCTGCATAAAATTTATTGTTTGAAGATTACTTTAGTGTGTATTTCCCCATATCTCTACACAATAGGTCAGATAAGGTAAAATTAATGCCCAATATAAAATATATAGCGCTTTCAAGCTGAAGACCTGCCTAGCTTTTCCCAGGACAGCAATGCTCCGTGCCAGCTTCCCCCAAACATATTTAATATGTGGTTTCCAGCAGATTTTGTGGTCTAGAATTACAAGAAGGAATTTAATTTCATTTACTCTTTCTATGCTAATATTATCAATGTTTAATTTTACATATGTATTTCTCTTATTATGTCCGAACAACATAAAATTAGTTTTGTTCAGATTTAAAGACAATTTATTAGCATCAAACCACCTTTTTTTTTTTTTTTTTTTTAAATTTGGCATCTCAAATCCCACCCGAATCTGGAATGCCCAATTGGGGAACTATGTACAAAGCTTGCTCGTATGCGACCCCTTGCTGCCAACTCAAGATAGTGAGACAGTTCACGGCTCTCCTCCGAAGCAAGTGCCTGTCTGCCACTGATTCTTATACACTCATCGGTTGAATCTTCGCAAGTTCAGAACTAGGGCGGAGGATACCCGGACATGAGCCAACCCGGAGTCTTCCTGACGAGCGCCCGTCTGGCCAACAGGAGATGCTGGAGCAATGAACAAAGCTGTTATGTTGATATACCCAAATCCGGCAGTCCCCTCCCGATTTGAAACCCTGTAGCGCGATAGCCAATTGTGCGCTACTCTGAAAAAGCTGCCGACCCCTGCCGGTGGGTACGCCGGGGCTCGAACTCGCGACGTGGTGATCACCTCAGTGCCTTAACCGTGTGAGCCACCCGGCAGCTCTTCAAACCACCTTTTTAAGGTATTCATTTCCTTTGTGATCACCTCCAAAAGCTGCTGTAATTCCACATCTGAACAAAAAAAATTTGTGTCATCTGCAAATAACACAAATCTTAATACATCAGATACCCTGCAAATATCATTAATGTACATAATAAATAGTTTTGGTCCCAAAACGGATCCTTGAGGCACCCCGCATGTAATATTCATAAAACTTGATGTATTCTGATTTATTTGTACAAACTGTTGTCTGTTTAGTAGATAACTCTTCAGCCAATCCAAAACATAACCTCGGAAACCATATTTCTACAATTTTCTAATCAATATGTCATGATTGACTGTGTCAAATGCTTCCTTGAGATCTAAAAACACTGCCATTGCGTACTTCTTTGTATCGATACAGTGTGTTATGTCTTCTACCAATTCTAACAGTGCCATGGCTGTCGATCTACAAAACCCAAAACCAGTGAAGTTGGCACGTTGTGTAAATCGTAAATAAAAACAGAATACAATGATTTGCAAATCCTTTTCAACCTATATTCAATTGAATACACTGCAAAGACAAGATATTTAATGTTCGAACAGGTAAACTTTGTAATTTTTTGCAAATATTAGCTCATTTGGAATTTGATGCCTACAACATGTTTCAAAAAAGCTGGCACAAGTGGCAAAAAAGACTGAGAAAGTTGAGGAATGCTCATCCAACACTTATTTGGAACATCCCACAGGTGAACAGGCTAATTGGGAACAGGTGGGTGCCATGATTGGGTATAAAAGCAGCTTCCCTGAAAGGCTCAGTCATTCACAAACAAGTATGGGGCAAGAGTCACCACTTAGTGAACAAATGCGTGAGCTGATTGTCGAAAAGTTTAAAAACAACATTCCTCAAAGAGCTATTGCAAGAAATTTTGGGATTTCATCATCTATGGTCCATAATATCGTCAAAAGGTTCAGAGAATCTGGAGAAATCACTGCACGTAAGCGACAAGGCCGAAAACCAACATTGAATGCCCGTGACCTTCGATCCCTCAGGCGGTACTGCATCAAAAACCGACATCAGTGTGTAAAGGACATCACCACATGTGCTCAGGATTACTTCAGAAAACTACTGTCAGTAACTACAGTTCGTCGCTACATCTGCAAGTGCAAGTTAAAATTCTACAGTGCAAAGCGAAAGCCATTTATCAACAGCATCCAGAAACGCCGCCAGCTTTGCTGGGCCCAAGCTCATCTGAGATGGACTGATGCAAAGTGGAAAAGTGTTCTGTGGTCTGACAAGTCCACATTTCAAATTGTAATGGAAACTGTGGACGTCGTGTCCTCCGGACCAAAGAGGGAATGAACTATCCGGACTGTTATAGGCGCAAAGTTCAATAGCCAGCGTCTGTGATGGTATGGGGGTGTATTAGTGCTGTTATGGCCCCAATTTGTTATTACATTTACCACAACAGCAACAGCAAGGGATGACAGACACAATTTAAAACTTAAACACATTTAATTAAACAGACAAAGACTAATAACAACTAACTAACTACACTAAAGACCAAGATTGATTTACAAGACAAAAATAAACAGAAATAATTACAGTCCCTTGGTGATGTCCTGGATGAGGAAACTGCTCAAACAGGCAAAAATCCCACAAAAGAAACTTCACAGGTCTTGAACAGAAATGACAGGTCTGGTCACATGTATCCTTCTCCTTGCAATTTCTCCTACTACTTTACTGTCTCAATTCTTTTCCTTATATACTCTTTTGCAGACCCCACCCACATTTAGACCTCTTTTTTTAATTTTCGGGGACTTGCCCCAGACATGTCCAGGACATGTCCAAACATAGCTCCAGTCTGAGCTGAATAAAAAAAAAAGGTAAATACTGCCATCCAGTGGCCTATATTCACATTACACCTCCATTCCAAAAGGGAAAACTTTTGACTTACAAAGGCAAAATTTTTCTTTTAAATTAAAAAAATAATGGTTTAGTAGACACTTGTGTATACATATATACATGTAATACAATATGCTCATAACGTGATATATACGCATATTCAAACACGGGATAAGCAATCAGCAATCACATTGTCAGTACCCTTTACATGCTTAATTTCCAAGTCAAACTCCTGTAAAATCAAACTCCAATTCAACAATCTCCGATTCTTGTTTTTCATCTTACTCAAAAACATTAACGGATTGTGGACAGTGTACACAATCATTGGCTTTTGTCCTGTACAAACATAAACCTCAAAGTGTTGTAAAGAAAGGACCAGAGCCAACAGTTCCTTCTATATTGTGGAATAGTTCCTTTGGTGGCGATTGAACTTCCTGGAGAAGTATGCCACGGGATGCTCAATGTCATCAGAGTCACTTCTCTGAAGGAGCACAGATCCACAAGCTTGGTCGCTAGCATCGACCGCGATGGAGAACGGTTTGTTGAAGTCAGGAGATTTGAGCACGGGGAAGTGACACAGCAGAGACTTCAGGCGATCGAAGGCTCTCTGGCATGGATCATCCCAAGTGAACTTTACGCCTTTCTTCAGCTGGTTAGTTAGACTGAGAGCAATCTCAGCAAAGTTCTTGCAGAACTTGCGGTAGTACCCGATCATTCCAAGGAAGCGGCGCAAAGCTTTTTTGTTGTCAGGAACTGGAAAGTCCATAATGGCTTGGACTTTAGCATTTATGGGTGCCACCTTACCCTGGCCTATGACGTAGCCAAGATAGGTGACAGTAGCACAACCAAAGTCACTCTTGTTCAGGTTAACAGTCAGGTTAGCCTGGGTCAGGCGCTGGAACAACATCTCTACATCTTTTAGATGTTCTTCCCAGGAGTCACTCCATGTGATCAGGTCATCGATGTATGCACCCGTGTGTGGCAATCCGGCGATTGTAGACTGTATCATCCTTTGGAACGTGGCTGGGGCATTTTTCATGCCAAAGGGTAGGACTTCATACTGGTACAATCCAGATGGTATGGCAAAAGCAGAGATGCTCTTGGCCCTCTCAGTTAAAGGCACACACCAATAACCCTTCAATAAATCAATCTTGGTCAGAAACTTTGCTTGCCCTACTCTATCAATACAATCATCAATCCTAGGTATTGGAAACACATCAGTTCTAGTTACAGCATTGACTTTGCGATAATCTGTACAGAATCTAGTACTTCCATCAGGTTTTGGAACTAGCACACAGGATGAACTCCAATCTGAGTTGAAGGGTCTGATAATATCATGTTTTAACATGTACTCAACCTCTTTCTCTGCAATCTTTCTCTTTTCAGGATTCATCCGGTACGGATGCTGTTTTATTGGTTTGGCATCACCAACATCTACATCATGAGAGGTTATAGAAACTCTCTTTGGAACATCAGAAAACAGATCCTCATATTTCTTGATCAACCTCTCAAACTGATCTCTCTGTGAGGGTTCTAAGTGCTGGAGTTTTACATCAAGATTTTGCAACACTTCAGAATTTGACAATTTACATGAAAGAACTTCAGCTTTAATTCTAGGTTCATCATCTTGAAACTCCCCCTCATCTTCACACATCTCGGCCATTGGAGGATCTGAAGTGACAGCTGCAACCCTAGCATTTCTGTCATGACAAGGCTTCAGCATGTAAATGTGACACAACTGTTTTGGTTTTCTCCTATCTGGAGTCTTCACAATGTAATTGAGATCATTGTGTTTTGTCAGAATTTCATAAGGACCATGAAATCTAGCCTGCAATGGATTGGACTGCAAGGGAAACAACACAAGGACCTTGTCTCCTGGTTTAAACTCACAGCTTCTAGCCTTATGATCATACCAAGTTTTCATTTTTCCCTGACTTGATTTCAAGTTCTCTTTGGCTAGGTCACAAGCTGCATGCAATCTGTCCTTGAACTTGCTGACATAGTCTAACAGACTAATGTGCGGCTCTTCCTCTTGCCATTGTTCACTCAATAATAGCAAAGGTCCTCTCACTTCATGACCAAACACTAGCTCAAATGGACTGAATCCAGTAGACTCCTGCACTGCTTCTCTAGCTGCAAACAACAGCAAATGAACACCTTCATCCCAGTCTTTCTCATGGTCATAACAATAAGTCCTCATCATTGTCTTGAGAGTGGAATGAAACCGCTCTAAGGCACCCTGACTTTCTGGATGATAGGTACTAGAAAGAATCTGCTTTGCACCTAGTTCATACACAACCTGCTGAAACAATCCTGAAGTGAAATTGCTACCTTGGTCTGACTGAATTTCCCTGGGAAGGCCAAACAACGTGAAGAACTTTATCAAAGCCTTCGAGATTGCAGTTGCCTTGATGTTACGTAGAGGTATGGCTTCGGGGAATCTGGTAGATGCACACATGATTGTCAACAAGTACTGATTTCCAGATCTAGTCTTGGGTAATGGACCAACACAATCAACAATGACCTTAGAGAAGGGCTCCCCAAATGCTGGGATAGGCTGCAATGGAGCTACAGGTGGGTCTAACTGGTGTTTTCCAACTACCTGACAGGTTTTGTGTGACAGGTTTTGCAAAAGTTGGAAACGTCTTTCCGAAGCCCAGGCCAAAAGAAGTGTTTCATGATCTTATCAACAGTCTTGTTAACACCAAGATGACCTCCTAAAGGTAAACTATGAGCCATTGTTAAGATCTCATTCCTGTAGACCTTCGGAACAACAATTTGCCTGACCACTGCCCAATCTGCATTGGCAGGGATATCAGGAGGGCGCCACTTCCGCATCAACACACCATCCTTGAGACAATACCCAACTGGAACTGCGTCTATTTCTTTATCAGGAAGGGCTCTCCTCTTGAGTACACAAATTTCAGGATCATTAGTTTGCTCCTCAATCAACCGCTTTCTGGACAGAGACAAGTCTCCAGACACATCAGAATCACCAGACCCATCCGGCTGGCTGAATAGAGAACTGATAAAAGTATCTGATAAGTCCTCAAACGGAGAAACTATAGTAGGCCAATCAGAGTCATGAGGCAAACCACCTGAGTCCTGACTATTCAATGTACTGGACGGCACCACATCATCTTCTTCTTTAGCCTTCTTGACCATAGCACGAGTCACTGCGCAAGAAGGATACAGAGATGGGTCCTCATCCCCATCTTCAGTGCTCGGCTGTGAAGTAAGATGTACAGGGGGAATTACTTTGCCCCCAGCCAGGTCATTGCCTAGCAACAGAGAAACACCCTTTATAGGTAGACTTGACATAAGTCCCACCTTTACCTGTCCTGTAACTAAATCTGACTTCAAGAATATAGAGCGCAGGGGTACAGATACAGTCCTCCCTTCAATACCTTGTACAAGTATGAAATCCCCTGAAAGGGTCTCATCACGTAACTCCAAGGAGTCCATCAACAAAAGTGACTGAGAAGCTCCGGTATCCCTTAGGATATATATGCGGACAGGAGTAGTATGCTCATTCAGAGCCACAAATCCCTCTGACACAAATGGAAGAAATTCCTCCCTCAAGAAGTCAGCTGTATCAGGCTTTTTAGCCCCACAAGAAGCAGTTAATTTAGCAGATCGGTTATCTACTACAGGGGTTTCTAACCTTGTTTACACAAAGGCATTTGGTTTGGTATCCTTTTCTTTTTCTTTTTTAGCTTTAAGGAACCAACAGTTAGTTGTAACATGACCAGATTTCTTGCAATAACTGCAAACTAGACCACTTTTGTCACTGTCAGCTTTCACACTTTGATAAGACCTGTTACTGGATTTCTGAGCACCATCACCAGATTTGTCTTTGTCTTTGGGTGAAGAATCTTGGGTATCACCGTAACCCTTTTTCTGAAATTGGGACCATCTATTGTTACTGCTCGACTGAAATTTGGACTTATGTGTGAGAACATATTCATCTGCAAATTTGGCAGCTGATTGCAAACTCAGTGCTTGCTTCTCATTATTAAGGTAGGTCTTTATATCATCTTGAACACAGTTCTTGAATTCTTCAACTAACGCCATCTCTTTTAGTGAGTTGAAATCATCCTTGACCTCCAAAGAAGTACACCAGCGCTCAAAGCAAACCTTCTTCTCATTAGCAAATTCCACATAAGTCTGATTTTCAGATTTCTTCAGACCTCTGAATTTCTGTCGGTAAGCCTCTGGAACCAACTCATAAGCTCTCAAAATAACCTTTTTGACAACCTCATAAACAGAGGAATCATCTGCAGACAAAGCCGAATAGCTTTGTTGAGCTTTACCCTTGAGGACAGTTTGCAACATCAGAGGCCAGTGTTCCTTTAGCCACTGGCAACTCTTTGCTACCTTTTCAAAACACTGGAAATAGTTGTCAGCATCCTTTTCCAAAAATGGAGGCACCAATTTTACCTCCTGGCTAGCCCAAAATTTATTTTTAGTTTCAATTTTAATTTTTAGTTGCTCCATTTGGAGTCTTTCTTCTCTATCGAATTTCTCTAATTCAAAATCTCTCTGTCTCTGTCTCTCTCTCACTGCTCTTTCCTCTTTCTCTCTCTCAAATTCTCTTTGCTTTTCTTTTTCTTCCCTCTCAAATTCTCTTTGTTTCTCTTTTTCCTCCCTTTCTTTTTCTCTTTCCTCCCTTTCTTTCTCTTTTTCCTCCCTTTCAATCTCTAGCATTTTTAGTTTAAGTTCCATTTCTATATTTGGATTTTCCACTGGAAACTGTTCCAGATCTCCTGGTGCAAACACATTTTCATCAATGTAATATTCAACTATCTCTCTAGCCAGTCTTGCTTTTCGCATTGCTGGTTTTACCTCTGTCAGCTCCAAATGTCTGCATATTTCCAACAGTTCTGTCTTTTTAAAAGACTTCAAAACCCCTACGGTTGGTGATGCCAAGAAATCATCCATTGCTGTTGTCAATATATATCTAGGAAAATTCACAAAAAACAATTTTACAATTTGAAATGTTAGATTTTCAATAACTTACTCACACAATGGTCTATCCCGGACGAGCCCCCAATTTGTTATGGCCCCAATTTGTTATTACATTTACCACAACAGCAACAGCAAGGGATGACAGACACAATTTAAAACTTAAACACATTTAATTAAACAGACAAAGACTAATAACAACTAACTAACTACACTAAAGACCAAGATTGATTTACAAGACAAAAATAAACAGAAATAATTACAGTCCCTTGGTGATGTCCTGGGTGAGGAAACTGCTCAAACAGGCAAAAATCCCACAAAAGAAACTTCACAGGTCTTGAACAGAAATGACAGGTCTGGTCACATGTATCCTTCTCCTTGCAATTTCTCCTACTACTTTACTGTCTCAATTCTTTTCCTTATATACTCTTTTGCAGACCCCACCCACATTTAGACCTCTTTTTTTTTATTTTCGGGGACTTGCCCCAGACATGTCCAGGACATGTCTAAACATAGCTCCAGTCTGAGCTGAATTAAAAAAAAAGGTAAATACTGCCATCCAGTGGCCTATATTCACATTACAGTGCTTATGGCATGGGCAACTTACACATATGTGAAGGCACTATTAATGCTGAAAGGTACATACAGGTTTTGGAGCAACATATGTTGCCATCCAAGCAATGTCTTTTTCATGGACGCCCTTGCTTATTTCAGCAAGACAATTCCAAGCCACATTCTGCACGTGTTACAACAGCATGGCTCCATAGTAAAAGAGTGCGGGTACTAGACTGGCCTGCCAGTAGTCCACACCTGTCTCCCATTGAAAATGTGTGGCGCATTATGAAGCGTAAAATATGACAACGGAGACCCCGGACTGTTGAACAACTTAAGCTGTACATCAAGCAAGAATGGGAAAGAGTTCCACCTGAAAAGCTTCAAAAATTGATCTCCTCAGTTCCCAAACGTTTACTGAGTGTCGTTAAAAGGAAAGGCGATGTAACACAGTGGTAAAAAGGCCCCTGTGCCAACTTTTTTGCAATGTGTTGCCGCCTTTAAATTCTAAGTTAATGATTATTTGCAAAAAAAAAAAAAGTTTCTCAGTTTGAACATTACAAATCTTGTCATTGCAGTGTATTCAATTGAATATAAGTTGAAAAGGATTTGCAAATCATTGTATTCTGTTTTTCTCTACGATTTACATAACGTGCCAACTTCACTGGTTTTGGGTTTTGTATTATTTCTAAATCCATACCGACTGTCTTTTCACAACTTGTGTTTCTCAACAAAACCATCAAATCGTTTTATGAATACTTTTTCTAATATTTTAGAAAAATTGGGTAAGAACTGATATCGGCCTATAATTAGTGAAGTAGTGTTTATCACCTGCTTTGTTAATGGGAACAACTTTTGCTACTTTCATCTTATTTGGAAATAACCCATTTTGAAAAGACAGGTTAAAAATACACATAAGTGGCTTAGAAATACCATCAATAACATTCTTCACAGTCAACATGTCAATATCATCACAATCTATACTGTTTTCGTTCTTAAATCCTTTGACTACATCATAAATTTCTTTTTCTTCAACAGCTGTCAGAAACATTGAATCAACATTGTGATATTTGTCAGGCTGAAGATTGCAATCAACATTGATGTCAGATATTGAAAGTGCTCGCTATGATCAACATGGAAATAACATTGAATTTACAATCAATTCAGACAATGAATCAACCTTGATTCAACTATGATATGATCAACATTGAAAGAATGTAGAATTGCATCAACATTGATTCAACTATATGTATGCATTGCATTATACATTGAAACAATATTATTATTAAAGGGCCATTTAAACACTTATCAATCCTCCTCTGTATGTTTTTAATATGCCTCATTAAAAAATAATGACTTTATTACACTATTTATGGTATAGTTTAACAAGGAACATGCCGAAGTAGTCTACTAATCAGTGATATCACTGCCATATGCCTGAATGGGAGTGATGTCACTAATCGACAAGTTTGGAGCAACCCCCACAGAACTTTAAAACACCAAATAGAGTAAAATGATGATATAATGAGGCATATTAAAAACATACGGACAAAGGTTAAATTGCTGAACTGGTTCATTAAGTATGCTATGCAGCAATGATTCTCAACCTTTTTATTCAAAGACCCCACTTTGCAGGGACATGTTTTGGGGGACCCTATACTTGATTATAATTATCTCGTAGGTGAATATTTGAAAATGTGAGCTTGTAGCTAGTGAGCTTGTAGATTGTGTCATGATTTCACCCCCGCCGGATATAAACTGCTGTCCAGCGAGAGCTAGGACCACAGACCTAAAAGAATGCAGGACCCATATGCCAGGCTGGTACAAACTGGCGATTTAAGAAATAGATTAAAAAAAAAAAAAAGAACCTCACAGAGATAAAAACAGGGAGCAGCATCACCATGTCATCAGGGTTAAAATCACACACATCAATGACAAAACCAAAATGCAGTGCCGATGAGAATATACTTCAGTTAATCACCTCCACAAGCAACAGGTGCAGCTCGTTAAGGTGCAGGCAAGAGAAAGCCACAGGGGAGGGTCTGCATGGCAAAAAGCCTTACAGATTGGCCATTTCCATTTTTTTTTTAAAAAACCAAGGTTGAGAACAGCTGCTTTACTGCATTCTCTATTGACAAAAAACAATAAAATAGACCATTGTTCATTTAGTTATTTATTAAAGATTCAAATTAAATTACACTTTTGTACTTCTTTTGTACATTTTAGCACACACCATTTCTTTTGATCTTTAAAAGGAGGACTATACAGAACTACACGTTTTGACTTAATCTTAAAGTAATTAACTCCAACATAATATTCACGGTCGATTATTTGTCCATACATACCCCCTGTTCTTTTAAATTGCCATTAGCTAATTAGTCGGGATTGCTGTTTCCAGGAGGCCGCCATTAAAGCCACGCCGGGCATGAGAAGTTGCGAGAGCATAAGGTCACTGCGACTGCCACATGGATTCATGTGCATGACGTAGGCAATGTCAAAATGTCTGAATACATGGATATCCAAATGAATTAGACCACCAACCAATTTAAAATTGCTCATTGAGCGAATGAACTGTTTGATTGCAAAATGAGCAAAGTAAATCGTAGGGGGTGAAAGCAATTGTTGAGTAGAGGATGATGATTTTGAAGACCTTTACTTTGCTTAGTTCAGCACGCAATTTGCCTGAATGTGTTTGCTTGATTATTACATTTGGCTGTTATGTGCGAATCTTGTTCAATGATTAAATAAAAAATGTTTAAAATATGCAGCACAGATTTACCTGAACAGTGCATTTGTCCATTGCTTGCAATGCGAAAATAATTTCTCTCTCACATTCACGTTTTATGCGCTTCACACAATGTTTTCTACTTTGTTTATTTTTAGACGCTTAAAAACTAGGGCCATCTTAACATGATTTCATTTTTAAGAAATCTTTTTAAAATAATATGTTAAAGTTTTCAGACGAGAGGTGGAATTCACTTACATTTTTTCAATCATATCTGGTAGCCTGGTTCTGTTTGTCTGCTTCTCATTATCTCTTCTAAATCATTATTGGCTTGATTTAGGTTTTGATTGGTCAGTTAGCTGAATAAATGGCTTGATTACAAGTCAGGCAAAGATAAGGTGAGCAAATTATGCCAAGGTGACGGCAGCTGTCCAGCCTCGCTGGTAATTAGCAGACTTCAAATCGCACTTTTCTTTCCAGAAGTATTTCAAATGGTCTCTGATGTAAGTTCACCTCTAAATTAAAGTTGTTTTGGATAGAGAAAGGTAGCTAATAATCAAGCTCGTCTGTCTGCCCCATAGAGGAAGCAGGAATATCAACAATCACAATGCAGGACCGCAGGACAATGGAAATTCATGGCGCTGACAGCCGCACTGATGTCATGATTCGGGGCACCCCAAGTGGATCGAGGATGAATTTTCATCTGCTGTAGTGAAAATGGCGCCGTCCACTAGTTCTGTAAAATCGCTCATAAAAATTAAAGAAATCGCAAAATAAAGGAAAAAAGTCATAGGAGCTTTTTTCATGATATATTGAAACAATATTACCCACCTTTCCCAGAAATGATAGTCCTCCTTAAGGTTTCCAGCCTGGTCTTGGTGGAGGAAGCACCTTAGAGAAGCACAACCCCCATCAGCACCATTGAAACTATGTCAAATCATTGTAGGGTATTTCAACATAGAAAAATCGTTATCTACTACAGTGATTCAACAACAGTTTTTCAAACATTGAAATGGTAACTGTGTTATGACTCTGGGTTTTGATCATGTTTTTTTTGTGCTGGTTTTGTGTTCATGATTATTGTCTTCTATTTATTCTTTGGTTTTTGTAATATTCAGGTTTTTGGTTCATTCCATGTTTCCATTGCACTTGTGATCTAGTTGGTTTAGTCCGTCTTCCCTGTCTGCGTGCTCACTGACTTCGGGTGATTTAAATGAAGAATAAAAAAAAAATATTTTTGTTGAAAAATATTCCTTCGTATCTCTATTTCTTCCTTCAACCTTCTGTTCTAATGATTAACGAGACTAACATTTGTATTTTGTTTTATAGTCTACTAACACAACTAACCATGTATATATTTGATTACTAAATTACTAATGAGCTCTCTAGTTTAAGTTGTAAAGCTGCACCGCTACTAATAGACTAATTCCCTCTTCGCAATCGCCCTGTTGTATTCTCCGCCCCTTCGCTTTCCACCATCCTCTCCCTATGTTCAGCGAGAATCTCTCGCATGTGCCTAATTACTTTCCTGCTCTTGTTATCTGTGCACGTAGAACTCCTGGACCGGAGCTGTTCAAATGTCATAGGCTGTTTGTGTGATTCCCGTTCGTATTTCGTCTCTCGCCAATTTTCGTGGAAAGGGTTTCCCTCATGTGATTCTCCCAATGTAATTAGCCTCATTCCCCACAGCTGATCTCTGTATAGCATGTGACCATTCCTGTGTGTATATTAGGAGTCTTTTCACTCACAACTCTTGTCAGAACGTTGATTAATATTTCATTGTGCCGACCCAGCAGGCACACAACGTTGTAACAACGTTGTAAGGAGGTTGTGTGACAACGTTGTGGTTCAGTCTCATAATGGTCATTTTTGCAACATCTAAAAGATGTTTTAAGACAACGATGTGATAAGACGTCTTTTGGATGTTGCAAAATAACTACTTTAAGACCAGATGAAAGTTGAATTTGTAATCCCTTTCAAAAAAGATCTCCACTAAAACACTGGTGTGCAACGGTATTGACATTTTATTAATCAAATAATGATGAGGTACAGAATTTGATGAATTATCAAAGATTTATTATTCATCTTCCAGTTCTGCTTGCTGCCACACATTTTCCAGCATTTTGGCCTGCATTGCCTTCCATTTTGCGGGGGCATGCTCGACATAGTCCCCGACTGCGGATGAAACATCAGTCTGTGCCACCCGGAAATCTGTCTAACACTGCATCTGGAAAGGAAGACATAACATTCTGATATTTCTTGATGCAAGAATATAAATGAAATATTAAACTTTCATTTCAATACTTGATAAAACATTATTTCAAAACAACTCCATATACACTGAACAAAAATACAAACGCACTACCAGATGTTTTGTGAATTTTATTACATATGGGATAATGTGAACCTCAGCAAATTTTACGACATGATAAGGACATCTATACTGATCATATTGATGTCCGTTACACCTTGAAACACGCACAATCAAAATTTTGGCAACAGTTTCAACAGGGCAGGGGTGGATACCATAAATTTCACAGTTTAGTATTGCGTATTTCCGCCACGCGCATCTCTCAACGTGACACATCTCTTACGCATGGAGTTTACCAGAGTGTCTATGGTGGCCTGTGGAATGTTATTCCACTCCTCCTGGAGCGCTATCCGGAGTTGCCGGACATTACCTGGGACTGGAACACGGTCCCAGATACGCCAATCTAGAGCATCCCAAACGTGTTCTATGGGTGACATGTCGGGCGAATATGCAGGCCAGTCCAGCACCTGAATGTTCTGAGCTGTGAGGAACTGGGTGCAGACCCTAGCGACATGAGGATGGGCGTCATCATGCTGGAACGTGACATTATGCTATTGAACAAACGGTACTACAGTTGGTGCGAGGATCTCATCATGGTAGCTCTGGGCGTTCAAGTCGCCATCGATGAAATGCAATGTCTGTGTCTGTGTGCAATCCCTGCCCACACTAAGACACTGCCTCCGCAATGGGCGACTCTCCGGGCGACATTTGTGTCAGAAAACCGTTTACCGACACGGCGCCACACACGACGTCTCTCATCCGCGTGATACAAGTTGAATCTTGATTCATCTGTGAACAGCACATTTCTCCATCGTGCCAAGGGCCACCGGAAGTGTGCGTTAGCCCATGTGAGACGATTCCAACGGCGTACGTCTGTGAGGTCCAACCCACGGTGAGGGCGTCGAGCATGCAATTCTGCCTCTCGGAGGCGGTTGCGAACTGTTTTAGCAGAGATTTGTCTATTGTTCAGACCGACTGTCTCATCGGCCGTGCGTGTCGCTGGTCATCAAACACTGATTTGGAACATCCCACAGGTGAACTGGATAATTGGGAACAGGTGGGTGCCATGATTCGGTATAAAAGCAGCTTCCCTGAAATGCTCAGTCATTCACAAACAAGGATGGGGCGAGGGTCACCATTTAGTGAACAATTGTGTGAGCTGATTGTCGAACAGTTTAAAAACAACATTCCTCAACGGGCTATTGCAAGAAATTTAGGGATTTCATCATCTACGGTCCGTAATATCGTCAAAAGGTTCAGAGAATCTGGAGAAATCACTGCTTGTAAGCGACAAGGCCGAAAACCAACATTGAATGCCCGTGACCTTCGATCCCTCTGGCGGTACTGCATCAAAAACCGACATCAGTGTGTAAAGGACATCACCACATGGGCTCAGGAACACTTCAGAAAACCACTGTCAGTAACCACTGTACAGTTCGTCGCTACATCTGCAAGTGCAAGTTAAAACTCTACAATGCAAAGCGAAAGCCATTTATCAACAGCACCCAGAAACGCCGCCGGCTTCGCTGAGCCCAAGCTCATCTAATATGGACTGATGCAAAGAGGAAAAGTGTTCTGTGGTGTGGCGAGTCCACATTTCAAATCGCTTTTGGAAACTGTGGACGTCGTGTCCTGAGGACCAAAGAGGAAAAGAACCATCCGGACTGTTATAGGCGCAAAGTTCAAAAGCCAGCATCTGTGATGGTATAGGGGTGTATTAGTGCCCAAGGCATGGGCAACTTACACATATGTGAAGGCACCATTAATGCTGAAAGGTACATACAGGTTTTGGAGCAACATATGTTGCCATCCAAGCAACGTCTTTATCATGGACGCCCCTGCTTATTTCAGCAAGACAATGCCAAGCCACATTCTGCACGTGTTACAGCATGGCTACGTAGTAAAAGAGTGCGGGTACTAGACTGGCCTGCCTGTAGTCCAGACCTGTCTCCCATTGAAAATTTGTGGCGCATTATGAAGCGTTAAATACGACAGTGGAGACCCCGGACTGTTGAACAACTTAAGCTGTACATTAAGCAAGAATGGGAAAGAGTTCCACCTGAAAAGCTTCAAAAATTGGTCTCCTCAGTTCCCAAACGTTTACTGAGTGTCGTTAAAAGGAAAGGCGATGTAACACAGCGGTAAAAAGGCCCCTGTGCCAACTTTTTTGCAATGTGTTGCTGCCTTTAAATTCTAAGTTAATGATTATTTGCAAAAAAAAAATAGTTTCTCAGTTTGAATATTAAACATCTCGTCTTTGCAGTGTATTCAATCGAATATAGGTTGAAAAGGATTTGCAAATCATTGTATTCTGTTTTAATCTACGATTTACCTAACGTGCCAACTTCACTGGTTTTGGGTTTTGTATAAAAAGGACGCTAAAGTATCTACACTTTTACAGAAGTGTTATTCATTTTATGTCTCATGCAAAAACTTGATGAGCAACATCTCTTTACAAATGCTCAAAGTTGAATTATGCATCATAAATCTTTGGAAATATATTCGGTACAGTAAAACTCACCAAAACCGTCCTCGTATAAAATGGAAACTCGCTCATATCGGACAACAGCTCAAGTCCTGAATTTTCTGTGGCGTTTTTCCATTAAGTAAACATAGAATATAGGATTTTACATTATGGATTTTTGCTTACATTGGACAAAATGTCCAGTCTCGCCACCACCATTTCCATTTAAAAGCACTCATGTATATTAGACAAGCTGGTTTGCACCATGCACATGCACAGTTGCAACAGAGCAGTGAAATGAAGTTCGGCTTTCCTATTCACAGAAACTGAAACTGGCGCAGTTTCATTTACATATTTTCATTTTTTAGTCTTCTTCATTGACCCCGGACAGACAGACAGACTAAATGAGGACAACAAGTAGGTATGTGCACTTCAGAATGAAGTTCTTCATACTGTAATGTGAATATAGGCCACTGGATGGCAGTATTTACCTTTTTTTTTATTCAGCTCAGACTGGAGCTATGTTTAGACATGTCCTGGACATGTCTGGGGCAAGTCCCCGAAAATAAAAAAAAAGAGGTCTAAATGTGGGTGGGGTCTGCAAAAGAGTATATAAGGAAAAGAATTGAGACAGTAAAGTGGTAGGAGAAATTGCTTGCAGAAGGATACATGTGACCAGACCTGTCATTTCTGTTCAAGACCTGTGAAGTTTCTTTTGTGGATTTTTGCCGGTGTTTGAGCATTTTCCTTACCCAGGACATCACCAAGCCACCCCAACAAACAAGGGACTGTAAATATTTCTGTTTTTTTTTGTTATACTCAATCTTGGTCAGTTAGTTAGTTGTTATTAGTCTTTGTCTGTTAATTAAATTTGTTTAAGTTTTAAATTGTGTCTGTCATCCCTTGCTGTTGCTGTTGTGTAGTAAATTGTAATAACAAATTGGGGCCATAACACTACACTAAGTATCTATATATTATTACTGAGTTGGCAATTTGTGCAATTTCACAAAATCTCCCCCACCATTAATAATGAATCGGTTTTCCGCATACACCAGTTTTACTGAGTGACAAAGACGATATGCCAGGTTTCGAACTTTTTTTATGAAGTGAACACTGCATTTTGAAGCTGTTTTTGCAAGTAAAACTGACTAATTCAGTCTGCTGTGCGTAGCACGGGTATCAGCTAGTACATATAAATTCGCACATGTATATAACGAATATGATCTGTGATACGCATATTGTGGCTATAGTCTGTTTGATGCGTGTAACGGATTTTGACCGTTTTATTCATAAGGCAGATATTGGTTATAACGGACAAGATGAGCTGGTCCAATTAAATCTGTTTTCATGAGGGTTACTGAACATTCAATTACTGTATTAGAATAGGTAATGTAATATTAACTTGTTTATGTACTATTAAACTTTCTACACTTACAAGAGCTACGCGGAAGGATTTGTCTCCTCTTAACTGCTCCTCCAGATCATCCATTTCTTCCAGTGTTTCGCAGGTCATTGCTACGACTTCTTGATCTGCTTTTTCAGTTGACTCTTTTTCTTTGAGTAGTTTATCAAGTTTTCTGTTTATTTCAACCACCACGATCGTCATCATCGTTTTCTTCTGGAATCCTTAAAGAAAATGAATTTAATGCTTAATCTTGTTCATGCGTATAACAATATACAACGTAGATAAAACCATACACAAAGAGAGACTGACTTTAGTCACTGAACACACAATAAATGCAGTCTGAAATGTATGGTCACTCTTAGTTTTAATGACTTTTCATGGATACTCAGATACATTCTATACCACTACATGTTTATCTAATGTGGTGCCTCATATTTTTTAGTATTCCACAAGATATCACCATCTTTTCCTTGATGCATTTAATGCCAACAGCACCTTGCCATCCCGTGTGGCTTAGTGTTTAGTCAGTTAATAAAAAGTTAGGTTGAGGAGAATGTACCTCTTTCTTTCCTCATTTCTTTCGCAAGGAAATTTCTAAAAAAGAAATTGTATGATGTGTACCTGCCAATTAAGACAGCTATAATATGATAATTACTCATGTAAAATGCCGTACAATCAGTATGTATTAGGCTTTACAAGTTATTCTAGATAAGGGGCATCTTACCCCATCCAGAAGGGCATCTTACCCCAGGGATAGGGTAAGATGACCTTTAAAAAAAAAAAAAAAAAAATCATAATAATTAAACATTTAAAAAATGTTTCTCTACTAACTATGTCATAAATCTTTTGAGATGTGGTAGCCAACTTTACATAGTATCCATTCAAGCAAAGAAAAAAAATTAATTCATGTTGTTTACCTTCAGTTATGAACATTCCTGCTTAAGGGGGGTCATCTGACCCCGCTCTACCCTAACGCACTCGTTTCATAACTTTTATGTGGTATCACCAAGTGAATAAGGTTCTGTTTATCACATGACAAAACAGCATAAATTAATTGAAGACAAACGTAATTTCTGTCAGCGCCTTAATGGAAACGTTAGTTAATTCGCAAGCATCCTAGCATTGCGCTTACTCCATTGTACTTACACTTGGTATTCAGTTTAGCTACATATTAATAGTGTAACGAAACGCAGAGAGGGTTTTTAGTGCTACAGCTAGGGGATAAGTTCAATCTACTTTAACGTTATGTATCCATAATAACGTGTACCTTCTTACTAGTTCTTCAGCTCCAGCAACGTTAACGTAAGGTGGTCTAGCCTCATTCGAAAATTCCATAAAATGTTAAGAAAGTGCTCGCGCTGTTGTGGTTGTCATGACATCAGGAGTGTTTGACATTCTGGCAGTATTCCATTCGCTCGCGCTCGGAGACTGAGCGGGAGACCGTTCGTTCTGAGCCCACCGCTGTGGTCGACTGCAACTCGGAGTGAAAAAAAAATCCCATTCGGAAGTGCTACTAAATGAATATAGCGGAAAATATGCACATCAAATTTGAAATATAGACTCTCAAACATGTATAAATTACTCCCACTAGCGCTTCGTTATGATCATCAATTACGAGGCCCGTAAAACGGCTGGAAGTGGGTCCCACTTGGGTCTATTTAAATCAACGGGACGATTAAAACGTAAGCTAGCATGCTACCGCTTTTCGGCCATTAAATATGTAACAAGTGACACTTACCGTAGATGCTTCAATTTCGTAATAGCGAAAAGCATTATCATGATATAGCTATTCATCCCATTGACTTGGATAGATCATTGATCATCAGGCGCCAACTAAAAGCTAACGCAATTTTCCCCATCTTCCAAATAAGACGACACTGACAATCATAGAATAAATAGGAACTCAAATTCGTGAGCCTGAGATATCGATTTTGTAAAAATCGACAAGAACTTTTCATTTATTCCTCGTCGGAGGCTCGGAATAAACGGAAATTAACGTTACCAATGTAGAGAGCTAGCTGCTCGCCTTTCATAAATTTGATATCTCGAGCTCACACATTGGAGATACAGTAACAGCATATAGCACCAACGTTTACATTCCCAAAAATTCTTGATTACCCCGTGATAAACACAGTAACGTTTAGTCAACTTTAAATGTAGTTTAAATAAAGCTTTTTTTTTTTGTTAATATTTTCCCCCTCTCACCTGTTCGCAACAGTCCTCACTGGTGAAAGCTTTTCGAAGATACGATAAAGGTGGCTCGAGCCCAATGGTAGAAATAGTGTTTGACTCCCTCTAGCGGTAAAGATCAACAGCCGAGAAATCTCAAGTTTGCAGTTCTGTTTTGAAATTAAATATGAGTGTGTATCTGTGCGTGTGTCTTTCCAAGATTAGCAACTAATTTTCTCTATCAAGGACACTGAAAGAAAAAAAATGATTGAAAAAATTGTCACCATTACATCACAACCAAAGGGAGACGTGCTTACAACGTTGCCACGGAAACCTTTTTTCGACGTTGTGGCACAACGTCTCCATGAGGTCTTAAAGGCGTTGAATTCCACTCACAACCTCCAACTATTCTGCAACTCGCAAAAGACGTCCTTAAGACGTTGTGTGCCCGCTGGGGAGCTCCTTGTACGCCTTTGATTATTGTTTCTCTTCTACTGGATAGTCTGACTCCGATTCTTGCCATATTCCTTTTTGTACTGTTTTAGCCTCTCTGTAGTTTGACCTATTTTTTTGTATGACCACGAGTTCTGTGTTTGGATGCCCTGTGCATGACTATTGGCTTTGCCCATCGACTACGACTTTTTGCCTATCGTTTTTGTACCTCTGCCCATCTGTCTTACTGGTTCTGACCCCGGCCTGTCTAGTCGATACTGTTTTTGGGTTTTGTATTGTGGCTTGGCAATTCCTGTGTTTTCTGGCTTTGACTCGGACTCCAATAAAGGCACACGTTTTTTTTTTTTTTTTGGATTGCTGTCTCTCGCGAGTGGTTCCTGAACGATACCTCTCAAACTCTAAACAGAGTCAACATAGATTTTTCAACCTCAAACAAAAATAACCAATCTGACCAAAATCCAGCATTGAATTAATGCTTTTTGATATCTGGGAAGGGATTATAGATATTCTGATGCCCTACCACATTAGTAAAACACACATCAACAGGCCACTGTATAATCAGTCTGATTTCATTTTGCAGTCTGCTATGTTCACATGTAGCAATCAAGCAGGGTTATTGTACAGGTCTGGAAACGGATTTCTTTTCAGAATGGGACTGGCAAAGACCAAATAAAGAACCCAATGGCTTATAAACAAGCACAGTCATAGATCTAAAAGGAATTCCTCATTTAAAAATGTCTTGATATAACTAGCATACAAATAATACTCTAAACTAACTTACTGATACTTATATCAAAACCTTACTGAAGTTTGGACATTGTTGTTGCAAAGAAATGGCGAGTCACACCATCACCAGTTGCTGGATCTTCTGAGTAAACAAAATGGTGAAAAGAGTTTGGTCAGTATAGGAACTGCATGGGATAATCTGGAATGGCGACTAAAGATCTTGAGACCTACACCACTCCATTACTAAACATTCCAAATAATCATCCTGCAGCAGCTTGTGACTGCGTTCACTGACCCTGCACATTGCTGTCTAATTTCGGCTATTTAATTTGTTTTTCCATCTTTCATTCTTTCCTCCTGATTTGATGTTATTGTAAAGACTACATTGCTGTAAACATGAATGTAAAATTATTTACTCTACATTTCTTAATCCGAGTAGCTTTTAATTTGTTTTGGTATGGAACACATTTGCCCTTCAGTGTGCGTTTCAAAGGGGAAGCTCTCTCAACATGAGCCATCTTATAAAATGAAAGTATGGCACTCTCCCTGTCCACTGCACTGTCTCCAATATCCTTGACAATATTTAGTGGTTTTTCAGTTGCATGGTGATTTAAAATCTCTTGAACTTTTTCGCTACATCTGTGGGATCTGATTCACTTTTCCAATCTAAAACAGTTGTGATATTATAGAAAACAAAAAATATATATATATTTAATATTTTATCTATTTCTTTATTTTTTATTCGATGTAACACACCAGAAAAGTCTCTATCCTTAATGCAATTTTGATAAATTATCTGAGGAGCAGATATATATCTCTAACCTACCACTGAGTTGTTTGTGTTGCTGGCACCTACTGCTGGACTCTCCTGTGGTCTTGTCATCATGCTTATAAATCTATCCCTGTGGGGAGTTTGGCGATTGTCTGTGGCTACCTCAGTTTGCTCCTCAACACTGCTCTGAAATTGTCTTGAATAAAAAGATGATTTTTGTTTAGGTCATATTGCAACAGGCATGTGATGTGCTTACAAATATGATACTTCCACTCTGTTGACCAATACCCGCCACATCCATTACTATGAGCCTTGATACTTGAAAAAGGGAATTCTTCCCCACACGTGACACATTTCTGAGGCGGCCCAACTGGCTCACTACGGCACCCTGGTTGACATATCTGTAAGGGAATCATGATAAAATGTCACACGCACAATTAGTGACTTTACTGCCACTCATAGTTTCCAAGAGCAGTTTTAAATTGAGAAACTTACAGGCTCCAAATTCAGGTTCCTTTGAAGTGGGTGGATGAAAATGGTACCATGACCAATTAGAGTTTGTGGATCTTTCAGGTGTCTGATATGGTCTCCCTGAATGGAGTTACTGTTCTGAAATAAATTTTTATTTGCATCAAAAAATAAATAAATTAACACAATAAAGGCCTTAAAACAGTGTCTACATTGTAATCATGATGCTTTCCATACCTTGAAATGTTAGATGTTTGTCCCCTAAACCTGCAGCAGCAAGCCTTTCTTTTGCAAATTGATTTGGGACTAGCTCCACGTTTTTATCCTCAAGACAGCAGAAATTATGAGTGTAAGTAGAGAGCTGCGGGGCCACTGTATGAGGTTGCCGCGTCATCAACCTTCTTCCACCCTGTGTGTATGCGCCAAACAGCCTGGAAACCTCAGCTAGTACCAAGTGAAAACAAAAACCAATAATCAATGTGAGGGCATAATTGTAGCCAGGGCTCTCAAGTTTTCATTGCAGGTTGCATGATACTCCCGTTTTCAAAGGTGCATAGTAACGAGGTATATGTACTTTGTTACAGTACTTAAGTAGTTTTCTGAAGATCTGTACATTACTTAAATTTTTTTTAAAAAAACCAGGACTTTTACTCTACTACATTTAAAAGATAAAAAGTATACTTTCACATCGTTACTTTGACACTGGCTACTTAGTTACTCGTTTCAAATTAAAATATAAATTTAATTAAGGAATATCTGGATTTGGTGAGTTTGAGAAGAACAATAGTTAGAGCAAGCTGCACATTTATGCACGCAGTTACAATATTCTATCAGTAGATGACACACCAGGATCAGTTACTGAATATTCACAACTGACAGTATACTCAAAGAAGAAGAAGTATAATAAGGCCAGAAGGCCGATTTGTTTATTGAATACTGTATCTTTCATTCACCTAAAAATTGATCAACGAGCACAAAGAGAGAACAAACAGTGCTTTGCTTCTTTCTATGTGTGATGGGGAGGACACTAGGACCCTGTTAATGGCCTAAGGTGGTCTACCGTAGGTTTATAGGTCAGTGCGTCAACTGGGACGCATGATTAAGAATACACCTGTGCGCTCCTTTTCCCTTTGTTTGGCCGGCGTCCCGGTTAGTTTCAGAACAAGAATGGTATGTCTTGTATTTAAAATAATTCTTGTATTAAATTGTTTTTGAGTGCCACATGCTGTCATTATCTGATCTAAAGGGGGAAAAGTGCTGCTGTTTGCCTTAAGAATTGTGATATTTGTGCTGTTAGAATGTGCGTGTATGGGCGGTCTTTTTGATCACCATATGAATGTCAGTAATTAACTGCAATTTTTGGTATGCATTTTGATAAACACTTGCAATAATTATTACTTGCTGCAGTTATGCTGTGCAGACCACGCGGCTTGCCTGATGTGAAGTGCATGAAATTCACCTGGCAAAAAGGTACGAACTACGCAATTTTCCCTTTTGGGCGGCTGTTATGATAACTTCAGCGAAATAGTATACGTTTTTCTCCTCCGCTTTCAATTGTTTCTATTTACAGGACTGTGCAACTACGGCGTGAGGCCACTGTTTTTCCCACCTGCGTTTTATAATAGGCCATTGTTGTTTTGCTGATTGAAGAGTGTATGCTCTTGGAGCTCAAGGATAGTTTTTTTAATTATTTTGTGCGAACGCTGCTTGCTGGGGTTGAGCGGTACTGAATCTTCTAGTCTCTTTAAATTCTGCGCTAATGCTGCTTGCTTGAATTCGAGGAATGCAGATAACTGTAGTCTTTTTACATTCCTCTGTGGTAGTGTTAATGCTGTTTAACTTGAACTTAAGCAGCAGTGATCAATATCGTAGTTTTTTTAAATTCTCCTACTGGGCTAACATGGTTTATCCTATATCTATTAACTAGTGTTGGCTATTTCTTTAAATTGCTCGGGTGTCCGTGTTTAGAGGCGGTAGTTGCCTGGGGTAACTAATTCAGGTGCTGACTTTGAAACCTTGTAATATTAAGCATGTGTTTCAATGGATATGAATGTTATCAGCTGACGTTTATTATTGGCATCTTGAATACGGTGGAGTAGGCCGGTTCACATCCGCTGTAAATACCCTTGGTGTACTATCTGGCCTGGGGACTTTTGTAGTGTGTGTAACTTCTGGGATTGTTTTTTTCTTTCTCGCTCTGCTCCCTTCTTGGACTGGGTGTCAGCCAAGCTGGTATAATATCTAGTTGGATAGGCTGTTCTCTGCCTTGTCTTAAAGGCTCCCCTTCTGACGTGGTGAATAGGTAAATCTCTCTTCAAGCAACGTTTGCGTTGCCGTTTAGTAGTACTGTGTTATCGGCGATCCAAGTTGGTTGGGGTATCGACCGATTGTGATGTGTAGCAGTACTTGATTGAATCACGTGTGCCGTGTTGCATTTCGAGTGTCTTGAATTTGTTTGTGCCTTGTTTCTATTGTCATTAGGGTCCTTATGGCCTTGGTAGGTGGTGTGGCTGCTAATTAGTAGATTGGCTGACACTATTCAAGGAGGGTTCAAAGTCATTTGAAATTTGATTTATTTTTTTGGGGGTTGTTTGTTTTATTATTTTTTTCTTTTGGTTTACTTTGAGTGGACTGAATTTGGATGTGTCCCCATAGCAGTAATACACCCTGGGTATACGCAAGGTTACAATTGTTAAAGTAATTTATTGTCCTAGACTGAGTCATTGGTGAGCCTATCAAACAAGTGCGTGGCAATTTTATTACGGCGGTGTTATTTAATTCCTACTATTGAATTTGTAATAGATTTTTATCCTTTGCCATTATTGATTGTATACAATAAAATTGTGGAAATATTTGTGCTTAACCTCTATGTTCATTCATTTGAACACCCTGCTCGCGGGGAGTTTGGGTATCATCATTAATTGGGTCTCCCACCCTTCTAATTGGGAGTGGCGTAATCGGGTGTGAAAGTTTTGGAGGCAAAGTGCCTCCTATTGGCTACATATGCGTACTATGAAAAATACTTTGCACTTCTACTTGCACTTTTGATACTTACGTACATTTCTCGCATACCTGTTACAATTTGTGTATTCATATCGTTTTGACTGTCACAACCAAGAGATGTTGCGGTACCACCTGTGACACCGGATTGGAGCAGGGGGTAACCTCGACTTTAATAAGCAGCTATTGTTAAAAAAATTAAGTGATTACCTGATTTCGGGCTTCCACCTCAAGCTCTTCTTTGTGTGCACACAATTCATGGGTTTCGGTCACGTGACATTTTTGTTGTGAGCATCATTTTGAGGACCTACCAGAGACCTAGGCACAGCTACCACCATAGACTGTATGGGCTACAATGAAGGATTTCTCAGTCTTTATTTCTCCATTACAGACTAACTCTACATTATCCCGCTTATTACACGGCTTATGAGTGAAATAATTCATTTCAAACGTAATGTTGATCAAAATACTACTTTTATCGATTTATAAATTGCATCATTTCGCAAATCTGCAGTTCCGGTCACTTCTCCGCTGTTTGGCTCACCCCCCTCGGTTATGTGTCGGCCTGTGACTAAAAACCGGGTACCTGGGTCCTGCCCGAAAGGTTTGGATCCCGGGACGAAAATTACGATACCCGTTTCCCAAAAATCATAAGGCTACATTGATTGTACACACGATAAAATGATGGTGAAAGGAGGGGTCAGGGGAATACCAGTTGCAGGATCCAGAATTGTTTATTGAACACCAAACACTAAGAGAAAATTGGCAGACACGCCAGAAACAAAAGACCATGCACAAGCACTGAACAAATGGGAGAACTGAAGTACACTGCCAACAGCAGGAGGAAACAGAAATACTCACTCCAAGAGTGGATAAACTAAGAAAACAAAAACTGAACCTAATTAAACTGACGGACACACTGGGAGACTTAAACACGGGGCAGACAAGACAAAGGCACGGCAAAATACCAGACTCAGGAATCATACAGGGAGAAACTCGGAAGGCACGAGAAGCTGAGATTTCACCAAGTAGAACAGAGTCAATACGAGGATCCGTCTGACAACCGCTCTCCCAACGCTGCCACAACTACTCACGAGAGGAGGCGGGGACCTGGAATGCAATCTCGGAAGGAAACAGAAACACGTGGGATTAATAAACAATTACACGAAAACCAGGTTAACAATATTGACTCGAGACAAGACGCTGAGACCGTCAATCAAGCTAGACAGTATAGATTAAGGTAATCTAAACGTGACAAGTAAAAGGCACCACAAGAAAAGCGAAGGGAAGCACAGCTTTTAATTCAGTTAATCAGAGATAGCTCAGGCAGCATATACTTAAGTTAGAAAGGCATGCACTCGCTAATGAGTTAATTAAGGTTAATACTACGTGACAAAATATTTACAATCACCCTCAAATAAATGCTGGTTAGTACGGGTTAGTAATTATCCTATCAGAGAACGCACTCAGAGTTTCACGAGACCCAGCATTAAACACTGCTGGAAGCAATGAATGAAATACCAGAGCCGAAACCGAAAGAGGAAACGTGATTGGATGATGAGACACAGGCACGCTGAAGGCTGTCACACGACATCACTGGAAAATGCAGATTGGGGGATCGTCAGACGGCAGAAATGAAAGCTGGAATGTAAAACTAAAGTAAAGCACAAGCACAAATAAGCACAAGACAACACACAAAAGGCAGAATCATAACAGATGGGTAATAATTCATGGCATCACCCAGACATTTGCTTATGCTGGCTACATTATTTATTCCTGTAACTCACCACTGTCGCGTGCCAACGATTAGTTTATCAACTTACTTGAATGGGAAACAGATGGAGAATCAATCAGTGGCAATTTGGAGATTTTAATCAAGAATGCATTAATCCCCACCTCCCTGGTCTAGTCAGCTCGCGCTTGCTTGCTGCCTTTTGATCTCATCGGCGTTATGGTTTTTTAATTTCTTTTTCTTTTCAATAATTATGATGATGAATTTTGATGATATTGATGCAAATTACATGATATATTTATTGTCGTTGTGATAGATAGTCCCAGTTGATAGTAGCTAATAGTGATGACGAATACGGTGATTCGGTATAGTAACGACTGAAGTTAATGGAAATGGGAAATTCAGGGGTGCATGTGATTTTGAGTTTTGACGATGGGATTATTATGATGGAATAATGAAATACTTATGAATGATAATAATGACATTAGTCGGACATCCATACACTTTGATGTAGTAAATTAATTTGGAAAATACATTTGGAAAGTAAAATATCGTATTCGTAAAATACCTGATCAGTCCATCCAACGTTCTTGAATTGACAATGAAATACCACCTCGAAAGAGCTTTTCGTTCTAAGTTATCTTTCTGTTTCTTGGTCTTTCTTTCTTAGTGTATGTAAACCAGTGGCGTAGCCAGAACTTAAAATTGGGAAGGCACTAAATATCTCTTTAAATTATTCATTCGTTCTGACTGGATCGCAGTCATTTTTTCTAATTAACTATACATTCAATCCGAAAAACACAATCAGGTTTTACTTGTTCACCTCGTTCAGGCAAAAGACAATCATTCATTTGGATGTGCAATTTTGTGCTTTTCATATCAGTGGCGTAGCCTCACAACATCGGTTTATTACAATTATTATAGCTACCTAACTTGTTTTCAGCCATTTTCCTTTGTTAAAGCAATTTGCATTTAAATGAATAATCAACTAGCATAAAAGACATTTATTAACACGTTTTCCAATTTTGACAATAATCCTCTGGAAATCGAAGTTACAGTTTCTCTCTCAATGCGATCTATTGACGACTAAATAATGGGATAAATTCAGATCAGAAAAACTATTTAGACCACTCAAAAATTGTTCAAACCGCTCTCAAACGTCTGCGCTACCTTTTCCACACATCAAGTGATTTAACTGGCGCTTCATGATCGTTTTGTTTAAATAAAATAGAAGATCATGTGAGACGTCTGTGTGCAATGCTGAATAGTTGTCGCCAACCTTTCCTCTGGGGAGACAGAGGTGTAGCGCTAGGTCGATGAGAGGCATCTCCTGGAGTGACTGAGTAGTCCCACTCTTAAATGGCAGTCTCTTGTGTCGGCGGTAAAACAGAGGCTGCCCTCGCCTTCCTCCTTCCTCTTTTGTCTGCCAGCTGGTTGTTTCTTGCTGTTTCTGCCCTCTTGACACCCTCGTGAATGACAGTTCTCCAGGCTTGTTGGTGGTAAAATTAAAATATGAATGTAATTCATAATTTAAAGATTATCTGGATTTGGCATGTTCGATAAGAACAACGGTGCTCGGCAGGGTATCTTTGTGCAGATTGTCCGCCAGCGGACATGGAGCTGCAAATTTATGCACGCAGTTACAATATTCTATCACTAGATGGCACACCCAGATCAGTTATTGAATATTTTTCGTCTTCTTCTTTTCTTCTTCTTCGCATTTAATTTCTTATTAAAAACAGCTTTTACGTGCATACCGCCACCTACTGTACAAGAGTGTGCAACAGCATGCCCGTAACTTCTAAATTCTTCCTATCATTCTTGTGTCTGATAGGAAAGTAGAGTGCCCTCCTGACTGCTCTTATACCTTCAACAAAAAACCTGCAGTTCTCTATTATCTATAACTAAACGAAACGCAGCTAATCATTCTGTATCTGGCTTCCTCTCCCAACCAACCTTTTCCAAAATCTCTTGGATATCTTCCCCTTTCACGTCTGTAACCCCAAGAAATTCCCTTGCTGCATGTACCACCATTTTGATCCTTTACATGCTTGATTCTAATTCGCTAGCACAGTTTATGAACATCGCCGCAAATGCTAAAAACCTCCTTTTGTCCATACTAATACATTCACTGTAAGATCTTGATTCTTTAGACATAGTCTTTGTACTACATTTCTCTTTATTCACTACACCCTGCTCTTCCTTAAGTTTCTTTGCAGCCTCAGCATATGACATCTTGTTTAAAGTCCGCGCCCGTTCCACCTCACACACAAATTTGCTCAGCTCAAATTGCCTACTTCCAGCTTCATGAATCCCACCGCAATTAAAACATAAAGCCTGTTCCATCGTACGGTTGCATTCTTCCTCATTGCACCCATTTTTTCAGCACCTTCGGCATCTAAAAGAACTTGCCCTGCATACTGCTGCCACATGCCCATATCTTTGGCACCAATAGCACCGTAGTGGCATCCTCTCGAAAGCCCTCACTCTGTAGCTTACGGAATCCACCAGGATCCTATCCCGCAACTCTTTTTCAAATTCTAGCAACACAGACACACTGTTCTTTTCCATCTCGATGACTTTTCAGCCGCCAAGCTCCACGTACGCCCTCCACTTCCAAAAAACACTCAACTTTCACAGTATGCGGGACACCCCCAAAGACACCCTTTACATTCGCCCGTTGGTTCATCTTAAAACAAACTACTCGAGTGAGATCAAACTCTTTAATTGTGAGAGCTTTTTCCCTTTGTTTCTTATTACGACGTTCAATTATCACAGTGCCACTTCTACACACTTTCACTGATTTCACATCTCCTATTTCATTTCTAACAAATTGCCCCACATAATGATTATTGCCAAATATATGGTTAATTTCATACTTTCCGTCCACTACTTTCATTCCGACCACAAATGAATCCTCAACATTTTCACTTTCACAGCCCTTTATCCTTTTCCTGTTTCCCCAGTCAGCCTCATCAACCTATGTGTCTTTCCTCAACCCTTCAATCCAAATCGCGCATAAATTCAACCCCGAGCGGACCGTCTGCCAGTTTCCAGACTTCCCCGAGGTTCACCAAGAGCTCTTATTGAATATTCACAAGCAAGTTTAGAATTATCGACACGGTTTAGAATATGGATGAGTTCACTCCAGTCCCTGTTTTTCAGGAGTTTCCTGAATTAAACTCCCCAGCTAAGCCTGATGTGGAAACTGCACAATATACAGTGGGGCAAAAAAGTATTTAGTCAGGCACTGATTTTGCAAGTTCTCCTACTTCGAAAGATGAGAGAGGTCTGTAATTTTCATCAGAGATACACGTCAACTATGAGAGACAAAATGAGAAAAAAAAATTCAGGAAATCACAATGTAGGATTTTTAAAGAATTTATTTGTAAATGATGGTGGAAAATAAGTATTTGGTCACCCACAAACAAGCAAGATTTCTGGCTCTCACAGACCTGAAACTACTTCTTTAAGAAGCTCTTCTGTCCTCCACTCCTTACCTGTATTAATGACACCTGTTTGAACTCGTTATCTGTATAAAAGACACCTGTCCACAGCCTCAAACAATCAGATTCCAAACTCAACCATGGCCAAGACCAAAGAGCTGTCGAAGGGCACCAGGAAGAAAATTGTAGACCTGCACCAGGCTGGGAAGAGTGAATCTACAATAGGCAAGCAGCTTGGTGTGAATAAATCAACTGTGGGAGCCATTGTAAGGAAATGGAAGACATACAAGACCACTGATAATCTCCCTCGATCTGGGGCCCCACGCAAGATCTCATCCCGTGGGGTCAAAATGATCATGAGAACAGTGAGCAAAAATCCCAGAACTACGCGGAGGGACCTGATGAATGACCTGCAGCGAGCTGGGACCACAGTAACAAAGGCTACCATCAGTAACACACTACGCCGAGAGGAACTCAAATCCTGCAGTGCCAGGCGTGTCCCCCTGCTTCAGCCAGTACATGTCCAGGCCCGTCTGAAGTTTGCCAGAGAGCATATGGATGATCCAGAGGAGGATTAGGAGAATATCATGTGGTCAGATGAAACCAAAATAGAACTTTTTGGCAAAAACTCAACTCGTTGTGTTTGGAGGAAGAAGAATGCGGAGTTGCGTCCCAAGAACACCATACCTACTGTAAAGCATGGGGGTGGAAACATTATGCTTTGGGGCTGTTTTTCTGCAAAGGGGACTGGACGACTGATCTGTGTCAAGGGAAGAATGAACGGGGCCATGTATCGTGAGATTTTAAGCCAAAGCCTCCTTCCATCAGTGAGAGCATTGAAGATGAAGCGTGGCTGGGTCTTCCAGCATGACAATGATCCCAAACACACCGCTCGGCCAACGAAGGAGTGGCTCCGTAAAAAGCATTTCAAGGTCCTGGAGTGGCCTAGCCAGTCTCCAGACCTCAACCCCATAGAAAATTTGTGGAGGGGGTTAAAAGTCCGTGTTGCCCAGCGACTGCCCCAAAACATCACTGCTCTAGAGGAGATCTGCATGGAGGAATGGGCCAAAATACCAGCTACAGTGTGTGCAAACCTGGCAAAGACTTACAGGAAATGTTTGACCTCTGTCATTGCCAACAAGGGTTATGCTACTAAGTATTGAGTTGAACTTTTGTTTTTGACTAAATACTTATTTTACACCATTATTTACAAATAAATTCTTTAAAAATCCTACAATGTGATTTCATGGATTTTTTTTTTTCATTTTGTCTCTCATAGTTGACGTGTATCTCTGATGAAAATTACAGACCTCTCTCATCTTTCTAAGTAGGAGAACTTGCAAAATCAGTGCCTGACTAAATACTTTTTTGCCCCACTGTACTTGCCCATAATATCGATCCAGCAGTTCAAAAAAAAATTATCTCTTGCTACAGAAAAAAATCATTGTCCTCTGTAGCACCACTTCAGCTACAGTGAGCCAATGGTATCCCAATTAGTTAAGAAAAATCAGTCTTCTGAAGCAAAAATTCAACATGGTATTGGGCCATTCTTTGAGAAGTGAATCAAAATGCCGCACACGTGACAAGCTGTCTTCAAATAAATAAATACTCTGAAAATTAATGTAAGGTGTCAAATTTATTCCTTGCTATTTTCCATACCCCAAAACTATGAACATTCTAGATTTTTCAACTTCGCAGAGTTTTTGAAGTCAAATAGAGTTATGAAAAGCCTGGTTCTGTGTGAAGTCGCACACGCGACTGCTGGTTTTTCACCTCTGACCTCAAGAAGTTAAAGTTAATGTGACAAAATTTTCACTTGATAGACTTGGATAAGTAGTATAAGGTCCACAATCTCCAATGCTTTTGTAATTGGAGGAGATTTTTTTCTATTATTCGTTACATTTGATCCTAGGTCATTCTACCATTAATTATAGTCAATTATAGTGGTTTTTTTAAACTGCCAGTAAACTCAAGAAGAAGTGTACAAAGCTGAAACTACCTGTTTGTTTTTTCAATTCTTCATTCACCTGAAAGTTGATTGAAGAGGACAATGTGTGACAATGTGCACGCTATGAAAAATACTTTGTACTTGCACTTCTGGTACATCAGTGTTTTTTCACAAGATAATTTTGGTACTTAAGTACATTTAATGTGAGCTACTTCAAGGCCTACTCATGTAACTTTCTAATGGGTGACTTCAACTTTTACCAAAGTCACTTTCAGTACTTCTACTTTTACTTAGTTATTCTTTTTTTCGAGTACTCTATACACCTCTGAAACTACTATAATTTTAGTGAAAATATATCTCCAAGAATACTGTACAACCACTATTATTATGAGACCATTTTAATTCCAGTGACTTGGTTTGGCAAATACACTCAGTTTCAACTTGGACTAGCATAAGAGACTATAAAGTGGTATTACATTATGTATATTAAACAAACTTACATTCTTTTGCCTTGTCATATGAATCTTATCCACCTTATTCCTAGTGTCACTTCTGAAGCAACGGTAGAGGGGTGACATATCCTGTTTCATTGTTCGTGACATTTCCAGTTTCGGTGTTTTGCTTGACAACTGCTGCGCAGCGCCCTGACACCAAAGGTTTAAACAGATAAGGAAAAGGTGTTAACAGCAAAACGTTGGTGGTAAAACATGCAGAAAAGCTCAGGGACAACCTCTGTGGTTCATGGTTGCACCAACAATCAAACTGACTGGATGATTAACTAACTGGTGGTTGTGCATCTCTACGATACATAGGAATAAGGTGGATAGGAGAGCACTTTTAATATCATGTTGGTCTATTAAATGTTTGTCTAATACTGGATGCTTTCATTTTTTTTTTTTTGTTTCCTTATGTGTAGAAAAAAGGGATTCTCCAAAATCTCTTTCAACTGTGCTTTCGGATAGCCTAGAAATTGGTAAAAAGATGAACAGTGTCAGCACTGTCAAGGGAATAACAGATTTGTTGATCTGCCCCATCGTGCCAGGCACAAGTTTGCCGAATTCTGAAGTTCTGCCCCGAATTTACCAAATAAGTTGACAGTGATGTGAACGTGTAAGGCAGAGGTGTCAAACTCATTTTCGTGCAGGGGCCACATACAGCCCAATTTGATCTCAAGTGGGCCGGACCAGTAAAATCATAGCGTAATAACCTATAAATTATGACAACTCCAAATCTTTCCCTTTTTTTGCACAAAGAAGTACAAGTACATTCTGAAATGTACTTTTATTCTTTTTACAAAACATATTATGAACCTGAAATTTTTTAAGAAATATAAGTGCAATTTCAACAATATTATTCCTCTGTTTATATTTGCAAATGTGCATTAGAACCTACAGATCACAGTAGACCTACAATGGCAAAAAACATTTAGTCACAGGTATCTGGAACTGAACAATATGGTATTTTACTTAATGAATAAAACAACTTGTCAAGATCTAAATCCATCCATCCATTTTCTATACCCGCTCATTCCTCACTAGGGTGGCAGGGTGAGCTGGAGCCTATCCCAGCTGACTACGGGCAAAGGCAGGGACCCACCCTGAACAGCTTGCCAATCCATCGAAGGGATCAAGATCAACAAATTATTTTAATTTTACATACATTTCTACATCTGTGTAGTAATCCTGACCAACTGAACTGAGTCACCACACCATACTAATTAAAGTGGGAGCTATTAAGGGAGAAGGTTAAATGATCCCCCCGCCTTGTAAATTACTGAAACGTATAAAAATACATAAAAGTTGAGGCATTGCATGAGCAATAGGGTTCCACCAAACCAAAAAATCTTTTGTACTGAGGCTGCTGACTTATATTGCACAGTGTTCAGTGTCTTTTAAATATTTTTCACAGTATGAATTCATGTTCACAGAACTGTATTTTTCTGTGCAAAAGTGTCTGAAGCAGCATTTTACATGAATTAGGCTAACTCATTGTTTAATTAGCTCCTGAAACTTGGCATCTTTTAGACTTCACAAGTGCATCAACATCAGAGGCATGTTCAGAATCGCGGGCGCCCGCGGATGCTCGCAAGCGTTCGATCCTGTACGCCTTTGCCCGCCCAGGTGCTTGCGAGCGTACGCGAACTATCGCTTAAGCTGCCACGCCTAGTGATCCAAGATGGCGTCCAGCCTGAAAGGAGGATCGTGTCATCCGGAAATGGGCACGAAACAAAGAATCACTGTATCTTGGCACGGTTTCCTCCTCATAGTTTTCAATACAGTCCGTTCCAATGAGATTCTCGCCTCTTATCATAACATCTTCTTCACAAATACATAATGTGTCCGCCACGGCAGCATCACAATATGCTGTGTCCATCGGTTCAGACAATTTATTTATAACAGCCCGAAGTACACATTGGCTGTGTCCCAATTCAGAGGCTGCGTCCTCCGAAGGATGCAGCCGCTGAATTGGGACACAGCCAGTCTCTTTTGCTGTGCGTCGCCATTTTGATTACAGACCGAGCGCTCGCCTCAATACAGAATCGACGCGGGCGCCTGCGGTTCTGAACACGCCTCAGGTGTCAGATCCTGAGTAGCAGCCAATTTCAGAATGCAATTTAAATGCTTGTGTGTGAGCCTTGAGCGCAGCTTTGTTTTATTGATACTCATTACAGAGAAAACCTGTTCACAAAGGTAGATAGTCCTAAATATGCACAAAACCTTTGCAGCCAGGCCTGTCAACTTGGGGTACCCTGGCAAGAGATACTGATAAGATGTGTCCAAGCACGCAAATGCAAATTTGTCCTTCAAATCTGTATCAAACTGTGAATCAATTATTTCAATTTGGATGTCGACGGGCACATCAGAAGCCTTGACTGTGAATGGCAAGCGGAAAACTGCGAACTCTGTCTCAAGTTTGCCAAAGACCTGAAACTTTTGCTCTAACTCCCGCAGTAATCCCGTAATCTTGTTTTTGTACCGACTCATGACAGCATTAACTCTGGTCGCACGCACATCTCTTAGACAAGGAAAATGAGCAGGATCGCCACTTGACAGCTGTCTCTCCCACAAAGACAGCTTAAACTTGAACGCGTATGCTGTGTGACAATAATACTGTGTGACAACTTTTTTGCAGCCTTGAAACATTTTGTTCAAATTATTCAAGTGCTTCGTAATATCCACCATAAATGCAAGGTCCTGCAACCATTCTGGGGATTTAAATTCCAACAATGGTTTGCCCTTTTTCTCCATGAACTGTCCAATTTCCTCTCGTAGATCAAAAAAACGCTTCAGCACGGCACCTCAGCTTAACCACCTTACCTCAGTGCGGTATGGCAGTCCTATAGGTAATGTCTTTATCACTAAGAAGGCTGTCAAACTGACGGTGAGTTAAACCTCTGGCTCGAATGAAATTAACTTTTCGGACAACCACTTCCATGACGTGATCCATTTTTAACGACTTGCAACACAATGCCCCCTGGTGCAAAATACAGTGAAATTTCCAAAAATTATGTCCTCCATTTGCGGCCTGTTCTATCTCTCTGAATTTTGTCACAACACCTGCTTTTTTCCCGATCATTGATGGCGCGCCATCTGTAGTCAGGCTGACAGCGCGAGCACAGTCCACTCCGACCCTGTCCAGCCCTCCAATGAGAGAGTTGAAAATGTTGACTGCTGTTGTGGTGTCCATCATAGGCACCAACTGAAGGAACTCCTCGGTGATGGTCAAAGTCTCATCAACACCACAAACGAATATGGCTTTTGCGCAACATCTGTAGTGTCTGTGCTCTCATCAATTGTGACCGAAAATGCAATAAATGACTTTCTGCTTCATTTGGTTGTCGAAATCTATCAAAAGATCTGGAATCCTATCTGCCACAGTGTTTCTCGTCAGACTTATGTTGGCAAGAGCCTGTCGCTTTTCAGGACACACGATTTCTGCAGCCTTCAGCATCCACGTTTTCCCTCATAGTATGGCTTTGATGCTGATGCTATTTCGCGTGCAATAAGGTAGCTAGCTTTCACTGCTGCGTCACTGATCTCTCGGCTATGAGTAAAAACAGACTGTTGTTTCCGCTAACAATTCATTATCTTATTTCTTCTCCATTGTCCTTGCAAGCTGTTGTATTTTTTGCCATGATTAGTCTCATAGTGGCGCCGAATATTATTCTTTGAACACTAAAACTGGCTGCGAGCACACCAAGCACACAGGTTTCCCATTAACCTCCATGAATAAATAGGAAAGGGTCAATTTTTCTTGGAAAACTCTACACTCTGAGTCCACTTTTCTCCTTTTAGACAAAGCCATTTTGAGTAATGCGGGTGCCACAGAGCGCAATTTTGACAGCGAAAAAAAAAAAAGTGCGACATCGAGTGGACAAATTAGGAATAGCAGTTACTTTAATTAAAAAATTGGCCCGCGGGCTGTACGTTTGGCACCCCTGGTGTAAGGAGAGGTCCAGGGAACACCAGGTGCAGGATGCAGAAGTGTTTATAAGACACAAAGACACTAAGGGAAAAATGGCAGACACGCCAGAAACAAAACACCGTGCACAAGCACTGAACAAGATAAGATAAGATATACTTTATTGAACCCTGTAGGGTAATTTGTCCTCTGCATTTGACCAATCCTGTAGTTAGGAGCAGTGGGCAGCCACAGAGCAGCGCCCGGGGACCAACTCCAGTTCTAAAGCCAGTTCCTTGGTCTGGGGTGCTGGTTGGAGTGTTTCTATGATGCATGTTTTTGTGGGTGGGGGAAACCGGAGTACCCGGAGGAAACCCACGCGAAGAACATTCAAACTCCACACAGAAAGGCCCCAGGCCGGATTCAAACCCACGACCTTCTTGCTGTGAGGCAGCAGTGCTAACCACTGTGCCACCGGGTAACAGAAATACACACTCCAGGAGTGGTTAAACAAAGAAAACAAAAACTGAACCTAACTAGAAGAGCACTCAGAGAGCGCAGAACCTCCGCTGCCAGGGGGCAGCAAAGCCAAAAGCGCGGAAATTGGAACTCTGGCCCATTGGAAAGACTTGAAATCTTGATCTTTGGAGTATATCTCAGCAGTACTTTGGCCTAGATATGCCAAAATTTATTCACCTCTTCCTTGACTTAATATTCACCTACCCTGAAAATTTCATAAAAATCCGGCCATTAGTTTTTGAGTTATCTTGTACACAAACAAACAAACCAACAAACAAACGGCCCCGAAAACAAAAACCTCCTCGGCGGTGGTTAACTACACTGACGGATACACTGGGAGACTTTAACACAGGGCAGACAAGACTAGGGCGCAGCAAATGAGACTCGGGAAACATACTCAGGAGAAACTCGGAAGGCACGAAGAGCTGACTTCACCATGTAACACCGAGACAATACAGAGGATCCGTCTGACAATCACATCCTGCTGCCACATATATAACCACGTGAGGAGGCGGGGACACGGAATGAAATCGCGACTGAAACAGAAACACATGGGATTAATAAACAATTACACAAGGACCTGGTTTAACAATAAAGACTCAAGACAAGACGCTAAGACCATCAATCAAGCTCAGACAGTTTAGATTAAGGTAATCTAAACGTGACAAGGAAAAAGCGCCACATAGTTTTAAATGTAGTTAATCAGAGAGCTCGGGCAGAATATACAGAAGCCAGAAACGCACATGCTCACTAAATGAGTTAATAAGGTGAATACTATGTGACAAAATATTTACAATCACCCTTAAATAAGTGCTGGTTAGTATGTGTTAGTAATATCCTATCAGAGAGCGCATTCACTCAGAGTTTCGCGAGACCCAGAATTAAACACAGCTTTAAGCAATGAATGAAATACAAAAGCCGAAGCCGAAAGAGGAAACATGATTGGACGACGAGACGCTAGCATGCTGAAGGCAGTCACGCGACATCACTGGAGACAGATTGGGAGTGGATTGTCAGACGGCTGAACTGAAATCTGGAAATACAAAACGAAAGTAAAGCACAAGCACAAATAAGCTCGGAACAACACACGAAAGGGCAGAATCATGACAGAACGGCCTTGTTGAAAATATGGACAAGTTCAAAGTTCTTTTCAAATCCATTCAGTCCGATGACGCAGATGTCTGTGCCACTGCTGGCAACATGCTGTCATGGTTTGGGAACTTTGAGAGCTCTGTTTGTTACTCTCATCCGGGACAATATCGTTTTGCTCCCTATAGGATTCCAGGGCCAGCTGGCAGTAATTGCTACAGTGTCAGTGCATCTTTGGCGCTTTAGCCTGTAAGGTCTCTTTAGAGATTTTTTTTAGGGACTTAGCTGCATAATAGGATCAGTGTGAGTGAGTAAGCGAATCTTTGATTTATTTCCCTTTTCTTTTGTTTTCCTCGAGCTCGCTTGTTTTCTACCATGGATGGCGTCTGGTCCGTTGGTAGCGCAAGCCTTGTTATTTCTATCTGTTTTTAGTCTCTCTTTACGCTGTGAGGTTTGCCTTTTTTATTATTTGGCCGCTGCTCTGGACGTCCTCCTTCAGCAGCTATCACACATGCTGGAGAAAGAAGTCTGCCTACAGCAGGTACGTCAGTTCACTTTTATATTTAACAGAGCTATTGTACTGCTAAGCTATACCTAGTCAATTTCTTTACAAATTTACCCATTAATCTTTTGTTTGTCGTCTACCCTCTAATTCTGAGATGTCTAGCATGTTGCCTCTTCAATTTGTATATGTGAGAAACGGTGGTTAGTTGCAAACGTCAAATACTAGCAGCCTACTTTCATTTAGGTAAAATATATTTGAACTGTAATTAAGAGGATGAAACCAAGTTCTGAGAACCTTTCATCTTTCGCGATGGGCATGGACAAAACTTACTCCCACGGAAGATATTGGATATCTAATCAATCACTGACTTTGGCAGAGACTGTGGATAACTATCCTCGCTTCACTGATATACCATTCCTGGTAAGTACATTTGATCTTATCATTGACTCTGAAAAGTATGTCTTTATCTGAAACCAGGGTTGTCCAATCTTATCCATAATGGGCCGGTGTGGGTGCATTTTTCATTTTATCCCAGTGCCACAACACCTGATTCTACTAATTAACTGATCGGGGGGTTCAATGAAGACCTCAATAAGTAAAATCTGGTGTGTACGTGGTGGGCTGTAACAAAAGCAGCTCCCATACCGGCCCTTTATGGATTAGATTGGACATCCCTGCCTTAAGCGGTCATTAATTATCACCAATGTATTGTTCTGTGTCTAAAACTTAACAGATCAATAGAGAGTTTGAGAAAATGTTTCCATAGAAAGCAGACAAATTTCTCCGCAAATGGGAGGCAACCATGGTCCCCGAGCTGCTCAAACTGGCTGCCCTCAAAAGAAATGAGGAGGCACCTGAAGCTGAGAGTGCTGGTAGGATGATGTTGGATTCAGTTATGGAGTTTGTTCATGTTTTTTGTTTGAGATCATAGCATTTCAACTTGACACATATTTAAACATAGCCATGTGTTCTCTTTTTTTCACCCCTAAGAATCAAAGTGCTTTACAGCACTCAAGATGCTCACATATTACCTCCCCCCTACTGCATTGGGAAGGAAAAAACGATGGGAAAAGTGCAGTGTGAAGTCTGCTCTGTCCTTCATATTGGACATTAAGCCTGTAAGATTACATTCATGTTTTAATTACACTGAGTTTTAAATTATTATGCAAATAGGATTTTAACTTGTGAAAATTGGTTGCATATGCTGTATATTTAAAATATATTGTATGTACTCTATATATACTCTATATACTTTAGCCAGGACAAGGCCTCAGTGAATTTCTACAAAGTTCTGACACCACAGCTACAGCAGTGATGCAGCCACGTCTCGTCAGCCAAGGACACCCCAGCATAGCAACCCGGTATGTCATCGTTGCTCCAAATGATGGTGTTGTCATCCCACTACCAGACGAAAGCCTCATCTGCGCTGTGGACCAACTCTTCAAGCTGTGCTGGGTGTTCAACCTAGCCTACTCCGTACAACTTTCTTCTGTTTTTAGCTTCATGGAGCATATATATGGCCTTCAGATCTCTGGTGGGAAGAGGTGTAAAATTGCCAAGCTTTAGGGTCTGTAAGTTAAATTACCAGGATGTACATCCGTCCAAAGTGCAAAAGACAAGAATCTAAAATATCTGAAGATGTGCAGAGGCTTACATACCATCTTAAACATATCCATGGACTTTCTGATGGGCAGGACTACACTTTAGTGTGCACTCAAGACCAATGCCAAAGAACCTACCATAATTTCAATTCATATGTAAAACATCTGAAAAGAGAGCATTCCCATGCTAATGTCGTTCCTTGTGAACCAACTGCAAATGTGAGTAGATTTGCTGATACTTCACTCATGCCCTCAACCTCAAGTGCCTTAAAGACTCATACAGACTGTAATTCTGACAGCAGCTGCCTTACTGATGAAATTGAGTGTTCAGTGGGCACTGGTTTCCAAGCCCTAAAGAACTGTGCAGCAGGCTTTGTTGCTGAAATTTATTCCTTTTCTAACTGGACTCTGACAGACGTTCAGAATAGTATTACCTGCGCAAAGGAGTTACTCGACACAACACTAGATTTGTTGAAAGACAAAACAATGTCTTTACTCAAGTTTTCAGTACCAGAAAATGACCAAGCTGTTCAAAGTTTATTGCGAAACTTTGAAGAAGCACAAAATATGTTTAAAGAGGTTGACACTTCTCATAAAATGACCAAATATTTTTCAGAGAAACTATTATTAGTCAAGCCAAAGGAAATTTTTTTGGGTCATAGAGTTGACAAAGCTAGAATGTAAGGAAAGTTGACCCAAAGACTTGCAGCAGATTCTTGTCACTTCATCCCAATTTCTGACTCAGTCCAGTTTCTTTTCAAAGATGAACAAATGCAAAAGTATTACAGGCAGGATAATGAAAGAAATGATAAAATGTATGACTATTGTGACGGCATAAATTTCAGAAGGCATAAACTCTACCAGAGGTGTCCCAATGCCCTCCAAATCCAATTGTATTTTGATGATTTGGTGACTACGAACCCATTAGGATCTGAGACAAAAATCCACAAGATGTGGGCTGTATATTTCTGTTTACGCAACCTACCCTCAGAATGTAATTCATCCCTGTCAAGCATTCACGTTTGCCTGTTATTTAATTCAATTGATAAAGACACCTATGGCTTGAAAAACATATTTGCACCATTGATAAATGATTTGAAAGTACTTGAGACCAGAGGAATTGAGGTTGAAATTGAGGGCTAAAAGACTATTTCTCTTGGGAATAGTGTCCATTTTGAATGCTGGCAATCTTGTTTGCCATTCACTTGGTGGCTTTGTGGAAAGGTTTTCTGCAAACAGATTTTGTCATTTTTGTATAGCACAGCAAGACTTCGACGATGGTAAAACTGAGTTGCGTAACAAAGGAAATTACCAGCTGCATGTCAGTCAATAAAACCCCTCTGCCTCTGGTGTGAGGGAAAATTCGTGCCTTAATTGACTTACATACTTCCACATTACGGAGAATGTTTGTGTTGATGTAATGCATGACATTCTTGAGGGTGTTGATCCCTACGAAGTAAACCTAAAGTTAGAGCATTTCATTTATGCCAAGAAACTCTTCACACTGGAACAACTGAATGCTAGGATAACCAGTTTTGATTATGGTTAGACCAATGTAAAGAACAAACCTAGCATCATTGTTAACCTGAGATCAGGAGAGTATTCGCTCAACCAAATGGCCAGTCAGGTGTGGTGCCACCTACTTTTTTTTACCTCTCATTTTAGGAGAATTTTTGAGTGAAGAAAGTCAACACTGGCAGTTCTTCCTTCTGCTAAGACGTATATGTGACATTACATTTGCCCCAGTGGTAACTAAAGGGATGGCCATCAAACAGCTCGTCATTGATCACCCAGTTCATTCTGTCTTCTTGGCACACTTCCAACTGAGGAGGTCACGCTCTCTCTCTCGGCGCATCTTCTCCCAAGGGAAGCCACACTCGCTCTTGGGCCATCTTCCCCCCCCAGGGAAGGCCAGACTCTTTTCAAGCGAAAAGACGGTACTTGTATTGGAATTCACTTATCCTGCACAATTTCATTTGGCCTATCTGCAGAGTGCTCACATCTCTGTGAATCTCCATTTAAGTTCAGGACTGCAAATCTCATTAAACTAGTTTATGCCCGGTGCTACTGCTAGTTGGACACGGAACAACTCCAAAAAAATAACTTTTCCGAATCAGCAAGGACATTCCTCACGGCGACCGACACAGCAGAGCAGCACGCTACTCCAAGTGGACACAGAACTTCGGATCCGCGCACCCCGCAAGACATTCATGCAAGAACTGCGTTGTTCAATGGACCCGGAGAGGAATCGCAAGCTATGAACTTCAGTAAGACTAACTAAACATTCCAGGCAGTAATGCAGTTTAGCGGTTTTCAACTTACACTGTTCTGCGTTTAAGTTGTACATGACTGATGTACACTCAACAAAAATATAAACGCAACACTTTTGTTTTTGCTCCCATTTGTCATGAGATGGACTCAAAGATCTAAAATTCATTCCAGATACACAATATTACCATTTCTCTCAAACATTGTTCACAAATCTGTCTAAATGTGTGATAGTGAGCACTTTTACTTTGCTGAGACAATCCATCCCACCTCACAGGTGTGCCACATCAAGATGCTCATCAGACACCATGATTAGTGCACAGGTGTACCTTAGACTGTCCACAATAAAAGGCCACCCTAAAATGTGCAGTTTTAACTTTACTGGGGGTCTGGGGACTCAGAACCAGTCAGTATCTGGTGTGACCACCATTTGCCTCATGCAGTGCAACACATCTTCTTCACATAGAGTTTATCAGATTGTCAATTGTGGCCTATGGAATGTTGGTCCTCTCTTCTTCAATGGCTGTGCGAAGTTGCTGGATATTAGTGGGAACTGGTATATGCTATCGTATACGCCGGTCAAGCACATCCCAAACATGCTCAATGGGTGACATGTCTGGTGAGTATGCTGGCCATGCAAGAACTGGGACATTTTCAGCTTCCAAGAATTGTGTACAGATCCTTGCCACATGGGGCCGTGCATTATCTTGCTGAAACATGGGGTGATGTTCATGGATGTATGGCACAACAATGGGCCTCAGGATCTCATCACGGTATCTCTGTGCATTCAAAATGCCATGAATAAAATGCACCTGTGTTCTTCGTCCATAACAGATGCCTGCCCATACCATAACCCCACCACCACTATGGGCTACTCGATCCACAACATTGACATCAGCAAAGCGCTCACCCACACGACGCCACACACGCTGTCTGCCATCTGCCCTGAACAATGTAAACCGAGATTCATCCGTGAAGAGAACACCTCTCCAACGTGCCAGACGCCATCGAATGTGAGCATTTGCCCACTCAAGTCTGTTACGGCGACAATCTGAAGTCAGGTTAAGACCCCGATGAGGACGACGAGCATGCAGTTGAGCTTCCCTGAGACGGTTTCTGACAGTTTGTCCAGAAATTCTTTGGTTATGCAAACCAATTGTTTCAGCAGCTGTCTGAGTAGCTGGTCTCAGACGATCTTGGAGGTGAACCTGCTGGATGTGGAGGTCCTGGGCTGGTGTGGTTACACGTGGTCTGCGGTTGTGAGGCCGGTTGGATGTACTGCCATATTCTCTGAAACGCCTTTGGAGACGGCTTATGGTGGAGAAATGAACATTCAATGCCCAAGCAACAGATCTGGTTGACATTCCTGCTGTCAGCATGCCAATTGCACGCTCCCTCAATGCTTGCGCCATCTGTGGCATTTTGCTGTGAGACAAAACTGCACATTTCAGTGGCCTTTTATTGTGGGCAGTATAAAGTACACCTGTGCACTAATCATGGTGTCTGATGAGCATCTTGATGTGGCACACCTGTGAGGTGGGATGGATTGTCTCAGCAAAGCAAAAGCTCACTATCACACATTTAGATAGATTTGTGAACAATGTTTGAGAGAAATGGAAATATTGTGTATCTGGAATGAATTTTAGATCTTTGAGTCCATCTCATGACAAATGGGAGCAAAAACAAAAGTGTTGCGTTTATACAATTACACTCAACAAAAATATAATCGCATTGTGTGCATTTTTTATTTCATGAAGTTAAATAGCCATTGATTGTTTGTCTTTACATGCATACTCTTTTTCCTGGCTAACTTTCTAATGCTGCAATTAACTAACGTAGTATGGATGATAACTCAATTAGTCAAACAAATTGCGTATGAGCTGAAGCTAACTCTTCTCGTAATTCGTTGAAACTGAATGGAGTTATCCAGCCGCGCATCGCCTGCCGATCGCTACATTTAGAAATTCTAAGCAGCGTCTGCGCTGAAAGACTTTGTCCTAAGACAAAGGAACTCTTGCCCAGGAGCACACGCGCATCTGCCACGCACGCGGACACGTGCCTGCCCACTCCCGAATCTTTGATTTAATTATTGCTTATATATCTTTAATCATTAATATTGGTTATTTTAATTATTTATTAAAATTCCATATTTTGGTTACTTTAGTAATTTTATGAGACTGGTCACTAAATGTGCAGGTTTCCTGTTGAATCAAATGGTTATCTTGCGGGAAGGATTATTAGGACGAAACGTCTGAATAATCCATCCTCGCTATTTTAAGTATCGTAAAGGCATATTCCCCGATACACCTTGATGCCTCCTGGGAGGAACTAATATTTTTATTAAGGTTTTAATAAATAATAATTAACTAATTTTATTAGTTATTAATTACATGTGATAGCCATTTAAATGCAGTTTTTAAGCTGCTGCACCTACAGTACTGTTAATATTGCCAATTGTGTCTGTGTTTGGTCACTCCTACAGACCTATTAGTGTACTAGTTTTTAGATGTGACATGGATGAGCCTCTCTTTGGAGAAATTGTACATCTAGTTCTTTTTTGTGAATGAAATGAGGTGTTGTTTTTTACGCCTGTTAAAGTTACTGTTCTTTGAGCATTTTCACTCGTATGTAATTGAAAAAAGTGGTGAATTTAAAATGATTGAGTTGAGTGAGGCAGCTGATGTATTGCCTGTGACTTAAGCTTGCTTAATGCCTCAGTAGGCCTATTTCATATTTTACCCAGATATCAGCTTTTGTAATTGTCTGAGAATTGGTTTCTAGCATGGTCACTTGGATCTATTACCTGCAAGATTAACACAAACATATGCTCTTAAAACATACACATGAAGTCTTAAATACTGTACCAGAAATGGAGAATAAACACACAAATGTGTTCAGCTTGTGTAATAACACAAACATATGTTACTAAAATTTACACATACATGTGTTACATTGTGTAAGTAAAGTAATGTGTGAAAAACAAGCTAGTGATGAGCAAACACAGAGCAACATGGAGCAAGCGCCGGAGTGAGCCAAGTCTGCTATTTGGAAACATTTCAAAGTTGATACGCCAACAAGTCCAACTACAACATGCAATATCTGCAACGCGACAGTTGCGAGGGGTGGTGATAAAGTGGGTAAATTCAATACCATAAACTTAAATATGCATCTTCAAAAGCACCATGCTAAAAAGCATGCGGAGCTCCAAGCTAAGACGGTGTTCAGTGCCGAAAAGTCTCATCGCATTATGAGACGTCTGGGCAAACAAGGCTTTTTGGCACGCGAAGCTTTTGGGCACGGGACATTGTGCGTGCTGATAAACCTCAAGGTTTTCCAGCACGAGGTTTTTCGGCACGGAACACCAGCAGTGTGAAAGCAACCAACATAACAGGGAAGGTTATGGAGTTTGTTGTTTTGGATTCGCAGCATCTCTGTCGTTGATGACGAAGCAGGTCAGATGAGCAAAAAATACTTACATTTTATTTAAGTTAGTTACCGTTTTGATTTACTAAATGTTTTGGAAGTGTTAGGCCACTTCTAGTTATTTCGTAATTTTGAACAAGTTAATTAAACCACTTCTGTTTGTTGGGTTCCGCTACTATATTTTATATTAGATTAGATTTTGAATATCTGTTTGCACTAAATGTTTACACCAAAATGTTGCTTCTGTTTACTTTGTTATTCACTTGTTAGCTGCTTTATGTTATATTAGATTAGATTTTGAATTTCTGTTAGCTCAAAATGTTTACATGTTACTTTTGTTTATTTTGTATTTTTGAACAAGTTAATTAAGCCATTGTTTGTTGGGTTTCAGGCTGCTGCTATATTTTATATTACATTTTTAAATATTTGTTTGCAGTGCACTTTACATGGAAGGGTTATTTATTTCTTTTTGTTGCTAATGTACACTTTGTTATTTCTTAATAAATAATATAAAGTACATTTATATCTGTGTTAATTTGTTGCCTTTTTTTAACAAAGCTAAATGTTTATGTCAAGTCTGATGCCCTCGCTCACATGGCAAGGTATACGGTTCATTCATTCAACAATAGTATCGGATCGGTATCGGATATCGGCCGATACGCTCAGTCCAGGTATCGGTATCGGATTGGATGGGGAAAAACCTGGATTGGTGCATCTCTAATAGAGACTGCTTTTCATCTAGACTTTATTCTCGGGGCAGTGGGCTAGTAGGCTAGAAGTAGGGTCTAGATCAAAAATACCTGCTTTTTGTTTGTTTAAGTGATTTTCGGGTACCCGCCTGAAAAATCCTGGGGTTCCTGTTCTGAAAAAAATTCCAAAATTGCCAGGCCTAGTTGGGTGCATTTGTTTTCAATGAAGCCTTTGATAATCAATCAGTGGATCGATGGATTATTATATACATGTTACAATGTGTGAATTTGAGTAGTCATAGGGTAGAGTGAGTACAGTTGAGACGTGTACAGTTGAGACAACGTCAATATCTTGCGTACGCAGCAAGCATCGGATGTGATTATTGGTGTGCACATGCTTCTTAGCATTCTCTTTGATCGTGGGAAATTTGTACTCAATGCTAAGCTCTGCTCCGAAGATATAAACAAAACAATTTTTTGCCAAGTAAGATTTTACCATGTCCCTTCCACAATGAATATCTTATTACCCTTATGTGACTTCTAAACATAACTTGCATATATGCAAACACTGTTCTATGCCCTAAAAACTTATATTTCATGACATCGCAGTATTCAAGGTCATTACATATTCCAGTGAAATGTGCGAGGTGGTCATCGGGGTACAGTTGAGACGCAATGTATCAACTGTACCCAACGTAGAACCCCATTGCTTCGCATGCTGTTTAGTAGCGCAAACTTACAACAGGTTTTAAGTCACAATTAGACTAAATTAGAGACAATGTAAATTAAATCTGATATGTGATGTTTGAACGGTCTTCTAGTAATGGATATATTTTTCTGGCATGAATATTATAAGGATTACAGAGTATGAAGTGAAATACGAAATGTGGTAAAATGAGTACAGATGAGACACGTCTTGTGTAGGCTATGCAGCAACAGAGTTCATTCTGTTATGGCCCCAATTTGTTATGACATACAAGACAGCAAGGGATGACAGACAAAATCTTAAAACTTAAACAGATTTAATGAAACAAACTGACAACTAACCTACAATTTATGCTACTGACCAAGATTGACACATACAAGAGAAAAAATATGTACAGTCCTTTGGTTGGGTTGCTTGGTGATGTCCCAGGACAGGGAAATGCACCAACACAGGCAAAAATCTACAAAAAAAAAAAACTTCACAGGTCTTGAAAAGAGTGACAGGTCTGGTAAAATGTATCCTTCTCCTTGCAATTTCTCCTACTACTTTACTCTCTCAATTTTTCAGCCCCCTCCCACCTTTTAGACTTTTTTAATCTCAGGGACTTTCCCTCTCAGACATGCCCAGGACATGCCTAAACCTAGCTCCAGACTGGGCTTTACAAAAAAAGGTCAATACTGCCATCTAGTGGCTTCTTTTTTTTTCCACATTACACCTCCATTACAAAGGGGAAAAGTTTGACTGATAAAGGCAAAATTTTTCTTTTCAAGAGAAAAATGGTAGACACTTGTGTGTATATATATACACATATAATACAACATGCTATTAAATGCTTGGGATATATACACATATTCAAACACGGGATAAGCAATTACATTGTCAGTACCCTTTACATGCTTAATTTCCAAGTCAAACTCATTGTTTTACTCATGTAAAATCAAACTCCAATTCAACAATCTCCGATTCTTGTTTTTCATCTTTTTCAAAAACATCAACGGATTGTGGTCAGTGTACACAATTATTGGCTTTTGCCCTGTACAAACATAAACCTCAAAGTGTTGTAAGGATAGAATCAGAGCCAACAGCTCCTTCTAAATTGTGGAATAGCTCTTTTGGTGGCGATTGAACTTCCTGGAGAAGTATGCCACAGGATGCTCAATGTCATCAGAGTCACTTCTCTGTTGGAGCATAGATCCACAAGCTTGGTCGCTAGCATCGACTGCGATGGAGAACGGTTTGTTGAAGTCAGGAGATTTGAGCATGGTGAAGTGACACAGCAGAGACTTCAGGTGATCGAGGGCTCTTTGGCATGTTACATCCCAAGTGAACTTTACGCCTTTCTTAGTTGATTGGTGAGACTGAGAGTAATCTCAGCAAAGTTCTTGCAGAACTTGCGTAGTACCCGATCATTCCAAGGAAGCGGCGCAAAGCTTTCTTGTCAGGAACTGAAAAGTCCATGGTGGCTTGGACTTCAGCATTTATGGGTGCCACCTTACCCTGGCCTATGACGTAGCCAAGATACATGACAGTAGCACAACCAGAGTCACTCTTGTTCAGGTTAACAGTCAGGTTGGCCTGGGTCAGGCGCTGGAACAACGTCTCTACATCTTTCAGATGTTCTTCCCAGGAGTCACTCCATGTGATCGGGTCATTGATTTACGCACCTCTGTGTGGCAATCCAGCGATTGTAGACTGTCATCCTTAGCAACGTGGCTGCGGCATTTTTCATGCCAAAGGGTAGGACTTCATACTGGTATAACCCAGATGGTGAGGCAAAAGCAGAGATTCTCTTGGCTCTCTCAGTTAAAGGCACACACTAATAACCCTTCAATAAATCAATCTTGGTCAGACACTTTGCTTGCCCTACTCTATCGATACAATCATCCATCCTCAGTATTGGAAACACATTGTTGTGATTCTGCTATTTGCTCATGTTCTGTTCTGTATTGCCCATGTTCATGCCTTGCATTTCTGACTGATCTGTGTTTCTGAATTATTGCTCATGTCTGACCATACTTAGGATTGTGTATTGGTAATTTGGATTGTCATGTTTTATTATTTTTCATGTTCATAGTATTCATGGCAATGTTTCCTTTTCCATGCATTGCACTTCATCTCCCCTGTCTTGTCATGTGTGTATCTTTGCTCACGGTCCCTTGCCTTGCGTGCCACTCATTCAGGTGATTTATTGGTTTCTGGGTTTCAATCTTCTTTCATTATCTTGTGTTCTTCCTTCCTCTCTCTTTTACTGTCTTACTAACACATACTAACAGTTTATTGTTTTTGATAATTATAAACCCACACTAACCCTGTATATTTGGACTAACTTACTAACAAGCACTCGGGATTGTATAGCTGCACTTACTAATTGATGAATGATCTCTCAGCAGTCGCCCAATTCTAGTCTGGAATTCTTTTCCAACTACCTGACAAGTGTGAGAAGTTTTGCAAAAGTTGGAAACGTCTTTCCGAAGCCCAGGCCAGAAGAAGTGTTTCATGATCTTATCAACAGTCTTGTTAACACCAAGATGACCTCCTTAAGGTAAACTATGAGCCATTGTTAAGATCTCATTCCTGTAGACCTTTCGAACAACAATTTGCTTGACCACTGCCCAATCTGCATTAGCGGGGATATCAGGAGGGCGCCACTTCCGCATCAACACACCATCCTTCAGATAATACCCAACTGGAACTGCATCTATTTCTTTATCAGGAAGGGCTCTCCTCTTTAGTACACAAATTTCAGGATCATTGGTTTGCTCCTGAATCAACCGCTCTCTGGACAGAGACAAGTCTCCAGACACATCAGAATCACCAGACTCATCTGGCTGGCTGAACAGAGAAATGATAAAGGTGTCTAATAAGTCCTCAAACGGAGAAACCATAGTAGGCTGAACAGTGTCATGAGGCGAACCACCTGAGTGATGACTATTCAATGTGCGGGACAGCACCACATCATCATCTTCTTGAGCCTTCTTGGCCATAGCACGGGTCACTGCACAGGAAGGATACAGAGATGGGTCTTCATCGCCATCTTCAGTGCTCGGCTGTGAAATAAGATGAACATGGGGAACTACATTGCCCCCAGCCTGGTCATTACCTAGCAACAGAGAAACACCCTTGATAGGTAGACTTGACGAAGTCCCACCTTTACCTGTCCTGTAACTAAATCTGACTTCAAGAATACAGAGCGCAGATACAGATACAGTCCTCCCTTCAATACCTTATACAAGTATGAAATACCCCAGAAGCGGTCTCATCACGTAACTCCAAGGAGTCCATCAACAAAAGTGACTGAGAAGCTCTGGTATCCCTTAGGATATATATGGGGACAGGAGGACAATGCTCATTCAGAGCCACAAATCCCTCTGACACAAATGGAAGAAATTCCTCCCTCACGAAGTCAGCAGTATCAGTCTTCTTAGCCCCACAAGGAGCAGGCAATTTAGCAGATTGGTCATCTACTACAGGAGTTTCTAACCTTGTCTTCACAAGTATCCTTTTCTTTTTCTTTCTTAGCTTTAAGGAACCAACAGTCAGTTGTAACATGACCAGATTTCTTGCAATAATTGCAAACTAGACCACTTTTGTCACTTTGATCACACCTGTGACTGGATTTCAGAGCACCATCACCATATTTGTCTTTGGTTGAGGAATCTTGGGTATCACCATTACCTTTCTTCTGAAATTGGAACCATCTACTGTTACTGCTCGACTGAAATTTGGACTTATGTGTAAGAACATATTCGCCTGCATATTTGGCAGCTGATTGCAAATTCAGTGCTTGCTGCTCATTAAGGTAGGTCTTAATATCATCCTTAATACAGTTCTTAAATTTTTCAACGAACACCATCTCTTTTAGGGAGTTGAAATCATCCTTGACCTCCATAGAAGTACACCAGCGCTCAAAGGAAACCCTCTTCTCATTGGAAAATTCCACATAAGTCTGATTGTCAGATTTCTTCAGACCTCTGAATTTCTGTCGGTAAGCCTCTGGAACCAACTCATAAGCCGTCAAAATAACCTTTTGACAACCTCAATCAGAGGAATCATCTGCAGACAAAGCCGAATAGGCTTGTTGAGCTTTACTTTTGAGGACAGTTTGCAACATCAGAGGCCATTGTTCCTTTAGCCACTGGCAACTCTTAGCTACCTTCTCAAAACACTGGAAATACTTGTCAACATCCTTTTCGGAGAATGGAGGCACCAGTTTTACCTCCTGGCTAGCACGAAGTTTGTTCTCAGATTCTATTTTGATTTTTAGTTGCTCCATTTGGAGCCTTGCTTCTCTATCGAATTTCTGTTAATCGAAATCTCTCTGCCTCTCTCTTTCGGCTTTCCTCTTTCTCTCTCTCAAATTGTCTTTGTTTTTCTTTTTCCTCCCTTTCTATCTCTCTTTCTGCCCTCTCAAATGCTCTTTCCTCTCTTTCAATCTCTAGCATTTTTAATTAAAGTTCCATTTATACATTTGGATTTTCCACTGGAAACTGTTCCAGATCTTCTAGTGCAAACACATTTTCATCAATGTAATATTCAACAATCTCTCTCGCCAGTCTTGCTTTTCGCATGGCTGGTTTTACCTCTGTCAGCTCTAACGGTCAGCATATTTCTAGCAGTTCTGTCTTTTTAAAAGACTGCACAACCTCAACGGTTGGTGATGCCAAGAAATCATCCATTGCAGTTCATTTGTCTATAAATATATATAAAATAGGAAAATGAAAAAATCTATTTCATAATTTGAAATGTTAGATTTTCAATAAATGACTCACACAATGGTCTCTCCCAGACGAGCCCCCAATTTGTTATGGCCCCAATTTGTTATGACATACAAGACAGCAGGGGATGACAGACAAAATCTTAAAACTTAAACAGATTTAATCAAACAAACTGACATCTAACCTGCAATTTATGCTACTGACCAAGATTGACATATACAAGAAAAAAAATATTTACAGTGCCTTTGGTTGGGTTGCTTGGTGATGTCCGGGGACAGGGAAATGCTCCAACACAGGCAAAAATCCACAAAAAAACTTCTCAGGTCTGGTCAAATGTATCCTTCTCCTTGCAATTTCTCCTACTACTTTACTCTCTCAATTTTTTCCTTATATACTCTTTTACAGCCCCCTCCCACCTTTTAGACTTTTTTTTCCCTCTCTGAGACTTTCCCTCTCAGACATGCCCAGGACATCCCCAAACCTAGCTCCAGACTAGGCTTAACAGAAAAAGGTCAATACTGCCATCTAGTGGCTTTTTTTTTCCACATTACAATTCAAAGCATTAGGCATATGCATACACTTTATAATAAAGGGACAAAATAAATCGCAAATTGTCAATAGTCTTATTTAAAATGAAGTTTTGAGGTTTTTGAGGTTTTGAAGGTCACGGCCTGGAGAGCAATGGGCTTAGTGTGTAGAATGCGGTCTCACGTAGAGTGCACCCGTGGCCACAGCTGTACATATCACCACTGTGAGTGAATAAATTTTAGTTTTCTTTGTTATTGTTTTCTGTTACTGTTTGCCTTGTTATTCTCATTGTTATTATTGCACTGCTATTATCACTATGTTTTAAAATATTTTTCAGTTTTAACTTTTAACCTATACTACTGTTGATTTAAACAAAATGGATGAATTGTTGAAGTGTATTACATTTACAATGAATGTTTTTTATAGTTTATTACATTGGCAATGATTGACTTGTCAGCTTTCCAGCATTTTGAATGGTGTCTCAACTGTACTATGGTACTGTCTCAACTGTACTCTATATGTGTACTATATGAGTACGGTTGAGACAAACATGCACCATTTGTTTCTGATAAATTGTGAAATATATAAACAACTTCAGGATTTCATTTCTTGGTTATATTTTAGTGCACAAATAAAGGATATATTCTGTAAAAAAAAATATCTTCTTTTTAGTGCCTTTTCAGTGTCTAATTTTTGTGTGGAAATGGGAAAAGCAAAAACTGTCTCAAGTGTACTCAGTCTACCCTACCTGTCATAAACAAGAGATTACGGTTTACGGGACGTGCCGCAGAGATGAGAGCTGTGACACCGGATCCGTGGCTCTGATCGAAGGTCTGGTTTCCAGCCACAATGTCCCTAGCAATGGCCTGTTTCACTTAGCAACAGTCTGTTATACAGAAATGAAAGACCGTAAAATGTAGAATCAGAGTGTAATTCATTAATCTAAATGCAGCATTCAAAATAGCCGTATCATAAAAAAAGTTAATCCACTCTTATTGTGAGACTTCTTATCACAGCCCACGGGGCGACAGATAGACGTCCTACTGTAACAGTGAAGCCCCACTATACACGGGAAATCTCCGCACTCCTCCGCATCCCATTTAATTTCTATGGCATGCGTGGGTTTTGGTGCGCAATGTATTCTGGGATACCATCCGATACGAGCCGGGCTCCGGTGCGGGAAATTGGGAGGGGACGAAGATGAAATTTTCAAGCCATATCGAAATGAATATGGTTCCCGTGCCGTACTGTGTGAACCAGTCTCTTTTGATTAAGTGGTTCCCCCACTCATCTTCATCAGGGACCAACAAGAAGAACAAATTGTTAGTGACTAGCCAGCTGGCTATCTTATATCAGTATAAAATGGTATAAAAAGTTCTTGTGCCAAAGTTCAGCCGTGGTGAGGTAGACCTAGATAGAAATCGCTCGTTCACTTATCATAATTCCAACGTTATATTACTGCTCAATTTAACATGGTGAGTGACGTTTTGAGCTTCGTGGCTCACTATCGTAAACGAGGATTTACAACCAGGCGACATGAACATGGGCCATTCCACCGAATCGGTGCCTTTTCTGTCCCCAAGACATTACATTCAGAAATATTCATGAATATGCATGAAAAGTATCTGTTTAATACATTATATTATCAATCAAAGTGTCCTTTTTATTGTCCTGGTTGCAATTTGAAGATGCACGGTCTAAAAATTTTATAAAAGCTACATAGAATACTGAACAAATGGGATTTTCGCCTGTCCCCACTCTCTAACACTAAACTTAACTATTAAATATAGTCACCAGAATCCTTTATAAAAGTATTTATTTTTGCATTATTTTGTGGCCCAAATTGTAATTTAAACATAAAATACGTTTTCTACTCAAAAAATCATAAAACATTAGTTAAAAAACACAATTTTAGTGGTGTCCCCAGGTTTTTTCTCAGTCCTGTTACCCTGATACATTAACCACCCTAAAGATTTTGGAACATTCCACATATGACAGGATCAACAGGATATTGCATCATTTCAGTCCCGTGAAGGAACTGGGAAGACCAAAAGTAAGTTCTCTCAGTCTCTTTTGTTTATTTTTGATCATATTGTAAATATGACTGGCATCGTAAATCATAACATGCAGTCCTGTTACCTAAATTATTTTGTATGCTCTTATGATTTTATTTTTATTTTTTGAGTTTTGGTTAATCACCTAAAGGTGCTTCGGGGCCTCATGCTACTAGCATGGTTTTCCATGTGTTAGCTTTAGCAACATAGCTAATTCTGTGCTAAAAACTCAGTCCTGTTACCCTCAGTCCTGTTACCCATAGAAAGGGTAACAAGACTGAATAAGTAAAAGGAGTGAGAATTTTCATTGAAAGTGACAAATTGAAGGGGAGTGGGGTTGAGGTAGAGAGAGGTGGGGCTGAGTAGGGAGGGGTTAGAGAGGGGGGGGGGGTAGGGAGAGGAGGGACGGGAGTGGAGAAGTAAGGAAAGGAAGGGGAGGTAGGTAGGGGAAGAGATAGGTCCAGGGAGGGGTGGGGTAAGATAGAGAGGGGCGGAAGAGCAGTTTGTATTTAATTGCTTATATGATATAACATGAATTCTTTGATTTTAAGCATTACAGTTGGAATTACTATGGTGTTTTACAATGTGAACATATTATTGTCAGGGAGCCAACAGATTCTACTGGCCAGCCCCTGAGGATACCTTGTGGTACCTCTTCCAAGATATCTTGTGCATAATCCCACCAACGAGGCAGGTCACAAGCCATTACATGGCAATAAAAAAAGATGTTTGGGCTAAACTAAAATCTGATTCTTAAAAAAGCAAGTTAGATTTTTCCTCATTAATTCATTGCAATTCCATAAAAATACATTTTGTAATCATGCAATTCTATGCAGAAATGCCTGTTTAACGCAATATGCTCAACTTATATCAGTTATATCTGTTGTCTTTCTTCTTTTTACCTTTTTCAGAGAAAGATGCAGAGCCCATACTGTACCGGAGTAGTGAGACACACATGCTGCCGGGGAAACTCACACCCCTCTCTGTCTCCACTCCCCGACTCCTTTACATTTGCACTCAAATACATACCATATACACATCCATACACACAAGCATACTACACACAGTCACACACCCATGCTCTCATGCACGTACACTCTATAGTAGTGTGGTTTGTGTGTGTGTTTGTATGAATATGTGTATAGAGTCTATACACATATTCATAAATGCATATATACACGCACATGCAATTACACACTCTCACATTCTGTACACACACACACACACATACTTACACAAAGACACATACTCACATACTGTCATACACACACACACACACACACCTGTTCTCCATTCTGTTCTGTTCAGAGACACTCAATCCTGTTACTCGGTTCTCATTCCTGTTACCTAATTGTTTTAATTGAAAAAATGAAGATGAAATTTTTTTTCCCCAAATTTTTTTTGTCCATTATTTGAGCACTTGTTGGATAGATCACATAATAGAGTTTTGATCAAATTGAGGTTAAGGTCCCCATTAAAAATCAAAAATGGCTTTATATTTTTAAAAGAAATGCATTTCGCCTGTATACTTCTGACTTTTTTACCTTAGTTATATATATTTTGAACCTGTATTAAATTATTTCTTATACATACCCACTTTATTGAGTGAAAAACGAATAAAATACTTGGAATGACTTTTAAATGATATATTAATAGTTATAATAGTATCGGTAACAGGACTGAAAAAAAATGCTACCATCTTCCATTTCACAACCTTGTAAAAATAAGAATAAATGTACCCGAGATTGACCATTACATATTTTGAATAGTTAAACATGTATGTTATCAGATACAATCCTGAAAAAAATGTGAAAAATGAAGTTTATGTTTGAAAAATTACAACATGCAAATGGCACCGATTCGGTGGAATGGCCCACATATCCTTTCAGGGTATCTGACATGATTAATTTAATTGTGTCAGGCGTTCGCAGTTTACATTATCATACTGTTAAACCCATCAACTCTGTATTTAAAACAACAGCATAAAAATTAAAATCCAGCGGGAAAGGATTCTATTTGATGTCATATTGTCTGATATGTCCATAAGCCAGCAGACCAGATACGCCTGTAGCGCCCCTTTGCTGTCCAGGCATTAATAGGGGTAGCTATCCTGAGTTCTTTAAATAAAGTGGTATCTCTACCTTTAATGTTAGATGATATTTTGTCCTTCTGTAAAAACAATAGCAAGGTAATAGCAAGAGAACAATGTCTGAATTAGTACCAGACTAATCTACCCAGGATCATTAACTTAATTCGTTTTCAACTGAATGTCTTAACTCTCAGAGCTCTCAAGTGTTCTACCATACACATTAGAAAGGTTTTCCTGCACTGGCAGGGCTTAAGGTAAATGTTCCAATGTCTAAGCACAAATAAACATTCAACACAATCAGTTTTAGAATAACATAGGAATCATTTACTTCGTTCACAGGCAAATCAAGAAGCATTGCTCGTTTCGACTGTCAAAGAAAAAAACTCGCCGCATTTGAATTTCACGAATACTTCAATGGGAAATACGCTTTTGAGTAATATGTCAAACTCAGATAAGGGATTCTCTTATCCTCAATAAACGAGAAAAAAAAAATACTAATGCCGGCAAATACTAAGTAAATACCCCCAGTTCAAAGCGTTACAGGCCTGGTGTGTAACTTGCGTGCGTTGTAACCGACCAGCAATAGCGGCTCCTTCGCTCTCATGAGCTAGAAAACGATTCGGCAACTCACAGTTCCACACGCAGGAAACGTGCAGGTAGCTCCTCTCCACAGAATGCAGTGCAGTCGTCGTTTGAATCGCAGTGATCTTCTGTGCTTTGTGCGGGCATATCAAGCTTACTGTACTAGCCAGCCTTGAGTCCACACGCATGCCAGTAGAGCTAGGCTATCTCACTCTCGAGCTAGCTAGACGGAAAACAGCACGAACGTTTCCTCCTCGCCAGAAGAAAGTGTTCGAAACAGTCCATCCGTGAATATAGTAACTTACAAGAATTCACGAGTTGTGTATTCACGCAACTATATTCTTTAAGAAATCCACGGGCTATGAATTTCACCGTACGTGGCTTTTAACTACAACAGATCAGCACATCCCATCCATTCACGTCTCGCTTCCCCCAGGTTACACACACTTCCGCTAACCCCTAACCTTCAACTCACTCCTCATTGGCTTGGAAAATAAATACTCGGAACTTACATTCCTTTTCTTTTTTCAAAACGTAAAGAAAATAAAATATTCTCACAATATTTCCAGCATTTTAAACTCAGTCATTAAGGAAACATATTTATATTTCACATCCTGTAAATAACAGAACACATGAACTTCACCCTTGAAATTCCATACTCAATGCATTATACAAAACATCAAAACTCTTAAAACTTTAAAACAGTTTTAATCCTATTTATTCTATTAATGAAGTTGTGCTCTTTGAACTATTACTATTTGTGACCAAAGTGACATTTATCCTAAAATTCAAAGGGCTACATCCTCCCCCTTCTAAATGTCTGCATGTCCTCATGAGACAACTAAGACGTACAGGCATAAGGAAGGATTCAAGACTAAGGATCTAACATCCTAGTTTAATAATTATCCCTTTATGAACAATGGTAATCGGCTGATCTCTAGACTTTCCTGGTTCATCATAAGTCAGTCTAATGACAGGTTTTGATTGTCTCTTAGAGCTAGGTCTTAGTCTAAGATCTTTGTTCATTTTAGGGGAAGACTTAGGTTTAACTTTATACAACACCTGTTAGCACTCCTAGTCTACCTGGTCTGGCTCAGAGTCAGAGTGATCAGAATCAGTGGATAGAGCACTGGTATGGTCATCTCCTGACAGCTCTTCTCGTCTTCCATCAAAAGTTAGTTCTTCCCGATCTTGATCTGAGATTTCAGGTTCCTCCGGGATTTCATCATCGCTTTCGTGGACAGACACGACATCACCGTCTCCACTTTGGTTGAGGGCATTAAGTTCCTGCTCACAATGAGAATCATCTGTAGGCTCATCACAGATTGGCTTAGGCAAGAGCTTGTGTAGATATTCACCATAGGATCCATGAGTCCTGTCTCCATGTCCGAAGAGGAATTGGAGTCTTCAAGTTCCACTTCAGGTGTTTTTTCAGTCTTTCTTTGATGTCTGTTCCTAATTTGTCGTCTTGTCTTTAGTCTAGCAGGTGACTCTTCATGATCTCGGCCTTCAGGCATTCTCATGGACTGACTAATGGGTAGGAGATGATCTCTGTGCATGGTTTTCACGCCTCCTTTTCCATCTTCAGGCTTCACGCAGTAGACCGGTAGGTTAGGTAGCTTTCTGACAATGACATAGGGCACAGGGCTCCAGCGGCTTTCAAGTTTGTGTTTGCCTTTCAGTCCCAAGTTTCTGAGAAGCACTCTTTCACCAATGTCAATAGTCTGAAAACGTACCTCGTGGTTGTACGCCCTCTTATTTCTTTGGTGTGTCTTGTCTGCTGATTTGCTAGCGAGTTCATAGGCTTCCCGCAGATCTCCCCTCAGTTTCTCGACGTACCGGGAATGGTTTCTGTCTCCACTTCCATCGGGTGACGTGCCGAAACAGAGGTCTACAGGCAACCTGGCTTCTCTGCCGAACATCAGTAGATACGGTGAATATCCTGTAGCGTCACATTTCGTACTGTTGTATGCATGGACGACATACGGGACATGTTCACTCCATGAACGTTTCTTTTCATTCCCCAAGGTAGCAAGCATCGACAGCAAAGTGCGGTTGAACCTTTCAGGTTGAGGGTCCCCTTGAGGATGATAGGGTGTGGTTCGAGATTTCCGTACCCCTAGGATTGTCAAGAGCTCTCTTATTAAGCGACTTTCGAAGTCTCTTCCCTGGTCTGAATGTATTCTGCTTGGCAGACCATAATGCACAAAGTATTTTTCTACCAGTACTTTTGCCACTGTAATCGCTTTTTGGTTTCTGGTAGGAAAAGCCTGAGCATAACGTGTAAAATGATCTGTCACGACCAATACATTACTGATCCCTCTTGAATCAGGTTCCATAGAGAGAAAATCTATGCAAACTAGGTCCATTGGACCACTGCTCACAATCTGGTGCAGGGGTGCAGACTTCTTGCATGGGGTTTTGCGCATGATGCATTCTCCACAGTCTTTGATGTACTGTTCAGCATCTAAAGCCATCTTGGGCCAATAGAACCTACTCCACAGAAGATCCGTTGTCCGCTCTGCTCCTAAATGTCCCATGTCATCATGCAAGGATTTCAGGACAGCCTTGCGGAACTCAGCAGGGAGTACCAGCTGGGTTATCTGTCCTCCAGAGGGTTTCTGGCTCATTCTGTGGAGCAGTCCATCTCTCATTTCCAGACGGTCTTTCTCTCTCTTGAACAGACTGAACTCTGTATTTGTCTCTTTGCCACTCAACCACTTGCCTTGCTGCATGGCTGCCATCACTCTCCTGAGGACGTCATCTCTCTGCTGCCCGTCTCTCACGTCAGCTTTGGACATCTGCCTCAAGGAAAACAAGTCAAGGTGAGTAGGGAAAGTGAACACATCCGGAATGCACTCAGGGGATGCGCCCAATTGGTCAACATATCTGGATGGTGTTCCAGACGGCTCTGTTATACAGATCCTCTTGCAGATGGACTTAACTCCGTTTTGAGGTATCTCCGCCCACTTTCCGTTCTCGAATTCCTCAGCCCTGTGTCTAGAAAGCAAGTCGGCGTCAATGTTGGTCTTGCCGGGTCGGTATTGGATGTTAAAGTCATATGTTGCTAAGGCAGCTAGCCACCGGTGTCCTGTTGCATTAAGCTTCGCTGTCGTTAGCACATAGGTGAGTGGGTTATTGTCTGTTCGGACAGTGAATTTCGCTCCGTATAGGTAATCGTGAAATTTGTTCACGACTGCCCACTTAAGAGCTAGAAATTCCAGCTGATGGACTGGGTAACGCTGCTCAGTGGCACTCACTCTTCGGCTAGCAAAAGCTACTGGCCTGAGTCCTTCTGGGTATTCTTGATACAACACCGCACCAAGCCCTGTCAAGCTGGCATCTGTATGCAAGATGTAAGGCTTGTTAGTGTCTGCAAACGCCAGGACGGGCGCATTAGTGAGGCACTGAATGATACAGTGGAACACGTCGGTGCAAGCCTGATTCCACCGGTCTCCAAACGGTTCAGACTCTTTCAGGTAGGTCTTTGTTTTCTCTTTGAGGTGACGTTTGCCCTTCTGAGTGGGTGCATATCCTTTGGTGAGCTCAGTGAGGGGTCTGACAACTGCTGAGTAGTTTGCCACAAAGCGCCGGTAATATCCGCAGAATCCCAGGAAAGACCTCAAAGACTTCAGATCCGTAGGCCGAGGCCAATTGGTGACAGCGCTCACCTTCTCGGGATCTGTGGCGATGCCATTGGCAGATATTATGTGCCCCACATATTTCACCCTTGGCTGGCAAAACTGGCACTTATTTAGAGAGAGCTTCAATCCCACCTCTTCCAATCGGTCTAGTACTTTGAGGAGCCTCTCTTCGTGTTCCTCCAAGGACTTCCCAAAAACTATTAAGTCATCCAGGTAAACTAATACCTGGAGCGGGTTCATATCTCCTACGGCTCTTTCCATCAATCGTTGAAATGTCGCAGGGGCTCCAGTAATCCCCTGCGGCATTCTTTCAAATTGGTAAAACCCTAGCGGGCAGATAAAAGCCGTTTTTTCTTTATCAACTTCTGACATGGCGATCTGGTAATAACCAGACCTTAGATCTAATACAGAAAACCACCTACTCCCGGTCAGGCAGTCGAGCGCATCGTCTATGCGGGGAGTGGTGTATTGATCAGGCACTGTTCGACTATTCAGCGTTCTATAGTCTATACACATCCTAACGCTGCCATCCTTCTTTCGTGCGACAACTATTGGAGAAGCGTAAGGGCTACGCGACTCCTTGATAATGCCCGCTTTCAGAAGATCTTGCAGGTGTTGGCGTACATCTTCGATGTCGGCAGGAGCTAATCTCCGTGACCGTTCTCTAAAGGGTCTCGTGTCTGATAATCTGATGTTATGCTCAACCCCTCTAGCAAGTCCCACATCCCATTCATGTAAAGAAAACGCATTGGCTCTCTCATACAGCTTTTTTCTCAATCGGGCTTTCCAGTGCGCTGGGATGGGAGAGTCACCAAAGTCGATGAGGGAAGGGTCAAGCTCTGTGTGTTCCACCTTAGACTGGGTTTCGGGCTGCAGGGCAGGCATCACATGATCAGCAGAGCACAGATTTCCCATCACTGTTCCAACTGGGAGGACGGTGTCTCGTGCTGACTCATTACGCACCAGCACAGGGAAATGGTTCACATCTACGTCTGAGCTTAGCACAATCATGGGCGGCAGCAGCACACCCACTGGAAGCGGAACAGTGGGGGAAGCGTCCACCATCAGCACCTCTTTGTCCAATGGCTTCTCCAACTCCACGTGACACACAGGGCGACAATCACCGCCAGCAGGTAATGTCAGCGGGCATGTACCCCATCCACCTCACACATCCTAGATCATCATCTTCCCCACAGATCTTCTGGAGCTCGCTCTGGACTGGTTCATCTGCTCTAATACCCAAAGTCTTAGCAATATCCACCCCCGCAGCCTCTTTACAGAGTTTAGCCAACCGCTTGAAAAGGCTGGCATTAGTCCCAAGGATAACAGGAATCTGGTCTGGAGTTCTGGGGCCAGGGCAGATCAGTGCCAAGACAGAGAGAGACTCTTTGGAACCAGCAACACTTTCAGGGAACTCGAGATCTACAACAACATAGCCAAGGTAGGGATAGCTGGTGTCACTTAATCCCCAGATTGCTAGGCCAGACACAGGATGGATTAGAACATCTGACAAATGCTGCTTGTACCACTTTTCAAAGATGATTGTTACTTGTGAGCCACTGTCTAGTATGGCGTCACACTGATGGCCATTCACTCTCAGGTCTCCCCTCTGTTGTGCCCTTATCAGCCCTTTTGGAACATTCCTGCCTCCAACTAAAGTCACTTCGCTTTTCTTGGCCAAGCTGACAGTGTCAGGAGTTTTACTTTCTTGGCTAGGGATCCTTCCCTCTTTGGCTTTCTTGAGAGACTGAATGAGCTTTTGAATGACTTTGCTCTGATTCTCAGCGTTCTGACACTTAGTGGCAAAATGCCCAATTTTGCCACATCTATAACAGATGCTTTCATCTAATTCTCTATTGGGTTTGTTTAACTTTTGTTTGCTCTGAGCAGGTCTAGATGGCTCTACTCGTAGCACATTAGCTGGTGGATCAGAGTCTTTGGCTACTCGGGACATTTTCTTCTGTAGCCTTTGGACTTGTTTCTTTAAAGCTGCTATTTCAGCGTTTTCACAGCTTTCGGTCAACGGGCTCTGAGTGACTGGACCAGGCCCCTTGTCACTGTCCATTTCTTGAGAAGGCATTGTTTTCATAGAAGCAAACAGTGATTTTAAGTCCTTAATATCTGCTTTCAAGGACTGTATATCTGTCTGATTACTGTCCAGATTGTTACTAGCATGAACTCTATTGATAGAAGCGCTAAGCTTGACTCTAGCAGCTGCATACTCCTCCTCGGCTCGGATTTCAGCCAGCAGTTCTAAGAACTTAGGAGGATTTGGCTTCCTCTCTCTCAACTTTAGCTGCACTAGCATGAGATCTGAATGTATGGCCCCCCGTAATAGCTGCTCTACTCTGGCGGTATCCACACGGCTGGAAGGAATACCACCCTTACTAACTATCTTAGTGAGGGACTGTTATAATGGCCTCAGGAAGTCAGAGAGTTTTTCATATTTTTCCTGCTGCATTAGTCTAAACTCAAAGTACAGGTCTTCACCTGACTCAGCTGTGCCAAATGCACTCTCAATTGCATCCAGGCACTTTGAAGGGGTGACATCCGCCTCAGCTGTTCGTATTGCCTTTACGACAGCGAGAGCAGGTCCTCTGAGACATTCCATGATGCGTCTACGCTTTTCTCTGTCTGAGCAGTCACTCTCTTCGACCATCAAGCGAGCTTGTTCAAGCCAATGCTCTAATGCTTCCTCACCTTGAGGGGTTGGTAATGTGCCAGAGAACATCCGCAGGCGACGGTAGCTACCGTTTTCCCCTGACGACTTCTCCATCTTTGACAGCACATCGCCGACAGCACGGATGATTGACTCAGCAGAGCTACTGGGTGTGACAGCATCAAGCAGAGCTTTCAATGACTTTGATGCGTCTTCATCAACAGCTGGACGTTTAGCTGCAATGAAGACAGGCCAAGTGCTGTTGGTGGCAGCATACTTGACTTCAAAGGGAATTTTAGCTGGATCAATCTTCTCTCTGCATTCGCACAGAACCCTCAATCGATCCAGTTTTTGGTTGTACATTCGGCCTCTTACCCTCACTCGACCTAAGGCCTTCACAGTTTCCAGCGTTTCTTCTATCTGGGCAACTTCAACGCCCTTGGGAACGAGTGCTAACAACACATGGTCTTCGTCAAGGGACTCACCTTGGCTCCACTCTCTGAGCCATGTCACCAGCCCCGAATGCACAGACTGAATGTCCATTGTGATAACTTTTAATAATTAGTAACACATTACGTTAGAACTACAACTAATTTTTTTTTCTAGTTGCTCTCAAACTGAAAATTATGATTTAACAACTTATTCTTTAGTGTAACCAAAGTTGTACTTGTTAGCCCTTTAGTATTATGAGATGTCAGTCACTAACAAGTGCTTTAACCGCTTGACAAAATTTTACAAAATTCCCCAGTAATCTTGCTATTAAAGACTCAAAAACTGAATTTAATGATAATTTTAACAAAAGGATCCAAAGTAAATCCCAGCGGTGCCTCCATTTTATGTAGCGCCCCTTTGCTGTCCAGGCATTAATAGGGGTAGCTATCCTGAGTTCTTTAAATAAAGTGGTATCTCTACCTTTAATGTTAGATGATATTTTGTCCTTCTGTAAAAACAATAGCAAGGTAATAGCAAGAGAACAATGTCTGAATTAGTACCAGACTAATCTACCCAGGATCATTAACTTAATTCGTTTTCAACTGAATGTCTTAACTCTCAGAGCTCTCAAGTGTTCTACCATACACATTAGAAAGGTTTTCCTGCACTGGCAGGGCTTAAGGTAAATGTTCCAATGTCTAAGCACAAATAAACATTCAACACAATCAGTTTTAGAAAAACATAGGAATCATTTACTTCGTTCACAGGCAAATCAAGAAGCATTGCTCGTTTCGACTGTCAAGAAAAAAACTCGCCGCATTTGAATTTCACGAATACTTCAATGGGAAATACGCTTTTGAGTGATATGTCAAACTCAGATAAGGGATTCTCTTATCCTCAATAAACGAGAAAAAAAAATACTAATGCCGGCAAATACTAAGTAAATACCCCCAGTTCAAAGCGTTGCAGGCCTGGTGTGTAGCTTGCGTGCGTTGTAACCGACCAGCAATAGCGGCTCCTTCGCTCTCATGAGCTAGAAAACGATTCGGCAACTCACAGTTCCACACGCAGGAAACGTGCAGGTAGCTTCTCTCCACGGAATGCAGTGCAGTCGTCGTTTGAATCGCAGTGATCTTCTGTGCTTTGTGCGGGCATATCAAGCTTACTGTACTAGCCAGCCTTGAGTCCACACGCATGCCAGTAGAGCTAGGCTATCTCACTCTCGAGCTAGCTAGACGGAAAACAGCACGAACGTTTCCTCCTCGCCAGAGGAAAGTGTTCGAAACAGTCCATCCGTGAATATAGTAACTTACAAGAATTCACGAGTTGTGTATTCACGCAACTATATTCTTTAAGAAATCCACGGGCTATGAATTTCACCGTACGTGGCTTTTAACTACAACAGATCAGCACATCCCATCCATTCACGTCTCGCTTCCCCCAAGTTACACACACTTCCGCTAACCCCTAACCTTCAACTCACTCCTCATTGGCTTGGAAAATAAATACTCGGAACTTACATTCCTTTTCTTTTTTCAAAACGTAAAGAAAATAAAATATTCTCACAATATTTCCAGCATTTTAAACTCAGTCATTAAGGAAACATATTTATATTTCACATCCTGTAAATAACAGAACACATGAACTTCACCCTTGAAATTCCATACTCAATGCATAATACAAAACATCAAAACTCTTAAAACTTTAAAACAGTTTTAATCCTATTTATTCTATTAATGAAGTTGTGCTCTTTGAACTATTACTATTTGTGACCAAAGTGACATTTATCCTAAAATTCAAAGGGCTATACGCCCATAAATGAGCAACTCTGCTGGATGGTGCGGATGACATGCGCATTTTCGGTGTCTAGTTGGGCTTCACCGTTAAATTCAGTATCCAAGTTGGCACTGCCACCGCTGTTTGACGTCACGTGATATCTATGAATAGCAGCATTCGCGCGCGTGTGGAAGACGTGATTATGGGGCTGCCGGTGACTCAGAGGGCACACTCGCCATAGTTCCGGTGAAAGTCAAAATGGAGAAAGGTGATAAAGCAATTCTTACATATGCCTTTATGGACCCAGGAAGCTCTGCAACATTCTGCACAGAGTCTCTGCTCAGACAACTGCAGACTACTGAAAGAAGAACAAGCATTCTGTTATGAACCATGAACAAAGAACAGGTGGTTAAAATGTTTATGGTGATGGGCATGGAAATCAGTGGTCATGAAAGTAATGAGTATTTAAAACTCCCTGTGGTTTACTTCCATTCTGTGATTCCTGTGAAAGATGAAAATATCCCCAATCAAGAAGATGTCGTGCAATGGCCATATCTACATGAAGTAAAAATTCCACAAATAATGGCCAAAATTGGACTGTTGATCGGGAACAACGTTCCCAAGGCTTTGGAGCCTTGGATAATTATTAACAGCCAGGGAAATGGTTCTTATGCCGTAAAAACCACTCTTGGATGGACAATCAATGGGCCGCTCAGAAACGGCACAGGGAAGTGTGATGGGTACCAGCAGTGGACGCCAAGAGCACCGGACAGAAATAAAAGGCAACGCTCACAGCGCGCTGAGAGACTAAAAGCAGATTAAAATAATGAAACTCACACTACTAACGGACCTGCAGCCATCCGTGGCAGAAAACAGGCGAGCTCGAGGAAAACAAAAGAAAAGGGAAATAAACCAAAGATTCCCTTCCTCACTAACACTATTCCTGATAAGAAACCAAGTCCCTGACAATATCTCTCTCGAGAACCTTACCGGCTAAAGCGCCAAAGACGAACTGACACTCAAGCAACGGGAGCGAGGCGAAATAGGAGCTTAAATAGAGTCCGGGCCACGCCCCCAATCAATGCCAGCTGGCCGAGGAATCTGATAGGGAGCAAAACGATATTGTCCCGGACGAGAGCCACAAACAGCTCTCAAAGGTCCCAAACCATGACAGGAAGGCCATGACAGCAAACAGGATCTCTCTGGTAAAGAATGAAGAGTTGCTGCAACAACAGATGAAATTTTATTTTCCTGAGTGCCAGCATGAGGAGCGCATGGAGATGTCCCAAGAGGACCGTGCATTCACAGAAAAGGTTTCTAAATCAGTAAAGCTGCATGAAGGGGCACTACAGCATTGGTTACCTTTAAAGAATGACAAAGCTGAGTTCCCCAACAATCGCTGTCTTGCCGAACAAAGAGCCATAAGCTTGAAAAGAAAGCTGTTAAAGAACAAAAAACTCCATGAGGAATACAAAACATTTATGGCTGACATTCTGAGAAAGGGTTTTGCTATCCGAATAATGCCTGAGGACAAACAAAAGGAAACCAAGGTGGGAAAGATATGGTATACTCCCCACCATGGGGTGTACCACCCAAAAAAGCACAAGCTAAGGGTAGTGTTTGATTGTGGAGCTACTTACCAACGTGTGTCACTCAATTCCAGCTTTTACTAGGCCCAGATTTCACCAACAATCTCACAAGTGTTCTAACAAGGTTTCAGTAAAAGGCTGTCGCTTTTTAGTACAGATGTGGAGTGTTGTGTTCTGGCCTTTGGCCAGGACAGCATTTATGGTTTTAACAGTTTCATGTTTCAAGATTTCATAGTTTCATAGTTCATAGTCCATAGTCACAGTTTTAACAGTTTCTTGTATCAGGTTCTTGCATTTCAATATTCATGTTCATTGTCCATGTTTTTACTTTTCCATGTTTTTGTCAGGTCTGCCAAGCCACTCCACCGCTTGTCTGCGTTCCGCCCCGTGCCTTCGTTGTTGCACATTTCTGAGCTCTGGTTGGCTTTGGTATTTCCCCTTCCTTCCATGCTGTGCTGATTCGGGGCTCTCTAAGCTTAATTGACAATTAACTGTTTTTAAGTTACTAACATTTACTAACACTCACTGGGTGGTGTAATTCATTAGATAGGCACATTACTAATATTACTAATTTAGACAGGGAGTTTATTGTCATGATTCCTGCTTTGCTATTTCAAGATCTTGCTGTGCTTTTCTGTTCTTAACATTCATGCTTGCTTCCAAGCTGCATACTTAATTGGTACTTAAGCTGAGCACGCTCATTCTCTTAATGAGCAAGTCTTGTTATCCAGTCTTGGTCCATGTCATGATCTTGCCCTGCCTCTTGTTTCTCCTCCTCCAGGTGTTGCCCTTCATGTCTTGATTTCTAGCCTTTATCTGGATGCGGTGGAAGTTGGCTGGCAAACAGGGTCTCAAGTCTCGTTGCATGTACAAGTCTTCGCTCATGTTCACGCTTCCAAGTCCCTGTTTCCAAGTCTTGTTCATAGCCCTTGTAAATATAGCCATAGTCTTGTTATTTATTTTTCTTGGATTTCTGCCTGGAGTTTCCAGTGGTTTTTTGTTCTTGTCTTTTTAGATCCTTAGTTCCCTGCTCTGTGTAGCTTATCTTTAGTTTGTCTTTTGCAACCCTTTGGGCCAAGTTTTTTGTTGGCCCTCGTGCCTGTTTTGCTTTTGTTTTAATAAATTCCTTATTCCCCTTCACCTCGCTCCTGGTGTCTACCTGATCTCGTATCATGGAGGCCATGTTTCATCAAGTCCGCGGACCGGACAAGGACTCTGATCTCTTAAAATTCTTATGGTGGCCTGATGGAGAGTTGGACATGGACCTTGAGGAGTATAAAATGGTGGTACATATCTTCTGAGCTACATCCTCTCCAAGTTGTGCAACTTTTGCTTTACAGCAGTGTGCTATAGAGACAACGTTGGCAACTTTGACCCAGAGGCCATACAGACTGTGCTCAGAAACTTTTATGTGGATGATTGCCTAAAATCTGTAAACTCTGAGCAAGAGGCCATACTACTCGCCAATGACCTCATCAGTCTGTGTTCCACAGGTGGTTTTAAGCTGAATAAGTGGATCAGCAACAGCAGGTCGTTGCTTCTCTCTATCCCAGAACAGATCCGAGCACAAGATGTTAAAGATCTAGACGTGGACCAGGACACACAGCCCATTGAAAGAGCCCTTGGTGTACGATGATGTGTCTAGTCGGATTCAAAATTCTACTTCAGGACAAACCACTTACCAGACGAGGAATTTTATCTACGGTGAGCTCTATACCTTGGGTATGCTGGCACCTGTCATCCTCTCCGCAAAACAGATACTGCAAGAGCTGTGTGGTTTAAAGCTCGCTTGGGATGATCAGATACCTGAGTACCTGCACAGGAGATGGTTGACCTGGTTGACAGACCTGTCACAACTGGAGAGCATCAAAGTTAGGAGATGCTTCACGCCTGAGGATTTTGGAAGTCTCATTTCAGCTCAGATTCATCACTTCTCAGATGCGAGTGAAAGTGGTTACGGCACACTCTCCTACCTAAGGCTGCTGGATGATGAGCACAAAGTTCACTGTGCATTATGGGCAAGGCAAGGGTGGTGCCATCGAAACCCATTACTATTCCCAGGCTTGAGCTCACGGCCTCGACAATGGCTGTACGAATGGATGGAGTTCTCCAGGCAGAACTTGAATTCCGTTTAAAGCCATCAGTTTATTGGACAGATAAGTACCTGAGAAATGAATCCTCTAGATTTCACACCTTTGTTGCCAACAGAGTGAGCACCATCCGTGCGGCTTCTGATGTTACACAGTGGAGGTATGTCAGCAGCACGTTGAATCCTACTGATTGTGCCTCAAGAGGCTTATCAGCTACATTTTTCTTGAATTCCGTGTGGATCCAAGGGCCTAAATTCCTGCAACATCCAGAAACAGAGTGGCCTCAGCCTCCGGAATTCACTTTGATGCAGGATGATCCTGAAGTGAAGGTCTTCGCTGTAAGTGTTACCCCTGTGAATGAATCCGCAAATACAGTCATGAAATTCATCACCTACTATTCAGAGTGGCATCGTGTCCGAAAGGCTGTAGCGTGGATGTTGAAGATTAAAGCCACACTGAAAGAGGCCCGCAAGGAAAAGAGGGAAAGGCGCACTAAAAATAGGAAAAGGAAATGACAAAAGTCTGCATTCTGTGGGTGACCTTCAGAAGGCCGAAAATTCCATTATCCAATTTTGTAAGGCAATGGAATATAAAAATGAACTGGAGTGTCTTAGGAAAGGAACACCCGTGAAAAAGAACAGTCATATCCATAAACCTACCCCAGTTCTTCATGATGAACTAATAAGAGTTGGTGGAAGGTTGGTCAAGTCCGCAATGCCACCTGAAGCTAAGCATCCAGCCATTTTGCCAAAAAACAATTATGTAACAACACTAATCATCAGGCATGTTCATGAAACTGTGGGACACAGTGGTCGAAACCACACACTCTTGTGCCTAAGGCAGAAATATTGGATACCAAAAGCCAACTCTGCTGTTAGGGCAGTGATTGCAAAATGCATCCCATGTAGGAGATTGAGCAGTGTCAGAGGCACACAATATATGTCAGACTTGCCACAGGATAGATTGTCAACAGATGAACCAGGGGCGGATCTACAGGGGGGCAGAGGGGGGCAACTGCCCCCCCACTGTCGAGCCTTGCCCCCCTAGCTGCCCCCCTAACTTTAATGTTCTTAAAACTATACTTGTAAAACAAATCACCATTATGTCTAAAAGCCGCTCAAAGCATCAAAATAAAAGATGAATTCACCAAAAAAAAAAATTTCATAATCAGCTCCTCAAAAAGCTGCGGTCTTGCCGCGCGGAGTCTGCGCGACAAGCCTCCTGCTCCGCACTGGCGTGTGTCAGTTGTCATGGACACATGTTGGAGTCTGCATGCAGCGCAGCATAGTGAAGCCAATTAGCCACCCAACTTTCTCCAAGTAAATTCAGTTTCCCCCGGTGACGTTTTAACACACAAAGTTAAAGTTAAATTTGTCATTGATGGAATGTAAACCAAGGCGGTGATTCAATGCGCTCATTAATCACTGGTCAAAAGTAACTCACTCCCATGTGATTTGATGGAGCATTTTCCCCTTTGGTTAGTTTTGATTATAGTAAAAACCAGAACAGTTTATTATGCATTTAGCTAGATATCAAAAACAGGAGTGTTTTAAATCACTGTTAAGTTTCGGTGTTATGTCAAAAATATCACAGCAATGAGGCTGCATAATAAAACCAGGTCCTGTCAGGGCAGTGGCTATGGGCACGGACCTGAATCTCTAGCCTGTATGCTGAAGGTAAGGCAGCGGTATTATCAGCCTCTCGTCTCATTCTATCACAGGTAAAGGTGCTGGCGGGTACCTACCGACTTCCGTTAGCCCTTTTTGCAAACATACGGATGGTGGCTATGTCCTAATAAATTTGGCATGTGTCAGCCGAACCAGGCAAAATTTCTTAAATTCCATTGAAACTTGAAATATAATTGTTATTATTTTACCGTATACATATGTTTGTATAGATCTGGCAGTTCCGTTTCTTGACGTAGCTCATAAGTACTCGCGGCAGGAGCAATATCTGACTTGGCGGAAATTCCACCACACGACTAGAGGTCTCTGTCGCCTGATAATCATCAGACGATCGTCTTAGAAATCTAGCTGTTCTCAGTATTGAAATAGAGTGCAAAAGAGCTAGATATGGATATGTTTGCGAGACGCTTTGCTGCAAAGCACAACAATCGTCTTTTGAAGCTCTCATAAAAGACATGGCCAATGTCAGTCCTGGACTGTGACTTAAGTACTTTTGCTGTATTTATTTTGACTTTTATTTCATTAGGCCTAAATATTCACTCGACTACATCTTGGAATGCATAATAATACAGTGCGTCCAGAAAAAATGGAAACTGGGAGTAAAATGAGAAGAATTCTGTTGAAACTTAGTATCTGTAAAACTAATTAGGACTATTAATTACACAACTGTGTACTTTTTCACATCATTCAAAGAAAACAAAATTAGTCAGGCATCAGTGTCAGAACTCTTTGTGCTGTTGTCAGCTACATGATTTGTGCACATCATGCAGCTAGTAGTTAGGGTTTACATTTAAAGCAGAACACATTACACAGCCTAAATCACTATTGGCCCGACAATGAAAAGTTGAAACTGATCATCCTGGTTCATCCGTATTTCGGCCTGTCATCATTTTATGTAATCTAGCGCAAAGTGGTCACTGACTTACTCCAACAGTGTCATTGTTGTTCAGCTGAGTGCGGCACAAGCTCCACTTACTTGACATCATTCGACAGAAGGCATAGTTATATAACACCAAATTCCATTTTTAATCAAAGAATATGAAGTAATTATTATAGAATTAATCATTTATTCTTGGTTTCCTTTTTTTGGGACACACTGTAACATAAATACTATGAAGAATATTTTTCTGAAATTGCTCCCCAATTTTTAGATGCAGTTTTTTTGGCAGATTGGTGAACCTCTGCCTGTCTTTACTTACAACATCTGATATGTTGTCTATGCTCTATTGTGAATAAAATATGGGTTATTGAGATTTGCAAATCATTGTATTCTGTTTTTATGCACGTTTTACACAAGATCCCAACTTTGGAATTGGGGATTTCCTAATACCGCACTGAGGACGTCCCATACCACCCCTCCCCGACCTCTTGCAACCCCTTTGCCACCCCATGTAAAAATTTCTAGATCCACCACTGATACGAACCACCTTTCAAAAGTGTGGATGTGGACTTTTTTGGCCCATTTGAAATAAACCGGGGGAGAACAACTTTAAAGCGGTAGGGCGTAATTTTCACATGTTTGAACATTGGAGCAGTGCACTTGGAGGTTGCTCACACACTGAATACCGACTGATGCATTAATGCAGTAAGGAGATTTGTAGCCAGGCGAGGCACAGTCAAGACCATGAGATCTGAAAACGGAACCAATCTCATTAGAGCAGAAGGAGAATTGCGAGAGTCTTTTCAAGATCTGGACAATCTCAAGATTTATTCTACCCTGCTTGAGAAAGGCATATCGTGGACATTCAACCGACCTGCTGGATCACACCATGTTGGAGTATGGGAGAGGCAAATAAGAACAGTTAGACGCATTCTTGGAGATTTAGTTCTGGAACAAACTCTGGACAAGGAAGGATTGGCCACACTACTGTGTGAGATTGAAGCCATAATTAATGATCGGCCCATCTCTAAAGCTTCAAATGACCCTCTGGATCTGGAGCCTCTCACGCCAAATCACCTCTTTCTCCTCAAAGGAAAGCCTTCATTGCCAACAGGACGTTTCAGTGTGGAGGACACTTACGCCAAAAGAAGAAGGCGCCAAGTACAGTAAATGGCAGACCTCTTTTGGAAAAGATGGATGAGAGATTACTTGTTGGTGTTGCAAGAAAGGGAAAAGTGGATAGTGAAAAGGAGAAACCTTGTTGCGGGTGATATTGTCCTAATAATAGATGACTCCGCGCCTATAAATTTGTGGGTCATGGGCCGAATCACAAAAACCCTGCCAGATAAAAGAGTATTTGTGAGAAAAGTAGAGGTACAGACTAAGACCAGCCCCTTGATCAGGCCCATCACAAAGCTTGCCTTGCTTCTTGAAACCTCAGGATGAGGAGACCTCTCTTTCTCTCATCCCCCCTTTTGTTTTGTTTTTTTGGTCTCTCTCTTATTTCACATATACTGATTTACATTTGCACACGCTGCACACATCATGGACTGCTTAAACTCTTTGGTTTGTTTTTGAAGAGAGAATTATTGATTCCATTTTTTGAAGGACTTTATGGACTGATATAAATTAACTCTGCTGGTTCAAAAAACAAAAATGGGGGGCAAAAAAATTGTTGACTTAAATAATGTAAAAAGATATGTTATTTGTGATCTTGGCTGGCTCCTATGAGTTTATTTTGTAATTGTACTGTTTTCCCAGTACAGAACAATTAGGGGCTGGAATGTTGGAGCCAGATTGTGTTGGTCTTATTTATGGTAAAATTACAAAGATACAAAATATTTACTTTATGCTTTGCATTTAGGTTAATTTATAGAGTATTTAAATGTTGTATTGCGTCCTCTGTGCCGCATAGAATTGTGTGTGGACCCTCCCACTTCAGACTGGTGACTGCAGCAGCTGATCTGCCAGACACGATTTAGCTTGGGACCCATTCTCTTTTGGGGGTGTAGCTTGTATGCAGGGTATGCCGCCTTACGGTTTTTGACCTCATTAAGCGCTTGGAATTGAACTTGGAAAACAAGAAATATGTGCACTTACAACGTCTCTTACCTCCATGTTGCACGATAGGAGCAATTCACGCTGGAATCAAGGTACAATTAAAAATGGGAAAATCCAAGGTACGTGGACTAACAATTGCAAAGTTTTCATTAAACTTAACGGGACACCAGTGCAGGCCAAAGTTATGGTTGTCCGTGGTATGGAGGAACTGGACAGGCATCAGTAAAAAACAGAAAATTGGACTGCAAGGTATGACCCATTCCTCAACACACAACCATGACTCACAATGGAAATGAACATTCTCTTATATCTGGAAACAATAGCTATAACCACCTGCAGTTAAATAACTTTGAATACACTGATCATAATAAACATAACTTGGAAACTGAAATAGACCCGTATAATAACTTTTTCTCTGCCATTAATAACAGTTGTTGTTATTACACTAATGATCAGTTCAATCATAAAGTTAAGGCTGCTGATAAACTTTCCATTACTCACTTCAATAGCCGGAGTTTATATGCAAATTTCAGTCACATTAGGGAATATTTACATCAGTTCCCACAACCTTTCAACATTATTGCCATATCTGAAACTTGGATCACCGCAGACAAAGGAATGGATTTTGAAATGGAAGGTTATGAATTAAGATACATGAAATGAAAGAACAAGGGTGGAGGAGGAGTTGCTATAAAAGTTGACAGGAACTTGAAATTCAGAGTGCTCAGTGATATGACAGCAGTGGTCGATAATGTGCTGGAGTGTATTTCTGTCGAAATCATAGAGGTAAAATCTGAAAATGTGATCATTAGCTGCATGTACAGAACACCTGGATCCAACATAGAAATATTCAAAGAATGGATGGAGGAGACCTTTTCTAAAAAAAATTACAAGGGAAATCTTCATTTGTGGGGACTACAATATCAATTTACTGAATATAAAGGATCATAAAATGACTGAAGAATTTATCAACACTATGTACAGCATGGCACTATATCCCAGAATCACGAGACCAACCAGAGTAACTTCCCACTGTGCTACTCATAGATAACATATTTACAAACAATATCAAGGACAGTACGATAAGTGGAATATTAATAAATGACATCAGTGACCATCTCCCATCTTTACAATTTATGACAGGAACTACAGGAATAAACCATTGGTAAAAAAAATCACAGTATAGAAGGGTAAGGACAGAGCAATCAATCAGTTCCTTTAGGGAAGATTTATTAACACAGAGATGGAATGCAATATATCAAAGTAATAATATTGATAGCGCATATGAAGAATTCCTTAAAATATTTACTATATTATATAATATAAATTGTCCAGTAAAACAATACACTATCAGGATAAATCAGGCAGAATGTCCATGGCTAACTAAGGGTTTAAAAAATGCCTGTAGTAAGAAAAATACACTCTACAGGGAGTTTATAAAATATAAAACTCAAGAATCAGAAAACAAATATAAGAAGTATAAAAATAAGTTAATTAATATCTTGAGGGCAAGCAAGAAGGAGTACTATAGGACACTACTAGAAAAAAAATAGAGGTAATATGAAAGAAATATGGAACATTCTAAATAGTCTTATAAAAAATGGATATAAGAATATCAGTTATCCTGAATTCTTTGTGTTAAATGACCAGGAAGAGTGTAACATAGATACTGTGGCTGATGGCTTCAATCGGTTTTTTGTAAATATTGGTCCTGAACTTGCTAAGACAATCCCTGATCCTGCAACAGGAACAGATGTTGATAAGTTGGTCGAGAGGAATCCCCACTCAATGTTCCTTAGTCCTGTTAATGAGGGGGAGGTTCTTGATATTGTAAGGAGTTGTAGGAATAAAAAAATCTACTGATATCAATGACATTGATATGTTCAGAATTAAAAGGGTCATTGAAGGGATCTCCAAACCACTCACTTACATTATTACTTGTCATTCCAAACTGGTTCATTCCCCAATGGGATGAAAACAGCCTAAGTCATACCTCTGCATAAATCCGGTGACAGACACAGCTTCACAAACTACCGTCCTGTTTCATTGTTACCACAATTCTCAAAAATTCTTTAAAAAATCTTTAATAGTCGGCTAGACAAATTCATACTCAAACATAATCTACTCACTGACAGTCAGTATGGCTTTAGGACAAACAGTACAACATCTTTGGCATTAATAGACTCAATAGAAAACATTATGAATTCAATAGAACAAAAGCAATTTGCTGTAGGGCTGTTTATTGACCTTAAAAAAGCATTTGACTCCATTGATCATCATATATTATTAAATAAATTGGAACGTTATGGTATTAGAGGTGTGGTATTAAATTGGATTCAAAGTTATCTATGTAACAGACGGCAGTTTGTGAAGCTAGGTAACAGTTGCTCTGAATGTTTGGACATTACCTGCAGAGTCCCACAGGGGTCAGTACTGGGGCCTAAATTCTTTATTCTTCAATACTGTAAATGACATATGTCACATGTCTAAAATATTGGAACTGGTCCATTTCGCGGGTGACACTAATATTTTTTGTTCGGGTGATGATTTACATCAATTACAAGAGCTGGTAAATACGGAAATTATGAAACTAAAAACCTGGTTTGATAAAAATAAATTATCATTAAACGTGAATAAAACTAAAGTAATGTTGTTCAGTAACCGCAGAAGAAACACGCTATTAAAAATACAAATAGATGGTGTAAATATTGAACAAGTAAATGAAACTAGATTTCTTGGGGTCATTATTCATGACAAGCTTTGTTGGAAGGCACATATCAAACACATATGTTCTAAAATATTAAGAAGCACTGCTGTATTAAATAAAGCCAAGCAAGTTATAAATCACTCCGCATCTTGTACTGTTCACTGGTCTCACCTTATCTAAGTTACTGCGCCGAAGTTTGGGGAAACAATTTTAAATCTAATGTACAGTCATTATTCATTCTCCAGAAAAGAGCCATTCGTTACATTCACAATGCAGGGTACAGGGATCATTCAAATCCATTATTCTTACAGTCTCAGTTATTGAAGTTTGTTGATCTGGTTCAGTTTCAAATAGCTCTAATTATGTATAAAGCAAAGAACAATCAACTACCAGTTAACATACAAAAAATGTTCTCAGTAAGAGAGGAAGGTTACAAGCAGAGAGGTCATACTTACTTCAAAACTGTCACTGTGCGCACAGTGAGGAGAAACTTTCGTATTTCTGTTTTTGGTGTGAGACTATTGAACAGTCTAAATGTGGAACTTAGTGAATGTCCAAAGATTAAGCTCTTTAAAAAAAGTACAAAGAACTGATCTTCAGTAGATATAGGAATTGCTAAGGGTATCACCATGTGTATAAATGTATGTATATATAATTACATATCTGATAAAACATGTAAGTATGTTTATGTGTCTATATCAGTTGGTTGGCCTGTATACGCAATGTATCAGGGTATATCTGTTTATATATATGGGTGTATGTATGTAGGGTATGTATTGGAGTATGTATAAATGTATATATTATATATACAATATTTATATATATATAGTAATCATTGTATATTATAGGGTTCATGACAGTTATATATAGGTATATATAATTATACTACTACTGCTACTAATGCTTTTGCTACTATGTCTACCATTGGTGATAATAAGAATGATAATGATAATAAAAATAATAATAATAATAATAATAATTAAAAAACTGTAATAATAAACAATAATAAAAGTGACAAAGATAATAAAAACATATTTGCTAAACAGGAATAAAATAACTAAATAAGTTTAAATTACTCATGAATCAGGGGCAGGAATTAAAAAAAGTGTAAACTTCATCCTGCTCCTTTTCAGGCATGGTTACAAACTGATCTAATGTCTTACGTTGCTTTTTATTTATATTTTGTTTCTTTGTATGCTTCTTTTTGTTTGACTTATGTCCTTTTTCCCATTTGGAACAGTAACTGTATATTTTGTCTGAAATAAACATAAAGATAAAATAAAATAAATAAAATCTCTTTTGAAATTCAATAAATATTCTTTCCGTCAAACAAACCTCAAAATCAACTTGGTTGTTTGATTCAAGAGAAGCGCTTGAGCGCATCAACCTAGGCTAGACTTTAAATTGCGGCGACAGTTGCTTTTAATCAAACCGTGGTGTTCTTTTTGTATGAAAATGGTATTTACGTCATTTTTACAAGTTTTTTGAATCTTGTTTACCGCCCCAGTTCAGCTGTTACGCATTCAATTAGAGTTTATGCAGAGCGTTGCCCATGCCTATACAGACAGGCTGTAGAGGCACACAACGGATGAATGGAAGTCAATGTGACTTTCTCACAAGGACAGAGGTACAAGGATGAATGTGAGTATGTGTGTGTATGTATGCATGCGCGTGTGTGCATGTGTGTGTTTGGTGTGAGTGCGTGTGTGTGAGTGTGTGTGTGTATGCGTGTGTGTGTGTGTTGCTGTCTTTACAGCTATCTTTTATCTAGCACAGGAACAAAGGAAGTGCAATATGGACTACAGAAGGACACAGATCTGTTCACTGTGCACTTTCCATTATGCAGTCAATTAAACAAATTAACACATCTGGCCAAGGTCCTTGTTTCTCTACGCAAGATTATATTGTTAGCTGGATAAATGTACTGAGCAAAACCTGGAACAGCTATTTCTTACTTTTTTTTCATTTTGTAAACTGAAAAATTATCATGTCACAAGAAAAATGGTTTTAGCTACATCCATCATCAATCTGTCACTCAAATGGAAGACCAGTGAGGGGTTTTATTTGCATGTTATCCCATCAGCGGCCAACACCTCCCCACCCCCCAACCTATACACACACACACACACACACACACACACACGAGCACATGCGCGTGTACAGAGTAAAATCCTCACTTCCCTTGATTTGGCCAGCTATGCTCTCTCTAAATGCAAAAAAGTCTGCAGGCATGGTTAATGGCGCTCAAAGCTTTCCTCCAGCCCGAGGCTTTCATTTATTCAGGCGAGGGGCCTTTTCCTCCAGGGTGGGACTACATTATTCATGATAGGGGCATCGCTCTTTGTCTGACTGGTGTAGAACATGGACCTCAAAGCCATTTCCCCCCTCCTCTCTTTTTTTCCACAGGTGTCAGGTATGCTGCAGACACTTTTGAGCTGGTTGGTCAATTTGAGTTGAACAGCTTGAGATTCCGCAAATCATTTTTTGGAAGATCATTTTCTTCCTTCAGTGTATAACCCTTCAAAGCAGTTTTGAGAGCAGAAAAAGTTTTTACAACCCAAAAAAAATTGGACTTTGATTTTTCTTTCCCTCTCATAGTGTCAGAGCTGGATTAAGATATCCTAAATTGTCTAAATTTACTCTCACCAGTTTAGACTCTTCCCCACATGAACAAACATTACTTGTTCAAAAGTTGTTAATGGTCTCAGAGCACAGCACACTCCCTTTACGAAAGCAAAGCAAACAAACTCTTGAGCGAGCTTCGCTGTGATCTATAATCGTAGGACATCAGTCATGGAAAGGCCTATCTTCCACATGCTCTGGCTTTTATGAATGTAAGGTTATGCAACCTTTAAGCTGCATTAACTCCCAAGTAGGAATAATGATGAAAACAACATGGGCATTACTTCCACTCCAGCTGAGGTAATGGATGAAAAGGCCTATTGTACATGATGTAATCAGCTGCCAATTATTCCTACCACACAAAAGGAGAGTTTTGGACTATTGGACTAAAGCTGACCAACACTTTGAGCAACATGATGGGTTATATTCAGGGATTTAATATTTTCATATTTTTGATAATAAATTCGGTTACCATGGTGTTGGAGCCAAAATACATTTTTGCCTTATCTTTAATATTTATTATTATTTATTTGTTTAAATGAATGGTCTGACCCTGCCTTTACAAGTGACGGCGTCCAATTCATCTGTCATCTGTCAATCACACTTAGTTGCCATGGGAACTTACTTATTCACGTGATTGTTCCAGGTGCGGGGAAATGGGGTTTGGAGGACAAACAGTTTTGGACCGTGTTCGTGTTCGTGTCGGTGTCCGGGGGATAGTCTGTGCTGTGCAGGTCGGCATTTGATTATTGTGTTAAAAAACAGTTTGCATTACGCAGTTTTGATGTCAATAAATGGATTGGCATATCCAAGGAGAATTACGATTCTGGACATTGAATTAATGAACACTGGTACACGCGTCAAACTTTGTTTAAAGCTTGTTACCCCTCGCAGTAGGGCGTCTAAAGGTAAAGCGCCCTACATTTAGTCCAAAACTTAAGTCTCCGTTTGAAACCGGACTATTGTGGAAACTTTTGACGTGCATTGGAAGAAGTGGATCTTCGTGTTAAAGACGCCACGGATGATAGTGTGTCCCCGGGACAGCTCTTGGGTGCATTGATATTTAGCCTACTTAATATTATTTACTGTTTCGCGTGGCAAAGGCGAAACGAGCAATATCCACGACGTTCGGACAACGGCCCTGAACAGCGTCGAACCTCCGCCGTTCGGAGAAACCAGCGCCGTTGGAGGTTGTTTAGGGCAGCGGCGTTTGCCTGCCCAGGTTGAACCGGGCCGGCACCGTTTGGAGAACCCTGCACCGCGAAGGAGTTTATTGAGCAGCGCTCGCTCAAGTAGTGCTGTTTGAAGACTTTGCAAAGACCTTTTCGAAGATAATCGGACCGGACCGGCAGCACTGCGCATGGACTAAAGGTATGTGTAGCGCGCTACCAGCTGGTTTATGGCCATAATAAAACTATGTGTGCACACAGCGTCGTTTGAGTAAAAAAAAGAGACAAAATCCAATGCATTGGTAAAGCAAGGCTCAAGTGTTTTTTTTTTTAATGATCTATGGTTGCAACCCGTTCGTGGGTATTGAGCTCAAGAAGTTTTGGTTTCTATGAATTGTACTGGGTTTGTCATTTCTGATATAATTGAAGGTATTTGTGTTTTTGACTGAGGGTATTTTCATGTTTGATCCGCTGGTATTGGTTCTATGTTTTATGAATTATGGATTCTGGTAAGAGTGTACCGGGTCAAACATATGATGATGCATTGCTGGGTGAACAGCCAGTTATGGCTGAAAGTGATGTGCATTCAAATGGTGACATTGAACTTGAACCACTAGAGGTTGAACCCATAGTGGCTGAAACTCAGTCCAAGGAAGACAATAATGAAACTGCGAATGCAAATGTTAAAATGGAAACCCCTGTCCCAATTGTCAAAAAACGCATAAGCATAATGACACCAAAGGCTTTCATGGACAAACTGGACAAACTACAAAGGGAAAGAAAATCAAAACTAAACAAGGCTACCAACATGCAAAAATATATTCTGGAGCTCATGCATACTGGTGACAGCAAGCACAAGGTGCAATGTGATTTCATGAAATTCATCCATACCATCAGGGAAGCCACAGGGGCACATGATGCTCTTTTGCCCATGCTACCTCCAGAGGAAAAAGAGAAACATAGGATATGGTTCAATGCAAAGATGCTTAATGTAAATGATTTTATTGAGGAGGTTAATGCATGGTTAAATCCCAAGGTTTCAAACCCAGTGGAGAATGTCACTAGGGAGGATGAAAATGAAATAAGTCTGCAGGATAGTATCTCAAATGTGGAAAATGTGCATAAAAGTCACTCAAGGTCTGGAACCAGCAGGTCCAGCAGGTCCTCCACCTCCTCAGCTCGCAGACAGGCGGAGGCAGAGCGAGCTGCACTTGCTATTCAAGCAGCAGCGCTAAAAGAGAAGCATGCTCTGGAGGAGGAGGAAGAAAAGGAGGAAAAAATGCTAAGACTGAATGAAGAAATGGTGAAAAAGAAAAAGCAAATGCTCAGAAAGAAAAGGGAAATGATTGATCTCAATGCACAACTTGCAGCTGCTGACGCAAAAATTGCAGAATTAAAATCTCCCAGTGGCTCGGTTTCACAGAAACAATCTGATGGAATGGAACAGTACTTCAAGAAAAGAACCTCAACTACATTCAACCCACTGGCTACAGAATTTCAACCAGCCAAACTACCACCACCACCACAGCAGCAGCTACCACCACCACAGCAGCTACAGCAGCAGCAACTGCTACCACCACCACAGCAGCAGCTACCGCCACCACAGCAGGTACAGCAGCAGCAACTGCTACCACCACCACAGCAGCAGTTACTGCCACCACAGCAGCTACAGCAGCAGCAACTGCTACCACCACCACAGCAGCAGTTACAGCAGCAGCAGCAGCAGCTACCACCACCGCAGCAGCAGTTACAGCAGCAGCAGCTACCACCACCTCAGCAACAGCAATCACCCGCCTTACGGCAACGCTCATGCTGGAACGAAGCACAGGACACAGGACTCAACTCAAGCCACATGAACCCTCCTGTGCAGCCAACTAATCAACCAGCCAGTTCCTCTCAAAGCAACATTGAAACACCAGCTGTATGTGATTTACTGCACAGACAAAATGAAATAACTACAATGCTTGAGGAGCAGCAAACCTCTCACCTCCTGCCACCGAGAGAGGTTCCCTGTTTTGAGGGGGATCCACTTCAATACCGATCCTTTGTCAGGACCTTTGTGCATTGTGTGGAGAAAAACACAAGGAATAAAGGAGATTGTCTGTACTTCCTGAAAAGGTACACCAAAGGTCAGCCTAAAGAACTCGTACGCAGCTGTCAACATATGGCACCAGACAGAGGCTACGAGAGGGCAAAGGAGTTGCTTGAGCAGCACTTTGGTGATGAATTTAAGATCTCGGCGGCATTCATGCAGAAGGTGCTCAACTGGTCTCTTGTGAAGACGGAAGACATTAAATCTCTTCAAGCATATTCACTTTTTCTGTGAGAGTGTTGCAATGCAATGGAGAATGTGCAGTATCTGGATGAACTCAACATGACAGCCAACATGAAAACAGTCATCTCGAAACTCCCATTCAAGTTAAGAGAGCATTGGAGAGCCTCAGCATGTGCTTTAACAGAAAGACAACATCGCAGATCAAGATTTATTGATATTGTTGCATTTGTCGAGCGCCAGGTGAAGATTGTCTCTGATCCAGTCTTTGGAGACATTCAGTATGTTCCACCAAACTCTGGAAGTAGAACCGTGAATAGAGCAAAATCACAAATCAAACCCAAATTCAAAGGAGACAGTTTTGCCACTACTATCACTACCGTTGAAACCCCTGCAGTGGTAAACCAAACTAAGCCAACTAATGCATCGGCTCACAACACCAATGCTTGTCTATGCTGCTCAAAAAATCACAGCCTGGACCAATGTCCTCAGTTTGCGGAGATGACGCACAGAGACAAGGTTACCCTGATAAGACAAAAGGGAATTTGTTTTGGCTGCTTGTATGTTGGACATCTCAGCAAGAACTGTGAGAAACGTTTGACCTGTAAAGTGTGCAGCAAAAAACATCCCAGCGTCCTTCATAGGGGATGGCCAAGCAATCCAGACAAGCCTAAGAAACCAGTGGTGAGTAATGCGCAGATTTCATTGCAAACATGTGGCCAAACAGGGGCTGGTTGCAGTGATGGGATTTTGTCGATACTGCCCGTGCAAGTGTAGTCCAGCAAGGGACACAAAATCATCAACACATATGCGTTTTTGGATCCAGGCAGTACAGATACCTTTTGTTCTGAGAGTCTGATGAAACAGTTGAACTTAAATGGGAGGAAAGCCAAAATCAGCTTATTCACCATGGGTCCTAAAGCATCTGTCTCCAGCTACATGTTGACTGACCTGGAAATGGGCCATACGCCATTAAGACGCTATTGGGGTGGGTCATTAATGGTTCCCTATCCGGTCACAGTGAGGAGCAGAGTGAGAGGAGCCACCCCGCTGCCAGTGTTAATAGGATCTCCATATTAAACCTTGAGGTGCTGCTGAACAACCAATACAACCATGATTTTAATGACCGGTCATCAGAGGACAAGGAGGAACTGTCAAGGGATGATAGGAAGTTCATGGAAATTATGACTGAGTCATGCAAGCAGCAAGATGGCCACTACTCCTTGGACCTTCCCTTTACAAGGAAGAACATCTCCCTACCAAACAATCAGTGTGTTGCAAGGCAACGAATACTTGGACTGAAAAGGAGATTTGGGAGAGATGAAAAGTTCCAAAAAGAATACACCATCTTTCTCGATGATGTAATCAGCAAAGGCTATGCTGAACTTGTACCTGAACATGAAATTGGACGTTCAGATGGAAAGGTATGGTACATTCCACACCATGGGGTGTACCACCCCAAGAAAGGAACACTGCGGTGGTACACATGGTAACCATTTTGTATTTTCACCAATCTGACCCGGTGGTATGATTATCTAATAAGTCAAACTATCGACAAAAACATGTTTCCTTGCAATTATGAACCGCTTTCTTGGGATTTTGCTATTCAAGATGACTGCCATATGAAAAAATGGATTTCCTCCAAAAATTCCCAACATATTTTTTTTTATTTTTGCATTTTCTATAACTGCTCACTAAGACCTACAAAATGACACAGGTCTTGTTTCGGTATCTTTTTTTAAGACTTTCAAGCACTTTAAACCCAGTGTGACAGGTGAATACCTCATATGTAGTAACGGTATTATGGTTTAAAGCCCCCAAGACCCCAAAATGAATTAATCAGAGAATGAATTAAGGAAGTAAAACGAAAGTTACGAATGTAACTACGGTTCTATGAATCCCGAATGACCGCCAGAGGGCGGTGCTTAAAGCACTGAATATTCCCCTTCGCGCATGCGTAGTGCGAGTATGTATACCAACAATGTCACCTGTGACCTGCAGGTGACCCAAAGAAGATTATATCTTCCGGTGTCACCTGAGGATCGTTTCTTACAGAATCTTCTCGCGAGCACACGAGGATTCTGAGTGACAGAGAGCTCTGGCGGTCATTCGGGATTCATAGAACCGTAGTTACATTCGTAACTTTCGTTCTATTTCATCCCTGCTGACCGCCAGAGGGCGGTGCTTAAAGCACTGAATGACTTATACCAACAAGGTCACGAAGAATCCGAATCACGGACCTTCAGTGTGCAGAAAGTCAGAAGACCCCGGCCGCAGAACCACGGCTAAGGTGTGGGGTGTGGCGACGTTCACCCTGTAGAACCTGGAGAACGTGTCCGGTGACAACCATGAAGCTGCGGCACAAATGTCCTCCAAGGACACTCCCCTCAGGGCAGCCCATGAAGTAGCAACACTCCTGGTAGAGTGGCACCTCACGCCAGGTGGAAGGGGACGGTTACTCGTTCGATAGGCATGGGTGATGACATTAATAATCCAGTGGGACACACGCTGCTTGGAGATGGCGCAACTCCTGTTAGGGCCACCGTAGCAGAGAAAAAGTTGTTCAGACCTTCGAATGCATACAGTAGCTGCAGTGTAGGCCTTCAGAGCCCGCACTGGACATAACAGTTCAGGCTCATCCCCACTCTCCCTTGGAGAAGGGTCAAACCGAGCCAGCCGAATAGGCTGGTTGCGGTGAGCGTGAGCCAACACTTTAGGGAGAAACGCTGTGTTCGGCCACAGAGTGACCCCTGAGCCATCAGAGTTCCACCTCAAACACGAGTCACTGACAGACAGGGCATGCAGCTCGCTGACACGCTTTGCAGAGCAAATGGCCAGAAGGAACGCAGTCTTACAAGACACCACTTCAGCTCCGCTTGTGTCAAGGGTTCAAATGGGGGCCGGCTTAGTGCATCCAGTACCAGGAGAGATCCCATGCTGGAGCTCTTGGGGCACTCAGAGGATGTAATCTCTGAGCCCCCTTCAAGAAGAGGAACACCAAACTATGGCTCCCCACAGTGCCATTGTCAATCCTCACATGACCACAAGATATTGCCGCTACATACACTTTCAACGTCGAATGAGACCGACCTTCATCCAGAAGAGACTGAAGAGGTCAAAAATAGTTGGCACAGAGCAGCGCACAGGGTCCTCATCCCGACTTGTACACCAGTCGGAAAACAGTTTCCATTTATTCTCATATTGAAGACGAGTGGACGGCGCTCTAGAATTCAATATGGTGTATTCGACAGGGTCCGCACAGGAGCTAAACAGCAACTCGGGCCCTCCAGCAGCCAAACAGACAGTTGGAGGCATCGTGGATTGGGGTGCCAGATCCACCCCGCCAGCTGGGACAGGAGATCCCTCCTGTCGGGCAGGCGCCACGGTACACCGCGACAGAGTCTGTGCAGCAGTGGGAACCAGCTCCTCCCTGGCCAGAAGGGAGCCACAAGGAGGACACTGCGACCCCCCTGAAGGATCCTCTGAAGTACCGACCGAATCAGAGGAAGCGGGGGAAAGGCATACAGGAGGCCGTCCGGCCAAGGGTGGGCCAATGCGTCCTGGCCCGAGGGACTGGTTGTCTCGGCTAAGGAGAACCACAGAGGACAGTGGGTAGAGACTTCTGAAGCGAAGAGGTCCACGTCCACTCTGCCGAAGAGGCTCCAAATAGTGCTGACCATTTCCGGGTGGAGGCGCCACACTCCTGACGGAGTTTTTGACGGGAGAGGGAGTCTGTCAGGTTGCTCCGCTCTCCCGATAGATACATTGCCCGAAGGCTGATCAGACAGGGGGGCCGCCCACATGAGGAGCTCTTCTGTCAGTCGCAGCGACCGCGCAGACTTGGTCCTGCCCTGATGATTTATATGATATACGGTTGATGTGTCTGACCTTACGAGGACATGCTTGCCCCTCAGGTGTGGCAGAAAGTGCCTGAGTGCCGGGTGAGCTAAGGCAAGGAGACACCTTTGTGACACCCTGAGCTTCCTGTGCCAGTGTCGCTTGGCATCCAAGTGGAAGCTGTTCAGCCACCTCAGCAGGGGGCATAGTGCCAGCAAGCTCAGCGGAACCACAGCTGAAATGGACGTTAGTTCGCCCACGAGGCGAGGAAATGCAAGGAAGGTCAGCCAACGGCCCTCTTGGAACAGGGCAAGAAGGTGAAGGATGTCGCCCACACAGCGGGGGGCGGTCTGGCTATCATGGCTACACTGTCCAATGCAGTCCCAATGAAAGTTGTAGCCTGAGATGGCACCAGGCAACTCTTTCCCATATTCACCTCGAGTCCGAGGCAGGCCACGTGGGACAGGAGACATGCTGTATCACTGGACACCTGAGCACGGGATGGTGGACAGACCAGCCAGTCATCCAGGTATGGGAGAATTTTCAAGCCTTGAGACTGTAGAGGCGCAAGGGCTGCGGCAACACACCTCGTGAAGACCCTTGGAGAGAGGGAGAGCCCAAAGGGTAGCAACCTGAACTGCCAGTGGCGGTCTCGGTAGGCAAAGCGGAGAAACCGCCGATGTTTTTGAGTGATGGGGACACGGAAGTAAGCGTCCTTGAGGTCAATGGACGTAAACCATTCTCCCTGTGCCACAGTTTGAAGGACATCTGCAGTGGTCAACATGTGGAAAGGGATGACCTTCATAAATATGTTCAGCCCTCTGAGGTCCGAGATTGGGCGAAATCCGCCAGTCTGTTTCGTCACTAGGAAGTATGTTGAATAGTACCCCCGGGGACGCGACAGAGGGTCCACGGGCTCGATGGCGCCTTTGGCCAGGAGGGTGGATAACTCCTGGCCCAACACGCGAGCCTTTGCCGGGTCGCTGATAGAGGCCATTTTGACCCGGCCAGAAGTGAGGGGCCGGCGGCGGAATTGAAGCTTGTACCCGTGGGTCAAGGTGGCAACCACCCACGGGTCTGAAGTATGAGCAGCCCACTGTTGGAGCTGATGTGAAAAATATCCGACCGCCGGCCCCACGGCCTCAATGTCTGGCCCCCCGGCCCCTAGGGCCCTAAGGGGGGGGGGGGGGTGGACAGGCGGGCAGGGCCTCGAAAGTCCCAAGCTGGTCTCCGCATGGGACGCTGGGCAACACGACGGCCAGTGGAGTGGGTCGGCCGTGGTAAGCGGGTGTGAGAAGCAGCCGAGGAACCCCTCGTTCTGCTGGCAGGAGGCCTATCAAGAAGAGGCATCCGCCTAAGGCCCGCAAGCCGCTGCCTGGTTTACACCGCCTGGATGGTCCTTTCCAGTGCTTCCTGGGCTGCAGGACCAAGTATCTCTCCCGGTTCCATGGGGAGACTGCGAAGGAGTCTCCTGGATGCCTCTGTCAAGTTTGACTGAGATAGCCAAACCTGGCGACGAGCCTGAACCAGGATGGACATCATCCGTCCAAGTTCCCTGGACAGAGGGCCGAATGCCTCCAGTGAGGCATCACAAAAAGTGACAGAATCAGCAGCCACGTTGCCCTCCTGCAGTGAAGCTGAGAGCGCCAACTTGAGACTCGACAAAGAGCTCCCCATGCGGCAAGCACGTGCTCCAGCATCATAAGGCCTTGTGAGAAGGTCTCCAACAGGCCTGCAGCTCCTTCAGATAGTCCTTAGAGTGGGGAATAACGAAGGTAGTGGGGGCTGGCCTGCGCCTGAAGAGGGCACTAGCAGGTGCAGCTTCTGCCTGCTGTGGTACATGCATGTGCAGTCGATTTAAAGCCATGCGCATGATTGCCCGCATGGAGCCATCCCCCAACTCAGCCACTGAACTCGGAGCCGAGGAGTGGGCGCCCCGCTCAGATGCCTGGGAACCCCCATTTTACGAATCTCTCCCATAACCGTGGAAGTAGGTAGCCGAAGCTGCCAGGGAAAATGTATCCTCCTCAGGTACCAGCACTGGCATTGGAGGAGAGGGTGTCAAATCACCTTGCAATGGGGCATCAGGCTGGCAGTCTCTGAGCATGGGCCTGACCTGGGCCAGCTCAGCAGACAGCTGATCGACTTTAGATGAGAGCCTGCTTTCTTGTCTCTTTTTGAGCAGATTTCGCCCTCTTCCTGGAGGGTACGACTGCTGTAGCCGCAGCCCGCCGCTTAGAGCGTCTCTAACAGGCCGGGGGAGACTGGCCTGATGGGGGGAGGTCACTTTCATCCCCCTGATGTTCCACCTGCGCCCGACTGGCAGCCCTCACCGCCCAAGGCAAGTAACTGCAGTTCATGCAGGGGTTGTCTGACGGCGCCTCCCGCAGGTGCTCAGGACCGAGGCATGCGGGGCATAGGTCATGGCCGTCCTCTGGCTGTAGAGGAGCCTCACATGACGTACAGAAATGGGAGTCATCCATTGTGGTGGCGCTGGAGGCTTACACGACACTCACCTGTCCAAATAAGCCCAGACGCTCCCGCTAGTATGCTACAGGGGCTTGCACTGGAGGGAGGGAGCGCGTACGCTGCCTATACCGAGTAAGGAACCCAGCTGGTATTTAATGAATATTCCTCGGATAACCTGAGCGCGAACGCTAAGGACAAACCGAGTATGGACACCGTAAGCCGGAGGGAGGGAGCGCGTACGCTGCCTATACCGAGTAAGGAACCCAGCTGGTATTTAATGAATACTCCTCGGGTAACCTGAGCGCGAACGCTATGGACAAACAGAGTATGGACACCGTAAGCCGGAGGGAGGGAGCGCGTACGCTACCTATACCGGGTAAGGAACCCAGCTGGTATTTTAATGAATACTCCTCGGATAACCTGAGCGCGAACGCTATGGACAAACCGAGTATGGACGCCGTAAGCTGGAGGGAGGGAGCGCGTACGCTGCCTATACCAGCAGGGGCTCAGTAACAAATCCAAATCGGGACACAGCACAAAGCAAAACACAAACCATATGCTGGGAGGAGGCAGCGCGCACGCAGCCTCTACCAACAGAGGTTAATGCAAACTCACCAGCAGGTGTAGCTATGCAAGCGTTACCGCTAATAATTAGTCACGCTGGACACCGGGAAACGCTCACGCAACCCGCCAGCCAGCAACAAAGTCAGCTTGACCGACTAATTAAACGTCGGGACACAGCACAAACATATAAACAAATCATATGCTGCGGGGAAGCAGCGCGCACGCAGCCTGTACCAACAGAGGTTAATGCAAACTCACCAGCAGGTGTAGCTATGCAAGCTTTACTGATAATAATTATTCACGCTGGACACCGGGAAACGCTCACGCAACCCGCCAGCCAGCAAACAAAGTCAGCTTGACCGACTAAATTAAACGTCGGCACACAGCACAAACACAAAAACAGACCATATGCTGGGGGGAGGCAGCGCCCACGCAGCCTGAACCAGCAGAGGCTAATGCAAACTCACCTGAAGGTGTAGCCATGCAAGCGTTACTGCTAATAATTATTCACGCTGGACACCGGGAAACGCTCACGCAACCCGCCAGCCAGCAAACAAAGTCAGCTCGACCGACTAAATTAAACGTCGGGGCGCAGCACAAACATATAAACAAACCATATGCTGGGGGGAAGCAGCGCGCACGCAGCCTGTCCCAACAGAGGCTAATGCAAACTCACCTGAAGGTGTAGCCATGCAAGCGTTACTGCTAATAATTATTCACGCTGGACACCGGGAAACGCTCACGCAACCCGCCAGCCAGCAAACAAAGTCAGCTCGACCGACTAAATTAAACGTCGGGACACAGCACAAACACAAAAACAGACCATTTGCTGGGGGGAGGCAGCGCCTACGCAGCCTGGACCAGCAGAGGTTAATGCAAACTCACCCGCAGGTGTAGCTATGCAAGCGCTCACGCTAATAATTATCCGCTGGACACCGGGAAACGCTCACGCAACCCGCCAGCCAGCAAACAAAGTCAGCTCGACCGACTAAATTAAGCGTCGGGGCGCAGCACAAACATATAAACAAACCATATGCTGGGGGGAAGCAGCGCGCACGCAGCCTGTCCCAACAGAGGCTAATGCAAACTCACCCGCAGGTGTAGCTATGCAAGCGCTCACGCTAATAATTATCCACGCTGGACACCGGGAAACGCTGACGCAACCCGCCAGCCAGCTAACGAAGTCTGCTCGACAGACTAAATTAAAACGTCGGGATAAGGACGCGCGAACGCAACCGTCACCGATAAGTAATTAACAAACGCAGCAAAGTAACGTAAAGTCTCTCTCAACCAGAGAAAGATCGCCGTCGCAGTTCCTGGAGGGCGAACAATCGCTGCTCCGACCGACAATGGTCGCGGAACTACTAGCAACGGAATTTAGTAGTAAAGCAATAGACTCATTGCTTTCCAAGCAAGCAAACTATGCGCGAGAAGAAAATAAGAAACGATCCTCAGGTGACACCGGAAGATATAATCTTCTTTGGGTCACCTGCAGGTCACAGGTGACATTGTTGGTATACATACTCGCACTACGCATGCGCGAAGGGGAATATTCAGTGCTTTAAGCACCGCCCTCTGGCGGTCAGCAGGGATGAAATAGAACTGACGGGGATAGCTGGATAACGGGGGAAGAAAACTGAAGAAAAGACTTGGGACGTGACAGCCTGTGGCTAGTGAACATCCCACCTCCACCCCAGCATCCAGGGGCAAAATGAGTATTGACATATCAAGTTCAAATAAAATTCCTTAAAAAAAAGGTAGTGTGAGTTCAGTAAGAGTGCCTGTTCTGAAAACTGCTGAAGGGAAAACTGAGGCCAAAAAATTAGCAGTTTTTTAATGAAACTACATCAATTTCACACCAAAATAACATCATTTTTAGAGCAGTTCAACCACCTGCACACGAGATAGTAAATGAGCAGGGAGTAATGAATATTTCAGATCTAATGAAAGCACCTTCTTAACTGGTTTGCAACATGGTTATGACCCTCACTGTTGCACTTAACTGTTGTAAGAGTCACATCCAACACAACCCTTACATATAAGTTTATTCAAGTTGACAAACTTCTTTTAAACTAAAAATAAAAGCGCACTTTTAGTTTACATTTTATGCACTTATCAGACATAATAATAATAAAACAAATAACCATCTTTACTTACTGAAACATTAAACATTGCGTGTCCATAAACTAAGGTGGCCCAGAACTATATAACTAGTTTACTAGCAGCATACTTTTGTTAATTTTTAATTCAGTTCACAGTGTGGTTGGAGTACAGAATTAAAGTTAGAAGTGAACCAGTTGTGTGCTCAAAGTTTAAAAACCTTCAACCAAAAGAATATTTTTTGTATGTTTTTATGAACTGAAAGAATTTTAAAGTTTAAATTTTATTTTCATAACAAAACATATACTGAGGTAAAAAGTATACTTTCATATGATAAAAGTATACTGACGTAAAATATACTTTAATGAACTAAAAGTATACTGAAGTATGAAGTGTACTTTCATTAACTTTCATTAGAAGTGGTGTCTTTGTGGTGTACTGGGTGAACTGATCACTTTGCAGCCAAAATGTACAGGGATCAAATCCTGCCTGTGGTCTTTACATGTGTTGTCCATTCGTGTATGTGAATGTGACTGAACTTAATGTATAATTCAATACATATGTTTAGAAAAGCATAGTAGACATGATATGGTCATAAAAAACTGTGCAAAAAAGTGTCATGGATGATATTACACATTTTCGCAAAAGTATTTCCATATATTTACTTGCAGTGTACTTCAGAGTATATTTTCATAGACTAAACTATGGGCTAGTATAACATAACTTGACAATTCCCGCAGAAATTGTAAGAGTGGGCCTGGCCTCTGCAGGTCGGGACACAGGGGTGCCCTGAGATGTTGCTTGGACTACTCAATAGTCAATTTTGTTTCTGTCTATATTTTGTCCACATTTTTTTAGATGTAAAAAAGGTGGTTGCTATGGTGTTCTGAGTGGTTGCTATGGTGTTTTCTGTGGTTGCTAGGGTGCTGATAGGCAGTTGCTATGGTGCTCCAGGTGGTTGCTAGGTTGTTGCTATGGTGGTCTGGGTGGTTGCTAGGGCGTGAGGGGTTGCTAGGTGGTTGCTATGGTGTTCTGGGTGGTTGCTAGGCTGTTGCTATGGTGTTCCGGGTGGTTGCTTGACGGTTGCTATGGTGTTTTAGGTGGTTGCAAGGGCATTGCTATGCGGTTGCTATGATGTTCTGGTTGGTTGCTAGGGCGTTGCTAGGCAGTTTCTATGGTGTTCTGGGTGGTTGCTAGGGCACTGCTAGGCTGTTGCTGTGGTATTCCAGGTGGTTGCTAGGTGGTTGCTATGGTCTCCTGGGTGGTTGTGAGGGCATTGCTAGGCGGTTACTATGGTGTTCTGAGTGGTTGCTAGGGCCGTGCTAGGCTGTTGCTATTGTGTTCTGGCTGGTTGAGAAGTGGTTGCTATGGTGTTCTGGGTGGTTGCTAGGTGGTTGCTTTGGTGTTCTGGGTGGTTACTAGGGCGTTGCTAGGCGGTTGTTATGGTGTTCTGGGTGGTTGCGAGGTGGTTGCTATGGTGTTCTGGGTGGTTGTTAGGGCATTGCTAGACAGTTGCTATGGTGTTTTGGGTGGTTGTCAGGCCGTTGCTAAGGTGTTCTGGGTGGTTGCTAGGTGGTTGCTATGGTGTTCTGGGTGGTTGCTAAGGCATTGGTAGGCCCTTGCTATGGTGTTCCAGGTGGTTGCTAGGCAGTTGCTTTGGTGTTTTGGGTGGTTGCTAGGGCATTGCTGGGCGGTTGCTATGGTGTTCTGGGTGGTTGATAGGTGGTTGCTATGGTGCTCTGGGTGGTTGCTAGGGCGTTGCTAGGCTGTTGCTGTGGTTTTCCGGGTGGTTGCTAGGTTGTTGCTATGTTGTTTTGGGTGGTTGCTAGGGCATTGCTAGGCAGTTGCTATGGTGTTCTGGGTGGTTACTAAGGTGTTGCTGGGCAGTTGCTATGTTGTTCCTGGGGGTTGGCAAGGTATTGCAAGACATATTTCATGGTGTTCTGGGCTTTTGCTAGAGCGTTGCTAGGCTGTTGTTATGGTGCTCCTCGTGGTTGCTAGGGCATTACCAGGCGGTAGCTATGGTATTCCTGATGGTTACTAAGGCATTGCTAGTCAGTTGCTATGGTGGTGTGGGTGATTGCTTGTGCGTAAATAGGCGGTTGCTATGGAGTTCTGCCTGGTTGCTAGGGAGGGATGAAAATCCATGTTTTTCGGAAATTTTGGGAAATCCGTAAGTCGTACAAAAAAGACATACCACACCATTCCTAATAGAACAGCACGATATATTGTATATATATTGTATGGGTTTTCTCAAAGCTGTAAGACTAGTTGCGAACCGAAATTTTTTATGGAAGAATAAATAATAATAATAATAATAATAATAAAAAATACAGGCACAGAATAATATAAGTGGCCTGGGCTTTGCCCAGGCCCACTACACTCCCTACACTTAGTTCAGGCCCACTAACTACTACAAAACCCAAAACCAGTGAAGTTGGCACGTTATGCAAATCGTCGATAAAAACAGAATACAATGATTTGCACATCCTTTTCAACTTACATTCAATTGAATACACTGCAAAGACAAGATGTTTAATGTTCTAACTGAGAAACTTTATTTTTTTTGCAAATAATCATTAACTTAGAATTTAAAGGCAGCAACACATTGCAAAAAGGTTGGCGCAGGGGCCTTTTTACCACTGTGTTACATCAGCTTTCCTTTTAACGACACTCAGTGAAGCTTTTCAGGTGGAACTCTTTCCCATTCTTGCTTGATGTACAGCTTAAGTTGTTCAACAGTCCGGGGTCTCCGTTGCTGTAATATGCTCATAATGCGCCACACATTTTCAATGGGAGACAGGTCTGGACTACAGGCAGGCCAGTCCAGTACCCGCACTCTATTACTACGGAGCCATGCTGTTATAAAACATGCAGAATGTGGCTTGGCATTGTCTTGCTGAAATAAGCAGGGGCGTCCATGAAAAAGACGTTGCTTGGATGGCAATATATGTTGCTCCAAAACCTATATGTACCTTTCAGCATTAATGGTGCCTTCACATATGTGTAAGTTGCCCATGCCTTGGGCACTAATACACCCCCATACCATCACAGATGCTGGCTTTTGAACTTTGCGCCAATAACAGTCCGGGTGGTTCTTTTCCTCAATGGTCCGGAGGACACGACGTCCACAGTTTCCAAAAAAAATATGAAATGTGGACTCGACAGACCACAGAACACGTTTCCACTTTGCATCAGTCCATCTTAGATGAGCTTGGGCCCAGCGAAGCCGGCGGCGTTTCTGGGTGCTGTTGATAAATGGCTTTCGCTTTGCATTGTAGAGTTTTAACTTGGACTTGCAGATGTGGTGACAAACTGTAGTTATTGACAGTGGTTTTCTGAAGTGTTCCTGAGCCCATGTAGTGATGTCCTTTACACACCGTTGTCAGTTTTTGATGCAGTACCGCCTGAGGGATCGAAGGTCACAGGCATTCAATGTTGGTTTTCGGCCTTGTCGCTTACGTGCAGTGATTTCTCCATATTCTCTGAACATTTTGACGATATTACGGACCGTAGATGATGAAATCCCTAAGTTTCTTGCAATAGCTCGTTGAGGAATGTTGTTTTTAAACTGTTCAACAATCAGCTCACGCATTTGTTCACTAAGTGGTGACCCTCGCCCCATCCTTGTTTATGAATGACTGAGCATTTCAGGGAAGCTGCTTTTATACCCAATCATGGCACCCACCTGTTCCCAATTAGCCTGTTTACCTGTGGGATGTTCCAAATAAGTGTTTGATGAGAATTCCTCAACTCTCTCAGTCTTTTTTGCCACTGGTGCCAGCTTTTTTGAAACATGTTGCAGGCATCAAATTCCAAATGAGCTAATATTTGCAAAAAATTACAAAGTTTACCTGTTCGAACATTAAGTAACTTGTCTTTGCAGTGTATTCAATTGAATATAGGTTGAAAAGGATCTGCAATATGTAAACCTTGGGTTAGATACAAGTGGAAGGTAGAAGGTGAGGAATTATTTTTAAGCAATTTAATTCATCTATTATCTGAAAACAATATTTTTGACTTATTTGATATGGACAATGTAACATGTAGTGAGGCTGCAGATTCTATTTCTGATATACTAGCAAAAGCAGGTTCACACATGATTATGAGATATTATGAAAGTAGACAACCTTCCTGGTGGGACAAAGAGTGTGATGCTTTGAAAAGAATTAAGTATGATACATTGAAAACTTTTAAACGAAGTAATACTCAACAAGATAAAGAATTATATATGAATGCAAAAAGAGAGTTTAGAAGAATATGTTCATACAAAAAAGAAAGTCTGCAGAATAAAACAAAATCACAAGTTTTCAGTAACAATTGGTCAACTCAAGATTTATGGAAAAAGATTAGAGGTTTTATGAGGAAAAAATGCATTTCGAATTGCATATCTGTTGAACAGTGGTTTTCTCATTTTAAACAATTATTCAGTAATAATACATTCACTGTTGATGAAGATTTTGAAAATTTGGTATTAGAAACTTTACAAAATCATGATATGTCAAATGAGATTCCACCTGACAATATTCTAGACTGTGATATCACATCTGAAGAAGTTTTCAATGCTCTGTTTAGTATGCATAACGGTAAAGCTCCAGGACCGGATGGAATCGTTATAGAGATGCTGAAATCTTCTTTTGATATTATGTACCCTTATTTGTTAGCTTTATATAACAAAGTTTTGTATACTGGTGATTTTCCCACGGCTTGGTGTGAAGCAGTTATATGTCCATTGTACAAGTCTGGTGAAGTTAATTGTACCTCTAACTACAGAGGGATATCTCTTCTTGATGTAATTGGTAAAGTTTTCACCAAAATTCTGAATAATAGACTAACAACATATGCCGATGATAACAACCTATTATTTGAAGAGCAAAGTGGATATAGAAAAGGTTACTCTACTATTGATAATATTTTTGTCTTACAAGCTGCAATTCAGAAGTACATTACAAAGAAAAAAGGTAGAATGTATTGTATTTTTGTAGATTTTTCAAAAGCGTTTGACAGTGTTCAGCACCACCTTTTATATTATGTTTTATTGAAAATTGGTATCAAGGGTAAACTATTCAAAGTTCTAAAGAGTATGTATTCTAAGTTAAAGTCCTGTGTACGGTTTGATAATAAATTAACTGACTACTTCCCTTGTACATCTGGGACGAGGCAAGGTTGTTTGGTGAGCCCCACATTATTTGTTTTATTTCTAAATGAATACATTAACTTGTTGAAAGACTCGCAATGTAATGGAATACAGATAGACAATAGTATTGATCTTATATCACTTATGTATGCAGATGATATGGCTAACCTAGCAGACACTGTTAGACGGTTACAAAACCAAATTTATGTACTACAGTCTTTTTGTAAACAATATGGAATGAATGTGAACTTAGATAAAACAAAAATTATGGTTTTTAGAAGAGGTGGAAGTGTTTCTAAAATTGAGAAATGGTTTTTGACGGGTAATGAAATTGAAATAGTCAACAAGTATAAGTATCTAGGAATTTGGTTCACCCCAAAATTATCGTGGTGGAAGACAAGAAATCATTTGGCACAACAGGGAAGAAAAGCAATGTTTTCACTTTTACGATTTATACGGAAATACAATGTCAATTATAAAGAAGCATTTTTTCTGTTTGATAGGATGGTTGCGCCTATTCTTTTTTATGGTGCAGAAGTGTGGGGTTATGAACAAGTAGAATACATAGAACAGGTACATGTACTTTTTTGTAAACGATTATTAGGAGTTTCAAATAACACAAGTAACCAAGCTGTCTTGGGAGATCTTGGGCGTTTTCCTCTTTTTATATGTTATATGAAACGATGTATATTATACTGGTTGAAACTCACTAGATTACCGGAAAACAGATACCCTAAAAAGTGCTATAATATGTTGTTTAATTTAGATAATGCAGGACGAACAACATGGGCCACTTATGTAAAGAATTTATTGTATACATTAGGTTTTGATGATGTCTGGTTAGCCCAAAGTGTCGGTGATACGAGATCATTCTTTTCTATATTAAACCAAAATCTCCGGCACAAAGCTAATAGTGTATGGTATTCTATTGTCCATAATAGTAGTAAATTAGAGGTATATTCGCAATTTAAAACTGTCATTGCACCAGAAAATTATCTGTTTTGTATACAGAACAAGCCATTTTCTAGATCATTGTTATTACTTAGATGTTCTGCACATAACTTAGCTATTGAAACGGGTAGATGGAGTTCTGTTCCTAGAGATGAAAGGATATGTCTCTGGTGTAAAAAATATCAACATATAACAGTGGTAGAAGACGAACAGCATTTTATTTTTGACTGTATGAGATACACAGATATCAGAAAGAAGTATATTGGCGAATATATACATTTGTTCAATACTGTAAGTAAAGTATTATGTGTTGACGAGATAGAGTTTCTGAAAAAATTGTGTGCATTCGTACATGAAAGTTTCAAAATTAGAAGTAAGACAGATATTGTTTAACTGCATAACTTGATAAAATTCAAAGATGTCCTTGCGTACTGAAGTGTAAATTCTCGTTTTGTATTTCAATATTTCAATATATACATCAGTGTATATTCACCTTATATGTATAATCAAAAGCTCATTCAGTCATATGATGTGTATGTGTGTACGACAGTACAATAGTGTGTATAACACTCCCTTCACTAGTGTACAAAGCACTGTGTACACCATACAGAGTGCCTAAGTGAATCATGTTCCGCTTCACTGCACATGCCTTGTGCGACAGTGCAGCACGCGGGTAGTGTGATTGGTGTATACAGTGTAATATCATAGTCAGCTCTTGTAATGTCATCAAGTGGATATGTCTACACTCGTACATTGTATATAATTTTTCATTTTGTGATGTGTATTTGATTATGTTTGTGGGAATATGGGTCGGAAGGCCTACATCCCTGAATAAAAAATTCTATATCTATGAAAAGGATCTGCAAATCATTGTATTCTGTTTTTATTTACGATTTACAAAATGTGCCAACTTCACTGGTTTTGGTTTTTGTAAACTAACAATATGCAATCACTGGTAAAAATTATTAAGTTTTTAATAAATCAATGTTTAATTAATAATAATTCATTATTAATCATATTTAGGATGCTCATCCAGCTTTTTTATTTCATAGCAAATAAAGAAATCTCAGATATTGTGAGTTACCGTTCAGGAGCCACTCGTGAGAAACAGAAATTCAAAAAACGTATGCCTTTAACAAAAATACGAAAAAAGAGTCAAAGGCACTCTGGTAGTGAAAAAAGTAAAAAGCCTTTATTAAATGGCTAATGCATCGGCAAAATTAAAAAGCGCACCTACGCGTTACGGCCATACAAGGCCTTCATCAGGCCCTAACGCGTAGGTGCGCTTTTTAATTTTGCCGATGCATTAGCCATTTAATAAAGGCTTTTTACTTTTTTCACTACCAGAGTGCCTTAGACTCTTTTTTCGTATTTTTGTTACATTCTTTGCCCCTCGCCTAAGAGCACCTGGTATTGTGATTTAGATTTTTCTACACTAGACGCGCTCCTTTCCCCCCCGATTTATTCAACGTATGCCTTTATTGGAGTCCGAGTCAAAGCCAAAATACACAGGCATTGCCAAGCCGAAATACGAAATACAGAAACAGTGTCGACTAGACAGGCAAGGGTCAGTACCAATAAGACAGTTGAGCAGAGGTACAAAAAGTCGTAGTCGATGAGCAAAGCCAAGGGTCATACACAGGGCATCCAAACACAAAAATCGTGGTCGTACAAAAATGGGTCAAAATCCAGAAAGGCAAAAACAATACAAAAAGGGCAATGACAAGAATCGAAGTCGGACAAACCAGTAGAAGAGAAACAATACTCAATAGGATACAAGGCGCTCTGCACAAAAAAATATTGATCAACGTTCTGACAAGGGCTGTGAGTGAAAAGGCTGCTAATATACACGCAGGGAAGGTCACATGCTATACAGGAATCAGGTGTAGAGAATCAGACTAATTACAAGGGAAGAATCACACGAGGGAAGCCTTAACCACGAAAATTGGCAAAAGACAAAACACAAACAGGAATCACGCAAACAGCCTATGACATTTAAACAGCTCCGGTCCAGGAGTTCTACGTGCACAGATAACGAGCGCAGGAGAGTGATTATGCACGTGCGAGAAATCCCGCTGAAACTCATAGAGGACAGAAACAGGCTAAGAGGCGGAGTATAGAACAGGGCGGAGAGAGAATTAGTCTAAATTAGTAGCGGTGCAACTTTACATATTAAACTAGAGAGCTCATTAGTAAGTTAGTAATCTTATATACATGGATTAGTTGTGTTAGTAGACTATGATACAAAAAACAAACGTTAGTCTTGTTAGTCGTCAGAACAGAAAGGCGAAGGAAGATAATGAGAATCGAAGGAATATTTTAGGCATCGGAATTCATTTGGTCACCCAAAGTCAGTGGGCACGCAAACGGGGAAGACAGACTGAACCAACTTGATGACAAGACAGGGAAGACAGGTGCAATGGAGCAGAAAAATGGAATGAACTAAAAACCTGAGTATTACAATAACCAAAAATAATAAATAAAAGACAATAATTATGAACACAGAATCTGAACATAAACATGACAACAAGGCAGAATCTCAACAGATATGGCATAATTTTTGTTTATAAGCTTAACATTCAGGCTTCATCACAAATATCTCAAACAAATTTGATTAAATTCTTCAATTTATGTCACATTTTTTTTCATGATCAAGTCGAGGGAAATATTATGGAATCATATCATTGAGGAAAAAATTCAGGAATTTTCAACAAAAAATCAGAATTAGTACTTTGTTGCTCCTCTTCAGGTTTTTATGATGGAAGTGATAATCTGAGGCATGGATTTAACTGATAAAAAAATATTCTCCATCAAGCCAGTTCCAACTTTCTCAGATACCGATTACAGGATGGGGTCTTGTCATGGATTATTTTTAAAAATTTTTGCCGTACATTTTTCATTGGATTGAGATCTGGACTGTTTACTGGCCATGTCATTGGGTATATATGCCTTTCCTGAAGAAAAGCTTTTACACTCTCTGCTCAATGCAAGATGCAATGTCATCCTGAAAAATGACTTATCATCAGCAAACCAATTTTCAATTGATGCAATTAGAAAATGGTCCAAAATTTCAGTGTACACCTGCACATTGATTGTTGAGGTAATGATTTCCTCCTTCCCCAGTCCTTTACCTGGCAAGCAACCCTGTATCATAAATGAATGGGGAATTTGTTTGTTTTCCTCAAGCAGCCATTTCCATATGTTTCATTGGAATAGCGCCAGACAAAAGGTCCAGCATCATTGTCTTGGCCAATCATGAGTGTAACTAGTTCAGGCAGGAAACTCGAGAAGAGCTACATCAGCTGACAGCAGCCTGGTAAGCTACCAGCACGTCAGCATCAGCAGGCACACAATTGGAGGATACAAATCACGAGGTCATACAGCGGTCTATTTGAAAGACTTCAAGCTCACTTGCTTCTGCTGCTGTTTGCAATGACTTTTCATGCTATGCAACATGCTGTTTGGTTTTTTGCTTGATATTTATACTGGCGCTTGCAGCAGTCTCTCGCTACGCAGATTGCTTTTGTACCTCATTGCTGTCTTTGTTGGTTATTATGCTGCTATTCTGTTTCTGTTAAGTTTACAATATGTTGTTGCTTGCGCTTCTTCTTGGCTTTTGGCGTGTATTCTCTGTGTTCCAGGATTAATGGGCGCCAGCTGAAATTGAATTACTACTGCAATCATATTTTATCCTGTTAGAGTTGCGACTGGTAAAGTGCGCGTGAACGCCCCTCAAACGTTATTTTCAAACCGAAGAACCCAAGATAATTCTGTGTCAAGTGAGGTTCCTCCTATAAGTCAAAATGACGGTCAATGGACTGATTCAGTTGGAGACCTGGTTCCTGCCTAGACGCAGAATGCAATTTCTCCAAACCGACGGAGTCCGTTTACCAGAACGGCAGCTTCTGTACAACCCTGGAATCCAAAAAATGCAGGTAATTTAAATTTTGCGATTAATTCTGCTTTATGTGCTACATTGTTGACTGAAGGCTGCTTAATTGTGGATATAATTCTGTTCCTTTTAGTTGCTAAGCATGTCCCTGTCTCTCATTATTTAAATAAATTAATAATATACAAACACTGGACTTTAATAGCACGGGGGAGTGCATGGATACTTATGCAATCTTTTCCTTCAAGATTCATGAATTGTGCGCCGACCTAGTATTTGTTCTGCCTCACAGAGGAGGTGGTACTTTTATTCATAACCCTAGTTTTCTGTGAAGCGTTTTGTACTGGGATTTAATTCTTAATTTGCGAACTTCAATCGTTTGGCAGTCGCGCTTGGGCTGTGGTTTGCCGACTACGTCAGGGAACTGAAAATCGCTAAATTCCATGCTTTTATGCATGTTGAGATGGTGCGGTTATATCGTGAAGTTCGGATGATCAACAGTGAACATAACGTCAGAAAGTGGTTTGCGTTGTGGTGATTCATTGTTGCAGATGGATGTTTGACCGCAAACATTAACAGGGTATATGGGCAACAATGTTGACTATACTGCCTGGATCGTTTATTGTTAAAAAGTAACAGGTGGAAACTTTAGGAATACTCACTCATACGACTACGCAGCGCGAATAATTCCTGTTTCCTCAATTCTACAATCTTTCTGGCCAACTGATTTATATATATATATAAAAACTTGGCGCCCTATGTGAAACATTCTGTCTATTGCATGAGCAAATTTGTTTTTGTATATAACCCTTTTATTCAATTGGTCATTGAAATTGGAAGAAATACAACCTTCATTACACACCGGCCTTTCAGGACCAGAATTGTCCTCATGAAACTTTGTGGTTTTGGGAGTTTTGAAGTATGATGAATCATTACTTGCTCTTAACCTAGGATTAAAGGTACTTGATGGTTTCTTTCTAGTAGAATTATAATGCAAAATGCGGATTGAGGGGCGTTGACTGTTTATGACCAATTGTTCCTAAATTCTTACTTGGCACTTGAGACAGGAGAGTATTTCTATTATATGCAGTAGTTGTATCCAGTGCCTCAACCCCCTTTTCTCTGTGTCTCTTTCTGAGGATCTTTCCCTCCACGACGAAGTCCTGGACCATTCAAGCCCTGTCCTTCAACATAAGCGCTGGCTGCTGCTGTGCTGCCGTCCTGCTGTCCTTATCTAGTCCGGATCCAGTTCGGCTCCTTCCTCGACATGCCACTTCCTGGAGCTACAGACACCACTGTTTAGATGCCATTTTATTCTATTATTGCTTTAATTAGCTAGCCCGCGGAGGATGGGCTCCCCCACTATAGCCAGGTTCCTCCTGAGATTTCTTCCCACTGGTGAGTTTTTTCTCACCACTGTTTGAGGATTTTTCTCCCTACTGGGAGTTTTTTTGCCTCATTTTGCTCTAGTGCGGATTAGGCGGGGCACTGCCCTTTCATTTATTTAATCTCAACGTAAAGCATCTTCGTGACAGTCTTTCAGTGAAAAGCGCTATACAAATAAATTGAATTGAAAAATTTAAATAAATTGCTTTGCGCAGGTGGTTGGCTGGGCCATACTTAATGGTAGAATGTCCATACTTGATCTAGGTAATCTTCATTGGTGTTAGCAGACGTGCGCTAAAGGCTGGGCAGCCTTTAGCAGCCAATGTTTGACCCTGGATATCTCTATGGACTTCCTGGTCATCCAGGAGGCAGTGGATGCTCCGACTGTACACATAGTTTTTCTCACTAGGTAGAATGTTTTCCAGGACCAAGATGACGCATCATCTTGCCTCCGGCATCTGTAGGGGTTGCAGACGTGCACTAGAGGGAGCGGCATGCGCCTATTCTCTAGAGGATCTGGTCAAGTATCCAGACTAACAGTGAGGCCCTGCCCGCAAGTACAGATGTGAGGGCACCAAGCGGTGTGTTCTCTGGAAAACAAGCCTAACGAGTCCCCGCAGTGGAACCAGGCTACACATGGTGAGGTCATGTACATTAATGGTAGAATTTCCATTTTGATCCAGGTAATCTGCATTGGTGGCAGCAGACGTGCGTGAAAGGCTGGGCAGCCTTTCGCAGCCAATGTTTGACCCCGGATATCTCTATGGACTTCCTGGTTATCCAGGAGGCAGTGGGTGCTCCAGCTGTACACATAGTTTTTCTCACTAGGTAGAATGTTTTCTCAGAACCAAGATGACGCTTCATCTTGCCTCCCGCATCTGTAGGGGTTGCAGACGTGCACTAGAGAGGGCGGCATGCGCCTATTCTCTAGAGGATCTGGCCAAGTATCCAGACTAACAGTGAGGCCCTGCCCGCAAGTACAGATGTGAGGGCACCAAGCGGTGTGTTCTAGAGGAAACAAGCCTAACGGGTCCCCGCAGTGGAACCAGGCTACACATGGCGAGGTCATGTACATTAATGATCGTATGTCCATTCTTGATCCAGGTTATCGGCATTGGTGATAGCAAAACTGCGCTAAAGACTTGGCAGCCTTTAGTAGTCAATGTTTTGACCCTGGATATCTCTATGGACCTCCTGGTCATTCAGGAGGCAGTGGGTGCTCAACTGTACACATAGTTTAGCCTCACTTGGCGGTGGTTGCTGTTTTGGGGGATTTTGATTTCTGTTCATGACTATGTTCGTATGTTTGCTGTGCCTAGGTAGGACATTCCTCCAGAGCAGAACCGCCGCCAAAATACAATGTAATGCTTATACCCTTGAATAAATTGTTCTATTTTATTCAAACGTGAGTTTTCCTGACTGAAATGAGTGTAACTAGTTCAGGCAGGAAAATCGAGAAGATCTACATCAGCTGTCAGCAGCCTGGTAAGCTACCAGCATGTTAGCATCAGCAGGCACACAATTGGAGGATACTAATCACGAGGTCATACAGCAGTCTATTTGAAAGACGTCAAGCTCACTTGCTTCCGCTGCTGTTTGCAATGGCTTTTCATGCTATGCAACATGCTGTTTGGTTTTTTGCTTTCCACCTCCACCCCAGCCTCCACCTGTTTGGTTCTGCTCACATTGGGGGGATTTTGATTTCTGTTCATGACTATGTTTGTATGTTTGCTGTGCCTAGGTAGGACATTCCTCCAGAGCAGAACTGCCGCCAAAATACAATGTAATGCTTATACCCATGAATAAATTGTTCTATTTTATTCAAATATGAGTTTTCCTGACTGAATTGAGTGTTATGGAAAAACCTAGTAACAAAAAGCTGATTCAGAGAAAAAGACAGAAAACTGTATCTGTCTGGGGTTAAGCTCTTGTCCGACAATGAAACTGACAGTAGTTATTTGTTCATTTCATAATAAGATATATTTATGGAGGAAATATTTTATTTTTATGAGCAGCAATATGACTTAAGAAATGTTTCCATCTGAAAATATAAAATGTCAAATCTCAAAATGATGGACAAAAACCTAACAATTATCCCGCTGCAGTGGCATTTGAAAGTTTTCCAGTGTTAACTCCACCATCTGCTTCCCCCTTCAAGTCATTTTTCAGTCATTCTTAGCACGTGAATTGTGTCAATTACGAATTCTGACCATGAATGTCCTGCACATCCAATGCTCTGCATTGGGACTTACTTGACAAATCAGATAATACAGGTATGCTGCTTCATAACTGGCTAATTCCCTGAACAGGTTTTATCATTAAAAAATAGAACATTTTATGTGGAAGAACCAAGGAAGATCAACTTGCTTGATTTTTACTTCACAACTGATTAAATACAGATGACTTGCTTGGTTTTGCCACAGGAAAACATAGGAGATTAGTGATTATTTTTCATGTATCTTACTGTATATGATGAGGCAAAGCCTAATAACTACAAAAATGGTCCTAAATTATTTTCGACCAAAACTAGACTTGCTAGGTTTTTCTATAACACTCAAGTAATGCAGATTTTTGATTCATCGCCGAATATCACTTTCAGCCCATCATCCACACTCCAAGATTGCTTCGCTTTAGCCCACGTTAACCTTGCTTTCTTCTATTTAGATGTTAGTGCTAGTTTTTGTTTGGCCTTTCTTTATGTAAATCAAATGGAATCAGGGAATCCCATACCATCAGAGGTGCAAGCTTTTGAACTGAGTGCTGACAAGCTGGATGGTCTCTCTCCTCTTTAGTCTGCACGACACAGCGTCCATGGTTTCCAAAAAGAATTTCACATGTTGATTCATCTGACCACAGAAGTTTTCCATTTCGCTTAGGTCCATTTTAAATGAGCTTTGGCCCGTTTTATCCTTTGCATAATATACATTTAGCTTGCATCAGTACATTCAGGGATGAGCCGTCAGGGTAGGCAGGGTAGGCACTGCCTACCCCAGGCTATCATCAAAAATAAAGTTGTTAACAATTATTGATCATTTTAATATCTAATCTAATTTTGAAGCCATTTGATATTTAGTTTGTCTTTATGCTGTTGCTTTCAGTCATTGAGTTATAATGACTCTACAGCGCCTGCCTCTGGCCAGGCAGGGGCTTTCAAATCAGTGTTATCTTTGCAGGGTAGGCACAGCTCTGAGATGCCTTTGAATGACACGTTATCAGACACGTTGTGTTCGCGCATGCGCAGTGTTTTTTCATATGCTTTATTATATACGCAAAAGGGCAGGACGCTACGCTGCCTTTATGCGTAAGTGTCACAGGCTAGTCATTCAATCTGGACGTTCGTTGTCTTTGTGGATCCGCACCAATGAGTATACTGGAGAGGCCGCCGCTTCCTTCTACGAGCGCAGTTGAAGAAACCAATATGGCGTCAAGTGCACCGCACTTCTCAATTTCCCATTGACTGAAATGTAGAAATTCCAGCTATTTTCCGCCGAACTAAGGGGTCTTCCGAAAAGATTTTAACATATTTGTGATCGAAAAACAAGAATAAACATTAATGCTCAGTTCTACATGACACTGTTTGAGACGTTGAAAATATAAAAACATGTCTTAATGAGAAACACAGCACTAACTACTAGCCACTTGTGTAGCTGGCGTGTTAGGTAATCGAGTCGCCGTAGACGGTAGTGATGGCAAACTTTATGTGTAATTTAGCTAGCTAGATCAACTTAGTCGGCACAATAAACTCATGTTGCTTACAAATGGTGATGGTCAGTTAGCTCCCATGCCCATGTAATGTTTGCCAAGTTGCATATCTACATATAGCATTAGCCATAGCGAATGACCTCGCAAACGTTTGTGTAACGTTAGTGGTGTTCATTCCGGATGAATTGTACAAATAAATGTATCCTTATCAGGCATCTGCCTATCTAGGTACTATTTAGTGAGCAAGCTTTGATTTTTTTGTATTTATTTATTTTAATTACGATAACGCAATCCTAGCTGGGGATATATACACTCATTGATTCACACTTGTGTCAATCAAAATTTAAGGCTTAAATTTGATTAAACTAGCTAGCTAGTGTAATGTCATCTTGTTTGTTTTGGCAAAACAAACAAGATGACCTCGCTAACGCAGCAAATATTTTGATTTTGTAAGGCTAAAGGCTGACCTCATCGGCTTATACAGCTCTGCTATGGTCAAGGAAAAATCTCCCTAGCTTCAACTGCTGGCTTTGTGGAGAATGACCTTGAACAAACTGTTTCAGAGGCCACAAAACTGCCGAAATTGGTGCCGACAATTCCAGCTACAGAGTCAGTGGAGTGGTCTTTTTCTGCCTTAAAACGCGTCAAGACCTGCAACCGCAACAGAACGGAGCAGGGGAGACTTTCATGTTTGGCTATCATTTCAATTGAGAAAGAGGGACTTGTTAAGCTGAAGGCCAAAACAGAAGAGTTTTACAACGCTGTCATCAACATCTTTGTCAAAAAGGACTGACGCATGGACTTCATATTCAAATAGCCTTAAGTAAGTGCGCTTTAACTACTTCTCTCCCCCTCCGCCCTCTTTTACGCACAAGTGAACTATCCGGACTGTCATGTCTGTAATTATGCATCTAATAACAACCTTGTGGCTAAAGTTTTTTTAAATTGTTGTTTGTTTGATAGAATGCTGTGGGTTTTTAAGTTTTGTAGTTTGTGTGTGTTGACATAATGATGCGGTGAAGAGAGATGTGGTCAAAGATGGAATGTGTTTGAAGTTTACTTCGCTTGTCTGGTTATTAATATGGTTTAGCAATAGGAAGATTAATTGCATTAAGTATTGGGAAGAGATCCACTTAAGCATGCATTGGTGCAGGCAAGCCGTTAGCCTATGTTGTTTTGCGCGCTTTCACCAACTTTCTCTCGCTAGAGCCTTCATCTTTTATTCAGACATAAAGGCGAAATTTAAAAAAAAATTGAACCTTCAAGATTATTTGAAAACAAAGTACACATTCATTCTGAATGAATACAATAAATCAAATTAGCTTGAAAACGTCATAAACTTCAAACATTTCACATTAAATTGGTTTTAAACCTCCCTCCTATGCGCACATCGTGCGACAAGTTAAATAATAGGCTACATTGATAACAACTCAAACACGGATTTGATTTCACTCTTAACAGTTTCAAAATAAACTAAAAGTCAAAATCTAACGAAAAACGCAACTTTGTGCGTGTCGGGTGTCTTTCAAGTCCAAATAAATTCGTTAATCCCCGCAAATGCATGATGTCATGAATCCAGATTCGAAGTGTTACTATTTACAGCATTCAACAGTTTTTTGAGTAATTATGTTTGATTTTGCCGGTGTTTTTACCGCTGACTTTATACATAAAATATTAGTTTTTATGTTTCGGTCTGCCACTGCCTACCTCGACCCAAACCTCACGGTTCGTTACTGAGTACATTGCATGGTGAACTGTGTTCACAGACAGTGATAACTGGAAGTGTTCTTGAGCCCCTTCTGTGAATACCAGTGCAGAATTATGCCTGTCTGATGCAGTGCCACCGAGCATCCAATATTGACCTTTGGCCTTGTCCCTTACGCACAGAGATTTCTCCAGATTCTCTGAATCTTTTGATGATATTATGTAGTGTAGATGGTGGGATATTTACATAATTTCAGTTTCTCACAGATTGGCAAGCCTCTGCACATCTTTACTTCTGAGAGACTCTCACTCTCTAAAATGCTCTTTTTATACCCCGTCATGTTACTGACCTGTTGCCAATTATCCTAATTAGTTGTGAAATGCTCCTCCAGCTGTTTGTTGTTAGTACCTTTTACTTTTTCAGCCTTTTGTTGCCCCTGTCCCAACTTTTTTGAGATGCGTTGCTGCCATCAAATTCAAAATGAGCTAATATTTTTCATGAAATGGTAAAATGCCTCACTTTGAACATCTATGTTTTCTATGTTCTATTGTGAATAAAATTTGGGTTTATGAGGTTCGCGAATCTTGTTTTAATGAACTCTGGACCACTCCCTAAATGGAGGATGTGAGGATTACGTGAGGAACCACAAGCGAGAACCAGTGAATACAAAAATGGAGGCTTTATTTCTGAAGGGGGGAGACCCCCAACAGAGCAGGCAACGGTACAATGTCCACAATCCAAAAATCAGAATCCAAAGGGCGAAATCCAGAACCGTAAACAGGGCACCAATCACAGTACTCGTGGTCAGACAAAAATAGGTTTGATACACAGGCACAGGTATGTCAGAGAGGCAAAAGCCATAATCCAGTAGGCGTAAACAAGGTCGAATACCAGGGCACCAATCACAAACCTCGTAGTTGGGCAAAAAGGATTCGTAAACAGATGCAGACAATAGTACCAAAGAGCAGAGCCAAAAATCGTAAGTCGGAAGTGATACGAGATCAGGTAGACACCAGGAGCGAGGTGAAGGGGAATAAGGAATTTATTAAAACAAAAGCAAAACAGGCACGAGGGCCAACAAAAAACTTGGCCCAAAGGGTTGCAAAAGACAAACTAAAGATAAGCTACACAGAGCAGGGAACTAAGGATCTAAAAAGACAAGAACAAAAAACCACTGGAAACTCCAGGCAGAAATCCAAGAAAAATAAATAACAAGACTATGGCTCTATTTACAAGGGCTATGAACAAGACTTGGAAACAGGGACTTGGAAGCGTGAACATGAGCGAAGACTAGTACATGAAACGAGACTTGAGCAACAAAACTTGAGACACTGTCTGCCAGCCAACTTCCACCGCATCCAGATAAAGGCTAGGAAATCAAGACATGAGGGGCAACACCTGGAGGAGGAGAAACAAGAGGCATGGCAAGATCATGAGACATGGACTAAGACTGGTGGACAAGACTTGCTCATTAAGAGAATGAGCGTGCTCAGCTTAAATACCAATTAAGTATGCAGTTTGAAAGCAGCATGAATTTTAAGAATAGAAAAGCACAGCAAGATCTTGAAATAGCAAAGCAGGAATCATGACAATAAACTCCCTGTCTAAATTAGTAATATTAGTAATGTGCCTATCTAAGATTTACACCACCCAGTGAATGTTAGTAAATGTTAGTAACTTAAAAACAGTTAATTGCCAATTAAGCTTAGAGAGCCCCGAATCAGCACAGCACAGAAGGAAGGGGAAATACCAAAGCCAACATGGACAATAAACATGAAATATGAAATGTAAAATCCTGAGACAAGAAACTGTTAAAACTATGACTAGGAACTATGAAATCTTGAACATGAAACTGTTAAAACCATAAATGCTGTCCTGGCCAAAGGCCAGGACCCCAGAACACAACAGGAAGGTCCAGTCAGAAGAGTAACACTGAGTACAAGGCGAAAAGATAGCAGCACAGGTAAACAAGAGAAACGTTCTGACAAGGAAGTGCTGTGAAAAGACTCCTAATATACATTCACGGGAAGTCACATGCTTAACACACAGGTGGAGGAAGTCAGACTAATTACAAAGGAGGGAACATGAGGATGAACCTAATCACATGAAATAGGCAACAGCCAAAACGTGGACAGGGATCACGAGACAATCCTATATACAGATATACAGCTCCAGTGAAGGAGTTCTAACGTGCATAGATAATAAGAGAAAGGACAGCGTGAGCAGCTGTGGAGATTCCACAGAAACGCAGCAGAGAAGATTAGGGAGAGACGAGAAGCGGAGATTAGAACAGGGTGAGTGCTGAGAGCTTGTTAATCAATTAGTGAGTGAAGCTGTACAATCCCTAAGTGCTCATTAGTAAGTTAGTATTATATACAATGTTAGTTTATGTTAGTAACTCTAGCAAAAATAACAAACTGTTAGTTTGGGTTAGTAATATAGAAAAAGCAAGGCAAGGGAAGTAAACGAGATTGGAAGGAATGGTTGAAATCCAGAAACCATTAAATCACCCGAAAGAGTGGCACGCAATACTGGGGCTGTGAGCAATGACAAGACAAGAGTCCAGACGGGGGAGACAAAGTGCAATGCATGGTATAAACAAAAACATGGACGGAATGAAACTATGGTAAAATGCAAAACATGGCATAACTAAACTAGACAATAAATGAACAAATCAAAGTAACCAAATCACAATACATAATCCAAGGCATGGTTAGGAAATACAGAGAACAGACAGAACATCAAAAAACATGGCAAACAAAGCAGAATAATAACAGAGGAAGGTATTCAGTGGAACGATGGATAGTAAATCGGGGCGAAGGCGATGTTGTATGGACTTGGTCTGTGATTGTGCGAACATTGGGAGCCCCAGGTGGCGAGACTCTGGGTGGGGCTCGCATCTTTCGTTGGAGACCGTGTGGCTCCTAAGCCCCCCAGGGTCCCAGTTGGTGGCTGTTTCTTGCTTCCTTCTTAGAGAGGGGAAGGGAAAGAGGGACGTAGATACGAGACGAGCGGGGTTTGTAGGAATGAAGGCAGTATATATAGGCGTGCGGACTAATAGGAAGGCGCACTGGGAGTGGTCTTGTTCGTCATAACATTTGTTATCGGGATCACCCTTAACACATCTCCGCTTCATTGCAGTTGGGGTTTGTAGCTCCAAAAATGTTTTAAAGATGAAAATAATTCCCAGACCCTTCGATTAGCCTTGCAGTGAGTAGACGATGAGTGAATTCTCATTTTCGGGTGAAGTTTTGACCTTTGATTCATGCAAAAATTTTAGTAATATTAGTATAGAATGTAAATTCCTGGAGTTAATTTACTGCATTGGTGCAGTCATTCTGAGAATTATTAGGATGTAGAAAAATGAATGTGAAACTTGTGAGATATATTGAGACTTATTTTGGAGAAATAATACCTTTTTACAAAACCCAAAACCAGTGAAGTTGGCACGTTATGTAAATAGTAGACAAGAACAGAATACAATGATTTGCAAATCCTTTTCACCTTATATTCAATTGAATACACAGCAAAGATAAGATGTTTAATGTTCAAACTGAGAAACTTTTTTTTTTTTTTGCAAATAATCATTAACTTAGAATTTAAAGGCAGCAACACATTGCAAAAAAGTTGGCACAGGGGCCTTTTTACCACTGTGTTACATCGCCTTTCCTTTTAACGACACTCAGTAAACGTTTGGGAACTGAGGAGACCAACTTTTGAAGCTTTTCAGGTGGAACTCTTTCCCATTCTTGCTTGATGTATAGCTTAAGTTGTTCAACAATCCAGGGTCTCCGTTGTCGTAATTTACGCTTCATAATGCGCCACACATTTTCAATGGGAGACAGGTGTGGACTACAGGCAGGCCAGTCTAGTACCCACACTCTTTTACTACGGAGCCATGCTGTTGTAACACGTGCAGAATGTGGCTTGGCATTGTCTTGCTGAAATAAGCAGGGGCGTCCATGAAAAAGACGTTGCTTGGATGGCAACATATGTTGCTCCAAAACCTGTATGTACCTTTCAGCATTAATGGTGCCTTCTCATATGTGTAAGTTGCCCATGCCTTGGGCACTAATACACCCGCATATCATCATAGATGCTAGCTTTAGAACTTTGCGCCTATAACAGTCCGGATGGTTCTTTTCCTCTTTGGTCCGGAGGACACAACGTCCACAGTTTCCAAAAACAATTTGAAATGTGGACTTGTCAGACCACAGAACACTTTTCCACTTTGCATCAGTCCATGTTAGATGAGCTTGGGCCCAGCGAAGCTGGCGGCGTTTCTGGGTGCTGTTGATAAATGGCTTTCGCTTTGCATTGTAGAGTTTTAACTTACACTTGCAGATGTAGCGACGAACTGTAGTTACTGACAGTGGCTTTCTGAAGTGTTCCTGAGCCCATGTGGTGATGTCCTTTACATACTGATGTTGGTTTTTGATGCAGTACCGCCTGAGGGATCGAAGGTCACGGGCATTCAATGTTGGTTTTCGGCCTTGTCGCTTACGTGCAGTGATTTCTCCAGATTCTGTGAACGTTTTGACGATATTACGGACCGTAGATGATGAAATCCCTAAATTTCTTGCAAAAGCTCGTTGAGGAATGTTGTTTTTAAACTGTTCAACATCAGCTCACGCATTTGTTCACAAAGTGGTGACCCTCGCCCCATCCTTGTTTGTGAATGACTGAGTATTTCAGGGAAGCTGCTTTTATACCCAATCATGGCACCCACCTGTTCCCAATTAGCCCGTTCACCTGTGGGATGTTCCAAATAAGTGTTTGATGAGCATTCCTCAACTCTCTCAGTCTTTTTTGCCACTTGTGCCAGCTTTTTTGAAACATGTTGCAAGCATCAAATTCCAAACGAGCTAATATTTGCAAAAAATTACAAAGTTTACCTGTTCGAACATTAATTAACTTGTCTTTGCAGTGTATTCAATTGAATATAGGTTGAAAAGGATTTGCAAATCATTGTATTCTGTTTTTATTTACAATTTAAACAACGTGCCAACTTGACTGGTTTTGGGTTTTTTTATATCAAGGAGCTCAGAGATTACCTTCAATATAATGCATCATGACTGATGGAATATTAGGAAGCAAATGGGGATGATCAGCAGAGCTCCTTTTACAACCCCAATTCTAAAATAGTTGGGACGAAGTGTAAATTGTGAATAAAATCAAAACGCAATGACTTAGATGACATGAGCCTATATGTTGTTTACAATAGAACATAGATAACATTTCAAATGTTGGAACTGAGACATTTTATATTTTTATCCACAAAATATGCTTATTTCAAAATTTCTGGCTGCAACAGGTCTCAAAAAAGTTAGGACACAGGCAAAAAAAGGGCTGAAAAAGCAATTAATATATAAGAGAATCAGCTAAAAGAACATTTACCGAGTAATGAAGTTAACTGACATCAGGTGTGTAACATGATTTGCAATAAAAGAGATGTCTTAGGGAGGCTGAGAAGTAAAGATGGCCAGAGGCTCTCCAACCTGTGATGGCTTGCGTTAAAAAAAGTGGAATAATTTAAAAACAATGTTCCTCAATGTCAAATTGCAAAGGCTTTGAAGGTCTCATCATCGAAAGCGCATAACATCATCAAAAGATTCAGAGAAACTGGAAAAATCTGTGCGCGCAAGGGACAGAGCCTTTACTGGATGTCCGTGATCTTCGGGCCCTCAGATGCCACTGCGTCACTCACTGGCATGATTCTGTCATTGACATTGCTAAATGGGCCCAGGAATACTTCAAGAAACCACTGTCTGTAAACACAGTCCGCCATACCATCCGCAGATGCCACCAAAAACTCTATCATGCAAAAAGGAAGCAACTGTTGCGCATGATCCAGAAGCGCCGCCGTGTTCTGTGGGCTAAGGCTCATTAAAAATGGACTGTAGCAAAGTGGCAAAATGTCCTGCGGTTAGACGAGTCCAAATTTGACATTCTTGTTGGAAATCATGGGCGTCGTGTCCTCCGAGCTAAAGAGGAGAAAGACCACCCCTCCCGTTATCACTGTTCAGTTCAAAAACCGGCATCTCTGATGCTACATGGGGATGCATTCGTGCATGTGGTGTGGGACACTTGCATGTTTTAAAAAGAACCATGTATGCGGAGAGGTGTATAAAGGTTTTAGAGCAACATATGCTCCCCTCCAGATGACATCTATTCCAGTGAAATCCTTGTGCATTTCAGCAGGACAATGCAAAACCACATACAGCAGCTGTTACAACAGCATGGCTTCGTAGCAGAAGAGTCTGTGAGCTGAACTGGCCTGCCTGCAGTCCTGATCTTTCACTGATTGAGAGCATTTGGTGCATAATTAAATGGAGTCCGTCAAAGGAGACCAAAAACTCTCCAGCAGCCGGAAGCCTGTATTAAAGAAGAGTGGGATCAAATTCCAACAGCTAAACTCAAGAAACTTGTCTCCTCAATGCCCAGACACCTCCACTCTGTGTCAAAAAGAGGAGGGGATGCTACATCATGGTAAACAGGCCCCTGTTCCAACTTTTTTGAGACCTGTAGCAGCCATCAAATTTGAAATGAGCTCATTTTGTGGATAAAATTGTACAATTTCTCAGTTTCAACATTTTCTATGTTATCTCTGTTCTATTGTGAATAAAATACTGGCTGGTGTGATTTAAAAGTCATTGCGTTTTGATTTTATTCACAATTTACACTTTGTCCCAACTATTTTGGAATTGGGGTTGTATGTTGATCGTGTATATTTAATAACTGTGGGGTCTATTCTCCCATTTGCACGTAAGTCCTTTTTTACGTGAATCGAGTTATATGTATTCCCTACATGCTTCGATCACGCCCACAGCGCTTAACTTCAGAATGTAGGAAGCCTTATGAAAGAGCTGTGACTGATCCAAAAGAGAGGCAGACTCTGTACAAAGCTCATTGATTATGGCTATCAGGAAAACAAGAAACACGGATTTTCTGATTAAACATTAAAATGCAGTTGTGGTCCATGGAAAACACAAACCAGACTTTAAATTTGAATATGCCACTGTGATAGTAGGCCTATGTATGTCTGTGCCAATTACAAGAAGTAATGCAGACATCCCTTCTCTATTTCTTATTCTAGCCACCATGACATTAAAGCTATGCAAACAAACAAACTGCCGCGATAATAAAATAAAACATAATTCCGTGCTTCTCAACCAGCGCAATCAGATCATTGAAAATGTGCCCCTTAGACACCAGCCTGTTTGTTCTGAGGAAGACAGGGAAGGAGACAAATAAAGAGAACATTCTAGTTACCCAAAAATAACAATCAAAGACAGTTTATATCAGGGGTCTCCAATCTTTCCAGAAAGGGCCGGTGTGGGTGCAGGCTTTCATTGCAACCAAGCAGCTACACAGCTGATGCTACTAATCAAGCTTATTAGCAAAGAGTCCAGGGGTTGATTAGTAGTTTCAGGTGTGTAATTGCTTGGTTGCACAGAAAGCCTGCACCCACACTGGCCCTTTCTAGGAAAGATTGGGGACCCCTGGTTTATATGATCTCATTTAGAAATTGTGCACTTGAAATTTCAACCTAGTCCGATGTCAGGTTTGCAACTAAAGGACATGGCAACGGTTTAACAAACACAGAATTCTTATCCCGCACGCGGTCATCCTCCCGCCCCGAAACCGCCTGAACAATCACACAATTCCACATCTGTAACCTATTATGTCCTATATGATTTTAGCGACACATTCACTTGAACTGAGCCTAGTACTTTATTGTAATCAACTATCCCATTTACTGATAATGATGATTAACAAATTGATTAACAAATGGGTAGCACTTTAAATTGAACTCTACCCTGGCCAATACCAGAGTATATAATAATATCTTTATTCACACATTAAAATACACAGTATTATCAATGGTAAAAAAAAAAACATATTTACATACACACGGGTTAGTTAATACTGATATCTTCAATTAGAAAATCAATCTCCTCCCGAGTGAGAACTTTTTAGATTATCACGAACTTATAGGGCAATCACATTTGTTAATAGAACATGAAGACAACTATGGTTACGTCAAGCCAAAGCCAAAAACCAAATTTCTCAGATGAGGAGTTCGAGGTATTGGTGAAATCAGTGAAGAAGCACCACAAGGTGTTGTATGGCAAGCGAGCGCTGAAGGCTGATCCGAGGAAATAAGCTGCAAATTGTTCTGGATGTGGCGTCGGTGGGGAGATGTAAGCGCAGTACGCCCGATTTAAAGCATAATTGGAGAGATCTGCGGGGCGCTGTAAAAGCCAGGCTCTCTGCACACTGGAGAGGTGTACACACAACAGGCAGTGGGCAACCATCATCCACTGTGCATTTCACTGCACTGGAGGAGGAGATGGCATCCACTCTTTCTGCTGTGGAAGTGCATGGGGAAAAACTTGAAGTGGATACGGACGATGGAGGGTTACGTAAAATGGTCATTTTTATTTGCCTATACTCAAAGTATCATTGTGATAAATACTGGAAACAAGCTTAACATGGTTTCAAATATCTGTTGTATTTTTTGGCATTTCAAGCAGTTGCGCGTACCTAGGCGTCATGGGTTAGAACCAGGGAATTTGACGCCGATGCTTAATGTGCACATATCATGATTGCACAACCCTGAACATTAATGCTGTGCCGTCGTCTACGGTCTCTGTACATATTCTCAATAGTGGAAGGGGTTCTGATTAGAACGTGAGAACAATCATGGCTCCCATAACACTGGGGAACCCGGCCCTCCGAACCCCCCTTAACTCTCCGTCTTTCAGTGGGTGTTTCAAGGAACTTTATGAAATGGCTGATGTGGTGCAGTATAGCGTCAACGAACTGTGTCAGAAACCTTGACACAGACGTCTGTGATATGTGCATGACATCATCAGCCACTCTCTGGAATGACCCAGATGACAGGACTGACTGCGCAGCTGTAACCTTGACAACCACGACTATGTTTTGTGGATAATTGCTGCGGCTGGACAGCTGTTCATCCAGAAGTCGGAAAAGCTAGATGATTGCCTCACGGTCCAGAAGAAAGCGCTGGATGCACTCGATGTTTGTTTGTCCCAGGATGTCCAAACGAAGCCGATATATGCGTGGTCGTCTTTGAGCTCGGCGCGCTCCTCTGACTCTTTCCCAATCACGCAAGAGTGCAAGCAAATGCAGGATTGGCATTTTGGTTTTAGATTTTGAGGGCATGGTAGAATGATGGGCCTATGTATACTCATATTAATTAATTGCTATGTGTTTGTAATTGAACTAAGTGGAGAACAGGCTCTTGCGTAATATCATGTGATGATTTTGTTTGATGATTTATTATGGCCATGAGAAATGTAGTTTAGAAATAAGGATGAACAATCAAAATTTGAATGTCTCAACCTTTACCGTGTTAAATAAAATAAAATAAATGTTAAAATTCGGCCAACAACCGACATCAAATGCAATATTCTATTTCACCTTATATTGACGCTTGACCTTAATACAGCCCTCAAAATTGCTTAACAGAAAAAGTGCGTAAGCCAGGGGGAGAATATGCCTAAGTGTTATTTGCCTGAGAAACGCCCAGATTTTGGCCTTGCTCCGCCCAAAGTGCATAACTACCAACGGGGCGTGTAATGCACGGACTTACGTCACGGGGAGAAGACTTGTAGGCTGAAAAGTGTGTAGCTACGCGCTTTTTTCGACTTACACGCATAGGAGAATAGACCCCTGTGTGAATTAGAAATTTAGACCTGATATAAATCCTGCAGGTCACAGTGACTGAATTTGAACCAAACATATCTTTTGCATATTTAGCATAGATAGGTCACAGTGACCTAAACTGAACAAAATACATAAATACCATCTACACACAATCATTTCACTGCACTGAAATGGAAAAATTGTAAGATTTGTTTTTTTTTGGTGTGCAAGCGTGAAAAAGCATTCAAGGTCATAGTGTTATGGTCAAACCTTGGATACAACCAGATGATAGGCAGTTCCCTTCAATTCTCTTTATATGTGATAAGTGACCAGTTTCACATTACTGCCATTATCAATTGTGCCAGTGCAAAATTTTCAAGGTCATTGTCACTGCATTTAGGTCAAAGGCCAAATCCCAGTAACTTTGCACAACTACAGCCAAAGGTCCTGACATGTGATAAGTATGAGGTGTTAGATATTAATAGCTGCTGAGTACTGGCCTGCACAATGTGGGACGGACAGACAAACAAAGACCTACAGATACACAGACGGACAAACTGACACCATCATGATGACAACACCCATTTGGCGATAATGGCAGACAGGTAACAACTCCTTTTTGTGTTTATTTGGGTTATCTCTGTCTCACATTAAATTTTGTTTGATGATCTGAAACATTAAAGTTTGATGTATGCAAAAAAGGAAAAAATTGGGAGAGGGAAAATACTTTTTTCACAGCACTGTAGATGATGGACGGATGAACGATTGGAAGAATTAGATTTTTGTTCCTGGTATGCCTCCTAAGTATTTGACTCTTTAACCCTATTATGATGTTAAGTGAAAAAAATAGCAACAATGGCTCTGCAGCTCACAGGCCAGCATTGAAAACCAGAGTGGTCAAAACCCATATAAATCTCACTGTCATAGAAGAGCCACTAGAGGGCATAGTTGTATCACTTGTAGCCATAATTTAACTTGGCATATTTTGTTACCGGGGAAAATGTAATTATAAAAATTGTTTAAATATCCAGAAATGAAAAATCTGAAAACTGCAAGCAAAATTTAGAGACATGGTTCCAAGGAAGCTCCATAAAAAAGCATGAAGTGAATCTAGTCGCAGTTTCGGAGAAGATCGTGATAGACTTCGCTCATGGAACACGACCATGATGATGATGCCAGATGGTGCTTGATCCCAGAAGCTTAGCCTGCCTATTGGTCGGTGAGCTTACCAAAGGAATGATCTGCTAAAAAATCCATCTGCTTTTCATGCCTCTGGCTACTTGACCATATTTTATGGTTAAGTATTACTAGCAGTTTGCTCAAAAGCCTGCTGTAACCAGTTTAAGAGCTTTGACAAGCCAATTACGTGGTTGTAATTTATGGGAGAGCTCTGCCCTGTTATCTGAGGCTGTAACACCCATAAAATAGCCCCTGATTTTGCACTGAAATTATACCCCAGCCTGCCACAAACCAGCTATGACAAACCTGAAGTGTAAAAAATACAGTTTAAACCATCCCTGCTTCTCTGAGCTCAGCTGGCATCTGCCCTTCTGATGGGAGATGGAGACAGGCACACACACACACACACACACACACACACACACATACATAGAGAGAGAGAGAGAGCCATTTTTAATTCCTAATGAGTGACTCTATAGGTGCAGATGCATCACTCAATTTGTCATTTTCCTTGCCTGAATTAAACACAATGCCTGTACATAGTGCTTGACTGCATGCTGGGTTCTATTTCATAAACAAAGAAAAGGGCACCATAAGTGCTCTGGGCTCCCCATTTATTCATATTCTCTGTTTGGTGCCACAGGAATTCAGTCTTGGCAAGTACAAATAACAATGAGAAACAAAACAGCGCTGGTAAGTGAAAAATGGCAAAGCTGTCAAAGACTGAGACGCCAGGGGCAGCTCTGTGGTCCTGTAGGATTGACTTGGCTTTATGCCAGCTTCTACTGTTAATAGTTTAATGATCCCTGTAGAATTGCCGTTTTATCCGAGAACACTGATGGGCTAGTTAGAGCTACTAATTACAGTTGGTATACATCTGGCCTTGTCACTCTTTAAGCTCACAGATTTTTAAAATATCTGTAATGGAGTGTGCCTACAAAAATATGGTATATTCTAATTTCTCAAAGCTTTGCATTGTTTTAAATATGCTCAGTGACCACTGGGGGGGCAATCAATTTTTTTCTTATAAAGTACCGTTTCCATTGTGCATGCAATGTGAATAGTTTTCAGCAGAAGTAAAAATAAAAGAATCATTACATAATCTTTGACTGAATAAACTTGGTTTTGTAAGCCAACAATGCTCAATTTATTTTCTAATGTATTTTATCCAAAATGAAATGAAGCTCAAAGCTTTTAGCTACACTCACATTACACTTTATTCATAGTATGTAAGGGTTGGTCCTTACAGCCCCACCCTTTCCTCATTCTTGTGCTGCCACCTTAATGGGCTCAACCTGGGCCGCATTAGGGTGGAGGATTCTGCAGAGTATTTAAGGCTGGCTGATGCCTGTTCTATTTGCTCTGAATTCACTTCCCATAGCGGGTCTGAGACAATGCCAGCAGTCTCTGCTCCCTTGTGTTTGTATTATTTGGAACCTTGATTCCTGTTTGTTTTTTTCATTTACGTTTTATTATTAAATCTTTTTCCTCTACCCTAGCCTGGCATATTGAGTCAGTTTTCTTTAGCCCCATGGTCCAAGAGCCCGCCCTATTGCCCCTGGTATCCGGCTGGGTCGCAAGCTTGACATAGCAAAACTGGAGTTGGGGCTCCCTTGGTTGTTAGAACAGCCTTTCTACTTTGACTCCATATTCTGTTGCAGCTCTGATCCATATTAACATGATTGCATCACATAACATCCACAAGTTTGTCAGCTGCAAATTCATGCTGCATATCTCCTGCTGGGTTCAGATCTGGTGACTGAGGGGGGGGGAACTGAAGTAGTTTGCACATTGAGCTCACTGTAATGTTTATTATATGATTTTGTTACCATTTTTGGTTTGTGACTTGGTGGATTATAGTGCTGGAAGTTTTCATTCGAAGAGAGGTAAATTGTGGCCGTAAAGAGATGTGTGGCTACATGTTCAGCCACAACAATCAAATGGTCTGTGGTGTTCAAACAAAGATTGATTGGTATTGAAGGGCTGATATTTGCCAAGTAAAGATTATGTCTGCCTTTACATCACCATCAGCTCCCGCCTGAAATGTTCACGCAAGGCAGGATAGGTCCATAGAATTCATGCTGTTGAAGCCAAGTTATGACACAACCATCAGCGATTAGCAGCAGAAATTGAGACTGATCTGGCCAGGCTTTTCTTATTCTCCAGGTTTTCAAATTTGGTGACTCAGTGTCCACTGCAGCCTCAAATTTCTGTTCTTGGCTGACAAGAGTGAAATTTTGAAGCATTACTCCACCCTTGTAGCCCATCCCCCTCAAGGTTTGGCTTGTTGTGTATTCCAATATGCCTTTCTGTTCACCTTAGTTGTAAAGACTGGTTATCTGAGCTAATGTATCCTTTCTGTCCACTTAAACCAGCCTAGCCATTCCGCTCACCATCCTGACCGCTCTCTCATGTCACTCACCAGTAGAATTGTGTTTTTCACACAATTCTATGAAAACTGTTGAGAATTAAAAGCTCTGGGTATCAGCACTTTACAAAAAAAAAAAACTTAAACCAGCCAATTAAGCACCAAAAACAATGCCACAGTAAAAGTCACGGAGATCATCTTTCTTTTTTTTCCACACATTCTGATATTGATGTGAACATTAACTGAAGCTCCTGACTGGCATTTACATGCTCTTCTGCACTGTAATGCTGCCAGATTGTCTGATTAGACATATAAGTGTACCTTATAAAGTAATCAATGATTGTATGTAGGTACTGTGATTACGCCAGCCTAACTCATGAAAACGAGAGTAATACTCACGGGCAAAATTTCAATATCTACATAGTTGAACATCTCTTCAAAATTTACTGAACTTGTGTACCAATTTGTAAAAACACAGGTTCATTCCAGTGTATTTTACCTTTTGAAATCACACACATTTAAGTTCAAACTCTTTTTTACTCTAGCATCAAAGATGGATTACATCCTATTGCATCATTTGTCCTCCTAGTGGCTGTCTGTGTGTATTTTCACAAGCTTCCAGGAGCTTTCAGAATCTTCTGGAAGACCAGGAAATAGAATATTACTGTACAAAGTACTTCGGCTGTGCATTATTTATATAGACTGGCCTACCCCCACAGATCAGGCGCTTATATAAGTTATGTTTGTCGTCATACCCATGAAGGGTTGCATATAAATGGCATTTTAGTTATTTATTTTACCATTTTTATTAACAGAATCAGAGAACAGAACACTTGAGGTTTCTACTCTGTGCAGTTAAGTAATTAGGTACTGGTGTTATGGTTCTGTGTTTTGCTGACATGATTCTGTGTATTTTGCCATGTCTTTTCCTTATTCATTTTTCTTATTATACATCCCGGTTTTCTGTTCATGCCATTTCTATATTCATTGCACTTGTCTCCCCTGTCTTGTGATCAGTTTGGTTCAGTCTGTTCTCCCAGTCTGTGTGCTTACATGCTTCGGGTGAATTCAATGGTTTCTGGTGTTTCATATTATTACTTCTATTCTCATATACTTCATTTGCCTTGCTTTCCTTGATTATTAACATTTATATTTTGTATCATAGTTTACTAATCCATAGACATATTACTAACTAGGTAATGAACACTTGGGATAATTTTTACTAATTACTACTAATGCAATCTCAGCTATCGCCCTGTTCTAGTCTCCGCCTCTTGCTTTACTTTCTCTGCATCTTCCTTTGTTTCCACGAGATCTCTCGCACGTTCTTAATTGCTATCCTGCACTCTTTGTCTGTGCACTTAGAACTCCTTAACAGGACCTGTTTATCTGTCATAGGTTGTCTGCGTTGATCCTGTCTGTGTCTTGGCTTTTGCCAATTATTTGTGGTTAAGGACCTCCCAGGTGTGCTTATCTTTGTAATTATAGTGCCTTCAAATGGGGTCGTGTTCACCGTGGTCACGAGAAAAGTCCATATGAATGCCGCCCTCTTGTGGTATTCACGACGTTGTAAGTCGAACTTTTCTGAAAGCTTTGAGTTCATGAGTTGTTACGTGTTTGATGACGTTTCCAGAAATTGTATCCGGACTACAATGATGACATTATGCATTTCCATGTAATACTTCTCTAGCTGCGTTAGCAACCCTGCGTTGGAGGAGCTAACATTAGCAAGTGCGCTAGACTGTAAAATATAGTTAAATGACGTTACCTTAACCTACAGGACAAGAAGGAACAGTGTAGACAATCGTCATCTTAATCATCTACAAAAGTAGTATCTTGTTCCTCCGCGTGGCGTTCAGATACAAATTAATAATGTCATATTTGCGTACAGAATGCCAGGAGAAACTATGCTTTGGCGTCCTTATTGCCATAGCAACTGTGTTCTCACATGGTTATCATTTGAATGCTGAGCCTTTTTTGCTCACGACTTCACGACATGACTTCACGAGTTTCATTTGAAGGCAGCATTACTTCTTATCCAATTCACCTGTTCCTGCATGGCATGTGACTTCCCTGTTGTCTATTTAATGTCTACACTGCAGTTTGTTCCTCATCAGAACTTTGATCAATAATCACTTGTGCAGAGCTCCTTGTGTGCCTTTTGAGTGCTGCTCCTCCTACGACTATTTTTGTACAACCTTGAGATTGCCTTGCCCTTGCTGTTCTTGTTTGTTCCTGTTTGGATTTCAACTTATTTTCTGTACGACCACGATTCCTGTTTTTGTTGCCCTGTGCATGACCTACCCTTCAGGATTCTGACTATGATTTTGGATTCCTGTTAATGTTCTGTTGCACATCTGCTACTCTGGTTCTGACCCCTGCCTGTTATTTTGACTTCGTTTTTGGATACTGATTTTGGTTTGGCATTTCCTGTGTCTTCTGGTCCCGACCTATTTTTTCAATAAAGGCTTACGATTTTTGGAATTCCTTTTCTCGTGAGTGGTTCCTGAATGCGCCGTCACAACTGGATCCTTTTTTTTTTAGATAATGTGCTATGTTCGGGTATTGGACCCATATGTTGTCTGATAAAGCACCGCGTTCAATACTAGATCCATATGTTGCGTGATAAAGCCCTCTGTTTGGCTCCTAGACCCATGTGTTGTGTGATAAAGTGCTGTATTTGGGTACTGGATTCATATGTTGCGTGATGAAGTGCTCTGTTTGGGTATTGGACCCATATGTTGTGAAAGTGCTGGTTTCAGTACTGGACTTATATTTTGTGTGATAAAACACTGTGCTCGGGAACTGGACTTGTTATGTGAAAAACCACGATGTTTGGGGACTGGACCTACAGTTGCAATCAATTATTCAACCCCAATTGCAAATTTGGTTTACTGGCAAAATTTACAAACTTTCAGCTGTTTGTGATGAACAGATTGAACAAGAACATTTTAAATAGCTCAACACAACTAATATGCCAAGTGGTTTCCCCAAATTTAACACAAAATGCTACTTTTAATGACTACTGCAGTCCCAAAATTATTAAACCCCTTGAATAGAATCTGTCATAAGAGCATATTTGCAGGTCAGGTATTGTCTCAAGCACACCTAATGCAGCTAATCAAGAGCTTAATTAGTTACATCAGGTTTGCTTGAGATAGAACACATCAAATACTTACACTTCCAAGGGGTTTGTAGACAGTGACATTTAACTGATTATCAGAAATATGGCTGTCAAAAGAATTGTCCAAAAAGCTAATAGAGGAGATCATTGCCTGGCACAAGCAAGGAGAAGGATAAAGAAAGGTAGCACAGGCACTGAATGTTCATAGAGATAAAGTTGGAAGCATAGTTCGCAAGTTCAGAGTTAAGGGAAGAGTGGCTACAGTACCAGGATGTGGCAGAAAGAGGAAGCTATCAATGGCTGCCACCAGATTACTGATGAGACAGGTGGTCAAAAACTCTCGGGCGACTACAGGAGACCCGCAGCAAGGCTTGGAGGCAGGAGGCACTGAGGCTTCAGGTCGTACAGTAGGGCGCATACTAAACGTTGAAGGTCTCCAAGACGCACACCACAACTGATCTAAAAGCACAAGCTCCAGTATGCTCAAAACCAGATAAATAAGCCACAGAAGTTTTAGGATACTGTTCCGCGGAGTGAGGAAACAAAACTGGAACTTTTCGGGCTTATGAATCAGTGGTATGTCTGCAGATGAATAAAGAAGTACACCCTGCCTACAGTAAAGAATTGTGGGGGCTGTTTGATGCTCTGCAGCTGCCTTGCTTCCTCTGGCACTGGAAACCTGCAGAGTGTGGAGGGCAAGATGGATTCAGTCAAGTACCAGTATAACCAAGGAGAAAATGTCATGCCATCTGTAGGGAAGCTGACGCTTGGGCATCATTGGAGCTTCCAAAAGGACAATGATCCTAAGAGCACCTGAGCATCCACCAAGGCTTGGTTTCAGAAGAAGTCTGGGAAGATTCTAGAGCGTCCATCACATTCGCCTCACTTGAGCCCGATAAAAAAATCTCTGCTGGAATTTAAAGAAGGCAGTTGCAGCACGCAAACCCTAGAATATTAGTGAACTGGAGGCTATTGTCCATGAGGACTGGGCTAAGATCCCTTGGGAATGCTGCCAGAAGCTGTTGTCTGCCTATGCATCACATCTCCAGCAGCTCTATTAAGTATTAAAGATGCTTGTCATGTAGTAGTCATGAAAAGTGGCATTTTGTGTTGAATTTGGAGAAGACACTTGTAATATTTGCTGTGTTCAGCTATTTAAATTGTTCTTGTTTTATTTGTTCATTGCAAACAGCTGAAAGTTTGTAAATTTTGCCAGTAAACCTAATTCGCAGCGGGGGTTGAATAATTTTGATTGCAACTGTACATGTCGTGCAATAAAGCACTGTGTTTGGGTACTGGACCCACATGGCACATGCTATGTGATAAACCACTGTGTTCAGGTACTTCATCCATGTCTTGTGTGATAAAGTGTAGTGATTGGGTTCTCGACCCATGTGTGTCTGATAAAGCACTGTTTTCAGATATTTGACCTACATCTTGCGTGATAAAGTGCTGTGTCAGGGACTGGACCCATATTTTGTGTGATACAGCAATGTTGTCAGGTTCTGGTTCCATATGCTGTGTCATAAAGTGCTATCCTTGGGTTCTAGATCTATATGTTGCGTGATGAAGTGCTTTGTTTGGGTACTGATACATTAACCGATAAAACAGTGTTTCCATAATAAGGTAAGATACATTTTGCATTTGACCCCTCCTAGTTACTTTAGCGCAATTAGCAGACAGTGCAGTGCACCAACAAGTGGACCAACAAGTCTTAAAGTTGGAGCACTGATTAGGCGAGTTTTCCTACCAAGCATGTCTCTGAATGAGGGAGGTAACCAGAGTACCTGGGGGTAACCCACATATAAGGGAGACCAGGGCTTGTTGTCACACTTTTTACACTCTTATATACTTCTTGGAATCAACACATCATATATAAAAACTAGACATATGCCGTCGGAGGCGATGGCTTGGGGTATATCCCCGAACGCCCCCAATCCTCCAATTCTCCAATCCTTGAATAGACCTTGAAAAGACTTTCATTTGAACTTAATTTCAGGTCAATCGGACAAATGGTTCTAAAGATATGGCCAAAATGGTAATTTTCCATCACAAAGCGCCACCTGGTGGCAAAATATTGAACCATACAGGTATGATGTCATCATGCGACACATTGTGAGGTCATGACCTTGCAGTTGCTCATAGTTTCATGTCAATTGGACAAATAGTTCCAAAGATATGGCAAAAATGGTGAATTTTATGTGACAAAGCTCCACCTTGTGTCAAAATTTTGAACCAAACAGGTAAAATGTCATCGTGGGACACATCCTCAGGTTTTGACCTTTCATTTGCCCTTGATTTGAGGTCAATCGTACAAATATTTCCCGTTCTTCCTCTTTATGATACTTACTTATATGCAAAAATTGGAATTTCTAATTGAAATATTACTGAAGTTAGCGCATTAACACGTAAATCAGTTTTTGGCCCCTGGTGGCCAATCTAGAAATCGTAAATTGTCCAAAATCAAATCAGTTTTTCCTCTTTATGATACTTACCTATATGCGAAACTTGAAATTTCTAATTGAAATATTACTGAAGTTATCGCGTTAACACAGTGCGGCGGCGGCGGTCGGACCAAAAACATAATATCCCCGGAACGCCGAATATAAAAATGTGTGCCGGATGAAAGACCAGGTATTTTGTATTCATGTCACTTTCATATCTTCTGTCAGTGCAGAGTTATAAGCAATCAAATAGAGATTTTCACCAAGTGACAAGTTGCCCCACCAACGGGTAAGTTGTCACACTGGATTTTGCAGCTGATAAAACAAGGATAAAATTATTTTTGTTGTTATTTTACTTGAAAGTGAATAAATCTTAACATAGAATATTATGCAAGGCATTATGAAACCTATGAAACTTAACTAGTCCTGGAAGATCTATTAAAAGAAAAACTCAAACAAAACCTGACCTCACTAGTCAGTCCTGGAACATCCAGTCAGAAAATCTAAAATAAAACTTGACCTCACTAGTCAGACTTCTCATCTGAGTCGCAGTTCTGGCATATGTAGATTGATTTGCCAGGGGTGCATTCTTCATGGGCCCATCCTGTGCATATTATGCACTGCACCCAGGTTTCTCCTGGGCGACTGTTTCAAAATGGCTCTACACAGGCTAGGCACAGGGACTCATCTTCTTCCAATGAGGAGTCATCTGGAGTTTTTCTTTTTGTACCTGCCCTCTGTTTCTTCCCTTTGCTTTGCTTCTTTGGTATTTTGAATTTCGTTGCCTTGCCTTTCTTTTTGCTTGGCCTTTTTTCCCTTTCGCCTGCCTTTCAGCTTCAAGTGTCTCCTTCACAGGTGTGTCAGTGAGGATAGCAGTTTTTCTCTTCTTTCTCTGCTGGTTAACTTGTTTTCTTCACATGTGACACCTTACCCCCAAATGACTGAGACAAGTTGCCCCAAGCTACCATGTTTGCTAATGCTAGCCCTAGCTTAAAGTTAGCTTAAGACAGAACAATGTCTGAGGTATGACAGGATGCCTTAATATCTTCTCTTAACAAGTCCACATGCATCACTGCTAGGATTTTTATCTGAAAGAAGCTTATTTTAAAATATATAAAACTAATATTGGTTAAAATGTTGGTAAAATGGTTAATTGTTGCTCATCTCAACTTAAAATGTGTTGTTCTCTTCTCACACAGGACATGAGACCTGACCATGTAAAGGAAGAAAACTAGTATTTCACCTTTTAGTAGCACCCTCTAGTTAAGAAGATAATTGCAGTGTGACAACTTACCTGTGTGACAACAAGCCCAGGTCTCCCCTACATGAGGTAAAAAGGCAAACTACACACAAAGAGGTCCTGACAGCCAAAGACATAAACTTTAAACCTCCTTATTGCTACTGTGCCCTTATGAACTCATATGTAGTGTAAGAAAGCATTGTGTTTCGCTACTAATCCCATACGTTGTGTAGTTCAATGCTGTGTCAGTACCAGAAAAAGACATTGCGTCGATGCCTCCATATGAGAAAGACATCGCTCAAACATGTCACGCTCTAAGACAAGTTAAGTCAGAATTCTGTTTCATATAGACGGGAGCCTGCTGTCTGTCAGAAGGAGGACATCTCGCCTCCTATTCTCTTTGAAAATACCAGTGTTCAGATTTTTAAATGGGCCTCATTTATTTTTCATTACATTTCCATCTTTACTGCACTCAGACTCAAGTCTAAGCAAATCATTTCACCAGCTTACTTTGAGCAGTGCAATGTATTAAAAAATCTGAACATGTTGGTTTAATGAATCATTAACTAAGATCATGCCTTTGAAGCTGATTGGCCTATTGGAAAGAACAAATAAAGCATAAGATTCATAAAGGCATTCATTATCTGAACAGCTTTTTCCTCATCAGGGTTGCGGGGGAGCTGTAGCCAATCACAGCTGACTATGGGTGAACATACTCACATGTATGAGCAATTCTGTGTCTTCAAGTGACCTGGCATGCATGTTTTTGGACTGTAGGAGGAAACCAGAGTGCCTGGAGAAAACAGTGAGAAAATTCAAACTGCACACAGAATGGCCCCAGAAGAGATTTGAATCTTCAACTTTCTTGCTGTGAGGCTACAACCAAACCTTATACACCACTGCGGGAAAAGGGTTGTGAGAGAGCGAGGAGGATGGGGAGAAAGAGAGTGAACGGGGCGGAGCACTAGAGAGCGAGTGGGGAGGGGGCACTGGAACGTGAGGGGAATGGTGCACGATAGAGCGAAGGGGATGGGGGCACCAGAGGGCGAGGGGAGGCCAGGGCACTAGAGAGAGGGGGGAGGGAGGCATAAGAAACTGAGGAGGATGAAGGCAAAAGAGAGCCAGGGCGAAGGGGCACTGGAGGGGCGGAGCAGTGATTTTAAAAGTGTGGGTGCTCTAGGGGTGAGATGTGTGCACCGCAACCCTGCCCCCAGCCTCCCACTCCAGTCTCCACAACAGGCCAAATTATGCATTCCTAAATTTCCTACATTACCATATGGAAATAATATTGTGTTCAAAATGTACACAGTAGCATCACTCCCTCCTCCTCCAAGATAGTATATTCACCAGCATTCACATACCATTATATTAAGCAATAACTTCAGACATTTTAGAGTCTGTTAAAAAGTTTTTTTTAAGATTAAAAGAATAAGACTTTAATAATTTTCATTCTAATTTCATCTATGATACACTAGAGAAAACTGACCAACATTGTCCAAATTGACCATACCCATGACTCAGTCAAAATCGGTGCCAGCAGGCAGATTGAATGCTACCTTCCAAAGCAAAGACCCAGCAGCCAATGTCACCAGGGGCGTTGTTAGCACTTCAAAACATTGGGGGCTTCAGCCCCTTGACCCAACCATTCTTTGGGGTTCCAGGGATTTCTCCCCCAGGAAAATTTTGAAAATCTTGCTGTTAAAGATGCAATTTTAACGTAGCTGGACAAGGATAGAGAGCATTTCTATACATCTCTAGCTTAGCTTGACTAGCTTCCATCCTGACTAGGCCGTTAAGTACCTTTGCGTCAGACGTGAACTCCTCAGGAAAGCTCTGTGCATGAACGCAATCACTGCTTGTAATTTGGCTCATAAACGGCTCGATGCTGAACACAAGTGTGAATGATAAATAATGGCCTTTCAGGGATGGGCTCAATTTTCCAAGAATCAAAACCACGAACTTTGTAATGTAAACAGCAGTGCCCATGCTGGCGTAAGATAAGTGAACTTTATATCGACACTGTGTGATCAGACGCAGGCTAATACTCTTCTTTGTCACTTCATGACCTTCGCTGTGCTTTAATTGACTTTCTTGGTTCGTTATAATGAGGCATAATCTTCAGTTCACTAATGTAGGCAACCTCACTTACAAGCAAGGGCGGTTCCAGAATTTTTTAAATGTGGTGGCACAGAGGGGATTAATGAACAGTCTAAAGGGGGTTCTTTTTACCCGAATACACCATTGAAAATCTGCTCAGAAATATTGGAAATACATGAAAGGATAGAACACAATGTAATCATGCTAAATTAAACACATCACTTTCATTCTTAATTTTACTTGTTTTTTTCAATTTTCAATAACTTGTATCCAAATATATGGAAGCCCAAAGTGGACAATATTCAAATGAAAATCCCACTATTGCATCATAATTTTCCACTTATGAATGAGTTGTTTGAGACAATATTAAATTGAAAATGCATTAATACAATTATCACTTTCATTTTCACATACACATATGAGAAATCTATGAGTATTCAAATAATAATGAAAAGCTGTTTGACATTTAATTTTCGAAGTCATGCTCCGCAATACAGTGGACAATATTCAAATACAATAAACAAAACAGGGCCCCCAGCCTATTGCATTTACATTTACTGTCATCATGCTCTTTCAGGGTCAACATGATAATGAAAATGCTGTTTTCTAATCACTTGGAAATAATAATGACATAATAATGATGACAACATTTGACATTTCATTTTCAAAGACTTATCCTGCAATACATGGGACAATTTTGGGAAGATTTATAATGTTTCGAATGCTTTTTGTAAACGATCCAGACAATTAGTAGTCTTATTTGTAGCTGGATCTCTGTTGTTGTAGATGGTGCTTTCTGTTTGTTGTTTTCTAATCCTCCAGGCTAACAGCTTTGCCGCCTTGGGACCTCCGTGGGACCTACTGTCCTGCAATGTTTTCTGATTGCTGAGCAGCTGGATAAGTGTATCCTTAACTCCAAGATGTTCCACTTTGCCATGTCGTCCAAGTTTTTTTCTCTCATCGACACGTTTCACCACTCCATCTGGCTCGTCACATCCTGCATTTTCCGATCTATCTCCACCGTCAATCTGTCTATTTGTTCCTTAATGTCTTCCTGAAAACAATTGCAGAAATCTGTCAAGTCTCTCTTCAATTCAGCCTGTAGTGTCGCCATCCCCGAAGCCAAAACTTCACTCACGGCTTTGCATATTGAGCCCAGAGTTGCGTTTTCTCCGGGGCATCCATCTTGCTCAATCGAGGTTCCACTGGCCGTAGTTTCTTTCTCGGTTTCTCACTCGATATAGAGTCACAGCTCAAACCCTCCTTTCCTGTTTTTATCCCCAGTCATTGTTGCGTTGAATAAAATAAATTTGAAAGAGTTAAGATTCTTGAATGAGGAAAAAATTAAGGCTAATACTGGAGCTTTGTCACTAAGCTATCATGGTGTATAACCGGAAGTCCTCTCGGAATCTTTTGATGATGTTATGCACTGACGATGATGAGACCTTCAAAGCCTTTGCAATTTGACGTTGAGGAACATTGTTTTTAAAGTATTCCACAATTTTTTTACGCAAGCCTTCACAGGTTGGAGAGCCTCTAGCCATCTTGTAAAGGCTGGTTAATGTGGAGTTCAGATGCCGTGGCAGGCGAAGGTGCACCAAGCAGGGAGCCGGCACAGCTGAATATGAAAGAGAGAATGGAAGGGGAAAAAGCTCATGTTTCTGAATACATGAAAGACTAAGTGCCAGAAACAAGGCGAGCAACAAGAGAGGAAACAAAATATCAATAAACGAGAAAATAACAAGGCACCAAACAATTGTGCGTGAAAATCCCTAAAGAAGCAACGTTTCCCAGAAATAAAGATAAGACATTAGACAAACGAACCCTGACAACAGATATCTCAAGCTGAGGCAAGTAGCTACAAAGCAGATACTCCAGCAAAGGGGGGCGTGGCGGACCTCCAGCTTATATAGACTCCGGGGAAGCGCTGCCCAGATATAATCAGCCAGCTGGGTTAAAAATCCGATGGAGAAAGGATTCGATGTTGTCAGGGACGAGAATCACTAAAAACACACACACACAAACCATGACAGATCTTTACTTCTGAGACTCAGCCTCTCTAAGACATCCCTTTTATGGCCAATCATGTTACACACCTGATGCCAGTTCATGTAATTACTTGCTAAATATTCTTTCAGCTGATTCTTATATATTAATTGCTTTTTTCAGCCCTTTTATGCCTGTATCCCGACTTTTTTGAGACCTGTTGCAGCCAGAAAATTTGAAACAAGTCGACATGGTCTACAACATCCCCCGCCAATCGTGCGCTTCTCATTTTCGAACTCAATCAAGGCCTTTATGGTCTGAAGCTACACACCAAATTTGGTTGCTGTATCTGTAGTAGTTTCTGAGTAAAGCTGTCCCCTTTATCTCAGACGGACGGACGGACGGACGCACACACGGACAGACGGACGGACGGAGGTCAAACCTATATCCCCCTCCCACTTCGTGTTGGCGGGGGATAATAAGCTCATTTTGTGGATCATTTTTGTAAAATGTCTCTCTTTCAAAATTTGAAATCTCATCTATGTTCTATTGTAAATAACATTGGCTCATGTGATCTGAAAGTCATTGCATTTTGATTTTATTCACAATTTACACTTCGTCCCAAATATTTTGGGATTGGGGTTGTACAAGCCTTTGTGGCATTCCTAGTCTTACCTAGACATATTCTCCGTGTATCGGGTAATTATATTCTAAAACTCATTTTAGAACTAATGAGAATGATTCTTTCGGACGTCAAGCGATGGGGCAGGCTGACGCCGAGAGCGAGTGTGAGGAGGTTACCGCTCCGTTTCCTCCTGGACTAGAAAAAGGGGCAGAGGAGGGGTTGGAATGGGATCCTCAATTCGATTGGCGACAGCCAGAGGACGATTACTTTTTGGAAGACTTTAGCGATTTGGAATCAGAGTCATTAGATTCTGAGCAGGGTAAAGAATTTGGGGCTACCCTGAACTTTGTCTTACCTCTGAATGTCCCCAGGGATTACGCGGATCTTGCTGAGGTGATTAGTAAACAACAAGCCTCTACATTACCCCCACATTGCCCGTACGACTGTGAAATTAATTTTTATCCTGGGACAAATCTGCCTAGGGGTTCGCTATATTCACTGTCAGGACCTGAGCGTAGGGCTAAGCGAGAGTATATTCAGGAGGCTCTCGCCAATGGTTTTATTTTGCTGTCCACGTCCCCTGCCGGAGAGGGATTCTTTTTTGTGGGGAAAAAGGATAGTGGTCTGAGACCCTGTATTGATTCCAGGGGTTTGAATAAAATCACTATTAAAAACCGATACCCCCTTCCGTTAAGGAATTCCGCGTTTGAACGTCTGCAGGAGGTGTCCTTTTTTACGAAGCTAGATCTTTGTAATGCGTATAATTTGATTCGCATTCAGGAGGTGGACGAATGGAAAACGGCTTTTAACACTCATGTCGGGTACTTCGAATATCAGGTCTTACCGTTTAGGCTTCTTATCGCCCCCTCGGTGTTTCAGGCATTCGTCAATGACGTGCTCCGAGAGATGTTGGAGAAATTCGTCTTCATTTATCTTGACGACATTTTGATTTTTTCTTCAACACTGTCGGAGCACAAACAACATGTCAGACGAGTACTGGAAGCCCTGCTCAATGCCAAACCTTTTGTTAGAGCTGAAAAATGTGTTTTCCACGCCCAAACTGTCACGTTTTAGGGCTTTATCGTTGCTAAGGGGTCGGTGGGGATGGACCCGGACAAGGTGGCTGCGGTCAGGAATTGGCCTGCACCGCAGAGTGTTCAATGCTTTCTGGGCTTTGCAAATTTTTATTGGAGGTGTATTCGTAATTTTAGCGCGGTTGCTGCCCCCATTATTGCGCTCACTAAAAAGAATACCTCCTCAGCGTTTTTTTGGTCTCCTGCAGCTGATGCTGTCTTTCAGGAATTAAAAAACGTTTTAGCTCAGAGCCTATTTTGGTTTTGCCCGATCCCTCCCTCCCATTTGTTGTGGAGGTAGATGCTTTGGAGGTGGGCGTGGGTGCTATTCTGTCCCGGCGTCCTCATTGGGATAATATGCGTCACCCATGCACGTACTTCTCCCGGTCTTTGTCTGCTGCAGAATATAATAATAGTATTGGTGACCGGGAGTTATTAGCGGTCAAGTTGGCCCTCGAAGAGTGGCGCCACTGGTTGGAGGGAGCAGAGCATCCTTTTGTGGTATGGACCGACCATAGAAACCTCCAATATATTCAGCAAACCAAGCGGCGTAATTATCGGCAGGCGCGATAGTCATTATTTTTTAACCGCTCGGATCAAGCTGTTCCTGGCCCAACATTTTTGGTGGTCGGATATGATGTGAGACATTCGGGAGTTTGTTGCTGCCTGTGGCATCTGTTCCAGGAATAAGACCTCCCATCTCCCTCCCGCTGGTTTGCTGCGACCTTTGCCCATTCTCAGGCATCCCTGGTCGCATATTGCGTTAGATTTTGTTACGGGGCTGCCTGTATCTGACGGCAAAATGGTCATTTTGGTTGTGGTTGACCGTTTTTCGAAAGCGGCTCATTTTGTCGCGCTACCCAAGCTGCCTTCAGCACGGGAGACAGTGCATCTTGTGGTCAACAATGTGTTCCGGTTGCGTGGGCGTCCGCAGGATGTCGTGTCTGACCGAGGCCCTCAGTTTACGGCCAGATTCTGGCAGGCGTTTTGCAAGCAGTTGGGGGCCACAGTGAGTCTCTCCTCTGGGTTTCATCCGGAGACTAACGGGCAGACGGAACGGACTAATCAATCTCTAGAAAGCACTCTCCGATGTTCGGCGGCGGATAATCCCTCATCGTGGAGTCGATTTTTAGCTTGGGCCGAGTATTCCCTTAACTTGCTGTGTAATTCCTCCACGGGGCTTTCCCCGTTTGAGGCCCAAGTGGGTTACCAACCCCCACTATTCCCGGAAACTGAGAACAATTCCGAGATTCCTTCAGTCAACCAGTTCATTCAGCGCTGTCGGTCGGTTTGGACTAAGGTCCGTTCTTCGCTGTTGCGTTTGGCGCACAAACACAAATCCTTTGCTGATAGAAGGCATTGTTTGGCCCCGTCTTATCGGGTTGGGCAGAGAGTTTGGCTGTCTACCCGGGACCTCCCTTTGAAGGTAGAATCCCGAAAACTGGCGCCCCGCTATATCGGCCCGTTCAAAATAGTGCGGACGATCAATCCGGTCACGGACCAGTTGAAACTCCCAAGATCTTTATGCATACATTCGTCATTCCATTCCCTCGGATCAAGCCAGTTAGCACTAGCGTCCTGGAACCCTCCAACACACCCCCGGTGCTGCCGCAAATGGTTGAGGGGGGGCCGGTTTATTCCGTACGCCACATTCTTTCCGAGAGGCGTGTAGGTCGTGGGGTCCAGTTCCTTGTTGACTGGGAGGGATATAGTCCCGAGGAGCGGTGCTGGGTCCCTTTGTGGGATATTCTGGATCCCTTGCTAATTTCGGAGTTTCGTGCGCGGGGTTCCTTGGGGACTTCTGGAGCAGTCCTTTAGAGGGGGGGGCGGGGTCCTGTCATGGTTTGGGAGCTTTGAGAGCTCTGTTTGTTACTCTCGTCCGGGACGATACAGTTTTGCTCCCTATCGGATTCTTGGGCCAGCTGGCTGTAATTGGGGGCGTTGCCCGGACTCTGTTTAAGCTCCAGTTTCGCCTCGCATTCCTTGCTAGAGTGTTAGTGCATCTTTGGCGCTTTAGCCGGTAAGGTCTCTTTAGAGATTATTGTTAGGGACTAAGGGACTCAATGCAAATAAGCATTGAACGCGGCAACATTTTCCTCAGTAACAACCCTGCAAATCTGCATGTACAAAGAAATCAAAACAAATACGTCCTTAAATTATGTGTTATTCCCTGTGTCATTCCAGTTCATAAGTGTTGAACATATGAAGAAAAGGGGGTGTAAAACCATCTGGAATATGTTTATCAAGCAATCCTGCCCGCTATTGGTGCAAGTGAATATCAGCTGGTTTAGTCCTAATTGATGGCCTATGAAAAGGTTTCTCATTACTAAGGTGACACCAAGGCTGGGCTGGTAATCTGGCGTGCCGGGCAATGCCCAGTGGGCCGCTACACTGACACAGAACAGGGAAAAGAACGCAATTGCATACGGCCCGTTGGTAGCCAGTGGCCTACATTAAGGCGAGCAAACAGCAGGATGATTTTAGCTAATTTGAAGTGGAATTCTTACAAAGAAAATCAATCTATAGTTTATGTTCCCTCCCCTCATACTATGCTGCCTTGAGGGCTTGACCTGAGATTTTCTACCTGAGATTTTCTACATTCCAGTTGCAGGGTGATACATGCTTTATATACCACCTTTTATTATTCTACTTCACTATTCTTGTTATCTTGCATATTGGCAATTTTTCAGTATCTATATATTTGTTTTATGATATAGAAATTGCCAAAAAACTGTATTCATGCAGAGAAAAAAATGCAAAGGCCTCAGCTATGTACAGTTTATTTAATGTTGTTGTTTTCATCCTAAAAGTTTAAGACGGCAGGCTTGCGGGGAAATTAGTTTGACTAATGGCCTTGCTTGTCCCTAGCTGCGTTAACGGTCTAAAAACGCATTTTAATGATTTCGAGATCAGACAAAAATGTCAGAAAGCAGTGGAGAGGTGGAAAAAGCTTCGAGAATAAAGTAAACTGACATTGGAGCCTCAGGCTTTCAAATGCTAAAAAAATTGACCAGCTGTTTGACCATGATGATCCTCATGTAGCAAGCAGTTTTCTTTTGTAGGGGGACATGGAAGCGGTAAGACTGAAATTAAATTAATTGGCTATCGCAAGTATGTATTCGGTTAATATTTGCTTGAGCTTACAAAAGGCTCCCACTGCTGGACCAGCTGTTCATAACCTACTATTTGATGCATATTGATTTGTTGTTTTACGGTGGCAAATAAAATTTGTCCCGGAATACAGCAAGGAAGACGATCAAATATTCCTCTTTAAAACCCCATCTTGATGTTCAGAATCACCTGCCAGTAAACTTGCCACCAGCGAGTACTGCAGTTCTGAAGCTAGTTAGCCATTCTATTCCCTGTTGAGTCAGTAAGATATGTAACGTTATTTAAAAAGGCTATGTATGAATCAATACAAATAGTGCAATGGTCTTATTGAAAAATGATAAATGGCCCCAAAGTCACATTTCCTTTTCACATTCTTTCATGTCAATATATTAATAATAATCATAATAATAATAATTTCTTCTTCTTTATCATGGTGGTGCAGTGATTAGCACTGCCACCACACAGCAAGAAGTATGTGTGTCCGATTCCTGCCTGGGGACTTTCTGTGTGGAGTTTTAGAGCATGTAGGCTACGACTGAGCTTAATTTTAACTTTTGGTGACAGCAAAGTGTGCGCGTATGGCGGGCCGTCACGTCACAATCAGGTTGGGCTGCAATAGCCAAAAATGCCAGGGCCACAACCAGGTGCTCCTTGCAAGATTGCTGACAGAGGAGTCAAAAGATAAAACAGAAGAGTTGTCCAAGAGCTAAGGACCACTCTCGGTAAGCTCCAGAAAGACCTGGAATTAGCAGGTACAGTTCTTTCAAAGAAAACATCTAAGACAAGCTGCCAGATAGTCACCTCTGCACTGCAGCGCAGTGCTTTAACCGAGTGAGCTATCTCGTCGCGGGTTCGAGCCCCGGCGTACCCATTGACTTTTTCAGAGTAGCGCACAACTGGCCATCGCGCTACGGGGTTCCAAATTTGGAAGGGACTGCTGGATTAGGGGATACAATAATAGCTTTGTTCGTTGCTCCAGCGCCTCCTGTTGGCCAGACGGGCGCTCGTCAGGAAGACTCTGGGTTTGTTCATGTCCGGATATCCTCCGCCCTCGTTCTGAACTTACAAGGATTCAACCAATGAGTGTATAAGAATCAGTGGTTGACAGGCACATGCTTCGGAGGAGAGCCGTGAACTGTCCTCACTATCCTGAGTTGGCAGCAAGGGGTCGCATACGAGCAAGCTTTGTATATAGTTCACCAGTTGGGCATTCCAGATTCGAGATACCAAATTAAAAAAAAAAAAAGAAACCAACTAAGACGACAATAAGTAATGCACTCAACTGCCATGGCCTCTATGCTCGCTCACCGTGCAAGATTTTTTTGCTGAAGAAAAAACATGTTGATGGTTATTTAAAGGAAGAGACAGCACCTCGGCAAAGTACATTTCAGCGGAAAGTAGAAAACTTGAATTATCTAAAACGCATTGTTTTATAAATTTCAATTTGGAAATAATTCAGTGCAACGCATTTTTAAACTAACGAGTCTTCAAATTGGCTTCAATACCAGGGTGCAGACATTTTTACTTGGGAAATCTTTTGATTTTGAATTTGATCTACAGAAACCTCACCTTTAAAAACGCAAAATAACCTTAACCTCTCGCAGTTTACATTTCCTGATGAGCCACAGTTGCTCAGACTAGTTGGTAAAAATTGACGACAGTCTAATTTACTTTTGATAGCATGGTTATGCATTGCAACACAAAATTATGAGGCGTCTTCTGCACATAAATGATGACGTAACATATCAATATGTCTTCATAATTTCAGCCAGTGGCGTGCACAGATATTATGGGGGGCAAGTGCTCAGGGGTGAGGGGGAGGGCACTTTTTTGCACACGTGGAACATGCTATTATAGTGTGAGATTAAAAAAATAAAATAAACATTACACGCACATGTTCAGTGCAATTTATGACTACTGTCATTCATCAAAAGAAGCCACATGGGTAGCCTTTATGGGGATATTTTTTATGTGTTCAAAAACGTTCAGCTTAAGAGATAGATTTGCAAAGTCGACCGACATTGTTTGTGGTGGTCGTCCTCACCTTATCTATCATTGTTTGGGCTATAGCATTAAACTAGCTAATCAGGTGACCAGTCGGCTAAAAAATGCTCAGTTGTTTGGTGCTGTATGAGCAGTGGCGTACCGTCAGATGCCAGGAAGGCCTTCAGTAACATCACCCTTTCCCGGATAATTGCTCTTAAACTGTTTGCGATCAGGTTTGATTGATTAACAATCAAACAGTTAATTAACGGAATAGCCACCACCAATGCGTGACACGTAATGATTAAGAAATGCTAATTACAAAGCGATTGCCTGTTGGCTATGTTGATATAATTGGTGTGAATCCGCAAGGATGACAATCTGCAAAAAATCCGAAACTTTCGCGGACTTCACAGCAATTATTTTCGTCTTCACTCAGCTGTGCTACTACGCACTTTGGCTGTCACATTCAGAGTATATAGAATGGATTCTCATGGCTAATTGCTCAATGAACGTCGCGAATTAATTTACGCAAATTCAGAAATTATAAAGACGTAGGATATTTTTTCCGTAGCCATTGGTGTGCGGAAGTAAGTTTAACGCAGTATAATTTCGTAGTGCAATGTATAACACGGCTTTCAAATACAAGTTAGATTCTCGTCAGTTCCTCCAATCAGTCTGAGCAACGGTTGCTAATCGGGGAGGTAAACTGCGAGAGGTGTCTGTCATTAAGAAGTGAAAGGTGAGGTTATTGCTGGCCCTGTGTTTCTGCCGATGGACCGTCACTGTGTATGAGACATGCTACTGCACAACAAAATAATTACAGGTTGGGCTTGGAGGGCAAACTGTACGATTTCACTTGATCTGTGTGTTACCTGGCTGGCTGGGCACAAGACTGTGGCTTCCAGTCGCTCAGCTGATATGCACTGCGCGCGTGTTCACGTGACAAAGGAAGAGAGGTCGGGAGTGCGTGAGGAGGTGGCCCATTTCGGGGCATTTTTTTCAGTAGTTTTTAATCACACAGCTTTTATAAAAGATCATTTCAACATTGGTGCCACTAAAGTGTTAATAATAATAATGGCATCATGGCAGCCCAGAGCCAATCACTTAGGACAAACGCAATCAAGTCCAAGATTGACGAAACGCAGGAGGACTCTTTGTGCAGGATGTTCAGAAAGAGTGATGAGACGGTCTCCCATCTGTTAAGCGAATGCCCGAAACTAGCTCAGTCAGAGTACAAGCGACGTCATGACAACGTAGCCAAGGCCATCCACTTGGACCTCTGCAAACAATTTGGAATGGAGGTCAAAGACAAGTGGTATGAGCATGAACCTGAGGCAGTGCTAGAGAATAACGTTGCCAAGATTCTGTGGGACTTCACTATCCAAACAGATAAGAGACTATCATGTAACAGACCTGATGTAGTCGTAGTGAATAAGCAGAAAGCAGAATGCCTTATCATAGATGTTGCCTGCCCTGGAGACAGCCGAATCGCTCTCAAAGAACAGGAAAAGACGAGCAAATACCAAGACCTTGCGCTTGAGATGAGGTCTATATGGAACCTAAAGAAGGTCTCCATTACCCCAATTGTAGTTGGTGCACTTGGCAGCGTGACGGACAGGCTAGAGAAATATCTTTCTGATATTCATGTAGGGCTCAGACCCGTTATGATCCAAAAAACTGAGCTGTTGGGCTCGGCGAGGATCCTACGCAGAATTCTGGAAAGCTAAGGCAACTTGTTGCTGCCAGCCCCGGATATCACTAGTACTATGTACTATGAAGCATGAACACAAATAATAATAAATATAATCATTTAAAAAAAAACGAAATTTCAGAAGGGCACTTTCATTGATAAAGGGCAAAGGGGCAAGTGCTGTAGCACCACCTAGCGTCTATTTGTGCACGCCACTGATTTCAGCGCTCGTTGAGGAGCAATTTGCGTAAATTAGTTTGGGAGGCTGCGGGAATCCGTTCTTTATTTTGAATGTTGTCTGGCTAAAGGGTGCTCTAAGGTTGCACAGCTGTGTGACAATCCCAAGGACCGCGACAGTAAATGTGAAAAAAAAAAAAGTCTTGGATTTACAATGCTATATCTGTTATATAAATGTAAGCAATGGGAATTCACCCTTCATAATCATTTCTAATTGTAGGTCACGTATTGATCTTGGTCGCTTAGTCGATAAATTGATTGATTGCTAATCAGGCCAGCTTAAATAAAAACCACTTGCGGCCAAGCAAGTCGTAAAGGCAGAGCTTACTGAAGGCTCTGTTACGACCGCGGTCGTAAGGTATTTTATTATATACGGTACCTTGTAGATGCCCCAAATTTGCTGTGCCTGCAGTGTGTCCTGAGTTTTCTTCCACCTAATTTGGTGTGCCAGTACCTGCCGCTGATTCGCTGCTCCAGTTCTCTTGTGGGGTGGTGATAGGTTGCGGTGGAGCTGGTCTTCGATTTAAACCAGCCGAAGTGATGTCATCGGAGCAGCACGGGGAACCCCGTCACCCTCAGATCGCAACTGGCCACGTCATTACTTGAAAAAGCTCTTGTGTGTAAGTTCGTATGTTATTAAGAGTAGCCTAAGGATGAACCTTTGAAGTTTTTTCTTGTCTAGGTTGTTCTCACCAAGAGGTAAACAACCCACTCGTTTCTGTGAACTTGTATGTGTAAAATAAATCACCTTACTAACGGGCTTTCGAAACTTCTTCGAAAATCTTCGTGGCTGCTTGAGATCCGAGTGTTGCGGGGTGTATTTCATGTTGTGTCCTAGCCACCCCTAGACGGGGCATAACATGAATTGGGGGCTCGTCGAATTTTTTTTTTCTCTTTGCTTCGGTAAGTTTTTACATTTTCTTGGCTGGCAGTTTTTTCTTGGTGTGTGGGGTGAGGTTCGTGTAGGGTTATAATCGAAATGGAGTTTTCTATTGATGATTTCGTGACCAGCCCTTCCTGGGAGAAAATTAACAAGTGCAAAAAGGCTGATTTGATGATCCTTGCTAATTTTTATTACGTTCAAGTGTCTTACTGTGCCCGCAAAGCAGACATCAAACAGATTCTCAGTGATAATTGGTGGAGAGGGGTGTTCTCTTTGCACCACCCGAGACGGAGAAAAAGGCCATATCACCTGTGGAGGAGGCGAAAGCCGCGGAGGCTGCTGGCGCACTCCCCGTTGCAGAGGAGCCTGATCTAGCCGTAAATACAGCGGGTATGTCCACTGCGGATCTCCGCTTAGCTCTGCGCATAAAAGAAGTGGAGAATGAAAATAAAAAGATTGATATGGAGAATAAGAGGCTTGAAGTGGAAGCCATGCACCTCCGCATTAGAGCGTTAGAGCTTGAGAGACTAACACCTGCTGCCTCCACGCCTAAGACTGTTATTAATCAGAGCACTGTGGGATCACATGCTGGTTTTGACATAAGCGAACACATTGCTTTAGTGCCTCCATTTCGTGAGTCTGAAGTAGACTCTTACTTCAGCGCTTTCGAGCGCATAACAGCTGCTTTAAGCTGGCCCAGGGAGTTTTGGTCACTGTTATTACAATGTAAACTCGTGGGAAAAGCACAAGAAGTGTGCGCTAGTTTAACCATTGAACAAAGTCTCGACTATGAAACCTTGAAAAAAAACTGTGCTTCAGGCTTACGAGCTTGTCCCTGAAGCCTACAGGCAAAAATTTAGAAACAGCGATAAAACTGCCAACCAAACTTCTGTTGATTTTGCAAGAGAAAAAAGCGTTTTTTTCGACAAGTGGTGCCAGGCATGCAACGTTAAATCCCTAGAGGATTTAAGGGGGTTAATCTTGCTCGAGGAGTTTAAGAAATGTTTTTGTTGTTGAACGAATTGTTGTTTATTTAAATGAACAAAAGGTGTCTTCGTTGACTAATGCCGCCATTCTCGCTGATGAATTTATTTTGACCCACAAAAGTGTTTTTTCTGTTGCAAATTCACGTAGTCAAAACCCTACATCTGGGCACAAAAACAAGTCTCCAAAATCTGTGCGTAAAAGCACACCCTCAGCTGCTGCGGAGAGCCGCAAGCAATGGTGAAAGTAGGCCGGAACGCACAGGAACGCCGTGGTGGTAAGAAATATCTAGACCTCTTCAACAGGAACGCACCGGAATGCAACCGGAAAAGCAACATTCACCCCTGCTATGATGCGAGCCCTTTCTATTTCCAAGCGAATTGTAACGAAATTAGTGTAGATTTGATGAATATACAAAAAAAATCTTCAGAATATGCCTTCTATGGTAGTAAATTGTGAAGTTGAACGTGATATGAATGTGAATATGCTTTCTCTCAGTCTCCCCCCTCTCTCAGACGCGCGCAGCTATCACACTCTTTCCCAAACAAATGCACGCGTGTGTAACTCAATGCGCTATTGGTCAGCTCGTGGTTGCCTAGGTGATGACAGGACCCCAGGCTCTGTCAAGTCATATCGCAAATTTGTGAAACCGATAACGTTACGTTAGCCAAACGCTTGTTTCTTAACGTTACACTTGACTTGAATGAAAACGTTTTAAAAATGCAAAGAACAATTACATTCATGTTCAATGAGAGAAAGAGGGAGCAAGCCGAGGAAGAGGAGGAACAGAGAGAGGGAAATGTGGATGTGGGCGCGGCACATAATGTAGCAGGTAGGCTTTGCTGCTACAATGGATACAATCTGCTACAATGCCCATTTTTATGACTGTGTGTCAGATACACACGCTGTATCTGAAACCTCACACTCAGTCCCTACCCCCATCCACTATTTAGTGAGCAGCATATTGTGGACCCACCCTGTAAATCGGTTTCGGACACTACTCGCCCGTCGCGCGACTTGACTTATACCATGGTCCGGGTGAATACTTTTTTCTGATTGGCTGGCAGGTATGTATTAAAACTGTGGAACCGCACAGGTAGTTCGGCTACGGTCGTTTCACCATTCGAAATTCATCCACTAGCCAACATGTAACCCTAGCAACGTTAGACCAAGTATTGGACTTGGTACAACGGAAACCTAGCTGCTCATTTATCTCCAGTAAATTTAGCAGCGTCATATATGTTGCGTCCTGCGGGGCGGTTAACTATAGGTACTCAAGCGGTAATGACCGGAAATATTATAGCAGCGAAGTCATCAGGCTTTATTCATTAAACGATTGTAATTGTGTAGTCCTATGGTTACAGAGGAAGCTAACGTGTCCACTTCTTGTGTCAGCAACTGCTGACAGTTCGCTTATGCCAGCAGACTGATCTCAGCTCGCTGACTGCGAACTGTCTTAACCCTTGTGCGATCTTAACATTCTGTTTACTCCCCTTGTCTTACAGGTCAAAAATGACCCGCCCTACCAACGACCCAAAACAAGGCAGCTGAATTGAATTTTAAATCCAAAATCTATTTTGCATGATGAAACAACATGTTATTTAACAATTCAATTTAGTTCATTTTTTATCGTGTATTTTTTGTTACGCTGTACAAAAAGACGATCACCAGTGACCATTATTACACCTTTTTTTCTTTATTACCACAAACCAACTGTCAAAACACTTCTCTTTTACACAGTAGTGGTTTATTATTGTTATTATATAAATATGATGTAATTGCTTCTGAATTAATTGTATTGAAAGGGAAAAAAACAGTCACCAATCTGGAACTTTTTTGTCAAGTTTATTCTTTTATATTTTTTAGGAAGTGAATTATACAAATACTTGTATAATACTTGTATAAGTGAATTACTACTGTGACTTCAGGCCCAGGGTTGTAGAGGTATGGCAGACGCTCAACCCACTTGTCCCAGACCTCTCTGATGGCTGCCAGTTTGTCCGTCACACACCTTGCTGGTCTTGACTCACGGTTGTCAAATCTCAGCATTCTTGAGAAAGTGTGAAAGATTTTCGTTATGCATGATCTCCATTTCAGCTAGAATCCGTAATCAAATCAGCTGGTAAACAGATGTAACAGTTAAGCGTGTGCAAAAAATTCTTTCTCCATGAACGTAAGATGAACTAAGATAGCTGGTTCAATTCAATTTGGCCTATAGTAGGCTATTGGGTATGAGAAGGCGTGGCGCCTGTTTAATGATTACCAGCTTGTTTTTTTGTTTTAAGTGCAAAACTTTCACCAAAAATTTCAGAATGCTGCGATATGATATTTCTGGCAAATGACCTTGGTATAAGCGAGATAATCAACTCGAAGGTGAGCATTCCAGTGTTTTAATGCACTTTGCGGAGGCAACCTTGCCTCTGCGTCCTGCATTTAAACCGTGGAATGCACACCTTCTCGTAAATTATCCCTTACATAATCTCGTCACGCAGTTAATATCCGACACAAGACGACAACTTTTAATGGGGGCTCGTTTTCACAAAATTTCATAACGGACTCTACACAAATTACAAATTGATTAAAAAAAAATAAAAATAGTTGTATAATTTGAAATACTATGTTGTCTGTCTTCTGTTGAATATTTTTCGCGCCACTGCTCACTTTGCTGTCTCGTGCCAGTCAGAATCGTTAAAAAAACTACTTACATCGTTTCTAAACGCTTTACGAAGCACGGTTTATTTCACTGAAATAATTCTTTAGTCAAGAAAATGCCACACCGACACCTACCCACATCCTGACAATTGTTCAAATTATGTTAATAAGGAAGGACTCAGTTTGGATGCAATACAGCAAAACATTTTGCTGCTACTTTATTCAAGTGTTTTAAATTTGAGCATGTAACATAGTATATTGAAAGCTATTGTGTAATTTTACTAAAATGTAGTTGCAGTGTAAATAGACATGATGAATACAGTGTTTTCTCATGAAGTGTTAGCTTTAGGAGTGTATGTGTTTGAATTGTGGTTGTTTGTGTTTAGAGTTTGGTGAAGACATGTCATCATTCAAAGAAAATGGTTTGTGCCATAGCAGGTCAAATACTGAATATTTGTTGCTGGCTGCATGCTTTTACATCTGAATTGAAACAGCCTACTGTAAATATTTTGTTGTTTCTACGTATTCAGTTATTTTCTAAAGTTGATACCAAAATAAAAGGAGTGGTACAGCAGATGCTATTCTGAATCTTTCAATACATACAATATTAAAACTGTAACTGAGACTAGGGAAAAAACGTGGTTAACACTGGCTGAGGGTTGAGCTACTGCAGATTGATTAATGGGGCCCTGATTATTTTTCATGCTGACAACAGAGAAAGCATTTTATTTTTACTTACTGTTGTTACTATTCTGCTGTTGTTCTCCCAAAGAAGTTTGCACTTAATCTGAAAATTTGCCATAATATTACATTTTTTGTGTCTGACGCGTTATGCACTCAAGGACTATAAAGAAAGCTGTCTGTTAATGTATAGAGTATGATGCGAGCGCGCAAAGCGTGCGAGCAAAATTTTTGACTTGCACAGTTCCAGTAAAAATCTAATCCTACTTTCACCCCTAGCCGCAAGTGCTTCTATTGTCACGAGCTAAAGAAAAAGCAGACAAAAGCTTCTAAATTCCTCCCTGGGGTAGGCTTTATCACCCGCACCGCTCCGCCTGTTTCAAATTCTGATTTTGACTTTCCCCTTGAGCTAAAACCCGGAGTTGATCCTCGTTTCAGCCCTTTATTTCTCATGTTTTGTCTCGCTTACAGGTGATGGGAAAGATAAAGTCCCTGTGACAATTTTGCATGATACTGCAGCGTATCAATCTTTTTTGTCGGAAGGTGTCCTGCCACTTTCAAACGAGACCTCGTGTGATTTGGATATTTTGGTATGGGGAATTAAAATGAGTGTCGTTAAAGCCCCGCTGCACATGGTTCATTTACATTCTCCTCTTGTGTCAGGACGAGTTAAAGTAGCCACGCGCCCACGGTTGCCGATCAGTGGCGTCTCGTTTATTTTGGGAAATGATTTAGCTGGAGGGAAAGTGTTTCCTCCACCCGAGGTTGTTGATAACCCTGTTCTTGATGCATTTGCCACCAACCCCCCTGCTGCCTCTGTGTCAGATGTGTACCCTGCATGCGCAGTGACGCGCGCGCAGGCTCGAAAACTGTGTGATATTGTAAACCTTTCTGAGTCTTTCATGACTAACTTGGACAACGAGGAAAATTGTAATAAGCCTGAAAAACAGAAACCAGAAAAATGTGACAATGTTAAATGTTACTGAAGAAATATTAATTGATGCTCAGAAAAAGGATCCTAGTCTTGCTCTGTGTCCCTCCTCTGCTGTAACTGCGACTGATAACCAATCATCTGTTTTGTATTTTTTTGAAGATGGTGTGCTAATGAGGAGGTGGAGTCCTGATTCAAGTGAGCTGCATTCTGCAAGTCAGGTTGTGGTCCCTAAAGAATACCGGCCTCAGATTCTCAGCCTTGCGCATGATTCCGTTTTCGGTGGTCATTTGGACATTAAGAAAACCTATCAGCGAGTGTTACGTAATTTCTTTTGGCCTGGCTTAAAATCAGATGTGGCTAAATATTGCTGCTCCTGCCATATCTGCCAGGTGGGGGGTAAACCAAACCAACCCATTCCACCGGCGCCACTGCACCCAATTCCTGTGCTTGGAGAGCCCTTTGAACATGTGATATTGGACTGTGTGGGCCCGCTACCCAAAACTAAATCTGGTCACCAGTATATCCTAACAATCATGTGTGCTGCAACCCGCTACCCTGAGGCAGTTCCTTTCCGCACAGTAAGGGTAAAACCTGTGGTAGAAGCACTGACCAAATTCTTCTCCACCTTTGGGCTACCTAAATCAGTGCAAACTGATCAAGGCACTAATTTTACATCAAACATATTTGCGCAAGTAATGGCAGAACTAAAAATAAAACATAAAAAGTCCAGCTCTTTCCACCCTGAGTCGCAAGGTGCCTTGGAGCGTTTTCATCGGACACTTAAATTCATGTTGCGCAAATTTTGCCTTGAGTCCAACACCTGCACCTGTCTTTGTGTCCTCCGTGTCTTAAGAGTACAACCCCTCTGAAGACGGGTTGACAGAAAAGAGTGGTTCAGTGCCACCCACTCGTTTAAAAAACTCGTTTTCTTATCTCATCTACCCGATTCTGCACGTGCTGAATTGATTGTATTAATTGAAAATAATTTGTTGTTCTCTGACCATCCACGTCAAACATCTGTATTATTTCACGTCATTGACGTGGAGGGCCATAAGCCTATCAAGCAGCATGCTTACCGCGTTAACCCCACAAAAAGAGCTTTAATGCAGCAAGAGGTAAGCTATTTAGTAGAGCACAAGTTGGCTGTCCCCAGTATGAGTGCATGGAGCTCCCCGTGCGTCCTTGTTCCAAAGCCCGACAGCACCCCTCGTTTCTGTAACGATTACCGAAAAGTCAATGCCGTCACAAAACCTGACTCGTTCCCTCTACCGAGGATGGAGGATTGCATTGATAAAGTAGGCTCCGCTAAGTTTGTGACCAAGCTGGACCTGTTAAAAGGTTACTGGCAAGTCCCTTTAACTCCGCGGGCGTCGGAAATATCCGCGTTTGTGACACCAGACACCTTCCTCCAGTACACAGTTATGCCTTTTGGCCTGTGCAACGCTCCCGCGACATTCCAGCGCCTTATGCAATGTGTGCTGGCTGGAGTTTCAAACTGCGAGGCGTATCTTGACGACGTGGTAGCCTATTCTTCCAGCTGGTCTGACCATCTTGTCACGCTGACACAAATTTTCAGCTGTCTCACTAAAGCCTCTCTCACTGTTAACCTTGCTAAATGTGAGATTGGAAGGCACTGTGACTTATTTGGGTAAGCAGGTAGGGCAGGGGCAGGTGCGTCCTATAGCAGCTAAAGACCAGGCGATTATTGATTTTCCCGTGCCACAAACAAAAATATGTTTGCGTCATTTTCTTGGTATGTGTGGCTATTACCGAGGATTTTGCCGCAATTTCTCAGAGGTAGTGGCTCCTCTCAAGTCTTGTTAGCCCGAGCAAAAGTTTTGTATGGTCCGCTGCATGTCAAGCTGCTTTTGAGGCAGCCAAAGCACTGTTGTGTAGTGCGCCCGTCCTCGCTGCCCCAAATTTCTCTCCTTCTTTTAAATTGGAGGTTGATGCGAGCGCACTTGGTGCAGGTGGCGTTTTTCTGCAGGAAGATGCACAAGGCATTGATCATCCCATCTGTTACTTCTCAAAAAAATTTAAAAAACATCAGCTGCATTATAGCACTATCGAGAAAGAAGCCTTATCCCTGCTGCTCTCCTAGCAAAATTTTGAGGTTTACCTCGGGTCCACCTCTCAACCAATTAAAGTGTTCACTGACCACAACGCGTTGACTTTTTTGCAACAGATGCGCAACTCGAATCAGCGTCTCATGCGCTGGTCTCTTCTCCTGCAGGATTTCAACTTGGAGATCCTTCACAAGAAGGGATCAGAAAATGTCATTGCAGATAGTTTGTCAAGGTCTTTCTCTTGAATTGAACATCATAGGGGGATGTTTAATTCTTGGGAAAGGGGGAGTTATGACCGCGGTCGTAAGGTATTTTATTATATACTGTATCTTGTAGATGCCCCAAACTTGCTGTGCCAGCAGTGTGTCCTGAGTTGTCTTCCACCTAATTAGGTGTGCCAGTACATGCCGCTGATTCGCTGCTCCAGTTCTCTTGTGGGGTGGTGATAGGTTGCGGTGGAGCCGGTCTTCGATTTAAACCAGCCGAAGTGACGTCATCGGAGCAGCGGGGGAAACCCCGTCACCCTCGGATCGCAACCGGCCACGTCATTACTTGAAAAAGCTCTTGTGTCAGTCCGTATGTTATTAAGAGTAAGGATGAACCTTTGAAGTTTTTTCTTGTATAGGTTGTTCTCACCATGAGGTAAACAACCCACTTGTTTCTGTGAACTTGTATGTGTAAAATAAGTTACCTTACTAACGTACTTTCGAAACTTAGTCTTCGTGGCTGCTTGGGATCCGAGTGTTGCGGGGTGTACTTCATGTTGTGTCCTAGCCACCCCTAGATGGGGCATAACAGCTCTTTGAACTACTCCATGGCCTGGATGAAAGGAAAGAGAACAATTGACGTCACGTAAGAGAATAACTGACGCACAAGCACCTGGGCGCTGGCGTTTGATTGGATAATGCGTTCAAAATGCACACTCACCCACTATATAGGGCACTGTGTTGTAAATGTTCTACATTGAAAACAACATAGAGAGTGAGTAAGCGAGTGGAAAAGTGTGCATTCCAAACACAGCCTTAGATTCCATAAGGAAAAATGTCTGCCCCCTGGTATTGAAGCCGATTCGAAGACTTACCAGTTTAAAAATGCGTCGTACTGGATAATTAACAAATTAAAATTGATAAAATTGTGCATTTTAGACATTTCAAGAATTCTACTTTCGCTGAAATATACTTTGCCGAGGTGCTGTATCCTCCTTTAAAGTTTGCTGCACAAAATTTGTACAAGCTTATGAAATACTGCGAGAATATGGTCTGGTCAGATGAGACAGAAACTGAACTCTTTGGATGTCATAACACACACTGTGTTTGGAGGACAAACGGCACTGCACATCACCCTCAAAACATCATACCCACAGTGAAGTTTTGAGGAAGGAACATCATGGTGTGAGGCTGTTTTTCATCACATGGTACTGGCAGACTTCATTTAATTGAAGGAACGATGTATGGAGAAATGTATCGAGACATTCTTGATAAGAATCTGCTGCCATCTACCAGGACGCTGAAGATGAAACGGGTGGACATTAAAGCAAGACAATGATCCCAAACACACAGCCAAGAAAACTCTCAGTTGGTTTCAGAGAAAGAAAATAAAGCTGCTTGAATGGCCCAGTCAATCGTCCAACTTGAATCCAACTGAAAATCTTTGGAAAGATTTGAAGATCAGAGTTCATAGAAGAGGCCCCAGGACCATATGCAAATGTGGGCCAAAATCTCTCCTGAGCAATGCATGCAACTAGTTTCTCCATACAGGAGTCTTGAAGCAGTCATGACCAACAAAGCCTTTTCTACTAAGTATTAAATAAATTTCAGTAAGCATGTTTAATACTATTTCCCTGTGTCATTCCACTTTATTACACATAACTTAATTTATCGACTTACTTGTTTTGATTCCTTTGTATGTGTGGATTACTTAGGTTGTTACCGATGTCTGGTGAAAATTATATGTCAATAGCCCCATTAGAAATGTATTAATTGAGGAAAACGTTGACACGTTCAATACTCATTTTCCCTGCTGTACATTAAGTTTGTCTGCCACCCTGCTTACATTTGGAATGATTGAAGCTAATTTCATTTTATGTGCATTGACGCATGTTAGCTGAGACATCACTCAACAAGACAAATTTATATGAGAAAGTTCTTGCTGCATCACCAACAACAAATGTAGCTGCTATTTCTTGATTTTTCATCACAATCAGGGAGTAACGGAAGCCCTGTTTCTGAATACATGCGCATAACTGCATTTTTCAACCATTTACTCTTAACCCCTTTGTGCAGAAGCCAAATTTGGTTATTTATGGGTTACCCACTTTAATGCTTTATAATTCAAGATTTAAGCTTCATAAAGAGAAAAAATGTGGCTCAATTCAGAAAAGACACTTACAGCATTTAGAATTACATTGTATTTCAATTCACCATTGAAATTGCAAAAAAAAATAATTCTGAGGATTGAAAAACTGCTGGGGCTTAAAACTTTACATTTCTGGTATCATAAACTCCTTGAGCACAAGTAGAATTCATCTTCAACATTACATTCTAGATAACCTACATATTAGCCAAATTATACAGCTACCTAAGTGTCTCCCCAAAGTCTCAAAATCATGTACTGTCAAATCATGTATTTAACACAAATAAAGTTTTAAGGCATGAAATTTAATATGAACAAATTATTTTCTGGTTGAGTTTACTAATATTTATCAATATCAGCGCAGATGAATATCAGTGGTCACCAGTAACCTCTCCAAACACAAAACATGCCTTTTCTCCTTCATAAAGTTTAGAATTTTGGCCATTTTTCTTCAAAGTCAGCACAAACGCATTAAACTGCTTATTAAATGGTCAGAACATTCACCCTGTAATGGAAGCTGCCAGTCCCCTCTTCTATGCTCACAAACCCATTTCAACACTTATAAGGAACAAGTACACCTCACTAACTCAGTAATTTCTGAATTCTGAAATATACCTTATTTTATCAGAACAGACACTTCACTTTCGGGGAATATCAAATCCATTGCCTCACCCGATTCAAAAGAAACGTGCAATGAACGTACCAGGGGGTCCACCCAAATGCACGGGCAGTTCGCGTTTTAAAGAGGAAAAAAAAAATTCGACATTTGACTTTGTTGAGTACGTATACATTCCAAAACAAACAACAAAAAAAAGTAGCAGCCTGACCTGTTTCATGAATCCCTTCTCCAGAGACCGATGTGTAGTAGGAACCCTCTGGTCCCGTTTCATTCGAAATAATTCCAATTGACCATATCCTTGTCTCATTTAAATCCTGTAAATGTAACTGAACACTTCAAGGCCAGTTTTGCGAACCGATTTTCTATAAATCGCGTCTATTTTAGCCGCGTAATGTGCATAATGTAGACAGGATTCAACCGAGCCTGCTGATACGCATAAGGTTGTATGCTCTGTGTTTGTCCAATCAATGTGTTTCACTTACTCTAAAATGTTTAAACACTCGAGAATTGGATAAGAAACGAGCCAATCAATATATTGTTAGCAGGGAAACTTCACGAGGGCATGAAGTGTAACTCTACAATTACGCAGAAGAGCTTGAGTATATGATTGAGTGATTGGCTATCAACGCCGGTACTTGGGTGGATATAAGGAAGCGCTGGATTTGTCAATGAAGGAATCTACGCGAAAATCCACGGTAGGGAACTACGAATTTTTTTGTATGTGACGACTGTAATTGACAGTCCAATGTGAGAGAATCAATACCTAGTCGATTTTTTTGCCTCAGAAAACCGATTTTTCTGAACCACTAATTGAAATGCTGTTGGGTGACTGTGGCTAAACTGGTTGCAACAGAGGATAACGATTTTCTCTGTGTCAAGATATCGTTTTTTTAAACTGCTGGATCGATACTATGGGCAAGGATACTGACCAGTTTGCACATCAGGCTTAACTGAGGAGTTTAATTCATGCAGCTTTTGAAAAACAGGGCATGGAGTGAACTTCCCCATATTCAGAACCGCGTTCGAGGTCTGCTTGCTTGTGAACATTCAATAACTGATCCGGGGGTGCCATCTTGTGATCGAGTACAGTAACAGTGTGCTTAAATATGCAGGTCTATAGACGCAGGCGTCTACATCTGCAGAAAGGGGTTAACTGGCCTGGTGGGTTGGCCAAATGGCTGCGATTGGCTGGATGGTCAGTCAGTCAATCAAAATTGTCCACCAGGTTTTCATGGATAGGGAACTCATTTGCTATGTGCTTTTTAAAATTTCAAGAGTTTCATTTGATCAGTGACTGTCCCAGAAAAAAAGTGGGAGGGATGAAATCATGTTTTTGTGAAAGTGCGAGTGTCGTAACACCCGTAACCCCCACGGGTGCAATGCGCCTGCTCTGGAGAGCAGGGGGAACATTAGAGAGTGAGGGGAACTGGAAACTAGAGAGCTAAGGGGGCAAGAGGCACTAGAAAGCAAGGGGGGTGAGGGCACTAGATTGTGAAAAGGACGTGGGCACTAGAGAGCCAGGGGACAGGGGCATGAGTGAGCAAGGGGGCGGGGGCACAGGAGAGCAAGGGAGACAAAGACGCTAGAAATCGAGAAGGACGGGGACATTAATAACTGAGGGTTACGAGGACATAACAGGGTGAAGGTGGTAGGGGCACTCGAGTGCAAGGGGGCTGGGGCATTAGAGTACACAAGGGCATTAGAGTACACATGAAAGTCAAAGGCACTAGAGAGCATGGGGGGAGGGAGTACCGAAGAGCGAGGGGAATGGGGGCACTACAGGTGAAAGAGGACAGGGGCACTGAGAGCAAGAGGGCGCAGGACACAGATGAACAAGAGAAATAAATGCAATAGAGCGAAAGGGGGATGAAGACATGAGCAAGAGGGATGGGGCACTGGAAAGTGAGAGGGACATGGCACTGGAGAGTAATGGTAATGAAGGCATTAGTGAGCGAGTAGGACGGGGTGCGAGAGAGTGTTAGGGCAAAAGCACTACAGATCGAGGGGATGAGGGCATTAGAGAAAGAAGAAAACAGGGACAGAAGAGTGCAAAGGGGGTGGGGCACTATTGAGCAAGGGAGACGAGAGAGAAAGGGGAACAGAGGCAGAAAAGAGCAAGGGTGATGGGCGCTGTAGAGAAAGAGGGGGACGAAGGCATTGTAAGTGAGGGCTGCGGGGCACTAGAGAGCAAGAGGAAGGGGGTGCTGCAGAGTGAGTGGAGGACCACAAGAAATGAAGGGGGTTGGGGGCAATAGAGAGCATGCGGAGACAAGACATTGGAGTGCAAGGAGGATGGGGCACTATTGAGCTGGGGTGACGAGTGCATCAGAAATAAAGGGGGATGGGGGCACTAAAGAGCAAGGGAACAGGGGAACTAGAGAGTGAGGGGAACAGGGGCACTGGAGAGCGAGTAGGATGGGATATCAGAGAGCGAGGGGAACAGGGGCACTAGAGAGTGAGGGGAAAAGGGGCACTAGAGAGTGAGGGGAACAGAGGCACTAGAGAGCGAGGGGAGCAGCGGCACTAGAGAGCGAGGGGAACAGGGGCAATAGAGAGCGAGGGGAACAGGGGCAATAGAGAGCGAGGGGAACAGGGGAACTAGAAAGCGAGGGGAGCAGGGGCACTAGAGAGCGAGGGGAACAGGGGAAATAGAGAGCGAGGGGAACAGGGGAACTAGAGAGCGAGTAGGATGGGACATAAGAGAGTGAGGGGAACTGGGGCACTAGAGAGTGAGGAGGATGGGACATCAGAGAGCGAGGGGAACAGGAGCACTCAGGAGCGAGTGGGATGGGAGCGCAAGGGTGACAGGAACACTAGAGAATGAGGGGAGCACAACTGGAAGCATGAGAGGGCACAGGTTGCGGAATTCCCTGCCTGCAATATTCTGTACCCCCAACCCCACTCCACTCATAGAAACATTTAAATGCTGATATTGCTGGGGTCTGGTGCATATTTACTCTCCCACAGGTTATCTGTGCTGATATGGGGTAGAATATGTGGGTCAGTGACTCTGTTAACAGCTGTGCCCACACAATATCAGCACTGAGATGCTGCCAGACAATCCACTCAGGCTTTCCTTTCTCTTGAGGTGACAGTGTTCAAACAGAGTATGACCTGCCCTCGAGGTGACAGAGTCCTTGGCATTTCACAGGTGTGTATGTTCGGGAGAGACAGAGTGAGAGAGGAGAGAAAAGTATATGTGCTCTTATACGTGTTTATGAGTCCCTGTGAGCAATATGTATACTGAGTACAAATGAAAACGCACCACTTGAAAAAAGTCAATATTTAAGTTCAAATGAACTTCAATATAATTTTTATACAACAACAACAACACTACAGTGACGTCACCCGACATGCCAGATGCAAGAAATGCGAGAATTTCAAGTTAACTGTAACGCTAGGCAATTTTTTGCAAAAACGCAACATCTTGCACGCACATCACGAGAAAAATGAATTTCACTCTGAATTTGTGCACACATTACCTTTAAAAGCATGTGAATCCGAATAAAATTTCACTTCTTCACTGACACTTGTGAAACGTCGACACTATGCCGCGACTTACAGCCCCTGAACGGGAACGTGCCATAGGCATGCTTCAAATTGGCGCCAGCACCAAGGAAATTGCCAGACGACTACACTGCGCACACACAACGATCGCAAGACTCCATCAAAGGTGTCTGGAAACGGGGAGCACTCGGGACCGTCCTCGACCGGGTCAACAGCGTGTGACAACGGCATGTCAGGACCGTCAGATCGTACGGGATCATGTCCGAGACCGAACACTACCAGTGACAAGAACGGCTGCTCAGGTCCAAGGACGACATGGATTCATTGACCCCAACACTGTACGGAACCGTCTGCGAGCTGCAGGCCTGCGTGCACGACATCCTTATTTCGGCCCCATATTGACGGATCGTCACCGAAACCAGCGTCTACAGTGGGCAAACAGGCACCAGAATTGGAGAGTACGACAATGGCACGGTGTCATCTTTTCTGACAAGTCACGATTTCACTTAAGGAACGCAGATGGCCGTATACGTGTTTGGCGGAGATGTGGTGAACGATATAACGCCAATTGTTTCGTTCAAACGGACCGTTGGGGTGGTGGCAGCATTATGGTGTGGGGTGGAATAAGCTACCGTCACAGAACCCCTCTCATATCAGCAGAGGAAGGGTAAACGGCGTCTACTACCGGGACCAGGTGCTGCAGAACCATGTTGTGCCGCTCTTCAACCAACACCACGATGTCCACACATTCCAACAGAACAACGCTAGGGTGTCCATGCAGTACCTTGCACAGCAGAACATCCCCGTGCCTCAGTGGCCAGCTCTGTCACCCGACCTCTCCCCTATCGAGCACTTATGGGATGAAATTGGACGACGTCTTTCACGTCGACGCCAGATGGACAACATCCGAGAACTTGAGGTTGCCCTTGTTCAGGAGTGGAATGCTATCCCTCAGAACACTATCCAGAGACTGATCAACTCCATGCGACGACGATGCACCGCATGTGTCAATGCAAATGGCGGTCACACCCGTTATTGACTTTCCTGTTTGACCCCTACACCCCTACTCTCTCGCGCTTTAACATTATCGTGAATGAAATTGAATGATGTTTACATGTCTTCTTAAATCATTCATTATCTCAAATGCATCATACGTATATACTTCACATATCAATCCGTGGAGCTATTCCAGATTTCGTGAGTGGTGCGTTTTCATTTGTACTCAGTATATTTTATTTATTTAACTTGTGTCTGTCAGCTCACGCGTATCTGGGGGTGTATCCATGGGTCAGGTTGAGTGTGTGTTTGTGAGCTTTGGCTATGGCTGTATGTGTTCAGGAGAGACAGTAAGCCTGTGTTGGCAAGTTTATAGGACATGGATGTGCAAGCGTTTGTGTGCATGTATGCAAGAGAGAGTACGACTGAAAGTGTGTGGGCATAGGATATGGCCGAGTTTGTGAGTTTGAGGGAGTAAGGCTGCGTGAGTGTGTGGCCATAGCATGCGTGCATGTGTGCGTATGCACTAAAGCACTAAACGTTTAGGACTAAATGTTACAAAGAAAATGCGAATTGATCTCAGCATTAATTTTACAGGTTGTGGTCCATGTGTGTAGGCAACTGGGCTATAGTTTAGCTGCGAGTATGTGTGTGTGTTACAAAAAAAAACTGTACGTACCACACGACCGTTGTATGAGTATGTAACACTGAACATAATAAAGTAAATATGAATTGCCTGTGGCAGTGATTCTCCCGTTTTCAATATGCATGCATGAGGTATAGCAGTGTTTGTGCATGAGAGAGAGTAAGACTGCAATAGTGTGCCTATAGTATATGACTGAGTATGTGTGAGTATGTAACACTGCTCTTTATAAAGAAAATGTGATTTCATTGCAGCAGTAATTCTCCAGGTTGCAGTGTGTGTGGTGAGTTTGATAAATGGGGTCCTGCGGCTCCTGAGATTAAGACTGATGAAGTGTGGGATCCGGGGGGCTGCTGGGGAGGCAGAGAGTCATCAGATGTGTGACCACTTTGCCGTCCTAACCCTGGCATTACCGCCCATAATTACCGCTGGATCAACAGGGGAAAAAACCCTCTCCGATACGTGGCAGGAGCCACTGAATACATTAACACACTTCCTGTTCTAATTTCATTTGTGGCAGCTGCCCAACGGTTTATCCCTGCAATGGACTGGTGAACTCTTGGAGTCTGTTCCATGCCTTTATCCCATTGTATGATGGGATAGGCTCCAGCCATGCAGTGACTCTGTCCATTAATAAGCAGGTTATGGATGAAAGGATGGTCCTCAGGTTTTTTTTTGTTGTTGTTTTTTGCTCCAAAACATTTTAAGAACAATTATTCGAGAACTTTACGGTTGACGGCTGTTGGACTCGCTGCCTGACAGATGCAGAAACTGACAGGATGATCGAATAATCCTTTTGTTGAGAGATGTGTGTCGAGCCAGCAGTGGTCAAATGGAACAGACACAGGATTCATCAGGCGTAGTCACATAAAAATGGCTGTGACTCGCACCATTAAATCTCACCAAATGCAGGCCTAGGTTTGATAGTGGATGCAACTGAACTAAACCCAGGGAAATAACTGAGCTCTTTGGATTTTTTCAGAAAAAAAAAACAAAAACTGAAGAGACTGATGATCAGTAATTTAGTTCTATGCTTCTCTTTGTTAGTCGTGGGGACCCACTGTGTATGCTGGTTTTCATTCCAACCACAACTGCACAAAAAACTATTAATGTCTCTTAATTAGGATAATTACATGTTTACAGGTGTTATTTCCCTTGTTATAAGAAGGGAATACCTTGTAACGGGGATAGCTTTACGCCATAGAATAAAAATTGTGCCTTTTTGCAACGGTTCGCAAAGAAGGAATACATTTTTATGAACCAAATGAAAGATAATTGTGTATCAATAGGGTCCTAATTACATAACTGAGCAATTTACAACTTTTACACAATGCATGTTTAGTTCATCATCATTAGCCCTGTCTTTTGATTTGTAATTCGTGGTGCAGTGGGTAGCACTGCTGCCTCACGGTAAGAAGATTGTGGGTTTGAATACACCCAATCTCTCCATGTGAAGTTTGCATTTTCTCCCTGTGTTCACAGTGGTTTCCTCCTATAGACTAAAGACATGCATGGCAGGCTAATCGGAAAGTGTGATGATATGCTCAGAGGAACCAGTCGCAACTCAGGGATAATCCAAAAATCATAAGCCTTTATTACAAAATGGGTCAGGACCAGAAGACGCAAGGATTGCCAAGCCAAAAACGAAAACCAAAAAGCAAAATCGACAGGACAGGCCGGGGTCAAAAATTGATCAACGTTCTGACAAGGAATGAACTGCAGTGAAGACTTTAAATAGACAAGAGGGAAGTCACTTGCTATGCAGGGAACTGGTGAATTGGATATCACAGTTGGATGGAGCAAAATATTGAATTGTTCAGTTAGCGTGACCAATACACAGGCACTCCTTGCACCAGGATCAATATGCCCTTTGTCACAAGTCACAATGCTACAGATGTCACAAGTCATGAAGGAGCGTGACATTGGCATGATAAATGCTGGGATATCTGTGACAGCGGTGTCAACACACTTGAATGTGCATCGTTCCACCATCAGCTGGTTGAGAAGTCGATTCAGAGAGACTGGCAGCACTGTAAATCGTTCACATGCCCGACAACTACGTGTGACCACGCCCACACAGGATCGGCACATGCGGCTCCAGCACCTCCGTGATCGGCTCCAACCAGCCTCCAGGACAGCTGACAAGACCGTCGAACTGCACAACAGGCGGATGTCAGCCCAGACTGTCCGACACCGCCTGAGGTAGGCAGCCCTCCGAGCCCACCGACTGCACCGAGGTCTCAACCTGACCTCCGTCCGTCATCGGTACAGACTTGACTGGGCCAACCATTACCTTTGCTGGACTCTTGCACAGTGGACGACAGTGTTATTCAGTGATGAATCGTGATTCCAACTGTACCGCGCTGATGGCAGACAACGAGTATGGTGACGTTGTCTCGACACTGACGCCAGCTCAGAGTTGCACTGCAGGAGGAGTGGGACAACATTCCACAGGTCACTATTGACAACCTCGTGAACTCCATGCGCCGGAGGTGTACCGCTTCACGTGGTGCCGATGGTGAACACACTCGTTACTGAGTGCTGTGAACTCTGCCAGCTGACCCCTTTTGGGTTCAGGCTGTGATAACTCATTGTGTACAGTAAATTGTTAGTCATGTTTCTGTTGCTTGAATATTAAGGCAAGAATAAAATAATAATTGTTTTGTTGAAATATTTCCTGATAAAAAATAATTCGACAAAAAATAACTTTGTGCATTTATATTTTTGTTCAATGTATTACCAACAAGGAACCTCCAAAAATGGAAGATGACAGTTTATTACATAGTCCTCTACACAGGTGGGCCTAACAATCTTCAAATGACTTCTCACAGCTCCACCAAGAATGCACAATAATTAGATTAAAACCATCTGATCCAGTTGTGCCCACATTTTCACCAGTTTGAAGCCAACTGGTGCTGTAACTGACATCATTTAAAATCCCTGGGAACTTCATAAATTCCCTTTATCCTTTTTACCCCTATAACTATATAATAACTCCCAAACGACGTCACCGATCACACAGACATAAGTCCAGTCATGTCACAGTATGGATACTTACAGCTGCTTCATCATCACGTCTCTCGAATCAAGGACATTAGTCGAATCATGTCACACTGTGGATACTTACAGCTGCTCCCGCCATGTCTCTCGAATTACGGACATTAGTCGAGTCATGTTACAATGTGGATACTTGCAGCCAGTTTCATCACTTCTCTCGGATCACGGACATTAGTCGAGTCATGTCACACTGTGGATACATCTCTGGCATATCAGCAGGAAAAAGTTCTTAACTTACCTAGGAATGGTAGCACGACAGGGAGAAAGTGCTTTGAGCTTCACAAGCACTGATAGCAGGTCAGCAGCGAAATACTACAACATTCTCACACATACTTTCTAGTGAAACAACACACAAACGATGCACATGCTCAAATAAAGCTCGGGGCTGAGGGGTCTTGCTAGCGATAGGTAACGTAGATTACCAAGTAGCAGGCGATTAAAATTCACACCATACATAAAATGAAGACGAGCTATGTTGCCACCCATTGGAGATTCTGTGTTACGCATAGCCATCTTACCAACAAAACGATCAATTTCATTTTTACTACTGGCCACAGAAAATAAAAACTTCAAGGTCTTAGCAAACTAAGACTGGCACTCCTTCATTTTAAATATTGTGCAACTTCGGTTTGCCAAGATAACAGCTCTGAGACTTTTCTGATAATGCATGGTGACGTTGTTGAACACATGACATGGGACAGAGACCATTCCTCTACACAAAGTCTCTCCAGAGCTTTCTGATTCTGCTGTGGATGCTTGAGGACTTTCCTCTTCAGCTGTATGGTGTTGAGGCTGAGGTACTGTCAAAGGTGTGTGGTTGATGAACCATCTTTGTTTAGATCTTGAGGTAGATTTCAGATCATTGTCCTGATGGAAGCTTCTATCACAGCCCACTTAAGCTTCTTGACAGAGGCTGTCACATTATCATTTAATATCTGCAGGTATTTGAGTCTATGACATCAAGTATCCCTACAAGTTGTCCAGGGCCTTTGGAAGAAAAACCCCCATAACATCAAAGATCTACGTATTTCCATACTGGGTGTGAGGCGCCATTCTGTATGGCTGTTTTTCTGGCTATGCCAAACCCATCATTGATGTCTGTTGCCAAAAAGCTTGATGTTGGTCCCATCTCACTATATGAGCTGGTCTGAAATTCCCAGTAACAATAGGCATACTGTAGGTGCTTCAATTTGTTGCTGATTGACAGCAGAGGCTTTCTTCTGGCAACCCTCCCAAATGCAACATATGGTGATATAGATGGTGTAGTTTTGGAGATTTTCCAACTCTAAGGCTCAACTAACTAACCACTATAATTTTCCAGCAGAGATTTTTTTGTCTGTTGAACCATCCTCCTCAAGGAGTGAAGGGTAAATGTACATACGTGTCCTCTTCCAGGCAGATTCTTAATTCCTGTCACTCCATACTAGATATCAGGAAGGGGTATTTTCAGCTGTTCAGAGATTTTACAAGATATGTGTGTCTTTCATTACACATTATCAGTGTGTTGTAAGGTCTTTCCCATAACGATAAATGACAATGAAAGGGAATTTGACCTGTCATACTTAATACTCCCGTGAAAAAGAAAGTCAGTTTTGACTAATTAAGAGTCATTACTTAAACACGTAGGATGCCAATAATTGTGGCACACATTTTGGAGATAAATAATTATGTAGTGTCAATTATTTTCTTTTCAATATTTGTAGTTCAATGAAAAGGTAAGATTTTTACGAATATCTCGAGTGAAAGACTGAGAGAATAAATAGCAAAGACATTTTTTTACAGATTGCTTTGCTCACATTCACTCAAGGTGCCAATTATTTTGGAGGGCACTGCACACTAAGTATGAGAATATGCCTACTTTTCCTTAAATAGATTCACAGATCTTTAGATTTTCTTTCCCACTGCCCAGACTCAAATTTGATGAGAGTTTTTACTTCCTTAGGTGACGTCACGCGGTACTTGAGTAATCCAGCAACATCATATACAGACTTCAAGAAAACTCATTGATGTCTTTTCAGCTATTTTGGTTTTTTTTTTCCATGTATGCATTTTATTTCTTTTTCCATTCAAACTTTAGTGAATCCCTCTGAACAGTCAATTTTGAAACATGACATTTATTTAAAAAGGATGATTCTTGTCACAATACCTCGTGTCTGCCCAATCAGTTCTTTCCCTTTACCTGCAGTCTTGCTGGTTTGTTCATGCAAACTGATTGATTGTCGCATTCTTTTAGGGTGACCAGGTGTTGCCACTCTGATTGTCCTCCGCGCATAGGTTCCTGGTTTTGTCTCATTGGGACAGTATCGTCCTTGGCTGAGGTATTACTTTTATGTTTTACTCTAAATTCTAGTTCTCCCCTGCTATCTCTTCCAGGGAGTTCAATTATTAGTCAGCAAATCATTAGGTACAGCCTAAGGAGAATACTCCTCATGAACACCAATAGTGAACTGAAGAAATCAGAAATCATCTTGTTAAGATTCTGGAATTGCAACTGCGGCTGGAATTAAAACCAGTGTACATCAGAGGGACTGGTATTGACAACCCCTGCCTTAGAGAACAGCTTGAATGACTGTGGCCAGGCTACAGTAGCTGACCTGCTCAGATGTACTGTCTACAGAAGCTGCTTCACCTGAACAGTACAAACACAGTCACAATATGGAATGTGCACTCATCTAATCGCAGACTTTGAAGGAGAGTCAAACACACCTGACCCCCCACACTTGGTCTCTCCATTGCGCTCTGCTGCCATGGAAACCTTGCGGTTGTGACGTGACATACTGACAGGTCCTGTGCAAAAGCAGAATTTTTTTTTTACTGAATGTGCAGCCATCTGCAGAGGGAGTTCTTTTCCTCAGGTTTCCGTGGCAGTGGATGACCAGAAATCAGCTGGAATAGCAACAATTGGTTGGCCATTTTGTTAACTGACATGAGACCAGGCTGTGTAAAATTCACCTGATGTGTGTGGGTTTAAGTGTGGCAGCAACTGGAATCAAACATTTGTGATAACTAACAATGCAGGGTTGTTGCAAAATTTTAATTTAGCCGAAGTTTTTGAGCATTTCTGTGTAAGGAATGCCACATCATCTCAGTCGAATTAAAGCAAGGGTGTAGGTTCAATTTGAGAGTTTGTAGGGACTAGGGAAACATGAGTGCTCGTAGTGTGCAAGCAGGAAAATCTTGGCACTTTTTTGATCTGAGAGTAGCAATTGCATTAGCCTACTGTGTTTAGACCATCAAAATAGGACCCCAGAGTCAAAGCCTGTCGCCCTCTTCTTTCTCAGTGAAAACTTGCAATTGATCTACATTACAGCATACAGAATCTTTCACCATCTTGTCGCTTGACAAAAAGCTCCCATTTTCAAGACACACATTCTCATTCTCAGGCACAAACAAAGCTATCAGGCGTCCCTATTTTCTAATGTTTTTGGCAAACTCAGGCTGGGAAGCTCATGTTCTAGATTCGCAAGACCAGCCAAAACCTTGTAACTTATAATCTGGCTGATAAAAGCATTCATCAGTGAAGTGTCCTGTGCAGATCACAGATCCTGATCAGATTGTGCACCCCAGTTAAATCGTGTTGCTGTGAACAACGCAATGCAATGTCAACCCTTAACAGTGTGGACAACGAATGTTTGTTTTACTCTGAATTTGAAGGCAGTACAGATCTTTAAAACATGGGGTAACTGTGTGATCACAGCCGAGCAGAAGAGCTCAATATTGCCAAAGGACAAATTGCAGGAGATGGCAGAGTATCAAAATTCATTGTTTCATGAGGCATCATCTGTAATGGCTTCCTTAAGAGCGAGATGATACATCACTGCCCGTTAGGTTATTTCTTTCATAATTTTCTTCAATCGGTAACAGCATTGCAAAACTTTCTCACAGGCGGGGTGTGACTGGGGAGCAGAATCAGACAATCGCAGAATCGTTTCTCTTCACAAAAGCCATCCAAGCCTTTCAAATTGTGGGGGTATTTTTTCTGTTGGGAATTTATGGACCATGATGCCTCTGCTTGCATTGGCCTTATCGTTGCAGCCGTAAACAAGTGCCATATTTGGCACTTTACCAAGGGAATAATCCACAATCATAGAGTCCAATGCCATTGACAATGTATTTTCTGTCGCTGACTTGGTTCCTCCCGTAACATCGTGACCGAAGATAGCCGAAGATGAATTCTCTTCGAGATTTGCAGTGATTTGTGACGGCTGATAAGAATTTGAAATGGCCAATGCATAAAGGATGTGTTCATATTGAAGATTCTGTTGTCCAGATCTAATTTTTGGATGAACAAGCACTTAAGTCTTGTTACTTATGAAGTAATGTTATACAATATGTTCACTTACATTTCTGAGGACATGTAGTGCATATTGGGCTATATTGCAAACATATACTTACAGGAAGAGGCAAATAATCTCTGATCAAATTGAGACTGATCTGAATCAATGGGCTGCTTGTTAGCGGAAGTCCAGACACCTGGCCACCAATCAGAGGCATTTTGGTAGTTAATGAACAATTCAAAGACAAAGTAAATAATCGTGAGGCAAATCTACATCGTATTGATATTAAAGAAAGAAAAAAATAATAATTAATAGTACTTTAGGAGCCTATTATCTCAATAGTTAATGTCACCTCTTTTTAGGGAATTTTTTTCCATTTGGCAACAGCTGCATAATGAACTTTTATTTATGATCCTTGTAGTATTGCATTTTTCTGGCATAATGTTGATCAGTAAGAAAAGTAATCCATCAAAAAATCTAAAGTCAAGAAACATTAGTAGGCTGTTGAAATTCTTTTGTTGCAGTTTCAATAATTAATAATTTCAATAAGAATAAAATCCGGCATACAAAAGGGTCCTCCAGACCCGAGTTTGGGAACCACTGCCCTGGACTGTAGTGCTAATTATCCCAATAAGACACCTTAGAGTTTTACAGCTCGATTGCTCCTGCATTTAAGTGTGTCTCCAAAGGGTGGCACTGTACCTGTGTGTTACGGAGTCCCCCACTGCGATGAACTGAGAAATAAATGTGTGCAGAATCACTTGCGTCATCAGCTGCTTATCAGAATGTAAAAATATTATGCGGATTTAACAGCAATGAGGAGGGTCAGGTGGCCTCATTCTTTCAGTGGGACTTTAATCTCAGACGTTAGCCTGCCAGTGTCTCCTGCAGCAATCAGTGATAGGTCCTTAGTCTGGGTAGGCGAAAAAAAAAATTAAAAAAAATATATGGGCCAATTATCTGGCTGCTGTGTCATCCTGTTGGGCTAACAAGGAGCACTAATTACCACTCCACAGCAAATTGCAAAATGGTAACCTTTAGCCATATTTAAATAGGTAATTTGAAAGAGAATGAGTGTTGCAAGTTTAAAGAATTTAGGGAGCGTGCTCTGAGGAATGACTAATTGATTGCAAATTAATCTCAGCAGGATTTTCCGGGGCAGGTTCTAGTCTGTGACATGAAATTCAGAACAGTCCGTGTTCCATAGTATCTTGCTTTGTTTGAAAGAAAAAAAGATTTTGTTAACCCCATTAATATTCCCCCTTTTTTGAGTAAATTTCCACCCAAGCTAATGTGTTTCCTGTTCTTGAACCATTTTGACTACAGGCACAATCATGGTCTCTTTCGAGCAGTGAAACTCAGTGGATTGCATTCAAATAGTCACCATCACTGAGACTTCTACCCAAATTGATTGACAGTACTGGAAATGGAAGGTTGCATCAGGCAACCCAGGAAAAAGATTCTGTGTTTTCATCTTGCCCTGTGACCAATCCTCAGACGTCAAGAAAACTAATAAAGCCAAATTCAGACCCCGAAACAACTGCATGTTAAATATATCATAATACTGCAACAAAATCAAATATTTTATGAATTTTGCTTGATACTCCTCCGCGTTTTAACATACTGTACAATTTTGGAGACTTCAAAATTCCCTGCGTTCCTCGTCACAGTTGTGTTCGGATTTATAGTTGTTTTATAACTTCCGTCTCTCATGTCACTTCCCTGACTTGTAGCCAACAACATCCCCCTTTGTTAGACGCCTCTGAAACAATTCGTCATCATAAAAATGAATCCCTTGGCAACCATACGCATGAGTCTGCTGGAAGTTCCAGACCACTGGCTATCCGTATTAACTAAAAGAAGTTGAGTTTACGATTATATTGAAGTGAGAGCTGACATACCAAAATACTTACTGTTTCATTAGATCAGCATATAACAGTCAGTGGGCACCTGTTGTTCCTGAAGTAATACCATACAATCTACACTGTGCAGTTCCAAGTGGTCTCACCATCACCAGAGTGCTCACAGCTCGGTGGAACTGTGGAAATTTCAGGCCTGCTAATCTCATTTAACTAGTTGGCTAACACCTGGGGCTGCTTCTTGTTAATCAAGCCACGAATCTGCTAAATAACTTTCCTTCTTCCTTCTGGACATCACTTCTTGCGTCCAGTATAGTGAAACGGCATCGCTACTCCACATGGACACAGGACTACAGATCTGCGCATCACTGCTGAAATCCCATGCAGAATATCCATGCCAGGACTGCATTGATCAATGGATCATGAAGGGGAAATCAAGGCTGTATTAATTTAGGCAAGAATGAGAGCTTTCCAGGCAGTTATAATTTGTCTCACTGAGATAGTTCAGTATTTCAGTTTGACCTTATCTGACATAATTGTACTATTGCTGCTGTGTCCATTTTTCTATTTTAATGACCAAGTTAGCCATTCATAGATTGAGTACATCTGCATGTACGTTGTAAAAATCGGTCTCCCATTAGCCAACTTTCTATTGCTGCAGCTTAGTAGAATACATAGTTGCCAGATTAGTGATACAAATTGCTTATGAGCTGATGTTAGCTTCACCTCTCGGTATTCGTTGAAGCTAAACTGAGTTATCCAGCCGTGCATAAGCCTATCAGTGAACCGGTCATATGCCATTTCTCTCTATCTTGGGACAAAGAAATCCATAAAATACTGCATTTGTTGTATGAAAGGACTGCAACACAGTAACTAGGGCTCCGAGTGACAGTGGGGAAAAAAAAAATAAATAAATCTCTGGTTTTAATGAGCCCCGGGGGTTACACAATGTCATGCAAGCATCACTGCTACTTAACGACCATTTGTGTGTGGTTCGGGTGAGGATGTCACATGGTGATTAATCCAAAGTGTTGGACAATTAAGTGTGGCTGCTTTGGTGATATTTCGGATTGGCCACTTTGTCAAAAAGAAGAAATTTATTGAAAGCATACAAACGTACATTAGGTTTGGCGAAATGGCTCTGTTCAGAAAGGTCCCTGCCCCTCCGAATGGAACCAAAGGCAGGGAGCAGCAATTTAACCCCCCCAACAGAACCATGCGGGCATAAGATGAGTGTTGCCAATTGTGGAGCTTTTCATCCATTTGATAGCAGCCCAACGCTGCAAATTCCTTAGAAGCCAGAGAAAAGGTGTAATGAACGTACAGAGACTCCAAATCACGGTTCAAGCTCGGAAGAGCGTATTAAATTTATTAACATTACCGTTGCTCATGGTCAGACAGAAACAGACATCAATAGCCAGAAATCAGGAATATCACAGAAACGCTCTTATTCAGGGACAGGCAAAATGTAAAAAAAAAAAAAAAAAAAAGGGAAATCAGTCAGCACAGAATACAGAAACAAAGGGAAACTAACCTAAGGGAATGGGGAAAAGGGAAAGGGGAATTGGAAGGGAAGAGGGAGACAGAAATTAACTAAACATTTAAAGTATAAAGGGAACTGAGGAAAACAGGAGACTCAAACTCACCACGCTCACTCGACGAAATACAATCAATAACTAGAGTACAGAAATCACAAAGGACAAAGGACAAAAACTCAATAATTGAAAAAGCACAGAGATGGTACGACCTGGCAGAGCAAGGAACGGTCACGAATTGACAAAGACAAGCGGAAAAGTGGGGTCTTTATAAACAAACTAATTAGAGTGTTTAGCCCAAGAAATGAAGGACAGCTGAGAGGAGGCAGAATCTAGAACAACAAAGGAAAGTGATAGGACAGATTGAACAAGTAGGTGTGCCCTGCTTCTTCAAACTAACTAATCACCGTGTCTAACTACTCTGCTCAAATGTGTAGTCCTACCCATTTCTAATCACCAGTGCCTCAGCTAAACTATTCTCAGGTGCAGACAGTTAAAAAGCACAGGAAGAAGGAAGCAGGAAGTACCCAACCAGAAAAGACAGGGGAAAAGACTGTGAATGGAAACAAGACACCACACTTACACACACAAGGGAGTGAGTGACAAAAGACAAGCATTCATGAAACATGAACAATCACACTAGAAGTAAATCTAACTCAAAGAAACAAATAATTCTAAACATCATGAAACTGAAAACATACAAAAATAAAGCATAATTACTTATTTCACAACAAAAGGATAATAACATGGAGTGCGATATGGTTTTGTCAGTAATCAAAACTGAGAGAAGTATTCTGGAAGAAGTGCCTTATGTGTCATGCCAACCCGACGGCTGGCGGGATTCTCTTGACGCCACATTCAAGAGAATATATTGTATGGGGTGTATTATTAGTCGTGACAGCCCGGCGGCTGGCATAATTTCTCTTGAAGCCAAACACGAGAGAAATATTCTAACAGAAATGTACTATTTTTCGTGACGGCCCGGTGGCCGGCACAATTTCTCTTGAAGCCGAATACAAGAGAAATATCCTATGTGGGGTGTATTATGTGTCGTGACAGCCTGGCGGCTGGCACAATTTCCCTTGAAGCCAAACACAAGAGAAATATTCTAACAGAAATGTACTATGGACCGGATCTACTAAGATCCCAATTTGCGTGTACTAATTTGCGCGTGCAATCCAGAATTTTGCGTGTGGGGCTGAACTGCGGTTTGCAGGTGATTTACTAAAAGTAATTGCGCATATACCAACAGGTGCAAACGTGTTGGACACACCCTATTTAAATGGGGCCTTTGCGTGTTTCATGGTTTGCAGCATGGAGAGTTTGGAGAGAAGAAAGCGCAAAATGAAATTCGACCCTATGGAATTAGAGGTGTTGGTAGATGAAGCCAATAAACACGTGAATGAGCTACAGCAAAGAAATCTGACTGTCGCACAAAGGAACGCCATATGGGCGGAAATCTGAAAAAAGTAAATGCTGTGGGTAAAATGATGCGAACAGTGAATGAAGTGAAAAGACGATATCAAGATATCCGAAGACGAACAAAAGAAAAATTGGCGTATAATAAAACATCTGCAAAGAAAACAGGTGGGGGCACAGTGGATGAGATGCCTCTGACCAGCATTGTGGAACAGGTGCAGTTAACGTTCTGCGAGACGCAAGTCACTGGAATTTCCGGGTATGACACACTGGACCAAACAGCAGAACAAGGTAGGCGCACAATAATACTGTATAAACACACTTTCTGAAAAGATATTTATTAAGTAAGTGAAAAATGAATGTACCTCCTGTGGTTACATTTTGCCGTCCTTTAACTCAAATCCCAAACAAAAAACATTTATTTTTTACATGTAGAATTGTAGTGTGAATAGAGGCCACTAGATAGCAGCATTTACCTTTTTTTTTGTTAAGCTCAAACTGGAGCTATGTTTCAGACATGTCTGGGGCAAGACCCCGAAAAAAAAAAAAAAAAGGTCTAAATGTGGGTGGGGTCTGCAAAAGAGTATATAAGGAGTAGAATTGAGACCGTAAAGTAGTACAAGAAATTGCAAGAAGGATACATGTGACCAGACCTGTCATTCTGTTCAAGACCTGTGAATTTTCTTTTGTGGATTTTTGCCTGTGTTAGAGCATTTTCCTCACCCAGGACATCACCAAGCAACCTACAAAAGGGACTGTAAATATTTCTATTTTTTTGTTTATATCTAAACTTGGTCAGAAAATTAGTTTAGTCGTTACTGTTAGTTGTTGTCTTTGATAATTAAATGTGTATAAGTTTTAAAAACTGTGTCTGTCATCCCTTGCTGTTGCTGTAGTGTTGTAAATGTAATAACAAATTGGGGCCATAACAGAATCTTCAGCAGAAGTCCAGCCATCCACCTCAAATCCCCCCAGAGCAGCCGCCACCCCTGCAGAGCCTCGAAAGGGTCCCGAGGACATTGATCTGGAGTTGCTGGAGGAACAAAAGAAACAGTCTGCAGCCATTCAGACAATTGCACGGGAGATGCGAGCGGCGTCATCGTTGGCACGGGCGGCAAGGCGCGATACTCAGGCCATTGCCACGCACTGCAGACAGATGGTCAGCGCAGTATCTGCCCTGACGATGGCCGGCAATTCTGTGGCAAGAGGGCTACGGGAAGGGATGCAGGCAATGACTGCCCTCAATCCAGGTGGAGAAGCGGGCCAACCGAGTCCCACAGCGACAGCTAGGCAGCCGGGCACCGGAGAGGGAGGAGAGGTGCGCATGACGGGCAAGTTCCACCTGCGTAAAAGGAAACACAAGTGATACATTCAACTGTCACGTTTAGGTTGTCTTCTATTGGCTGTGAATATTTATTTTTTTTGTATAAAATGGGCTATATGATGAACTGCTTTTTTCTTTTTTTTCCACCATAAATGTTAAGACTATAGCCTAATACATTTTCTGACTGAAACAATGTGTTTTTAATATGATTTTGTGGGACTTAACATAATTAGACGTGAATGAGTATTTCGTTTGATAATGTTTGGAATTCAGGAAGTGATTTAAGTCTTTTTTTCAATAAATGTTGATTTGCTTAACTTTGCAATGTTCTGCAGTTTGTTGGGTCACACTAGCCAGAGGGAACGGCATTGTATTGCAATCTACAACGCATTATTGAATGAAAATAGAAAAATGCACATACCAAACAGCTCACAAGAAGTGACTTCGAATGAGATTGCTGCGTGTCTGCATCCCTGCAGCATTGGGTTGTTGCTCCATACAGGGGGGCAGGTCGGCGTTCTCCTCCGGCATGGCCTCATGCTCCAGCCCGTGTTGCTTGGCGATGTTATGTAGCATGCAGCAGGTCACTACAATCTGGGCCACTTTTTCTGGCCTGTACAGCAGTGCTCCACCAGTGCGATCCAAACAACCGAACCTGCTCTTCAGGATTCCGATGGTGCGCTCCACAATATTCCGTGTACGGATATGGGCCTCGTTGTATCTTATTTCTCCGGCAGTGGTCGGGTTGAGAACAGGTGTCAGGAGGAAGGGGTGTAGGGGGTATGCACTGTCACCTTAAAAAACATATGAATCAATGTGAAACAAGCTCTTGTTTTTAATGAAATAAATTTCGCTAAGGATTTTACAAATTGACTCACCTACAAGCCAGGCATCTCCAAACTCGCCATCTCGCAATTTGGAAAACAGAGAACTGTTTCTCAGAATAAAAGAATCATGTACTGACCCGGGATATTTTTCCACCATGTTGGAAATGATGCCTTTGGCATCACAAACGCACTGCACATTCAATGAATGCGTGTGTTTGCGATTTCTGTACACGTGCTCAGTGTCTGCGGGGGGCACAAGCTGCACATGGGTGCAGTCAATCGCTCCTATAACTCTAGGAAATCCAGCTACTGCAAAAAAACCTTGTTTGGTCTCATTCAATAAGTGCCGAGTGCGTGGAAACCTAATGAACTTGGCCATCTGGCGCGACACGCCATTTAGGACTTCAGACAGCACATCTGAAAAACAGGATTGGGAGATCCCAGCTGTAATAGCTACCGTACGCTGGAATGACCCAGATGCAAAAAAATGCAAACTTGCAAGGAGTATTGTCATTGCAGGTATTGTGTGACTCCTTCTCGTGGCTGGCTCCAAATCCTCTCTGAGTTCCTCCAACAGCCCCAAAATGGCAGTGCTGGATAGGTGATATGTTCTAATGATTTTTTCCTCGTTCATTCCAAAAACGTTCACACGAGGGTGAAAAAATGCGTCCTCTCCGTCTCCTTTTATGATTTCGATGTCTCCTTCTTGCGACAATAACTGTAGCCATGTCTGCGCAATTACGCATACAAACCGTTTGCACCTCCTTTTGACACGTGTTAAAATATAGACGCAGATTTTATTAGCAAAATTTCTTTCAGGTTTGATAAATCAATTTGCGCGTGCTAAATTAATATATTTACATTTTCTCCTTCCAACACACGCACAATTGCGTGTAAACACCCCATATTGCATATTCATTGTGGCAGACGTACTAACTGGATGCAGACGTGCTATTTTGCACCTTTGAGAGAGGCAACCCTTACTGTGCACTGTTAGTAAGTCAGTTTGTACATTTTTTTGCGTGTGCAATGAGTTTGCACACGTTTTTATACACGCAAAGCTTTTGTAGATCCGGCCCTATGTATTTTATTTGATTCAATTTGAATATTTCATTGAGTAATAAGGAAATAAGACAGTTTAAAAGGACCAGAGGTTTAGTTCATGTTTATTTCTGCTTAATGCCTACATTTACCATGGGGCTCACGGGGGGAAGCTGGAAGCGACCTTTTTTTTAATTTGTGTTCCTTGTTTTTAGCTGCATGAGAATTTAGCCAGCAAGCTCTGTGGTAATTACTCACACAAGCTATGTTGTAACCCTTTATAAATTTTCACTAAAGAGAATGTTGAACAGTAAGTCTGGAGTCTTGTTTTGTTTTTGTCAGTTGAAAGGGAAGTAAGTCCAAAGTTACTAAAGGGAGACCAGGGGCCTCATTTATCAAAAAGGGTGTAAAAGTGCTACTAAATTTTCACTTGCAGTTTAAAGCCAAAAATGGCGCACACCCAAAATATTTACACCCTTTTTCAGATCTGTCAAACTGCGCGCACGCACAGCTTTCCGCAATTTCCATTGATAAATCACACCGGACCCAAGAAAAGCGCGGACTAAACGCGCCTCATATCCCGCCCTCTAGGGGGCCGCCAAGCCAATGTTGACATGGAGATTAAAAACAATTTTGAAGTATGCATTATGATTGGTCATTATAAGTGGAAAACTCATTGTAATATATTGCCAAACTGTAAAAATGTAAATAATTATGTATATGTGTATAATGTATTGAAATAAATACATTGAAACTAATTAATACTACTGTTGTCATTCCGTGACAATTTGCCTCTTGTAATTCTGTGACATTGACTTTTTGAAATTTCTTGCCCATAAAGCAGGGTTTAAGTCAATATTTGTTTCTGTAACTTACAGTATTAACAAAAAACACCTTTAATATAAACATATTGAAGTTTGATAACTTAACTATGATAGGAACATCACTGTCTGGATAGTTAAACACAACATTAAAAAAACCACGTCAATTTTCGGTAATTCCGTGACGGAGTAGTTTTTGCTTATTTCTTCTAGGAAAACTTCTCAAAAAATTTTTTTTCACTTAATAATATTAAAGAACAAGTTAATACCTTCAATATGACACATCATACTTGATTTTATCTTATTTAGTAGTAGAGTTACAACCCAAAATGTAATGGGATTGTAATTCCGTGACAGCTTGGCGGCCCCCTCTACACGCCCAGACACAACCATATATGGTCAATGCAAATGAGCACCTGCATGTAAAGTAGCCATGTGCGCTCTGGGGATTTGTGGAGTGATGTCAGTGGAAGACGGTGAAGCATGGATGGGAAACGCAGAAAGAAGCGTAACTTCTCAGTGAGTGAGAAACATGAGCTTGTGCAGGCGAGGAAAAAAGTCCTCTTTGGCAGGTATTTGCACTAATTCTGTATGAGTCGTAGGGAGTCACAACAGAATTGAACACATAATGTTGGAGCAAACCATTTCTCCACCGGAAATTAAAACAATCTCATCTAATCAGCCACAGCCCCGGCCTCAGCAACAAACGTGACCGCAGCACCCAGCGGTTTACAAGTCTTACAGAGGCAATAATAATAATAAAAAAACACCTTGTCGAATCACTTGCCAAATCCAGGAGGTGTGTGTTTTGATTCAGCTGCATAGAGGGACAAAAAGTACAATGTCGTGTTTGATATACATGAATTTATTTCTTTCTCAACTTGTGGAAATCAAATGTACTGTCATGGTTTGGGAGCTTTGTTCGCTCCTTTCGTTACTCTCGTCCGGGACAATATCGTTTTGCTCACCGTCGGATTCCTTAGCCAGCTGGCATCGATTAAGGGCATTGCCCGAACTCTATCTAAGCTCCTGTCCTTTCTCGTTCGTGTTGCTGGAGTGTCATTTTGCGCTTGATCTTTAGCCGGTAAGGTATTTGAGAAGAGAGAGTATTGGCAGGATCTTAGCTGCATAAGAGTAATTGTGTTGGGGGTCTATTCTCCCATAAGCGCGTAAGTCTTTTTTTACGCGCTTCGAGTTAAGCGCATTTGAGTTACGCGTATTCTCCCCTACTCGCTTCGATCACGCCCACAGCGCTTAACTTCAGAATGTAGGCGGCCTTATGAAACAGGTGTGACTGATCCAAAAGAGAGGCAGACTCTGTGCAAAGCTCATTGATTATGGCTATCAGGAAAACATGGAAAAAGGATTTTCTGATTAACCATGAAAACGCATTTGTGGTCCATGGAAAACGCAAACCAGACTTTAAATTTGAATATCGTCGGCCTGCTGATAAAACCTCGTATCTCCAAACTGATAAGAAATGATAACTCGTATGTCCACTATTCTTACATGCAAAATTAAACATTTTTATTTTAAACTATATTTATCCATTTATATCATTATAATAATTATTATTATTTTATTTTATATTTATTTTTTATTTTTCTGTGAAGTTTGTCATTGTGAAGATACAAGGTTTTATATGCGCTGTAATAGTAAGCCGGACCAATTACAAGAAGTAATTCAGACATCTCTTTATTTATCCCCCGCCGCGAAGCGGGGAATATAGCATTGGGCTCCGTCCGTACGGACACATAAAATTGCGGCGGCGGGGGATATGTTAGTGACAAACACTTGTTATTTCTTACTCTAGCCACCATGGCATTAAAGCTATGCATACAAACAAATTGCCGCGATAATGAAATAATAAATGAAGATTTTAGCGCTTCTCAATCAGCGCAATCAGATCATTGAAAATGTTCCCCTCCGACACCAGCCTGTTTGTTCCGTGGAAGACAGGGAAGAAGACAAAGGGAACATTCTAGTCACATAAAGACAGTTTATATAATCTCATTTAGAAATTGCGCACTTGAAAACTACTACGATGTCAGGTTTGCAACTAAAGGACATGAAAACGCTTTAACAAGGATTCTAACCCCGCACGCGGTCATCTCCCCGCCCCGAAACCGCCTCAGTAATGACGGAATTCCATATCCACCGCCTATCATCCTATTTGATTTGAGCGACACATTCACTTGAACTTGTGCCTAATACTTTATTATAATCAATAATCCCATTTACTGATAATGATTCTTCCCATGTCGGCTATTCTTTAAAGGCTAAAATTGATTAACAAATGGATAGTGCTTTGGTATTTGCCAGGGTAGGGCTCAATCTAGAGTAGCCTATTTCATAATATCTTTATTCACACATTAAATTACACAGTAAGACCAATGGTAAAAAATTACTAGGACTCGAGTTAGTTAATAAAGATATCCTCAATTAGAAAATCAATCCCCTCACTCGTGAGAATAGATTATCAAGAACATACAGGGCAGTCGCATTTGTTAATAGAACATGGAAGACAATGATGGCGATGTCGAGCCAAAGCCGAAAACCAAATTTCACAGATGTTGGTGTTGTATGGCAAGCGAGCACTGAAGGCTGATCCGAGGAATTAAGCTGCGAGTCGTTCTGGATGTGGCTTCGGTGGGGAGATGTAAGCGCAGTATCACCGATTTAAAGCATAAATGGAGAGATCTGCGGGGCGCTGTAAAAGCCAGGTTCTCTGCACACCGGAGAAGTATACACGCAACCGGTGGTGGGCAACCATCATCCCCTGTGCATTTCACTGCACAGGAGGAGGGGATGGCATCCACTCTTTCTGCAGTGGAAGTGCATGGAGTAGAACTTGAAGCGCCAACGAACTGCATCAGACACCTTGACACAGACGCCTGTGATGTGAGTGACATCACCAGCCACTCTCTGAAACGACCCAGATGCCAGGAGCGACAGCGCAGTTCTGACGTTGATGACCACGGGTATGTTTTGTGGATAATTGCTGCGGCTGGATAGTTGTTCATCCAGAAGTCGGCAAAGATAGATGATTGCCTCATGCACGGTCCAGGCGAAAGCGCTGGTGCACTCGATGTTTGTTTGTCCCAGGATGTCCAAACGAAGCCGATATATGCGTGTTCGTCTTCGAGCTTGACGCGCTCCTCTTACTCCTTCCCAATCACGCGAGAGAGCAGGCAAATGCAGGACTGGCATTTTGGCTTTAGATTTTGAGGGCATGGTAGAATGATGGTCTTATGTATACTCGAATTAATTAATTGTTTTGCGTTTGTAATTTCACTGATTGGAGAAGAGGCTGATGCGTAATATCATGTGATGATTTCGTTTGATAAATAATCATGGCTTTGAGAAATGTAGTTTAGAAATAAGGAAGAACAATTGAATATTAAATGTCTCAACCTTTACCATGTTAAATAAAATAAAAGTAATGTTAAAATTCGGCCTATAACCGACATCAAACGCAATTTTCAATTTCGCCTAATGTTGGCGCTTGACCTTAATACAGCCCTCAAAAGGGCTTAACAGAAAAAGCGCGTAAGCCAGGGGGAGAATACGCGTAAGTGTTATTTGCATGAGAAACGCCCGGAAACGCCCCGATTTTGGCCTTGCTCCGCCCCAAGCGCGTAACTGCCTTCAAGGCGCGTAATGCACAGACTTAAGTCGAGGGGAGAATACGCGTAGGCTGAAAAGCGCGTAGCTACACGCTTTTTTCGACTTAAGCACATGGGAGAATAGACCCCTTAGTGATGTTGGGGTAATGGCCTCGCCCAGAACACCAATGTTGGGAAAAATGCAATTTGCCTAATGATATCAATATTATTAATTTGACTATCCAAAAAAATATGATATTGTAATATTAATATTAAATATTAAAATAAATACCTCGGGGCACCACCCTTCCTCAGTGAAGGGAAAACAATAGCCAATTAATAAAACCTCAGTCTCAATATCTGCTAAGCTATTAATTTGGAAATTGATTAATAATGAAATTAATAATTGTAACCAACTTACCCAATCAATAGTTAGATTGAAGGATTTGGAGTTCTATAGAAGAGGTTGGCAGTTTCGTTCACTCTTGTACAACATTAATAACCACAGCATATGTCTTTAAAGGATATTTATTTCAATGAAACAAATGAAACACACAATCTAGACTACACTAAACACTAACACTATATGCACAATGAAGGAGGTGTGTGTGTGCGTGCTGGTGTGGGTGAGAGAGAACAAAGGGATGATCTAAGCTGTGAGTGGAGGGGCCTTGCACCATGTGGAGTGGGGGAAGGCAACCCTACTGTAACAGAGACCAAGTCTTTGTAGCAAAGGAAAGTTAAGAGTTTTAAAGTCAGTTAAATGACTTAACAGCTCAATGTTGTTTGTGTGTGTGCATTGCGTTAAAATGAAGAGATCTGTGTGTGTTTTGCACAGGAAAGGCGCCGTGTTAGTCTACAGGAGGTTATTAGCATGCAAGACCTTGTCTGCTACACATTAATACCACCCTGTCTAACTAAAACACAATCCTAAAAACAATCACAACAACTATCATTTAACAAATACACACAGTCACTTTTAGTCTTAAAAGAGGGTTTGAATGCCCAGTTGTTACCAGTCCTTAGTTGAGGAAAGAGGTTTGGAGGTTGCTGGAGGATCCAATCACGGGTGATGTTGATCCGGCTGGAAGAGCGGTTCTGGTGCTGTCCGTGTCTTTTCTGTGGGGAGAGGAGGGAAGCTGGCCGCTCCTCAAAAGCAAGCTGTTTCTTCAACTCTTGCTGTACTCCTGGTAGCCTGGCAGAAGCTTCAGCATGGCCAGTCTATGCTGGGCCTAAGAGGTGGGGGAGGGGTCTCCCAGCCTGAGCAGTCCACAGGGGTATAGGAGCCTCTCCAAAGGAGAGAGAGAGAGTCCAGAGCTGACTCCAAGAGCCAAGAGAGAGGGGAGCTCCAAGAGAAGAGAGAGATAAAATGGTTGACCACTGCTTTTATGTGCCTGGCCTGCTGGCGGGAGGGGCTTGCAGGCAGCAAGTGGTCATGGGAAGTCCTGGGCTCCATTTTGTCTCCTCACATATGAAAGGCTTTCCTCTGTGTGACCCCAACATCCCCCCTTAGGTCTTGGGGTGACACCCGATGTGTCATCCCAAGAGCTCAATAGTAGAGTCCATGGAGGGAAGAGTTCATTTGTCAGTTCATTCAAGGTGTAACAACTGGGCAGAGTGTAACTAACTGGGCATTAGTTGTCTAAACTCACAGTAAAAGTTACAAACAAAGCCAGATAACACACTTGAAAATGACAGATTCAAAATGTATAACCAATGATGTTGCTCATCAGGGTTAGAGAGAAATGGAATGTTAATGTTGTTATTTGTTATATGCAAAGAAGAATGGCACCTACAATGATAAAGCCATTTTTGGAGCATCCAAGAGTGTGTTTTGGTACACTCTTTGGATCTGATGACAAAATTGACTATTCATGTAGAATTCTTCACACACTTTACAAATTTTTGTCCTTCAGGCAGGTGTAACTGCAGAATGGTGTCATCACATTACCATAATCTCAACATCCTAATGGCTGTATCATGGTTTGTGTACATCATGTGACTGTAATGTCCTAAAATGGTGTGCAACAAGGACAGGTGTATGACTAGCTGTGTTCTAGGTTAGCATGTGTCATACTGTTTAAAAAGTACTGCTAAGGAGTTAACTCCAACTGTACTTGCAAAATCAGACCGTGGTGCATAGTTACAATCAGAATTACTGCCCCTGCTGCTGCGGCGAACAAATCTAAATTCTGCATGTAACCATAAGAAAAGTCAGGGGAGTTACGCTGTCAAGATGGTCAAAGCATTGGTACAGGGTGAGATGTGTAAACTATGACTTATAAAAGCGAACTCTTGGGAGTGTATGTTTTGACTCTATTACTGGTTCTGGGCTGTAACGATCCATAAAGCGAGAGGCAGACAAGCATTCAGAGCCACTGTCACTGTCAGACAGGTGGTGACCATGTTCTAAATTGTTGTCAGAGATGCTCTGATCGTCATCTGAACCATCCAGAGTCTGGCCATGTGTCTGGGCCAGGATTTCTGCGTATGGCTTCCTACAGCTTCTGCTGAGGGCGTGCCCATCTCTACGCAGATGGTGGACATGGCGGCTACGCTCACTGTCCCTATGAGGCTGTTTCTCACCCCCCTTAGCTCTGTGGCGAGGGTGAGGTTTGGAGATAGAACGCCTGCATGAGAGGTCCGTGTTTGAGCTGGCGGGCTCAGTGGTTACCACCCTTGCCTTGGAAGTGACAACAGTTTCCTAAGCCACCTGTGTCACCTTCCGGATCTCCTGCACGGAGGGGTTCCCCTGACACGTCCTGAGTGTAACGTGATTGCGTATACACGGGTGCAGGTTGCGCAAGAACAAAGACTTGAAGGTTGGGTTTTCTTCTAAGCCTGGGCTTTTCTTGCCTTGGAAATACGTATGCCTCAAACGATTAAAATATTCCCTAGGGTTTTCTGTGCGGGAATGTTTAACTTGGAAGGCCTCAATCATTGAACTAATGTCATCAATACTTGAAGAAAATTCTTCCCTCAGTGCATGACATAGCTCACTGTAGTCATCTCTGACACTGAGAGGCTGTGTCTGGATAAACTTGTGAACCGCTTTTGAGCTGGTTTTCCGCACAAGTTTAACCTTTTCCCTTTCACTAGTTTGAGGAAAGTCGACAAGACTGTAGTCTATCTCCCTCAAGTAATTTTCAACATTATGATCAGAGATTCCTGGATCAAAATGGTCAATGTCTTTAGCTAAACTCTCAAGCACTTCAAAACGAGGAAACTGTGTGTTCCTATCTGGTGAAGGCGAGGCTAAGCTAGGGTCAGGTGCATAAGTTGGGGCTGGACAGTCTTGGAAATCTCCGCCCCCCTTTATGGAGTGATGCACATCAGTAACCCTGCCATATCTCATTGGCTGAGAATGACATGGGGCAGAATCTGTTCTCGACCAAAAGCTAGATGTGTCAAAGTCTGGGTTGACAACATGGGAAGTCAGGCAGCGGTTAGCTCTGTCTCTCAGTGGAGTCTGAGGTGCTGACTTCATTCCCAAATCCTTGGCGCTGGTTGGGAATCATTCAAATCTTTTGGGAGAAACTGGAGCTAATGTTTCACTACTGGAGGACAGTGAACTGGTGTAACCAGAGTCACCTGGGCTGAACGACTGTGGAATGGAAACACGTTCTGTTTTAAGCCGCAAAAGTTCCTCCTTATGTGAGCAGAGGTCTGACTCTGCTGCATGTAGGTCTGTCAAATAGCGCATGGCTTTGCTATTAGCTGATTTAACTTCTTTGAGAAGCTCAGCATTTTGCGCTCTAAGGGTGTTTAGCTCAAAACTAAGGGCAGTTTTGCTCTGAACAGAAAGACTGGTCTGTCTGTGAAAGATCAACAGCAGACATCTCAACAATGGGCCTTTGAATGGGCTCTGTGCATCGCACCGGTTGTTGACTAGAGAGTCTATTTCTTGGTCACACTCACTGAAATTCAGCTTACTGATGAACTCAGGATAGCCAGGCTTCAGGCTCTGTGCTACAGAAGAAATGAGCTGCTCTACACAAGGGTTGTCCATTGTTGGATCTAAAAGATTAGGGAAATATAAAGTTGTCTGATACAAGACAAGGATTTTGGCTAACTATGGTGTTGCGGTAGCAGACACCTTAATGTGTAATGGAAATACACTAGATTTAGCCAATCACTGGGGCCTACACTGTAAATGCAGCTTCTGTGGGCAGATAGCTACAGCACCAACTAGTGGTAACAGTGGGCACAACAAGAAGAATGCAGTTTGCTGACAAACTTGCAATAAAATGCACTAACTGAAACACAGAGCTGCAGTTAGGGAATTTTCTCTAGGAACTTGCTGAAGCTAATTCACCTGGTTGCACAGCTAGGTTCAGAACTTCCACAGGGCTGTTTGCACGCTGTGGCTCAATCTTGGGCTCTATTGTCAAATAAGGCTGAAATGCATGGCAGTGACAGCCTATTTACTCTCTCTATCACACAGGGCCGTGGGCGCGCTGTGTCTTAAGTCAAAATGTAGCACTTGCTTTACAACAAATGACAGTGGGATAAAATTTCATTGAATGTGTGGCATTCAAATGCTGAACCAACTCTCGTTACAAGTTACTACAGAGTAGATTGGCCTGTATGCACCAGCAGCAATAGCAATCCTTCTCAGTGTAACTATTGGGACTTAAAAGACTAGATCACAACTCAAAATCTCTCACCAATTATTTGTTCACTTAAATAAAATAATATTCACCACAATGTACTAGTTTCAAAGTACAGTCGGATGTCTACACCTGTAGCAGACTAAAAGGGGTGAACACAAAGACGTTTGGCAAGTGGAATCGTAAAGATTTTGGACTGGCCAAGGTTATGCTAGATGTGATATTAATATTGTACAATTATGAACGAAATGCCAACAGTACTAGCCTCACACGGGGCACCAATGTTGGGAAAAATGCAATTTGCCTAATGATATCAATATTATTAATTTGACTATCCAAAAAAATATGATATTGTAATATTAATATTAAATATTAATATAAATACCTCGGGGCACCACCCGTCCTCAGTGAAGGGAAAACGATAGCCAATTAATAAAACCTCAGTCTCAATATCTGCTAAGCTATCAATTTGGAAATTGATTAATAATTGAATTAATAATTGTAATCAACTTACCCAATCAATAGTTAGATTGAAGGATTTGGAGTTCTATAGAAGAGGTTGGCAGTTTCGTTCACTCTTGTACAACATTAATAACCACAGCATATGTCTTTAAAGGATATTTATTTCAATGAAACAAATGAAACACACAATCTAGACTACACTAAACACTAACACTATATGCACAATGAAGGAGGTGTGTGTGTGCGTGCGGGTGTGGGTGAGAGAGAACAAAGGGATGATCTAAGCTGTGAGTGGAGGGGCCTTGCACCATGTGGAGTGGGGGAAGGCAACCCTACTGTAACAGAGACCAAGTCTTTGTAGCAAAGGAAAGTTAAGAGTTTTAAAGTCAGTTAAATGACTTAACAGCTCAATGTTGTTTGTGTGTGTGTATTGCGTTAAAATGAAGAGATCTGTGTGTGTTTTGCACAGGAAAGGCGCCATGTTAGTCTACAGGAGGTTATTAGCATGCAAGACCTTGTCTGCTACACATTAATACCACCCTGTCCAACTAAAACACAATCCTAAAAACAATCACAACAACTATCATTTAACAAATACACACAGTCACTTTTAGTCTTAAAAGAGGGTTTGAATGCCCAGTTGTTACCAGTCCTTAGTTGAGGAAAGAGGTTTGGAGGTTGCTGGAGGATCCAATCACAGGTGATGTTGATCCGGCTGGAAGAGCGGTTCTGGTGCTGTCCGTGTCTTTTCTGTGGGGAGAGGAGGGAAGCTGGCCGCTCCTCAAAAGCAAGCTGTTTCTTCAACTCTTGCTGTACTCCTGGTAGCCTGGCAGAAGCTTCAGCATAGCCAGTCTATGCTAGGCCTAAGAGGTGGGGGAGGGGTTCCCCAGCCTGAGCAGTCCACAGGGGTATAGGAGCCTCTCCAAGGGAGAGAGAGAGTCCAGAGCTGACTCCGAGAGCCAAGAGAGAGGGGAGCTCCAAGAGAAGAGAGAGATAAAATGGTTGACCACTGCTTTTATGTGCCTGGCCTGCTGGCGGGAGGGGCTTACAGGCAGCAAGTGGTCATGGGAAGTCCTGGGCTCCATTTTGTCTCCTCACATATGAAAGGCTTTCCTCTGTGTGACCCCAACAGTGAGTAAGGGATTTATCTGGTTTATTTCCATTTTCTTTTGTATTTTGTTTGAGCTCGCCTGTTGGCTACCACGGATGGCATCAGGTCCGTTGGTAGCACGAGCCTTGTGATTTCCTTTTGATTTAGTCTCTCAGCACGCTGCTGGATTTTACTTTCATTTCTGGCCACTGATCTTGGCGTCTTACCACTAACGCCATCACAGTACACTCCAGCCACAATGGAGACGGCAGCGGTGGCTGAAATTAGGAAGACTGTTGCCAGCCAGCAAGATATGTTAATAGGTTTCGTTAGAGGACTTTCTGATTTGGACAGCCAGCAATCTAAATTAGTTGAGAGACTACACCTGCAAGAAAACGCCCTTAAGAATCAAGAGAGCATTCTGTGAAGCTTGACTGAGAGTATTAATTCTCTCGCTACACAAGCTTCATTAAAAGTTGCACAAGCACCACCCATACATTCTCCCCAAGTGCCTAAGTTACAACTGCCCCAAAGATACAGTGACGAGGCCGGAAAGTGTAAGGATTTTATTGCCCAGTGTGAAATATTTTTAAGGCTCAGCCGTCTCGTTTTGTTAATGAGGATTCTCGTGTTGTGTTTACACTATCCCTGTTGGCAGGCACAGAGATCAATTGGGTCGGCCCACTAATTTGATCTAGTTCACCGGTTGTTAATTCGGTAGATGCTCTTGTTAGGGAGATGGTTTCTGTTTTCGATCAGGACATTTGTGGACAAGAGTCAGCTACGCTTTTAATGCATTTAAGACAAGGCAAAGAAAGCGCAGCTGAGTTTTCTATTGCTTTTCGTTCTCTGGCCACAGAGAAAGGCTGGCCAGAGGCCCCTCTGATGACAGTTTTTAGCCATGCCCTTACGGAAAAGATTAAGGATGTGCTGGCTACGTTAGAACCCTGCTAGACTTTAGACTCATTAGTTCGTACTACTGTGCAAATTGACAATCGCATACGCGAACGCAGCCGGAAAGATTAAATAAAGCTCCGCTGGCTGACAATGGGGACAAAATTGCTAGTAGCGAATGTGCATCTCCTATTCCACCCATAAGAGATTCTACTCCGGTGGAGCCCATGCAAGTTGATGGTTCGTTTAACCGTCAGCCTAAAATACCCATTAGCAGAAGAATAATCTGCTTTAATTGTAATAAGCCGGGTCATATCCGTCCACATTGTCCTAAACTTCGGGGAAACAGAAAGACCCCCCTAGCTATTCAGGGGGCGCTAGAAGGGCAGACCCAATTTCCCTTCCGAACATTAATCCCCGTAGAACTTACTATTGGGAGTAAAAGATTTACTATTGAAGCATTCGTAGACTCGGGCGGAGTTGATTGTTTCATGGATTTTAAGTGGGCCTGGAGGCACTCCGTCCCTACTGTTGCACTTTCACAATCACGTTCTGTCAGAACTTTGGACAATCGCCTGCTGGGAACGGGAGTTATAATCGAAGTTTCTGAACCATTAAAAATGTTCATCTCTTTTGGTAGCCACTCAGAAGAGGTTCGATTTTTCATTATCAGGTCCCCCACTTTCCCTATCGTGTGGGGTCATTCATGGTTACGGGAACATGATCCTTGTATCAGCTGGGGGAGAAAGATTAATCCTATCATCCGCTGGGGTCCCAAGTGTAGCACACATTGTAGAACTAATGATAATGATTCTTTCGGACGTGAAGCAATGGGGCAGGCTGACACCGAGAGTGAGTGTGAGGAGGTTATCACTCCGTACCCTCCTAGACTGGAAAAAGGGGCAGAGGAGGGGTTAGAATGGGATCCTCAATTTGACTGGCGAGAGTCAGAGGGTGATTACTTTATGGAGAACTTCAGTGATTCAGAATCAGTCACAGATTCATTAAATTCAAATCAGGGTAAAGAATTTGGGGCTACCCTGAACTTTGACTTGCCTCCGTATGTTCCCAGGGATTACGCCGATTTGGCTGAGGTATTCAGTAAACAACGAGCCTCTACATTACCCCCACATCGTCCGTACGACTGCGAGATTAATCTCTATCCTAGGACAACTCCGCCAATGGGTTCGCTATATTCGCTGTCAGGACCTGAGCGTAAGGCGATGCGAGAGTATATTCAGGTGGCTCTCGCCAATGGTATTATTCGGCCGTCCACATCCCCTGCCGGAGCAGGATTCTTTTTTGTTGGGAAAAAGGATGGCAGTCTGAGACCCTGTAATGATTACAGGGGTTTGAATAAAATCACAATTAAAAACCAATACCCCCTTCCATTAATGAATTCCGCGTTTGAACGTCGACAGGAGGCGTCATTTTTTACGAAGCTAGATCTTCGTAATGCGTATAATTTGATTCGCATTTGGGTGGGGGACGAATGGAAAACAGCTTTTAACACAAATGACGGGCACTACAAATATCGGGTCTTACCTTTCAGGCTGGTTAACACCCCCTCGGTGTTCCAGGCATTTGTCAATGACGTGCTCAGAGAGATGTTGGAGAAATTCATCTTCATTTATCTTGACGATATTTTGATTTTTTCTTCAACACTGTCTGAGCACAAACAACACGTCAGACGTGTACTGGAAGCCTTGCTCCGTGCCAAACTTTTTGTTAAAGCCAAGAAATGTGTTTTCCACGCCCAGACTGTTTCATTTTTGGGCTTCATTGTGTCTTTTTAACCGCTTTGATTTTACGCTCCTGTACTGCCCAGGCTCTAAAAATATTAAGCCTGACGCTCTGTCACGTATGTATGATCGCACGGATAGCGATCCGACTCCAGAGCCTGTTATTCCTTCTACCCAGATCGTAGCACCTATTCAGTGGGAGGTTGAGGTGGTGGTTCAGGAGGCATGGAAATCCGATCCTGGTCCTGGGGGGGAGCCTCCTGGCGGTTTATTTGTCCCACATAGAGTTAGGCCACAGGTCCTCCAGTGGGGGACACACTTCCTGCCTAGCGGGGCACCCGGGGGCCCATCGGACCAAGCAGTTCCTGGCCCAACGTTTTTGGAGGCCGGAGGTGATGAGGGAAATTCGGGAGTTTGTTGCTGCCTGTGGCATCTATTCCAGGAATAAGACTTCCCATCTCCCTCCCGCTAGTTTGCTGCGACCTTTGCCCGTTCCCATGTTATGATTCTGCCCTTTCGTGTGTTGTCCCGTGCGTTTTTGTGCTTGCAATTTACTTTCGTCTCGTTTATTTTTTCCAGCCAGCTGATGATCCGCTTCCAATCTGCCTTCAGTGGTGTCGTGTGACTGCCTTCAGCATTCCTGTGTCTCGTCGTCCAATCACCTTTCTACTTTCGGTTTGGCTTTGGTATTTCATTCATTGCTTCCAGCTGTGCTTAATTCCGGGGCTCGCAAACTGAGTGAATGCGTTCTCTGATAGGACATTACTAACCCGTACAAATCTTCACGTATTTAAGGGTGATTGTAAATATTAGTCTCGTAGTATTAACCTTGATTAACTCATTTAGCGAGCGTATGCGTTTCTGGCTTTTCTGCTTTCAGTCTGAACTTTCTGATTAACTGCAGTTTAAACCCTGTGCTTTCCCTTTCTTTCTTTATGGTGCTTTTTTCTTGTCACGTTTAGATTGCCTTAATCTAAACCGTCTAGCTTGATTGCTCGTCTCAGCGTCTTGTCTCGAGTCATTAGTATTTCCCGGTCCTCGTGTGATTGTTTATTAATCCCATGTGTTTCTGTTTCAGTGTGATTGCATTCCGAGTCCCCGCCTCCTCTCGTGATCTTCAAATGTGGCAGTATTGGAAGCTTTCATCAGACGGATCCTTGTTTGACTCAGTCTACATGGTGATATCGCTGCTCCTGCAGTCCTGTGTTTTTCCCGCGCCTTTCCTGAGTCTAGCCTTTTGCAGCAACCCTGTCTTGTCTTCCTTTTCGTTCAGTCTCCCAGTGTGGTTCGTCAGTTAGTAAGGTTCAGTTTTTGTTTTTTAGTTTAGCCACTCATTGAGTGTGTACCTCAGTTCTCCCCCTGCCTTTGGCAGTGTATTTCAGTTCTCCCTTTTGTTCAGTGCATGTGCACGGTGTTTTATTTCTGGCGTGCCAGCCATATTCTCCCCCTAGTGTTTTTGTGTTCAATAAATTCTTCTGCATCCTGCGCCTGGTGTTTCCGGCTCCCTTCTTACATCCCAGGCGCCCTTGGTCGCATGTCGCTTTAGATTTTGTTACGGGGCTGCCTGTATCTGACGGCAACACGGTCATTTTGGTTGTGGTTGACCGTTTTTCTAAAGCGGCTCATTTTGTTGCGCTACCCAAGCTGCCTTCAGCACGGGAGGGAGCGTATCTTGTGGTTAACAATGTGTTCCGGTTGCATGGGCTTCCGCAAGATGTTGTGTCTGACTGAGGCCAGCAGTTTACGGCCAGATTTTGGCAGGCGTTCTGTAAGCAGTTGGGGGCCACAGTTAGTCTCTCTTCGGGGTTTCACTCAGAGACCAACAGGCAGATGGAATAAACTATTCAGTCTCTCGAAAACACTCTCCGATGTTTGGCGGCGGATAATCCCTCATCTTGGAGTGGATTTTTAGCTTGGTCCGAGTATTCTCGCAACCCGTTGCGTAATTCCTCCACGGGGCTTTCCCCGTTTGAAGCCCAAGTGGGTTACCAACCCCCACTTTTTCCAGAGACTGAGAACGATTCCGGGATTCCCTCAGTCAACCAGTACATTCGGCGCTGTCGGTCAGTTTGGACTAAGGTCCGTTCTTCGCTGTTGCGTTCAGGACGTGAACAAAAATCCTTCGCTGATGGAAGGCGTCGTTTGGCCCCGTCTTATCGGGTTGGGCAGAGAGTTTGGCTGTCCACCCGGGACCTCCCGCTGAAGGTAGAATCCCGAAAACTGGCGCCACGCTATATCGGCCCGTTCAAGATTGTGCGGAAGATTAATCCGGTTACGGTCTAGATGAAGCTCCCGAGATGTTTCCTCATCCTTCATTCCACGTGTTGCGGATTAAGCTGGTTAGCACTAGCGTCCTGGCACCCGCCGAAACGCTGCCGCCGCAAATGGTTGAGGGGGGGCCAGTTTATTCCGTGCCCCGCATTCTGACCGAGAGGCATGTTGGTCGTGGAGTCCAGTTCCTTGTAGATTGGGAGGGATATGGGCCCGAGGAGCGGTGCTGGGTCCCTTCACGGGACATTCTGGATCCCGCGGTTATTTCGGAGTTTCGTGCGCGAGGTTCCTTGGGGACTTCTGGAGCTGTCCCTTAGAGGTGGGGGTTCTGTCATGGTTTGGGAGCTTTGACAGCTGTTTGTGGCTCTCGTCCGGGACAATATGATTTTGCTCCCTATCGGATTCCTGGGCCAGCTGGCATTGATTGGGGGCGTGGCCCAGAGTCTATTTAAGCTCCTATTTGCCTCGCTCCCGTTGCTAGAGTGTCAGTTCTTCCTTGGCGCTTTAGTGGGTAAGGTTTTCTTGACAGATATTGTCAGGGACTCAGTTGTTTATCAGGAATAGAGTTGGCGAGCAGAGGAATCTTTGGTTTATTTCCCTTTTTTGTTTTCCTCGAGCTCTCCTGTTTTCTACCACGGACGGCGGCAGGTCCGTTAGTAGTGCAAATCTCATTATTTTTATCTGCTTTTAGTCTCTCGTTACGCTATGAGTGTTGCCTTTTTTTTCTGGCCGCTGCTCTTGGCGGTATGTACCCTTGCCAAGGAAGATATATTTTCATTTGTGTGTGTCTGTCAGTCACAAACCCAAAAAATTAATGTTGCAATCTCCACCAAAATTTACATCGGAGTCATTATTGGTCCAAGGCCAAAATTGCAAAAATTTGATCTCATCTGAGCCGAGTACTATGAAACTAGAAATTATTCTTGGATTAAAAATTGATGTGTTTGCCAGATGAACGATTGTTTTTTGTCATTTGATGGATGGTTTGGGCCCCTCAGAGTACGCATTTTATACCTCAATAAAATGTAATCATAATAAAAATAATAACATTTGCTTTGAATGAGGTATGATGCCTTGGAATGCTTTTTTGTCAACAAAACACTCTAGGGTCATAAATGACCCCATATATCTTTCAGTTGTCTTTGACACAGCAAGGCCAATTCCTCTAAAAATCAATCAAAATTCGTTGATGGAGACATTTTTCTGATATGAAATATTAAAACAGCGCATGAAAATGTTCGTCTGGGGTCATAAATGACCCCACTCGGTCGCTTGAGGGTTAAGTTAATTGGCATCAGGTGTGTAAGATGATTGGCTATAAAAGGGATGTTTTAGAGAGGCTGTGTGATGTTACGTTCAGGAACCAGTCGCGAGAACCAAACAATGCAGTTGACCTGATTTTATTGATTAAGGGGGAAAACCCCCGCAGGGCAGAAGGCATAAGCAAAAGTCCAGAATCCAAAAAATCATAATTAAGTTGGGCAAAAACAGAGACAAAAACCAGGGCAGCAATCACCGTACTTGTGGTCAGGCAAAAATGGGTTTGGTACACAGGCACAGGTATATCAAGAGAAGCAAAGCCAAAATCCAGTGGGCATAATCCAAACCGTAACCAGGGCAGCAATCACAGAATTTGTAGTCGGGCAGAAAAGGGGCAAAAAACACAGATGCAACAATAATCCAAAATCACAAAACCAAAAATCGAAAACAGGGACGGTCCAGTTAGAAAAGAATCACTGAGAGTATTAGGCAAAAGAAACGGGGCACAAGCAAACTGAGAGAAACCATCTGACAAGGAAGTGGTGTGAAAAGATTCCTTATATACACTCCTGGCGAATCACATGCTACACAGAACGCAGGTGCTGGAAATTAGACTAATTAGGAAAGAGGGAACAAGAGGGAGAACCTAATCACATAAATTAGGCAAAAGCCAAAACGTGGACAGGGATCACGAGACAATCCTATAGACAAACATACGGCTCTGGTCATGGAGTTCTAGCGTGCATAGATAATGAGAGAAAGGACAGCGTGAGCAGGTGTTGAAAATCCACAGAAATGCAGCAGAGAAGATTAGGGAGAGACAAGAGGCGGAGACTAGAACAGGGCGAGTGCTGAGAGCTTGTTAATGAATTAGTCAGTGCAACTGTACAATCCCTAGTGCTCGTTAGTAAGTTAGTATTATATACAATGTTAGTCTGGGTTAGTAACTCTAGCGAAAACAACAAACTGTTAGTATGGGTTAGTAAAATAGACTAGAGCAATGCATATGCCCCCGCCTGTATGCTGATCAAGGGCATATTGAGATGGCTGCTGTGGCGGCCATATTAGATATCGCACGACGCTGGTTTTCGAAAGGAACCGTCTTCTAGCCACTCCCCGTACGCCATTAAGATATGGCATCAATCCGACGAGGGATTCTATAGTTATCCCATGGAAACGAAAAGGTAACGGAAAGACATGCTGTTTACATAATGCCCCCTTTAATCTTTGGAGGGCGATGGCATAAAAAGCAAGGTGAAGGAAGTAAACGAGATGGGAAGGAATGGTTGAAATCCAGAAACCATTAAATCACCCGAAGAGCACACAATACCGGGGCTGTGAGCAATGAAAAGACGAGACCAGACAGGGTGAGACAAAGTGCAATGCATGGTATAAACAAAAACATGGACCGGAGTATAATTATGGTAAAAATGTAAAACGTGGAAAAACAAAACTAAAACAATACATGACCTCTAAATTACTAAATTACCAAATCTCAATACATGATCCAAGGCACAGTCAGACATGGCAAAGATCCAAATATAAACATGGCAAACAGGTCAGGAACATGGCAAGGCAGAACATGGACATAGCAAGGCAGATCAGAGACATGGCAGAATCATAACAGGCTGAGTCTCTCAGCCTGTAGATTGATAGATAGGTGTAGATTGATGCGTCCGGCTTACCTGTCAGTCATGGCACAAGCAAAAAGAGCGAGAGAACGAAAGAACTTTACTGATGCAGAGATGGAGATCATTTTGAGTGAAGTTGAGTTAAAAACAAACACATTTTATTTTCACCAGTAAGCAGTGGTGTGACAGGGGCAGGCAAATCAAAAGCCTGGAAGGAGGTAACAGACGCAGTTAATGTGGTCTCTGCCGTCCCCAGAGCCATGCCCGAGTCAAAAGAAAGTGGTTTGATATAAAAATGGAGGCCGAAAAGGGTATTTGTGCACACAGAAAAAAAAATATCTGCCACAGGAGGAGGAGTCTCACTGTCCAAATTGTCAAATACAGATGAGCGCATAGTAGGAATTATTGGGGAGAGCGCTTTTTCAGGAATCATCCCTGACAGAGACAGCGACATGTCTTCACTGGAGTCATCAAACCCAGATGGTAAGGTAATAAATGTTGTCACAATAGTCTACATTCTGAAAAATCACAGATGCTTTCGTGATCAGTTTAATCTAGGTCGTACAGTCCCAAACAATTTGGGCGATTTTCTCTCCAGATTGAATAAGAAATGTGAAACCAGCAATGTTATATTGTGCATAATTGATATAGCCCAATCTAAATCCGCGATTGCTGTTGGAATGTAGAGCTATCTAAAATTTTAAAAAATGATACGGATAACAGCCCACAGCAGTTTTGTATGCATAGTCTTAAAGATATTTGAATCCTAAAGCTACATTTTATACAGCTCCAAATAAGTCAGTCTGCAGCCAAATTAAACATTGTTCTAGTCACCTTAATGACAAAAAGGTGTTTAAATGATAGAAGAGTCACACAAAAACCAAAATAAACGTCTCAATTTTGTAGCTGGCGAGTGCTCCTCCTCTGATGTGGCTCCACCACCTGCACCTCCTGCTGCTCCTGCACCCCCTGCACAGAGGGGCCGAAGGGGTGATTGTATATGAAAAATACAAGACTTTTTGCAAAACGTGTCAGTTTAAAATGTGCATGATTTATTCAGTCCCTGCCTTAGTAACGCTTACCTTAAAATCAATCTGTAAGTCTCTGCCGTCTCTCTAAAGTCTAAAAGGTGGGAGGGGGCTGCAAAAGAGGATATAAGGAGAGAAATTGAGAGAGTAAAGTAGTAGGAGAAATTGCAAGGAGAAGGATACATTTGACCAGACCTGTCACTCTTTTCAAGACCTGTGAAGCTTTTTGTGGATTTTTGCCAGTGTTGGAGCATTTTCCTGTCCCAGAACATCGCACAAAGCAACCCCATCTCTGTAACTATCTCATTTTTTTAATATTATGAATCTTGCTCAGTGCTTTATTTTATTAAATCTGTACAAGTTTAAAAATTTTGTCTGTCATCCCTTGCTGTCCGATTTGCCGAAACAAATTGGGGCCATAACATTGGAAATCGTGGTCCTCGTGTACCCCAGGCTAAAGAGGAGAAAGATGACCCCTCCTGTTTATCAGCGTCAGTTCAAAAGCCAGCATCTCACCATCCCCTCTCCCTTTAAGCTTGGGGAGGCGTGGACAGATATGTCCCTCCATTCCCAGTAAGGACAGACTGCTGATCAGCAACAATCCTCTCTAGCAATCCTCGTAGCCGCTGCTGGTGACTCCATGTCCTGCCAGAGCAGTGGTTCTCAAACTTTTTCTGCTGGGCCCCCCTTTGGTACATAAGAAAATTTTCCTCTCTTCACTGGCCTCGCACTTAAGTTAAAATACGTTAACCGAGATCGCGTCAGCTTATTATAGAGAATAAGAATGCTCTGAACAGATGATTTTTGTCTAGCCTAGCTGGAAACATTAAAAACGATTGGCAGGTTTGGAAACGGCCACCGTAATTTTCCAATTAAGGACACGAAAATTTTATAATTCAAAACCTCTTTTAAAGTATAAAATCATTAGGCTGTATCACACCCCTCTGCCTGAGTATAGCCATCTCCTTAAAATTATGTTTCTATGATGCAGAAAGAAAGCACCATAATCAACCAATATTAACAGCCGACAGTACGAAAAAAAATTCATGAACACCACTTGCAAACCTGCCGATATGATTGTAACGTTCAGTTGCTAGGCTAGATAAAAATAATCTGAAGGCCTACAGAGCATTCATATTATCGAGAATAAGATGACACAATCTCGATATCTGCTTTGTATTCATCAGATTTTGTTCGGTGTCACTTACCATTTTATTATCAATATGCTAGATCAGTGCAGGATAAAAAGCGGCAAGTTGGGTATCGGGAGACTACATTGATTGTAACCAGCTCATTTTACCAGCTTCATATATTTGAGCAACCACATTCATAACAAATTATTAATGAAAATAGCAGGCTAGATGAATGATTTGGCGAACAGTTATGTTGAGAGTAAGGCAGGCATTTACGATGTAATCGCAGAATTCTGGGCAGCGAATGGACTGTATGCAAATAATTTTATGTTGGTGTTCGGAACTCCAGTGGGGGGGGGGGGGGGATTCGCTTCCCGCACCCCGCGCCCCCCCCTGCAATTGCTCTGCGCCCCCCATAGGGGACCACTGTGCTAGAGTGTTTTGTAATGACCAGTAGAATTGAGAGGCTAAGTGCAGCGGCAAGAGGGAAACAGAGCAGCATGGACTCGATACAAACACAGAGAATGATACAGACCACATGACAGGAACAGTTCTCGCGCTTCCAAAAGGACGTCCAACCATCTGACAGCACGGAGGCAAAGCGAGAAAGAAAAAGGGAGAAGCACCTCATATAGTGCAATACAAAGATTAGATCGGAAAAGAAAAGGGAGTATTCCGAGAGAGATAGAAACTCCAAAAAATAACGAGAAGATATCAAGTCAAATAAATCCTGACGAGATATCTTCGACTATCGTGCTTAACTACAAACAACACTCTAGCAAAGGAGGCGTGGCGGACTTCCGGCTTATGTAGTCGCCGCCCATGTTCAATCAGCCTGCTGGGTAAAGAATCCAATGGAAAAGGGAATTCGATATCCTCTCGGGACGAGAGCCGCAAAGAAAAGTCCTTAACCACTGAAACATCCAGAACTATGACAGTAGTATGTTTATCCTGATAATGCAGAAATTATTTCAAACAAACAGGATTCAAGAATTGATGCGTACATGTAGATTTTTTACGTCATGTTGCAGCTACAGAGGGCATAACATATACTGCGCAAAAGACATTTTCTCTCCATTCCAGGTGACCGTTCAAGGAAATCTCTTGTCCCAGTTCTTCACAAAAATCGTAGTGTCGTGGATTGAAAATATTGACACTGGATGGTGCCAAATTATCGTGATATGAAGGATGCACTGAATTTGAAGTAGAGGTTGTATTGTGTAATTTTGTGTAAGCTTATAATTTATAAATGTATAATTCTGAAGAGATTACACATAACTGGCAAATAGTGTGAAGCATAGCAAATAATCCTTGAATATTTCATTTTGGAATAAACTAATATAGTATCACTTTCATGCGCTGATCACTTTATTAGGTTCACTTGTCTAATAACTGAGATCAAATAGATGAGACATCATTTCCTCTCCAGATCAGTCTAGATGTTTCAGAGCATTATAGCGTGGTTTCAAAAAGGTCCTGCAGGCCATCTTCGGGGTTTTCAGTCTTTGCTGACTAAATCTTACCCAGCAGTTTTGCTTATTTGTCAGTGGCACATTCATGCAATCAATTTCCCATTCAACCATATCTGAAAGTGCTCTACTTAATACAGATCTGGGTCTCATTCAGGCCAATGGCATAAAATAAATTCCGAAGCGCGTTTGTCAGGTCAACCTGAGACATGCTAGCGTTGGAATTCTTATTATCACACAGAAAAGGTTTTATCCTACCTTTTTATCCAGACCTTTTCACACACGTAAAAAAGAACACCAAAAAGAATGCGAGAAAGAGACAACAAGAGACAGACACGCTCAGTTAAGGAACAAGCACTACAGGTTAACCTTAAATCAGCAATCACAGACCATTGCAAGAGGGAAAATCATATTATGGACTGGGACAAGGCCAAAGTCATCCGCACTCAGAACAACCGACACGAACGCTGGATCATGGAGGCAATTGAAATCAGGGAGCGGGCCCACAACCATGAACCGGGACGAGGGGGCATACACGCTCTCCCACACCTGGAGTGCCATCCTGGAGGAGCGGCCGGACAGCACGAGGCGTGGCCGCCCTGTCAAATCTGACAGGGCGGCCACACCTTGCTATCATCAGCTGATAAGACGCGTCACTCGTAACATCAGTGACTCTTCTGAAGAAGACGGGAGTATCCCGTCGAAACATGTCAAGGTAGGATAAAACCTTTTCTGTCTGATAAGAATGCCAACGCTAGTTAGTTACCACAGACAGTATGAACTTTTTTGGATTACAGCCTGAGACATGATCGCAGTGACACTGCTCATTATTCTGCCTGAAATATCAGTTTGGTGAAGGTTAAACAGAGGTCATAAAGAAATACACAAGGTTAGAGAAAATGCATAAGTACTCCAATGCAATGAAATAATATTCTGTTGAGATCAAGCTGCTCAATGCATGCCATGAAGACCTCCCTAATACCACTATAATAACAAAATTTCCTGCACTATTAATGCTAGGAAGAATAATCTGTGAAATCATGTTCCTTCTGCTTATTTGACTCTACTCTCTGCATGTTTAATATAAATCGAGATTTGTCTGAATAGGAGGCATTTTTACATACTTCATTTAAAGCTGAAAGCGTCAAACTATGTTGGACGGAAATACATTAGCATAAAAAGGCTTTATTCGCACATGGCTATAGTTAATACACTAAAAAATTGACTTGTTTTGAGAAATGATGACACCTAACCTCTCCTTCTTTTGCATCTGTCAGCAAGACCTCCACATTTGCTGTGCCAGTACATGTCCGTATTTTGTAGTTTCATGTAGCAATGCATGTCTGACTCAGATGTCTTGTAGCAGTCCCTAGATGTGCTTTTCTAACCAAACAATTATTGCACCATCAGACAAGTTCTGAGAGCAGGAAGATGCAAACTGTGATGAGTCATATTTTGAAAGAGGATCAGCATCCCTGAGCAGCTATGTTTTGTCAGTTGGTTTTACCAATGATTTATTTTAACCTGTTTACTAGGGGTGTGAAAAAAATCTATTTGGTGATGTATCATGATTTCGGCCCCGCAATAAAATATCGATTTTTTTTTTAATCCTGATATCGATTGTTTTAAAAAACAAAAAGAAAATCCATGTATTAGACGCATTGTGAATTGCACAACTTCCGCACCTCCACTTCAGTAGATGGCACCATAGAGCCGCTTTGCTGTGCGGTGCAGCGCCATTCCTGTAGTAGCGGTAGTCACAGTGGCAGAGGCGGACTTACTCAAACATGGCTAACAAAATTATAACGCCTCCGCAGTACAAAGCCAACATTTGGAAGTAGTTTGGCTTCCAATTTAAAGGGAATAATAGCGAGCTTGCAAAAACAACGCCTTCTGCAAGCTTTGCTTCACTCCCGTGAAATACTGTGGGAGCACGAGTAACTTACGACCTCACCTAGCAAGACATCATGCCGACGTGTTAGCAGAGAAACAGCTGCCGACGCGTATTGAGCCGAGCCAAGCTACGCTGAATAACTTACTACCATCTAACTCACCTTGTGCTCAGCGTATCACAGAGGTCATAGTGCATTATATTTGTAAAGATTTGCGCCCGCATAGTGCAGTTGACAACGTTGGCTTCAGGTGGATGCTACACATGTTGGAGCCTCGTTACAGGATACCGTAACGCGTCCACATTACGGAAACAGCTGTGCCCAAGATGTATGAGGAGGTGAAAACAGGCCTAAGAAGAATTGAGCCAGAGCAATCAAGGATGAACAATTAATGATAAAGAAAATGAATCAAATATTAAAAATGATTCCACAGTCACTATTCTATCTCAGGTGTCCTAGAGCAGCGTGTGCATTACCGGACACATTCTGGCGATTACTGTCTTTACTACACCTGTCCATCCTGATTCTCACCAGTGCAGTGTGTTTATGTTCAGAGGAAACAAGGTGGACATGGGCTGATATGCCGTGCCAGTTCCTGGAGCTGCCCACAGTATTTTCAGCGGAAATGGCCACAAATCAGCCGCTTTCCAGCAGCTCATGAATATGCTGCTTGGTGATATTCCATCATTTCACGCCAACTGGGAAACACAGCCAACACATTACCCAATTTAGGTACTGCATTACACGCACCCTTGAAAAATGAATTTGATGAGGCAACTGTCACCTTCTAGGATGAGACAAATCTATGTATGTGTAGGTCGCTACAGTTAAACTGTTGCTTTCCTTCTATGGAAAAAATGAATGATCAGCACGTTGGGTCGATGGGTATAGTGACCATGTTGCGTCTGTGGGTTTAATCTCTTTAGCATAATAAAAGCAAAACTGATCAAACGCGGATTTTAGCAGGAAAATCATTTTATTTCCAAGACAGATTTCCATCTCTTTTTTTCCCCATTATTTTTTTTTTCAAATCAATTACTTTTGTAAATACACTAAAAATAAAACTGAATTGAACTGCACAGTCACAAAGCCACTTACAGGGTAAAGATAAAGGGCATTGCACCGCTTAATCCCCACAATAGCAAATGAAGTAAAATACTAGAAGACACTCAGCAACTGGGCACATGTATCCCCCGAAGGCCCCCCAGTTGGGCCCAGATGGTCCCAGGGTACCCAAAATCAATAGGTGTCGTGAATTTACCATAATACATGTCCCTGCAAAATTTGAAAAGAATCGGTGCACTTATGTGGGCTGTAGAGCGTTCACAAGAAAATCTCTGCGGACGCGGACGAGTGACGAGGCCAAATCCATAGTATCCTCCGACCTTCGTTCAGGGGATACAATAAATAAATAAATACATAAAAACTCCCAGCAGGGAGAAAAATCCTCCAACAGTGGATAGAAAAAACTCCCCAGTGGGAAGAGATCTTAGGAGGAACCCGGCTAGTCGGGGCAGATAACTTGTAATGAGGTCGGCTTAAGCCTGATCAGAAATATAAGAGGAATCCGTGCAGTAGAGCGTGGAGCTTCAGGATGTGGCGAGGCATGGGTGTAAACCAGGGGTGGAACCGGATCAGGACAGCAGCAGTCAGTGACCTCACAGTGAGGGGCGGGGCTTCAGTGGTCCATGGACTCAGGATCAGGGAGGGAAATGATCCCCAGTAAAAGACACAAAGAAGGAAGTTTAGTGTAGACTAAAACCAACAGCAGACAAAAGAAAATGTCTTGTGTCAGGTTATAAGTTGCACTTAAAGGAACAGTCCGCCTAAAAATGAAAATTCACTCATCTACTCACCCCGGAAGGGCTAATCAGAGGGTTTGAGACTTTCGTTTGAAACTTCAAAAACGTTTTGAGGACAAAGAAACTTAGCATTGAAGACAAATCCAAATCAACAGAAGTCATTTGTGACCACTCTTTCAAGCGTAAAAAACAAAAAAATGCCACCATACTGCTTGTGCGGCATAATCCAAGTGTTCGCAAGATCAAACATTCAAATGTTTCAAAAGCCGTACCTTCTGAGCATAAACTAGGAGAAAACTGAAGCAAATCCTGCCATAGGTTCATCTGGTTAATGAATTGTATCCTTCTGAGGTGTATTCTGTTAGTAATGAGCTTTACTAGTTCAGAGAATATAGCCATTGTGTGCCCCCCGTAAAGGGCTTACCGCAAATTATTAAGTGTTACTTTAAAACCATGTTGCTAATATTGATAACTTACAAGTTGAGAGTATTTCTGCTAATTTTACTCTGAAACTGGGATGATGAAGTGTTTTTGTTTTGTGCATCAGTGCCATTTATAGGCTAAATGAGGGTTATCAGAAGTTTATTGCACTTTGTGATTTTCTGTGCTGAATCTAGAAACTAGATTCAGTTCTCCTTGATAATTGAATGTTGATGTAATGTTAAATGGATATGTGATGTGTCTACAGGTCAGATTTTTTTGTGGGGTAAATGAGGGATTTTGGGACTCATCCAGACAGAGGACATCCATTGAAAAGAAGAGGTTCCAGTGAACTGGATGGTGACCCAACCCATTGAGGAGAATGATCAATAGTTACCACACTGAGGATCGCTGCTCTTCACGGTGCGGTAGGACGGACATTTAACACTGATTGGGCCGTACTGATCGATCCACCGAACTGACAATTAAAGGACTTGACTCAGGGACATTTAAGTTTTTTTATGCGTGTGCTTTATTATTTAAGTTTTTTACTTAGGGGAAATCTTGTGTTTGGCAACATTGTACATGTCTGAGCTGCCTTTATTGTGCTCAATATGTGTTCATTCACATTCATTCTCACATCTGGTCTCATTTGAAGGAAGAGACTACACCTCGGCAAAGTATATTTCAGCAGAAAGTAGTGTCTAAAATGCATAGCTTTATCATTTTTATTTTATTTATTTATTTTTTAATCCCTCCACCCCCTTTGGTGGACAACTTTGTCTTTATTTACAAATTTCAAGTGAGAAATGATCACTTATCCACCTTAGGTATCCTATGTAAAACATTTATATTCAGATTTAATGGTGTAGTTATCAATTTGTGAACTGTGTGCAAGCCAGTGTCTTACATTATTAAGACCAATATTTTGCCACGGGAAATTATCGACATTTACAGTGACACAAGCAAAATATAAAGTTTTAGGCATCCAATGAGAAATTACAAACGTATAAATAAATATTTTGTGACAATAAATGCGTAAGTTGTCATCCATTAGGAAAGTGTTTATACTTCATGACTACTCCTACCTCTAAATCCCTCTTAGAGAATTAGATATTTTAAAACTCTGATTAAAGAAAAAAGTGTTGATTTGTAAATCCAATTTTTAAAAAATATCACCAGAATATCTTTTTCCGAATTACTTAATTTTTTTCACAAGTCGGTTAATATTTCACTCACAGCCGACTAATTTTCTTGATATTGTTTGTTAAGTAGCACAGCTAACTGTGGCTATTACAGACAAATAAACTTCATAAAGTTTTGAACATCGGGAAACTATTGAAAGTTTGTAATTTAAAATACAAATATTTCAATACCCCATATAAAGCATTTATGTAATTTAAAAGAGAAATATTTTGACATCCATATTAAGAGCATTTATGGTATTATGAGTAAAGGTTTAAGATATTGGTCAGGCAAAGACGAATTATAGATATTTTAAAACTCTAATAACAAAAACATCAATTGACTTGTAAATAACATATTGAAAAAATCACTTGAATATTTCCCCCCCCAAGTATTTTTTAAAGTTGGTTAATACTTCTTTCATAGTATACTAATTTTCATAATATATTTTTCAAGTTTTGTTTTGAAGGAACCAAACCCTAAAATTACTTTATCAACTTGCAGATAATATCAAAAGCACATTATATACACTGCTAAAAAAAATAAAGGGAACACTTAAACAAAACAATGTAACTCCAAGTCAATCACACTTCTGTGAAATCAAACCGTCCACTTAGGGAGCAACACTGATTGACAAGCAATTTCACATGCTGTTGTGCAAATGGAATAGACAACAGGTGGAAATTATAGGCAATAAGCAAGGCACACCCAATAAAGGAGTGGTTCTGCAGGTGGTGACCACAGACCACTTCTCAGTTCCTATGCTTTCTGGCTGATGTTTTGGTTACTTTTGAATGCTGGCAATGCTTTCACTCTAGCGGCAGCATGAGACGGGCTCTACAACCCACACAAGTGGTTCAGGTCGTGCAGCTCATCCAGGATGGCACATCAATGCAAGCTGTGGCACAAAGGTTTGCTGTCTGTCAGCGTAGTGTCCAGAGCATGGAGGCGCTACCAGGAGACAGGCCAGTACATAAGGAGACATGGAGGAGGCCATGGGAAGGTAACAGCCCAGCAGGAGGACCGCTACCTCCGCCTTTGTGCAAGGAGGAACACTGCCAGAGCCCTGCAAAATGAACTCCAGCAGGCCACAAATGTGCATGTGTCTGCTCAAAGGGTCAGAAACCGACTCCATGAGGATGGTATGAGTCTGGAGACGCCGTGGAGAACGTTCTGCTGCCTACAACATCCTCCAGCATGACCGGTTTGGCAGTGGGTCAGTAATGGTGTGGGGTGGCATTTCTTTGGGGGGCTGCACAGCCCTCCATGTGCTCACCAGAGGTAGCCTGACTGCTATTAGGCACCGAGATGAGATCCTCTGACCCCTTGTGAGACCATATGCTGGTGCGGTTGGCCCTGGGTTCCTCCTAATGCAAAACAATGCTGGACCTCCTGTGGCTGAAGTGCGTCAGCAGTTCCTGCAAGACGAAGGCATTGATGCTCTGGACTGGCCCGCCCGTTTCCCACACCTGAATCCAATTGAGCACATCTTGGACATCATGTCTCGCTTCATCCACCAAGGTCACGTTGCACCACAGACAGTCCAGGAGTTGGTGGATGCTTTAGTCCAGGTCTAGGAGGAGATCCCTCAGGAAACCTTCCGCCACCTCATCAAGAGCATGCCCAGGCGTTGTAGGGAGGTCATACAGGCACGTGGAGGCCACGCACACTACTGAGCCTCCATTTTGACTTGTTTTAAGGACATTACATCAAAGTTGGATCAGCCTGTAGTGTGTTTTTCCACTTTAATTTTGAGTGTGACTCCAAATGCAGACCTCTATGAGTTAATAAATTTCATTCATTCAGATCTAGGATCCCTTTATTTTTTTGAGCAATGTACTAAGCTCCATTAAAAATGCACGAGTGAGGATTGTACTGTATTTGCAGCAAATTGAAGAATCAATTAATTTTTATTGCTTTTCCAGTGAGGCACGAGAGGAAATAAAGAAAAGCGTGTGGTACTGTAATCCACATGCACGCGCCAAGCACTTCAGTAATAACAAACATTGAGCTGTTCGTGATGTGTACAGTGACACTTGACTTGTTCTTTTTGGTGTGGTCAATAGCCTACATGAAGCCAACAAAAAAAATGAAAAATGGTGGTGGAGAACTGGATCAGGACCGGATCAGGACAGCCTAAGCCAGCGCTCATGATGAATGACTCAGTGGGAACCTTCTCCAGGTTTGGAATCTTCTCGTGCAGAGGAACAGGGACAGGAGCGTGGACCTTCTGGAGACACGTCTGCAGACATTTGGGGCTTAAGCCTCGGATCTCGTACGTCCTGCAGTCCATCTCAGGGTTATGGGCAGCCATCCATGGATGGCCCAGGATCACAAGAGAATGGAGGGACTAAACTATGAAGAAGCTGATGGTCTCCTGATGGTTGCCAAAGATGAGCAGCTTGAGGGGCACAGTAGCATGGGTGATCTGGCCGATCTTCGGCCACTTGAGAGAGCTGGCCATCTGTGGACTTCTCAGCTCTTCCAGGGCAATCCCCCAGCTTGAGTCTGCTGCAACATCCAGTGTCCCCTGCTGCTCCACCGCTGACTGTAGCTGGGCACTGCTTGCTGTTTCCATCCTGGTCAGAACGTATTGTAATGTTACGGCCCAGGAACCAGAAGCAAGCAGTTGTAGGAAAAAATCTCAATCCTTTCTTCGGCCTGAGTCCATGCCAGAAATCATACAGTGCCAAAAAACACAATCCAAAAATCGGGGTTGTGAGACGGGCAGAGTTTGGTGACAATAAATCAGAATGGCAAAGGTACGGAGATGGCAGGCAAAAATACAGTCGGTGAATCATGAGCCAAAAATCCAAAAACCAGGGCAGCAAAAGACAGAGATCATAGTCAGGCAGGCGGGGTCAAAACCAGAACAATAACAGATGAATCAGAAGGGAGCAGGCAGAAATCGGTAGTCGGGCAAAGGGTGTCTCAAATATCACAGATCTACTGGTGTACGGGCTTCTCAGCACAGAATAAATTATCAACGTTCTAACTGGAAGGAACAGAAATGCAGGGCTGCTTTTTCAGAGTAGCGCACAACTGGCCATTGCCCTACAGGGTTGCAAAATGGGAAGGGACTGCCGGGAGGGGGAATAATGGTTGCTTTATTTGTTGCTCAAGCGCCTCCTGTTGGCCAGTTGGGCGCTCGTCAGGAAGATTCTAAGCTTGTTAATGTCCGGTATCTTCTGCCCTCGTTCTGAACTTGTGAGGATTCAACCAATGAGTGTACAAGAAGCGGTGGCTGACAGGCGCTTGCCGCAAACTGTCTACACTCTCCTGCGTTGGCAATAGGGGGTCGCATAAGAGCAAGCCTTGTACATAGCTCTCCAATTGGGCATTCCAGTTTCGGGTGGGATTGGAGACGACAAATTAAAAAAATAAATAAAATAAATATAAAAGTAGATAAATGAAGAAATGCAGGGCTAAAATACACCAAACGGAAGTCACATGCTGCAGGGAAACAGGAGAGGGGAGTAACAGATAGTGAACGGAGAAGGTGAGCACACGAGGAGGCCCTAATACAAAAATTGGCGAAAGCCAAGACATGGACTGGGGAGACACAGACAACCTGTCAATAAACGACTCCAGTTAAGGAGTTCTACGTGCACAGATATCGAGTGCAGGACAGTAATTACGCACATGCGAGGGAACTCGTGAAAACACAGAAAGATACAGGGAAAGCAAAGCAAGAGGGCGGAGATTATAACAGGGTGAGTGCCGAGATTACGTTAGTAGTAATTAGTAGCAGTACAACTTTACAAATGAAGTGTAAATTGTGATTAAAATCAAAACGCAATGACTTTCAAATCAAACCAGCCAGTATTTTGTGATCACAATAGAACAGACATAACATGGCAAATATTGAAACTGAGAAATTTGACGATCTTATTCACAAAATGAGCTCATTTCAAATTTGATGGCTGATACAAGTCTCTAAAAAGTTGGGACAGGGGCCTGTTTACCATGTCTGGGCATTTAGGAAACAAGTTTCTTGAGTTTAGCCATTGAAATTAGATCCCACTCTTGTTTAATACAGACTTGCGGCTGCTGGAGAGATTTGGGTCTCCTTTGACGGACTTTTTGTTTAATTATGCGCCAAATGTTCTCAATCGGTAAAAGATAAGGACTGCAGGCAGGCCAGTTCAGCACACAGACTCTTCTACTATGAAGCCATGCTGTTGTAATAGCTGCACAATGTGGTTTTGCATTGTCCTGCTGAAATACACAAGGCCTTCCCTGGAATAGATGTCGTCTGGAGGGGAGGAAATGTTGCTCAAAAACCTTTCAGCATTCATGATGCTTTTTAAAACATGCAAGTGTCCCACACCATATGCACTAATGCATCCCCATACCATCAGAGATGCTGGCTTTTGAACTGAACGTTGATAACAGGAGGGATGATCTCTCTCCTCTTTAGCCCGGACACCACGCCCATGATTTCCAACAAGAATGTCAAATTTGGACTCGTCTAACCACAGGACATGTTGGCGCTTCTGGATCATGCTCAACAATGGCTTCCTTTTTGCACGATAGAGATTTGCAGCGCCCTCAATAATTATTGGCACCCCTGGTAAAGATGTGTTCTTTAGCTTCTAATAAATTCCGTTTTTTTCTAAATAATATAGGACCACAATGGAAAAAAAGAGGAAAATCCGACCTTTAATTCAAGTGCATTTATTTAGTGGGGAAAAAAATCCCACATCATGAAATAATTCTTTTACATCAAATCATGTGTGCCACAATTATTAGCACCCCTGATGTTAATACTTTGTACAACCCCCTTTTGCTAACAAAACAGCACCTAATCTTCTCTTATAATGGTTCACAAGATGAGAGAATATAGAAAGAGGGATCTTCGACCATTCCTCTTTGCACAATCTCTGTAAATCATCTAGCGACCTGGGTCCTCTCCTCTGCACTCTCCTCTTCAGCTCTCTCCACAGCTTTTCAATCAGGCATGCCAATCTTCCGCGGATTCGCGGAAATCCGCGGTTTTAGGAGCCAAAATGGTCAACCACGAGATTCGTGTAAATCCGAGTAGAAAATTTGAGTGGTGGGGGGGATGTCTAGGATCGAAATTTGGGCTTGAAATTGTCTTGTGCGATTGGCAAATTTGCGAGCGGTAGACATATTTGTTTTTATTTATGTATTGAATGGTCCCCGATCTCCAGCAATGCTCTAAAAACAGGCCTACCAAAGAAAAAGACTAACGCGTACTCAAAATCGTCGAAATGTACATATTATTTGTCTATTTTGCACACTAAATCATCGACTTGCCGCAAAATGAATAGATCGAGCACACTTAAAATATTTTGTGGGATTGGAACCAGTCGATCTGGTGCCGAGAAAACGACGAGTGAGCAATCTGGACGACGGCGCATGCGCCGTGAGGAAACGGAAACAGCACATTGGAGTGGAAGCATGCGAGCGTGCTAATATAAGTTGTAAACCTCTTTCAGCTCTCTCCCGTTGATAAAAACGTTGTACAGCTCTATCTTACCGTTTTTATCTTACGGTGGCAACCTATATATTGTTCTTAAATCCATGTAAAAGTGACTCAGCGTCTCAGCCAAGCGAACGCTGTCGAAGCATTCAAAGTCCACATCTTCTCCTTTTTCTGTTAGGTATTCACGCAACATAGACGAAGATAAGGTATTTGACTTTTTGTATTTTGGGGGATCACTTTTGCGCGTTTCTCGATGTGACTGCTAGTATGCTGAAGCTGATTGTATTATAGGGCGGCGTCGGACGCGAGGACCCGGCGGGTGGGCGGACGAGCGGGGGGCGGGCCCCTACCTGGCCTTGAAAAGGGCCATTCTTTATTTTTCAGGCAAAAACTAGGAAGCAGTGCTTTGTTCCTCAGGCTATCAGCGCTTGCTTAGCTGTCTAGCATCTGCTGTTCTGTCCCAGCGGGAGCTGTGGTGGGAGATTTACGCGTTCTTTCAACTCTGGTTGCAAGCGTTTTGCCGAGCTGTGAAGGTGAGCCGTGTTTCACATCGTAAATATAGCGTAGCAATCCTTGAGTGGGCTCTAGCATTTTGGGTGAGCTGCTAATGCGCTAATGAGCTATCGTTTGTTGCTGTAATTGCCACGCTCTGCATAGATACTATGCCAACTGGCTGCCCAGGCTACGATATTGAAGTACGCAGGTATGCCTCCCTCTTTTTGATAAGATGCCTCAAGCCGTGGTCTTTTAATGTAAACAGTGATTGTGTGTACCGTGCTGATGGAATGTCTAATTGATGCACAGCGCCGCCAGGTTGGTGCGGAAATGATGAGATGCCGGGTGACTTGCCCAGGTGAATTGACTAGCTATAGGTAGGCTCTCTGTTTTGTGTGGGTTGAATGGGTTGGGTGCTCGTAATTCATCTCGTAAACAAAAGCTCTATTGTTAACATAACATTAATGTGTCTTAGTGCCGTCCATCTGACTGAGAGCAAGAACACATCCACCGGTTGAGTGCGCGTGACGCCTAGCGTCCGTCGGACTGAAAGCACGAGTTTTTTGTGGGCGCGTGAAGGCCCGAGCTGTCCTATCGCAGTGACGAGGTAAGGTACTAATTTATTAGCGACTCGGCACTGAGTGGCGTTCATACGCATGATGTGGGGCATAGTAGGACTTCTAATGGGAATTGTTTTTTTCTGTTTACTCATAGATCGGGGTGATGCCCTAACTTCAGGGGTGGGGGGAAACCACCGTTTTCTCTGAGCGTTCCTTTTTGTTTCTTATGACCTACGAGCTTCGACGGAGAGGCAGGTTGGGTTATTGGGTAGGCCTGCAGGAGTTGGGGCCTGTTGAGATGGGGTTACACAATACTTGGGTAGGCTACTTTTGACTGTCTGAGTGACCAGCAAGTAATTGGGATTGTGGGCAGCCTGTCCCTGCTAACATTTTGTGAGTATTCGTGGGTTTTCCTTTGCTGTGTTTTTTATATTTAGATTTGAATTTACTTATCCGTGTGGGGTTTTTTTTGTTTGCTGTGGATTGTTGGGCTGCATCACAAGCCTAGTTCACTTGACCTGCATCCTTGCCGTCACTCAGGAGTGACCCAAGCTGCCTTGCACTATACTTAATAGTTGTACCTACCTCATGTTGTACTGATTTAGTGACCTGCCTATTGCCGTAACTGGTTTGCATTTTTTTAACATGGGTTTGCACCCATAATATTAGTGGCAACCTGAAACATCTGCTATTTGTATATGATCTTGTACTGATTCAATGACCTGCCTATTGCCGTATTTGGTTTGCACCTTTCTTAACGTGGGTTTGCACCACTATTGTCAGTGGCTACCTGAAACATCTGCTATTTGTATATGATTTTGTATTGATTTAACGATCTGCCTACGTCTTATCTAGTGGTACTTTTTATTTTATTGTGGGTTTGTAAATATTTTTTATTCTGCAAGTGAAAATAAAAGGAATATTTATTAACAGCTGTGTTTCCACTACTGGGACCTGTCGGGGAATGTTTTGTGTGTAACATCAGGGTTGTCTCGCCCTCATTCCGAGACTGGCGTAGTCACTACAAATCAGTACTAAACTCCTCAAGGCCACATTTGGCGTAGTCGGCAGGATGACTGGTGGAACATAAACTGTTGCTGAAAGCTCGTAGTTTTTATTTATTTTTTTTTTGTTTGCTCGGAGAAAACGGTGGTTGCCCCCTTTGGCAGGCAAACGCCGCAGCGGACATTCGGCAGAGGAAGTCTAACCCCCATCACCAAAGACACTTGGTTTTCTGATTTTTGTTTTGTTACTTTTGTGTACTGGGAAGGGTCTACAGCACTGACAATTTCAACCATGTCTGATGAAGAGTTGAGTTTGGAAGAACAACTGAGACGGTTAAATGAGCAGGTACAACAGCTACAGGCAGATAATGAGCGTCTTAGGGCTACATCTTCTGGGGGGGTGCAGAACTCGTTATACCGGGTGGGGGAAGTTCAGTAGGGGTAAATGCGGGAGGGGCAGCTGCATCTCAGACCTCCAGAACAACAGAAAGACCTGAACGATATGTGTACCTCCCTAGAGAGTGAAAATGCCCCCGATTTTTCGGGTAAAAGCACTGATCCTTTGCCTATAGAGGAGTGGGTTGAAGAGGCTCGTAGGTCGCTGGCAGTAAGACAATGTCTCGGGCAGAACAAGCCCTTTTTCTTTATGATTTGTTAGATGGGGAAGCGAAAAATGAAATCCGGTTTCGCCCATCCGTTGACTGTGTTGATCCGGACAAAATACTGAGAATTTTGACTGAAACACATGGGTGTTCAAAGTCACTGGTGTCATTACAACAACAATTTTTTCAACGTAAGCAAAAGGAAGGTGAATCAATTAGAGAGTTTTCCCACGCTTTATTGTCACTGATGGAGGCCGTGAAGCGTCGCGATTCCACCAACATTCTTAATTCGGACGCCCTGGTACGAGACCAGTTCATTGAACATGTGAGAGAAGGGTTGTTGCGACGAGAACTTAAGCGATCAGTACGGCTCAACCCTGATGTGACTTTTCTTAATATACGTATGGGCTGTGAGAGCGAAAAGCTGAAGAAACCAATATGGCGTCCAGTGCACCGTATCTCTGAATTTCCCATTGACTATAATGAAAAAACTCCTGCTATTATTTTGTTATCTAAAAGGTATACAATCGTGAAGCCTTCCTGCGTAGGACTAGATTACAAAATAAAGAATAGAGGCAGAATTTTGCTTGACACTTTGAGAACAAAGTTATAATAATAGGGTTCTTTTAGTCAACGGTTAATCCATTGGTAGCTCAGTATGACTCACATCTAACTCTGATTGGTCACTCGTATAGTATTGAACAGCCTACAAAAACATTGCCGTGAGTTTTCATCTCTCGGAACAGCCGAGCAGTATGCAGAAACACTATCTTCACTGGCAATCATTGAAAACTAGCCAGTTTGGTCGACTGCCTCAGCTAGAATTGCATTATTGTCATCAAAAAAAAAACCCCTCACATCCTGCTCACAATGCACGCGCTATTATATATGAACCGCGTCGCTTCAGAGGACTTTTTGCTCATATCTCCACATGGAAGGCATCTACCGGCGTGTACTCACGGCTGAGTCCAACTGTCTTAGCTAGGTATGTGTGTTTGATTTGTTACGATCCAAAGAGTTGGGGAAATGCTACAGAAGTAGAGCGTAAAAGTATGCCTGAAGTGAATGGATCAAGCAGTGTCTCTGTGGGTGTTCATGGAAAGTCAGATTCATAAATATCCACCCACCGTGACGAGCAGGGTCTAGTCATAGCTAGAGTAAAAGCAGTAACATTGCGGCTGTAAAAATTTGCAAGTGATCTCTAATGGGGATCGGGGAGATGCACGACTCGGTCCCTGTGGCGACGGAGTTATCTAGTCTACTCTGAATCACTAATTTTTTAGATTCTGAAAACGTAAGCAATGTTCCGATTATCTTGTTCAACGTGGGACAGTCAGGACCTGGACCATCACACAATTTGCAGTTTTTTTCTGTGTTGTTGCTCAACCCAAAAGCATGCGCGTTTTTTTTTTTTTTGCATCATTGCGCTCAACCGGTTATAGCAAAAGATCGCCTGAATAACATTTTACTGTTTTTATTTTTTAATTGAATAATCAACACTGCTATATAGCCCTATAATGTTTCAGAAATGATAATTAATGGGGAAAAAAGATCACCGATAGGTGACACTAACAACGAACATAATACTCAACACGCGATCTTGTAAGGATGCATTAATCCAGACAATCCAAAAATTTACCATGAATTACAGTGTTCGTTTTAGAATTTTCTTGGCAGAATTATTTATTTTGAGGACATTTTGAATATTGAAATGCCATCGTAAAGGTTAAAAATAATTTAAAACGTGAAAGATCTTGAGGGTTTCAAACTGGGAACATTAGCGCAAAACAGCGAATTACAGCTTTTGTCCAGCTAGGCCTAAATATGTACCGTTTCACGAGGTAGGCTACAGGATTCAGGATATTTAACAGACGATTGTCGTTTAATGCCCTCATTAAGAAAAAAATCCTTATAACTTTTTTTTATGAAATCAACAGGAATGCAAGCTACGAACAGATTTACCAGTCGATAGGCATACTGCCCAGTCCTTACAAATGAATGAATCCATGCTTGGTTACGGAGTAGATGTGGGAAAATGCATGAGCATAATTTCCGCCACAACACATTAACAATATAGCCTATACATTTACAATCGTTTCGACACAGGTTTTCGGAATACTGTGAGTCGATTTAATACCCTGTAGACTGTCGTCGAAACAGCTGGTAATTAAATACATAAAATCAGTGGTTCCCAAACTTTTTCTGCTGGGCCCCCCTTTGGTACATAAAAAAATTTTTGTTTATTTCATTAGTTTATTATTAGTTTATTTCACTCATTGTAATTTATATAAACCTCAACCTTTTTGGAAAAAATGTAAGTAAACGGTCATAAACTGTAGATTGTCATAAACTAAAACTAGGCTACTTTTAGAATTGGAAATAGCAAAATAACAAACAACCGCGGTGTAATTATTTTAAGTGTAACTGTTTTCAAGCACCTTAACTGTGTAATTATGTTCAGTGTAACAGGTTTATTTTTTTTAATATACAACAACATTGCTATTTATGCATTTTCCGGACACCGACAGAAACTTACTTGCATACAGCCAATCAGCAACCTTGTGCGGACCGCTGAAGAGTGTCTCGAGACAGTTACATTTTCCTCTCTTCACTGGCCTGAGTGGCCTCGCACTTTTAAGTTAAAATACGTTAACCGAGATCGCGTCAGCTTATTCTAGAAAATATGAATGCTCTGCACAGATGATTTTTGTCCAGCCTAGCTGGGAACATTAAAAATGATTGGCACGTTTGGAAACGGCCACAGTTATTTTCCAATTAAAAGCAAAATCTCTTTTAAAGTATAAAATCATTAGGCTGTATCACACTCCTCTTGCCTGAGTATAGCCGTCTACTTAAAATTATGTTTCTATGATGCAGAAAGACAGCGAAGTACGAAAAAAAATTCATGAACACCGCTTGCCGAACTTGCCGATATGTTTGTAACGTTCAGTTGGTGGGCTAGATAAAAATAATCTGTCGGCATACAGAGCATTCATATTATCAAGAATAAAATGACGCAATCTCGGTTATTTCTGCTTTGTATTCATCGGATTTTGTTCGGTGTCACTTACCATTTTATTATCAATATGCCAGATCAGTGCAGGATAAAAAGCGGCGAGTTGGGTATCGCGAGACTACATTACCGGCTTCAAATATTTGAACAACTACATTCATAAATTATTTATGAAAATGGCAGGCTAGATGAATGATTTGGCGAACAGTTATGTTGAGAGTAAGGCAGGCATTTACGATGTAATCGCAGAATTCTGGGCAGCGAATGGACTGTATGCAAATTATTTTCTGTTGGGGTCCGGAACTCCCGCACCCCGCGCCCCCCCTGCAATTGCTCTGCGCCCCCCCTAGGGGGCGCGCCCCCCACTTTGGGAACCACTGAATTAGGCTATTTATGCAAATGGCAGGCTAGATGAATGATTTTGCGAACAGTTATGTTGAGAGTGAGGCAGGCATTTACGATGTAATCGCAGTATTCTGGGCTGCGAATGGACTGCGCAGTCAGTAGTTCCGAGACCGCACCTCAGTGCAAAGCTAGTAAAGACAGAAAAAAATTAAACTGCCTCAAGACACTCCTTCAGTGGTTCGGAACAAGGTTACTGATTTGCTGTATGCAAATAATTTTCTGTCGGTGTCCGGAACTCTAGTGGGGGGGGAAAGATTCGCTTCCCGCACACCGTGCCCCCCTTGCAATTGCGCTGCGCCCCCCCCCGACACTTTGGGAACCACTGGTTTAAATTCAATACAAACTAAATTTATTTATATGTAAATTGAGTTGCATAATATGTTTGATGAATTCATGTTACTCAAGATCAGTTTTTTTTTCTCTCTCTCTGTCAAGATATCCATCAATGAAGGTTGTAAAATTACCCATGAAGAATCATATGTTGTAAAAATTTATAAAGAATCAATCAAATTGGGGTTTAAAACACCACTATGGATAATGTATTTAATAACCAAAACAAATTTTAACAACAAAACAATAATTGATCTTCCTTTTTGTCATAATTTATTATTGATTATTGGCTACTACGGAGACTACATGCTACTATGGAGACTACATTTGGCATATAATTTGTGTTTTAACAACATATGTCAATTGACACTTATATCTCAGTTGAAGTTATTTGAACTACATAATGTACGGAATGTGTACACAAGATTTGATATAATTAGATTTTGCATTACAGCATGCTACTACGGAGACTACATAAAATAGTCGCTAAAATATAGACCTCAGGTTCTTATTCGATAAATCTCATCAAAACCCTTCAGGATATCTGTGAGCAAAATAACATAACAATGTAACAAAATGTAACAAAATAACATAAATAACATGATAACAAAAGATAATCATGAATCAAAATTTTGTGATTTTGATAACGAAGCACAGGTCCTCAAAGTAGTCTGGAAATCAATCCAACCATGCCAGGTTCATACAGACTGCATCTGAAAAACACTGAAGGAAACGGTTATACAATAATTACTAGATTATATTCTGCAATAAAATGCATATTTTGTCAATGATACACTATTCAAAAACATGCAAGATGTCAGTGAAACACTAAAGCACGCCAAAATTCACTGTTTTTATGCATATAGCTGTCATTTCGCAGAAAATCAACCAATTTACACACACAAAATTTGACTTTATTTACATCATAACCCAGGACGGTCACTCACTACATAAATATAAAACGCGTGCGTAGTAACATAACATGTGACCTCACCGTGGCTGAATCTGTCAAGGATGCTGGGGAGCTGAGTAATTCTGCCATCTGAGCGAAAAACTCTCGCAAACATCCTCCTGCGCCGGCCCCTGCCTGAGATGTACTCGGCTAAACACGGGGGGAACACATGTCACATGCAACCCAACGTCAGTTCATCTAAGGTACATCATCAGAAAATCAAGAGAAACACTCTGCGTTTGGATCATATACAAAGACAACAATATAGAGTAATCAATCAACAAATTAACAATGTTCACAGACAGTTCTGGCCTAAATTAACAAAGCATGCTAATGTTAGCTTTTTGCTAGCAGACATTTAATATTGTGGATATATATTAAATATAGCGGATAACCCTCTTCAATGGTCAACAACTGGGTGACTCATCACTACACTATGGCATAACGCCCCCCATGAACAGGAGAGAGGTAAAATATCTACACACACTAGTGGGATACACCCCAATGCAGGCACGCAATTAAAGAAGTAGGTTACACTGACACACACAAAGCATTACAAGCCCCCTAGATGGGCACTGTGTTGCTGCCCCCACTGAGGGAAGAGGGGGGGAGTGGCTTAAAAACACAGCCATAGCAACGCGTGCGTAGTAACATAACATGCGACCTCACCGTGGCTGAATCTGTCGAGGATTCTGGGGGGTCGAAGTCTGATTTCACAGTGAAATGGTCATCAAAATAACACCCTAGGCCGGCCCTTGCCTGAGATGTACTCGGCTAAACACAGGGGGAACACATATGTCGCACGCGACCTAACGTCAGTTCATCTAATTTCCATCATCAGACAATCAAGAGAAACACTCTGCGTGGGGACCATATACAAAGACAACAATATAGAGTAATCAATCAACAAATTAACAATGTTCACAGACAATTCTGGCCAAAATTAACAAAGCATGCTAATGTTAGCTTTTTGCTAACAGATATTTAATATTGTGGATCTATATTCAATATAGCGGATAACCCTCTTCAATGGTCAACAACCAGGTTACTCATTAATACCCTACGGCATAACGCTCCCCATGCACAGGAGAGAGGTAACATATCTACACACGCTAGTGGGATAAACCCCAATGCAGGCACGCAACTAAAGAAGTAGGTTACACTGACACACACAAAGCATTACTTGCCCCCTAAATGGGCACTGTGTTGCTGCCCCCAGTCAGGGAAGAGGGTGGCAGGAGGGGCGAGTGGCTTAAAAACGTAGCCATAGCAACGCGTGCGTAGTAACATAACATGTGACCTCACCGTGGCTGAATCTGTCGAGGATTCTGGCCCACATTTCCCTGTGCCGGCCCCTGCCTGAGATGTACTCGGCTAAACACAGGGGAACACATGTCACACGCAACCCAATGTCAGTTCATCTAAGTTACATCGTCAGGAAATCAAGAGAAACACTCTGCGCTTGGACCGTATAAAAAGACAACAATATAGAGTAATCAATCAACAGATTAACAATGTTCACAGACAATTCTGGCCTAAATTAACATAGCATGCTAATGTTAGCTTTTTGCTAGCGGATATTTAATAAAGCGGATATATGTTCAATATAGAGGATAACCCTCTTGAATGGTCAACAACCGGGTTACTCATGACTAGCCTACGGCATAACGCTCCCCATGCACAGGAGAGAGGTAACATATCTACACACGCTAGTGGGATAAACCCCAATGCAGGCACGCAACTAAAGAAGTAGGTTACCCTGACACACACAAAGCATTAATTGCCCCCTAAATGGGCACTGTGTTGCTGCCCCCAGTGAGAAAAGAGGGTGGGAGGAGGGGGGAGTGGCTTGAAAACACAGCCATAGCAACGCGTGCGTAGTAACATAACGTGACCTCACCGTGGCTGAATCTGTCGAGGATTCTGGGGGGTCGAAGTCTGATTTCACAGTGAAATGGTCATCAAAATAACACCCTAGGCCGGCCCTTGCCTGAGATGTACTCGGCTAAACACAGGGGGAACACACATGTCACACACAACCCAACGTCAGTTCATCTAAGTTACATCGTCAGAAAATCAAGAGAAACACTCTGCGCTTGGACCGTATAAAAAGACAACAATATAGAGTAATCAATCAACAAATAACAATGTTCACAAACAATTCTGGCCTAAATTAACATAGCATGCTAATGTTAGCTTTTTGCTAGCATATATTTAATATAGTGGATATATATTCAATATAACGGATAACCCTCTTCAATGGTCAACAACCGGGTGACTCATCACTACACTATGGCATAACGCTCCCCATGCACAGGAGAGAGGTAAAATATCTACACACGCTAGTGGGATACACCCCAATGTAGGCACGCAATTAAAGAAGTAGGTTACACTGACACACACAAAGCATTACAAGGCCTCTAGATGGGCACTGTGTTGCTGCCCCCAGTGAGGGAAGAGGGTGGGAGGAGGGGGGAGTGGCTTAAAAACACAGCCATAGCAACGCGTGCGTAGTAACATAACATGTGACCTCACCGTGGCTGAATCTGTCGAGGATTCTGGGGGGTCGAAGTCTGATTTCACAGTGAAATGGTCATCAAAATAACACCCTAGGCTGGCCCTTGCCTGAGATGTACTCGGCTAAACACAGGGGGAACACATATGTCACACACAAGCTAACGTCAGTTCATCAAAGGGAAATATTGTCAATATATTGACCACACATTGAACGCCTCATAAGGTTTCAATATTTGTTAATGGCATTGCGTTAGCTTCCTCTAAGTAAATATGAAAAGACTTGAACAACGTGTATTCTTGACACTCATGTGACGAGTGAGTAGTCATTATTATTACAAAAGCATTACGTTCGATCATTGACAAGTCACTTCCTTCCTGTATGATTTTATTTTAATATTAAAAAATATTTTACAAAGGTAACGGTAAGCAAAAAATGCCTGTTAAACTATATGATGATGCCCCTGTTGCATTTTTTAAATTAATTTTGCTTTGCGCGCTGCATTATGGACCCAGACCAACATTGTGGCTGAACAATTTTTTCTGACTTTAGCCGCAGTGGCGACACATATTTTTTCCCTAGTACAGGCACAGAGTAGCAAATGTGTAACTAAATTAAAGTACAGCACAATCAGTACAATAACTGATCTGGGTGTGCCAACTAGTGATACAATATTGTAACTGCGTGCATAAATCTGCAGCTTCATGTTCGCTGGCATCAACATCTGCATAAAGCGGCTCTCCCCCTCTTCCTACACACATACACAAATGGCACCGAGACGGATATAAACGGATATAAACATCAGTTGTTTCTATCGGCCCAGTTTTACTCATCGAACCGATGCCGATATGTTAAAAAAGACGAACATCGGCGATACCGATATGAATGACGATATATCGTGCATCACTAATTACATGCCTCCTAAATGGGCACTGTGTTGCTGCCCCCAGTCAGGGAAGAGGGAGGGGGATGGGGGTAAGAAGGACCAGACCATAATACTGTAAATAAGCAGCTCGGGCCCTGACACAGGGAAACAGGGCAGGGCAGTATATCTGCGGGTGTTAATTTATCCCGGGCTGTGGACTAACCAAACTTTAAACCACAAAAAAACAACTAAAATACAACAGGGATGTCTGATTTTATACAACAATCTTTTAAAATAAGGGAGAAAACAACGATTGACTGCACCGCAGTGAGAGACTGGAATGCAGCCCACATTAAGACTTCCAAGTCCAGTGCAGCTGTGGGCCGAAATGGTCTGCTGCTGTTACAGGTTACTGATCAACATCACGAAGGCTACCAGCACGACCCACGTAGTTCAATCACGCAGCCAATGGCTCCTTACATTGATAGAAGAGTCAAATGCAGGAAAATGCCGTGACCACAATAAATTAATCAGCTTACAATAAACCAAAACCCCGAGGGAGAACGTAAAGGACAAATTATTCTCTCAGCGAGCGACCAGTGAATCTGGCTTTTCAATTAAACACAACGCAGTAGACTGCGGCGGTAACAGTGAAGTAATCAACTTGCAATAGCTAAGACTACAAGGAAGCATGAGGGGAACAAACAATTCTTCAAACAAGGGCAGCTACTCCTGATCTCATCCACAAAGAGAGGAAACACGTTACCAACAAAACAGCCCAGGAAGGGCAGAGCGCCGTTCGGGGAAGGGAGGGAGCGGGGGGGTAGTTTCTTGGGGTAGCACGGCTACATAACTATATCTGAATATATATAAAAGCCTTAAGAGCTTTCTTCTAGCATGAATTTTATTGTGCACGACAAATACAATTAAATAATAATTATAACAATAATCTGAGCCAATTGCAGAATTCAAACAGGAGGGGTTTCAGGGAAGAAGCTGTAGGCAGAGGACAGGCATAGAGATCCCTTGTAAAAATACTCTAGCAGCAACAGGCATCCTGTTTAATGCTAAAAACATAATGTGAATTTCATTGTAAATCAGTCAGCTGAAGTTCTGCATGACTCAGCCAGAAGATGGAGGCGTGGCTCGGGGGGGGTTGTAATGCGTGCATAGTAACATAACATGTGACCTCACCTTGGCTGAATCTGTCGAGGATTCTGGCCCACATTTCCCTGCTCCGGCCCCTGCCTGAGATGTACTCGGCTAAACACAGGGGGAACACATATGTCACACGCAACCCAACGTCAGTTCATCTAAGTTACATCGTCAGAAAATCAAGAGAAACACTCTGCGCTTGGACCGTGAACAAAGACAACAATACAGAATAATCCATCAACAAATTAACAGAATGTTCACAGACAGTTCTGGCCTAAATTAACTTAGCTTGCTAACGTCTGCTTTTTGCCAGCGGATATTTAATAAAGAGGATATATATTCAATATAGCAGATAACCCTCTCGAATGGGCAACAACCGGGATACTCATTACTAGCCTACGGCATAACGCTCCCCATGCACAGGAGAGAGGTAACATATCTACACATGCTAGTGGGATAAACCCCAATGCAGGCACGAAACTAAAGAAGTAGGTCACCCTGACACAAACAAAGCATTAATTGCCCCCTAAATGGGCACTGTGTTGCTGCCCCCAGTGAGGGATGAGGGTGGGAGGAGGGGGGAGTGGCTTGAAAACACAGCCATAGCAATGCGTGCGTCGTAACATTACATGTGACCTCACCATGGCTGAATCTGTCAAGGATTCTGTGGAGCTGAGTACTGCTGCCATCTTAGCGAAAAACTCTCGCAAACATCCTCCTGCGCCGGCCCCTGCCTGAGATGTACTCGGCTAAACACAGGGGGAACACATATGTCACACGCAACCCAACGTCAGTTCATCTAAGTTACATCGTCAGAAAATCAAGAGAAACACTCTGCGCTTGGACCGTAAACAAGGACAACAATACAGAATAATCCATCAACAAATTAACAGAATGTTCACAGACAGTTCTGGCCTAAATTAACTTAGCTTGCTAACGTCTGCTTTTTGCCAGCGGATATTTAATAAAGAGGATATATATTCAATATAGCAGATAACCCACTCGAATGGGCAACAACCGGGTTACTCATTACTAGCCTACGGCATAACGCTCCCCATGCACAGGAGAGAGGTAACATATCTACACATGCTAGTGGGATAAACCCCAATGCAGGCACGAAACTAAAGAAGTAGGTCACCCTGACACACACAAAGCATTAATTGCCCCCTAAATGGGCACTGTGTTGCTGCCCCCAGTGAGGGAAGAGGGTGGGAGGAGAGGGGAGTGGCTTCAAAACACAGGCATAGCAACGCCTGCGTAGTAACATAACATGTGACCTCACCGTGGCTGAATCTGTCAAGGATTCTTGGGGGACGAAGTGTGATTTCACAGTGAAATGGTCATCAAAATAACACCCTAGGCCGGCCCTTGCCTGAGATGTGCTCGGCTAAACAGAGGGGGAACACATATGTCACACGCAACCCAACGTCAGTTCATCTAAGTTACATCGTCAGGAAATCAAGAGAAACACTCTGCGCTTGGACCGTATAAAAAGACAACAATATAGAGTAATCAATCAACAAATTAACAATGTTCACAGACAATTCTGGCCTAAATTAACATAGCATGCTAATGTTAGCTTTTTGCTTGCAGATATTTATTCTAGTGGAGATATATTCAATATAGCAGATAACCCTGTTCAATGGTCAACAACCGGGTGACTCATCACAACACTATGGCATAACGCCCCCCATGCACAGGAGAGAGGTAAAATATCTACACACACTAGTGGGATACACCCCAATGCAGGCACGCAATTAAAGAAGTAGGTTACACTGACACATACAAAGCATTACAAGCCCCCGAAATGGGCATTGTGTTGCTGCCCCCAGTCAGGGAAGAGGGTGGGAGGAGGGGGGCGTGGCTGAAAAACACAGCCATAGCTACGCATGCGTAGTAACATAACATGTGACCTCACCGTGGCTGAATCTGTCGAAGATTCTGGGGGGTCGAAGTCCGATTTCACAGTGAAATGGTCATCAAAATAACACCCTGGGCCGGCCCTTGCCTGACATTTACACGGCTAAACACAGGGGGAACACATATGTCACACGCAACCCAACGTCAGATCATCTAAGTTACATCGTCAGAAAATCAAGAGAAACACTCTGCGCTTTGACCGTATAAAAAGACCACAATATAGAGATATCAAGCAACAAATAACAATGTTCACAAACAATTCTGGCCTAAATTAACATAGCATGCTAATGTTAGCTTTTTGCTAGCATATATTTAATATAGTGGATATATATTCAATATAGCGGATAACCCTGTTCAATGGTCAACAACCGGGTAACTCATTACTACACTATGGCATAACGCCCCCCATGCACAGGAGAGAGGTAACATAGCTACACACACTAGTGGGATACACCCCAATGCAGGCACGCAATTAAGGAAGTAGGTTACACTGACACACACAAAGCATTACAAGCCCCCTAGATGGGCACTGTGTTGCTGCCCCCAGTCAGGGAAGAGGGTGGGAGGAGGGGGGAGTGGCTTAAAAACGTAGCCATAGCAACGCGTGCGTAGTAACATAACATGTGACCTCACCGTGGCTGAATCTGTCGAGGATTCTGGCCCACATTTCCCTGTGCCGGCCCCTGCCTGAGATGTACTCGGCTAAACACAGGGGGGACACATGTCACACGCAACCCAATGTCAGTTCATCTAAGTTACATCGTCAGGAAATCAAGACAAACACTCTGCGCTTGGACCGTATAAAAAGACAACAATATAGAGTAATCAATCAACAAATTAACAATGTTCACAGACAATTCTGGCCTAAATTAACATAGCATGCTAATGTTAGCTTTTTGCTAGCAGATATTTAATATAGTGGATATATATTCAATATAGCGGATAACCCTCGTCAATGGTCAACAACCAGGTGACTCATCACTACACTATGGCATAACGCTCCCCTTGCACAGGAGAGAGGTAACATATCTACACTCACTAGTGGGATACACCCCAATGCAGGCATGCAATAAAATAAGTAGGTTACACTGACACACACAAAGCATTACTTGCCCCCTAGATGGGCACTGTGTTGCTGCCCCCAGTGAGGGAAGAGGGTGGGAGGAGGGGGGGAGTGGCTTAAAAACACAGCCATAGCAACGCCTGCGTAGTAACATAACATGTGACCTCACCGTGGCTGAATCTGTCAGGGATTCTTGGGGGACGAAGTGTGATTTCACAGTGAAATGGTCATCAAAATAACACCCTGGGCCGGCCCTTGCCTGAGATGTACTCGGCTAAACAGAGGGGGAACACATATGTCACACGCAACCCAACGTCAGTTCATCTAAGTTACATCGTTAGGAAATCAAGAGAAACACTCTGCGCTTGGACCGTATAAAAAGACAACAATATAGAGTAATCAATCAACAAATTAACAATGTTCACAGACAATTCTGGCCTAAATTAACATAGCATGCTAATGTTAGCTTTTTGCTAGCAAATATTTAATATAGTGGAGATATTTTCAATATAGCGGATAACCCTGTTCAATGGTCAACAACCGGGTGACTCATCACTACACTATGGCATAACGCCCCCGATGCACAGATGAGAGGTAAAATATCTACACACACTAGTGGGATACACCCCAATGCAGGCACGCAATTAAAGAAGTAGGTTACACTGACACACACAAAGCATTACAAGCCCCCGAAAGGGGCATGGTGTTGCTGCCCCCAGTCAGGGAAGAGGGTGGGAGGAGGGGGGCGTGGCTGAAAAACACAGCCATAGCAACGCATGCGTAGTAACATAACATGTGACCTCACCGTGGCTGAATCTGTCGAGGATTCTGGGGGGTCGAAGTCCGATTTCACAGTGAAATGGTCATCAAAATAACACCCTGGGCCGGCCCTTGCCTGACATTTACACGGCTAAACACAGGGGGAACACATATGTCACACGCAACCCAACGTCAGATCATCAAAGTTACATCGTCAGAAAATCAAGAGAAACCCTCTGCGCTTTGACCGTATAAAAAGACCACAATATAGAGATATCAAGCAACAAATAACAATGTTCACAAACAATTCTGGCCTAAATTAACATAGCATGCTAATGTTAGCTTTTTGCTAGCATATATTTAATATCGTGAATATATATTCAATATAGCGGATAACCCTGTTCAATGGTCAACAACCGGGTGACTCATTACTACACTATGGCATAACGCCCCCCATGCACAGGAGAGAGGTAACATAGCTACACACACTAGTGGGATACACCCCAATGCAGGCACGCAATTAAGGAAGTAGGTTACACTGACACACACAAAGCATTACAAGCCCCCTAGATGGGCACTGTGTTGCTGCCCCCAGTCACAGAAGAGGGTGGGAGGAGGGGGGAGTGGCTTAAAAACGTAGCCATAGCAACGCGTGCGTAGTAACATAACATGTGACCTCACCGTGGCTGAATCTGTCGAGGATTCTGGCCCACATTTCCCTACGCCGGCCCCTGCCTGAGATGTACTCGGCTAAACACAGGGGGAACACATGTCACACGCAACAGAAAGTCAGTTCATCTAAGTTACATCGTCAGGAAATCAAGAGAAACACTCTGCGCTTGGACCGTATAAAAAGACAACAATATAGAGTAATCAATCAACAAATTAACAATGTTCACAGACAATTCTGGCCTAAATTAACATAGCATGCTAATGTTTGCTTTTTGCTAGCAGATATTTAATATAGTGGATATATATTCAATATAGCGGATAACCCTGTTCAATGGTCAACAACCAGGTGACTCATCACTACACTATGGCATAACGCCCCCCATGCACAGGAGAGAGGTAACATATCTACACACACTAGTGGGATTCACCCTAAAGCAGGCACGCAACTCAAGAAGTAGGTTACACTGACACACACAAAACATTACTTGCCCCCTAAATGGGCACTGTGTTGCTGCCCCCAGTGAGGGAAGAGGGTGGGTGGAGGGGGGGAGTGGCTTAAAAACACAGCCATAGCAACGCCTGCGTAGCAACATAACATGTGACCTCACCATGGCTGAATCTGTCAAGGATTCTTGGGGGACGAAGTGTGATTTCACAGTGAAATGGTCATCAAAATAACACCCTAGGCCGGCCCTTGCCTGAGATGTACTCGGCTAAACAGAGGGGGAACACATATGTCACACGCAACCCAACGTCAGTTCATCTAAGTTACATCGTTAGGAAATCAAGAGAAACACTCTGCGCTTGGACCGTATAAAAAGACTACAAAATAGAGTAATCAATCAACAAATTAACAATGTTCACAGACAATTCTGGCCTAAATTAACATGGCATGCTAATGTTAGCTTTTTGCTGGCAGATATTTAATATAGTGGATATATATTCAATATAGCGGATAACCCTCGTCAATGGTCAACAACCGAGTGACTCATTACTACACTATGGCATAACGCTCCCCTTGCACAAGAGAGTGGTAACATATCTACACACACTAGTGGGCTACACCCCAATGTAGGCATGCAATAAAATAAGTAGGTTACACTGACACACACAAAGCATTACTTGCCCCCTAGATGGGCACTGTGTTGCTGCCCCCAGTCAGGGAAGAGGGTGGGAGGAGGGGGGGAGTGGCTTAAAAACACAGCCATAGCAACGCCTGCGTAGCAACATAACATGTGACCTCACCGTGGCTGAATCTGTCAAGGATTCTTGGGGGACGAAGTGTGATTTCACAGTGAAATGGTCATCAAAATAACACCCTAGGCCGGCCCTTGCCTGAGATGTACTCGGCTAAACAGAGGGGGAACACATATGTCACACGCAACCCAACGTCAGTTCATCTAAGTTACATCGTTAGGAAATCAAGAGAAACACTCTGCGCTTGGACCGTATAAAAAGACTACAAAAAAGAGTAATCAATCAACAAATTAACAATGTTCACAGACAATTCTGGCCTAAATTAACATAGCATGCTAATGTTAGCTTTTTGCTGGCTGATATTTAATATAGTGGATATATATTCAATATAGCGGATAACCCTCGTCAATGGTCAACAACCGGGTGACTCATCACTACACTATGGCATAACGCTCCCCTTGCACAAGAGAGTGGTAACATATCTACACACACTAGTGGGCTACACCCCAATGTAGGCATGCAATAAAATAAGTAGGTTACACTGACACACACAAAGCATTACTTGCCCCCTAGATGGGCACTGTGTTGCTGCCCCCAGTCAGGGAAGAGGGTGGGAGGAGGGGGGAGTGGCTTGAAAACACAGCCATAGAAACGCCTGCGTAGTAACATAACATGTGACCTCACCGTGGGTGAATCTGCCGAGGATTCTGGGGGGCCGAAGGCTGCTGTCATCAAAGCGTAAAGCTCTCGCCCACATCCCCCTGCGCCGGCCCCTGCCTGAGATGCACTCGGCTAAACACAGGGGGAACACATATGTCACACACAACCTAACGTCAGTTCATCTAATTTCCATCATCAGAAAATCAAGAGAAACACTCTGCGTTTAGACCAAATAAAAAGACAATAACACAGAGTAATCCATCAACAAATTAACAGAATGTTCACAGACAATTCTGGCCTAAATTAACATAGCTTGCTAATGTTAGCTTTTTGCTAGTGGATATTTAATATAGCGAATATATATTATCAATATAGCGGATACCCTCTTCAATGGTCAACAACCGAGTGACTCATCACTGCCCTATGGCATAACGCTCCCCATGCACAGGAGAGAGGTAACATACAGCGCCCTCCATAATTATTGGCACCCCTGGTTAAGATGTGTGAAAAGCCTTAAAATAAAGCACACTCTCACACTGAAAATTGTAGAAAAATATAACCTTCAACTCAAGTGAATTTTAAGGGGAAAAAAAAAAATCCCGGACCAAGAAATAATTATTTTTCATCAAATCACCTGTTCCACAATTATTGGCACCCCTAACAATTCCTAGGAATTAAATATAATTGAAGTATATCTGTCATTTCTACAGTAGTTTAAAAAGTTGATCAGAGTATCTAGGAACATTTAATTAGTAAATCATCACTTTCTGTTTCCCAGGGGTATAACTATGACGTGACACAGAGGCCATTTCTCTTATCCACTCTTCAACATGAGAAAGACAAAGGAACATGCCATTCCATTAAGGCAGATGTGTTGCAATGGCAACAAGAAAATAGCCACTGGCCTGCACCTGCCCATATCTACTGTCAGAGGAATCATTAAGAAGTTTAAAACAACAGGAACAGTGGTAAACAAGCCTGGACGAGGACGCAAGGTTATTTTGCCACCACGCACAGTGAGGAGGATGGTAAGAGAAATTAAAAGTTCTCCAAAGCTCACTGTTAAAGTATTGCAACAAATGGTAGCATCTTGGGGTCACAAAGTCTCCAAAACAACCATCAGGCGCCATATCTACATGCCAACAAGCTGTTTAAGAGGCATTTACGGAAAAAAAACCTTTTCTCACTCATAATCATAAACGCAAATGTCTGGAGTTCACTAAGCAGTATTGGGACTTCAACTGGGACCGTGTGCTTTGGTCAGATGAGACCAAGATAGAGTGTTTTTTGCCAAAAAGCTCTCAGTGGGTCTGGTGGAACACAAAAGATGAGTATGCAGAAAAGCACCTCATGCCCACTGTGAAGAATGGGGGAGGATCGATGATGCTGTGGGCCTGTTTCTCTTACAGAGGCCTTGGGAACCTTGTCAGGGTGCATGGCATCATGAATGCTTTGAAATACCAGGACATTTTCAATCAAAATCTGGTGGTCTCTGCCCGAAAGCTGAAGATGGGTCGTCACTGGGTCTTTCAGCAAGATAATGACCCTAAACATGAGGCCAAATCTACACAGAAATGGTTTACCAGACACAGAAACAAGCTCCTCCCATGGCCATCTCAGTCCCCAGACCTCCACCCCATTAAAAACCTTTGGAGTGAGCTGAAGAGGAGACTGCAGAGGAGAGGACCCAGGTCGCTGGATAATTTAGAGATATTTTGCAAAGAGGAATGGTCAAAGATCCCTCTTTCTGTATTCTCCCATCTTGTGAAACATTATAGGAGAAGATTAGGTGCTGTTTTGTTGGCAAAAGGGGGTTGTAAAAAGTATTAACATCAGGGGTGCTAATAATTGTGGCACACATCATTTGATGTAAAAGGATTATTTATTAATGTGGGATTTTTTTTCTCACTGAATAAATGCACTTGAATTTAAGGTTCGATTTTCATCTTTTTTTGATTGTAGTCCTCTATTATGAAGAAAAAAGCTGAATTTATTAGAAGCTAAAGAACACATCTTAACCAGGTACCAATAATTATGTAGGGCGCAGTGTCTACACACGCTAGCGGGATACACCCCAATGCAGGCACGGAACTAAAGAAGTAGGTTACACTGACACACACAAATTATTATTTGACCTCTGAATGGGCACTGTGTTGCTGCCCCCAGTGAGGGAAGAGGGTGGGAGGAGGGGGGAGTGAAAACACAGCCATAGCAACGTGTGCGTTGTAGCATAACATGTGACCTCACCGTGGCCGAATCTATCGAGGATTCTGGGGGGCTGAGTGCTTCTGCCATCTGAGCGTAAAGCTCTCGCCAACATCTCTCTGTGCCGGTCCCTGCCTGAGATGTACTCGGCTAAACACAGGGGGAACACATATGTCACACGCAACCCAACGTCAGTTCATCTAAGTTACATCATCATAAAATCAAGAGAAACACTCTGCTTTTGGACCTTATAAAAAAACAACAATATAGAGTAATCCATCAACAAGTTAACAGAATGTTCACAGACAATTCTGGCCTAAATTAACATAGCTTGCTTATGTTAGCTTTTTGATCGCGGATATTTAACACAGCTGTAATGCGAATAGAAGCCACTAGATGGCAGTATTGACCTTTCTATGTTAAGCTCAGACTGAAGCTAGGTTTGGACATGTCTTGGGCATGTCTGGGACAAGTCCCAGAAAAAAAAAAAAAAAAGAGGTCTAGATGTAGGAGGGGTCTGCAAAAGAGTATATAAGGAGGAAAATTGAGGGAGTAGAGTAGATAGTAGATTAGTTAAAAGTGTTTGTTCAATTAAATTTTAATAAGTTTTAAAATTTTGTCTGTCATCCTTTGCTGTCATAAATGTCATAATAAATTGGGGCCATAACAAATTGGGGGCTTAAGTCCGGGATAGACCATTGTGTGAGTCATTTATGGAAAATCACATTTTTGAATTTTCATATATATATATATATATATAGACAGATCAACAGCAATGGATGATTTCTTGGCATCATCAACCGTAGAGACAGAACTGCTAGAAATATGCAGTCATTTAGAGCTGACAGAGGTAAAACCAGCCATGCGAAAAGTAAGACTGGCTCGAGAGATTGTTGAATATTACATTGATGAAAATGTGTTTGCACCAGGAGATCTGGAACAGATCCATTGGAAAATCCAAATGTAGAAATTGAACTTAAATTAAAACTGCTAGAGATTGAAAGGGAAGAAAGAGAAAGAAAGGGGGGAAAGATAAAAACAAAGATAATTTGAGAGGGGAGAAAGAGAAACAAAGGGAAGAAAAAGAAAAACAAAGACAGTTTGAGTTAAAAAAATTAGCAAGACAGAGAGATTTCGATTTACAGAGATTCAATAGAGAAGAAAGAGCAGCTAAAAATAAAAATAGCAACCGAAAATAAATTTCGGGCTAGCCAGGGGGTAAAACTGGTGCCTCCATTCGCAGAAAAGGATGTTGACAACTATTTCCACTGTTTTGAAAAGGTAGCAAAGAGTTACCAGTGGCCAAAGGAACACTGGCCTATGTTGTTGCAAACTGTCCTCAAGGGTAAAGCTCAACAAGCCTATTCACTTTTGTTGATGGACTCCTTGGAGTTACGTGATGAGACCGCTTCTGGGGATTTCATACTTGTTCAAGGTCTTGAAGGGAGGACTGAATTTGTACCCCTGCGCTCTGTATTCATGAAGTCAGATTTAGTTACAGGACAGGTAAAGGTGGGACTTATGTCAAGTCTACCTATCAAGGGTGTTTCTCTGTTGCTAGGCAATGACCTTGCTGGGGGCAATGTTGTTCCCCCTGTTCATCTTACTTCGCAGCTGAGCACTGAAGATGGCGACGAAGACCCATCTCTGTATCCTTCATGTGCAGTGACTCGTGCTATGGCCAAGAAGGCTAAAGAAGAAGATGATGTTGTGCCGTCCAGCACATTGAATAGTCAGGACTCAGGTGGTTCGCCTCATGACTCTGTTCAGCCTACTATGGTTTCTCCGTTTGAGGACTTATCAGATACTTTTATCAGTTCTTTGTTCAGCCAGCCAGATGGGTCTGGTGATTCTGATGTGTCTGGAAACTTTTCTCTGTCCAGAAACCGATTGATTGAGGAGCAAACTAATGATCCTGAAATTTGTGTACTAAAGAGGAGTGCCCTTCCTGATAAAGAAATAGACGCAGTTCCAGTTGGGTATTATCCCAAGGATGGCGTGTTTATGCGGAAGTGGCGCCCTCCTGATATCCCTGCCAATGCAGATTGGGCAGTGGTTAGGCAAATTGTTTTTCCGAAGGTCTACAGGAATGAGATCTTAACAATGGCTCATAGTTTACCTTTAGGAGGTCATCTTGTAGTTAACAAGACTGTTGATAAGATCATGAAACACTTCTTCTGGCCCGGGCTACTTTTGCAAAACCTGTCACACTTGTCAGGTAGTTGGAAAACACCTGTTAGACCCTCCTGTAGCTCCATTGTAGCCTATCCCAGCATTTGGGGAGCCCTTCTCTAAGGTCATTGTTGATTGTGTTAGTCCATTACCCAAAACTAGATCTGGAAGTCAGTATTTGTTGACAATCATGTGTGCATCTACCAGATTCCCTGAAGCCATACCGCTACGTAACATCAAGGCAACTGCAATCTCAAAGGCTTTGATATATTTATTCACGTTATTTGGCCTTCCCAGGGAAATTCAGTCAGACTAAGGTAGCAATTTCACTTCCGGTTTGTTTCAGCAGGTTGTGTATGAACTAGGTGTGAAGCAGATTCTTTCCGGTGCCGATCATCCCGAGAGTCAGGGTGCCTTAGAGTGGTTTCATTCCACTCTCAAGACAATGATGAGGACTTATTGTAATGACACTGAGAAAGAATGGGATGAAGGTATTCATTTGCTGTTGTTTGCAGCTAGAGAAGCAGTGCAGGAGTCGACTGGATTCAGTCCATGTGAGCTAGTGTTTGGCCATGAAGTGAGAGGACCTTTGCTATTATTGAGTGAACAATGGCAAGAGAAAGAGCCGCATATCAGTCTGTTAGACTATGTTAGCAAGTTCAAGGAAAGATTGCGAGCAGCTTGTGACCTAGCCAAAGAGAACTTGAAATCAAGCCAGGGAAAAATGAAAACTTGGTATGATCATAAGGCTAGAAGCCGTGAGTTTAAACCAGGAGACAAGGTCCTTGTGTTGTTTCCCTTGCAGTCTAATCCATTGCAGGCTAGATTTCATGCTCAGTATGAAATTCTAACAAAACTCAATGATCTCAATTACATTGTGAAGACTCCAGATAGGAGAAAGCCAAAACAGTAGTGTCACATTAACATGCTGAAGCCTTATCATGACAGAAATGCTAGGGTTGCAGCTGTCACTTCAGATTCTCCTATGGTCGAGACGTGTGAAGATGAAGGGGAGTTTCAAGATGATGAACCTAGAATTAAAGCTGAAGTTCTTTCGTGTAAATTGTCAAATTCTGAAGTGTTGCAAAATTTTGATGTAAAACTCCAGCACTTAGAACCCTCACAGAAAGATCAGTTTGAGAGGTTGATCAAGAAATATAAAGACCTATTTCCTGACGTTCCAAAGAGAGTTTCTATAGCTTCTCGTGATGTAGATGTTGGTCATGCCAAACCAATAAAACAGCATCCGTACCGGATGAATCCTGAAAAGAGAGAGATTGCTGAGAAAGAGGTTGAGTACATGTTAGAACATGATATTATCAGACCCTCCAACTCAGATTGGAGTTCACCCTGTGTGCTAGCTCCAAAACCTGATGGAAGTACTAGATTCTGTACAAATTAGCGCAAAGTCAATGCTGTAACTAGAACTGATGTGCTTCCAATACCTAGGATTGATGATTGTACTGATAGAGTAAGGCAAGCAAAGTTTCTGACCAAGATTGATTTATTGAAGGGTTATTAGTGTGTGCCTTTAACTGAGAGGGCCAAGAGCATCTCTGTTTTTGCCACACCATCTGGGTTATACCAGTATGAAGTCCTACCCTTTGGTATGAAAAATGCCCCAGCCACGTTCCAAAGGATGATACAGTCTACAATCGCTGGATTGCCACACACGGGTGCGTACATCGACGACCTGATCACATGGAGTGACTCCTGGGAAGAACATCTAAAAGATGTAGAGATGTTGTTCCAGCGCCTGACCCAGGCTAACCTGACTGTTAACCTGAACAAGAGTGACTTTGGTTGTGCTACTGTCACCTATCTTGGCTACGTCATAGGCCAGGGTAAGGTGGCACCCATAAATGCTAAATTCCAAGCCATCATGGACTTTCCAGTTCCTGACATCAAAAAAGTTTTGCGCCGCTCTCTTGGAATGATCGGGTACTACTGCAAGTTCTGCAAGAACTTTGCTGAGATTGCTCTCAGTCTCACCAACCAACTGAAGAAAGGCGTAAAGTTCACTTGGGATGATGCATGCCAGAGAGCCTTCGATCACCTGAAGTCTCTGCTGTGTCACTTCCCCATGCTCAAATCTCCTGACTTCAACAAACCGTTCTCCATCGCGGTCGATGCTAGCGACCAAGCTTGTGGATCTGTGCTCCTTCAGAGAAGTGACTCTGATGACATTGAGCATCCTGTGGCATACTTCTCCAGGAAGTTCAATCGTCACCAAAGGAACTATTCCACAATAGAGAAGGAGCTGCTGGCTCTGGTTCTATCTTTAAAACACCTTGAGGTTTATGTTTGAACAGGGCAAAAGCCAATGATTGTATGTACTGACCACAATCCGTTAATGTTTTTGAGTAAGATGAAAAACAAGAATCGGAGATTGTTGAATTGGAGTTTGATTTTACAGGAGTTTGACTTGGAAATTAAGCATGTAAAGGGTACTGACAATGTAATTGCTGATTGCTTATCCCGTGTTTGAGTATGTGTATATATATCACGTTTATTAGCATATTGTATTATATATATATATATATATATATATATATATATATATATATATATATATATATATATATATATGCACAAGTGTCGACTTAACCATTTTTGAATTGAAAAGAAAAATTTTGCCTTTCAGTCAAAATTTTTCCCTTTTGGAATGGAGGTGTAATGCAAATAGAAGCCAATAGATGGCAGTATTAACCTTTCTTATTTTAAGCCCAGACTGAAGATAGGTTTGGGCATGTCTTGGGCATGTCTGCGACATGTCCCAGAGAATTAAAAAAAAGAGGTCTAAATGTGGGAGGGGTCTGCAAAAGAGTATATAAGGAGGAAAATTGAGGGAGTAGAGTAGATAGTAGATTAGTTAAAAGTGTTTGTTAAATTAAATGAGTTTAAGTTTTAAAATTTTGTCTGTCATCCTTTGCTGTCATAAATGTCTTAACAAACTGGGGCCATAAATCAGCAGATATATATTCAATATAGCGGATAACCCTCTTCAATGGTCAAAAACCGGGTGACTCATTACTACCCTACAGCATAACGCTCCCCATGCACAGGAGAGAGGTAACATCTCTACACACACGTGGGATACACCCCAATGCAGGCACGCAACTAAAGAAGTAGGTTACACTGGCACACACATAGCATTACTTGCCCCCTAAATGGGCACTGTGTTGCTGCCCCCAGTCAGGGAAGAGGGTGGGAGGAGGGGGGAGTGGCTTGAAAACACAGGCATAGCAACGCCTGCGTAGTCACATTACATGTTAAAAAATATTTTATAAAGGTAACGGTAAGCAAAAAATTCCTGTGAAACTATATGATGATGCTCCTGCACCATTTTTTTAATTAATTTTGCTTTGCGCGCTGCATTTTATGAAGGACTAAATGTGCCAAAATTAAATAAATAAATTCATCATTAAATAATTAATTAAATGTGTCATTAATTGATATAAATAAATACACTCCCCATTAAATAATTAAGTGTCATTAATTAATTAAAATAAAAACTTCACCCATAAATAATTAATTAAATGTTAATTAATTAATTACAATTTCAATTAAAAACATGCATGTGTTATTAAATGTGTCATTAATTAATTAAAATACCAATTCATTTTATGTAAAAAAATATATAATTATTTCACTATTTAATTATTTAATGGTCCTGTGTTGCAGTGCTTCATGAATTAATTTTATCGGTCAACCTCGCCCATCCAAGTTGGTGGGCGGATCCTAACACCTGATTGGTTACGCTGCACATCAAGTCAAGGCATATAAGCCTAAACAAAGGAATGAAATGCTTCGCTTTAAGTTTAGACAGGCAATGATGGACTATGTAAGCGAGGGAAACCAGTAACGTTGCGTGTCATTCGCGCATAATTACGCTTTCTGACTCTCCGCGATCAAGCAAATATACCTTGCTCCGTTTCTTTAATCAGAAATGACCATAAACCATGATTAGACAGCTTGACAACTACAAAAATGTATTCACTCAATGACCAAGCTTTATGCCTCAATAGTGACTGCTCTTCTGCGTATTAATCAAAAAGTTGGACTGAAAGCTCGACATTTATCTTCACTGTGAACCAACGCGGAGTTGTGCATATGACCTAGCATTGCATCTGTCCTGAGCATTATTTCGTAAGCCACTCAGCATAATTGCCTTGGTTATTATTTATTAATTTATGTATTGCCAAATTCCGATATCGGCTGCCTGTTCTTTCTTGCAGCCTAAAAAATTCGTTTTCCTCCTTTTTTTTCTCGAAACCTTAAGAGATAGGCAATCATTTTACGAGGCTATAACGACAGTTTGAATAAAAATTTGTGAATTCTGGAAATGACTCGAGTGAGAGGCAGGAACCGGTGCGTTATTAACAAATTATGGCATCAGAGAATTGTCATAAAACTTGGACAGTAAAATCTTTGTTGTAAAGTAAGAATTTATGCGGGACAGCAGTCATATCTCAATTGGAGTCATCATTTTGCTTGCAGTTCCTGGCATGTTTCGAACACACTTAAAACGAGAACAATTCCACTCCAATGTGTCTGGCGACAATATGACACATGAGAAGTATTTGACTCTACTCGGATTCGACCCCCGATCCCGCAAAAAGAAAAAAAAAAAGAGCACGGTATATTCACTTTCTCCAGCAATAATGTTTAGACTAAGCACGTATATGATGGCAAACAGAGACAAAGACACATTTCACAGAAAATGTAAGTTTTATTGGCAATAAGTAAAGCAAGGTTTCACGATTTAAGATGAAACGGGGAAAATGTTCGCTGTGTGACCTAGCCAACACAAAATTTGTGTACTTCAAACTTACAGCTTGCTACGCTTGTTGTCTGAAGTTATGGTTAGTTACCCAAGCCAGCATGCTCTCTTGCATGTATCGAGCCAGACAGGCGTAGCTACCAGGTGATAGCGAATGCAGGTTTAGCATGTACCTTCCTAATTTCGTAAATTGCCATAATTTCGCTTGTCAGTCGGATTTCAGGTCGTAGGTCCCGCTGGACCTGAAATCCAACCGACTAAGGAAATTTGTGCCATTTACGAAAGTAGGAAGGTAGCCTACATGCTAACGGACAGCCAGCAACGAGGGTTTCATAGTATCACATGACACAGCAAACCTAACAACTTGCTGTTAATACAACCAAAACAAAATCCGTTGAACTTTGCTTTAGCTAAGGTTATAATGTTCCTTTAAATTAATTGTGAGCAAAGCTAGCTAGTAGCTAAGCGAAGCAAGGCGCTCACATTCGGTTATGAGCACCATATTGTGACATAGGCCTATTTGGCTCGACTTGATGTGCAGGGTAACCAATCAGGTGTTAGGATCCGCCTACCAACTTTGATGGGCAAGGTTGACAGATAAAGTTAATTCATGAAGCACTGCAACACAGGACCATTGAATAATTAAATAGTGAAAAAATGAAAAATGTTTTTTACATAAAATAAATTGGTATTTTAATTAATAAATGACTCATTTAATAACACATGCATGTATTTACTTGCAATTTCAATTATTTAATGACACATTTAATTAATTATTTAATGGTGAATTTATTTTTTTAATTATTTAATGACACATTTAATTAATTATTTAATGGTGAATTTATTTTTTTAATTATTTAATGACACATTTAATTAATTATTTAATGGTGAATTTATTTATTTAATTTTGGCACATTTAGTCCTCCATAGCATTATGGACCCAGACCAACATTGTGGCTGAACAATTTTTTCTGACTTTAGCCGCAGTGGCTACACATATTTTTTTCCTAGTGCAAGCACAGATTAGCAATTGTGTAACTAAATTAAAGTACAGTACAATCAGAACAAAGTACAACATAACGAAGGCTACCAGCACGACCCACGTAGTTCAATCACGCAGCCAATGGCTCCTTACGTTGATGGAAGAGTCAAATGCAGGAAAATGCCGTGACCACAATAAATTAATCAGCTTACAATAAACCAACACTCCGAGGGAGAACGTAAAGGACAAATGATTCTCTCACCGAGCGACCAGTGAATCTGGCTTTTCAATTAAAAACACAACGCAGAAGACTGCGGCGGTAACAGTGAAGTAATCAACTTGTAATAGCTAAGACTACAAGGAAGCATGAGGGAAACAAACAATTCTTCAAACAAGGGCAGCTACCCCTGATCTCATCAACAAAGAGAGGAACAACGTTACCAACAAAACAGCCTAGGAAGGGCAGAGCGCCGTTCGGGGAAGGGAGGGAGCGGGGGGGTAGTTTCTTGGGACAGCACGGCTACATAACTATATCTGAATATATATAAAAGCCCTAAGAGCTTTCTTCTGGCATGAATTTTATTGCGCACGAACGACAAATACAATAAAATAATAATTATAACAATAATCTGAGCCAATAGCAGAATTCAAATGTTCATGTTGAGTTAAGTGCAAACCCCTTTGCTGAAAGAGATTTTTATTTAGTATAATGGAGCTATGACCCATGCGATCTGGTCAAACTTTCTGAAGCAGATTTTATCACTGCCGTGTATAGTGCAATCTTCCCCCATTCATGAACTTAGTGAAGGGAGATGAGCCATGTGATCCTACTGCCACCCGGTGGTCAGAATGTGTGCAGCAGAAAGAAAAACTCTGAAAATCAATAATAACCAATAAATTAATAAATGCTTCTTCCAGGTAAATCCTAGAAAGCTGAAATTTCAGGAGCATGTTCACTGTAGAAAGACAAAAGTTTTATACACTGCAACTTATGGTAAATTCAGAAGTGCGTCACTGTATATTTTTCAAAATATGATCATCATAACATGTTTATATCTGAAAAAATATCAATTGAAATGGTACCACCCTTGGCAGTTTGTTTGGCGACTCGGAGATTATGGATTATACCAAAGGACGTTTTGATGCAACGAACGTTTGTCCACAGCAAGAATGTATATCTTACTGTACAGGGTATTAGATATGAAAAAATTTTTGTTTCAAAATGTCTCAAATGGATTTTCACGAAATTAGGTGACAGTACAGGGCATGGTACAGCAATGATGAGTGATTCTTTTCAGAATTTTATGACATTGCAACAGGTTGTGGTGAAAGCGAAAGTCCCATTTTGGCGTATTTAGGTGGCGCTAGAGAGGCATTTTGTGTCTTTGGTGGAGAATTTTCAGATTGTAAAAATATTTGAAGCCATGTTAAAAAGACTGCAAAATTTGGTTTGTTTTTGATTATTTTTAAGGGGTGAAATGAAGGTTGGAAATTGCCTACGCAATCGAAAAAAGGCAGTCAAAGTGGCTGCGGACCCAATCTTGGACGCCTCATAAAATCCAAACAGTTCGACTTTTGAAAAAGTTGTAGACTAGTTTTCATCGGCAGAGTGTGCTTTGTCATTTATTACCATTTGGGGTTGATACAATGAACGATCTTAAAGGAGTTCGCGTTTTTTCAAGGGCAAATTTTGTCCAAATTTAGGGGAAAAAGGAAATGTTGATATTTAAATTGCGGACTTCCTGTTCGATTTAGTTAATGGGTGTGGATTCGCCGGAGTACACCTACGTCACTTCCTACCGAGGTCACGGCTACTTCCTTAGCAACTGGCTCACGCCGCTCGCTTGACAACGTTTTGGTTATACTGAAGCCGAAAAATCGGGGGCTTAAAAGTCATGTTTTTTGCATTTCTTATGTATGACAGTCGGAAATAATGCAAGATCAAATGTTATTCTTTGTAAATCAGGAGGTTTTAGTTCTTAAATATGATTTTTGAGGTCAAATCTTTACCTCAAAAATTGCCATAATCAACGACCGCAGCACTTCCCGGTATCGGCTTTCGCCATTTTCGTGCTGTGTGGGCTAACCAAAGGACGGCCGTCCGTGTGTGATTGGTCAATATCGATGTAAAAAATGAATAGTCGTCCAATCGCTATGCCCGTGATGTCTTTCGGTCGTTAATATCGCAAAAAACGGCCATTTTGGTTCTGTGATGAAAAGAGTAGGCCAGTCGCAAGGTAACGAGGGACTGACCTCGGGAGTGACGTCACGACTATGCCAGCGAATTGTTAATTTTTAGGCCTTGATGAGATGAACAATACAGTGTTGGTTCAATCTCTGACTTTCCTACTGGTCGTGGTGGCTGTCTGAGTGCAAATGAAATTTTTCTTGGTGGCGCTAGAGAGCCATTTAAATTCAGAAGCAGTTCAAACCCTCAAAAGGCACATCTGCATGTTATGGAGAGACGCTAAATGAAATTTGGTGAGAATCTGTCAAACGGTTTCAGAGTTATGCTTCGGAAACAAATGGGAACGCTGACGCCAACGGGAATTCAGGCAAAAACAATATGTGTCCCCCCCCCTCCAGGAAGGGGGAGACATAATAAATACTCTAGCAGCAACAGGCATCCTGTTTAATGCTAAAAACATTATGTGAATTTCATTGTAAGTCAGTTAGCTGAAGTTCTGCGTGACTCAGCCAGAAGATGGAGGCGTGGCTGGGGGGGGAGGGGGGGGGGTTGTGATGCGTGCATAGTAACATAGCATGTGACCTCACCGTGGCTGAATCTGTCGAGGATTCTGGCCCACAACTCCCTGCGCCGGCCCCTGCCTGAGATGTACTCGGCTAAACACAGGGGGAACACATATGTCACACGCAACCCAACGTCAGTTCATCTATGTTACTTCATTAGAAAATCAAGAGAAACACTCAGTGTTTGGACCGTATACGAAGACAACAAGACAGAATAATCCATCAACAAATGAAGAAAATGTTCACAGACAATTCTAGCCTAAATTAACATAGCTGGCTAATGTTAGCTGTTTGCTAGCGGATATTTAATATAGTGGATAACCCTCTTCAATGGTCAACAACTGGGTGACTCATGACTACACTACAGCATAACGCTCCCCATGCACAAGAGAGAGGTAACATATTTACACACGCTAGTTGGATACACCCCAATGCAGGCACGCAATAAAATAAGTAGGTTATACTGACACACACAAAGCATTACTTGCCCCCTAAATGGGCACTATGTTGCTGCCCCCAGTCAGGGAAGAGGGTGGGAGGAGGGGGGAGTGGCTTGAAAACACAGCCATAGCAACGCCTGCGTAGTAACTTAACATGTGACCTCACCGTGGGTGAATCTGCCGAGGATTCTGGGGGGCCGAAGGCTGCTGTCATCAGAGCGTAAAGCTCTCGCCCACATCTCCCTGCGCCAGCCCCTGCCTGAGATGCACTTGGCTAAACACAGGGGGAACACATATGTCACACACAACCTAACGTCAGTTCATCTAATTTCCATCATCAGAAAATCAAGAGAAACACTCTGCGTTTAGACCAAGTAAAAAGACAACAACACAGAGTAATCCATCAACAAATTAACAGAATGTTCACAGACAATTCTGGCCTAAATTGACATAACATATCATAACATAACATTACATAATATAACATGAATGGCAAGAACAGGCCTTTCAGCCCAACTAAGCTTGCCAGTTTCTTTATGCTATTGTGAATATATCCCTTCAGATACTAAATGACTCAATGGTATCTAGCTTTAGGTCAAGCCTGCTCTTGAAAACCCCCAAGGTCTCTGCCTCAACAATATGGTCAGGTAAGCTATTCCACATTGAAATTACTCTTTGGGTGAAGAAATATTTCCGAATATCAGTGCTAAATTTACCTTTGGTCAACTTCCATTTGTGATCCCGAGTTCTACTAACAACACTTGGCCGAAGGAATCCTACATGTTTCACTTTGTTAATCCCTTTAACATATTTAAAGACCTCAATCAAATCACCCCTGAGTCTCCTTTTCCTAAGACTAAAGAGATTAAGGATTTTCAGTCTCTCCTTATAGCTTTCATCTTTTATACCTGGAATATGCTTAGTGGCTCTTGTCTGAACTTTCTCTAGAGCCTCTATATGTTTCTTAAAGTATGGTCCACAGAACTGTACACAATACTCCAGGTGTGGTCTAACGAACGTGTTGTACAGAAGAAGCATCACCTCCTTAGATTTGTACTCAATACTTTTGGCAATGTATCCTAGCATCCGATTAGCTTTTTTAACTGCTACGGCACAATGGCTAGAACCTGTGACAGTTTGGTTAACAATCACTCCCAGATCTCTCTCTTGTGCAGCACATTCCAGTTTGAAACCTTGCTTGAAGTAATCCTGTCTAATATTTTTATTACCTACATGTACAACTTTACATTTTGCTAGATTAAATTTCATTTGCCACATTTCTGCCCAATTCTGGATTCTATCCAAATCGTCCTGAATTACTATAGTGGACCCTAGACTATTTGCCAAACCCCCCAATTTAGTGTCATCTGCAAATTTAACCAATCTGCTCTCAATATTCCTATCAAGGTCATTAACGTAAATGAGGAATAGCAGGGGTCCCAACACCGATCCCTGGGGGACGCCACTCCCCACCATACCCAGCTCAGATGAGATATCACTGACCACTATTCTTTGTGTTCTGTCCTGTAACCAGTTTTGAATCCACTACAGAATACCTCCTGTAACTCCAATGGAGCTCATTTTAAAAATTAGTCTCTTATGCGGTACTGTATCAAATGCTTTCTGAAAATCCAAGTATATGATGTCATAAGCCCTGCTCTGGTCGTAAGTCCTGGTGGCCTCTTCAAAAAATTCCAGGAGGTTTGTTAGGCATGACCTTCCCTTCCGAAAACCATGTTGACTATCCCTCAAGATACTGTTATGTTCAAGAAATAAGTCCAGCTCATCTTTTATGATAGATTCCAATATTTTGCACGAAATGCAAGTTAAACTCACTGGCCTGTAGTTTCCTGGCTCAGTACGGTCCCCTTTCTTATATATTGGTATTATATTGCCCTGTTTCCAATCATTTGGTATTTCTCCAGTTTCTAAAGACCGTCTGAAAATGGCGGATAGCGGCTTAAAGATGAACTCACCAGCTTCCCTGAGCACTCTAGGATATAAGCCATCAGGACCTGCCGCCTTATCTGCTTTTAGTTTATGCAACTTGTCTAATACTTCGTTATCCCGAACCTCAATTTTCGCTAAATAATCTTGAGCATTTGACATGCCCTCTGGCCAAATAAAGACCCCCTCTGAGGTAAAATTCTCAACAAAGTAACTGTTTAAGGCATCCGCAATATGCTTGTTATCATATAGCAGCGATCCATTCTTATTCTTTATGCACTTAACCTGCTCTTTAACTTTCCTTTTTCTGCTACAGTACTGAAAGAAGCGCTTAGGGTTAGTTTTTGCCCCCTCTGCAATTTGTCTTTCATACAGTCTTCTAGCCTTCCTCAGCTCTTTTTTTACCACAGCCCGCATTTTACAGTATTCAGCCCTAGTATTCTCATTGTTATCCTTTATGTACATCTTATAAAGATTCCTCTTTTCCCTCAACATGCTACGAATACTTTTGGTCATCCATTGAGGATTCTGCTTTTTCAGCTTACTTTTGGACACCTTCGGAATGAATCTGAATTGTGATTCAAGTAAAACCCCCTTAAATCTTTCCCACATCTCATTTACAGACTTACAGTCCAGGAGTGTCTCCCAACTTATTTCAGCTAGATATGAGCGCATCCTGTCAAAGTTTGCTCGCCTAAAATTGAAAATTTTAGTTTTAGAATGCACCTTTTTAACTTCCCATGAAACATCAAAATTAACAGCAGAGTGATCACTTGTCCCAAGTGGCTCCAGTACCTCAACATCACCTGTTCCACAATTATTGGCACCCCTAACAATTCCTAGGAATTATATATAATTGAAGTATTTCTGTCATTTCTACAGTAGTTTAAAAAGTTGATCAGAGTGTCTAGGAACATTTAATTAGTAAATCATCACTTTCTGTTTCCCTGGGGTATAAATATGACGTGACACAGAGGCCATTTCTCTTATCCTCTCTTCAACATGAGAAAGACAAAGGAACATGCCATTCCATTAAGGCAGGTGTGTGTCGACATTCACAAGTAAGGCAATGGCAACAAGAAAATAGCCACTGGCCTGCATCTGCCCATATCTACTGTCAGAGGAATCATTAAGAAGTTTAAAACAACTGGAACAGTTGTAAACAAGCCTGGACGAGGACGCAAGGTTATTTTGCCACCACGCACAGTGAGGAGGATGGTAAGAGAAATTAAAAGTTCTCCAAAGCTCACTGTTAAAGAATTGCAACAAATGGTAGCATCTTGGGGTCACAAAGTCTCCAAAACAACCATCAGGCGCCATCTACATGCCAACAAGCTGTTTAAGAGGCATTCATGGAAAAAAACCTTTTCTCACTCATAATCATAAACGCAAATGTCTGGAGTTCACTAAGCAGTATTGGGACTTCAACTGGGACCATGTGCTTTGGTCACATGAGACCAAGATAGAGTGTTTTTTCCAAAAAGCTCTCAGTGGGTCTGGCGGAACACAAAAGATGAGTTTGCAGAAAAGCACCTCATGCCCACTGTGAAGAATGGGGGAGGATCGATGATGCTGTGGGCCTGTTTCTCTTCCAGATGCCCTGGGAACCTTGTCAGGGTGCATGGCATCATGAATGCCTTGAAATACCTGGACATTTTAAATCAAAATCTGGTGGTCTCTGCCCGAAAGCTGAAGATGGGTCGTCACTGGGTCTTTCAGCAAGATAATGACCCTAAACATGAGGCCAAATCTACACAGAAATGGTTAACCAGACACAGAAACAAGCTTCTCCCATGGCCATCGCAGTCCCCAGACCTCCACCCCATTAAAAACATGTGGAGTGAGCTGAAGAGGAGAGTGCAGAGGAGAGGACCCAGGTCGCTGGATAAATTAGAGATATTTTGCAAAGAGGAATGGGGGAAGATCCCTCTTTCTGTATTCTCCCATCTTGTGAAACATTATAGGAGAAGATTAGGTGCTGTTTTGTTAGCAAAAGGGGGTTGTAAAAAGTATTAACATCAGGGGTGCTAATAATTGTGGCACACATGATTTGATGTAAAAGAATTATTTCTTAATATGGGATTTTTTTTCTCACTGAATGAATGCACTTGAATTAAAGGTTCGATTTTCCTCTTTTTTTGATTGTAGTCCTCTATTATTAAGAAAAAAGCTGAATTTATTAGAAGCTAAAGAACACATCTTTACCAGGGGTGCCAATAATTATGTAGGGCGCAGTGTCTACACACGCTAGCGGGATACACCCCAATGCAGGCACGCAACTAAAGACGTAGGTTACACTGACACACACAAAGCATTACTTGCCCCCTAAATGGGCACTGTGTTGCTGCCCCCAGTGAGGGAAGAGGGTGGGAGGAGGGGGGAGTGGCTTGAAAACACAGCCATAGCAACGCGTGCGTAGTAACATAACATGTGACCTCACCGTGGTCACCGACCTCACCGAATCTATCGAGGATTCTGGGGGGCTGAATGCTTCTGGCATCCGAGCGTAAAGCTCTCGCCAACATCTCTCTGCGCCGGCCCCTGCCTGAGATGTACTCGGCTAAACACAGGGGGAACACATATGTCACACGCAACCCAATGTCAGTTCATCTAAGTTACATCATCATAAAATCATGAGAAACACTCTGCTTTTGAACCATATAAAAAGACAACAATATAGAGTAATCCATCAACAAGTTAACAGAATGTACAGAGACAATTCTGGCCAAAATTAACATAGCTTGCTAATGTTAGCTTTTTGCTAGCGGATATTTAATATTGCGGATATAAATTCTAAATTGCGTATAACCCTCTTGAATGGTCAGCAACCAGGTTACTCATTACTAGCCTACGGCATAACGCTCCCCATGCACAGGAGAGAGGTAACATATCTACACACGCTAGTGGGATACACCCCAATGCAGGCACGCAATTAAGGAAGTAGGTTACACTGACACACACAAAGCATTACTTGCCCCCTAAATGGCCACTGTGTTGCTGCCCCCAGTGAGGGAAGAGGGTGGGAGGAGGGGGGAGTGGCTTGAAAACACAGCCTTAGCAACGCATGCGTAGTAACATAACACGTGACCTCACCGTGGCTGAATCTGTCAAGGATTCTGGGAGGCTGAGTCCTTCTGTCATCAAAAAGTAATGATCATGCCCACATCTCCCTGCGCCGGCCCCTGCCTGAGATGTACTCGGCTAAACACAGGGGGAACACATATGTCACACACAAAATAACGTCAGTCCATCAAAGGGAAATATTGTCAACATATTCACCACACATTGAACGCTACATAAGGTTTTTATATTTGTTAATGGCATTGCCTTAGCTTCCTCTAAGTATATATGAAAAGACTTGAAAAACGTGTACTCTTGACACTCATATGACGAGTGAGTAGTCATTATTATTACGTTCGATCATTGACAAGTTACTTCCTTCCTGTATGAATTTATTGTAATGTTGAAAAATATTTTACTAAGGTAACGGTAAGCAAAAAATGCCTGTTAAACTATAGGATGATGCCCCTGTTGCATTTTTTAAATTAATTTTGCTTTGCGCGCGGCATTATGGACCCAGACCAACATTGTGGCTGAACAATTTTTTCTTACTTTAGCCGCAGTGTCGACACACATTTTTTCCCTAGTGCAAGCACAGAGTAGCAAATGTGTAACTAAATTAAAGTACAGTACAATCAGTACAATAACTGATCTGGATGTGCCATCTAGTGTTACAATATTGTAACTGCATGCATAAATTTGCAGCGCCATGTCCGCTGGCATCAACATCTGTACAAAGCGGCTCTCCCCCTCTCCCTACACACATACACAAACGGCAACTAGACGGATATAAACATCGGTTGTTTCTATCGGCCCAGTTTTACTCATCGGACCGATGCCGATATGTTAAAAAATGACGAACATCGGCGATACCGATATGAATGCCGATCTATCGTGCATCCCTAATTACATGCCTCCTAAATGGGCACTGTGTTGCTGCCCCCAGTCAGGGAAGAGGGAGGGGGATGGGGGTAAGAAGGACCAGACCATAATACTGTAAATAAGCAGCTCGGCCCCTGACACAGGTGAAACAGGGCAGGGCAGTATATCAGCGGGTGTAAATTTATCCCAGGCAGTGGACTAACCTGAGATGTACTCGGCTAAACGCAGGGGGAACACATATGTCACACACAACCCAACGTCAGTTCATCAAAGGTACATCATCAGAAAATCAAGAGAAACACTCAGTGTTTGGACCGTAGAAAAGGACCACAATACAGAATAATCCATCAACAAATTAACGGAATGTACACTGACAATTCTGGCCTAAATTAACATAGCTTGCTAATGTTAGCTTTTTGCGAGCAGATATTTAATATAGCGGATATATATTTAATATAGCGGATAACCCTCTTCAATGGTCAAGAACCGGGTGACTCATTACTACCCTACGGCATAACGCTCCCCATGCACAGGAGAGAGGTAACATATCTACACACGCTAGTGGGATACACCCCAATGCAGGCACGCAATTAAAGAAGTAGGTTACACTGACACACACAAAGCATTGCACAGGGGTACACACATACCAGGGGTGCCAATAATAATGGAGGGCGCTGTATATAAGTGAATCAGCTGAAAGAATATTTAGCAAGTAATCACATTAACTGGCATCAGGTGTGTAACATGATTGCTTATAAAAGGGATGTCTTAGAGAGGCTGAGTCTCTCAGAAATAAAGATGACCAGAGGCTTTCTGACCTGTGAAGGCTTATGTAAAAAAATTGTGGAATACTTTTTAAAAAAAAAAGTTACTCAACATCAAATTGCAAAGGCTTTGAAGGTCTAATCATCGAAAGTGCATAACATCATCAAAAGATTCAGAGAAACTGGAAAAATCGCTGTACGTAGGGGACAAGGCCGAAGACCTTTACTGGATGCCCATGATCTTCGGGCCCTCAGACGCCACTGCATCACTCACCGGCATGATTCTGTCATTGACATTACGAAATGGGCCCAGGAATACTTCAAGAAAACACAGTCTGTAAACACAGTCCACTGTGCCATCCACAGATGCCACCTAAAACGCTATCATGCAAAAAGTGAAGCCATTGTTGAGCATGACCCAGAAGCGCCGCTGTGTTCTGTGGGCTAAGGCTCATTTAAAATGGACTGTAGCAAAGTGGCAAAGAATCCTGTGGTCAAACAAGTCCGAATTTGACATTCTTGTTGGAAATCATGGGCGTCTTGTCCTCCGGGCTGAAGAGGAGAAAGACCACCCCTCCTGTTTTCAGCAATCAGTTCAAAAGCCAGCGTCTCTGATGGTATGGGGTTGCATTCGTGCATATGGTGGGGGACACTTTCATGTTTTAAAAAGCACCAGGAATGCTGAAAGGAATATAAAAGTTTTAGAGCAACATATGCTTCCCTCCAGACGACATCTATCTAGGGAAGGCCTTGTGTATTTCAGCAGGACAATGCAAAACCCCATACTGCAGCTATCACAACAGCATGGCTTCATAGTGGAAGAGTCCGTGTGCTGAACTGGCCTGCCTGCAGTCCTGATCTTTCACTGTTTGAGAACATTTGGCACATAATTAAATGAAAAGTCAAAGGAAACCCAAAATTCTCCAGCAGCTGGAAGCCTGTATAAAACAAGAGTGGGATCAAATTCCAATGACTAAACTCAAGAAACTTGTCTCCTCAATGCCCAGACGCCTCCACTCTGTGTAAAAAAGAAGATATATGCTACACCATGGTAAAGAGTCCCCTGTCCCAACTCTTTTGAGACCTGGAGCAGTCATTAAGCTTGAAAGAAGCTCATTTTGTGGATGAAATTTTAAAATTTCTCAGTTTCAACATTTGCTATGTTATATCTGTTCTATTGTGAATAAAATACTGGCTGGTGTGATTTGAAAGTCATTGCGCTTTGATCTCATACATAATTTACACCTTTTCCCAACTATTTCGAAATTGGGGTTGTAGAAAATACTGCAACTGGTTGATATTTTAAGAATTAAGTATCAACTGACAACACAACTTGATATTTGATACAACTTATTGACAACACAATAAGCTCATTTTCTCATACAGGGAACCAAGATTCTGCTCAAATTTTGCTTCTTTCCCTGCAAAGAAATTTTCCCTTTTTTGACGTAAAAATCGGCCAGTATTTTCACATTAATAATTAATGTACATTATGATCGCTGTTCAGCTTTTAGGCCTATGATCCTAAAAATAACACAATCACTTCACCATACCGGGAATAAATTCAAAAATGTGAATTTAGTCCAAGAGTCCATCCCATCCAGAAAATTCTCCAAGGGGTAGACTTCAAGTTCCATAGACATTGCTATGGTTGATTGCTTTTATTATTGTCTGTTCCATATTGTTATTTTTTAATGTTTTTTATTCGAGTCATTTTAATTCTATGGACTACACTATACCCTATTATGTATATGTATGTCTGATGCAAATAAATAAATAAATAAATAAGAAATTTACCTCAGTGTTTAACGGTGACGATATCCGCTCCATACTAGTGATCTCCTGCGATAAGTCAAAACAAATTGATCATTTCAAAGAAAATCTGACTTGAATTACTAATGACCAACATTACAACTATTGATAAGCTCGAGGGTCCAACCACCGGAAGACAGTAAGCTAGCCTTGGATATATCAGTTAAGCTGCACATACAGTTTAAAATCTAATCTGAATTCGCTAGCCCTGAAACACATAAGCATAGTGCTGTCTGCTCCTTTCAAGTGATCAATTTCCCTTGTGAGAAAGGTAAAAGTGGTCAATCACAATGTAAACTGGACTGTATAACAATGAATATTGTGGTTAAATGCTATTCTGTTTACATCAGTGTTTATCTCAAGATTCTCGTGTATGCGATTTTAAGTGTGGAACACTTTCAGATGCGAGTGCGCTGATAGTGTCAAGATGTGCAAGAAACTGCAACAGTTCAGTTTTACCTTCTACAGCTGCTTCTCTCTCAAACGTAATTGCTCTTGTACTTATTTTGTGCCGCTCCTAGGCACAATCAGGTAACACTGACTTACTGTCTGCCGTTCCGAGGCATATGTGAAAACTGACATTCGAATTAAGTGACGGGACAAGACTTAGCGCTGTGACGCTGGCATGATCGTCATAACTGACTTTTCCCCATAGAGTACTAAAGTGATGACGTCACGCGGGTGTCGGAGGTAAAATTTCCCATTCATTTTACCCATTGGCTGTTTTTTCAGTTCACTTTTGAATCGCGTCCCATTGTTTTCAAGCCTCCGCGTTTTTTCGAAATTTTGCATTATATTTCCGACTAAAAACAAATATAATTTTTCTTGACCGTAATCGGCTATATTTCAAATCATTTTAATTTTTCGCCATCATGCTAATTCTCTTTGTCGTCTAAAAACTACACGTCCCATGATCCTCCTGATTCCCCGGCTGAATGAGTTCAGGACGCGTTTTATACAGTCAATGGTTGGAAGTCACCATTTCGAATTTTCCTGCACCTCGAAAAAGCCATTTGCTTGCTTAGTTAGACACTCTGTGTTCTACTTGGTTACGCTTTTCTTGCTAGATATCAAGATTTAGCATTAGTGCCAATTTATTTTAATAGCCAGGCATATTTGGTCAACGTTTGTTTGCTTAAAAAACCGGTAGTCAGCGAACAAGCTTATCTGCTTTGTCAAAGCATAACTGTCAGCAGGCTAACTTAGCCAGCGATCTAGTTTACCGACTTCGGTAACGTTAGTTGTCTCACTTTATATTTGGTGCGTTTGGTTAAATGCCAGCTTGTGAAATGCTCGCAGCTCAACGCGAGCTAAGTAGCCAAATAATGGCTCTTCACTGCTTTTATTCACTTAGCTACCTCGCTAGCTAGGCTAGCGAACTAGCTAGCTAGCTAAGCTAGGGCTATTTATTGAATTATCATACTAGCTAGCTTGCTAAACAACAGTAAGTGACGGTACCATTTACTGTTTCAATCGATTTAGCTGTGTGCACAAGATTTAATTAGCTGGCTAGCTCGGTTGTTCGTTAGCGTAGCTTAATGCTAGCTAGCTAAATGGCGAAATAACTATTCATTGTAATCCTTTCATTTCTAGTTATGTAGCTTGCTACTAGTAGCCCGCTATATAGGAACGGATGCACGGAAATACGGCAATGTAGGGCACTTATGGGCTACCGTCCAGGTACGTTATGAATATGAACGTTGGCCGAAACTGAGGTGCTTCATTGGCGTGGAACAAATTACGGGGTACTCGCTCACCTGTGCAGCGGATATGTAGTTCGGAGAAGTGGACAACAAACTGTATGGAAGCTTATAGTTAACAAAATTTAAATGAAAATGCAATGTCAGAAATGCATTAGCGCATTATTTGTATCATAATGAAAATGTAATCCTCCACTTTGCATTTTCAAGTCCATGTATGCAATTTTTTTTTTATCACAATTGGAAAATTATCCAAGTCTATTGATGTGACTGTTCATGAAAAACATCAATCGGTCGAGACATATCACTGTGTCGACATCTGGCTATGGCCAGCGACAACATATTATTACAACTGACTTTACGGTATAATAAGAGAAATCATAGATCTATGTATTTTGCAAGCCTTTCTTCTGCAGCAGCAAGATGCAAGCGAACAGGATGAATCTGCCCTTTTCTTAGCTCAATCTACCTCTGCGGTTCATCCACAGACTCGCATAATAGAGAACTGGAGGTTGACGTGTTACGCAGCTACCATTGTATGCAGCCAGCTAGTAAAGGTTCACTCAGAACATTTTTTGGCTATTTTTCGAAGAAATGGATCATATGTAGTAAATGAATATGCATCACACATTTTTAAATGCTTTCTATAATTTTTCATCATTATTTGAAAAATAAGATTTGGCTGGTTTGTACGGTCCTAAGCCCCGCCCCTCAAAAAAGTTGTTGCACACAGACCTCATTATCATATGACCTGTGACGTATGAATAGTAAGTTGCAAACATTCCCAGCTGATCGCCCAGTGCTCTGTGCTTTACTGACAATTGATTTCACCTTCAATCCTTGATTTTGTTGATTTTGAGATAACATTCATCAACATGCCAAATAGGTGTGTAGTGGTTGGCTGTAACAAGACTCCAAACGATGGTATGAGTTTACATCACTTGCCAAAAACGATGCCAAGTCTCACGCATTCGGTAGAGTCTCTCGCCTCTTAGTGGCATTCACCTTCCTGTGCCGTAGTTCGCAATTTTCCAATCAGCGCGCACTGGAGAAATTCACTTGCGGAATTTAAGTCATTGTGCATTATGTTAATCAGTTTCACGTGCATTACGGTGGATTTCCTCACTAGTGTCACGGAAATCGATTATGACTTGGGAATTCTCAAGCTTGTCTTTACTGAGAGATTGAAAGCAATGGAATTGCATAAAGACTTTTAGTCTTATTTCATTGAAACAATCATGAAACACATGCATTGTTTCTTTTCCCTGAGTAAAAAGAAGCACTAGAATTCTGGAGTCATAATCGCTTTCCATGTTACTTGAGGTGAGGTCCACCTTGATGCAAGTGAAACTGAACTGCCACTCCGTTTACACGTGGCCGGCTATTTTCATAAAGGAACATTTCACCGTCCCCGTTTTCAAAAATAATATTATGCACACGTGTCAGTTTTCAGAAAAATTTTCGTTCACACGGACCTGTATATATATGCCGTCAAGAGCATATTGTAATGTGAAAAGAAGCCACTAGATGGCAGTATTGACCTTTTTTTGTTAAGCCCAGACTGTAGCTAGGTTTGGGCATGTCCTGGGCATGTCTGAGAAAGAAAGAAAAATAAATAAAAGTCTAAAAGGTCGGAGGGGTCTGCAAAAGTATATAATGAGGAAAATTGAGAGATTAAAGTAGTAGGAGAAATTGCATGGAGAAGGATACATTTGACCAGACCTGTCATTTTTTTCATGACCTGTGAAGCTTTTTGTGGATTTTTGCCTGAGTTGGAGTATTTTCCTCACCCAGGACATCACCAAGCAACCCCACCAAAGGGATTGTAAATATCTTTTTTCTTGTATTTATCAATCTTGGTCAGAAGAGTAGATTAGTTAAACAGATTTCATTAAACAAACACTTTTAAGTTTTAAAAATTTTGTCTGTCATCCCTTGCTGTCATATATGTTATAACAAATTGGGGCCATAACAAATTGGGGGCTCAAGTCCGGGATAGACCATTGTGTGAATCATTTATTGAAAATCTAACATTTCAAATTGTGAAATTGTTTTTTGAATTTTCCTATATATATATATATGGACAGATCAACAGCAATGGATGGTTTCTTGGCATCACCAACCGTAGGGGTTTTGAAGTCTTTTAAAAAGAGAGAACTGCTAGAAATATGCAGACATTTAGAGCTGACAGAGGTAAAACCAGCCATGTGAAAAGCAAGACTGGCTAGAGAGATTTTGAATATTACACTGATGAAAATGTGTTTGCACCCGGAGATCTGGAACTGTTTCCAGTAGAAAATCCAAATGTAGAAATTAAACTTCAATTAAAACTGCTCGAGATTGAAAGGGAGAAAAGAGAAAAACAAAGAGTATTTGAGTTAGAAAAATTAGCAAGAGAGGGAGAGAAAGAGGAAAGAGCAGAAGGAGAGAAACAGAGAGATTTTGAATTAGAGAAGTTAGATAGAGAAGAAAGACTCCAAATGGTGCAACTAAAAATTAAAATTGAAACTAAAAATAAATTTTGTGCTGGCCAGTAGGTAAAACTGGTGCCTCCATTCCTGGAGAAGGATGTTGATAACTATTTCCTGTGCTTTGAAAAGGTAGCTAAAAGTTGTCAGTGGCCAAAGGAACCCCGGCCTCTGATGTTACAAACTGTCCTCAAGGGTAAAGCTTAACAAGCCTATTCGGCTTTGTCTGCAGATGATTCCTCTGATTATGAGGTCGTCAAAAAGGTTATTTTGAGAGCTTGAGTTGGTTCCAGAGGCTTACCGACAGAAATTCAGAGGTTTGAAGAAATCTGACAATTAGACCTATGTGGAATTTGCTAATGAGAAGAAGGTTTGCTTTGAGCGCTGGTGTACTTCTATGGAGGTCAAGGATGATTTCAACTCGCTAAAAGAGATGATGTTAGTTGAAGAATTCAAGAACTGTGTCAAGGATGATATTTAGACCTACCTTAATGAGAAGCAAGCACTGAATTTGCAATTAGTTGCCAAATTTGCAGACGAATATGTTCTCACACATAAGTCCAAATTTCAGTCTAGCAGTAACAATAGATGGTCCCAATTTCATAAAAAAGGTAACGGTGATACCCAAGATTCCTCACCCAAAGACAAAGACAAATCTGGTGATGGTGCTCAGTAATCCAGTCATAGGTCTGATCAAAGTGTGAAAGCTGACCATGACAAAAGTGGTCTAGTTTGCAGTTATTGCAAGAAATCTGGTCATGTTACAACTAACTGTTGGTTCCTTAAAGCTAAGAAAGAAAAAGAAAAGGATACCAAACTAAATGCCTTTGTGAAAACAAGGTTAGAAACCCCTGTAGTAGATGACCAATCTGCTAAATTGCCTGCTCCTTGTGGGGCTAAGAAGCTTGATACTGCTGACTTTGTGAGGGAGGAATTTCTTCCATTTGTGTCAGAGGGATTTATGGCTCTGAATGAGCATTCTCCTCCTGTCCCCATATATATCCTATATGAGCTTCTCAGTCACATTTGTTGATGGACTCCTTGGAGTTACGTGATGAGACCACTTCTGGGGATTTCATACTTGTACAAGGTATTGAAGGGAGGACTGTATCTGTACCTGTTGTAGGAATTTTGATTTTATATTCCAGGTATTACCTTTCCAATAAGAAACTCAGATGACTTAGAGGAAAAAAATCAGTCGGAGGCAGAGAAGTTAATATCCAAGCCAAAGTCCGTTTACTTTTATCTGCAGAAAAAAGGATCCCCACATTAGGGGTGTCAACATCTATACGTGTAAACGGTTACACGGATAACAAATCATAACCGTTTAGAAAAACACATCATTTTTTCCTCCTCGTTCATTTCTCACCAATACATATAGTCACATATTTTTAGGGGTGATAATGTTGCCTGAAAGCTTCAGATAATAACATTAACTAAAAATACACTTAAATGTTCCCACTAGTGCAGTTCTATTTCGTCCCTCTAAGACCGCCAGGCGGTGCTTAAAGCACTGGATATCACCGCTCGCGCATGTCGAGTACAAATAACAACAATGTCACCCGTGACCCCTGGGTGACTCCTGGAAGGCTATATCTTCCGGTGTGCGCAGGGTTTGGTTCCTTTTTTCTTCTCGCCATCGCGTTAAGAGTACACGCTTAAAGCTTACAAGCTACTATCCCTTTTCAGTTATTGTCGCTTGCCCTGTGCAACCTCGTGCCTTACGGTAGGAGCAATGATTTTATCGTCCTCTGAGAGATTGTGGCTGGCGCGTTATTTGGTTAGTTTCTTGAGTATTGCTGGAGATAGCAGCGTTTGCCCCTCCCTCCCGGCATTGCTCACAGCAGCTGGAGAGCTGTTTTGTAGCGCTATTGTCTGGTGCAATTATCTGCTCTATTTCTGTGTTGGTGAAGGTTGTGTGCTCGCCGCCCTCTCCCAGCACAATCTCAGTCTGCTTTTTGTTTGTTTTCGTGTTACTTTGTTGGTGAAGGTGGTGTGTTCACCGCCCTCTCCCAGCATTGTCGCAACCTATTCTTTTGTTTAACCGTTGTGTTAACTTTGTTGGTGAAGGCAGCATTTCCGCTCCCCTCTCCCAGCTCTGTTATCTCAATCTTTATCTGTGTTACCCTGTTGGCGAAGGTGGTGTGCTCGCTGCCCACTCCCAGCACTGTCACACATTTATTCTGCCCTGGCCTTTGCTTTAATGGAGCAGTCCTGCACTGGATGTCAGGCCCTCCTGGATCTAGCAGTTGGCCATGATCTCTGTCCCTCCTGCCTGGGCATTGAGCATTTACAAGAAGCCCTCACTGAAGGTGCTTGCATGAATTGCAGCATAATGCCGCGGTCAGTGAGACTAGCCAGGTTAGCGCATCTAGATCCACTGGCCAGCCTCCCTTCATCCCAACCAGTGAGGGTTGATTTCAGTAATGGGGGGACTCTAAAGAGGCCCTCAACACAGAGCGCTGCGGGTGCCCCCAAGCGGAGGAAGTCGAACAGCCAGCTCTCACCTAAAGTGGATCGCTTGGCTGCTGACATGGAGCAGATGAAAACACTTCTCTGGAGTCTGCAGCCTGTGCATGTTGGGGAACCTGTTGGATTGGGGCATGCACTGCAGCCACCCCCACCAGAGGATGCCATTTCCATTGCAGCCTCTGCGACTCAGTTTAATGCTTCGTCAGGTGACCTTGCCTCTCAGGCCTCAGGGCGTTCTTTGCGCTCATCAGCCTAGAGTTGTCACTGAGGGTCAGATGCCTCCTCCATGGAGACCATTATCCGCACTGCCTTAGCGCGCATGCAGCTCGACACCCCCCAAGGAAATGTGGCCCCTAGCGCCTTCCACAGGCGCAATCCTTCTCCAGCTAAAATTGCCGTCCCGCATTCGCCGGATTTCTTGAAGGAGCTGCATTCGTGTTGGAGAGATACTACAGCCCTCTCCAAGCCAACTTCTGATGAGCGGATTTTGGCTGCAATGGAGAATCCAGAAGCTGTTGGCCTGGGTCACATGCCTGCAATTGAGCCCCCTGTTGTGGCCCTGATTGTGGCTCCTGATGAGGCTCTGAAGCCATTCGCCAGGTGCCCCGCTGTCCAGTGTCGAGTCACTGATGGATATATCTGTAGGGCCTATGATACAGCGGCACGCATTGGTCGGCTCGGCAACTCCCTTTCCCACCTACTGCTTGCCCTCTCTACCTCCCTGCAGGATGCACAGGTGGATGATTCTACCCGTGACATCTGTGATGCATCGCTGCAGGCTTTTGCCTTCCAGACAAAGGAACTAGGCCGGTTGATGTCCACACTGGTACATGCACGCCATCATGTCTGGCTAGCCCAGTCACCTTTGACAGAGGCCACTAGAAAGGTCCTTCTTCAGGTACCAGCAGAACCAGGGGAGCTGTTTGGCTCGGCTGCTCAGGAGGCACTGGACCTTACAGCCCTGGCTAGGGAGACCAGGCAGCGGCTGGCTAGCCTTCACGGGAGAGCGCCTGCTCCCAGGAATCAGAGAGGCCCCTCATCTACTTCAGGGCACCGCCCTCAGCCACCTACACACAGTGGCTGGTCGGGTTTCCAGCGGCCTGCTGAACAGCCTACTGCTGACACCCTGCGTCTGGCCGGGTCACAATGACCATCATCAGCGACCCGGCAAAAGCCCTAACTCTGGCTCAGGAGTTGTCCGTCCTCCTGAGCAAGGGTGCCATCTTGCCGATAGATCCTCTAAATCAGACAGGGGGGTTCTATTCGACTTGCTTGTCAGCAAGAAAGATGGCGGACTTCGTCCCATCCTGGACCTGAGAGGCCTCAACAGGTACTTGAAGGTTCTGCCCTTCCAGATGCTGACCACGGCAGACGTGTTGCGCGTGATCAGTCAGGGGGAATTGTTTACATCCGTGGATCTGAAGGATGCTTATTTTCATGTGCCGATCGCCACACATCACCAGCCATTCCTCAAGTTTGCCTTCCAGGGTCACCGCTACCAGTTCAGGGTGCTCCCGTTCGGCCTCTCCCTGTCCCCAAGGGTGTTTACCAGCTGTGTGGCAGCAGCCCTTGCGCCTCTGCAGGCACAAGGTATGGAGATTCTTCCATACCTAGACGATTAGTTGGTGTGTGCGCCATCCCGGGATCAGGTGTCACGGGATACGGCCCGTCTATTGTCTCACGTGGCCAGGTTGGGGCTCAACATGAACAAGGAGAAGAGCTGCTTAGTCCCTTCTCAGCAGGTGGTCTATCTTGGGCTGGAGCTCAACTCTGTCGCCATGAAGGCCTACCTTTCGCCACGGCGCGTGAGCGACATTTTGCATCTCCTTCCCCACTTAAGGAGGGGCAGGCGGCTGCCCTACATGAAGTTTCTGCAGCTCTTGGGCAAACTGACAGCTGCCTCAGCTGTTGTACCCTTGGGTCTGCTGACATTGCGCCCCTTGCAAATGTGGCTAAACAGCCTCCACCTGGATGCCAGAAAACACAGGCGCAGGCTGGTCAGAGTCTCTCAGGCATGTGTTCGTGCCTTGGCGCCCTGGAAGGGGCGTCCTTGGGAATTATTCCATCCTTCCGAGAGACCGTCATCACGGACGCCTCTCTCTCAGGGTGGGGTGCAGTGTGGCGAGGAAGACCTGCCCGGGGACAGTGGTCTGCTTGCAACCGCAAATGCCACATCAATGTGCTGGAGCTTCGAGCTGTGCATCTGGCACTCCAGCATTTTCTGCCATGTCTGCAGGGGAGACATGTGCATGTTCAGTCAGACAACATGTCCACTGTCTCCCAGATCGATCATCAAGGAGGCACCAGGTCAGTGCAGCTGCTACGGGTGTCCCGGTCCCTCCTGACGTGGGCCGCACCTCGCCTATCCAGCCTGTGGGCAATGTACCTGCCGGGAGAATGGAATCAGGTGGCAGACTTCCTTTTCCGGTGCAAGACCCCACCAGGGGAATGGCGGCTTCACCCGGAGGTGGTAGACACGATATGGAACCTCTTCGGCAGAGCAGCGGTAGACCTCTTTGCCACAGAGGAGTCAACTCATTGCCCACTCTGGTTCTCTTGGACAGAGGAGACCGCTCCACTGGGACAGGACGCCCTCAGGCACGAGTGGCCTAAGGTGTTCCTATATGCATTTCCACCCCTGCCTCTGATTCTGCCAACATTGCAGAGGGTCCTTCAGCAGGGCCACAGGCTCCTCCTGGTGGCCCCCTTTAGGCCAGGGAGATCTTGGTTTTCAATGCTGCGGAGGCTTTGTTGCAGCTCTCCATGGCGCCTCCCAGAGAGGAAGGACCTTCTGTCACAGCTGGGGGGTCAGATTTGGCATCCCAACCCCAGTCGCTTCCAGCTATGGGTCTGGCCGCTGCGGGGCCCAACCCTCTCCTGACGAGCTATACCGAGCCTGTTCAGGTTACCATCATGAATGCCCGTGCAGCATTCTCCCGTCTTCAGTACGAAAGTAAATGGAGGCGTTTCTCTGCCTGTGTGCGGGCAGGGCAGAAGATCTTGCCCTCTGCTCTGTGGCTATGATCCTGGAGTTCCTTCAGTCCCTCCTGGATAGTGGTCGTGCTCACTCCACTTTGAAAGTGTATGTGGCAGCCATTTCCTCACGACATGCCTTGGTTGACAATGCTACTGTGGGATGCCACCGGTTGGTGTCTCTCTTCCTCAGAGGGGCTTTGAGGCTGCACCCTCCAAGAGCCCCAAGGGCCCCAGTGTGGGATCTGTCCCTGGTCCTGAGTGCCCTGTCTGCTCCACCCTTTGAGCCTTTAGCTCGAGCGGACCTGAAATGGCTGTCAATGAAAACTGCCTTTCTCCTTGCTGTAACATCAGCTAAAAGAGTTGGGGAATTACATGCCCTGTCAATCAGTGAGTCCTGTCTTCGATGGAACCCGAATGGTTCAGGGGTTACACTATGGCCAAACTTGGCATTTCTCCCAAAAGTATTGCCACGGACACATGTCAATCGGCCGATCCAGCTCGCCCGTTTCAACTCTCCCTCAAATGAGGATGGGTCGAGCCTGCTGTGCTCGGTACGGGCTCTTGATGCTTATGTTGCTGCTACGGCATCTGTGCGACAATTGGAGCAGCTTTTTGTTTGTTACAGTGGGCCCAATCGAGGTTGTGCTCTCTCGAAACAACGCCTGTCCTACTGGGTGGTCCAGACGATTAAATATGCCTATGGAGTCAGTGGCTGTCCCTTGCCACCAGACGTAAAGTGCCACTCCACCAGGGGTATCTTCGTGAGCTGCCCTCAAGGGGGTACCTCTGGAAGATATCTGTGCTGCGGCTTCCTGGACGTCGCCTGATACTTTTGCCCGCTTTTACTGAATCAACGCTGCCTCTCCTCACCCGATGGGTGTGGTCCTGCTCCCAGCTTCTTCTGCCTCCAATCACTGAGGTATCTGCTTGGGCTTCTTTGTGACGTTGTTGGTATATGTCATCCAGTGCTTTAAGCACCGCCTGGCAGTCTGAGAGGGACGAAATAGAATGAAAGTTATGACTGTAAATGCGGTTCTATGAGTCCCGGATGACCGCCAGGACTCGCGAGTAGTTTCTAGGAACCGAACCCTGCGCACACCGGAAGCTATAGCCTTCCAGGAGTCACGCAGGTGTCACGGGTGACATTGTCGTTATTTGTACTCGACCTGCGCTTGTGCGAGCGGTGATATCCAGTGCTTTTAGCACCGCCTGGCGGTCATTCGGGACGCATAGAACCGTAGTTACAGTCGTAACATTCGTTATCCGCATACAGCTGCATGGGGCACAATGTTACCTTGATATTAAAAAAAAAAAAGCCACAGCCAGTGTCGCGCCACATCAAGAATAGGCTGCTTAGGACCAGCAGCGGCTCGTGAACTGGCAATAGGGGAAGCTCAAACAATCCCTTAAAATTTAAGACTGGTCATGACCTGTTTTCAATCATTCACATCTTTACCATGTGCAAATGTCGTGCGGCTGAAAAAAAAACTGATAATGGCTTGTTAATTTACTCCTCCTGCCCCATCATTGGCTGGTATATAGGTACATCACGCCCAACAAGCTGGCAAACCCCGCCCTGTGCTGCCGTCAATAGATCTAATACCTTTCAATTCCGTGATGTCATTAATCGTAGGGCTGTTAACTCTTACTTTATGCTTCCTGTGACATTACGGGTTTCATTTACGAGTGCACTTAAACGATAATTCACAGAGTCCAGTCGCAGCATTGCCTGTCCAACTCCAAACTGCAGGAACAGAGAAAAGAGAACCTTGTTCCCTGTCGTCCATAACCTTTGATCTGCTGGGACATTGTTCCCCCACATTGGTTCTGGCAATGCTGCGTCTCGTCTCCAACGTGTAATATTTCTGTCTGCACTCACAATATAAGTGTGATCATTTAATTGTACATAAGCACAGACTCCCCCCCACTTTGGTGGTAGTGTCACATATATTCGGTGTCCACACAACCAATACCAACCATCTACAGCTCTCGTCCCATTCCAGTGAGGTGCCCATGGATGACATAGTGTCCCATTCGGACTGTCTTCTCTGCCGGTGAACGGAAGACATTTCCGTTATTAGTGGATACCCACAGAAAATCAGTAGTTTCCCCTGGCACCCCTGTGTCATCCCCACAAACTCTGTGCCATTTCCTTTGACACATCGCCAAAACTTTTGATCTGCACTATAATGGACTTCCATGAGTGGGACCTTGGAACTCATATTCCCCAGCTTCAGATATCCATCCCTATCAGTGCATTATTTCAGTCCAATATCCATTAGCATGTTAAGTGGGGGCAAACTGGGATCCATTGAAACTAATCCACTGTGAGCAGTAGACACTGCTATGGCACATTTAATTGTACTGTTCACATTCATTGTGGGCGTCGCAACTTGTGTCACTGCTACTCTGGGTGTAGATATGGAGGCTGGTAGGTGTGTGCACACATAACAATTAGAATGGTTGGCAGCATGCGCTGACCTGTTAGCATATCTCCACCAGGAATTAGTAGCATAAACATGTGAAGGATTGTACGCTTGAGGCAGGTGATTACCCACCTCCATATATCTCCTTACTCTGGGGGAGGTCAATCTCCAGCCTGTATTCACTGCACAAGTTTAAAAAAAGTGGACACAGGGAGAGATAAGCCATTTTATTGAACCCTCTTTTTTTTTATTTTATGAATAAGTCCGGAGTCTCTACTGACTTGGAGCGTAAATAAACTCTTCACCGGGTTTGAGACGGACGGGCTCTATATGCCACACCCCCCTCTGTAGCCAGACTCCCTCCTAGTCTATCCTGACTCACCCAGATGTACCTACACACCCGCTGGAGGAGGAGATACCACCTTACAATTTAACTGATGTATCCACGCCTCCCTCTCCTGGATTTTTACTGCAGTCACTGTGGTCAGGAGCACTTGATATGGACCCTGCCACGCCAGCTCACTCCACTTCCGCTTTTTTCCGACACTCCGCATCAGGATCCAATCCCCAGGCTTTATTTCCCCTGGTGGCAGTTCTTCTACTGATCTTGGAGGAAGCACATTTCGCATCTCACTTTTGTTAGTCAACATTCTATTCATATACTCTGCCAGAGTCGCTTCTTCTACTTGTGTTCTCTGCAATAAATGTGGTAACTCAAAAGGTTTCATGAGGTGACAACCCCAACCCCCGCCGTGGGGTTATCCTCACGCTAGTCAATACTAATGGCAGACATGCTACCCAATTCCATTTAGTTTCTGCCATGGCTTTACGCAGTTTTGCTTTCAGGGTTCAATTAGTTCTCTCCTCTAATCCTGCTGATTGTGGATGATATGCACAATGTTTTTTCAGTTCTATTCCCAATTTTACTCCCAATCGACTCAGTACTTCATTTCTAAATTCTGGCCCATTACCACTATATAATGCTTTTTGGAATCCCCCACCTAGGAATAATTTCCCTACTCAGGATTTTTGCTTTTGCATCTATAGCTTCTACCTCATTTAGAAAAGGTCACATCAATTATAACGCATACCACTTCTCGCTTCACACACTGTTAAATGTATGAAATGTGTGGAATGGCCCAGGGGGTGTAGAGATTGCCCCCTTCTGTACTACTACGCTTCTCCGTGTGTTCTGTGTTTTATAACTTCATCATGTTGTACATTTCGTAAAAAAAAAATTTTTAGCAAAGAAGTGATAGTACTTTCATCCATTAACCAAATCTCTTGGTCCCCCCTCTTGGTACATGGCACTGCCCATGCACCAAATCTACTGATGAGATTCTGCCTTGACCATGTTCATGCCCTGTGTTTTTTGACTATTTGCCATGCCTGACTATTCTTTGTATTATGTATTTTGAATTGGTTACCTCGATTTGTCATGTTTTATCTTAGTTTACTTTTCCATGTTTTACTTTTTGCCATATCACATCCCGGTTCATGTTTTCCATTTTGCTTTGCACTTTGTCTCCCCCGCCTGGTCTCATGTCTAGCCATTGTACACAGCCCCAGTCTTGTGTTTCACTCTTCGGGTGATTTATTGGATTCTGGTTTTCAAACTTCCTTCCGATCTCGTTTGCTGGCTTCACTCTTCTTTTCTATCTACTAACAATACTAACAGTTTATTCTTTTCTCCTAAGATTACTAACAACAACTAACTTCGTATATAATACTAACTTACTAACGAGCACCAATGATTTGTATAGTTACACTTACTAATTGATGAACAAGCTCTCAGCACTTGCCCTGTTCGAGTCTCCACCTCTTTGCTCTCCCTGATTACCTTCGCTGCATTTTCTGTGAAAGCTCACATATGATCGTGCTGTCCTGTCTCTCATTATCTATGCACGTTAGAAACTCCGTAACTGGAGCTGTTTATCTTTGTATAGGTTTGTCCCGTGATCCCTGTCCGCGTTTTGGCTTCTGCCAAATTCCATGTGATTAGGTTCTCCCTCATGTGCTGCTGCTTTGTAATCAGTCTGACTGTTTGCACCTGTGTCCCTCACCATGTGATCTCCATGGAAGTGTATATTAGGTGTCTTCTCACAGCCAATCTCTGTCAGATCGTTTTCCTAGCCTTCTTGTGCCACGTTTCTTTTCGCCTTGATTACTCAGTGTTTATCTTTCTGACTGGACCGCTTGACATTCGATTTTTGCCTTTGTGATTTTGGATTATTGTTGCATCTGTGAGTTATAAAATAAAAGCAAGTTCTACTGCATTGCCTGGTTCTCGCGACTGGTTCCTGATCACACTAATACATCTACAGCATAATGGAAGAGGGATTTTTGTAATATGCTTTCCATTTGGTCCTACCCACCCGCCATCAGCGTATTGTGTTCCATGTGATGTCCATTGACATTTTTCTTGTGGGGGAGCAGCATCATGCTCTGCTCACAGCAGGTCACATGAAATTGAATCCTCAGATTGGTGTAATAGCCCCACAAGAGTGTGTTTGGCTGTTGCTCTTGCATCTGTCTGCAAAGGCCTCAGCCTGATTGGGTCAACATGTTTGGTGTGCCGAGGGGCACAATCAACACAGATTCATGAGCACAGGCAGCATATCAAACACATGGGTGGCCTTTATTGACTCTTGACGCCGAACCATCAACAAAGTATTCAATATCAGGATTTGATAGAGGGGTGTCCTTGAGTCCAGGACATGTAGTATTATTAGATAGGACTTCTTTTACACAATGGAGAATTTATTTTTATTTTTTCCTCTCAATGAATTGTGATTAAGCAATCCACCTCAGTCTAGGGTTCCGCTAAAAGCATGGAGGAAATGCGCAGTCAGGGCTTATTAGCCCCAACCATTCTTTTTTTTTTTCTATCCCGCCACCACCCCCCCACTTTGGAGGACAACTTTATTCATTCAATCAGTTATATAATTAAGTATGAATCCTCCTACCATCACCCTGCAAAACACACACCCACGAAAAACAACAAGAAATAAATAAAATAAAAATAAAGTAAAATACAATACAATAAGGATTACATTCACAGAGTTTTATATCTTTGGCATTTGTAACTATTAGCTCATCCATTCCATCTCTTTGTTATTCCCAACCTTCAGCCTCCCGAATTTTATCCCATCTTTTGGCATAAATTACAAGACCCGTCTCATAGGCCATGGCACACTCAATTCTACTGTAATACATGACACAATTCTTGAATCTCTCAAGTCTTAACTCCTCAACAGATGTCAACCTGAAAATAAATATTTTTGCAAGATATACAATTATATTACATATTTGGTGTTTTTCTTTAGTTACATCAGCCCCAACCATTCTTACATTTCCCCCCATCATCAGCAGAATCACGTTAGACTATGTTACAATTGCAAAAAAAAAAATTTATGTATATATTTTTTTTACTCACAAAAATTAAATGGTAGTTTTCACTTTGGGCTCCTAGCACATAAAGGTAGATCCTCTTATTTTATTGACTTATTCAAAAATAAATGTAGAAATTGCAAGCAATGTTATATGTGATCACGTGCACTTTTGAATTTAGTATTGTGTTAATACTTCAAATTGTATTTCCCCAAATCTATTTTAGAGGGTAAACTTTTAAGCTAAAACCCCACAGTTGTATCTCCAGCTGGCCAGCTCATCAGTTATCTTCAGCAGTGCTCTCTGTGGAAAAGTTCCAAGAGGAGTTAGAGACAAACAATAATGAACAATTTTGTTTTAATTCAACTCGTTCGGATCCTTTCCTGTCAAAGTTAAATAAACAGAAAAAGGTTATCCGCTTCTCAGTTCCTTTGCCATGAAGACACTCGTCGACAATTCCTGTTCAAAATGGAGAAAAGATCTTTAATTGCATTTCTTTGGTCAGGAAAGCTTTCAGTCACATTTGTTCATCCATTTAGATCCTTCAAACCTCCCTCTCCCAGGGTGCAGTTCCAGGCCAGATCCCTTTTCACAGAGATCTTTGCCCAGGCTCCCCCAGGTTCAGAACTCTGCCTTCTGCTTCCCGGTGTCTTCTTTTCAAAGCCCACCGATCACAGAAGCACAACTCGCCTACTAAAGCATTCGCTTTTGGCTTATGGTGGCCTGACTGTACATTGAGCCGAGCGCGGCGGCCTTCTCGTGGTCTTACTGCCCACTGAGACCCGACCGGCCGGTGACCCAGTCGATAGCGATCCCCAGATCCCGTAGTGGTTACCAGCCACCCAGGTGGGAACCAACAATCTGATCCCTACCCCACTTCGCTATGGGTATAGAAACTTTGACCGTTTTCACCAGCCTCGCCTGTTCACAGAGGTCGTCTACCACGCACCTCTGCTAGGTGTGGGCTGTCACCCACGTACCACGTGTTGCCCACAGTTACATGCGACAAGCACGCCGACTAGATGGTACCACGGCAGTATGTCAATTCATACTTCATCAGACACGGGGGCCTTCAGTCCTCTCCCCTGCACTATAGAAAGTCCTTAACGTGCCCTCGGAACTTTGCATTCCCGCCGCCGCCTGTTGAGGACTAGGTTCGGGGGGCCCAATCCCCTCCCTAATCCTTCCATTCTCTGACTTCTGTATGTCAACCTCTCTGTGCTCCCTTATCTGCTTCAGTCAATAGGGCTCCATTCGCTGCATTGCGCTTCCCTATCTAAAGATCCATCGAGTCTCCAATCCCACAATAGTTCATTTGATTTTTTAAATATTAATTTAATATGTATCATTACATTTCATATTATATTTTATATTTACTGGCATTTTTCTGATCACTTTACCTTAATTTTTTTCCTTCAGATAGCAATTGTAAATTTTCAATGCTTGATAGAAAAACCTCTGCATCAATTGAATTTGGCACACCAAATTATTGTATACAGTGTTAAACAGTACTTTGGCAAATTCTGAACACACTGTGTTATTCTTGTTTCCACTTCATTTTCTTTCAGAGATATGCTTCTAGCGCACCAATCTCTCACAGTCTAATTACATAAAGAAAAGTGCTTAAATTCTCTAGATCTTTAAAAATATTTAACAAATTCAAGTATTGTAATTACCTCATGCTTATAGAAGATATCACTGGTAGTTTTCTCTGCAATGTATTACTACCGCCAAATATTAGAGCATTTAAATATTCACTTTGTCCTGCATCTTAAAGAATTTCAGTTAGCCAAAACAGCTTGTCCACGTTTGTATAATTTACATTCAATTTTTCATCAAAACTTCACTGTTTATAGTTACCAATCGTTTAAGAGGGGTTAGCGTTTATTTTATCAAAAAATAGTGACTTTTGCTCAGTTTCATTAGGAATAATTATTCTGTGTACTTCTGCAACTTTGTCCTTTTACTACTCCATAGTCATGAAAATGGGTTAACTCCTACAAATTTACACTGCTCATAAACACTTTTTTCTTAAAAATTTAAATTTTTACTAATCCTGTAATTACAGTAAGGATTCAATAAAATACTGTAAATATTGGCTAATCAACAGGCACCTTAAATTATTTTTGATTAAAAGCTAATTTCATTGTAGACATTTATATTAGCACTTCATGGAATAGAATGACAATTGTATTTAATCTAACAGACAGAACTAACAAATATGCCAGCAATGCAATTGTTTATAGACACAGAGTTAGGTTCATTCACATTGATTTCCACACAGACACGCAATCTGAGGTCAGAGCACATACAAATATAAACACACACACCTCTGTGCACTTTCCTCTCTCACATTCATTCAATTTGGAAAAGATCCAAGGCTCTAATTTTCTTACGATCTGACACCATTGTTGCTTCGATACATACACAGACAATGCCCAATTTTTTTTTTGAACATATATTTATTGTTTTTTGCAATACAGTAACATTCAGCAACATCTACACTTATAACACCTAAACAAATGGCAGTATGAAAAAATACATTTGTACATATTTGTACGCATAAATAATAATAATTAAATAATTCATAAGAGGGAAAAAAAATCTGAAGTATTATCTGATGAGGATGTGCCATTGAGATATTAAAGATACAATTGTGTAGATGGGCATATTGTTCTGCATTAAATAATAAAAAAGGAAAAGGAAAGGAAAAAAAGAAAAAAAAACACCTTTTCAAATTACTGTGACATCACGCACTCCTGAGAACCAATAAGGTATTATTCCATTGTCCTATTTTTTCATTGTCCCCTCTATGCCTCCAACCCTCAAAAGTTCAAATCAAAATGGCTCACTTCCTGTTGGGTGTAGGGCGTGGCTCCAATGAATTTTTTGTATGTCTGGGTATGATACACGTTTACCGAAATTTGTCTGCCTACGAGTAAGTAACCGAATTTTCCTATGGGAATTTTCGGTAAAAGTTCCAAATATCATAAAATTCAGAAGCCTTCTTTCTGATAATATAGGTCTGTTTCTCAAGAGCAAGGGATGAAATTAAGTTGTTTAGCCAGTGAGTAAAAGAGGGGCAACCAACATTTTTCCAGCATAATGCAATACAACGTTTGGCCTGCAGTAAACATAGGTCAACCATTTTTCTTTCTTTACAAGATAGAACACAGTTATCTGGATAGATGCCTAAAATGCATAGCTTAGGGCATAAAGGTACAGGGGATGTTGTAATTTGAGAGATATACTTTAAAACGGAGTTCCAGAATTTTTGGATCTCTTCACAATTCCACAAACAGTGGTATAAAGTACATTCTCAGAAAAAAAGGTTCATTAGGGTTCTATATAAGACATTAAAGTTCTATATAGAACCCTAAGGTTCTATATCCTCTACAAAAGAACCATCTGTCTAAAAAGGTTCTATATCCTCTACCAAAGAACCATCTGTCTAAAAAGGTTCTATAACATTTCTGTAAAAAAAAGGGGTGCTTAAATTCATATGAAAGATGCCTACTGCTTAAGAAAAAGTCTTTAAAATAGGTTTGTTTATTCAAAAACAAGATACTGGCAATGAAATAATTGATCTTGTTTTACAATTGACAATAAATAAATGAATGAATAAAAAAATAAAGCCCCGCAAATAAGTAACAATACTATATATCTATAGTACAGACCAAAAGTTTGGACACACCTTCTCATTCAATGAGTGTCCTTTATTTTCATGACTATTTACATTGTAGATTTTCACTGAATGCATCAAAACTATGAATGAACGCACATGGAAGTATGTTTGTATCTAACAGTTGTCCAATAGGGCTGTTGGCTGTGTATCAACATGACTAATGCACAACACAACTGATGGTCCCAAGGCCATTGATAAGGGAAGAAATTCCACTAATTAACCCTGACAAGGCACACCTGTGAAGTGAAAACCATTTCAGGTGACTATCTCTTGAATCTCATCATCATTGTGCAAAGCAGTAATCAGTGCAAAGGGTGGCTACCTTGAAGAAACTAGAATATTATACTAGAATAGAACTAGAATATAATAATAATGTTTTCAGCAGATATTTCAAACTTTCTTGTTAAGTACATAATTCCACGTGTTCATTCGTAGTTTTGATGACTTCAGTGAGAATCTATATATATATATATATATATATATATATATATATATATACAGCAATGTATTTACTATAACTGTTATATATAGGCAATAAGTAGCCTATAGGCTTCACATACATAGCCTACATATGCATATGTGCTTTCATTGTGTTATTTTGTATGTTTTTACCCCTACAATTTAACCAAAGTATAGGCTTTTTGTGATCTCTTTATTAGCTGTGTGCACATAATCGAAAAATATATAATGGAAATACTATAGATGTGTGTGTGTGTGTGTGTGTGTGTGTGTGTTCTATATATAGGCCTATACATAAACTATTAACTGTATATGATTTATTTTACAGCCTGTGTTATGCATGCTAAATGTGTAGGTCTATAGACTACTGAATTAATCACCTGCCCACATTATTGATCTTTAAGTTTTTAATTACAAAATTATTTTCATCGTTTGCTGATTCGTTGCAACTACATTCTCCTAGTTGGCATTTCATATTTGCGGTCAATGCGATGTGAGACGTATCATTCATTCAGTATATTTGTCGCAAAGTGGGAGGAAGCGGAGCCCACAGAAAAATACAATTTATCTACCAGCCACCGGCTCTTCCCAGTCGGCAGGTCATACAGACTGTGAGGATCACACAGACTTGCGGTCTTTTGACTGAGAACGGCAGCCACCGTCTTCTCAGAATGTGCACGAGCGCGGACAGCAGCTGTCTCGATAGCGTTCATTTTTGAGCCGTCAAGTTTTCAACGAACTAAAAGGTGGGTACAAATTCCGACAGGCTTTTCTAAATATATTATATTTGTTTATATAAATGCTATCTGTTTTCCTCATGGTGTTTTTAGCGGGTAAGTGGCAAGTGTGGATAAGGTTGCATGTTACGCTACCTCGGCTTATTGTGAACTAACGCTATCATAGTTTGCTAAACTAGCGTTAGTCACCAGACGTCATTGACAAAAACAGTAATATAGTTTCTCAAGAATGGGAATGAAGCCAATTTTACACCTAAACGGGTTATGCTGTCGTCGTAAAAATCCTTAGAGAGCGCAGGGTTGAAACGGCTTTCGGGGAAGGTAATCAGTACGTTTAACTATAGGTACACTCAATTTTTTTTATGCGATAAATCAGTTTTCCCATTGCTCTTGAATCATGTGCACTTAATCCGCAAGATAAATGCACTTGATGAGGTTACGAAAAAATACTTATTACACTTGATGTCTCTCTACATCTCACTTATGGTTTCCCGAGTGGCAGACTCACTCTCATCAATCCAGCCTACTGATTTTTCTTTAGCCTCGTATCTTGATCTAATTATTTTTATTCAGACGTTGCATAACTTTCATGACCACAAATATAAAATTTACAATGATAAAATTTGTTTGTTCAAAAATTTATGTAGAATGGTTGGAGCAAAGCCTCATGGGAAATGGAAACTGTGTACCACTGCGTTTATCCACTGAACGGAGGGGGATGAATGAGCGGCCCTCAGACAGAGAGAAAGCGGGCAGGTTGAAGTTGCGGATTTTTGGAATTCTCCTGAATTCTTCCAATAACTCGCAGTGTTAATGAACCATCGCGGCTGCTGTGACAGCATTATTGTCAGGAAAAGTGGATCGGCAAATGAATTTAACTTTAAACATTTAAAGATTTATTAAAATATTAATTTCTCAGCTACAACAGACATGATTTATTAACCCTTGTATGGTATTAGGATTTTTGTTACTCAGCCAGTGTTCATGGGTCTGGGGCCCGCTAGAGTTTTGGGTTTTCAAAATAGTTTGATTGAGTTGTTTTATGTTAAAATGCTCAACAAATGTTTACTTCATCCAAATTACAAGTCATATGAACAGCAAACATGGTTTGATGAAAACTGAAAATGGGTCCCACAGACCCAAACACCATACAAGGGTTAATTACTCTGATCTCATATCAAATTAGGAAAACACCCATTGTGTCTTTTTCCCTGGAAACTGTATTTCCTGGACTTTTTTCCACACTCTCACTGAAGGTATTCAGGGGCAGTGTTGTCATGTACAGTGGGACACTGTTTAATGCAGTACTCCAACAGTGTTACACATTTATTAGGGCCCGAGCGACGACTGCAAGTCGTCTGCGGAGGACCCTATTGAAATCATGCTGATTATTATTATTATTATTATTATTCCTCCGACATTTTAAGGGCCAATGTCGCCCCTTTCTCAAACTTGAAAACGCTTGTAACTTTCCACATTCGTGCGGCCACATCCAAAATTCGATATTTTTTGAACGATCGTGCACAGTCGACGCAAAATGGCAAAATAGCGCCCCCTAAGCAAGTTTCAAAATTCCCATAGGAAAATTTGGTTACTTACTCGTAGGCAGACAAATTTCGGTAAACGTGTATCATACCCAGACATACAAAAAATTAATTGGAGCCACGCCCTACACCCAACAGGAAGTGAGCCATTTTGATTTGAATTTTAAAATAAACTCATAGGGATTTCGCCCGATCGACTTCAAATTTGATACAGATCATCTAGAGACCATGCTGATCAAAAGTTGAGCTCTGCAAGTCTGTAGGTCAATGAGCGTGGCCGCTATGCCGCCCCATTTCTGATGCTTTGCCATGCATATTCGAGCAGCTCTCCCTCCCTCATACTTCTTCCAAACAGATTCAAAATTCCTGTACATGATTAGAACCCCGCCCTGAACGCCTCCTTTTGCTCGTAAGCAATCTCGCTCATGGCGCCCCTTTTGTGGAAAAAGGAAATGCCATATTTCACTTTGACATTGGCCGATTTGCTCAAAACTTCACATTTGTGCTGAGGGTCTGCCCCTGAATGAACCTGCTCACATTCGGTTATGCTCTGAGCGCCCCCTGGTGGATGAACTATCAACTTAACACAACTCCTTAGTGTTTTGTCCAAATCGCTCGAAACTTTATCACAGGTTGGAGCCGTTACTTGACCTGTCCAATGGTCGTGAGTGCACACTTGCACCTATCAGGATCTTACCACTACCCACAACGTGCACAAGGAAGCGAGGGCCCGTTCATCGCTGCTTACAGCTTTAATTATTATTCCCCGCCAACATGAAGTGGGAGAAGGATATAGGTTTGACCTCCGTCCGTGCGTGTACGCGTGTGTGCGTCTGTCCGACCGAGAGAAGGGGGACAATTTTCTTGGAAACTATTACAGATAGGACAACCAAATTTGGTGTGTAGCTTCGGACCATAAAGGCCTTGATGGAGTTTGAAAATAAGAAGCACAGGATTGGTGGGGATGTTGTAGACCATGTCCACTTGTTGTTATTATTATTATTATCCCCCGCCAACACGAAGTGGGAGGGGGATATAGGTTTGACCTCCATCCGTCCGTCCGTCATTCCGTGCGTCCGTCCGTGCGTCCGTTCAAGATAAAGGCGACAGCTTTACTCAGAAACTACCACAGATACAGTAACCAAATTTGGTGTGTAGCTTCAGACCATAAAGGCCTTGATGGAGTTCGAAAATAAGAAGTACACGATTGGCAGGGGATGTTGTTGACCATGTCGACTTGTTATTATTGTAATGGTTTAGGTTTGATGAGGCAGGTACAGTGGTTTAGGATTTTAAAGCTGTTGTGCTGTTAAGCAAAAGTTGATGCTTCGAGTCAGATTAGTAATATCAACATGTTTAATCATTAATTATTTGTTTTTTTTTGTTTTTTTTTTTTAGTCTAATCAGAAATGGATTTAAACCAAGTAGGTTTACACATACATGGAGTTTACTTCAGTGTTGTGCTGCATAACAACCAAAAAATATAAGGTACAGTATGAAGAAGTTGAACTGAAAATGTTTCCCCTATTCGTTTGCAGCCTAGTTTGTGAGGGTCAGGATTTTGAAAATTAACAATGTTTTTTCTTTTCACTCAGATGACAGACCACTGGAATATTGATGATGTATGCAAATGGCTCCAAAAAATTAACTTAATCAATTCAAAAGAGGCATTCAGAGGTAATGGAAACCTATAAATGTCCAGTCTGTGATGTTGTGAAATTTCAAATTTCAAAATACTTGCAGCACCTACAGCTATTGCATCATCATCAGCCCGATTTTAGCATTGTCTGCAATATAAAGGGATGCAAGAGGAGTTATAAAACTGTTCCTGGTTTCAGAACCCACATCTATAGAAAACATAGGGCTGCTCTCAGGAGGCCTAGAGATGACCATTTTCAGAATTTAACTCTCTCAGAGGAAAATGAAGAGGACGCGGTGAATGATTTTGAAGACTCAGAGGACTCGCAGTCAGTCCATGAAAATAATTTACCGGACTTAAAAACCCTGCTGGCGGGGCTACAGAAGCATGTGGCACTTTTCATCTTAAATCTTCAAGAGAAACATCTACTCCCCAAAGTTACTCAGGAAACGATTGTTGAAAATCTTCAATTTGTTTTACAGTTTTTTCAACAGTACTATACTGACATAATCAAATTCCACCTGGACCAGTCAGGGTTCAGAGTAAAAGATCACGAGGAATTGGACCATCTACTTTCAAATGAAACTGTTTTTGACTGTGCCTTTGAGTTTGTGAAGTCTGAATACAAATTGCTACAATTTAGCAAAGAGAATCTGGATCTGGTGGAGCCAGTCCAACATGTACTTGGAGTTAACAGCAAGGGGAAGGAGGACACTTTCCAGTATGTGCCAATAAAAGATGTTCTGAAGGTGTTTTTAGAGAAACAGGACATTTTTGATTCTTTTCAAAGAAGCTGTGAGAAAGTCTCAAGTGCTCTTTTGGAAGACTTCATGGATGGAAATACTTTCCAAGCCTGTCCATTTCTTGGAGATCCAAGTATTCTACGCAAGGGCGTAATAATGGTGTTGACATTGGTGGGGACATAATTTGCCTCCCATGCCTCCCTATGTCATGACTTAACCTACTCAAAATACAGCCTCATCAATCAGCAATACAGTGTGTTGCTTTATTTCCACATGAAATATACCTGTCTGCCTGATGGAGACTGATCTGCAGAGCTGCTGTGTTGTGGCTGTAAAACAAAATTTATGATCAAGAAACACTACCTATTTTTGTCTCTTGTTGCATAATAATAATAATAATAATAATAATAATAATAATACATTTTATGCTGGCTGGCTGGCTGTTTATTGCATTAATAATACATTGTCCTTTTATATTATTACTCATCTAACCATTCCATCTAAAGCCCTATTAGGACGGGACTAGTTTTATGGGGGGACGTGGGGTAAAAATGCATTCAGATTTTCAGATGCATCAACATGCATTGTGGAGATGGCGGTCACGTGACAACTGTCACAACTCAACAACAGTGCGTGCGTGAAGATCTACCCCTCTCACGTTCTGTTCTCTCGTCCGAATAGGGCTAAAGATGAGCGGATTCTAAAAATTATGTAAAGATTTTCTGTTCTTATTTCACTCCGCTCTAAGAGACTTTTAGCATGATTAATCTGTTTCAGTAGACTCCGTGTCAGACTGCAACGCACCCCCCCCTCCAAAACGACAAGCATGGGAATGGGAAGCACGGAAGTTATTAGGCTACTGCATGTTGAGGTTTATGCTATGCTACTGGAAAAACAATGAAATCGAGCGCTTGAAAGAGAAAATGCGTCGCGGTCTGAACAGGTTTTTACAAGACTATTTTGTGTGACTTACCATTGACTGGGTGAAATAATGTCTAATGTCCGCCTTTTTTCTTTTCCTGCCCGAGTCAGACATGATTCCCCGAGCCAGTGACAGTAGACGCTGTTATTACGCTGTTATTTTTTATTTTCACCGCGTAGCCTACCAACTTACCAATGACAACCCAGTCATGATGATGGATACAGGAAGGGGAGCCAATCACAGATAGCAAGACTGTCCCCACCAATGACACGCCGTCTTTGACAGGCGGAACTAAAGAGGGGAAATTTAACCTTTCGTGTCCCGAATGCCGTGCAATGCCCCATTCAAAATTGGTATGGTGGACATTTTAAACACATCAAAATATTGGTATGGACACGTCCATAGCGTCCATACGCATTTTTACGCCCATGATTCTACGTATACATTTATACACAGATGAATTTGAAGTTGTGAACCCATTAGATTCTAAAAAATCAATTCATAAAGTAACTGCCTTCTATTTTACTCTTGGAAACCTAGAGGCAAAGTGCAACTCCCAGTTGAGACACATACACTTGTGTCTTCTTATACGGCATCATCTCTTTCAGAGGTACCCCCCCAGGGAAATTCTACGTCCTCTCATTCTTGACCTCAAAGAATTATACACCGAAGGGATTGCAATTTGTGTGAATGAAAGAATTCACCATCTGAGGGGAGCTCTGGCAACCATTTCAGGAGACAATTTGTCTGCACACAACTTGGCTGGATTTACAAGCTGTTTTAGCAGTGGACGGGTGTGCAGGTTCTGTATGACAACATATAGTGACTTAAAGGCACACGTAAATGAAGATAATGTGCATATTAGATCCTCAGATGTGCACAACTATCATCTGAATGCTCTCACTGAGAACAGTCAAGTGTCAAAACAGACCTACGGTGTGGTTAAGCAGTGTCCATTCACTGAGTTTGAATACTTTGATGTCACCAGAGCATTTCCCCCAGACCTAATGCATGATTTCTTAGAGGGCATTGTACCAGTTGTTGTCTGTAAAGTTGTCACTGCGCTTCACTTGCTGAAAATTGTAACACTGAGTGACATCAATTCAGAGCTAGGAGCATTTAATATCGGAAAAAACAATAGAGGTGACATCCCGCCGATATTATCACCAAGTATACTGAAGCAAAACAAGTTGACTGGACCAGCAAGACAAACCTGGTGTTTATACAGGATCTTACCATTCCTTATTGGACACTATATTCCAGAAGGCGAGATACACTGGGACGTTTATCTCAAGTGCAGAGAGATTGGAGATATCATCTTCTCTCACTCCATCAGAAAAAGCATCATTCCTGTCCTCAGCTTCCAGATTGGTGAATTCCTCTCCTCCTTCCTGACTGTGTTTCCAGAGACCTTCACACCTAAATTTCACTACCTCATTCACTATCCACGCCTGACTTTGGAGTTTGGCCCTCTGAAACATCTGTGGTGCATGCGATTTGAGGGGAAACATCAGTACTTCAAGAGATTATCCCACAACACCTGTAACTTCAAGAATCTTTGTTACACCCTCTCCAAGAGACACCAGTTGCGGCAGTGTTGGGAGCTAACATCTTTGGATATCCTTCGCAAGCGCTCATACACTGAAGGTGAACGCCAAGTCCCATTCCGGTCTCTTCCCCTTGATATTCAGGAAGGTATTGCTGTCAAGGGTGGGGTTGAAGACATCCCAGATGAGGAGAAAGTAGGAGTTGTTAGCTCTCTCTTGACTAAAAACATCAAATACAACGTGGATGACACCATCATAATTGAAGTGGTAGAGGAGGACATTCCCATCTTTATGAAAATAGCTAAGATCATACAGTTCAGGGCTCTCTGGATGATCTTTGGAAAGCTACTGACTCCCAGGAAGTTCAACAGCCACTACCATGCCTTTTCTTTGGAGGACCAGAAGAAGTGGATTGTGGTTCAGCCAGGGGATGAAAAAGACTACCATGCTTTGGACACCTATGTTCATGATGACAGCATGTTCCTTACACTTCATCATAGTGTATATGTCCAGAGGTAAAAGCCTTATGTATTCCTCCAATTGTCTCAATGAAATCTTTTATTTTTTGTCCTTCTGAAATAGGTAACCAACCTCCTGTTTAGGATTACAATTTCATGTAATTCTTACCTCAACAGAACAGCAAATTGATGGGGAAACTCTGCTGGGATTAACAGAGAGGATGGTGGAAAAACTTTTCCCTGTGATGAAACACCAGGTCATGTTTTTGAGAGAGTTGGAGAAGTTGCGGAACACTTCATCTCTGGCCCAGTAAGTATAGCATGTTTATTATCAAAAAGGAATTTTTGTTGACATGAAAGTCTAGTATAGAATTGTTACTTTATGTTCCTATAGACAAGAAGGTCCAGTACCATGTGATGCACTACCTGTAGAACCAAACACTCCGTAAGTATACAGCAGACCGGTGTCACCTAATGCCACAGCACCTCTAAGAAAAATATAATTTTCTAGATTGAGATTTGCATCTGGATTTATTCACATCTTTATTAATCAAAGATAGTTTTTGACACAGGCGAATGTCAGTTGAATAAATCATGCCTATAAACTCTCAAATTGTTTAATGAGCCAATAGTAAAACAAAAAAATCTAGATTTCCATGAATTAGGTGAGTGGTGCTATGGAGTCTCTGTAAAAGATTTCCTCCTCATTTCTTTATATAGTCATGGAGCCCAGGAGTCTTGGCCAGCACTATATAGCCTGCCTCTTCTGCCCCCAGAGCTGCAGGAAGCTCTGCAAAGAAAGGATCCATCTTTCAAAAAGAAGGACAAGTCCCATTTACGAGCAATGTTGGTCCAAGTGTTGTTCGACAACTTAACCAAATACACATGGTACTTATAGTCAGTGTTATCTCCTTGATTTATACTTGACTGATTTGATGTCAGGTTACATTTAGATTTTTAGCATAACAGTTTTACTATTGCTTTTTTAAAGAAACTAAATTGCAGTAAATACAGAAGAGAAATAGCTAAATCTTGAAAGCAGGAATGTTCTACCTGTGGAGATAATCCTTCAGGTATCCAAACCATAAAAAATGTGCTGATGTCCTGGGATGTCTGATCACCAGGTTTCCATTTCTGAAGGATGACAGCTCCTCTGGCTATGTATGGAAAGCATTCTTTCTCAGTTGTATTTATAGAAATGTTTTCTTTGTGTGAGCATTATAATTTATGTCTATATCTACAGGAAACCTTACTGGAGTGCCTGAAAAATAAGTTCAAGAAAGAGAGGTCTCCTTTATTGCACTTAAAAACAGTCCAGGAGATGAAAAAAAAGTTTGGTGCCAAAAGACAGAGAAGTGGGGACCACGTGCCTTTGGAGGACCAAGCTGGACAACAGGTGCCTGTCTGACATTTTTGCCCGATTTCCTGTCCGTCTAGCTGTCAGTTTGTCTATCTGCAAGCCATACTGCTTGACAGTATGAAAATCTCAGAGTTATCAACCACTGCCATTGAATGATCTATGTTAAGGCTAATTTCAGAGGGGAAAAAGGCGAAGAACTGATGATGCAATCCAGATATCCTCTGGGGATCTTGATCCAACACAAGAGGTTTGCAATTTTTTTGATGATTGAAATAATGTCATATATTTGGCATGAGAACATTTACATTATCGGCTACATATTACATTGCACAGCTTTGTTGAATACTCGATTCTGATTGGTTAATTACGGCATTCTATGGGCTGTTACTTCTGAATAACAGGCCATTGCTATTGACGCAGTTGTTGTCAAAGACTCTTTAAATCATTAAAATTCTTTTTAAATAAATATTTAGTGTCAAATTATTTATTTCTTTAGTAAGTAGCCATGTTACTCTTAAACTGTTCACACTACTAATACTGTGTTTCTTGTTATATTTCTTCTCAAATTTTGCTGGACCTAGAAGTTGTTGGGGTGGAAGCAGTGAGTTTCAGGGAGCACATACATGCTATCAATAATGAGCTGCGTCGTCGACAGCCAGACTTTTCCAACATTAAGGACAGAATGAAGCGCTCGCTATATAAGAGAGTTGAGCACATGAGCAAACCAGCTGAGGAGGTGATGGAGATGTTCCCCTTTCTGCAGGTGCCACTGCTTGTGAGTAGCCATTAATGATATTACAGGTAGATGATTTCATTTTTTTTGTTTTTGTATTTCATTTTCAAATTTTAATTCCATTCCAGCTTTGTTTAGTTTTCAAATGGCAATTTTTAGTATTTGAATTTATAATTTCATATAATTTCCAATTTTTATATTGTAATTGGCATTCATTTTAAAATTGTCATGCCCTTTTGGAGCATGCTACAGAACTTTTACTGAATACTTACTAACAGAAAAACTTTTGATTTGATGACTATGAAAGGTGTATGAGGTGTTGATCTAGAGTTGATCTGAGTGGCCATTGTGAAGAGACCAAACTATGGTCTTCAGGTTAATTTTGATTTTGTTTTACTTTTTTTTAAAGTAAGTTACATTTTGGGCCCGACATTTTAATTTCCAATAAATTTGGTTTATTTTACAAGTACACCTTTTTCTCATTTATAAGTACACTTTTTGTTTTTGTCAAAGTTTCCCAAAATGTATTTTCATGCTTAGTTTTAGTTTAATGTTAGTTCACTAAAAATAACCTTGGTCACCATCATTTAAGGTTTACTAATTGTTCGCGTTTGTTGCAGATGCATCATGAAATGAGGTTGCGTTTCGGCCAGGACTTTGAGCTAAATCTTCAAGATGCTGTTAATGTGATGACACCCAACATCATAAGGGTGGCTCGTAGTGGGAGTCAGAGGGGCCTCCTGTCACGCCTGCTGGGAACTGAGGCTAACAAAGATGGTATGTTACATGCATACATGCATTTGCACTCTCACAAACTGCATGGTTTTATGCAGAGATCATTTATTTCTTCTGAAATTTCAGACCTGGAAAAGAGTGCAGCAATATTGATTCTGCCAGCCCTATTCAAGGAGAGCTCCAAGTTCCTTTACTGTTTAGATGAGGTATGAGTTGAATTTTCACATTGTCTTTGACATTTTTCGCATTGTCAGTTACCTATATCTTAAATTCTATCTGGAGGTTCCTTACATATGTTTTTTTTCCTTAGGAACCAGCAAGCTCATTCCCAACCATCATCTTCCATGATGCAGGGAATCCCCTTCTTGCTGCGAAAGCATCAATAAAGATGGATGGAGTCACCATCACAAGTGGGGAACTGGATGTGCCACAGGCTCTGCAGTGTCTGTTTGAGGTGTATTTCCTGTTTCGCGTGGAGTACCCCAAACAGATGAAACACACGCTGTCATTTGTAGAACATTATTTGTTTAAAATAAGAAATGGTCAGAAAAGACTGTCTATCCCAGTTCTCAAAATGTACAATCAGCTTTCACAGTGAATGATGAAATTGATGTAAATAGTTGTTTTTGCCAAGATTACAATCTTTAGCCTTCAGTTCTTTTGTTTTGCTGCTTGAATTTAACCCCTCACCATTATTCAATAACATTTATTACGAATTCCAAATGTTGAGGTTTGCCCAGTGATATTTCAATATTTAAATCTATTTAATCTATTTTATCTGAAATTGAAATTGTATTTTTATTTTATATGTGGTGCTAATATATTTTCATTACTGTGTGCATGGAATGTACATCCCATATCCCATATTAAATTATACAACTTTTTTGCAGAATCAGTTTTTGTTGGATATTTTTCCTTCCCAATTTGTTATTAGATTTACAACGCAACAGCAACAGCAAGGGATGACAGACAGTTTTAAAAACCTCAACACATTTAATTAACAAACAAAGACTAAACTACTATTTACAACTACAGACCAAGATTGATTGGAAAACAAAAAAAAACAGAAATATTTACAGTCCTTGTGGGTTTTCTGGTGATGTGCTGGGTGAGGAAAAGGCTCTTTTACAGGCAAAAATCCACAAAAGAAACTTCACAGGTCTTGAACAGAAACGACAGGTCTGGTCACACGTATCCTTCTTCTTGCAATTTCTCCTTCTTCTTTACTGTCTCAATTCTTTTCCTTATATACTCTTTTGCAGACCCCACCCACATTTAGACCTCTTTTTTTTAATTTTCGGGGACTTGCCCCAGACATGTCCAGGACATGTCTAAACCTAGCTCCAGTCTGAGCTGAATAAAAAAAAAAGGGTAAATACTGCCATCTAGTGGCCTCTATTCACATTACACTTCCATTCCAAAACTATGGTGTTTTTAACGAAAGGATTAGTGGTGTTCTTCTTCAAGGTTTTAAAGGAAGCGGAGAATAGATGGTTATCTAGTGTTAATCCTTTTGAGCTAAGCTTTTCAACCTCCAGCCAGGGTAAGTGAACATCTTCAGAAAACCAAAACATTGTGGCCCCAAGTAGCCCGGCCGAGTAGTACCATTCAAGGTTTGGTAGCTGCAGCCCTCCCCTATCGTAAGGTAAATATAATAGAGATAGTCTAAGTCTTGGCTTCCTATTATTCCATATGAAATTGGAGAAAAGCCTCCTGGTCCTTAGAAAGAATAAGGGAGGAGGGGCCAATGGAATAGACTGGAACTTATAGAAAACTTTAGGTAGTATAGACATCTTTATCATGTTTATCCTTCCCAGGGCAGAAAAAGACAGTGTTGTCCATCTAGTAACTTCTTCTGATACCTCCGCTAATAAGGGATCATAGTTGACTGACCTAATGTTTATTTTTGGGGTTATTTTGATGCCCAAGTATATGAATCCATCAGTGGCATTCACAAATGGGTGCGCTACAGAGGGGTTCTTCCTCTCCTTAGCATTTAAGAACATGATAGATGATTTTTCTCTGTTCACTTTAAATCCAGAGAATGTACCAAATTCACCAAAAAGCTCTAGTAAAGAAGGAATCGATTTTGTAAGATGTGATAGAAACACAATAGTATCATCAGCGTACATAGCTCTAAGAAGCTCTATGCTTCCAGTCAAAATACTATAAATTGAGGGGTACGATCTACAAAACCCAAAACCGAAGTTGAAGTTGGCACTTTGTGTAAATCGTAAGTAAAAACAGAATACAATGATTTGCAAATCCTTTTCAACCTATATTCAATTGGATACACTGCAAAGACAAGTTACTTAATGTTCGAACTGGTAAACTTTGTAATTTTTTGCAAATATTTGCTCAATTGGAATTTGATGCCTGCAACATGTTTCAAAAAAGCTGGCACAATTGGACAAAAAGACTGAGAGAGTTGAGGAAAGCTCATCAAACACTTCTTTGGAACATCCCACAGGTGAACTAGCTTATTGGGAACAGGTGGGTGCCATGATTGGGTATAAAACCAACTTCCCTGAAATGCTCAGTCATTCACAAACAAGGATGGGGCGAGGGTCACCACTTAATGAACAAATGTGTGAGCTGATTGTCGAACAGTTTAAAAACAACATTCCTCAACGAGCTATTGCAAGAAATTTAGATGATTTCATTATCTACGGTCCGTAATATCGTCAAAAGGTTCAGAGAATCTGGAGAAATCACTGCACGTAAGCGACAAGGCCGAAAACCAACATTGAATGCCCATGACCTTCGATCCCTGAGGCGGTACTGCATCAAAAACCGACATCAGTGTGTAAAGGACATCACTACATGGGCTCAGGAACACTTCAGAAAACCACTGTCAGTAACTACAGTTTGTCGCTACATCTGCAAGTGCAAGTTAAAACTCTACAATGCAAATCGAAAGCCATTTATCAACAGCACCTAGAAACGCCGCCAGCTACGCTGGGCCCAAGCTCATCTAAGATGAACTGATGCAAACTGGAAAAGTGTTCTGTGGTCTGACGAGTCCACATTTCAAATTGTTTTTGGAAACTGTGGACTTCGTGTCCTCCAGACCAAAGAGGAAAAGAACCATCCGAACTGTTATAGGCGCAAAGTTCAAAAGCCAGCATCTGTGATGGTATGGGGGTGTATTAGTGCCCAAGGCACTATTATTATTTGCAAAAATAAAATAAAGTGTCTCAGTTTGAACATTAAACATCTTGTTTTTGCAGTGTATTGTTATGGCCCCAATTTGTTATTAGATTTACAACGCAACAGCAACAGCAAGGGATGACAGACAGTTTTAAAAACCTCAACACATTTAATTAACAAACAAAGACTAAACTACTATTTACAACGACAGACCAAGATTGATTGGAAAACAAAAAAAAACAGAAATATTTACAGTCCTTGTGGGTTTTCTGGTGATGTGCTGGGTGAGGAAAAGGCTCTTTTACAGGCAAAAATCCACAAAAGAAACTTCACAGATCTTGAACAGAAACGACAGGTCTGGTCACACGTATCCTTCTTCTTGCAATTTCTCCTTCTTCTTTACTGTCTCAATTCTTTTCCTTATATACTCTTTTGCAGACCCCACCCACATTTAGACCTCTTTTTTTTAATTTTCGGGGACTTGCCCCAGACATGTCCAGGACATGTCTAAACCTAGCTCCAGTCTGAGCTGAATAAAAAAAAAAGGGTAAATACTGCCATCTAGTGGCCTCTATTCACATTACACTTCCATTCCAAAACTATGGTGTTTTTAACGAAAGGATTAGTGGTGTTCTTCTTCAAGGTTTTAAAGGAAGCGGAGAATAGATGGTTATCTAGTGTTAATCCTTTTGAGCTAAGCTTTTCAACCTCCAGCCAGGGTAAGTGAACATCTTCAGAAAACCAAAACATTGTGGCCCCAAGTAGCCCGGCCGAGTAGTACCATTCAAGGTTTGGTAGCTGCAGCCCTCCCCTATCGTAAGGTAAATATAATAGAGATAGTCTAAGTCTTGGCTTCCTATTATTCCATATGAAATTGGAGAAAAGCCTCCTGGTCCTTAGAAAGAATAAGGGAGGAGGGGCCAATGGAATAGACTGGAACTTATACCCCACCCACATTTAGACCTCTTTTTTTTAATTTTTGGGGACTTGCCCCAGACATGTCCAGGACATGTCTAAACCTAGCTCCAGTCTGAGCTGAATAAAAAAAAAGGGTAAATACTGCCATCTAGTGGCCTCTATTCACATTACACTTCCATTCCAAAAGGGAAAAATTTTGACTCATAAAGGCAAAATTTTTCTTTTCAATACAAAATGATTAAGTGCACACTTGTCTATTTATACATATCATACAATATTCAAATAAACACGTGATATATATATACATATTCAAACACGGGATAAGCAATCAGCAATTACATTGTCAGTACCCTTCACATGCTTAATTTCCAAGTCAAACTCCTGTAAAATCAAACTCCAATTCAACAATCTCCGATTCTTGTTTTTCATCTAACTCAAAAACATTAACGGATTGTGGTCAGTGTACACAATCATTCGCTTTTGTCCTGTACAAACATAAACCTCAAAGTGTTGTAAAGAAAGGACCAGAGCCAACAGCTCCTTCTCTATTGTGGAATAGTTCCTTTGGTGGCGATTGAACTTCCTGAAGAAGTATGCCACGGGATGCTCAATGTCATCAGAGTCACTTCTCTGTAGGAGCACAGATCCACAAGCTTGGTCGCTAGCATCGACCGCGATGGAGAACGGTTTGTTGAAGTCAGGAGATTTGAGCACGGGGAAGTGACACAGCAGAGATTTCAGGCGATCGAAGGCTCTCTGGCATGCATCATCCCAAGTGAACTTTACGCCTTTCTTCAGTTGATTAGTTAGACTGAGAGCAATCTCAGCAAAGTTCTTGCAGAACTTGCGGTAGTACCCGATCATTCCAAGGAAGCGGCGCAAAGCTTTTTTGTTGTCAGGAACTGGAAAGTCCATGATGGCTTGGACTTTAGCATTTATGGATGCCACCTTACCCTGGCCTATGACGTAGCCAAGATAGGTGACAGTAGCACAACCAAAGTCACTCTTGCTCAGGTTAACAGTCAGGTTAGCCTGGGTCAGGCGCTGGAACAACGTCTCTACATCTTTTAGATATTCTTCCCAGGAGTCACTCCATGTGATCAGGTCATCGATGTATGCACCCATGTGTGGCAATCCGGCGATTGTAGACTGTATCATCCTTTGGAATGTGGCTGGGGCATTTTTCATCCCAAAGGGTAGGACTTCATACTGGTACAACCCAGATGGTGTGGCAAAAGCAGAGATGCTTTTGGCCCTCTCAGTTAAAGGCACACACCAATAACCCTTCAATAAATCAATCTTGGTCAGAAACTTTGCTTGCCCTGCTCTATCAATACAATCATCAATCCTAGGTATTGGAAACACATCAGTTCTCGTTACAGCATTGACTTTGCGATAATCTGTACAGAATCTAGTACTTCCATCAGGTTTTGGAACTAGTACACAGGGTGAACTCCAATCCGAGTTGGAGGGTCTAATAATATCATGTTCTAACATGTATTCAACCTCTTTTTCAGCAATCTTTCTCTTTTCAGGATTCATCCGGTACAGCTGCTGTTTTATTGGTTTGGCATCACCAACATCTACGTCATGAGAGGCTATAGTAACTCTCTTTGGAACATCAGGAAACAAATCCTCATATTTTTTGATCAACCTTTCAAACTGATCTCTCTGTGAGGGTGCTGTGCTGGAGTGCTGGAGTTTTACATCAAGATTTTGCAACACTTCAGAATTTGACAATTTACATGAAAGAACTTCAGCTTTAATTCTAGGTTCATCATCTTGAAACTCCCCCTCATCTTCACAAATCTCGGCCATAGGAGAATCTGAAGTGACAGCTGCAACCCTAGCATTTCTGTCATGATAAGGCTTCAGCATGTTAATGTGACGCAATTGTTTTGGTTTTTTCCTATCTGGAGTCTTCACAATGTAATTGAGATCATTGAGTTTTGTCAGAATTTCATAAGGACCATGAAATCTAGACTGCAATGGATTGGACTGCAAGGGAAACAACACAAGGACCTTGTCTCCTGGTTTAAACTCACGGCTTCTAGCCTTATGATCATACAAAGTTTTCATTTTTCCCTGACTTGATTTCAAGTTCTCTTTGGCTAGGTCACAAGCTGCACACAATCTTTCTTTGAACTTGCTAACATAGTCTAACAGACTGATGTGCAGCTCTTCCTCTTGCCATTGTTCACTCAATAATAGCAAAGGTCCTCTCACTTCATGGCCAAACACTAGCTCAAACGGACTGAATCCAGTAGATTCCTGCACTGCTTCTCTAGCTGCAAACAACAGCAAATGAACACCTTCATCCCAGTCTTTCTCATGGTCATAACAATAAGTCCTCATCATTGTCTTGAGAGTGGAATGAAACCGCTCTAAGGCACCCTGACTTTCTGGATGATAGGCACTAGAAAGAATCTGCTTTGCACCCAGTTCATACACAACCTGCTGAAACAATCCTGAAGTGAAATTGCTACCTTGGTCTGACTGAATTTCCCTGGGAAGGCCAAACAACGTGAAGAACTTTATCAAAGCCTTCGAAATTCCAGTTGCCTTGATGTTACGTAGAGGTATGGCTTCGGGGAATCTGGTAGATGCACACATGATTGTCAACAAGTACTGATTTCCAGATCTAGTCTTGGGTAATGGACTAACACAATCAACAATGCCCTGAGAATGGCTCCCCAAATGCTGGGATAGGCTGCAATGGAGCTACAGGTGGGTCTAACTGGTGTTTTCCAAGTACCTGACAAGTGTGACAGGATTTGCAAAAGTTGGAAACTTCTTTCCGAAGCCCAGGCCAAAAGAAGTGTTTCATGATCTTAATAACAGTCTTGTTAACACCAAGATGACCTCCTAAAGGTAAACTATGAGCCATTATTAAGATCTCATTCCTGTAGACCTTCGGAAAAACAATTTGCCTGACCACTGCCCAATCTGCATTGGCAGGGATATCAGGAGGGCGCCACTTCCGCATCAACACACCATCCTTGAGATAATACCCAACTGGAACTGCGTCTATTTCTTTATCAGGACGGGCTCTCCTCCTTAGTGCACAAATTTCAGGATCATTAGTTTGCTCCTCAATCAACTGCTTTCTGGACAGAGACAAGTCTCCAGACACATCAGAATCACCAAACCCATCTGGCTGGCTGAACAATGAACTGATAAAAGTGTCTGATAAGTTCTCAAACGGAGAAACCATAGTAGGCCAATCAGAGTCATGAGGCGAACCACCTGAGTCCTGACTATTCAATGTGCTGGACGGCACCACAACATCTTCTTCTTTAGCCTTCTTGGCCATAGCCCGAGTCACTGCGCAAGAAGGATACAGAGATGGGTCCTCATCCCCATCTTCAGTGCTTGGCTGTGAAGTAAGAAGTACAGGGGGAACTACTTTGCCCCCAGCCAGGTCATTGCCTAGCAACAGAGAAACACCCTTTATAGGTAGACTTGACATAAGTCCCACCTTTACCTGTCCTGTAACTAAATCTGACTTCAAGAATATAGAGCGCAGGGGTACAGATACAGTCCTCCCTTCAATACCTTGTACAAGTATGAAATCCCCTGAAGCGGTCTCATCACGTAACTCCAAGGAGTCCATCAACAAAAGTGACTGAGAAGCTCCGGCATCCTTTAGGATATATATGGGGACAGGAGTAGTATGCTCATTCAGAGCCACAAATCCCTCTGACACAAATGGAAGAAATTCCTCCCTCACAAAGTCAGCTGTATCAGGCTTTTTAGCCCCACAAGAAGCAGGCAATTTAGCAGATCGGTCATCTACTACAGGGGTTTCTAACCTTGTTTTCACAAAGGCATTTGGTTTGGTATCCTTTTCTTTTTCTTTCTTAGCTTTAAGGAACCAACAGTTAGTTGTAACATGACCAGATTTCTTGCAATAACTGCAAACGAGACCACTTTTGTCACTGTCAGCTTTCACACTTTGATCAGACCTGTTACTGGATTTCTGAGCACCATTACCAGATTTGTCTTTGTCTTTGGGTGAGGAATCTTGGGTATCACCGTAACCCTTTTTCTGAAATTGGGACCATCTATTGTTACTGCTAGACTGAAATTTAGACTTATGTGTGAGAACATATTCATCTGCAAATTTGGCAGCTGATTGCAAATTCAGTGCTTGCTTCTCATTAAGGTAGGTCTTAATATCATCCTTAACACAGTTCTTGAATTCTTCAACTAACACCATCTCTTTTAGTGAGTTGAAATCATCCTTGACCTCCATAGAAGTACACCAGCAGAGGGGCAGCTAGTGGACAGCTGGTCACACAGCTGATATGATAACAAAGGTGTATGAAGTACTGGGAAAAAAAGTTACGAAAAAGTACCTTTACTGAAAGTTACTTGGTAAAAGTTGATGTCACCCATAATAAAATGATTTGAGTAAAAGTCTTAAAGTAGCTCATATTACATGTACTTAAAGGGATAGTTCACTTTTTTTGAAGTGGGATTGTATGAGCTACAAATTGCCACTCCTTACATTAGATGCAGTAAAAAGCTCTCTGATCTCCTCCAGGTAGCCGCACCAGGGCATAGTACTGGGTGGAAATTTCTACGATACACTGTTGTGAACAGAAACACAGAAACAGCGTATTTTCTTGGCCTAAAAGAGGGCCTACCTGAAAATAATACACCATTTCAATTGTACGCTATATTTGAAAAAATTACAGCACTTTAGCTGCTCAGAAAAAAGGACAGTTGCTCTTGAATTAAGCAACTGACGTATTCCTGCGTGAGGCGCATGGTAGTTAGCTGCGCGTAGTAGCGATCAGCTGTTTGGGTCAGACTCTGATCGGTTTGCAGCATAGCCAAATTTCAATGGCATAGAATCACGTCTCAAATTTTTTAAAAAATCCCTACAAGAACCAGCACAGTATGTGGCTGTGTAGACCCTATGCAATATAATGTACATTAGACTGCAATGTACATTAGACTTTTTCATAGATGTTTTTAATAGGGAAATTATAAACACATTCCAACCATCGTTATGATTCTTTCACGCTAGATTGGTACGATGTGTTACATCCCTCTATCTCTATGGAATCTCACAACCGCTGCCAAAGAAAATAAGCATGGACGACTGAAACAAACCGAACCAATGTAGAGTGAAAGAACATTAGTCCAATAATGGTCGGATTGTGCCCATAATCAAAAATCGAATGAAACTTTTTAAAAGACTGGGATTCTAGCTAGGGCGAGCGCAGCATTTGCATCCGCTATATTATGATTTATATTGAAACCATCAGACTTTCGGACACAAAGTTATATTATAGCCCTGTCTGACTTTCGGACATGTAGGCACTGCCTCCGTGTCCGACAGTCGGATGATTTTCAATAATTCATAATTCACTTTTTAACTTTTTTTCAAGCCATGAACCTCATGAGAATAAAACTGGGTGGCTAACTTAATTTGAGCAACACTGATTTCGGACAGGTAGACACTGCGAACAAACAAAGACCGTAGCCTACTGTAACTTAAGTCATGATGAAATGCCCATGTAAGAGAATAACTTAATTTTAGCAACGCTGATTTCGGACACGTAGATGCTGCGAATAGACACTTACTGTAACTTAACTCGTGATGAAATGCCCATGAAAAAGAATAGAACATAATTTTCTTTTTTTCTTTTTTTTTTTTTTTTTAAGCCCGCCACCACCCCCCCTCTTTGGAGGACAACTTTGTTTTTATTTTCAGATGAGAAAATGCTAATTAGACAGCAGAATGAGATTTGTAAGAAAAAAAAAGAACAAAAATATAGATATATATAAAAGAAAGAAAAAAATATAATAATTAGAACAGAAGCGAGAACTCAACTTGAATTCCAGTAGATAAGTGCATGTAAATGAAACATTGGTGAATGAAGTATGTAACAGATAGGACCACGTGGGGGGTAAGAGCGTGTATCAATGGCAGATGAGTGGATGTTTATTGTGTGAGGCACGGGCTGAAACACATACATAAAAGGACCCATAAACAGACAGACAGGCAGACAGATAAAATGACGGACAAAAGTTGATAATTTAGTGTAAATGTGTGAGTGTGTGTGTGTGTGCGCGTGAGTGTATGTGTACATGTACACAGGTATATCTTCATAATAGTCGTAACATATTTATATTATAGTTGATAGTTCTAATAATTATATCAAAAATAGTTATTGTGATAGGAATTGTTTAGGGAGCAACATTTTTTTTTTTTTTTTTTAAGTGGAACTAATGACGACGGTGCAGAGACGACGACAGCAACAACAATTAGTAATAATAATAATAATTTAAGAAGGAAAACGGCCCGTGAGCCCCATCACCCCCTGCCCCCCCGGCCAACCCCCCCCCCCATCCCGGACGCCACTCACCGCCCTGCCTGCCCCTTCTCCTTCCCTCATCCCCTTTCCCTTCTCTTGGGGGGGGGGGATGTGACTCAGCTGGTGTGGTGCATTAAAAAAGTGAGGAATGTGACGCGAAGCCAACCAAAGGCGGCCCCTACGTCCAGCCCCACTTGCCCTACTCTTTGAGTGTGTTCTTTCCCTTCCTCTTTCTTCCTCCCTCTCCATCATCTTCACACTGAACATGGTGTATAACAGAGAGAAAGAGGGGAGGAGAAAAAAAAAAAAACAAAAAGGGGGGCAAAGGCATGTAAGCTGGCATTAGCCCAGGCGTGGGGATTGGAAGAAGGCCGAGAGGGCGAAGGCAAGCGCAGGCCACAGAGCCCACGCCGCTCCCCTGACCAAATAATGGGAACATCAATCATACACTCACCATTGTCATTCAGCAACTGTACATTTATAATTATAATCAGAGTAAAAACTCTTGATTGTTTCTAGTTGTGATGAGTGGGGATTTTGTAAGAAAAGCAAAATATCGTCAGCATAGAGACTGATTTTATGATGTTCATTTTGTGTTTTGAATCCTTGAATGTTGACGTTTTGGCGGATGGCTGCTGCTAATGGTTCAATGAAAATGGTGAATAAAGATGGAGAAAGTGGGCATCCTTGCCTAGTCCCCCTGTGTAATGTGAATCGTTGTGAAGTTAGTCCATTAGTGATGACTGTGGCTGTGGGTGCAGTGTACAGAATTTTCACCCAGTTAATAAATGACTCCCCAAAGCCAAATTTTTGCATTGTTGATATGAGAAATGACCAGTTAACCCTGTCAAAAGCTTTTTCTGCGTCTAGAGAGACAATGACGGTTGGTATGTCCTTTTGTGCTGAGTGATCCATTATATTAAAAAGTCTGCGTGTGTTACTGGATGAATGTCTACCTTTAATAAAGCCAGTCTGATCAGGGTGAATTATGGATGAGATTATTTTTTCCATTCTGTGAGCGAGTGTTTTAGTGATGATTTTCAGATCAACATTGAGCAGTGATAGGGGGCGATAGCTGGTAGGAAGTGATGGATCTTTGTTTGGTTTCAAAAGAAGCAATATTATGGCAATGTTCATGTTAGCTGGTAATTTTGAGTTCTGTTTTATTTCGGTTATTACTCTTTGGAATAGTGGGGCAAGAATGGACCAGAAGTGTTTGTAGAACTCAGCAGGGAAGCCGTCAGGTCCCGGTGATCTATTATTAGGCATAAGTTTGAGGGCGCTAGCGAGTTCCTTATCCGTTATTGGTGATTCAAGTGTTGTAATTTGATCTTGGGTGAGCTGTGGTAGGTTGATGCTGCTGAGAAATGAGTCAATATCTAACTGTTCTGGGTCCTTTTTAGACGAATATAAGTTGGTATAGAATTCTTTGAAAATGCTGTTTATTTCTTCAGGTGATTGTGATGGCTTCCCTGTTGAGTCCCTTATGACAGAAATGGTTGCTTTTTCTTTGTTGTGTTTAATTTGGTTTGATAAGTATTTACCAGATTTATTATTATGATGGAAGTGTTCTTGACGGAGTCTATGAATTAAAAATTGAATTTTCTTGTTTGTAATTTCGTTCAGTTGAGATTTATATTTTCTTAATTCATTCTGTGTGTCTTCAGTTGGGTTATTTGAAATAAAAGTCTTCGAGGAGTTGAATTTTTTGTTCCAGATCGGATTCTTGCTCTTGTTGTTTCTTTTTTTTGTAAGTGGAGTATGAAATGATGATTCCTCTTAAGACTGCTTTTCCTGTTTCCCAAATGATGGACGGAGATGACTCTGGGGAATCATTTATTTCTAGGAAGGATGCCCACTCCTTTTTAATGAGGTTACTGAAATCAGGGTCTGTGAGGAGTGATGTATTAAAGCGCCACCTGGTGTTATTTTTATGTGAAGGAGTTCTATTCCATGTGAATGTTATTGGAGCATGGTCACTGATTATTATTGAGTGTATCTTTGAATCTGAAATATTTGGTATAATTGAGTTGCTTGTCAAGAAGTAATCGATGCGTGAGTATGATTGATGAACCGATGAGAAAAAAGAGTATTGCCTTACTGAAGGGTGTTGAAGCCGCCAACTATCACCAAGACCAAAATCGCCCATGAACTGTTTTATTGTTTTTGTTGACTGCCAGGTGCGCCTGTTATGTGAAGTATTGCTTTTGTCAATTAGCGGATTTATGACTGTATTGAAATCGCCTCCTATGATAATTGGGCAGTTTGAGTTAGCTGAGATAGAAGAGAAAAAGGTGTGAAAAAAAGATGGGTCATCGGTGTTGGGGCCGTAAATATTGCAAATTGTGACCGGTTTATTGTGGATTGAAATATTAATAATGATAAATCGTCCTTCTGGATCTGTAATGGTGGAATTGTGGATAAATGTGATTTTGTTGCTAATAAGAATGGAAACTCCTCTTTGTTTAGTGTTGTAATAAGCTGAAAACACTTGACTGTCATGTGCTGATATTAATTTGTTGTGGTTTGATTCAGAGAGATGGGTTTCTTGAAGTAAACATATGTCTGCTTTAAGTTTGGATAATTGGGTGAATATTCGTAATTGTTTTGCCTGGGAGCCAATTCCACGAATATTCCAAGATAGAAATTTTAATGATGACATTTTAAGGGTATACTAAATATCTAACATTAATACTCCTATATATACACATACACATACAAATATACACACATATACACATACTGTACATGTGTGTGTGTCTGTGTGTTTGTGTGTGCACTCGCCTGTTTGTATGCGAGTGCATGTGTATATGAATTTGTCTGTAGATCAGTGTGTTGGTGAGTTTGACCTGAAAACATAAAACGCCAACCTGAGACAGACAAACAAACAAATATTGCCACAGAAACACAGACAGCGAGTACACAGAACAACATTCAAAAGAGTGGTAAGGATTAGAGTAAGTAGACTTCAGTGAGACTTGGTGCAATAATGTATGGATGGGAATTGTTACAATAATAACAATAATAATAATAATAATAACAACATCAACAATACAGTGGATATATGTAGTATAGTGCTACAGTATATACTGGTATAAGTACAATATTTATTTTTAAAAAATTAGTATAATAAATGATAATATGATTATGTATATATGATTGTGTTATATACTGAATATGAATATGATACATAGCACAGATACAATAGTTAATAATAATAGTATAATAATAATAATAATAATAATAATGATAATATAATATTGATATATGATAGTGTGTATAATAATATGATACTATACATAAGTACAATACTAAACAATTATAACAATCATAGTTTATACAGTCCATTATCATATTCACATCATTAAAATCATTACATATACACATATTTATATTTACTTGTGGTGTCTTCGGATTTTGGAGATAGACACTGCATGACAGAGTGTTTTATCTGTATGTGAGAGCAGCTATGTGAACAGTGGGTATGAGAATGTGTGATAGTAGGATGGTTCAGAAAAGCGAGGGGGTTACATCTTCATCTCGGTATAACTGTCCATTTATGTATAATTTGTCAAGTGAGATGATTGCTTTTTTTCCTTCAGCCATTGCCTTCTTTCGGATGGGGAATAACTGTTTGCGCCTTTGCATGATTTCTTTCGGGTATTGATCATTGAGTCCGAAGTCCGTTCCTTTGAGCTGCCTGCCTTGTCGCTGTACTAGTTGTTTTTGTTTAAAATGCTCGAATTTCGCAATGATGGGCCGGGGTCTATTGCTAAGATGGTTTTTTGGTCCGAGACGATGAACGCGGTGGAATGTGATATTGTTGACAGTTTCTGCGGGTAGTTTGAGCTGTCTAGACATGTATTCCTTTACAGATGATTCCGGGTCTTCAGTCGGTTGTTTGGGAATGCCGGAGAAAACGAGATTGTCTCTCATACTGCGTGCTTGTAAATCGAGGATGGTTTCTTTCATGGTTTTATTGTCGGCGGTGGTAAATGCAAGTTGGTCGGTAAGTGTGTTGACGGAATGCCGCAGAAATTTGTTTTCCTTAGTGAGAGTGTCTATCTGTTCTTGACTGTATTCAAGGCTGTAGCGCAGTGACTGGAATTCCTTATGTAGCACTTCAATGAGTGCGATTCTGGCGACTAGACCAGTGAGTTTATTTTCGATGGAAATGAGAATGTCGCTTACCTCGGTGGTTGTGCAGCATGGTGGTTTCGGGGATGGAGATGTACCTGTACTATCGAGTGAATCTGGACGGGGTCTCTTACTGAAAGGTGTGGATGAACTGGTGGCTTTCGCTGGTTCAGTGCGGTCTATATTGATTTCCTTATTCATATTGTCGATGAATGGCGATGAAAAGTAGATGACAAAAAGAATAGAAAAGGAAAACAAGAGTTGGAAAGACGAAATTAAAAAAAACGTTTAGGCTAGTTTACAAGTTAGCTAGATTGCTACTCAGGTGTTACTGAGAGCTGAGAGCCGCCATACTGAATCTCTGCACAGTCTCGCGGGAGTTGCGTTCACACCAGCATGACCGGTCAACATAATAGAACATAATTTTCGCAATATCATGGATCTGCAAAAGCCCTAAACAAACAAACAGTACTGTGACTTAACCCTTTTCAAAAACAGGGGCATTTCATGAGTTAAGTTTTTTGCAACCCATGAATTTCGAATGGTCTGACTTCACCTGGGCACGCGTTCGTAAGTCAGCAAAGTGAAAATTTCACTGACCTTCTACAGTAGAGACAAATCCACCAACAGCAAAGAACTCCAATCAAATCCAAAATCCAGCAACAGCAAAGTATTCCGATCATGATGGAACGCATCAATGCCGAAATCCGACACCCATATAGCCTATTTATAATGCACAGGCCAGTCGTCGGCAAACCAACCGTTGAAGTTCTTCCCCACCGGACAGCCAATCATTTAAGTTCATCCCCGCCGGCCAACTAACCGCTGAACTTCTTCCCCGCTGGCAAGTCAATCGTTGAACTTAATCACTCACTCACTCACTCACTCAGCGACATTCGCGTTTGTAGGGGCCTGGCCGCTGCTCGGCCCAGCCCAAAAATATCATTCACACTAGTATATTGAGGTAAAAATATGGGTAACAAACAAAAACAATGAAAATATCCATTTTTATAACAATTGAAAGGTGTCGCCAACCAACCAAAGAACAGAAGGCGTGGCCGAGAGCCATGATGTAGCTGCGCTGAGTTTGAAATGTAGTCTCCGAAATCAACAATGGCCACGGACATAGATACATGGGAGGCCATTCGCTCCGTCGTGGAGAAAATCCCGGGTATCAGCGACTTATAGCCACAACAAGATGAATGTTTGGTTAGTTTTTTGAATGGAAATGATGTTGTAGCGCTACTCCCTGCAGATTGTCATATCTACTTAATAGCCATCATGAAATAGGCACCCTGTTCAGCTCTGTGAGAGACAGCCGAACCACCACAGCTAGCTTGTAGCTTCTACTGTTTCATTGCCCGCGAATTTAACACTATTTAAGTTAGCAGTGAACTTCTTAAAAGCCGTGTTTTTTGTTTGTGTCACAAGACCTATTCGCTGTCTCAGTATTATGTTGTCATTATCCATGAACGTTTAGAGCCAAACTGTGTTGCTATAAAGTTAGATATTGAGCTTGGTATGATGTTAGTGCAAGTATGGATCACGGTTCAGTTTTCATGTCAACGCAGATTTCATCCTGAAGTAAATAATGCATTATTCTCATCGATTCTGCTGTTAGTTTCGGGTCTCTAACGTATTTTTAACAACGGTATGTGCAGGAAAAACGATAGCTCAACAGTTTTTTTCTTATTCCAAAGAGCACCTTTGGTTCTTTTAAGTGAAGGAGAGAAGGCTAAAATTTGGTATATGGCAATATTTATGGGTACATTATTAATTTTAATGTACTGATAAGTTTGTTTTCGCTGCATTCCTGGTATGAAGGACTGTGTTTACAGCAGATGTACTAGGGGGCTGAGCCGGCGCATAGCATACGTCATCGCCAAACGTTAGCGGTTAGTTTACGGGTACACCAAGGATTTTAAACTTCAGACAAGCACCCATCCACCAGGAAGTAAACACTTGTCAATGACAAATGGCCAGTCTCTGTACGAAGCAATGCAAAGTAGCAGAGTCTGGTTTTACCTGGCTAACAAGTTATGACAATTTCATGTGAAGTTCTACCTTCAAATTATTGAATGTTAGTGTCAAGATCACTAAATAAAAGTGCACATACATTTAAAAGACACCCTGTAATACCTAATCCTAAGCTCTGAAGCAGTTTTGGTGATACAAGTCATTGAAAATTCAATATGTCAATTGTGAACTTTAAAGTTCACAGACAGCCAAGTCGAGGTCAGCAAACGGACTTCATATATGACTTTCTAAATGTCTCTTTACAAACCTTGGCGCCATCTGTGATCATTTTGGTGATATGAGTCAGGGAAAGTTCACTGCAGTTTCACCCACAAAGGTCACTGACAGTCAAGTTGAATGCTACTAAATGAAAGGTCATATGTGACTTTCAAGATCTCTGTAACACAAAACTAGGCACCATCTGTGACCATTTTAGTGATACAAGTTATTGAATTTTCACTAGGTCACATTTGACCTTCGAAGGTCAATTCGAAGCTCACCAAATCAAAGTTCATATATGCCTTCATATATGTCTCTAGTATAAACCTAGGATCTATCTGTTGCCAGCAGTCAAGTTGAATGTTCATGTGTGACTTCCTTTACGTCTCTGATACAAACTTGGGCTCCATCTGTGGCCTTTTTAGTGGTAGAATTAATTGAATTTCTCAATTCAATGAAGGTCAATTTGAAGGTCACCAAATTTAAGTTCATATATGACTTCATGTCAGTCTCCAATACAAACTTATGCCCTTTCTGTGACAATTTTGCTGATATAAGTCATTGAAATTTCACTGATACGTTTGACTGTTGAAGGTTACTGAAGGTTGAGTTCAAGGCCACCATATGAACGTTTATTTATGACTTCCTATCAGGGTTCACTACATATATGTTCCTAATCTTCAGTATTTTCAAGACCAGAAGCCTTTAAAAATGGTAACATTTTGCTTCACCTCTGCTTCACCATCTGAGGTCAACTTTAGCACATCCAAAATATAGGTCATATATGACTACCGATATGTTGATAATACAAACTTAATCTCTATCTGCAACCATTTGGCCTCCACAGGCCATCTTGCATATTCATAAAGTACAGCGCCCCCAATAGACCCACTTCCATCACTTTAATCAAATGGTGCTTGCACCGTACAATGACTGTGCCAAGGTAAGTTGATTGCCTGATTTAGAAAAAATTAATCTTGCAGTTTTTGAGCAATTTTTTTTTCTATTTCTCAGTCCTATCTTGAACAGTGGGGCCAAAATGTCAAGGGCCCATAAAACGGACAAAAATGATTCAATCAAAAATCCAAACAAAACGTCTGAAGATGGTCTAGATATGGTCTAGCAGTTTTTATGGCAAATTTATATGGCCCATAAGGCCAGTAAGCTAAAAAGACTGGAGTTTGTTAAAAAATATTTCAAGGATTTGACACTAATGGACTGGGAACAAGTCCTTTGGACAAATGAATCAAAATTCAAAATTTTCTCACTCAAACGCAGAACATATATGCACCGTAGAATTGGAGACAATTTCAAAAATGAATGTTAAACTCCTCAACTAAAATATTTGGGTAATATTTTGGTTTGGGGAGTCTGCTTGAAAGGAGCTGGTGATCTCATAAAAATCATCAGAATCATGGATCAAAAGAAGCAGCACAGCATTCTTGTGAGTCACGCATTTCCATCTGGAAAAACTGATAGGTCAGGGATTTTATTTTCAACAAGAAAATAACCCTAAACACATTTCTAAGTTGGCAAGAATTATCTCAGTCGGAGAGAAAAATCTGGTGACATAAAAGTTATGATTTGGCCTGCTCAAAATCTGGACCTTAATCCGATTGAGCAAATCTGTTGTAACATCAAAAGAATTTCTTTGGAATGAACTTCAAACCATATGGAATGGCTTAGCGTGTGACGAAATAAAAAAATATGCGAAAACTATGCCGGAAAGTTTAAATTCTGTAATCAAAGCAAAGGATGGCCACATTAACAAATTGGTATTCTTTGCGAGTAAAACCTTCCTTGTAAGCAGTCCATCATGTTATGTTCAGAGCAAAGACCTTTTTCCTGTCAATTGTTGTTAGATTTTCAATATCGCTATGTTCTATTCAGTTGTACAAGGACTTAGCAACTTTTGCACATGTGATGTTAAGCTATATCTCTTCTGGGCAGTAGGACTCTATCTATGCACAATTCCCAAAACCAAGTCAGCAGGCAACTACTTCACTCAGAGCAGCTGTCACAGCTGCCAATCAACACTTTACACACCATTTTTATAGTATCAAATAAGTAAATAAATCCAATGTTATCTTTGTGCTCTGTGTGTTATACATCTGTTTTATCTCAGTGCTATCGTGTCTCTGAGTCACTGAGGAAATGAGCAGATTTTGTTTTTGATGCAGGAGATATGCTTACTTTTGTAATAGCAGTCAGGAGAATTTGTTTCATATAGATTATTTCATGATGTATTGAGTTATGTAACATTTAGCCTTGCATGGCACGTGCTTTGTGAGCCCTTATAACTTTTACACATTAGCCAGGGTGACACCATTGATTACCAGGCTGATAGATAATGAAAGCTTATTAGTCCATGCATTTTTATGGTCATTTGAAATCCTAGATCGAACTTTATGAATGACCTATGCAAAAATATCACAGTAACTGTACCGAGGATACTATTCCTTTTGGCTTCTGCCGCGTTTTATGTTAAAATTAAAACTTTACCACGAATACTTATGGACAAGGTCAAAGCATGCACTAGTGCACCAAACATGGGGAAGAAAAACGGAGTGTTGTATACGTACTGTATGTAAAATTTGAATCACAAAACATTTTGTGGCAGACCGAAGGAGGGCCCAGACAGGGAATTAAACTCCAGACTCCCAGGTAAGAGTCAAATGTACTGACCACATCACCAAAGAGCCAGGCTTGGTAGCTAGGCAGCCAAGGCGCATACATATTCAGAGGCACTTCTAGTGACAGGATCCTTCAACTGCCACAATTTATTTAAATAATCATGGGATTTGTTTACAGTATGAATGTCATGGCTTTATTTGTTTATCAGTGAAATGCTGGTTTAGTGAATAAACGTATTGATTTCCTTCAAAAACAAATATGTTGTTTTTGAATGATACTGTTGTACTTAACATAACATGAATGGCAAGAACAGGCCTTTCAGCCCAACTAAGCTCGCCAATTTCTTTATACTATTGTGAATGTATCCCTTCAGATACTCAATGACTCATGGTATCTAGCTTTAAGTCAAGCCTGCTCTTGAAAACCCCCAAAGTCTCTGCCTCAACAATATGGTCAGGCAAGCTATTCCACATTGAAGTTACTCTTTGGGTGAAGAAATATTTCCGAATATCAGCGCTAAATTTACCTTTGGTCAACTTCCATTTGTGACCCCGAGTTCTACTCATAACACTTGGTCGAAGGAATCCTACATAATTCACTTTGTTAATCCCTTTAACATATTTAAAGACCTCAATCAAATCACCCCTCAGTCTCCTTTTCCTAAGACTAAAGAGATTAAGGTTCTTCAGCCTCTTCTCATAGCTTTCATCTTTTATTCCTGGAATAAGCTTAGTGGCTCTTTTCTGAACTTTCTCTAGAGCCTCTTTATCTTTCTTAAAGTATGGTCCCCAGAACTGTACACAATACTCCTGATATGGCCTGACGAATGTGTTGTACAAAAGAAGCATCACCTCCCTAGATTTGTACTCAATACTTTTGGCAATATATCCCAGCATCCGATTGGCTTTTTTAACTGCTACGGCACAATGGCTAGAGCCTGTGAGGGTTTGGTCAAAAATCACTCCCAGATCTTTCTCGTGTACAGCACCTTCCAGCTTTAAACCTCCCATGCAGTAATCCCGTCCAATGTTTTTATTACCTACAGGTACAACTTTACATTTTGTTACATTAAATTTCATTTGCCACATTATTGCCCAATTCTGGATTCTATCCATATCATCCTGAATCACTTTAGTGGACCCTAAATTATTTGCCAAAGCCCCCAATTTAGTATCATCTGCAAATTTAACCAATCTGCTCTCAATATTACTATCAAGGTCATTAATGTAGATGAGGAACAGCAGGGGCCCCACCACTGATCCCTGGGGGACGCCACTCCCCACCATACCTAGCTCAGATGAGATACCACTGACCACCACTCTTTGTGTTCTGTCCTGTGACCAGTTTTGAATCCACTCCAGAATACCTCCTGTAATTCCAATGGAGCTCAATTTAAAAATTAGTCTCTTATGCGGTACTGTATCGAATGCTTTCTGAAAATCCAAGTATATGATGTCATAAGCCCTGCTCTGGTCATAAGTCTTGGTGGCCTCTTCAAAAAATTCCAGAAGGTTTGTCAGGCATGAACTTCCCTTATGAAAACCATGTTGGCTATCCCTCAAGATACTGTACCGTTCAAGAAATAAGTCCAGCTCATCTTTTATTATAGATTCCAATATTTTGCATGCAATGCAAGTTGAAACTGACTGGCCTGTAATTTCCTGGCTTGGTACGATCCCCTTTCTTATATATTGGTACAATATTGCCCTGTTTCCAATCATTTGGTATTTCTCCAGTTTCTAAAGACCGCCTGAAGATAGTGGATAGCGGCTTAAAGATGATCTCACCAACTTCCCTGAGCACTCTAGGATATAAGCCATTAGGACCTGCCGCCTTATCTGCCTTTTGTTAATGCAACTTGTCTAACACTTCATTATCCCGATCCTCAATTTGAAAAAATTTGAGCATTTAACATGCCCTCTGGCCAAATAAAGACCCCCTCTGAGGCAAAATTCAAAGTAACTGTTTAAGGCACCCGCAATATCCTTGTTATCAAATTGCAGCGATCCGTTTTTATTCTTTATGCATTTAACCTGCTGTTTAACTTTCCTTTTTCTGCTACAGTACTGAAAAAAAGCGCTTAGGGTTAGTTTTTGCCCCCTCTGCAATTTGTCTTTCATGCAGACTTCTAGAATTCCTCAGCTCTTTTTTGACCACAGCCCGCATTTTACAGTATTCAGTAATCCCATTGTTATCCTTTATGTACATCTTATAAAGATTCCTCTTTTCCCTCAAAATCCTACAAATACACTTATACATTTATATATGAGTGTCGAGACAAAATGAATGAGGAGGCTTCCATGCAGGTGAATACTGTGTGATCAAACAAGGAACATTGTATCCAGCTCTGTGCCATTCTTAAATATGCTGAATAAGCTAATTCTTCAGCAAATGCAGGCTCAACTTTACCAGTTTGAAAAATGTGATATTTCATGGATCTTTAATGAAAGTTTACAAATTGTGAATTTTTTCTGAGTGATCAGTCCTCCTGTAAAGTCACTCAGATCTTTTGTCTTGCCATTTGAATTCAAAATTGAGGTCAACTGGGCTTGATCGGCATATTCACCTTGAATGAAACAAGTTTAAGGTAACATCAGAACCCAAGCTTTGTGCAAGTGCAGTACCTTGGATTGTGCAGCCAGGATATTTGGGACTGTGATTTTATCTTGATCTTTGGGGATGTTCTGAAGGCAGATGGGCCTCTCCCTCCACCTCTCCCCCCCACCAATCTAATGACAATGAACAGAACTACATAGTGTGGGTGTTGATGCTAACTCAAGCGCAGAATACCTGGGTGGTGTCCTTTTTTTCATGGCGTGCATGTCCATTACATGGCAAGCTTTGCAAGAGCCGTTCCATCATCCTGCAGTGGGTTTGACGGTGCGGGGAAGAGCAAGAGCGCAGACGTGTCTCCAGATCATGAGGCCTATTCTGTCATCCTGAGTGATGGTCCCAGTTCAGAAGGAGAATCCAAACAGCATGTGACCAATCAACAACCACTCCTGAAACCAGAACACCTGTCCCTCACAATCAGCTGCTCACTCTCTCAAATTCTGTAATTTACTGTCCTTTCACCCCTCTCTGCTCGACCAATCCCTGCCTGTCATACTCTCCCTGCAAAGTCCATTCCCCCTCCTTTTTCCAGCTTAGTTTCTTATGTCTCCCGTTTTCCGTCAACACTTGAACGTTTATTTTTCTCTGCTCACACAAATTAAATATTTTTATGTGAGTGTGTGATCTTGTATGTGTTTTTATGTATGTGTGTGTGTGTGTGTGTGTAGGGGGAGGCAACAGAGTACAGTGGTTAACCCTGTGATTTTTCTAGTTGGAGAAACAGCCTGTCACACAAGTGTGTGTGTGTGTGTGTGTGTGTGCGCATGTGTGTTTACACCAGCATATTTTGTAGATGCTGCTAAAGTAAGTGGCATTATGTTGAGGATTGTAATCAGAAAGTCAGATGCTCTACATGCCTACTCAGTTTTGTCTTTCTGAAAGATTTCACACAATGAGTGCAGTTTTTTTTCCCAGGCAATGTCAAGGAGTAATTTGAAGGCTTTATGACTGTGTATCAGCCCACGGTGATATCCCGAGATTGTCTGTCAATGTCGATGAGCTATTTCAATCCACAAGCAATTGTAAGCAATCTGAGGTTCTCTACTTTGCACTGATCTCTTATATCAATTGATTTTATGCCTCTTCCTAAAAGGTTTACACTGGAATGCAACATGAAGATGTCATTCTCTGCAATGTGCAATGGAAGAAATTGGGTCAGGGAGACAATAAGCCAAGAGAGAATATTTAACTATTTACGAATATAGAGTAAGTGCTGGTATGTAATCATATTGAAATGACTTACAAATCATTCGGAGTGTTCTGTTCGAGGATGTCAGTGGCGTAGCCAGAACGTAAAAATGTGCATGAAATGTGCGACAGAATAATGGGCTGCATTCAGGACAGAAAAATAATATAATTTTTATTAGGTCTATGCACCCGCACTCGGCGACGGCATTTCAGACTAGTAAGTGGTTTCGTCCGTTTACATTTTCCAATCGGACAGCTGTCTACTTTTTTTTACTCCGAATTGAGCGACCATGATGCAAAAACAGGTGTATGTCTGGTAGTGTGTCCTTATCCACTACTCAGATGGCCAGGACGTACGTCTTCCAGTTCACTATATTGGGGTTTGTTTTTTGTGAATGGGCTTTGCTGCCGTATTTAAACGGGATATGAGTGAGCCACGGGTTCCTAATTTATTGCTTCTGGGAAGCGAGAGTTACTAGTTGGAGAGGCGAGGCTTATTCCTTTTGCTACAGGCCGTAGGTGGTCCGATGGTCAAGAATTGGACGCGATGGTGTGGCAGTGATCAGCTGGGAAGAGTGCAGGTAGTCTATTCCTGGGAGAGTGACTTGATGGTTTAGTACATTACCACTGCTAGCCGCTGTTTGTTTTAGCTGGAATGAAGCAAATGTGTTTTGTTTATTTTGGTTCTATTTTTTTGTGGGTTTTTTTTTTTTACTTGTATGCTGCTCAAGAGGTTGATTGCTGTATGTAGTTTTTTTTTCTATTCGGCCGGCGAATGTTACGACTTGTAACGTGGGGCATAACTGGGCCTTTTTGTTTATTTGTTTGTTGTTTATTTGTTGTTTGGTGTATTGTCCATTAACCAGCCAGCCACCCAGTAGCTGTGTGGGGGAATTTTTGTGGCGGTTAATGAGCTCTCTTGCTTACACTGTGTGCGGTGGGTTTTTTTTCTCCCGTGACAATTGTGGATGGGCTGTGAATTATGAAGTTGTGAACTGAGTGCTAAGACGCTTGTTTTTATAACCTTGTGATGTGAAACAATAATGCCTCATTGTGTATTTTTTATTAGCTTTTTTTAACTTGGCCCATTGTTTCCCAAGGTGCAGCGATTATATCCATTGGGCAAGGTTGTGCATGGCTATTTCGTTTTTTTTTTTGTATTGTTGCTTTCCGGTGGCTTGTCCAATAGGATTGTAATGCCTCCCCCTCTTTTGTGAGCGTGTCCTCACGCTCCATGCTTTACACATGCTGCCATCCATTAGGATCCCCCAGATCCTGCCGATTACTCCAAAATGTGGCAGCCTCCACAGGGAGGAAATTACTACGCCACCCCTTAGTTTATCCCTAGGGAAGCTCTGACCAGTCATTAAGGTTTTAAGAGCTCGCAAGAACATCCACTTCCCTCTGAACAGCCAAAAAGGAACAGATACATTTATTTTTAAATTGGAACTTAATTTTATCTTAAAAAGATAAATTAAAAAAAACTTTGTCACATCTCTCCCCCTCTTTCGTGAGCGTGTCCTCACGCTCCATGCTTTTCGCATGCTGCCATCCATTAGGATCCCCCAGATCCTGCCGATTACACCAGAATGTGGCGGGCCAAAGGAGGGCCCGGGCGGGGACTTGAACCTCCAGAATCCCGGGTAATAGTCCAACGCTCTGACCACGTCGCCAAAGAGCCAGGCTCCTTGGCAGGGTAGCCAGGGCGCATACTTATCGTAGACAAAATTATCTTCATTTGCTCTGAAATGCCATCGCTGAGTGAAGGTGCATAAACCTAATTGCAATCAAATTATTTTTCGGTACTGAATGCAGCCTATTATTTTGTCGCTTTTAGATCGCATGGGGGAGAGAAGCTGTGTCTTCAACTGCCACTTGATTATTCTTGAATCGGAAAACATGAATGAAGGAAAACCATCTAGAATTAGCCAGGACTAATTATTCTCAGTAAAAGGAGGGATATTAACCCCGGAATTTTCAGGTCTAATAACGCGCCTGTTTGTTGGCCAGAAGTGTTGACTGTTTGCAAAAGTAACGTCTAGCCTCAGCAACTTGGCCGCTTTCATAACGTGAACGTGCAAAATCTCTCCACAGTTGCATGCATAACAGTGTGCGTGCCTTCGCATGCACACCAGCCTTCTGGGGGAGGGTCTGAGGAGTGCAGTGGAGAGGGAGGGGGAGGGATCTGAAAGTTGCTTTTTTTCAAATTTTGTGTGAAGTCCTCTTCTCTCCTCAAAGTTACCAACTGCACATTAAGTGACATTTAATTTATTGTCCTTTAGAGATAAGATATTGAGCAGATCTTTTTTTAAAATTGCATTTTCCTGATTGATTGGTTGTTTTAGTAAGCTTATTATATAGCCTGCCTCTAAAAATTGCTGGAATACTCGAAAAATTAAAAATTTATGACTTTCAGACACTGAGTATTTTAGGGTCTCTGTCCAACAGTCGCTAAATTCGTCATAAATGCACAAAGTCCCACGCCAATGTCGACTCACTTTATTGAGCAGAGCTTAAATTGAAACATAGATTGAAATGCTCAGTACTCATCTAGAAGGACAGAGCCCTCTGATCAAAACATTCACGTTTGATATCTAAAAGATCAGTAGATTTTAAGAAATTAAAAACAACAATCGACTGTCAGACACGGAGTTATATTGAAACCGTCCGACTGTCGGACACGAAGTTATATTAAAACCCTGTCCGACTTTCGGACACATAACATACCATAACATGAATGGCAAGAACAGGCCTTTCAGCCCAACTACGCTCGCCAGTTTCTTTATACTATTGTGAATATATCCCTTCAGATACTCAGTGACACAATGGTATCTAGCTTTAAGTCAAGCCTGCTCTTGAAAACCCCCAAGGTCTCTGCCACAACAATAAGGTCAGGCAAACTATTCCACATTGAAATTACTCTTTGGGTGAAGAAATATTTCTGAATATCAGTGCTAAATTTACCTTTGGTCAACTTCCATTTGTGACCCCGAGTTTTACTCACAACACTTAAAAAAAGATCTGCTCAATATCTTATCTCTAAAGGAAAATAACTTAAATGTCACTTAAAACTGAATGGCTCTTTCGTAAACTGAATTCACAGAATTAAAAGCGGATACACCTGCCACTGATTCAATACAGCTCAGTTCTTGTCATGTCTATTTATTACTCATTGTCACCCTAATAATCCCTTTACGCTCATTGTAGCCTATTTAAGAATTAATAGCCTGCTCAGCGCTTGGCAGGAATTTTCTATTAAATGCCCCACCATAAACTGACATCACATTCGCAACTATGGAACCTATCACGATACAACGCATTTCCTCACAGTTAAGGACGAAAATTGACTCCTTGGCGAGAGACAACCTTACACCTCTGCAGGTCCGAAAATGCATAATTTCGGAGAATAACGTGAGCATAAGCTCACAGGCTATTAAATTGTATATGGCCGATTTGTTCATCTATATTGCGGTCGACTTTTCAAAACCAATAAATCAATTGCGGCAAACTTCGCTGAAGGTCTAGCCACAAACTTTCAGAATCACAGTTTCTGCAATGAAGGCATATTTAAAATATCAAAAAAATTTTCTTCAAGAATACAATTTCTGATATTACGCTGTCAATTTTTTTTTTCTTGTTCATGCTAGGCTTTTTAAACAGAGGATCAGCCACACGCTTTCTAGAGGTCGCATAAGCTCTCACTTTCACTTTCACTGCAAGAGAAAATAAAAAGATGTTAAAATACATAACGGCAAACACAAACTTAATTCTAACAGTCAAAATAGTCTATATTCTATAACTTACACGCGGTACTACATTCAGTTCCGCGGAGCCACATGTGGTCATTCCTGGCGGTAAATTGTCCTGTGATACGGCTCATTGGTGAGCAGTGTGGGCAGTAATGAAAGTAACGCGTAATGGGGCGTTAGATCGTGGTTAGAAATGGGTTAGAAGGGCGAAATGTTCGAGATAAGCGGGCGTGAACTAACGCCGTCTCTTCGGTTTTAACGGCGAATGTACTGTAGTGTGTTGTGAAGCTCATGCTTCTCTGGCCGGCCCTCTGTTAAAGTATGGGTGGAACAGAGGCGCTGTGACAAATGAAATAAGAACTCTATCTCAGCCAATAAAAGGGTTGAGCAGGTAACAGATAATAAACCCTGGAGAAAAGTAATGTGCTGTCCTGAAAGTTAAAGAGCATAAAAAACATACCCTGAAAAACTTGGCAAGTAAAAACGGATGAAAAATTTTGGGCCATGTCTTGGCGAAACACATGAGCCAGAATTCATGGAGGGAAGACCATTTCGCATTTCAAAGTTTATTCAGTCTTGGAAATTTGTCGAGATTTAATACATTTCTTGAAAAGAAATTAAAGGTTACATATAAATGTATTGCGGTGTCTTTACACTGATCGTATTTCTGAGAGTAAAGAAGTACACTACCCATCAGCCTTTATCAGGTTCTTCCTGCACAAAGCGATGAGGTTATCAGAATGTATGCAGTTGCTGTCAGATCCACATGTATTCTGACAGTGAGACAATTTTCATCATTTTGGCTCTGTGCGCCATCACAACAGGTTTGAAATGAATCAATAAAGATCTGCTTGAGGGGTAGTTTTCCATCTTTAATTTAAGGGTTAGCAAAAAGCACAGTATAAACCATGAAGGGTTTACAACTATTTTTAAACATAGCCCACCCTCCCCTCATTCAGGGGGCTCAAATGTAATTGGACATTGGGCATTGGTCATAGAGCTAGTTCAGGCAGAGTTGTGCTTATAAAATGTAGATCCTCCCACACATATCTGCCACTGCTCCTTACTCTCAGTACGGTGGTTCTAAAATGGTTCTAACTGCTGCTAAGCTGCATCAGTATCTGCTACATCACTCTTGCCTGCTGCTACTGAACATTCCACCTCCACCCTACCATCCATCTTTGGCTTTGGGGAGGGGTTGGGGGGGTTGTGGTTTGTTCCCCTCAACCTCTGTAGGCTGCAGGGTGGGCTGGGATTAGAGCCTAGATGGCAAAATGCTGATGTTTTTGTGTGTTTATAATGTACCGGTAATTATCTATTTATATGTGTGTTATCAGGTATATCGCATACAAATAGCAATTTGTGTTATGCAAAGAGCTTAGCATCCCTAGACAGCCAGGACCTTTCTGCATGGAGTTTATTTGTTCTTCCTGTGTTCACTTGCAAGTGAACATGGCTTTCTTGTATTTACTTTGGTCTTGAAACTTCTATTCCCAAAGACATGCTCATAGGAACTTTTGTGTCATGTTTCCTCACAATGCTGTGGCTTTAACCCTTTGTTGCATGTTGTCCATTATTTTGGACGTATGATAAATGGGGTTTATTTTCTCTAGGCTCATTAGATACCCTGAAAATACAAAATTTGCATTTTATTGGACATTTCCAGATAATTTCCTCAATAGGAGGCTGTTTGTGGTAAACCACGTGACCAATCACAATGGCTGCACCCACAAGTAAGCGGCAAGTTGACAAAAGTCAGAGATAGTCTTATATTGTTCAAGTTCAAGTAACAAAGTGAATGATGTAGGATTCTTTCGAGTGTTGTGAGTAGAACTCGGGCTCACAAATGGAAGTTGACCAAAGGTAAATTTACCACGGATATTCAGAAATATTTTTTCACCCATAAAGTAATTTCAGTGTGGAATAGCTTGCCTGACCATATTGTTGAGGCAGAGACCTTAGGGGTTTTCAAGAGCAGGCTTGACTTAAAGCTTGATACCATGGAGTATCTGAAGGGATATATTCACATTAATATAAAGAAACTGGCGAGCCTAGTTGGGCTGAATGGCCTGTTCTTGCCTTTCATGCGCTATGTTTTGATCAAACTATTTTTTTCTGTTGGGGTATGGAAATACAGTATATGGCACAAACCGAACAAACATAACCTATGTAATGCATGTCTATTCATTGGAATATACCTGAGTCTATGCTCTGTTAAAAATATTGGTAATTATGCATGCCAAGTGAATAGCTCAAATAAGCAATGTTCAGAATACAGATAGATCATAATGCATTTCAATGACCAGGTTTCTTCAATTTCACATTATTTCTGTCACTCAGCATGCATAATGTCCAAAATACTGGATGGGACTGTGTATATCCCACATGCATAACCCACTTGCAATCCCCCCCGCCACCCCCGCCACCCCACCCCCCCCTCACACACACACACACACACACACACACGCAAACTGTTGCACCAAATCCCAACAAATGGTCCAAGGAATTTGTATGTACTCTATGCATCAAAGGGTTAAAGGAACTATGTCACAATGACTGTGCATGCTCACAACGCTCAACTGCGACTCAAAATCGAGATGGCATTTTTCTTCTATGATTATTGGTGAAGACTACCGGCTTACACTCTTCTTATTCCATGGCAAATGGCAAAATTTAAAATAGCACTTAAAATCCTTGAATTTGCATAGACAGCTTGTGAGGAAGCAATCTGGAACCAGATGCGAGAACCAAGCAGTGCAGTAAAATTGGATTTTATTATGGAAGGGGGTGAACCCCTGCAGAGCAGGAGGCAACAGTACAGGGTCCACAATCCAAAAATAAAAATCCAAAGGGCGAAATCCAAGTCGTAACCAGGGCAGCAAACACAATACTCGTGGTCTGGCAAAAAAGGGTTTGATAAACAGATGCAGACAGAAATCCAAAACAGCCAAAATCTTAAAACAGGGACGGTCCAGTCAGAAGTCAATCACAAAGAATACAAGGCGAAAACAAGCATAGCACAGGCAAACCAAGGGAAACGTCCTAATTACAAAACCCAAAACCAGTGAAGTTGGCACATTGTGTAAATCGTAAATAAAAACAGAATACAATGATTTGCAAATCCTTTTCAACCTATATTCAATTGAATACACTGCAAAGACAAGTTACTTAATGTTCGAACCGGTAAACTTTGTCATTTTTTGCAAATATTAGCTCATTTGGAATATGACGCCTGCAACATGTTTCAAAGAAGCTGGCACAAGTGGCAAAAAAGACTGAGAGAGTTGAGGAATGCTCATCAAACACTTATTTGGAACATCCCACAGGTGAACGGGCTAATTGGGAACAGGTGGGTGCCATGATTGGGTATAAAAGCAGCTTCCCTGAAATGCTCAGTCATTCACAAACAAGGATGGGGCGAGGATCACCACTTAGTGAACAAATGCGTGAGCTGATTGTTGAACAGTTTAAAAACAACATTCCTCAACGAGATATTGCAAGAAATTTAGGGATTTCATCATCTACTGTGCGTAATATCGTCAAAAGGTTCAGAGAATCTGGAGAAATCACTGCACGTAAGCGACAAGGCCGAAAACCAACATTGAATGCCCGTGACCTTCGATCCCTCAGGCGGTACTGCATCAAAAACCGACATCAGTGTGTAAAGGACATCACCACATGGGCTCAGGAACACTTCAGAAAACCACTGTCAGTAACTACAGTTCCTCGCTACAAGTGCAAGTTAAAACTCTACAATGCAAAGCGAAAGCCATTTATCAACAGCACCCCGAAACGCTGCCGGCTTCGCTGGGCCCAAGCTCATCTAAGATGGACTGATGCAAAGTGGAAAAGTGTTCTGTGGTCTGACGAGTCCACATTTCAAATTGTTTTTGGAAACGTCGTGTAAACAGACGTCGTGTCCTCTGGACTAAAGAGGAAAAGAACCATCCTGACTGTTATAGGCGCAAAGTTCAAAAGCCAGGATCTGTGATGGTATGGGGGTGTATTAGTGCCCAAGGCATGGGCAACTTACAAATATGTGAAGGCACCATTAATGCTGAAAAGTACATACAGGTTTTGGAGCAACATATGTCGCCATTCAAGCAACGTCTTTTTCATGGATGCCCCTGTTTATTTCAGCAAGACAATGCCAAGCCACATTCTGCACGTGTTACAACAGCATGGCTCCGTAGTAAAGGAGTGCGGGTACTAGACTGGCCTGCCTGTAGTCCAGACCTGTCTCCCATTGAAAATGTGTGGCGCATTATGAAGCGTAAAATACGACAACGGAGACCCCGGACTGTTGAACAACTTAAGCAGTACATCAAGCAAGAATGGGAAAGGCCCCTGTGCCAACTATTTTGCAATGTGTTGCTGCCTTTAAATTCTAAGTTAATGATTATTTGCAAAAAAAAATAAAGTTTCTCAGTTTGAACATTAAACATCTTGTCTTTGCAGTGTATTCAATTGAATATAAGTTGAAAAGGATTTGCAAATCATTGTATTCTGTTTTTATCTACGATTTACATAACGTGCCAACTTCACTGGTTTTGGGTTTTGTACAAGAAATTGGCAAAAGCCAAAATGCAGACAGGGACCACAGAGAGAGACTACTGACAAACATATGGCTCCGGTTAGGGAGTTCTACCGTGCACAGAGTGAGAGGCAGAACAGTGATTAGCCAGGTGCAGAAACTGAATCTGCTTTAACACAGCAAAGTAAATTGAGTGAAGGTAAGGGGTGGAGACTAGAGCAGAGCGAGTGCTGAGAGCTCGTTAGTCAATTAGTAATAAGCACCTATACAATCCCTAGTGCTTGTTCGCAAGTTAGTACTATAAACAATGTTAGTCTTGGTTAGTTAGTTTAACTGAAACAACAAACTGTTAGTACTGTCATATAGAAAAGCAAGATGAAGGAAGTAAATGAGATTGGAAGGAATGGTTGAAATCCCGGAAACCATGAAATCACCCGAAAGCGTGGCACACAATACTGGGGCAGTGAGTGATCACATCACAAAAGACCAGACAGGGGGAGAAAAAGTGCAATGCGTGGAGAAAAACAAAACATGGACCGGAAAATAACTGCAATGGTGGAATATGGCAAACAGACAGAAGCAAGGCAAAAAAAAACAAGGCATGGAATCCAAACAACAAACGAGGCATGGTCAGACAAGGCAGAATCATAATCCAGACATAGCAGAATCAAAAATAAACATGGCAGTCTGGCAGAATCATAACAAAAACATAGTCAGGCAAATCAGGATCATAACACAGCTCCTTAAGCCCAATTCATGGTCTTTTCGCCAGCTGTGGTTAGTCACTGGATTTCATTTATAGAGTCATCAGCAAGAGATTCAAAATACGCATGCTTCATGAGAAATCAAAAGTAGAATTTTTGTCTGTTGATATGTAAATTGAATGAGGAAATAACACACTGGGTGACGAAATAGCTAAACAGCCGCCATCAAGTTACTTTTGGCCTGAGAAAGTGTGAGCAAGGCTGGTACGTATAAATACTGCTATAATTCCCGCACTGTTCAACCAATTTAGAAGCAAATGCCCACATATTAAAGGTGGAGGTTTGTACTTTGAGTCTCATATTAACTATTTACTTACAATATGCTGTGGGAGACAACTAAATTAACAATAACTTGAAGTGAATGTTTGAATATATCTGTACCTGACTGTTTGCTGCTATTGCTTTTGTCTATCGGTGGCAGCTGATGAGCTGAAAACATTTTATTCTCAGAAAATGCCCTTAAAATAGTGATTGGCCCTTTTTTCGATCATTTTCTTGGATGAACTTTACGCAAACTCCAAAAACACACAACACTATCAGATGTTGCCTGTTCTCCTCGTCCAGGTAAGACAAAAAAAAAATAAATCATTTTGACACAAAAATGAATTTTAATCAGCATTATTCCATTGTGGCTAATCTTTGTCTTCTTTGTTGTAATATCAACAGCCATAAAGCCCAGGTTTGGTGACTTTAAAAGCAAACATGGAAGTTCAATAATGAAAGTTTATCAAATTTCAAATTTACTAGGTAATAGCCACAACAATGCAGTGAGAGGAAGGCTTCGCATTTAACTGGATTCTTCTTATCAATGTAAGACCTGCAAATCAAGTACATAATATGTCTTGAATCATTTTACTTGATTTATAAGTTAACCATTAGCTCATCCTGTAATGCATACTATCTGACTAGTGCTTTATGATTGTTCAATCACAACAAAGGAAAGTAAGATTAGCAATAAGTGTCCTCAATTGAATAATATTTATTGCAATACAACATTGTGACAAAATGATGCATTTACCTTAATGAGGCGAACTGGTCACACTTGATAGTGTTGAGTGTTTTCAGAGTTCACGTAATGTTATTGTAATTATAGTATAAAATAATAAGTAAAAGAAATTCAAATTAGTCAAAAACACAAAGTTTAGGTTATTAATTATTCATTAATTAATATTAAAAAATTTTCATATGTGGCACGGTGGCACAGTGGTTAGCATTGCTGCCTCACAGCAATAAGGTTGTGGGTTCAAATCTGGCCTGGGGCCTTTCTGTGTGGAGTTTGCATGCTCCCCCGCGTTCGCGTGGGTTTTCTCCGGGCACTCAGGTTTCCTCCCACAGTCCAAAGACATGCATATCAGGTTAATTGGAGACACTAAATTGCCTATAGGTATGAGTGTGAGAGTTGAATAGTGTGTGCCCCCTGCGATGGCAAACTGTCCAGGGTAGGTTCATGCCTTTGCCCTTAGCCAGCTGGGATAGGCTCCAGCTCGCCCCGTGATCCAAGTGAGGAATAAGCGGGTATAGAAGATGAATGAATGAATATTTCATGTCTCGAGGTCAAACACTGTCCAGCCAAAAAAGGCACCTCTTGGATTTAACTGGACAAAAAGGTAAGATAATTACCGCAGTGATTATTATGTTTCAGCTGGTAACAAGTTATTTAACCCTAACTGATGCAGTTAGTAGCTTCTCATTTTTAAGCAACGATGTTGGATCATGTCCTGTGGTCGTGGAAACGGAGTTGTAATACTGTGTTTAACAAGGGTCGAATCACTGGCCTGCTGCAGGCAAAGAAAACAAACTGAGAAAACGACTACTAAAATTTGGTGTTTAAGAGCTATAAATTTAAGTTTTGTTAAGAAATGTAGATATCACGTTTTACTTCTCTGTCAAGACAACAGCCACCAGCGTATTCTCTTAGTATAATCATACACATGGGCAAAGAAAGAGAAATGTTATGTTTCTGTAAAGATGTCGGAATATTACGTTGATCTTTAGGCATGGGCACTCTGACAAAGTGGCTGTGAGTAGAACCCAAAGCAAAATCTGGAAGACCTATATTAGCTGGCCAACTGTACAAACCCTGAAGGAATATGCTCCAATAAAAAATTCTGAACTCTGATCTTGCTCACTCAGCGTAAAGATACTGGGCTCTAATTTCTTGGCGCAGCGCAGGGTGGCGCAGTGTGGCGCAGCCCAAGCAGTGGTAATGTCATGCGGTGCATCTCCATGCAATAATGCAATAAATAATGGTACAGCAAGCACTATATAATGTAAGTATCTGAATCAGGACATAAATTATAGTATCTATATTGATTGTCCTGATGTCAGATTAAAGGCAGTTGGCACGCGTAATAGAAACTCAACCTGGCTTAATCAATGCAGCTGAATCTGTGATGCAAACTAACGACTTCACATCTTTATTAGCCAACCACATATTTAGGGGAGCTCCGGTACGAAAGTAACTCTGGACGGAAGTAACACGGCGATTTACTGTCAGCCATCCACACTTTGATGCGTCAGCAAGTGCAGCTAGTGCCCCTCTCCAGACCCGCAAACATTCTTGAGGGCAGGGGCGCTCCTGTCATTAGGCGGATTAGGCGGATGCTAGGGGCGCTCGCGAGCAGAAAGGGCGCCAGGGAGGGGAGAAGTTTTTTTTTTTTTTTTTAATAAATACTTTTTATTTCACAATATAAAACAACAAAGACACAGCAATCTAACAATAGTACATACAGTTGTAAAGTCTTTAAGCAATGACTAAATAAAGCATTTATATTCAGGCTTAAGTGTCTTGTCTGCCTGCAACCTGCCTGCAATTTCGCCACGGTCCCCAATGGATTGCACACAGGGCACGACCTGCACTGGGTTGCACCAGCTGTACCCACGTTCAAACTTAGCCAAGTCTGAACGTAACTTCGAACTTAGGTGGGAGTTTACGCGCTACTAACATTTTATGTGTTGCACCAGCTAATTTAGTTTCAGCGTAGGCATAAGTTACAACTGAAATCTTACACCTAACCCTTAGTTGGTGTAAAGTTCTCCGTAGAATAACGGTTGGCATTGCCAATCGTATTGACAGGTGGGATAATTTGGAGGATGAGGATTATACCCGCTGTATTGTGTCAGTCACACATCCTCCGAGACAGATTACACCCCTTGGACAACTACGATGACTTTGATTTATATTCTCGCCTTCGCTTCCCAGGAGCGGAGATACATAGAATTATTGACCTGCTGGCAGCGGACATGCAGCACGACACGGAGAGAAACGGGGTAAATTACAGTGCAGTGATGGAGTGCTCACCACAGATGTAAACAGATGAAGTTAGACTATTCTACCCCGACTTTTATAGCTCCGTTGGTGAAATACTTGATACGCATCTTGAAGAACTGAGCCCAGTAGATTTAAAGAAATCTTAAATAAACTGTGGACTGTCGGACACGGAGACACTGCTTTTTGTTTATGTAGCCTGACAGCACCGACAGCATCTGAGCGCCGTAATAGGCTAGATGCGGTATCAAGAGTGCTGTTCACTGGTTGGCCACAGAAATCGAAAACGTTGTTTGCTGCGACAGTATTTTGTTTAGTGTGGACTTTACGCCAGTGTAACAAAGACAAATATTGTGTCTACGTGGTGCAACTAAACTCCGACACAACTTTAGTTTCAAACTAAGAAGTTTCAGCGTAGCATTTAGTGTGGACTTCGCACTCTAACTTAAGAGATTGGTGTGTGATGTGAATAGAGGCCACTAGATGGCAGCATTTACCTTTCTTTTATTGAGCTCAGACTGGAGCTAGGTTTAGACATGTCTTGGACATGTCTGGGGCAAGTCCCCGAAAATAAAAAAAAAGGTCTAAATGTGGGTGGGGTCTGCAAAAGAGTATATAAGGAAAAGAATTGAGACAGTAAAGTAGTAGGAGAAATTGCAAGGAGAAGGATACATGTGACCAGACCTGTCGTTTCTGTTCAAGACCTGGGAAGTTTCTTTTGTGGATTTTTGCCTGTGTTAGAGCATTTTTTTTTCCTTACCCAGGACATCACCAAGCCACCCCAACAAAAAGGGACTGTAAATATTTCTGTTTTTCTTATAAATCAATCTTGGTTATTAGTTGTAGATAGTAGTTTAGTCTTTGTTTTTTTCATTAAATGTGTTTAAGTTTTTAAAACTGTGTCTGTCATCCCTTGCTGTTGCTGTTATTTTTTAAATGTTATAACAAATTGGGGCCATAACAGGTGCAACAGGCTGCTGTGGACACGATTCCTCCCCGCCCCCCTGCTCTCTCCTGTAGTCCTACTGCGCTTGCGTCTGAGGTAAGCTGGGTTCGTAATTCTCTCTCTGTTGAACTCAACTAGTTACAGACAGGTAACTTGCAACACAACACACCCACAGCGCCGCCGCCGCGGCTTATGCATCGCGACGCCACCACTAATTCACCAAACAGAGAGACCACATCAAGCTCAGCCAACTAGGCAATAATAACATAAGGCAGGCCAGACAGAGCGGCGTCAATTATCATCATGGCTTAATGGCAGTCCAGCATGTTGCAGAATGCAGATCAAAAACACAACGAACTAGCTAAGCAAATGGTTTGTGTCAAGCCATTTGCTAATGTTTTATTTATTTGTTGTTGGCTAGATGTTGTGGGCTAGATTGAGGCTGTCCTAGGTATTTTGTTCATGGCCCTGTTTATTGTAGTACAATTACTACATATGCATATTGCAACAATTATTTGCACTCTTTCTAGTTTACATTTTTTACTGTTTGTTTTTTTTTTATACTGTTTGTAATTTGTTGTGTTTGTATTTTTCTATGATGAGGAAGATTGTTACATTGGGTTGTGATTAGTAGTAACTGCTGTTTTTTGAGCCATTTTGTTGTTGTTTGCTAGATGTTGGGGGCTAGATTGAGGTTGTCCTCTGTATTTTGTTTATGGCCCTGTTTATTGTAGTACAATTACTACATATGCATATTGCACTAATTATTTGCACTCTTTCTAGTTTACATTTTTTACTATTTGTAATTTGTTGTTTTTTTTTTAATTTTTCTAAGATGAGGAAGATTGTTACATTGGGTCGTGTCTAGCAATAAATATATGGAGTGTACCCAGTGTGCAGATTCTACTTTCTTCCCGTATTTTTCTTTAACATATATGGCTGCTGTATAGTTTATTGTAGTACAATTACTACATTATGCATATTGCACTGCAACTGCGGTTTTAAAATTCCAAAGAAGTGAAGATACCCTGTGCCCTGTGTGAGTTTATGATGAATATTTTGTGGTCGGTCTAATAAGTTGCGGGGGGCGGGGGCACTACCAGAAATCCTGCCTAGGGTGCCAAGTTGCTTAGGAACGCCACTGCTTGAGGGGTCCAGTCTTCTTTGCGGCACAAGACCGGGAAGACTGTTTTCCACAGCGGTGAGTAAATTCAGAGGAATGCTGAACTTTTTTGATTGAAAGATTGTCTATATCGCTCTATGTGTCATATTTATGATGAAATGATGGATAATTTAGTTCCGTAACATATGGTGAAGTTTCAAATGTAAGAATTTTTCCAGTTTGGAAGTAATCCTCGTTCAAATGTCAGGAGTCACCGTCGGGACTGAAGTAGCAACAGTTACGTTCGTCCCTCTCTGCTAATTCAGCCGCATTTTCTGTTTTAAAGCTCAATAAAAATGTGTGTTATGTTTTACCAACAGAAAATGCCAAGAGTTAGGGTCAGAACTACCCAGAGAGAAACGGTTGACCAGGAGGTTTACGTAAGGGCCCTTTTTGATGCTCGAAGAGGCGATAGTATAAGGAGGGCAGCTGTGGTGCATGGCGTTTGTCATGTCACCCTGTTCAGGTACTGCAAGAGGAGGGCAGAGGCAGGAGGGCAACAGACCAGGGCTCCGGTGTACAGGGCTCCCAACAAAGTCTCCACAGAAGAACAGGAGAAGAGACTGCAGGCATATTTAAAGAGAGCAGCCAATATATATTTTGGCCTGAGTCCTAAAGAGGTGTCCTAAACACCGCAGACAGAGCTACACCACTACCGCCATATAGCGAGCACCTCCACTCCGGATCTGCCTCAGCTCTGAGCCGGATCAGCTGGAGCCGGGGCAGATCCGGAGCGGAGGTGCTTTCTATCTTGGAATTAACTTCTTTTTATGCTTTTTTTAGGTGCGAAAGTTTGCATATGAGCTGGCCGAAAATATTGTCCTCAAAACTCCATGTTCATGGAAGTAAAACCAGATGGCAGGGAAGGATTGGCTCACCTCCTTCCTCAAGCACAATAAAACCCTGTCCATCCATCGACCTCAAGCCACCAGCATGTCCCGTTCCGCCAGCTTCAACAAAATGAACGTGACCGCGTTTTTTAAAAACCTAAAGACTGTCCTCACCCGCTATAATTTTGAGGAAAATGACATCTGGAACATGGATGAAACAAGTAAAAATCTATATTTAGATAAATTTAAAAGCAACAGTGATTTGCACCAGCACTAATTCATTTCACTCATTATTTCAGGTACCACAACGGTTCAAGTACCAGACAAAGTCATTGCCACCAAGGGCCAGCGCCAGGTCATTGCTGTGACCTCCGGGGAAAGAGGGACATTGGTGACCGTTGCCTTTGCTGCCAACGCACAAGGCCTGGACACATGGAAGGAGGGATGGACCCGCAAGGATCTAGGAAGCTTCACATGCACGGTGACAGGGTTAATCTTCCGCACAATCTTAAACGGGCCAATAAAACGAGGGGCTAATTTCCAAGATTCAACCTTAAGGGGGAGATCCTGAGTGGAAAGCCGAACTCTCTGGCCCTCTCAGTAAGATGGGGCCAAACAGTGCTTTCTGACAGCTGCAGATTTCTGACTACGCCCAGCAAATGGGAGGGAGGGGTCGGGCAAAACCAGAATGGATTCTGAGCTAAACAATTTCTTTAGCTCTTGAAAGGCAGCCTCGACTGCTGGCGACCAGGCGAAAGATGTGGAGGTCTTTCTCTTTGTGAGGGCGATAATGGGAGCAGCAACCCCGCTAAAATTGCGAATAAACCTCCTGTAAAAATTGGCAAATCCCAGGAAACGAACGAACTAACCAATCTAAGGACACACAAGGCTCCAATGCCGCCAAAGCGTCTTTAACATCCTCAGCCAGAGCATGAATAAAAACTGTTGTTAAGGGCGCTTCCGCCCAGCCTGTTTCAGTAGCTAACGAACGAAAGGTGATGGAAGAGTTAGCGACACTCTCAGATCCTTGCTTAAGATGCATTCAACGTGTTGCTGCGTCTTGACCACGAACATCCTGATCAAAGACTGATTCCATAGCTTTAACGAGGGTTTCAACAGAATTCACGTTCGGTGAATTAGATCGGATTAGTGGACCCACCCATGTCAGTGCAGTATCAGTCAACAGGGATAAAATAAATGACACTGGAGACTCCTCACTAGCGAACCGTGAAGGTTGGGCTTTAAAGAAAATTTAACATTGTGCAACAAAGTCCTTACATTTCCCTGCTTCACCCCCAAATCTAGAAGGCATTTGCAGTTTAGGTTTTCGGTCGGAGCAAGATTGTGCTTGTGCAACATTGTGTGTAATTTGAGCCGAAAGGGCTCAAACTAGTGATGTGTCGTTCGCGAACGTAACGGCTCTATGAGCTGACTCTTTGAAGTGAACGACGGGTGCCGGCTCCCCACCAATCAGGAGCCGGTTCCCTTCGAGGCGCTTTTTTTCTCTCTCTCGCTTTTTTTTTCTCTTGAAGGCGCACGTGATTGGTCAATATGCGTGGTGTCGTCTCTGTGTCGGCGCTGCTTAGTGCGCTGAGCAGAGGGGGGAGGGGCGGCAGCCAGGTACACACACACAGCAGCACAGTGAGCACAGGAACGGGTCAAGAGAGGAGAGAGAGAGCAACACGGAGGAAAAAAAGAAAGAAAGTAAGTAGAAAAGAAATGAGTCAAAGCAGGAAAAGGAGCCAAATTTGGACTCATTTTAATTATATTGATGGCTCCAAAGCAGAGTGCATTGTCTGCAAGAACAAAATTTCATATAGAGCCGGCTCAACCAACAACCTCCACAGGCACCTGAGAACTGTCCACCCAACATTTCTATGGAGAAGCGACCAGTTGAACCTGGTATTAATGAAGGTGCCAGTGTGTCATCTGTAACTGTTGCTGCTGCTCCTGCTGCTCCTGCTGCTGCTGCAGTGTCAACAGCATCATTCAGCAGCACACCACCACAGCTGCCTAAAACATCAACCCAGAGCTCAATGAAACTGTTTTTGGAGAAGTCTTTTTATATTTATATTTCGTGTGTTTTTCAGGGATCCTGTGTTTCACTTTAAATTTGTTACATATAGAAAAGCTAAAAGTTTATTCTTGTATTTCATAGTTTATTTGTTGTTGCACTGAAAAGTAAATATTTTTAATTTACATTTTGTTGTGTCGTGTGTTTTTCAGGGATTCTGTTTTGCTTGACTGCTTTGTATAAAAAAGTTAAAAGTTCACTGTAGAGTGAAAAAATAAAGGCTATTATAATATAGTAGTATAATACATTTTTTTATTAATTATTTATTCATTTTGTGCATAATGTTTCATTATTATTGGTAATATATCGATTAAAGCAACAAAAAAATCTGAAGAGCCGTTTGGGAGCCGAAATTGCCGGCTCTTTTTAGTGAGCCGAGCCGAAAGAGCCGGTTCTCTAAAAAGAGCCGGAATTCCCATCACTAGCTCTAACACTCTCCGTCAGAGAGAGCAAGGCAGCTTCCATTCTCTGAGTGCTGCTTTCTTGTAATCTTAGCCTCTCGGCAAATTCAGATTGCTGAGCATTAAGAACCAAGAGACCCTTGCTATGCCAAGAAAGGACAGCCTGCTGGTTAGCTACCACTTTTTCAAACGCAGCTGCAGCTGACGACTCCATGTCTGGCTGGAGTGTTCTGTAATGGCTGGAAAGAGTGGAGTTTCAGTTGCCGTGGCAGGCGAAGCTGCATCAAGCAGAGAGCCGGCGCAGCTGAGAGTGATAGGGCTAAATTAAAGCGGAGACCAGCTCGCGTTACTGAATAAACGAAAGGCTTAAAGGAGAATTCCGGTGTGAAATTGACTTCGGGTGTATTGAAACATGATAATGAGTACTTACCTTTGTCGAATACCCCACCTCCGTACGCACGCAACTTTTCGAAATAAATCGATTTTTAACCGAAGCTCCCAACAGGCTTAAAATGGTTGTGAATCCAGCATCGCGTTGCCATGCAAAGCAATCGCTATTTTTTTCATCATTAACAAGGCTCAAAGTAGCTCCACACTTCATCGATAGAATTCCGAGGGCCCTGACAACAAGGCACTGAGAACTGAACTGAAAACTGAACAGAAAATGCACCGGTAGTTTATTAAAAAACTATTTATGCAAACAGTACCTCGATGTAGTTTCCAGTCACCTCCATCTTGAAAGTCACGATAAGTCGATTGACGAGCACAAATTAAAAAGGAAGGATAGGGGAACAGATTGTAATCTATTCGTTTGTGCTCGTCAATCCACGCAATATAACACAACATTTGTGAGATCTTTGCAGCAACTAACACCTTTAAAGTCTCAACACAAACAACACAACACAACAAAAAAGGCTGCAACAATTTCCCGTAATACTCCACTGGTAACTGTTCAAGAATTTCCTTTTTTTTTTTTCACAGTTATGCCCCGATTCCTGACAAAGTCTCTGATATTTTGAACAGAGCGATCAGCCAGAGTGGGATGTTCTGCTGTCTTGCACTGTTTGCATTCAATCATAGTGGCCAGTCTTCCCTTTCTGATATGTTCTTCAAAATGTCGCATGACTGCTGCAACCTCCTTTGGAGACCACTGTTGTTTCTATGCCCTCCTTGCATTTTCCAAAGAAACTACAAAACAGCCAAACAGATCATTAATAAAAACATGAACTGCAGTTTAACGCACATTCCTCATGTTTGTCAACTGCAAATGAAAGGGAAAAGGGAGGGTCAATATTTCTTTCTCTTCTTGCACTTATTCTGATCTCCCAAACTCTTCACACTGGCATTGGAAGATACAACCAAAAGAGTAAATATATATGGTTTCTGTGTTTATTGTAATGCTTCATTTCTTTACTCTTGCTACTTTAAGTTTTTCAATGAGACCAGGGAATTTTGAATGTTGATACATGGTGATGGCTGATACATTTATGTTTAAGTGTTTTTATTAATTCAGTAGCAATAATTAGCTGAGTTAAAAGAATACAGTCTCTTACAGAAGATGTCTACAGTCACTATCTTGCTCTATTGACTGAGCTTTCGAGTTATGACTCCATACTTAAAAAGTGACTTAAATGGAGAGACTTTTGTCTGTGTTTTGCAGCATTTACCTGATGGTTTATTCACTTTTTCTTTTCTTTTTTTTAACTTCTTTTTATTGAAAAATAGACTTAAAAAAGGACATAGAAATACAGTTACAGTTGTATTTTCTTAACATATAACCACCCCTTCACCCTCCCTCCCTGACTGGACTGACTGAGAAAGAGTAAACCAAAATGTAGCACATACAATTTCTCAACAAAACCAATTCAAATTACATTATGAATTAAAATAAACCTTATACATAAAAAAGGGGAAATGTGGACAATATGCCCCTCAATGTGTCAAGCATAACATGGTTTAATGGACTTATGGGTTTACTATATTGTGTCTGGGCTACCTTGGGGGATGAACCTCTCCTTGAATCATGAATGATCCTGTTAACTAGGCAGTTCTTGGAGGCCATCAAAATATGACAATAACGGCTCCCAAACTGAGAAAAATTTGGTAGAGCCTCTTAAATTTAATTTTTTCCAAATGTAGAAAAAGCATTACATCCTGTAACCATTGTGCCACAGTGGGCAGAATGCTTGATTTCCACATTAGCAAAATTCGTCTACGTGCTAGTTGAGATACAAAAGCTATAACATTGAGTACTTTTTTTGTCAGGTTCATTTCTGGATCTGGTGCGCCAAATATAGCAATCTCAGCACAAGGTTGTATAGTCACCCCAAGAATATTAGACAGAACCTCAAAAATTGTTGACCAGAAATTTGCCAGCTTATGGCAGGTCCAGAACATATGAGACAAATCCGCTATATCTGTATCTAACACACCTGCCATCCACCTCAGGATAAAATGAAGACACCTTAGCTCTACTCCAGTGTAACCGGTGCACTACCTTGAACTGAATAAGACCCAATCTCGCACATGCTGTTATTTACTCTTTTTAAGGCTTCAGTCCAAATTTCTTCAGACACTTCGATCCCCAGTTCTTTTTCCCAGCTAGTCTTAATTTTCTCTACTTTAACATTATTCATAGACAAAATTAATGAGTATGAATGTGATGCCAACCCCTTCACCCAAAAAGGAGTTTCCAAAAGTGAATCCACAAGGGATTTACTTGGGAGAGATGGAAATTGTAGACTATGGCTTTTGGCAAATTGGCGAGACTGGAAATAACGGAACAGATCACTCTGCTGAAGATCATATTTAGAACGTAGGTCACTAAAGTTACCAAAAATACCATTTATATAGAGGTCACTAAATTTTAGGATCCCTTTCCCATTCCACACAGCTATCTAATTTGATCTAATTTGGCTGGCAAAAATGCATGATTATTACATAGTGGACTCCGACGTACGAGTGTTTCTCTTGTTTCAGTATGTTTTTTAAATTGACTCCATATTTTCAGAGTAGAGATTACAACTGGGTTAGATGTAAACTGTGAACTCCTAACTGGGCGGCTAGATGTGGTTAGAGCCTGTAGGGAAGTCGACACACATGACCTGCCCTCCAAGACACACCAATCAGTATTTGGGGATTGCATCCAGTGTGCAAGTATGTGTATATTAGCTGCCCAATAATAGCTTCTAAAATTAGGAAGAGCTAACCCACCCTCTGTTCTGTGACGCTGAAGAAAGTCTTTTGAGATCCTCGGATCTTTACCATTCCATATGAATTTTGAAACCAATTTATCTATCTGAGAGAAAAATGACATTGACAGGAAAATGGGCAGGCATTGAAATAAAAATAAAAACCTCGGCAAAACATTCATTTTAACACAATTTACTCTGCCAGCTAAAGTCAGATGCAAGACATCCCATCTCTGCAGGTCAGATTTGAGTTTAGAAATCAATGGTGTAAAGTTTTTATCATAGAGCTCTTGAAAGGAAGGAGTTATAATGATACCTAAATATTTAAACCCAGATCTAGAGATGTGAAATGGCAATGCATGATCAGGAATTTGGATCGCCAGTTTGTTTACAGGAAGACATTCACTCTTTGACAAATTCAGTTTGTAGCCTGAAATTCTTCCAAACATATTTAACAATGCAATGATTTCATCAATGCACACTAATGGGTTAGATATATAAAGCAACATATCATCGGCATAAAGAGATAACTTATTTTCCAATCCAAATCTCCGTATACCTTGTATTGACGGCGTAGATTTCAAAATGAGTGATAGTGGTTCAATTGCCAGCGTAAACAAAAGTGGACAAAGTGGACAACCTTGTCTTGTGCCCCTTGATAAAGAAAAATTCTCTGAACTCAATTGATTTGTGACCACAGATGCTTGGTGAGAAAAATAGAGAAGTTGAATCCATTTCCTGAATGCCCTCCCAAAACCAAATTGCCCCAATGTAAAGAAAAGATAGTCCCATTGGCCGCGGTTAAACGCTTTTTCAGCGTCTAATGAAACAACTACCTCTGGGGTAACATTAGTGGACGGGCTATATAGGACATTTAATAGACGTCTAATGTTAGAGAATAAGTACCATCCCTTCATAAAACCTGTTTGGTCTGCTGAAATTAAAGATAGTAAGGGTGTCTCTAATCGCATGGCCAATATTTTTGAAAGAATTTTGACATCAGCATTTAATAAAGACACAGGTCTATATGAATCGCATTTAGTTGCATCTCTACCAGGCTTTTTGCTTTTCTGCTGGGGTCTTTTTCCTTCCCTTCTGCATTTTCACTTACTGCTGCAAAAAAGGCAGAGAATGAAATAGAAGGGGTCACAATTTGAAGATTAAATAACAACAACAAAAAACAATTGTCTCTAGGACCAAGAATCAATAATGGGTAGATTTCTAAATAAGCACTCTGAGGTTCAAGATGGTCATTGATGGATGGATCATCAATCATTGATTTTATCTTTACAAGAAGGAGGCTGGCATAAAATTATTTCAGAAGTGGCTGCTGAGTTGAAAACCTTTCTATTGCCCATTTACCTTGACATCTGCCTGCTTGGTTGGCATCGGTAACTGTGAACGAGAAAAGTAAAAGTTTTTATGAACACATCACATATATTATTTCTAAACCTACATGCTATCAAACAAAGATGACAGGCTGACAGACTGAGGTTGAGGGATAACCTTGTGAGGACAGTAAAGAAATGCCTGGAGGTTCGTCAACAGGTTGCTTGGCTCTTTCCGTGCCTGCAGAACCTATAATAAAGTTCATTAGTACTTCATTAAAAACATATATATACACACACACACATAAAAAAAGAGGATAAGTACTACAGAGCGAATTATGATGACATGCCACATGAAATTTTGAAAAAAGTAAACTCATGATGTAGGCCCATAGTGATACATGATATAGATACATTAATATGCACAATGTAATTTTTATTTTTTTAAGGAGAAAAACAAAAAAATCCACTGCACACAAATGTTTGTCTGAATGAATTTTGCTGCAAATGCAGCAAGCTGCTGACTATTATTTTCAATATATTGAATAATTTAACATTTTAAATTTAACAAAACAAGCAGGCCTTTAAGTTAGACATCATATGATCATCACAATAATCACATCATTTAACACGGCACTGTTGTAGTAACTTGACTAGTACTGCAGGCCACTATGGAACCAACATTTACCAAAGCAATTTCCCCATTTAAGTATTCACAGTTGGATGTCAAAAACATGGACTTCTTGTGAAACAGATTATTCTTTTGACTCTACTCATGCCATCAAAATATATCATAAAATCCATATTTGGACTCTGACAAAATCCTACTGTAACACTAAAAACGTCTGGAGCAACAATCTCTCACTGGTCTCCTGTGAGTAATGATGAGTGACACTCATTCCTCCACAGTAAATTACTTCACAGCAAAATTGTTGGAGGCCTAACCTTCTGATGACTGAAAAGATGTGCCCGGAGGTTCCTCAACAGGTTGCTGAATTGTGTTCATCCCTGCAGAATCTGTAGAAAGGTTCAACATTGGTCATGTGATTTTACAACTATAAATTTCATATTGGAAAATCGCGGTGTACTCATCATTGCCAGTCTGTGGATGTGTGGGAGGATCTTCTTCCTCAACCTCACTCTCCTCACTTTGCTCGACATCAGTGAACTCTAGGTTATCTGACAAAATTAATTATATTACCTTGATAAATTATGAAGATGAAATGCTAGAGATTGCCTACAGACACTATGTCCCATTTTGCTTCATCAAGTACATTTATTGAAAAGAGTTGTAATTTTTGTGATTTTAAATGGCAGTACCTTCGATTTCCATCTCCTCAAGTGTTTTGCCTTGAAGATTTGCGAGAGACCCTTTCTTCATGGCAAGGAGTAGTTTTGATATTTTGGCCAGCTGGGTTGTAGCCTCTGGAAGTCTGTAGTATTCACTATGGACACGAATATCATGGCTAAGGAAGTCAGCAACTTGGTGATTCCTGAGGTTAAGGACCTGTGATAACGTTGCAACATGTTTGCATAACTGTGTCGACCTGAGGAGTTAAGGGTTCTTGGCCCCACATTCACTTGCATGAAGTCTAAGACAGTCATGTCCTCTGTAAGGGGTCAGACAATGCGGTCTTGCAAAGAGGAATGGGTTTTCCTCTGGAACGCCACAGTCTTTTCTTTTACTTATTAGGTGCGTCAAGGCATTAACCATATCTGGTGATAGCAATACAGCAACCTTTCATCCTCTTTTACCCCTTATTTCCACATGACTGAAGTGGTTACAAAGTTTGAGTTCAAGTTTTGTGAGTCCAACAGCAATATCTTCATGTAAGGCACTTGTGTCCCTCTCAAGAAAGCCTTTCAGTTGCATTTTCGAGACCTCTCCTCCACGACACCGGTCAAATAGTATTATGTTTGCCATAGTTGCTTTGCACAGTGCACCATATGATTGTGGTGACAATGTCTTTTCCAAGTTCTTAAAAGCTTCCTCTGCAGTTTTCTCAAGATGTTTGTGAAGACGTTGCACATCTTCTGTGAAAGGCAGAGTGGAAGGCTTGTTAAAGTGTCTCTCATTCAAGGTAGTTAAAGCTGTGTGTGAAACAAGTTCAGACTGTTATGGCCCCAATTTGTTATTACAATTTACAACACAACAGCAACAGCAAGGGATGACAGACACAATTTTAAAACTTAAATACATTTAATTTTTAACAAAGACAAACTAACTACTAACTAATCTACTGACCAAGATTGAATACAAAAAACAGAAATATTTACAGTCCCTTTGGTGGGTTTTCTGGTGATGTGCTGGGTGAGGAAAAAAGGCTCAAACACAGGCAAAAATCCACAAAAGAAACTTCACAGGTCTTGAACAGAAACGACAGGTCTGGTCACACGTATCCTTCTTCTTGCAATTTCTCCTACTACTTCACTGTCTCAATTCTTTTCCTTATATACTCTTTTGCAGACCCCACCCACATTTAGACCTCTTTTTTTTTAATTTTCGGGGACTTGCCCCAGACATGTCCAGGACATGTCTAAACCTTGCTCCAGTCTGAGCTGAATAAAAAAAAAAAGGTAAATACTGCCATCTAGTGGCCTCTATTCACATTACACCTCCATTCCAAAAGGGAAAAATTTTGACTCATAAAGGCAAAATTTTTCTTTTCAATACAAAATGGTTAAGTGAACACTTGTCTATATATACATATCATACAATATTCAAATAAACACGTGACATATATTTACATATTCAAACACGGGATAAGCAATCAGCAATTACATTCTCTGTACCCTTCACATGCTTATTTTCCAAGTCAAACTCCTGTAAAATCAAACTCCAATTCAGCAATCTACGATTCTTGTTTTTCATCTTACTCAAAACATTAACGGATTGTGGTCAGTGTACGCAATCATTGGCTTTTGTCCTGTACAAACATAAACCTCAAAGTGTTGTAAAGAAAGGACCAGAGCCAACAGCTCCTTCTCTATTGTGGAATAGTTCCTTTGGTGGCGATTGAACTTCCTGGAGAAGTATGCCACAGGATGCTCAATGTCATCAGAGTCACTTCTCTGTAGGAGCACAGATCCACAAGCTTGGTCGCTAGCATCGACCGCGATGGAAAACGGTTTGTTGAAGTCAGGAGATTTGAGCATGGGGAAGTGACACAGCAGAGACTTCAGGCGATCGAAGGCTCTCTGGCATGCATCATCACAAGTGAACTTTACGCCTTTCTTCAGTTGGTTAGTTAGACTGGGAGCAATCTCAGCAAAGTTCTTGCAGAACTTGCGGTAGTACCCGATCATTCCAAGGAAGCGGCGCAAAGCTTTTTTGTTGTCAGGAACTGGAAAATCCATGATGGCTTGGACTTTAGCATTTATGGGTGCCACCTTACCCTGGCCTATTACGTAGCCAAGATAGGTGACAGTAGCACAACCAAAGTCACTCTTGCTCAGGTTAACAGTCAGGTTAGCCTGGGTCAGGCGCTGGAACAACGTCTCTACATCTTTTAGATGTTCTTCCCAGGAGTCACTCCATGTGATCAGGTCATCGATGTATGCACCCGTGTGTGGCAATCCGGCGATTGAAGACTGGATCATCCTTTGGAATGTGGCTGGGGCATTTTTCATCCCAAAGGGTAGGACTTCATACTGGTACAATCCAGATGGTGTGGCAAAAGCAGAGATGCTCTTGGCCCTCTCAGTTAAAGGCACACACCAATAACCCTTCAATAAATCAATCTTGGTCAGAAACTTTGCTTGCCCTACTCTAGCTACAGCATTGACTTTGCGATAATCTGTACAGAATCTAGTACTTCCATCAGGTTTTGGAACGAGCACAGAGGGTGAACTCCAATCTGAGTTGGAGGGTCTGATAATATCATGTTCTAACTCAACCTCTTTCTCAGCAATCTTTCTCTTTTCAGGATTTATCCGGTACGGATGCTGTTTTATTGGTTTGGCATCACCAACATCTACATCATGAGAGGCTATAGAAGATCTTTTTGGAACATCAGGAAACAGATCCTCATATTTCGTGATCAACCTCTCAAACTGATCTGTCTGTGAGGGTTCTAAGCGCTGGAGCTTTACATCAAGATTTGGCAACACTTCAGAATTCGACAATTTACATGAAAGAACTTCAGCTTTAATTCTTGATTCATCATCTTGAAACTCCCCCTCATCTTCACACGTTTCGACCATTGGAGAATCTGAAGTGACAGCTGCAACCCTAGCATTTCTGTCATGATAAGGCTTCAGCATGTTAATGTGACACAATTGTTTTGGTTTTCTCCTATCTGGAGTCTTCACAATGTAATTGAGATCATTGAGTTTTGTCAGAATTTCATAAGGACCATGAAATCTAGCCTGCAATGGATTGGACTGCAAGGGAAACAACACAAGGACCTTGTCTCCTGGTTTAAACTCACGGCTTCTAGCCTTATGATCATACCAAGTTTTCATTTTTCCCTGACTTGATTTCAAGTTCTCTTTGGCTAGGTCACAAGCTGCACGCAATCTTTCCTTGAACTTGCCAACATAGTCTAACAGACTGATTTGCGGCTCTTCCTCTCACCATTGTTCACTCAACAATAGCAAAGGTCCTCTCACTTCATGACCAAACACTAGCTCAAATGGACTGAATCCAGTAGACTCTTTCACTGCTTCTCTAGCTGCAAACAACAGCAGATGAACACCTTCATCCCAGTCTTTCTCATGGTCATAACAATAAGTCCTCATCATTGTCTTGAGAGTGGAATGAAACCGCTCTAAGGCACCCTGACTTTCTGGATGATAGGCACTAGAAAGATTCTGCTTTGCAACTAGTTCATACACAACCTGCTGAAACAATCCTGAAGTGAAATTGCTACCTTGGTCTGACTGAATTTCCCTGGGAAGGCCAAACAACGTGAAGAACTTTATCAAAGCCTTCGAGATTGCAGTTGCCTTGATGTTACATAGAGGTATGGCTTCGGGGAATCTGGTAGATGCACACATGATTGTCGACAAGTACTGATTTCCAGATCTAGTTTTGGGTAATGGACCAACACAATCAACAATGACCTTAGAGAATGGCTCCCCAAATGCTGGGATAGGCTGCAATGGAGCTACAGGTGGGTCTAACTGGTGTTTTCCAACTACCTGACAAGTGTGACAGGTTTTGCAAAAGTTGGAAACGTCTTTCCGAAGCCCAGGCCAAAAGAAGTGTTTCATGATCTTATCAACAGTCTTGTTAACTACAAGATGACCTCCTAAAGGTAAACTATGAGCTATTGTTAAGATCTCATTCCTGTAGACCTTCGGAACAACAATTCGCCTGACCACTGCCCAATCTGCATTGGCAGGGATATCAGGAGGGCGCCACTTCCGCATCAACACACCATCCTTGAGATAATACCCAACTGGAACTGCGTCTATTTCTTTATCAGGAAGGGCTCTCCTCCTTAGTGCACAAATTTCAGGATCATTAGTTTGCTCCTCAATCAACCGCTTTCTGGACAGAGACAAGTCTCCAGACACATCAGAATCACCAAACCCATCTGGCTGGCTGAACAATGAACTCATAAAAGTGTCTGATAAGTTCTCAAACGGAGAAACCATAGTAGGCCAATCAGAGTCATGAGGCAAACCACCTGAGTCCTGACTATTCAATGTGCTGGATGGCACCACATTATCATCTTCTTTAGCCTTCTTGGCCATAGCACGAGTCACTGCGCAAGAAGGATACAGAGATGGGTCCTCATCCCCATCTTCAGTGCTCGGCTGTGAAGTAAGATGTACAGGGGGAACTACTTTGCCCCCAGCCAGGTCATTGCCTAGCAACAGAGAAACACCCTTTATAGGTAGACTTGACATAAGTCCCACCTTTACCTGTCCTGTAACTAAATCTAACTTCAAGAATATAGAGCGCAGGGGTACAGATACAGTCCTCCCTTCAATACCCTGTACAAGTAGAAAAATCCCCTGAAGCGGTCTCATCACGTAACCCCAAGGAGTCCATCAACAAAAGTGACTGAGAAGCTCCGGTATCCCTCAGGATATATATGGGGACAGGAGTAGTATGCTCATTCAGAGCCACAAATCCCTCTGACACAAATGGAAGAAATTCCTCCCTCACGAAGTCAGCTGTATCAGGCTTTTTAGCCCCACAAGAAGCAGGCAATTTAGCAGATCGGTTATCTACTACAGGGGTTTCTAACCTTGTTTTCACAAAGGCATTTGGTTCGGCATCCTTTTCTTTTTCTTTCTTAGCTTAAAGGAACCAACAGTTAGTTGTAACATGACCAAATTTCTTGCAATAACTGCAAACTAGACCACTTTTGTCACTGTCAGCTTTCACACTTTGTTCAGACCTGTTACTGGATTTCCCAGCACCATCACCAGATTTGTCTTTGTCTTTGGGTGAGGAATCTTGGGTATCACCGTAACCCTTTTTCTGAAATAGGGACCATCTATTGTTACTGCTAGACGGAAATTTGGACTTATGTGTGAGAACATATTCATCTGCAAATTTGGCAGCTGATTGCAAATTCAGTGCTTGCTTCTCATAAAGGTAGGTCTTAACATCATCTTTAACACAGTTCTTGAATTCTTCAACTAACACCATCTCTTTTAATGAGTTGAAATCATCCTTGACCTCCATAGAAGTACACCAGCGCTCAAAGCAAACCTTCTTCTCATTAGCAAATTCCACATAAGTCTGATTTTCAGATTTCTTCAGACCTCTATATTTCTGTCAGTAAGCCTCTGGAACCAACTCATAAGCTCTCAAAATAACCTTTTTGACAACCTCATAATCAGAGGAATCATTTGCAGACAAAGCTGAATAGGCTTGTTGAGCTTTACCCTTTAGGACAGTTTGCAACATCAGAGGCCAGTTTTCCTTTGGCCACTGGCAACTCTTTGCTACCTTTTCAAAACACTGGAAATAGTTGTCAACATCCTTTTCTGAAAATGGAGGCACCAGTTTTACCTCCTGGCTAGCCCGAAATTTATTGTCTGTTGCTATTTTTATTTTTAGTTGCTCCATTTGGAGTCTATCTTCTCTATCGAATTTCTCTAATTCAAAATCTCTCTGTCTCTGTCTCTCTCTTTCTGCTCTTTCCTCTTTCTCTCTCTCAAATTCTCTTTCTTTCTTTTTTTCCTCCCTTTCTTTTTCTCTTTCCTCTCTTTCTTTCTCTTTTTCCTCCCTCTCAAATTCTCTTTGTTTTTCTCTTTCCTCCCTTTCAATCACTAGCATTTTTAATTTAAGTTCTATTTCTATATTTGGATTTTCCACTGGAAACTGTTCCAGATCTCCTGGTGCAAACACATTTTCATCAATGTAATATTCAACTATCTCTCTAGCCAGTCTTGCTTTTCGCATGGCTGGTTTTACCTCTGTCAGCTCTAACTGTCTGCAAATTTCAAGCAGTTCTGTCTTTCAGAATTCAGAGGTCTGAAGAAATCTGAAAATCAGACTTATGTTGAATTTGCTAATGAGAGGCAGGTTTGCTTTGAGCGCTGGTGTACTTCTATGGAGGTCAAGGATGATTTCAACTCACTAAAAGAGATGGTGTTAGTTGAAGAATTCAAGAACTGTGGTAAGGATGATATTAAGACCTACCTTAATGAGAAGCAAGCACTGAATTTGCAATCAGCTGCCAAATTTGCAGATGAATATGTTCTCACACATAAGTCCAAATTTCAGTCTAGCAGTAACAATAGATGGTCCCAATTTCAGAAAAATGGTTAAGGTGATACCCAAGATTCCTCACCCAAAGACAAATCTGGTGATGGTGCTCAGAAATCCAGTAACAGGTCTGATCAAAGTGTGAAAGCTGACAGTGACAAAAGTGGTCTAGTTTGCAGTTATTGCAAGAAATCTGGTCATGTTACAACTAACTGTTGGTTCCCAAAAGCTAAGAAAGAAAAAGAAAAGGATACCAAACCAAATGCCTTTGTGAAAACAAGGTTAGAAACCCCTGTAGTAGATGACCGATCTGCTAAATTGCCTGCTTCTTGTGGGGCTAAAAAGCCTGATACAGCTGACTTTGTGAGGGAGGAATTTCTTCCATTTGTGTCAGAGGGATTTGTGGCTCTGAATGAGCATTCTACTCCTGTCCCCATATATATCCTGAGGGATACCGGAGCTTCTCAGTCACTTTTGTTGATGGACTCCTTGGAGTTACGTGATGAGACCGCTTCAGGGGATTTCATACTTGTACAAGGTATTGAAGGGAGGACTGTATTTGTACCCCTGCGCTCTATATTCTTGAAGTCAGATTTAGTTACAGGACAGGTAAAGGTGGGACTTATGTCAAGTCTACCTATAAAGGGTGTTTCTCTGTTGCTAGGCAATGACCTGGCTGGGGGCAAAGGAGTTCCCCCTGTACATCTTACTTCACAGCCGAGCACTGAAGATGGGGATGAGGACCCATCTCTGTATCCTTCTTGCGCAGTGACTCGTGCTATGGCCAAGAAGGCTAAAGAAGATGATAATGTGGTGCCATCCAGCACATTGAATAGTCAGGACTCAGGTGGTTCGCCTCATGACTCTGATTGGCCTACTATGGTGTCTCCGTTTGAGAACTTATCAGACACTTTTATGAGTTCATTGTTCAGCCAGCCAGATGGGTTTGGTGATTCTGATGTGTCTGGAGACTTGTCTCTGTCCAGAAAGCGGTTGATTGAGGAGCAAACTAATGATCCTGAAATTTGTGCACTAAGGAGGAGAGCCCTTCCTGATAAAGAAATAGAAGCAGTTCCACTTGGGTATTATCTCAAGGATGGTGTGCTGATGCGGAAGTGGCGCCCTCCTGATATCCCTGCCAATGCAGATTGGGCAGTGGTCAGGCAAATTGTTGTTACGAAGGTCTACAGGAATGAGATCTTAATCTTGAGATCTTGGTGTTAAAAAGACTGTTGATAAGATCATGAAACACTTCTTTTGGCCTGGGCCTCGGAAAAACGTTTTCAACTTTTGCAAAACCTGTCACACTTGTCAGGTAGTTGAGAAAACACCAGTTAGACCCACCTGTAGCTCCATTGCAGCCTATCCCAGCATTTGGGGAGCCATTCTCTAAGGTCATTGTTGATTGTGTTAGTCCATTATTCAAGACTAGATCTGGAAATCAGTACTTGTTGACAATCATGTGTGCATCTACCAGATTCCCCGAAGCCATACCTCTACGTAACATCAAGGCAACTGCAATCTCGAAGGCTTTGATAAAGTTCTTCACGTTGTTTGGCCTTCCCAGGGAAATTCAGTCAGACCAAGGTAGCAATTTCACTTCTGGTTTGTTTCAGCAGGTTGTGTATGAACTAGGTGCAAAGCAGATTCTTTCTAGTGCCTATCATCCAGAAAGTCAGGGTGCCTTAGAGCGGTTTCATTCCACTCTCAAGACAATGATGAGGACTTATTGATATGACCATGAGAAAGACTGGGATGAAGGTGTTCATTTGCTGTCAGCAGCAAGAGAAGCAGTGCAGGAGTCTACTGGATTCAGTCCATTTGAGCTAGTGTTTGGTCATGAAGTGAGAGGACCTTAGCTATTATTGAGTGAACAATGGCAAGAGGAAGAGCCGTACATCAGTCTGTTTGACTATGTTAGCAAGTTCAAGGACTGATTGCGTGCTGCTTGTGACCTAGCCAAAGAGAACTTGAAATCAAATCAGGGAAAAATGAAAACTTGGTATGATCATAAGGCTAGAAGTCGTGAGTTTAAACCAGGAGACAAGGTCCTTGTGTTGTTTCCCTTGCAGTCCAATCCATTGCAGGCTAGATTTCATGGTCCTTATGAAATTCTGACAAAACTCAATTATCTCAATTACATTGTGGAGACTCCAGATAGGAGAAAACCAAAACAATTGTGTCACATTAACATGCTGAAGCCTTATCATGACAGAAATGCTAGGGTTGCAGCTGTCATTTCAGATTCTCCTACGGACAAAACGTGTGAAGATGAGGGGGCGTTTCAAGATGATGAACCTAGAATTAAAGCTGAAGTTCTTTCATGTAAATTGTCAAATTCTGAAGTGTTGCAAAATCTTGATGTAAAACTCCAGCACTTAGAACCCTCACAGAGAGATCAGTTTGAGAGGTTGATCAAGAAATATGAGGATCTGTTTCCTGATGTTCCAAAAAGAGTTTCTATAGCCTCTCATGATGTAGATGTTGGTGATGCCAAACCAATAAAACAGCATCCGTACCGGATGAATCCTGAAAAGAGAAAGATTGCTGAGAAAGAGGTTGAGTACATGTTAGAACATGATATTATCAGACCCTCCAACTCAGATTGGAGTTCACCCTGTGTGCTAGTTCCAAAACCTGATGGAAGTACTAGATTCTGTACAGATTATTGCAAAGTCAATGCTGTAACTAGAACTGATGTGTTTCCAATACCTAGGATTGATGATTGTATCGATAGAGTAGGGCAAGCAAAGTTTCTGACCAAGATTGATTTATTGAAGGGTTATTGGTGTGTGCCTTTAACTGAGAGGGCCAAGAGCATCTCTGCTTTTGCCACACCATCTGGGTTGTACCAGTATGAAGTCCTACACTTTGGCATGAAAAATGCCCCAGCCACGTTCCAAAGGATGATACAGTCTACAATCGCCGGATTGCCATACACGGGTGCGTACATCGATGCCCTGATCACATGGAGTGACTCCTGGGAAGAACATCTAAAAGATGTAGAGACGTTGTTCCAGCGCCTGACCCAGGCTAACCTGACTGTTAACCTGAACAAGAGTGACTTTGGTTGTGCTACTGTCACCTATCTTGGCTACGTCATAGGCCAGGGTAAGGTGGCACCCATAAATGCTAAAGTCCAAGCCATCATGGACTTTCCAGTTCCTGACAACAAAAAAGCTTTGCGCCGCTTCCTTGGAATGATCGGGTACTACCGTAAGTTCTGCAAGAACTTTGCTGAGATTGCTCTCAGTCTAACTAACCAACTGAAGAAAGTAATCCAAAAAGGTTCTTACTGTCTGTAGTAACTAATTTACGTTAACGTTCTTATTTTTCGAACAGAAAATGTTTTATCCTACCTTGACATGTTACGACGGGATATTCCCGTCTTCTTCAGAAGAGTCACCGATGTTACGAGTGACGCGTCTTATCAGCTGATGTTAGCGTGGCGTGGCCGCCCTGTCAGATTTCACAGGGCGGCCACGCCTCGTGCTGTCCGGCCGCTCCTCCAAGATGGTACTCCAGGTGTGGGAAAGCGTGTATGCCCCCTCGTCCCGGTTCATGGTCCGTGGGCCCGCTTCCTGATTTCAATTGCCTCCATGATCCAGCGTTCATGTCGATTGTTCTGAGTGCGGATGACTTTGGCCTTGTCCCAGTTCATAATATGATTTTCCCTCTTGCATTAGTCTGTGATTGCTGATTTAAGGTTAACCTGTAGTGCTTGTTCCTTAACTGAGCGTGTCTGTCTTACTGTTGTCTCTTTCTCGCATTCTTTTTGGTGTTCTTTTTTACGTGTATGAAAAGGTCTACCTGTTTCCCCAATGTATGTTTTATGGCAAGACCGGCATGGGATTTCGTATATGACGTCACATTTGTTGCAGTTGTCAGTTTGGTCTTTCGGGTGTACCAGTTGTTGTCGTAATTTTATGGATCGTTTTACCGGGGTGTTGATGTGGAATTTTCTCATGGCCCGTTGAATCCGCTCTGTGACGCCTCTTATGTATGGTAACGTAACGACTCCTTTGGTTTCGGTATCATTTTTACGTTTCTTTCTGGATGCCCCGGGGGTTTGTTTCTGCTATACCTGTAGTTTGCCTGTGTTTATGGCCCATAGTGGGTACTGGCATTTCTTCAGTGCGTTAGTTATATGTTCCTCTTCCTTCCTTCCTTCCTGTATATTTTAATTTTAATGTCTCCTTCATTAGTGTGATGTATATTTATGTCCAGAAACGCTATGGTTTTGTCGGTCTCTTCTTCGTGTGTGAATTGTATTTTCCCAGTGCGGTCCATACTGTTTAAATGATCTGTGAGTTGTTGCGTATGTCCGGATTTTATTTTTTCTAAGATGTCGTCCACGTATCTTTTCCAGAGCGTGGGATGATTACTTTCGGGTGCCGATGCGATGGCCCTCGTTTCTAGGTCCTCCATGAAAAAACCACACATGATGGCAGACAGTGGGTCACCCATGGGGAATCCTTCTTTTTGTCTAAATATTGTGTTGCGGAATTTGAAATAGGTGGATGTGGCGACGAACCTAAGCAGTTCTGATATGTCGTGTACCGAAAGATTTGTGTGCTTTTTTAATGATCTGGGGGCATACACGCTTTCCCACACCTGGAGTACCATCCTGGAGGAGCGGCCGGACAGCACGAGGCGTGGCCGCCCTGTCAAATCTGACAGGGCAGCCACGCCTCGCTAACATCAGCTGATAAGACGCGTCACTCGTAACATCGATGACTCTTCTGGAGAAGACGGGAGTATCCCGTCGAAACATGTCAAGGTAGGATAAAACCTTTTCTGTTCGAAAAATAAGAACGTTAGCGTCAACTGAAGAAAGGCGTAAAGTTCACGTGGGATGATGCATGCCAGAGAGCCTTCGATCGCCTGAAGTCTCTGCTGTGTCACTTCCCCGTGCTCAAATCTCCTAACTTCAACAAACCATTCTCCATCGCGGTCGATGCTAGCGACCAAGCTTGTGGATCTGTGCTCCTACAGAGAAGTGACTCTGATGACATTGAGCATCCCGTGGCATACTTCTCCAGGAAGTTCAATCGCCACCAAAGGAACTATTCCACAATAGAGAAGGAACTGTTGGCTCTGGTCCTTTCTTTACAACACTTTGAGGTTTATGTTTGTACGGGACAAAAGCCAATGATTGTATACACTGACCACAATCCGTTAATGTTTTTGAGTAAGATGAAAAACAAGAATCGGAGATTGTTGAATTGGAGTTTGATTTTACAGGAGTTTGACTTGGAAATTAAGCATGTAAAGGGTGCTGACAATTTGATTGCTGATTGCTTATCCCGTGTTTGAAAATGTATATATATATATATATATATATATATATATATATATATATATCACGTTTATTTGAATATTGTATGATATGTATATATAGACAAGTGTTCACTTAACCATTTTGTATTGAAAAGAAAAATTTTGCCTTTATGAGTCAAAATTTTTCCCTTTTGGAATGGAGGTGTAATGTGAATAGAGGCCACTAGATGGCAATATTTACCTTTCTTTTATTAAGCTCAGACTGGAGCTAGGTTTAGACATGTCCTGGACATGTCTGGGGCAAGTCCCCGAAAATTAAAAAAAAGAGGTCTAAATGTGGTTGGGGTCTGCAAAAGAGTATATAAGGAAAAGAATTGAGACAGTAAAGGAGTAGGAGAAATTGCAAGGAGAAGGATACATGTGACCAGACCTGTCATTCTGTTTAAGACCTGTGAAGCTTATATTGGATTTTTGCCTGGGTTAGAGCATTTTTCTCAGAAAAGGACATCACCAATCAACCCACAAAAGGGACTGTAAATATTTCTGTTTTTTTTTTTGTATATATTCAATCTTGGTCTTTAGTTGTAGGTTAGTGTTAGTCTTTGTCTGTTAATTAAATGTGTTCAAGTTTTTAAAACTGTTTCTGTCATCCCTTGCTGTTGCTGTTGCTGTTGTGTTGTAAATTGTAATTACAAATTGGGGCCATAACACCTGACATGAACTTTGTTCTTCAGAGGCCCAATTATAAAAAGAAAGGATTACTATTTTGTGTACTTGGAAAGCATATTACTGAGAATAATAAAGCTAAAACACTTACCTTTGGCAGAGGTTCAGTAATGTTCTTCACGTGTTTAACATAACAGATTTTGTGCCAGGACTGGTAGCAAACTAGACAGAGAAAATTAAGAAATGATTTAATAAAGTCTGTGTATGTACTTCACAACAGTGACTATTAACAAACATTCTACAAAGGATGATCAGTTGTAGACCAATTTTTGAGTTCCATTGTTGGAAATAATGTAAGTAACTGCAGCTGCAAATGACTTAACTGTAACATATTGCAGTGTTACACGTCTAACTGTTTTTGAGTCTGATGTTAACTTTGGAATATGAAGTAAATTGGTTATCGTCACGACAGTCCATATTTTTTACAAACAATACATTTGATTTAATTGATTACTAGATCACAAAGGAGTTGTTCACCAGAATTTAAAATTTTGTTAGATCTAGCCTCTCAAAGTGCACCTGACTGATGCGTTTGGAGGCTGAAAACTGCATCATGTTGTTTTGTAAACAAACATTATCGGAAAAAACGAACATTAGTTTTTCAAATGTTGTGGCACCTTATTTCAGAGGCAGTCAATAGCACAAAAAGAAATAGTTGCCCTATCTAATTTGCAGTTAAGTTCTTTGCATGTGCATAGTTCTTTTTTCTATTCTGTGTTCAAGGGATATAGCAAATTATAATTGCTCCCTTTTGGATGTATGTCACCACCAACCAGATAAATTGGTGTGTCTCCATACTGCTGAATACAATTTTAATGATGTGATCATTTCAAAATAAAGTCCAAGAAGATCAATTTACCTGGTCAATGTTGTCCCCGAGGGAACTGCAGGGGGCCAGTTCAGCAGGCTGGACATTCATCTCTTTGGGCATCTAAAGGAGAAAGGACAATCACTGAATGTGAGTTTGTTTCAATGTACAAAGCTCACAGTCCTCTTTACGGAAGAGTATTAGGGCTACTCATGAGAAAAAAAATACTAGGAGGTAGATTTTTTTCATCATACACTTGGGGAAAAAAAGTCAAAATTTCGAGAATAAAGTCAAAATGTCTCCTCTGGTCCATCCCTAATACTCTTCCGTACACAACACCTTCATATACGTTTAACAGTCGCGTGCTCGCTTGCCTTTAAAGCTAATCTCACTATTGAGGGAAAAGGAATTATTATTATAATTGTAAAGCCCTATAAATCTCAACAGACCTGCACGCAGGACAGATCACAACTATCAGATTGTCTTTAACAGATCAGCCAGCATGACAGCTGGAACAGCTGTTGTGTTTGCGTCTGCGTGCAGGGGATCCAGAAATACAAGGAGTAAACAATTATGATTCATAACATACAAAATAAATAATATTTTATATCTGACTGCATGAGACCCGCCCAACCATGAGAGAAAAAGGTCTGGTTGGATATAGCCGCGCGTTGTTTGGTAATTGGTGCGTAATGGGTTTCTGAAGTTTGAAGTGCGCAAATTACTCAGGTGTTTTCTTTGGGCTTTGAGCCTTTGTTACACCAACTTAGAGTTAATCTCCGAGGCCTAACTATTCCAGGCGGAAATTCACCTTTAAAGCTGTCTGCATATGCAGATGATCTGGTTATTCTAGTTGACAGTCAACAAGATACTGGTATTTTAGAAAATTGTATAGCTCAGTTTGGCATCATTTCTTCAGCAAAAGTAAACTGGGACAAAAGTGAAGCTCTCAGTATTGGAGGGGCACTAGAAAAGAGACTCGGGTTGCCTGCAGGGTTGTTTTGGAAGACGGGAGGAATTAAGTGTTTGGGAGTGTTTCTAGGTGATGAAGATTTTATTTTAGAAAACTGGGAGAATGTTCTCAAAAGGGTGAAAGGTTGGCTTACTCGGTGGAATTGGATTTTTAAAAAGTGTCCTACAGAGGTCGAGTCCTCATCACCAATAACTTGATTTCATCCACATTATGGAATCGCCTGGCTTTTGTCAATCCCCCACCAGATTTATTATCAAAAGTTCAGGCTCTCCTTGTTGATTTTTACTGGGATCAGCAGCACCAGGTGCCTCAGGGTGTGTTACACCTGCCGAAGGATGCAGGAGGACAAGGCCTGATCCACATGGGTAGCAGAGCGGAAACCTTTTGTTAGCAGTTTATCCAGAGGTTCCTGTGTGGTCCTGCGGATCTGGTGTGGAGACCACTAGCCTGCACCATTCTGAGCCAGCTGGGTGGTCTAGGACTGAACCGATCACTATTCCTGATGGACCTAAAGCAGGTCAACATCAATAGACTTCCTGGTTTTTACCATGGACTTTTCACTGTGTGGAGCATGCTCAAAAAAGAGAGTTTGGACCATCACAACTCTCTGTATTGGCTGCTCCATGAACCATTGGTGCATGGGACCCGTCTCAGTGCAGCGTGTGAGCTGGGGCCAACTCTGTTCAGGCGGTTCTGTGATAATGTAATGTAATAACCCTGAAACTTGTGGTTCAGTTTACAGGTACAGATATGGGTAACGCTGCTGCTCTCACCTCTCATAAAGGGGCGAATTCCACTCGAGTCATTTCTCTACTGCTCAATAAGTGGAAAAATACCTTAACAGATGATGAACGTTCATTGCTGTGTCAGTACTGTGAAGGCACTGTTCATCCTAATGACAAAGATCCCTTTCCTTTAGTGTATCTTCTCCCAGATTTTAAACTCTGTACCGGACCGTTGCGATTGAGTGACATTTCTACTGCAAGTCCAGTGCATACTGATAACAGGAAATTAATGTATACGTTGCTTGTTAAAATTATACACAGAGAAAAATTTAATGGTAAAACTGATACCCCTTGGAGAGCTCACTTGAGTCTTAGTGATGATGTTAAACCTGAATGTAGAGCGTTATACAAACCACCATTGATGAAGAAAACTTCTGACCTGCAGTGGAGGGTTCTGCATGGTGCTGTGGCTGTTAATGCCTTTATCTCTGTTATTTATCCCACCATTAGCCATGACTGCCCATTCTGCAACCTTGGTGAAACAGTTTTTCACTGTTTCATGGAGTGTTGTCGTTTATTACCACTGTTTACAAAACCCAAAACCAGTGAAGTTGGCACATTATGTAAATCGTAGATAAAAACAGAATACAATGATTTGCAAATCCTTTTCAACTTATATTCAATTGAATACACTGCAAAGACAAGATGTTTAATGTTCGAACTGAGAAACTTTTTTTTTTTTGCAAATAATCATTAACTTAGAATTTAAAGGCAGCTACACATTGCAAAAAAGTTGGCACTGGGGCCTTTTTACCACTTTTAACGACACTCAGTAAACGTTTGGGAACTAAGGAGACCAATTTTTTAAGCTTTTCAGGTGGAACTCTTTCCTATTCTTGCTTGATGTACAGCTTAAGTTGTTCAACAGTCCGGGGTCTCTGTTGTCGCATTTTACGCTTCATAATGCGCCACACGTTTTCATTCAATGGGAGACAGGTCTGGACTACAGGCAGGCCAGTCTAGTACCCGCACTCTTTTACTATGGAGCCATGCTGTTGTAACGCGTGCAGACTGTGGCTTGGCATTGTCTTGCTGAAATAAGCAGGGGCGTCCATGAAAAAGACGTTGCTTGAATAGCAGCATATGTTGCTCCAAAACCTGTATTTACCTTTCAGCATTAATGGTGCCTTCACATATGTGTAAGTTGCCCATGCCTTGGGCACTAATACAGCCCCATACCATCACAGATGCTGGCTTTTGAACTTTGCGCCTATGACATGCGGGATGGTTCTTTTCCTCATTGGTCCGGAGGACACGACGTCCACAGTTTCCAAAAACAATTTGAAATGTGGACTCGTCAGACCACAGAACACTTTTCCACTTTGCATCAGTCCATCGTAGATGAGCTTTGGCCCAGCGAAGCCGGCGGCGTTTCTGGGTGCTGTTGATAAATGGCTTTCACTTTGCATTGTAGAGCTTTAACTTGCACTTGCAGAGGTAGCGACGAACTGTAGTTACTGACAGTGGTTTTCTGAAGTGTTCCTGAGCCCATGTGGTGATGTCCTTTACACACTGATGTCGGTTTTTGATGCAGTACCGCCAGAGGGATCGAAGGTCACGGGCATTCAATGTTGGTTTTCGGCCTTGTCGCTTACGTGCAGTGAATTCTCCAGATTCTCTAAACCTTTTGACGATATTACGGACTGTAGATGATGAAATCCCTAAATTTCTTGCAATAGCTCGTTGAGGAATGTTGTTTTTAAACTGTTCGACAATCAGCTCATGCATTTGTCCACTAAGTGGTGACCCTCGCCCCATCCTTGTTTGTGAATGACTGAGCATTTCAGGGAAGCTGCTTTTATACCCAATCATAGCACCCACCTGTTCCAAATTAGCCCGTTCACCTGTGGGCTGTTCCAAATAAGTGTTTGATGAGCATTCCTCAACTCTCTCAGTCTTTTTTGCCACTTGTGCCAGCTTTTTTGAAACATGTTGCAGGCATCAAATTCCAAAGTTTACCTGTTCGAACATTAAGTAACTTGTCTTTGCAGTGTATTCAATTGAATATAGGTTGAAAAGGATTTGCAAATCATTGTATTCTGGTTTTATTTACGATTTACACAACATGCCAACTTCACTGGTTTTGGGTTTGTACAATGTTGGATAATCTGTTCAGAATGTTTGGTGTTGTCTTTACTGAACACGTTTATTCTGGGTTACAGGTCCTCTCATAAGAACAAGCAAATTTGTCAACTTTTTAATTTTGTTTTGGGGAAAGCCAAGATGGCTGTGTACCTGAGCAGGAGAAACGGAATAGAGGGTTCAACTGAGGATGATGCTGTCCATGTTTTTATTAAAACGTGTAAAGATTGATATCAAATATTACAGTTTAATGAAAGATTTAGAAAGATTCTCTGACTTTTGGTGCTATGAGGAGGTGCTCTGCTGTGTAGTAGAGAATGAACTCATGTTTGGAAATGTGCTGAGTTCATTTGGATTCTGTGAATCCTTTTTTCTGTTTATTTTTGTGTAACTTGTTAATTTGTGAATAAAGTATTGTGAAATCTCTCTCTCTCTCTCTCTCTCTCTCATAATTTTGGAATGCACAGATATTTGTAATACTGGTTTGTTAATACTGACCCGTCCCGGTGTGTAATGTATAATCATTTTCTTTTTTTTTAATGTCTGCTAAATTACATTACGGATTTTGGTGACATCACAGAGGATGCTACACAGGGCCTCAAAAGTGTCCTCATTCGGAGGTGGCACTCACTTCTGAATGTGTGCAAACAGGCTGTAAATACTTACAGTGCTGTAGTATCTAATGACCTACTCTACATACAGGACATTGAATGTATAACGGAGGATACTGAGGAGTGGGACAACAATGGCTTCTGTACTCCAGAGTCAGAGGAAGAAGATTATTGATTGCTTTCTCCCCACATGATTTTTCTTGTATTTTTTGCACAAATATTTTCTTCATTGTAATTTCTTGTCTCACCTTCCATATTGTAACTAGGACAAATGAAACTGTAATGTAACATGAAACTCCTACTGTGCATGAACACTGCAGTGTCAGTGAGAGTGTCAACATGAACAGTGGCCATTCATCGTTTATGGGACTTGGCATCACTCAACATTTCAGCAAGTGTCTGAAACACCTGCTAGGTTCAGGGTATTGGAAGCAGGGCAGCAAGGGTGTTGCTGTCCACTTTTACTGTTTTGTGTGTTCGTGTGTGTGTGTGCGCGTGCGTGCGTGCATGTGTGTGTGTGTGTGTGTGTGTGTGTGAAAGCAGGTAAGCTACATGCTAGACATCTATTGTCTATTGTCTATATCTGTCCATTGGTCATCACTTCATTTTCCAGCTGGCATGTGACTCCTCTTAAACTATTTACCAGACTCCTACTGGCTGTGTTTTGAGAAAATGATGAGGAGATTGTGTCTGGCAAATCTCTCAAATCATCACTTTTTGCAGATCACTTGAATATCCTGCTGATATATGAAATGTTTACCTGTGGTTTTGGAACCTCTTAAGTTCAAGTATGCCCAAAGTCATTAAGGTTTGACTTTTGATTTGTGCTGTACTGAAATAAAACATTTTTTCTCATCACTTTATTGGTTTTGCTAACTAGTGTTTTATATCCTCTTGTGCAATGTAAATGTCTGGATCCTATGATAATCTCACCATGTGAAAATTTGCAATGTTACAGCAACAAATAGGAAATAAATTGCTTATTAAAAACTCACAGCGTGAAGCAGCCTATGGCTGAGGGAGATGCTTTGTGATTTAAGAGTGTCACAGAATAGGTGTGAAGTAATCAACATAATTTGATCATTCTACACATTAGATCAGTGGTTCCCAACCCAGTCCTCAAGACCACCATCCTGCAGGTTTTTGTTCCAGCTCGACTCTTGCCCACCTGACCCAATTAAGGCCCACACACCCTCATGCACACCCTGTTCAGGTAGATCTGTTTCAACCAATCGGCATGAAGCCCTTAAATGGATCAGGTGTGAAAGAGGAGACCTGAAATGAAAACCTGCAGGACAGGGGGACCTTGAGGACTGGTTTGGGAACCACTGCATTAGGTGGTGCTGACAAATCATCCAAGGAAACAGGGCTGTAAAAACACCAATTTCTTCCAGTCATCTTGCCTAACATGATTAAGAATATGCTGCTTCGAAGAGATTTAGAGTATGTATAGCTAATTTCTCCAATTCTTGTTTTATCATTTCCATATTTTATATTCAAGTACAACACAGGGTCATGCTACATGCAAACGTTTTCTGACAGCACATCAATAGTGGGGAGCATTAGGGTTGAACAGGATGACTACAGGAGCCTGCCTAGAGAACATTGTGAAATGGTGCAGGACAAATCACCCGCAGCTGGACACCACCAATAATAATGTTATTTAAATACAAAAAAGTGACAGTTTTATGTTTGATAAAAGGTAATAGCTTGACATTTAAAAGAAAAGGACGAAATCAAACATTTGACTTCACTGCATCATTTTTTGAGTCAATTTTGTTGTTTTATTGTAGTTGATTTAAAATAATAATAATAGTAGTTGAAATAATAATAATTATCATTATTGTTATTATGAAGGAGAAGAAGAAGATGGTGAGAAAAGGTGATTGAGAAAATCACCAGTATCTTCAAGGTAGCTGGTTCTTGGTTACCTTGAACATCTCTATATCTGGAATAATAATCCTTTTTTTGATCATATACTTTTGTGGCGAAGATATATAGATGACTGCTTTGTTCTTTTTAAGGGATCTCGCACAGATTTTGACTTGTTTGTGGCATACATCAATAGTTGGAGAGAGTCCATTAAGTTTACATATCATGTTGACCCTTCACAGGTCAGTTTTTTGGATACATTGGTTTCAGATCATGATGGGACTATAAGTACATCTTTATATACCAAAGCGAAAGGTAAAAATAGCTTCCTTCATGCCAACAGTTTTCATCCTATATCCCTCAAACAAGGGCTTCCTTATAGTCAATTTTTACGTCTACGGCGCATTTGCTCTAATGCTGATGATTTTCAGTCTAGGTCTAGACGGATGTATAGTGATTTTTTAGCTCGTGGTTATCCACATAGGTGGTTAAAATCTACTCTCCAACAAGCTCGCACAGCCACTGTACCAACCTCTGATCTGGGCGACAAAAAACCTTTTTCAGTTATTTTTAAGACCACTTTCTCTTCTTTGAGTAACTCTATTAGAGATACTGTATTAAAACATTGGCATATTTTGCAAAGTGATGATCAACTCAAAAAACTTTTTGAAGACCCCCCTCTTTTTGTTTTTTAAAGAGGTCAAAATCTTAGGGATAAATTGGTACATGCTGATACCTTTATAGGCAAGACAAATACTGGTACCCTTGATCATGCCAAAGGCAATTTTCCTTGCCATAGATGCTCTGTTTGCTCTTTTTACAGACCCTACAAACACTTTGTTCATCCCCTTACATTAAAAAAAATATGACATTCAACAGCTTATAACTTGTAAATCTACTCGTGTTATATATGTTATTGGTTGTCCTTGCCCTCTGTTTTATGTTGGAAAAACATCTCGCCCTCTGCGTACAAGAATTATTGAACATCGTAGTGCTTTAACTCGACAAGATGAAAAATCTCCTGTATTTCGTCATTTTAAACAGGCAAATCATGGTATTCCAGATTTGTATTTTTTCGCTATTGAGAAGGTTATGCCTCATCCTAGAGGTGGTAACCTAGAGGTTAGGTTACTCCAAAGGGAAGCCTTTTATGTTTTTGATTTTCAGTCTTTATTTCCAGGAGGGATGAACGAGGACCATAATTTGTCATGTTTTTTGTAAGTCATTTCTAGTCATGCTGCATTGATTTGTCTTTATTAGCTGATATTACAATTATGCTGTGCATTGGGTTAGACTTCTTGAATATTTTTGACAGTCTTTGTTATGTCTTGCTGAATGCGTTTCTCTTTAATAGGCTTCAATATTTCTGTAATCCTCGTTTCTAGATGTTTAGGGTGTGATCCCCTTGCTTCATTGCATGCCTAAAGGCACAAGACATATTATAATTATGAACATGTTCCTTTTCAGAGTATTTTTTTAATATACATTTTCAATTTCACAAGCATGTAATTAAGATGTAGTTGTGATAATGAACAAATTCATTTGTATCCTAATCTTTCAGATTGGGAATTCCAATGATGAATTCTATTAATTGTTTAATTGCCTGCCTCTGGCACAGGTGATTGCTTTTAGCTTGAGAGGACACACCTAATGGTATTTCTCAATTTATGTGCTTGTGACTGCTGCACCTTTAGCACTGATGATGGTCTGCTAGGGACCGAAACGTTTGGTTTTTCACTTTTTTTTTGTGCACTTGTAACACTTTTTGTCACTGGTATGTGAGCTGCCATAATTGTGGTTTTTTACAGGCTGGACTGATGTTTTTCTATGTCACAGTGTGCGGTCAGCATTTTTCTCTTTTCAATTACATATTTAAACTAGAACGGGCACTCGATAGAGCGCATACCTTCGCCGACGCCACTGAATCCCTCGCCACTGGCGTTGGTTTCATGCCGATCGGATAAAAATTGACCGAGATATGGCCGAAAGTCGGTTTTGACCTTTTCGTGGCCTTGACCTTGACCTTTGACCCGATCACTCCCAAAATCTAATCGATTGATACTCAGGTCATGCCAAATCAACCCACCAAATTTTATGAAATTCCGTTTGGTACTTTTTGAGTTATTCGATACAAATACATACACACAGACAGACACACAAACAAACTAGAACGGGCACTCGGTAGAGCGCATACCTTCGCCGACGCCACTGAATCCCTCGCCACATAACTCTGAGGATCAATTTTTATTTTTTTAAATGATCGATGAATGACAAGAGTACAATATTTTTTTTTTTACATCAATACGCCTTTAAGTTCGAAAGGTAATGACCCCCCTGACCTTTGACCCCCAACCGCTAAGAAGGGTATTGACCCCATTGTACCGTGTTTCAAATCACAGGATCGGGTATATAATTCTGCACATTTTGGCGTTAGTTTCATGCCGATCGGATAAAAATTGACCGAGATATGGCCGAAAGTCGGTTTTGACCTTTTCGTGGCCTTGACCTTGACCTTTGACCCGATCACTTCCAAAATCTAATCGATTGATCCTCAGGTCATGCCAAATCAACCTACCAAATTTTATGAAATTCCGTTTGGTACTTTTTGAGTTATTCGATACACATACATACACACAGACAGACAGACACACAAACAAATAAATACACGGGGATCAAAACATTACCTTCGTCAGCGACGAAACATTACCTTCGTCAGCAAAGTCGCTGGCGAAGGTAACTAGAACGGGCACTCGGTAGAGCGCATACCTTCGCCGACGCCACTGAATCCCTTGCCACTGGCGTTGGTTTCATGCCGATCGGATAAAAATTGACCGAGATATGGCCGAAAGTCGGTTTTGACCTTTTCGTGGCCTTGACCTTGACCTTTGACCCGATCACTCCCAAAATCTAATCGATTGATCCTCAGGTCATGCCAAATCAACCCACCAAATTTTATGAAATTCCGTTTGGTACTTTTTGAGTTATTCGATACACATATATACACACAGACAGACAGACAGACAGACACACACACAAACAAATAAATACACGGGGATCAAAACATTACCTTCGTCAGCGAAGTCGCTGGCGAAGGTAATAAATACACGGGGATCAAAACATTACCTTCGTCAGCGAAGTCGCTGGCGAAGGTAAAAATATGATCATCTAGGTGTGTTTCCCATCCACTTGAACCCCTAAGAGTACTCTCAATTTTGTAGTTACAACTTCCACATAAATGAAATACACCAGTATTACTTAAAAACTACAATTCCCTAAAGCCGTGCCATCAAACTAGATACAAACTAGCACCATAGTTGTTTCAGGAACAACTTAGGTTAGCTGGGGTTATAAAAAGATATATCCACTGAACAGATGTATAATATATTACAACCGGACAAGTAATTACACTGCGTGTAGTTGAACTGTGCTTTGAAAAAGTAAAGCAATTTTAGCTAGTATTCTAGCAGAACGATTTGCAAGTTAGGGTTGCAAAAAGGGTCTTTAAAACCTGTATTTATAAAACATACCAAAGATTTACTGCAGGCGAAATATTACTGCCACTGCATGTGGTGCTTGGAAAAAAATGAATACAAATGTTGCTCTCTATAGCCGATTTTTATGCCCCCTCCCTCCAAAGAGGAAAGGGGGCATTATGTCGACACCATGTCCGTCTGTCATCCGTTAACTTTTCGTTTCCATGGGATAGCTATAGAATCCTTTGTCGAATTGATGCCATTTCTTAATGGCGTATTGGGAGTGGCTAGAGGAAGGTTCCTTTTGAAAACCAGCGCCCTGTGATATCTAATATGGCCGCCGCAGCAGCCATCTCAATATGCTTTTGATCAACATACAGGCGGGAGCATATGCCACGCCCTGCATTGCTCTTGTTATAAAGTATTTTAGAAACGCGTTTTTGGAGTGTATTCAATTTCGGAGGGATTATGTACCATTTCAAAGCGCATTAAGGAGTTTTATTACATATATTTTATTATCATAGCGGGGAACGTCATGTAGACCTATGCTATGTTTAACTTTACCTGAAAACAATCAATCAATCAAAGTCGCCCTCTCTTGAGATATAGATAGGAAGATAGATGGATTCATTTATAATTATGATTTTGATATTATTTTGATTGTGCTGACTTAATGTGTTGCTGCTATCCTCGCGCGCACAACACACACACACACACACACACGGTAACAAAAAGTGTGCTTATGTCTGCATTAGGAGCATAAACTAGAGTATACCAAATACCTCAATGATGACATCTAGATTGATGACACTAATAGCCTAATCTCCATGTCAAAAACCTTTCAAATATCCAGTTGTTTATACCTGAAACATCCAAAGAGCACCTGTAGAAAACCAAAGAGCAGCCCCTTTACTTAATGTCTTCATATCCAGTTGTTTATCTTTTTAATTACTGACATTACAGCACGTCAAAGTATTTTTTTCCCCAAAAAGCATTTATAACCATCCCCAGATAGCAAGTTGACAGTGATTCAATGTTGAAATTCCATCAGAATCATCTTTATGGTTGAGGTTGACATCAGTCTGCTATCTGGCTCATCAATGACCAATGAATTCATTTCACTGCATGATATACTTTGTATTCCAAAGTATGTGACAAATGAAGTGACCTTTGATGCTTTTAATGCTCTTTTATCTGTTTATCTGTTGTTTCATTTTAAGTCTGTCACTTAAGACACACACTCTCACCCCGAGAGTGTGTTTACCAGCTATACTTACTGAGAGTGGTGCTTACCTCCTATAAGTCTCCTGAAGTCCTGAAGTCTTCCCAGTTGTGAATGAACTTAGATCTCTAGGCAGGAATTTTTAAAAAATACATCACTAATTTATTGTAATATTACTTATCAGTTAGTAACTCTACTAATTCCATGTAGGTCTCCCAATGAACTGATTGATTTTGTTCACTGCAAAAAGTCTAAAAAACAAAAACAAAACTGAAGAATTAATCTTATTTTACCTTGTATGGCTAACATCTGGCTTGATTAAAACTTGTTTTTCTAAAACATTATTAAAAAGACAGCCATGACTTATCCCAGAATTTCATTTATTTATTTATTTGAGTAGTGTGTGTGTGTGTGGATCTGTGTGTCTGTGTGTGTGTGTTTGTGAGTGTGTGTGTGTGTGTTTGTGAGTGTGTGTGTGTGTGTGTTGAGGTGTCATATCATATCACAGCAAATCAATCTTTCACGGTGAAAGTAGTTCCCAGTGAACAGTGACCAGAAATCGTAAATACTCGGGTCCTTCAGTTTCAATAAACAGTGTTATAATGTGATAGTCAACTGGATGGGATCTGTCTGCAGGCATCAGGCTGACTGACTGGATGGGGGCCAGGACTTTCCACTGAGGAGGGAAAAAAGGAGGGAGAGATGGTTAGTGAAAGAGATAGTAATGCACATTGACTTCACATTCCATAGTTAAATATTTACAATTTAAGATTCGAGAGTAGAGCAATGAGGTTGCAGTATTCCTGAGTAAGGATGCAGAGATTAAGGAATATCATGATAATACCACAGCTGAAAACCTCATGATTCTGTAACTGCAACAAATATGCTAAAATGAGTCTTTCTGTTCTCAGGCTCAAAAAAATAATTGTGACACCACCGTTACTGACAATATCTGGAAAAATAAGTAAAACTGAATGATAGTGTTTAAAAATGTTGATAAAGGTCTGGTACAGCATCCGTTGTTAAAAAAAAAGGACATAGTGTAAAGCTGAAAAAAAAACAAAAAACTAACTAAACAATTCTCGCAGAAATTGTAAGAGCGGGCCTGGCCTCTTCAGGTTGGGACACAGGGGTGCTCTGAGATGCTGCTTGAACTACTCAATAGTCTATTTTGTCTCTGTCTATATTTTGTCTGCATTTTTTTAGTCATAAAAAAGGTGGTTGCTATGGTGTTCAGAGTGGTTGCTAAGGCATTGCTAGGCAATTGCTATGGTGTTCTCAGTGGTTGCTAGGGTGCTGATAGGCAGTTGCTATGGTGTTCCATGTGGTTGCTAGGTCATTGCTATGGTGTTCTGGGTGGTTGATAAGGCGTCGCTATGGTGTCCAGGGTGTTTGCTAGGGCGTTGCTGGGCGGTTACTATAGTGTTCTGGGTGGTTGCTAGGTGATTGCTATGGTGTTCTGGGTGGTTGCTAGGCTATTGCTATGGTGTTCCGGGTGGTTTCTAGGTGGTTGCTATGGTGTTTTGGGTGGTTGCTAGGGTGTTACTAGGCGATTGTTATGGTGTTCTGGGTGGCTGCTAGGGTGCTGCTAGTCTGCTGTATGGTGCTCTGCGTGGTTACTAGGTGGTTTCCATGGTGTTCTGGGTGTTTGCTAGGTGGTTGTGATGGTGTCCTGGGTGGTTGCTAGGGCGTTGCTAGGGGGTTGGTGTGGTGTTCTGAGTGGTTGCTAGGTGGCTGCTATGGTGTTCTGGGTGGTGGCTAGGGCGTTGCTAGGTGGTTGCTATGGTGTTCTGAGTGGTTGCTAGGGTATTGCTTGGCAGTTACTATGGTGTTGTGGGTGGTTGCTACAGTGTTGCTAGGCAGCTGCAGTGGTGTTTTGGGTAATTGTTTGGTGGTTGCTATGGTCTTCTGAGTGGTTGTTAGGGCATTGCTAGGCAGTTGCTATGGTATTCTAGGTGGTTGCTATGGTGTTGTTAGGCTGCTGTAATAGTGTTCTGGGTGGTTGCTAGGCTGTTGCTATGGTGTTCTGGGTGGTTGCTAGGACATTGCTAGGCAGTTGTTATGGTGTTCTGGATGGTTGCTAGTTGGTTGCTACGGTGTTCCAGGTGGTTGCTAGGTGGTTGCTACGGTGTTCTCGGTGGTGGCTAGGGCGTTGCTAGGCGGTTGCTATGGTGTTCTGGGTGGTGTCTAGGGCATTGCTAGGTGGTTGCTATGGTGTTCTGGGTGGTTGCTAGGGCATTGCTAGGTGGTTGCTATGGTGTTCTGGGTGGTTGCTAGGGCATTGCTAGGCGGTTGCTATGGTGTTCTGGGTGGTGTCTAGGGCATTGCTAGGCGGTAACTATGGTGTTCTGGGTGGTTGCTAGGACATTGCTAGGTGGTTGCTATGGTGTTCTGGGTGGTTGCTAGGGCATTGCTAGGTGGTTGCTATGGTGTTCTGGGTGGTTACCAGGTGGTTGCAATGGTGTTCTGGGTGGTGGCTTGGGCGTTGCTAGGCTTTTGCCATGGTGTTCTGAGTGGTTGCTAGGGCATTGCTCAGCGGTTACTATGGTGTTGTGGGAGGTTGCTAGGCAGCAGCTGTGGTCTTTTGGGTAATTGCTTGGTGGTTGCTATGGTGTTCTGGGTAGTTGTTAGGGCATTGCTAGGCGGGTGCTATGGTGTTTTGGGTGGTTGCTAGGGCATTGTTAGGCTGCTGCTATGGTGTTCTGGGTGGTTGCTAGGTGGTTGCTATGGTGTTTTGAATGGTTGCTACGCTGTTGCTATGGTGTTCCAGGTGGTTGCTAGGCAGTTCCTATGATGTTTTGGGTGGTTGCTAGGGAGTTGATAGGCATTGCTATGGTGTTCTGGGTGTTCTGGGTTGCTAGGTGGTTGCTAGGCAGTTGCTATGGTGCTCTGGGTGGTTGCTAGGTGGTTGCTATGGTGTCCTGGGTGGTTGCTAGGTCTGGTAAACACCTTTTTATAGATATCCTTGGATAATTTTGAGTGGCCCAAAGTACCGAAACAAACACTCAAACCTATCTCATAAATAGTGTACGGGATATATTATGAACTAAACTGAACTTTCTTCAGTAACAATTGTCTTTACCTTAATCCACCCAAGACATCAGTCTACCAGCAATTGTATAAACCCAAACTATACACATCCAATAACAACCAGATATACTTGTTGTATATAACACAGTAGCTTGTATTTGAACTTGTATTTTATCATTAGTTTTTTTAGTGAATTGCTGAGATGTGTGTTTTGGTTGTGTTGTTTTATAGTATGCTTGGTATGCCTTATGTTGTATGTCTTATGAACCCTATTGCTCTTGTGTTTGTTTTAGGTGTGTTTTTTGCAGCACATTGTGGATAATGAAGTTTTTTGTAATTGTATTCGTAACAACAAGATGAGTAATGCAACATAACTTGCAAGGCAGCCAATCATAAAGGTGTTCTGTTTTCCCCTGTGGCAGATACAGAAAGACACAGTAAAGAAGTGTAAATTATTAAATGAAGAAAAACATTGTTCTCATAAACGCATTAATAATTGGTTCTTCATCTCCAAACTTACATTAACAAGTATTTGCCACTAACGTGTCTTTGTCCCCCACCGCAAGATGTGAAATCGTGTCGAAATGAGCAATCTCTCGGTCTGACCTTGAGAGCGACGCGAAGGTCACCAAAATCGACTGGCGCCGGGGTATCACCCTAATACATGTTGACATGAAATTTGAAGGAAATCTGTCAATTCGTTCCGGAGATATTTCGCTGACAAGGATTCGGGACGTACGGAGGGACGGTCGTGAATACTATGTCCCGCCGCTTTGCCCGTTCCGCGCGGCGGGGGACAAAAAGGACTCTAATACCATTACTTGCAATGTTTTGGCTGAATGGCCAACGATTGCTTAACACCAGAAACACTGTCATCTACTTAACGCATCTCCCGTCGTACCTCTCTTTTCCTTGTCTTCAGTATGCCACGGTAAGGGAAGATTTGAAGTTGGTTGTGACGACAATCTATAATTGAAAGGAATATATTACTTGCACAAATATGCAGCAATTGTTGAAGTTTACATGCATGTCTATCTTCATGCATACAATTTACATGGAAATATAATAAATCAATTATGTTCAGAAGTACTACAAAAACACACCAAATAATAAACTTTGTGTTGATTATGGGGGGTTAAAATAAGGTAGAACACCAGTCATGTGCGGACTAAGCACACCTTTCTTCTTTCCTCATCTTTGAAGTCGTCGTGGCGGGTCTGCTGTTTGGTGGGTCTTTGCTGTGGGTGGTGGTGGGTCTGCTGCATGCTGGGTCCTGGGTGACGGTGGTAATGGGTCATTTGTTAATTTCATCAAAAGTAGGACAAAGGTTTCCTCTTCAGAATTAGTCTCAGCTTGGATGGTGACTGTGGATGAGGGAAAGGGTGCAGAGGCTACTGAAAACTGCTGGGATGTTTGCCCACTGATGATACTCGGCTGGGTGGCTGCTGGGTCTTCAGGCATTGTAGGGGGAGATGGGTTGAGTTTTGTCCAACCTAGAAATGCACAAGCAACACACGTCAAATATATAATTTACAGTGGAAATTGAGAGGAAATATTAGAATTACTGTTACAGTTACAATTAAAGCTGCAAGCAGCGTTGAACGGGCCCTCGCCCCCATGCGCACGTTGGGGTTTGTGGTGAGATCCTGACGGGGGCAGCTGTGCACTCACGACCATTGGACATGTCAAGTGCCGGCCCCAACCTGAGAGAAAGTGTCGAGCGAATCGAACAAAGCTGAAGGAATTATGATAAGTTGATACTTCATCTACCAGAAGTCGCTCAGAGTGTAACCAAATTTAGGCAGGTGCATTTAGGGGCAAACCCTGAGCACAAATGTGAAGTTTTGAGCAAATCGGCCAATTTCAACGTAAAATGTGGCATTTTCTGTTTCCATAAGGGGGCATGATGAGCTAGATTGTTTAGCAGTACATCCAGGCGTTCAGGGTGGAGCTTTTACCATGTACAGGAATTTTGAATCCATTTGGATGAAGTATGAGGGAGAGGGAGCAGCTCGAATGTGTTTGGCGAGGCATCTGAAATGGGGACACCATGGCGGCCAGGCCCATTTAGCGACAGACATGCAGAGCACTACGTTTGATCAGCATGGTCTCTTGATGATCTGAAATAAATATTAGGTTGAATGGACAGAATCGCTAGGAGTTTGTTAAAATGCAATATGTGGAAATCGGGCTAAAATGACATATTACAATCAAAATGGCTGACTTCCTGTTTGGAATTGACCGAAGGTGCCAGAGACTTTTTTGTTCGAATTGGCAAAATACACATGTGTACCAATTTTCATATTCTTATTACAAAAAAACCCTTATGGGGAGAAGTTTTTCAAAATTTTAAGGGGACGCTATCGAGGCATGTTGTTGCCCTCATGGGCAACGCCCCAATCAGATGTGAGAGCTCACCATCCTTGACCGGCAGATCAATTTGCATGATGATACAAATTCATTTAGAACATCAAAAACACAAACGTATTTTCATGGCGAGGGATCCATTGTCACCGCATCGCCACAAGGACGCCATTACTCGAAGCAATACAGCATTCGTAAGGTAGTTTGTGCAACTGCTTCTTCATGTTGTACAGGGGAAATAAAGTTGATCGGTTCAACTATGTGTCCTCAGTACAAGTGAAAGTAAAAACTGGTCACTTCCTGTTAGTGGCCACGCCCACTTACCTACAGACCTGCAGAGCACAACTTTTGATCAACATGGTCTTTTGATGTTTACTAATAAAGGTGGTTCTGATTGGATGAAATCTCTAGGAGGAGTGCATTAAAATGCAATGTGTGGAAATCAGGCAAAAATGACACGTTAAAACCAAAATGGCCAACTTCCTGTTTGGAGTAGACAAATGATGCCAGAGACTTTTTTTTTGCGTCTTGGCCAATTACACATGTGTAGCAATTTTCATCTTTCTTCTGCAAAAAAACCCATATGGGGAGGGGAGTTTTTGAAAATTTCAAGTATGTCAAGTATTTCAAGTAAGTCAAGTATGTGGGCGTGAGAGCATTGGGAATCCCAAACATATTTTCATGGCGAGGCATCCAAAGTCGCCGCTTTGCCACACGGACGCCATTACTCGTAGCTATACAGCGTTTACAGTGTAGCTTCATCAACTTGTTCTGCATGTTTTAGAAGTAGAATGAAGTTAATGGGTTCAACAATGTGTCATCAGTACAAGTGGAAGTAACGAGTGGTCACTTCCTGTTACCACCGGAGGGCGCTATTAGTAAAGTGGAAAGTTAATATATCAGGATATTCAGGGCGGCGCCCTCATCATTTTCAGCAAGTTTGAAGCTTCTAAAATCAAGTATTTGGAAGTGAGAGCATTGTGAATTTTTTTCCTCAAATCACTAAAATTTGTCACGCCCTAGCAGCCACGCTCTTTGACTTGCAGATCTGCAGAGCACAACTTTTGATCACCTTGGTCTCACAATGATCTCTACCAAATTTGAAGTTGATTCGGCGAAATCCCTAGGAGGAGTTCGTTTTAAAATTCAAAAATTCAAATCAAAATGGCCGACTTCCTGTTGGGTTTAGGGCGTGGCTCCAATGAAGTTTTTTGTATGCCTTGTTACAAAGCATATAACCACCAAATTTCGTCTGCCTAAGACAAAGTAACCGAATTTCCCTATGGGAATTTTGAAACGTTTTTAGGGGGCGCTATTTCGGCATTTGGGGTCAAACCTGTATGACCGCATAAAAATATCAAATTTCGGATGAGGCCGAACGTCTGTGGAAAGTTAGAAAAACAAAAAAAACATCAAATATGTAATATAATTGTATATCTTGCAAAAATATTTATTTTCAGGTTGACATCTGTTGGGGAGTTAAGACTTGAGAGATTCAAGAATTGTGTCATGTATTACAGTAGAATTGAGTGTGCCATGGCCTATGAGACGGGTCTTGTAATTTATGCCAAAAGATGGGATAAAATTCGGGAGGCTGAAGGTTGGGAATAACAAAGAGATGGAATGGATGAGCTAATAGTTACAAATCCCAAAAATATAAAACTCTGTGAATGTAATCCTAATTGTATTGTATTTTATTTTAGTTTTTTTTTTATTTTATTTTATTTTATTTTTTGTTTTTCATGGGTGTGTGTTTTGTTGGGTGATGGTAGGAGGATTCATACTTAATTATATAACTGATTAAATGAATAAAGTTGTCCTCCAAAGTGGGGGGGTGGTGGCGGGATAGAAAAAAAAAAAAAAAAAGTTAGACGCGTTTTCACCATTGGGAAGGGGGCGAAATTGGCCCTTGAAATGTCGGAGGAATAATAATAATAATAATAATAATAAAAATAAACAGCATGATTTCAATAGGGTCCTCCGCTGACGACTTGCAGTCGTGCTCGGGCCCTAATAATAATAATAATAATAATAATAATAATAATAATAAACAGCATGATTTCAATAGGGTCCTCCGCGGACAACTTGCAGTCGTGCTTGGGCCCTAATTATTAAAATTTTACTGCAGGGGAAATAATTATTGAACGTTTAGACATTATTTTCAGGAAATAAAGTGAAATTGCACAGGATAAAAGAATCGGAAGGACACTTTTGGATTGGAAGGATACTTTTTTCCTGTGCCATTTCACTTTATTATTGTCCAGATATCCGCTGAAGTTAGCATGCAAACCAAATAGTGCCAGGCCAGCTTTTTTGTAACATCACGTTTCACCAGATGTGGCTACTGCAAGTGAATGCAAACGGAGCGAAAAACAACTCAGAATGATCAAAGTTCCATGTAGCTCCTTTATCCTTAAAATGTTTCCAAAATCATTTTGATGGAACAGCAACTTATAACAGGGTGAATGACATCTGCCATTGCAAGAACAGGGTGGGCTGAATTGCTATTGTGCTCTGTAACTGTAGGTGCTCAGGTACGCCTTCATTTATGTACCATTCCACACTTACTACTGTTCATGGATAGGGTCAAGCCTTGACATGCATTTGTCACAGTTACGCTTACCACTTATGGGGGAGCCAAAGAGTGTATTCTCCGTTTTGTCGCTTTAAGTAAATAAGAAAGTAGCAGAACAGTTGGGGGTACAGCTAGACCGTTCTGTGAAGATACATCAGGCTGTGGAAAACTACCAATATGCTATCATAATTTCAAGGCTTATACAAAACCCAAAACCAGTGAAGTTGGCACGTTGTGTAAATCGTAAATAAAAACAGAATACAATGATTTGCAAATCCTTTTCAACCTATATTCAATTGAATACACTGCAAAGACAAGTTACTTCATGTTCGAACAGGTAAACTTTGTAATTTTATGGAAATATTAGCTCATTTGGAATTTGATGCCTGCAACATGTTTCAAAAAAGCTGGCACAAGTGGCAAAAAAGACTGAGAGAGTTGAGGAATGCTCATCAAACACTTATTTGGAACAGCCCACAGGTGAACGGGCTAATTGGGAACAGGTGGGTGCCATGATTGGGTATAAAAGCAGCTTCCCTGAAATGCTCAGTCATTCACAAACAAGGATGGGGCGAGGGTCACCACTTAGTGAACAAATGTGTGAGCTGATTGTCGAACAGTTTAAAAACAACATTCCTCAACAAGCTATTGCAAGAAATTTAGGGATTTCATCATCTACGGTCCGTAATATCGTCAAAACGTTCAGAGAATCTGGAGAAATCACTGCACTTAAGCGACAAGGCCGAAAACCAACATTGAATGCCCGTGACCTTCGATCCCTCAGGCGGTACTGCATCAAAAGCCGACATCATTGTGTAAAGGACATCGCCACATGGGCTAAGGAGCACTTCAGAAAACCACTGTCAGTAACTACAGTTTGTCGCTACATCTGCAAGTGCAAGTTAAAACTCTACAATGAAAATCGAAAGCCATTTATCAACAGCCCCCAGAAACGCCGCCGGCTTCGCTGGGCCCAAGCTCATCTAAGATGGACTGATGCCAAGTTGAAAAGTGTTCTGTGGTCTGACGAGTCCACATTTCAAATTGTTTTTGGAAATTGTGGACGTTGTGTCCTACCGGACCAAAGAGGAAAAGAACCATCCAGCCATAGGCACAAAGTTCAAAAGCCAGTATCTGTGATGGTGTGGGGGTGTTTTAGTGCCCAAGGCATGGGCAACTTGCACATAAGTGAAGGCACCATTAATGCTGAAAGGTACATTCAGGTTTTGGAGCAACATATGTTGCCATCCAAGCAACGTCTTTTTCATGGACGCCCCTGCTTATTTCAGCAATCAATGCCAAGCCACATTCTGCACGTGTTACAACAGCATGGCTCCGTAGTAAAAGAGTGCGGGTACTAGACTGGCCTGCCTGTAGTCCAGACCTGTCTTCCATTGAGAATGTGTGGCGCATTATGAAGCGTAAAATACGCCAACGGAGACCCCGGACTGTTGAGCAACTTAATCTGTACATCAAGCAAGAATGGGAAAGAGTTCCACCTGAAAAGCTTCAAAAATTGGTTTCCTCCATTCCCAAACGTTTACTGAGTGTCGTTAAAAGGAAAGGAGATGTAACACAGTGGTAAAAAGGCCCCTGTGCCAACTTTTTTGCAATGTGTTGCTGCCTTTAAATTCTAAGTTAATGATTATTTGCAACAAAAAAAAAAGTTTCTCAGTTAGAACATTAAACATCTTGTCTTTGCAGTGTATTCAATTGAATATAAGTTGAAAAGGATTTGCAAATCATTGTATTCTCTTTTTATCTATGATTTACATAACGTGCCAACTTCACTGGTTTTGGGTTTTGTTGTTGCTTGCCACAATACCAGCGCCGTTTGTTAATCTGAGTGCAGATACTGCCTATACTGTATACAGAGATTATCCAAATGAGTGTTTCTCCATTTTTTTAACTTATGCTACGCAAGGTGCCTCTAAAATTTTCACAAAGATGCGACATACATAAACTTGCCACATCCTTAAAGGAGCCGTGTGTAAGTTTGTGGCCAAAATTGGCACTGCAATCACACTCAAAATACTGCAGAGCGCGTATTTCCCCTCCCCCTGACGAGAGGTTGGCAGCTAGGTTGCCAGATCCAGCAAGAACGCCCACTAAAGTCCATACTATAATTTGCGTAAAGAATGAACGAGGACTCATTTGACCGATGTACTGTCTAAGTTACATTTCATATTGCCATAATAGGACTGCTAATGTTGGAACAGTTTCCACAGTATCTTGTACGGTGGCCATGAAGGGTCACAATGCATGCAAACGCCACAACACCTGCAAACTCACAAAACACCTGCATATTCAGAAGACACATGCAAACTCACAAAACACCTGAATATTTAGAAAACACATGCAATGTCACAAAACACAAACTCTGTCATGACAACGGAAATGTTTCCCAAGGGAACCATAATCAGTGACGGACCCACATCCAGTTGCCGGTCCAAAACGATTCGTCAGAAGAAAATTTTTTCAAAAGAGGTACGTGTTCTTTTAACAGACGTATCAATGTCTGATACTACAGTGGTTTTGTTTAATTTCAACATATTAAGGCAGTGTCCATATAACGTATTAGTCTGCTTAGATAATTGTTAAATGTTCTTCAAACTTTGTTAGCTGTAAACTAGCTGGCTAGCGTGCTAGCATTTCTACATTGCTGTCCCGAGACGAGTCCGCCGCACCTTCTTCTTCCACACCACTATTTTTGAAAGTTATCACTGTCACATAGTATGTATGTCAACTCTGATTTCATAGTGCAGATACAAACACTCTGCCCATTCTGTAGCACTATTCCCTCTCCAGCTATGGACTCTACTACCATTTTTTTTTTAATTGCTCATGTATCAGATTAGCGCCATCACCACAGGTCTCTCTCGCTCTGTCTAAGCACACACACACACACTATATATAAAACATGTAGGCTATGATGTCAAATGTGTGCCCTGGTAATGCAAGAGTAGGTCTGATATCTGAACTATCTATTTACTAAATTTTCAGATCGAAATGTTCTGCTCTTTCTGTGGGGCATGTCTGGGAGATGCTACCAGGTTTTGCCCGACATGTGGCCAAAGTGTGGAGCTTGTTATTGTTACGAAAAACACGGGTGGAACACACTAGGGGAACACGAACGTGGAAACGTGAGCATGAACTTGGAAACATGAGCTAGAACGGAAGGGAGACACAAGAGGGGAGTGAGACGCCATAAGCGGGAATAAAATTTATTAACATAAACACAGAAATAAACCAGGGGGAAAAAGGGGCACTCAGGCCAACAAAAACACCGTGCCTAGCACTGACGCAGGAGAACTCAAGAATCCAAAACACAACATACCAGGGGAACAGACTCCGAACAAGACATGGAACCAGACTTGACACATGGAACGAGACTTGAGACAAACAGAACTCTGGAAGCTAGACATACTCACAAGACAGTTGGCACAGCTGGCAGATGGCTAACTCGGGTGGCACAGCTGGCCAGGAGAAGGTATAAGGGAGAACATCAGGAGGGGGACAGATAGGACACAAAGCTCAGGGCAGGCAGGAACGCTGGGGCTATGGCTTGGGCTATGACAATGGCTATGGCATGGCTTGGCTTGGGCTTGGGACTGTGGCTATGGCTTGGCTTGGGCTTGGGACTGTGGCTATGGCTTGGCTTGGCAGGTGCTCAGGACAGGCAGGGCTTGGCTGGTGCGCGGGACAGGCAGGGCTTGGCTGGTGCGCAGGACAGGCAGGGCTTGGCTGGTGCTCAGGACAACTCGAGACAGGAGGAAGACTAGCACAAGGACACAGAGGACGCTGGAGGAGACAGGGGGCACCAGGGGCTTGAATGCAGAAGGGCAGGCTGGACAGGGAAGGAGGCTGAACTTGAGACACAGAAAAACCTGAGGGGACCAGAGGAGAAGTGCACGAGGCAGAGGGAGGGGGAATGCGTGCGAGCGTGAGGCGTGGGTGATGCGTGAAGTCAGATCTGCTGACGTGCAGAAACAGCTCAAACATATAGGCAGGGGCACACACAGACACAGGTGTTGACACTTAATCCAATTAACAAGGGGTGGAACATGAGGGAAACCAATTACAAGAAAACAGATAAACATTAACACTCAGACAAGGATCACAAGACAATCCCAAAGATGGGATAAATAAACTGGATAAAAGACTCCTAAGTGTACAGAAAAAGAGCCAGAACAGATTATAAGAATGCAGAGATCCTGCGGGAAAACTTTAGCAAAGCCAGTGAACAGTAAAGCGAGGGGCGGAGCTAGAACAGAGCGACTGCTGAGAGATAATTAGTCAATTAGTAAGTGCAGCTATACAATCCCGGGTGCTCGTTAGTAGATTAGTATTATATACAAGGTTAGTTTGGTTAGTAATTTTAGAAAACAACAAACTGTTAGTAATGTTAGTATGAATAGAAAAGCAAGGGGAAACTAGCAAACGTGAACAGAAGGAAGGATGAAACCCAGAATCCATTAAATCACCCGAAATAGTGTCACAATCAATTACCACAGAAACTGATACAAACAATGACGCGACCGGGGAGGAAGCAAAGACAGTACATGGGTAAAACGTGGACTGGACTACACAGGAGAGGAATGAAATGTGAACACTAAGACATGGACTAAAAACTGACATACCAAAATGATAGAAACCTAAAGTTGACTAACCAGACACTCAGACCACGGAACACAACAGTTATGGACCGTCCATCGACTCCATCAACTCCATCCACATCAACTGGCAATAAAATTCCCTTACTCTGCTTCCATTCCACTGTTTCCATTGAAATGTCCCGTGGTTTTAGCTGTCAGCAATTTATCAATTTATCAACCCCCATTAAATCATATTAGTTATTTGAATGAATCAGCCTGCTGTATGTGTGTGTGTGTGTGTGTGTGTGCTAGTGAATGAGACATGGAAGGAAGGAAAATTTGCTCAATTCTTGAGGTTCAGGGAAGTTAGCCAAACTTAGCTGAATCTCATGTGTCCAGGCGAAAATTACCAACTTCGGTGTCAGTCTTCAAATTTTTCTCCGCTTTCAGCCGTCTCCATCTTTCAAGGCATGTCCTAAACAGATCCTTGTTTTGTTTCTGACTTTGTCACGACGTAATTCGGAATCAAACCAAGGCCTTTTAGGTTAAGTAACATCAGACATTTGAGCTCCAGCTGCAGTGGTAACTGGCAACCTGGATGCGGAAATGCTACTGGGTATCTCCAGGAAATGGGGAGCAAAAGTGTCACATGGAAGTCAAATTTCAGATTAGCTGTAGATCCAGTTCAGTATGATTTTCTATTCGCCAAACAACCCCTTTTATCATAGAAGAAAACCAACACTCTGTATCTTTTTCAGGAAAAACTTTGTTGCGATGCCATTGCAGATTGAGCATTTCCAAAATACCTATGCTACGTGGACACCATTTCAGTAATTGATGGCTGTTTATAAAAAAGAATGTCTCATATTCTTAATGGAGTTGTGGTAAAATAATCTCCTTTAGGATACATTTTAATTACACTAAACAAAAGACAGCATTACAAACCATAAAAATGGAATACGGATGCATGAGTTTGTGGTATCTACGGTTGCAGGTTGCTTTAATATGGTCATTAACTTTCCAATTTTTATTTCAATGGTACAATACAAGAAAATAACTAGTTTGTGGTCATCCACAACAAGTTGACATCCCTTAAAAGCAGATATTTATTAACTTTAACTCATATAATCACTTGATGTTTGTTCAAAGTGCCTTTCAAATGCCACTGAATAGTCATACCTATGCTACATGGACACCGTGTCCGAGTAAATCCACAACAAAATCTAGTTTTCTGTAATATGAGTTCCATTTTATGTAAGGTTCATTCTATATTGTTATGAAATTAATACAAACAAGTTACCAACCATTTAGAACCATTAGAAATGCAAAATAAAATTCCAACATAAAGTGGCAGTAAATACCTATGCTACATGGATACCATGTCTGTTCTGTGCAGCAGTGTTCTATTCCATATAAGGTTCAATCCATATTGATACACTATTAAAATACAAAAGGTTTGCAACCACTTCTGTATGCAGGAAAAACCGTAATCTACCATTTCATCTTGGGATCTATTTGACAATTACCTACAGTATGCTACGTGGAAACTGTGTGCATGTAATTGTGCATCAAGATCTAGTTTTCTGTGCAGCAGAGTTCTATTCCATGCAAGATTGAATCCATGTTGGTATTCATATTGGCGTACAAATAAAATCCAGAAGGTTTGCAACCACTTCTATATGCAGATCCATACTATCTTGGTATCTAATTAACATTTACCTATGCTACGGGGACACCATGGCTATGTAATTATTGCAACCAAATCCTAAAGTTTATGCACAATATGACTTGTTTTCTCAGTGACTTGGTTTTCTGTTCATTAAACAAGTATATGGAAGTTGTTTTAATGTTAACAAAGTTTGCTGCTTTCCTTCTTATTTGGTTTATTATTTACCGTGAAGTAAATCTGTAAAATAAATTATTTTTGGTGGTTTTAACAAGTTTTTTTTTTTATAGTCTCTTGTCTTCAGAGGACATGTTTAAGGGCATTAAGAGGTCTATTTATGGCCTTTCACGGCCTAGTTTCATGTCACCAACCACGTCCAAAATTGAAAATGGAAAAATATTTGAATATTTTTATTTTGGACTTTCTCCGTGAAAATAATTTTCAATGACTTCTTACTTCCCTATTTTCAAGACCTGCAACAAGAAACTAGGAATTAATTGTGAAGGGCCTAATATTCATGTCACATGACAACTGTAACAACAGACTGTTGAGTGTTATTGCATAATAAATGATGCTACATGGAAATGGTATCCAGTAGCATCCAAACTTGAATTTGAATGCATTTGAAATTTTTTAAAATAAAAACTGAAAATCTATCTAGGCCCTGAGGCCTGAGCTAATGTGAACAAGTGCACCGCCTATCGGCGAATGTCGTATTGCTGCGCAATACTAGTCTCCTACCGGTATATGCATATTATATTTCCTAAAAAGTAGGTCAAAGTGACCTGAATAGGGTACATGACACACCCTCTCCCCAAGATGCATCCACACACCAACTTTGATGTTCCTAGGTCATACGATATTGAAGTTATGGAGGGGACACAAATGCGGACGGACGGACGGACTGACGGACTGCAATCCTATAGTCCCCTCCGTTTCCGGTAGGGGACTAATAAATATTGTCATGTTCTGAATACTGAAATATAGTAATGACACAAAGAGGTAGGTGGTAATAATATTTAAAATGTTACAAAACAGCATTATTCTTTATACAGTTTATGTTCACGCCATGCATGATGAAACACACTACATGTAAAATATAAACTAGCTTCATATAAATTGAAAAATAATAATCATTATTCTGAAAGAACATTGCAAAATCATAATGAACTTTGTGTCCAAATAAATAAAATAACCTAGGAAACCGAGAAAATGAACTGATGCTACAAATTGAAATACCAGAACTTGGACACTACAGTGACACGGTGTCCAGGTAGCATCCAAACTCTCCAGTGTGTTGTATGAAAAATAATTTCAACTATGTAAATTATTAAATTATGTGGGCCCCGATTTTTGTAGGAAACATTCCTATTGATGTAAATACAGGAAATGATGAAAATCAAAATTGATGGACTCTAAAAAAAAAACTCATTTAAATAATAATAATAATAATAAAATCATGGGGATTGAACCAAAACTCACAAAGGAACATGAATATAACTTCTGCGTGAACATCAAATTAATGAACAAAACAATGAAACCAATAAACAGCATCATTGACCTAAATGTAACCAAAGTAATAACTGCTGGGATGAGGTCTTGAACACTACAGTGATACAGTGTCCATGTAGCATCCGAAATCACAATAGCTCATCCTCAATTCTTTTTACGGGTTGCAAGAGAGTGAGCTTATAAAAAAAAGAAAAAAACAAAGGGCAAAAGTTTTCAATCGGCTGAGATCTTGTATTGACAACCAGATAGTTGAATGAATTTGAGAAATACATGCAGGTCATTCCATATGAAATCACCCAAGCTTCCATCTTGATGGTCTCAGAAATGCTTCATTTGGTAATATTTTGTTTCCTGTGATGAGCAAATTAAATTGCTGGTGGTTTCAAGTTGATATCTCGTTCCATTCTCATTTTATGGGCCCCCGGAAAAGGGGACGTGGCCCACGTTAACCCTCTGGTCACAGTTTGTGACCATTTTGAAAGGGTTACAACCAATGAACTAATAAGGATTCAAATTTCATTCTTTCAAGATATGTTTATTCTGCTTAATAGTCTGCTACAAACCTTTTAATATAGCGAAATACCCTTAAACATTGAAATTTGGTGCCAAACATGTCGATTTAAAATGAAATATTACGCAAGTATCCTTAGAATGTCCCCTTTGCCATTTACATTGTTGATAGTATACCTGACGGAGTTTCAAATGAAGGTAAAAACATCTTTCTATCTTCATCCAGTTTGGAGAAACATTAACCCCTTTTCAGCTAATTACCGAAGCGGTGCACTTTTTGACCCTCATTTTGACCATGTGGGCCTGTTTTGATTTTCCAAAAGTTGGCCTCAAATAAAAGCTTATACAAAGTACGAAAAAATGCAACAAAGTCCAACTTGGAACAAATACTCCTACTTGGAAAAACAAGACCCCTTTTTAGTGCTATTTTCACATTGGCACAACTACTCTCAGTGTACAGGTAAATGTTCATAAATGGACAGGGAAACGTTGAGAAGAAAGGCAGATATGGCAAACATGATACTAATGTTAATGCATATTATTTTGCTAAATCCAATTTTTCAAACCACACTGAGATTCGGTCCAGCTCTTTCTTGGCGATTATATAATTCCTGCCCTTGCCACTCATGCAAGGAGCATCAACCAACATGATATGCTTCAGTGGTACACAACAAAGATCCTGCCTTCGTGGCCAAGAGAATTGCGATGCAGGGCCATTTGGATGCATAAAAGATACTTTAACATCCTCGTTTTTAAGGGATTGCTCTAAGATATTGGCCAACCACCACTGGCATCATATAAGGAGGCAACAAATCAACCAGGGTACAATATTTTAGCTCCACAGGATCGTCCTTTTCGCAAATGAAGGGCATGAAGGGGCAGGTACGGTTTGAAGGGTTTCATCCACATTTGCAACAATTCTGCCTATTCAATCAAATTATCTTGAAATTTCTGGGAAAACAAATACAAGAAAATGATACAAAGAGCATGCAGCTGAAAGTAGAAATAAATGAGTGGAGTTCAGTATTTCCTGTACATTATTGTACATTTACATACACAGAGTAGTTGTGCCGATGTGCAAATACTCCTTAAAGGGGGTCTTATTTTTCCAAGTAGGAGCATTTGTTCCAAGTTTGATTGTGTTGCATTTTGAAGTTCTTTGAATAAGCTTTCATTCGAGGCCAACTTTTTGAAAATCAAAACAGGTCCACATGGTCAAAATGAGGGTCAAAAAGTGCACCGTGTCAGTAATTAGCTGAAAAGGGGTTAATGTTTCTCCAAATTGGATGAAGATAGAAATATGTTTTTACCTTCATTTGAAACTCCATCAGGTATACTATCAACACCCTAAATGGCAAAGGGGAAATTCCAAGGATACTTGCATAATACTTCATTTGAAATCGACATGTTTGGCACCAAATTTCAATGTTTAGGGGTTAATTACAAAGCACACAGAGGGTTAAACACAATTACTAAAGTTTTGTGGCAGACTATCAGATTGAATAAACATATCCTGAAAGAATGAAATTTGTATCCTTATTAGTTCATCGGTTATAACCCTTTGAAAATGTTAACGTGGGCCACGCCCCCTTTTTGGGGGGCCCATAAAATGAGAACGGAACAAGATATCGACTTGAAACCACCTGCAATTTGATTGGCTCATCACAGGCAACAAAATATCACCAAATGAAGCATTTCTGAAGCCATCAAGCTGGGAGCACCCCCCATTTTGGGTGATTTCATATGGAATGACCCATGCACCTATTCCGACTTATTTGAAACGTGTTTTGAACATAGTTTGGAATGTAAATGAAGAGACATCAAACGTATAACTTATGACAAACTAATAACTTACTATATTTTTCAAGAAATTATAAACCTAATCAAGAAAAATATAATCTGGTCATTGTGCAACGCCCAAACTCCGCTCTGACCGTCGAAATTAAGATTCTGAAAGCATTACCTTAACAGATAAGTTTCATTGGCTGAATTAATTAATCATAAATTGCCTTGTGCAAGGTCAGTTAACGTTAACTGAAGTCAGCTAGCTCGCTAGTTAACATTAAGGTGACTCCATAACAAACGCTAATTAATGTAGCTATAATTTAATAGCGCAATATCCATTGCGCTACAAACAATTTTTAAATGTTAATCTTCCCGGTTTATACCACTCCCTCAGTTTGTGCCAAACTCGAAATGTTGTCAGCTTTTCCCCGATATTTCGTCCGACAAGATAAGAGGTATCCTGTTAACTAGCCAATTCCACTGAAGTTGATGCATTGATTCCAGCCGTAATTTCATCCTAAACCTGCCGTATCCACGATGATTTTATGTATGAATTGAATCCGCTTTCGGTATGTCTCATTTTTGTCATATTGTCGTTGGTAAAATAATCTGTACCTCCTCGATCCAACTAGTTTTCCTTGCAGTTTTAGCTGCTGTCCGTCAGATTGCAACATAAGGTTGGACTTTAATCGTGTTACCCACTGAAAAACGAGAAGTTAGCTTGCTGATGCTTACGGAAACACTCAAACCGAGAGGTTAGTCTACTGAACGTTATATTTGCTTACTACATCGTTTACCCTTTATTAGCCTAAGTGAAAGTGACATCAATCAGAATTCCTAACGGGCCAAGTGTCTCACAATCTAGTTCTAAAATTGATTTGTTCTAAAATTACGAGACACAGACGGCAGAACTGGAAGCTAAAGGCTGAAACTACTGCGGCACTGGCTCAAAATTTCAAGTTCAAGCACATAAGAACAAATAGTTACCCTGGATGTAACTCCAGTTCTATGAGTACGTGCGTAGCCCTCTAACGGGCTTCGCTATTGGTTTACCCCTCCAAGGCCCCGCCTCGGCGCCTGAAAAGAAAATTGAACTCACCTGCTCCGTAGGTGAGGGTAGCATACTCACCCCCTATAAAGCCCCGCCGCTGTCAGTGCTCGTCTCCCTTTGAAACTCAGCATCTCACATTCGGGGGCCGGCTGGGCAGGCAGTTAGAGGGCTACGCACGTACTCATGGAACTGGAGTTACATCCAGGGTAACTATTTGTTCTATTTCGTACGTGCTCTGCCCTCTAACGGGCTTCGCTATTGGTTTACACCTACGGCGAAGGCCGTTAGGGATGAATGTACTCCCAGGTGGCCCCGCACCCTAGAGTTCTAGTTGGAAACCAGCAAAGCCGTGTCCTTCCTGGGGCGGGCACCGCCAGGCCGCGTACCCCGACCCAGGTCGTGACACACCAAACAACACCAGACCCAAGCCGGTGTCAGACGGGGCCCCTTCCGGTAAGGCCCCTTCTAGAGCGAAAGAACGAAGGAATGAGGAGGGGGGGGCTTGTAGCTGTCAATTCCTTCTACGCGCCCCTCCCCCCACACCTGCAGGCGAGGCGCCCCCAGAGCACATCGCCCCAGGGTGTGGTAACATACTAGTTAGCGTTGGGGGGGGGACCCTGCTGACAGGGTTCCCAGGACTGAATGCGCGACCAACTGGTGGTCATGTCCCTCAGATATGACTGCGCGAAGGTAGATGCGTAAGACCGCAAGGCCGCCTTGCAAATCTCCCCCACGGATACGCCCTTAATTAGCGCTGTGGAGGATGCGATGCCACGGTAGAATGGGTGGTCAGCCCCGCCGGGACGGAGAGGCCCACTGCCGAATAGGCTCTGCCGATAGCATCACAGATACAGTGGGCGAGGCGCTGCGATAACAGAGGGGCCTGTTGAGCCCGCTCACCATAGCCCACAAACAGCTGATCCGCCTTCCTAAGGCTTGCCGTGCGTTTCATCTACAGCATGAGCGCTCGCACTGGGCCCAGTTTGTGCATCCGTTCCTGCTCACTGGTGGCATGGGGCGGAGGGCAGAAAGCCCTGAGCCGGATCACCGAAGAACTGAAGGCTGAAGTGATGACCTTAGGTCAGACGGACGGATTAGGGCGAAGTTCCACTGATCCATTATCCTAGGTCGGAAGGACGGATTAGGGCGAAGTTCCACTGATCCATTATCCTCGCTTACGGTCAAGCATGATGGGTGCAGGGAGAGGGCCCCCAATTCGCTCACCCTCCTGGCTCATGCCAAGGCTAAAGGGTTGGCCGTCTTGATCGATAAGGTATGCAGGTCCGCCTGGTCCAAGGGTTCAAATGGTGGTCCCGCCAGGCCGTCCAGCACCGTCTGCAGATCCCACTGTGGAACCACGCGCTGCATCGGGGGTTTCAGCCTGCGGACTTCCTTCGAAAAACTGTTTTACCAGGGGGTGACTTCTAGCTGAGAAGCGGTCAACCCATCATGACCTACTGCAATGGCCGCCGCGAAAACGCCCAAGGTAGATGCTGCACGGCCCCTCTTGAACTGCCCCTGAAGGAACTCTAGCACCCCCTGAAGGGGGCATGAGCGCGGGTTCAGGCCTCTCACCTGACACCAGCCCACGAAAATCCGCCAATGAGTCGCATAAGCCTTGGACGTGGCCGAGGCACGCGCATACTGAATTTTGGACACAACCGCTTCGGGTAGGCCCGATTCAGTTAACCTTACCCTTTCAGCTTCCAGGCCAGGAGGGGGCAGGTGCGGACGGCGTTCGGTACCCGAGTCCCGGTTAGGGGAGGGTCCGGAATTTCCCATGGGTTCCCCAACGCCAGCTGGATAAGGACCGGAAACCATCTGGCGCTCGGGCACAGTGGTGCCACCACAATTATGGACAAGTGCTGCTCCCTCACTTGCAAAGTAGTGGCATTAATAGCCGCCGGGGCTGGAACGCATATAGCAGGCCGGCCGGCCACACTGGACGGGCCAACGCATCCACCCCCAGGAGAGGATTGTTGGTAGGCCTCAGGTAGAACCACAGCGGGCACAGAGCGTTCTCCCTGTTCGCAAACAGATCCATCTTCAGTCGCCCGACCAGCCTCCAGATTTGCTCGGATGTCGCCGGTGGGGAGGCTCCAATCCTCCTCGGGCAGCGCCCCCCTGGACAGCCCATCTGCCCGAGAGTTGAGGATGCCTAGAACATGTTGGTCTTCAGAGAGCGCAAGTGGCGATCAGCCCATATTAGGATGGAAGCCGCCATCTTGTGTAGGGCCACTGATCTGACCCTCCCCTTGTCTGTTGAGATAGGCTACCGCCGTCATGTTGTCTGATCTCACAGGACATGCCTCCCATCCAACTGTGGGGAAAAATGGTGCAGTACCCTCTGAACTGCCATGAGTTCCAGTAGGTTGATGTGCCGCCGGGGCCCCTGCCATGTACCAGCGACCGAAGCAGGGCCACAAGTTCCGCCCCACCCTGTGAGGGAGGCATCCACGAATGCATGCGCATAGTGAGCCAGGCACCCCAACCGAACTCCCTCGCGGAGCCGGCTGTGTGAGGCCCTAAACGCTAAGGTCCGCCGTGCTTGCAATTGTATGCGGAGCATGCGCTGCTGGTCTCGCCTCGGGGCCAGCCGAAGGCGTATGAACCAGCGCTGCAGATCTCTTGTGCAGTTGCCCTAAGCGAACTACTAGATGGGCAGCAGCCATCATCCCCAGTAGCGACATGACTGCTATCGCCCACACTGAGACTGCGTCCTGTAACCGTTGGGCACAAGACAGGATCGCTTCTGCTCTCTCCATCGACAAGCGTGCGGCCATGGTCCGAGAGTCCAACTGCATTCCTAAATACCGCGCTGTCTGGCTGGGCTGCAGGGTGCTTGTCATAGTTGATAGCCCAGCTGCGCAATATGCCGCATCACCAACTTCGTATGGGCGGTACCATCTGTTTGGAAGGGGCCAGGATCAGCCAATCGTCCAGATAGGTAGAAGCCACACCCATCTCAGACGAAGCGGCGCTAGGGTTATCTCCACATATTTGGACTATGTCTGTGGTGCCAGGAAGTATCCGAACAGGAGGCGGCAAAACTGAAAGGTCCGGTCCTGTAGCGCAAAGCGAAGGAACTTCTGATGGCATGGCAGGATTGGGACGTGAAAATAGGCATCTGTCAGACCTATTGACGTCATCCAGTCTCCCGGCGTGACGCGTTCCAGCAACGCCTTCACCGTCAGCATCTGGAATGGTCTGAGCACCATGCGATTGTTCAGCTCCCAAGATCCAAAATGGGCCTCAGGCCTCCCAAAAATTTTATTTTTTTTGGGGGGGGGTCAAGAAATATAAAAAAACCCTGCTTGAGCTTCTGACAGAGGAAACTGGCCTTACGGCCTTTCTCCATAGAAGCAAGTTTACCTCTTCCTTCACAAACGCCCTTTGGGCGGAACCGGGGAGCTTCGTCCGTACAATGCCTTTGAATGGGGGAGGACAGCAGCGGAACTGCAATACGTATCCCTTCCGAAACGTCCTGTCCAACCACCTCGGAAGGGGGGTGCACAACCTCACCCACAACTGATAGTGATCCGTCAGTGGTGAAGCAGTTGATTCTATGATTTCCGATAGCCCAGGCCCTCCCGCGACGCCCCGCCCCCCTGTGGGAGGGTTTGACCGGGGGGCCCTGCCCGAAAGGGCTGATAGACTAATGGCAACAGCGCATCCACTGCAACCCCAAGCACGTCACCTGGTGACTCACTCACCGTGGGTGGTGGGGGCGCAGCTGTCTCTGAGTCAAGCGAAAGCTCTTCCTGATGTTTACCCTCAGAGACATTAGCCATTAACACATCTCGAGCTGTGGGGCAGAACGAGCGACACTTTTCTCCACGGGTTCGGAAGCCCCAGTACCAGATTTACGTTTGCGTACACAATCCCGTCCCTTGCCACCGGGATGCATAGTGAGAATTTTGCGAGACCCCCGGAGCTATGGAGCCAAAATGGCGGACAACTCCCCTTCCGTGCAACCCGGAAGCAGAAGTGCGCTGACGTATCCTAACCACGCTGCTGGAGCCAGCCCAGCTAGAGTGTTAGCAACAAGCTGGTTATTAGTTCATGAACATTTCTTCACTGGAGACATACCCGGATGAAGTGAGTTCGCTGACTTCCAAGACTGAATTTGGCCAAACCAGCACTGAGAGATGGGAGTGCGTAAATTTTGGTCCGGAGCTCGTGTGCTGCCGCCATGGTTAGAACATTCGGCCTGGAGCAGAACGAGCGGAGGTCCTCTTCACAGATTCATAAGCCCCAGTACTAGGATTACACTTGTGCAAACATCCCGCCCCTTGTCCACGGGATGCACAGTGAACCGAAACGAAGATTTGAGTGAGCGCCAATGCCACTGTAAGATGGGAGAGTATCCTCGTCAGATTTCCGATTAGCTACAATGCTTGACCGTGTACTACCTCCGCTGGTAGAACACGCCAACTTAGCTGGCGCTTAGCTATCCATTGTTCCATAAACAGTTTATAGCTGGCGAAGCGCCGTTGTGTAGCGGACTTGTACTAACCGCGCCGCTGGAACCAGTCCAGCTAGCAGCGTTAGAAGTTTATGGCAATCTGTCTCAGTTCGTGAACGTCCCCTCACTGGAGCTGCCCCATGACGAAACGAGTGCACCGAATTGAAGGATCTGTAGCGAACCCCCCTGTCAGCAGCATGGCGGGAGGGTGTCATCGCCATAATTACGATTAGCCACATTGTTTGACGGTGCACTACCCCGCGGGTAGAACAACGCAAGCCTCGTTGGTTGGCTAACCAGCGTTTCATTAAAAAACCCTTTAGCTGGTGAAGCACAGATTAGCTGTTCTGTGTTGACTAGAAATGCTGAGGGAACAAGCCTCACGCATCGTGCCCCTCACTGAGCTGGTGAAAAAAGGGGAAGCCACTCTGCTCCTCCCAGTAAGGTATCCCAATGACTATGAATGCAACATCTGAAACAACCAGTGTGTCAGCGTGAGTAGCATGAATAACGATCTTGAAGCCAAATAAAAATAATGCCTTTTATTTGTAAATCTCCCAGAGTAGGGCGACCAGAAGCTGCGAGGCTGCAGCAGCAGTAGACGGGGGCTGGAGCCCGCTGATGGCCGGTCTTCTGAAGACGTGCGACGACAGCTGCTCGCGGGCAGACGGTCGACCATCGCCAGGACACGGTGGAGTAGGGCCCAAAGGAGATTGGCTACCATCGGGTTTATGGCGACATCTTCGGACATAGTACCCTGAGCCACGGTCCCCATTTCGGCTGGGCCAGCAGACCGATGGTGAAGTCTTCACTCAAGCACGAAAGGAGCTTGTCGTCCTGGAAGAGGGCCGTTGTCAAGGCTTCAGACGGACCGTCGCCAGCTCTCAGGTTGGCCCCGAGCCAGCCTGGAGGGCGCACAAACTGTAGCCGCTGTACATGCCCCTGCCGTGGGGACGCTTGCATAGGCGGCACGGAGCAGCCTGCGCCTGGCGTCGCCAGCCAGCCAGATGCACAGTCATCGTGCTGGTCCGAGGGCACCAAGGGGGAGGCATATTAGAGACAAAACTTAATCCATATCTTTCGCTACACAACGATAGTGACTGAATTCCGCGAGAGTCCAAACTTTCATCAGGCCGAGTGAAAAAGGGAGACGAGCACTGACAGCGGCACGGCTTTATAGGGGGTGAGTATGCTACCCACTCCTACGGAGCAGGTGAGTTCAATTTTCTTTTCAGGCGCCGAGGCGGGGCCTCGGAGGGGTAAACCAATAGCGAAGCCCGTTAGAGGGCGGAGCACGTACGAAATAGAACGACATATATGACACAGTGCCGTTAACTTCATTCAAATGCTTTCGGTGATAGGTATTCTCTAAAATTAAAAATGTATATTCTGCCAATTACGAATGGCTACCGATCACCATTTTCCCCCATATTCATTGGAAACGTCTGCTAATCTGCTTGCTGTCTAATGTAGTCAAGGTACCTACCTTACTTGGTAACTTAGCTGATCGTACAACTTCAACAAACAAAAAATAAAATTACCTTGCTGAAAAAACTGCAAAGATCCTTTGCATCGGTCCGGATGGTTCGTGGAATTCGCAGCAGAGCAACTCATTTCGTCGTTTCTTGTAGCAATCTGTCCTGCTTGAAGCATAACCGTTGTTGGCAATGAAGAATTTCAGATAACGTAAAGTCTCCCATCGACATTACCACTCCAGCTCTACGTGAAATTACTATTCACAAAACGAAGTCCGCTGGGGGCAGGGGCTATTGGGACTCAGTCCGCGCACACTGCGGCTGTCAATCACTGCTGTTTATTATGACTACATGCCCCTTTTGCATAATATCAAATAAAAGGTTTACAGAAAACTTATCAGAAAAATTGACGCTAGAATATATATCAGCATAGTAAGAACTTCCTAAAAATGAAGAAACCATCTTCAGAAATAAATTATTTTTCATGTACACAATTTTTCCTGTCTCGCATTTCTCCCCTTCACTAACATGGAGGGGGCGAGCTTATACTTTGTACTGCAGCCTGCCAGTAGTTGGCAATCAAGACGCTTTTGCTTCACTTTTCAGGAGATGTTCGGCCGTCCATGTCTTATACTGTCCTTGTTTTCGGCACATAAGTTTTGAAGGAGGAAACCAGACTTAGTAGTAGTTATTTTGTGTTGCCCTGATGTCCCTAAAGCCATTGGATTGATTGACATAAAATTACTGAGATTTGTAGCTAAGTTACTCTTAATAATTAATGCTTTTGTCCATTGTGCTATGTTACCAAATATGCGTAGAATATTGGAGCACAAAAGTATTATGTCAATTTTTGTTAATTTTGGCTGCATGCAATACTTCAACATAATTGAATCATTGTGTATTCAAAGACAAGTCTAATGCCCAGGATATTAGAAGTGAATGTGTAAAGTCTATAAAACATCTGACTTAATACTGCATTCACAAAGTTTAAAATGGGGTTTTCTTAAAAGTGCTAACAGGGACATACAACCATTGCGCTCCAAACCCTCAATATATTACTGCATTAATACGCCAGCTTGCAGTCCTCTCTATTAAGCATCTTAATATGCGGTAATGCAATAGCAGCCGCGATAAACACCTCAAAATGGACCACCGACTATGAATTGGACAAGCCACAAACCAAGCGTTAATCAGACTGGATCGTGTTAGATTTGCGGTTACGTGTTTCTTTCATTTCCCCCACTGAGCCAAAGTTGGTTTGGACATTTTGACTTTCAAAGGTTTTATTATATTGTGTTCCCCGCCACCACGATAGCAAGCGGAGCAGGGGACATAGTATTCAGCTCCGTCCTGCTGTCCATCATGTCCCGTTTGTTCTGAATGCGATATCTCAAGAACGGTTTGACCGATTCCATTCATCTTTGGTGTGAATGTATATTGGTGTGATATGCCAACCCCCGTGTATTGCCGTGACCTTTGCATTATTCTGACAGTCATTATGACCATTTGACCACTTACAAATTCCTTGTCAACCTGATATCTCAAGAATGGTTTGACTAATTCCATTTATCTTTGATGTCAAGGTGTATAAGGGGCGGGGGACATAGTACTCAGCTCCATCCACCCGCCCGTCCATATGTCCGTCCCGTTTATTGTGAACGTGATATTTCAAGAGGGGTTTGACCGATTCCATTCATCTTTGGTGTCAAGGTGTATTAGGGGCGGGGGACATAGTATTCAGCTCCGTCCGTCCGTCATGTCCCATTTGTTGTAAATGCGACATCTCAAGAACAGTTTGACCGAATCCATTCATCTTTAGTGTCAAGGTATATTAGGGGAGTGCTCACAGCCCACTCGATTTATGTGACCTTGCCATTATTCTCAAGGTCATTTAGACCATTTGACTGCTTACAAATTCCTTGTCAACATAATATCTCAAGAACTGTTCGACCAATTCCATTCATCTTTGGGGTCAAGGTGTGTTAGGGGCAGGGAAAACAGTATTCAGCTCCGTCAGTCCGTCCATCATGTCCCGTTTGTTGTGAACGTGATATCGCAAGAACGGTTCGACCAATTCCATTCGTTTTTGATGTCATAGTGTATTAGGAGCGGGGGACATACTAGTCAGCTCTGTCCGCCCGTCCATCATGTCCCGTTTGTTGTGAACGCAATATCTCAAGAACGGTTTGACCGATTCCATTCATATTTGGTGTCAAGGTGTATTAGGGGAATGCTGACAGCCCACTCGATTTATGTAACCTTGCTATTATTCTCAAGGTCATTACGACCATCTGACCACTTACAAATTCCTTGTCAACCTGATATCTCAAGGAGGGTTCGACCGATTCCATTCATCTTTGGTGTCAAGGTGTGTTAGGGGCGGGGGACATAGAATTCAGCTCTGTCTGTTCGTCCATCATGTCCCGTTTGTTGTGAACGTGATATCTCAAGAACGGTTCAACCAATTTCATTCGTCTTTGGTGTCATGGTGTATTAGGAGCGGGGGACATAGTGTACACCTCTGTCTGTCCGTCATGTCCCGTTTGTGGTGAACGCAATATCTTCAGAACGGTTTGACCGATTCCATTCATCTTTGGTGTCAAGGTGTGTTAGGGGCAGGGGACATAGTATTCAGCTCCGTCCTTCTGTCCATCATGTCCCGTTTGTTGTGAACGTGATATCTCAAGAACGGTTCAACCAATTCCATTCGTCTTTGGTGTCATAGTGTATTAGGAGCGGGGGACATACTATACACCTCCGTCCGTCCGTCCATCCGTCATGTCCCATTTGTGGTGAACGCAGTATCTTAAGAACGGTTTGACCGATTCCATTCATCTTTTGGGTTAAGGTGTTTTAGGGCCGGGGGACATAGTATTTAGCTCCATCATTCCATCCGTCTGGCCGTCCATCTGTCACGTCCCGTTTGTTTGAACGCAAAATCTTGAGAACGCTTAATGCAAAAAATGGGCATGGCATGATACAAATCAGAGTATAAATCTGCAATTGTTTGTCTTATAGCCAGAAAACTTGCAGGATATATTCGTATTAGGACCTGAAAATTTCATTCAAATTGACTGATAGGGGGCGCTATAAATGCAAAACAAAGCAACGTGGTATCAGAATGTAATGTATAAATATAAGTCAGAATGTAAATCATAAATAGTTTTTTTAATCAATACAAAACATACAGAATATGTCCACATAAGAACCTGAAACATAGCCTGAAAGTTTCAATTAAATCGACCAGTAGGGTGCGCCATAAATGCACAAAATAGCCTAACATAACAAATCAGACTATACATCATAAGTTGTTGGTCCAATCATTACACTGGCAAAATAGGTCCACATAAATACCTGCAACATACTCTTAAAGTGGTTTTTGTCCCCCGCCGCCACGATAGCGAGCAGACATAGTATTCAGCTCCAACCAGCCGTCCGTCATGTCCCGTTTGTTCTGAACGCGATATCTCAAGAACGGTTTGACCAATTCCATTCATCTTTGGTTTTAAGGTAAATTGGTGTGATACGCCGACCCCAGTAGATTTCTGTGACCTTGGCATTATTCTCAAGGTCATTACAATAATTTGACTGGTTACAAATTCCTTGTCAACATGATATCTCAAGAACGGTTTGACCAATTCCATTCAGTTTTGGTGTCAAGGTGTATTATGGGCAGGGGACATAGTATTCAGCTCCATTCGTCTGCCCGGCTGTACCTCTGTCCATCCCATCCCGTTTGTTGTGAACGTGATATCTCAAGAATGGTTTGACTGATTCCATTCGTCTTTGGTGTCAAGGTTTATTGGGGCGGGGGACATAGTACTCGGCTCCATCAGTCCATCTCTCCAGCCGTCCGTCCGTCACATCCTATTACTTGTGAATGCAAAATCTCGAGAACGCTTTGACCGATTTTATTCATCTTTGGCTGCAAGGTGTGATGCTTCGACCCAATCGATTTCATGTCACCTGGCGGGGGACATGGCCAAGTTTAGTAGCAACTCTTGTTAATTAAGCTGTTAAAGCTCTCAAATACTAATGGTCTTTCTTGGCTTGAACCCCGGAATTTCCGCTTGTGGCTATATTTGAATTTGTTTTTTTGATTTTTTTTTTCACATAAGCAAACTTAACCCACAGATGAGTCACAAAGCCCCTTTTTCAGAAACATTTGCTATGGTGTATCAAGCCGATTAGACAATAACGCTGAAAAAAAGTACCGTTTTATGAACTGGAGGAATACATAAGCTTTGTGAGACATTGACATTTTATGTTACCATTAATGTGGATTGGAAAATGCCTGATAATTATCGTAATGAACAATAATGCAAGCTGAGGGGTATTGAATACAGATTGATGCTCGGAGCTAAACAAATTAACACTCAGCTGCTAATTGGAAAATCTAAATGGGAAAGGCTTTGGAGATGTAATGCTCTTTAAGGTGAGGTGAGAGCATAGCCAAAGTCCTTCTAATGGCAACTCCAGAGTGGAAGAGGTTAATTTTATTTCTATTGTTGAATGGAAGTTGGACGCCAGGTTGGATCTTATTGTTTACTTAGTATGACGTCTCACTTCTGGGTTCTGATTCAGTGCGTTTTTCAGTACAAAATACCCAATTAAAACACTATCAGTGAAATTTTTATTCTGAAAATTCAGTCAACTGCTGTTCACCTCAATGGATCATGATTTATTGCTAATTGGGGAAATTTTTGATGAAATGTCAGTTCACCTTGAATTTAACTAGAATCTTGCTGACAGCCTTTTCTGTAAGCAGTCATTTTAATCATTGAGTTAATTTGAACATGCTTTCAATCCTACTTTAGGTCCAGAATTGGGATCGAGCTCAAGTTAGCTTAAGTCTGGTCCTCTGTTCAAGTTAAAAAGCTTCTCATTTTAATCAGGCTCCAAGACTGGGACCATGTTCTTGCCATCCCATTCAGTTTGCTCTTCATGCCCAATTTGTTTGGAACAAGCCTCCAATCCTGAACTGGAGCCAGGACTGGGATTTTGTTCCCCTCAAGCTAACTCTCCATCCTCTGAAGTAGTCAGCGATAGGGGAGCACTTGTAACACCTGGCAGCATACCGGAAGCCTGGCTGGCAACAGCAGCTCAAACTTAGCCTATTACAACTGTGCTGGGGAGTGTTTCCTAAAATCACAGATGCTAACCTAACCTAGTTGGAACCATTGACTCTTAATGGACGAACTACGTAAGTTGCTAACTTAGTTAGCAACTATGCTTTTGGGAAACGCACCCCTGAACTGTCAACCCTCCTCGGGGTTCTGTCCCCTTTATTCTATCCTGGTATTCCGCCCCCAATCTCTACCATATTGCAGTGAATAAACCACCAGTTGGATTGTGCCTTTGATCCCGCGCTTGATTCCTGGTCTGGATCGCAGCAGCTCTGACTGTGTAAACAGTGTGCTGTGTGAATATTCTGGGCTGGCAAGAGGGCTCTCATTTCAGTGTATGAAGGCAGTCAGAAATGTGTTTTTGCTATGCCTAGCTTTGATGTGCCAGTGCTTGTATTTATCAGTGTTAATAAGCGGTGAAATGTCCATATAGTTACTGATAGCTAGCCCTTTTGAATGTATGAGCATATATTGCTGGAATTTATTCCTTCATCAAGGAACAAATAATTTTTTTTTTTAATTGCAGCTGACATCGTGAAATGGATTTTTAAATGTAAACAAGACTTCTTAGATCTTACGGTAAATACCATTCTAAACAGAAAGTTTTGGGGGGGTTTTTTAGTTGATTGGTTTCCCCCCCCCAAACTGTGGGGTCCTGGATGACATCCTCTTTTGGCCAGCAAAGGGCATGGGTTCATAAATGGAGGTAAGTCAGGTGCGGTTCTGACAGGACAAGCAGTCAACTACGCCAAGATGCAAACTCCCAGCCAATCATACCGCACTCTACATAGCTGACTATGCCTGCCTTAATTTAAACTGCCCGTGGAATCATTTTAGTATTGATTCATTTGCTTTATTATTAATTGTTTATCCTTGCTTGCTCTGGCTCAATTTTTCTTAGGCTTTAGTTGTGTACTCTTGCCTGTTTCTGATTAGCCTAGGCCTTGCAAAACTGTATTTTTCCATAAATCTAAACATTGCGTAATTGCTTATAGTTTATCTGGAGACATGCAGGACCCTAACAAGGTCAGGATGTTCTCTTTCTCTCCCAAGTCTATGTGTTCTCAGGAAAAAGAGTACAAGGGGAGCTTGAGATGCCGAAAAGATAAGATGTAGATACGTACTTCGGGGCTGGCTCTATGTGGGCTGCGTGCGTCTGCAGCATTCCTGTTGATACCAAGATGCGCGAAAGAGCTCGGGGGGAGGAGGATGTCAGGATGGACTCTTACTTATACACCACCAAAAAATAATTTTCTTTATCCTTGTTCTTGCCCGTAACGAGATTCTCGCATGTGACCGGGGTCCTTTTCTGCAGAAAAGTAAACTGACTTTGGCTTGGATATGAACTCTTTTGTCTCCGTCCGAATTCTTCTTGAGAAAGTAACACCAGGAATTTAAAATCGAAATTCCTACAACACTGCCCACTGTCTCATTGGCAAATTATGTGTTCTATTTAACCTCCAGATACTATACACCATTCTGCTTCAGTGCCTTTTTTGCAAACCCCGCTTCCACCCCAGCTCCACCTCAGTTCTGTTTGCAGTACTTCATTCATTAACTGCATATATTTACTCAATCGCTGAATATTAAAAATGGCACCTTGTCTGATTGCACTATAGCAATGTCATAACATCGATGTCATTGTTGCACAGCTCCGTCTGCCTCATGGAGGGTCAGTGCAGCACTCTCTGTATTCGGCTTTTGTATAATTGTATGCACGTGTAGGGTGCTCTCAGAACAGACCCACGCCACCAATCATTGATCATACATTTATCATACTGATCTCTTGTTGTGTCTTCAATTTGACGAAAGTAACTAAAAATAACAAATGCAGCCTATTTTAGACCAGCTACATGACAGCATTTGAACAGGACAGTCCTTGGATAGGGTGTTGGGCAGGAGTGGAGCAAATATTGGGAAACTCAGCAAGTTTTTGGAGGACCTGGGAAAAGTGGATAAGTTGCACCTGTTTTGTATGCGTATTTTATGTACAGCATTGTATATCATTTGTAAATGAAGATTTGTTACATGCTGTTTTGCTGTCTTGCTGGTCAGCTATTTATTTCGTTCATTTGGTACCCTCTGGTGGTCTGTCTGTAAAACACGATCTGATGTAATAGACTACTGCTTTCTATTAGCTTCTGGCACCTTCCTGCCTGGAGGGGGCGGGATTACCCAGGAATCCTGTGGATCTTTCCAGAATGTTGTTAGTCTATATAAATGCTGTGATTTTAAGCACAGCAGAGCAGAGCAGAGAGAAGCAGAGTTTTTGTTGAGTGTTATTAGAGGATTGAATAGTGGATGTTTTTTTTGTAGAACTTTTTTTTGTGAAGAATAAATTTGTTTTAAGTTTTCATTGCTGGTTTTCTTTGTTGTGATTTTTTTCAAGTCATAACACAGCAAAGGTGAGAGTGTGAGACAGACTATACAGTTCATAGATGAAGTGCAATGGGTAACATATCATTGACATCAGAAGCTCTTGATGAAAAATAGCCAAGATGCATGCGTCTCAGGAGCACATAACATGCAGTTTTGACTGTAGGCTTGACAGAGCGTACACACATACCTGAGCCCCATGGCAGTGCACACATTTTAATTGGTGTGTTGATGAGCAGTGGCTGCGTTTGTGGTCTCATCACATCTCTGCTCTCTCAAACCCGTTCTATTCTACCGCTGTCAGATATGAAGAGATAGATTGTGTTGAGCGGAATACGAAATCAGCCTGCCACTGAAAGCACACACCCATAAGACCAGCTCCTAATTAACAGTCGTTGATTTGCCTTCTCCATCTGTGCTTCTTAAACTGCTTTTGCGTGTGGATGCTTGAATGAAAGTCAGAAATGGAAATTTGAAGGGTGATAGAGTCTGCTGACTGGAAGAAAAAAAAAAACAGGGACAGGAGAATGTAAATTGTGAATAGTGAAATAGGAAGGGAAGAAATGCACAAATAGTGAAAGCGATGAAGAATGAAAGAAAATCCACCTTATTCAAATGGGAGGAAAAGAGAGTGAATCCGAGACAGCCGATTCCATCACTTTTGTTATATTTTGAAATAAATGTATCAATCCACGGGCTCTAAAAGAGTTTCAAAATCAAAAAAGGAAATATGTCCTCGTTTCTAGATTACTGTAGAGTGAGAGGAGTGTCAGAACCAGGATTTGATGAAACACAGTAGGGCTGCAAATCCTTTGGGCTCAACAACCAAATAAAAGCACGTGTAAATATGTAAATATTTTATATTGATATTGAAATGAGGCTATTGAACTGGCAGCCCTTGGGCCGAATGCTGTCTACAGTAACTATACTTTTTGTCGCTTTATTACTGAAGAGATTCTTCAGTTTTATAAACAGTGTCTGGCAAATATTTTGGCCTAGTAGGCACCATTTACAAAAATAATCAGACCCTCAGGAAGTAGTTGGACGACTGTGCTGAAGTTTTTCATCCAAAATAGCTTTTTAAATGTGAGTGCCGGAATTAACGACAGGACTGGTATTAAAAGCAAAAATGATGGGGATAGAAAATGCCATTTGGAGAAAAAATCTGCTTGATTCTTCCTTAGCAAAACCACACAAACACGGATACACCAATGCATTGTGGGGTGTAAGCTACCAGGGTGACTCAAAACAGATTATCCCTAAAACGCCATCCTGCTGTGCTGAGATGTTGACTTCAGTGTTGTCTAGGAAGCGCAGCAATTTCAGTCCTGCCATCTCGAGGGGATTGAGCTGAGCGTTTTCCTTTTGGTTTGAGCAGCATTTCTTGGAGATGATTTAGGTCAGTGTCCAGGCTTCCAGAAATGCTCTCTATGAACCAATATATTTGCCTTTTGCTGTCCTGTAAATTTAATAATTAAGTTGAGAGTGACTGAGGGAGTGAGGGTATGAGAGAGAGGAAGAGGCAGTGAATGTGAATTCTAGGAAGACAGTAAAAACTTCAGAAGGGGAATTATGAGACAAAAACAATGTGCAAGCATTTGCTATCAGACTGAAGATATCAGTGACCTGATTGGCAGTGTAAGACTGTGATCAGATACAACACAGTTTTGAGCGCTCCAGCGACTTTTATTAAATAGCTATCAATGGTTTGGACGCGACAGGTGCACCTCTCCGCGCCCCGCGTTCGGCGCCATAGCGCGAGAGGGCGCTTGAAGTGGAAAATGTGTCTATTTTTGGGGCAAAGCACCGCATGTCAACTGTCACGCTGTAGTCAACAACCAATGAAATCTATCGGAGGGCGGGACTAAATTCCAAAACACCAGACTTGGCCGTGGTTTGCAAACAGCCGTTAATATTGATCAGAGTTTTCGCAAAGTGAGATAAGGGAGCGTTACTTAGCAACTGCAAAAAAGCGCAACCAGAGCTTTTTACAATGTAGGCTTCAAAAAGACTCACCTAGCATTTCCAAGCGGATAGGGGAAGTGATGAGGAATGAAGGAAAAAACACTTTGTACAAAAGGACGGAAAAGAGGGTGAATCAGAGTCAGTCACATTTATTATATTTGTAAATAAATGTTCTCATTCACCAGCTTTACACTATTTACAAAATCAACAAAGGAAATATGACTTCTTCTTCGACATACTGTAAGTGAGTTGTATGATTACTGTAGACTGAGAGGAGTGTAAGGATCAGTATTTGATGAAACATTAGAGCTGCAAACACTAGAGCTGCATTATGTTTCACTTAGTTGCTCCAGGGGTTGGAGGGAGGGCAGGTTCTCTCACATTACTCCTGAGGTTGTGAGCAGACAGTGTCAATCAATGAATCAGGGGGAAGTAGCAACCATAACTGTATAACAATTCCATTGTTATACAGTTACACTTTTCTAACAAGCAACCATCTTGTTAAAAACAAGCCCAAAAAATTGCAACCCGCGACCCGTAATTTTTTCTAGCAACTTCAGGAAAAAAGAAGCCGAAACTCGTGTATTATAAGCAGACTTGGCAACTCTGCTAATCAGCCATACTGCACCTGCGCGTGGCACCTGAGATGACAACGTTCAGAGGTTAGTAGGTTAAGCTACAGACGCCAGATGACGATAACAGGCAACCCCGGAATCAAAAGGGAAACAACACGAGCAAATCATAACAAAATATTGGTGAAATGAATGAGTTTCGCTACAGATAATGCGGCATTAGAGGCTGTGCTCTTGGTGCCCCGTGCACTCCCATTATACGGATATACGCGGCTCTCTTTGGATCTGAATATCCTCCGAAGAACTTCTAGTGACACGAAAGTGATATAGGTGAGTAAATGATTGTATTTAATGCTGCAAATAATGTCAAAACTGTAAAAACGGTACTTATTCTTTAAGTTTTTCATCCAAAATAAAGATAAATAAAGCGTGTTTAGTGTGATCACAGCCTAATATCGCATAAAGCCAATGAAGAAACACTCTGATCTGGCTCTATGTATACATGTTGCTTGTATTTCAGAGGTTGTGCTCTTGTGTTGCATTTCTCTCCAGAAAACACACAGGCCAACACACTCTGGTGTCAGCAATACACCGTACATTATAGTACTTTAAGGGTCTATTTTCTTGGTCTTCTACCACTCAGAAGTGGTCTTAGAATAATTGTGGATAAGATGAGCATCGAGCACACTACACCTGAAAATTAGAGGAACAGGACACACTTGTGCTCTTGAAGAACAAACATGCTCCTGCATGGCATGTGCCCAAGCATGCATAATTGGACAGCCCGGTCTATGTGAACCATAGATCCACAAAGGATACAAAAGGACAGATAAACTGCATTGCCCATCACCCAAGGGCAGTGATCCACGGTGACAATGTTGGACCTGCCAAATCAGCCAGACCACAGAGGAGGAACCAGCATTTACAAAAGGGCTCCTCTGGTCTTCTAAATCTGACACGAAGTCTCCATGCAAGGGGCGCAACTTCAGGAGTTTCTGATTATTAATGCACCTGTCACCGAGTGGCTAATGATGATTAATACGCAGTCGCTGTGACCGCCACACAGGAGACGGTGCCTGAATTTTCTCACCTGCGCTTCGGCTGACTTGATAAACATAAGAAGATGGCGTTTTTTGAGTTAAGTGGTTGCTATTGGTCCTCATTAGCACAGCATCAGAAAAACACACAATTAAATTATTTAATACAGACTGTGCTCATGAATGGATGAAGAAAATGCTAAACTAAATCTGTATTTCTAGACTGTCAGGGCACTAAATTTGTTGCCTAATTTAATCTGGTCTGCGCTCATTAGAATTTTTTTAAGTTTTCATTAAAGTTTGACCTCATTCCAACAATCGGGCCCAGTACCCCATTCAAGGGCGTACTGCCTTGTTTCTGCATTCATATGGTCTTTTTGGACTCGTGATGACTAGGTGGGTTCTCTCTTTGCCATAAAAATGTGTGATTATGAGTAGGTTAAAGTGATTCTCATCATATTATGTCCAAGTCAGTGCAGTGCTAGCCAATATAGTGCCCTGTGTTATTCTCTGAATCTAAGGCACAGTTGCTTGGTTGAGCGCTGGCGGTATTCTGCTTTTTGTGTGGCCAGAGTACTTTTTATTGATGCGTTGTTTTAAAGAGCTAATTAGCCCATTTTAATTAGGTGTGCAGTTTTCCGTAGCAGTTACATTTTAGTTACTATGGCAATGACATTGATTAGCACTCAAGAAGAATAAATTTGCAGCTGCATTGTAACAGTTTGCTATTTTGGGAGGTCTTTTGAATTGCATGGGCAGCCGCAGCGGCAACGGCATTTATGGAAAAAAACACGTCGTTTTCCATTTAAGTTTATAAATGGACTCCACTGAAGCAGTTCCTGAGAACAACTAAGTATCATCCTCCATTATGCGACTGCTGGCACACTAATTACAACGTATAAGAAACTGACTTATTCTTCAATTAATAGTCAGAATTTATTCTTCCGATGGTGCAAATTTCACTGGTATTGGATTTTTATTATCCATGTCGACTCTGTTGTTCATTGAGCCCTGGTGGACACACTCTCTCTTTCCCTTGGGATTTGAGGGTGGCACAGAGGCACAGTGGGTAGGCGTGGCCTTACAAGAACAGGGGTGTAGGTTTGATTTCTTGTCTGGGTGGAGTTTACATTTTCTCCCCTTGTTTGTTAGTCCCATTTTCTTACACATTTCAAGCACATCCATGACAGCCTAACAAGAGTATCAATTGCCCATTGGTATGTGTATGTGTGTGATCTCTATTATGCTGTGATAAGAGTATGAAGACTGGCATGATATAACCTTAAAGCAATAGTTTGAGGTTTTTAAAAGTGGAGTAGTATGAGGTGCTTATCCTTAGCCAGTGGAATGGAAGTAAATTTTGTTGAAGTAGAGCATAGTCCAGGCGCATGTTCAACATTGCGGTGTCTTGTGAGAGCCAGTGAGTTCTTACCTCTTGAACAATTAAACTACGTTTGGTCTTGCATTGACGAGTGAGAACACACGCAAGTAGCTTCGCCTTGCTTTTTGAGATGATGTTCACTTCCGCACAGCTTGTTTTTGAGAGAATTTGATGCAAACTCTAGTTGGCAGCCATGTTGGAAAATGTGCAAGAGCTAGCAAGTAGTTCAAAACACTTGAGTCTTTCCTTGAGAGACTCGGGAGACCCTTCAATCTCTAACATGGAACACCGCCAAGTAAGTTGAGCAATACACTGCTTTGGACAGGGAAAGCAGCAAAAAAAAAAAGTCGTCTCAAATGAAGGACCATCTTTAGAAAATCAGTCTCCATTAAAGTGTACGCTCACAGTGTGCTTTAATGGAAGAAGGCGATTTTCAGGAGGAAAAGACACTTGTAGTTTTACAAGTTTTCACTTGTCTTTTTAGTAGGAAATGTAGTCAGGAGAAAGATGATGATTTTCCATCTAAGTGTAAAGAAAAGAGGCTTCACAAACTCCGGACTCAATACAGAGCCTAATTATGGCTGCTCTTTCCATCCTTATTTGATGCAAGGCTCCAAAAGCCACTTCAGCAGAAGTAATTGCCATGAAATGCCTATTACTATTAACATCCCCTCTGATTTGGTCATAATTGTAATTGGACAGAGTAAAATTGTGCTTCACTTTCCACTCTAAAAAGAGCTGTTTTATGGGTTTTCTGGGGCAATTGTCTCGGGTGAGTTTGATTACGCTTTCCAAGGATAAAGTCTGTGATGCCTGTAAGTGGAATATGTCCTCTTGGTGACAGTTAAAATTTTTTTATCCATTTTTGCCATTAAGAATTTTAGGAATTTTCTGGAAGATTTGCAGTAGTGTGCAGTGATGATTATTCACTAGATATATCAGATCTTCAGAAACTAATTACTATTAAAGTATGCAAGCACCTGCATGTTTTACTGAAGAGGTTGGACAGTCAATTTTGTAATGTTCTACAACTCCACGCCGCACAATAAATTTGCGTTTGGGTGAGAAAATTTCAAATTTTGAGTCATTTGTTGCGAAGGACTTGTGCCCCATACGTTGGTATCCAATTCTTGAATTTCTTGGCAAACTCAAGTCTTTTTTTGATGTTGCCGGCTCATGGCTGGAACACGACCAGTCAGACCATTTTCACATAGGTATCTGTCGTAGATCTTGATACTTTCATCTCTTCACTTCTGGCACTATCAATGTCATCACAGAGTTGTCGTGCCATCAACTGCCAAATTTTTTGTACTTGTCATACACAGGTAGCAAACATCAGAGGCAATTAGCTTCTGTTTTGCACCTGTATTGCCGCTAGTTTTCAGTGAACTGGTTTCTTTGTAATGTTTGATGGTGTTTTTTAAAGTGCAATGGCCGCTTTTAATGTCTTTAGCATACTGTACGGCCACAATGCGACTACGACCAATCTGAGAGAGCTTCTTCCGTCGTTCATGTCACCTTATATACTTGAACAACTGACCATCAGAGGTAATTCTGCAGAATTATTTTGCCTTGAAGCAGTTTCAACAATTTGTTTAGCATTAATAATCATGAAATGAGCCTTCAAAAATGCATTCAAGCAATGCAAGAGTCAAAACAAAAAAAATTGCGACACCTTTCAATTGTTTGAAAAAATTTATGTTTACAGTGCTTTGTTTATCACCTATATTTTTACCTCAATATACTATTGGGAATTCTTTTGTTCTCATTCTCTTAAATAGTATTTTTCAATACATTTTTCACTAAAAATTAAGGACACGTAATATATTAGGACCCCTTTTAGACAAAACTGGTGGTGTATAAACATCACAGTGCATTATTTTATGGAGTATTAAAAGCAAATTGCAGAAGGGGCAAAAACTAATCCTAAGCGCTTCTTTCAGTACTGTAGCAGAAAAGGGAAAATCAAAGAGTAGGTTAAGAGCATAAAGAATAAAGGTGGATTGTTGCTATACGATAAGAAGGATATAGCGGATACTTTAAACAGTTACTTTGTTGAGAATTTCACCTCGGCGCCAGTTTTTATTCGGCCAGATTATTTAGAGGAAATTGATGCTATTTGACACGGCAATTGAACTCAATAAGAGTAAAAAATTATGTGACGTTAGTCATCCATGAGCATCATCTCATTCCAGTAACATGTTAGGCTATTATGAAAAATCGATTTACTTAAAGGGCGGCCAACTCTCACGCATTCGCCATGAGAATTTATGCTTCATTCACGTTCCCCTGCTGTAGTCTGTAATTATTCAATCAACAAAATGCGTGTTTCACAATCGTTCAAATTGTTCAAATGAAATAAGACCATTTGAAACATTTTTATGCAATTCCACTGCTTCGAACCCCTGAATGAAGAAAAGTGTGAGAATTCCGGAATCATTCCGTGCGAGAATCTCTTGCATACCCGTTGATTAAATAATTCCTGACAAGGTGAACTGGTGATGGTCCTAAGGATTTTTGGAGACAAGTAAAGTCAATTTTATTAAAATTGAAAACAGGCCATGACAAATTATTTTAAAGGGATGATTTGTGCTTCCCCTATTGCCAGTTCACCAGCTGCCACTGGTGTGGTGGTATTGTTAGCATTGCTCATTTCCCTCTGAGTAAGGCATTGTTGATAGTTACAACCCCAATTCTGAAATAGCTGGGACGAAGAGTAAATTGTGAATAAAATCAAAATGCAATGACTTTCAGATCACATGAGCCAATAGGCTATTTACAATAGAACATAGATAACTTCAAATGTTGAAACTGAGACATTTTACATTTTTATCCAGAAAATCAGCTTATTTCATATTTTCTGGCTGCAACAGGTCTAAAAAAAGTTGAAAAACAGGCAATAAAGAGCTGAAAAAGCTATGAGTATATAAGAGAATCCGCTGAAAGAACATTTAGCAAGTAATTATGTTAACTGACATCAGGTGTGTGACACGATTGGGAATAAAAGGGATGTCTTAGACAGGCTGAGTCTCTCAGAAGTAAAGATGGCCAGAGGCTCTCCAATCTGTGACGGTTTGCGTAAAACAAATTGTGGAATACTTTAAAAACAATGTTCCTCAACGTCAAATTGCAAAGACTTTGAAGGTCTCATCATTGACAGTGCGTAACATCATCAAAAGATTCAGAGAAACTGGAAAAATCTCTGAGCGTAAGGGACAAGGCTGAAGACCTTTACTGGATTCCCGTGATCTTCGGGCCCTCAGATGCCACTGCATCACTCACCGGCATGAGTCTGTCATTGACATCACTGAATAGGCCCAGGAATACTTCAAGAAACCACTGTCTGGAGTTGTCGGATAGCTCACTCGGTAAAGGCACTGCGTTGCAGTGCAGAAGTGACTATCACATCGCGGGTTCGAGCCCCGGTCGAACCAACTGGCAGTGGTCGGCAGCTTTTTCAGAGTAGCGCACAATTGGCCAGCGTGCTACAGGGTTTAAAACTGGGGACTGGCGGAAAGGGAAATAAATAAATAGCTTTGTTCGTTGCTCAAGCGCCTCTTGTTGGCCAGACGGGCGATCGTCAGGAAGATTCTAAGTCTGTTCATGTCCAGGTATCCTCCGTCCTCGTTCTGAACTTGTGAAGATTCAACCAATGAGTGTATAAGAAGCAGTGGTTGACAGGCACGTGCTTCGGAGGAGAACCGCGAACTGTCTTCGCTCTCCTGAGTTGGCAGCAAGGGGTCGCATACGAGCAAGCTTTGTACAGAGTTCACCAATTGGGTATTCCAGATTTGGGTGGGATTGGAGATGCCAAATTTAATGAAAAAAAAGAGAAACCACTGTCTGTAAACACAGTCAGCCGTGCCATCCACAGATGCCACCTAAAACTCTATCATGCAAAAAGGAACCAATTGTTGAGCATGATCCAGAAGCGCCGTCATGTTCTGTGGGACAAGGCTCATTTAAAATGGACTGTAGCAAAGTGTTCTGTGGTCAGACGAGTCTTAATTTGACATTCTTGTTGGAAATCATGGGCGTCATGTCCTCGAGGTTTAAGAGAAAGACCATCCCTCCTGTTATCAGTGTTCAGTTCAAAAGCCAGCATCTCTGATGGAATGGGGATGCATTAGTGCATATGGTGTGGGACACTTGCGTGTTTTAAAGAGCACCATGAATGCTGGAAGGTATACAAAAGTTTTAGAGCAACATATGCTCCCCTCCAGATGACATCTATTCCAGGGAAGGCCTTGTGTATTTCAGCAGGACAATGCAAAACCACATACTGCAGCTATTACAACAGCATGGCTTCGTAGTAGAAGAGTCCGTGTGCTGAATTGGCCTGCCTGCAGTCCTGATCTTTCACCGATTGGCGCATAATTAAACGAAAAGTCCATCAAAGGAGACCCAAAACTCTCCAGCAGCTGGAAGCTTGTATTAAACAAGAGTGGGATCAAATTCCAATGGCTAAACTCAAGAAACGTGTCTTCAAGAAACTTTGAGATGAGCTTATTTGGATAAAATTGTAAAATTTCTCAGTTTCAACATTTGCTGTTATCTCTGTTCTATTGTGCATTAAATACTAGCTGGTGTGACTTGAAAGTCATTTCATTTTGATTCACAATTTACACTTTGTCCCAACTATTTCGGAAATGGGGTTGCACATTACTCCAAATTCTTTTTTTTATGTTGTTCATTTTAATCAATCATTTTCACATAATCTCAAAGCAGTCTCTCAACTGACTCAAACTTTAATTGGAATGTGTCATTTGTGAATACATTCACCAGTGTCAGTACATAAATGATCAGTTGTTGAATAGTTAACAAATAGTTAATTACAAGTCAGTAAATAGTGGATAATTAAAGGTTAACCGCAAATAATCTTGAGCAGACTCTCTGATTCTATCTGGGAAATGCAAGATTTGATTTTGTAAGTACTGTTTAAAATATACTCTTCCAAAAAAGAAACTTTACATTGTTTTTAGCATCAATTTATTACACATGAAATGTTTTGACAAATGTGGAAAACATATTGAAAAGAAAGTGTAATCAATAATTCAATATTTGTGTAGTTTCTTTTTTGGAAGAGTATAGTTCAAATGTCTAGATAAATTTGTAGAGTATACTGGACCTCATTTATCAAACTTGCATACACCAAAAAAATGGGTGTACGGCAAATCTCCCGCAAGAATCGGCATTTATCAATCTGAACGTGAGCGGACGGTCCGCAAATATCTCACACCAGCTCTGACCAGGTGTACGCAAATCTGAAAACAGCGAACAACATGCAGGAAGGAGTGCAGCTGTCAAAATGAGTAACAAACCATATGCAGCGATGCGGACGTCATGCTGTTGTTGTTCTCGTTATTAAAATAAATAAATAGACTAAATACATGAATGAATAAATAAATGATTAAAAGCAGGTTGTTTCCAAATATAAGTGTAATTAATTTCTCTACACAGATGTGACGAGTGGCTGCTCGTTTTGTGTGGCACCCAATGAAATGTCATGGAGTAACACGGATAAAAGTACAATGAAGAGTGATCTCTGCACACTGTATTTTACCTATTACCCTCATGGTGCTCGATCCTGCTCCGATCGAGGCGGGGGGGACTCATTCATGCTCCCGCCGGCTCGTATCCCCACGATGGAGGGGGAGCCTATCAGTGCAGTGACAGCTGGAGTCTAGATGGCCCCCGCCGGTCCGTGCGCTGTTGCAATCCGTTTTTTGGAGGCGATCTTAAAATCGGACCACTTTTTTAAACTATATGTAAAGCATTTGGATTGTCAATTATGTTGGCAATATAACATGAAATATCGTGGATTCATAAATTGAATTTATTTAGGCCGATGTTATTCGCACTTTTACATGTGGCCAATGCAAATTCTTTTTCTTGACCACACTTGTAAGTGCGCAAGTTGATGACCATTCCAGTGCTGCTTAGAAAGTACCGCTTAAAATAAGTTTGGCCAAGAAAAAATTTTAGCTTTGGACACACTTAAAATAAGTGTGGGCAATTGAGAAATGTGCGTCTTGGCCGCAATAATAAGTGCGTGTACCAAGAATTTTGGTCATTTAAGTGCATCAAAGCACAAAAATTAAGTGTGAATAGTCACTTTGATTTATTAATGAATGAAATGAAACCTGTGCTGCACTCCGGTTTTCCACCCCAACGGTGTTTACTACTGCAGCCTACTGGGCTCCCTTTATGCCACTCTTATAAAATAACTTTGTTTTGCTCCATCTATCGTGAGCCTGCTGATAAAATCTCGTATCTTCAAAATAATAAACTTTACAGGAGAGCAAAAAAAAAAAAGTTCAATTTTGCATGTAAGAATGCAGTTTAGTGGTGTTCGGGTATGGTGACTATTTTTCCTCCAAGAATGTATCCAATCAATGAAATTTTGTATTTTTCAATGTTTATGCTATTATCGTGGACATACGAGTTTTTGTTTCTCATCAAATTGTAGATACGAGGTTTATCAGCAGGCCGACAATATTTCCTCCTCAGTTAAGTTTTTTCTTCTTTGCCTTCTTTCGAGAGTCCATGTCGTAAAGTAGGCAGGGCTATGCCATCCGGAGCATGAATTTATTGGGGCGTGTCATGTAAATTACGATGGTTTTGCGCCAGATTTATCAACGCCCCGGCAGTTCTACACCGAAATCTGCGACGTACACACTTTTAGTAAATCAGACGTGACACTTGGCGAACGATATTTACACCAGAATCTACACCAGATCCTACACAAGTTTGCTAAATGAGGGCCACTGTGTGTATTGTAGAAAAAAGTGCACTTTCCCATCAAATGACTTTATTATTTGATTTTATGCCTCTTGGCTCTCTATGTGGTAAGTTGTGGGGTATTAGGCCTAGCTGAGTTATGGGACACAGTGATTGCTTTCATCTGAACATCCTGAACTCTGTTGCCATGGAGCTGTGTGGTATAACCTAATTTCCTCCCCCGTATTGCCATCTCTCTCACTGCAGCAGACCTCTCTGAGCTTTACAGCCTTCTGCCATTTGGGAAAAAACATAGAGCGTAAAAACAAATGATAAGGCCATATGATAGTCAAGGGAATTCAAAAATTTATTGTTCAATAATACATTACATTACAACTGTGCTTTGGCTAAGGAAGAGAGGTTCAGATTATCCTAGAAGTCTGCTCTGGAGAAGTATCCATCACTGCTAGTTTAGATTTCGCTCTTAGAGTCCTCCACAGAGAAAGTTCACTTGTAATCGCAGACACCACTAGTTTCAGCTAGTACACTGCAGAAAACGACACAACTGTATGTACCATAAGGTCATCGGAAAATCATAAAATCTGGATTAAAAAAAATAAAAAATCCTGGTCAAAATTTTGATCCTGTCTCACCAGGGAAAAATAATTCTTTGTTATCCCAGACAACTGTGTAGCACTGTGATAGGGGACCAGTTAGACACCAAATGCCGGAATGGAGGGAAAAGGCTTTATTGGAAAAAACTAAAGAAAATAGGGCACGAGGGCCAACAAAAAACTTCACCCAAAGGGTGGCCAAAAAACAAACTAAAGAGAGCTACACAGAGCTATAAACAAAGGATCAAAAACGAGGAAAACAAAGGCCACTGGAAACTCCAGGGAGATAACTATGAACAGAAATAAGACTAATGATGTTAATAACGAGGCTATGTACAATGCTGATAAGAACTATGGCTAAGGAAAGCATGGGACTAGAACAAGACTTGGAACTTGACATGAAAGGGAACTTGAGACTCTCTGCCAGCCAACTTCCACCGCATCCAGATAAAGGGTGAGAAATCAAGACATGAAGGGTAACACCTGGAGAAGGAGAACAAGAGGCAGGGCAAGATCATGACATGGACAGAGATTGGTGGACAAGACTTGCTCATTAAGGGGTCTATTCTCCCATGCGCTTAAGTCGAAAAAAGCGCGTAGCTACGCGCTTTTCAGCCCACGCGTATTCTCCCCTCGACTTAAGTCTGTGCATTATGCGCCTTGAAGGCAGTTACACGCTTGGGGCGGAGCAAGGCCAAAATCTGGGCGTTTCTCATGCAAATAACACTTACGCGTATTCTCCCCCTGGCTTACGCGCTTTTTCTGTTAAGCGCTTTTGAGGGCTGTATTAAGGTCAAGCGCCAACATAAGGCGAAATGGAATATTGCGTTTGATGTCGGTTATCGGCCGAATTTTAACATTAATTTTATTTAACATGGTAAAGGTTGAAACATTCAATATTCGATTTTTCATCCTTATTTCTAAACTACATTTCTCATGTCATGACCATAATAAATGATCAAACCAAAGATATTACGCAATAGCCTCTTCTCTAATTAGTTCAATTACAAATGCATTACAAACATTACAAACATACCGGTGGTCAGCAATTTCGCAACTGCGATGTCGGTCCTGGAGAGTGGTTGGTGATGTCATGCACATATCTGACACAGTTCATTGACGCTCCAAGTTCTTCACCATGCACTTCCACTGTAGAAAGAGTGGGTGCCACCTTCTCCTCCAGTGCAGTGAAATGCACAGAGGTTGATGCTGCGTGCAAACGTCTCCGGTGTGCAGTAAGCCTGGCTTTTACAGCGCCCCGCAGATCTCTCCATTTAAGCTAGGCAGCTATTTATTTTCTTTTTATTTAATATTTTCTGCTATTTTGCCGTCACGTCCGCTTGACATGCGCAGTTGTCAAAGGGGTTGACTTAAAGTTTGTAGACATATACAAGGCGTCGGCAATTCACGCTAAACGGCTATTATGTCGTCTGCCCAGACGGCAATTCACGCTGGAAGGTTATTTTGCCGTCTGCTTGGACGCATAGCCTACTTCTGCACAAGGCTATACTTTTACTTCAGCTGCGGACGGCACTACAACTGTTCGCCATGTTATTTGACCGTCGGATAGGGTATAAGTTAACCAGAAGCATTTTTAATTTGCAGAGCATGCAAACTAACATGCAGTAGCTGATAAGCGGTCATGACTTAGTTTGAATGTAATCTGTCGCGCGAAAAATTCGTTTTGCGTCCGGTGTGAAAGCGGCTTGTGTATTCGCGTCTTTGCATTGACTTTGAATGTAGGTTATTCTGTCCTGCGAAAAATTCGTTTCGTGTCTGAAGTGAAAGCAGCTTTATGGACAGTACGCGACAGTTAGGGAGAGCTATATTACCTTTTTAATCTCCGCCTTTTTCGGCTTTATTAGCACAACAATTTCTAAAGGGGGATGGAATTATATCAAGGTAGTGCAGAGAAATCATCTGTAAACCGGCAAGTCCACATCTGTGAAATTTGGTTTTCGGCTTTGGCTCGACGTCACCATCATTGTCTTCATGTTCTATTAACAAATGCGACTGCCCTATATGTTCGTGATCATCTAAAAAGTTGTGATATTCTGACGAGGGAGGAGATTGATTTTCTAATTGAGGATATCTGTATTAACTTTTTACCATTGATAATACTGTGTATTTTAATGTGTGAATAAAGACATTATTAAATAGGCTAAGATTGAGCCTTACCCTGCATGGCTAATACCAAAGCACTACCCATTTGTTAATCAATTTTAGCCAATAAAGAATAGCCGACATTGGAAAAATCATTATAAGTTAATTGGATAATTGATTATGGGCCTAATAAAGTATTATGCACAGGTTCAAGTGAATGTGTCGCTCAAATCAAATGGGACATAATAGGCTACGGATATGGAATTGTGTGTTTGCTGAGGCGGTTTCGGGGCGGGGGGGATGACAGCGTGCGGGGTAAGAATCTTTTGTTAAAGCATTTCCATGTCCTTTAGTTGCAAACCTGACATCGTAATAGTTTAAGATTTTAGCAATTTCTAAATGAGATCATATAAACTGTCTTTGATTGTTAAGAATGTTCTCTTTATTTGCAGCGGCGGCTCGTCGGCCGTAACAAAGGGAAGCCAGAACCTCGACCTTCAAAGGTTAATGACTGCAACATTTCGTAGTTCACTTTTCTTTATCAGCAGTTGCTCATACGAATTGGTTGGAGGACAATCAAATCTATTTTCGATAGCAAATGACGACGCAAATTATCAACACGTCTTTATAAATTAGTTTGCGAGGCTTCTTTCACAAGAAGCCCCGACAGTCCATTTTCTACAATCTTAATATAGAAGAAAAGAATGCGATGTTGCACAGCTTATTGCTTAATGTGCCTCACTAATCAATTTGCGCATCTATGCCGTTTCGTGAGCCTCTTGAGCGCGGAATTTATAGCGTAGGCCTATGGCAATTTATCTTGTAATTTATGTGTGAAAGAAAACCCCTCATAATTTAGTGGTGCAATGTATAACAATGCTATGGAAAATGAATTTGACTCAACTGACTGTTCTTCTTACAAGTCGTATGAGCAACTGCTAATCAAGAAAAGTAAACTCCGAAAGGTTTAAGTCATTAAGCTTTGAAGGGCGAGGTTTTGGCTTAACTTTGTTACAGCCGACGACCCTCCACTGTTTAAATGAATGATTGTTCATCACCTGTTTTCAATCATTAACATTAAGGGATTGTTTGGGCCTCCCCTGTTGCCAATTCACGAGCCGCCACTGTTTATTTGTCTCATTCCCTGTTTTCCACGGAATAAACAGGCTGGAGGGGTTGAGAAGCGCTGAATTCTTTTTGTTATTTCATTATGGCGGCAATTTGTTTTTATTTGCATAGCTTTAATGCCATGGTGGCTAGAGTAAGAAAAAAAAAATGTCTGTATTACTACTTCTAATCGGCACAGACATGCATAGGCCTTACAGCCGCATATCGTGGGCCTGCTCGTATCTTCAAAATAATAAACTTCACAGGAAAATAAATAAATATAAAAGTGTGTATATATATAAATAAAACATGTTTAATACTGCGTGTAAGAATAGTGGACATACGAGTTTTTGTTTTCTATCAGTTTGGAGATACAAGGTTTTATCAGCGGGCCCACGATTTTCAAGTTTAAAGTCTGATTTGCGTTTTCCAGGGACCACAAATGCATATTCATGGTTAATCAGAAAATCCTTGTTCCATGTTTTCCTGATAGCCATAATCAATGAGCTTTGAACAGAGTCTGCCTCTCTTTTGGATCAGTCACACCTCTTTCATAAGGCCGCCTACATTCTGAAGTTAAGCGCTGTGGGCGTGATCGAAGCGAGTAGGGGAGAATACGCGTAACTCAAAAGCGCTCAACTCGAAGCGCGTAAAAAAGGACTTACGCGCTAACGGGAGAATAGACCCCTAAGAGAATGAGCGTGCTCAGCTTAAGTACCAATTAATTATGCAGTTTGAAAGCAGCATGAATGTTCAGAACAGAAAAGCACAGCAAGATCTTGAAATAGCAAAGCAGGAATCATGACAACAAACTCCCTGTCTAAATTAGTAATGTGCCTGTCTAATGAATTACACCACCCAGTGAGTGTTAGTAACTTAAAAACAGTTGATTGTCAATTAAGCTGAGACAGCCCCGAATCAGCACAGCACGGAAGGAAGGGGAAATACCAAAGCCAACCATAGCTCAGAAATGTGCAACAACGAAGGCACGGGGCGGAACGCAGACAAGCGGTGGAGTGGCTTGGCAGACCTGGCGAAAACAAAAACATGGAAAAGTAAAAACATGGACTATAAATGTGAAACATGAAATGCAAAAACCTGATACAAGAAACTGTTAAAACTGTGACATGAACTATGAAACTATGGAATCTTGAACATGAACTGTTAAAACCATAAATGCTGTCCTGGCCAAAGGCCAGAACCCCAGAACACAACACACTGTAGTTCTTTACAGACTGCTTGGACCAGTATAACTTTGGGATAGCAGCTTGTAACTAGAGCTAAGAAATAACAGACCACAGACCAAGGGGAGAATTTAACTACCAACTTATTTATTCACACAGTAAGTAGTAGACATATACATAAGTTGGTACTAAATCCTATATCTCTTCTCACGCAGAAGCCTTGTGTAAGGTCACGCCTCCAGCCTTCTAACTCACTAGTCTGTTAAGACCCGGACTGCATTCTTTAGCTCCACAATTATTGCATGCACCTGTTGTTCATTTCTGCTGTGTGGTTGTGTTGTGCTATTTAAGACCAAGCCTCGCACTTAGTCTTTGCAAAGTCTCATAAGCCACGAGCCTGTATTAAATGTCTACTCTTGTATTGACTTATTTCCCGCTTTTCGCATGTATATAGTATTACTCTTGAACTAAGTGCTGTTTGTTGTTTAGTTTCAGCTCTTAGATATTATTTTTAAGAAAGCTCGCATCCACTTTCTTTTCTATTTGAAATACAAACACTGGGCTCTTGGTTACAGTTACAATGTCTTACTAATTGTGTTTTTCAGGAACCTCGATTTCTTATTTGTAACCCAGATCTACCCCAAAGTGGGTTTAGAGATTGCTACTAACCCAGAATAGATGCCTATTGAATTTAGGAAAAGGAGGTCAAAGTATGTGCGAGGGGCAGGGTTTGTTGTGCCTGGCACCACTTTTTTATTGCAACTTGAACTGTTTTATTGCAACTTGTAAAGAGACCAACATGTTTTCTACTCTCCATTTTAACATTAGAAGTCTTCTGAAAAACTTTGACAAATTTATTATCATTAAATCATATTTTCTCAATAACTGCATTGACTGAAACATGGCTTACTGAGGAAATTCATTCATGATATGAAATCACAAGCTATATAGCCACACACAGAAAGCAGAAGTTGGTGGTAAAGTCTGTCAAAGGGGTCATGAATTTAAACACAGGTCTGACCTTGAGGTGAAGCTTTAAGGGTGGAATACTAAATCTGTTTTTCTGGAGGTTCTATCTCTTGTTCATAATGAGAACAAGGAAGTGATCGTAGGGTGTATATATTGTCCTCCAAATTCCAGTATCAACACATTTAAAGAATGTTTATTAGGTACAAGAAAGATTGTTGTTTGTGATAACATGATATGATGAGTGTTCATTTCAGCTACTCAAAAGTGACATCTAAGAGCTAATTAAACAGCTGGAAAGATAGGGAAGTATCGCAAAGTAGGTGGAAGGAGGAGACAGAAAAGCAAATGTTTTTTTTCATTAAGTATCTCTCAAAGAAGTGTGCAGTTGACATTGAAAAGAGGCCCAGAGGGACCACATGTGAACTAATTTTTAACCTTGTGCAGAGTTCTGGTGGACGTCAATATGGGATGTCCAGAGGATGCTGTAAAAACGTGTCATAAATCTTTCATTCTGGCTCCTCAGGGAAAGTCATTTAGACGCTTGTGGAAGACCTCAAAAAGACGTCGATTGGATGTATTCTTGCTTGGTGGGTTAAGCAACGGGATTTGTTTAATTGTCTCATGCGGTAATTCTGCTTGTATAGCGAATCATTTGTGTCTCTACACCCCTCTCCAAAAGTAGTTGCTATTTACTTTTACTTTACTTCAATGATACTTGGGCATGTGCACGTATTGGTAGTGTAATGTACAGATGAATGGTGGCGTTATATAATGTGAGAGTAGCCGATGCAAGCATTTTGCTAGGGAATGCGATGAGCTTAGCCAGGGTGATCATAGTTAATGTCATAATGTGCTTGGATTCAGGGCCGGAGTGGGACTCATTTTCAGCCCTGGAGTTTCATGCCTCAGACCGGCCCACTTTAGATAACGACCTATTATTACTAAAATCATGTAATCATTAAATCATTAAAACCTTACATGTTAAGTCTACGCACTGTTCTGTAAAGCCTTGTAATTCAGTGTATTTTTCTGTATGAAAAGGAGGTCAAAGTATGTGCGAGGGGCAGGGTTTGTTGTGCCTGGCACCACTTGTTTTGTATTGCTTCTTATGTGCCTTCTAGCTGTGCCGAAGGCATAATAAATCCAACCAAGTCCATCCTCACACCTGAGACCAGTCGTCAACTTCCTGTACTCCATGCACATCCCTGGTGCTCAGAGCACTACCGTTACACTCTGCTCTTTTAGATCCTTTGGAATTTAAATGAACCTCAAAAAAATTAAGTATTTTGACCTATTAATCTCACGTTGGTTTGTCTTAAATGGAATTTGGATTTATTGAACTGAAATAAGTTTATTGTCATTTAGCTTTTTGTTTCTCTTTAACTTAGTTCTAGGTTCTAAATTTATCTATTCAAGGATTTAGCTTTTCTTTCTCATTAATTTCTTTAACTAGTACAAAGTTTAGATTTCCCAGTAGCACACACCTTTGCATCACCAGTTTGGCACAATAAGAGGAAAAGAAAAAAGAAAAGATAATAAAATAGAATTTGGCAGAAAATTTATTGCCAAATTTAATGTATGCGATTGACAGTCTTAATTCTTGTAGCTCAGTGGGTAATCAGTCATTTTGTTAAGTCCATTACAAATCTGAACGAGTTCCACTGCATGTCGCAGCAAAATACAGAATGTTTCATTCTACCTGATCTTGGGCGTAAAAATCAGCATTTTAACCTTGGAATGAAGCTTGGTCTTGCAGAAACAGACGTTTATCCTTTCACTTGTCAGCTTCGGTATGCAAACCAAGCGAAATCTCACGAACAAAAAAAATATATGTATGGCCTGTAGTATAACAGGGCAATATACAGACAATAGTTCAGTCCCACATATTTCTTAACAAGTGAATTACTTGTCTAACGCCAAAATAACATGTTAGCTAAATGTTCACTGATTGTATCACACCCTAAAATGGCGGCAATATTCATTTTGCATTTCTAAGGTTAGCATGATCATAGACATGACGAATAACTTCTCAATTCGCTTTACTAAAAACAACCAGCAAAATTCTCAATTAAAATGTATTCACATTCCTGGCTTAGTTGCACAAAGTCCAGCTGTACATACGGCTTGAGCAACCAAGAAATAGCATTGTACTATACAGCAGTGGGTTTCCCAAAAGCCTCAACACTAAAAATCTCTTTTAATGGCTCTCACAATCATTCTTAAAATAACATGGGTTTCCCAAACACGTTTGCAACTAAAGCATTTCTTTAGTTCGCTCTTAACAAACCCATGTAACAATAGAACATCCATTGCTTAAGAATCTCTTCAAAACACTTGTTAATCCTGAGATGTAACGTTATTGGATAAACCCACCACAGTTTTGAAAAAATTGGCTTGAACTCACCAAATCCACTTTAAAACTGAATAGAAAAAACAGTATACAGCGACATGGATCAAAGGTTGACTTCTCAGCAAAATGGAAGAAAAATGAAGAGGTTTAAATTCCTAAACATTTTATTTTATCTTATTTCCCTCATTGTTTTTTCCACGTTTTAGCTGGAATCTTCTCCATTGCCAGCAAGTCTTTTAATGAGCAACAGTTCACTGTCAATTTTTTTTCTCCCTCTCTCGTGAGACTATGGTTACACCAGTTGGCTGTTACAACTGCACTTTTTAAATGGATAGTACTGAAATCAAAATTGCAACATTGACCGGGGAAACTACCATTTGGACTTAACATTCAACAATATAACTAATATTATTTAATTTCCTTTAAATGCATTCATTTTAATTCAACCCTTTTTGTTTGAGATCATGTTCACCTGGTTTACACCAGTCATACCAAACCCTGTTCCATGGAGTCTATCAGGTATTTTTTCTCTCTCAAACCCTAATGAAGAGCACAAACTCTACTTATGAGAAGTTAAACAAGATTTCTACTTGTTGAAAGTTGTGCGACCCAAGAAAGAGCAGCACAACAATCCTAATAAGTAGAAGGACAGGTAGACTTCTGATCAGGGTTCATAAACCGATTAACCCTTGATACCTTATGTCCAAACACACTCAAGCTTGAATCTTTCCCCTGCCAGTGACTCCTCCAACTCAACAATAAATAACGATTTGGTATTTCATCCACTGGAACTCCAAAATGACTATAAAGATTAAAGCCACTCATTTGATCCTGATTTCTTCTTTCTTTAAATTATATATCTTTAAATGCTTGCAATAATTTGCATGACGAGAAACAGTCCTCTAGGGATTACAATCCTTTTGGTCCATCGTCATCTGATTATTTTTCTGAAAAACAGTTGAACTGTTTTATTGCAACTTGTAAAGAGACCAACATGTTTTCTACTCTCCATTTTAACATTAGAAGTCTTCTGAAAAACTTTGACAAATTTATTATCATTAAATCATATTTTCTCAATAACTGCATTGACTGAAACATGGCTTACTGAGGAAATTCATTCATGATATGAAATCACAAGCTATATAGCCACACACAGAAAGCAGAAGTTGGTGGTGAAGTCTGTCTCTATTTTCAAAGGGGTCATGAATTTAAACACAGGTCTGACCTTGAGGTGAAGCTTTAAGGGTGGAATACTAAATCTGTTTTTCTGGAGGTTCTATCTCTTGTTCATAATGAGAACAAGGAAGTGATCGTAGGGTGTATATATTGTCCTCCAAATTCCAGTATCAACACATTTAAAGAATGTTTATTAGGTACAAGAAAGATTGTTGTTTGTGATAACATGATATGATGAGTGTTCATTTCAGCTACTCAAAAGTGACATCTAAGAGCTAATTAAACAGCTGGAAAGATAGGGAAGTATCGCAAAGTAGGTGGAAGGAGGAGACAGAAAAGCAAATGTTTTTTTTCATTAAGTATCTCTCAAAGAAGTGTGCAGTTGACATTGAAAAGAGGCCCAGAGGGACCACATGTGAACTAATTTTTAACCTTGTGCAGAGTTCTGGTGGACGTCAATATGGGATGTCCAGAGGATGCTGTAAAAACGTGTCATAAAACTTTCATTCTGGCTCCTCAGGGAAAGTCATTTAGACGCTTGTGGAAGACCTCAAAAAGACGTCGATTGGATGTATTCTTGCTAGGTGGGTTAAGCAACGGGATTTGTTTCATTGTCTCATGCGGTAATTCTGCTTGTATAGCGAATCATTTGTGTCTCTACACCCCTCTCCAAAAGTAGTTGCTATTTACTTTTACTTTACTTCTATGATACTTGGGCATGTGCACGTATTGGTAGTGTAATGTACAGATGAATGGTGGCGTTATATAATGTGAGAGTAGCCGATGCAAGCATTTTGCTAGGGAATGCGATGAGCTTAGCCAGGGTGATCATAGTTAATGTCATAATGTGCTTGGATTCAGGGCCGGAGTGGGACTCATTTTCAGCCCTGGAGTTTCATGCCTCAGACCGGCCCACTTTAGATAACGACCTATTATTACTAAAATCATGTAATCATTAAATCATTAAAACCTTACATGTTAAGTCTACGCACTGTTCTGTAAAGCCTTGTAATTCAGTGTATTTTTCTAAAATATTTCCAATTCAGTGCAAGTAAGGGTTGCTTTCACAATGTAGATTTATTTCAACATGAGTGCACATCTCCAACATTATGCTTTACAACACATCCTTTTCAACAATATCAGAATCTATATTCTTTTCAAATAACTGTTCACAGATATCCAAACCTTAAAAAAGCACAGATATTGGGGGAATGAAGAGTCACTTCTTATTTCAGTTTACTGGCAGTTGTGTGAATATTCAATAACTGATACTGGTGAATATTCAATAACTGATCCTGGTGTGCCATCTAGTGATAAAATATTGTAACTGCATGCAAAAATGGCAGCTCCGCGTCCACTGGCGGACACATCTGCACAAAGATACACCGCTGTTGTTCTTGAACACGCCAAATCCAGACAATGCGTAAATGATTAATTAAATTAATATTTTAATTTGAAACGAGTAACTAAGTTGCCAGTGTCAAAGTAACGAAATGAAAGTTTACTACTAACGTGTATACTGTATACTGTCACGAAGTGCGTGTCCATCGTACTATGCAACTTTGAAAATGGGAGTATTATGCACCATAACTCTATTAAGAGTTAAGAGCACTATTAAGCTGCTTACTGGACGTGAAACGAATTTTTCGCACTAAACATTACGTTCAAAGTCAATGTAAAGACGCGAGTACAGGCATTTCGCGTGTATTTGCGTCTTTGCATTGACTTTGAACCTAATCTTTCGCGCGAAAAATTTGTTTCACGTCCAGTAAGCAGCTTAATAGTGCTGCACCTGATTTTACTAATTAAGGTCTTTATTGAACCGCATGATTAAAAAGCTTTAAGAGTAGCGCCATTCCCAAACACCCGAATTCGGCAGGAAGCTTCGTTCCAAAATAGATCTTTGAAACTTGCATCATAAGAAAAAAAAACCTAATGAAGCTAGAAATATGCAACAGACATCTGTAAACAGCCAAGACGCTGTGGAGCTAGTGATGATATAGCATTGTTTATCAAATTGCCATGTTTTCGTGGTCAAGATATCTAAAAATGAATATAAAATAAATGTAAGACTAATTGGCCTATCTATGGTGGAAGTCGCAATATGGAGGAAAATGTTGTGCTTGACGGAGGTCTGCGCTCTCCGAGTGCTTTTTTAGTTTAAATTATATAACGTTATGATATATGCCACAACGCCACACATTTCATTGACTTGATAATTAATAAACGTGAACGGTGGTTTGCAGGCAAAGTTCAACATCGTGCCTTACCCATTTCATCGTCCTCATTTGTCCTTTCAAACCGCGAGCTCGTTTTGGTGAAAAAGTTGCCAATATTTGCACATTTGGCTGCGTCTGTTTCCAGAGCTTTTCTCTTTTTAATTCTGGCCTTCTCCGCGCCACCCTTGCTCTTTCTATTTTCCATCTTTCAAACACCACTGACTGAGGGCGTTACGTCAGGGTGCATCTGCAAAAAAAAAAAAAAAAAGAGCTGCCAGTGGAGGCAGAGACGGCCTGCAAATTTTTTTTTTCCCAAACGCAGAGCCATGTAGAGAGAGAGTCGCGTCAACGGCGGTCCAGAATTCTCGACCGTCACGTGGTTCACGGAGACGGAAAATAGTTCCCGAAAGTCGCTGGCGGGCAATTTAAATGCGTCTGTCAAATAGGCTGCAGAGAGACATACCGACAATTCTCGGTAATGACTAGTCAATAAATAGCGTTATATCTGCCTTGTTTGCATATTTGAGGCTTGAATGATTGTCGCCGTCTCAGTTAAGTGACCCCAATGTTAAACAACTGCGAAAAAGCTACATTAAACGGCAGAATTTTGAACATTTGCACTCAATACAGGCAGTATGCGAGCAGTTTTAGTGCCTTCGAATTATTTAAATAATTAAGATGACTAAAATGAGTTACCGATTCAGTAATTAACTGATGTAATCTTCATGACTTTCAGAAAGGACAGAGGACTGACAGGTGACTATGAATGAGTATCAACTGAAAGCACAATTAGTCCCTGCATTATGTTCATTATGTGCATAATGTTCAGTGTGGCATCTTAGAAAATCCACTGGTAATAATTATAATTTAACTGCTCACAATTTTATGCACATCTGCACTTATCACTAAACACAAATACATAAGTTCAGAACAACTTTTTCATTGGCTTTTTGCATGCAGAAGGTATACATTTACCTAGGCTTGCATGTATAGTAACATTTTCTGGACAGGCTCATTAAACACTATATCTAGACAGAACAAGACACATTAACATACAAACTTTGCTGTTATACCCATACATTTTCTGTACATCTTTTTATTTTGCTCTTATGTACTAGTTACTTCATGAGAAATAAATCTTGAATAAAATCAGAAACATGAATAGCATGTGAGGCAGCTTGTCTGTCCCCCCTCCTCCATGTTGTCCTTGCATATTATCTCAACCATGGTTTGCTGTGCTGTGTGGGGATGCTTCAATCGCTGGGGGGTTGAGTACAAATGTTCAGTTTGTAGGCTCAATTCAACAGAAGAAATCTAACAATCATTCAAAATTACAACAACAAAAATGTGAGGTGATCATATTCAAACACTGCACATGCATTTTTTCACAACCAAAGACCACACGATTTGGAAGCTTATTGTCCAGTTTATTAAAATTAAGGAATGGGGAAAGGCTTGTATAGATTAGGGAGTTAAGACTCGGGGTGCAGAGTGAGTGTCGTCTGTCTCATTGTGGGGATTTCTTTCGCTCATTTTGAATTGTCTGCAGTTCTTCTGCTGAAAGAGAGAGGGGGAGAAAAAGACAGGAGAAAGGGTTAGACACACCTATATGGGCTTGGATGGGAAATGGTGCTGAGAGATGAGGCTGGTCTTTGTATCCCAACTTAGCTTATGGAACTTAAGTAGTTGTGATCAGCTTTTGCTGCTGATGTTTAAGAAAGTATGGTAAGTGGCATCAGTAACATGTAACAAGAATTAGTATAAAGATGGATCATGTTCTTTGCAGTCTTTCAGACAAATAATACAATAAAGCTCAATATTTATACTATTCAGTATTATTCCCTACTTAGTCTTCTATGTTTAATTTTCCAAATTGTTTGGGCTATTGGGCCAATACTTTCTGTTCTCAATTTTCTATTTGGACCTCCAGCTTCCCTCTCCCATCAATCCAAAAAAGAGCAGCGACATAGTATTGACAAGCAATTGTCAATTGAATCTCAAATCCTAAAAACTATAACTATAGATAACGTTTTAGTTAATTGAATAGCAGTAAAAAATTAGCTCTAACAATCAATATTAATAGCGATGTATCACAGCAACCGATGGCTTTCTGCTTTAACAGTGTGTAACGTCAACTTTATTATAATAGCTAACGTTAGCTACCTTGTACTCAAAGAGAACCTTACTTCACCACCTCCACTACTATAGCCAGTCTGATATTTACGTTAATTCTCAAACATTTCACTCCTCCACCCCACTCCGCAAAAAAATCACTTTAAGAAGTCTTTTTCTCTAATATCGCGTCGTTGGATGAAATGGATTTTTCTCTAATATCGCGTCGTTGGATGAAAGTTTTCCATTATGCTGCTGTTCATGGTTGGCGCTAGTAACTGTGTCGCTAACTGCCCCTAGCTAGTATCCTAGCCTAATTTTCTGCCCTTATACGTTCAATATATCTCGAATTGTACGAGGGATAATCCAAGAAAACGCTTTACTGTACGTGTTAATTTAATTCAGATGTGCTGACAATACACAGTCTAATTCTTAAATCGTCTTACCTTTGGAAAGATCATCACGAAGGGTCCATTCCGCCTCATCTCAGCTGCTGGACGAGTGTTCGTCGCAAACTTCCGGGAACTATTTTGAGATACACGACCCGCCATTACTGTAAAAAAATTGGTCCGTCGGAGTGAACGGAGTTGACGCGACTCTCCCAAACGGTTCGTCCATAGAGATTTTTGACCGCTCCTGATTGGTTGAGCTCTGCTACGTAATACATTTATCATTCAAGATGGCAGCGCCAATAAAATTGAGAACTATTTGTCCTTCCACCAAGCAAGACAGAGAGGACAGAATGGTTGGCCAGCAACACAGACGCTAAGATTGCTTTTACACCTAGCGCCATTGTCATGTCACATCAGGCTATATGGGCTCGCTAATGTAGATATGCTATGAAAGCAGGCTATTTTGAATTCAGTCTCCCAAAGACCCAGTTAAATAATTTCATTAGTTTCGGTTTAAGAGTTTCCTTGTTCTCAATTTGCGCAGATCGGCCAAATCATTACAACCAGCAGGGAGAGTAGGGAACGATTGACTTTTGTCCTCCACACTTGCCGGTATCCCGGAAAATATGTTGAATTGTGCATTAGTTTGCTTGCCAGCTTGTCAACTAGCTTGACCCCGTTAAATAATATTATGTTCGTTCCGGTTTTCGACTTTCCCCTTGTTCGCAACTTGCGCCGATCGGCCAAATCATTACAACCAGCAGCGAGAGTAGGGAATGATTGACTTTTGTTCTCCACACTTGCCGGTGTCCAGGAAAATATGTTGAATCGTGCATTAATTTGCTAGCCAGCTTGTCAACTAGCTAGCGTTCACTACAATGGATGTGCTTACCCAACACATAGCGCATAAAATATCAACAATTTATCGCTAACTACTAGTAGTACTAGTACTTGTGCTCAAAACTACTAGTATTGTTACCTGGGGGCAACATACGATTGGTTTTGCGGTGCACGGTCACTAATGTGCTGGCGCACTATTAGCAACGCTTTATTTTGTCAACAATACCACATGGGCGACAGTCAACAGAAACACATGGTAAGATAATTAATTCATATATTTCAACCAATAAGGAGAGGAGAAAAAATCTCTATGGACGAACCGTTTGGGGGAAAAAAATTCGCAGACGGCCCAGGCACAGCGGTAGCAGCATTCATGATCAACCCAGTGCCATGACTGAACACCAGCCCCCCCCCCCAAAAAAAGTGAATACCGGCCCTCGCGACCCAAACATCAGACCGGCCCACCGGGAATTGTCCAAGTCCTCCTGATTAGCCACTCCGGGCCTGCTCGGATTTGTTGCGAAAGATCACCTTGGTTTTTGAGTTTGCTGCAGACTGACTGAAGCCAGCACTACAAACTTGGGGTTCGGCTGTGTGAAACGAAGCGAGGATGAATCGAGCCTGTGTGAAGCGAAGAGAAATGACAAGGCCAGCGTTTATCTCACAATAATGTAATGACGTTGGATGATGAGTGACGTATGTTGTGCGCCATGCACTGTTGACAGGGAGACAAACTCATCACTCAAATAGTAGTGGTGATATTAGAACACGTTGATAAAGAGGGCAAACTATGTTATTTATCAATCTTAAAATGAGGAAATCAAACAACACATCAATGACCTCACAAATATCTTCTAATTTTATTCTTATTATACTCTGGTATTCTATATACAGATATTTCTGATCACCTTCCTATTTTTCCATTTTCAATCCTACACAGCAAGGGTCTAATGAATGAACTAAAGAGATCCTCATGTAGAACCTGAATGTTTGGTTGATTTAGCTCCCAACAGATGTCAAAAATAATATTATGGGAACACATGCTCATTACGCGTGTAAAATCTGAATGTTTGGTTGATCTAGCTCAATCCAGAGCCAGCAGTAAACTTTTATAACCTAGGATGTTCTTGCAGTCTTCATGTGGGGGTAGCGCCTCTGGCTATGCTTGGCAGGAGGCCAGAGCCACAAAGCTCTGCGGGTCCCTGGTCCCCTGTAAAAGTCAAATCACTATCCCCACTTAAGTTAAAGTTCAGTTACATTAATCTGTTTAAAAAATCTAAATCTCTGGGAAATTCATAATATGTTTATGTTCAATATCCTGTAAAGAAATAACTTATACTTATAACTCAAACTATATAATACTCCATATTAAGGCTTTTCCATGACAACTGCATCATATTAGTACATATTCCTATCATGTTTGGTCTTGTTATTCTCGGGGGAATCCAAGGAGTTGAATGGAGCATGTTTCATTTCCCTTGAAATTATGGATCATCCTGTTTTGGAAACTCAGATTCCACTCTCTTCTCTATGCTTACACCTCAATGGGGGAAAGCCCACCTTGATCGGAGGCGTGGTTTTGAGTGCTTAAAGGCAAGAGATTCTAACCGGAAGGGTCTCCTCTTTCTCAAGATCTTGCGCGTGAAAGGTGAATGAGGTTGAATCACATTCCACCTCGCTCCGCCCGCCTGGGTCTGTGCGTAGGTAACGGATCTAGGTGGGCGGAGGGGGATAGCATCTGAGTTCTTCCCGGCCACGTGGTGCGGCCTCGTTCCGCGTGGCCTCCATCTTTTCCAGGTATGAATTTATTCCCTTTTTCTAAATTGTGTGTATCTGATAGATCAAACAAATCAACGTTAAGCCAACTAAGTTTGTGCCTACCTGGTGATTAAATTATTGTTATTCCTTACAGCTTGCATGGTCTCCATGACTCTTAACACTTGTACATTCTTTCTAGCCTCGTGACGACCGGTACCTGGGGGGGGGCGATCCCTTACCATCCCAGACTAGCTGATGTGTAGGTAGCGGCTAGCTTTAAGTTGGATTGCAGATCACGTTCTACCCTTTAAGGGTTGATGTATTACAGGTCCTGGGGATTTGGCCCTCAAAGGTACCCTTGGGCTTAAGCCGGTACCCAGGCAATCCCCTTAAGGGGCCCTTTAGTGTACATAAACCTGGGTTCATGGTGTGTTCATGCGCAGTGCTACTTTGTTTTTGCCTAGATGCTGCGATCACGGTATTTTCCTCCAACCTCTAAAACTTCCACCAAACTTAAGAATCGGCAGCAACGCTTATTAACCCTGGGGGCGTTTTGCTGAGTGACAATGGTTTTCGCAGACAAGTCTCTGATGGCGTAACTGCCTCGAGATTCACGTATGCAGTCCCCAAACTATCAATTCTAATTCTAATTTGGAGTCAGATATTTAACGAGGATAAAACTAAAGTTGGTATTCTTAATGTATTATGGAGTCAGATTGATTGTAACCGTTGTGTTTTTGTGCCCCGTCTTTGGACGGAGAAAAATATCCATTTTATTGAAATTCGCACTAGCCAGGAAGTTGCGTGAATCAGCGCCAGCCAAATAGAGCACGTGAAACCTTCAGCCCTCTGCAATGTCCGTCCTTGGTATTGTTTCACGGGATTTTACACTCATATTGAAAGTTTAACAACAAAATCATTAATAACGTCAGAGAGATGTTGGCAAAACTGTCCTGGGAAACAGTATATGACAGACAACTGAGAAAATCGGCTCTAAAGAAAAATAAGTATTATAAAAGATATCCACAAAGCTCTACTTCCTAACTCTATGCTGCTTACAAGAATTATTGGAACAAAACACAACCATCTTCTTGGAGATGTTAAACGGCATTATTATAATGATAAATTTACCAAATAATCAAATAATATTAAATCTACATGGGATGCTCTGAAAGAACTACTCAATATGAGATGTTATTCTACTCCTTCATCCACTGATTTCCAGGATGACTATGTAAGGATAAAAGAGCCATCCCACATTGCAAATAAATTGAATGATTTTTTTGTGAATGTGGGACCAGATCTCGTTAAAAATATTGTTAATGCTTACGGTTCTGCCACTGACTTCATAAGAGTGATTATCCCTCTCTAAATTCTTTTGAACCTATAAACCCATCAGAAGTTCTTAAAATCATTGAGGATCTCAAGAACCCTTCAGCAGGCCATGATGAAATCCCAGCCTTCCTGATTAAAAAGGTTGCATCAACACTCAGTATAGCATCGCGTTGCGAAGCAGAAGTGACTATAATGACGCGGGTTCAATCCCTGCCTCGTACCAGCCAGCAGTGGTCGGCAGCTCTTTTCACAGTAGCGCGCAATTGGCCAATGCGCTACAGGGAAACAAATTGGGAGGGGTCTGCTGGGATAGGGTATTGTAAAGTTCTTAGGCGCCTCCTGTTGGCCAGATGGGCGCTCGTCAGGATGATTCTAAGCTTGTTCATGTTCAGGTATCCTCCACCCTCGTTCTGAGCTTGCAAGTTTCAACCAATGAGTGTATAAGAAGTGGTGGTGACGGGCGCGTGCTTCAGAGGAGGGCTGCGAGCTGTCTCACTCTCCTGAGTTGGCAATAGGGGGCCACATATGCAAAAAGCCTTGTTCATAGTTCCCCAGTTGGACGTTACAGGTTCAGGTGGGATTGGAGATGCCAAATTTTTGGAAAAAAAAAAGGCTCCATCAATAACTAGATAACTCGGTTGCCACAGGGAACGAGTCGCGTATCTCCCCGATCCCCAAATTTTGGACAAAATGGCGGCCAGCAGCCATATTGGATGTCCAAAATTGCCAAAAATCGGTCTTGAGCATTGTGAAATAAATATCTTCGCCTGAGCAAAATTAGAAAAAATTCCTGTAATAATTGTCACTTCCAGAGCCCGGACCAGTAAATCTCTGGGGCGCAGCGGCGGCGGCCCCGGAACTAAACCATAGTATCTCCCAACTATCATCGTCGGGGAGATACAATTATGGACCCTTTATCATTCATTTTCTCCATGTCTCTTGAATCTGGCTCTGTCTCCCAAGACCTTAAAGTTGGTAAGGTTATTCCGCTGTTTAAAGCTGAAGATACTTCAGTATTTTTAAACTATCGCCCTATATCGGTCTTACCCTGTTTTTTTGAATTACTTGAGAAGCTGGTATATATCAGAATATTGAAGCACCTAAGTGCCAACAATCATATTTTGTTTGAACACCAGTACGGTTTCAGAAAGTATTATTCTACAAAAATAGCTCTTTTGCAGCTAATAGAAAAGATTACATCTGCTCTGGAGAAAAATGAATATACCTTAGGCATTTTCGTGGACTTATCATCAGCTTTTGTTACAGTGAAATATGAAATTATGTCAGCAAAAATGTCCTGTTATGGGTTTACAAATCAGGTTTTTTAATGGGTTGAAAATCACTTAAAGAACAGACAGCATTATGCCATTTTCAATGGTAACCTTTCGCAGCAGTCTATACTGAAATGTGGTGTTCCATAAGGATCTATTTTGGGACCTTTGTTGTTTTTAATATATGTCAAAAATTACAAAAAGCATCAAATTTTTGTCACCTATATTATTTGCTGATGACATGAATCTCTTTGTGACTGACAGTAACAGACACCCACATTTAGACCTCTGTTTTTTTATTTTCTGGGACTTTCCCCAGACATGCCCAGGACATGTCTTAACCTAGCTCCAGTCTGGGCTGAATAAAAAAAAGGTAAATACTGCCATCTCGTGGCCTATATTCACATTACACAATGAACTTTCAGAAGTCTCATCAGTAAAGTTTTTGGTTGTCAACTTGGATGAGAAACTCTGCTTTAAGAATAATTGTGCATTTGTATACAAGAATCATTGGGCATCATTAAAAAGGTCAAACCATATTTAAAAACCGATACAATTTTATCTATGTACTACAGTTTAATGGACCCTTACATCACTTGTTATGTAATTTGGGCTAGCACTTATCCTTCTTATCTACAAGCAATTCACAGACTCCAGAGGTCTTTTGGAAGAATTTCCACCAAATCCACATATCTTGCTCCTAGCAAACCTATTTAAACAATTGCAATTACTTATAATCTTTGAAGTAAACAAGTATTAAACTGGAATATTCATGTATAAAGTCATTTACCTCCCTTTATATCTGCCCATTTTTTCAGTTATTTTGAGTTGAACTGTCATTATCATTCTCCTCATACGAGGAGAAGGAATGATTTAAAAATTCCTATCTGTAGAACCTCTGTTGCCAAATTTTCATTTGTTTATCAAGATGTTGTCCTGTGGAACAGTATAAAAATTCTAGTGGAAATGTGCAACTTTATCTATACTTAAAAGAAAGCTAAAAAAGAACCTCTAGACCAGTGCTTCTCAACCCTCTCCTGGAGGACGACCTGTCCTGCATGTTTTAGATCTTTCCCTGTTTTAGCACAGGTGATTAAAATTATCAGCTCGTTATTGACCCTCTAAAGCTGATTGATAACATCCTGATTATTTGAATCACCTGTGCTGGGGCAGGGAAAGATCTAAAACAGGCAGGGCAGGTGGTCCTCCAGGAGAGGTTTGAGAAACACTGCTCTAGACCCTGTTGAAATCTTATGTCTTTGGTATGTCTTCTGGACATACTTGTGGAAGTATTTGCGTTTATTTATTGTTATTATTGTATATTTTGTCTGTGTGTGTGTGTGCGTGTGTGGATGGGGGGGGGGGGGAGGGGGATGGGAGGGTGATGTGACACTGATGTTGCACACATGTACTGTGTTTGAGGAGGGGCTGCTCGCAAACCCTTCAAGCTTTTATGTCCTCTCCTGCAAATCTTTTCTTTCTTGTATTATCTTTCTAAATGCATGATTTTTTTCTATTTGTAGTCAATACAATAAACTGAACTTAACTGAAGTTTTTGACGTACTTTCTTGCATTGTGAAAGAGGGTCAAAAACGACTGGATGGAACATTGTTGAACAGTCCTGATTGTTAGGATTAAAGGGCTGACAGTAGACATAGTAACATAGAACATAGTATAGCAGTTCCATGAGGCTTGTTTTGTTAGGGCTGGAGTGAAAACCAACAGGAGGGTAGTTCAGGTACAGGGTTTGACAGCCCTGCCATAGCTTTTAAATAAGGTTTGCATTTTGTTAGGGTTGGAGTGAAAACCTACAGGATGATTCAACTCCATGGACAGGGCTGAGCAGCCCTGCTACAGCTATTGAATGAGGTGAGTAGAGGCAGCTTTGTTTACCACTGCCATACAGTTTGTAATTACTCTCCAGGATGAAACCCACTGTTAAGTTTCATTGCTATAATTTCTGCTGAAAAAATCAGGAGCACTGAAGCAATCATACAAAGTCAGAGAAATCACTGACGAGTCCTCTTTATGTCCCCCGGAGGGGGGACATATAGCGTTTGTGACAATTCCTGTGCGCTGTGATCGTTATCGTGCGCCGTACCAAAGGACGTCACACACTTTTTATGAACATTTATGAAGATATCATCACGATACCTTTCATACACATATATCTGGTCCCAAGGTAGGTTGCTATTGAATTTCGGCCAAATCGGAAAAACAACATGGCCGCAATGGCTGCCATCTTGAATTTTTTGTAAGCCTCTCCCTCCAGGAGCCCGATTAACGTCTAGTGGCCCAATATGTTGCACATCATGGTATTTGAGAGAGAGAGAGACAGTGAGAGATGCACGCACACCACACCACACCATGCATGCGTTATTTGGATCTATGGTACAACGGACCTCTGCCACCATGTTCCATGTGCCATTCCAGTCATACAGCGAAAACCATTCAGTGAGTTTGTACAAAATTTGGCATAAATATTCCAGAGCCATATACCTTTAGATGTTTTACTGGCATCACTAAGATGCCGTCGCAGCTTTGGCATATCCATTGCACCTAAACATACAAAATGAGGTCTAATTCAACAAAAATTACCCTGACTGATTCCATTGCCTACTTAAAAGCCGCTCCCTTGGAACCCTGAACCCCACGTATATAATTTATATATATATATATATATATATATATATATATATATATATATACACCATTATTCACATTTACAAATACAGTATTATCTACTGGATGGGCAATGGACATGCCCAAGGGGTTTTGCCCAATTTCATCTGACAGCTGCGCAACGGGGGACACCAGTCGCGGTCGCAGGCGACCGACTGGACTGCGTCTAGTGTGGTCATTGTTGTCATTAGGGCTTCAATTGAAGCAACCTTAAATTATGGGCTTTTTCTTCTGCAATGTTTAAATTTTTCTGTTTCTTTCTGCACAACTGGTTGAATAGGCTCTCACCTACAGGGAGACAGATAAGCAAGCTTCTGTGTGAATTTTCTGGGAAAAGACAGATGGAAAGAGTATGAATCAGGTTGAAGGCAAACCGACAGAGTAAAACAGTTTTCCACTCGTATGTGGTCCCTCTCTACCCTCGCTGTAAAGGAAGACCTATGAACAAGCCGATAGACTGTCAGATGAGCTGCAAAATCAGCAAGTAGGAGAAAAAGCCTTTCACTGAAGTGAAGCTTTTTGGATCAAGGTGAATTTAAAGATGCCATCTTACGCCTGGTTAAAGTACAGTCTTTCTCAAAAGATTTCCATTTGCCGTAAATTAGCCAGTTCTTAAACTTTAAACTCAAAACTTCTTGAGCTGGATGAGCAAGTTTCGGCAGTGCCCCAACCTTTTTTAACTGGTCAACCAGATATTCACCAGCTGACCATCCAAGTTTGATCTCTGGTTTACACAGCATTTACCATCTACCCAGCCACAGGCCAGCTATGACCAGAACCTACTCCCAGTTAATTTTATCTGGTGTTTTTATCAGTACTACGACAAATAGATTTCTTCTTTCACAGCCTTACTACAGTATTACATAGTCATTTAAAATTGATTATCTTAGGCTGCTGGCCCAATCTTTGGCCCCCAGAGATTATGAAGTTTGAAGCAGGCAGCAGGGATTTTGTTCCCTTGGTGACTGATTAGCCAGAGTGCTTCCACTAATATTAGCATTGGCAAGTACTATCCCACATGACCCATGGCCCAAGATAGTTGAAGGGAGGAAGGGAGGGTTTGACATATGTCATTTGACATATTTTCCTCATTATTGACCTTGACTGCATGAAGTCAGCGAGGAAAAGTTATTTTGAAGTATTAGCAGTCAGTATTCATTAAAAAAATTAATGATTAACTTTTTGGTCAAGGGTTCATTTGACTCAGTGCATACTGGATTCTCTGTTAGACTTGTCATCTTAGAAGAATAGCAAAGCAGATAAAATAGGAACTATCATGCTTTTAAAGAAGGAGTGGTATATGCCTGTGTGTGCCTGTGCCTGTGTATGGATTCTACATGCCTTGGGGTGGGCAGCGGGGTGCATTTTCACAGTGGGAGTCAAACAATGTGAAGAAACTGAAATAGAATTTCAAGTCTTCCTCTATAGATCCTGCTGTGTTGTACTGCAAGTTTTAATCTTGTTAGAGTGACAAAGCCTGCCTGGGGAGGTAGTGGGAGAGACACAATGAAATCAGTCGAATGACGGGGCCATCTGCAAACACATATTTTACACACATCTACCCTCCACCCCTCCCAAACGCAGCCTGAGGAGGTTTGTCCCAGCAGGATAAAAATCCCTGCTACTGCTTTATTATTGTCTCGTCCCCATCTCCACAGTCTCTTGCCCCAGGTGGAATGCAGACAGAGCAGGGGCTGTTGAGCTCTTGTTCCTCCTCACAGACCTGTGCCAACTTCAGGGGTGGGAATCAATGTCCTGGGCAGACACTGCTCTGCATGACACCACAGCGGCACATCTGGGACATCTGAGAATGACAGCAGCAGTCCGGTAAGGCTGCTCCAGCCACTTGACAGGGAATGAAGTTCAGTTGTATTTTTGATCCTTTGAAGAGCGGGTTTTTTTTTTTATTACCCAGATACTGTCAGGTTTGTTTTTCTGTCAGTCTTCATGTTCATTTTTGTAAGCCCCCCAAAATTCCAACATCAGCATTTAGCTTAGTAGGGCAAAGGTGTGTGTGTGTGTGTGTGTATGTGCACTCTCCTGGTGCCCCAGGGAAGAAGATCCTATTAAAGATCTTAGTAAAGCCATCTTCGACTCAGTGTAATTTATGTATCTTGACTCCATTTTAATTATTGCCATTTTAAAAAATGTAATTTGAGCAGATGCATTCCTGTCTGGAGTTTAGACTTGATTACATTAGGAATCCTTTACTTTCATGACAACTCTCAGAGCACATTCTCATCCCAACTTGTCATATAATGACGCTACCTGACCAAGTGTCGATATATTATGAAGGAGACTTTTGGTATCCTTATTTGATGCTTGGGATTGGGATTCAGGTAAAGGGGCAGGGGGTAGGATTTTATTTCAAACTGGCATCATATATAGACGCCAAAAGCCTCCTTTTGCATCGCATATCAACGCTTAGTCAGGTAGCGTCACTATATGATGTGGTGGGATGTGACTGGGCTCTCATAAATTCTTTGTTTGTACCACTGCATGTCACACCAGCCCAAATGGGCACGTCTCACGAGCGGACTGGATGTCTGGCTTAACTCAGAGGTCGCTTAGGATGTCACTGTGAGGTACCGTTCAGGAACCACTCGCGAGACAGCGTAATACAAAAAAGTATGCCTTTAATGGGGTCCGAGTCAAAGCCAGAAAACACAGGAATTGCCAAGCCACAATACGAAATCCAAAAACAGTATCGACTAGACAGGCCGGGGCCAGAACCGGTAAGACAGATGGGCTGAGGTACAAAAACGATAGGCAAAAAGTCGTAGTCGATGGGCAAAGCCAATGGTCATACACAGGGCATCCAAACACAGAACTCGTGGTCATACAAAAATGGGTCGAAATCCAGAAAGACAAAAATCAGTACAAAAGGGCAATGGCAAGAATCAAGGTCAGACTATCCTGTAGAAGTAAAACAATAATCTAGGGCATACAAGGAGCTCTGCGCAAGGAAATATTGATCAACCTTCTGACAAGAGCTGTGAGTGAAAAGACTCCTAATATACACACAGGATAGGTAACATGCTATACAGAGATCAGCTGTGGGGAATGAGGCTAATTACATTGGGAGAATCACATGAGGGAAACCCTAACCACGAAAATTGGCGAGAGACAAAACACGAACGGGAATCACACAAACAGCCTATGACATTTAAACGGCTCCGATCCAGGAGTTCTACGTGCACAGATAACAAGAGCAGGGAAGTGATTAAGCACGTGCGAGAGATTCTCGCTGAAACTCAGGGAGAGGACAGCGATAGACAAGGGGCGGAGAATAGAACAGGGCGATTGCGGAGAGGTAATTAGTTTATTAGTTGCGGTGCAGCTTTACAACTTAAACTAAAGTGCTCATTAGTAATTTAGTAATCGAATATATATATACATGGTTAGTAGTGTTAGTAGACTATAATGCAAAATACAAATGTTAGTCTTGTTAGTAATCAGAACAGAAGGGTGAAGGGAGAAAACGAGATACGAAGGAATATTTTAAACACCGGACTTCATTTAAATCACCCGAAGTCAGTGAGCACGCAGACAGGGGAAGCGGACTGAACCAACTAGATCACAAGACAGGGAAGACAAGTGCAATGGAACTGAAACATGGAATGAACCAAAAACCTGAATATTACAAAAACCAAAAAGAATAAATAAAAGACAATGATCATGAACATAAAACCAGAACATAAAACATGACCAAATACCAGAACCATGACAGTCACTTATTTAAGTATATCCAATTGTGGCTGGGTAACCCAAGGAGGCCAAGATTAGCTATTTATTTTTCGGAGCCTTCCTACCTTTTCTTCAGGTGGAAGAAATGTGAATCAGTGAGATGGAATGTGATTGTGCATTTAAACATCATCTCAAAGTTACTGGCTGTAGAAGTAAATTTAAAAGTCATTGATATACCACACACACTGGAAACAATACTTCCTAATGGGATGGTCTTCCTGACACTAAGTCATCACTTTAAGTCCTTTAATGATAGGATTTCTTCTTTCAAACTCATTTATGGGATTGGAAACTTCTTCATAATAGTCGACCTAAATATCCTGGTTAGGGATGAGGAGACATACAGGATGAGCATAATGGTTTGGAACTGTATTGCTTTCAAGCAGTATCCATTGCTTTTAGGCACCAATAGTCAAAAAAAATTGGCAATTGCAAATTGTGCGCTGCAAGACAAGATATGCTGTCCTGTCATTGTTGATTGGCTCCACCGTGGACATGGGAGGTGATAGCACGGGAGGGCGAGGGCCATAACACTGCTAGCGGTTTTAATTATTACTTATATCTGAAGTGCCGTAGAATTAAATCTCGATCTATGCTATTTCTTTAAAATGTTAAAGAGAGAACTAAACCAGATGAATAATGGCCAACTTTTCCGAATTACATATGAAACAATTTGCTATCTTGTGTGGACATCTGTGTCATCTATACAGTTACATGTACATGTAAATGATAAAAATATGGCTGAAAGTTACTCCTAAGACTAGTAAATCACTCCTCTTGGGAGAATATTCAGTCAAAGAAAATAATAACAAAAAATAAAATGGCGTCATAACAAATAAAAAATGGAGTTCCCGGGCGTTACTTTCCAAGCCCAGAGAAATGGCATATGGCTGAGATTATTGAGCTGCCGCTACTAGGCTCCCTCTTGTCTGGGGAAGCAGATGCAAACGTAGAAATCTGCAGACGAAGAGAGGGGAAGTGCAGAGGCATAACAGGGATGTTTCACCAACACAGTAGGAAGGAAATCACATTTTAATATCAATTGGGTTGGATTTTCCCCATCAAATTTTTAATCTTCCAATCTGTTGCAATATTAGACTGCTAAATGGTAATGTAATAATACCACTGCTGTCTGCCCCCTTTCTTTTTTTTCGTGGGGAGCGCATCCTCCATTGGCAAGCTAATTGGTTAATTTCTTAATATTAATTTCTTTGTATTAAAGTGGAAATGAAGCAATCAGAAAATAATTTCAGAAAATAATGACATCACAAGAATGGTTGTTAACAACATTCTGTTGTTGTTTACATCGGGGTGAATGCAACATTTAAGCCCAATGCCCACTGGAGGCCTGAGATGCATCAGATTTGGACTTTTTTCCACTGCTCAATTTCTGAAGCGTCAACACAAAAAAACTAATTTGTTTTTTAGATTACTTAACTATTTTGCTTTGTCATGGTTAGTGGCACACATTTAGCGGCAACCTCACATGCAGTTGTCAACCTGCTTTTTAACCAAGTCGCAGTTTTGAAAAGAAATCCGTTATTTTGCAGGCATTTAAGTTATCAAGTGATCTACAGTCAGACAGAACCTAACTCAAGGTGCGCTGATAAGAACTTTACACTGCTAAGTTAGCTAGCTAGCTAATTTGTTGCTGGGTAAAGTAAAGTGAATCTTAATTTACTAGGTTGCTAAATTTACGAGGAAAATAGTGCATAGTAACCTGACCGTCACACTTAGCCATCACTTAAAATAAGTTTTATCAGTAGGTTTTTTTTCAAAATTAAATGTCATGCTTCATATTTTGAGTGTGACACCCATGGCTTGCTGTTCGGTCCTGTTGTCATCTGTTAATATTGATGCAACAGACGCTTCTAGTGGGCGTTTAAAAGCGTCATGAGTTTTAAGTGACGCTTAGCTTCGTGGCAACTGGGTTTTGGGCTTTAGCCCCAGTCCCACAGGGGGGCTAAGGTGTTTCAGTGCAGCTAACCATCTTCGGAGCTGCTTAGGCTTTTACCCGATTATATTCATTTGAACAGCCAGGGGCAATACAAAGTGATCCCCCTGTTCTTTCTCCAAGACCTGCCATGTTTATTTGATAGTTAGTGCCCTAGCTAACATTAAGCTAGAGTGAAGCTAATGGCAAGCTAAAACATCCATAAACGCTAACCATTCTGATGATGTAGTGCCTCCATTTTTAAAACATGGCTGCGCCCTAGTGGGGAAAGTCGCCATCAACATGTAATTTTCCAGCGAAACTACTTGAATTTCAGGTTTAATGAAAAACCATCCATTTCTAAAAATAAAAAAGCAACCAAAAAATGGTGACTTTTCATTGCTTCATTTCCACTTGGATTTAGAATAGGAATTAAAAAAATATTTTCTGATAGAAGACTTCTTGGTGAGTAGAATTGTCCAGTTTACGATATCGAATTTGCCCAGTTTGTCCGGGTGGTTATTTGAAAATGAAATTTATAGCTTGGCGAGATATGTGCAAAATGCTTGGAAATTGCGGCAAAGGAATTTGTATCCTGACTTAATTTGACAATGATCTGTTTCATTGATTTAACTGTGTAAAGGATGGAAATATGTTTTGTATGTTGGTCACCCTCCATGTTATGTAATGTGTTATGTGCTTTTTTTAATGTCAATAGTGTCTTATAAGCCCATTTGGGCTGGGCACGTAAGCGCAAGACACTTTCATAAAAATCAAATCAAATCAAAAAACAAAAATGTATCAGATAGATGAAATGTTAAAGAAAGCACACCAAAAACTATACACAACAGGCCAAAAGTTTGGAAGCAAGATCAAATTTGTAAAAAAAAAAGATCATAGTTTCATTGGCATACTTTGCAACAAAATAAACAAGATTATTATATAAAGAGTAACTTATAAGAATTCATTTTTACTCTAATTATCAGGCCAATATTACTAGGCCCATGGTCCTAGTGCCTGCCGGATTGCCGTTGGCATCCAGTGGGCTGTAAACCATGACATAAAGTGATTAATGCAAACTGTGATTTGTTTTTTACTTTTTCACTGAAGTTGTGACTCTTGCAAATCTTCTAAACCCAAAAACTAAGCCCCTTCTTTCTTTTGTTAACATTTATTCCGCAATGGTCTGGTAACATCAATGTATACAGTACCAAAAGGAAAATAGAGGAAAATGGTGCATATCAATGAAAGAAAAGTCTAATCGTGCAGTAAATACATCCCTAAATCCATAGATTTCACACTGGTTTTATGAAAGGCATGGTGAACAGAAAATTGAAGTTGCTTCCAAGTTTTTGACCTGTATTGCCCTTGCTTCCAAACTTCTGGCCTGTAGTGTACGTGCTTTTATGAGGGGGAGAGAGAACATGGGGACAAGGTAACAAATGGCTTGAGTGACGTGACGTTATCATTGGCATTTACTGAATTGTCTTCATGATGGATTGCCTGTAAAACAAAAGCTTTGATAAAACAATTTGCGTGGAGATAGAGGGAGACAAGGGAACAAGGGGGGAGGAGATGAGTAAATGGGGGAGAAATGAGGGCGTAAACATTTGATGGAACTTATCACGTGTGGTTATGAAGTAAAGCTTCTGGAAATGAAATTCAATGAAATAATTTGTATAGGGGACGAGGAGTGAGGGATCGGGAGACAAAGGGGCATGATGTTTCATTATTTGAATTTTTTGCAAATCTGTAAGAAAAAATGGATCAAAACCACATGAGGATGAGGGGATGAAAGGGAAGGAGGGTAAGGAACAAAGGGGAATGAGGAAAAGGGGGAAAAGGGGTACAAGGGCATGCAATTTCATTATTAGACTTTATCATATTTTCCCAGCAGGTAGAGCATCTAAAAGGAAATGCATTGGCAATACTGTATATACATTGCAAAAAATTCATTTGGAATTGAATTGAGGGGGAGAGATGGGGTGGGGTACGGTGGGTGGAAAGGGACTGAGCAGGATGTGAATAGACTGCAATAAATCTGTTTAACTGGTGCCGTTTTGCCTTGCTAAAATGATGGTTAAAATTAAAGGAGCTGGGTCACGATTACTGCACATGCTTAGAACTTAGATGCTTAGAAAGGGGATCTGCTTAATTGCAAGTCATAATCTGATTCCATCCTTGCAAATCCGTATTCGTTTTTGCATTTGTATTTATGTATTTTAGTTACTCAGGCATTTTGTTTATACATTAAGGAGCTTTCTTAGGAAATTCAAGGATTCAAAGCACTATTTTAGGGCTTTAGCCGGAGGATAGGAAGAATTTTGGCTGGTTTGCAAAACTGCCAATAATCACAGAAGAAGAAAAAATCATCTTCAAAAATTTGAAATCAAATTAGCTGTAAAGAAAAATTTGGATCACAAACACAAACTCTATAAAATTAATTCATGCCATTGTATCTTCACAGGAGAACGACCAGGAACTTCAATACCCCTGTGTTTTTAGCTTAATTAGTAAATATGAAATGCGTGATAGTGAAATGAATTACATTTTTCAACACAATTACTATCATTGAAATTATAGTTCTGGTGGTTAACCAGTTCAACCTTTTTAAATGTTCAGAATATTACTAAGCACTTGATTATTTGACTGTTGGGGCCTACAAGTTGGTGCACAAATGAAGAAGCAAATCCCCAATTCGTTTTAAGAGGCGTGAGACACTCTGGTTCCTTTCACTTATTGTACAAACATCTTATTCAGAGGAAGGAGCACATTAGAAGTGTCAAGAGCTGAGATGATGATGCAGCAGCAGGCGGGGGGCAACAGGCATCATCTGTGTAGCCACACAGGTTCAGCAGAGTCTGTTCTCACAGGGAGTAGCAATCGTGGCTAATTAACACACTCTTCCACTCTTCCGCGTTTATAGCCGACTGTCTCTCGCAACGGTACCAGCCTAAACGTCCACGTTTTTGAGTCCACACTTAACACTTTTTCAAAAACTAGTGGAAACAAAGCCATTTAACCTGGCTGCATTTCATTTCAAGATCAGCGTTAAACTTCATCTTCCACTGCCCCGCTTGCTGCACACCCATTTAGGGTATATGGGAACTGGAGAGGCTGATGGAGCGAAAAGCTGCAGAAACCAATATGGCGCCCAGTGCACCACCCGTAAAAATTTCCCTGTTGACTAGAATGGAAAAAATGCAGTCATTATTTTGCTGAATTAAGGGGTATACAATCTTATTTCCTTCCTACGTTTTGGACATACAAAAAATGAATTGAAGCGCAGCTTTGCTCAACACTTTTCAAGAATCAAGTTATTAGGGGTTGTTTTGGTCATTGCAAGTCAATGATTACTCCAGTGGTTGGTCAATATATGCCTCACATCTGACTCAGGGCGAACGCGTAGTACTGCCAAACAGCCTCCTAGGAACATGGTAGTAAAGCAGTTTGAATCTGTCAGTACGCTGCCCTTGCTAGCTAAGTGGATAACTTACCTAACAGGTTAAGCTGTAGTACGACTTTATTACCACTTGGAATGAGGATCACAGCAAAATGCATTTGCTTGGTAATTTAACACAGTAGAACTTGCCTAAACCGTCCTCGTATAAAACAGAAACATGCTCATACCGAACAAGAGCTCACGTTCCAATTTTTCTGTAATGTTTTTCCCCTTAAATAAACATTGGATATACTGGATTTTGTATAACGGATTTTCGCTTGCATCGGAAAAAATGTCCAGTCCCGTCACAATGCATTTCCATTAAAAAGCTCTCCCGTATACTGGACAAGCTAGTTTGCTCCATGCACATGCACAGTTGCAACAGAGCAACGAAATGAAGTTCTGCTTTCCTCTTCACGGAAACTGAAACTGGTGCGGTTTCCATCCCAGTTTGAGCAACCACAATATCATCCTCGGTGTTATAAACTCGCGTCTTTTTTGCCAGTTATTTTAACTTTAATTTTATAATCAGTTTATAACAGAGGTTCCGTGTATGTTACCTGAAAACCACAGTTACATTCACGCAGCACTCTACTTACAGTTGAAATAACAAGGAGGCAATGCATTAATTTTACTGTATAAATTTATTCAATTTATAACAGAGTTGTTATCCATTGTGTCAGGGCAAAGACAGACTAAATGAAGACAACAAGTAGGCATATGCAGTTCAGAATGAAGTTGTTTTGATGTTAATACACAAAGCATACATATAAATTCATACATGTACATAAAAGATGTAATCTGTTATACGCATATAGCAGATGTGATCTGTTTTATGTGTATAATGGATTTTTTTCCATTTTATACATGTAGCGGATTTTGCTCCCAACGGAAAAAATGAGCTGATTCAATTGAATCCATTACATGTGAGTTTTACTGTATTGCTCATTTGTAGCACATTTAACTTTAACGTTTGCTAGATATGTATTGCTTTGTAATGTAGCTATTTGCAGACCTAAATAATATACAACCTTTAATCTAGCTATCTAGAGCTAGCTCTTAGCTTACTATTCACCAAAAGCTAGCTAGCTTTCAATCCTACCAGTACCTTCTCCCTTGGTTAGTTTTGCCTCCAGGCTGTTGTCACTGTTGGGTTTACATTTTCTTCCAAAAGGTTAGTTTGAAATATAACATGCTCAAATTCGGGAAGTGCATTGCTTCCAAACAACGTTGTGGTCTTGGAGTAAAGCAAATGCTAACATTGTCATGTGTATTCCATTTTTTTGTCAGCCGTTTTCCTAAGCTAGCGTTAATGTTAGAGCTAGTGATCACTACATTCACTCAGAAGCTAGCTTTTCTCTCATGCGAGCTTTGAACAAATGAATGAAACCGAAAGAAACTGACTTTACCCATGACATGTAGCCACCATTTTGAAACTTAGAAAAGTAATCAGGAGTGTGTTGCCTGAAAGCACTATTGCTAACTTGCATAGTCTGAACAATTAACAGTCTATAATTCAAACTATGTAAGTTGCTGACATGTTTAACAGCTAAGTTGTTGAGAAATGTACCCCAGGCTGGCTAGCTAGTGCAGTCCTGATTCCCAGCTTAAAAGCTGAAGCTAATGTACAATGCTAGCTTTCTTCTGGGCTTGTTTTGTGCCTTAGCCAGAATTCAAAATATTTGCTGAAGGATTTTAAACTCTACCCCCTGCCTCGTTTCAATTTTCCTACAGAGCATCACGCTGGTTAATAATAAAGGCTTGAACTCATCGATGTAGACTACATGATGGCCCCATTTTCAACCAGGATGGACCACCTTGAGAAAATCAGTCAGATCACCAACAGAGAATTTAGCTTATTTTCTAAGCCACACATTCATTATTTCTATTTTCTTGCCACCTTTAACCAAAGACAAAGGATTGAGGTCTAGGTAAATGTAGGGAAGGTGATAATGTTAGCTAAGTGCAATGGCTACAGTGCATGCACACATTTGGCCAGCAAGGGGTGCTAAAAGCTATTCATGTTAGCTAACTGATGCTCTGTTTGTGCTTTAAGCTGAAATCAGATATCACGCAGGCCATAGAGATGGCAAATTCAAGCCTTTGAAACAGTTTTGGAACTTTTGAACCATTGATTCAATACGTTTCAAAACGTTTTGAAACAGCATTTCTATGAGTAGTGCACAGCCTACTGGCATAAACTTTTATTGCTGCTATCATAAATGTTTTAAACTGAAAAAGCACGGATAGCGGCAGATGAGCCTCAACAACAAATTGCTATTACTGATGGTTTTTTCCATACCAATATTAATTATAATTGCATTTACAAAGATACACAATGTAAGTTATTTTTGTTTCAAATCATTTACCTGTCAGGCCAGCAACCAAATTCTCTTCTTTACTGATTTATTTATTTCCCGCATTGTAATGGTATAATTTTGCCATTATTTTATTGGAGGAATGGGACCATAAATCAGTTTTTTAAAACCACTGCGCTGCTTGGAGGAAGGAGATGATGAGGTGGAACTTCCACAATTTTTGAAAGTCAACTCTGAAAGGAACCATGGGGGAGTTGTTTCCATAGTACAGGACCTGCAGCTCCACCAGATGTTCATGGTTAAAATGTCATTGTAATTAGAGGAAAGCTTTTGGACTGGTGCAGCCATGGGTTGAGGCTGTTTAACCACTCTGTGCAGATGTAGACGCCAGCGTACATGAAGCTGCTCTATTCATGCATACAGTTTAACTATTCTATCACTGGATGGCAGAGGGGGATCAGTTATTGAATATTCACTAGCAAGCCGAGCTCAAACCCGGTTTAGAATATGGACAAGTTAAGTGCCATCCTGGTTCCCAGGAACTGTACAAATTAAAATCTCAGCCAAACCTGATATGAAAACTGCTAAACATACTTGCCCATAGTATCTATACATCATTCAAAAATGATCTCTTGTGACAGAAAAAAATGTGCCTGGGGGTAGAGATGGGGAGGGAGAGGAATTGCACAGCTAATTAGAACAGGGCATGATTAGGTGGCAGGTGGAAAGAGCCAGGTTGGGACTTTTAACTATGACGCCGCCACTGAGGATTATTGCGCCAGAGGGAAGATCGCCACCTACTGGCCCACCAACACCTCTTCCAGCAGCAACCTGGTTTTCCTCGGTGGTCTCCCATCTAAGTACTGACCAAGCCCACACCTGCTTAGCTTCAGCCACACGGCTGAAGCAGATCGAATTGTGGTAAGGCAATAGGTATTAGAAACATAGGTATTCTTATAGGGTGTGAAAAGCATTTATCAAAGCTTGCATCTCACTTCAATGATCAGAATTGTGAATGGCAAGAGTTCCACCACAAGATTAACATTCTGATTGTAAAATAAGCAGTTCCCTTAATACAGTGTTCGAAATAAGGGGGGGAAAATTGCAAATGAGGTTGTCCTCAAGAATTTTTAGTTGTCCCATGTACTATCATTAGCATTTAAAAAAAAATACTCTCACATTAAGTTGAATAACGCTAAATAATGTTTCAATTAGTTGTACAGGTGATTTTCAGAACAATGCAATGAATTAAAAAAAAAAACATTCCCCTGCCAAGCTGAACAACTGTCGTTCAAAACCACCCTCCTGCAACTCAATAGCTCGTGCCGTTTCTAAATATTTCTGGGCCCTGTCGTCCATCACAATCTCAGGCAAAGGCCAGTCTTCATGACACTGCATTTATCTTTCTTATTGGAGTCAGCATTAGCTCATTATATCACTAGCAAGAACAGAGCTGACCTAATTGACATGGCTTAAGACGAGTGAGAGATATACATCCTGCATGTACTCGAAAACAACGTAGCCAAAACGCAATCTAAATTTTCCCGATTCCTTGTGATGTTAGATTACCAATTATAAATGAATGCTCATGAAATTTTATATCAGGCTGTACAATTTCAGATAAGTTATCTCTCGGTGTCAAAGAGCCACGAAGTTTCATGCTAGAAGAGATCCAACTGCCACACTCACAGCAGAATTTTGATATGCATACAATACGCTAACCCTTATAATATGAGCACATAGAATTCACCACGAAGGAAGATGCGTATCCTCACATTTTCGAATCTACCCAAATTTGTGCCACGAGTTTTCCTTGGACTAGATCGCTCAAGCCTGAATTGAAGTGCGCGCTGCGCTCGATCTCTGTCATTGTTTGCCCCAATTCTTTATTATAAAAAAAAAGAAGTTCTTCCCTGTACAAGATGCATGAAAGTGACACACAGTAGGCCTTACATATGACCAAAATGGTGGTGTGCATTGCACAGGGAAGTAAATAACATTTTTGACAAATTCAAATTAATGAAACTGTTTGGATATTTGGTTGTCCAATGGACAACCTTGTGAGTAGTTTAGGTTGTCCGGATCTATTTCAGGTTGTCTAGACAACCGGATAACCGCTTATTTCTAACACTGAATACAGTACGTGTGCTTGCTGATGTGGCTTTGTAGAAAAATGGACAAAACTCTGAACTTTATCATGGCGAAAAGACATGTTTTATGGTTTGAAGAGGCTTCTAGTGACTTTTGATGTTTATCCACGCCTATATTGATGAACTCGTGCCAAATTCCACCTAAAAATCATAAAATCATGTATGTGTTCAACATATGATTATTTTATGATTTGACAGTTTTTCTGTTAAGTCCTGCCAGTAGCCTCTCTCTCCATTCCCCTTTTTCCTTTGTGGTTGTCTGTCTCTGGTCTGATTGCAGGATAGAAGGCTGGTGTGCATGGCTTGGGTCGTTGAGCGCAGGCCGCTTCCTGCAGCTGTGTCTAATTATTCCATCAGCGCTCTCTATAAAGACCCAGCATTTGCTGCTAGTCTTCACCAGATTGTAGACACAGTTCACTCTGTTAGTTGGTTTCCTGCCTCCAGAGATTGCAGTTCCTCCCGCATTCAGAATCATTAATTATTTATTCCTTGTTCCCTAGACTCCTGTGTCCTGCAATTCAGCCCAGTTTGCAGCCCAACCTGCAACCATGCGCCGCCTGCAGCCAACCTGAAACTGTGCACCGCCTTCAGCCCACCTGCAACCGTGCACCGCCTGCAGCCCACCTGCAACCGTGCACCGCCTGCAGCCAACCTGCAACCGTGCACCGCCTGCAGCCCAACCCGCAACCGTGCGCCGCCTGCAGCCAGCCTGCCACCCTAGCCTGTTATCCAGCCCAGGCTGCAGCCCTGACCTGTAACCCAGGACCGACTGCCTGCTCCTGCCTGTTCTGATCCAAGAAAGAATTAAAAACCACACCTTTGAACTATACTCCTGCCTCTCAGCCCTTTTTTCTCTGCCACGGAGTCCGCAAACCCATAGCCTTAACAGTACAATCTGGCCAACATGGACTCAGCAGAGAAGGAGGAGTTGAGAAAGGCTCTGTCCCTCCAGGGTCAGACTCTGGGTCGCCATGACCAAATCCTCAACAAACTGTCCGAGCAGCTGCGGGGAATCAGCGCTATTCTTGCCATAGTCACTGAATGCCTGAGAACCACCCCAGCTGCCGTTCCATTGGTAGTCGCTGCTGACCCCCAATCTGCCCCGCTCAACCAGCTTCCTCCAACAGCTGTCAGCAGTTCAGAGCCCAACATACCCCCCCCCGGCAAAATAGTCTGGTGACCCAAACACCTGCAGACAGTTTCTGACCCAGTGTCAGCTAGCGTTCAATGCTCAACCTGGCCGTTATGCTAGCAAAGCAGCTAAGATTACGTACCTGGTCAACCTGCTAGAGGGTGCTCCATTGAACCTCTATAACTCCCTCTTCGAGCAGGACTCGCAATTATCCGGGTCCTTTGCACTTTTTTCAGCGGAACTCAAGAGAGTCTTTGACCTTCCCATCCGAGGGCAGCAAGCCGGCCAAAGCCTGCTGCGGTTCCGTCAGGGAGACCTGTCGGTCCGAGAATTTGCCCACCAGTTCCGGAACCTGGCAGTGGAGTGCGGGTGGAATGACAGCTCCCTGATCACAGTCTTCCAGTCCGGCCTGAACAGGGAGGTGGGTTGCAGGGTGACATTTCGGGGGGAGTACACCTCCTTGGATGACGTGATCAAGCTGGCCATCCGGGTGTCCGATCAGCACTCCCTGTGGCAGGAAGACTCAAGTCCCTCTACTGCTTGTCTCCCTTTCCGCGGTGCTCCTCTTAGTCAGCCGGAGATTCACCAGGAGGTCCCAAACCCTGCCGACCCCATTCCTATGCAGATAGATCGGCTGCGTCTGTCTGCGGAGGAGAGAACACGGCGCATTAAAGCATAAGTATGTCTGTACTGTGGGCAGCCCGGCCACTTCCTCTCCACCTGTCCAGTACGCCCAGCAAAAGGACAGGCTCGCCGGTAGAGGGGGCACTACTGGCGAGCCGTGCCACCCATAGCCCATCTTCTGCTCGTCCCATCCTCAAAGTGACGCTGCTCTGGGAGGGACAATCATCTTCCCTCTCTGCACTGGTGGATTCAGGGGCTGATGAAAATTTCATCGACCGCTCAGTGTGCCAGCGATTAGGGATCCCTACCGAACCCCTCAGTTCTGTCTTGCAGACCCAGTCACTCATGGGGAGCCCCCTGGCATGCATCGTACAGAGAACTGTTCCAGTTACCCTCCTCCTGTCCGGGAACCACAGAGAAAGGATCAGCTTCCACCTGACTGAGAGCTCGCATGTGCGACTGGTGCTTGGCTTTCCATGGCTGCGAACCCACAACCCCCAACTGGACTGGACCACTGGGAGTATCAACTCCTGGAGTGCCCGCTGCCATGCTGACAACCTCCACTCTGCCTCTGACCCTAGCTCCCATCCAGCCTCCAGAAATACCAAACCTGTCCTCTGTCCCAAAGACCTATCACGACCTCTCGGCAGTCTTCTGCAAACAGCAAGCCCTGTCACTTCCCCCCCCTACCGACCGTGTGATTGCTCCATCGAGCTCCTCCCTGCGGCTCCTCTGCCACACAGCCGCCTGTACAACCTCTCTAGACCGGAACGGCAAGCCATGGAGAAGTACCTCCAAGAGTCTTTAGCCGCTGGAATCCTTCGTTCCTCTTCGTCCCTGGTGGGAGCAGGCTTCTTCTTTGTGGTTAGGAAAGATACGACCGTGTATTGATTACCGGGGCCTCAATGATATCACGGTAAAGAATAAGTACCCACTCCCGCTCATTGACTCTGCCTTCGTCCCTCTCCATGGAGCCTCGGTGTTCACTAAGCTAGACTTGTGCAACGCCTACCATCTTGTGCGCATTAAGGAGGGGGACGAATGGAAGACGGCATTCAACACCTCACTGGGTTACTTTGAATATCTTGTCATGCCCTTTGGTTTAACTAATGCCCCAGCCGTCTTCCAGGCTCTAGTCAATGATGTTCTCCGGGACATGATCGGCAGATTCGTTTTTGTGTACCTGGATGACATCTTAATCTACTCTCGATCCCTTCAGGAGCACCAGGGACATGTCCGCCAGGTTCTACAATGACTCCTGGAGAACCGCCTTTTTATCAAAGCTGAGCAGTGTGAATTCCATGCTTCATTGGTCTCCTTCCTGGGCTTCATCATCTCCCCGGGGCAGGTGAAGATGGACCCAGCAAAGGTCAGTGCCGTCAGGGATTGGCCCACGCCTACTGACCGACAGAAACTTCAGCGCTTCCTTGGATTTGCAAATTTCTATCGGCGGTTTATCCAGGACTACAGCAAGATCGCTGCTACTCTCACTGCCCTCACCTCGGAAAGGACTCCTTTCCACTGAACCTCTAAGACGGAGTCTGCCTTCCAGAAGTTGAAGTGCTGCTTCACCACCTCACCTGCTCTCATCCAACCTGACCATTCCCTTCAGTTTGTGGTGGAGGTAGACGCTTCAGATTCCGGGGTTGGGGCTGTGCTCTCCCAGAGGTCTCCTAATGATGGCAAACTCCATCCCTGTGCCTTCTTCTCACACAAGCTGTCTCCCACAGAGAAGAATTATGACATCGGGAACCGGGAGCTACTTGCGGTCAAACTTGCCCTGGAGGAGTGGCGCCATTTGCTGGAGGGTGCGGTGCAGCCTGATCATAAGAACTTGGAATACATCCGAACCGCTAAGCGCCTCAATTCCCGCCAGGCCAGATGGGCCCTGTTCTTTGGCAGATTCAATTTCTCCCTCACGTATCGCCCCGGGTCCCATAACACCAAGCCCGATGCCCTGTCCCGCCAGTTTACCACCAAAGAACCACCCACTGACCCCGAACCCATCCAGCCCTCATCCAGTGTGGTGGCCGCTATCACCTGGGAGATTGAGGCCCAGATCCGCCAAGCCCAGGTCAATCAGCCAGACCCAGGTAATGGTCCCCATAACCGTCTCTTTGTTCCTGACTCTGTGCGCTCCCAGGTGCTCCAGTGGGCTCATGCATCCCGACTGACCTGCCACCCAGGGATTCATCGGACTATAGCCTTTCTCCGGCAACGATTTTGGTGGCCCACCCTGGATTCTGACGTCCGTTCTTTTGTCTCAGCTTGTTCCATCTCCGCCCAAAATAAGATGTCCACCAGGCCCAGCGCCGGGTTCCTCCATCCGCTGCCAGTTTCCACCCGTCCCTGGTCCCACATCGCTGTGGACTTTGTCACGGGGCTTCCCCTATCCGAAGGTAATACCACCATCTTGACCATCATCGGCTGGTTTTCCAAGTCTTCCCATTTCGTCCCCCTCCCCAAGCTTCCCTCCACCAAGGAGACAGCTGATCTCCTAGTGAACCACGTGTTCCGGCTACATGGCCTGCCTTCCGATGTGGTTTCAGACAGAGGGCCCCAGTTTACTTCACATCTGTGAAAGGCTTTCTGCAGGACCATAGGCTCCACCTCCAGTTTGACGTCTGGCTTTCACCCCCAATCCAACGGCCAGACAGAGCGGGCCAACCAGGACCTGGAGACAGCCCTCAGGTGCATTGTGTCTTCCAACCCGTGCTCTTGGTCCTTCCAACTTCCAACTTGGGTTGAATACGCCCATAACACTCTGCCTAATGCCTCCTCCAGTCTTTCACCCTTCCAGTGTGCCCTCGGCTACCAGCCACCACTCTTCCCTGGTCAGGAGGAGGAGATTGCTGTACCCTCGGTGCAGGCTCACATGTGCCGCTGCCAGAGGACGTGGAAGCAAGCCCGGGCAGCCCTCCTCCGTGCATTTGAGACATCCCAGGAGCAGGCCAACCGCCACCGTACTCCGCTCCAGTCTACACACTGGGCCAAGAAGTATGGCTTCGTGCTTAGGATCTACCCCTGAGGGTAGAGTCCCGGAAGCTGGCACCCCGGTATGTGGGACCATTCAAAATCAGTAAAATAGTTAACCCTGTTGCTGTTCGCTTCAAGCTCCCGACTTTTATGAGGGTCCATCCCACATTTTATGTGTCCCAGATCAAACCTGTACAATCCAGTCCCCTCTGTCCAGCATCCCCCGTCCCTCCTCCACCCCAAATATTGGATGGGCAACCGGCTTACACTGTCCGCCGGATTCTTGATGTCCGCCGTTGGGGCCGCGGCCATCAATTCTTGGTCAAATGGGAAGGTTATGGGCCCGAGAAGCGCTGCTGGATTCCCAGCCGGGACATCCTGGACCCAGCACTCATCACTGAGTTCCATCGCCAGCAACAAGATCCTCTGAGGCGTGCGCCAGGTGGCGCCCGTAGAGGAGGGGGTACTGTTTAGTCCTGCCAGTAGCCTCTCTCTCCATTCCCCTTTTTCCTTTGTAGTTGTCTGTCTTTGGTCTGATTGCAGGATAGAAGGCTGGTGTGCATGGCATGGGTTGTTGAGCGCAGGCCGCTTCCCGCAGCTGTGTCAAATTATTCCATCAGCGCTCTCTATAAACACGCAGCATTTGCTGCCAGTCTTCGCCAGATTGTAGACACAGTTCACTCTGTTAGTCGCTTTCCAGCCTCCAGACATTGCAGTTCCTCCCGCATTCAGAATCATTAATTATTTATTCCTTGTTCCCTAGACTCCTGTGTCCTGCAATTCAGCCCAGTCTGCAGCCCAACCTGCAACCATGCGCCGCCTGCAGCCAACCTGCAACCGTGCACCGCCTTCAGCCAACCTGCAACCGTGCACCGCCTTCAGCCAACCTGCAACCGTGCACCGCCTGCAGCTAACCTGCAACCGTGCACCACCTGCAGCCCACCTGCAACCGTGCACCGCCTGCAGCCAACCTGCAACCGTGCACCACCTGCAGTCAACCTGCAACCGTGCACCGCCTTCAGCCAACCTGCAACCGTGCACCACCTGCAGCCCACCTGCAACCGTGCACCGCCTGCAGCCAACCTGCAACCGTACACCGCCTGCAGCCAACTTGCAACCGTGCACCGCCTGCAGCCAACCCGCAACCATACACCGCCTGCAGCCCAACCCGCAACCGTGCGCCGCATGCAGCCAGCCTGCCGCCCTAGCCTGTCATCCAGCCCAGGCTGCAGCCCTGACCTGCAACCCAGGACCTACTGCCTGCTCCTGCCTGTTCTGATCCAAGAAAGAATAAAAACCACACCTTTGAACTATACTCCTGCCTCTCAGCCCTTTTTTTCTCTGCATCCGTGTCCGCAAACCCATAGCCTTAACATTTTAATTTTGAGAGCTCTGACAGCTTGGGGACCCACCTCGAGAGCTGTCTTATTTGGTGTATAAATGTTGATAATTTAAAGAAAATCACTTTCAACTGATGTGCACGTGCGGTCAAGGAGTTTATGATCCAAGAAATATATTGTTTTAACTCCCAGCCATTATCAATTGTCAGTATTATTTTTTCTTTTAAATTCCTTGATGAATTTTCATGAAGATTTTTGCTTGTGGCCCTTGCTCTCAATTAAAATTTGAAAAAAATGGAAATACGATGGACTTCTAAAAATTTCACGTGTCATGCGGCATTAAAGCCATTTGCCCCTTCTCTGTGAAGCTCAGATCTTGAATTATAAAGCCTAAAATAGGGTAGCACATAAATAGCCATATTTAGCTTCTGTGCAAAAAGGGTTAATAAACCTAACGTGCATACACATAGCCAGCACGTATATATCTATCAAGCCTTATCTACCTGTATATTTTAGTTAAATACGTTGTAGAGATTTTTATTAAGTCAATTAAAAAAAGTCTCTCAAGTTCAATCGCCATCCACAAAGCAGTCAAGCAGTAACACCATAAACGCTCAACAAAGCATTTGAACCAATATGTGGTGGGCAATAGCTTTTTTTCTAGGATATATAGTTCTAGGTCATGAGACTGAAGTTTTGAAACAACATTGTAAATCCATGTTGATACTGGAGGTGTCGAACTTGTTCAAAGCAAATGTTGCAATTACATTCCGTGATTGTGTCCGTTTGACAAATAACTATTAAATAATATATATAATAAGTGGAGAGGTGAGCACTGGACTTCATTTTGGTTTCTGCATCTTCACTCCTAGAGCTAAGCGCTGACACGCTCTCCAGTTCCAATATACCCTCAATGTGCATACAAAGCACTCTCCTTCCTCTTCCTCTGAAGGCTTTTATGGCAGCTGACAAACCATGTAGTACATCACTGCTAATTAGCGATGTTATGAGTACTTCTGTACTGTTAATATATACAAAAATGAATAAGACAGAAAGACAGAATGAAAGAAAAATGACGACACAGACAACCTAGCCTACCAACAGACCCTCTTTTCCAAATTTTACCTCCCTGATACCTGAACCCCGCCAAACCCTCTCTCCCAAATTCCCTGTGTCTCTACCCCTTTCACATCTAATGCTCCCAAAAATTCTCTCGCAGCATCTACCACTATTTTTATTTTCTCAGTTCTGCTCTCAATCTCTCTAGAACAGTTTACCACAATTGCAGTAAAAGCCAAAAAATGTCTTTCTGCGGATTCCTTTATTTTGCTTTTCAACTCCCTGGACACTTACTTGCTCTTTCCCCGCATTTGCTGTCTCCACCCTCACTCTCTTGGCTGTCGCTGCATGAGACATTTTCCCCTGAATTTTAAGTCCTTCCCACCACCCTTCTCTTACATTCCTGGGAACCAGTTTCATGGCCTCCCCCACAGTAAAAACACACCGCCATCAAATTCAAAATGAGCAAATATTTTTCATGAAATAGTACAATGTCTCACTTTCAACATCTAATATGTTGTCTATGTTCTATTGTAAATAAAATGTGCATTTAGGAGATTTGCAAATCATTGCATTCTGTTTTTATTTACATTTCACATAGCATCGTAACTTTGGAATTGGAGTTGAACAACTGTCTCCTACACACTGCTGCCATATGGTCATACTCTAAGGGCCTGATTTACTAAGACCTTTAGCACATGCAAAATCTTTTTGCCCATGCAAAAACCAATAACATTGCCCATGATTGGCCAGGGGACTTGCCTTGCACCAATCAGTGGCAAGGTTTCTGGTTTTGAATGGGCAAAAAGATTTTGCATGTGCTAAAGGTCTTAGTAAATCAGGCCCTAAGAGTACCCCTTCAGGTAGCCCATTTTTGAATTCCAACCATGCTGACAACAACAAGCGTTCCTTTTCCTCTCCTTCCCTAAGGCTCTTCAGCCGCCTTGCAGAACAAACTCCCACCACTTCCAGGAAATCATTATCCTTCATGGACAGTGGAACTCCGCTAATAGACCTCTTCATGTTGCTATTTTCGGTCATTGGAGAACAGATGATTCATCATGCTGTTTCCTAGTTCGGCATTCCACAATAATACCACCTCATGTAATCCTTACAGTTTTCACATCTCCAATTTCATTTTTCACAAATGTTTTTATTGCGTGTGCATCAATGAAAGGACCGTCTGCATCACTGCCATTGACCGCTGCCTTCCTTCCCACAGCTAACACCCCTTCTTTGTTTTCATTTCCACTTCCCTTTTTCCTTTAATTTTTTAAACCCTCAGTCACAATGAAATCCATTTTTTCCGAATCCATTGATTTGTTATCCAAATCCTTCATCAAAAACTGTGCAAAAGTCGATCCAACCGCTATTTGTGTAACAGATTTAAACTTGCGCCAAGCTCCCACTCCTCAATGGCCATTACCCACCACGCTCTCATTCCAACTTGTCTTTCTTTTATACTCTCTGCCTCCTTATTTGTTTTCTTGCATTTACCAACAGGGTACTCTCTGATTGGCTAAGAGAGTAGCTTTGCTGAAAATATATTGGCTGAATAAACAGAATATTACAAGTCACCACAAAAACGACTGTGAAATCTAGTTTTCATTGACTTCACCCACATATAAAATGTAACACTTTTTTTTTCTTTAACGCATTTAGGTCCCTACATTACATAATGTTAAATTAAATGAATGATTAAAAATATTTCTAGATCATTTTCAAGGGATGGTCAGTGCTTCACCAAATTTCAATTCAGCAGCTGCTACGCATATTGTCTCCGATCTTTGTGCATTCTGTTCATAGGTACACTATCCATTTATTTTTCGCTCTATTTCCTAACTACACACTGTCCCCGTTCAGTGCACACTCAAGTCTGTAAGTACGCACTGCCAGCATTCCCTGCAGACTCTGTCCACTCTTCCCCATTCACTGGGCTCCCACTGCTGGCTTTTCTGTATTCTTTACTACAGTCATAAGAGCGTAGTGGAGATTTCTAGGTGAAAGGGAGCCCACAGTGATCAATTAACGCGGACTTCACTCCAGACAAAGATGGACGAGGAATTAAAACCCTGACATTGGAATAAATTACTTCAGAAATCTGTTCTGCGGAGCCTCTGGGGCCAGATAAAGCGGGCAGCCTGTGGCAGCAGCAATTAAACCTATGGCCACTGCTGAGGAGCGAGAGGAAAATAGATGAACTGTGCGCCCCAGCCATCATTGCCAATGGCTCAGAGAGGGTTGTGAAAATGTATTTATGCTGTTGGGAGAAGTTAGTCTTCAGGCCTTTCTGCCAGAAAGCCTTACTGCCATCTGTCAAAGTTTGTATTCTGTGTGAAACCAAATATTGACCTAATATTTGTTGACATTATTGTCAGTTTTATTGATATTCTTCAATTCTCAGTCACAGTTTGGTTAGATTTAGGCAACTAAATTATTTGGTAAGATATAGGCAACTAAATTACTTTGTTTTGGTCTATGTCACAAAACTACTTTAGACATCACAAATACTAAAGCAATAAAAACGCAACAAGTAACAATGTACAAAATTTTGTGCAAATAATATAATAAGAAAAAAATAAATGCAAGGGTATTTAGAGTATTGTGTATGGGTAAATCAGCTGACCACGTGCCGACAACAATAGTCCAATACATATGCCGCTCCCTAAATGATCTGCAAAAGGAAGAGTGAGCAGAGAAATGTTGTATGCATTGCTCAACATTAACTCTGGCTATGAAAATCCTGGCTGAAAAACGTAACATTTGTGGAAAGTCGTGATGCCATGATTGAGGAGCAGATTTATTAAAAAAAAAAAAAAACACAGAAAACAAGCAAATTATAAGGTAAAAATGGTAAAAGTAAAAAGAACAAAATCCCCCGCAATTAATTATACAACTAAGCTTCCAATACTCTATAAGGTCACGTCTGCAACCGGGATATGAACCCTTGTCGCTCACGTTCTTGCACTACGCCTTAGCTACTTCACTGGCTCAATTGACGAATAATTGCGCATCTCATTGTTAATATGAAGTGCATCCCAATTTACCGCTTGTATAGCTGTGCTCTCTTAGTACTTGTGCATAATGGCACAAGGATTCTCGGTCAGAAAATGACTTGAATATTTTGTGGCTATTCATTGCAAAAATACTTAAAACAAACCATTTAAGCCATGATACTGTTGAGCTCTTAGAGCACGTGTGTAATGGCTCATGGACTCTCAGAGGCACTAAGAACGCATGGCTCTATCTCAGGCTATGTTTGAGCAGTTATGGTAGTTGAGGGCTAATTGGAAACAGAGGCCACAGAATCAAATGCCCCAAAGACAACTGGGAAAAGTTGGGGAGGAGGAGAGTCTCTACGTAAATGAAAGGTACTGTAATACTGTTGTAGTGAGAGAAAGAATATGCATCTCGGATATTGAACAGCTGACTGTGTCTCTCAGGCAGTTTTATTTACCTTGAGAGTTTTCACAGCTGTTTTTTATGCTGGTGTATATTCACCCGCTGGCCAATGCGTCAATCGCGGCACAACTGATCACCGACGTCACTCACAGACTAGACTCGATTTGCCCGGAGGCTCCCAAGTTCCTAATGGGAGATTTTAACCACTGCATTTTAGACAAGACCTTAAGGTCATAAGAACAGTATGTCACTTGCTTTACAACGCAGAGGAACGCCACCATAGATCTTTCATAGGCTCAGTAGTGATGTAGTCAAGACCGCTTTAGCCAAGACTAAGACACTACCAAGACCAAAGGGTAGCGAGACCAAGACCAAAACAAACCACTTCGAGACCAAGACCAGAGCAGGATGAGACCGAGACAGAGACCAAGACCTAAAAAAGTGTTTCACTTCACTGTAAATATGGGCAGTGTTTGGGTGAAAGTAATAACAGTAACATAATAACTGCATAACAGCTATTAATCCCCTTTCAGAGGATTGAGACTTTATAGGCATTTAAAATTTTTCCTTCTGGGGATTGGTATGGTTACACAGTCCAAAATCCGTTGTCATCGTTCTGGAGACATTAAACATTTAAGATTTCCATCCAAAACGAATAGCAGCGGCAGGCAATGAATTCTCATTTTGCTAGCACAAACGAAGCGGAAACAAATGTAATGGGCTTCGTTCAGATTTTTGTCATATGGGGTGCCAACTTCACAAAGCTGGAAAACTGATAGCCTATGAGGAAAGTTCCTTTGCATGAATTCTGGGATCTTCTGACATCAATGAATAGCCTCCCTTATTTAGCAAATTTTACTGGGCAAGACTGATATCGGCAGTAATAATGACCAACTGGGCAAATAGGGGGAACCACCAACAGTCGACCACCTGCTGTTTTTTGCTATTTTCATCTGGCTGATGGCTTCGGATAAAGCCATTGAACACGACAGTTCAGAACACTCAACATGACCCCAGGACATTTATAAGACCCTCAGTAGTCACCCTGCATACATAGCTATCCTCAAAACTTCAAAGCCATTCATTTGTAAAACAGCACAAGCTCCCCATACTATGACTGAGTAGCAATATGCTTCATCCAGTGAATTTGCTGGGAAATTTATTAAATAAAATACAAGTAATTACTGATCTTACCTATGACCGTTAAGTCAGCTAGAGCAAGTGAGATTAAGTGCAGTTAACCAGGGTTATTCAGCAGATTCTTGCAAACAACTTAAATTTTGAGTCCTAAACAGATTATAACGTGCATAAGTGAACAGCATTTATACAACAATATACAAAGTATGTGAAAGTTGTGTTTAGTGTTTGAGACTTTTTTTTCCTCACAGAGTTTATGAGCAGAGCCAGTTAGCTTACCTTTCGGCATGTTTCTTCTTCAAGTGCCTGGTGAAAGTTGACGTTGTACCGGCCAGGGTTGGGTTCAATTACTTTATTACTTTCAGGACAGAATGTTCAATTACAATTACAATTACTTCTCAATTAAAACTTAATTACAATTACAAAGTAATTGATTACAATTACTGTAATTGTAATTGATAAGGTAATTGAACCCAACCCTGGTACCGGCTGTCTCGGTCAGGGCAATTTGACAAAATCTGCACACAGCAGAAACCTTTTTTTTTCTTTGTTATTTCGCTTATAGATTTTTTGCAATCTTATAGGAGAATCTTATAATGACATTTTTATTGATTCACTGGACTAATTTGTTGCGCACATGTTGTGAGACGAGACAGAGAGTCAGGGCGGGAGACGGCACAGGCAGGGAAAAATATACATTGTAACATGTTTTTAAAATAGATGCCTCTTATTGGCTGCATGTAAAGAAGGCTGCGTAGTAATAATGAGGCTGTACCAGGACCAGCTGCTTGCCTGGATTTTGATATCCCCTCAAGACTGTTATGTTCGAGACCTAGACAAGACCAAGACCAGAGAGTGTTGAGACTGAGACAAGACCAAGACCATGTAAAAGTGGTCTCGAGACTGGTCTTGAGTACTACAACACTATAGTTCAGTAAATGGGGTTTATAGATCCAAGGCCATGCCACCCCTTGGTGCCTCTTACCACAAGAGTGTCTATCTGATGCCTGTGTATAATAGTGGAGCGGGGTAGTTGAAAAAAGTGCAAATGGAGATACAAGCAACAGACTTTGCATGAGAACTCTTAATATCCCCACAAATGAAAATCAACCTCCGGCCAATTTATAGTTAAATCCAAGATGGCCAACACGTTTTCAAAATGGTGGCAAATTTGCTCTATATTTTGAATATTTTCAGCCTATAAGCTACAAAAATTGCATATTTTCTACACAATCATCTTGAATTCATATATCTTGGCATTCTTACAGTCATAAAGAGATAAACTAAACCAACCCTTCCAATCCTTATCCTTTTACCACCTATACAACATGTAAGCACTTTCAGATATGGGATACAACTAGGCTCAGATATGTTACAATCCTACCCCTAGCTTGATCATTCATCCAATGCTATTTAATTCCCGTGTGATCTGTACACCTTCCAGAAGACTATAGCCCCGTCTTCTTTGGCTTGGCTCTCTCGCACTGGCACATCCTGTCTTTTCAGGTGCGGCTGTTTAACTTTAAAATGGGGCTAGAGAAACAGCATTTGGGAAACTAATGACAAATTTCTACCATTAGCTAGCATTGGACCCCATGCTGAGTTTCACAGCTATAGTGTCAACCAGTGTGCCCTGGTAGTGCAATGACACTACACTATTACAATGCTATATTTACCTTTATGTTCATGTTTTCACATTAGAATGAAAATTAATTAAAAAGAGCTTAATTATTTTCTTACTTGCAAAAATAAACTAATCCAGCTAGATTAACCCCAGATCAATCTATTACCTGACCTTTTAGCGCACATATGAACTTATGCGCAAATATTTTGCTCTTTGGCGGCCATTTTGGATATGATGACAGCCAGGATGTTTCTAGAAACTATTTTACATAATCTTAGTACTTGTAGGCTTACTCTCAATATTTTAGCATAAACTGACAATGATAAAGAAATGTTTAAGTGATTAAGGAATTAAATGTCCATATTCATATATCAGAAGAAAGCCATTTTCGACAAGTAGATCAGAAGGATCTAATAGCTGCGACCTCGCCTAGCATCCGTCACGTGGCCTAGTGTCCATGACTGGTGGTTTCTTGTACAAGTGTGATCTCGAAATTGGCAAATGACCTTGAAAATCAATAGGGGACCCTTCCTCTGTACCAAGAAGCTTGTTCTAAGATGTAATAGCCATCCATCAAGTTAAAGTGGAGTTACGGTGCGAAAACTATGAAATCGGGGCAAAACCGACACTTTTTTGACCGGTGTAACCTTGGGATTCGACAGATGACCTTGAAAATCAATAAGGAACCCCCCCTCTATGCCAAGAAGCTTGTTCTAAGATTTCACAGCCATTCATTGAATTAAACTTGAGTTACGGTGCGAAAGCCCGCTAACAAGGTTGTGACCTCTGTGAACTTGACCTTTGACCTCGACCTTTTGCATGGACATCACTTTGGTGAAGGTCAATAACTCCTGAAAATTTCATGATGATATGATGACAGGAACATGGTCAAAAAGGTGGCACAGACGGACAGACAGACAGACAGACAGAAGCGTTCATTGAGCTGCTTGGTCGCAGCTAAAAACTTTCAAATTCTGATTATGAGACAGGAGACAAAGAAGAATAGTTATGCCGAATGTCATGCTTGTATCACTATTTGCACTTTTTCCCTGCTATTCTCAAGTTACTGGCTCCACTATAAGCCTGCTTTCAGACGCCTCGAGCGTGAGGAGAAAACCATAAAACTCTGGACAGATGGATACAGGCCTGAACAGCATTTACACTCCACAGGGGTGTCTGGAATGCACGGACTGGAACTGTTTTATTAGACTTGTAGCGACATTAATGAACTCAGAGATACAATGTCTGCTTATGTCAAAATTTGTGTAGATGAGATTATTCCATCTAAAAAGATGATAATCTATCCGAATAACAAGCCATGGGTAATGATGGGTAAACTTATCACCAAGAAAAAAAGGACATTTTATTTAGGGGACCTGCCAGGGGAAAAAGCTGCCTCTAGAGAAGTTAAATATGAAATTACGAAAGCAAAAATCCAGTTCAAGAATAAAATTGAAAATCAATACAACAGAGGGGATCTAAGGGCTTGGCATGGTATTAAAACTATGGCAGCCATTAACCAGCCTGTAAGCAAGACGGGGCAATCAATAAAATTGAATGATAGAAATGATAATGATTTGCCAGACACTTTTAATTAATTCTTCTGTAGGTTTGATAAGTCCTTTCTAGATAGTATAGCTACAATGAGAAAGATGTTAACGCCCCAACGAGGGATTAAAATCCAGCAGAGCAAAGTCACAACACTATTTAAGAAAACAAAAATAAGAAAGGCTGCTGGTCCTGACGCCATATGTGGGCGTACACTGCGCTTCTGCACCGAGCAGCTTAGTGAGGCCTTTACAGTTATCTTCCAGAAATGCGTTGATAGTGGTGATATACCGGACCTATGGAAAACCTCGACTGTAATACCCATCCCCAAAACAAAATCTCCCAAAGACCTAAACGTATTTAGACCAATCGAACTAACTTCCCTGGCTATGAAGTGCTTTGAAAAGATCCTAAAGGATATAATTATCTCACTAACTGCAGATAAATTAGATCCACTTCAGTTTGCCAACCAAGCAGGCAAGGTGGTAAAGCATGTAAAGCGCTTCATTCTTGACAGGGTCTTTAAACATCTTGACAAACCTGCATCACATGCAAGACTTTTATTTGCTGACTTCAGCTCAGCCTTCAATAAGATGGAGCCTCACATTTTAATTGAACTTTTAGCCTCCCACTTTAAGTTGCCTGAGCTACCTGCTGAAGTTTTCAGATGACACAGCCCTGTTGTCCCTCCTCCAGGGTAACCAATCTGACCCTAACAATGCCCTTATGGAATTTGTTAGCTGGTGTGGGGACAGCTACCTTGATTTAGATGGGTCTAAAACTAACCAATTAATTATAGACTTTAGGAAGCACAGAGAAGAACCAAAACCAAGTGTGATACACAATGAAGTTGTTCAAATAGTCCAAACATATAAGTACCTAGGCACAGTTTTTGACCCGCACCTTAAATTCGGTGAGAACACTGAAGTATAGTATTATTAAGCGGGCAAACCAAAGAATATATCTACTGAGGAAGCTTAACTCTTTTGGCGTTATAAAACAATTCTATGCACATTTTATCAAGCCTTCATTGAGAGTCTCCGAACATTTTCTTTCATATGTTGTTTTAATGGACTATCTGTGAAAGACAAAAAGAGCCTAAGCAATATAGTGAAAGTATGCTCAAAAATCACTGTTTCAGAGTTAAACAATCTCTGCTCCCTCTGGAAAATACAGGTAGTCCAGAAAGCAAACAGAATTCGGTTCCAACCTAGTCATGTACTTTGTAGTCATGAATTTGTTATCATGCAGTCAGGTCGGTGGTATATTGTGCCGATACAGAAAACCAACCAGTATTCCAACTCATTCATTCCCTCTGCTTTAAGACTGTTAAATGAACATCATAAGACGGGTAAATGAATGTATACCCACAGTTAAATTGGTTCCTCCATGTCTGTCATTGCCAAAGGGAAATGTGTGAGTGTGTGTACATGATGACTGGTGAAGTATGATGACTGCTCTAATAATTTATTTGCCTATTTATTACTTTTTACGTACTTTTTTATTCTTAATGGATGGGTTGGCTGTAAAACTGAATTGCCCCCAGGGGACTAATAAAGCTATTTGAATATCAATTTTTTTGCTCATTGCTGTAGAATGTACAGTGTATGCCTGCTGTTCTTTGAGTGTGATGTCAGTTTTAAATGACATGGCTTATATTGTTGGATACTGTGGACTTTCCTCTTTAATTTGATGTATAATTTGTATGCATGGCACTAATTCAATAGAAATGCTAGTGCACCTATTAACCATCCCGTATTTTACCTGTCTTTCCCACTGTCTTCGAATATTTTCCCATAAATCTCCCATCTTAGATGCCGCATTAGCTGCTGGAGCATACATCAACATCGCAGCCGTATTATAGAGGGCACCTTGCTATCACCCGACCATGAGAAGTGTGGAGACATAGTGGAAAAGATGCCTTATTCCAGGCTGCACGAATCGTCAAACACTTGAAACCGATCTTGGGGAATTACTTTTCAAGTAAGTTAAGCCTGAGTATTTGTTTTCGGTCGTGTCTGGCCATTATAATTTTATGTTGAGAGCTAATTGGCTATCAGACAGTTAATGGAAATAATTCCAAATTCAACCTTCACTAATATCAAATGAAATCAGTACCTTTTCACCTTACTTTGATTTTTGGGTGTCCAGAGAAGTATTTGTGTGTAAAACGTCAAGTATACATCCAGTTAAGAGAATTCAGAGTTTAAGTTCTAGCGCTGCTAGATGTGGTAATGGCATATAATGGCGGCGACCATGTCACTTATGAGATACCGAGTTGCTAGGGCATGCGCAGCATATCCATTTGCAATATGAAATACTAATATTAAATTCTAAACCCCCTTCTCACTAGTAAACCCCTGAAAATTCTTTCCTATGCATTTTGTAAAATATGCCACGACTACATTTTTGACTAGAAACCTTTGAGGCCGAGCAAGTGACCAAAGCCGAGCTGAAAATGTCAATGCTTTACGCTAGAAATAATGTGGTCTTCAGCTTTTGTGATTTCAACCAGTGTTTCGCCATCGCATGGAAGTACTGAGCAGGAAAAACCAAAACCAAATCTGTCCTCATGATAGGACAGATATTGCTTTGTTATGCCAGCCGAACAGCAACATGCACACAAACAAGTACAGAATGTATTTTAATGAATTGACTTAATATTTTGTAATACTTTAGAACTCAGTATACAAATGGTCATGTCGCCGATGTATATTCCGTATTTCGATGTTGCTATTAGGAAACATGGTGTATTTATGATGCATACTGATAGTCCTCAGTACCAGGGGCTTTCGGGTTTAAGAGGTTAAACAGGGTATGGTCAGCACAAGCGCCAAAAGTATCAGTCGCATACGTAAAAGCATAAAACAAATTATTCAAAAGAGTGCAATGGGGTGATCAGGAACCAGTCGCGAGAACCAGGAAATTCAGTAGAGCTTGTTTTATTAATAAAGGGGGAGGACCCCCGCAGGGCAGAAGGCAAAAGTACAGAGTCCACAATCCACAAGTCAAAATCCAGTTGGGCATAAATAGTATCAAAAACCAGTGCAGCAATCACAGTAATCATAGTCGGACAGAAATGGGTCTGGTACACAGGAATAGTTCTATCAGAGAAGCAAGCCAGAATCCACAGGACGTAATCCGAATCGTTACCAGGGCAGCAAACAGAGTTCTTGTAGTCGGGCAGAAAATGGTCAAAACACACAGATGCAACAGTAATCCAAAAACACAGAGGCAAAAATCTAAAGTCAGGCAATCCAGTCAGAAAGATAAACACTGAGAAATTGAGGCGAGAAACGTAGCACAAGAAAACTAGGGAGAACAATCTGACAAGAAAGTGTACCAAACAGACATCTTATATACACTCCCGGGGTAAACACATGACCAGGGAGAACAGGTGCAATCAATGGGAACAATGATCAGGAAGAGACACATGAGGAATAAACTAATTACATAAATTTGGCTGTAGCCAAAACAAAGACAGGGATCACAAGACAAACCGAAGTACAAAACAACAGCTCCGGTCAAGGAGTACTAAAGTGCCAAGATAAAAGAAAAGGAAAGCACAAAGTATAAGTGGAAATCCACAGAAACTTGCAGCAGAGATAATTAGGGATTAGGAGGAGGCGGAGATTAGAATTGAGCGACTGCTGAGAGATCGTTAGTCAATTAGTATGTGCAGCTTTACAATCCCGAGTGCATGTTAGAAAGTTTGTAAAAATCTACAAGATTAGTGTGGTTAGTAATTAGGAAAAAACAATAAACTGTTAGTATGTGTTAGTAAGACAGTAAAAGAGAGAGGAAGGAAGAACACAAGATAATGAAAGAAGATTGAAACCCAGAAACCAATAAATCACCCGAATGAGTGGCACGCAAGACAAGGGACCGTGAGGAAAGATAGACACATGACAAGACAGGGGAGACATAGTGCAAAGCATGGAAATGAAAACATGGCATGGAAAACTGAATGATCTAAACATGAAAAATAATAAACAAGAAATCTAAATAACCAAAACACAATACACAATCCTAAGAATAGTCAAAGGGCAGGCAGTGGTCACTAAACACAGAAATTCTAAACATGGCTAGGCCAGGCACAGAACTTAAACATGACATGCAGAATGCACAGATCACAACAAAGAGCTTGATTCCTGAGGCTGCTATTACTGGACTTCACCCTTCTCCCTTGTGATGTATGAGTGGAATGACAAGAAATCACTGATGTTGGTCAAGAGTTTCACCGAGTAGAGCACAATCGAGGATCTCTTACATGCCTGTGTGAAACATCTGTGCGAGCTTGCAATTTTCACTGTCCTGGATGAGGCTTTGAGGTTTTTTTTCTATACCTGAATAGACAGCTTTTGAAAATGTTTTAATGAAATTTTCCCACTCCATTTATAATTTCAATAATTGAAAATTGTTATATTCAAAAAAATACTTGTAAATAACAATAAAAATAATAGCATAATTTTATAAAATAATTTTTACAATTCCTTTTCAAATCTGCCACAATATATAGACATGAAAAATAAATCAAATGCAGGTAAGGGCCTGTGTCCACAGGAAACGTTTTTTGCAATGGAATCACCCAAACTCATTTACTGAGTGCTTCTCCCCAGCACTCACTACTGCTAAGTGACACAGGCATGTGAATTTTCCACCTATAGTCGGAATTCCGACTTTTTAGTTGTCATTGTGAAAAAAATTCTTTCTGACTTTTTTCCTGACTCCTGTTACTTAATAGTGCCATTCATCATCAAATCATTCCCAGTTTTGTAAGCGTTCACTGATTGGTCTCCCTTTGCATGTGCAGAAGTGTAGAGGCATGGATTGTCAGCTTGCCTTCTCACAATCTCCTCTTCCTTTGCCTTGAGCAACTATTGCAGTTGTGGTATGTATTTTGGAGTTACAGGGGAGCGTGAGGGGGTAAATTTGTCTAGGTTATCATGTTAGATTTTTAAAAAATTAACTTAACTACTTACCCGTAAAATGTTAGCCAATATATGCCTTTATGACTCATTAAATTCTTAATTGCCTGTAAAACTCGCTCTGTTTGTATGTTTTTTACTTTACCTGGTTATTATGTCTTCTCTCAGACATGGCAAGGAAAGTGGTTGCTGGGGTCGGATGCTACAACATTAAGCTACTTAATTGCATTAGGGTTATAGAGGCTATGAAGCGAGATTAGGGGGTTAGCGAGCCAGGTAGGTTACACTGGGCCTATAGCTATGGCTTTTTTTTTTTATGTGTCATGAACGTGACTCAGTTTTAACCAGGTTAGATCGCCTGGCTGTGGAATCTGGTTGTGAGCCTGTGGTTTGTCCCACCAACCAGAACGCTTTTAAGGACGCACTTGAGGCTTTTTCTTGGGATGTCAGAACTCGCACTAGGATGCTGCTGCTCTGTGTATAACCATCTGTCAAAGCTTCAATTTAGCTTTTTCGTGCTGCAGACCGGAGCGGATGAGCAACGTTGAAGGAGCCATGCTTCATTTCGTGATGCCACCTGACATAATACAAAACCGCGATAACTTCCTTGCATATGAGGAATATGGGCTTTCCATTACTACAAGTGGGATCAATGCAAATTTGTCTCTCCATTTCTCTTTATAGGCTCTGTTTTTGCTGTCAACTTTCCTCTTTGGACCTTATGACAGAGACATCTTTTTAATTCACTTACTCTACTCTGCAAGCTATTTCCACCAAAACGGCAAACATTGTATTATTGTAAGGAGGCTGTGAGGTAGCGATCTGGAACCAGAAGCAACAACCAAGCATTGCAGTAAAATTGTATTTTATTATGGAAGGGGGCGAACCCCTGCAGAGTAGGAGGCAACAGTACAGAGTCCACGGTCCAAAAATCTAAATCCAAAGGGCGAAATGCAAGTCGTAACCTGGGCAGCAAACACTATTCATGGTCGGGCAAAAAAGGGTTTGATACACAGATGCAGACAGAAATCAAAAACAGAGCCAATCCACTCAGAAGTGAATCAGAAAGAATACAAGGCAAAAACAAGCGTAGCACAGGGAATAAGATAAGTAATTCTGATAAGTAGCTGGCTGTGAAAAGACTGCTTAAATAGACAAACGGGAAGTCACATGCTACAAAGGTAAACAGGTGAACTGGATCAGGCTAATTACAAAGGAATGAACATGAGCACGTTCCTAATTACAAGAAATTGGCAAAAGCCAAAACGCAGACAGGGATCATGAAGACAGCCTACTGACAAACATATGGCTCCAGTTAGGGAGTTCTACCGTGCACAGAGTGAGAGGCAGAACAGTGATTAGCCAGGTGCAGAAACTGAATCTGCCTAAACACAGTAAAGTAAAATGAGTGAAGGTAAGGGGTGGAGACTAGAACAGAGCGAGTGCTGAGAGCTTGGTAGTCAATTAGTAATGTGCACCTATACAATCCCTAGTGCTTGTTAGTAAGTTAGTACTATAAACAATGTTAGTCTTGGTTAGTAAGTTTAACTAAAACAACAAACTGTTAGTACTGTTAGTAATATAAAAAGGCAAGGTGAAGGAAGTAAATGAGATTGGAAGGAATGGTTGAAATCCCAGAAACCATGAAATCACTGGAAAGTGTGGCACACAATACTGGGGCAGTGAGTGATCACATGACAAAAGCCCAGACAGGGGGAGACAAAGTGTAATGCATGGTATGACACAATACATGGACCGTAATATAACTGCAGGAGTGGAATATGGCAGACAGACAAAGACAAGGCAAAAACAAAACGTGGCATGGAATCCGAATCACAATACAGAGCATAGTCCGAGAAGGCAGAAATCATAAACAAACGTGGCAATCAAAGCAGAATCACATCCAAAACATAGTCAGGCAGATCAGGATCATAACAGAGGCGGTCAACCAAGTCTTTCAAAATGAAAGTAGTCCAAGATAGACTAATATTACTAGTAGCCTAATAGACCTAACTTGTGACTATCATTGCCATCATTACCTTTTTCACAATCGCAGATTACTCAATATTGAAAGAGATGCTAAGCCCATTAAGATTATTAAACTATCAAAAGAGAGTGCCGATGGGCTTGTGCACAGTCCATATGGCTTATTTATTGCTATTTGTTATTTTTATTCGACCCACCATTATCTGTGTAGGCCTGGTTTTGCAAGTGGGCATTAGGGGCACCTATCCCAGTGTCTAAATAGGCTGTAGCCTGGCCTCTGGCCCACCACCTAGTGGCAAGGAAAAATCTCGGCCCGCAGCCCAAGTTACTTGCAGACTCCTGACATAAATGATGTACATGAAAGTACAAATCTTTTTTACTCTTTAAATGGAAAAATGATGAAAACCCAGGAGCTTCGGGGGGCTTCACCCCTCTTGTCCCCCAACCAGGGTTTCACCTTGGACCTGGCTGGGTTCCTGTGGCCACCAGGAACCACTGAGGCCCCCTTGCCCAGGGCGCCAAATGCACTCGGACCGCTCCTGCGGTCTCATGGTAATACAGGTATGCTATTATGCATTTTTTATGTTCCTAAAATGTAAAACATAAGTTTCCATGCATTAGACATACAATTTGTGGACTGTATCAACAGGATGTTTTACCCTTATCCTGGTAAGAGTGCTCTCAAACACTCGTAAAATTTTCTCTTACCTTGGAGAGGAGCAAAAATAAGCAAACACTGGTGAAACCCAGATATCTAAAAATAAGAGAAAATCATAGATACCCACAAAAATTAGAGTAAATTTGTTCATATATTTTTTCTGGCATGGGGCCCATTGTTTCACTGACACAAAGAAATTGTCTGTTGAAAATGAGTGAAATATTGGATGTGTAATTTAACGTCTATATATTGGTTGAGGCTCAGCCCTTTATTATTGTGTCTTAGCCCAGATATCAGCAGGCCTCACTGTCTTACTTTATATTCAAAGTGCAATTTTTCTGCGATATGAGTTTTCTTTACAGTTGCTCAAAGTAGAAGGAATTTAAATAGAAGTGGACAGTAAAGGGGTTCCTTATCTTGTATCGTTGTGGATGATTTTGTGTGATTTCCTGCAGCACTTAAAGTAACCTCCATTTTTTTCTCTCTCTCTCCAACAGTAAGTGCTGCATAAACAAAGACAGTCCGATGATGATCATTGATGCTTGCCTGAATATACAAGATAACTGAAACAGAGCAAAGCAAAATAGACTATCCTACTTATCCTTACATTATATATTTCTCATTTGGATCCTGCCATTTACATCTGTCACGTGTGGTCACTCAATTTCCCTTGCCCTCATTATATCCCCGAACGCCGAATGGCGTTCCTGGGGATATTATGTTTTTGGTCCAGCCGCCGCCGCCACCGTTGCCACACTGCATGTTCACGCGATAACTTCAGTAATATTTCAATTACAAATTCCAAATTTAGCCCATAAGTAAGTATCATAAAGAGGAAAAACTAATTCGATTTTGGACAATTTACAATTTCTAGATTGGCCACCAGGGGCCAAAAACAGGAAAAAAAAAAAAGTTTTTATCATATCTCTGGAAATATTTGTCCGATTGACCTCAAATCAAGTGCAAATAAAAAGGTCATGACCTGAGGATGTGTCTCACGATGACATTTTACCTGTTTGGTCCAAAAATTTTGACACAAGGTGGAGCTTTGTCACATAAAATTCACCATTTTTGCTATATCTTTGGAACTATTTCTCCAATTGACATGAAACTATGTGCAACTGCAAGGTCATGACCTCACGTGTCACATAATGACATCATACCTGTATGTTTCAATATTTTGCCACCAGGTGGCGCTTTGTGATGGAAAATGACCGTTTTGGCCATATCTTCAAAACCATTTGACCGATTGACCTGAAATTAAGTTCAAATGAAAGTCTATTCAAGGTCTATTCAAGGATTGGGGAATTGGAGGATTGGGGGTGTTCGGGGATATACCCTCAGCCATCGCCTCCGACGGCATAAGCCTAGTTGTCTGAAGCAATCATTTGAGCTTGATCAGTTGTTCACCATTACCCAGTTGCACAGAGACACACCTCCATCGCTAACCTATCATTTTACTGCTGACTTGTTGAATGGCTCTCTTCATGTTTTCTTCATGGCTTCATTCTGCCATCATGCACACCTCTTCACCTCCTGATCGCCACCTCATCAGCTTCATCAATGTCATCAGAAGTCATCAGCCTCCACCACCAGTATCTGGACTTCATAAGGGGATTTATTATGCTGATGCTCTGGTCTAATGCCATTTGATTGCTATTCTCCCCATACAGTCTAAACACAAAACACTTTCTACACTAACATTTTATCAGCTCATCATGCATATAATGAAAAAGTCTGTTCATTCTACATGTATTTATCTTTAATTCATTCACTTTGGCTCTTCCCATTGAAATCTCATTACTGTGTTAAAAGATTTTTTTATGGCGTACCATTCATGTAAACAGCGTGCAATAATCTGAGAGCATTCTCAGTATTAGTGAAATGATGCTCTTTTTAGAGAAATCAGTTTGTTAGTTACCATCAGGAGTAATAAAGCAGTTGAAATTACGCATCTTCTGAGTTCTGGTGAGCTGGGGAAGGTCAGTGCCTTGTCGTTTGTGCACACAAGCATCATGAAGTAGCGTCCTCCAGTTGCAGCAGCTGTAAAGAGGTTATTCGGGCTGATTTATTTTGGCCAGTCTAGCCCATTAGCAAAAGAATGAAATCTCTTGAGGAGAGCTAAAAGGCAAGGCTTGGAGTGGCTGTAAAAATTTATAGCAGTAATAATACTCCTGGCACACGCTTAGAAAGCACGCATATTTTTTCTCCCTTCCAGAGTGGTGGTATGACCCACTCGAATGCGGGTGGCCAATAGTGCCTTGCAGCCTACCTCCTACCTCCCCTGTGTCTTCTTTATAAATTGCCTCAAAGATGAGATACAGGGCGTCTTCAAACCATCCATATAACTGGCGCATTCTGCTCAGCCTATGTTGCCCAACAGCCAATCAGGCCAGACCAAACTGGTGCTGCTATACAGGCAACTACTATTATTAACTATTATTAATGATAGAACTTTCGCAACTGCGACTTACTGAGTAAGCTGAAGCATGTCCTATGGATGCTATAGCAGATAAAAAAAAGAACGTAATTTTTAAAATGTGTGCAGGACCAGGAGAAGGTGTCACTTGGGTCATTATATGAAAATTGAGATTTTCCAACAAAATCAAAGAGCGATCAAAGTTTTTCCACAGCAAAGTGTGGTAAATTGACAGTACAGCAGTTTGAAATTCTAGCTTTGCACATGCATTTTCGGTTAAATAGAGCAGGTTGAACTTTGACCCCATTAATCTCAGAATGGAAAAAAATCCCAAGTGACCACTTTTCCTAGTCCTGCACACAATTGTACTGTGTACTGTGTATCGTGGCTGCCCTACGTGGGGTCGGTCAGTGTCAATGCCCGTGTTCCATTCTCGGATAGACAGCCGACTGATTGTTGAGTGGTGACAGTGCAAATGACGCACCACCTCTCTGCGGCTGAGATCTGCCCATAACATGCCAAATGGTCTTTTTCTCTCTCTTGTGTCACAGGCCTTTCCATTTTCTTGATGCAGTAACATTTTTCTATTTTTTTTTGGTTGGCTTTATGTAGGCTATTGACCACACCAAGAAGAACAAGTCAAGTGTCACTGTACATATCACGAACAGCTCAATGTTTGTTATTACTGAAGTGCTTGGCACATGCACGTGGTGCGTGTCAGGATTACAATACCACACACTTTTCTTTATTTCCTTTCGTGCCTCACTGGAAAAGCAATAAAAATCAATTGATTCTTCAATTTGCCGCAAATGCAGTACATACCTCACCTGTGCGTTTTTAATGGTGCTGAGTATATATTTTCAGGAAAAATAGTGCCTTAAGTGAAGACTTCAGGTGGGATCGAATGACTGGATTGCCCTGCAATGGATCTGTCTCCAGGATGCATTGCTGCCTATCACCCAATGCATGCTGGGACAAACTTTAGCATCACTTGCCCCTCAAACATGAATAAGCAGGGTGTGTCATTGAATAATATGCAAGGACTTACTGAATCTTTTTCATCAATCATTTTGATACACAAAGTGATTTGTTTTTGTCTTTGTTCCAAAAATGTAATTTCTGTATCTGTAGGTCACCTGAGACTAAGTCTCAAAGAGATCTATTCCAATCACCTTCTATCCGTTGCACATCTGTAAACAATTTACATTTTCGACTTCTTCTCAGAAACCGCTGATCAAATTTCAATAAAATTTTGCAGAAACTTTCCTTGGTCAAATATGCACCAAAGCTGTGAGTTACATGGTGCATACCCCCAGGGGCTCTGAGGGGCAGGGCTAAAAGTTTTCAAATTGGCTGAAATTTTAAAAATCTTAATCTCCAGACCCAGATATGTTGTTAAACAATACTCTTCAGAGCTTTCAGTCTGGAAGACTCTTGAGTTGCTTCATCAAAACTGAACTTCATGACCCTCAAGCACCATGTTTGCTCTTGGGGAGGGGGTGAAATTTACTATAATTTAAATAGGTAAATGATACTTTTGGGTATATTTTGTTCATTTTCTACTGGAAATCATTTAAACTTGATTGGCATTTCACCATGTGATGACAGTTTGATACTATGACTTTTTTTTTTGTGATCAATTTTTTATTTATTTAATCCTTATTTACACAGTGGAGGGGAAGCATCTTACTGCCTGAAGGAAACAAAAGTAAGACAGAGTAATTAAAGCATCCTTAAATCCATGAAACTGACAAGGGCACAGTGAAACATCACTTGTTCTGATGCCTGCTTCCCCTCTCCTCCCCACATTCTCTTGTTCCCTCAGACCCACCCAATCTGTCCCCAAACTCTACACCTCAAACATGATGAAATCAAGGAACAGAACAATGAGAAGAAAAATAAATAAATAAATAAATAAATAAAAGAAAGAAAACAAACAAACAAACAAACAGATAAAAAAATGGGGGGCGGCACAAAAAAGGTAATAACCACATACACACACTCACACATACACACACACAGACACACACAGACACACACACACACACCTTTCCCCTCTCCCCTTGGCACACCACACACACACACACACACACCTTTCCCCTCTCCCCTTGCCACACAGGAATCTCATGTCCTTTGCATACATAAATCAGGCATCTTTCAAAGTATCAAATAAATGCTAATTCCTCCATCATATGATATCCACAGAAGTCGCATAGAATATACATAAAGTAAATGTATACATAACGAATAAGTGCCAACTTCCTCCGTCATATAATGATATCCACAGAAGTAGCATGAAGAATACATAAAATATATGTATACATACAAAATAACTCAATGATGTACATATTAAATACCATATACATGTGCAATTTGTATTCTACATAACATTCCAGACATGGAACTGGACAGAGTAGATGAAACACAGAGTAGACAAAACACAGCTGAGAAAGACAGTTTGGCCATAAGTATTTACAACATATCATTTATTTCCTCTAATAACTTTGACCAGCAGTCAATATTAGATGTTTTGGCATAATGTAAGCGTGCCGTAGAGAGCTCCAGCTGCACAATATCCCGGTAAGAAAGAAGCCACTCCCTCACCGACAGTGCATGTGGTGGTTTCCAACGACAGGCTATCATTCTTCTAGCAGCTGTGAGACCAGCTAATAGGAGACGCTTATTATTTATAGTTAGCCGTAAGGATGAGGTGTCATTAAGTAGAAGCAAACACGGTGAGTAAGGGATGGTTTCCATGGTAATATTACACATGATGGACAAGACATTACCCCAAAATCTATTGACCTCTGGACACTGCCAAACCATATGATAAAAAGTAGCAATGGTATTGTCTAGACAGAAATCACAATACGGGTCATCTCTGAGTTTCATATGCTGTAATCTTCGAGGAGTTAAATAAGACCTGTGAATAAATTTATAATGTATCATTTGATGGTCAGGATTTCTGGATAACAGAGATATATTTGACCAAATAGTGTGCCAATCTAAATCTGAGGAAGTATTCATATCAGTCTTCCAGAGTCCGTTAAGTGATAAAGGTTTGTATGAGGCTTTAGTTATAAATTTATATAAATCAGAGACAACACCATTATTCTTACCCTTGGTATCAAAAATTACATGAAGAGGTTATTTCCCAACTCGGTGCCCCAAGGAACACCTTGAGCACGCATTGCTGCACGTAACTGTAGATAAAAATAAAAGGTGCCCGATAAGTTATAAGACCTCTCTAAATCATGGAATTCGCGAAGACCCCGTTTCCCTATAATGTCCTTGAAAACACAGACACCTCTATTGCTTCATTGTGGAAACGAAACGGGTTTCTTTTCATTAAGAGAGAGTAATTATAAAAAATAGGAGATTGAGCAAAGAATTTATTGCGGATTTTGGCAAATTGGTGGACTTTATGCCATACAGTGAAGAGATATGAAATTATAGGCCCGAAATCTCGTTTTACTGTCCTAAGGGGTATATTGGAATATATCAAATTAGATAGGCTATGTGGATAGGTTAAACGTTCTTCGATGGGGCGCCATGACACCAAAGTCTCGGAATTCAACCAAGTGATAAGAGGACGCAAAACAAAGCACCATGAATACCATTCAAAATTAGGTAGACTAACACCGCCTGATGATTTGTGTCTTTGCAGAGTATAAGCTTTGATTCTGGGTTTTTTTTTGTTCCATAAAAAAGCACTAATAATAGAATACAGCTTCTTCCAATAACCACTCGGTAGAGCTAAAGAGATCATAGAACTGATGAAATTAATACGCGGCAATATATTCATCTTGATGACTGAGAGTCTGGACTGAAAAGTTGTTCAAAAGGCTCAGACTGTCGTACTGTCTGGGCAATAGGTTCCAAAGACAGAGAAAATAAAAGTGGAGATAGTGGGCAACCCTGACGAGAGGATCTGGAAACTGGAAACCTAGATGAGCAAGTGCTGCCTGTTATAACGACTGCAGAAGGGTTAGCATACAGTAACTTAATCATAGAAATAAAGTTATCACTGAAGCCCATATGTTGGAGGACAGACCATAAATAACACCATTCCAGTCGGTCAAAGGCCTTCTCGGCATCTAATGAGAGAATGGCACTTTGATCTTCTGAACACGAAACTGAATCTATGATATGAAGCAAGCGGCGGACATTATCGGACGCTAGTCTGGTTTTAATAAACCCAGTTTGGTCATGATGGACCAAATGGGGCATGTAACGCTCTAAACGAGTAGCTAAAACCTTAGCATAAAGCTTAACTTCGCAATTCAAAAGACTTAAAGGCCTGTAAGAAGAGCAGTCATCAGGTGGCTTGTCCTTCTTCAGTAAGAGAGGGATTATTGCAATATTTGCGCTGGTAGAGAAGGAACCTCTATTGATGGAAAAATTGAACATAGTCAGCAACAGAGGACCGAGCTGAGGCCAGAAGGCATCAAATAATTCTGGTGGTAGTCCGTCCAGGCCCGGGGATCTGCCTATGTTCATTGCTTTAATGGCCACCCTTAATTCTTCCAAGTCAATGGGTGCCTCTAACGAACAGATAGCTTCCAGGGGCAACTTGGGTAGATGTAATGATTTAAGGAATTCAGAGCAGATTTTGTCATCATGATGCACCTCTGACTTATACAGATTTTGGTAAAATATTTGAAAGGTATTGTTAATATTTATCGGGTCAGATGTTATGTCCCCCTCTTTAGTCCTTATAGCAGATATATTTGCTAAGCAATCATTTTCCCTTAGTTGAAATGCAAGCAAACGGCTGGGTCGAGCGCTGTTTAAATAGTAATTCTGTCTAGTACAATGAATAGTGAATTCTGCTTCCCTTCTTAACAGGCTATTAAGTTCATCGAATAATTTCTGTCGCTTGCAGATGTTTTCAGGAGAAATATTACTTAACATGTCCTGCTCTAGCACTGCAATTTCAGATTCCAAGCAGTCTATACAATGTTTTTTAGCTTTATTAAGATTGGATGCAAAAGATATAGTTTTATTTCTGATACAACCTTTAACCGCATCCCATAGCATGCGTGGGTCATCAACTGATGGACTATTTATTTTCATGAATTCATTCAATTCAGACTCAAGCTCTCGTCTAAAAGTGTAATTCTGAAGCAAAGACGTATTAAAACGCCAACGGACAGCTCTAGATTGACCAGATCTTAAAGAAAAATTACATAAAACAGCCCTATGATCAGATAATGAAATTGGAGTCATTTCAGTGCTACGGATGTCACTGAAAAGAGTTTTGGATGCAAAAATATAGTCAATTCTTGAGAAAGTCTTATGTCTAGCAGAAAAAAAGGAAAATTCTTTCAAAGAAGGATTCATCATACGCCAAATATCAATCACCCCATAATCGTTAGACCATTTCTGTAATGCAATAGATGCCAGTCGTTGGTCTCTGCTTTCCGTTACCCCTGTTCTATCAATATTGTGAAGCCATACAGCATTGAAGTCACCCCCTATTAAAAGCTGGTACTCTGGAAGATCTGTTAATTTAGAAGCCAGTAAATCATAGAAATGCTGGTCAAAGCAATTTGGAGCATAAACACAAATTAGAGCTATTTTAATACCGTTATAAGCTATTTTACAGAAAGTGATTTGACCGTCATCAGATCCCCCTGAGCCCAAATTAATATAATTTAGGTAACGTTTTGCAGCTATAAACACACCTTTGCTCTTCTTGGTGTAACAGGAGGAGGCAATCACATGATAATGCTTATTCTTAAATCTATGTACATCTTCTTCAAGAAAATGTGACTCCTGTATAAAAGCAAAGTGGATATTCTTCCTATAAAAGAGCTTCAGAGTACTTGTACGCTTCTGAGGGGAATTAAGACCCCGTGAGTTCCATGACAAAATATTGATATTATTCATAGTTGTTTACATTGGAGTTTAGCATACAGATATAAAAGGACGCAACAGATAACCGTTTGGTAGGATCGGTTCCCGGGCCAGCACCCCACTCCTACTCGCACCTCCCACCCCAAAAAATAAATAAATAAATAAATAAAAATAAAAGAATTGAAAAAAAAAGGAAAAAAAAAGAAAAAACCGACACTCTGCCCTGACCATCAAAAGTTCTCTCCAACAAGAAGGAAGAAGACAGCCCACCCCCCCAAAAAATATACCAGTCATCAAGGAGGAACACTCGCAGCCCCTCCACCCTCCATCGAAATAAAATAAGGGTTGCCTTTAAACTGTGGGTCATTAAGCCACGTATTAAGAAGCACACTAACCATACCAATTATCCTAAAGTCATTAGATCTTTAATAACGAAGCCAAAGAGGAATGACTGCTATCCGTTGGACGTATCCTGTTCCGAATAGGATAGTGAGATTGGCTACATTCCAAAAAATAAAAATAAAAAAAATTGAGGGGAAAAAAAAATTTAGACAGCACATGTCATGTTATGATCACCTTATAGAGGAGCAGTGAGGGGAAGAAAAAAGGAACACAATTCGCACACTTCATGTCTCGACAGTCTGAACGGTTCATGCCAGGAGAGTTTGGTTTTATGAAATTTCTTTGTTCAGTCTTACCATTCTCGGTGCTCATTCGCCAACGGATGTTTAATCCTTCTTCAGGGAAGCAATGAACTGTTCGGCCTCGCTCAGCTCCCGAGAGGTGTAGGTGTCGCTCCCCGGGAGAGCTTGATTGTCGCGGGGTAGAGAAGAAAAGCCTCGAATCCGTAAGAGCGAGCCTCGTACTTGAGTTTGTAGCACGGTTGGCGACGCCTTGTTGTGGCCTCGCTGTAATCTGCAGTGAATTTTAGCAGAATGCCATCTACCTCCGGGGTTTTTTTCCTCGCTTCGTTGAGTAAGCAGTCTCTATCGGTGTAGCGAAGGCACTTGATGATCAGCGGGCGCGGACGTACCTTACCGGGACCTGGCTTGGATAAATGCCCAAAACGGTGGCACCTCATCAGCTCCGGCGGAGATGGTCCGAGGACAGGGAACCATTCAACAATCTTCTTAATCGGTGTCACGTGACGCGGTGTCAGGAATGGCTGCTTGATCGGAAAGCTCCCAGAGAGGCACTCTGAATTTATCCTAAATATATATTCCAAGTTGGCATTCAAGTTGTTTTTGTCATCGATAGGTGGTTATCAGTTTGAAAGAGGAAAATGGCGAGTAAAACTCCCAAATATCTGTCGAAATCGGGCTTTAGCAGATACGACACGCGTTCTACTCAGTCGGCTCAAGATGGCGATGACCAGGAAGATAGAGCAGAAGGCCCCTCAGGAGTGGTGGCGGAGGACATCGCCAATATTTTTGCCATTCTGCAACAGATTTCTAAAGCCACCACGTCGACGGAAAGTAAAATTTCAGCGCTTGTTTAGCGACGTGGAAGGAAGACTGGGCTTCCTTGAGGACGTGGACAAGCATCGGCAAACTAATCCACCTGCGGCCAAGGGTGAACTTGAGGCTCTCCGCGAGAGATTGGATGACATGGAGGACAGAAGCAGACGTAACAATCTGCGCTTCGTCGGGATCCCTGAGGGCAGCGAGGTGGGTGATACGGTTACCTTTATGGAGAAGGCAATCTCCGAGATGCTCGGCTCGGACCTCTCCGCTACAAGCTGGGATATCAACTCGCTTCGTTGAGTAAGCAGTCTCTATCGGTGTAGCGAAGGCACTTGATGATCAGCGGGCGCGGACGTACCTTACCGGGTACGTACCTTACCTTTCCTCGCTTCGTTGAGTAAGCAGTCTCTATCGGTGTAGCGAAGGCACTTGATGATCAGCGGGCGCGGACGTACCTTACCGGGACCTGGCTTGGATAAATGCCCAAAACGGTGGCACCTCATCAGCTCCGGCGGAGATGGTCCGAGGACAGGGAACCATTCAACAATCTTCTTAATCGGTGTCACGTGACGCGGTGTCAGGAATGGCTGCTTGATCGGAAAGCTCCCAGAGAGGCACTCTGAATTTATCCTAAATATATATTCCAAGTTGGCATTCAAGTTGTTTTTGTCATCGATAGGTGGTTATCAGTTTGAAAGAGGAAAATGGCGAGTAAAACTCCCAAATATCTGTCGAAATCGGGCTTTAGCAGATACGACACGCGTTCTACTCAGTCGGCTCAAGATGGCGATGACCAGGAAGATAGAGCAGAAGGCCCCTCAGGAGTGGTGGCGGAGGACATCGCCAATATTTTTGCCATTCTGCAACAGATTTCTAAAGCCACCACGTCGACGGAAAGTAAAATTTCAGCGCTTGTTTAGCGACGTGGAAGGAAGACTGGGCTTCCTTGAGGACGTGGACAAGCATCGGCAAACTAATCCACCTGCGGCCAAGGGTGAACTTGAGGCTCTCCGCGAGAGATTGGATGACATGGAGGACAGAAGCAGACGTAACAATCTGCGCTTCGTCGGGATCCCTGAGGGCAGCGAGGTGGGTGATACGGTTACCTTTATGGAGAAGGCAATCTCCGAGATGCTCGGCTCGGACCTCTCCGCTACAAGCTGGGATATTGAACGCGCTCTGGGCCCTCGCCTAACGGCTGGGGGGCTGAACTCAAACAGACCCCGCACCATCATCGCAAGGTTCCTGCGTTCGGGGGATAGAGATACGATCCTACGCGTTTCACAGCAGAAAGGTGAGCTCCAGCTGAATGGGAAACGCATTATGATTTTTCCGGATTTCTCCAGGGGCACCCAGGCTAAGCGGGGCGCCTTCAAAGAGTGCAAAAAAGCTTTGCGGGGCCGAGGAGCTACGTTCGCTCCTCTGTATCCTGCTAAGCTAAAAATCGACACTTCGGGGGGTTCTAGACGCTTTGATGATCCGAAGAAGGCCATGGATTTCATCCGCTCTCTACCCAGCCAAGAGATGTAATATTGCGCATCATGCGCAGTGGAGGCGGGATTCCGCACACCGGTCAGACGGATCGACTGACACGGTCATTTGCTCCTTTATTTGACTGTAAGGGCTATCGCGGCCTTTGATAGCGGACTATTTTAGTTTTATTACTTGTTTATTTTATTCCGTGTCCTGTTTTGATCTCAAGACAGTTGTTATATTTTTATTATCTTATTGTTTTTCTAATTCCCCCGCCCTCACAGTTCGGCGTCCGCAGGCCCAATTGTTTAGCTACTAAACAATGTGGTCTTTGATTGTGTCAGTTCTCGGCTATTTCACTCTATTTTCATTTCGTGAGGATGATTGTGGCTGATGGTTTATTTGTACTGTACATTTAACGCTGCCACGGGTCGTTATGCGGCCGCCCCTCCGTTGCCTTATCCTAATGGAGTGAGGTTAGTTCTTCATTTCCTCCTACCTCGCTCAGGGCGTAATGCACATGTGTATATATCTTGCTAGCGATGGGTATCGGTTCTTTCCATTTTGATGCTCGAGGGTAACGATAGAAAATGATTGTGCCGCGGCCTGGCCGAGTTTATTGTCAAAGCGCGGCCTCTGCATAATCTCGTTAGTTTACTACTTAGCTTTTTACATTATTTCGTTTTAGTCGTATTCCCTCTTGCTCTTACGTCAGTGGTTATATCTCGGCTTATTACCCCTTCATTTTTGTGAGTCGGGCGGTGTTACTTTCGCTGTCTTAGACGTTAAGTTAGTTTAGGTTCATGTCCTTTAATTGAAAATTAACGAAGTTATGACAGCGAGCGACTGGTTTGTCAGGCCTTTATTAATATTTATGTAACAGCTGAATATTGTGGACTTTGGTAGCCCCAGCCTGGTTTTATTATTATTACTTTTTTAATTTATAATTTTCTTTTTACTGTCAATAGGGAGCTCTCTCTGGTATATTTAATGCTGTCACGGGCCGATGTATACAGTGGTTCTCTTTTTCCATTGAACAAATGCACAACGATTTAATTCTGCCATTTTTGGACTTGCTTTCCTTGTGATCTCCTGTAGTGCGCATGTTCGCTATTTTTCTCCGTGTTTGTATGAGGATGGGACTGATAATATCGACGCCACGGTTTGACGTGTTTGGTAATGTTTTTGCCAGGTCATTCGTGCCTTAGTGGGCCTTTGAGTGGTGCAGCCTACTTCACTGACGGGTCATGGACCTGAAGATTTTTTGTTTTTTGTGCTCTGTTTTGTTTTCAGAGCAAGCTCTTGGGTGGTTTTATTTTCTGTGTTATCATTTTTTTGCGTGTATTTTTTTTAGGTCAGGTGTAATGCAGTCTCAGTCACTTACTTCTAGGGCCCCTCGGCCGGCTATCTCTGCTCTACAAGGTTATGTCTCTTCTGAGTTGTAGCAGGCTCTCCCTCGCCACGTGGAATGTAAATGGGATGGGTAATATTACTAAAAGAAATAAGGCGCTGTTAAACTTGAAATCCTCAAAATTGGATATAGTGTTTATGCAGGAATGTCATCTGTCAATGGAGGAATCTAAAAGATTAAGTAAGGGCTGGGTAGGTCATGTGTTCTGCAGTGCAGGTACTAATCAAAGTAGGGGAGTTATTACATTAGTAAACAAACATTTGCAATTCAATTGTGTGAGGGAGCTGAAGGATGAGGAGGGTAGGATTCTTATTATTTTAGCTGAGATCCAGGGGAACGCATACATCTTGGCTAATACATATGCACCTAATGGGGACGACCCAAGGTTCTTCGCTGAATTGGAATGCAAATTGAATGAGTTTGGCAATTATCCAATTATCTGGGCTGGTGACGTCAATATAACTATGGATGAGGTCCTGGATAGAAGTTCACCAGCTAACACTCGACCCCCCAAATCAGTTATAGTAGTTAAGAGAATGTGTGCTGCACTGGGGCTGGTGGACGTCTGGCGCCTCCTAAACCCCACAGGGAGGAATTACACCTTTTACTCAGCTGTACATGGAGTGTTCTCTCGGCTAGATTATTTTTTTGTGTCTAAAGAATTTCTTCCTTTTACTTTGGGTTGTTCAATTGGCAATATACTAGTGTCTGATCATGCTAGGGTCACACTGGAGTTGCTCCTGGCGGACGGCGCGAGATCTACTAGATGGAGATTCAACTCTTCTCTGCTGCAGGACGCTGTTTTTAAGACTATGCTGAAAAACCAAATCGATCGGTATATAGAAACAAATGTCCCTACCGTGCCGTCGGCTGGAGTAGCCTGGGAGGCCCTGAAGGCGTTCGTCAGGGGTCATGTGATTCAATACTCCTCACATAAGAAAAAAGAGAGTGCAAAGAAGTTTTTGAAATTGGAAGAAAAAATTAAGGTGGCGGAGGGTCAGTTGAAACAAAATATTTCCTCACAAAATTTGAGTCTGGTAACTAAATTAAAATATGAATATAATTGTATTCTCTCCCAGAAGGTAGAGTTTGGATTATTTAGGGCAAGACAATCTTATTTTGAGTCAGGGGACAAAGCTGGTAGGCTGCTGGCTAATTACATTAAACACCGGGAGTCCTCATCCACCATTTCAGCTATTCGGGACCAGGAGGGAACTCTTGTGACAAAGGCCAATGATATCAACAATGCGTTTGTTGATTTCTACAGGAATCTCTACACTTCCTCTGCCTCTTCCACGCAATCGGAAATTGTTTCATTTTTGGATGGGCTGAGCCTCCCTACCCTTGATGAGGGGCAGCGCGAATACCTCAATTCCTCGATTACAGAGGAGGAAATAGCTGAGGTGATCCGAAATATGCCATCGGGTAAGGCGCCTGGGCCTGACAGTCTGACGTCTGAATTCAGTGCGGAATTGACGCCTCTATTGAAGAACATGTACACAGAGGCTTTTTCCAGTGGGCATTTACCACCTACCCTGTGTAAGGCAATATCATTAATATTGAAAAAAGGCAAGGAACCCTCAGAGTGCAAGAGTTATCGCCCGATTTCTCTGATTTCAATGGACGTGAAAATTCTGTCCAAAGTCCTTGCGAACCGCCTAGACGCTGTGATCACCTCTATTATTCATTATTCATTATTAAGTTGGTTTTATTCGCAATAGAAATTCGGCTGATAATATTAGACGGTTTATTAACGTCATGTGGGCAGTCAGCAACAATAATGAGCCAATAGCTGCCATTTCGTTGGATACCGAAAAGGCATTTGATTGCGTGGAATGGGAATTCTTGTTTTCAACTCTGGAGGCCTTTGGGTTTGGACAGATCTTTATAAAATGGGTTAAGTTGTTGTATGATAGGCCAGAGGCAGCAGTGCAAACTAATGGGGTAATTTCCCCGTACTTTAAACTCAGACGTGGGACGGCCCAGGGCTCGCCCCTGTCCCAATTGCTCTTTTGTCTCGCACTTGAACCACTTGCAGTTGCTATTCGCAATGACCCTGGTTTTCCTGGAGTTAGGGTGGGGGGCTCAGTCCAAAAATTAATGCTTTACGCAGATGGCATTCTACTGTTTGTTTCAGACCCTAGTAATGCAGTGCCCAGATTACTCACTATAATTGACTCATTCTCAAAATTCTTGGGTTATAGGGTTAACTGGTCAAAGTCAGAGGCCCTCCCCTTGACGTCTTACTGTCCTTAATCGCTGTTTCAGGCAGGCTCCTTTCAGTGGCCAGAAAAAGGCATCCAATATCTTGGTTTTCTTTTTCCTGGTAAATTAAGCGATATAGTTAAAGATAATTTTGACCCATTATTAGGTAAGATTTCTGCAGATGTGGAAAGGTGGACTCCTTTGTTCTTGTCTCTATGGGGCAAAGTGAATGTCCTTAAGATGAATTGCATTCCCAAAGTGAACTATCTTCTTCAGTCACTACCTATAACAAACCCCAATAAGTACTTTAAGCAATTTGACAAAATATGCACCACATTCCTGTGGAATGGTAAGAGACCCAGGATGCGATGTAAATTACAACAGCCGGTCGAGAAGGGTGGCTTGGGCCTCCCTAAATTGTTGTTCTATCATTATGCCTTCAGTTTCAAGCACTTGGCACAGTGGTTTCTGCCCCCTGAAAGAGCCCCCCCTTGGTTTAAAATGGAGCAGTCTGTCTATTCGGCACTCCCTCCTCGTTCTTATATCACAGCTAGGTTACCTCCCAATGCTCGATCCCACCCCATTATCTCCCACATGCAGAACGTGTGGGAAAAGGTCTCCCGTCTGTTCAAAATTAGTCCTAATTTAAGATTGTCAGCTGGTCTCTGGGCTAATCCCAAACTGTGCATAGGTAAATCCACCTTTGTATGGAAGGAATGGGTAGGGAAAGACATCCTAACACTGGGGGATTTATATGAGGACAACACATTGAAATCTTTTGAGAAACTTGTTCAACAATATTCTTTGCCCAGAAATCAGTTTTGGAGATATTTACAATTGAGACATTTACTGGTAAACATATTTGGATCCCCTCAATCCCCCCCCAGGGAATGGATCTGCTAAAGCACATGTTAGCCTTTTTTGGGTTGGGTCACGAGGCCTCTATTTACTACTCCTTATTCATGGATAACGACACTGATCGCAACAAGATAGTTTCAGCTCCCATTTCAGTATGGGAAAGGGACCTAGGACTCACTTTCGGGGAGAAGAAGTGGGATGTTATTTCAGGGGCTCCCAGGCAGGTATCTAGAGATATTAAAACAAGGTTGATACAATTTAAGATATTCCATCGTTTTTATTGGACCCCCTCCAGGCTCTTTAGGCTGGGTCTGAAAGAGAACCCAGACTGCTGGAAGCGTAGGGCAGAGGAGGGTTCTTTAGTGTATGCTCTTTGGACATGCCCAAAGATTAGTGATTTTTGGAAGAGCATTCACAATCATATTGTGGCAATCATAGAGACTGAATATGAATTTGCTCCTGGGCTATACATTCTTGGGAATCCTCGCACTCTCAAGCATATCTCAAAACCAGTAGCAGACTGGATACAAACTAGTATTATGATCGGCAGGCAGATTATTATGAGGGGGTGGAGGTCTCTGGAGGGGCCCTCGTTCAATGACTGGCTTATGGAATTAAGTAAAATAGCTGCTTTTGAAAAGATTTCTTTTAACCTGGCAGAAAGAGGTGGAAAATATCTTAGTAGGTGGGGAAAATACTTAGAATTTAATTCTTGGTAATTTTCGGCATAGGGTTTGATGCCAGGTGTCGGGGCGATCATTCCTAGTACCGTGGCGAGGGATTGGTTGGTTTAATTCTCAGAGTGAGGGGGGAGGGGTTGCGGGGGTCTGGTGGCAGGAACTTATGCAACATCTTATGAAGTCTGGGGTTGCTCTGACCTGTATGTTCTTGTCTTCTTTTTTTTTTTTTTTTTTTTGTACGGGTGTGTGATGTTTTTTTGGCATTCGTTGATGTGTAGGGTGTTTATTTATGTTTTGTCCTGTTTATTTTGGTGTGTATGGTGGTATTGTCGGGACTTTTGTCATGATGATTCTCCTGCTGTTTTCTCAAACGGCATCATTCCCTCACTGCCGTTCTGTACACGAAAAAATTTCAATAAAAGTTTAAGTAAAAAAAAAAAAACAATCTTCTTAATCAGGTAAGCGCGAGCATTCGTGCCTTCAGCTCCCTCTTTCAGGTTGAATACGAGCAAGTTATCCCTTCGTGCCCTGTCCTCCATTTCAATGAGTTAGGCTTCATGTTTTTGTAAGTTATTCAAACATAAAGCTGTGGACTTTTGCTCATTTGCGATACGCTCCTGAAAATTCACTAATTCGGTGCGAACAGTTCTTATCTCTTCAGTGTGCCAGGACAGTGTAGCGTGCATGCTATCAATTCGTTTCTCAAGTCTGTTGAAACGGGCTTCTGATTTCTCTTCAGCCTCATTGAAGTATTTTGCCATTGTTAGCTCCATTACTCTTGCTAGAGCCGCATTCCCCTCACCGAGCTCTTTCTGAAGTTCAGCCATCATACTTTGCTTAGCAGCAATAGTTTGTCTTGTTTTTCTCATTTAGTTTAGGCAGTAGTTTGTAAAATTAAAAGTTCATACAGGAAAAGTTAGAAAGTGACAACACAGACGTTAATTTCTCGAAATTGGTGGAGGGTGGACGCGAAAGTTTGCTACGCTGCCGCCATGACACCGGAAACCGGAAACCCTGGAAATGTTGTCGTCAGAACATTTCTCTTGTCATACCAAGGACTGTATAAAAGATGGACGGCCGAACGTCTCCTGAAAAGTGAAGCAAAAGCGTCTCGATCGCCAACTACTGGCAGGCTGCAGTACAAATTATAAGCCCGCCCCCTCCATGTTAGTGAAGGGCAGAAATGCTAGACAGGAAAAATTGCGTGCATGAAAAATAATGTATTTCTGAAGATGATTTCTTCATTTTTAGGAAGTTCTTACCATGCTGATATATATTCTAGCGTCAATTTTTCTGAAAACTTTGCTGTAAACTTTTGATTAGATATTATGCAAAAGGGGCGTGTAGTCATAAACAGCAGTGATTGACAACTGCAGTGCGTAGACTGAGGCTGTGTCCCAATTCAGAGGCTGCATCCTTCGAAGGACGCAGCCTTAGCGGTCTATGAAGGCCGCGTCCTTTGTAGACCGCGAAGGCCGAACCGAGCGGTCTTCGAAATGAGACGGTCTAGCCCACCGAGGATTCGCATTTGACGTCTCGTGCTGTTCCCACCCTTACCTTCGTATCCGGAAGCCCTGCTCTCGTCGCCTAGCAGCCTTGACAGCAACAGCTGACAATCTGGACCCTGCAGCGTAATTTGCGAGACGGAATTTTTTTTTGTTTATTTTTTCTCAATTATTGGAGGAGATGGAAGAGATGCTTCACCGCCGACGGGTGATTTATCTGAGGCCGAGAGAGCCATGTCCAGGTAAAATACATGTTGCGGTTTGTACTTTGAGCTAACAGTTAAGTTGTTAATCAGACTACTCCTGTCAGCCTAATTAATGAATGGCTAATACCATTCGACTTTGACCATAAAACCATTTATTCAAAATAACTAGGGGTGGAATGTAACTTTTTGCCTTTACTCAACTGCAAATATTAGATACCTGTACTTTTTATCATTTCCATTTTATGCAAATTTATGTTACCCGTCCTCTCTATCTTATGGGCAAATTGTGCACTTTCCAGCTACTCGTTTATTTCTCTAATCACTAGCTTTATCCAGCGAGATGCATTTCAGATTACAAATGTTCATACCCTTCCTGTTCAGTAAAAAAAAAAAAAAAAAAACCCATGTAGCTATCCCGAAGTCTGTTGATGTGGAATGATGATGCTTTAAACAAACATTTAAAAGTGACATTCCTTGTGGATTTACAGCATTCTCCAACCCCAAAATCAAAATGGAAATCAGGAAAATGAATCACTACAAAGCAAAAAATAGGGTTTTTATTTTTTTTTAGCTCAAACTACAAAAACCAGAAGTATATTGAGTAGTTAATCAGCTCAACCTTTAGCATCTACAACAGTAAAATGCAAAAAACACAGAGTAGTCATACCTTTTACTTGGGTAAAGGTTTTTAATATTTCTTCATCACTGAAACTTCTGAATCTTATTTTGATATTAAAGAGAACCATGGCGATTTTTTAAACAGCTGAGTAGATTGACAGGCTTTGAATTTTACCTATTCTCCACAATAAATATCCAGCTTTTGTTAATTTACCAAGTTGTTTTCTTTCCCCAAACCAGCCCAGACCCCAGTACAGCAGGGTCAACCTCAGTGTCCCTGTCCTGGACATTCTTTGGTGGAGAAGACACCAGGGCTGATTTTCAGCTGAGCAGGCAGGCCCTGGCAGTGCTGCTGACCTCCTCAATCAGGAACAGTGACATGCATGGAGCGCCATAGTCGAGACCCTGCTTTCTTTGTTTTGGCTGCCAAGTGTATACTTATACAGATAATTTCAAGACTTTTTTTAAAAAGCACTCAGTGGTTTTGGTATTTCATTGTAAAAATAGTTTTCAGTTATAAATTAAGAACAAACAATGGATTTAAAACTTTTTTTTAATTATTATTCCTGCACCATTTTCTCTAGTAGTGACAAGAGCCTGTCCATCCTATCCCTGCTCTCTTGAGCTCTCCTCTCTCCCGGTCATCTCATGTCTTCTCTCAGGAACTCTTGTTCCAGTTCCCTCCTGCTGTCGCTCCTCCTCTGCCATCAGGTCACCTGAAGCAGAAACCTCATCAGATCATAGAGTCACAATGAGCCTCTGCATACTATACTCATCACCATAAAAACAATAGATAAAATGAATACATTTTCAGTTATTTAATTTCATTTGGAACAATTAATTCACCCTCAGCTACGAGCTGGGCCAACTGAAATCCACTCATTTACAGTGAGAAATACTTTATAATGCAGAAATAAAAAACAAAAATATCACTCAGTGCTGCATTTTTTTTTTACGGTCATGATTATACTTCCTGAGCATAAAAGCTATAAAATCACCACAATCTAGCTATGATATAAATTAACATTTGAACCTTTAAATTTTAAAACTGAAGGCATTTATGGCGTTACAGCAGTGGAGCTGCTGAACAGAACAGGAGGGACAGAATTTTCCCTTGATGATAAACTCGTTTTAAATCTTAGGTTTTGATTAACATGTTTTCTGATATTAATAATCCACTGACAATCAAACAAGCAGCTTAGTGCAATGTTCAGGCGAATAAATAATCAACCCATCTAACTACATGATATAAACTGCTCAAGATTATCGGAGTTAATTTGCCATGTCCAGCGAAGCAGGCACTCAAACCTGTGCTTTAGGATTTATATAACAAAAGCATTTCGCATACAAATAGTTTCTTGACTTCGGCGAGTTAACTAAAAGCAAGTTAGCCACACCTGAAATAGCTGAATGTTAGAATAGTTAACATAGCTATATTTAACAAAAGATGATGACAGAAAACTGATTGGAGCTAGTTACCAATTTAAAGCAGTTTTCACACCGGACGCGAAACAAATTTTTTGCGCAACGCATTCGCGTCTTTGCATTGACTTTGAATTTGAAAAATTGGTTTCGCGTCCGGTGTGAAAGCAGCTTAAGGTGATGCTTAAAGCCCTCCTGGCTTTCTGTTCAGCAGTCGTCACTGCTTTTTAGAGTCAAAGGCTAAAGCCCAGGTCAGATGCGAGCCGCAGCAGTTAGGTAGCTAGCCAAGTAGCTAGCCAATAGCGTAGCTAATTCAAAACATGTTGCAAACTCCTTTTTCCACTTTTAACGCCCCTTGGTTTTTTGTATTTTTCGCTATTTACCGAGATGAAACCAAAGATGTATCTTCGCTAAAACCCAGTACTTACATTTAAAAGAGGACTCCTCGCTTCCCGCAGCCGCCATTGTTCGATTCGATTTGGATGAACCACCACGCATTGAATCTTGGGAAAGATTGGACCGCAAAGGATCCACCTGCTGCAGCCTTCGTTGCCCGCGAAAAGAAGGCCGCATTTGTCGGCCGCATTTGAAAGAGTCTTCGAAATGGGCGGCCGAGTCGCGACGCTGTGACGCAACCGGTCTTCATTTATAGCCTTCGAAGGATGCAGCCTCTGAATTGGGACACAGCCTGAGTCTCGATTGCCCCTGCCCCCTGCGGATTTCGTTTCGTGAATAGTAATTTTACGCAGAACTGGAGTGGGAACGTCGGCAGGAGACTTAACGTTATCTGAAATTTTTCATAGGGCTAGGTGACAGCGGTTGTGCTTCTAGCAGTACCGATTGCAACTAACAACGACGAAATGAGTTGCTCTGCAGTGAATTGCACTAATCGTCCAGACCGATCTAAAGGATCTTGCCAGTTTTTTCGGTAAGTTAATTTTATTTTTTGTTTGATGAAGTAGTACGGTCAGTTAAATTATTACCAAGTAAGCTAGCTACCTTGGCTACGTTAAGACAGCAAGCAGACTAGCAAACGTTTACGACGAATATGGGGAAAAAATAGTGATCGGTAGCCACTTGTAACTGGCAAAATAGAACGTTGCATTTTTAATTTTAGAGAATAACTGTTAACTATTAAGGTAAGCTTTTGAATGAAGTTAACGGCACAGTGTCATATAATGTCGATCTTATGTACTTGAACTTGAAATTTTGAGCCAGTGCCGCAGTAGGTTCAGCCTTTAGCTTCCAGTTCCGCTTTCTGCATCTCGCAATTTTAGAACGAACCGAGTTTGCGAGTCACTTGGCCCGGTGTTACGGATCAACTGGTTTCCCTGTTAACTGGTTACCTTTGTTTACAAAAGTCGGGTCTTTCTCACAGCAGCACAACATTTTCCGCTGGCCATAGCTGTCCGTGCAAATGCCTTAACAATTACAATATAATTTTACTTGTTATCTATCCATCCGATTCAAGTATTCCGTTGACTTTTGACAATTGTAAAGCCGTGATGAGTTTAAAAATCGAGTTTAATCTTCTTGCTCCTCCAAATAAAAAAAGAAAAAGAAATGTAATCTCACCCGGGATTCGATACGACATATGATATAAAAGCAATCATTACACGAATGAATAGCCCGCTAGGCCACCGATCATGAACAATCTATTGAGCGTCCAAATACACTCCATGCCTCAAACAGAAACAACTGGACATACATTTCTTGGTTGAAAACACTTCGGCTGGATTAAATTGTGACCATTGTTACCGCAGAGATAATAGCTGAACCTGTGTTTGTTGCGCCGCTGATTTAAGTTGTTCTTGATAAGAATCTAATCGGCTAACCCTTTTTTTAATGTAACCTATTGAATTTATTGTGTTATTAAACAGTCAAAAGAAATTCGGTTTATGGGATGATCGCCGCTGTCTGAAATATGAAGATAGGAACCGTGTCGTATGGCGTTACCCTTATTCAAAATATTATCAGTAAGTCACCAGCCATTATAAACACTTGATGCATGGACTTTGTTTTGACTGGTTATGTATTACGCATTGTTGTTTGTAACGGCTGGTTATTGACGGACTATATTGAAAAAGGTCTACCCGATAAAACAGTGTTACACGACTCCTAGACACGAGACAATCTCGTGAACTGAATTTGTTTCGGCTGGTTAATGGCAGGATTAAATCAAATACATATTTTTTAAAGCGTCAGCCAATTCGATTCTTCTCAACAAAAACCAAAAACACCTGACAGAAAGACTCTCATACACAAAAGTCACCAGTTAACAGGGAAACCAGTTGATCCATCGCACCTGTTAACTGGTGACCTTTGTTTACAAACGTCTGCAGATGTTCTAACTACGGAAAAGACACGGCGCTGATCGTGGATATGCCTGAACAGTTATAATCCTATTTTACTCGGATATCCGTCCAATTCATTTATTTATTTTTTAATAGAATTGAGTGAAACTGATGACAAATTGAAATCGCATTTTACTTGCTTCCTTTAAAAAAAAAAAGTAGGCCCACTTCTCAACGAGGTTTCGACACCATACTTTCCCGCTCGCTCGGCTGAAGTGTCCTTAAATTAACCCACTGCGCCACAGCAGATGGTTCAGATTATGAAGTAGACATGTTGGTTAAACATGGATAACCAGACACTGATTTGTTGGCTAAAAACACTTCGACTGGATTAACTTGTGACCCGTTGTTGCAGTGATAACCCGTTATTTTTGGTTCTAGTTGATGATAAACCCATACAGTCTCATTTTTCCAAACTATTCTGTATTATTAGAGATCAGAGGTCGCAATGTCTGTTTTTTGGGGTAAAATAAGTACTAAGATTCAATGGAAACATAATAAATCATTCACATCACAAAATTCATCCCACGATTACCAAAATAACGTTATCGAGAGAGTACATTGATTTTACTTCAATACAGAGGCCATCGTTTGACATTTCCTAGTCATTATGCATTTTAACATAGGCTAATATTCAGCAAATTAACCTCTGCATGGGAGCCTATTATTCGTATTTATGAAGCCCAATTCCACTTTCACCTTCAATTCGAACACTTTTGATTTGTTTATTAATTCAACGACTGCTACTACTTTCACGTTTATTGATACGTCTCACAGTATCAATGCTTGTTCACCAATGAACCAAATTATTAATTACAAATGAACCAGAGACCACTAGACCACAGGTCTGCAGCCCTTTTTTGAGAGCTGATTTTGAATCCAATTATCCAATTACCCATGACCCCTGTATAAGTTTTGGGTTTTGAAGCAAGTGAGAGAATTAAAAAAAAAAAAACAAAACAATGAATCCTACAATTGTGCGAGAGTTGATGGACTTTAAAGTCCATAATCAATTCCCCCAGGGCGCAACAAAGCAGCAAAAATATGTGATGAAGAGGAGAGCAGCAAATTTCATCCTTAAGGGTAAACAAATCAACAAAACTTTATTTTTCAGTGATTATTTTGGTGCTTAATAATTCAGGAGCAGCATCCTTTCAAGATGGAGAGCTCTTCTACATTTGTAGAAGACGAAAAGGCCAGGAAGAACTCCTTGCAAAAGTTGTTCTTTCATCAGAGGTGGCAGATGAAATTTTTCAGGACTTCCACTGCAGCGCTCATGGAGCTCACTGTGGAGTGGAAAAAACTCATCATTCTATTATCAGTCGGTATTATTGACCTGGCATGGAAGATGACATTCGTAAATGGGTAAGTGAACAAAAAAATTACTTCACCCCGAACATTTTCATGTATCCGCTAACTTGAAAGAATGGGCACTCTAAAAGACCAGAAACAATTCAAACGATTGTGTGAATAAAGTTTCAAAAAGTAGATGTGAAGAAGAGACTGTCGCTATCTAAATATCCTGTGTACATTACTTGTAAAAACAGACCTAACATGATGGTTATTCTGAGGACTTTCATTTTTCAGGTTGCCCAGTGCCCAGCATGTCAGTCTAAGCGGGCCAACCTAAAGGAAAAGAAACAATATAACCCAATAGAGGTGAGCTTCCGTGTGACTTAAGAGTCCGATCTTACCTTCCAGTGGAGTTGTATTGTGCGCATTCTTGTCTTTCAGGTGTCTGAGCCATTTGAGCTTGTTGGAATGGATCTTCTCAAGCTCACTGTCACTCAGAGTGGTAACCAGTACATCGGTGTCATGGTTGACTACTTCACTAAGTGGGCAGAGGCCTACCCTCTTAAAAGTAAATCAGCAGAAGAGGTCACCCATTGCATTCTTGACTTTGTATACAAATTTGGGGATCCTCAAAGACTGCTTACAGATCAGGGAACAGAGTTTAAAAATAAGGTGAGGTAAAATTGGATTATTTGCAGTACCGTAATATTGGTCATCCATGCTGACTTGTATTAATCTTTGGCATGTGGAAGGTCAACGCTTGCCTCTGTGAGAAGCTGGGCATAAAAAGGAGCTTTTGTTCCCCCTACCATCCCCAAACAAACAGGCTTGTTGAGAGACTTAACAGCACCATCCAACGGTATGTTCTTTGAGGGTAAAAACGACTTGAAGTTGATAATGAATACATGATCACTTTCGATATGACACCACTGAATATTTCAGGTCTCTGGGCAAGCTGGCGAGGGACAATCCCAGGATATGGGACCGGTATCTGGGTGCCGCAATGTTTGGCATCAGGACCAAAAAACATCTCACCACAAAATACAGCCCTAACTACCTCATGTATGGTAGAGAGGCCAGATATCCTTCAGAGGTTCCCAGGGAGTATGAGGTAAGCCAGTCGAAATTGTTTGCAATATTTTTATACAGCTGCCAATTAAATGTGACTCTAACACTCTAATGCCCTTGTGTTTTCTTGTAGGTGACCGAGGAGAAGGTGGAAACACTTGAGGGATGAAGTGGTGTCTCGGAAAGACTCAGACAGCATGAGATGTATCAGGAGGTGCGGGAAAACATTAAAAAAAGCCATGAGAAAACCAGGAAAAGGAAAGGAGACCGGGGTCAGGATGATGCATTCAAAGCTGGTGACGTCGTGCTGCTCAAAAACATCTGGGAACGGCAGCGGAAGGGGGGAAAATGGAGGCAGACATGCTGGGACCATTCACAATTACAGACCTCCAAGAGAAAATTGCTGCACTCAAAAGCACCACCAGCACAACAAAAACCACCGTAAACCTAGAACATCTGGTTCATTTCATCAAGCCAGAGGAGAGGATTCCAGCAAAGCTTAAAAGAACAGACAAGCCCCCTCATCTGGCTTCACACCACAGTTTAACAGCGAGTACTGGTCCAACCCACCAAAACATCCAACCTGATGCTGTAAGCGCCCCTCTGATTACCCTCTCTCCAACCTCCTCAGCCACTCTGTCTGAGAAATCCACTCCAAAGCAATGGTATTTATATATCTTGTCAGATTAAATTTGTATCTAACCCCCCCCCCCCCCCCCCCCCATTTCTGTAACTTCATAATACTACTAGTAAAAAGGGGGAGATCTTATGGGCAAAGATTGGGCCCTATAAGATCTTTACAGCAGATCTCCAGAGCCTCGCCCCTGGAAAGGAACTGGTGAGTGAGGTAAGTATTCCTGAATATACTCTGCTTTAAGCTGGCTTGTAGGTTCCGTTGGGTTTTTATTTTGTCGAAACAGACCAATAACAGGCAACTATTTGCAGGTCCTGAAGGGTTACATGTCAATTGTTGCCAGGCAAATGCCATCCAAAGCCTTTGTCATTGACTCCTTTGAAATGACTGCTATATGGAATGGCACATCTATGGGGTTGAGAAAGGTGAGTATCATTTAATCCTGATGTTTCCAAGATGTGCAACTCATAACAGGTGAAATTTTTGTAGCTGGATGCTGCACTGTGTGGCGTACTCATTGGAGCAGTTTGCAAGGACAGACACTGGACTCCGGTAGTAAGTGCACATTTATCCAAAGCTACATGCACATCTTTAGCAAGCATAAAAGCTTTCTGTAGACTTACAAATCATTTATTTTAATTTTAAACAGGCTATGTACCCCATGGAGCGAAGGGCCCTTTTTGTTGACCCCTTTGGAGCTACTAGTGCCCAGCTTCAGAAATGCAAGGAAAAAACAAGGTAATCTTGAATTATTTCTCATGGTTGCCTGTCTGAAGTAAATGAACTATCTTGTAAGTCACAAGCAGTATCACTTGATCCCTTTATCCTTGCAATTTAGAGCCTTCATTAGAAGGAAAAACATAAATGTGTCCAGATGGTCATGCAGCACCATCGACCACCGCCACCAGCAGGACACCACATCATGTGGGGTGCTGGTCCGTAAAGTAAGCTGTCCATATTGTCACTTAATCCATCTTTCAAATATTTCAAAGTAAGTTTACTGCAGTTCATGTTCAAGGTGGCTGAGAGCATCTTAAAAGGGGAGAAGCCCAACTCTCCAGTTGACCAGAACGGGGTCAATAAAATGAGGGTGGAAATGGCCCAAACATTGATTGACGAGTCCGGTATGATTTATGGTCTTGCTTAAATTTTTACACACAAATACAGAAGTTTCAATTACTCTTTGAATCAGATACCCTGTTGGATCTCTGTCACTCCTGTGGGGAGAGGGATGCAGGAAGCACTAAAGAGAGCCATTTTGACTGGGTAAGGGCATCTCTGCTCCATAAATGTTTACTTTTCTCCTTGCATAACACTTAAGTTATATTTCTTCCAGATTGAATGCACTGCATGTGGGTGCTGGTACCACTGGGACTGTATGGGAAAGCCTCCTACAGACCAAGCATTCCTCTGCCCTGTGTGCCATTCCCTCAGCTGAACAATTCAGTCCAGCTACAAAATGAAGAGTGCTCTGAGCACAATATTCCCCCCCATAACAGCATCTGCGAATCATCAATCTGAAGCACTTCCACTAACTTGCGGAAGATTTGGTTAAGAAATGCGACAGGACTACCCTTCAGAAGGAAGGCACCCTCAGACAAATAACGCATCAATACTATTCCCTTTTCAGCTGGCAGCGATGGGAGAGGATGCGTAAAGCGATTAACTCAATTACTTTATTCTAAAATAAACTCATAAATTATGACAATGTTCTGCATGTGGGTTGTGTGGTTTTTTTTTAAATTTAATTTTAAAATTAAATCAAGTTAAGTCTTCTATAAATGGGGGGGCAACTCAACAAGACTCTTCCCAACAAAATATTTCACCTCAGAGGCGCAACACGCAGAGGTTCCACTGTAATCACTGAAATGACTGGTCACAAGTTAATCCAGCCGAGGTGTTTTTAGCCAACAAATCAGTGTCTGGGTATTCATGCTAAACCGACATCTAGTCTACTCTAACTTCTCTTTAACCTTTTAATGCAGTAGCGCAGTGGGCTATTGCAAGGAAACTTTACACAAATATTACGAGAATGTTTGGTATCGAAACCTCGTAGAGAACTTTTTTTTTTTTTTTTAAAGGAAGCAAGTAAAATGCGATTTCAATTTGTCATCAGTTTCACTCAATTCTATGAAATAAATAAATGAATTGGACGGATATCCGAGAAAAATAGGATTATAACTGTTCAGGCATATCCACGATCAGCGCCGTGTCTTTTCCGTAGTTAGAACATCTGCAGACGTTTGTAAACAAAGGTCACCAGTTAACAGGTGCGATGGATCAACTGGTTTCCCTGTTAACTGGTGACTTTTGTTTATGAGAGTCTTTCTGTCAGGTTTTTTTTGGTTTTTGTTGAGAAGAATCGAATTGGCTGACGCTTTAAAAAAATATTTATTTGATTTAATCCTGCCATTAAACAGCCGAAACAAATTCAGTTCACGAGATTGTCTCGTGTCTAGGAGTCGTGTAACACTGTCTTATCGGGTAAACCTTTTTCAATATAGTCCGTCAATAACCAGCCGTTACGAACAACAATGCGTAATACATAACCAGTCAAAACAAAGTCCATGCATCAAGTGTTTATAATGGCTGGTGACTTACTGATAATATTTTGAATAAGGGTAACGCCATAGGACACGGTTCCTATCATCATATTTCAGACAGCGGCGATCATCCCATAAACCGAATTTCTTTTGATTGTTTAATAACACAATAAATTCAATAGGTTACATTAAAAAAATGGTTCGCCGATTAGATTCTTATCAAGAACAACTTAAATCAGCGGCGCAACAAACACAGGTTCAGCTACTATCTCTGCGGTAACAATGGTCACAATTTAATCCAGCCGAAGTGTTTTCAACCAAGAAATGTATGTCCACTTGTTTCTGTTTGAGGTATGGAGTGTATTTGGACGCCAAAAAGATTGTATTTGATCGGTGGCCTAGCGGGCAAATCAATCGTGTCATGATTGCTTTTATATCTTATGTCGTATCGAATCCCAGGTGAGATTACATTTCTTTTTCTTTTTTTATTTGGAGGAGCAAGAAGATTAAAGTCAATTTTTAAACTCATCACGGCTTTACAAATGTCAAAAGTCAACGAAATACTTGAATCGGATGGATAGATAACAAGTGAAATTATATTGTAATTGTTAAGGCATTTGCACGGACAGCTATGGCCAGCGGAAAATGTTGTGCTGCTGTGAGAAAGACCCGACTTTTGTAAACAAAGGTAACCAGTTAACAGGGAAACCAGTTGATCCGTAACACCGGTATGAATTCTGATTAATGTCGCTTAGGCTAATAAAGGTTAAACGCTGTAGCAGCTACGTTCAGTAGATGAGCTCCTAGGTTCGAGTGTTTCCGTAAGCATCAGCAAGCTCACTTCTCGTTTTTCAGTGGGTAACGTTAACACGACTTAAGTCCAACCTTATGTTGCAATCTTACGGACAGCAGCTAAAACTGCAAGGAGAACTAATTGGATCGAGGAGGTACAGACTATTTTACCAACGACAATATTTCAAAAATAAAGCATACCGAAAGCGGACTCAATTTATCAATAATTTCAATGTGAATTCGGCAGGTTTCGGATGAAATTACGTCTGGAATCAAAGCATTTACTTCAGTGGAATTGGCTAGTTCACTATAACTCTTATGAATCACTTCTTTTTCTGTTCAATAGAATTCTACAAATTCTGCCCCAATGTTTATGAATTGAGATTGTACATTTACTACGTATGGCCTGCACGCTGTGAGAGAAAGTATTATGGAACATTAATTATTAATGCCTTTCCTGTTGTTAAAGCAGCTGATCAAAACAGTGGAGATAATGACTTTATTTTTGTTGCATAGTTTTCCCGCAGGGGACCGTGATGCAGGCAGATTGAAGCAGTGGTTGGTGGCCATGAGACGAAAGGACTGGAAGCCCACACCAGCGTTTTGGCTTTGCAGTGCTCATTTTGAGCAGCATTTCTTCTTCCGAGGATGCAAAGGTGACGTAACGCTTGTCTGTGTGTCCCTGTTCTAGGCTCACTGCACTGCAGATGCTGAATTGAAAGGACCCTTGGCGACTTTGTATGAGTGGCCGCTTTTTAGGTAATGTGCTATAATATACATTTGATATTGAATAGTGATTAAAAGTAAGATAGGATCATACAAAGAAATTCTGAGTTTACTGTATACTTGAAAATTCCTTTTTACAGGTACTGATCTGCAAACTCAGTCCAACCACACTGCATTGTATTTCTCAAATTCATTCAACTATCAATGCAAGATCTCAGCCATAGTTGATGTAATTCCGATTGAAAGTAAATGTTGTGACCTAGCATACAATTGTCAAGAGAATAACACAAGGAATTTGTGCTATAATTCAAGCTACAGTGTTTTCAGCTCAATATTTGAGTGTGCAGCTGTTTTTTGACTGACGGAGTATTTCTGTATCAGGCTTGCTGTACCATGTAACCCCACATAAAAAGTAATGTGAATAGGCAGCAGGAAGAATTTAGTTTGAAGTATATAAAGCTGCATTATCAACCCCATTCTATTTTTTTCTTTTTTATGTATGTCAAACTTGCCATATGAAAAATTACCAGATGTGTGGGTTGGAATTCAATTTTACTGTTGCCATGGTTGGGCAGACTGCTCTTCAGGTTTCTGATATAAGCTTCACAAATAATTTTTTTTTTTTAACCATGTGATTACAGAAGCCACCCTCAAATTCAGACCTCAGCATTACCCAGTGAAGACTTGGTGCATGCCACAAGCAATTATTCCATTGTATTGCTGGAGAATACTTCTGGAGTAATTTGTAAATGAAAACCTAAAAAAAATGCTTGTCAAAACTGCAATGGTTCTGTTAGACGATAATAATAAGTCCATGTTGATTGAATAATAATGGACTTGTAACTGGCTTCTCTTATGTATGCTTGTTCCGTCTGTGTCACCTTTCATATATGCCGTCGTCTTCGAAGATTGGCATAAACTGTCCCTTTTGAAAAAAAAAAAGAAAAAAGAAAATGCATTCAAAAGCTGTTCATATTGACCATTGAGCCTTCATTTTTCCAACATACTCATCATCTGTCCTTGGACTGGTAGCACATGAGAAATGTTATGTAATTGAATTCACATTTTCTGTGGTGGTGGTAAATTAAACCTGTAATGTACAATAAAGGTCTTTACATTTACATTGAGCAAAAACTTCACTCTGGAATTCTTTCACATATACTATGTCCTCTGCTGCAGTAAATCAGGCATGCAAATTAGTGTAAAATTTAAAAAAATTTATTGAAACAAAAACCACACTGCATCCACTTGTCTGTGGTCCATCAACAACACACTGGCTACATTCGCCGTGGGGAAACATGAAGGGGGCCATCAGGTGGAAAGGCTGGGGAAAAGCAAATGGTTTGGAGGAAGGAAGAGAGAAAGGAAGGTGGATGGAGAGGAAGAGCTGGGAAAACAAGTATGATGGCTAGTATCAAATAAATTAAAAGGTGCATCAAACATCACATAAAGCAAACAAACTATGACCTTTTTTTGCGCCCATAAATTATTTTGAAAATCCAAATCCAGCATCACCCTACAGGATTTGGTCTTTCAGACACAGGGCAATGTTATTTAAAAATATATAATTTCCCAAAGGGGTGAAATGAACTCCATCATGCAAAAATTGGCCAGGATCTCTATGCTTTATCTGAGGATGATGCAAAATCTCTCCACAAATACACGAAACAAAAGTAGCCATCAAACTGTTAACATATCGCCGGGCTTTGTCGATCTTCTGTGGATGGGAAGACCTCCACCGGCATCGCTGGGTGATGGCAGAGAAGATGATCTTCATCTGAGGGAACTGCCGATGAAGATCTTCCAAGTCCTGCTTGATCCCTGCGACAAACTTCATACTCTTGATTTTTCCGAGGTCATTGCCGCCACAGTGGATCAGCAGGACCTCCGGCACAGCTCTTCCTCTCAGACACTGGTGGATAAAGGGGAGGAGGTTTCCCCAAACCATGCCACCCCAGCCAAACCACTGGACCTGGGCACCCAGACCTAGGTTGATCCCGATGGTCCCCCTTGCATGGTTTTCCCCACGGCGGATGTAGCTCTCCCCAATGATGTAAATCTTTGGCCCTGTTGGTTGTAAAGTGCAAAAGTCAACTTTAAATTAAACACTTCTGCTGGCTTTTTGCGCAATTTAGCAAATTTAATATTTATATTGTTCCATATTTTATCTGGTGGTATTGTGCTTTTTATGCATGAAATGGATGTGACTAAATGTTATAAACCAGTTTTTACGACATTCTCCCGCGAAAAGTCTTATCCTTAAATAACCACAGGCGTCGGTTTTCAGATATTCCCATGAGATTAATACATACTCTTTGCCACTGTGGAGGATGCAGCGTCCATATCTTCGACTAAAAATGAGGATAAAAAAATTGAACAATTACTATCGATGCATTCAAATACATCGAGTCCACATAAAAGAACGTGGAGGGGTATTGCATTGCTAAGTTACTATCACAGAGAATGAATTGCCGGTCCCCCAAGCCTGGCCATGATGGTTATCTTCAATTGTGAACATTTCTAAGAAATACAACGTTAGCTAGCAGTGAGACACAGCAAGCTAACTTTGGTTAGAAGGACAGAGTATTTTAATACAAAACTCGATCTAGCGTTCTAACATGTTGAGAAATTCAAGGTAATTAAAAATTAAAAGTTCGACCCATTACTCAGCTCGTACATGCGCATACGAAATTGCACTTTCCCGGTGGAATGTGATTTAGAAAATACAACGAAAGTCGGCGTTAATATGCTCGCCACTCGCAACACTGGGTAAGTGACGGTGGAGAACATTGACTGGAGCTAGCTTATGGCCGAGATGTGGCAAAAATCTGTAGCGTTACTTAATGTAATTAGCTACAAACCTAGCTAGTTAAACAAGATTTAGTTACAAGATATCGTAGATAGCCAGTTAGTCATCTGTTTCGAAATTAGTTGAAGTACCTATGTGGTGTCTGTTTAGCAAATGAGTCCATTTACCTTTTGAACGAGCCTACGAATATTAATAATACCGGCAGTTCGGTCCCTCTAGCTTCCTGCGCCGTCACCCTGTGAGAGCTGGCCATGGCGGGCACTTACGTTAATAGCGCAGCTGACAGAACAGGTGAAAAGTTCAGGGGGGCTTTTCGGCTGTGTGTGTGGGCGGGATTCGATAGCGCGGCTCTACCCCCCGATCACTACTGCGCAGCCTCAGGCTCCAAATGTGCAACATGGCAGCGGCCAAATCGAGGATATTTTGGCTCCATTTTGGTTGAATGGGAGTGAATGGAGACACGTCGTCCATCTTTTATACAGTCCTTGTGTCATACTATGACATTTTTGACCCTGTCTCTTCCCCAGGGGCTGAGTGGTGGGGCCCAAATGGGGTCATATTGCCAAAAATTTCAACAATCTTCTTCTCCAGACCGAGATAGGCTGGACACCAATACTCTTCATAGATGGAAGGGTCTTGAGGGGCTTTATCAAATTATTAATTTCATGGCCCCCAGACTCCATGTTTGCCCCTGGGGAGGGGGTGAAGTTTACTATACTTTATACAGAAAAATTATACTTTTGGGTAAATTTGGTTCATTGACATCAATACCATCAGTTTTTATACAAGTCAGGTGACCGTTAAGGCCCATGGGCCTCTTGTTGCCTTTTTCAAATTAAAAAAATTATTTTCATAGTTTTTGTCATAAAATATGGATGTACAGTAATTTCATTTATACGAGCCTGCACAACAGATTCTACAAGGACAAGGAAAAACCTTAAACTGAACTAGATGATGCGCACTCTATAGAGATGCTAACCCTTGCCTCTTGTTGACCTTGACCTTTGACCTTTTGACCTCAAAATGCAAATTTGGACAGGGTACCCTAGGATTTTAAAGTGCTCTTCTGGGTTCTCCTCTGTGCAGTTATCCAGCTAACTCAATAAACCTGCTTTCTGAAATACTCCCCTAGGTCCAATCTAAGAGAGAAACTGAAGGTAGAGAAACCGAACTCAGGTGCCTGGAATGAAAAATATTTGTCTCCTCTGCACATCTAGTACAGTGAAGCAATTACGGCTGAGCTCAAGATCAATTGTGACATTCAGAGGTTAGACAGGTTCGGCATGTAACTGACTTGAGCGAGAGGAGAGATCCTCTCTCACCTCAGTGAGCACTATCTGTGAGACAATGCTGGTTCGTCCTGACTATTGGTAAAAATGGTCCCCCTGAAGACGTTTGTCACCTCGAACAGCATCACATATAAGGGACTAGAGCTGCCTAATGGTATTGCAAAGTATTATATAGGGGGAAAGAAGAAACCTCATCAGGGTGACTGCAGTTTTTGTTCCAATGGTTGCCATTCTCTCTAAAATCAGTGCATGCCCGGAGGAATGATAAGAGCAGTGTTGGCCAGCCCTGCTCGAGGAGATCTAAATGCTTGTAGGTTTTCACTTTAACGCAGCAAATTTCATTCAACAGCAAGAGCAGGGCCAGCCATCCTGTAGGTTTACACTACAACCCTAACAAAGCACATCTCATTCAACAGCAAGAGCAGGGCTGTCCAACACATGTTCAATGAGATCTGCCGTCTAGTTGGTTATCTTTTCAATTACAGCACAACATACTGAAATGAAACTAAATAGATGGCAGATCATGGAATTGGGTTTGTATCATACACCCTTGCAGAAATGAACTGAAACAAGCAGCAATTTTTCCCATCTTTAATCCCAATTCATAGTCTCTGTTCAGGAAGTAGGCAAGGGGACACCAGATGCAGGATCCAAAGTGTTTATTTGAACACAACGAGGGAAAAGATGGCAGACAGGCCAGAAACAAAACACCGTGCACATGCACTGAACAGCTGGGAGAACTAAGGTACACTGGCCAAGGCAGGGGGAAAACAGAAGTACACACTCCTATCGTGGCTAAACAACAAAAACAAACACTTGATCTATCTAAACTGACGGGAACACTAGGAGTCTTAGACAAAGGGCAGACAAGACGTGGGTGCAGCAAAACACGAGGCTCGGAAATCATACAAAGGGGAAAGTCCCATCTGACGGTCTCTTTTTCTTCCCCACTGATGTGCGCATTGGAGGAGGCGGGGATACGGAGGGCAATCTCAGGGGGAAACAGAAACACATAGGATTAGTGAGCAAATTCACAAGAACCGGGTCAACAATAATGATTCGAGACAAGACGCTGAGACAATCAATCAAGCTAGACGGTTTAGATAAAGGTCATCTAAACGTGACCAGTAAAAAGCACCACGAGAACAGCAAAGGAAAGCACAGCTTTAAATGCAGTTAATCAGGAATTTACAAAAGCTAGAAACACTCGCACTCGCTAATGAGTCAATTAGGTTAATACTATGTGACGAAGTATATACAAACACCCTTAAATAAGTGCTGGTTAGTAATGATCCTTTCAAAGAATGCATTCACTCAGAGTTTTGCGAGACCCAGGTGGAAGCAATGAATGAAATACAAAGCCGAAACCGAAAGAGGAAACGTGATTTGACAACGAGACTCAGGCATGCCAAAGGCTGTCACATGACACCACAGGAGTCAGGGCAGTAGGGAATCAATGGTCAGACTGCAGGACTGGAGCTGAAAAACAAATCTAGAGAGGCACGGGGGAAACGTACAAGCACAAATAAGCACACGAGGCAGAACCATTACAGTCACACGCAAAATACCTGCCTTTTTGTCTTTATTATTGCATTTCTTTCAGCAAGACAGAATGAAATCATGCTGCATAAATCTCATAATATTTGTGGGATATTTCTGGGGTGTGTTATGTAAAAATTGTGCGTTTTCAGTCAAGTAAAGCAAGTACAGTTGATGTCAGGCTTTCAGAAAAACTGAAGAGAACATATTTTGTATTAAATCAATATGATTCATAGTAAAAGTCCAGATGAAATAAAAAAATATATAATCTGTTGTTTACCTTTTTCACAGCTTGTTTCAATTAATTTGAAACTGTAAACTGTGACCGCAACTGTATCTCCCCACAGTGCACTTTGCTCATGAGTCATCTTCCTGTTGACTCTGAGCTGTAAGTCCCCCATTCCGATCAATTATTTGCTTGGCTATTTGCGCTCTCTCATTTTATGGCAGGCTGCGAAATGTGCTGGCCAGGGGCTGTGATGTGGTTCAGCTGCGTTAATCTGGATAGGGATGGGTTTGGCAGTTTGTGAACAGGGTTTTGAATAATTTATCATGTTTATGCCCAACGTGCAATGTGTGCTGTAAGTAAACCTGCACACAACCCCCCCTTTTTTTATTCCAGTGATTACACTGTCAAGGATTTGGTGAAATAACGCATCCCTGTTGGCACTTAGTGTCAGGGATGGGGAGAAAAAAAAACCTTTTCTGACTGGATGTAAAAATTCTAATTCATTATTCATTTAAGTCAGCTGCCATGGATTTAAAGTATGTTTACTTGGTCTTTAAGTCTGGCTGTGAGTGTGTGTGTGTGTGTGCGTGTGTCAGTGGCGGCTGGTGCCTCCAGACAGGGGGATGTATCTTACCATGGCATAAGGAGCAACTGCTAACAAGAATTCCAAAAATATATGTGCTTTACAATAATTATTTTTGATTAATTATTTTATTATGACAAAAATCCCTGTAAAAACAAAGAACACAATAGCAGTACTTGCACAAGACAGTCAATGAATATTCAACACATTTCATCCAACAGTTGAATTATTCTGTAATTATTCACCTTTGCATTTGTTGTTACAATTCACAGACCTCTATGTGTGCATAAAGAAAAGGTGATAAAGCAACACCAAATGTATTTTCTGCTGAATATTAAGGTCAGGCTGGTCAGGTCAGGGCTGTTTTACTTCACGCTTTTCTTTCACTGCCCTCCACCCCTTTGGAGATGAGCGTCCCTGCTGCTACCAAGCTCCTGGTTCCCTCAGGTCCAGAGAGACTCTACCTGTTAGGGTCCTGCCCTGGGTTACTAGACATTGACTGCGTTTACATGCACATCATATTCCGATTAAGGTGATATTCCGAATAAGCTGTTTACATGCGCTGAGCGATGGGAATATTCCGTTCACATGTTCATTAGCATATCCACCACTTAGGTCCAATCTCAACATTGGGTTTTCAGCAAATATAACGCTCGAAAGTAATCGTCGTGGCTTTGGTTGGCTTCAGTTAGAGCTTTAAAGCCGACCTCGACTCCACTCTCTTGGCCATTGCCATCGCCAGCGGTCTCTGTCCCAGAATTTCATCCAGGACCGCGAAATAAATGAAACTGGCAAGATCAGGGCCGCTGATATTGTTTTGTTTTGGCAGTGGCTATTTTTAGCCAGTCGTGAGCTTACTGTAATTTGCTATTCTTATGAACTCCCGTATCCGCCTGCTCAATACAAAATTCGACCTCGGAAAAAAATTGCGACTCAACTGGGTGGAAAACATCCCGCTTTCGCTGCGTGCCATGTGGTTATCATTACTTGACCGGCTTATTTTAAATTACAGTCAGGATGTCCTCTACTCAAGTTAGGTAAGGTTAGTTATTAGCTAGCTAACTTTGCCAGCTTGCCATCTAACTCATTTGCTAACTTGTACCGTAGAATTTCTTGCAAGGACGAAGGACGACACTAATCACTACTGACTACTGATTGTGGAGAGTGACGACCTGATAGTTCCACAAATATTAGCGATCAAACGTTGAACCTAAAATTACACTCTCATAACTACCTAACCCGTTAGCTAAATTAAGCAACTAGCAAGAAAACATAAGTAGTGTTATAGCCGTCTCGCTAGCTAAACGTCAGTGACGATACATTATAACGTTAGTCCCGATTTCCTACATTGTGCAGGAACATGCGGAAGCTCGTAAGAATAGCAAATTGGAGTAAGATTACGACTGGCGTTAAAAGAGCCACTGCCTTTATTTTTTTGGCTTTGGAATATACCGCCTTCAGTTTTCCAGCGATGCTGAACTTGGTTGGCACTTGGCAGTTAGCACAAAACTAGCCTCTCAACTTTTCGCTCACCTTAAAAATATCGTGGTTACGGTGCTTTCGCCCATCGATATATTCCAATATATTCATGTCTTTCATATACAGCCGTCTCCTCTTCGCTCCAAAAATGCTAATTCCTTGCGAATTGAACAGGCGCACACGTTGTTGAATATTCTGTTCGGTGGCATATTCCGATTAAGGTGTATACATGAGCCAATATTCCGATTAAGACAGGCATATGCCAGGGGTCTTAATCGGAATATTTCGAATCGGAAAATGACCTTAATCGGGTTATTGCACGCGTTTACATGACAGGTACGCAATCGGAATATTCTAATATTCCGATTAATACAGGAATATTGGTGTGCATGTAAACGCACTCATTGATAGCAGCAGGTCCAGGTTGGACAGCAAGGTGCAACTGACAACTGCTGCAACACACTTGAATCAAATCTTCATCGCTACTGCCTTTCCTTTGAATAATTGAAACTGTAGTGATCTCTTTCTATCTCTAGCCCAGGTAATGTGCCAAGGAGAGATCACACAGCATTGCCGCTTCATTGCAGCATTACTTTACCAGAAGCCTCAAAAGGCAATAAAAATTATTCTTGAATGATTCTGATGGCTTCTCTTGGCCAACTTCCCTCGGAGAATTGGTATTGGGAAGTCAACAAAACAGACAAGGATGTCGGTAAACATGCACCCACCTCAGCAAAGTCTTACTACAAATCAAAGCCATGCCAAAATGTTAATTGTATGCACCCTGTATTTGAACACTGGTACCAGTATGGATATGATCACTGCAAGAAGAATTTATGCTAGCTCTATACTAAGCACTACAGCACATCTCTCGGGATTATAACGCAGATAATTTGATGGTTTGCAGCTAGATCACACTTGCATCTAAGAATAACCATTTTCATTTTGTTATTTTAAAATCATATTTGAAGTAAGACAAAATGTAAATTTCGACTTGTTTCCTGATCCAATCACTGCTGCGCCAAAAGAAATTACACAGTTGGATTTGCGGATGAAAAATGGGAACATATCAAAAGCATGAAAATGAAGGCTGTTTTGCAGCTGAAAGCTAAAGCACTATGACTGCAATATAAAAAAAGACCAGCATTGGCAAAAAAAAACATTGGTAATGAATGAAAACTCACAGAAGGTATGAAGGTCAAGAAACAAAGCAACTAATGAAGAAAGGAATTAGTTAATGAATTAAATGAATGAATTGGTTTTAAATGAATTCTGGCTGGAATATAGTGAATATAGATTGAAAATAAAAAAAAATGCAATGATTTTCAAATGATTTTTTAACCCAAAGAATCGTGATCTCAATTCTAAACAAAAAAACTGTGATTCACATTTTTTTCCAGAATCATGCAGCCCTAATTTGAAGTGCTTCCAGGAAGATTATTCAGATTAGAACTCCTCTAATTGTCAGCGAGGTTGGGCAGACCCTTGGGTAGTTGCCACCCTGACCCAGGGTTACTAACTGCAGTTTCGACGACAGCCCCCAGCCCTTGGCCGGGTCAAGATGACAATCATCGCAGAATCGGCCAAGGCTCGAGCCTTAGCCCAGGAGCAGTCCGTCCCCCTGGACAAGGGTGCCATCATGCAAGTGGACTTGCTTCTTCAGCCCGGAGGATTCTATACAACGTACTTTCTTGTCGGCAAGAAAGATGGTGGACTTCGCTCCATCTTGGATCTGCGAGGCCTGAACAGGTATTTGAAGGTTCTGCCATTCCATATGATATCTATGGCCGATGTTATGCAGGTAATCAGTCAGGGCAAGTGGTTCACGTCCCTGGATTTAGAGGACGCATATCTTCATGTGCCCATCGCAGCTCATCATCAGACCTTCCTGCGGTTTTTCTTCAGGGCCACCACTATCAATTCAAGGTACTCCCCTTCGGGCTTTCTCTGTCTCCAAGGGTCTTTACCCGATGTGTTGCACCTGCTCTGGTTCCTCTGCAGGCAGAGGGCATGAAGATTCTGCCATATCAAGAAGATTGGCTGGTGTGCGCGCCTTCCCGAGCCCAGGTGGTTCAGGATACAGACCGTACTCTGACACATGTGGCCTGGCTGGGCCTCAAGGTCAACAGGGCAAAGAGCTGTCTGGTCCCCACTCAGCGGGCTGCCTACATCTGTTGCCATGATGGCCTACCTGTCAGAGCGTCGCGTGGACGACATCCTCTGACTCCTTCCCCTCCCCAAGAGAGGCAAGAGACTACCTTTTGTCCAATTTCTGCAATTGTTGGACAAGCTGTCTGGTCCCCAAGCTCCACCAACGCGAGCTGCTCGGAGTGTCATGGACATGCATTCACTGCCAGGTGCCTTGTAGAAGCAGTGAATTCCTGCTGGGAGGTGTGCCTCTGGGTGCTATCCCTTCCTTTCAGAAGACTGTCTGCACGGATGCTTCCTGCTCGGGATGGGGTGCAGTTTGGCGCGGCAGGTTAGCTCAAGGACAATGGTCTGTCCTGGATTGCATGCACCACATCAATGTGCTGAAGCTGCGGGCTGTCCATCTGGCTTTCAAGCACTTTTTACCACACCTGCAAGGGAGACATGCTGGTCCGGTCAGACAACAAGGCCGTGGTCTCCCAGATCAATCATCACGGGGGGCGCCAGGTCGGCACGATTGTTTTGGGGGTCCCAGCGCCTGCTTACATGGGGTGCTCCTCGTCTTTCCAGCCTGCGAGCAGTATGGCTTTCATGGGATCAGAATCAGGCGGTGGATTATCTTTTCCCAGCACAGGCCTCCGCCGGGGGACTGGAGGCTTCACCCAGGAGTCGTGGAGATGATCTGGGCCATCTTCGGCAGGGCAGAGGTTGATCTCTCTGCCTCGAGAGACTCAACCCACTATCCCCTATGGTTCTCCTGGAGGGATGGGCACGGTCCTCTGGGACAGGATGCTCTGGGACACGAGTGGCCCAACAGCCTCCTGTATGCTTTTCCACTGTTGCCTCTGATCCTCCCAACACTGCAACGGATCCTTCATCGGGGCCGCTGGCTCCTCCTAGTGGCCCATTCTGGCCAGGGAGGCCTTGGGTTCCACTGCTACGGAAGTTCTGCTCTAGCTCGCCATGCCGCCTCCCAAAAAAGAGGGATCTCCTGACACAGCTGGGGGGTCGGATTTGGCACCCAGACCCCTGTTGGCGACATTCACTTCTCGCTCTTCTCCGAGTGTGCAGCGAGAAATCCAAAATGGCGACTACTATGTTTTATCTTCAAATTAGGTCACTGGGGAATCCCTCTTGTCAATTCAAGCCATTTCAAGCGGATGATGTAGTCCAATGTGTAACCCTTGGCAATCACAGGCAGTTTGATGAGGTCTAGGGAACAGAAGTTTCAGGTGGTATTAGTCGGTCCAAGTGCTATTGGGTTAACTATGAAACTAAATCAAATATGCTACAAAGGGGTTTGAGTGTCCTCAAACGTTGAGCCATGATCGCAGTTTTCAGTTCACTTCCGCGTTTGGCATTTAAAAATGGCGACATTCACAAACGCGGAAGTGAACTGAAAACTGCGATCATGGCTCAACGTTTGAGGACAGTATGGCTGTTTGTTCAGGATAGCCTGAGTGGTATATTTTATTGAGTTTATATAGAGTCCGTGGAAGTGCACCCCCAGTTCAATCAGCCACCTGGGTAAAGAACAGGAATACAATATCATCCCGGGATGAGAGCCACAAAGAAAAGCCCAAAACACACATACAAACATCCAGAACCATAACAGTAGCCCCCCCCCCCCCCCCCCGTTAAGGGATGGCCCCAGACGTTACCAAAAAACCCCAAGCACGGAGCTCTGAAATAAGGGTGGGACCCAACATATCCCGAGCAGGGACACAGCACCGCTCCTCAGGACACCAAACTCTCTGGCCAACCTAATAAGTTGGTGCAAAATGGTGCCTCCTATCAGTGGCAGCCTTCCGTTTATGCACTGCCATGTGGACAAACAAACAGCCAGATGGCTCCCCACCGCAACCAGGGCCGGTCCGCAAGGCCTCCTACACAACAGACACAGTATCCCACTGTATGGGAGCTACAATCTGAGCCACCGGATCAACCGGCCCCAAAACAGGATCACGGCCTGAGCTGTCGTAAATCTGTGACAAGGCGCCAGGCTTGATGCCCTAGGAGCCGGGCCAATAAGCTAACGCAAAGTCAAAGCGATTGAAAAAATGCCCACCATGCCTGTCTGGAATCACATCACCTAGTCTGCTGGACACACTGGTGTAATGTGACAAAAATGCCACTAGATAGCAGTATTGACTTTTTTTGTTAAGCCCAGTCTGGAGCAAGGTTTGGGCATGTCCTGGGCATGTCTGAAAGGAAAAGTCCCAGAGAATTGAAAAACAAAAGTCTAAAAGGTGGGAGGGGGCTGCAAAAGAGTATCCAAGGAGAAATATTGAAAGTAGTAGGAGAAATTGCAAGGAGAAGGATACATCTGACCAAGCCTGTCATTCTTTTCTAGACCTGTGAAGCTTTTTGTGGATTTTTGCCTGTGTTGGAGCATTTTCCTGTCCCAGGACATCACCAAGCAACCCCACCAAAGGGACTGTAAATATTTTTTTTTGTATATGTCAGTCTTAGTCAATAGTATAAATTGTAGGTTAGTTGTCAGTTTGTTGAATTAAATCTGTGTAAGTTTTAAAATATTCTCTGTCATTCCTTGCTGTCTGATACAAATTGGGGCCATAACACTGGAGATTCCTGTAATTCATCCAAACCACAAATGGATGTTCAGCCCCCTCCAACCAATGGCGCCACTCTTCTAAAGAGCTAAACTACTCCCGGTCACCAATACTGTAATTCTGTTCAACTGGTGACAACGAAGTAGGCGCATGGGTGCAATTTATTGTCCCAAAGGGGCCGCTGGGACAAAATTGCACCCACCCTGACCTCCGAAGTCACAACCTCCACCACAAGGTAGAGGGAAGGGTCGGGCAAAATGACAATAGGTTCAGAGCAGAGTTGTTTCTTCAACTCCTGAAAAGCAGCTTCCGCAGCTAGAGACTAAGTAAACAACAAGGTGTGACGTGGTGTTCAGGGAACCACACACAAGAGATGGAAATCCAAAAAAAAGTATGCCTTTAATCAGGTCCGAGTCAAAACCAAAAAAACAAAAGAATTGCCAAGCCACAATACAAAATCCAAAAACAGTGTCGACTTGACAGGCAGGGGTCAGAACCAGGAAGACAGATGAGCAAAGGTACATAAACGGGTGGCAAAAAAATCAGTCGACGAACAAAGCCAAGGGTCATATACAGGGCATCCAAGCACAGAAATTGTGGTTATACAAAAATGGGTCAATATGCAAAAAAAGAAAAAAAAAAACCAAGAAGGGCAATGGCAAGAATCATAGTCAGAAAAACCTGTAGAAGAAAAACAATACTCAATGGCATACATAACGCTCTGCACAAAGAAATATTGATCAACGTTCTGACAAGAAGCTGGCTGTGAAAAGACTGCTTAAATAGATGGGAAGAAAGTCATATGCTAGGCAGGGAACAGGTGAGCTGGATCAGACTAATTACAATGGGAGAATCGCATGAGGGAAACCCTTACGACGAAAACTGGCGAAAGCCAAGATTCAGACGGGAATCACGCAGACAGCCAATGACATTTAAACAGCTCTGGTCAGGGAGTTCTAAGTGCATAGAAAATGAGTGCAGGAAAGTAATTAAGCACGTGCGAGAGATCTCGCAGAAACGCAGGGGGAGACAGGTACAGCTGAGCAAGAGGCGGAGACTAGAACAGGGCGATTGCTGAGAGGGAATTAGTAATAATTAGTAGTGGTTCAACTTCACAGATTTAAATAGAGTGCTCGTTGGTAAGTTAGTAATCTATATACATGAATTAGTCGTGTTAGTAGACTATGATACAAAATAAAAATGTCAGTTTTGTTAGTAATCAGAACAGTAAGACGAAGGAAGTAAACAAGAATCGAAGGAATATAATAAACACTGGAATTCATTTAAATCACCCAAAGTCAGTGGGCACGCAGACAGGGAAGATGGACTGAACCAACTAGATCACAAGACAGGGGAGACAAGTGCAATGGAAGTGAGAAATGGAATGAACTAAAAACCTGAGTAATGCAACAACCAAAAAGAATAAATAAAAGACAAAATCATTAACACAGAACTTGAACATAAACACGACAAAAAACCATTACCATGACGCGAGGAGGAATTCCTCTTAGATAGCGCAATGATGGGGGTAGCCACAGCGCAAAAATTGTGAATAAAACTCCGATAAAAATTATCAAAGCCCAAAAATCGTTTAACCTCCTTAACATTGTGAGGGGGAGCCACCTTGTCTGGGAATAGTTTGATCCCACTATCGTTAACACGATGCGGAGGCAAAGACAATGCCCATTGTTTGCCAAAATCCTCAGCGAGATCAACATCATCACCTGACACATTGGGAGATAAACCAAGGTTCAGCTCGGCTCCTACACACCAATCTTCTTCAGATCCCGACGCCTCCCCCAGGGGTTGAAATTCGGGGCCACTTGCCAGAATCTCACTATCAATGAATGACCTAAAGCCACAGGACAAACTGCGGAGCTGATCAAGAAAAGCTGATCATCAAAAGGGATAAACATAGGAAAAAATTAGAGACCTCGGTTATGAGCCCATCTCCCAACAGTCGACCATCCAAAGCTTTGATCGAGTGCGAATGTGAGAGAGAGCGGATGGGAATAGAATCTTTTCTAGCCCACTCCGCATCCATAAAACAATCAACGGCCCCCGAATCCATAAAGGCTTTAACCCATATTCTCTTTTTCCCCAAAGTCAACTTTACTGAAATAAGATTTCGAAAGGGTGATTGGGTCTGTCCCTGTAGCACTGACTCATTAGAACTGGGCATTTCAATGGATGGAGTGGGGGCTGTGGGCCTGTTGCTCAGAACAGTAACCTCGTTGCTATCGAGAGCTAATGCAGTAGGTTTCTCTACAAACAACATTCTAGCGAAGGAGGCGTGGCGGCAGCGGCGGCTCGTCGGCCGTAACGAAGGGAAGCCAAAACCTCGCCCTTCAAAGCTTAATGACTTCAACATTTCGCATTTCACTTTTCTTTATCAGCAGTTGCTCATACAAATTGGTAGAAGGACAATCACATTTATTTTCGATAGCAAATGACGACGCAAATTATCAATACGTCCTTATAAATTAGTTTGCGAGGCTTCTTTCGCAAGAAGCCACGACTACATTTTCTACAATCGTAATAAGAAAAGAATGCGATGCTGCACAGCTTATTGCATAATGAGCCTCACTAATTAAATTGCGAATCTATGCAATTTCATGAGCTTCTTGAGCGCGGAATTTATAGCGTAGGCCTATGGTAATTTACGTTGTGATTTATGTGTGAAAGAAAACCCCTCATAATTTCGTGGTGCAATGTATAACATTGCTTTCGAAAATAAATTTGACTCAATTGACTGTTCTTCTAACAATTCGTATGAGCAACTGCTGATCAAGAAAAGTAAACTGCGAAAGGTTTAAGTCATAAAGCTTTGAAGGACGAGGTTTTGGTTTCCCTTTGTTACGGCCGACGACCCGCCACTGTTTAAATGAATGATTGAAAACAGGTCATGAACAATGATTATCTTTAAGGGATTGTTTGGGCGCACAAAGAGAAGTCCTTAATCACACAAACATCCAGAACTATGACACATGTAACCTGCTCAGTTCTCGTAGAGTGAACAGTGTACCTAATTGTGAGGATATTGCTGAGTTAGCTAACTAGCCAGTTTGCAATCCTGCCTATGCTGTTCATTGTATTGTTTTCTCAGAACAATTTTATTTATGTGACTAAAGTCGAGATTTAACCTGTGACTGTCTATGAATTGGAGAAAGCCGCCAACCAATGATGCACTAACAGTATGTTGGACTGGGGCATTTTACATTTACAATGTCGTGTTTCTTCCGTTTTCCCCATTGATAGAAAGGTTTGGGGATATCCTTGCGATGCTTGAAAGTTGGTGGAGACATGTCCTGACCATCCCTTCCAACATCCAAGCCAATGCCTATACGAGTATGTGAAATTGGAAGTGTTCATCGGATTAATGCATTTTCAAATGTGTTTTTACTCAAATATCTGCAGTGGCTGGGAAGTGCAAAGAAAATTACAAAGTGTGAAACACTTTCACAAACTTGAAACAGATTTACATTTTAGAAAACGTTTTTGCATTTTGAGAAAACAGAATCAAATTAGCAAAACACTTTTACCAAGGACAAAACAAATTTACATTTTAGAAAATGAATTTACATCACTCTGGTAAAATTTGCCTACAATGCCTATCAAAGGCATACCCAAATTAAATTGAAAGCTGTTCTTGAACCGCTTGGAGAATATGGATTGTTTTGGTCTCTTTTGAAAGGTTTTTCCAGCAACTGAATGTTATGATTCTGATCTGTCCTGCTATGTTCATGTTCTGCTTTGCCATATTTTTATATTCTGCCTTATTCGTATTTGAATCCTTGCATTGTCTGCCTATTCTTTGATATGTGTATTGTGCTTTGGTGACCTAGATTTGTTCATGTATTGTCTTAATTTAGTCTTTCCATGTTTTACATTTAACCATAGTTTCATTCCGGTCCATGTTTTGCTTTCTCCCATGCATTGCACTTTGTCTTCCCCTGTCTGGTCTCTTGTCTTGTCATTGCTCACAGCCCCAGTTCTGCGTGCCAATCTTTCAGGTGATTCAATGGTTTCTGGGTTTCAACCTTCCTTCCCATCTCGTTTGCCTCCTTCACTTTTCTTTTCTATTTTACAAACCAATACTAACAGTTTGTTGTTTTCGCCAAGATTACTAATCCAACTAATATCGTATATAATACTAACTTACTAACAAGCACTAGGGATTGTATAGCTGCACTTACTAAGTGATTAACAAGCTCTCAGCACTCGCCCTTTTCTAATCTCCGCCTCTTGTCTTTCCCTAATCTTCTCTGCTGCATTTCTGTGGATTTTCCTCACCTGTTTCGCGTTTTCCTTTCTCTCATTATCTATGCACGTAATAACTCCTTGACTGGAGCTGTGTATTTGTCTATAGGATTGTCTTGTGATCCCTGTCTGCGTTTTGGCTTTTGCCTAGTTTATGTGATTAGGTTCTCCCTCTTGTTTCACCCTTTGTAATTAGTCTCATTTCCTGCACCTGTGTTCTGTGTACAATGTAATCTCCCTGGAGTGTATATTAGGTGTCTCTTCACAGAACCTCCTTGTCTGAACGTCAATTGTGTTAACCTGTGCTGCTCTTCATCCGCCTTGTACTCATTGCGTTACTCTTCCGACTGGACCGTCCGACTTTTGATTTTTGGCTCTGCTTTTCTTGGATCACCATTGCATCTGTGTTTACGAACCCTTTTTACCCGACTACGATTTTTGTGATTGCTGCCTGGTAACGATTTGGATACGCCCGCTGTTTTTGATTTTTGCTTCTGTCAAACCTGTGCCTATGTACCTAATTGGTTTCGCCTGACTACGAATTCTGTTTGCTGCCCTGGTTACGACTCTGATTCTGCCCTACTGGATCTTGACTTTTGGATTGGACTCTGTACTTTTGCCTTCTGCCCTGCGGGGGTTACCCCCCTCGCCAGTGCTTTAAGTGGGCCGGTACGCACTGGTATGGAGTACCGGCACTTCTAGATTTTAGCGCCTGGCGTACCGGGACTTTTTTGGCCGTACAGGGACTTCACACGTGCTCGTAGTACCCTGCCCTGCTCTATTTCTCTGCGATTCATGATCCAATGGCTATACTACATTACCCACTGTGCACTAGTACGCGCCGCACGTCTGTCCCTTTACTCGCGAGCCATTCACTCGCAAGGAGATCTTAAGGAGAAGTGACATGTCTTTCAAACATTATTTGAGCGAGCCGCGTGATGCATTGGCAGTCTCATCGCGAACGATCAATGGAAAGTAGCAAGTAATGTTGGTTACAGATCGGACTCATTGTGGATTGGTGTTGCTGCGGACAGACGGGTTTTAGCTGTCCTAGCTACCAAGCTAATTTGGTGGGGGTGTTTGTAATCATGCCAGCTAGCTACCAGCCAACTTGTGGAAATTGACCATCTTTGATATTATTACTGCTTCAAATGTTTACCGGCACTTTCGCCATGCGATGGCAAGCATTGCTGAGTCCAATGATAATTTGCATGCCAGATGATGTTTCAAACTATTTACTTTCATGGAATCGATATTAATCCTCAAAATACCCTCAACCAAATACATAAACCAATGCCGGCTAGAGAACAGAAAAGACGAGTTTACTGTTCGCCCATCCACATTACGTTATGTCACGTCCATTCGAGAAATTCCCAATTCATGATGGTGTTTGTAGGCAATTCGTCGTCATTAATGAATACAACCAATCGGCCGCACTAACGTTGAGTGTGATGAGTAAAACAACACTCCCAACAACTTTATAATCACACGGTCTCATTGATTCGTATTCCTAGAAGCATTCCAGATATATGTTGAAAATACGGCACTAGACCCTTTAATTTAAAAGAAAATGGCTCAGATTTATCAATTATATTCATTGGAGTGACACACCCCCATCTGAAATGAAACATCTGCTGGTAAGTTAATCTAAAGACTTTGTTCTGGCGCCGACACTGGAAAGCCGTTGCCTTTATTTAAATAAAACCTATTATAAGTTTGTTCGATAAAGATGAGCGGAGTCGTTGTCACGGCACTTGTAAGCCTAAAAATTACTGATGTCAGCAGAAGTATAACTATCAGTCCATGAAAAAAAAAAAAAAATTTCCAGCGGATATTCTATACTCCATCTGCAGTGGGTAGGTTAACTCTTCTACGGAGTAGACGGAGTTAACCTACCCACTGCAGATGGAGTGTACGGATATTCTAGTTACAACATGATTGAGCTAGCAAAGCAGTTTTGTGTTGCTATGTGCGGTATTTATTCAGTTTTGGGAAATCACGATGTCTAGAAAACATGCCCAAATTGGCTGCCTCACAAGGACTAGTTAACGTCAGAACTCATGTATTTCCACGGATACGGAGAGAATACTCGCAAAAAAACTTTTATATTTTGAGAGCGAAATGCCCATAGTACGAATAAATTTTGATTATACATTTTATTTTAGTGGTAATAGTTGTATGATCGCTTTATTACAGTGGAGGGTGTGCTTGACCGTCATTCTTGTCACTTCAGTGATAACGGAACGAGGTGCTGGCCGCATCACTGTCGTGACCAGAATGACGGTCAAGCACATCCTCGCGAGTAATAATGCTTAATTAACGTTAGCTCTGATTAATGTGGCCAAGCAGCAAAAGCAACCAGCAAAATTAAGGCTGAAAAGAGTTAAATATTTCAGCCCCACCTCTCAGGGGCTTTCCCTAATCACCTTTTCAGACATATCAAATTACAACCGAAATAAGCAGTTTTCACGAATCTGTTGACTTATTAAATGTTCATTTCAAAGTACAAATACAAACAAATTAATTCAATCAATGGCCTAGGCACCAGAAATAGGCAGAGTAATATTTTCAGTGATTAGGTATTTTTCATTTCAGCACACGCTACCCGTACTGTCGTGCTCATTTGAGAACATTCTAAACGTCTAATTGACCAATCAGATTGCTCGGTAGGATCTACGTGTCGTATAATATGGGAAACTGGAGAGTGTGGTGCACTGAAGCCATTGGTTTCTTCAACTATTAGCTAGCTAGCATGATTACAAAAAAAGTGGCTGATGACATAGTCAAAAACAGACAAATTGTGTGCATTGATTGAATCCACCACAATCAGTGGAAAGTCTGTGTTGGTAGTGTGTTTGAGGTCAGCTATTACCAATGCACAGCCAGACACAATATTTTTTGACCAGCTTGAGTTGGATGGGACCACAGCAAATGATATAACAGTGAAACTGCCAGCATGTCTTCATAAAATTGGATTTGATGACTACTTCTTGCGCGAGTCTTTTGTGGCATTTGTATGTGATGGAGCATAAATAATACCGAACAGAAGAGTTGCTGCACAACTTTGTACCAGATTTCCAGACTTGTTTGTGTGGCACTGCTCAAATCATCATCTGGAATTGGCAGTTGGCGATGTTCTCAAGGAGGTTGGTGGACTTAACCATTGTAAGATTTTCTTTGACAAGCTCTACACTCTAGGCTATATCATGCCTCACCCAAAAACCAGAGAACTGTGTCATTGTGCTCGGAGTGTTTGGCAACATCTCCTTTCAATTGGACGTGTTTTGTCGGCAGATAATTCATAGATGGATTTTAACAAGAAACTACTTGTTAAAGCTCTTAGTGGAGTTTTAAAACAATTTTTCTTAAAATCAGCATCATGTTCTAGCATTTGAATGTATCACTGAATGATCTGCTGGTACCGACCACTCACCGCCTAATTTACTTGCCAGTAGTTGAAAAGGGGGAGTACTCACACTTCTTTTTTGCCACTTAAAGCACTGCCCCTCGCTCAATAAAATCACCTCATCCACAATCCTGTGTTCTCGCGACTGGTTCCTGAACGATACTTCACACTGAAAGAATCACTAAGTGCTACTCTCATTCAGTAAAGTTGGAACATACTGAAGAAGGTTTTTATTCTTGCCTGAATTTCTTTTTGCAAACCAATGCTTGCAGATAAGAGTAGCTGGGAGTTATTAGCTGTAAAAACACAATGGGACCATAGTATGAAGCCTTACCTGGCCCCAGTTCAAATTTGATAACAATCCTTCAGAAAATTAGTATTTTACACATTTTTCAAAGGGTATGTCTAGGCGTTTCCAAAAATGGCCATTTGTAGACTCCAAAAGGACCCTTGGATAACCATGGTCCTATACCTAGGATAAAAGGGCCCAACTCTTGAACGTACAGTCATAAAGTTGGGCTTTAATGTAAGGTGACACTTGGAGGAATCCAATCCCATATGCAGATTCACTATCAATATTGCTGGAAAAAAGTTACTGAGGAATAAACTCAAATTCGTGCATATTAAAGAGTCAAAACGAGTGCGGTTATGTAAAAAAAAAAAGCTTTTTGATATGAAATGTAAAACAACTTTTTCACAGCAAACTATATTATGTGATAAATAACTCATTACAGGTTGTTGGCTCAGCATGCCAGTCATTATAGCAGTCCTGACTTGAGAAAAAGCACAAAGGCACATTACAGGAGGAGCATTTCATGAACTCTCCTGCTCCTCTCTATGTGGTCGCTGGCCTACAGAAGGAGAAATATCTGGCTCCCAATCCATATCTTAGTCGTCTTCAGATGGTTGCCTATCATGTGAAAATGAGGAAATAAAAGTAATTTACAAAACTCTCCATCTTTTCTATATTGTACAGTTTTGCACAGTGAAACACAGAGGAGGGTAGGGGACACGCACGCGCGCACACACTCACTTACTCATTCACACACACACACACACACACATAAAGACCTCTGTATTCATTATATTATACATAACATAGTAATAATATGACCATAATAATACAAGATGTACATAAAATTATAATATAAGTTACTTTACATATTATTTTATTCTACAGTTTTGCAGAGTAGGTGTTGGGGGCCACATACAAATACACAGAGAAAGCCTGAGGAAGAGTTATCTCCCACCATCCTACCAAATTTCTTCAAAATCCGTCCAGTACTTCTTCCATAATCCTGAACACAGAATTACAGAAGAGCAAACAGAATTACCAACGCCGGCGAAGACATAACTTCCTTCCAGCTTCGGTGGCGGAGGTAATAATACCTAATATAGTAATAACATAATCATAATATACAAAATGTTATAATATAATGTAATAAGTTATTATATGATACTTACCTGTCATGAGTAATGTCTTCTCCCCCGAGAAACATTTCCTCTGCAACGGAGTCATCAGATACTTCTTGCCCTGAGTCATCACTTGCACGCCGAGTGCACAGCTCTGCGGCTCCTGTCAGTATATTTGGTTTTCTGCAACCTTTTCGCCATTTTTTTTCTCTCAAACTCTGTAAAACACTGGCTGGAAACCTTTTAATGCCCCTCTCTGTTTTGCTCTGCGCGACTCACGCATGACCCACAGCTCAGAGATATTCTGTACATTCAGTAACGCACGCGATGTGATGGCTGCTGGAACTCGATGCCAAGAGCAGCGGCCAGAAATAAAAGGCAAAACTCCCAGCGCACTGAGAGAATAAAAACAGATAGAAATGATGAGACTCGCGCTGCCAGCGGACGAGACACTCTCCATGGTAGAAAACAGGTGAGCTGGAGGAAAACAAAAGAAAAGGGAAAATAAACCAAAGTTTCCCTTACTCACTATCAATGATCCTGTTATGCAGCTAAGTCCCTGACAATACTCTCTCTACAGACATTACCAGCTAAAGCACCAAAGAAACACTGACACTCTAGCAACAACAGCGAGGCAGAACAGGAGCATAAATACAGTCCGGGAAACGCCCCCAATTAATGCCAGCTGGCCCAGGAATTCGATAAGGCGTACAACGATATCGTCCCGGACGAGAGCAACAAAGCTCTCAATCTTTCCAAACCATGACACGCGATTGGCCGTTTCAGCTTTGTTTCCACCTTGGAAAGCTGTATATCGTTGTTTTCAGAATTGTTAAGATCATTTTATTAGAAAAAACAAGTGAGCTAGAAACATAACAAAGAATGTAGGTAATCTTATAATAAATTTCACAATATACTGGCAAATGTTGAAGTTAACAAAAGGAAAAACAGCGGTTATACAGTCATACACGGTCAGTTTATTTGTGAGCTCTAAATGTAAATCAAACCAATATAGAATCTTTATTCAGGGATGTAGGCCTTCGACCCATATTCCCACAAACATAATCAAATACACATCACAAATGAAAAATATACAATATACGAGTGTAAACACAACCACTTGATGACATTACAAGAGCTGACTATGATGTTACACTGTATACACCAATCACACTACCCGCGTGCTGCACTGTCGCACAAGGCGTGTGCAGTGAAGCGGAACATGATTCACTTGGGCACTCTGTATGGTGTACACAGTGCTTTGTACACTAGTGAAGGGAGTGTTATACACACTATTATACTGTTGTACACGCATACACATCAAATGCCTGAATGAGCTTTTGATTATACGTATATATACTGAATATATATATATATATATACGTATATATATATATATATATGAAGAGTTTGGTTCCAAAATGCAGTGTATCCATTTTAGTCATTTTGAGTAAATCAGCTTTTTCTGTGCTGGCGCCTATTGCATTTTATAGAAAAACACAAACTTTGACCATGAAAAAATATACCATATAGTTTGCATTTCTAATTACTGTTTTTTGCACCATGTGTAAGAAGTGCAGGACTATCGCACTATGGTATTATCTCAATTTTTGTAATTTTGGCACTTATTGCGTTTTGGAACCAAACTCTTCATATATAGGTGAATACATACTGATGTATATATTGAAATACAAAACAAGGATTTACACTTCAGTATACAAGAACACCTTTGAATTTTATCAAGTTATGCGGTTAAACAATATCTGTCTTACTTCTAATTTTGAAACTTTCATGTACGAATGCACACAATTTTTTTCAGAAACTCTATCTTGTCAACACATAAACCTTTACTTACAGCACTGAACAAATGTATATATTCATCAATATACTTCTTTCTGATATCTGTGTATCTCCTACAGTCAAAAGTAAAATGCTGTTCGTCTTCTACCACAGTTATATGTTGATATTTTTTACATCAGAGGCATATCCTTTCTTCTCTAGGAACGAAACTCCATCTACCCGTTTCAATAGCTAAGTTATGTGCAGAACATCTAAGTAATAACAATGATCTAGACAATGGCTTGTTCTGTATACAAAACAGATAATTTTCTGGTGCAATGACAGTTTTAAATTGCGAATATACCTCTAATTTAATTTATTATGGACAGTAGAATACCATACACCATTAGCTTTGTGCCGGAGATTTTGGTTTAATATACAAAAGAATGATCTCGTATCACGGACACTTTGGGCTAACCAAACATCATCAAAACCTAATGTATACAATAACTTCTTTACATAAGTAGCCCATGTTGTTCGTCCTGCGTTATCTAAATTAAATACAAAAGGTAACATATTATAGCACTTTTTAGGGTATCTGTTTTCCGGTAATCTAGCGAGTTTCAACCAGTATAATATACATCGCTTCATATAACAAAAAAAAAAAGAGGAAAACGCCCAAGATCTCCCAAGACAGCTTGGTTACTTGTGTTATTTGAAACACCTGATAATCGTTTACAAAAAAGTACATATACCTGTTCTATGCATTCTACGTGTTCATAACCCCACACTTCTGCACCTTAAAAAAGAATAGGTGCAACCATCCTATCAAACAGAAAAAATGCTTGTTTATAATTGACATCAATCAATTTTCAGTATTTCATTGGCTGTACAATGTGCCCATCATCCTCCCAATTGGTTCCTATTGGCTCAGGTTATACACAAAAGAATTGAGGCATGAGTTTCTTTTCAACACAGGCCCTCATTGGCTATTGCAGGCTGTAGACAGGGCAGGGAAGCTCGTAACTGGTCAAGTGAGATGTCAATCGAAAGCTCAGAGTGCAGACTCCATTTTCAGCCAATGGCTCCATACTGATCACATGTGCTCCGGTGCAACTACAAATACTGCGGACTTTGTGGATATTTATTGGCTCATTTCAAACGATGCTGCAGCTGTTTGTGGATATTTACTGGTACAATGGTGTGTTTTGGACTAAATACTAAATACTTGATTATGTTTTGAAATGGTTGGCATCAATTGAACCGTAAGAATCTTCGCTTTCCCAAGATATGTGGCATGAGTATCTCACGATACATTCAGGCTTTGTAAATGACGTACTTTGCTAGTTTGCGTCCACGGGCCGTTGGAGTGACAAGGGGTTACAAAACGCAAAACACTTTGACAAACTCTGAGACAAATTTACAAATGGCGGAACACTTTTACAATTCCTGAAACAAATTTACTAACGACTGAATTCTGAGTAATTAGGCCTACGTAAGGAGTCAAATTTGTGGTCTTTACTGGCCTTTCACCGAGGCACGATCTCGGTGACTGTACAGTCTATGCTCAGAATACTGCAATTACTATGCCTGCCTTACCCTCAGTATAACTGTTGGCCAAATCACTTATGTAGCCTCCTATTTTGATAAATAAATGATGAATCCTATTGTTCAAAATATTTGAAGCCCGTAAAATGAGCTCGTCCCTCTCAGCCAAGAAACATCAGCATAATCCACCACTAGGCAGGCTGTTCAGGACCTGGGACAGCGCCAGTTTAAGGAGGCCAGCCTCGGGACAATGGAGAGCGGCCAGATGGATATTCTCTAACTCAATGCCTTCCAGATTACACACCTGAGTTCACTGAAGGGAGGCAGCTGTGAGTGTGCTGTTTAAAAGGGGGCACTTGTCTCTCTAGAGGGGAGGAATAAAACCCTTGAATGCTGTTTGGTTTTGACTGGGTGACAAACTCTTTCTTCTCCTTTTTTTCTTCCCACAACTTCTAAATTCCAGTGGAGACTGTGGACTGGTTCTCTGCCCCAGACATAGTGCAGATCCCAGGTCCAATGCCCGGTCTCCTGGAGGAGTTGGGAGCAAAATTTTTTTTCTTTGCACTCTGATTGATTTAAAGTGGAAAACCCTAAAATTTAGCGTTTTAATCAAAATAAAAACCCTTATTGGGCTATTTTCCCTGAAACTCCGCCCTGCCCATATGAAAAAGATTCATAAAAAACTTACAAGGATAAGTATAAAACTGTAATGAAATGGCATATATGGCGCATGCTACAAAAGTGGCCCACTTCGTATATATGAATGGAATACAGATCATAAAGGATTTGTATAAATTACATATAAGCCAACATATATGGTCAGTTTATGAAACATGTATTGTTAAGTGTAATGTTTTATATGAGGTATGGACAACAATGTCGTTTTTTGGTATGTTTACATCAATTTTCATGTATGAATATGTCAAAGCCCATACATGCTTTTTGTATGACGTGTAAAACATTTATAGATTTCTTACATATTTCTATTAATATTCATATATGAATATGTGCAAGCCCATACATGTTTTTTGTATGTTATGTGTGCAAAAATTTATAAATTACTTACATATTTCTATTAATATTCATATAGGGATATGTGGTTGCCCATACATGTTTTCTGTACGTGATTCAGAATTCTGTTAGTCTGAACTAAATGACTTCATAGGTTATGCTCATGATGCTTTGGCGTAGCCTACTTACTGGCTTTTACAAAGCCATAGGCCTACTTGCCAATCAGATAGTACAACCATACATGTACATTGCATGTCCATCATCCACAGCAATTGTGTGCAAAATCCTGAGGACTTGCTACTGTAAATGAGTGCATTTATCATTTTTTTGCATGTTCAGTTGCATGCATGCATTGAATGGAATGTTTTTCTGTCTGCTCATGATGTTGCAACCTAAATTTTGTATGTGTTACTGGTCATTTATGAAAATTAAATCCCTAAGAAATGCCTGATTTCAATTCATTTCTTGACTGACACCACTTTAAAGGAATATGCCACAGTTTTTCAATATTGAAATGTTCTTCCTTGATATTAGACAAGTTGAGGCGTATGTCTTGCCTTCATGCGTGCTCTGTCACACTGGCGTAGACGTGTTAGCATTTAATTAGGATCCAAACATTGGTGAAGTGAGAGGCAACCAACAACTTCCATGTTTCCCCAATTTAAATACAGTTATGTGAGCATCCGTGGGTATTTTAAGAAGCAGATACAAAGGACAACTATAATGTATGGCGGAACTATAGGCTGCTCGGAAGTACTTCAACAGCATTGATACCATAACTCCCAAACAACCCTTTGGTGATATTACCAAAGTCCTTTGGGGCAAGTTCCTCCACTCAGCCGCCATATTGATGACGCCTGCAGGCAGCTACAACAAGTCCAGGCCCTATCAAAATGAATGGGGAGATATCCAAATGTCCAGACTGGTGGGTTGTACATACTTAATTCAAATGTAAATGAGCTCATTGGACATTTGTGGCATGGCTACCACTGGAGATGGAGATAGTAAACAAAAGGCTAACCGCCAGTAATAAATTCCACGTCCAACAATGCGATTGACAACTTTCAAAACAAGTCAGAACTTGCGTTCAGAATGGCCGCAATGTGTTTCTATGGGTGATTGGTCTCCCTCTCTCTAAATGTCTCCCCACTGCTCTAATATCGAAGTACTCACTAGTAGAGTTCCTGGGTCTTGTAACAACTCGGGTAGCCACATTTAAATAGTGTTGGAAGAGCTAGGTTGCCTCTAACTTCAGACATGCTTGGATCTTAATGAAAGCATTGTGTTAAGCTACATGCTAACAGGCTTGCACCCTTCATTAGCGAGATAGATTAGATGGAGGAAGACGAGATAGGTCGGCATTAACTTGTCTAAGAGCAGGGACGAACATATATCAGTACTGAAACACGGTGGCATGTTCCTTTAAAGTGTAAAGCATAAAGTATGCAAACATGTATAATTCTCCCAATCAGAGTTTACTTCTGAAATATAGAAACCTACAAATTCTGGTCATGAATATCTTCTTATCTAGGAAACAAAATTACTTCGCTCAGGGGTTTTAAAAGCCCTCTGTGTGATTGAAAAAAAAACAAAAAACTGTCATAGGCCAGGTGGTCATAATACATGAGTCCATACATGCATAATAATCAGAGGTGTCACTATCCAATTTTAGCATGCCATTTTAGTGGATTGAAATTATGGAACTTTTCTGTTAAAATGAAGGTTAAATAAATAAAAATGTATATATTGTTATGGCCCCAATTTGTTATTACATTTACAACACTACAGCAATAGCAACAGCAAGGGATGACAGACACAGTTTTTAAAACGTATACACATTTAATTAACAAAGACAACAACTAACAATAATGACTAATCTAATATCTACAACTAATGACCAAGACTGATTTCCAAAAAACAGGAAATATTTACAGTCCCTTTTGTAGGCTGCTTGGTGATGTCCTGGCTGAGGGAAAAACTCTAACACAGGCAAAAATCCACTGAAAGCTTCACAGGTCTTGAACAGAATGACAGGTCTGGTCACATTTATCTTTCTCCTTGCAATTTCTCCTACTACTTTACTGTCTCAATTCTTTTCCTTATATACTCTTTTGCAGACCCCACCCACATTTAGACCTCTTTTTTTTTATTTTCGCGGACTTGCCCCAGTCATGTCCAGGACATGTCTAAACCTAGTTCCAGTCTAAGCCCAATAAAAGAAAGGTAAATGCTGCCATCTAGTGGCCTGTATTCACATCACAATATAGGCTATATATATTAATATACATTTCTTTTTCCGCAGAAATCACGCTATGCCATCACTGACCACAGCTTGAAATTACCTTGGCCTGGCGTATCATCATGAAAAAAACAACCCTTAACTTGTTGACGAACTTTCATCATGTCTTTGCTAAGGATTTTATATGTATTCTTTGTCTGCCTATATCTCTCATACAAGGTTTGGCGTTATATGTCATGTAGTACAAAAGTCTTATAATGATTTTACATGAGGGTTTAATGCCATCTATGATTCTTCTATGGTGTAAAATTGTGTAAGTTTGATTTTGTAGGCATTTTCTATGAATATTGTATCTCCTATAAGATGCATATATGTTTTTCCTAAAACACATATAAACATTACAAGTTTTATATAAATCTTTTTCATATGGGTGTGTACTTCTGTACAGTCCCAACTGCACCAACATGCCCAGTGCGGTGCCACAGTGGTGAAGAATGCGAGTCTAGGTGCAAAGTTATAACCGTACACAGCTGTCTACCCCGAGCTCAGCTGCGACATGGAGGACCTCTTCCGGGCCCTGGTGGAGGCTAACCTCGGACAACAGCAGGCCACCCAACTCATTGCGCAACAGGACTACCGTCTAACCAAGGTGGTCCAGGCCCATACCTCAGGGTCCACGCTACTTCCCATCAACAGATCAAAGGTTAAGGATGTACTAAGGAAGATGACAGAGACTGACGACGTCGAGGCTTACCTTCACATCTTTGAGCAGGTAGCCGAACGCAAGCTGTAGGATCCCCGGGAGATGGCTAACATACTTGGAACCTTCCTGACTGGGGAAGCACAACAAGCTTACCATGACCTGGGGCTAACAGAAGCCCGGAACTAATTTAGACTGGAGAGGGAGATTTTGGCCAGGGCTGGAGTGTCCCCCATGTCTGCTGGGCAACAGGTGGCCACCTGGGCGTACCAACCAGGGATTAATGCCCACAGCCAAATGGTATCCCTGTGGAGACTAGTCAACCGGTGGCTTCAACCCGAACTATTAACAATTGGCTAGATCCTTTACCGGGTAGCCATGGATCAGTTTCTCTGGGTATTACCCTATGCCACAAAGAAGCTAGTTGGACAACATACACCACAGAGCCCAGAAGATCTAGTGGAACTTGTGGAGTGCGTCAAAGCCAAAAAGGAAAAGCTGAAGGCGGGTTCAACTGAGAGAGCCCCATTCAGGGACCAGGGAGGAGACTGAAAGCCAAACACGGTAGATCACTGGACTATGCCATCCGTTACCCAGAAACAGTCTCCCTTCGCGCTGCCACCTCCAAAGCCATTACCCGCGAACTGGTACATCTCACAGCTTGGTTAGCATATCAAAGGAAATGTTAACGGATTAGGGAACCCCATTCATGTCCAAGGTGATGGGAGATGTACGTCAACTGCTGCGAGCACAACATCTCTGCACGCCAGTATACCATCCTCAAACGGATAGGTTGGTCGAGTGCTTCAATCAAACATTTAAGTGGATGCTGTGGAAGGTGGTTGCGGCTGACGGCAAGGACTGGTACCAAGTCCTACCATACTTACTCTTTACCATTCCGGAGGTGTGTGAACCATCCATCGGCTTTGCCCTGTAGCTTCACTACAGACGACAGCCCAGGGGGCTTCTGGACCTTGCCAAAGAAGCTTAAAAGGACCAGCCAACACAACATCAAAGTTTGCTGGAACATGTAGAGAAAATGCGCGCCCGCATGGAGAGTATCATGCCAGTGGTACAAGAGCACATAGCAGAAGCGCAACATGCCCAGCAGCGGACATATAACCGACCAGCTCAATCATGGAAGTTTCAGCCAGGTAACCATGTTCTCTTTCTACTACTCACTCCAGAGAACAAGTTCCTCACTACCTGGCAGGGTCCCTATACAGTAGTTGAGTGGGTAGGACCAGTGAACTACTGCATGAACCAGCCAGGCCAACGAAAACCGCACTAAGTCTACTATATTAATCTCCTTAAGAAGTGGGACGGGGATGCTGCACCAGCAACGGCAGTGATGTTCATGGTGTAGATGCTACCCAGGCACCCGATGAGATGGTATGATGTAGAGCTGACCTGATCCCCAGCCAGGTCCAAGAGGTAAATGAGCAACTAATCCACTAATCGACTGTGCAGGCTGAGATCAGTTTATTAAGTTAGTTGTATAAGGTGTGTCTTTGTGTGGCTGTAATCTAAACCTGCAGCTCCATGGCCCTTTTACGAACCAGTTTGAGACCCCTGCTCTTGACCACTCTCTTCAAGGGATTTCCGGAGGAGAAGAGCTCTCTTTGCCCTTGCTCAGCTTCCGAGTCACTGCCTGCTTCATACATCACAGAATAATTCTCATAATGCATCTTTCAGCAGCATTGATTTTAGACCATTTTTAACTCCCGAGGATTTTTTACACCAACCTGACCTTTTTTCTTCCACTTATTAGGCTGGTCTGATATAGACTGTTTAGCTTCTTTTTCCCAGCTCAAATTGTTTTATACCAGGAGTTAGACCATTTCTGAGCCCGTTCAGAAATGGTCTGAGCCCGTTCATTTGAGATGTCGTTCCAGCCAGCGGCGTAGGAATTGCCGGTGCAGCCGGTGCGCTGAACCGGGGCCCCGATGACCTCTGAGGGCCCACGGTGATTAACTATGCCATTCTTCCTCTTATCACAACACATAAAGAAATTACATTTATTAGTTTCGCCATTTCAAGTCTCCTGTTCAACGCAGTATTGTCTTTTGCAGCAAAATGAGTTGATGAGTATATATATTGCTCCACTGTTTCATACAACACAGTCATGGTGACAACCCCCCCCCCACACACACACACATTGGCCATTTTTCCTCTTTTCTTTGATATATGTCTTTTGTATTTCAGTAATGATACTTTTTCAGTTATAATCACAATTACTAATCATTTATGTGATTGTTTTATTCACAACATTTTCAAATGAACATGGCCTGCTGGGAAATGTGTTTGTCCAATTAGTTGACATTCACTTATTCCTTTCTGATCGTAGCTTCGTAGGCTACGCGCTTGCTCGTGAATTGTTCTTTTTTGAGAGATCAGCTAACCCATTAGCCTAGTATTGGAGGTGAAAAGTCTTGAGCACCATGTTGAGCAGCACAAAAGCGGTGCTCAAAAAAGAAAAGAAAAAAAGAGCTCGTTGTACGGAACTCCAAATTGGCGAAATTGAATGCATTTTTTAAATATTCATCTTGTCCAGATGCAGTTCCTGCTAGCGTTGTGAATGATAGCGGTGACACGCAGCAGTCAGACTTGGAGGCTAATGCTACCACCTCATTACCCTCTTGCTCAACGACTTTGCAGAGCAGAAGGCACCCAGAGTTAACTTCTGAATGGGTGAGTGCAGTTTTTTATTAGGCTACTGCAAGTGATCAGCTTGCCGGTTGTGGTTAAATGGCTGCTGTGCCAGGATGTGTGTCCATCTATCTGTTTACTTATTGATTTGGCCACTGTTGTGCTGTTAGGGAAATACGGTTGACTGTTCAGCCGTATGGATCTTTTTCGCATTTTCATTGGCAATGTATTGTCACTGTTGTTCATGGTTCAAACAGCCTAACGTGTTGGGTGATGTTGAGATGCTGTGCAAATATTCATTGTCCATGGTTCTAATAGCCCTAATAATTATGGGTGTCTGCGTTTTTCAGAAAACTGATTTTTCTTAATTACTGATTTGGATACCTACTGGCTCACTGTAGCTGAAGTGGTTGGCTACAGAGGACGATTGTTTCTGTGAATATCCAATAACTGATGCGGGTGTGCCATCTAGTGATAGAATATTGTAACTACGTGCATAAATTTGCAGCTCCCTGTCCCCGCACTAACATACCCTGCTGCCGAGCACTGTTGTTCTTCTCGAAGACGCTAAATCCATATAAATCTTAAACGATGAATTGCGTTCATATTTCAATTTGTAACGAAGTGGCTAGTGTCAAAGTAAGGAAGTAAAATGATAATTTTTAAGTTTTAAATGTTGTAGAGTAAAAGTCCAGGTTTAAAAAAGAACTCAGGTAAAGTAAAAATCCTCAAAAAACTAAAGCTCTGTTACAATTACACCTCTGCTTCGCGGATAGGCCTGGGGGGGGGGGGGGGGGGGGGGGGGGGGGGCTCGCGCCATTCTCGCACCGGGGCCCAGCGCCTCCACGCTACGCCACTGATTCCAGCCACTGCGCTGAGGTATGTGGAAACCTTTCTGGCCTCAGCAGTCTCCAGTGAGCAGGTATCTGGAGTATGTGCAGTAGTGTGGGCCCTGTATCTCTACACTCACAGCCATTAGAGAGTGGGCCAATTGCTTTATTCATCACGAAGCCAGTCGCTCTGCTGCGTGTTTTATTGTAGAGAAAGTAAATGCTATGCTGAACAATCAACCTAATTCTGCACTTCTCAAATGTGGGATATTCACACTGCCAGTGCAGTGCAAGCATTTCTTGTTTGAATTTCTCATTGAAGAATTCCTTTCTCAAGAAATGTTTGTGTAAATGTAACGGTCTTACTTCCCTAGGCACGACAAATTTGTTTGCTATTCTTTAAATCACTGGACGCTCATTTTTCTTTGTCTCTCGTCCTGCTGTGCTTGTCTGCTTGTCTAGAGGGGTGGTATGGAAGCATATAGTTAATAAAATTAAAATGAAATTGCAATGTCATAAATGCATTTTCTAGATAAAAGTGCATTATTTGTATCATAATGAAAATGCAAATTTAATCCTCCACTTTGTATTTTCATTTTCAAGTCCATGTATACAATTTTTATAACAATTGGAAATTAAAATACATTCCTCATTTATACTTGCATTTTCGAGAAGTGCCCTGCAATATCACAAACAAAACGAAAACGAAAATGCTAATCGTATAAAGTAAATACATTCACGGAAATGCTTTTTCGTTTTTGAGAAGCATGCGCATTATTTGTACAGTACAGCCGCCGTAAAAACCAAAAAGACGGCGTTAGTTCACGCCTCGTTATCTCGAACATTTCGCCCCTCTTTCCCATTTCTAACCACGATCTAACCAATGAGCCGTATCACAGGACAATTTACCGCCAGTAATAACCACATGTGGCTCCGCGGAACTGAATGTAGTACCACGTGTAAGTTATAGAATAGAGGGCATTTTGACTGTTAGAATTATGTGTATTTGCCGTTATGTATTTTAACATCTTTTTATTTTCTCTTGCAGCGAAAGAGCAAGTGAGAGCTTATGCGACCTCTGGGAAGCGCGTGGCTGATCCTGTGTTTAAAAAGCCTAGCATGAACAAGAAAAAAAAATAGCCTATTATGAAAAATTCAACAGCGAAATACACTCAACAAAAATATAAACGCAACACTTTTGTTTTTGCTCCCATTTGTCATGAGATGGACTCAAAGATCTAAAATTCATTCCAGATACACAATATTACCATTTCTCTCAAACATTGTTCACAAATCTGTCGAAATGTGTGATAGTGAGCACTTTTGCTTTGCTGAGACAATCCATCCCACCTCACAGGTGTGCCACATCAAGATGCTCATCAGACACCATGATTAGTGCACAGGTGTACCTTATACTGCCCACAAATAAAGGGCCACCCTGAAATGTGCAGTTTTTGCTTTATTGGGGTCTGGGGACTCAGAACCAGTCAGTATCTGGTGTGACCACCATTTGCCTCGTGCAGTGCAACACATCTTCTTCGCATAGAGTTTATCAGATTGTCAATTGTGGCCTGTGGAAGTTGGTCCACTCCTCTTCAATGGCTGTGCGAAATTGCTGGATATTAGGGGGAACTGGTACGCGCTGTCGTATACGCCGGTCAAGCACATCCCAAACATGCTCAATGGGTGACATGTCCGGTGAGTATGCTGGCCATGCAAGAACTGGGACATTTTCAGCTTCCAAGAATTGTGTACAGATCCTAGCAACATGGGGCCGTGCATTATCTTGCTGAAACATGAGGTGATGTTCATGGATGTATGGCGCAACAATGGGCCTCAGGATCTCATCACGGTATCTCTGTGCATTCAAAATGCCATCAATAAAATGCACCTGTGTTCTTCGTCCATAACAGATGCCTGCCCATACCATAACCTCACCACCACTATGGGCCACTCGATCCACAACATTGACATCAGCAAAGCGCTCACCCACACGACGCCACACACGCTGTCTGCCATCTGCCCTGAACAATGTAAAGCGAGATTCATCCGTGAAGAGAACACCTCTCCAACGTGCTAGACGCCATCGAATGTGAGCATTTGCCCACTCAAGTCTGTTACGGGGACGATCTGGAGTCAGGTTAAGACCCCGATGAGGACGACGAGCATGCAGTTGAGCTTCCCTGAGACGGTTTCTGACTTTGTGCAGAAATTCTTTGGTTATGTAAACCAATTGTTTCAGCAGCTGTCTGAGTAGCTGGTCTCAGACGATCTTGGAGGTGAACCTGCTGGATGTGGAGGTCCTGGGCTGGTGTGGTTACACGTGGTCTGCGGTTGTGGGGCCGGTTGGATGTACTGCCATATTCTCTGAAACGCCTTTGGAGACGGCTTATGGTGGATAAATGAACATTCAATGCCCGAGCAACAGATTTTGCTGTGAGACAAAACTGCACATTTCAGAGTGGCCTTTTAATGTGGGCAGTATAAGGTACACCTGTGCACTAATCATGGTGTCTGATGAGCATCTTGATGTGGCACACCTGTATGGTGGGATGGATTGTCTCAGGAAAGCAAAAGTGCTCACTATCACACATTTAGACAGATTTGTGAACAATGTTTGAGAGAAATGGTAATATTGTGTATCTAGAATGAATTTTAGATCTTTGAGTCCATCTCATGACAAATGGGAGCAAAAACAAAAGTGTTGCATTTATATTTTTGTTAAGTGGATAAGAAATTGTGTTCTTAAAGGAAATTTTTTTTGGTATTTTAAATGTCTTTTCATTGCAGAAACTGTGATTCTTAGAGTTTGTGGGTAGATCTTCACCGAAGTTTGCCGCAATTGATTTAAGCCTATTGGTTTTGAAAAGCCAGCCGCAATATATATAAACAAATTGGCAATATACAACTTAATAGCCTGTAAGCTTATGCTCACATTATTCTCCGAAATTATGCGTTTTCGGACCTGCAGAGGTGTGAGGTTGTCTCTTGCCAAGGAGTCAATCTTTGTCCTAAACTTTGGGGAAATGCATCGTATTGTGACAGGTTCCAGTTGTGAATGTGATGTCAGTTTATGGTTGGGCATTTTATAGAAAATTTCTGCCACGCGCTGACCAGGTCATTAATTCTTTAATAGGCTACAATGAGCTTAAAGGGAATATTAGGGTGACAATGAGTGATAAATAGAGATGACACGAACTGAGCTGTATTGAATCAGTACCAAGTGTATCCGCTTTTAATTTACGAAAGAGCCATTCAGTTTTAAGTGACATTGTCCTTTAGAGAAAAGATATTGTGCAGATCTTTTTTAAAAGTCCGTTTCCTTATTGATAGATATAGAATAAGCTTACTAAACATCCTGTGTAAGTTTCCGCAAATAGTTTATTTTGCTTGTTTTAGTGCATTCAAGAGTCGTTATGGTCAAACTAAATTCATATTGTACGCAATTATTTTATAGCTGCAAGCTTTGCGAACATTATGTTTGAACATCTGAATGGTTATCTGAATGGTTATGAGAAGTCATTAAAACAAATACAGACGATGCAAAACGTTTTGAAAAATTGGTTAAAAATAGCCAATTAGCATTTTAAAACGAAAACATTCAAGTTCTTTCCCTAAATGAATTTTACTTAGACGGGGTGCGAGTAATCTTCAATATACAGTGGGTTCACCGGTTCCGCAATTTGACCGATTCCGCAATTTGCAGAAATCAAACTTTTTTTGCAGGAAAACGACTTTGCTGTCAGCCTTGAGTTTTACACCGCTAGAATGGTAAATTCTTGTGGATTTAACTCTTAACTAACGTTTCGAGATATTCGGCTTCATAGAGAAATAAATTCCCAATAACTGTTACTTGCCGTTGCAGCTGTAGGCTACCAAATCAACACTTGTGATAAGGCGCACTCGCAGTGTGTGGCCGTTAAACACGTGTATTCCTTAGCCTCCGTTGCAGACGTCTTGGTGTTCGGTTAATTTCCCTCAACCTACAACGTCTGCGCACTCGAGCGAGGTTTTGTGTTCCACCAATCAGGAACTAGCACCTAAAATCCAGGAGCTAATTATATATGCAGAAACAGATAAAGCAAAATTGGCGGACATGTTTTTCTCTCGAGCTTTGGAGAAAATCTGCAAAACCTTCAATATTGAAAGTATGAATAGCTTACAAGAACAAGCAATAAACAACTTAGTTATCCAGAGAAAAGATGTCTATGTAAATTTGCCTACAGGATTTGGCAAATCGCTCATATACCAAGCTCTTCCAATCCTCGGGGAAGCGTTTTCTAATAAAGAATCGCCTATTGTTATTGTTGTTTCTCCTCTTATTAACCTTATGAAGGATCAAGTCAATTATTTGAATAACATAGGATTGAAAGCAACGAGTTTAAGTCTGGTCAATACCAAAATGGAGAAGAGAAGTGCGGAAAGAAGATTGTTTTCAATAGTATACGGTTCTCCAGAGTTTTGGCTAAGTGAACGGTGGAGGAAGATGCTGCTGAATGCCGCATATTCAAACAATATTTATGCTGTTGCTGTCGATGAAGCTCACAGAATAAATCATCAAGTTCTTTCTCTATTTTCAAATTTTTTCAAGTAAGCGATACTTGAAAGCGTTCAGCAGACGAATAACTCGTTCGTGTATACCGCTGTGTTAACAGAGATGACAGAGCTTATTACTGCAGCGATATCAAGCTTGCTTTTTCCATGCACTCGTATCTTGTCTTTATTTGAGAGGATTTTTGTTTTACACACAAAACAAATGTCGTTTTCTACAAGTTTTTTTAGGAGATTCTTTTCCGCCATTTCACTATTTTTGACAAATGGGAAATGGGACACTGATGTATTGATATATAACTGGTCCTTTTATTCCAAAATTGTGAAGAAAGCCATGGAAGTAGCTACATATGCAGCCCCGGTGGACAGGGCCGTAGGCCTATTAACCTGCAATAGATAGCGTGCAGATAATCTGTCCAACTATTGAGTTATCGAGTGTATGCACACGGTTTGAGAGGAAGCAGATATAATCCGGGGGCTGAGTGCGAGAGCAGTGTCTTTCGGAGGAAAACTTTAGCGATACTCTCAATCTAACTCTGCAATGTCCAGGGAGCGTCCATGCACAGTCAGTGGCTCCAATTATTTAAGTTGCCATTTGTGCTTTGACATAAACGTGCCTGCAGCAGCAGTTTCGCCCTAATTGATAACCAAAGAGATCGATTGTATTTGTTAATATCCAATCCCTACCAAATTGTGGAGGAAGTCCCACCTTCTCATCGACAGGCCACACCCAACTAGGGAGGGTATTTTCCTTTTAATTTTGTCAGGAAAAGAGCGTGGGACCTCAAACGAATATACAAAGCCAGGCAGCGCAGTCTGCCACGAAATTGAAAAAGGAAAGTGGCGAACTGCGTTAGCGATTTAATTATGTGACACATATCACGTCTGCTTCTTGAAAAAGAAAAAGCATTTTCGAGAATGTATTTGCTTTCTGAGATTAGCGTTTTCGATTTCGTTTTGTTAGAGATATTGCAGGGCACGTCTTGCAAATGAAAACAGTGCCTACAGGAACTTGAAAATGCAAACACGAAGTGGAGGATTACTTCAGCATTTTTGTGATGATACAAATAATGCACGTGCTTCTCGAAAACGAAAAAGCATTTCCGAGAATGTATTTGCTTTTTACGATTAACGTTTTCATTTTGTTAGTGATATTACAGGGCACTTCTCGAAAATGCAAATGTGAATGAGGAATGTATTTTCATTTTCCAATTGTTATAAAAATTACTTACACGGACAATGAAATGAATGAATGCAAAGTGGAGGATTACATATGCATTTTCATTATGATACAAATATTGCGCCTGTATCTTGAAAATGAATTTCTGACATTGCATTTTCATTTTCATTTTGTTAACTATATGCCTCCATAGGGTGGAGGGTGAGGGGTGGGTGTAATCTTAAATTGCTTGCTGTTCAAAAATAATCTGTAACTTCAAAAACCGAAACAAGTGTCTTTCCAGAATTTCACTGATCACTGCAACACTGTGAAAGGATTAATGACTTGAATTGAAATGAATTTGTAGAACTGTGACCTTCAAGTGGATATACAATGCCGCACATGAATCTCTGTGGTGTTGGGCATTACGACTTTGGAAACTGGCTCTGTGTTATTGAACACTTAAATGGTTAGAGTGCTGGGACAGGTGAGAGACTCTGGGATGAAGTACTAAGTAAGAAGAGCTGCCATTTTATTTCAGGCAGGCAGCAGAAAGAGAATTCTCTCTCCATTACTCTCAGAGGAGCAATCTGCACTCCGGTAATTTTATCAGTGATGCGTGTGGATACGATTGTGCCTGCCCTCACCCCAGATAACAGAGGTATATGCAGAAATACACATACATACTCTCATACACACACATACACACGCACAAACGCATGCGCATTTGCATATAAACACGCACAGACACACATACACACGCACGCACACACAATTTATCAGGATTCCAGCAAAAGGACTTATTGTTGGATTGTCAGGGAAGTTATGTGGAGGTAACAGGGGAGCCGAGCCAATGACCTTTCTGCGATACAGTGGAAGTGTTGGAAAGGAACACACAGACGCTGTTTAATTCCAGCGTCCTTCAGCCTGCACGGAGCAGCGGATAATCAATTAAGGGCAAGAGGGCCGTCGCCTCGGGACCTGCACATTTGTTTGTCATTGGAAATTCTGGCAGTGTTCCTGTTAACAGAGCCTGAAATGCACCATGTTCCTTTCACGCCCTCTTTTTAACTGCTTATATTGCTTATTTGTCTCTATGCTTCTGGTGTGTTTCTGTTTTTCACAAATCAGTACAGCCTGAGGATCAAGCGATATAGCAAAATAAAAGTGATAGCATCCCTGCAGGAACATAGGAGAATAATCCTCCCAGTGATAAGGCTTTCTGCTATCCATTTCCTCAATTGGGTCGAAGACAGAATTCTTCTGTTGTGAAACTGCACATCCTGTAAATATGTTGTTTGTGCAGGTTTATAGCAGTAGTATTTGTTGCTGTGCTAGTAGCATTTGTAGTCAAAATATGTCATCATCTTTATTATTATCATTATTATCAGCCCCGACAAGGTGGGGCTGCTTTCAGTAGTTGTGGAAGTTTGTCTGCAGTGTCTGTTGCCGCACTTTTTTTTGCCTTTAACGTTCTTGCTGCCTTCAACTTATTTCTAATACTTTAGTCTCAGTTACTATAGCCATGGAGAATTGTTTTGACATAATCACTTGTTACTTCAAAGGTCAAGGTCATGACAACTGGCCGTGCCCCTTGTTAACACGATAGCTTCAAAATCATTTATTTAAGCTGTAACTTGGTATATAGCAACTATAGAACAGGATTCAGCTTTATTCATCTCCTGGGCAAAATTCATTCATGGTCATGGTCATGGATGTACTTACATAAAACTTCTTGTTGACACAATATTTTCATGTTTGATTCTTCTTCATGAAATGTACTTATAAATGTGTCCCAATGGCGGATGGTATGGGGGGGCTGCTCTGTTTTTGTCGCGTCCCGCAAATACTTTTCTAGCTATTATGGTAGTACTTTTTTGTTACTATATAGTTGATCATCAGTTTATTTGACAACATATCTGTGAAGTGCCAACTAGGGTAATTTTCATCTGCGGTCCTTGAATCTGGTCCATTTTACAAATTTCTATGCCCACTTCACTTCCCCTCGCCACCTTCACTCACGGGAATCCTCTCAATGAAAACCAAACTTTGTGTATTGGCCATTTGGAGGGTTCAAATCATTGGAAATTCTCGTAAAATTTTTTCTCGTAAAATTTTCCATCAATTACGAAAAAAAAAAGAAAAAACATCATATATGCAAAGTAAGGGGCACAAAAAATAAAAAATACAGAAGAGTAATGATGGTGGGAACCCCAAAAGCTGCTGTGTTTAGAAAAAATGCCCCAGAATACACAAGTACATTGTACTTATAAGTAAAAAGACAAAAAATACATATGTCAAAATGGTACTGAGGTCAAAATAAAAGTATAAAAGTATAAATAGCTGGGAAATTAAGGGAATAGAAAAGGAGAAGTAAAAGAAACAATCGAGTGAAATGGGCAAATATGAAACAGTGGTTGTGAGCATGTCAGCTCAGCCATTGTCGACCGGCAAAAGTTGCCATGACAATATCTGTATATACTTCTGTTCATATGGGTACTAATAATATTAGTAACATGTTTTCGGTCTTTTCCCAAAAAGGAGCAATTGAAAACACAGTTTTTGGAATTTTTTTTTAGTGTCTGGCTATTCTTAGCGTCTTGAGAAAGAGTATTCTATGGTTTTGGGAACTTCACTTGAAATGAATTCAGGACTGATGTTGTATGTACCATTGGTTGGAGCTGTAGATTACTCTGACGTGTTCCATATGGATGAATATTACTATTAGGGATATACAGTGCCATGGAAAAGTATTTGCTCCCTTCCTTGATATCTAACTTTTTGCATATTTTTCACACTGAAGTGTTTCAGATCATCAAATAAATCTATAATATATTTGAGGTCGATATCTGTCTGTCTGTGTCTATGTACACGTTTTTCTCCCACATTTCTCAACCGATTATCACCAAATTTGGTGTGAATATCCACTTGGACACCAGGAAGGACTTTTTTGAAAAACGGTCATGCACGCAATAAAAATGGCAATTTCACTCCGGGTAGCGGGTAGCAGCTAGTTTTTTTAAAGAAGACAAAGATAACCCAAGTAAATACAAAATGCTGTTTCTAAAATTATTTCTCATTTATTAAAGGGGACCTAACATGCTGATCCTTCTTTTAATACATATCAGTAATGCTATAATGTTGGTTGTCCGTGCTCAACCTCCATGTTCTAAACATAAGAAACAGGGATTTTGCCGTAATCCAAGAATGTGATTTCGTGAGCGCGATTTCCTTTCTGAACAGCTCCTCACGAGATCTGGGCCAAACCTGACGTCAGGTTGTGCCATCCAATTAGTACAGACCTAGCCAGAGCCAACCACAGCGCTGGACCTGCCCACACTATTCTAACGAACAAACTATTCTCGCAGGCGCAAACAATGTCAGATCATACTATGCCTTAGTAGCGTCTACACTTTTGGAAATACAAAAGAAGGTCCGCAGATCATTTGAGGTGCAATTTTGTCAGTATCTCTCCCAAAGCTGATTGTCTGTTTACTTTTGGATGTGAAGAAAAACAAATATTTCTCTTCCAAAAGATGATGCCACCAGAAATCAGTGGGTAGCTTTTTATATATAGTTTTCCACATGTCCGAATGTCCGTCCGTCTGTCTGTCCGCACTTTAACATGGCTATAACTTTTGATCGGCTCATGATAGGCCTTTGATACTTGGCATATGCATTGCTTGTGAGAAAGCATTTCAGATGGGGTCATGACTTTTGACCTTGTGACCTTGACCTTGGATCATGACGCTTGGTGACAAAAACTTTAACATGGGCCACGGGGGCATCAGTGTTTCACACACATCTTGTTTTTGTTTGCTGGCAGCAAACAGCCACGGCCAAAGAGAATGTTAGCCGTTTGTGCTCAGCATTTCACCAAAGACAACTTTGTTAATAAAGGACAATTTGACACAGGATAAGCGTTTCAGCTGCTTCTCAAACCTGAAGCAGCAGCATCGATCAGGCGCTCGGAGCCTCAAGCTGTAACGATATAACCGCAAATAATGAAGTGAAGTCAAGCTAACGTGTTACTGGTGTAGCAGGACCGCTAGCGATAGTTAGCACTAATTACTGGCCGCAAACGCTGGCTTTGTAAAACATCTGAAGATAAAGCCTGTATTGGTCGTGACTGTCTGTGACTCACAGGCACAGAAGCTGTAAGTTGCTTTTACTGCATAAGCCAACTTGACATGATAGCCAAATGATTGTGGCTGTAGCACAGCAGCTAACATAGCCAAGTTACTGTTGCTAATGTTTGTGTCCTAAATATGCAAGTGTGACATCAGGGGAAATTCTACAGAAGGTATGTGAACATAAACCTCATTTGAAGCTAACTTTTAATACTTCTTTGTAATTTGGATGCTTGGTACAACTGTTCACAGTGACAGAACTTGCAGTCTGTAAAACCTGTATTGCAAGGGTTTGTCTCTGCGGTTATGAACGCTCAGTTACCAGCTACTGCATGTTAGTTAAAAATGCTCCTGCTTAACTTATATGCAGTAATTCAGATCGGTATGCTTGAGTTACTTCAGGAAGCATCAATGTGGCAGTTTCATCATAACGTTGCCCGATTGTAGCCACTACAGTTAGTGATCGCTTCACTTATCAATGACCGGGATCAGCCAGATACTTCACAAATGTCTGAGCAAGCTCTCTGGTGCTACCGTGAAAGAAATGCGAAACGCAGAAGCTCTACCGGTTTACAAATGATTTCTCTGCACTACCTTGGCATAATTTCATCTCCTTTTACAAATTGTTGTGGCTAATAAAAAGCCGAAAGAAAGGGAGATTAAATAAGTAATTCTTTCCTGTAGAAGTGAACGATTTGCTTGCTCCACATAAGCAACTTGCCCGCGGTAACGGAACTTGCGGTCTGCAAAACCTGTTTTATGTTCATAACATAACCGAGCTCTCTCTAGCTGTTGCGTGCTATCCATAAAGCAACTTTCACACCAGACACTAAACAAATTTTTCGCGCAACAGATTACATTCAAAGTCCTGACTGCTTATCAGCTGCTGCATGTTAGTTTGCATGCTCTCCTAATTAAAAATGCTTCTGGTTAACTTATATGAAGCAATTATGATTGGTATGCTTGCGTTACTTCGGTAAGCATCAATGTGATAGTTTCATCATAGCGTTGCCTGATTGTAGCAACTACAGTTGAAGCTAACCGGAGAGGTGCAGTATGTCTGCCGAGTTGGGCTGCAATTAGACCAAACATAGGTTTCGCAGAGCTTGGGGTGCGTATTTGGGTGCTTTTACTTATCCATGACTGGGGTCAGCCTGATACATCTCCAATGTCTGGGAAAGCTCTCTGATCCTACTGTTGAAAGCAATAGGGAAGCGTACAGGCTATAACATGTCCGGTATAACAAAAAATTACTCTGCCATTGATTAAATATTAAATACTTTCCTATAGAGGTGATTGATTCGCTAGCTCCACATAAGCAACGGTTCTCGCAAACGGAACTTACAGTCTGTAAAACCTGTATTAGGTTCGTGACATAACTGGAGCTCTCTTGCGCACTCTCCATAGCTCGCCCATTTTTCGCGAGGAAAAGCTGGTCATTTGGATGCGATTAGTAAACCATTACCAATCGCAATTTCCGAAGAGGCCCTTTAGCCCGTAGCTTTCGCCGTTCCATCATATACCAGCGCAGAAACTGTTCGTTTCTCCACGCTAACGTCACACCACAGTTATGCACATGAACCAGCAGGTCCTAATACACACCTAAGCAGTCCATAAGCTGTTGGTCCACTTTTAGCTGCTCCTTACTGTCCATGTTTCCCTCTAAACTCACCGGATTTCTGCAGTCTCCGGTCTACACTTGGGTATGTCGACTCGTTCTACAAATGTGTCTGTATGTTGTGGATTCTTTCCCTGCATCCTAGCTGGTAGAACAACCGCTGTACTGACCTGTAGCAAACTGTAGCCGATAGCAAAGTTGAGCTTGCGCTGCCAGATTTTCGCACTGCTTCCTCCAATTTTGCCGCTGCGTTTATTAGAACAAGTTCAGTTCATTAGATCTATATTCAAGTGTAACGTTAGATTGCAGAATTTGCCCGCCGATTCATTATCAGATGGCGGCCATGTCTCTCGTTTCATTCTAGGGAGGGAGACTTGGAAAACTGCATCTGCAGCCTCTTCCAGCCCAACTCTGCCCTCCACAGAGCTGGCCAGTCAGAAGAAAGTGGGCACACGGGGAGCGGGGGATCTGTGCATATCTGGCATAATAGCACCTCTTCAAAATCGCACTCATCACCTTTACCAAACTACCAACTTCCTATCCTGCTTATTATGTATTTATTTTTTCACTAATCAATCACAATTGATTATTATCGCATATTATTCAAGTTTGCTTGCGTATTTTTCTGAACAAAGTACACATTCATTTTTGTTGAACAAGCCTCGTTATATCTTTCCATGTGACGATTATTTGACAGCAAGTATATCACATTATGTTACTAACGTGATGTCTGCTGTATTTGCGTATTTTATTATTACCTGTGATGGTACGACCGTCGTTTTCCGAGTTAGTGATAGCTTGTCCGATGTTCAGAAACGTCGCTACCTCCAGGGGGTCAGGCTCATTCTGTCTTCCGTACAGCCCCAAGCATTTTAAAATCCCTCTCATTGTACGCATACTAATCACAGTATCGCCCACCGTGCTCAATAATAGCATAATCTCGCCATGTTTCATGACAAGCAAGTAGTAGAACTAAATCAAACCATGTAAATGAGCCAAAAGTTTCTTCTCATATTGTGATGTTTTCGCGTTGAAATAATGTGAAGATATCTTGTTAAAGCGTGAAAATATGTTGTCATAACACGAAAAGGATCTTGTAATATCAAGAAAATTTTCACTACAGACCCGGTTTTTTTTCCAGGAATGGCAGCAATACGCTACCGTAAGTCAGGGACTCTACCACATGACCTTGCCCATTCATAAGTTTCAATGTCTCCTAGGAGACGATTGACCAATCAGAGGACAGGTAAAAGGTGCAATAGACATAACGTTTAGAGAAAAAAAATTTGCGGCCCGCCTGCGTCATGAATATTCATGAGAAAATGCGAAATCTGGCCTCGCTTGGTTACGAAAAAAAAAGACGCGTCCGCGTCAGGACCAGGAGGAGGCGCGAACTCGTGTTTGAGAACGTAGGCGCTGATTGGCCAAAGAGGAGTCCTGTACATCTGAGATCGATTGCTCTTCCTTCATCCTTAATCTTCCCGGATGTTTGTCACAGTAAATTGAAAGTGAGTTTTGAGAACTGAATTTGAATTGTTAGAACTGAACATGAGCATATTTGGGAGTTGAATTTTTTAATTTTATTAGATTCCTGTTACAAAGTAATGAATTCAATTTCAAATGATACTATTCAGATTCAGTTTTTCAATGCAATGATTCAAATAAAAAAAAATACAATTTCAAATCATGTGATTCAAATTCAGTTTCTGGTGGCACAGACTTCTGCCCATACGTTTCCACCAAACATAATAGCATGCACAACTCAAAAAAGCTTATAATTTCGGGTGCACGGTAAAAAAACAGCAATTCTCAAAAAGATTACCAGCACTCACAATCAGGTCCAATTGAAGGACAATTTAATACACATAAAATGCACTGAAGCAGCAAGCGGATGTTTTGACTCAGGTCTTTTTCATGTTGGAAAAAGGTCTGTGAGTCGAAACGTCTGTTTGCTGCTTCTGTGCATTTTATGTCTATTAAATTGTCCTTCAATTGGACCTGATCATAAGTGCTGGTTTTCTTTTAAAATAAAGGTTAAATAAATAAATAAAATAAAAGTTCTATTGTCCATTTTGTTGCTTTTGGGCTCACAGTATTGGGAAATGTAAAATGCATGTCAGGCAGAGGGTGGTGCTGGAGACGTGATTTCCTTTTCCTGTGGACTGCATGTGAAATGTAGTTCTGTGGGCCATACAGCTGTGAGATAATGGATCTTCAACTTGTCGGTGTTCTGCGATGTCATCCATTTTAGCCTGTCTGTGTTCTGTTATGTGGTGTATCTTTAGTCTGTTGGTGTTCTGTGATGTCGTGTATCTTTTCCCTGTTGGTGTGCAGTGATATAGTGTGTCTTCAACCTGTCGGTGTTCTGTGATGAAGTCCATCTTTTCCCTTTTTGTGTTCTGGGACATAGAACACCATGCTAAAGATACACTATGATTTATTGTGTCTTTACTCAGTTGGTCTGTGATGTACTGTGACTTATCCTTATTGGTGTTCTGTTAAGTAGTGTATCTTTACCCTGTTGGTTTTCTGTAATGTAGTGTGTCTTTACCTTGTTGCTGCTCTCTGATGTTGTGTTTCTTTTCCCTGTTCGTGTTCTCTGATGCAGTGTATCTTTCCCCTGTTGGTGGTCCGTGATGTGTTGTGTCTTTACCCAGTTGGTGTTTTGTGATATATTGTGTCTTTACCCTTGTGGTGTGCTGTTATGTAGTGTTTCTTGCCCTGATGATGTTCTATGATGTAGTGTATATTCTCCCTGTTTGTGATCTTACAATACTTCTCACATGTGTGACCTCAGTATTGTCTCGCAAATGCCTGATGCGGATCTAGCCTGGGATTATTTCAGATCCACTTATATTTGTGATAAACACACCCCTTTTAGAAGATTTAGAGTTAGTGGTAAAAATAACCCTTGGTTTAAAGATTGTATCTCTGCCTGTAATAGACAAAGAAATTCTGCTTGGGCGAAAGCAAAAGTCCAATAATCCTTTAGATTGGACCATATACAGAACTCTAAGAAATAGATGTTCAAAATTGGTCAAAAATTCTAAAAGTGATTACTACCTTTCCATGATAAATGAAAATCTGAATAATCCTGTCAAATTCTGGAAGTTGGTTGAAAACCTCTCAGGTTTCATTACACAAACTAGTCTTCCTAATGTTCTTAAAATAAATCAAAGTGTAATCCAGGGTGTAACAAATATTATAGACTCTTTTAATAGACATTTCATTTGTTCTGGTTCAACAATTGACCCCAGTGTTACGGAGGTCTTGAGTGATGAAGGAAACCCAGAGTCTGTCTTTTGCACCCCTGCACGGAAATTCACTTTTACTCCAATCTCTGTCCTTCAAGTTCATAAAGCCTTATTGAGCTCAGATTGTAAGAAATCTACTGGCCCTGATAAGATAGAGCCTTATTATCTAAAAATTGCGGCAGATATTATTGCAGAGCCAATTGCTTCTATTTTTAATCTGAGCTTAACCTGTAATATCATCCCTGGTACATGGAAATGTGCTATGATTTTCCCTTTATTATAGAGTGGAGACCCCTCCGATCCAAACAACTACCGTCCCATTTCCAGGTTGTCTGTTATAGCCAAGGTCTTTTAATCTTTTGTGAATGACCAATTGAAACAATTTTTATCCGATAATAACATTCTCAGTGAATGTCAGTCAGGTTTTAGACTGCTGTCAAGCCATCCCGCGTTTGGAAATAGGCTGTCAAGCCAGCCCTCCTTTAATTTTATGGTCCGTGTATACACGGGGTCTTACGGTAATACCGCATAGTACTCTTTTCAAAATAAAAGTGACCGTCTTGGGGATGTGGCTTCAGATTTAATCAGTCAGAAAATCTTGGAATTAATTCATAAAATTATCAATTAGTGATCAAATTAATTTATTTTAGAATTTAATTTCATTTGCTTCACCTCAGACTGTCACCTAATCAGTGTCAGAAAAACCTAAAATGTCACCTAAAATGTCAATTGCATTATTCCCATTTTAATTTAGATCGATATTAAGAGGAAACGGCATGTTTTCACTCTTTCATATCACTTGAAAACCCCCCGATTCCAATCACTCATTCCACCTCAGCCTGGTCAATGACCATCTCACGATGTCATCTTATCAATTTCATCAAGTTCTGACGTAGCATTTTAAAATAAAGGCCCTCTAAAATCCTACCTTTTAAAATACAATCCCCCTTATTTAAGATTGGGATTACATGGAAACCCCCGGTTTCCACTCACTCAATCCACTTCAGCCTAGTAGTAGATCACCTCACAATGGCACACAAGCAATTTCATCTATTTCTGATGATGCAATTCAGATGAAAGGCCCTCGAAAATCCCTACATTTTAAATGAATTCCTACTACATTCAGATTGGGATTACGTGAGAATCCCTCGTTTCCACTCACTCATTCCATTTCAGCCTGGTAGTAGGCCACCTCACGATTGTACCCAAGTAATTTCATAAAATTCTGATGTAGAATTTCAGAATAACGACCCTTTAAAATCTCTACATTTTAAATGAATTCCTACTACATTCAGATTAGGATTACGTGAAAATCCCCCGTTTCCACTCACTCATTTTATTTCAGCCTGGTAGTAGGCCACCTCGCGATTGTACCCAAGTAATTTCATCAAGTTCTGATGTAGAATTTCAGAATAACGACCCTTAAAAATCCCTACATTTTAAATAAATTCCTACTACATTCAGATTAGGATTACGTGAAAATCCCCCGTTTCCACTCACTCATTTTATTTCAGCCTGGTAGTAAGCCACCTCACAATGGTACCCAAGCAATTTCCATAAATTCTGATGTAGCATTTTAGAATAACGACCCTTAAAAATCCCTACATTTTAAATAAATTCCTACTACATTCAGATTGGGATTACGTGAAAATCCCCCGTTTCCACTCACTCATTCCATTTTAGCCTGGTAGTAGGCCACCTCACAATTGTACCCAAGTAATTTCATCAAGTTCTGATGTAGAATTTCAGAATAACGACCCTTTAAAATCTCTACACTTTAAATAAATTCCTACTACATTCAGATTGGGATTACGTGAAAATCCCCCGTTTCCACTCACTCATTTTATTTCAGCCTGGTAGTAGGCCACCTCACGATTGTACACAAGTAATTTCAACAAGTTCTGATGTAGAATTTCAGAATAACGACCCTTTAAAATCTCTACCCTTTAAATAAATTCCTACTACATTCAGATTAGGATTACGTGAAAATCCCCCGTTTCCACTCACTCATTTTATTTCAGCCTGGTAGTAGGCCACCTCACAATGGTACCCAAGCAATTTCCATAAATTCTGATGTAGCATTTTAGAATAACGACCCTTTAAAATCCCTACATTTTAAATAAATTCCTACTACATTCAGATTGGGATTACGTGAAAATCCCCCGTTTCCACTCACTCATTTTATTTCAGCCTGGTAGTAGGCCACCTCACGATTGTACCCAAGTAATTTCATCAAGTTCTGATGTAGAATTTCAGAATAACGACCCTTTAAAATCTCTACCCTTTAAATAAATTCCTACTACATTCAGATTAGGATTACGTGAAAATCCCCCGTTTCCACTCACTCATTTTATTTCGGCCTGGTAGTAGGCCACCTCACGATTGTACACAAGTAATTTCAACAAGTTCTGATGTAAAATTTCAGAATAACGACCCTTTAAAATCTCTACCCTTTAAATAAATTCCTACTACATTCAGATTAGGATTGCGTGAAAATCCCCCGTTTCCACTCACTCATTTTATTTCAGCCTGGTAGTAGGCCACCTCACAATGGTATCCAAGCAATTTCCATAAATTCTGATGTAGCATTTTAGAATAACGACCCTTAAAAATCCCTACATTTTAAATAAATTCCTACTACATTCAGATTAGGATTACGTGAAAATCCCCCGTTTCCACTCACTCATTTTATTTCAGCCTGGTAGTAGGCCACCTCACGATTGTACCCAAGTAATTTCAACAAGTTCTGATGTAGAATTTCAGAATAACGACCCTTTAAAATCTCTACCCTTTAAATAAATTCCTACTACATTCAGATTGGGATTACGTGAAAATCCCCCGTTTCCACTCACTCATGCCGTTTCAGCCTGGTAGCACACCACCTCACAATAGTATCCAAGTAATTTCATCAAGTTCTGATGTAGAATTTCAGAATAAAGTCCCTCTAAAATCCCTACATTTTAAATAAATTCCTACTACATTCAGATTAGGATTACGTGAAAATCCCCCGTTTCCACTCACTCATTTTATTTCAGCCTGGTAGTAGGCCACCTCACAATGGTACCCAAGCAATTTCCATAAATTCTGATGTAGCATTTTAGAATAACGACCCTTAAAAATCCCTACATTTTAAATAAATTCCTACTACATTCAGATTAGGATTACGTGAAAATCCCCCGTTTCCACTCACTCATTTTATTTCAGCCTGGTAGTAGGCCACCTCACAATGGTACCCAAGCAATTTCCATAAATTCTGATGTAGCATTTTAGAATAACGACCCTTAAAAATCCCTACATTTTAAATAAATTCCTACTACATTCAGATTGGGATTACGTGAAAATCCCCCGTTTCCACTCACTCATTCCATTTTAGCCTGGTAGTAGGCCACCTCACAATTGTACCCAAGTAATTTCATCAAGTTCTGATGTAGAATTTCAGAATAACGACCCTTTAAAATCTCTACACTTTTAATAAATTCCTACTACATTCAGATTGGGATTACGTGAAAATCCCCCGTTTCCACTCACTCATGCCGTTTCAGCCTGGTAGCACACCACCTCACAATAGTATCCAAGTAATTTCATCAAGTTCTGATGTAGAATTTCAGAATAAAGTCCCTCTAAAATCCCTACATTTTAAATAAATTCCTACTACATTCAGATTAGGATTACGTGAAAATCCCCCGTTTCCACTCACTCATTTTATTTCAGCCTGGTAGTAGGCCACCTCACAATGGTACCCAAGCAATTTCCATAAATTCTGATGTAGCATTTTAGAATAACGACCCTTTAAAATCCCAACATTTTAAATAAATTCCTACTACATTCAGATTGGGATTACGTGAAAATCCCCCGTTTCCACTCACTCATTTTATTTCAGCCTGGTAGTAGGCCACCTCACGATTGTACACAAGTAATTTCAACAAGTTCTGATGTAGAATTTCAGAATAACGACCCTTTAAAATCTCTACCCTTTAAATAAATTCCTACTACATTCAGATTAGGATTACGTGAAAATCCCCCGTTTCCACTCACTCATTTTATTTCAGCCTGGTAGTAGGCCACCTCACAATGGTACCCAAGCAATTTCCATAAATTCTGATGTAGCATTTTAGAATAACAACCCTTTAAAATCCCTACATTTTAAATAAATTCCTACTACATTCAGATTGGGATTACGTGAAAATCCCCCGTTTCCACTCACTCATTTTATTTCAGCCTGGTAGTAGGCCACCTCACAATGGTACTCAAGCAATTTCCATAAATTCTGATGTAGCATTTTAGAATAACGACCCTTTAAAATCCCTACATTTTAAATAAATTCCTACTACATTCAGATTGGGATTACGTGAAAATCCCCCGTTTCCACTCACTCATTTTATTTCAGCCTGGTAGTAGGCCACCTCACAATGGTACCCAAGCAATTTCCATAAATTCTGATGTAGCATTTTAGAATAAAGTCCCTCTAAAATCCCTACATTTTAAATAAATTCCTACTACATTCAGATTGGGATTACGTGAAAATACCCCGTTTCCACTCACTCATGCCGTTTCAGCCTGGTAGTACACCACCTCACAATAGTATCCAAGTAATTTCATCGAGTTCTGATGTAGAATTTCAGAATAACGACCCTTTAAAATCTCTACATTTTAAATAAATTCCTACTACATTCAGATTGGGATTACATGAAAATCCCCCATTTTCACTCACTCATTCCATTTTAGCCTGGTAGTAGACCACCTCACAATGATATCCAAGTAATTTCATCAAGTTCTGATGTAGACTTTCAGAATAAAGACCCTCTAAAATCCCTAGATTTTAAATTAATTCCTACTACATTCAGATTGGGATTACGTGAAAATCCCCCGTTTCCACTCACTCATTTCATTTCAGCCTGGTAGTAGACCACCTCACAATGATATCCAAGTAATTTCATCAAGTTCTGATGTAGAATTTCAGAATAATGACCCTTTAAAATCTCTACATTTTAAATCAATTCCTACTACATTCAGATTGGGATTAAGTGAAAATCCCCCGTTTCCACTCACTCATTCCATTTCAGCCTGGTAGTAGACCACCTCAGGATGGCACTGAAGCAGTTTCATCAAGTTTTGATGTAGCATTTTAGATAAAAGGCCCTCTAAATCCTAACTTCTAAAATAAATTCCCGCTACATTCATATTGGGATTACGTTGGAACCCCCAGTTTCCACTCACTCATTCCATTTCAGCATGATTGTAGACCACCTCACAATGTCACCCAATCAATTTCATCGGTAACACTGTACAATAAGGGTGCAATAATTAACATTATGCAATGCAGTTATAAGCATTTACTAACAAGTAATTAACATTTTACTAATGTATCAGGTAATCATTTATAAATGATGTTCACATCAACTAAGGTATCAGTTTAAAAATAATGGTTCAATAGTTTGAAATGCTACATAGGGGATACTTCAGGGATGTTTTGAATTTCACAATAAGGGTAACAGGGATAATTAATGAATGTTCAATTATGGTTGGGTAATGCTTATTTGCCTATCTAACGAATCAGTTACCCGCTAAATAACTGGTAGTTAGTGAACTAATGTTAATTGTTGTACGCTTATTGTAAATTGTCAACATTTCATCAAGTTCTGATGTAGTATTTCAAAATAAAGGCCCTCTAAAACCCATTCATTTTAAATAAATTCCCACTACAGTCAGATTTAGATTACATGCAAACCCCTTGATTCCACTCACTCATTCCATTTCAGCATGGCAGGAGGCCATCACCCTATCAATTTCATCAAATTCTGATGTAGCATTTCATATCCCTCTTAATATTCAAAAAATTATATAATTTTACTCTATTTTTCTATTGATAGCACAAGATAGCGTCCTGTTGCCACATTAAAGCGTTCTAAAATCTCTTATTTTATGGTCTATTACACACAATTGAAATACACTGTCCATGTTCTATTTATTCTCATAATACTCCCTGTTATATTCAAAATCTCAGTACCTTACTTATGAACTATTTGAGAAGTACGAACCATCACAAATAAACTTTTAATATACATAAAAATTTAACAATGATGATACACAAAAAATAATAAAAATGAAGTTATAATTTTAAGTAGACTTGTAAAAGAAGATGAATAAATGAAGTAACTTTTTATAAGTAATAATAAATAAGAAGAAAAATAGAAATTCACAAAGAATATTTGCGACCTGCTCATTGTTTTTTTTTTTTTTTTTTTTTTTTTTGGTTTGTTTTTTATTTCGGCATGATTGTAAATTATTTAATGACAATTTCAACACGACACAACATGTATCATGACCGAAAGGGTCGCGGGGGAAGCGAAATCGCTTATCAGAGTCCCGCCCCCAACTTCCAGAAAAAAACAGTTTGATTATGGTTAAAATATCATAAGGATTATAAATCACAGCAGAGCTAAGTTCTTGTTCTAATGTTCTCAAATGTCAAAAAGTAAGATCGTGAATTTATGAATATCATGAGAATTATAATTACAATTTAGTGAGTGTTCATAGACTTAGATTCAAATGCCACTCTTGATCCGAAGCGACTTTATCCCGAAACCCCATTCTTGATCATTTGATTTGTTTCGGCTGATTTGGAGTAGATGAGAGAGAGCAGTGATACCGGATCTTTACTTGGATCTCTTGATTAGTCCTCATTTCCATTGTTAAAGGAATTTTGATTTTACATTCCTGGTATTACCTTCACAAAAAGAAACTCAGACGACCCAGAGGAAAAATCAGTCGGAGACAGAGAAGTTAATATCCAAGCCAAAGTCCGTTTACTTTTTTGCAAAAAAGGATCCCCATTCAAAGTCAAATGGAGGATAAAGAGTTAGAAAGTGCTCTGGTATTTGTAGGGATACTCCATGGCGTTCTCCTCCCCCCGTGCTGATTTACACATCACGCAAGCCTTTGCTGTTGCTCGCAACTGCGTCAAGTTGGTACGTAACCGCGTCAAGTTGTCTAGGGATACACACACATCTTGCCAGGGAGGAGAGCACCTGCCTCCTCTCTCAGCTCTGGCTCCAGCTTATATTGTTATGGGTTCCGAAGCTTTCTATAAACACATAAACTTAGAGAAAGAGAAAAACATCTTGTCCTTGGTACAGACATTCAAGTTGTCATGACTTTAGATAGGCTACATGTCATGACACACTGGTACAGTTATGCAGGCCCATGCTAAATCAGTAATATGTAAGCACACACACACTGGGCCTATGAACTGAGACAGAATATGTGCAAGCAAGGATAATCAATTAATAATAATGAATCAATAAGCAATCAAATGGAATCAAATAAATGAATCAAATAAAAAAAATGTTTCCACACCATCATGAGTCCATGACGTAACCGGCCGGGAATATCCCATCTGGGCATGTCGGTTCTCCAGAACCTGTCCGCCTCCCGGAGATACTTTTGTCAATTGCATTTAACGACCAGTTTATAAGATCCATTTTAGTTCAGCTGTCTATAATAATGTGCTGTGAGTTTACAATTTAACAAGATTGAACATGTTTATAGTTACTAAGATATGCACATTTCAACAAATATTTGAAGACCTTCAGCTCTCCAGCCATCCTTATATTATCATCAAGTACATTCCATGCTCTGGCTCCAGCCACAGATAGCGAATGCTCCCTACTGGTCGTTCTGACCTCCCTTGATTGTAATAACATCCTACTTCTGGTGTGCTGCATGCAGTCACGCTGTAGAAATAGGTTTTGTATATTTTTGGGCAAGCAATTTTTATATCCCAAGTAGACTAGTTGCAAGGAGTTGAATTTTACTATATCCTGTAATTTAAGAAGCTTTGCCTTAATAAACAAATCATTTGTATGAGTTCCATACGGTACGCAGTAAATAATTCTAAGGGCCTTTTTTTGAAGTTTAAATAAAGGTTCTATTGTACTTTTGTAAGTGTGACCCCATACTTCAGCGCAGTAATGTAAATGGGGTGCTATGAGGGCTGAATAGATTATTTTAAGAGACTTGAAGTTTAATAGTTTTTGCAGTTTCCAAAGAATACATACACTTTTAGCTAACTTTCTTTGAACTAGATTCACATGCGGTTTCCAGCTTAAGAGATTATCTATCATAACTCCCAATACTTTATATTCGTTTACTCTTTCAATGCTGATACCATTTATTTTTAAGTCTATGTCGTCATTTAGACCTTTTTTCCCAAATATCAGAAATTTGGTCTTTGTAAGATTTAATGATAGTTTGTTTGCATTAAACCACGTGTGAAGTTTAGGCATTTCATTATTAGCCAATTTGACAAATTGTTTGAGATCAACACCAGAGCAAAAAATAGTCGTGTCGTCAGCAAATAAAATTAATCTTAGGATATCGGACACCTTAACAATGTAATTTATGTAGATTATGAACAGCTTGGGACCTATGACCGAGCCCTGAGGAATTCCACAGGTGATGTCCAGGCAATTTGATTTATTATTGCCCATCTTTACAAATTGCGTTCTATTTGTTAAATAATTTTTAATCCATTTTAATGCGGTCCCTCTTATTCCATATTTATACAGTTTTTCAGCCAATATATCGTGATTTATAGTGTCAAATGCTTTCTTCAGAGCAATAAATATACCTATAGAATATAGCTTTGAATCTAGTGAATCTTTAATCCTCTCAATAAGTTCTGTTAGGGCTAGCGCTGTCGAATGCTTTTTCCTGAACTCATACTGACTGTCACATAGTAATTTATGTTTATCAATGTAGTTGTCCAATCTATCATTGAAGAGTTTTTCTAAGATTTTTGAACATTGAGGTGAAATCGAGACAGGTGGATAGTTTGAGAAATCATATTTATCCCCGCTTTTGTAGAGAGGGATAACCTTTGCTATCTTCATTTTATCTGGAAACACTCGCAAGAGAAGGATAGATTACATATATGCGTAAGTGGAGTTACAATTGCGTTGGTTAGTGTTTTCAGTGATTTCATATCTAATTGGTTTACGTCAACAGATGTCTTAGCTGTACAATTATTCAGAATTGATCTAATTTCGGATTCAGTAACAGGAGTTAATGTCAATGTGTCTTGTACTTCCTCATCCTTATCAAGGTAGTCCCATCTTAGGTGTGAGGATTCAATACCCTTTGCTAGTTCTGGCCCAACATTCACAAAGTAATTATTAAAATGTTCCACGACTAGATCCATGTTCTCTACCTGTTTACCATGAATATTAAAGAAGGCAGGGTACTCCCTCTTTGGAGCCCTCCCAGAAACATTCTTTACTATATTCCAAAGAGTTCTGGTGTAATGTTTATTTCCTACTAAAATCTTTTCATAATACTCTTTTTTTATGCTTCCTCAACAAGCTTGTAATTTTATTTCTGTAAGTTTTATATCTTACTTCCGCTTTCTCAGTCCTTTCTCTCAGGAACTGCTTGTACAAAGTATTTTTTTATCTTACAGGCATTAGCCAGTGTTTTTGAAACCCAAGGTCTTCTCTCTTTGTTTTTCTTCAGATTATTGATTGTTTTGACTAAACAGTGGGTATCATACAGAGAATTTACAGTCCACAGGAACGCCTCATACGCTCTATTCGGGTCGTTTTCTGCTAATACATTATCCCATTTTTGATTCAACAAATCTAATTCCAGTTCCTTTAGCCTTTTTTCACTTTTATTTCTGATTTCTGTGTATTCCCGGACTTTCGCTCTAGACTGATCTTTTATATCTACCTTGCAGTCACAAACGGCAAAGACTGGCATTTGATAGGTAATGTCATTTATCATGATGCCGCAGAATATATCAGAATCTAGTAAATTAGTAAAGATATTATCTATCAAAGTGGTACTATGCCTAGTAATCCTGCTTGGTTTTGTAATTAAAGGTGGCATACCCATGGCATACGTGGTGTGAATATAATCCTCTATTATAGACCTGTTATTTGGATTTATCAAGTCAACGTTAAAGTCCCCACACATAAAAACATTTTTATGGCTTATATTAGTGAGTAGTTCACCCATACATTTGCTGAAAACATCAATTTGTGAATCCGGTGCCCTGTACACACAACAAATAACAGTATTTTTACCTTTCAATCTGGGAATCTCAATTGTAAGGCATTCCATAACATTTTCCACAACATATGATTTACATTCTATTACCTGGAAGTTTGTGGCCTCATCAATAAATAGGCCAACTCCTCCACCTGCTTTATTCAGTCTATTCTTACATACAAAGTTATAACTCTCCATGTAGAAGTCCTTGCCCTTTTCCTCTTTATTCCAAGTTTCCGATAAGGCGATGATGTTAAACGGGTTGGCAAATGACCGAAGGTATTCCTTTATTTGATCGAAGTTGGAATATAGACTCCTACTATTAAAGTGGATAATGGACAAACTCCCATCCATTTTAATGCTTTTGTTGAATTCATCCACAGAAACGTAACCGCATGTGTTTGTCTCGTTGTTGAAAAAATGGTTATCCGGATCGATTTCTTCATTTGAGTCTATTTCTGGAGAATAGTGACTTCCTGTCAAAAATCCATTTCCCGAAAAATTTATTTCTGTAGGTTGATGACTACTCATGAATGTCTGTCAGGACCTCAGTGGTCGTACTTCTCCAAATCCCGCATCATCTTGATCAGCACCGGTCTGGTAGTTTCCGGTGAAGATCCATTTGGTTTGATAAAAATTCTACAGTTTGTCGACCAGGTGCTGTGTATCTTACCCTCTTTCTTTAGTTGACGAGCTTTCCATGCGAGTGTTGCATTATGCTTGGTGAGGTTTTCATTCATGAATACATTGGATTCTTTGGGATTTTTCCCTTGCTTCAACAGAGAGATCTTTTGCTTGTTACTTGTAAGTCGTAGCAACACGGCTCGTGTTGTTGCATTTTGGTCTCGGCTTACATTCCTTTTCGGTAGCAGATAACATGAATCCACATTGCTTTGGTCCAAAGAAATATTTCTGGACTGAAGGAATTCCATCACCAGCAGTTCCACGGATTTGTTATCCTCCTCATCTGACTCATCAGCACTCGCTGTTGCCCAGGCATAACTCCTGGGTTTGATTTTGAGCCCGGTCAGGATTACATCATTACGTTTTCCTTGTTGTTCCCGCTCCTCCAGATTGCTTCCTAAAGATTTAATCTCCGTGTTTTTCTTGGCAATCTCTTTTTTGAGATCACGGTTTTCCTCCGGAAGCAGTTCCACTTGCTTCCTCATACTGTCCCTCCACTCCCTCACTTCGTTTCTCAAATCAGCGAGAGCCTCCATGATTGCTGCGGAATCCAGTGAGCCTGATTTCCCGGTTTCCCAGCTTCCACCAGGCTCACCCATTTTCTTAGTTTTGAGAAAAGGGATTATAGCGATTACAGAGATTGTGAGAAAGTGAGAAAGTTTATCACTCAACTTTTCTCCCGAATCTGCTGTTGTATTCCAGTATTTCAGTATTTTCACGCAGTCGCTGATCAGAGCTGTTACTCCTTCTGTGACCATGAGACCATTTAACAGAGGTTCCCAAACTGAAGCCTTGGGCCTCCCTGTGTACAAGGGCGGACTTAACTATATGGCTTAGGTAGGCAACTGCCAGAGGCCCCAGACGGGAGTCTTTCTGGGGAGGCCCCCAACAGCCAGCCCACCTCCACTATGAAAAGTAAATCAACATGGTCAAGCTTACTTCTATGTTTTTTTTTTCTTTTTTCTTTATGAAATAGTTAAATAGTTGTGTCATAGTAGCATCTGCATGTGTAATTCATGAGTGGCTAACATCCGTCTCGCCACTTCACCCCCCTATCATATACACAGGACTATTCCACGACTGTCAACTGGGAAAGAGAAAATCACAAGGGAAATTGAGAGAAAAATGAAGCGACACTATCCAAGAGGTTGGGTTAAAAAGAAAATACGATAAGATGCTAAAAAATATATAGCAGCACTGCCCAAATTAACCCAGTGGCGTAGCCAGCGGGTGTGCCAAAACACGTCCCTTTATGACAGCAATAAGTCCTGACTAGTTCTCAATCATTTTCCATGATTGACGCTTTTCCAATTATCGTAATTGGCAACTGAAGACACGGTTTCTCTCCATATGCGATCTAACAGCAATGAAATCATGGGCTAAATTCAGTAGCTACTGTTGCGGAACAAGAACGGAGAATTGGGTTGCACAAAACTTCAGTTTAAAACAATTATTAATTGTTCTCAGTCATTTTCATAATTAACAGAACATTCACTCTGAGAGCCCGACAATCATTCATCCGTCTTACCTAATTGGGGAGAACAAGCAGCTCCTGTTAACTGTGGAGTGCTTTCGGAGTGACCGTTCTGGTAATTAGGAAAATGACTGAGAACAGAATAATTGTTATAAATGGAAGTTTTGTGCAACTCGGATCTTGTTCCGCAACTACACTGAAATAAGCCCATGATTTCATCGCTGTTAGATCGCATACGGAGAGTATCTTCAGTTGCCAATTACGATAGTTGGAAAACACGTCAATAAAGGAAAATGATTGAGAACTAGCCAGGACTTATTGCTGTCCTAAAGGGACATGTTTTGGCACACCCGCTGGCTACGCCACTGAGGCTTTTTGAAGGCCCCAACAACTGTCCGTGACGCCGGAACCGAAAAAAACAACAACATCGTTGTTCAAGATGTAGCTTACGGTTGCACCTCAGATCTAACGACACCACCGGTGATCTGTCAAATTTTGCTCCTTTATCAAAAAATGCGACCGTCATGCAAAGCGATTGTAAAGTGTTTGTTTTCGTCTTGATATTGCAATATGAATTAGGTTACAATAGTAACTTTGTAATAAAGTTATAAATAACAGGAAAACTGGCACAAACCAGACTAAATTGTGGACCTCCATTCAAATCCTCCAATAGATTTGATTTAGCTGCCTGTCCACTATTCAGAATACAATGATGGCTACCAAATTTTCTCAATCTTTTACCTCCTAACAGTCCACAGTGACCTCAAACAACTGTGTATGCTGGTTTTTGCTCCATTCTGGTTTGCAATCATAGGATTTTAACAAGCCATTAATTTGTCTTAATTAGGTGCATTTTTGTTCAGGGCAGCAATTTATCCTCTCTTGACAAACAGTATTTTGACAAATATGCATACAAACTGTGAGGAATATATTGCTTATCCACATTGCAATATATGAGTCACAACTGCATAAAAAGAGGGAAAAAATGTACCCAATCAAAGGAAAAAAATCAATGGGTTCCAAATCGGTGGAACTGTGGGCACATGGTTGCAAAAACTAACAATTTACTAAACAAGCAAATGACAGAGTCAAACCTGTTATGTTTTTTTGATTGACTGCAAGCAAATTATTTGGAAAGAATTCTTTTCACCTGTGTTCAGCAACCTCATTTAGAGGTTACTGATTTTCTCAGTGCCTGATTTGATCTGTTTAAAAATGTTATTACCTGAAATTGCTTGCCATGCAGAGAAAGAAAATGATATGCAAATAACATATTTAAACACAAAATGCAACCGATTAACATCTTTTTCAAGTCCTATGATGGTAATTATGGTTGGGACAAAAACCAGCATACACAGGGTGGCCCCAGGACCGAGTTTGGGAACCTCTGTTCTATAACAACGTTGAATGAAAGCTGCAAGCAGCGATGAAGGGGCCTCACACTCTTCTGCACATTGGGGGTGGTGGCGAGATCCTGATGGGCGCAGTTGTGCATGGAAAAGAATTGGATAGTGGCAACCTGGTAAAAGAAGCTGCAAGGGCTGCTTTATTGAAATTTTCTAGGGGGCGCAACAGAGCCATTTTGCCAAGGCATTTGGCCACGCCCACCTTCAAAGACCATAATGAATTTTCACCGTGACTCATTCATGTACCGAAATTGGCTTGTTTTCAAATATGATAAAGCCCCAAAAATAAAATTTTGCCTGAAAAAAAAAAAAAAAAAAAAAAACCTTCAGTTTCAGTGGGGTCCGTGCACAGCGAATGCTCGTAACCATGTACATTGGCTTTATCCTAGTTATTAATTTAGGAGCACAAGCAGCAATGCCAGGTTGTAGCCCGGCTCTCCTCCAGGGCTGCGGTGTCCATGCCTAGGCACTGTTCGTGGTACCACCTTTCACAAAAATCACATTGGATCTACAAAATGAAAAAGTGGTTATCCAAAACAGTATTCTCATGTTACGCTCACAAATATAGATCGGCCACAATAATATATTCTGCAAACTATGTAATTCAATTGTCTATATTCTTTCTGTTGGTCTAGTATGCAGCAAAACACTAAAAACATCCTGAATATTTAAAGTCATACAATATGCTTTTACAGTAAACATTCGAGAGAAGTGCCTCATTGACAATATGTTTTTGATTACAAATACTCAGCATCAGAATTTAGAATATCTGCAGCTTCTCAATTCCTTAATCATTTTGTCTTAACGAACACCAATACAAATGCTATTATGTTGTAGTTTAAAGGAAATCTAAATATTATATCCAACCCCCCCAACATAAAAAATGTAAAAAAACTCACCCATTTAGTTATTGGAGGTCCAGATCCAGGAGGTTTCGAAGCTGAACACATGGCACAATGATTTGCCAAATCAAACACTAAAATATAAGGACAAATTGTTTTCGTTTTTTTTAAGTTGTTATGGCCCCAATTTGTTATGACGGACAGCAAGGGATGACAGACAGCATTTTAAGACTTTAACAGATTTAATGAAATAAAGTCTGACCAAGATTGAAATAACTAAAATAGGAGTTACAGTCCCTTGAGATGGGGTTGCTTTGCGATGTCCTGGGACAGGAAAATGCTCCAACACAGGAAAAAATCTACTAAAAGAGCTTCACAGGTCTTGAAAAGAGTGACAGGTCTGGTCAGATGTATCCTTCCACTATTTCTCCTTGGGAATTTCTCCTACTAAGTACTTTACTCTCTCAAATTTTCCCCTGATATACTCTTTTCCAGCCCCCTTCCACCTTCCAGACTTTTTCCAATTCTCTGGGACTTTCCCCTCTGAGGCATGCCCAGGACATGCCCAAAAACCTAGCTCCAAACTGGGCTTAACAAAAAAATCTCAATACTGCCATCTAGTGGCTTTTTTCCACAATACGAAGTCCTCATTGTTTTTCACTGCATCATGAATAAATTCCCAGATTTGGGTGTGAAATGAGCCTGTGCTAAAAATAACTAATTTACATTCATTATCATTAGATCCCTGTGTATAAGCCTTTTGGTCTGTTGCCTACTTGTTAGTATTCCTCTTGACCACAGAAACAAAAATTTCCTCACAAACCTGATGCTTCCAGGATCTGGAGAGCCATTGTTTCGCGCTCCTCTGCCATTTCCTCCTCGGATGTTCCAAATGAGATGACTGGAATTGTGGGGAAGGCCTTCATTACCGCCTTTGCAATCTAAAGCAACACAAATATTCAAAAAATCAAATGTGCCTGACTCATGTACTGTGCTGCTGCTGTAAGGTATAACTTCATTAACCAAATTTGGTGATATTAAATCATTCAAAGCTGCAATTGTATCTGATTAATATATCACAGAACATGCATAGGCAATTGAACAAAGATATGGACTTGAATTAGAGTAGACACCTGCGAGCTATGGCAAGTGAGAACAACAAGACAACTCAACCTATGTAATTACATCTGAAAGTGATTACCATTATGACAATGACCCCACAGCTACTGCCATCCTGCTGAAATGGGTGTGTCAAAACGCCCCCTTTCCACTTTCGGTCCACCCACTCTGTTCGGCCAAGGCTGGCTCTTCGCATTTTTAGGTACTCACTGTATATGATAAATGATCAAAGTTATGTAAACTTGGACAAAAAGGCAAAGTTTGTTAGATATGGTCCAAATGACACTTCATCCAAAACATACTACTACAAATATTACATTGGGATTAATACATTTAATACACACAAACACTATTTTTTAAATTCTTAAATTCTTAAGTCCCGGCAAAAGCAAGTTGTTTGCTCTCTTTCACCATCATACTGCCCAAAATATTTAGTATGAAATATCGAATACATAAACTCGGACCGTGAACAAATGCATTTTGTTCTTGTGCACACTTTGTATTATTAAGCAATGATCATGTCTGTGTGTGTGTGTTTCTGTCAGTCTGTCTGTCAGCCCGTGGCTGGGGCCAGGTCTGCTATCTCTGATTGCCTTGTTTTTATTAAGAAAGAGGAAGTTCACTAAAGCTATAATCTATCATACATGTAGTTATTTTTTCCTTTGAGAATGAGAATTGTAAATGTTGGCATAGATTTTGAGTTGATATTGGGTTCATCCCTCATGTGTATGTGCATCACAAAGCTTTTATTTGCCACACCCAGAATGAGGAGGGCTCCTTGTCATGCTGTTGTATATCTGCATGCTGGGATTATCTTTGGTACTTGACCCATAGTCTTGTGTCTGCTGCTGATATTGAGTTCAATAGCACTCACACTCACTTTGATATCCTGCACTAACAGCCCTCTCTAGATGCCTTTTGCAAACAACAAATCCCTGTTGGATTGTCCAAGCCATGTCACATGCTGTTCATCTGTGCACTTTTACAATTACATTACCACTCAAAGTACCATGAAACAAATCATCACATTTATATGGTCTAAGAAAATAGTTGGGACCCCCTGAAATTTGTAGGACTGAAGAAAATCTTCAGTGGTCTGTAAATGCACATACACCAAATAGTCACAGCTCTAATGAAAATGAATTTGTATGTCCGTCTTCAACCTCTTCATTCAGCTCTGGGTCACGGGGGCAGCAACCTCAGCAGCGAGGCCCAGGCACTCCTCTCCCAAGCCATCTTATCCAGCTCTCCTGAATAAATGTTGATTGTTTAAATGAATGAATACCTGAATTTTTGAGCTGCACAGTTGGAATCCTCTTCCTCGCTGCAGCTTCTAGCAGGATCCACCAGGTACACAGTGTCGTTACATGCATTTATGTACTTTAAATTATAAGAGAATAACGAAACAAATAGTGATTTGATCTTGGTAAACATACCTTGCAGTCTGAATGTATATATAGTCTGAAGTAACATACTAACCAGCAACTTCCAGTGTACATTTTCGGTATTTACGAAGGACACAATGCCCTGGTATTTGTCAAAGTTCACCTGTGAAAGAACACAATATTTATTGTAGCTGCTGTTTAGAAACATCTTTAAATATATTTAAATATATATTTGTTGACATTTTGCGCATGAAGCATAAGAAATAAAAGTTTTTACTCCTCAGCCCGACAAGGGCACAAGAGGTATTGTAGTCCCTTCGGCGGGCGGGCGGGCGGCTGCCAATTTTGTCCGGGCTATTTCTCTGTAACCAATTGGGTTAAGAAGTTCATATTGCATATGTGGACTCCTTGTGGGGGTAGGTGTGCCTTTGAGGTTTCTTCCCAGTTTGACCTTTGACCTTGTAGCAGTGAGGGGTATTGCCTGCTTCAGCGAGGCCCATTATTTTGTTTGTGCTACATCCTCTCAAGGGTTTTGCTATTTGTTTGCACTGCAAAGGCAACACTGTATCACCCCGAAAAAACATCTTTTCTCTCACCACCAAATCAGGGGGTTGCAGGCCGACAATGCCCTCCTCTTCCCATATTAGTGATGCATCATATCATCATTGCATAGCTATTTTCCCTTTTTTATTCAGCTACTTCAGTTTAAAAAGTTTTAGTTCACCAGCGCAAGATAGTTGCACTTGCATCAGGGATGTTTTGGCTTCATTTCTGTACAGTGGGAGGAAATGTAGATGTAGCCTCAACTTTGATTTACAGTCACTGCGGTGAACCATCAGTGAAGCCAGTTACACGTAGAGAAGAAAATATATTTTGTATTGTCTTGGTGTCTTCACTTTTATTCTGTCTTTGTATCGTTGTGTGCAGACTGAATGTCTACCTTTCAAACATACAACGGTTAATTCAATTGTAGGTTCAGGCAAACCTCCGCTGTACTAAACAGACCCCTGTGAGCATATTGTGAATACTTTGACATAGAAAAACCTTCGTCAGAGTTCAGGCCAGCCTTGCAAGAACTCTCACACCTTATCCTGTCGTCATTCCAAATCACCATGGAAATCTAATCAACTCTGAAGTGTGATCTGTTTTACCTAATGCAAATCTACTCACATTTGTGTCTCCAGAAACCCTGCCCTCTGTTGTGGAGGCCAAACCTATTGTTTGTTATTACCAGTATTTAGCACTGACCAGAAACTAACTGTGGTCACAGAGAATTCTACAACCTGTTTGTGAACTTCCGTCTCCACTGCACTGTGAATAAACCTCGTCCCAACCAGCCACAGAATTGGGACCTGTTGGATTATTTTTCTTCCACAGTGGGATATGCACATACTCTTAGGAATGGAGTTAAATCTAGGCAATTACTATAATCAATCTATTCTTAATTTCATTTAGTAAATAAGATATTATTTACCTTGGATAATCTCTGCTGGGCAACCTGCTGCCTTTTACCAAAGAGCATCACACCTGCTGTGTAATGGTTTAGTAGGTACAGTGTCTTCCCAATCTGCAGTTCATTTGCCGCAATGTGTATCTGCGCCTCGATTATCTAGATTAGGGATTTGAACAAGGGATAAAAAATTGAACGTAAATATAATGTTATATCTTGAGCTCATACAATAACGACAAAATGATCTAATGCTTTGTTTTAAAATTGATTTTAAATTGGAAATGGAGCTTTTAGAGAGTAATATGCATACTTCACCTCGCCTACTAGCCACTTGTGGGCTCGCAGTGTCCGTAGCTCACTGTGGTGGATCAAAAGAACATTTCCTCTGTTCTGGGAGGGGATTACAGACACAATTGCCTCTGTGTCGCTCTTTTCCCAAAGAGAGGCAAGCTGAAGACCATGTATGTAGAGATGATTTAACAAAACAAATTCAATGTTGTAATTTCTTTTTTCTAATTTTTCCTTTATCTTATTTAAATATATGTTCTTGCTGGTGTAGCTTCTTCCATATATCAGTAATAATAAATACTTTATTCTAAATGATACGATATTGTAGGTTGTCATCATAGGTAACAATGGCATTGGTAGTTTTAAATAGACCATACATAATTATGTATCGGTTGCAGTCATTTTTAATCTGTGGCCCTCCAGCTTCGCTCAGGGGTTTTGTAATACCACCTGAATGCTGAAGAGTGAGGAAAGTGTGAGGGTCAGCCCTCCATAAACAAACTTCTACATTTAGGACAAATTTTTGGAAAGCCTACTTACTTGTTGCTGTGGGCTTTTGGGTGTAATTGCAGGCTCCTCTGCTTCTTCAGTGATGTTTCCACATACAAGATCCTGCTCTGGGTCCTTGGAACTCATTTCCGTTTGTGTTTCAAGGGGACCCTCAGCCACAGAGGAATCAACCTATTGGCAGTGTTCATACAAACATATTTTTAGGTCACTTTGTTTAATGGTGCTTCCTTTTTTCCGCTGTTAAAGACTTCGATTCTTTTCAAATAGTCAGTTTTAGGATACTTTAAAAAAAAAACTTTTAAATACACTAAAGCTGTGCTTCTCGTATTTTGGGCTCCGAGCCATTATCTGAGAGCACAGGCTTTTAATTGTCTGAGACTAGAGACCTTCCCTCATATAAAGCTTAGAAAAAAGTAGCCCATCTTAATTTACCTGCATATTTTTGGTTGCATTCCAGGATGTCTACCATATCATAATTATATCCCCGAACACTGAACGGCTTTTCGGGGATATTATTTTTTTCGTCTGACCGCCACTGCCGGCTCCGCCGCCGCCTTACGTGTTAACGTGATAACTTCAGTAATATTTCAATTAGAAATTTAATGTTTAGCATATAAGTAAGTATCATAAAGAGGAAGAAGTGAGTCGATTTTGGACAATTTACAATTTCTATATTGGCCACCAGGGGCCAAAAACTGAAAATTCACTGTTTTTATCATATCTCTGGAAATATTTGTCCGATTGACCTCAAATCAAATGCAAATGAAAAGGTCATGACCTGAGAATATGTCCCACTATGACATTATACCTGTTTGGTTCAACATTTTTACACAAAGTGGAGCTTTGTCACATAAAATTCACCATTTTTGCCAGATCTTTGGAACCATTTGTCCAATTGACATGAAACTATGTGCTACTGCAAGGTCATGACCTCACATCGTGTCACATGATGACATCATACCAGTATGGTTCAATATTTTGCCACCAGGTGGAGCTTTGTGATGGAAAATTACCATTTTGCCCATATCTACAGAACGATTTGTCCCATTCACCTGAAATGAAGTTCAAATCAAAGGTCATGACCTGAGGGGTTTCATATTGTATTGGGTCTATTCGAGGACAGGGGAATTGGAGGATTGGGGGTGGTCGGGGATATACCCCAAGCCGTCGCCTCCGACGGCATAAGCCTAGTTAAGTTATTTGATTCTATAGACACACATGTAATTGACAGGTATATCAACCAGTAAAACTTCATTATATGAGTTTGCTTTGTAGAATAATTGTAGAATAGGAGTAACAGTATTTTGAAAATATTTCCAAATCATGATATTTCCTTATTTGGTTACTAAAAGTGGCAATTTAAACCTATTTGGGTACTGTAGAATTGGATTTATTTTATACTTTCTTCTCTTTTTTTCTCATCATCTGTGTAAGAATTGAAGCAATATATTTACCTTTGCCCTTTTTGTTGTCTTTTGGAAGGGAAATGGCTTGCGGAATGGTGTGGTGTACCTCCCCCTCTTCCTCTGCTTCCTTTCCTTCCACTTTTCCTCTTCAACTCGGAAGGTCTGCATTAAGATGTATTGATAGAAGCAGTTGTTTATAATTGAAATTGCCTTCTATAGTAGGTATAGACTAAGAGAGATACACTCAAACAGAGAGAGCACATATCATGACACTTGTGCGCATAGACCAAATCTGAATAACTTATGGTGATCGTAGAAATTTTAGTACAAGCATTTTCAGTTGAGAACACGTTTTTGACAGATATCGCACCCTTCCCAACATTGCTAAGACAGTTTCATTCACCTTGGTTGGTTTCACTGGGACAGGATGTTATACATTTTAAAAAGGTGCTTCTTGTATGAGAGTTTGTATAATATTTTGAAGCATATCACTAATTGTTGAATAACTTTGTAATCACAAGCCCATATTATCCCTCATGTTATGCCCTGTCAGTTAGGAATAACCACCAATTCACAATAAATTGATCAATCTATGGCCTTCATACTTTGGTCAATAGCCTACTATCATGGCTGCAATCCAATTTAGTTAACTATTGGTTCAAGACACAATTATTTTGAAATTTATGTTGTGCTACATGTGACTGATATTTCCTCATTTTGGGAACGTTGACGGAGAGTTTACAAATTTGGAGCCTGTCCGGACGCAACAGAGCAATCCCACCGGAAAAAGTGGTGGCAGTACAGAATCAGTAGTCTAAGCGGTCATAAAATGACGAAGAAGAGTATTAATGAGCATTTAGAAATTGTGGAAAAACTTGAAGCATTCTCCATTAATCTGGCGACTTGCATTAAGTGGTCTTACATTCCACCGTTCCACCTTTTGCGCCTCTGCTGATTGCGAATTATGCTAAGAAAAATATAGCCGCAAGCGGCAATTCCGGGGTTCAAGCCAAGAATGACCATACGTAGTTGAAAGCTTTAACAGCTTAAATAACAAGTGCTGCCACTAAACATGGCCATGTCCCCGCAAGGTGACGGAAATCGACTGGGGTGGGCCTATCACAAAATTACACATTGAAGCCAAAGTTGAATAAAATCAGGCAAAGAGTTCTTGAGATTTTGCGTTCACAAGAATCAGGACGTGACGGATGGACAGCCGGACAGATGGACTGATGGAGCTGAAGACTGTCCACCGGCCCTAATACACATTCACCCCAAAGATGAATGGAATCAGTCAAACCGTTCTTGAGATATGACGTTGACAAAGTATTTGTAAGTGGTCAAATGGTCGTAATGACCTTGAGAATAATGGCAAGGTCACGTCAATTCAGTGGTCTGTGAGCATTCCCGTAATACACCTTGACACCAAAGATGAATGGAATCGGTCAAACCGTTCTTCAGATATCGCGTTCACAACAAACGGGACATGACAGACAGACGGACGGAGCTGAATACCATATCCCCCGCCCCTAATACACCTTCCCACCATAGATGAATGGAATCGGTCTAACCGTTCTTGAGATATTTTGACAAGGAATTTGTAAGTGGTCCAATGATCGTAATGACCCTGAGAATAATGCCAAGGTCACAGAAATCTACTGGAGTCGGCATGTCACACCTATACACCTCAACACCAAAGATAAATGGAATCGGTCAAACGGTTCTTGAGATATCACGTTCAGAACAAACGGGACATAATGGACGGCCAGACTGAGCTGAATACTATGTCCCCCGCTTCGCTTGCTATCGAGCCAGCGGGGGACAAAAACCACTTTAAGAGTGTGTTTTAGGTATTTATGTGGAGCTATTTTTCCAGTGTAATGATTGGACCAACAATTTATGATGTATAGTCTGATTTGTGTTATGTCTATTTTTTGCATTTATGGCCCCCCCTACTGGTCAATTTGATAGAAAAGTTCAGGCTATGTTTCAGGTTCTTATGTTGACATATCCTGTGAGTTTTGTAAAGAGTGGAAAAACTATTTATGATTTATAATCTGATTTGTGTTACACCACGTTGTTTTGTTTTGCATTTATAGCACCCCCTATCGAACAATTTCAATGAAATTTTCAGAGTATGTTTCAAGTACTTATATGAATATATCCTGTGAGTTTTATGGCTATGGGACTAACAATTGCTGATTTTTAGTCTGATTTGAGTTATACCATTCTGCTTTGTTTAGCAGTTACAGCGCCCCCTATCTGTCAATTTGAAAGAAATTTTCTGGGTATGTTTCTGCTAATTATGTGAATATATCCTGTGAGTTTTATGACTATAGGACAAACAGTTGATGATTTATAGCCTGATTTTTATTGTAGCGCCCCCTATGAGTCGATTTGCATGAACCTGTCAGGGTTTGTTTCTGGTAATGATATGGACATATTCTGCAAGTTCTGTGATGATTGGCCAAATGGTTGTTGAATTTTGTCCATTTATATGCAAAGCCATGCCCCTGCTGAAGTTCATTGGTTAATATCTTGGACATGAAATGAGATTTCTACAAGCTTTATGCAATCTTTTATAAGTTTGGTCCACTGATGATCCACAGCAAATTCCGAAGGAATCGAACCTACGGTTTAGGAGGAGATGTTTAAAATGTGTTGTTCTAAAATTTAAAAATTCCGGACAATCAAATATGGTGGACCTTCAAGGTCTTTAGGGAACGTTTTAGAGAATTTTCCAAGGAATGTCTCTAGCAAGTTTCGTGTAATTTTACTTACACAGTAGGACCTATGACCTTTATAGTGAAAACCAGTTTTTCTTGAATTATAGCGCCAAAATTACACCGATTGAGTTAAAAATGCCTTGGTCAGCATTTATACTCAACTTCCAATCAGTCTGCAAAATTTCAGGACTCTGCCATTTACCATCTCACGGGAATATAATAATAATAATAATAATAATAATAATAATAATAAGCGAAAACAATAGGGTTTCAGCCCTACGGGCTTGAACCCCTAATTACCTCCTCAACATACCACTTTTTTGTTCATTGCGACGGATTGGCACTCGGCACTGCCATCTAGAGGATGTATCGAGTAATATCTATACCGTCGCTAAAGAAGCACGGAGGGCAGTGACGAAGATAATGTTTTGGACGGACGGATGACTATATAAGTCTAAATCCAACTTAAGTCTTGTCTCCGATTGGTACTGTCTAATATTCATCAAACCTACAGATTCATAGATTTTTTTCAAAACCAAAACTGAAAACAGGGTCAAAATCATTAAGGAAATAATGAAAATGATCTGTCTAACATGATAGAAAAGTATAAACCATATGTTACACTTGATCACGGATGTGAAAGGTTTGGCCTATCACATCTTTTATGCCATCATTAACAGAGAGCGCAAACCTTTCTCTGAGAAACCCTTTTGGAGTCTTCATACTCCTTCAAAAGAGCGGTGTGTGCCATCTGGTATTGCACAACAAAATCATCCAGACGGGTGAGCCTGCCTCGACCCAAGCGAATGTGCTTCAGGTCCCATTGGCTCTTCTCCATTATCCCCTGCGTCCTGTTGTCCTTTGTGATGTTCTGAGAAAGATTTAGGAATAGTATCAGATTTAGTAATAATTTCAATTAGCTGTCAAACACAATAAAAACGTCTTCTTTAAGTTAATAAGTCTGAGTTACTTGTCTTTCGATGTTTCTCAGAATACTGTATTTTTGACTGAAGTCCTTATATGGTTGAACTGTTCCATGTCGTCCTAGGTCACCTTTGAAATTGAAAGAACAGCAAATAATAATGTGTAATTGAATTAGATAATTTCTGCAAAGAGGTATGTTGCTGAAATAAATGTAACTCACCAAGCATTATCCCGCTCCATAGTGCTGCATATGGAAGCAGGTACTTTCTAATGTACTCCATATAGCCTTCACAGTGATAAAGGTTGGGGTCCCCATCCTTATCCAGTGGAGCTCTTGAAATTAGTTTCCTATAGTGTCTCCCAAAGTCGTTATTTCCTTTGAGTTCCTTAATTTAATAGTGAAATTGTGGTTAGTGATGCAATACAAATTTTAAAGGCCCAGGCGCAACTAGAGGAAAACCACTGCCCTGAGCAAGTCACAGTGTCGCCTCCAGAATAAATAAGGGGAGAAAGACTATTTTGTTAGACTTTTCTTCTCTGACCTTTTGACAACATAAACCTGTCGCATACCCTGAAAAACATCAGTTGGGGCGGTGGGGGGGGGGGGGGGGGGGGTTCTTCCTGCCTCAGACTATTCTCCTTAAGATCAGTTTGAGTGCAGTGGGACACAGAGGCTAAGTTGGCCTCAAGGTGTTCTTTTATGTAACAGTACCACCATATACCATGATACCATGAGCCCCCCTCCCCACAGACACACACACACCAATAAAATTTCTACATGTCACAGTTTAGGTCGGAAAATTTACTTGACTGTACTTTTTTTATAATTGATTAATTATCCTCTCATCCCTGAACTGTGCAGCCCACAGAAGTACTCCGTAAAAATTCAAAATATCTTTATCACAGTGCTTCAACTTGCCTATAATATTCTAAAAATTAAATATGTACCTTTAAGTTCTCAGTGCTTAGTTGGGACTCAGTTCTGTCATCCAAGTCAATAGAATTTTTCTGGAGCCATGACTGCAGATTGTTGAAATGTTTCTCCACATTGGCCCCACTGGATGGACTTGAGAACACGACTGTAGCACTTTGAACCATGCAATCCAGGTCTTCCAAAGTACCAGCAGTCGTTAGGAGACCAAAAATGTGCATGGCCAGATGGTAGTGTTTTGGTGCACTATGGAATTTAAAAATTCAATTAGTTTCAATATTTTTGCATAATGCAAGGAAATATGTAAGTGTAACCATACAATATTAACCTATTATATACTATTTCTATCATAACACTATGTGTCCTTCATTTAATACATTATGTCAAGTGGAATTCTAATAAACCATCGTTGTATGCACTTTCATCAGGAGAGTAAAGGAAAGGGAATCTAAAAGGAATCTCAAAAAGAACCAGTTCCCACCCGTGTCTTCATCAATAGTTTTGTACAATGATGTTTTGGTTACCACTCTTGGTTACATTGGTTGGTCACGTTTGGTTATAACCTCAAGTGATTGTGATAGGACAGTTTGAGAATGACTATTCACGTGCTGTGATTAAGAAGTATTCATCAAATATATAATGTGAGATAAGTGTATTTTCACCAGTAGTGTTTTGCAACTTGCTTACTATATGTAGGCCACAAAAGTTGTAGTAACATTAGGTTGTGCTTACTATTTTTTGCACATTTCCTTTGCATTCCTCATTATGTGGCTCAGACAACGATGAAGAATTGGCACCTCAAAATCTGTTGATGTTGCAGTCCCACTGGCAATTTTGTAGTAACGGTCAATGGTGTCATTTAAGTTGCTTCTGGCAAATGACAGACATATTGCCTGCATTAACGCCATTGACCCATCACACATCACCATGATGGGAGCCCGCATTCCTCTTCTGCCAAAATGTCTGGCCACATCAGTCTGGAATGCCTCCAGAAAGTATTGCACTGATGCTGTGGTGTGGTCACAGGTGAGGTAGCTCGCAACTGGTAAGGGAGAGCATTTCTTTGTTGGGTGTCTAATTACTAGCTCATATACATAGAAGTGTGGTGAGCCCTGCACCTTTTTAATGATGCTACCTGTTGCATCCAAGTACACGATATCCTCCCTGCATCGCTCCTGGTATACCTCAATGCTTCGCTGAGACCATAAAAGAACGCCTTTTGGGTGCAAGAACACCTTTTGCAGTACCTCATCAGGCAGGTTCTTTTTGGCCTCTACCATCAATTGCAGGCTGAGGACATCGTTGGAATGCAGCCGGCTTTTCCTTCTTACTTCCCAAGAGATGTTCCTTAAAACATGAGGACTTGGAGCCTCATCCCTGCAGCCCGACTCTATAACAGCCTCTTCTAGTTTGGATAATTTTTCCAAGTACACTGCCCGAGGCAAATTTCCCTGCAAGCTTTGGCCGATGGCGTTTCTTTCTGCTCCCCTTACTGGTCGTCTTTGTAGCTCTTGTTTGTTGTGAATGCTTTCCCCTCCTTTGAAGTTTACTGCTGCCTTCAGTTCTTTTTCATTCTCTATGGTGACCGTTAAAGTCACAGGGCAGTCTTCAAATCTGCAGTAAGCGAAACATACAAATTCAGGGCTTTTCCTTTTGGACCCTTCCTGTCTTAGTCTGTGCCTCTTGAATGCAATGGAGCAATATGGGTGGATGGTCCTCACTCCTTTTGGTATTATATTTGTCCATTGCAGTCCTTTGAATCCTTGTCGTTTTCTGTTTTTTTTTAACTGAGCCCAATCTTTCCGATTGATAAAGAAATATGTTTTTTCAGTGGGTATTGGTATCCGGATGAATCCATCATCATTGGAAGTGTTGCCTTTGGTCTCCTAATAAAAATGCACAATGTTATTGCTGTGCAACTGAAATATTCTATACAGTCTGTATTTTGCAATTCAAAAAGTGTGTTCATACTTGGTCTAAACAGAATGACGCGTAGCACAATTTTTTAGAACAATCTATCCAATGTAAATTTTAATGCTAAATGTAATGCAGATGCCCAACTATAGAGTGCAATTTTCAGTAACATATCGTTCTGTACTCATCATAGGTGTGTTGAAGTCATATATCCATAATAATCTAATATGTGACAATTTTATTTGTGATAAAGGCAAAATAAAATGTATGCAGTGTCAACACAAAAATAAACCAAAATTGATTTGCTAGTTCCATTAATATAATATTTTAATTTATATATATATATATATATATGCAACCCCAGTTGGGAAATAGTTGGGATAAAGTGCATTGTGAATGAAATCAAAACGCAATGACTTTCGAAACACACCAGCCAGTATTTTGTTCACAATAGAACAGAGATAACATAGCAAATGTTGACTATGAGAAATTGTAGAATTTTATCAACAAAATAAATTCATTTCAAATTTGATGGCTGCCACAGGTGTCCAAAAAGTTGGGACAGGGGCCTGTTTGGCGTCTGGGCACTGAGGAGACAAGTCTCTTGAGTTCAGCCATTAGAAATTGATCCCAGTCTTGTTTAATACAGGCTCCCAGCTGCTGGAGAGTTTTGGGTCTCCTTTGACAGACTTTTCGTTCAATTATGCACCAAATGTTCTCAATCAGTGAAAGATCAGGACTGCAGGCAGGCCAGTTCAGCACAAGGACTCTTCTACTACGAATCCATGCTGTTGTAATAGCTGTAGTATGTGGTTTTGCATTGTCCTGCTGAAATACACAAGGCCTTCCCTGGGATAGATGTTGTCTGGAGGGGAGCATATGTTGCTCTAAAACCTTTATATACCTTTCAGCATTCATGGTGCTTCTTAAAATATGCAAGTGTCCCACAACATATGCACTAATGCATCCCCATCAGAGATGCTGGCTTGAACTGAACGCTGATAACAGGAGGAGTGGTCTTTCTTCTCTTTAGCCCAGAGGACACGATGCCCATGATTTCCAACTAGAATGTCAAATTTGGACTCGTCTAGGCACAGGACACTTTGCCACTTTGCTACAGTCCATTTTAAATGAGCCTTGGCCCACAGAACACGACGGCGCTTCAGGATCATGCTCAGCAATGGCTTCCTTGTTGCATGATAGAGTTTTAGGTGGCATCTGTGGATGGCACAACAGACTGTGTTTACAGACAGTGGTTTCTTGAAGTATTCCTGGGCCCATTTAGTAATGTCAATGACAGAATCATGCCGGTGAGTGATGCAGTGGTGCCTGAGGGCCCGAAGATCACAGGCATCCAATAAAGGTCTTCGGCCTTGTCCCTTACGCAGATATTTTTCTAATTTCTCTGAATCTTTTGATGATGTTATGCACTGTTGATGATGAGACCTTCAAAGCTTTTGAAATGTGACATTGAGGAACATTATTTTTAAAGTATTCCACAATTTTTTTTTACGCAAGCCCTCACAGGTTTGAGAGCCTCTGGCCATCTTCACTTCTGAGAGACTCAGCCTCTCTAAGACATCCCTTTTATAGCCAATCATGTGACACACCTGATGCCAGTTAACTTAATTACTTGCTAAATATTCTTTCAGCTGATTCTCTTATACTGTATATTACTTGTTTTTTCAGCCCTTTTTTGCCTGTGTCCCAACTTTTTTTGACCTTTTGCAGCCAGAAAATTTGAAATGAGCTCATTTTATGGATAAAAATGTAAAATGCCTCAGTTTCAACATTTGAAATGTTATCTCTGTTCTATTGTAAATAACATATTGGCTCATGTGATCTGAAAATCATTGCACTTTTATTTTATTCACATTTCACACTTCGTCCCAACTATTTTGGAATTGCGGCTGTATATTGTATAGAATAAAATATTAAACACTTAGAATATTAATATTAGAATATTAAACACTTATTATGTAATATTAAAATTAGTGGGCCTGAGCTGAGTGCAGGCCCACTACTCTTCCCAACAGGGAGTGTAGTGGGCCTGGGCAAAGCCCAGGCCACATATATTATTCTGTGAGTATATTTTTATTATTATTATGTGCCTGCAGCAATGCAGACACATATTACAATCCTGCATACTTCTTTATTATTATTATTACTGTGCATGAAAATGCACATTATTGTTATTCTGGTCTTCTTATTAGTGTGCATCCTTCCTTCTCTCTTTCCTTCTTTCTGTCCTTTGTTCTTCCTTATTTCCTTCCTTCCATCTCTACTTCGCTCCTTCTTCTTCCCTTCCTTCTTTCCTTCCTTCTTTCCTTCCTTCGTTCCTCTTTCTTTCCATCCTTCCTTTCCTGCTTTCCTCCCTTCTTTCCTGCCTTTCTTTGCTTTCCTTCCTTCTATCCTACCTTTCTTCTTTCCTTACTTCCCTCATTAATTCCTTCTTTCCTTCCTTCTTTGTTTTTATTCCAAATTCTTCTGTAATCGTACGGTTCGCTACTTCTTCCAGTTTTCACTCGATCCCCAAACATTACACATCAACGCCCTAGCAACCACCCAGAACACCATAGCAACCGGCTAGCAACGACTCAAAACAGCATAGCAACTGCCTAACTACGCCCTAGCAACCACCCAGAACACCATAACAACCGCCTAGCAACGCGGTAGCAACCACCCAGAACCCCATAGCAACTGCCTAGCAAAGCCCTAACAACCATCCAGAACACCATAGCAACTGCCTAGCAACCACCCAGAACACCATAGCAACTGCCAAGCAACCACCCAGAACACCATAGCAACCACCTTTTTATATCTAAAAAATGCAGACAAAATATAGACAGAGACAAAATAGACTATTGAGTAGTCCAAGCAGAATCTCAGGGCACCCCTGTGTCCCAACCTGCAGAGGCCAGGCCCACTCTTACAATTTCTGCGGGAATTGTCTTGTGTAATATATACAATATATGTACTTTATTGAATTTATTGAATTAATATTTTATAATAAATCTATTGAATATTATAATACAAGAGATAACCTTACACAATGTGAAATTACAATAAGTAGTAATTTCATTACTATAATAATATCTGATTTTTAAGGTTGATGATTGATGACAATGTTCCAATAACCATTTTCCCAATACGTAGTGTTTATATTTGGTTTTGAATATTATTCTGGATCAGCATAATCATGGCGAAGGTGTGATGAATTACATCAATGTTTTTTATGTACACTAATTTTAAAAGGTAAATGTGCTGTGCAGCAGATATAAACATGGTAAAAGGCTAACGGACTATCTCTATATGTCTCAGATGGGGTAGGCTACCATGTTTTATTGCCTAAAAAGTGGCTTCATCAAAGTTCACAGAAGAGCCAGGGATTGTACTTAGGCCATTTCAAATACCATATTTCCTTCCATAACGTAACCAAAATGTTTTTATGCAAAGCACACACATTAATGACTTACTCGATCTGTAGATTTGTGTGCGTCAAGGTGAGACACACTGTCACTGTCCTGTATTGTGCTCGGGGATGAGCAAGGTTGTGTCTGGAACTTTGAAAAAAAGACAATACACGTTTGAGCGTGTCAAGTTCAAGGACAGTAAAACAGCATTGAAATGAATGTACCCATCAATGACTTACTTGATCTGTAGATTTGTGTGCGTCAAGGTGAGACACACTGTCACTGTCCTGTATTGTGCTCGGGGACGAGAAAGGTTCTGCAGATTTGGACACTTCAGCCTAAAGGAAAAAAAACAAAAAAGTATAGTGTAATCTTGTAAAGGAATAGATAAATCTACTCTTTGAAGTACATACCTTGCAAAAAGTATATGCCTTTTTCAATCTGTAACGATTATTTTTATTGTTGGGAATCCCAAGCACAGTTGATACCTGGCCCCAAAAGCCATCCTTATGTGATGCAATTTCCTCAAATGCCACACCACTCCTTCTTAGATCTTCAACATTTTGCAAAATGTTATTTATTTGAATGTGCTTATATGTGTTCTATTTGGGAGAGAAATTAATAGTTAATGATAAATAACTTCAATTATTTCAGAATCTCAGACTAAAGACAGTGAAGAAAAAAATCAAAATTCAATGCATTGGTTACTTACCCCAAATAATCGGAAGGAGTGTACTCTGTATAAAATACAAAAGGGGAAGATAAACAAGTATGCAAACGACATACATATTCCTGCTATACATCCTGGTCAAAGACACTGTTGAGCTGTTTCATCTGTATCCCGCGCCAGGCAGTGACTGTAAGAACTTGACAGATTCAGAAGGTTCAGACATTTATTTCCTTTTGGGGTGTGAGAATAATAAATAAGATGTCATACGTCAACAGCATATGCCACTCTTTTAATAAATCTATTTTTTTCTGTATAGGCCCCTACTCAGATATTGAAAGTGAAGTGTCTGTGTGTATAAGGTCCTAAGAACATTATGATTACTTGTATAATGGTCATTTGTATGCTCAAAAATATCTCTTAATTTGTTGCATCAGTTTCTGGGCTTACACCACTTATTGCATGGATTCACTGCAAATTATTTATCTTTTTTCCCTACTTGAGAATAAAGAAAAATGGTCAGAAATATCTTCCAAAACCCATGTTAAAACACAAAGGGATTGACCAGTCTCAGCCTCTCTCTCTCCACTGAAAAGGCAGTGCTTGTGTCATAAACCGCTTTGCCTACTTTGTTGCTGCAGGCTGCACATTGCTTGCACACTTGCAGTTGCATATTATATATGGGAACTTATGTGTTTAACATTATCTTGACAGACCAACTACAAACATTAACTACCCAAACAATAAAATAAAATAAATAAACAAACCCTAAGATTAGCTACACTGAACATCTGCTAGTGCTAGAAACACACACACACACACACACACACGCACACACACACACACGTTACAATATCTCTGACAAAACAGTTAATAAACCAACAATCTACATAAAACGTTTCGTCACACTATAATAATCAAGCAATCAAGCCACATAACTTTATGTTGGGATACTTCGATAAGTTTACTGACTAAAACGGTAAATCCATTATTGTATTGGAATATATATCGATAGTAATAGTAGGTATTATTAAGACTATAAATTTCGAATACTTTTTTGTCTAGGCCTTTCGGGCAGAGGAGATGAAAGATCCATCATTAGCTGGTACCATATGTGACAAAGAGAGATTGCATTTGGCTGTAACTTGTCGCTCTGACACTAATGAAAATCATTCATGCTTTCTTTCCTGATTTTTTTTCCCCTTTTGAAACATTTATTACTTTGTTTTTAGGACTGTTTACCGTATTTGAGGTAAAATTGACCGTAATTGAAAGGTTCGCAACGCACTTCATTTGATCCGCAGCGATTGAAATGGGTCACCAAACAATTCATTGTTTGGGGTACTATAAAATTGCATACCTTTCTTTATTTCTCGGCCAATTTTCACGATCTTGGGGTCAACTATAGTATTTCTTTCCAAGAGCTTTAAATAGGTAATAAATTCATCAAAATTAATTGAATTAGAATTTTTTGTGACATACCTAGGCTACATGCCATGTGCTTAGCCAACATAGGCTCTATAATACGCATAATAATAAAAACGTAAGCATTAAAGAAAGGGCAATATCCATCATTTTTGCTTTTCTTGCAAAATGCATTAAGTGCGTGGATCTTATAGATTTTCCTAAAACCATGCTTACCCTAGCGTTTTCCTTGCCATTTTGTCGTCTCGTTACTGACGCTCGATACTGGTGCATTTACTGCTATGTATATTTTGCACACGGGACTTCTCAGCTCCTCCGCTGCGTAATTCAGACACGTAATTCAGTGTGAAGAATTTTATTTAATCAGGGATCCTGATTTTCCTTGTTCTCTGTTCTGATCAATGTCTCAAAGTGAGGTATCGACAGATAATTACAAATTATTATTATGATTTTTTTCAGGATTTGAGTTTTACCCGAGTTTTTTTTTACCGGGACTTTTACTTCTACTGTGATATATTTAATAGATAAAAAGATAAAAGTTTCTCGTTACAAATTAAAATGTAATTAATCTTTTTTTAAGGATTATCTGGATTTGACGTGTTCGAGAAGAACAACGGTGGTCGGCAGGGTATCTTTGTGCAGATGTGTCCGCCAGCGGACATGGAGCTGCAAAATTATGCACGCAGTTACATTACATTGTAGATAAAAAGATAAAAGTTTCTCGTTACAAATTAAAATGTAATTAATCTTTTTTTAAGGATTATCTGGATTTGACGTGTTCGAGAAGAACAACGGTGGTCGGCAGGGTATCTTTGTGCAGAAGTGTCCGCCAGCGGACATGGAGCTGCAAAATTATGCACGCAGTTACATTACATTGCAGATAAAAAGATAAAAGTTTCTCGTTACAAATTAAAATGTAATTAATCTTTTTTTAAGGATTATCTGGATTTGACGTGTTCGAGAAGAACAACGGTGGTCGGCAGGGTATCTTTGTGCAGATGTGTCCGCCAGCGGACATGGAGCTGCAAAATTATGAACGCAGTTACATTATTCTATCAATACATAAAACACCCCCGGATCAGTTATTGAATATTCACAAGCAAGCCGGGCTGGAGGTTTAGTTTAGAATATGACTTCACTCCAATCCCTTTTTTCAGGAGTTGCTGAATAAAACTCCTCAGCTAAGCCTGATGTGCAAACTGCTCAGTATACTTGCCCATAGCATTTATCCAGCTGTTAAAAAAAAATTATCTTGCTACAGAAGTAATCTTTGTCCCCTGCAGCAACCACAGCTACAGTAAACCAATAGTATCCTAATTAGTAGCTCAAAAAAAAAACATTTTTTTTCTGAAGCAAAAATTAGACATTGTATTGATACTATGTAATTCTACTATTAATTATAGTCAATTATAGTGGTTTTAAACCACCAGTAAACTAAAAGAAGAAGTATATAAAGAGACTACCTGTTTGTTTTGAATACTGTATTTTTCATTCACCTGAAAATTGATCAAAGAGAACAAGGAGAGAACAATGAGTGGTTGGTTTGCTTCTTTCTATGCGTACTATGAAAAATACTTTGTACTTGCACTTGTGACACTTAAGTATATTTTTTCGGAAGATACTTTTGGTACTTATATTTAATGCGAGCTACTTTAAAACTTTTACTCAAGTCATTTCTTATGGGTGACTTCAAATTTCACCAAAGTAACTTTCAGTTAAGGTACTTCTACTTTTACTTAGTTATTTTTTTCCAGTACTTTATACACCTTTGATTATTTTTTTCAAAAATTTGTGAGAATTTCAAGTATGGATTTATTATTTCTAAATATAAAGGTACTTTGTCAAGAAATTGATTTATTTACGTATATTAAAAAAAGAAAAAATGACTTAGATTCCAGAAGTCAAGAGGTAGTAGGCCTAGGTCATCAGCTTGAGGCAATTCGACAATATTTGGCTGTACAAAGTAATTATTTTAGTTTCTAATTATTTTGAGAAAGGGGAGACCTGGGACATTTGTGACAGTCAGGCCACAATATTTATGAAACATGCATGTAGACTTTCATTTTTTACGTGTATATGCCTTGTAATTTTAAAGGTGTTCTGCTGGTTTTGGACCTTTACCCCTAAAGCTGTCAGCCTCTTTTTCGAAAATGGCAAGGCCAAAATGAAATGAGTATATCTCTGCGACTGCTTGGTCCATTTGAATAATCTTGGTGTCATAATAAAGGTAAAACCATTTGGGATTTCTGCCGTGGTGTAAAAATCACTATATATGTCGCTGAGTCAGATAAAATGGAGATGGAACACAGTGTAAATGAAAGCTCTCATTTTGCACCTAACAAAGTTTTAGTTCTATCCCTTGTAAATTTGTTCAGTTGCAGCCTGAAACCTCTAAAAAATTACAGCACAGAATGTCATTATTATCTGTTTATTCTGATCAGGTAAATCAGAGCAAAATGAGAGAGGAATATCTAGGTGGCTTCTCCAGTTTGGCAGTTTAGGTACCTTGTGTTCCATTTCAGATTTCTCAGATACCAAGCTGTAAAACTCACTTAATTTCACTTATATATCACTACAGGTATCCATTCCATCCAAATGCAACATTTTTAATTTTTAGAATTGAAAAATATATATTATTATTTCTGCCATTTTGTTGCATATACAATTTCCCATTCAAAGGTAATGCATACAATGAAAATGAAATTTGACATTGGAGCAGATTTATAAAAAAAATGAAAATAATTAAAATCATAATTGCAAAGGCAATGTGAAAAAGTATTAAAGAAAAGTGAGAATAACAAGAACCCCAGCGATTATTTATAGAAGGAAACTGCGATTATTTCCAAAAAAAAAAAAGTACCATGACTAGGAGTCGTACCTTCAATCTGATATTTGTTGCGCAGCACTTTAACCATTAGGCTACGATAACTGGCGATGAATAGAAGGTCAAATTGCCAATTTAGGGAATCGGTAAAGAAAATGTGTACTACTGCTGTCGTCTTAGCATTTGTGTCGAATAGTGCAAAGATTCTGTCAGAAAGCGACTTTGAAAATGAATGTTGAATATTTAGCAGATAATAATTCGGACAATACCACAAACAAAATAGTTATGCGTTTAAATTGTCGCGCTATTAACGTTAATGATTACCGCCCTTGATCGTTACGGCCCCTAGTGGGCAGCCTACTTACTGGGGTGTTGATCCCTTCCTACCTGCCAGCGGTTCGCGCGGTGACCCCATGACCGCCCAATCAGCGGGCGAGTCGGGTCTGACGTCACTTCCCATCCTTTTTCAACAGGGGTCACTGATGTGAAGGGAGATGACATTAAGGAGATGCTAGAAAAAGGATTTGGCGGGAGTGGAAGCCAGATACCAAAATAATAATTATGTTTAGTTACTCTAGATTGAAAATCGCGGACTGAGATTTGATTTCGTTTTTTTTTCTTTTTTTTTTAACATATTATTACTCAAGCCAATACAATAATCTTGATTTGTTTGAATACTCAGTCGGTGCAGTCGGTGGCGGTATGCACCCTGTGAAGTGCAACCCGCCAATAAACCAAAAGAAGAAGAAGAAGACAAGTCGACATCGAGGCTTACATCAACGCTTGCGAACCGCTGTGAGGCTACAGTGTGTATAGGCGTTAGTGAAGCGACCGGACGCATTGGAGCAGAACCGAACGGCTATATCATATAGGTTATTGCGCTATTCAAGAACATGCAAATGGCCCATGGACTCAGTTTGATGCACTGGGATCGCAAGGCTGTAGCTCAGGCAAGGTTTCTGTGATTAAGGCGGTTTAGAGTACGTTGGAAACATCTGGGGCTCTAAATTCGTAGACCAGGCGCAGGCACGGCGAATGGGGGGGGGAGCGCCGCACCAACGGGGTGTGTCCAGGCATATGTTGCAATTTCTTGCCCGGCGTAGCCTGGCACAAGTACTCCTCTGTCCCGCCTCTGTCCCTCCCTCCGGCGCAAATGGCAAAGAGGGTGGAGAAAAGGCTTAAGTGGGTTTAACGCAGCCGAATCAACTCTTCACCAATAAAATGAGCTTCTCTCCTCACCTTTAAAGTGTTGAAATAAAGAAGCCTCTGTCCTATATCTGCATGATGCGTTCATGCTGCATTTTACATTGCTGCTTCTGGCATGTTGTCAGCACCGCTTTCGTCTTTATTCAGAATTACGAATATGAGGCATTCTCGAATTATTACCATTAGCGAACTTGAATGGAATTTCAAACCTAAACTACGTCAGATCATTCAAACTTACGAATGATGCAAATCGTATTTGTTTGCAAATCGTTTTTATATTTGCAAACCACACCTTGTTTGTACGTGAACCATTTTTATATTTGCAAATCACATAGTATTTGTTTGTGAATCGTACTGCATTTTAAAAAAAATGTTCAGTTTGTATAATAGGTTTTGGCAGTAATTTAACTCCATAACAATAGCTTTATCATTATCCTGTCTGTTAAATTAATGAAGACAATATTAATAGAACTAAAAAGCTTGTAAGTATGAGAAATGACACTATAGACTAAAGTTTCTGGAGCAATCAAAACAACAGGAACAGAGAGACACGAAGGACATGATCACATTAAGCAAGGTAAATTCTTTATTGAAGCCAATCACTCAAACTTTAAATCAGTCATAGTAAGTGAACACATTCACACAGGTTGATAGTTACTTATAAAAAAATAAGCAAAAACCAAAGAAGAGGAGAGTGTATCAGTGTTTTTCTTTATCCCGAGGAAAACGCGACTCACCGTTTGCTGGAATATGTTCACATGGAAGTCTTACCCGGACCAACATGGCAGAGAGGTAGACATAGAAGTATCGCTGCAACGGGCCAGAGTGGTCAATGCCGTGTCTACATAAATGTATATATAAGTATATGAGGAAAACAGTGAAAAGGAACACACAAGGTTTTTTAGGGATTGAATGATTTGCGTCATTGAAGTGGTGGGGCCCAAGCTGGTGGCGCCGCTGCATGTAGTCACCCTAACCACGCCCCGTGTAGGCAAATCCTCGACCAATACTACAGAGCTAGCCTGGCCCTGCACACCGGGCCGAGGATGACAGGCCCACAAAGAGCACAAGACAACCTCAGAGCCGCAACGCGCCCCAAGCAGACACACAACACACTCCAACGAAGTAACATCACCTCTTTTATTTTGAAATGCTACATTAGATTTGCATTAACTTGCTTTAGTGACACTTTGAGGTGGCCTACTACCACGCTGAAGTAGAATGAGTGAGTGGAAACAGGGGCTTCCAACGTGATCCCAATCTGAATGTAGTGGGAATTTATTTTAAAAATTAAAATTTTAGAGGGCCTTTATTCTGAAATGCAACATTGGAATTTGATGAAATTGATAAGGCGACGTCGTGAGATGTTCTCCTACCATGCTGAAGTGCATTGAGTGAGTGGAAACAAGGGGTCTTCATGTAAACCCAATCGGAATGTAAGGGGGACTGTATTTAAAAAGTTAGGATTTTAGGAGGCCTTTATTCTGAAATGCTACATCCGAACTTGATGAAACTGATAAAGTGACATTGTGAGATGTTCTACTATCATGCTGATGTGGATTGAGTGTGTGGAAACAAGGGGTTCCCACGTAATCCCAATCTGAATGTAGTAGGAATTTATTTAAGAAGTTTGGATTTTAGAGGGCCTTAATTTGAAAGGCTACATCAGAACTTGATGAAATTGATCAGGTGACATTGTGAGATGTTCTACTTCCATGCTGAATTGGAATGAGTGAGTGGAAACAAGGGGTTCCCACATAATCCCAATCTGAATGTAGTAGGAATTTATTTTAAAAGGTAGGATTTTAAAGGGCCTTTGTTCTGAAATGCTACATCAAAACTTGATGAGATAGATAAACTGACATCGAAAGATGTTCTATTACCATGCTAAAGTGGATTGAGTGGAAACAAGGGCTTTTCATGTAATCCCAATCTGAATGTAAGGGGGACTGTATTTAAAATGTAAGGATTTTCGGTGGACTTTATTTTGAAATGCTACATCAGACCTTGATGAAAATTATAATGTGTCATCGTGAGATGTTCTACTGCCACGGTTAAGTGGAATTAATGAGTGGAAACAGGGGCTTCTAGCATAATCCCAATCTGAATGAGTGGGAATGTATTTAAAAAGATTTTAGAGGGCCTTTATTCTGAAATGCTACATCAGAACTTGATAAAATGACAAGGTGACATCGTGAGATGTTCTCCTACCATGATGAAGTGGATTGAGTGAGTGGAAACAAGGGGTCTTCATGTAATACCAATCGGAATGTAAGGGGGACTGTATTTAAAATGGAAGGATTTTAGAGGGCCTTTATTCTGAAATGCTTCCTCAGAACTTGATGAAATTGATAAGGTGACATCGTGAGATGTTCTACTACCATGCTGAAGTGGAATGAGTGAGTGGAAACTGGGGATTCCTATGTAATCCCAATCTGAATGTAGAGGGAATGTATTTCAAATGTTAGGATTTTAGGTGTATTTTATTTTGAAATGCAACATCAGACCTTTATGAAAATGATAATGTGACATCATGAGATGTTCTACTGCCACACTGATGTGGAATGAGTGAGTGGAAACAGGGGGTTCCAATGTAACAAAATAATCCCAATCTGAATGTAGTTGGAATATATTCAAAAAGTAATGATTTTAAGTGACCTTCATTTTGACATGCTACATCAGAACTGGATGAACTTGCTTGGGTGACATCGAGAGATGGCCTTCTACCACACTCAAGTGGAATGAGTGAGTGGAAAGATGCCGTTTCCTCTTTATATCAATCTGAATTTAAGTGGAAATAATGCAATAAACTGTTATTTTACCATACTTTTATTTTTAAAGTCAACATTTGGCTGACTAATGATTGACTGACTGATTTAATTGAAGTCTCATCCCCAAGATGGTTACTTTTATTTTGAAAAGAGTACCTATGCGGCATTACCATAAGACCCCATGTATGCATGGACCGCAAAATTAAAGGAGGGCTGGCTTGACAGCCGATTTCCAAACGCGGGATGGCTTGACAGCAGTGGTTTTAGATCAGGCCACAGTACTATAACAGCAACAATGCTAGTTACAAATGATATTATCAAAGCTCTAGACGGCAAACAGCACTGTGCAGCTCTATTTCTTGATTTGTCAAAAGCATCTGACTCGGTAGACCACCAACTCCTAATACAGAGATTTGCCTGTATAGGCCTTAGTGACATGGCTTTAAATTGGTTTAAGAACTATTTAACTGAAAGAACGCAGTGCATCTCTGTAGAAAATGATACCTCAACCTTTCTTATAGTAAACAAAAGTGTCCCGCAAGGATCTATTTTAGCCCCCATCTTATTCTCTATTTTTATTAATGACCTAGGTCATGGAATAAATCCTGCTAAGCTACATTTTTATGCTGATGACACGATTATTTATACGGTAACACCAGGCGCATGCAGGCCCATCTGAACGCTCTGGACTTTTCCCGGTGGCCTGTGTCCTTATTGGCCTGCCTGGCTGCCTATAAATAAAATGCAGCCACTGGCCCGCTGTTTCCAGGCGGACAACACACACTTGTTGCAACAGCAGCAGCATTGGCAACACTATGTTGACAGAGAACACGCCCCCTCACTGCATAGTGCCCACGTAGCCAACATGAACTCTGTCATCAGAGGGTAGGATTGATCGAAATTACAGCGATCACCGTTTTTCTTTTAGGGGACTTGTGTTGTGACTGGTTAGTTGCTTTATGGCCCGCATCTACACAGCCAAAACACTGGAAATGTAGAGAAGCACATGGAGTAGTCTGCGAGAGGAGGGGGGATGAGTGAGAGAGACGCGTCTAGTGTTGCCAACTTAGCGACTTTTATCGTTACTACTCTCGACATGCAGCGGGTACTTCCGTCGGCCTGTCCCCCGTCACAGAGCACTCACAGGCGGCCCAGTCCTCTCGCCGCCGCCCCTCTTAGCTGGAGTCGGCGCAGGAGAAGTTCACCCCTCCGTGTCCAAACTGCAAATGAATCGCACATGCGAACCCGCCGGTTTTTCACAGTGTTGGTTTACAGTCACGGCGGGATAAATGTGATTTTTTTGTCTAAATAAATAACTGTCAGGCATGCAAACTCCTCACCTTTCGGCGTTTTGAGTTCGTAATGGGCCATGTACGCGAATCGCGCAGATCAGAGGAGCGGGGTTAGCGAGCGACCGAGCGGGCAGAACAGTGGACCGCAGAAAACTACATAGGTCTACCTACATTACACTCGTCTCGTGAGAGCAAATGACTGACGAGATGCTCTAATTGAAGCGGCAATTTACACCAATTTACAAGGCGCCCCCTTCTTCCTATTTTTTTTTCTAATGGTGCCAGCCTGAAGCAGTTTACCCACGAAAGAAAATCAGCTCAAGGCCTCCATTGTGGAAATTAGAACCTGCGGCAAGGTAAGGCATAAACGATAGTTATACATTTCTTAAAGTGATAGCCTTGGAACAGCTTAATAAATCAGACGTCAATGTTGTCGTTAGATTAATTCCTGCACTTGGAATTTGCGCTGGTTTCGTTCGTGCCTACTGTGCTGTTCGTAATTCATTCTGCCATTAATAGGCTACACGGCTCTTAATAATCCTGTAGAATGCTCCATTCACTTCCCAACATTTTACTGTGACATTTCTTGATAACAGACCACTGTATAGCCTACAACAGGCTGCTGTTAAAGTGAAACAGAACGTTGCCATGAGGGTAAATTAACTAATCTGTAAAATTGAATTTATTCCTCGATATTTGACTGCCTCGCATAACGTTATCCTGGCCTATCAAATGAACTGCACAGTAGGTCTACCGACGTGATGTTCGAGAAAGTTTTAGCTAGACGAGCAAGCCTGTCTCTACAAGAACTTTTTAAAGAGTAGCTTAAACCTAAATAGGTCGCAGGCCATCTCCCTTGCTGCATTTATAATTTCGAGGGAGACTCGTTTTTTGGGACAGATGAAAGGCTAAATAGGCCTACCGTCTCAGTCACGTCTTTTATAATTAGTCACGACTCTCCGCCATGTGGTGATGGGTGGTATTGCTTAGACCTCGCCCTGATAAGTAAAGCACATCTCGTTTTCTTGAATTAAAATAATAAATTATCAAAAGCTATAGCTTTTTGTGGTTATTTTAAAACAATTGTGCAAATGTTTTAACCAGTATGATCAGTGAAATCAGAGAAGTATGGAACTTAGTTAAGTTTAATGTAGGTTGATAAAGGCATGAAAAAAATGCATAAGGTATGCCTATTAAAAAGTGACTTTCCATGTAACCGTTTACTGCTTTTGAAGAGCTAGCCTACATGTGGTGATATACATTGTGCTGTATCAAGCACATGATCGGAGAGTGAGTGTAGCCTATACTGTAGCCTACCTGTTGTCACTGACAGGGCATGTGATCTTTGTCCAGGCCAAAACAAAAAATGACATGTGCATAACTTGTTGATTTAGATTTAGGTGGTAAAAAGAGCATGTGGTCATTGTCCAGGCCAAAAAGAAAGAAAAAGGACCAGAAGTTATAGTTGTTTGAATTGTCGTCTCAATAAAAAAGAGACCTGTAATATCATCCCTGGTACATGGAAATCTGCTATGATTTTCCCTTTATTAAAGAGTGGAGACCCCTCCGATCCAAACAACTACCGTCCCATTTCCAGGTTGTCTGTTATAGCCAAGATCTTTTAATCTTTTGTGAATGACCAATTGAAACAATTTTTATCCGATAATAATATTCTCAGTGAATGTCAGTCAGGTTTTAGATCAGGCCACAGTACTATAACAGCAACAATGCTAGTTACAAATGATATTATCAAAGCTCTAGACGGCAAACAGCACTGTGCAGCTCTATTTGTTGATTTGTCAAAAGCATCTGACTCGGTAGACCACCAACTCCTAATACAGAGATTTGCCTGTATAGGCCTTAGTGACATGGCTTTAAATTGGTTTAAGAACTATTTAACTGAAAGAACGCAGTGCATCTCTGTAGAAAATGATACCTCAACCTTTCTTATAGTAAACAAAAGTGTCCCGCAAGGATCTATTTTAGCCCCCATCTTATTCTCTATTTTTAATAATGACCTAGGTCATGGAATAAATCCTGCTAAGCTACATTTTTATTCTGATGACACGATTATTTATACGGTAACACCAGGCGCGTGCAGGCCCATCTGAACGCTCTGGACTTTTCCCGGTGGCCTGTGTCCTTACTGGCCTGCCTGGCTGCCTATAAATAAAATGCAGCCACTGGCCCGCTGTTTCCAGGCGGACAACACACACTTGATGCAACTGCAGCAGCGCTGGCAGCACTATGTTGACAGAGAACACGCCCCCTCACTGCATAGCGCACACATAGCCAACAAGAACTCTGTGATCAGAGGGTAGGATTGATCGAAATTACAGCGATCACCGTTTTTCTTTTAGAGGACTCGTGATGTGACTGGTTAGTTGCTTTATGGCCCGCATCTACACAGCCAAAACACCGACGTGATGTTCGAGAAAGTTTTAGCTAGACGAGCAAGCTTGTCTCTACAAGAACTTTTTAAAGAGTAGCTAAAACCTAAATAGGTCGCAGGCCATCTCCCTTGCTGCATTTATAATTTCGAGGGAGACTCGTTTTTTGGGACAGATGAAAGGCTAAATAGGCCTACCGTCTCAGTCACGTATTTTATAATTAGTCACGACTCTCCGCCATGTGGTGATGGGTGGTATTGCTTAGACCTCGCCCTGATGAGTAAAAAAAAGAGATGTATATGGTTAGTCATCTTGTACAGTATTTTATTCAAGATGCCTCTGGTGATGCATGTTTCTATAACGCAGACTATGAAATAGTCTGTTTCAGTTCGCGCCGTGTGTCTGTGCGCCCTTCTCACCTTTTTCACCCATGACCACTTTGCACTTTTGCCTGAACTGTATTAATAAAGATACTCGCCTTGTCCAGACAGTTCTGTGTGTGTTTGCATTTCTCCGTGACACAAGCTAAACCTCTAGCTTAACATGGCTCAGTCTAAACTGTACAGTCAAAAGTACAGAAAGGAGTGGGAATCAAAACCCTGAATTCAAAGGCAGGTTGAAGCAGTTTATTGGGGATGATACTCGGGCATACTGCATATATTGCAAGGCTGATTTCTATGCCAAACTAAGCGATATAAAAAAACACATGGCAACTCCAAAACACATGCACAAGGTGTATTATGCAAATTAGGTAATGACGTCATCTATCGACTTTTAGGACAGCCAATACAATAGTATTATATTCAATATTTTATTGTAAGCTGGCATGACATCTAAAAGATTTGCTGACAAAATAATACGAACGTGTTTTTGTGTAATTCTGCACATTATTAAAATAATATAGAACAAAAGGACCACAGTATGATGTAGAGAAGAGATTAGAGAAGACAAAACTGGTATGGTATGGCGGACTGTGTGGAGCTGTCCTCATGGTTGTGTTTAATAGAGTGTTGTTGTGTGGCTGTCAGTCTAATAGTGTTGTTGTTGTTGCTATGACAACTCTAAATACTCCTTAAAGTCGTCATTTTTTGAAGAAAAACCCCACTGATTTTTCGCCGTGCGCGCTTTGCATCCACCGCAACACTTCAGTGGCCTGCTTGCTTGGTAGTCTCCCGGCCTGAATTGGATCCCCAGCACGCCCCTGGGTAACACCCTCCTTGAATCAAGCCTTTGAGCATTTGCAGGAGGCTTTTTAGTCCCTGCAGCATTCATTATTAAAACTGAAGTTGGTCCTCGATCCAAAAAAGACCAAATATATGACCTTCACTTGCGCTCACTCAAAGATCATTGATTTCACATTATCGACATTAGAAGGTACATGTACGGAGAGAGTTACCTCGTACAAATATTTGGGCATTTGGCTTGATGATAAGATGACATTTACCATGCATATTGATAATCTACTGAAAAAACTTTGGCCAAAACTTGGCTTTCTTTTCCGCTTAAAGAAATGCTTCTCATTTGAGGCCAGAAAGAAAATTGTTTATCAGTTTTTATCATTTTTTTTATCATTGTTTTTATCATTTTTATCAGTTTTAGATTATGATGATGTAATTTATATGCATGCAGCTTCATCGCTCCTGAAACAACTAGATTCTGCATATCATGCTGCATTACGCTTTGTAACAAATGCTGTTTCTCACACTCAGCATTGTACTTTATATGAACAACTTGGGTGGTCTTCTCTATATCAGAGGAGAAAAACACATATGTTGATATTTATTGCCAAGTCATTACAAGGTGAAATGCCTACTTATATCTCCAACCTTTTATCTTATCATACAGGCAACTACTGTACAAGATCTACTGATCATATTCTTTTACATGTCCACAGGGTGCGCTCAGAGCTTGGTAAAACTGCTTTTTCCTTTTATGCACCCTGGGCCTGGAATGAGCTGCAAAAAAGCCCTAATCTAGGAGCATTCCCTTCATTATATCTTTTTAAAAGACTTTTACAAACCGCCCTGAAGGAAACATGTTGCTGTTTTATTTAATCTGAGATTTTGATGTGGAGTGTGTAATAGATATATTGGACTAGCCTGTACTGTACAACTCTCCTCCTGCTGTTTCCTCTGTGCTGCTTTGATGTCAAATAGTTTTTTTTTTTTGTGATGTTTTAAATGTCTTGTATGTATACATGTGAAACTGCTCATGCTGTTGTCTTCACCAGGACTCCCTGGAAGAAGAGATCTTGTATCTCAATGGGACCTTCCTGACTAAATAAAGGATAAATAAAATAAAAACATGTTGTTATCTAGAGTTTCTCCATATAAATACTATTCATATTTCAGAATTTTTAAAACTATTGTTTGTGCATTGGCAGTCAGGGGTGCCAGTGATTTTGAAAACCTACTGTAGAAAAGTATAAACACTATGGGCTCTAATTTCTTGGCGCAGCGCATGGTGGCACAGAGCAGGGTGGCCCAGCATGGCATATCCCACGCAGTGGTAATTTCGTCCAGTGCAGCCCGCGCAGTGTGAATTTCGTGCGGTGCAACACCATCTACAGCCACTTTGGAAATTCGGTAGACGGACGTGTGCTGAGATGGTTGAGGCGGCGTATTAGGGGGAGGTGTCACATATTCATCGTGACGCAGTGTGAAAAGTACACGGGAATTGATATAAGTTAAGCTAATTATGCCAAGGCAATGGAGGCTGTCCAACCTCACTGGTAATTAGCGGACTTCAAATCACAGTTTTCTTCCAGGAAGCATTTCAAATGACTGCGTTAGGTATGTGTAATAGAAGAGGAAATATGCAAGCTCGTCTGTCTGCCTCGTAGTAGCAGTTACTTTTATTGCCCTTAAAATAATCGTGATTTCTGAATCGTTGCAGCTCTAATATTTGGTCACCATCAGTCGCGGCTCATGAACTGCCAACAGGGGATGCTCAAACAATCCCTGAAAAAGTATAATTGGTCACAACCTGTTTTCAATCAGTCATTTAAATTACCATTATAGAATCTCCAAAAACTCTCAGCATTATCAGGTGTGGCCAGTTTTCATTTATAACACTTAACCTGTCAACTTTCATGCATTCGTTTTGAGTTTAAGTGGCATATTTACATTCCTCTGTTGTAGTCAGCAATAACTCAATCAAGGTGTATGTAAGAGACTCGCGCGCAGAATTGAAGTCCTTGTGCATGGAGGGGTTGGAGGCAATGGAATTTCATAAGATGTTTCAAATGACCTTATGTCATTCGATCGTGAAACACATGCATTGCTTCCAACCTCTGAGTAAAGAAAAGCGTGCAAAGTCCGGAGTCATAATCAGTATGCGTTGTACATGGAAACTGGCCACACTTTTTAATGTTAATGTTAACAGCTGGCTCGCGATGAGTCAGTGATGTCGCAAAAAAGATTTTCAAAGGCATGGTAGAAACCCTAGATGGGCCAGATATGTGTATTTATGCCCTTAATTTAATAGTAGAATGTGTTTTGTGTACGTAGGAGTGATGTATGCAATACAATGTATAGTGGTGCTGAAGTGGACTTTAGAATATATTATCGGAGGTGAAATGCGAGTGACGAATGAGAGGTTTTCCAAGGGTCAATGCAGGGCCTGACTGAGCTGTGTAAGTAATTTATGGCTGGCAAAAAATAACGATTTTGTAAAATAGACACACTGTAGGCAAAGTACAGTGATTCTGATGCGTTTTGAGGAAGTAAGGGTAAAGTTAAGAATGTGAGTCAATTTTTTTCCTACTTTTACCTTTTGCGCTTGAGTATATAGCTTGAGTCTTGGTTTAACATTTTGTCTGTCTCTCTGTCGTCTACATTGAGCATTGAAGCATTTGGATATTGCATCATGATCACAAAGTTACGCACAAGGTGACGAAGTCGACTAAGTTTTGCTCCGCAGTTCTCCATCTAGATCAAGGGGAGCTTGTGTGTACACCTACTTAGCATCTAGTTTTGAATGCAATGCACAGCTTCAACACCATCACATATCCAACGCACATTCGAACACAAGGGACTATGTGAAATGCACAGCATTTGGTTGCCTTACCTGCGAAAAGTAACTCCTTTTCCTCTTTTGCCACACGTGTCCCAATTTATTTGTAGCACATGAAGGCATCTTTTCCTCCAAAAGTGTTCATTCACCATATTAACCCCTTTCTGCAGATGTAGACGCCTGCGTTGTAATGTGAATATAGGCCACTAGATGGCAGTATTTACCTTTTTTTTGTTAAGCTCAGACTAGAGTCATGTTTAGACATGTCCTGGACATGTCTGGGGCAAGTCTCAGAAAAGTAAAAAAAATAGGTCTAAATGTGGGTGGGGTCTGCAAAAGAGCATATAAGGAAAAGAATTGAGACAGTAAGGTAGTAGGAGAAATTGCAAGAAGATGACCAGACCTGCCATTCTGTTCAAGACCTGTGACATTTCTTTTGTGGATTTCTTTGCCTGTGTTTGAGCATTTTCATTATCCAGGACATCACCAAGCCACCCCACAAAAAGGGACTGTAAATATTTCTGTTTTTTCTGATTTATCAATCTTGGTCTTTAGTTGTAGGTTGTTATTAGTCTTTGTCTTTGTTAAAAATTAAATGTGTTTTAGTTGTTAAAACTGTGTTTGTCATCCCTTGCTGTTGCTGTTGTGTTATAAATGTAATAACAAATTGGGGCCATAACAAATTGGGGGCTCAAGGTCCGGGATAGACCATTGTGTGAGTAATTTATTGAAAATCTAACATTCCAAATTGTGAAATTGTTTTTGTGAATTTTCCTAGATATATATTGACAACAGCAATGGATGATTTCTTGGCATCACCAACCATAGGGGTTTTGAAGTCTTTTAAAAAGACAGAACTGCTAGAAATTTGCAGACAGTTGGAGCTGACAGAGGTAAAACCAGCCATGCGAAAAGCAAGACTGGCTAGAGAGATAGTTGAATATTACATTGATGAAAATGTGTTTGCACCAGGAGATCTGGAACAGTTTCCAGTGGAAAATCCAAATATAGAAATGGAACTTAAATTAAAAATGCTAGAGATTGAGAGGGAAGAAAAAGAAAAACAAAGGCAGTTTGAGTTAGAAAAATTAGCAAGAGAAGAAAAACAAAGAGAATTTGAGAGAGAGAAAGAGGAAAGAGCAGAAAGAGAGAGACAGAGACAGAGAGATTTTGAATTAGAGAAGTTGGATAGAGAGGAAAGACTCCAAATGGAGAAACTAAAAATTAAAATTGAAACTAAAAATAAATTTTGTGCCAGTCAGGAGGTAAAACTGGTGCCTCCATTTTCTGAAAAGGATGTTGACAACTATTTCCAATGTTTTGAAAAGGTAGCAAAGAGTTGCCAGTGGCCAAAGGAACACTGGTCTCTGATGTTGCAAACTGTCCTCAAGGGTAAAGCTCAACAAGCCTATTCGGCTTTGTCTGCAGATGATTCCTCTGATTATGAGGTTGTCAAAAAGGTTATTTTGAGAGCTTATGGGTTGGTTCCAGAGGCTTACCGACAGAAATTCAGAGGTCTGAAGAAATCTGAAAATCAGACTTATGTTGAATTTGCTAATGAGAAGCAGGTTTGCTTTGAGCGCTGGTGTACTTCTATGGAGGTCAAGGATGATTTCAACTCACTAAAAGAGATGGTGTTAGTTGAAGAATTCAAGAACTGTGTTAAAGATGATGTTAAGACCTACCTTAATGAGAAGCAAGCACTGAACTTGCAATCAGCTTCCAAATTTGCAGATGAATATGTTCTCACTCATAAGTCCAAATTTCAGTCTAGCAGTAACAATAAATGGTCCCAATTTCAGAAAAAGGGTTACGGTGATACCCAAGATTCCTCACCCAAAGACAAAGACAAATCTGGTGATGGTGCTCAGAAATCCAGTAACAGGTCTGATCAAAGTGTGAAAGCTGACAGTGACAAAAGTGGTCTAGTTTGCAGTTATTGCAAGAAATCTGGTCATGTTACAACTAACTGTTGGTTCCTTAAAGCTAAGAAAGAAAAAGAAAAGGATACCAAACCAAATGCCTTTGTGAAAACAAGGTTAGAAACCCCTGTAGTAGATAACAAATCTGCTAAATTGCCTGCTTCTTGTGGGGCTAAAAAGCCTAATACAGCTGACTTTGTGAGGGAGGAATTTCTTCCATTTGTGTCAGAGGGATTTGTGGCTCTGAATGAGCATACTACTCCTGTCCCCATATATATCCTAAGGGATACCGGAGCTTCTCAGTCACTTTTGTTGATGGACTCCTTGGAGTTACGTGATGAGACCGCTTCAGGGGATTTCATACTTGTACAAGGTATTGAAGGGAGTACTGTATCTGTACCCCTGCGCTCCATATTCTTGAAGTCAGATTTAGTTACAGGACAGGTAAAGGTGGGACTTATGTCAAGTCTACCTATAAAGGGTGTTTCTCTGTTGCTAGGCAATGACCTGGCTGGGGGCGAAGTAGTTCCCCCTGTACATCTTACTTCACAGCCGAGCACTGAAAATGGGGATGAGGACCCATCTCTGTATCCTTCTTGCGCAGTGACTCGTGCTATGGCCAAGAAGGCTAAAGAAGATGATGTTGTGGTGCCGTCCAGTACATTGAATAGTCAGGACTCAGGTGGTTCGCCTCATGACTCTGATTGGCCTACTATGGTTTCTCCGTTTGAGGACTTATCAGATACTTTTATCAGTTCTCTATTCAGCCAGCCGGATGGGTCTGGTGATTCTGATGTGTCTGGAGACTTGTCTCTGTCCAGAAAGCGGTTGATTGAGGAGCAAACTAATGATCCTGAAATTTGTGGACTAAAGAGGAGAGCCCTTCCTGATAAAGAAATAGACGCAGTTCCAGTTGGGTATTATCTGAAGGATGGTGTGTTGATGCGGAAGTGGCGCCCTCCTGATATCCCTGCCAATGCAGATTGGGCAGTGGTCAAGCAAATTGTTGTTCCGAAGGTCTATAGGAATGAGATCTTAACAATGGCTCATAGTTTACCTTTAGGAGGTCATCTTGGTGTTAACAAGACTGTTGATAAGATCATGAAACACTTCTTTTGGCCTGGGCTTCGGAAAGACGTTTCCAACTTTTGCAAAACCTGTCACACTTGTCAGGTAGTTGGAAAACACCAGTTAGACCCACCTGTAGCTCCATTGCAGCCTATCCCAGCATTTGGGGAGCCATTCTCTAGGGTCATTGTTGATTGCGTTGGTCCATTACCCAAGACTAGATCTGGAAATCAGTACTTGTTGACAATCATGTGTGCATCTACCAGATTCCCCGAAGCCATACCTCTACGTAACATCAAGGCAACTGCAATCTCGAAGGCTTTGATAAAGTTCTTCACGATGTTTGGTCTTCCCAGGGAAATTCAGTCAGACCAAGGTAGCAATTTCACTTCAGGATTGTTTCAGCAGGTTGTGTATGAACTAGGTGCAAAACAGATTCTTTCTAGTGCCTATCATCCAGAAAGTCAGGGTGCCTTAGAGCGGTTTCATTCCACTCTGAAGACAATGATGAGGACTTATTGTTATGACCATGAGAAAGACTGGGATGAAGGGGTTCATTTGCTGTTGTTTGCAGCTAGAGAAGCAGTGCAGGAGTCTACTGGATTCAGTCCATTTGAGCTAGTGTTTGGTCATGAAGTGAGAGGACCTTTGCTATTATTGAGTGAACAATGGCAAGAGGAAGAGCCGCAAATCAGTCTGTTAGACTATGTTAGCAAGTTCAAGGAAAGATTGCGTGCAGCTTGTGACCTTGCCAAAGAGAACTTGAAATCAAGTCAGGGAAAAATGAAAACTTGGTATGATAATAAGGCTAGAAGCCGTGAGTTTAAACCAGGAGACAAGGTCCTTGTGTTGTTTCCCTTGCAGTCCAATCCATTGCAGGCTAGATTTCATGGTCCTTATGAAATTCTGACAAAACTCAATGATCTCAATTACATTGTGAAGACTCCAGATAGGAGAAAACCAAAACAACTGTGTCACATTAACATGCTGAAGCCTTATCATGACAGAAATGCTAGGGTTGCAGCTGTCACTTCAGATTCTCCAATGGTCGAAACGTGTGAAGATGAGGGGGAGTTTCAAGATGATGAACCAAGAATGAAAGCTGAAGTTCTTTCATGTAAATTGTCAAACACTGAAGTGTTGCAAAATCTTGATGTAAAACTCCAGCACTTAGAACCCTCACAGAGAGATCAGTTTGAAAGGTTGATCAAGAAATATGAGGATTTGTTTCCTGATGTTCCAAAGAGAGTTACTATAGCCTCTCATGATGTAGATGTTGGTGATGCCAAACCAATAAAACAGCATCCATACCGGATTAATCCTGAAAAGAGAAAGATTGCTGAGAAAGAGGTTGAGTACATGTTAAAACATGATATTATCAGACCCTCCAACTCCGATTGGAGTTCACCCTGTGTGCTAGTTCCAAAACCTGATGGAAGTACTAGATTCTGTACAGATTATCGCAAAGTCAATGCTGTAACTAGAACTGATGTGTTTCCAATACCTAGGATTGATGATTGTATTGATAGTGTAGGGCAAGCAAAGTTTCTGACCAAGATTGATTTATTGAAGGGTTATTGGTGTGTGCCTTTAACTGAGAGGGCCAAGAGCATCTCTGCTTTTGCCACACCATCTGGATTGTACCAGTATGAAGTCCTACCCTTTGGCATGAAAAATGCCCCAGCCACGTTCCAAAGGATGATACAGTCTACAATCGCCGGATTGCCACACACGGGTGCATACATCGATGACCTGATCACATGGAGTGACTCCTGGGAAGAACATCTAAAAGATGTAGAGACGTTGTTCCAGCGCCTGACCCAGGCTAACCTGACTGTTAACCTGAACAAGAGTGACTTTGGTTGTGCTACTGTCACCTATCTTGGCTACGTCATAGGCCAGGGTAAGGTGGCGCCCATAAATGCTAAAGTCCAAGCCATCATGGACTTTCCCGTTCCTGACAACAAAAAAGCTTTGCGCCGCTTCCTTGGAATGATCGGGTACTACCGCAAGTTCTGCAAGAACTTTGCTGAGATTGCTCTCAGTCTAACTAACCAACTGAAAAAAGGCGTAAAGTTCACTTGGGATGATGCATGCCAGAGAGCCTTCGATCGCCTGAAGTCTCTGCTGTGTCACTTTCCCGTGCTCAAATCTCCTGACTTCAACAAACCGTTCTCCATCGTGTTCGATGCTAGCGACCAAGCTTGTGGATCTGTGCTCCTACAGAGAAGTGACTCTGATTACATTGAGCATCCTGTGGCATACTTCTCCAGGAAGTTCAATCGCCACCAAAAGGAACTATTCCACAATAGAGAAGGAACTGTTGGCTCTGGTCCTTTCTTAACAACACTTTGAGGTTTATGTTTGTACAGGACAAAAGCCAATGATTGTGTACACTGACCACAATCCGTTAATGTTTTTGAGTAAGATGAAAAACAAGAATCGGAGATAGTTGAATTGGAGTTTGATTTTACAGGAGTTTGACTTGGAAATTAAGCATGTGAAGGGTACAGACAATGTAATTGCTGATTGCTTATCCCGCGTTTGAATGTGTATATATATATCATGGGTTTGAATATTGTATGATATATGTATATATAGACAAGTGTTCACTTAACCGTTTTGTATTGAAAAGAAAAATTTTGCCTTTATGAGTCAAAATTTTTCCCTTTTGGAATGGAGGTGTAATGTGAATATAGGCCACTAGATGGCAGTATTTACCTTTTTTTTGTTAAGCTCAGACTAGAGTCATGTTTAGACATGTCCTGGACATGTCTGGGGCAAGTCTCAGAAAAGTAAAAAAAATAGGTCTAAATGTGGGTGGGGTCTGCAAAAGAGTATATAAGGAAAAGAATTGAGACAGTAAGGTAGTAGGAGAAATTGCAAGAAGATGACCAGACCTGCCATTCTGTTCAAGACCTGTGACATTTCTTTTGTGGATTTCTTTGCCTGTGTTTGAGCATTTTCATTATCCAGGACATCACCAAGCCACCCCACAAAAAGGGACTGTAAATATTTCTGTTTTTCCTGATTTATCAATCTTGGTCTTTAGTTGTAGGTTGTTATTAGTCTTTGTCTTTGTTAAAAATTAAATGTGTTTTAGTTGTTAAAACTGTGTTTGTCATCCCTTGCTGTTGCTGTTGTGTTATAAATGTAATAACAAATTGGGGCCATAACAGCGTCTATAGACCTGCAAATTTAAGCATGCTGTTACTGTACTCGATCACTAGATGGCACCCCTGGATCAGTTATTGAATATTCACAAGCAAGCAGACCGCGAACGCGGTTTTGAATATGGGGAAGTTCACTCTACTTCCTGTTTTTCGAGAGTTGCATGAATTAAACTCCTCAACTAAGCCTGATGTGTAAACTGGTCAATATCCTTGCCCATTGCATCGATCCAGCAGTTTTTAAAAATGATCTTTTTGCGACAGAAAAAATCGTTTTCCTATGTAGCAACCACTATAGCAACAGTGAGCCAATGGCATTCCAATTAGTGGTTCAGAAAAATCTGTTTTCTGAAGCAAAAAATTCGACATGGTATTGATTCTCTCACATTCTACTGTCAATTACAGTCATCAAATTCAAAAAATGCGCAGTTCCCTACCGTGGATTTTCGTGTAGATTCCTTCATTGACAAATCCAGCGCTTCCTTATATCCACCTGAGTACTGACCTTGATAGCCAATCACTCAATAACACATTCAAGCTCTTCTGCCTAACTGCGCAGTTAGACTTCACGGCCTCGTGAAACTTCCGCGGTAACAACGTAGTGATTGGCTCGTTTCTTATCCAATTCCCGAGTGTTTAAACGTTCTACAGTAAGTGAAACATATTGATTGGACAAACAAAGAGCATACAAGCCTATGCGTATCAGCATGCTAGGTTGTATCCTGTTTACGTTGCGCGCATTATGCGGCTGAAACAGACGCGATATATCTATATATATAAAAGTAAATATACTTTTACCTTTTGCGCTATATATTCAACAATGCATAATTCTTTAAATTTTCAACCCTGGTTTTTGATTTTTGGTACACTTAAAGCAACATATAGTAGTTTGAAAACAAATTTAGGTGTAGATATGACAGTTATTAATCGTACTTTTGATGTTGCATTTAATTTTGTCACTCGCGTTTCAAGCATTTCGGAAGGTTTTACGACGCATGCAATAAAAACTGACCCGTTTGGAGTTGAGGACTTGAATGGACCATTCAATAAAGCCAAGTTATAGGGCTATCTATACTCAGCCAAAATAAAAACTTCACACTTGTTTGAAGGTCGATAAGTTGAACATACAAGAAATGAGGTTTTGAAATAATGATTTTGTTTAATGGTGTATCATAAAAATAATGTCCATAATGTAACCAGTTCCACTGGAAATGCTAGAGAAATGTCCAAGAGTAAAAATGGTAAGTTAGAACTTGAATAAGAGCATTGCGCAACCGATTACGTATGGTTTGGGCAGTCACACGACCTCTAAACAATTCATTCCAAGTGGACATTGCAGCGACAAATCGATTATGCAAATGACGTAAGACAATTTGTCAGTCTTCTGCTTTTGACGTCCCGCGTGGGCTACCAGAACGAGGTCGGTCAGCTGTGGTGCCAGTTTGTTGGAGACGTGTCCGAAGATCATGGATAGTCCGTCGACTGCATTCCATAACCCTTGCAACGTCAGTGACAGACGTTTCCGTATTTAGCATGCCAATGGCACGTTCATGCTGAATGTTTGACAGCCATGGCATTGAAAAGCAATGAATAATTAACTGTAAAAACTTGTTTTTCTGTGATGTCACTCTAACGTGCTAATGTGAGCTCAGCTGCACATCTCTCATATGGTCACGTGACTAGGAACTCAAGAAAACATGGTTTTAGCTTAAAGTACGCTCGCACGTGCTAAGTACCAGTGCACGTCGGAGTTGATGTGTGTAATGATGTCTTTGACAACGCATTTACCCCTAGTGATAACAAATACTCTTTTATTAAAAGTTTCAAGAAAACATTTACAAATTTATGAGTGTGAAGTTTCTTTTTGGACTCAGTATATAAAATTAAGTGTTATTAAGTAATACTGAGTTTGTTATTTTCGTCCCCCACAGGGCTCAGAGCATCAATAATTGGATCCACCAATTTGTAACAGTGTCACACAAAATATATATATTTTTTTAATTTTCAATGTTTATATTTGAGAAAAAAATCCATATTTTCAGAAAATAAGACTTAATACTATAAGGAAAAATGTAGGATGATTACTTCTTAAAAATTTTTTTTTAAGTGATTAGTTTTTTGAAAAGTTGTATCAGTGTTGCATTTTTGGTGTCATTGAGTTTGGCGCAGTTTCATTGTCACTAATGAAAATAGCTAAAGCAGAATATTGTTATTTCATTATATTTGTTTTGAAATATAAAGGTAGTAATTGTTACAGGCATGAAAATCTTAATAAATTTATTTAAATGAATGTATTGATTTTAATGGAGCCACCCCTCAAAGGTTAAGCAGATTTTGTGTCTTAGGTTTAATTACACTTTGACCAAGCAGCAAATTAGAAAATATTAAGAAGATGGTTTACATCTGGTGGTACATTTCATTTTACAAACAAGATGAAGCCACCTCTCAAAACTTTGAACTAGATATCAATGATTTTTTTTGGAAATTTGGTCAACTGGGAAGGCTGATTCATTTGGGAGAAGATGATTGACTGGTTGATTCTCTCAGGGGCCCTTAAATACCCCTCCTGGACTACCAGTTGTCACATTCCAGTTGCTCTCAATATAAAACTACTACAGCATTGCTCAGCATTACTACTGTTCCAGCATGGTTCTCAGTGCAGCTGAGAGGACCTGGCATTTCAGAGAACGCATCAAGGCTGAAAAGCCTGATGCCTGGAAAGCTGTTTTCTCAGACCGAAACAGAACAGCCAAAGCCAGAGATCCTGAAGCTGTCCGTGTGAAGACCAGCCAAACACAGAGCAGCCAAGAAGGAAGCACAGCTTGCTGAGCAGCATTGCCTGGGTACTCCTGTCCACAGCAACACTTCCAGTCAGACCCGAGCAGTCCGTAGAATCTACAGTCATCTTTCAAAGTCTCCTAGAAAGCGCCAATCAGTCATCAAAGAGATCATCAAGCAGAATCCAGTGCCTGTCAGTGACCCTGTGCCGCCTACCCCACTTAAATCAGCACACAACAGAGTTCCAGATGAGGTCTGTTCCAGAGTCACAGACTTCTACCTTCATCAAGACATCAGCTGGACAGCTCCTGGTCGCAAGGACTACATCACCATGATCTGGGATGGTGAGAAAGTGACAGAGCAGCGGCGCTATGTAGTGATGACCATCTGGGAGGCCAACAACCTCTACAAGCGAGAGTTCCCTGATGACACCATCAGCCTGACCTCCTTCCAGCGCCTGTGGCGAGATGTAGTCCTCTTCAGAGACAACTTATTCCTGTTGTAAATATGTTGAAATGTAATATTGTTAATATGTAATATGTGTAATATTTGTTATATGAATGTAATATAATTAATCAATAAAGATAAGATGATAATTTTGATTCTTTTTTTCATTCAGATTTCAATAGAAATTAGTGGTGAACAATTGTCGTGCTACCTTCTCTCACTTTAACCCCCATAAAGAATTTATTTTTCAAAATTTTGTCACCAAACTTTTATATTGTAGTTAACAGTATTTCCAAAACTTGAAAAAAATACTTAATAAAAATAGTTATATGAACAGCACTTAGTTGAAATATTCATGTGAAAACCTGTGTCCTAATTGTCGCGCAAAATTTTCCCCCTTGACCCCCTTTTGCCCCATAAATAAAAAACTTTAGTGTTTCTTGAAGTACTCACCAAGACCTAGCTAATGAAAAAATTACAAATGCTGATATTAATATTTGTGAAAGAGTTATGAGCTAAAATGTAATAAAGTGTAACAGTGTTGCATGCTGACTTTGGCCCATTTTTTTTCTTTACTCACGCTGATCAGCCAAAGCATTAAAATCACTAATGGATGCAGTGAATAATGTTGACAGTCCTATAACAGCCCATGTCAAGGTTTGCAGACAAATCTCAGACATGCCCTGTGTGGGGGAGGGGGTCAGTAAGGAAAATCATTTGAATCCCTCCGACTTGGGACAGATATAGCTTGAGTCTAGGTTAACCATTTTGTCTGTCTCTCTGTCGTCGACATTGAGCATTGAAACATTTGGATATTGCGTCATGATCACAAAGTTACGCACAAGGCGACGAAGTCGACTAAGTTTTGCTCCGCAGTTCTCCATCTAGATCAAGGGCAGCTTGTGTGTACACCTACTTAGCATCTAGTTTTGAATGCAATGCACAGCTTCCACACCATCACATATCCAACGCATATTCAAACACAAGGGACTATGTGAAATGCACAGCATTCGGTTGCCTTACCTGCGAAAAGTAACTCCTTTTCCTCTTTTGCCACACGTGTCCCGATTCATTTGTAGCACATGAAGGCATCTTTTCCTCCAAAAGTGTTCATTCACAATATTAATGTCTGACATGAAGAGCGCTGAAAAATATAACAATGCTGATGGTATCTGAAATAGGATGGCATGCAATTGATAGTCAAGAGTGTGTTTTTGGGTCTTCCAACATGGCAGAGATGGAACTTGCAGTGACTTCAACATAACATAACAGTCAGCATAAAGCAATTAGTGTTACTCTTCCAATCCAGTCAATGTATAGTTGGAGATCAGCGGCAAAGATAGGACAGCATTCTTTTCTTCTTCTTCTTTGAGGTTTTATGACATTTTACTAACTTACTAGTGTATCGCTGCCACCTACTTGAATTAAAATACTTGCATTGACTGTTTCACGATGTGTCTTAAAAAAAAATGTAATCCTACCCCGCATTCTTTAATATCGAGAACTATTTACATGCTGTCTGGTTCCCGCAAAACCCCTTTTTTTAACATCCCTTGTATTTCATCCCCCTTAATATCTCTGATCTCTAAAATCTCCCTACAGCTGCATATACAGCCATCCTTATCCTTTCAGATTTCGTTTCGATCTCACTTGTGCAGTTCATCACATTTGCATTAAACACTACAGCTTTTTGGTCGATGCTTATTCTTTCTTCATCAGGTACACTTAGTTCATTTTCTACCATCCTCACTGCACTGTATTCTTTCCTCAATTCTCCTTTTTCTACCCTCACCCTCTTCAAGGCCTCCTCGTACGTCATCTCATTCTGCACTTGTGTCCATTCCAATTTCCTCCAATCACACTGCCTTTGTCCAGCTTTGATTACCTCAACAGTTACAACTACAGCCTGCTCTTTTGGCAACTCACAATCATCGTCTGAGCACCTTCTGTCCCACACCTCACACCTATAAAACATTTTCTAACAAACTACTGCCACATTCAGGGCTGGGCGATAAAGGTATTGCGATAATTTTAAGCGCAATAAAAGTAGCTGCCTCTATGGGGCAAGCAGACGAGCCTGATTATTACCTTTCCTATGACATGTACTGTTATGACTCGAAAATCGCAAAAAGAAAACCAGCAATGAAAACCTAGACAAATGTATTGTTCATCGATATAAAACAAAACTTCTACAAATAATCCACTGCTTAATCTTATAACACTGAAATGCCACTATGTAACTCTGATGCCTAAACAAAACTCTGCCTCCACTGACCAAAATCACAGAATTTATATTGACAAGCAACATTCTGGAAAGATCTACAGGATTCCTGGGTGATCCCGCCCCCTTTCGGCAAGAAGAAGCCAGAAACTTCTCGAAAGCACTAGTCTATTTCATCACACACAAGTGGTATTGCATCAGATCATGTTTTTCTACAGACATACCACCAGAGGGTGCTAAATGATAACCAAAATAAACAAATCGCTGACCAGTCATAATGGCCATTGAAATAGTGTCTAACAAATCTCCATTTAAAACTGTGCTGTACAAAAAATACTCACACATAACATACGGACTGACCACATAGTTTTCAGCTGAAGTCTTCCAGGAAGGCTGCCCTTGTTAATACTCACTCATGGCTCCTCAGAGCTCTCACCTCGCAGCAGAAGTGAGAGGTTTGATATGACATGCAAGATGGCTGATACATGTAAATTTCAGCTTCAAATGAAGAGCAAGGAAGTATCAAGTAAGATTTAAGATGTACCCCATGTCCTCCAGTTCTCAGATCCTTTTCAAAGGTGAGCAAGTGCACCTGATGAAATAACAAAAAAGGCAAAGCAATTTATGTATAAAATGTCATACAATCAAACTAAAACATCTTTAATTAGAAATATGCCACAAAGACAGGGTAAAACCCAAGGAGATTAGATGATAAAAGAGCAATAGTAAATGAGTAGTTGGAGTACTATCCGAAGGACTGTATATTACAAGGCAACAGTGCAAAGGACCACTAATAAAACACCTTGGTAAATTTGCGAAGATCGAAGTAAGTAGCACCAATAAGTTATAATTAAGCAGCTAAAGGTTGTAACTGTGTCTTTTATGAAATTACAAAAGAATTTGAACAAATTGATATCTTACATCTACATAAGCGGTGGCTAATGGACTGAAAATATTAAGCGCCAGTTAGATAGCCTGCATTGTAGGATGTCCCAAAAGCAAGCACAGAAGTTCAGAGTAGTTTAATTTTTTATTTTACTTTTTTTATTTACGTAATTAAAACAATGTTCTTCATTGAATTTCCCACGTTGCAGCATTGCAGAAAGAACGATGAATGTTAAACTGCCAAAGAATTATTCTAATCTTTGGAAAACTTTATTAAGCATAATTATCAAACAATGATCGGTACAAATGCGTTACCCACACAAGCTATTCTAGACCACAGCTAACTTACGTTTTCTAAACCAGTAATGAGCAACTTCAGAGACGTTATATCTAGAAAACAAATTCATAGACGTATGTTCGCCAGCTAAATGGTGCAAGATATCTTTGATACTAAAGTAGTTCAAGCGAACACGGAAGGCAAGCACACTAGCCACGGATTACAGCATGAACGATAGGTAGCAAGCTAATACTACTGTTTTTATGTTCCATCAAGTTAAGTATTCATGCCATTATATTGTGTCAATTGATCAATATCTCTAAAATTTTCCGGTTTACCTGGCTTTACGGATCCTATTTTTTGCCTCAATTTTTAAACACTTGGTTAAAGTAAGCAAGGTGATTTGCAAGAAGCAGCATGATGGCTAAATTAGTTACCTGCAGGAGGACAGCAATTGTAGTCAATGCTCCAAAAGTTCTGCACCAGGTGAATCGGTTTTCCGTTTTTCAACCCGACTCTATCGCAAACCCCTTTCTTCGCCGTTGCCGTCACTCATATTTTTCACGCCCCAGTTCACATGGATCTGAATGGGACAGCTTAGTGAGCATTGGACACTCAGGTCCCTAGGTAGCTACATCTCATAATCGTAAATCTTCCTCCGTCATCTCTTCTTATGGACAAAATCAATCTCCTCACGTCGTCTTCGGTGGGCAAACCGAAAAAAGAGAGGTCGGCTTGCTTCTTCGAGTTAGAGTTTGAACAGTCAGGACCGGGGACACCCGACTACTAGCACTCTGCCATTGTTAATACACGGAGCATCAAGCAAGCATAAATTGGTGGAAGTCAGTTTATTTGCTATCTGGTTTGTATCCCTGGAAATGTAAAATAGGCCTATTAAGAAGAGGTCATGAGAAACAAACAGACCTAACCACGCTACCGTGTTAGATTGAAAATGTCAGCAATCTGAATAAACAGCAGACCTCTGAATTCCACCTCTCATCTTGGAACCTTAACACATTAGTAAAAAAGATGTTAAAGATAGGACTGTGAAATTAAAAAAGAATTTATTTTTCAAATAAAAAAAACTCAGAAACTACATGACAAATTTTTTTCTAAATAAGGCATTCAACTTTCCTTCGTACCGCCATTTTGATTGAATCGATGGAAGTGGATCTAGTGGGGGCGCTGTACTTCACCATTGGATCCGACAGAGAATATGCGAGATGGCCTGTGGAGGCCAAATGATTGCAGATAGAGATTAAAGGATCAGTGTGTAAGATTAAGTCATCTAGTGCTCAGATTATAGGTTGCAAAAAACTGACCATTCCTTTTCTCAGAAAACCTACGGTGCCCACAAAACTTGCAAAAATGTGAAAGGCGCTCTCTTGTGTCAGTGCTTTATTCATTTACTTAGAAAAAATGGCAGAGCAACATAGCGGTCTCCACGGAGGTGGACCCGCTCCCATGTAGGTTCAAAGGGCTTATTCTAAGCAAAATGAAACTCAGAGATTATTGTTTTCACGTGATTATACACTACTCAAAAAGTACTTATGAAAGTTATATTCCATTTCTGCCAAAATATCAATCGAAATTCTACACACTGCTCCTTTAAGTTTGTATTATCAACAATTTGGAAGTCACATGACCTATATTTTTGCTGTGTTAAAGTTGACCTCAGATGACCTTGAAAGGTCAAACTTGGTCCTATTTTTAAGCGTTTAAAAATATGTGCAAAAGTGGAAAACATTTTGTGAAGCAAGTCGAATGTGTATGTGAGGGAGAAATTATTTCCGCATTGCAAGCAATAGACAAATGCACCGGGGACTTGGCAAGCACATTCAGGCAAATCTGCATCGCAAATTTTTTAAATTTTTTATTTGATAATTGTACAAGATTAATTTGAAGTACAGTTTTTCATAGCTCTTGATTTTAGTTACTTTTGAGCGTCTTAATAGCCTACAGTGAAGTTGGAAAACATTTCGTTTAAGCGTATCCAACGTGATATGTAAATTGTTATCGCATTCCCACACAGCGGCCAAATGTAATAACCTAGCAAACACATTCAGGCAAATTACGTGCTGAACTAAGCAAAGTTACAGTCAAAATCATCCTCCTCTACCCGATAATTGCTTTCAACCCTTTCCCATTTACTTGTACTTTGCTCAATTTGCAATCGAACAGTTGCTTCACTCAATTAACAAGTCAAATTGGTAGGCAGTCTAGTTTATTTAGATATAATTTTTTTTGTCACATTGTGAAATTTAAATGACCATGAAAAATGAGTTGTCTGGATGTGTCTGCTAGATTATTTCTAGTTTTACATTTGGTCTCTCTTAGCAAATGCATTCACAATTTACGTCACGTTCGATACACTTTAACAATATGTTATCCACCTTTACTCTAAGCTATTTAAATGGTCAAAAGTAATCAAGAGCTATGAATTACTTTCTTTCAAATTAGTCTTGTTCAATTATTAATTAGGTGCAATTGTCTATTGCCTGCAATGCAAAAATAATTTCTCACATTCACGTTCGATATGCTTCACAAAATGTTTTCCACTTCGCATATATAATAAACGCTTAAAAACCAGGGCCATCTTAGTAATTCGTAAAAATGCTACGATGAGAGGTGGAATCCAAAGGTTTTCTATTGACTCAGACTACTGAGATTCTTTTAGTCTAACACGGTAGCCTGTATACGGTATTCTGTATGATTCTTATTATCTCTTCTCAATCATTATAGGCCACATCTCGGTTTTGATTTGCCAGTTGGCTAAGTAAATGGCTTGATTGCAAGTTAGGCAAAGTACACGGGAATTGATTTAAGGTATGCTAATTATGCCAAGGTGAAGGAAGCTGTCCAGCCTCACTGGTAATTAGCAGACTTCAAATCGCACTTTTCTTCCCTGAGACATTTCAAATGTCCTCTGATGTTTGTTCCCAACGGCATTTGGTATTGAAAAGGTAATGAGTAGGCTCACCTGTCTGCCCCGTAGTGGCAGTTACTTTTATTGCGCATAAAATTATCGCAATAAATTTATCGTCCAGCCCTAGCCACATGCCTATATTCTTGACACCAGAAACAATGGAGTGGAGCCCTTTCAAAAGCCCACCCCATTACTTGCATAATCAAGAAAAATCTAGACTGGAAAACTCATACTCCTTCCGCCTCAAAAAAGGATTCAGGCTTTACTAAAAAAAGAACACCTCCAATGTCATCCTTCACAGCAACTTGGCAATTCATTGAAAAACAAATAATGGAAGTATTAGTGACTTTTTGGGCTTTTTCCCCTCTGTTCCTTGCTTACACACTCTATAATCACAATTCCACTTCTGCTCACCCCCACAGCTTTAATGTCTCAAATATCCCTTTTCAGAAATCTCCCGACATGGTGTCTGTCACTAAAAATATCATCCTCCCAACTACATCCCAGTCTTTTCAATTGAACCGCAAAGTTTCATTCTTCAACTTCACCCTCAACTCAAAAATCATCCTCATCCTCAACTCAAAAATCATTAAACATGATGATTTTTGTTGTATTTCATTAACCATCACATTCAATTTGCTCATTAGATTCCTGAAATGATAATCAGAATCCCCTGGAATTTTCATTTGAATCAAACTGATTTATTTATTTCTTTTCCATTTAAAAATCTATTTTGCGATATGGGACAAGGTCGGAATCACAATCATGTTCTTTGGTATTTCATTAAGGTCCTGTCATGGTTTTGGAGCTTTGAGAGCTCCTTTAGTCACTCTCGTCTGGGACGATATCGTTTTGCTCGCCAACGGATTCCTGGGCCAGTTGGCATTAATTGGGGGTGTTACCTGTTCTCTATTTAAGCTCCTGTTCTGCCTTGCTCGTGTTGCTAGAGTGTCATTGTCTCCTAGGCGCTTTAGCCGGTATGGTCTTTAGAGAGAGAGTATCGTCAGGATCTTAGCTGCATAACAGGATTAGTGTTAGTTAGTAAGGGAATCTTTGGTTTATTTCCCTTTTTTTTTGTTCTTTTTTTCGAGCTCGCCTGTTTTCTACCACGGAAGGCATCAGGTCCGTTGCCAGCGCGAGACTCGTGATTTCTATCTGTTTTAGTCTCTCAGCATGCTGCTGGTTTTTCCTTTTATATCTGGCCACTGCTCTAGCGTCCAACTACCGACGCCCATCACAGTTCCTATACCTTGTTACTTGCTTGCTGTAGTAGATTATGTTTCTGTAATTAGTTCATTTTCATCGAGATTTAGATGAGCAATTCAGGCTATCTAGAGCCTCTAGTTTCCTTTTCTTTTTTTCCCCCATTCTTTTCTTCATTCTCCATTTATTTAAAGTCCGAAATTCTATCCAAAAAGAAAAATTCTGAAATCTTGCCAAACGATCTGTTCAAAAAGTTTTTTTTTTTTTTTACTATGCTTTTTGCCACTTCTCGTCAACCTCCTCTCCGCATTGACAGAACAGCAATTCACTATTCCTGAACCATATAGCTAAGTGAGAAGTTTTGACGACTGGTTTAACGTTTAACGCAATCGCACCAACATGACACAACCTCCGTCGAGTTTGACTAACATTTTCTGTCACTGAACAGCAAGCAAACAGTTTGGCTGGCAATATATCATATCATATTATATTATATTATCTGTAATATATTTGGGGTCGATGTCTGTCTGTCTGTCTGTCTGTCCGTGTGTATGTACACATTTTTCTCCAACATTTCTCAACCAATTATCACCAAATTTGGAGTGAATATCCACTTGGACACCAGGAAGGACTTGACGTCGCCCGATTTTATAAAAAAGGTCATGCATGCAAAAAAATGGCAATTTCACTCTGGGTAGCGCGTAAACTTATATAACCTGATGCGCGTAGCAATATCCGGTTGCACCGCTAGGAGCCGCAGTGTCCTCACGAACGTGCCTTGAGGTAGCCTGCAAGCAGGCTACTGTTTGCGATGGGGCCGAGGGAGTGATAAGACAGCGTGCACGAAAGCCAGGCTTTTGAGAGGGTACAGCATTCGTCCACCGCGTTCGTCCACAAATGCAGCATTCTCATTAGTCGAACTTGACAGCTCCCAAATTCACGGCTTCTCTCCCTCATGCGATCTAAAAGCGGCAAAATAATGGGCTACAAAGCGGGTAGCAGCTAGTATATTATATATTAAGGAAAATCTTAATTTTTCTCAGAATTTCTCAGCAAATTAGTGTCAGCTTTAAGAGATGTGATTTGGTTTTTGCCCACACTTCACCAGCTAGCTGTAACAGCGTTTGCTTTTGAGCCAGCTAACAAGCTATTGACATCTCAAAAATCTAAAAGTAAAGTTGTGACACATGAGAGTGCCATAAACCTGTGTGTACGTTGTCATATGTGGCTTCATTTCTGTAATCAGAGGTACTGCAAAAATTCATCCAACTTCTCTAGCCATCGATATGCCATAATATGTGATGATTTCACTGCTCCAGCAAGAAATGGGAAAGAAAAATTGAAAAATAAAAAAATACTTTATGGTCATACTTTTTGAATACTTTTAGCTGCCAGAGGCTAGTCAAAATAGCCTACTTGGACATTTGATTTGTCAAAATTTTACCCATTAATTTCAACAAATCTCATGGGCAGATTCTTCAATATCAGCAAATGTTTGAAATTTGTTCACCTTCTGCACCTTCCCAGACCACAGCTACCTCTGCACGCTCATGAAACCCACTTATTCCTGGTAGAGTGGATGGTGTACCTAATTACCTAATTGTGTAGATATAGCTACGTTGGCTTGCTAGCCAGTTGGAAATCTTGCTGTACTGTTTTCTTGGAAAAACTTAAATTATGTGACTAAAGCAGAGATAAACGCTTTAGATTTAACCTGTGACTGTCAATGAATAGGACAATGCTGCCAACCACGGATGCATTAACAGAACATTGAACTGGGGCATGTTACTACAATGTAGTGTTTCTTCCATTTTCCCCAATGATCAGGATATTCTGGCTATGTTCGAACTGACAACTCCTTCCTAAATCTATGCCTATGATATAATTTGTATGATCCACTTAGAAGTTTACATTTATAGTGTGTAATAATAATAATATTAATAATTTTATTATTTAAGTCTATTTTTTCTGTACTTAGAAATCTACTGCTTTAATTGAAATAAAGGCAGTTTTTGTGCTTACCTTGAGTTGCTGCTAGCTGTATTATTAGGAGGTAGGGGTAATTTTTACTGTGTTTTTATATAGAGTTTATATGCTTGGAAAATGCTGATAAAATATTGAAACCACTGTAGTATATATTTTTTCAGCTGATTTTAAATTGCCTAATACATTTTATCGGGGGAAATATGCATCTGTTGCTAAGAATATACAAAGACTTTGTTTCCAAAATAAAATAAGTGCCACAATTGCAAAAATTGTGATAATACCATGGAGCGATAGCCTTGTTCTTCTTACACATGGTGCAAACATCCATTTTTAGAAATTTATACTATTAGGTGCATTTTTTAATGGTCAAAGTTTGTGTTTTTATATAAAATGCAATAGGCGCCAAGGTGGAAAAAGTTGATTTACTGAAAATTAATAAAATGGATATATTGCATTTTGGAAACAAGCTCTTCATTCAATACTGTGCTCAGGTATTAGCATAAAGCGTGCATAAAGTTAGCATAAAAAGCTTTCAAAAATAAGAAAATGAAAGATACATAGCAAATTTTTCAGAGCTAATTCTACATTTACTTTCAGAGTCAATTTGAGTCCACCCTTGCCAAAGGGGACCCAAATACACTCATTAAGAGTTGATTTAACTCTGATTTTTGTCCTCAGAGACAACAACTGAAAATTTACTTTAAAGAGCAGTTGAGAGTTAACAAGTAAATCAAATCAATGTTTTGATTTGCCAATCAGCCATTCAAGGAACAGGAGATGGATTGGATTGGAAATATGGAAATCATTCCGGGTTATTTTAGATGGAGTGGCTGAAAAGAGCACGAGCCATTGAAAATGGAAAGAAAATTTTGTTGGCAAATGAACTTTTCCTTACTCAAACAGGAAACAGGAAGTAATGCTGACATTTGCTTTGATAAGTTTGATCAGATTTACGCTATATAAACAGTATACACTGTATGCCCAACTGTTTGGTTAATTCAAGATTGCAATGCAAAATGAGACTCTGGACTTCCTTACTGCATTCTTTTTAATTATTTCTATTATTATTATAATTATTTCCCTGTTTTTTGTGCAGGGCTCATGGAGGTCTGTCTGTTTGTTTAAGATGACTGTTTAATCAAACAAATGTAGACTGGTGTAAAACAGTATAGCTCCAATGTGCTAACATGTCTTAGCTTCCTCCTCTCTCCAGGCAGTTGTGCAACTAATTTTTGCTGGCAACCTGCACTGGCACAGATCGCACTCTGGTGCGTTGTTCCATATGGTGTCCTGCGCTGTTGAATTCCTGCTTAATGTTGCCAAGTGATTATTGTAGAGCTGTTGTCCTCGCCTCGGCCTTGCGGACAACAGCCCAGTTTGGATCAGCTCAAACCTGTGTTTCAAAGCTGAAAGAGCCTTGCTTACACTCCCGCCAATTCTGCTTACTGAGTGAGCCAGCCAATGTAATTCAGTCCTCATCTCCAGCACATGGAATTTGGATTAGCAGTTAACTCTAGGGGCCGTGTTTTATTGATCTAAGCATGGTCTGAAGCGTGTGGCGCAAGTGCATTTAGGGCATGTCCAAATCTATTTTCGCTAGTTTAATGGTGGGTTATTAGGGCGCAAAGTAAGGCACATGGTTTACTGGGGTTGTACTTAATCTCTTAATTAATCGTGGATGTGTTTTGGGCAAAACATGAAATAAATCAATCACACGTCTACCCTTCCCATAAAAAGCCAGATGCCCCTGCAACATGGCGAAATGTTTTTATAAGAGTGGTTTTGCCAAATAGTAGAAAAAAACCTTTCTCTGCAGATGAAAGAAGTCTACTCGTGTACAGAGTAAAGGTGTAAAGGCAAATCACAGCTAAAATTATGGAAACCTGATCACTGTAATCCCCAAAAATGTAAGTAAGAAATACATATTCTTAAAAATTGTTCACAATTGTTTCAATAATATTCTGGTGAAAAAAAGTCATCATACACCTTGAATCCTGGGGTTGCATTTGAGCGTGAGCATAAAACAAGGGAATAAAATGTTTCATGTTTTAATTCAGTGACGTGGGTAAAAAATAATTATGAGCAGGCAGGGATATGACTGAAAAAAATTCAAATCAGCGAAGAAAAACAGTAGGGAGAAAAACACAAAAATAGTGTTATTTTGATTCTGCTACTTTACCCCCTTGAAAGATATCCCACAGGAGTGAACTTTCTTCTACTTTATAGACGGTGTGGCTGGGAAAAAAATGAGAAACTTCATAAGAACAAAAATACAGTAACTGTTGGCAAAGCCAAATTGCTGACATCTCATCCTCGAACCCTAAGTTGGAAAGAATGGGAAAAAATTTGGATTAATTGCAGTTAATGACCATAATTTCATCACTTTAATGCTGATTAAGTTCTACTTTTTAATGTTGTTTCATCTGTCAGCCAAACTGTAAATTATCATAATCACATTTCAAAGAAAAGGCGAAGCTGTGTATTTGATTACTGAAGCGAGGCAGATGGGTTGTTGGTGTTGTCTTCGTGGATCAGGTTGGATTCAAAATTGAAGCACCTATTACTAAAACCCCATAAGTCACACTTGACTTGACTTGTGGGGTTTTAGTAATCAGTGCTTCCATTGATTTTTGAAATACATGCGGTGAACAGGTTGTGCCAGACTCTGACCTGACTTAACCGAACATCTGAAGCATTCTAAACTTTCTTTCTATACTGAGCAAGAAATGAAAATGAATACAAAACTGACAAGAAACTAAGAGTGTGTGTTATTATGAGAAAAATCTTATTGATTATTAGCACATGCACTTTTACACACATTTGTTTGAACATATTAATTTTGCAGTCACTTTTACTGGGTCACCATCCGAGCACATTAACAACCTTGCTTACATGCATTTCCTGTTTTCAGTTGAACGGGAATTCACACGGTTTTAGGCACAATATGATCTGCATTAATGGTCTCCTAACACCTACCCCTCCAAAGGGGATAACCTAAAAGACTTTAGGAATGACAGTTTGCAAGTTCAAAGGCTCCATGGCTGAATAATTTGCGAATACCTAAATAAGTAATCTTGCACGTTGAATTGCGAATCATTCGATGTTGATGGACTACGTTCCCTTGCTATTCAAACGTATCAGAGCATTCAGTGATGGGGCACACAGTTGCATGGGAGTGTAGTCAATCGCACTCACCATCACTATATTTATAAAATATCTTAATTCACACTAAAATCGTCTTTCACGCTGTAATCTTTGCACTTTTAATTGTAATATTAGTAATATTTGGGCACTGCAGCTTGTCTCTGAGTGTGTAACAAGCAGAGGGTACGCGCATTGTGCATTCGCCTGCAAAGGCACATAATACTATCTCAATAATTCGGCCCAATAACAGCAGTCAAATAATGACAGCTTTAGACTGGTTTTTGTTAGTCAATTGCAATCGATTTCTGCTGCCTCAAGATAGTAATACGCCATCTATGCGCCTGACCGCATGTCATTTTAAGACCAACCCGCCCATTAGAGATGCGCGGATGACGTATATTTTAATCCGCAACCGCTTCTTAAAATCTCTATCCGCCCGCTATCCATTTGCAGGAACGTTTTTTCACCAATTGTCAAAACCGAACCAACCCGCCATCCGCCGATGAGTTTTTAAGTTGAATAAAGATACCTCGGCTATTAGTAGACCATCTTGCCAGTAAGCCTTGGAGAGAGAATAAATATCTAATTTATAGCGATTCCAAAACTATCTCCACCCATCGCACAATGTGTAAGTGTAGCCTGATTGTTAAAGCATGCAGCCCCGAACGTTTAAACCTTGAAAAAATATGCACCTCTTTTGGATCATTTGTTTAGTATCACAACCTACTGTAGAGGTGTTTTGTCAGATGACAATGGTTGTCATTATTTTTTCATTCATGTATTTATTTATTTATTTATTTCAGACGAATGTCAAAACTTGTTATGTGTTGTAGCCTATTGACTCCAAGTGAGCGAGCGCTTGGCAACTTGCCGACACGCGCTGTGCTGAGAGGCCAAGGAGATGTATCTATTAGACAAAATGCAGCACAAAGGCCTACTTTAAGTATTTGCTTAACAGAAAAGCAGACTTAATTGGTTACTGCTCTTAAGTCCAACGAAAGCTATCAATTGCGCGAACAGTTTGGTGTTAGTGAAGTCGCATGCGGATGAAGTCGCACGCGCAACTCCACGGTTACAAAATAACATATTTTTCACAGTGATCATTAGGCCTATAAGGAAGACACACCATGTCCTTAAGAGGCAGACAAATGGGAGTTGGAGAGAGAAATGTATATCCTAACACATCAGGTGAGTGACAGATGACCTGCCACTTTTGTCACGCTCTCAAACGCAATTCCTTAATGCCAAGTTTACGCGATGTCGCATCCATACACGTGACAGTCGTGAGCCCTGAAATATGCTTTTCCAATGTGAAATGAAATAAAACGTAGCATAAGCCTACTTGAGAAGAATTGTTTGTTAATTTATTTATTACTGGGGTTGTAGTAGGAAGACATGAAAACTCTCACCCCTGAACGTTACTGATATAGGCCTATCAGGTGCCACATCTATCAACCAAAATGAGACACTGAAAATAAACACTGTAAATAAACAGGGCAAAGAAAATAAAATGCCCCACGGGCTGCAGTTGGCAGTTGCACTTGTGCTTTGGGATAGGGCTAATAAAAGGAAAAAACAATTGACCTCCGATAAACTGCATATAGAATAGGTTATGCCTCGCACTCAACAACTTCTTAACTTCGGAGTAATTAAGGTAGTGTATGCCGATTTAGAAATTAACAAACAATAAATAAAGAAAATAAAAGGCCCATCACTGGCCTTCAATCATGCTTAGAAGAAGCTCTATGCCTACTGCTTTCGATAACTTAAAGACCATAAACAACGTACAGCAGGCTATGTCTAGAAAAAGAGCAAAACACAAAAAATGCGTCTAGATTCTTCACACTGCAAGAATAAAATGGCATCTACTGTATCGGGATTCAGGCAAGACCGCCTTGCCTCAATAATGTGCCCTGCTGCGCTGAAGGAGCGCTCGCTCGCAGCACTCGTTGCTGGAATACATAGAATTTGTTTGGCAAGATGCTGCAGTTGTGGAAATGATCGGCTTTGATTGTCTCAGAAGGAAAGTAGATTTTCCTCTGCTGATCCATCGACATGGAAGTTTGTTGAGGCATACTCGTCTACTTCATCTAATCCACCGCTCATATCTTCCTCCCACTCCGAGAAGTCAATCCTTGGCATTTTTGATTGAGCACCACCAGCAGCTGTACAAAATACAGATTAAAATGTAATAAATACTGTATAATGTAAAATACATAAGCTGAATAGAATTACACAATGACACAGGCCTAGGCTATTTCAATTCTCTACACACCTTTCTCTGTGTCCGGTATGGACTCTGTGTTGCGTTCTTCTCCCCCGTGCCTGACACGCTCGCCTCCCTCAGGTAGAAGTTCCTGAACTTGCTTGATGACTTCTTTACTGTCCTCTTCGGTCAGCATTTTCAGAGACTTAAATTTCGGGTGGAGAAAATTGGCGATTTTGTGCGTGGCTGTGGGGCGCATCTTCTCATCAAGAAGGGCAGACGCACGGGAGCGGAGGCTTCTCATGTAGGGCACGTCTCCAAACTTGGGCTCACAGTGTTTCTTAAGTTTGGAAAACCAAAGCAACACCATGTGGATGGTTGGGTAATGTTCCCCCTCAAGCTCACCAATTGATACCTTGAAAATGGTGAGAAAGTCGATCAAGTGAGTGAGTTGAACCAGGTGTATGCCATCTACGCAATGCTCTTGACCCCTGCTCTCCAGCAGATCACGTATGTCCTGGTATTGGGAGCGTATGGATTCCAACATGGCTATTTTGCTGTTCCACCGAACATCACATTCTTGGTGCACAGTGTGCTTGAGGCTGGCCACCGCACCGGTTCTCTTCAAGTAAGCAACAAGCTCTTTGCAGTAGTCGAGCGTGTCCAACACATCTTGAATGCCATCGACATCTGCGTCCTTTGTACCGAAAGTATGTCTCAGCACCGTGTTGATGATATGTGCGGAGCATGGAATCCAATGGTAGCTTCGGAGTGCGGCCTTTATATTGGAGCCCTGATCGCTGACAAAAACTATTTTGTCTGTTGGGATTCCGTAGGAAGCTAGCACACTCGTAATCTGCTCATGGAGGTTTTCGCTGGTTTTTTTCAGGGTAAGGTCGAATTCCACCGTGGCCAAGATACGACTGACAAGCTGCCATTCACATATGAAGTGGCACGTGAGGACGGTGTATGCCCTCTTTTTAAACTCATCCGTCCACATATCTGTGGTTATGGCAATGCCACCGTTGCTGCTGAAAGCTCTTTTGATGTCGTCCAAAAGCTTTTGTTTATTAATGGATGCCTGCTGCTTTGCCCTATCACAGACAGTTTGCCTATGTGGCAGGATAGCAGTGGCATCAACGGAACCGTACTTGGCACCTATGTCAATTAACGTTTGCGCCACTTGATGGAACCCTTTACCCGATACTGTGTCGAATGGACACATATCACGACAGCACAGGTCCACAAATGCATCTGTTAGCTTAGATTTTACATCTTGTGGCACTCTCTTGGGGTCACGACAGAAACTGGCTAAGGTGCTTGGGGATGCTTGCGGTTTAGCACAGCTATGATGAACCATGTTAGATGTGCCCGTCTTGTGACTTTCAAATACATAAACGGCTTCACACGTTTTGCAGATAACATATCCTGCACTGGTGTCATCTAAATTCACCACCTCCAAAAACTGTTCCCAGACAGTACTTCTTAACCGTTCTTTCACCCTCGTTTTAAGTTCACCGGTTTTTAATCTCTCTCACGCATCGACTTCGCTGCCGCTGCCATCTTTGTCTTGTCTTGTCTAAACAAAGCAGCGAATGACCAACAGATTAAAAAGTGTTTTAGTATCATTTTCGTTGGTTTTTTTTAACTTTGGAATAATATGTAAAATATTTCTTGTTATTATTATTTGAGTGCTTCACCCGCAACCCGCCTGAATTTAATTAAAATATTATTTTTCGTCGCGTCATCCGCCCGATCCGTGGATTGTCGGAACCGCCCACATGTGCGCGGCTCAACCGCGCATCTCTACCGCCCATGGCCACTCAATTTGGTGCAAGTGCACTTGCTAAGTACGCGGCCTGAGCGCTGGGCAGACAAATGGCAACTTAATATTCTATACTAGCAAAGAAACTTGCGTAACACTTATGGCGGCTTTATGCCTGGTGTACGACAGAGTCCTAGATGTTTACTTATTTATTTAGTTGGATTTTTATGTCTTTTTATTTATTCATAGTTTGTATTTTTCTTACATTTAATTATATTGCAGAAGCTGCTCCAGAACAGCAGTTGTGGGGTGTTTGTGAATAGGTTGGTAATTTTATTGCACGATTGACACCACCGTGTTTTTCACTTATGTTTTTGAGGAAATTGCTCGGCCACTGAAGGTAGGAGCTGTGCTTGTTTCAGGGACTGTGCCTCTAAAGCATTCGTCGCTCCCTGCTCCCGTCAGTGGCTCTCTGAGAGCTGTCAGCGCTGGATAAGACAGGCCTGTCGACCTCTCTATCGGTGCAGTATATTATCCACCGCTGTCCTCCCTCTCGTCTATCTATACAGAACCCAATTTATGGCCGTCCTCCTCATTTATTTGCTTGTGACTGTACAGAAAGCGCAGGGCAGCCCCCCTCTGCTACTTTCTCACCTGACACTGAGCCTTGCTTTGTGCCTTTACCATTAACTCGAGTAAGATAAAACGCTTTTTAAAAAATGATTTAATTTCCTTAATGAAAAAAATCAAATGCTGTTATCATTCAAGTGAAAAAGGTAATTTTCCCACATACTTAATTGGTTGCAGCACCTTCGGCTGAATCCGAACACTTCCCATAATCTCATAGCTTTGATAATTTGATTTGATAATTGATGCTTTAATCGTGTTTCACATCACTGTGGGGGGATTTTCAACAACTGCTCTATGTAGAGCAGCTTTAAATCTAATATGTGGGTTGGTTTTTTTGTGCCTGCACTGCTCATTTCATTTCAGATCCAGTCGCAGGATCTCTAAGAGCTGAAGTGGTGAACAGTATTCGGGGTAAATCAGAAAGGTGGCAAATATATTTTGTAGCACTGTGAAACCTGATTTCAAGGGCAGGTAAAACCGTGTTTGGAACACTCTTTAAATGCCTTCCCACATTGCCTTTTTTAATTAGCTTTGCAGGATTGTATTTGAAAACTTAGCCTTACTTTCCTCGTTGATCCAATCTGCAGTCTGTTAAATTTGGTCATCTTGTGGTGAAGGCACACTCAGAAGGCGTTATTGTGCCTTTTCAACCATTTTGTGTTCTTATCAAGTTCAACTTATCATTTTGTTTAAAGCTGCTGTTTGATGCAGAAGTAGTAAAATCTTGTTCCACTGGTAAATCTCTGACTCATGATCTTGCTTCACTTGCAGTATTGCGCCTGTTATAATATAATAGGAAAGTAATAGACATAATATTTTAGGTCAAAACTTTACACAGAAAGGCAAGGCAAGGATGGAGCAGAACACAATCAGGACTGGATCAGGACAGCAAGACAGCAGCAGCCAGCAATTAATGTGGCAGGACAGGGCTTGGTCCATGGTCCATGGACTCAGCGTTCCAGAGAGAAAAGATCCCTGGAAAAAGGCAAAAAAAGGGGGGGATTAGGCACAGTATAAAACTACTGTATACAAATCAAAATTCTGTCCTGTGTCAAGTACCAAGTAACAGTTCTGGAGCAACTACTCTGGAAACGGTCAACACTTCAGCCCTCTTTATACACTTAGTGACAATTAGCGCACAGTGTGCTCTGACATTGTCACCCATGAACAGGAAATTGGGGCAGTGACAGCCATGTGGAGGCACGATAATTGGGTTAATTATTGTGTTCAGATAGTATTGGTCTGTAATTTGCCCATTAATGATATAAAATCAGTTTAAAAGGGACTAGACAAGGCCCACCACCACCTCCATGTTGTTCATGTTCCCCAAAATTGACATCAGCATAACGCTCATGCCGTCTCCAAGCACACCTCTGTCCATTTGATCTGAGCACGTTTGCCTTGCTTTCATCAGTAAAGAGCACTGATGACCATTGATGACATGTCCAATTGACATGTTGCCTTGCCCACTGTAGTCCTTCCCTGTAATGTTGGTTTGTCAGGGGTTCAGCCTGCACCAGACATCTGGCATTCAACCCATGCTGGTGGAGTTTCTGAATAGTTTGTCTGGACACCCTGAGTTGTCTGATCACTCTGAGATGCAGTTGCGTGGCTTCGACAGTTCAGTGACGTGAGGCATACATATAAATGCACTGGTCACCTTGACGGGTTTTTACACGACAACACCCTCTGCCCTGTCTTTCTCGAGCACTGCCAATCTGCCTAAAGCGCTTAAGGAGTCGAGAGACACTCTGACTCACACCAAGCTCTGCGGCCACCTCAACTTGGCACTTTTCTGTTTGGAGTCTGTCCAATGCTAGGTGGCACTGCTCCACAGTTAACTGTCTCCAGCTCAGCATTTCAACACAAATCACTGTATTATCTGAGCAGCTGACTGTCTCTGACTGAGAAAACGCTTCATGACCACTTTAATAGGATTAATCCCTTTTTACTGAACTACTGAATGTACTCAACACCGAGTAGTATTGGAAATACAAATAATGTTGCGCATTCAAGGTTGGAGAATTCCCTGAGCAATATGAACAAGGTATCTCTCACAGAGTTTTAAGGAGTGCCACAAGCACTTGTTGCAAAATTTCAGTTACCTTTAAAATATCGCAATATTTTTGTGAGTAGTGTACTTACAATGTTTTTTTTTTGTTGTCATTACCTGCAATAGCATTTTTCAATACATTTTCACCAAAAAATTATAGAGAAGGAAAATATGAGTACCACCTTAGGACGAAAGTGGCAGTGTATAATCATCACTGCATAATACTGTATTTTTTTAGCATCATTCAACCTTGCCAGTCTTTTGCTGCCCCATCCCAATCTTTTTGAAACATGTCCATGGCATCAAATCAAAAAACAAAATTTCTCAGTTTCAACATCTGATGAGTAATCATTGCATTCTGTTTTTATTTACATTTTACAAAGCATCCCAACTTTTTGTGAACAGGGATGTAAGTGGGAACCAGTTCAGAGATATGATGCATTTTAAGGTGAGGTTACTGAGGGCCTTTTACACCTCTGTTGGCTTGTCACTAAAAATCCAGGATGGTAGAGGTTAAACTGCCTTAATGCCTTAATCAAACTGAAACAACAGTACAACTATATACAAATTTTTTCCACCTCAAATATGTAAGACTACTTTCCTTCCATATTTCACCATCAAAGTTTGACCAAAAGCAAAAGAAATCTGATTTTTAAAGCCGCTCTGAACTCAGTGATTCATTCCTCTCACAACTTTGAATGGAAAGTAGTCTGAGCAAATCAGCCTGAATAATTGCTCTTTCACAGGAAAAAGCAAAAAGAAAATCTGAATTTAAGTCCCTGGGTTAAAATTCAGCTCGTGCATTTTCATGGGTACAATAAAAGTGCATACTCAATGCTTCTCTATATGTGACCTGTCATGCGAAAAGGATACTATCCTCCAGGAAGTCTTTTTTGAGATATTCGCTTAAATAGAAAAGAATAGTTTGAAGGTCAGACTCAAATTCATTTCAGATCGAAAGAAGCAGCTGTTGGTGAAATTAGCTCACTTCTGCACTTCAGTATCACTGATTGCTAGTCAAGGAAAGTAAAAATCTCAAAATGCATGTTTTAGTTGGATTGTCATGGTTTGGAGGCGTTGAGAGCCTTCTTTGTTGCTCTTGTCCAGGACAATATCGTTTTGCTCCCTATCGGATTGCTGGGCCAGCTGGCATTAATTGGGGGCGTTGCCCGGACTCTGTTTAAGCTCTAGTTTCGCCTCGCTTCCGTTCCGCTAGAGTGTCATTGTTACATTTGCGCTTTAGTCGGTACGGTCTCTAGAAAGAGAATTGTCAGGGACTTTAGCTGTACATTTGAGGTTAAGTTGTAGAGAGCAAGGGAATCTTTGTATTATTTTCTTTTAGTCCCTTTGAGCTCACTTTGCCTTCTACCCCGGACTACTTCTTGGTCTGTTGGTAGCGCAAGTCTCGCCTTTATTATTCTATTTGTGTCTCTCCTTTCTCTGCTGTTTTGCTTTTTAATTCTGGCCACTGCGTTTGGTGTCTGATACCCCACACCCATCACATGGATAGTACCCTTTTTGGGTGAAAGGTCACGTATGAACCGTGAGGCATTTTTCAGGTAAACTTTATGTGGCTTGGTTAACTTATAGCTAATGTAGTGGAAATATTTCCTTCCTATTATTTGAATCTGCTGTTGCTAATGTAATTTTTCCAGCTTGCTTATGTGGTTTTACGTGAGAAATCATTTAATTATACTGTACACACTGCTCATAGCCATAAGGCTCCAGCTAAACCCGAGTTGCCTCGTCTTGTTTCAGTCAACTTTTTGTTTACACGGCACAGTTGATCGATGAGTTTGACTGAAAGTAATGAAAACCTAAGATCACAACATTAGTATTTTCATGTAGCATGTGGAGGAAAAATTCTGCTCTGTTTCTCGTAGTAAAGTGTATTTTCAATGGCAGAGTTAGGTTTAGCGAGATTATTGAACTTTTGCTCATGTTGACAAATTAAGTTGGTTTTCTGCCAGGCCTTTATAGCTGTACATACTGAGGTATAATTGAAGCATTTCATTTTCCTAACTGCATTGTTTAGCAGCAGTAAATCACTAAGTGGATCTTTGTAGTGTTGTTTCATGTCCAGTCATGCAAATAGCACTCAGAATCAATCGATTTTGTGCAGACCACAGGCTAATGGAATGACATAAAAAGAATTCAATTTTCTGGTTTCAGAAATTATGACATTTATGAAGTTCCCTGCAGCTTCTATTGGGAAGCATTATGACACTTTGGGTAATTAATTAATTTGGATAAATCTATGTAAATAGTCTTTGCCATGCATGCAAGTGATGTTCTAGTGTGTGTCAGATTCATCAGAATAGATGTGCTTATGGATGTGTCTCATCTAAGAGTACATGCATGTGGTAAGTGCCAACTATTTGTGCTTGGAATCATTCCAAGTATGCCGTATACAAGTGAATGTAGATCGTTTTCATCAACATTGATCGGTGAGGGCCCAGATTTTTTTACTGTAGCCATGGCTGCACCAGACATGATGCAAATTTGTGAGCTAGTTCAGGCACCCAACTCAAGATTCCCTGCCGTCACATGACTTACATTGCTCAACTTAGCTACAACGATGCCCCACTCCAAAGAGGAAAGTCTATTTAAACCAGCTAACCATACTTATACATCCTTGGCTCCTCTGTCCTGCTGCTGCTCACATCTAGCTATGGGCTGCTGCAACCTCTTAAGCCCTGAGCCTCTGGCTTGAAAATGACATGCCCAAAATGAGATGAGTATATCTCTGCAACCACTAGGTCCATTTGAATAATCTTGGAATCATAATAGAGGTAACACTCTGTGGATTTTTGTCACCGTCAGAAAAAGTGTATATGTCATTGAGTCAGAGTAAATGAAGATGGAACACAACATAAATGGAAGATCTCATTTCTGCCAAACAATTTTTACTTTCATCTCTTTTGAGAATATTTAGATGCAGTCTGAAACCTCTAAAAATTACAGTGCAGAATCTCACCATTATCTGTGCCATAGTTTATTTTATCAAGTAAATCAGAGCAAAATTAAAGAGGTTTTAGTTCTAGAATGTCGTAGCTGGTTTCTCCATATTGGCATTTTGGGCACTGTGTGACAAAGAGGTACCAAACAGTGGCGGTTCTAGAACCGGGAATTGGGGGGGCGCAGACACGTCCCTTTATGACAATTAGTCCTGGCTAGTTCTCAATCATTTTCCTTAGCGCGTGTTCCAATTATTGTAATTGACAACTGAAGATAGTTTCTCTCCATATGCGATCAACCATCTGATGTGGAGAGAAACCGTGTCTTCAGTTGCCAATTACGATAATTGGAAAACACATCCGTAAAGCAGAATGATTCAGAACTAGCCAGGACTAATTGTCATAAAGGGACGTGTCTGCCCCCCCCCCCCCCCCCCCCAATTCCTGGTTCTAGAACCGCCTCTGCTACCAAACTGTAAAACCCATTTAACTTATATGTATATCTCAATACAACCATTTTAAAAAAAAATTTTCTCCCAATCCTGTGAACATTTCGCCATTCACAGAAAATACATTCAAAAGAGATGAAGTTTGAATGCACTGGAGCAGATTTATTTTCAGTAAAACAAGCAAATGAACTAAATTATAGATACAAAAAAAAAGTAAAAAAGGTAAAAAGTGACAAAAACAACCCCCCCAAGCAATTATTTATCCTAAAATTATGCTTCCATTGCACGATAAGGTTGCATCTGTGACCAGGCTTTGAACCCGGGTCGCTCATGTTCTGGTGCTCCACTGTATCAACCTCCATCTGACGGTTCTTCCTGCATGTCATTGTTAATATGAAGTCCACAATGATACAGCGCCTGCATAGTTACACTCTCTCAGTACTTGTGCATAATGGCGCAAGGATTCTCAGTCAGAAGAGGACTTTGAAAACGATTGTTGAATATCTAGCGGATAATTCTACTGAAAATTGTACTAACAATTTTATATTGGTGCCATGTTTGTATATATGTAGGCCTATATATTATTTTATCCTATGTTTTGCTACATGCCTATTTACTTGCTTGGTGCTTGAATTGTGTTTGGTTAAGGTAAAAATGGTCATTATGTGCTTTTTTCCCTTTAAGTGGATATGCATTATGATGATGTTGCTATTAGGAACCATGCTGTATTAATGATGCATAATGACAATGATGCATTTCACTGTATCACTAAATACGTTTACATGAGTTGGTTGACTAAAATACCAATGTCATCATAAAATAAAGCCTGATGTCACTCGTCAAGTTAGCGGTTTGCGGTCAACAATGAAAAACCAGGCCCGCAATTAAAGTCATTTTCCTATCTCAAAAATAAGCAAGAAGAAGAGGTCAATTAATTTCAGATACCAAACAAGGACAGCATCCCCACCGACCCCCACGCGCACACACACACAAACACGCACGCACATATACACACAGACAGCCACGGGCTTACCTCCTCAGACTTTTAATGGTTGTATAAAGTAATTATAATTCAGCCAGCTCCAGTAAACTTAAATGTCCTTTTCCCACATACATTCTTTGGGCTGATTGAGCCTGAGGAAAGAGCTTCAGACGTTTTTATTTGGTCCCCTGGGCCTCCTCTTTCATACTGTTTTTCTCTCTCTTTCCCTTCCGCGCTGCACTCCGGATGTGTGTGTATTAGGGATGGGGATAGGTGTTATTTATTAGGCAGTTGCTACGGGTACGGCAGTTTTCCAATGCAATTCAATGTAGAGAGGTATGGCAGTCCCAATTTCAAACCCTGCCCCAACCTAACCCTGACCCTAACCCTAACACTAACTTAAACCCTGACCCCTAAGCATAATCCCTATCCCAATCCCTTGAAAATCGACTGCCGTACCAATAAAACAGCCGTATGTCTAGACACTGCGTTGTATATATCTATGCGTGTGTAGAATGGTCTACTGTATGTTTTGTGGAAAAATCTAAAAAGTGCTGTGTTTTTCAACAATTTGTCATCATAATTTTAAAGCAGCACTGAAGTTATTCTGAATTGAGGATTTTTTTTGGAAAATACAGTTTTAAATCAATGCTCAGTCCTGTTTGTTTGTTGATGATAACAGATTCTTGTTTGTACAGTATTAAAAGAATTCCAATACATAACAACTGGGGGCTTGTCTAGGTTGAATTTGCTGTAATCTGAATATAAGTACAGTGCTGTTTTGAAGTTGTGAAGTCAACAATGTCTATCCCTCAATTTGTAATAGATGATTTCCCTAAGGATATTACAATAGGAGCAGTCGAAATTCTGGAAAAAGTGAGAATTTTGTTATGATTCTGCTCTGTTTGCCATGTTTGTTTATCATTCTGTCCTGTTTGGATTTCGATCTCTGCCTTGTCTGACCATGCTTTGTATTTTGCATTGTGATTCAGTTGCCTTGCCATGTTTTGTTTTTGTTTTGTCTGTTTAGTTCAAGCCATGTCTTTATTATTGCCATGTTTTGTATTTTGCCATTTTCCACATTGCCGTTATCTTTCCGGTCCATGTCTTTGCTTTTGCCATGCATTGCACTTTGTCTCCCCTGTCTGGTCTTGTGTTGAGCTACAGCTCGTTCCCCTAGTACTGCACGTCACATGTTTAGATGATTTCATGGTTTCTGGGTTTCCAAACATTCCTTCCAATCTCGTTTACTTCCTTCGCCTTGCTTTTCTATTTTACTAACCAATACTGACAGTTTGTTGTTTTCGTTAAAACTACTAACGCAGACTAACATTGTATATAATAATAATAACTTACTAACGAGGACTAGGGATTGTATAACTCCACCTTACAAATTGATTAACAAGCTCTCAGCACTCGCCCTGTTCTAGTCGCCGCCTCTTGCCTTTACCTAATTTTCCTTGCTGCGTTTCAGCAGATCCTCCACACCTGCTCACTCTGTCCTTTCTCTCATTATCTGTGCACGTTAGAACTCCCAAACCTGAGCTGTATGTTCTGTCTATAGGCTGTCTCGTGATCCCTGTCCGCGTTTTGGATTTTGCCTATTTCATGTGATTAGGTTCTCCCTCGTGTTTGCTCTTTTGTAATTAGTCTGATTCTCTACACCTGATTCCTGTATAGCATGTGTCCTCCCGTATGTGTATTTTAGCAGTCTTCTCACCACAGTTTCCCTTGGTTTACCTGTGATGCTCTTGTTTTCGCCTTGTACTCTTAGTGTTGCTTTTCTGACTGGACCGTCCTCGACTTTCGATTTTTGGCTCCGTTTTCGTATTTTTGTCTGCATCTGTTATCAAACGCTTTTTCTGCCAGACTACGAGTTCTGTTACTGCTGCCCTGGTTTTCGACTCTGATTCTGCCCATTAACGTTAACTTCTTTCTAATATTAGAACGTCAAATAGCGAAGCAGTGCATCACTGAGGTGTAAATTCTCACGCAACTTCAAACGAACAGTGATGAACCCTCGGACCATGGTCGGACATCCTACTTTTGTTTTCATTGAAACACCAGACGGACATGGTCTGTCGAAGGACCGACTATTAAGGAATTTAGGGATGGAACGCCAGGTGCGGATACTCAGGAATTTATTAACCAAAAAGCAGGGACAAGGAAAAACCACAGGGGGGCACTCTGGCCAAACAAAACACCGTGCCTAGCACTGAACGGGGAAAACTAAGAACTCGGGACTAGAAATATCAACTAAGCAAACAGGCACTCCAGCCGAACGAAACCACCGTGCATAAGCACTGAACAGATAAACTAAGGGCTCGAAAATAAACTAAAGACTGGGGCACTGGTAGCACTAGGGAACAGAGACACAGGCTGACTGACGACTGGAGACGAGGACAGCTTGGACGCACACAGCTCAGGAAGGGTCAGGTGACTCGGACGAAGACATCACGGAGAGCACGCAGTTCGGGAAGGGTCAGGTGACCTGGACGAAGACATCACGGAGAGCACACAGCTCAGGATGGGTCAGGTGATTCGGACAAAGACATCACGGAGAGCAGCAGGCACAGGGGGCTCGGAAGATCCAGCTGGCGCAGATGGTTCAGGGAGCGCAGCGGATACTAGACGCTCGAGAGGATCCCAGTTACAGCTGGATGCTGCCCGCACAGCGTCCAGGCCCCGGAACACACGCATCTGGTTGTAAGTGCGTGGAGACTCAGATCAAAGGCAGTAGAACGTAGGCAAAGGCAAAGTCCCGTCTGGTCTCTGTGCCTGCTGCACGAGAATATAAAGGGGAGGGGAGAGACACACATAGCTCGCATACAGGTGCTGAAAGTAATATCATTAATGAGGGGTAATCACAGGAGGGAAACTCAATTACAAGAAATGGAAAAACATTAACACAAAGACGCGGATCACAAGACTCCCCCTAAATGGGACAAATAAACTGAATAAAAAGACTCCCAAGTGTACAGAGTAAGAGCCAGAATAGATAATTAGAATGCAGAGGTTCTGCAGAACGCATAGCTAAGCCAGTTATGGAAACGAGATACGGAAGCTAGAACAGAGCGAACGCGGAGAGGTAATTAGTCGATTAGTAAGTGCAGCTGTACAATCCCGGGTGCTCGTTAGTAGGTTAGTATTATATACAATATTAGAATGGTTAGTAAATTTTAGCAAAACAACAAACTGTTAGTAATGTTAGTCAACATAGGAAAGCAAGGGGAAATTAGCAAACGAGAACGGAAGGAAGGCTGAAACCCAGAATCCATTAATTCACCCTAAATAGTGTCACAATCAATTAAGACAAAAACTGACCAACTATGACGCGACCGGGGAGAAAGCAAAGACAATACCTGGGTAAGACATGGACTGGAATAACACCGGGAAAATCTGAAATGTGCAACCCTAGACATCAGACTGACATCACAGAATAAGAAAACTTAAAATTAAACTAACCAAAAACACACAGAACCATGAAACACAACACCGACTTTTCACTCGACTGACAGTCTAACTCAGTCGGACAAATAAAGTTTGTTGAAACAGTCCCCTGGAGATAAATGAGTACCTAGGTTTCTGTTATACCAAGCCAAATGCCAGTGCTCTTACATTGCTATGGTTATAGGTTGATAGCGGATGAATTTCGCACTTCAAACGGTGTAACTAACTTAGCCAAACTATCTGTGCGGTTTCACGGTTTTAATTAACACCTGCCAGCCAATCAGACAAGTGTATTCACCCAGACCATCGTATACATCAGAGTACCAACAGGGCGTGACTTAGGAACTCTATGGAATGCCTCGTCCAATCATATTAATTGGTTGGAGCTCATTGACTAAAATTTACATAGTGCCAAAACCGCACATGGAAATACAATGCTCTTATTGAAATACAATGCACACATTGAAATACAATACACAACTTGAAAAACAATACGGTTGTATTGTTTTAATTTTGGCACAAATATTCCCAACCGAGATTGAAAAACAAAGCATTTTTGTATTGTATTTACTGTTACACATGTATTGTATTTTCAAGATGTGTATTGTATCTGAGCATTTTTGAATTGTATTTATTGCTACACATGTATTGTATTTTCGAGATGTGTTTTGTATTTCAATAAGTGCATTGTATTTCAATGTGTGTATTGTATTTAAATATGGCACAAATCACCCTCCATAGATTTCCCCACTAATGACACGGAAATCGATTGTGCCTCGGAATTCTCAGGCTTGTCTTTACTAAGGGATTGAAAGCAATGGAATTGCACAAAAACGTTTCAAATGGTCTTATTTCATTAAAAAAAATTTAAACGATGAAACACATGCATTGTTTCCAATCCCTGAGTAAAGAGAAGCACGGGAACTCAGGAGTCATAATCGCTTCCCATTTTACTTGAGATGAGGTGCAGCTTTACGCGAGTGAAACAGAAACTTAAGTGCACAAGGATTGTAATTCTGCGTGAGAATCTCATTAAGCATTCAAAACCAATTCCACACATTTTCAATCCCCACATCAATTTTAGTTACATCAGATTTGCGGTCAACAACGTCCTTGCTCTTGCTTGCCATTGTTTGTTACTCACCATGTGGAACATAGCCAGCGTAAATGCTGACTAAACTGGTTTTCTCGCGTTGTTTAGCCCAGCTGGTAAAGATCGGCTACAAGTCTGGGGAAAAAATTCGCGATCGCTATTTTTTTTTCACGGGGAATTTTTTTTTCACGGGAAAGTCACAGGGAATTTCTCTCATTTAAGAGGAATCGTTTTTTTTAAAAACGCGAATTTCCGCGTTTCCGTGGAAATTTCACACCCCTGCCTTTTATCTCTCTCTCTCTCCCTCTCTTAAGGTTTGAATGATATCGAATAGATATTTAATGATAGCAAGGGTGAAATGGATAATTAAAATAATTTCAGCTACTTAAAAATAAAAATATCCTGACAGCTCTGATGGGGCTTGCGGTTCATTGATAAGTTATGCTTTCTTATGAACAATCCCGTATGAACCTGAGACCATGTGTAACAGCTGATCTGTGTAGGTATCCTGTAGAACATAGAAAATGAGTAACTGTCTGGTCCTGATGATCCAGTGTACCTTGTGCATAAATGCGCACAGCCTGTTCCTCAGTTTTGCGCCTGAGCAATGGTACAGTCCCTGATGTACCTCAACATCCCTTTAAAGGCAAGCACAGGTTATAGGCGTCAACGCGTATGTCACAACTGTACTAAAGCGAGCGCTTCAGACGCCTTAACGTGTGCACGTGTAGACTGAAATAGCCAAAACTGTGTCATCGATCTCTCTAATACATGGACAGCTTGAATTGTGAAGCTAAGCAGCTGTTAAACTCAAAATTCGTCATCATAAAATAAATAATTATTTGTACATTGAGACGAGCACGCACACAGGCATCCGCTGCATTCGCTCGTGGCATGACACTCGTCACCCGTCACCCCTTCATTATTTGGTGTTCTCGCAATACGCGTGCCTGTACACACGTGTATTTATCAGTCTTTATGCAGGCTTAGGCATTCGTATAGTTCGCTGGCAGAAAATGCCCCCCCCATAATGTGTGTGTGTTCACGCAAGTGTGCATGTGTGTGCGTGTGTGTATACCCCTCTGTGGTTGTTCAGCAATGCTGTTTCTGTTGATGCTCACCGTAACCCCCCTCTGAGGGGTATCTGTGTTTATAAAATGTTTGCACTCGACTGCTGTATCATTTTCGGTAGTCTGTGTGAATTTTGACCAGTCACAGATTGTTTAACTATCCAGGCAGGCCACTGCAAGTAGGGCTTTTTGAGACTCACTTGTCAGCACAGCCATTTCTGTTAGTTGGGTTCTTGCTTTTGGAATGGTGACCTCTCATGAATGCATATTAGTGAAGTTTCTTTGCTTTATCTACATGGGACATGCATTCTGCAGCATCACAGTGACACCCCATCCTTACACATGTTATATAACCAAATCCTGGTTAAATGTACATGAAATACATTTTAGTTCAGAAGATACAGGCTTCGCTATGAATAACACGCATTTATTACCCACCGATTTGTAGTATGCTTGCTTTTTGATTACCCCCAACGCAAAGCAAATTTGATGGAGACGACCCCCAGCGGAATGTAATAATAGGATCTTGTACAGGTTCTATTGTACTAAATCCCCTTTTTCATTCATCTCTGTGTTTAGCGCACTTTGTGCTTGTTCAGACTCTCAGCAATTAGTGTCAAGCTCACAAAGTTAAAGCCGATTGCTGGGGAGAGGACAGAGAGGTTTTCCAGCTGTTATAAATTGTGTGCTTTTGATAACACAAACAGAGAAAGAATGAAACTCTCTGCTGCTTTGGAGGCAAATGTGTATCATTTAAAGTGCAGCACTTTGTAATGTTTACACTCTTTGCCCCTTGATATATTTTTATTTTGCCTCGGTTTTTCCTTCTTACCTGCTTTCGAGTCTTGCACTGCAGCAGAAGTGCTAAAAGTCAACAACCCATGTCCTGCGGAAAAACAATTTTATTAATAAATATTTCATCAGCTCAATATCTCTGTGAACAGCCCAGACAAGTTGGCTATTTTTTCCCCCAGTGACTGAGATAGAAAAGAATAGAACAGTAAATCTCTGGGCAGACCCATGTTAAAGGACACAACAATTTCTATTTTGGGGGGAAGATAGGAGATCATCTTTGCTTTGAAAACAGGAACCAATAGTGTCAGACATAGTACAAGTGTTTGTCATTTTGGCGGCGCCCTATTGGTACATAAAAGTGTACCCCTCACTTCTAGCTAAATGATTATTGTGTGGCATTTTTGTTTGTGAAACACAAATCTATTTATCCTAAGAACACTATTGGACCTTTCAGATTAAGCTCGGGAAATTTATTGCTCATAGAAAGGACCTCTATCTAATCTCTCCCTTTAATTCTGAGAGTGAACAGTAGTTAACTCACTGTCCCTGCTCTGTTTTGTACAAGGCACTCACGGCTGTGCTGATATTTTGCTGCTTGAGGGTATGTTACTGTTGGTGAGGCGGGAATAAATACTCAGGCAAAAATGGGAACAAACATTGACAAATTTCATGGAGCACATCCATCTGCAATCGAAGGGGGTGAGCAAAAATAGGTGCATGGAGGATAAATTCACAAAAGAGTCTGTGTCACTTTGTCAAAGCACCATTAATGACTGAAATGGGTCTAAGGCGCTCTCTCTCACTCAGGGGACTGGTAAAAACATTTGCAGCCATCTTCCCTTTAAATCTGACAGCGATAAGAACCACCTTTTCATCTTGTGTCACATGCACTTTCGGCCATAGCTACTGCTGTCTATTTGGGGATGCATATGTCCATTAGCTAAGTAACTGTATCGAACAGTTTAACAAACGAAGACCACAAATTAGTGTAAACCATACATACTGAGTACAGAAGACCTTTTTATTTGAGTGTGGAGTTATGAGGAGTCCACTTGCAAAGCTTTCTAAGTCAAGTTGGTCCATTTTTGAAAAAAATCAGATTTTTTGGTAGGCACAGAAATCATCTTCCATAGATACTAATTTTCACTATACTGAAACTATTAGCCTTGCAGACATAATCCATGAGACAATTAATGATTTTTTTGAAAGAAATTAAGCAGGATTTGACAGTGTTTAAACCAGCCCCGTTGCTCAATAGGTGAAGGTATTTGACTCAGGATTCACTCTACAAGCAACATAAACATGAGTCCATGGATTCAAATCCTTTTTATGGTATCACTATCATCACACTTTTCTGAACTGCTCACGCCAGTTAGAGTTCGAGAAAGCAAAAACTGAACAGGTTATAAAGGCTTGACTGTGGTTCCTTTTAGCGAACAAAAACAGAATCACATTTCCAGATTGACTGATGACTTGGCAGAATTTGGCAGAGTTTTCCTCCTGGACTTGTCGAGTTTTGACAGAGATCGTTTTTTCCGTCACAATAACACGATTTAGTGGGTTTTGAAAGTGGAGCTATCAGTGGGACATGCGTTGGTGCCTGAAAGAGAGACTAAGGGAGATAACTAATTTATTTTCAAAACTTGAGTTAGCAGGTTTTGCAAGTTGACTCCTCATATGCACCCACCTTGCATATTATCAGTCGATTGAATGGGCATTATCATCTCTTAATAGCGTGAGAGACATGGGCTAGTAAGGCCCTACTGTACCTTTTATTTGCATGATTGGTATGGTCTAGTTGGGCCCAGCTGTACCTATTATCAGTGTGATAGATATGGGTTAGTATAGCCATATTCTACCTTTAGTTGGCAGGATAGATATGGGCTAGTCGGACCCTACTGTACCTACTAAGGGCGATTCGGAAATGGTTATTTTCATTACCTTAATGTTGTTTTTCAGGTTACGGGTAAGACAGTGGTGCTTTTTAACAGCTTAAGGTTAGAAATTTTGGGTTAGGAAAGGCAGTTGTGCTTTTAAAAATATCAAGGTTATGTTAAATGTTAAGGTTGGGATAGGCAACATGCTTTTATAAAGCGTAAATGACTTTCATAAAGGGTAGTCATACCTGATGCTAATAAATGTTGCGCTGCCAGGGGTGCTGATTAAACTTAGGTCTCTTGTTGAAATGTCATTTCATACGCCCTCCTAACCACCCCGGCCCCTACTGAAGTGCAAACTTTCACTCTATAAATTCACATTATCACTTCCTGCTTTGCGGCAGTCATCATGTCAGAAAACTCAACTACCCTGGTCACTTATTAGCAATACCAATCAAAGTCAACGACTCACTCAAGCTACCTTAGGCCCCAACTAGCCCATAACTATGCTGCTAATTACAGCCATTCAATTGACTTATAACATTCAAAGCTGCTGAGGTATTGGGATCAGCTTGTATTGAGTGTAGATAAATAGAACCCAGTTAAACAAATGAGACGAAAATATTGTATTTGGTCATTTATTTATTGAGGAAAATGATCCAATATTACATATCTGTGAGTGACAAAAGTATGTGAACCTTTGCTTTCAGTATCTGGTGTGACCCCCTTGTGTAGCTATAACTGCAACTCAACATTTCCTGTAACTGTTGATCTGTCCTCCACATCGGCTTGGAGGAATTTTAGCCCATTCCTCTGTACAGAACAGCTTCAACTGTGGGATGTTGGTGGGTTTCCTCACATGACCTGCTTGGTTCAGGTCCTTTCACAACATTTTGATTGGATTAAGGTCAGGACTTTGAATTGGCCGTTCCAAAACATTAACTTTATTTGTTCTTTAACCATTCTTTGGTAGAACGACTTGTGTGCTTAGGGTTGTTGTCTTGCTGCATGACCCACCTTATCTTGAGATTCAGTTCATGGACAGATGTCCTGATATTTTCCTTTAGAATTTGTTGCTATAATTCAGAATTCATTGTTCCATCAATGATGGCAAGCCATCCTGGCCCAGATGCAGCAAAACAGGCCCAAACCATGACGCTACCACCACCATGTTTCACAGATGGGATAAGGTTCTCATGCTGGAATGCAGTGTTTTCCTTTCTCCATACATAACGCTACTCATTTAAACCAAAAAGTTCAATTTTGGTCTCATCTGTCCACAAAACATTTTTCCAATGGCCTTCTGGTTTGTCCACGTGATCTTCAGCAAACTGCAGATGAGCAGCAATGTTCTTTTAGAAGAGCAGTGGCTTTCCCCTTGCAACCCTGCCATGCAAAGCATTGTTGTTCAGTGTTCTTCTGATGGTGGACTCATGAACATTAACATTAGCCTGTGTGAGAGAGGCCTTCAGTTGCTTAGAAGTTACCCTGGGATCCTTTGTGACCTCGCCGACTATTACACCCCTCGCTCTTGGAGTGATCTTTATTGGTCTACCACTCCTGGGGAGGGTAAAAATGGTCTTGAATTTCCTCCATTAGTGCACAATCTGTCAGACTGTGGACTGGTGGATTCCAAACTCTTTAGAGATGGTTTTATAACATTTTCCAGCCTGATGAGCATCAACAACACTTTTTCTGAGGTCCTCAGAAATCTCTTTCGTTCTTGCCATGATGCACTACCACAGACATGTGTTGCGAAGATCAAGCTTTGATAGATCCCTGTTCTTTAAATAAAACAGGGTGCCCACTGACAGCTGATTATCATCCCATTGATTGAAAATGCCTGACTCTAGTTTCATCTTCAAATTAACTGCAAATCCTAGAGCTTCACATACTTTTGCATTTTCACAATAAATAAATGACCAAGTATCAGAGATGTTCACAAGTCTTTTTATGCAAGTCCAAGTCAAGTCCCAAGTCTTTGGTCACGAGTCCAAGTCAAGTCTCAAGTCTTTGTGGGGTGAGACTTGGTCAAGTCTCAAGTCTTTGGTCACGAGTCCAAGTCAAGTCTCAAGTCTCTAAAAAATAAAAGTCTCGTGTCTCTTCTTGTTGTAATGAGTCTTCCATCATCTGCTGCTATTCGGTCTACTAAGAATACTGCACAGCTATATCTAAGAAATTCAGAGCATTTACTGTATTATTATCAGTCCTTTTTCTATGAGCAATAAAGTATCAGTAATGATTAGTTGTTTGTTATATGATCACTTTAAACTGGGTACTGCGATGCAATATGAAGAAAACACAATTATTTCGTTTCAAGGAAACTGTATTCTTCCAACATGAACATACAGTTACAATATATCTTGCCCCCTATTGTGCAGGCTCAGTGGGACCATAATAAGAACAAATATAAAAAATATTAAAGTCAAAGGCATTATAGGCTGACTAACATCCTTCTAATTAGTGCAAAACATCACACTTTAGCCAAATGTAACTTGTAAACAAAACACTTAAAAGTACTTTAAACACTTGTATATCTCATTTTAGTGCCATTTGCAATTAAAAATTTGTTCACAAAAAAAAAAGCAAAACTATTGCTGCCATATTATCTGAAAAATACTGTAAGTCTATAAACTGGTGATATTAAAACATGACCAGTTTTGTTCCAAAAACATGACAAAAATGATTCCTTGCATAAAAGTAAAGCTCAAAAAGGAATATCATTGGAGTTATTGGCCATCTTGACCTGTTTACTAATGAAACAGTAACCCTTTTGTGGAAACAATCAATGGTGTTGTTTTGCCTAGAATGAAATATTTAGCAATAATAAACCAACAGTTTATGTTATTTTTCTCTTAATACACTGGATAAACATTAACAGGCTTGTAGGTGTCTTCCAGTGGCCTACTGTAAGACCTAGAAAAGTATTAGGCAACAGAATGCGCATTCACCGCGCTATTCAATAATTATGTATAATTACGAGACAGAGTTAAGGCAAATACAGAACCGGAACTACATTCCAGACATACCGGCTGGGCGGAGTGATTTCAAAAGCGTATGTTTACTGCAGCTACTCCGGAACTCAAAACAGAACTTTGTTCCGAATCAGGTAGTAGTTCCAAGTATTTGCTTCATTTGTCGTTATTTTACGTAATATAAATATAAATACATTATATTATAAATTACATTATAAATAAAATGCATTATTATTTCCTAGCGTGGTGAAAGTGCAGGTCACAAGTGGTGCACGTGAGCGTTTTGGAGCTGCTTGATTGCGTATTTGATGAGTTTTGAAAGAGCGAGGGACCTGTACAGTTCATTTTCATTATGTTCGCGAAGCAGCTCACGTCTCACGTCTGATGTAAGTTACCTATTCATATGACTATACGAATTATGGCAATAGGCCAATTTGCCAACATGTTGAAATATCCCTTTAACGTTAGCCAGCAGATAGTGGCAACGGAATGTAGATGAATAACGCTGCCGAACTTTTTTTTTTAAATGCCGTGTTAGCGTCACTCCATGCAAACAAGTGTGACAAGCAAACTAACATTCACTTATCTATTCAAATATTCAGTTACAAAGCTGGTGGCAAGCTAAGTTAAACATAGCTGACGCTGAGCTAAACATGTTTGCTAACCGTCCATAGGCGTTAATGTGACTGACCTATCCGGGTGAGTTTTCAGGTGCGTGCTAAAATTGGATGTAATTGATCCAGCGTCCTTAATCTTGGTACTGCAGACTTTGCAGTCAGAGCTTCTTTTGTTGGTGCCGTATTGTGAGAAAATTGTATAACCAAACGTAATTACAAAGGGTACAGCAGCAGCTGCAGGTGTGTCGGTCGCCATAGTATCATCCGAGTTGCTAGTGCGTGGGGCCGCGAGGCGCGCATCCGATGTGTGATATGGTTACTATATAAAAAGGGAAGGAATGACAATAAGCTCGGCAGATGTTTCAGAGTTTCCCCAATGTTAATACGCCCCCCTCCGAAAAAAGAAAAAATAATGATTGTTCACGAGTCCCAAAACACGAGTCCGAGTCGAGTCTGAAGTCTTTGGAGCACGAGTCCAAGTCAAGTCTGAAGTCTCCGCGCGTGTGACTTAAGTGCGACTCGAGTCCCCATCTCTGCCAAGTATAATATTTTTGTCTCATTTGTGTAACTGTGGTCTCTTTATCTACTTTTATGACTTGTGTGGATATCTGATGATGTTTAAAGTCATATTTCTGCAGAAATAAAGAAAATTCTAAAGGGTTCACAAACTTTCAAGCACCACTATATATAGAGTCCGGAGAACTCCGCCCCAGCTCAGTCAGCCACCCAGGCCAGGAATTTGATGGAAAAGAAACTCGATATCATCCCTGACAATAGAAAAAAGAAATGTCAAACAAACGCACTCCTAAATCATCACAGGACCCCCCCCCCCAAGGGACGGCACCAGAAGTTCCCCGTGAACCCCATGCACGGAGCTCAGAGATGAAGCTGGGATTGAGAATATCCTGAGAAGGGACTCCGCACCGCTCCTCAGGCCCATATCCTTCCCAGGCCACCAAAAATTGAGCTCCACGACCTACATGCCTCTCAGCCAAAATGTGACGCACGGTATAAACCGGGCCCCCCTCAATTATCCGTGGTGGCGGCGGAGGCTTGTCAACTGGAGCCAGGACGCTATTGTTCATTTATATATTTCCATTTTGTTTCAACAGGGTAGCCCTTTCAGTTAGGAAGCTGCTCTTCCAAGGGGCCCTGCACAATTAAATAAACAAAAACATTAACCAAACCAACGAGTGACAAAGTGTAGAATACATAAGACGGGGTGGGGGGGGTTGTGGATGTACATACACATAATACACATACCTACACACACACACACACACACACACACACACATTTATACAATCACATATATACCTACATAGACACATCAAGGATTTCACATAAACATTTGCGAGAGAGCACAACCAAAAGTAGGGGGAATCGTACAATTATATATTGAAATAACATATTAGACAAATACCAAGGTTTATCAGTGGTTAAAATAAGTTATACTTAATTTAGGCTATAGATAAAAGTCTACAATATTTCTTGACTGACTGTAGAGAAGTTATGGATCAAATATATTGAGGTAGATTGTTCCACATTATTGACCCTTGATAATGGAGAGATCTTTTGTAATAGTCAGTGCAGGGTTTATTTATTTTAAGGGGGCAAGATAACGCATACCTTGTTAAAAATTTGATTTCACGAGAAATGAATATTGCCGTTAAGTATCCTGGTGCTAGTCCATACATTATTTCAAAAATGACGAGGTAAAACTGATATTGCCATCTTTGAGTAATTGACTGCCAGTCTAACCGAGCTAAAAGAATGTTACGCGGCGTTCAAAAATTGGCCTGAAGTACAATTCGCGCTAATCTACTGTATTTTGTAATCTCTGCGACCTAAGTATATTATTTTGAGAATTTTCGCCCCATACAACAAGAGCGTAATCAATGTATGGTAAAATTAATCCATTATATAACATGATTAACATATTGTCTGAGAGATTCACTTTGATTTGACGAATATGCCCTATTATTTGTGAAAGTTTACAAACTTTGTCAACGTACCTACTCCATGTCAGTGACTTGTCCAATATTACACCAAGAAATTTAAAATCACGCGCCTGTTCAACTGTCTCACCTTTATATTTCACATTTACAGATGCATTTCATATTTTCCGTATCGTACCAATTACCATACATTTACATTTTCTGAAATTTAGTTCCAAATTGTTAATATCTACCCACCAGCAGATCTTATTGAATTCCTTCTGTAGTAGTTTGGAGACTACATTGATATCTCTGTCCTTACAGAACAGCGCTACGTCTTCTGCATGTAAACAGAATTTCGTATTTTTGAGATATGGGACATGACAAATATCATTAATAAAAATACAGAAGAGGAGGGGACCTAATATTGAGCCCTGTGGAATTCCCTTACGAAAACCAGATTGACAATTACTTAACAAATTATTCAACATAAAACAATCATAAAGTTGCCCATGAATTGCCCTTTCAAGTATTTTCATTGGGTGAGATAAAACTGAAATCGGTCTGTAATTACTAACGTCCTCTTTTTTACCACTTTTGAATATTGGGGTTACTTTAGCCTTTTTCCACTGTGATGGTTTAGTCGCAGAACAAAGAGACAAATTAAACAAATAAGTGAGAGGTTCAGCTATAAAAAGAGCTGCAGTCTTTAAAAAATATGGGTGAAGATTGTCAATACCTATTGATTTGTGGCTATTGAGTTTACACAATTCTTTTTCACATAATCCTTTTCAATTTCCACAAAAGTCAAACACGCATCTGTAAACCAAGAGTCCATGTTCAGGAAACCATTTCGTTCACATTCCCCGTCTTGGGTAAAAAACCTGTTAAACTCATTTGCAATTTCAAACGAGTCGGTAACTATACCACCATTGGTATGTAATTCAGTGCATTTACTCTTGGTGCATGCATTTATTCTTCATGCTAGTGCTAACGGGTTTTAGCCTTGAGACATGAAATGAGCAGTGGATACGCAAGGACCTGGGAAGCTTTAACCTAACAGTAACAGGGTTGATCTATTTTAAAAGGGCCAATGAAGTGAGGAGCCAACTTTCGTGAATCCATCTTTAAGGGAAGGTCCTAAGATAAAAGCCAAACTCTTTGTCCAACCTGATAAGATGGGGCCAACCGGTGCCTTCTATTGGCAGCGGTCTTCTGTCTCTGCCTTGATCGCAACAAAGAGAACCAGACCATGGCCAGCGTCAAATAAAGTAATTGTCAGAGGGGACTTCAGAATCCCTTTCAGTCTCAGGAGAAAGGGGAGGTTGATAGCCCAACTGAGCCTGAAATGGTGAAAGGCCTGTGGAGGAGTTGTCCTGTGAATTATGGGAATATTCAGCCCAAGCTAGAAAACGACTCCATGATTATTGATTATCAGCCGCCAAACATCAAAGGGTATTTACCAGAGACTGGTTGGCTCGCTCTGTCTGACCATTCGTCTCTGGATGAAAGCCAGTAGAAAGGCTCACACAGGCCCCCAACAGACTGCAAAAGGCCCGCCAGAACTTAGCCGTGAATTTCGGGCCCCTGTCCGAAACCACATCTTGAAAAACATGGAAAACATGGTCCACAACAAGAATGGTCGTCTCCTGCGCTGAAGGCAACTTTGGCAGTGCAATAAAATGGCCGGCCTTTGAGAAACGGTTAACCACGACCAAAATGACAGTGTTGCCTTTAGAATTAGGCAAACCCATAATAAAATAAAGAGTGATATGGCTCCACAGGCGTTTAGGGATGGGTAACGGCCACAACAAACCTGAGGGAGGGAGGTAGTAAGTTTTACTTCTAGCGCAGACGCCACAGTTGCGACAAACTCGTGGATATCTTCCATCATGCCGGGCCACCAAAAATGTCGGGCCAAAAACTGTTTGGTCCGATGAACCCCGGGTGACCCACCTGACGGGAAGAGTGCCCCCACTGGAGAACCTGTGCACGTACCAAAGGCGGAACAAACAAACAACCAGGTGGTTCCCGACCAGCACCGGGATCGGACCTGAAGGCCCCCCCGCACATCAGCCTCAACCTCCCACTGAACGGGAGCCACAATCTGATCAGTCAAGATAACTGGTTCCGGAATAGGGTCGTGACCAGAGTGGTTGTAAATCCACTAAAAAGCGTCAGGCTTGGTGATTTTAGACCCCAGGCAGTAGGTTAACGTAAAGTTAAAGCGATTAAAAATTAAGGACCACTGCGCCTGCTGGGAATTATGTGACTTAGTCTGTTGAATGTATTGGCGATTTTTATGATTCGTCCAAACCACAAACAGATGCTCTGCCCCCTCCAAGCAATGGCACCATTCTTCTAACGACAGCTTAACAGCTAGCAACTCTCGGTCAGCAATACTATAATTCCGTTCGGCCGCCGACAATTACCGGGAGAAGTAGGCGCACTAGTGTAGCTTATAAATATTTCGGAGATCTAACTTGGTAAAGAATGACGCCTCCTGCAGACGTTCAAACACGGAATTCATCAACGGAAGGGGGTATTGGTTTTTAATGGTGATCTTATTCAAACTCCTTTAATCAATACAGAGTCTCAGACCACCATCTTTCTTTCCCACAAAAAACCCCGCGAAGGCTTAGCTTTAAAAAATATTTCACATTGGGCGATGAAGTCTTTACATTTCCCTGCCTCACCTCCATATCGTGGAGGGAGTGAAGTGTTTCTGCAACATTCTGAGTAATTTCAGTGGACAAGGCTCGAATACTCTAAGTGAGACTTAACAGGACGCTCTTCTACTTTTGTAAAGCCTGATGGCGGACTCGCTCTACTAACTCAGCCTGTCGATTGTTCAGGGTAGACAAGCCCTTGCCATAGCCCGAGAGCATGGCTTGCTCATCAGCAAACACTTTCTCTGACTTAGCCGCGGCTGACGTCTCCATGTTTGGTTAGAGTGCTGCCAGGTGCTGCGACCAGTGAGAGAAAACAAAGAGCAGCTCAGCTAAGAGACAAACACAAAAGAGGGACACACCTCCGGTAAAAGCTTGCGCTTCCAAAAATCCGCAGCACGGAAGCAGTGCGAGAGAAAAAACAATGAGAGAAGAGAAAAAATTTCTAATAGAAGCAATTCCTAACAATAAATAGAATATAACAAATCACAAGGAAATCAGACTATAGATTTTCTCCGACCGAAGTGCGAGATACAATCAGACACTCTAACGAAAGGTGTGGCGAACCCCTGGCCATATATATAGAGTTCAGAAAACTCCGCCCCAGCTCAATCAGCAAGCCTGGCCAGGAATTCAAAGGAAACTCGATATCGTCCCGGATGATAGAACAAAGAAAGGTCCAACAAACGCATGCCTAAACCATGACACTAGGAGCCTGCGCCACAAACAGCTACGGTCACAAAGCAGTCTGTGTTTTCGGGCTAATAACGTCGCTCATCATCCTCACTTTCTGATATCACAATTTGTTATCTGATCCGCAGTATTAGTCACCAAAGTCAAGGTCTAATAAATAGGCTGCTGGACTTCTGCAGCAGACCGGTTAGTTTACTTGCTATTTTGCATATTGTGGAGCACTTTAAAGTGCACAGTTCTTTCCTCCCTCTGGGCTAAGCCCCGGATATCCTACCATCCTACATTCGCCCCTGGTAAAATCTAACATCAAGAAAAAGCAAGAAGTGCCCAGCATGAATTATGTTGATAATAGACAAGCTGGGATGAGCGTCAAAAGGTCAGCAAAGACCATTTGCTTTCAAACAATCTGCTCAATATCATAAAAACCTTTTCTGCTCAGAATTTTTTTTTACCTGGTTAAATAAAGGATATTGATGGGGCTGCTCCAAGCAAGGACTGATTCAGCAGGGAGTCTTTTGTTCCGGTCTGCCAATCAATTGGGTCAGGACTACACAGCCACCCCAGCGGATGTGTTAATATGATGATGAATGAAAGCTATGCACTCTAGTAGTGTAGAGAATGCATCAGCAAAGCATTTCCTTAGCTGGGCTGCTAGTATTATTTTTTGCAGTGAGAGAGATCATCATTTCAAAAGACTAAAGAGGAATAAGTCAAATGTTGACTCTGGATTCATCTTGCAATCACTATGGAAACAAAGCCCCCCTTTGAGCCTTAAAATCAGTTTTTTGTGTTACCAGAAAAGGTTCATTGCCACATGGTGAGCTATTTCAAGCTAGAAGAAGGGACTGTAACATAATATTGCCTTTTCTTTCAGCGTAATGTGCCTGTATTATTTGCAGACATATTAAATGTTGCTCTAGCACCAGCAGCAAATTTTCCCTTGACAGCTGCCCTAGTGTGTATTGCTGGCAGGCAAGCTGAATTTCAGTTGTACACGGACCTTCCTTCCTTTGCTTCTTAATTGGATCCAACATACCATACACCCACTGGGGAAAAGGTATTTCACACATTCTATGGAGGCCTGGGGAACCTCATGCCTTGCAAGTGAAAGAGAGCACAGCCACTTACACGAATTTTGACCATCTTTGCACGCAAGCTAGTGAAATCATTAAGCTTCCTTTGTCAAATATTAGCAGAATGAATCCATTCCTTTCGCAGAATGAATCTTTCATAAATTTGTGACAAACACTGAAATTCATCCATTTTTTTTTTTTAGTCAATTTGTACAATTGGAATATTTTTCTAAAGGTCAACACCTTGTTTTGCATGTGCAAATTAAAAGAGTTGTCAGTATTCTTTATCCGTTTCTGCCGTTATGTTAACACAACAAGAGTTGGAAAATTATTTGCACCACCACCATGATGGCCGTGTATGGGTACTGTACTTTGTCTCCTCAAGTCAAAATCTCACAAAAAAACATCTCTGAGCATGCACCTTATTCACAGATTAATGTTGGGCAGCCCTTTCAAGCAAGGGTAGTCTGTGGTAGTACACCCACTCAGAACACTAACCACTGGATGCTTATGAGTTCAACAGCCTCCATCAAGCCACCACCAGCTGGAGTTACCATTCTGCCTTACCTTAGAGCGTAGTGTTGGCCAGCATAGTCACACTGGAGAGTCCTAGTGGTTCTTTGCTATTGTTTGGTCTACCCCAGAGGTTCTGAAACTTGATCCTGGTAGGCCCCTGTGTATATTGGCTTTTGTTCCAAACACAATTGCAATTGTAGGATTTTCTGAAACTGATGACTGATATGGGGATCTGCTTGAAACCTTAAAATTTATCTTGCACCAGTACCTCTATGGGTACCACCTGTCTCTGTAACTACTTTAGCCAGCCAACTGCCAAAGCAAAATCAGAGTTTTTGCTATGTGTACATTGTACATATTTCATTTCAAGAGATTTCTCTGTGGAACATTTTTTCTGTCTGCTTTTTCGAGATCTGAATAAGGTGGTGCAGTGGGGCGCCACCTATTGGCATTACTAGTTAAACTGACATAGTGGCAGAACAGAATCAGTGTTTTCACAATGTACATAATCACATACTCAATTTCCAGAAACTTCTCCAGGGCACATGTCTGGTATTGTCAGATCTGACACATTGGTAACGGTGCCCCCTATACTGATATATTTTTGAAAAATTCCCCCCCTTCAATACAGATATTGGCAAAGACAGCCATAAAACGTCCTTTGGCATCTTAAAATGTCCTGAGAGGGCTGGAGAATCAGCTAATTTCAAGGCTCTATCATCTTGGTTAACATTTTTATGGGTCCCTGAACGTTACTGCATATAGGCAAATTGGAAATTTTGTCAAAATGTCTGTAGCCGCTGCTCCATGATGGAGAATAGTGCCAAAGATGTTTCAGTGTCCCTTGTTTAGCCCAAATGAAGGTTCAAATGAATGGTCTACCCATCCCGACTGGTGTCTGGTTATCAATGTCAATCCATAGTCAATATCAACTGTACAAACAGTGAAAAATTAGCCCGCACCAAACTTTGGGAGCAAATATCTTGAAAAACCAAAAAAAGTGGTAGACAAAATACCTCAAAATATTTCTTAACTGTAATGTCTGAAAAGGAAACTGGTAAGATTAATTTGGCACTGGCCAGGTTAAAAAATTAAAATAAGCCTGAATTTGTAAAAATATATATTTTGTCCCCATTGTACACAGATTTCTTGTCATTGCACTTATCACCAACATGATCACCCGGTGGCACTCTCACATTTTTTTAATTTGGGTATCCCAATATGAAATACAGTCATAACTTCTTTGACACATTGAAGCAGTTATCCACAATATTCCTTCAAAAATGGGTATTTTTCTTCAAAAATGCTCAATTTGGTACCTGACTTGTCCACTTCTAGGTGGCGCTATAGCCATATCGATGATTGTGAGCTCAAACACCTGGATTTCCCCTTACACATGTATGGGCACCATTCGGCCAAATTTCATGCCATTCTGAGTAGTCAACAACACTGCCAGTGCCGCTCTCTCTGAATATGGCTCCTAATACAAGCTGTGCTCTGTTCCATAGTTGCTAGATACCGAGTTACAGCTCTCTATCATAAATAATTTCAAAGCTGTTGTGTTAACAAGCATTTTGAGTAGCGTGGCCAGTTGTCATGACCTTTGAAGTGACCGGTGATTATAAATAAATGTGACTAAAGTATTAGAAATAAGCTAAAGATGTTCAAGATGCAAGAAAGTTATAGACGAAGCAAAGTGCAGCGGCAGACACGGCAGCACCAGACAAACTCGTGCAAGTACTGAAAGCAGCCCCACCTCGTTGGGGCTGTTCATTATTAAGGTTATTAAGTAATTAGAGGTCAGAAATTAACACAAAAGCCAGGAATAGATTTGGCCCTAATTACCCATCTCTGCCCTGGCAGTCGCCTCTACTGATCGACTGTTAACTCAGACCATAGCTTCCAGCCTGCATCCTCAGCCATCTAGTGACTCAACTAAGTGCACCTTCCTGGTTCCTATTAATGGACTGTCATTCATCTCTAACACGCAACGGAAGAATGGACCTCTATTTCAACCACTATTGTCACAATGGAAAATGGTTCCAGTCCTGTTCCACATCAATCACAAGCAAAGCAACGCTTCATCGTCCAGAACCATTCCACCTGCAATACAGGGACTTCGGGTCCTCACCGTGATATTGCCTGCACTAACTACAACGTCATCTTGCCTAACAGGCGACAGCACTGATTTTACAGCAACTTTACTCCCTGTGCCTGCGCCCTCAGTTTTCAATCCTTTTGGCCGCATACTTCCCCCCCCATCTTCCCTGTCTCAGCGAGCTGCACTAATATCCCTGAGCACCGGAGCACACGTATCTTGTCATCACCTTGTCCCCTCTTCTCCTTTTCCTTCATCGTATGAAATAATAAAGCGCTACTACTTTGGTTCCTTCAGCCCTCAACATGTTCATCGCATTCAATTAAAATCATGGAGGAACAAACCTGGCAATTCCAGACTATTTTTGATGCAGATGCTGGAAGGCCGGAAGGGAGCTTAAGAATTGATGGAGGTGCTAAGACAATCGTGGGACCGGGGGGGACTTGACTATTACTGGAGGTTCTAAGGAGTTGTGTATATAGCCTACCAATTTATATATTCATCACAAGTCTAAACCAACACAAAATCATGCTCATTATGAAGTGAGACAGGGCCATCAATGACATATTTAACTACTTTGCGCAGAAGCCAAATCTGGCTATTTAGGTGTTAGCTGATTTAAGGCTTTATAAATTCAAGATTGCAGCTTCACAGACAGAAAAACTTTGGCTCAATTGAGTCTAGACACTTGAAGCATTTAGACTCCCATCGCATTTCAGTTTATTTTTATGATTTTGGTGGAGAAAAGGGGCTGCAAACACAAAAAATCTTCATGAAAATTCAACTTTGAATTATGAAAAAAAATTATACTGACAATTGAAAAACTGCTGGGGCTTAAAACTATACATTGCTGGAATCATAAACTTCTTGACCACAAGTTCAATTCATCTTGAACATTACATTCTAGATTACCAGCTTGCTATGAGCCAAATTAGACAGCTATCCAGGTGTCTCCCAAAAGTCTGAGATCCATCTAAATGGTTCACTATCAAATCATACATTAATCATATATTTAACACAAATTAACTTTTGGGGCATGAAATTCAGCATGAACTTATCAATATCAGTGCAGTTGAACATCATTGGTCACCAGTAACCTCTCCAAACACAAAACATGCCTTTTTCTCCATAATAAAGTTAACAATATTGTCAATTTTTCTTCGAAGTCCCCCAAGCATTTAATAAAGGGCTGATTAAACAGCTATAACATTCATGCTGCAATGAAAAGCTAACCGCTCTCACATCTGAGCTCATAACCTTACACCTTATAAGGGTAAAAACTCACTAACTCAATAATATACCTTATTTTAACAGAACAGAAATTTCACTTTCAGGAAAAATCAAACGACATATGCCTCCATATTCAACAGAATGGTGCAATGAACGTACCGAGGGATCTACCGACAGGCGTGGGCTGCATGCATTTGGAGAAAAGAAAACCTCGGAATTTGATGTCTTTTAACGCGGTATAAATTCTACTGCAAAAAGCCAGATTGGGCAAAATGCAAACAAAGTAGAAGTATAACCTGTTTTCCTCATTGATGCCCTCCTCCAGAGACAGATGTAGCGGGTAGAAGGAACTCTCCAGTACTGTTTTATTCGGAATAATTCCCATTGACCGCATCCATGCAACATTTATCTCGTAAACGAAACTGAACACTTCAGACCGGTTTCAGGTGTCTTTGTTTCTTTGATATCCCATCATTTTCAGCTGCGCAACCGTGGCCAACATTCGAAGAATACAACCGACCTTACTTTTACGCTTAGCTTTGCATCCTATTCTTATTGCCCGATCAATGTATTTCAGTTATTGAGGAAAGTTTAAACACTCGGGAATTGGATAAGAAACGAGTCTATCAATACATCGTTACCGGGGAAGCTTCACGAGGGCATGAACTATAACTGTAGAGTTACGCAGATGAATCTGAGTATATAATTGAGTGACTGGCTATCGACACGAGTACTTGAGTGGATAGAAGGGAGCACTGAATTTGTCAATGGAGGAATCTACGAGTTAATCCATGGGAGGGAACTGCGCGTAATTTGCATGTGATGACTGTAATTGACACTTGAATGTTAGAGAATCAATACAATGTCAGATTTTTTGCTTCACAAAACGTATTTTTTTTTACCACTAATTGGAATACTGTTGGCTCACTGTAGCTAAAATGGTTGCTACAGAGTGCTAAGTTTTTTTCTGTCGCAAGTGATACTGGATCGATACTACGGGCAAGGATATTGACCAGTTTGCACATCAGGCTTAGCTGAGGAGTTTAATTCATGCAACTCCTGAAAAACAGGGATTGGAGGGAACTTCTCCATACTCTAAATCGCATTTCAGCTTTGCCTGCTTGGGAAAATTCAATAGCTGATCCGGGGGTGCCATCTCGAGGTCGAGTACTGTAACTAAGTGCTTAGATTTGCGGGTCTATAGACGCGAGGGTCTACATCTGCAGAAAGGGGTTAAACATCAAGTCTTTATTTTAAATTTGCAGGGTTCAACTAGCCTATCACTGGTATTCTCAGGTCTGATGTGTTGTCAAGTATCATGTCTGGAAAAGACATAACTGAAACTGCAAAACAAATTAACACAGCAAAAACAAAACAAAAAACCCCACAAAAAACATCAACCCAGGGGAAAGCCATTTTTATCCCACCGGTATGGAATACTGTGGGGTATAGTCATCTCCCTGTCTGTCTGTCCATCTGTCCGTCCGTAATAATTTTCATTTCCGGAAAAGAACTGAAAAAATATACCACTTACAGACTTCAAATTTGCTATGGAACTTACTCTTATGGCATAGTTGTGCCCTTTGGGGGTTTCAGTTCCATGCTGCCGATAATTTCGGAAATTTTCACCAAAAACAGCCCTAAAATTGGACTTTGTCCCTTTTCTACAGCAGAATTCAAAAACTCGACCACAAATCCCAAATTATGTAGAACCGGTGGGATATGTCATCTTCTGATGACTCTTGTTTTCTGGGAATACACTGCACCATTAGTCCTGTCCTCCATTCCTAAATAGCCAAAGCAGTGCAGCACTTGGCCCTGGACATTAGAGTTTATAATAATTAATAATAAATCCCTTCACATTATTTAAGTCTGCTGTAGGGTGGCAGACAAACATTGTCTGCAGAAAATGACAGACTGAGTATAGCCTAAACAAAGGACAAAGCTGTTTGAAAAACAGAATAATGACACCTTTACCCAAACTGCGCATATAGTAATAAAAAAGTCACTCACCATTAGACGCCCTCATAGAAGAACGATGCGTCTGTTGTTATGGTTGCTGGCAAAGGCATCGATGATTTCATCAACATCCAGATCTTTTGTCCTCCATTTTCAAGAATGCCAGGTTACTGTTGCGGGTGTCACCGCTGATGTTCCTAAGGTAGCTCTTTAAACAGCAGAGGCAGGAGAAACTTCATTCACAACTTGCTGAAGACACAGAGAGTGTCACTGCTATACATAACAGTTTATACAGGTCTTCAAAGGCATCCATGAGTGACAGGAACTCCATGGTGCTGGTAATGGTGTGTCCCTTCTTTTTTGCAGCAGGGGCAGCCGTTTAACTTGGTGTAACTCTGTTCTCAAGTTATCTTCGCTGATGCTATAATAGTTGGACATTGGCATCATACATTCCAAATTAAGAAACGTTTTGTGTTTAGGGCTGAGGGCTGTCACTCCCATTAGCACATCGTTTTCTTCTCATGAAAAGTGCCTATTCATTTCACTTAAAAGTCTGTCAATAACGGGAAAGAACGAGTGCTGTCTCATGTCATCTATGGTGTTGTGACTTCTCTCTTTTGGAGCCTCGACGACAAAAGCCTCCAAGTGTTGAGGTGGTTGGGTCCGTCTTCTCTTGAGTGGTGGCACTGGTGGTGGCATTGGTGGCACTGATGGACTCTCTGCTGTGATGCCAGCTTTCAGGCACAGCTCCTCTGCTCACTTCATAATAGACTTCCATGCATCCTCAGTGCGTTTTTCGGCGATGGCACTGATTACAGACTGGGTCAGATCCCCTGCCGATGCTAGATCAAGATCTGGTGACTACAAATGATCTGACATGAATTTTGTCAGGCTGAATAGATCAGCAAAGAGAGTCAAGACAAACTTCTTGTCAATGATAGCAGATAGAGCCCTTGCTTCTGCATTCCTGCGTGTGTGTGCCTGGCTTTTGGGGCTGATGATTTCTTGCAGCGTAGCTCGAATGGATGACAGAGTTTTCTTGATCGTACACAATGCAGAATACTGGCATGACCAACGTGTGTCAGATAATCTCTTTAGCTCTACACGCTGCGCTTTTGGTTCAACTTCTTTCTGCTTCTTCAAAAATATATCATGCACAACAGACCCAGAGAAAAAGTTCTCAGCAATTGCACCGTTTCGAAGAACTCCCCTGCAGTTTGCACATTTTTTACACAGTCCACCAACACCATATTAAGCCTGTGAGCGTGAAAGCGCATGCACAGTGCTTGCGGCACCTCTTCACAGAGCTTCTGTTGTACACCGCGGTGACATCCTGACATGACAGCTGCGCCGTCGTAACATTGCCCGATGGATGTATTGACATCAATGTTGCACAGACTGAGCGCACTTTTGATACAGTTTACTGATACTGATATATACTGTCGGACTGATACTGATACTGTTGGACTCTGCATCCAATCCATTAGCAGCAGCAAAATGTAAGAATTCCTCATGGATAGTCCCGCCGTTTAGATAACGAACCACAATTTAAATCTGCTCTTTTTTCCGAACATCTTTACTTTCATCTACCGTAAGTGCGAAATATTCTGCCTCTTTTACTTCATCACATTTCTTCTCTGAGTATATTTGCCATTACAGAAAAAATCTCATTCTAAATGTCGTGGTGCGTGTATCTGTCATTTGACGGGTTATTTGTAATGTTTTTGACAACTGTGCTGTCAAACGTACTGATGAAATGCAGCAATTCAATGATATATCCTCTGTTGGTTGACTGCTCACCCTCAGCGCGGCCGCTCTGTGCAATGCACTGACAGGCTGTGTAGCGCTGACTCTCCATCACAGCCTTTATGTAATGCTGATTTTCACTCACAAGTTAGGAATGTCCTACATCATGCATGTTAGATATTTTAGAGCCACTGTCCTGCTTTACTTTGAATTCCCTCCATGCCTCCATTGAAAACTTGTGCCCCACACTTTCATGATACCCCTTGAACTTGAGTGTAGCTTTTCTCCAGTTTCTGAAACCGCTGATGGTGAATGCTAGCTCAGAGTTAAATCCATGCTGATAGGGTTTTAAAAAATGTCTGCAGGAAAAACAATGCCGTGTCTCTTTTCATGCTGTATTCCAGCCAGACATAATCCTCAAACCAGTGTTCATTGAAGCTCCTTTTTGATTCCCAATCATCTCCTGTTGGTATGATTTCAGAATTGGACGTCTTGCCCCTTCATTTGGATGTTGGCTGATATCCAATACATCCTCGATCTCCACACTAGCAGCCGCCATGTTGTTGTTGATAATATCCTCGTCGTCTTCAATATCTCCTGTGTCGTCGTCTTCTTCCAACTCCGACTGAGTCTCCTCCAACCCCATTACAAGATTGGCATTTGAGTCAATTAAAGGTTGACCCTTAGACTCATCCTCCACCTCGAATAAAGGATTTACAGCCGCATTTGGTTGATGTCGATTCTCCACGACACTGACAAGAGCTCGCTTGACCAAAAATGTATCCATTTTTGCCGGTCTTTTTCCGCTCTCTGAGCCTCTGAAGACACTTAAAAATACATTATTTCCCGTGCGTTTGTTAATCGCTGTATTTGCCTAATAGATGTATAGACTGTAACTAATATGGCCAGTGACGACCAAATAATGTCACATATTTTAACAAAGAATAGTCTATTTGCTGACAAGCGAAAAAAAGAAAAATTGGTTAAGCATTTCTTAGGAGTGCTACGGGGGTGCTATGGGCTTCTTTGGAGGTGCTATTCACCTTATTCCGCACGTCAACAAGGGCGGCACCATGTTGTTCTGTTTTGGCTTTGAAATTCCGGTTGAGCAACTCTGTCCATTGCGAATGCAGTACTTTGGCACATTAGCAAGTCAAGATGTCAAGCATTACCTGTTTGGTGAGCCATAATAACTGGAAGGAAAGAAGGCTGTACAATCCTATGTTGTCCACGCTAAAACCAGGGCAGAATGTTGTGGGCCACCTTACAACCTACATCCTCCGCCATCCGGCGACGAGGGCTGGCGTATGTGCTTAAAGGCGCTTCACGTAAAGATTCCACCGAAAAAGCCTTACGTGTGTTCGTTTCATTTTGTGGACGGCAGACCATCATAACATCAACCATACCCCAAGAAATGGTTGGGATATGTTACCCCTCCGGTGAAAAAGGCTGCCATCACAATGCTTGTGAGGCTCTCAGGTGAGATAGCTGTTATTGCTGGCAAAATGCTATCGATATCGCTAGCCGTTAGCCAGCTAGCGTCTAATGAGTAGCATTATCACAGAAGTATGTTCAGTTATGCTGTCTAACAGATGAGTAACTACATTTATAGAGTCAGACATTCTTGCTTGTCTGCTTGGGAACTCCATTATTGTCTCCGGATTCAAGATGCACTGCACATGCCTGATAAATCGATGTGTTTAAAAACCGATTCTGGCAAGTTAATTTACTTTTAGCAAACAAAACTTAGCTTCGTGCTAGACTCATAATCATTCCGTGGAATATAGTAAAATGTGGGTCTACCCTGAAATGTTATGCACAATGGGGTCTATTCTCCCATGCGCTTAAGTCGAAAAAAGCGCTTTTCAGCCTAAGCGTATTCTCCCCTCGACTTAAGTCTGTGCATTATGCGCCCCGAAGGCAGTTAAGCACTTGGGGCAGAGCAAGGCCAAAATCTGGGCGTTTCTCAGGCAAAAAAACACTTGCACGTACTCTCCCCCTGACTAACGCGCTTTTTCTGTTAAGCGGTCTGAGGGCTTTATTAAGGTCAAGCGCCAATATTCGGCGAAATAGAATATTGCGTTTGATGTCAATTACTGGCCGAATTTTATTATATAATTATTTTATTTAACAAGGTTGAGGTTGAGACATTCAATATTCGATTGTTCAACCTTTTCTCATAACCGTAATAAATTATCACAAAATCACCATGTATTACGCAACAGCCTGCTCTGCAATTAGTTCAATCACAAACACAGCAATTAATTACAGTATAAATAAGACCACCATTCTACCATGCCCTCAAAACCTAAAACCAAAATGCCAGTCCTGAATTTGCTTGGACTCTTGCGTGAGTGGGAAAGAGTAAGAGGAGCACGCCGAACTGGAAGACAACCAGGCATATATCGGCCTCGTACAGACATCCTGGGACTAACAGACACCAAGTGCATACAGCGCTTTCATCTTGACCGTGAGGCAATCATCGATCTTTACCAACTTCTGGATGAACAGCTATCCAGCCACAGCAATCATCCACAAAACATACACGTGGTCATTAAGGTCACGACTGCGCTGTCGGTCCTGGCATCTGGGTCGTTCCAGAGAGTGGCTGGTGATGTCATGCATGTATCACAGGCGTCTGTGTAATGGTGTCTGTTACAGTTCGTTGACGCTATGCTGCGCCACATCAGCCACTTCGTAAAGTTCCCCGAAACACACTGAAAGATGGAGTTCTACCGGGTTGCCGGGTTCCCCAGTATTGTGGGAGCCATTGATTGTACTCACGGTGCAATCAGAACCCCTTCCACTAATGAGATTATGTACAGAGACCGTAGACGTCGGCACAGCATTAATGTTCAGGTTGTGCGCGATCATGATACGCACATAGTAAGCATCTGCGCTAAATTCCCTAGCTCAGCCCATGACGCCCATGTACAAAACCCAAAACCAGTGAAGTTGGCACGTTTTGTAAATCGTAAATAAAAACAGAATACAATGATTTGCAAATCCTTTTCAACCTATATTCAATTGAATACACTGCAAAGACAAGTTACTTAATGTTCGAACAGGTAAACTTTGTAATTTTTTGCAAATATTAGCTCATTTGGAATTTGATGCCTGCAACATGTTTCAAAAAAGCTGGCACAAGTGGCAAAAAAGACTGAGAGAGTTGAGGAATGCTCATCAAACACTTATTTGGAACATCCCACAGGTGAACGGGCTAATTGGGAATGGGCAGGTGCCATGATTGGGTATAAAAGCAGCTTCCCTGAAATGCTCAGTCATTCACAAACAAGGATAGGGCGAGGGTCACCACTAAGTGAACAAATGCGTGAGCTGATTGTCGAACAGTTTAAAAACAACATTCCTCAACGAGCTATTGCAAGAAATTTAGGGATTTCATCATCTATGGTCCGTAATATTGTCAAAAGGTTCAGAGAATCTGGAGAAATCGCTGCACCTAGGCGACAAGGCCGAAAACCAACATTGAATGCCCGTGACCTTCGATCCCTCAGGCGGTACTGCATCAAAAACCGACATCAATGTGTAAAGGACATCACCACATGGGCTCAGGAACACTTCAGAAAACCACTGTCAGTAACTACAGTTTGTCCCTACATCTGCAAGTGCAAGTTAAAACTCTACAACGCAAAGCGAAAGCCATTCATCAACAGCATCCAGAAACGCCACCGGCTTCGCTGGGCCCAAGCTCATCTAAGATGGACTGATGCAAAGTGGAAAAGTGTTCTGTGGTCTGACGAGTCCACATTTCATATTGTTTTTGGAAACTGTGGACGTTGTGTCCTCCGGACTAAAGAGGAAAAGAACTATCCGGATTGTTATGGGCGCAAAGTTCAAAAGCCAGCATCTGTGATGGTATGGGGGAGTATTAGTGCCCAAGGCATGGGCAACTTACACATATGTGAAGGCACCATTAATTCTGAAAGATACATACAGGTTTTGGAGCAACATATGTTGCCATCCAAGCAATGTCTTTTTCATGGATGCCCCTGCTTATTTCAGCAAGACAATGCCAAGACTCATTCTGCACGTGTTACAACAGCATGGCTCCGTAGTAAAAGAGTGCGGGTACTAGACTGGCCTGCCTGTAGTCCACACCTGTCTCCCATTGAAAATGTGTGGCGCATTATGAAGCGTAAAATACGACAACGGAGACCCCGGACTGTTGAACAACTTAAGCTGTACATCAAGCAAGAATGGGAAAGAGTTTCACCTGAAAAGTTTCAAAAATTGGTCTCCTCAGTTCCCAAACGTTTACTGAGTGTCGTTAAAAGGAAAGGCAATGTAACACAGTGGTTAAAAAGGCCCCTGTGCCAACTTTTTTGCAATGTGTTGCTGCCTTTAAATTCTAAGTTAATGATTATTTGCAAAAAAAAAAAAGTTTCTCAGTTTGAACATTAAACATCTTGTCTCTGCAGTGTATTCAATGGAATATAAGTTGAAATGGATTTGCAAATCATTGTATTCTGTTTTTATCTACGATTTACATAACGTGCCAACTTCACTGGTTTTGGGTTTTGTACTCTGCAACTCGTCAATATGGCCAAAAATGGGCAAGCTCGCTGTAGATGCCTGGTTGGTTGGTGAGTAAAAGGCAACAATTTTTAAATTATGCTCCTTGTGTAGCCAACTAATTCTAACCATGCTTCTATTCAGGGGACCAGGGATATACTCTCCTGCCATGGCTGATGACCCCGTTTACCAAGCCGACCACTGAGTCTCAAGATCGATATAATCAGGCACACGCAGTCACTAGGTGCGCTAATTTGGCGTTTTAAAAAGTCGTTTCAGGTGTCAGGACGATTCTGGTGGCTCCCTGCAAATAACTCCAGGCAAAGCATGCCGTGTGACCACTGTATGCTGCATGCTCCACAACATGGCATCAGAAAGGAGACTCCCTGTGAAAACCAGCAAGGGGATGATCTGACAGTGGCCAAGGAACTGCCAATGGGCAGGACAGCACAAGTGTGTCAACTGATTGTTGATCAGCATTTTTAGGTACGTTCACTGAAATACAACACTCATTTAACAAAAGACAAGTGACTACAAATGTGGGGACATGGATTTTATTCATCATTAAAGCCGTCTCCCACCCCTTGTTCTGGGAGCGCGGCGCTGGCTCTGCTGCAAAGAGGGAGGGTGCGCGCCCCGAGTTGAGTGCATAACCTCAACAAATTCTTGCAGCGCACCTTGAATGGCATTAAGGTGGCTATCAACACTGGTCCCTGATGTGTCCCTGATGACCTGGCGGAACTAATGTTGGCGCACCCTCTCCTCACGCTCCTGTAACATCCTCTCCTCCTCCATTCTAATCAGCCACAGGTACTCTGGCTGAGGGTCGTCCACGGGTTGTGGTTCTGGCACTGGCTCTGCCTCCGGCTCCAGACTCCAGAGGCGCCATAGACAGGTCCACAGGTTGCAGATCTGTAACACAATTAAATTTATCAGAATTTTATTCTTCACAGGTAGAACGTTGATCAACTTCAACATACGATCTACCAGTGTTGTGCTAGTTACTGCAAACCAGTTACTAGTTACCATTACTAGTTACTTCATTTCAAAAGTAACTCAGTTACTAACTCAGTTACTTACACCAAAAAGTAATGCATTACTGTGAAAAGTAACTATTTAGTTACTAAAAAAAAGGCTCCCATAAATGCCCTTATATTCTGAAATGAAGACATGTTACTGCATTGGAGGATAATGCAATCTGTTGATGAACTTGAAATGCATTTGCATCACTGAACTCTGCCAAGCAATGTAGTCTATATACAAACACAAACAGCAAAGATATGTTTCAAAGTGCCAATTTATTTCAGGCCTGAACAAACTGATAATACTATTTAGTAGGTAGTTGCCTACAAACTTGCTGCCCATTATAGGTTAGAATTGCCCTTTAGAGGTCAGAGTTTGGTCTAGTCTGCCATAATTAATACAGAAAATAGCTGCCACATAAGTAACAAACAGCATTAATCTAACAATATATCACAGCATAGCTCTAAACCTGGCTTCACTCAAGGAGGGCACAAAACAGCCTAACCAAAAAGCCTTTTTTCTCAAGTAATTCTGAAATAAAATGATGGCTTCATCAGATCAGTAGCACCACAACTATTGTTCCTTCATATTTATAATCTAGCAAACAACATAAACACAAAATAAATTATCTTATTTTCCTCAAGGCATTCTGAAACAAATAACTGCATACAATTGGAATATATTATTCAGAATCAAGTTGGAAAAATGAACATTCACCCAGCACTAAGTAACTGCTGGTATAGACAACCATAAATGCTAGCTGAATATATTATTCAGAATCAGAGTCCAAAGATTAAAGCGCTTTCAGAACGAAATATGTATGAAGTAGGCAACTGTTGTTGTGTATAGTCCATCAAAATAAGCATATATAAATAAAATAAGGTCACAACATTTTTCCTTAAGTTCAACTATGAAGTCCAGGCAGCAACCATAAAATAAGTGCTGTGAAATTTAACAGAATGTAAAACAAAAAAAGGTGCTTATTGGCAAAGACCTGGTTAATGTTTGAGTGGAGGTTACCTTTCGAACCAGTGGCTGTTCCTCATGAGAAGCAGCTTCTCAAACCTTTGGTCAGAAAGCCTGTTCCTCTTTGGAGACAGTACCAGGCTTCGCAGACTGAAGAGTCTCTCAACAGGTGCACTGGATGGGGTAGCTGCATTTTGCTTCAGGCAAATTTCCTTTATTGTGGTAAATTGTTTGACAATCTTCGGTTTTCAAGTAGGACATTGCCTCAGTCTCCACCGTGGCAAAGTTTTCATCATTGTCCTCAAAGGAAAAGAAGTCCTGCTCTTTGTCTTTGGAGGAGCCTGAGTCTGATGGAGTTGTTGAAGACACAGGATTCCTGGCCGGTTGCTGCTCAGGGCCTGGGACAAACTTGTGACACTCGGCTACCAGGATCCCCTTGATCATCTTTCTTCCTCTGGTCTCTCACCCACCGCAACTTGAACTTGGGAAGAGTGACAGCTGCCAGCATTGCATTGTTGCTTTCCAAGACGGATGCAAATCGTCTTTTGATAGCCTGTAAAACACACAAACACACACCCACACAGTGACACAGACATTAGAATAAGTGAGATTCCCTTTTATTTATTTATTTTGTGTACATTTCCATGGAAGCAGCACACCACCAGGTGATATTAAACTATAGTTATTATGAATCATTTAAACTAAAACTTTATTTGGCCAAAAAAGTATTGCTATTTATTTCTGTTGCGTCCTGCAGTACAATTTATAAATATTATATATTAGTGCTCTCTCAATTAACAAAATTAATGACATCTATTCTATAGTTAAAATAATGAGTGGTGTGTGTCCACTGATTAAATGCAGTCTTTCTGTACAATCAAGAGGGAAAACCAGTTAATTACAGAAGTGTTGATGAATGTTTCTTACCTGAACTATGGCTTCAGGTAGGCCCATTGCCACAGTCAGACTGTCTTTCACCTCCAGGGTCCTTGACATTAATGTCTCTAGAGTGGGCAGGAGGCCGGGTGCCAAAGTAACAGTTCTCCTCTCCTTGCAGGATGTCCAGAGCAACTGTGAGTGGCTTCATTGTGGCACAATATTCCTTCAGAAAACAAAGTTCCCTGTCGCTAATAAATTTTAGCTGTAAACAGTCAGAGATGGCACTCAAGTCAGTCATAGGTATTTCAACAATTCCGGCCACAGCATCATGAAATGAATTCCATGTTGAGGTGCATGGCACAAGCAGTATTTTGGTGACCACGTCGCTCACAACCTCTGCAGCCAATGTGGACCTGCTTATCTTATTCCACAGTGCTGTGTATTTAGTGGTAGAGCTTCTGTACAATGTCTTAGTCCCAGGATTTGAAACGAGCCACTTCTCATCATGGCATGAAATTATGTTTAGTTTGCGGGATGCACATCGCTGGTGTGGAGGTAAAACAATCCCTTCCTCTGCAGCAGTGTTGAGAACGTCTGCAATATCAGTAAAGGTAACCTCTTAATCATCATCATCGTGATCATCATCGTCGTCGTCAGAGAACGATTCCAGTTGATACATGGCAAAGGCTTTTACAAAGTTGGAGCCGTAATCTGTAATTGTGGAGGTAACTTTTGTTGACACTCCATGCAAAGAGTGAATGTGGTCAATTTCACTAGCAACAACATCGTAGGTGTGCCTACCCTTTATCCTTTTACAGGCTAACGCAGCTTTCTGGTGGTGTAAAGTAGTGGGGTTTATCCAGTGAGAAGTTTTCCCCATGAAGCTTCTGTTGTGGGCAGACCAGATGTCTGCGGTGGTTGAGATGTAGTTCAGCCCCTCAAAAGTTTTCTTTAGCTCGCTTTCCATTTTTGAATATTCTCTCTCCAGGTACTTGGAAAAGGTTTTCCGTCCCATTTGCATATGGGGTATAATGCTAACTAGCCGCCTGTAAGCGGGCGACTCCACTGTAGAAATAGCCTGCATGTCTTCTACAACATACCCTGCAATGACTTTATCAACTTTGTCCTGGCTAGCAGTCCCATGGTTAAAATCCAGCCGCTGCTGCTTAGGTGGTGGAGGAGGTGAAGTGGAATCGGATGCTGAGTCTGTATCTGTGCTGGTATTTTTAACTACTAGCCTTGTCGCTTCTGTAGGTGTTTCAACAGGTTAGAATTGCTGTTTTGGGCCGTAGACAGGATCTTTGATCCAAGGCACAAGTTACATTTAACTAAAACGTTCTTTTCTTTTTGCTCAACAAAAGTGAAGTACTGAGAATATCTCCAAGTGGAGAAACTCAACTTGGGCTCTGCCGTCGCCATAACGATACTAGTGTTGTTGTTGGCAAACACAGACACGCCCCCACAGCACGTTTCCTTTCTCCCCCTCTCTGACACAGAAAGATTCAGGGCTGCACGACACTGCACTGCAGCTCTCTCAGTCTCTAGCCGAGACTTTCAAAAATAAGGCATTAGAGTACTCGTTACTGCAAAAAATAACGCCATTACAATAACGCGTTACTTTGAAACACGTTAGTCCCAACACTGCGATCTACTAACCTATGGTCCGCACTGGAGAGGACACCTACTGGCTTTGTCCGGCTGCAACTGCTTGAAATGCCAAAAAAAAAAAAACACACACACACACACCACCCCACAACATTTACCTTACCCTCCTTCATCCGTATCCCCTCCAAGTTCCAAGTGGATGCCCCCTCCTCCTCCAGTGCAGTGAAATGTACCGAGGATGATGGTTGCCCAGCACCGGTTGTGTGCACACTTCTCCGGTGTGCAGAGAGCCTGGCTTTTACACCGCCCCGCTGATCTCTCCATTTGTGCTTTAAATCGGGGATACTGCGCCCCACCGAAGCCGCTTCCAGAACGATTTGCGACCAAATCGCAGCTTTCTTCCTCGGATCAGCCTTCAGTGCCCCCTCGCCATACAACACCTTGTGGTGCCTCTACACTGATTTCACCAATACCTCCTCATCAATGAAATTTGGTTTTCGGCTCGAAGTCGCCATTTTTTTCATGTTCTAGTAACTAATGTGTCTGCCCTATATCCTCTTAATTGAGCCCTGCCCTGGCCAATTTGTTAGTCAATTTTTGCCAATAAAGAAAAGCCGACATGCGAAGAATCATTATCAGTAAATGGGATAATTGATTACAATTAAGTACTAGGTTCGAGTGAATGTGTTGCTCAAATCAAATGGGACATAATAGGCTACAGATATGGAATTGCGTGATTGTTGGGGCGGAAGATGACCGCTTGCAGAATTATTCAATCAATGCAAAGCATGTGTTTCACGATCGTTCAAATTCCTTAAATAAACGAAGACCATTTGAAAAAAGTTTCAACCCCTGAGTAAAGAAAAGAATTGATTCCCATGGTACTAGTGATGAAATCCACCATAAAGTATGTGAAACTGATAAACCTCCGTGCTCAAGGACTTCAATTCCGCCTGAGAACCTCTTTTAAACGCGCTGATTTAATCATTGTTGACATACAGCACGGGAAGGTGAATACACCGCTCACACTCAGGCCAAATGCATGAAAGTTAGCAACCCTGTGAGTTTGAGATTTCAAGTACTCAATTTCTGAATTAAATCATATAAAATGTCTTTATTTCTGTGTGACTAGAATGTTCTCTTTATTTGTTTTATTCCCTGTCTTCCACGGAACAAACTGTCTGGTGTAAGAGGGACACATTTTCAATGCCCTGATTATGCATAACGTATCAAAATACAGTAATCTGATTTGGTGCTTTTCAAAGTAATGGAAATATACAACTTAGTTTATGGATATATCCATATCATTTTAATATGAAAAACTAAGGTGAGTGTTGGCTGTGTACATGGTTCTAGGATATCACAACAACGGCCTTAGCTTACTGTACATTTTGCCGTGCTACATAATGAAGAGTGGCAATCGAGTTGCTACATATGACGGCCATTCATCAATTAAAATAAAATGGCTAAAATATACTGAGCAACAAAAGAAAAGCAAGTTAGCAAGTTAGTAAATGTACTCTCATGTTTACTAGAGAGCCGCGTGTATCCGTATAATGGGAGTGAACGGGGCATCGAGAGCGCAGCCTCTAATGCCGCATTATCTGTCGCGAAAGTAATTCATTTCACCAATATTTTGTTATGATTCGCTAGTGTTGCTCCCCTTCTGAGTCTGGGGTTACCTGTAATGCGGCATTAGAGGCTGTGCTCTCAGTGACCCATTCACTCCCATTATACGGATATACGCGGCTCTCTTTGGATCTAAATATCTCCCAAATGACTTCTAGTGACACGGAAGTTATACGGGTGACTAAATGATCGTATTTTATGCCACAAATAATGTTAAAACTGTAAAAACTGCAGTTCTCCTTTAAAACAAATTTATTAGGCAAGCAAATGAGAGAGTCCACTGTCATAATGTGGCTTAAGACAGAAAATAACTTACATGAAATGCACCTAATTTAGACAAATTTATTAGGCAAGCAAATGAGAGAGTCCACTGTCACAATGTGGCTTAAGACAGAAAATAACTTACATGAAATGCACCTAATTTAGACAAATTTTCTGCTTATTAAAATCCTACAGTTGCAATTGTGGTTGGAACAAGAGCCAGCATACACATACCCTTTTTCCACCAAAAAGAACCCAGTGCTATAGTGCCATGTTGGTGCTAGTGCTAGTGCCTAGTTGGTTCAACCCACGCACCTCTTAAGTACCTGTTTGGTTTTCCACTGCCGAGGAGCCAACCCGTAGCCACGCAATTACGTCACTGTTATTTAAGACCAACAGATCAGGAGAAAATAAACTTCGTTTGAGACCTGCGTCTCCCTCAGCAGTGCTCACGTTACATATGGCAATACAGAAATACAGCATGGACTGCAGGAAACCACAAATAAAAACTGAAATAATGCTTGTGTTCTACGCTCAATAATACTATTTTTGTCACTTTCAGTTCATTTTAGTGGGGGAAAGGAATATATCCTGATTGCTCTCATCTCATACAGAGTTAAGATCACATATTGAAAATAAATATCTAATGTATCTTGCATTGTTGTCCATGCATGTTAATATCGAAACCTTAAGCAGCAGGGTGTAATAATGGGAACACACTATCCACCATTTCACCTCCCAAGGATGCAGGCAGAAGAAATAAATGAGCAACGTTGTATTTCATTCCAACTTAATTAGTTTTAATGATCTAATGAATGGCATTTCAAAACGAAATTACAAGTTCGCTAATGGTAAGAATTCCCGAACACCCTAGCTAGCCAGCTAACTCATATTCGTAATGCTTAATATAGATATAAGCGGTGCAGAAAAATGCCTGAAGCAACCAAGTAAAATGCAATATTAATGCATCATGCAGATATACGACAGATGCTTCTTTATTCCAACATTTACTGCAGGCAGAATGCTCAAAATACTTCCGCGACCGTGCTGGTCTTGTTGGTCAAACTCCGCCCCACATAATCAAAGCTTGCTCTGGACCAGCCAGGAGTTGGTGCTTATTCTAGCGCCAGTTTTGAGAGCCATAAGCTGGTGCTTAAGTGGTGGAAAACCAAAGAACCGGTGCTAAGTCAGGCTCTAGCTCCGAACGAGCACTGGAACCAGCTCGGTGGAAAAGGGGTAACGAGGTCAGTCGGACCGAGTTTGAGAACCATTAGTCCAGAGCCTCTCTTTTTGTATCCTAACAGCTGGGTCCTGGGGATGCCAATGAAGTGTTCCAGCTGCTTGACGCTTTTCAACCAGAAGCCTTCACAGCCCTCTCCTCTGTATTATCATCTATGTTCAGATATACTTCTGACTTCCAAAGTGGGGAATCTATTCTCTAGAATACCTGACTTACAGAAATAACAGGTCCAGCTGCAGCAATCTTGGTCCAACGGAAGTGATAATTGATGTTTTCTGTCTTTTTAAAAATCAGAATAGTCTGCTAAGTTAAAATGGCAGAATGTATTTTTAGGATATATTCACCTGTCGATTAACATGATTGGCATATTTCTCTTTTTCACTTGTGACATGCTCATATCACAGGGCCAATCCCTCCAACATCCCAGCTTTCCTAATGAGGACAGGCAAATATAATTTATTAAGCTCATTCTAAACTTATGCAATTATTGCCAATAATTTGACCTGTGATTTTGGCTGATAACATCCTGGTTTAAAGTCTACTAATGGTGTTTGAGAGGGTGGAAAAGAGGTCTATCTGCAGGTCATTTTTTGACATCAGTCTTGACAAACCATGTATGAACATCATCGTCATGCTGAAACAGGAAAGAGCCTTTGCAAAACAGTTGGGAGCACAATATCTTCTTGAGTGTCATTGTACAAATACAGTGCTGTGAAGAAGTATTTGCCCCCTTCCTGATTTCTTACTTTTTTCACGTTTAATGTTTCAGATCATTAAAAAAATTTTAATAAAAGAAAAAGATAACTCGGATAATTACAAAATGTAGTTTTTAAATGATTATTTAATTTATTAAGGGAAAAAGCTATTCAAACCTACCTGGCCATATATGAAAAAGTAATTGCTCCCCCCCTTCTTAAATCATGAATTAATTACCCACATTTTTAAAATTCCATTTTACTAGCCACACCCAGGCTTGATTACTGCCAGACCTGTTGAATCAAGAAATCACTTCAGTTGAACCTGTTTGACAAAGTGAAGTAGGCTAAAAGATCTCAAAAAGCAACACATTGTATCGCAAACTAAAGAAATTCAAGAACAGGTGAGAAACAAAGAAATTGACATCAGTCTGGAAAGGGTTGCAAAGCCATTGCTAAGGCTTTCGGAATCCAGCGAACCACGGTGAGAGCCACTACCCACAAATGGAGAAAATTTGGAACAGTGGTGGACCTGCCCAGGAGTGGCCAGCCTACCAAAATCACTCCAAGAGCACATCTATGACTCATCCAGGGGGTCACAAAAGAACCCAGAACAATATCTGAAGAACTGCAGGCCTTACTTCCTCAGTTAAAGTCCGTGTTCATGATTCAACAATAAGAAAGAGACTGGGCAAAAATGGCATCCATGGGCTCCAATACATTTTCATTTGGACCCGTCATATGTTGACGCAACCTGACCAAGCGCCGATATATGAAGCAGAAGGAAGCTTTTGACGTCTTTATTTGATGGTTAGGGTTAAGGTTCGGGTTAAGGGTTAGGGATTAGGGTTTAGGGTTCGTCTTAAAGTGGCGTCAAATGAGGACGCTAAAAGCGACCTTTTGCGTCGTATATCGACGCTTGGTCAGGTAGTGTCAATATATGACGCATCGGGATGAGACTGCGCTCCCATGGGAGAGTTCAAAGGTGAAAACCACAGCTGGCCAAAAAGAACACAAAGGCTCGTCTCATATTTGCCAAAATAAATCTTGATCACCAAGACTTTGAAAAATATTCTGTGGACTGAAAAGACAAAAGTTGAACTTTTTGGAAGGTGTGCGTCCCATTACATCAGGCATAAAACTTAACACAGCATTTCATAAGAAGAACATCATACCAAAGTGAAACATGATGGTGGTATATTGTTGGTTTGGGGCTGCTTTGCTGCTTCTGGACCTGGACGACTTGTTGTAATTCATAGAACTATGATTTCTGCTCTCTACCTGAAAGTCCTGAAGGAGAATGTCCTACCATCAGTTTGTGACCTCAAGCTCAAGCACACTTGGGTTATGCAGCAGGAGAATGATCCGAAACAAACGAGCAAGTCCACCTCTGAATGGCTTAAAAAAAACTTTTTCGCTGAAAAAGGAACCTACTCCGAGGTTTCGGCTTACCGATAAGATATGGGCTGATAAGCTATTGTTGAGGTTTTTAGTCCGTCGTCTGTCATCGGGAGCATTTTTGATCTTTTTCTCGGCCTAATGAATTTTCCTGTAAATTTGCAATAACATACTTCTAAACCACATCTCGGCATTATTATGGATTTTTGATCGAATCGTTTTTGTCCCTTTTATGGCCCTTTGACATTTTGGCCAAACATGAAAAGATAGGACTTGAAATTTAAAAAAAAAATATTTCTCAAAAACTGTCGGATAACATTTTTCTAAATCAAACATTCAAGTCACCTTGGTACCATCAATGTAACATGCGAGTGCCATTTAGATTGAATCGCAAGAAGAGGGTCTAATGGGGGTGCTGTACTTTAACATTGTGTCTTTTAGGGAATATGAAAATTGACAGAGTGAAATCACAATGACTTGCATCACCAAAGCAGTCACAGATCGAGCCTAGGTCTGTTTTGGAAACACATAGAATATCAAATAAAACTCATTTGGTGACCTTAAGCTTAACTTTCAGGAACCCTCGAATGTCAAACTTGACATAGTAAAATTACAATGACTTGTGTCACCATAACTGTCACAGATAGAGCCAAGGTGTGTATGAGACATAAAGGAAGTGATTTCTGAACTTTCATTTAGTGAACTTCATGCTGACTTTCAATGGTCTAACTTGACATAGTGAAATTACAGCAACAGGAAGATTAGCAGTTACTCTCATCACAGATTAGCATTACTATCATCAAAGCCCTTGAATGGGGACGAACAAAAATGCAAAATGGCGTGCCTCAGCTTGAATACTGCCATCCTTTTCAGAGAAGCCGAGGTGAAAATGCAGCCAAATCTGGACACATGATTAAGTTACGACATTATTGGGAACTCACAACACTGAATGCACGAGTGCAAGCAAGTTTGAGGGATGGAAGTTACTATGTTTTGGTGAATTTCTCCTTGTATACTGCATTCAACATAGCTATTGGTTTTATTTATAGCTAGTATCGTACGTCTCCATGGTGATAATTTGGCATCACACTAATTTTCCCCATTCGACTCATTTTGGCCACAAAATGTAACAATCAGGATGGTAATGATAGACGTGAAACAAAAGCCAAGAACTTCTCACCTGCATGTAATCTCTTCTGTCTGGTGGTATTCTTTTCTCCAGATCCTCTTCCTGTTAAACTTCATCATGAATTCCATGTGTATACAAATGATCAAAGGCATAACCCTGCAACTGGCAGCATTTTCACACCCTGAACTGAATGACTAGCCTGGTTTAGCAGAGCACTTCTTTACCCGAATTAGTAGAATGGGAAAATTAAGAGCCCCAACTTAAAACATTTTTTCTTTCATCTGCTTTAGTGTGGTAATGCGATTTCAAATCTTATTTATCTAGCTGAAAAAATTACCTTTTATCACCTGATTTAAACTTGAATTTCTTCGTTATTTTAAATTTAAATGAAAGTTTTTCACCTCTTTTTTCTGTCGTACAGTTATCGAATTAAGCTGGAGGACTGATTTCATATAAGGTCATTTAACCTCAGTGTTACAACCCTCTTGTGAATGCCTTTTATGTCTCTTTCTATTCAGCATCATGTGTGTCTGTCAGAGGTGTGTCTCCTTTGATTGGTTCATGTCCTGCGTGTTTGTCACTCCCCGGCTGCTTCTTGATTCATAGTTATTTTCTAATGACTTGGGGATGGGTATTTAAGCCCTGTGCTTTGTGTTGCAAGTTGTTGGATTGTATTTGCCTTCTGTGCTTAAAACCAGTCAGTATTCCCCATAGAAACTCTTCATCTTTGGTAATGGCAGCTATTTCCAGAAGCTTCCCTCTTTCCTTGGTCGACTCAATTAAGCTTCCAAGACTACTCAGGGACCAAGACTGGGACCATGTTCAACTTATCCCAACTCAAGTCAGTTCCCAAGTCCAGTTTAATAGGAACAAGCTCCCTAGCCTAATCAGGGTCCAGGATGGGGACCGCGTTCTTGTTAACTCTTCCAAGTCTGTTCTGCTGTCCAGTTTGTTAGGGCCAAGCTCCCAATTCTTTTATGGCCACCATGATTGGGACCAGGTTCCCGTCATGCTATTCCATCCACCTGTGGGACAGTTCAATGCTGGCAAAGTGTGCATTTTGCCTGGCTGCTATTCCGGAAGCCACTGACTGGCAATTGACAGTTCTCCTGTGATCTGGAAAAACCTAGTACATTTGTCACTTTTGGGAGAAACTGAGTTTGACCCTCATTGGCAGTAATTAAGAGTGGTGAAAATCTTAATACAATAGCTATTAGCATTATTTGAATTGTCAAAATCAGGTTTATATCATTTCTTCCCATTAGAAAAAATCCAGAGTCCGAAGGTTTTTGTTCAGTTGCGAGAATCCGTGCTATTGATAAATTCACTAGGTTTTTTCACATCACAGGAGAGTTCACCTTCATCCAGAACATAAATTCACTAGGTTTTTTCACATCACAGGAGAGTTCACCTTCATCCAGAACATCTGCACTGAACTGTGTAATCCTAATCCAGGGTTCCGTCCCCACCTCTTCCTCTGGGGTTCCATCCCCCATACTACCATAGGAACTATCAATAAACTACCAGTTGGATTTTACTCTGTCTTCGCACTTGATTCCTTGTCTGGATCATTACACTCAGTCCTGAATTAATCGGAGTTTGTGCAGAAAATGTCCAATGAAAATCTTAATTTACTGCAGAGCTCACCTGAATCTATTTCCATGAAACTGGCCCTCAATGTGAGTTGGTCTAAAAAAAAAAAACTTGTTAAAACTTGTTTTTTGCAGTATTTCTAAATCAGGGTCAACAAGTAAACTAGACATACAGTATGATAAACTGTGTGAACTGCAGTCTCTCTTTTTGTTGTGTCACACAGAGAGGTAGCCCTGATAATTCAAACTCTTGACGTTTGGGGATGTAGCGGTATCAGAGCCGTGTATTATGCTGTTCCTCTGACCTGAGCAGATCCTTGATAGAGATCATTGCGCCCCTGCCCATAATGTCCTGCTTACGCGTTTTCACCTCAGGCGGAGAGGAAGAAATGTCCCTCAAAAGCCTACATAACTTGGGTTTTCATTCATATGAGTAAGAATTCTTTTTGAATTCGGGAAGGGGCGAGCTTCTGTGCACATCCAGCCCAAGCTGAGTTGAAAAACAGTACAAAAGAAGTGCAACTTTATCGCTGAAAAAGGAACCTGCTTCGAGGTCTCGGCTTACCGATAAGCTATGGGCTCATAAGCTATTGTCGTGGCTTTTTGTCCGTCGTCTGTCATCGGGAACATTTTTTTTTTTTTTTTAAATAAAATTTGGCATCTCCAATCCCACCCGAATCTGGAATGCCCAATTAGTGAACTATGTACAAAGCTTGCTCGTATGCGACTCCTTGCTGCCAACTCAGGATATTGAGGACAGTTCACGACTCTCCTCCGAAGCACGTGCCCGTCAGCCACTGATTCTTATACACTCATTGGTTGAATCCTCGTAAGTTCAGAACGAGGGCGGAGGATACCCGGACATGAACAAACCCAGAGTCTTCCTGACGAGCGCTCCTCTGGCCAGCAGGAGGCGCTGGAGCAACAAACAAAGCTACTATTTTATCCCCAAATCATCGGGAGCATTTTTGATCTTTTTCTCGGCCTAATGAATTTTCCTGTAAATTTGCAATAACATACTTCTAAACCACATCTTGGCATTATTTTGGATTTTTGATCGAATCGTTTTTGTCCCTTTTATGGCCCTTTGACATTTTGGCCAAACATTAAACGATAGGACTTGAAATAAAAAGAAATATTTCTCAAAAACTGTCGGATAACATTTTTCTAAATCAAACATTCAAGTCACCTTGGTACCATCAATGTACCGTGCGAGTGCCATTTTGATTGAATCGCAAGAAGGGGGTCTAATGGGGGTGCTGTACTTTAACATTGTGTGTCTTATAGAGAATATGCAAATTGACACAATGAAATCACACCGACTTGCATCACCAAAGCAGTCACAGATCGGGCCTAGGTCTGTTTTAGAAACACATAGAAAATCATATCGAACTCATTTGGTGACCTTAAGCTTAACTTTCAGGGACCCTCGAATGTCAAACTTGACATAGTAAAATTACAATGACTCGTGTCACGATATCTTTCACAGATAGAGCCTAGGTGTGCATGTGACATAAAGAAAGTGATTTCTGAACTTTCATTTTGTGAACTTCATGCTGACTTTCAATGGTCTAACTTGAACCAGCGAAAATTCAATGACTTGAATCACTAAGATAGTCTCAAATAGAGCCTAGGTGTCTATTACACACATATAGGAAGTCACATATGAACATTCATTTTGTGACATTCAATGTTGCTGTCGGCAACCTTCAAAGGACAAACTTGACATAGTGAAATTACAGTAACTTCTGTCTCAAACCAGTCTCAGATAAAGCCTAGGTTTGTATTACAGGCATATAGAAAATTGTGAATCGAAGTCCCTTTGGTGACATCAACTTGGCCTTCAGTGACCTTTAAAGTTAAAAACTGACTGTGAATTTTCTATGACTTGTATCACCAAAACTGGTTCTGAGTTTAAAAACATATAAGAGCTCATGCATGTATGTGAACTTTCATTTTGTGACCTTGTACTTGACCTTTGATGATTAGAAGCTTCTCAAGAAATTTTCATAACCTGTATCACCACTGTAAGATTGCTTGACAGAAAGCTGCAGGACCCTTGGTCCTATTTTTATGGCTCTTGTAAATTTTCAGCTGAAATGGCTCCACCCACAGGATCTTCTTCAGCCCTGATACAACACTGCTAATCAAAGAACTTCACTGCAATAAATCTGTGGGAGCTTTACAAATTTTGCGAGCGGATATCTTGAATCATAAGTGCTAAATCAGTGCTGAAATGAATACCGACAGAGTGGTTGATGGGTCTGAGCAGGGTCAGGCAGCCAAAGAGATGGCAGTGGGAAATTGGTATAGTAGTTGGGCTTTGTCCTTGTGAGCCTCGATCAGAGATCTGTGGCATATGGGGGGGTGTTGCATGAGAACTGGAACCCCAGTTGACCCAGTTGTCCTGAATCCCAGTTTAAGCACTATGAGCTTTTTAAACACGGATCCTGGCAGAGCATCCTTATCTCAGTCCCAGCATGCTGTGTTTGTAATTCTGTTGATGTTGGCTGACTGTCTGCTACCCCTTCCCCCCTCCCCCGCTGCAACATGATCAATGTTCACCGCACACACCATTACGCCGAGCACTGGATATGATCGTAAATCTCCAAGAGCAGTCCACATTCTCGAAACACATGGGAAAAGAGCCATGAATTCAACACGCGTGTCAGATGGTTCAAGTCATTTACTCGAGTGGTTTTCCCGCTAAAAATAGCTCTGCAGGCAACAGATAACAAAGACACGTCAGGATTCCAGCGAGTTAGGGAATCAAGATGTGTGTCGAGAGATAACAGGAGAAAGGAACATGTATGTGTCTGAGTGTGTGTGTGTGCGCGCGCACGTATGTGTGTGTGTGTGTGTGTGTTACAGAAATAAGTATATAAAGTATATCTGTTTGTGTGAGGGTGGGTGACACTGGGAAGACTCTGTGTGTGTATGAGTGAGTCTAGTTTGTCCACATCACACCTGTGTTACTGAGCAAAACATTCCGATCTTCGTCCATCTTCTTCTGTTCATAATGGTTTGAGCAAATGATAAAAGTCTGCACCAAGGTGAAGAGGCTAAATTTTTGTTAGATGTTGGAAAGCACCAGCATACCGGATGCATTATGTTCATCATAGCAGAGTGACAGTTCAGTACTTCTAACCCCCGCTTATCCCTAAGTGGGACTCCTCACTCACTTTCCAACAGCACTTTACCAAATTCTAAACCACTTATCTGGGAATCCTCTTATTTGCACACCACTGATTCTAAAATAAAAATTGACTGTAGCATAGGACTGGTAGGTTAGGAAGAATAAGCAGGCTTATTTGCTCACATACACATACACACATACAGACACACACACTCACAGGCGTGCAGAAAATCAATATATAACATTCTGAATAACAAAGTAAATCTATTTCAGTTTGACATGAATCCGTCCGATTCAAGACGCAACTCAGGAGTCAGCAGTAAATCAGACAGAACAGGATTATAGCTCACACCAACATAGATTTATTAGTATTATTGTTGAGTCTGCACTATTCTCCATTTGGAGAGCCATAAAAAATCAGCATATCTAACTGCAGGATGAAGGTCAAAGGTGACATTGTCCTTTTGGGATCTCCAAGATCAGTGCTCATCCATAATTCACACTGATTGGATGAGTCCGATCATATGATCCAGGGGTGTTTCTACTGTACTAGCTGGATGGCATTGTGAGCTGATAACAGGGACTGATTTTTCCTTATTCAGTTCCTTATTCAGCTATGACACCAAAATGGGATGAATATTTATGTATATTTAACAGTAAAATCTAAAATGATACAGAGCTACATTAGTAGTGCATGTTTACCTGCACCTTCTTGCTGTAGTATTACATAAAAATATCCACTAAATTAATCATCGGAAAAGGAAAAATAACTGTTATTTACCCAACTTAAATAAATTCTTGTAATTCAAAATGCAGTGTTACTGGAAAACTTTCTGTTGCTCATGACTGCAATGCACAGTACTCTGCATGTTCTCCAATCAGTCAGGGTTAAGGCTAATATGTGCCTCTTATGAGAAACTTTCTGTCAATGGTACACGGAAAGCAAAAATAGAGATGATTTTTTTTTTTTTTGCGGAAACAGGCATAAACTGAACATATCAACAATGGAACTAGCTAGCAGAATGCATTCTGGGTGCACAGATTATCCCAACTAAAAGCTGAGCTGTTAAAAGTCTTCCACTGTTTCAGAAATCACACTCATGAAGATAAAGGAACAGAGGAGGTGCATATTTGTCCTTTAAGAACCAAATTTTCCAAGTATGCGCGATATGTATTCTATTTTGGGAGAAAAAGTACCGTTTGTACTTCAGTGGCTGCGAGCAGGCAGGTTGAGCTGCTGCCACCGGCACACAGGTAAGTGGGGCTACAGCTGTGGTCCTTTGCATCACTACAAACCCAATAAAGGCCTCGCTCTCAGGTTCGGAAGGAGATTTTTTTTCTTTCATGGAACCGTGTGGGGAGCTTGGCCTTTGGTTTTTGCTGGAAGATTGTATCTGGTTTTGAGACATACACTGCAGGCCAGAAGTTTGGAAACAAGGCCAATACAGGTCAAAAATTCAGAAGCAACTTCAAGTTTCTGTTCACATGCCTTTCTTAAAAACCAGTATGAAATCATGGATTTTGGGATGCACTTTTGTACGTCGCTCTGGATAAGAGCGTCTGCTAAGTACCTGTAATGTAATGTATATGTAATATTTACTGCATGATTAGACTTTTCTTTAATTGATATGCACCATTTTCCTCTATTTACCTTTAGGTACTGTATACATTGATGTTGCCAGACCATTGCTGAATAAATGTTAACAGAAGAAAGGAGGGGATTAGTTTTTGGGTTTAAAAGATTTGCATGAGTCACAGGTTCAGTGAAGAAGTAAAAAACAAATCACAGTTTGCATTATTCACTTTTCATGTCATGGTTTACAGGCCACAGAATGCCAAGGGCAATCCTGCGGGCACTAGGACCATGGGCCTAGTAATATGGGCCTGATAATTTGAGTAAAAATGTATTCCAATAAGTGACTCTTTACATAATAATCAAGTATATTTTTTTGCAAAGCATGGCAATGAAACTATGATTTTCTTTGTACAAATTTGATCTTGCTTCCAAAATTTTGGCCTATAGTCAAGGGCATAGGTTTGTATATGGAAGGTCGGGACATGTCCCTACCAATATTTTGGGAAGCCAGATTGTCCCTATCAATATTTCAGCAAACTCATTCTTATCTTTCCAGACAAGCCATATAAGACCCAATTGTGGAGGCTGCATCTCCAAGACAATCTATTTATGCATTCTAGCATTTGATTGGTTGAAAGGGCGGGGCTATCTGAAGGCTAAAAGTCAAGAGTAAACTTATCACACTATTCAGGTCATGAATATTCATGTTTGTCCAAAGCGGAGCTTGAGACGCGCACCTGGATCGCCAGCTTTGATTACGTGTTTGCAATGGCTTACTCCAAGAAGAGAACCATAATTTGGCATTTGTTCCACACTTTTTTTCATCGTGTAACGATAGCGTTTTTCCCATGGCCCAACTCATGAAATATATTGATATTACAAAATAAAGGAACCCCTTGCGCGTCAGCCCCTCTCTTGCCAGAGGTCGGTGTTCACAGAAAGGACAAAATTCAGAACAAATGAAGGAACAGACTGGAGCACTCAAATCACATCAACGTTTTGACTCTGAGGAAGACGCTGAGTGTCGAAACGTTAGTCTTGGCATCTCAATAAACTAATGCAAGTGATTCAAGTGCTCCAGTCTGTTTCTTCATATATTGATATTACCTTAGGTACGTATCACTTTTGTGGAAATTTCATTGTCTGAGAGTGAAGAAAAAAAGTCGCTCCATGTTAAGTCATGCTGCTAATATTCTGCAAAACTGAATGCCCAGTGTAATGTTAGTTGAATAAGTGATCTAACTAATCTGAAACAGATAGTTACTTAAAGTGAAAACATGCTAGCTATGCTTAAGTTAGTTTTTACTGGAAAATAATGTCAATGAATGTTAATTAAATGTTCTAGCAAACTAAACCTGGTTTCTGTCACATGTTGGTTTGGGTTGCTAGCAGTAGTAAATATAGGCCAGATGGATATGTCAAATTATGAGGTGAATTTCTGCGTTGAAATCAAATTATGAGGTGAATTTCTGCGTTGAAATCCCGCAAAGGTGCCTTTATTAATTACTAATTTTATGTGCTGGAACCACAGCAGCAAGCTAGAGAAACAGAGCATGCTCTTGTGGATACAGGTATATCAGGGCTTCAGGTGAGGTCATAATTATGACTTGTTTTGTGGAATTATAGTGAAAGCATTAAAGTTAGTCTCATGATGTTCAGCCAATAAAGGGGCGGTTTCACGGACACAGATTAAGCTTAATCCAACACTAAATTCAATTTTCAATAGAAAATCTCTAAACAAAACTTTGCTTAGTCCAGGAATACGCTTAAGCCATGTCTGTGATACTGATCCATCATGCCCCAACCAACTATGGCTCAATGGGGGAAATGAAAGAAACACAAAATTGTAAATCTAACATGATCCAGTCCGATTAACGCTTGGTTTGCGGCTTGGCGAATTCATAGTCGGTGGTCCATTTTGAGGTTTTTATCGCCACTGCAATTGCATTACCGCATATTAAGATGCTTCGTAGGATTGCGAGCTGGCTTGCTAATGTAGTTATATTTCCACTCACTTGGTATCAATGTCCAGGTTACGAGATCTGAGCGGGTTTCATTAGCGCGCTGAGATGGTTTGCAGCTGTCAGTTTAGGTTGTGACAAGTTTATGTATGTGGCATCTTTGTGTGCAAATTTTGGAGGCACCTTCTGAAGCATAATTAAAAAAACGGAGAAACACTCATTCGGATAATATCCAATTGTTACATTAAACCTATGGCCTTCCCTGTCGTGTAGATCTTTAAGTTCACCACACTGAATGTTGAAGTGTGCATTTGTTTGTTTATGTACCTTTATTTTCCAAGTGATGAGCACTTGCACCCTTTCTGGAAGCAATTTTCCTGGCATTTTTCCGATAACGTACAATATACGTATATACATTATCACCTGTCATTCATTTCTCCCTGGTTTTGTTGGATTCCTCAGATTACCCACCTTTCATGCCGCCTATATCACTTTTCATTGCTTCTCACTGACTCCCCCCAGATGAGGTGTACAGTCCTGCCTTTGGCTAGATCAGAAGTCCTCAATCTTATACAGAAAGGGCAAGTGTGGGTGCAGGCTCTCATTGCATCCAAGCACGTACAAACCTGATGCTTATAGTCTCTTGAGACTTCACTGAAGTGCTTGATTTCTAGATTTCAGTGTGTAACAGCTTTGTTGCAATGAAAGCCTGCACCCACACTGACCCCTCCTGTATAAGATTGAGGACCATTGGGCTATATTAAAGAACTCTGTTCTGTTCTGTTTTATCCTTGACATCTAAAGAACTCATCTGAGTACTGCCTGGTTACTTATTGGCGCCACTGTCCAAGATAGTATCCCATTGATGGCTGTGCAGACATACGAGTCTTTCCTTTTCAGATAAAAGACCAAGCCACAGTGAAACTCTGCAGAAAAATGAAAAGATAGTTCAAGAATGTATCGACAGAAGACACTTCTTTCCAGGACTAAACAGAACATAGGACCAAAATCAAATATTAAGCCTGTTGTAAGGGGTTTGGGTGTTAGATGCCTCAATATCTTCGAGGCAGTCTTCACCTGCAAGCATACGCACTCGCTGGCAATACACCAACAAACCAACAACACACAAAATGAATCATCCGCAAGGCCAGAAGTCTGGAAGGATATCTCAGGAAACACTGTCCCGGGGAATGGTGTCCAAATCTTGCACAACTCCCAGCTCCCTGGATGCACAAGACCAGAACCCAGGGAGGGAAATTCCAGTGCATTAATTTGCCTTACAGAAAACTTGTTCAACAATTAATTTTCCCTGTGTGATACTCATCAAACAGAAAAAGTGATTACAGTACTGTAACACAGGTTTTTTGCACTGTGGAAGGTCCTTCTCAGTGTACAAATGACTGTGGGGCATGAAACTGAATAAAAATACTGTTTCAGTACGGTCACTTTTCAACAGAAGCAGACACATAGATCTTTTCAATCGCAATACTAACATCCTTTTGAACGAGAAAACCAAAAAGAATGAAAAGAGTCTTAAAATAATAATGTAAAAATGTCTGTCCTCTGGCAAGAAAAATGTGTTGCATTACTTTGTGGTACAACCATTTTAACAGAGAGGGGGTGTGCCGTGTCCTTGAAGTGGGCATGTTGCAGTCTCTCAAGGGGGCATGGTCCAGAGGGAGCGGGTCCCAGTCTATTTGGGGGGGCGTGGGAATGCAGCTCAACATCAGTGCAAACCGATTCAAAAATTGAGGAGTTGTGGCCCTGTCTTTGAAGTGGAAGAGTCCCCAATTCCATCCATGCAGGGGCATGGCAGTACAGCTCATCATCTGGGCAGGTACTCTGATGGGAGGCCTGTATAGTTCCTCTCTCTAAGGGCTCGGTCCACAGCCAGGATGTACCTGTTGATAAGGTCCCTCATTTCAGGCGTGAAAGGGTCGGTGATGCGCTGGTGGGTGCTGGAGCGCTTAAAATGGCCATCCTGGTTGCTCTCGGCGCAGAGCAGCCTCTCGAGGGTGGCGGTGGAGTTCAGGAAGGAGGTGATGGAGCGGAGCGTAGGGAACAGCGCCCCCTGTAAGTCCTCATAGTGCACTACCAGCACCTGCCTGCCGAACCGCAGCCAATCCAGCACGTGTGATGCCCACCAGGAGGCGTAGCTGCCAACAAACTCTGGCCACTCTGTGGGGAGTGGGCAGTGCTTAGTCAGAGACCAATACTCAGATACACAACATCCTACAGCAGAGGTAACGAACCCTCTTCCTGGAGATCTACCATCCTATAAGTTTGCAGTCCAACCCTAACAAAACACACCTCTTTCAGCGATGAGAACAGGACAGCTCAACCCTGTTCCTGGAGATCTACCATCCTATTGGCTTTCTGTCCAGCCCTTACAACACACCCCATTGATTAGCAGAGTCAGATGCGCCAAATTAAAGGTGCATAGAGTTCCTAAAAAAGAAATAAGCTACTTTTAATCCCCAGAAACACAACAATGAAATAATATGTTCCATAAATGAGTAAAACAACTAACAAGAGCCATCTGGCAACGGCTTATCCCCCTGGCCCCCAAAGGCACATCTAGACATCATGCTGAACATGTCTGTGAAGTTTCGTGAAGATCGGATGTATAGTTTCCAAAATACGGCCTGGACAAGGTATGATTACAGACGAACGCCCGCCCGCCTGCCCGGACAGACAGACGGACAAGGCAATGGCTATATCCCCCCGCATTTTGATCCCAAGGGGATAAAAAAACTAGGTAAAAAGGAAACTGGTTTTTGGAAATTTGCCATGCAGCAACTGCTATTTAATAATAGCACAGAGGGCTTCACCCAGAGCTGCACACGCAAACCCACCAGACAACATATCCGTTCAAGCATCAACAACCACTCTGTTTCAGGTTTCTTTGAGTGTTTGAAACATTTTACCACGAAGCCCCGAGTAAAGATAATCATGATTAAAATACAAAATACATTTTACTATATTGGCTATAATCACAGCCAGAGCAGAGAAATAGTTTACATGCTGCCACACGGCATACATGAATGTTGGCAGGACATGCTTGCTGGCCAACTGCCTGGATAATTATTTCGCTTCCCCAAGAGGAACGGGATTTGATTGCTGAAGGCGTTTGTCTTCTCTATTACAATTTCTATTTTTTTGTGTTTTAGTTACGTAAGGTGAATATCTCACTCCCTAATATTGATATGCTAAAATTATCCATCAAGATAATAATTGACAAGAAGTTAATACGCTCACCTGTCAAGAAGCAGATGAGCAGCCTTGGAAAGCAGAACGTTTCCCAGCTGCTGCCTGATTTTCCTCCACCAGTCAAGCTGGTCGTATGTATTGATCCTGGTCTAGGATCTCTTGCGGTCGGGCTTGTTCTTTCTTGCCTTTCTTACTGATTCTATCTCGTAAACTGTATCACTTCACCGTTTATGAGGGTCCTGGTCCATGTTTACGACAGTTCAACGCTAAAATCAATCATGTTCGATAGGCGCATGCGCATTGTGTTGTGGTGCTGACCACGTCATGATTTCTGAGGCTTCAAATCACTTGACTGCACATCGTTTCAATGAAGTCATGGCAATTTGGCTCCTCAAATTATTATTCGGACCAAAGGATCAATTTTTAATCTAATTTTTTATTACTTTTACTTATCAATAGAACGCATTATTTCATCGTTGTGTTGCTGGGGATGAAAGGAAACTTTTTTATTATTTCCGAAAATTTCCATGCTGATTTAAGACTTGGAGTGACAACCTACAGGATGGTAGATCTCCAGGAACAGTATTCATTTCCACTATGCTTCTGAGATGCAATATATTAGACACGTATATTATAAATTTCATGATGTTAATATCTGTACCCACAATACAGTGTTAGAGCCATTCTCACAAGCATACACTGTGCATGAAAATGAATTGTAAGTCGAGACTCAAAAATGCAGCACATCAGAGCAGAGCCATGCAAAGAGAGAGTCGCGTCAACTCCGTTCACTCCAATGGGCCACTTTTTTTTACAGCAATGGCGGGTCGTGGAGTTTCCCAATAGTTCCTGGAAGTTAACGACAAAGACTTATCTAGCAATTGATTTGAAGTTGAATGGACCGTCCGTGATGATCTTTGAAAAGGTAAGATGTTTGAGGAATTAAACTGTGTATTGTCAGCACAGCAGAATTAAATAACACGTACAATAAATTGTTTTACTGGATTGTACCCTGCACGATTCTAGAGATATTTAACATTTACAAACAACAAATTAGGCGAAGATGCTAGCTAGTTACACTTAGCGACACAGACTGTTACTAGCGCTAACCATGAGCAGCAGCATACTTGTAAACTCTGTCCTCTCAGTGCCATTTCAGCCAATAACGCGAAATTAGAGAAATAAAATGCTTCTGAAACTTTTTTTTTTTGCGGAGTGGGGTGGGGGGGTGAAATGTTGGAGAATTAACGTAAATATAACATCAGACCCGTAATTGTAGTTGAGGGGGTGAGGTGAGGTTTTCTTTAAGAACAAGGTAGCTAACATTAGCTAGTATAATAAAGTTAACGTTACACAATAAGAAAGCCATGATTTGCTGTGATACATCACTATTAATATTGATTTTGGGAGCTTTTTTCTTTTTTTTAACTTCTATTCAGTAAGCTAATACATGATCTCTTGTTAGAGTGTTTTAGGATTTGTGATTCTGTTGATCATTACCTGTCAATATTATGTTGCAGCTCAGCTAATTTTGGATTGATTATTAAGGGAGACGGAGGTTGGAGGACCAAATAGAAGATTGAAAACAGAACGCCCTGGCCAATAGCCTTCTATGCATAATTTTCCGAAATGTTTTGCCTAAGTGGGGAATCATACTGAATACTAAAAATATTACGCTGCACTGTATTTCTTGTCTGAAAGACTGCAAAGAACATGATCCAACTTTATGCTAATTCCTGTCACATCTGTAACTGATGCCACTTGCCATACTTAACCATCAGCAGCAAAAGCTGTTGATCACAGCCACTTGAGTTCCATAAGCTAAGTTTGGAAACAAAGACCAGCCTCATCTCTCAGCACCATTTCCCATCCAAGCCCATATAGGTGTGTCTAACCCTTTCTCCTGTCTTTTTCTCCCCCTCTCTCTTTCAGCAGAAGAACTGCAGACGATTCAATAACAGCCAGAGAACTCCCTGCAAAGAGATCCACAACACTCACCCTACACCCTGTGACTTAACTCCCTGAGCTATGCGAGCCCTTCCCTATTTCCTAGTTTTAATAAACTGGAAAATAAACTCCCAAATCGTGTGGTCTTTGGTTGTAAAAAAGTGTAAGTGCAGTGTTTGAATATAATCACCTCACATTTTTGTTGTAATTTTTAATGTTTGTTAGATTTCTCCTGCTGAATTAAGCCTACAATTTTTTTTTCCACTTCTCCACGTCACTGGAGAAACTGTACCTTTATACTCATCAAATCAGCATCCCCACACATCATTTGTACAGCATCCCCACGCAGCACAGCAAACCATGGTAGAGAATATACAAGGACAACATGGAGGAGAGGGCACTGACAAACTGCTTCACATGCTATTCATGTTTCTCAGTTTATTCAAGATTTCTTTTTCATTAATTAATTGCAGTACATAAGTGCAAAATAAAAAGATATTCAGAAACAAACATACATTTTATGTGTGTCATAACAAGATAAATTTGTGTTTTAATGTGTCTTGTTCTGTCTGAATCCATAGGACTCTCATTTCTTGGTGCAGCGCAGGGTGGCGCAGCCCATGCAGTGGTAATTTCATCCGGTGCAGCCCGCGCAGTGGTATTTTCGTGCAGTGCACCACTGTGCGCAGCCACTTTGGCAATTTGGTAGATGGACGTACGCCGAGATGGGTGTGGCGGCATAGTAGGGGGAGGTGTCACACATTCATCAAGACACAGTGAAAATTTCCGAGAGAAAGTCTCCGCTTTCTGTTGCGCAGTTGCGCAGAAAACTCGCCAGCTCCAACTGGTTTAATTTCTGTGCAGTGGTAATTTGGCTGACCGGTGCACAGTGCGCACACGTCATCGAAACCTCACAGGCAGGTTTCCAGAATGTCAGGCACATTTCAATGGAATAAATAATTACAGCAAGCACTATTTAATGTAACTATCTGAATCAGGAAACAAATGATACTATCTACATCGATTGTCCTGATGTCAAATTGAAGGCAGTTGGCAAGCGTAATATAAACTCAATCTGGCTTAATCAACGCAGCTGAATCTGTGATGCAAACTAACAACTTCACATCTTTCTCAGCCAACTACATATGTAATACTATATACTTTTGTTTAATGCTTGTGTTCTATGCTCAGTAAAGCCGCTCGCATACTGGATGCGAAACAAATTTTTCGCACGACTGGTTACAGTCAAAGTCAATGCAAAGATGCGAATACACGCGTCTGTTTATTCTTCTGTTTTCTTCTGTTGAAGATAGACTACAGTCTTTATTCAGTCTCTCTTTTGAAAATTAGTCAATTGGATCGAACAGATTCACGCTTTATTTCCACACCAGAGATAAAATAGGCTTAAAATAAATGAATAAACTAGGCTTATGCCTTCGGAGGCGACGGCTTGGGGTCTATCCCCGAACGCCCCCGATCCTTCAATTCCCCAATCCTTGAATAGATCTTGAATAGACTTTCATTTGAACTTAATTTCAGGTCAATTGGACAAATGGTTCTGAAGATATGGCCAAAATGGTAATTTTCCATCACAAAGCGCCACCTGATGGCAAAATATTGAACCATACAGGTATGATGCCATCATGTGACAGGTTGTGAGGTCGTGACCTTGCAGTTGCACATAGTTTCATGTCAATTGGACAAATGATTCCAAAGATATGGCAAAAATGGTGAATTTTATGTGACAAAGCTCCACTTTGTCTCAAAATTTTGCACCAAACAGCTTAATGTCATCATGGAACGCATCCTCAGGTCATGACCTTTCATTTACACTTGATTTGAGGTCAATCAGACAAATATTTCCAGAGATTTGATAAAAAGAGTGATTTTTCAGTTTTTGGCCCCTGGTGGCCAATCTAGAAATTGTAAATTGTCAAAAATCTATTCAGTTCTTCCTCTTTATGATGCTTACTTATATGCAAAACATGAAATTTCTAATTCAATTATTACTGAAGTTATCTCGTTAACAAGTAGGGCAGCGCGGTCGGACCAAAAACATAATATCCCCGAAACGCCATTCAGCGTTCGGGGATATAAATAGTGCTTGTAGTCAGTGACCAAATCAATTCCATGACCATTCACAGTTGGGAATTAAATATCGCACGAGCGATGAAGACTCTCCGACACAAAATGCTCCATGTCCGGGAGCCAGCAAAAAGTAAAAGTATTGATATGAGAAAAGATTTATAAGAAAATAAAGATTAAAAATATACCACCAACAAACAGAACACCCAAAAAAGATGGCCCGCGAATAAATAAATAGCAGTGTTCATTGGATGTTCTGTTTGTTGTTAAAATGTTTCTTTTTTTATTCATTATTTCGTAATCAATCTGTTCTAATTGTCCTCTTTTTTTTTGGTTGTCAGACACAGAGTATTTTGCATTTAATGTTCGACAGGCATTGTACATTGTCCCGCGCCAAAGTCGACTCACTTTATTGAGCAGAGCTCAGACAGAAACATTGATTGAATTCTCCGAACTCATCTTGAAGAACTAAGCCCTCTTATCAAAACTTTTCACGCTTACTACTATTATTGTCACTAAGGTTTTATCGTTTTTTGTGGGGTAATGGAATACAGCCTGATTGCTATGATCTCAAACTGAGTTAAGATCACATATTGAAAGTAAATGTGTAACGTATCTTACATTGTTGTCCATGCATATGAATGACAAAATTTTAAGCAGCAACAGGGTGTAATAGTAGGAACACGCTATCCATAGTTTCTCTTCCCAATGATGCAGGCAGAAGGAATAAATGAGCAACCATTGTATTTCATTCAAACTTCATAAGTTTGAATGATCTGACGTAGTTTTCATTTTGAAATTCCATTCAAGTTCGCTAATGGTAACTAGATGATGCGCACTCTATAGAGATGCTAACCCATGCCTCTTGTTGACCTTGACCTTGGACGTTTTGGACAGGGTACCCTAGGATCATCTACCCCACAAAGTTTGGTCACCCTAGCTGCCTCGTCGGGCGTGGGTAATAATTTGAGAATGCCTCATATTCGTAATGCTTAATATAGATGTAAGCGGTGCCTGAAGCAGCAAAGTAAAATGCAACATTAATGCATCATGCAGATATAGGACAAAGTCTTCTTTAGTTCAACACCTTAAAGGAGAGGAGAGGAGCTCATTTTATTAGTGAACAGTTGACTCGGCTGTGTTAAACCCACTTAAACCTTTTCTCCTCCCTCTTTGTTACTTGCACCGGAAGGAGAGACGGAGGCGGGACAGAGGAGTACTTGCGCCAGGCTACACCAGGCACGAAATTGCAACATACGCCTGGACACACCCCATTGGTGCGGCGCTCCCACTATTCGCCGCGTCTGCGCCTGGTCAATGAATTTACAGCCCCATAGTGTTTAATGAACCCTGCCTAAAAATATTAATGTACATGCAAGCCTAGATAAATACAGTATATACCTTCTGCATGCAAAAAGTCACAGAAAAGTTGTTTTGAACTTATGTATTGATGTTTAGTTATACGTGCAGATGTACATAAAAATTATGAACAGAAATTGTAGTTATTTCCAGTGGATTTTCTAAGATGCCACACTGAACATTATGCTACTTTTAATGATGGAGGGACAAATTGTGCTGTCAGTTGATACTCATTGACAGTCACCTGTCAGTCCTCTGTCCTTTATGAAAGTCATGAAGGTTACATTAGTCATTATTGCATTGGTAACTTAGATCCTCCATTTTCATGGGATTATTAAAACCCAGTACAAATAAAGAAATGGTAGAAAATTAAGCAGAATTTTGAAACGTTCCTTCCCCTCCCTCTGCATAATAAACATTAGGATGGGATTAAACAAGCATTGTAGTAAAAAGCAAAAACAAACAAAATTCAAAGCAATCGACAAGAGGAACACGCTCTCTAAAATGACCAAAACTCGTTTTAGTCATTATAATTATTAAAGTAATTCTAAGGCACTAAAACCACTTGAATACTGCGTATATTGAGTGCAAATGTTCAATACTCTGCCGTCAAATGTAGCTTTTCCCGGTTGTTTAAGATTGAGGTCACTTTAGGCTTGAGTGAACGTTTTCCGTCTCACTAAAATATGTCAACAAGGCGGAAATAACACTATTGACTTGTAATTACCGAGAATCGCAGGTATGTCTCTCCGCAGCCTATTTGACATATGCATTTAAATTGCCCGCCAGCAAGTTCCTGGAACTATTCGCTGTCTCCATGAACCACAAGACGATCAAAAATTTTGGACTTCCGTTGACGCGATCTTTCTCTACATGGCTCTGTTTCCGAAAACACACACTCCCACAGGGTATAAACTCATATCCCACGAGACACACACATTATTTCGGGGAGACACCTGATAAGATTGCCAAGCATTGCTCTTGGCTCCGAAAATTAGAAGTGCATTTGGTTTGTTTTCTATTTTTTTTACACACTATTTTCTTAATTTTTTTTAAAAAGAACAGAGAATACCAATACAGCAGTAATAAGCAAGTTCTCAATGGAATTATGAAATGGGGTACAATTCTAAAATTACACCTTCAATCTGACAACAGTTTTGCCAGGTTGACCAGCAGGACAGCAAACCTTAAGAAATTCACAAAGATGCCTGACGGATGCAAGAAATGAGCTCTCATTGAAAATTGATGAGAGTGTGAGTGGTTTGGCTCCAAATTTATCCTGAGCGCGCTACCTTTGCTCCTCCAGTGCTGCTCGGAGGCATATCCCAGGTGCCCCGCACACTTTCGGTTGAATTCGGCCATCAGGCAGCGGTAAGGATTGCGGATGAGCAGGATGGCAGCGTTGTACATCTCAATCTCGTGTCGACCACTCTCGTGCGTCTTCACACAAATCGTGCGCCCACTCTTCCAGTAGTCCTTTTCCCCTTTGAAGCCTGATGGCATAGAAGACACAAGGGGAAATTACTTAATATTTCCGGCCAGTTTGTAAATTTCCTGCAACATGGACAGGAGCATCTTGGTGAAATGTGTAATAAGTGCCTGAGTAAGTATGGGTAAGGTTTATTTATTTATTTATTTTTTCATTTGGCATCTCCAATCCCACCCAAATCTGGAATGCCCAATTGGTGAACTATGTACAAGTCTTGCTCGTATGCGACCCCTTGCTGCCAACTCAGAAGAGTGTGGACAGTTCGCGGCTCTCCTCCGAAGAACGCGAAGCACGCGTGGCCTGTCAGCCAACGCTTCTTATACACTCATTGGTTGAATCTTTGCAAGTTCAGAACGAGGGCGAAGGATACCGGGACATGAACAGGCTTAGAATCTTCCTGACGAGTGCCCGTCTGGCCAACAGGAGGCGCTTGAGCAACTATTTTCCCTCCCCAGCAGTCCCTTCCCAATTTGCAACCCTGTAGCACAATGGCAAATTGTGCACTACTCTGAAAAGTCAGCCGTTTATGGACACTGATTCTGGCGATTGGTTTGGCACTGGAATCCTCTCATGTAGTTACGAGCCAAACTGCTTGACCCTGAACCTACCTTTACTTAATTGCGTGAAACAGAACATTCATCTACATCTGAGTCCAGGTTCTGTAGTCTGTTAGTAATACAACATGGCTACTTTGGACACGATTTGCTGCGACCCTCTGAAAACCAATAACATGCTACTATCAGAATTTCAAGGATATAATTAAAGGAAGGCCGAAACTGTTTTGAGCTCCAGTGCAAATCTGCATCTCCTATTGCACAGATCTGCTTCGCAATATGAACACTGTTCATTGAAAACAGCTGAAAGGCAAAATTATGAGGCTTAGAAACAAGGATATTGATTTAACTTGATCTGTATGCACTTATTTCCAATACACATAAATATATGAAGATAAAAAGATTAATTTTATCATTTGTGAATAGAGTTTCCATTTATATTGGTAATCACACTCAAGCAATATGTATGAGCAGCACTTTGTGATGGCCAGTATGTGATGAAAATAACAGGGTTCTGCAGAAAAGCACTTATCATTATTGCAGTAGATTGTCATGACAAACATTTTCATGAACTGAAAAACCTATCAACATCAATGAATACTATGTTTGCCAAAAGTAACTTTTATAGGGCTGTCCCCTACCAAAATAAATCTTAAAAATAAATGACCAAAGCATGGCCATTTTTTCTGATTTTTCAAAATATTTGAACTCCGTTCAGAGCCTTTTCTTAATGGCGTCCTTGCAGATACTGCTGTTACACTTGAAAAGTTGAGGTACGAATGCACGAAAGTCTTAAATTCTTTTGAACTCTGATAATGTTTCTCAAACAGATGCAAAGTGGAGCAGTTGTTACACACAATAATTACAGCATATTTCCAAATCGCAACATTGTCACACGGAATATCCACATTTCGCGAAGAAACTAGGCAAAAAGGTCATGTCGACCATTTTTACCTAAACCAAACAGAATTCAAGCACCAAGCAAGTGAATAAGCATGCAGCAAAACATTGGATAAAATCATATAAGCACTGAATTGCTAGAATTTATCCTGAATTTGTGTTATGCATAAAAATGATAATGGGCAATTTGCATGTTCTTGAATAGCGCAAAAATATAAACGCATAACTAGTTTGTTTGAGGTATTGTCAGAATAATCATCCGCTAAATATTCAACATTAATTTTCAAAGTTGTTTTCTGATAGAATCTTTGCACTATTCCGCACAAATACTGAGACTTCAACAGTATAGTACGTATTTTCTTTACCCATTTGTTACATTGGCAATTTGACCGCAGAGTCATTGTCAGTTGGTGTAGCCTAATGGTTAAAATGCCACATTGCAAGGGAGACTCTGAAGGTTCAATTCCTTATTTAGGCACTTTTTCTGGGAAATAATCGCAGTTTCCTTCTACAAATAATCGCTGGGGGTTTTGTTATTCTTCCCTTTCTTTATCATTTTTTGACATTGCCTTTGTATTTATAATTTTATTTATTTGTTTTGTTTTTTTAATAAATCTGCTCCAGTGGAGTCGAACTTCATTTTCATTGTATGAATTATTTTTGAATGGGATATTATATAGGCAACAAAACTGGCAGAAATAATAATCAATTTATTTTTATTATTCTATTTTAAAATGTTGTATTTGGATGGAATGGATGCCTGTAGTGATATTCAAAATAATTTATGCATAATGAATTCACACATAATGCTTCAAATTGCAACTTGTGAACTGTAATGCTTCAGTGTAATTGAGAGTCAGCGTGAGGTGTTAAGTAAAGGAATCTGGGACAAGTGTAGAGCAGTGCACACTGCTTCTGTGGCATTTCCCAACACTTGTTTCATATGGTGATGGTTATCAACTACAAAATCCAAAACCAGTGAAGCTGGCACGTTGTGTAAATCGTAAACAATGATTTGCAAATCCTTTTCAACCTATATTCAATTGAATACACTGCAAAGACAAGTTACTTAATGTTCGAACAGGTAAACTTTGTATTTTTTTGCAAATATTTGCTCATTTGGAATTTGATGCCTGCAACATGTTTCAAAAAAGCTGGCACAAGTGGCAAAAAAGACTGAGAGAGTTGAGGAATGCTCATCAAACACTTATTTGGAACATCTCACAGGTGACCGGGCTAATTGGGAATAGGTGGGTGCCATGTTTGGGTATAAAAGCAGCTTCTCTGAAATGCTCAGTCATTCACAAACAAGGATGGGGCGAGGGTAACCACTTAGTGAACAAATGCGTGAGCTGACTGTCGAACAGTTTAAAAACAACATTCCTCAACGAGATATTTCAAGGAATTTAGGGATTTCATCATCTACGGTCTGTAATATCGTCAAAAGGTTCGGAGAATCTGGAGAAAACACTGCACGTAAGCGACAAGGCCGAAAACCAACACTGAATGCCCGTGACCTTCGATCCCTCAGGCGGTACTGCATCAAAAACCGACATCAGTGTGGAAAGGACATCACCACATGGGCTCAGGAACACTTCAGAAAACCACAGTCAGTAACTACAGTTCGTCGCTACATCTGCAAGTGCAAGTTAAAACTCTACAATGCAAAGCGAAAGCCATTTATCAACAACTCCCAGAAACGCCGCCGGCTTCGCTGGGCCCAAGCTCATCTAAGATGGACTGATGCAAAGTGGAAAAGTGTTCTGTGGTCTGACGAGTCCACATTTCAAATTGTTTTTGGAAACTGTGGACGTTGTGTCCTCCGGACCAAAGAGGAAAAGAACCATCCGGACTGTTATAGGCGCAAAGTTCAAAAGCCAGCATCTGTGATGGTATGGGGGTGTATTAGTGCCCAAGGCATGGGCAACTTACACATATGTGAAGGCACCATTAATGCTGAAAGGTACATACAGGTTTTGGAGCAACATATGTTGCCATCCAAGCAACGTCTTTTTCATGGACGCCCCTGCTTATTTCAGCAAGACAATGCCAAGCCACATTCTGCGTGTGTTACAACAGCATGGCTCCGTAGTAAAAGAGTGCGGGTACTAGACTGGCCTGCCTGTAGTCCAGACCTGTCTCCCATTGAAAATGTGTGGCGCATTATGAAGCGTAAAATACGACAACAGAGACCCCGGACTGTTGAACAACTTAAGCTGTGCATCAAGCAAGAATGGGAAAGAGTTCCACCTGATAAGCTTCAAAATTGGTCTCCTCAGTTCCTAAATGTTTACTGAGTGTCGTTAAAAGGACAGGCGATGTAACACAGTGGTAAAAAGGCCCCTGTGCCAACTTTTTTGCAATGTGTTGCTGCCTTTAAATTCTAAGTTAATGATTGTTTGCAAAAAAAAAAATTGAGTTTCTCAGTTTGAACATGAATACATTGCAAAGACAAGATGTTTAAATTGAATATAAGTTGAAAAGGATTTGCAAATCATTGTATTCTGTTTTTATCTACGATTTAAATAACGTGCCAACTTCACTGGTTTTGGGTTTTGTAGTTTTAGGTAATCTATGCCGGAGTTACACGTAGTGGTAAGAAACTGTAAATCAGTGTTGCGTTGAATAGCATATTTGTGCCTTTTTTCTGCTTTATTTGCATAACGGCAAAAAACACCAAGCCAGACATGATAAGTTTTTTCAGTTTGTACTGGTGTTGAAGACTTTATTCATAAAAACCAAAATTGACATAAAAAATTATTATTGCAAAAAATATATGGATAATCGCCCTGCGATGGATTGGGAAGCTGTCCAGGGTGGGTTCCTGCCTTTTCCCGTTGTCAGCTGGGATAGGCTCCAGCTCGCCCCGCAACCCTAGTGAGGAACAAGTGGGTATAGAAAATGGATGGATGGATGTATGGACAATTAAAACCTTATCACAGCAGCCCTGACACTGTGTGATATTGATACATGGGAACAACAGAACGAATCTTCATAAAACCTGCACAGTCAAGCCAAGAACTCCGATAACCCTGGATCACAAGGGATGAATATCATTTACTTTTCATAACATAGCTATAAATAAACAAATAAATAAAAATCATATTACTATCATAATTTTTACTATTGTTATCATTACATAATGTATTTGACCAGAATGGGGAGTTGCTGCCCCATACTTCCCTGTTCTGCCTGAAATGAGGGCTCATCTGGATCTGAGCCCAGGAGCTTACACTCATCTAAGGATAGACAGGAAAGGAAGCTTCCGCCATACAGTGGGAGTCCTGACACTGCACTCACACACTGTAATGAAAGCTCTCTGACAGTAGCACTCAGAGACACCGATAATCACCCTGAATAAAATGGGGAAGTCTGCATCAGGCGAGAGTCACCAGTGACGCGGATCACCTTGTAAAACGGCAGCAGGGCCATCGGAGGACCACAGCAACTCATAAAGCAGGAACCTGGTTTAAGGAATCAAATCTGTCTCCTCAAAACTCACAATTTTTCTCTTTCCTCTTCCCTCAGTAGTAAAATGAGCCTAAGAAAAGAGAGAGACCCCTTTTTTTCTGACAGAAAAGTTGCTAAATAGCTTTGAGTATTTTGTGTTTATTATTTTAGCTTAATTAAGGTTGAAGGAAATTTTGCATGTGCGTGATTTAGTTGTTTTCTTTCCCCCCCCATTCCCTAACCGCTGCATAACAGTCAAGCAGAGAAAACCGTAATTATCACACCTCTCTCAGTATGGCTTTTCTGTCCCCATCAGAGATGCACCAGGCCATGTGACATCACCTTTGTTGTAGAGCGAGCCGTCAAAGTAGAAGCTGCCCGTGTAGTATCCGGTCGCCAGCTCCACCAGGTGCCGCACCCAGGTGTTTCCTGCACCAGGGAAGCTGGACAGCGCCACCAGCTGGCGGGATTTCTCCGGAAGGAACTTCCTGTCCATACACCTGGAGTCTAAGCAAGAATTAAGAGTCCTCTTGTCACCCGCCACATCAGCTCCACATGGCCCACATTTACCAAACACCAATTATGTCTCTCTTAGCACTGCCCACCCTCACCCAACACCAGCCACATCTTCCGAAGCACTGCCCACGATACAAGCGTGCACCAGTATTTGCTCTGACAATTTGAAAATTAGAAAGCTGTTTTTCTGTTTTTAAGAAAACCGTTCCACATCACTACATTTCAGTTTATGGACATGCTGATTCTCTGAGCATATTTGCTTTACGGCCAAGCTCTGATCACAGGTTAACGGTCACCTTGCACAGGTGTCTGGTACACCTGGTAGAACTCCCGGTCAGTGGGAAGTGTGGGGGCACTTCTGTTAGCTGTCGCGCAGCGAGACTCTTCGGCTGGCTCATGGAGGGTGAACTGAGCTGAGGCATAGCCACAGAAACAGTCCGGCCTCTGGAGAACAGCCAGCGGCAGCTCCTTATGGGAGGAAGCAGAAAATCAAAAGAGAAACAGATACATAGCCAGCAAGTTAATGCACTCCTGATAATGTGAAATTAATTCAGCATACAAGTGACGTGCATATCTCATGCTGCCATTTAAAACCGCATACACTCACTCTGCCACAGCTCATATGCGCAAAGTGGTCTCGGATGGCCCGCAACACAGGAAATATAAGTCTTGTATGATAACAATTAGGACATAACTTTCAACGATAAAGGAAACAGGACCTTCACACAGGGTTTGGAACTCCCCAATACCAATGTTGTATACGGAGAAGTAATCAATGTCTTCAGCAAAAGGGAATCCTCAGGGCCTTCTACGCCTTCAGAGAAGGCCTAAAAAAATCTGGACCAAATAATAGGAGTATTAAATAAAAAATAATTATTGTTTTAAAATTTTAAAAGTTTAAAATCTCATTTTATTAAATAAAATACATTTAATACATTTTCTCTCATCTATGTTTAAAGTTAAGCTTACTGTCAAATTCACATCAGCAATGAACGGGTTACTGTCCTGAAAACATGTTTTCCAATCAGAATCACCCGTCTCTATCAAGACCCAGTCGGCTAGGTCATTAATTGGTTAGGATTTCATGAATCCGGGGGAAGGCTATGCATAAAGCTATGTGTCTTGTTTTCTGGCATGTGGCACAGCACTTTGTAGAAATTTGAACATGAACAACTCCGCCTCCCTCCAATGTCCCACCCTCTTCCCCTTGCTGACCTCTGAGGCTCCCTTCCTCCCCTGATGCGTGCGGTGAGAAAGTGAGCAGCGCGAATGAATCTGCTTTCACACCGGACGCGAAACAAACTTTTCGCACGACAGATTACATTCAAAGTCAATGCAAATGACTTTGAATGTAATCTGTCGTACGAAAAATTAGTTTCGCGTCCGGTGTGAAAGCATCTTGAAACGGGGCAATGGAGAGATTCAGAGGCAAGGTTAGTGAAAACTAACAAACAGTAATGACATAATATTCAATTATATATGTGGTATAAAATAAAATGCCCTTGTAACGTCTGATGAACTACCATTAACGTTAGTAATTATAGCATTTCAGCGCCTGTTTGTTTGCAGTCAGATGCTATGTGTTTTGGCAGAATTCATACATATTTTCATGCAAAACTGCTGTAATAACGTCTTGCCTCACCAGAATAGTCCCGGTAACGTTAGTCATTAAATCAAGAGCAGTTGCAGCTGCTTTGTTTACAGGCTAACTTCGTTGAGTACCTGATATGTCTCTACTGCTCCACTGCTCTGCCTGAGAGGCGCGCAACTCGCAAGCAATGACAGAATTTTATCAGAATTATATGAGAATTGAATATCGATGAGTTTCAACACCTGGTGGATTTCTTTTTCATTTTAGTGTGCCATAGGCTTATTAGAAGCATTTTAAGATTACAAAAGAAAAGTGTAAAAACTCCAGAAAGGTAAGAATAGCTTTAAATGTAGAAGAGTGAAAGTCCTGGTTAAAAAAAAAAAAACTCAAGTACACATTCTCAAAATAAATAAACCCTTTCAATTCATAGTAATGTTGCTTTCTTTCCCGCAATGACGTCTTTTTTCGGCGGTGATGGCTGAGATGAAGGCCGAGCTGTAGGGCTCACGGTTCGCCACTGGTCTACAGATAGAATATGTCCAATATTCACAATATTCACACAGCCATGAAACCTAAGAAGCGGCCGCAGGGATGTCAGTGGAGCTGGTGCATCCAGTAAGGTCAGACACTGTAGCAACAAAAGAAACTCCAGTAAGCTAATAAAGCAACCCGTGGTACATTGAGCTTCAGGACATCATGGTGTCAAAGGAGGGCTGTCAACATCTGATGGAAGGCTGTACCGTAGCCAACCAATCATCTTAGTGTGTGTCTCCATAAAAACATGCCAAAGATTTATGGCACACATGGGGAAGGTACTTAGGAGAAGGTGGGGAACGCATAAAACATAGGTTAGCCGCATTTCCTCTCATAGACAGGGAGCTCCAGACAACACCGAGCATTTGAACTGCCAAGGACGGATGCGAGACGTGGACTGTTTACACTGAGCTCGCCAAGCCAAAACAAGCGACTTGGCTTTTAAATTGATGGATGGCCAGCCTGAGAGTGCTCTAATGGCAGCTGATTGCTGCGCTCCTGCTGGTAGGGCTATTAAATGGTCACTGAGATATGATTCCTTGTCTTTTCAGCTCCCCTGCACATCCACCCATTTTTCAGCAAAGATAGAATATGAAAGCTATAAGCTGGCGTGGCTGCTCTTGGCAGCCGATGCAGAAGCCACGGCAAACAGTGAAACTTTCTTTCTCAGTCAACAGACACGCTGCTCACAAGCGGCCCTGTATAGTCATGTAGGAGAGATCCATTGATGCGTCCATTATCTTTCCTGCATACGGGAGGGCTATGGGTGAACAGATCATAACCAAAAAAACACCCTCCACAGTCCACCATTCAGTTATGCCTGGGGGCAATTTACAGGATCCCATTAGCCCAAAATGCATGTCTTTGGACTTCAGAAGAAAATTGGACTGCCAAAGAGAAAACCCATACACCAAAAGAACTTGCAAACTCTTCACAATAATGACCAATGATCCTCTTGCTCTGGGCTAAAGTAGTACCCACTGCTCCATGTTGACCCTACTGAGGATGGGGGACATGAGATTATTTTCAGTAAAAATGCACTGCAACACATGATGAACATGCAGCTCCCAGCAATACATCTTTTAAAAATATTTTTAATACCCTTAATTAGCATTAGTGTGGATATTTAGCCACATGTGGTGAAGTTTTTCAGTTTTCATACGGAGGAGTTCATGCTCACAGATAGAGTGTTTGTCACCAACTGAGCCAACCGGATGAACACACACAGGGGATCGATCACGGAAAACATCAATTCTCATTAAAGCAAATTAAAGATTAAACAAGGAGACTGTTTATTAGAGACCCAGGAAAAAAACACAAAATGAAATCCTGATCAGTAGCACTCGGAGTGGGTGATTATTCAGGCCCAGGGACTGCAGAAAACGGCAATCAACGATCAATCTTCATACTGTCGGCATGCAGGATCCAGAGAGGTGGGGTTTGAAGTGGGTGGAGTTTAGGGGAGTGGCCACGAGCATCAGTCATCCAGGATGGAGGGGGAGGGAATTTCAGCTGGGGTGGGGTTTGGAGTAGAAGTTGGTATTTAGAGAGGGGTAACAATTCTGAGTGGTGGTTGGGAGATGCAGTTAAGGAAGTGGTCTTGGATGAGGGAGAGGCGCAGGCAGACGGAGGGGTCAGGGACAGAGGGCGGGAGGGTCAGGGACAGACAGCGGGAGGAGTGTCTGACCTTGTCAGTGCAGAAGGCCACACAGGACTGGGACGTGAGGTTGGTCTGAGTGGTGTGGAGCAGGAAGGCAGAGGAGACGTTGGCCGGCTTCTTGAAGCAGCCTCGATAATGGACATTCCTGTCTGTGTGAGGGTGTAAGAGAGACCGCGTCAATGGGGATCTCACACTCACTCAGACACACACGCACACCAACGCACATACATACACACGCTTACGTAGTGACACACCTGCATTAACCCAAAATCACACATGCGCATGCATACAGACAAACACACACACCCATACACATACGCAAACACACGCATGAACATTTCAGCAGCTTGGAGTCTTGAGTACATAAGAGTCTGACACTTTCTGTCATCAGCCGATCTGCAACATCAGAGCACCTTCAGTATGCTTTATGGTTTAGCCAGGGATTTTAATTTTCTTTTCCAGTCTCTGCAGTCCAGTTCGTTTTTAGACCTCTGGGAACAACACTTCAGCACATCCTGGCAAATTGATTTGTAAAAAAAAGCTGCCGTTTGGCCTCTTAAAATTCTCCTTCAGCCAATACTCCTGGACCACAGATAAATGCAGTCACTATTCATCTCCCAAGATTATTACAGCTGTAGCAACTCAAACCATATTCACTATATTGATCTGACTCTGGAAATGTTGTAAAACTGTCAGGTCTGTGTGGATACGAATGTCTGCCAAATAGCAGCGGACAGGAATCTACAATTGCTTTTCATCAGCATTTCACTCTTGCACCATCACGGTCCAGTATCACTACATGAAAACAAATTTAAACAGGAAACCAGGACGCGAAAAACAAACCTAATTTTAAAGAGGATTTTTTTCAGTATAATGCCCTCATACCTGGAAAGGAGTAGCTTTCACTCCTGCCTACAGATGGCGGTCAAATTAAAGTAAACACCAATAATAAGTGTCCTAGTAAGGTGCTGGACCACGACGAGCCACCAGAACAGCTTGTAATTGTCTTAGGGACGCTAATGGTGGAATAGAGCAACACTCCTCCAAAGGATATTCCCTCATATGGAGTTTTAATGATGTTGGTGGAAAGCCACCAAATCTGCCATAAATGTTCAGTTGGTTCAGTATAGTGCTCTCAACTAATATAGGCTCCCTCAGTAAATATCAACTGAACAGGCTATTAAAATATGTTGTAAGTGGCTAGCTTCTCAATCTTTTACTTGACTTTATAAATCCAACCCCAAATTCAAAGAAAAAGGAAAAAATATTCTGATTTTCAAACAAAAATTCCCAAAACAATTGGTTTTAATAGTAAGCTTGGAACAGATCAGTGTGTATATGCACTTAAAGAATCTATAAGTAAATACAGACGTAAGAACTCCACCATGTTTTTGTGCTTTTTAGACGCATCCAAAGCATTTGATAGGATCAACCATGGTAAACTGTTTTTCAATGTGTACATGGATAATCTTTCCAAGAAGCTTAGTCAGTGTAAGACTGGTTGTTTGGTGGGTGAGACTTATCAACCACCTCATATATGCTGATGATTTGGTCATTATGTCTCCATACAGTGCTGGGCTTCAGCAACTGCTTAAAGTGTGCTCTAGCTATGGTGACCAATATGTCATTAAGTTTAAGATTATATGTCATTAAGATTATCATTTTAATAGCTAAAACTGAGGAGGATCAGAAGCAAAAGTTTCCCTCATTTTTATTGTCTGACCGCACTCAAGATATAGTTAAAAAATTACGGTATCTGGGACACATCATCACTGATGATCTTTGCGCAGGCCAATATGCTGGCACTTAGATTCTATATGTGCACTGATGATGTTAAAAGAAATCTGTATAGAGCCTACTGTACTCCTGTATACACAGCTCAACTATGGTGTAAATATAGCACAGCAAAGCTGAAGAAGCTACAGGTAGCATGTAATGATGCATGTTGTGATGATTTGCTCAGGAACCAGTGGCGAGAACCAAGCATTGCAGTGGATCTGATTTTATTGATCAAGGGAAAAACCCCCCGCAGGGCAGAGGGCAAAGATACAAAGTCCAGTATCCAAAAATCACAATCCAGTTGGGCAAAAACAAAGACGAAAACCAGGGCAGCAATCACAGTACTTGTGGTCGGGAAAAAATAGGTTTAGTACACAGACACAGGTATGTCAGAGAAGCAAAGCCAAAATCCAGTGGGCGTAATCCAAACCGTAACCAGGGCAGCAATCACAGAATTCGTAGTGGGGCAGAAATGGGTCAAAAACACAGATGCAACAATAATCCAAAATCACAAAACCAAAAATCGAAAACAGGGACGGTCCAGTCAGAGGAGAATCACTGAGAATACAAGGCGAAAGAAAGCGTGGCACAAGCAAACTGAGAGAAACGATCTGTTAAGGAAGTGCTGTGAAAAGATTCCTAATATATACACTCCAGGGGAATCATATGCTACACAGGACACAGGTGCTGGAAATTAGACTAATTAGAAAGGAGGGAACAACAGGGATCACGAGACAATCCTATAGACAAACATACGGCTCTGGTCAAGGAGTTCTAACGTGCATAGATAATGAGAGAAAGGACAGCGTGAGCAGGTGTGGAGAATCCACAGAAACTCAGCAGAGAAGATTAGGGAGAGACAAGGGGCAGAGACTAGAACAGGGCGAGTAATGAGAGCTCGTTAATCAATCAGCAAGTGCAGCTATACAATCCCTAGTGCTCGTTAGTAAGTACGTATTATATACAAGGTTAGTTGGATTAGTAATTCTAGCGAAAACAACAAACTGATAGTATTGGTTAGTAAAATAAAAAAGTAAGGCGAAGGAAGTAAACGAGACTGGAAGGAATGGTTGAAATCCAGAAACCATTAAATCACCCGATAGAGTGGCACGCAATACCGGGGCTGTGAGCAATGACAAGACCAGACAGGGGGAGACGAAGTGCAATGCATGGTTGGAAGCAAAACATGGACCGGAATGTAACTATGGTAAAATGCAAAAACATGGAAAAACTAAACTAAGACAATACATGAACAAATCTAAGCAACCAAATCACAATACATTATCCAAGGCACAGTCCGACATAGCAAAGATCCAAAGACAAAAATGGCAAACAGAACAGGGAAATGGCAAGGCAGATCAGAGACATGGCAGACAGGCAGAATCATAACAATGATGCATTTAGGATCCTCCTTGAACTTCCTCGATGTACAAGTGTAAGCACTTTATCTGTCAATAATAATGTCCCCACCTTCCATGCTGTGCTGAGGAATTTTATGTATTAATTTATGTGTCGACTTCTAGTGTCAAAAAATAGTTTTATAAGTGGACTCATTGACACTAAACAGAGTGATACAAGGTACACCTCTGGACTATGGAAACACTGGAATAGATGCCTGTATGTTTTTTAGTATGTGTTGATTTTGTATGTGTAGTCTTTTTATGTCTTATATGGAACTATGAGTCTGTAATAATGTATTCATTCATTCAATCAATTGAGGTGTATTCCCATTCCTATTTCACATTTCTAAAACTGACCACAATGATTAGGAAAATTTACATGCTCATCCATGACCTTCTGTTTCCCCCTGGGATATAATCTGAGGTGACACGCAGGCCAATTTCCTGAAGTCATCCATCATCATGGCTAAGACAAAAGATTATGCCATGTAGTAAGTTGTTGAGCTTCACAAATGTGGAAATGACTTTATGAATATAAGATGGCTAAGAAACTATCTGCCAGGTTAAGTCACTCAGTTAAGGCGCCGCATTTGCGGAGCAGTTGTGACTACCGTGGCGCGGGTTCGATCCCTGGTTGTACCACCCAGCAACGGTCGGCAGCTTTTTCAGAGCAGCGCACGATTGGCTACGCGTTGCAGGGATGCTAATTGGGAAGGGACATATACAGACTGTCGAAATGAGTGTGTCTTTATTTTTTTTTTGTGATAACCATGGCGCCTTCATAATTTTCATCGAAAGACGCCATATTCATAAACTTACTTTGATTTGACTTTTGAATACAAGCTTATGATTGTTATTTATGTTATGTAGATTTATTACGAAGCTTAACAATATTGAACAATTGCAATACTCTTCCCAGTTTATAATTGACTTAATTACAAGATTTTATTTTGTATTATTTGTGAACATTACAATCATTATACGGAAATTTATTAGCTAGCAATAGCCACAAGCTAGTGAGTCATCTAATATCAGTTATGTTCTGATGCCAGCCACACGATTAAAGGCTGTACAAATCAGAGTTGGAAATGCCTAGTTCAGTTTCTGTGTAGACCGAAATCCCACATCACAGCATGCAAGTTAGATCACAGTTTTAACGCCAGAAATCTTTTTGAAGAACCATTATTTAGCATTCTCAGACCATCCGAATTGAATTGCTTAAAGCACAGAACTGAAGTTTTTCATTATTCAACGCATACTTGGAGCCTAGTTCTTAACTATCCAATTCACAGTCCATTTGAATTTCATCAAAAACTGCGTGGTTGCTGGACACTCACATCCAGTTGCTGACTGCCTTGCATCGACAAAATGGTTGCGCGGGAAACACTGAACCAGTTCCCATGCCAAAGGACAGGAGTGGCCTAATTTAATTAGCTAGCTAGTTAGATAGCATCGTGGCAAGCCAAGGTAACGCCGTTTGATTTTCCACAGGTGTTCTATTATTGCAAATCGCATAAGGACACAAAAATAATCATTTACCCTCATCTTCCCCTTTATTTATTCTTCCCATTTATGTGTTTATTCTTTGATGATTGTATTTTCTGGGAAGTCAATTTGATCGGTCGTTATATTTCCCATAAATCTACACAAAAAGAAAGTGGCTGGATATTTTTCATAATATAAACAGAAAATCTGCAGCCAATCCACCATGAATTTCAATAGGAAAAAATCAATTATATAATGCAGGCCCCTTAATAATTGCATGACTATTAAACACTAACGTATTAAAAGCTTAAAGATGTTACTTCACATGAGAGAGACTTGCATTTATCTAATACATATCTCATCTGTGACAAGATTAGGTCATCTTCGGTAAAGGTGGGGATACTGAAGGCCACTGATAGTTTCGACAGCCTGCCACTAATATATACACAGTTTGCATAAATTGCTGTTTCCATGGCACGTAACATGAAGCTGTGTCAGTTTAAATACAATTTCTAAAGTGACAGGTTTAAACATTGGGACAGAAAGTGCCCAGACAGCGTGCTGCCGGGAAGCGTGCCCATCAGAGCCCTACGGGCAGGATCCCATTCGCTCCCATCCTAAACATTTCCAATCCCATTCCATTCCAAATCTCAAAATTCTTCTCCATCCTGTTATCCAGTCATCCCATCCCAACCCATCCCATTCTCATTTTCAACATTCAGTCCCGTCCCCAGCAATCCCATTGCCACATTATCCCACCCCATCCCATCTCATTCCCATCCTGTTCAGAGCATATGCAGTATATTCTGTAAACGATGAAATGTCTGCTTGCATTATATGCAAGGAATTGTGTAATGTGACATTACTTGTGGCACTTTTGATTATTTTCATTATACTGAATGTGTTATAGAATTTAAGAATATACATAGGATTTAAAACAGAAAAACATGTATGTGTAAACCATTTCATTTATTGTAAGTCATACCTATATTAACAAATGAGGCTACATCATGATGCAAGAAAACATAAAAAGTCTCACTTCAGTATGCAGAGAGGTTTTATTCGATTACCTGAGAAGCTTAAAATCAGCATTTTCTGGTCATTTTATCTCGTATCACCCAATGGGTCCTGGGTCAACCTCTCAAATCCCCCCTTAAAAAAAATCACTTGCTCCTATACTGCACATGAAGAAATTTCAAAATATAACAAGACACCCCCCCCCATACACACATATACACACACCTTAGAGTACTTTTTAATCAAAAAGTATGCTTAATTAAGAAATTGAATACCCCCCCCCCACACACACACAACCATTTATGATATATTTGTTCATGTTTATCAAGTCACCACATTTATGACTGTTGGTGGAGTATCTGCCATCAGACCCCTGTAGCTCATCCAGAACGCTGCAGCTCGCCTGGTTCAAAATCTCCCGAGACACTCCCACGTCACCCCCCTGCTCACAAGGCTCCACTGGCTGCCTGTCGCAGCTTGCATCAAATTTAAGACTATGGTGCTAGCCAACCAGGGAGTCAACGGAACAGCCCCAGCATACATTTAGAGACTGTTCAGACCTTACACCCTGCCAGAGCACTCCGCTCTACTACTTCTGGTCTCCTGGCTCCTCCCCCTCTCCTTCCCGCTCAAGGCTGCTGTCTGTCCTGCTTCCTCATTGGTGGAATGATCTACCTATCGAGGTCCAAACAGCAGAATCCTTGAGCACCTTCAAGCGCCGCCTGAAAACCCACCTCTTCAGGCTCCACCTTTCCCCTACTCCACTGCCCAGAATAACTGACATTACATACATACATTACATCCCACATTCCATTTGTTGCTCTCGATTTTGTTGCCTTGACTTGGTCTTTTTATCAATATATTTGGTGTTTGCCTATTGGTTTGGACCTGTAACAACTGAATGTGTTCTCTGTCACTTTTACTGTTAGCACTTGTACTTGTCTCCTACGAGCTTTGCACTTTTGTACCAATCTTTTGCACTTCTGTACGTCACTCTGGATAAGAGCATCTGCTAAGAACCTGTAATGTAATGTAATAACTTGTTTACATTTGCCCGTACGATCATACGGGTTCTATGTGCCCTGCGATCAGTTTGTGGCTACGATCGAATTCCAGCCGTTGACCGATCTTTTGGCTCGTGGTTTTCCTAACTGGTTGAAAGTGTGAAGTACTTGTTCAATACGTGCTTCGTTTGATTGCCTTACGATAGCTACGGCTCCCGTGACGATCATGCTCAATTTATGGTCGCAAGTGACATGCTGGTAACGCAAGAGTCACGTGCGTGGCATCCACGACTGAAGCACGGGAGATGTACGAAAAACGTACGTGCTGGTGATTGTAAGTGAAAAGTGCCAGTGACTTGAGTGTAACTTGCGATAATTGCAGGATACAAGTACTTGCTCATCAAGGCATCAACAGGTCCCGTGACGGTCAGGGGGTCCTATAAATGTTGCTACAATTTTTACATCATCAATTAACCTCCATCACATCATCGAGATCATGAATGATCCATTGGATGAGCGTCAGAGGGAACGAAGAATGGAACAAGATGCCTGGTGCTCCTGATATATCAACGACAGATGAGGAGAAGACTAAGGAGATACTGGTACTTGCGTTTGCTACGTGCTCCTTACTTCTGACGTACTGTACACGCCAATAATTTACGGAACAAGTATTTTTATCGTTCTTTGCATGTACGATGCTCATGTGTGTACCATACGTTTGTCTTGCGGGTAGTAATTTAAAATTGTACTTGGAGTGAGGGTCAATAGCAGTACGGGAAAAGTACTTTTAACTTACTTATGCCGTGCGTTTTTTTTTCTAAAATAACTCCCTGTATCAAACTACGTCTCTCGTACTTTTAAAGTACTGGTAAAGTACTTTTCTCTTGCGTCCTGGCCACCTGCATACAGGTTTTCCAAAATTTGGCCGTACGGGCAGTCTACGGGCACCCTAATCGCAGCAGACATCGTGTGTGCATCGTGCAGCACGCAGCCAAAATCCCCAATTTTTGGCCGCAGAAGCCCGTACGATCAATTGTAAAGGAGGTGTAATGTAGTGACTGAATCATTTCCAGAAATGTGCTCAATTTTTTCACTTTCATAAAATTGCCAAAAAAAATTATGTCCCCAAATGGCCATGTGGCCAGTTAAGAATCATTATCATATTTTTACAATGTACTGTTATTCATCTGAAGATGATGTGATCACGATTTGACTTTGATTTTCTTCTTCTCTTTCATTTAAATGAAATACACACGTTCTAATCATTGTCACACAGTTACTTATACTGTGTGATACACCATTTGTTTTGCTTCAACACTATTACCAAGAATTATCGTTATCAAATATACAACTTAAGTACAACATTTACATGGCTTGGATTAATATAATTATGAAATTATTGGGAGAATAACTTTGACTGCCAACATACACCGGATGACTATTGGAGCTCTTAAAATGACATGACAAATTATTTTCAGACAAACAGGCATTAACATGGCACTTACACATTAGCTCCTTCTTATGGATTTTTCTTGGATCCACACAAGCACATTGAAGGAATTCCTAGCTTCTCATGATGCAAACACTAACTGTCATCCTCATCCAATGAAATGCCTGATCCCCATTTAATTAAAACCTTATCCGCATCAAGGAAGGAACTAAATTTCAAAAATCCTTGTTTCCTTGAACAGGTAAATGTAAGACATTCGTCATGTAGTTCATCTCAAGTTTACACTGAGATAAAGCAGTTCTCAAAGTTTTGTGTTCTCAAAGTGATTGATCATCCCACATCAGGGTTATTATAGTTAACGAAAAGGAAGACTAAAACTAAAACTAGCTGTGAAAAAATAATTTAGTTAACTGAAATAAAAATGTAAATTAAAAAAAAAAACGAAAACTAAATAAAAACTACAATGAACAATACAAAACTAACTAAAACTAAACTGAATTGCAGATAAAATCAGCTTCGTTTTCATTGATCATTGGAAAATTGTCTGTGCGTTTTTGCTGCTGAGGTTGCGAACTAAGGCAGCAAACAGGGAGCACCGCCCTAGCGAATATGATGTCCAAAAAAAAAAAAAAACAAACACACACACACATAAATCTGGATGCCAGAAAAGAATAGTGACGACAGGAGGAGCAAAGCAGGGGTCCAGAACATTGCAAAATTCTTTTCAAAGAAAGGTGAGAGTATTTAAGTAGCTTGCTATGTTAGCTGTTCAGGCTGGCTACCCATCTGCTAACGTTATGTTAAAATAACATGCGGTCAGCTGAGTAAATAATCGCCTGACAAGAATGGCATTACTCAGTTATTAATGGTATAATCCAAAGAAATCGGTAAGGTTATCATTCACCAGCCATCATAATATGCCGTCAAAAAATCCGGTATCAGCAGCCTAGGACACGTTCCTCCGTTCTTATTATGAGTGGTTACTGCATACTTAGCTCTTTCTAGCTGTAAGTGACAGTATAGGCTAGGTTTGTCTAGCAAACTACACGCAGTTAGTGTGGTAACCTTAGGTGTAACTTAAATAATCGATTGTCAAGGCTGATATTACTTTAACTTTCAGTGTTTACTAAAACGAAACAGCTGCTTTAGCCTGTTGACATAAGTCTTGTTCACGAAGGGGGTAATTTTACAGAGCTTGCCCTCTTAACAATAAAAAAATGAAGCTGGGTGCTTAGAGCTATGGTACAGAGAAGCCCATTTAGATTTTGTTTATTCCAAGACTCGGTTGGTTAGTTCTTCATCAGTTGTTCCATGGAACATAACTGTAAATGTTTACGAAAGTAATATTAAATGGAACAATTAAACCTTTATGCACTGCTACTTCAGAATCAGCTTTGGTCACTTCATCTGAACCTGGCCCAGCAATAGATCCTCACCACTAGCAGTCTGAATATGTTTTTGATGGCGAGTGAGTTAGTGAATGTGAATAAGACAACAAATAATTCATAATTTACATAATGATACTCTCTTTGTTGAATGGTTAATTTAAAAAAAGGAAAAATTGGGTGTATTACATTAGGCACTGTCAAGAACACTGAGAAACAGAAAAATAAAGAGTAACATCATGATATATTGTCACAAAAGAATGACAATGAAAAGTCGGGGGTGGGGGCCCACACCGATATTCTGTCAGGGAATTGCCCAGAATTCCTAGCAACTGCCCTGAGCGCATTCAGTGAAGACGGTTAGCTGTCAAACATGGCAAAAGCTGCGGAAATAACTGAGCATGACTGTATGGGAAGAGATGGATTGGATTTTTTTTTCCAGTTATATTAGTATCATCAGTGTCACATGTTAAAGATGATGGTTAAAGAATACAAGAATAAAGGACTGGGTAAAAACATATTTGCTGCCATACATTCTTTTATCCTTGTCAGCTTCTAAAAATTATTGCCTTCCCTCTAATAGCTGAAAAACTAAAAGTAAGACTAAAACTAAATAAAAACTAAACTAAAACTAGTCAATTCCTCAAAATGAAAAGTAAATTAAAACTGCTTAATCATTTGTTCAGCTAACTCAAACTAAACTGAAATAGCAAAGCAAACTGTAAAACTAAATAAAAATAAAAACTAATGAATATTTCAAAACTATAATAACCTGGTCCCACTTCCAATCGCTTTAATAAGAGGAAAAAATTACGCAATACTTTGGACGTGTCCAGGCAAGCTTGGATTAATTGAGCAATTAATGTGCCTGTGCCTCCGCACTGCTCTCATTCAAGTTGTAACTTACCATTTTTTCTCTTGGACATTTCCGTAGCATCTCCGGTGGAACTGGTTACATTATGGACATTATTTTTATGATATACCATCTTTAATGAGTACAGAATAAAATAAGATCATTATTTAAAACCTAATTTCTTGTATGTTCAACCTATCGACCTCCAAACGACTGTGAAATTTTTATTTTGGCTGAGAATAGTTTTTTATTTGTCACACAATATTTATTATAACACATAAAACTTGTGAAAGTTTAAACATCTTGTTATGATCCTGCTTTATCTGACCATGTCTTGCCCATAATTATGCCTTGATCGCCCATGTTTAGATTATGATTCTGCTTTGTCTCACCATGCCTTGATTATGATTCTGATTCTATGCCATGTTTTGTTTTTGCCTTGTTTGTATTTCTGCCATATTCCATCTTCTCAGTTAGACTCCGGTCCTTGTTTTTTTTCTTGCCATGCATTGCACTTTGTCTCCCCCGTCTGGTCTCATGTCATGTGATTGCTCACTGCCCCAGTATTACGTGCCACACTTTTGGGTGATGTCATGGTTTCTGGGATTTCAATCATTCCTTCAAATATCGTTTGCTTCTTTCGCCTTGCTGTCCTATCATTACTAACAGTACGAACAGTTTGTTATTTTAGTTAAAGACACTAACCAAGACTAACATTGTTCATAGAACTAACTTACTAACGAGCACTAGGGATTGTATAGCTGCACTTTACTAATTGACTTACGAGTTCTCAGCATTCGCCCTATTCTAGTCTCCACCCCTTTGTCTTTACTCAATCTACTTTGCTGCATTTTCAGAGGATCCTCTGCACTTGTTAAACTCTGCCTACTTATCTGTGCACGTTAGAACTCCCTAACCGGAGCCGTGTGTCTGTCAATAGGCTGTCTTTGTAATCCCTGTCCGCGTTTCGGCTTTTGCCAATTTCATGTAGTTAGGAACTTCCTCTTGTTTGTTCCCTTGTTAATTAGTCTGATTTGGCACACCTGTTTCCTATTGCAGCGTGTGACTTCCCGTTTGTGTATTTAAGCAGTCATTTCACAACCTGCCTTTGTCAGCACGTTTCCCTTTGCTACAATCGTTTAGGCCTTGTACTCTTTGTGATTCTCCTCTGACTGAACCGTCCCAGATTGTGATTTTGGCTTTGACTTGGAATTGTTTTCATCTGCGTATTGAACCGTCTTTGCCCGACCACAGGTTTTGTGTTTGCTGCCCTGTTTACAACTAGGATTACGTCCCTGGGATTGTGGACTTTGTACTGTTGCTTCCTGCTCTGTGGGGGTTCACCCTCATTCTTAATAAAACACAAGTTTTTTGGATAGCTTGTTTCTCGCGTCTGGTTCCTGAGGGTAACCTCACATCTATTAATTTGAAATGATGAATGAAATGAAAAATATTATTTCATTCACTCAATTTCTAAACTGTGTTATACTATATGTATCGAATAGTCCAGCGTTTTGTGGAACAGTCCGGAAAATTCTATATATTTCTCAAATATTCCAGGTGGTTAGAGTTACAAATGAATTGCGCTGGCATGAGACTAGGAATGATTACATATTTACAGTGGGGTGCAAAAATTTGGGCATCCCTGGCTTAAATGTCTGTTACAATTAATCTCCAAGTCATTGAAAGCAAACCTGAACACTAAATGCTAAAAGGTTAAACATGACACATTTCATCACATTTTAAAGCAGAATAATTTTTATTTTTAACTTTTTACAGTTTCAAAATAATAAATCAAAAACTCAGTAAAATAAAAAGAAACCTTGCTTTTAAATTAGCAGAAAGGTGTCATGTTTAACTTCGTAGCATTTATTGTTCAGCTTTGCTTTCAAGAGGCCAGTATTACTGGAGGGCACTGTGGAGTGGGGGGGGATGTCTCCCCCAAAATAAAACAAAGGAAACTCATCAAAATGTGGTGTTTGTAAGCCACCATATTGTCTGTGTGTGAGCTGTGGCTCGTACAGCAGCATCACTCACATCTCTTCTGGCTCAGCAACTGCTCCTCCACCTTGTATACAGAGAGGCGCCCAACTCCACCACAGGGGGCGCCTTTCTCCCCCCGGCAGTCCAGGTTGCACTCTTCCTCCCGCGTGCGAACACGAGGTGCCCGGCTCCCACAGTAACACTCCGATCCAAAGGCCAGCCCCACATACTGGTACCCACTGCAGTCAGAGAGAGAGAGAGGGAGTGGGAGAGAGTGAGAAAGTTAAGGGAAAGAGAGGGAGAGCGAGGAAGAGAATGAAAAGGGGGGCAGAGATGTAGAGGGAGAGGGGGGGAGAGAAACAGAGGGAAAGGGAGGTCAAGGGGCATAAAAAGGGAAATAAAGAGGGTGGTAGGGAGGGGGAGAGAGTGGGGGACGTAGAGAGGCAGAGTGGCAGATGGAGAGAGAGAGGGAGAGAGAGGTAGGGTTGGGGACAGATGTCACAAGGGAAAAGAGAGGAGAGGGTGTTCTACTTTATTTTGAGTTTGGTTTTTGCTGTGAAGGCACAGATGACAAAAGTTGGTTTCAACTATTGTTTAAATCAAATAATTTCAACTCATATTTAGATTTAAGAGCTTATTTATATTATTTTTTTCACTAAATAAGACAAAATATTACCAATTAGTTTAACATTTTGCCAGTGGGGATGGAAAATTTCTCTTTTCAAGCAAAAAGATTTTTTGCCACACGACAAAACTAAATCACCTGAGACACTTTTTTTGCAGTGTTTGAATTTTTATTTGCCTGGGAAATCTTGCTGAGCAAAAAATTTCCATTGGAATCTGAGCTTGTATAAATGCAACCAGGACAAAAGGTCACTAGTAGATGTCAGTTGAAATGGATGTGAATTCCGAGATGAGAGGGCATCAATGATTGGTCAGAGCTTGTGGGCAGTTTGTTTGGAGGCATGGCATAGGCCAGGAGGGAATTCCGCTGCTATGGGTTCCATATTAAGTTTTGCTCATATAGATCTCACTCTAGATCAGGAAGCTGCCTTTTACAGGGCCACAGTAGTTTACTGAATAACACAGAAACCATGCAACACTGACCCTAACCACTGGCCCTTAAACCACAGTGTTGATTAAGACCAAAAATGGGTTGAAGAAGTTCATGAAGTTGGTCCTGGAGTGAGTAAAATCCACTAAGTTGGACTAGAAGTTCATTTCTATCTTGTAAATGTATAGCTCTCCCTAAAGAGAGCTAAATTTATCACGTGTGCCAGAAATCAATACTACTAAATGAACAGACTTCCACAAAAATATTAACAACCTCACAGCATCGCACCTGCAACTTGGTACACACTTCAACTATTGTCCTGCTTCTAAAACCTCCCCTAACTAATTCATAATGATCATTAGAAACCGCATTTTAAAGTCCATGTTTGATTTGTAAATCCACAATTTATTAATCGAAAAGCTACCGAAACAACATCATGCACCAAACAGTGCTGAGAAATCCCGATTAGCCCCTTGCTGCAACCAATGCAGAGACAATACCAGTTGCGACTTAGCCCGGAAAATGCATGCATGCGGTTTCACCTCCTGACCACAATATTTACGCAGGCTAACGGGTACTTTAATAAGCCAGTACTCCTAATTTGATCCTGATATTTGATAAAATGTTAAAAACCACTGGCCGACACTACTACTAATAGTATAGAAACCCTAAATCATCTCATAGAGTCTTGAAAACTCTTCTGGGACCTGACATACGGTTTAAGACACACAGGCTTACACAGCCATAGCCAGCGGCATGACTGACGCCCAGAAAATGTAATCCCTTTCAAAGATTCTGTCACCATGACGACCTTCTCAAAGCCCTAGATGTGATTTCTTTATAAAACTCCATCCGACCATCCCCATCTAACACAGGTCCTCCCACAGCGACTCCTTCCAAGACGTTCGGAGCGGTCCGAAGGAACATTGAGATTCCAGCTCTCGTGGGCGGCATGGGTCCCTCGGCAGCTCTTAACCACTCTCCCGTTCAAAACCGCCCCGGGCACCAATCAATCAAAACTCAACAACCACAAATGGGGGTGCATGCCTGCTCCATGCCGCAGAAGGCAGATGGATGAGCTTTTGTGAATTTACATGGACACAATTCCTCACTAATTTATACAGCACACTTAATTTTGTCGCAGTAACACACGAAAATCAAGCTGCGGTTTAAGAGCTTTGCCATGCTAACCCCCTCAGCAAGCAGAATGCATCAACGCCCCACTGCACTTCTACACCTGCGAACAGAATTTGGGAAAGCAGAATGCAGATGCCTAGTTAAGAAGAAAGAGATTCTGCCCTCATCTGTGATCCCTCAGTTGAAATAGACCGAGGCGGAGTGAGGTTGTGGAGGGTGGATGAGAAAAGGGGGGTAAAGAGATCAGCTGGCAGTGACTCTCACTATTCTCAACAGCCCCCCCCTCACACTAACAAGGTGCTCTGACGCTGAACCTCACAGCACGGCTCCATTCAAATCCCTGTGTCATTATTTCAAGCTGCCAGCTGGCATGGCTCTTTCAATTACGCATGGACACACAAATACATGCGCTCACACATGGACGCACGCTCCAATTACCTCTCAGTGCCCCACCTAACCAACAGGCTCATTAATTCAAATATGAAGGGTCACTCAGTGGTAGACTGCCATTTTAGCACACCTGCCATGGGCCAGTGTGGCAAACAGTGTTTTGTTCCTGGAGGACTGGAGGCTCGGAGGGCGTAGCTCTCACCTTTCTGAGCAGGTGTCCTGGCACAGGGTGCTGGTCATCTTCCGGAAGTCGTAGAACACACTTCCTTTCAGAGCGCGGTCCTTGGAATCATCAAGGAAGCAGCCGATGTAAGTCCCTTCACCGTGGAAATACCATGGTAAAACAAGCAGCAGACAAGGTATAATGTTCATGGAGCCATTTCACTTGAAAATGTGTCTCCACCCTACTCTAAGTTCCACCCTGCAGTCAAGACTTTTAAATAGGAACTTCAATTCAATATCAGTGGATACACTAGGTGGCATTAGTGATTTTAAAAGCAGTGCCCATTCAAATGCATAAATCGTGCTTTCAACTGGCCTTTTCAACTCAGAATAAAACTCAGTGCCATTATAACCAAACATAATAAGCCAAAAAGCTGAGGGGCCGTGCGCACAGTTGCATAGTCTAAATTTTCAGCATATTTTTTTTTATTATGTCCCCGGATACAGTCTGTCCGTCCATCTGTCTGTAATGATTTTGTTTTCGGAGCAGAACTTGTATACCATTCAAAGTTTTTTATTTCATTTTTTTTACAGAACTTTCCTTGCCAATTAATCTGGTCCTAGAATGGTGCCTTTTGATATTTTGGGATTTCTGAGATTAGATTGTGGGGATCTTGGGGGATATGTCATCTTCTGATGACTCTTGTTTTAATTAGTTACCAATGGTAACATGCGTTAGACGCCAATGCTTTTACCTTGCGCCTCATCTATCGGGTTGAAATGCCAGGCGCTCGTGTTTTTAAGATGGCGTCTAAAATTAAAGCCTGTTGAACTTTTGAGGAGACGGGTTGCTCATCACCGTCAGTTCCACAGCAGGTGGCCAATCACGTGAGAGAGCCTGAGATTTGTATTTCCATTTATCCACTTTCATAAACACTTCCAACGAAAATGTCACAATATTAGATGCAGTCAGCAGTCACTTGTTGTTATAGCAACGCTCCACTGGTTCTCCTTTTTTCCTGGCTTTTTAAAAGATACATCATGAAATCTCGCATTTTTCACACGCAAGCACATCTCTTGTGTGCACGGCCCCTGAGACACTTGAAGAGTCCTTCATCATAAGTGCCTGCTTCAGAGGCTATTCAGTTTTATGAAGGCAAAGTCTGAGGTTCAATCACTGTTTCACCCTAATCTCCAACAGGAAAGAAAGTCTCCTGCTCTCAGAGGTTTACCATTACAACCAAACCAAATCTTGCATGACTATAAATGGGTAGTTCTAGGGTGCTATATCATCCTTAACTGCAGTAAAGATAAAGCTGTGAGCACTATGAGGTGTATCTTTTCCTCCTTATTTTGTTCTTAAACATAATGTAAAAATGAAGTCAATGTACATGCTGAGAATGCGCTGCCAGGCTGTGGACGAAAAGGAACTGAAAAGTAATGGGATTCATTCAACATCATGTGATCTACAAAAGTGGGCCTTTCTGTCAGACACTACTCCATGTCTATGCCCTCCTGGCTCTGGGGCTGTTTAGTTTTTGATTAAAGTTATGCGCAGTTAAATGTATACCATTGTACAGGATCATCCTACATTACTATGTCTGCTTGGTCTCAGTTTTAAGTGTAATTCTGACATTAAAATTGCGTGCTCTTGGGAGGTGTACCTTTGTGTGGGGCTGTCCTACGTGGCGGAACCCGCTCGGTTCTTGGGATCTCCTGCTCACTCATCAGGCTGTGGAACCAGCGCCTCCTCAGCTGCCGAATCTCCAGGTTGCGAGAGACAAGCCAGTGAGGACTGCTCCTGTTGTCCACGGGCCCTCTGCCCCATCCGGCCCGAGGGCCCGCATTTGAGTACCCAACACCTCTGAAACCGGGGAGATCCAGGGCCAGCGGGGGGAGGGGCAGGGAGGGGACAGGTGGTATGGTCCCGGCCCCACTCCGCTGGGACACGCCCAGGCTGGCACGTTGCAGTAGCAGAATACTCCCTGCCATGATGTAGGCCACGCCCAGGAACAGGAGGAGCAGCTGGGTACGCCGCAGGAAGCGCTGCAGCCTGTAGAATGGCTTTGCCATTGCTGGCCACGCCCCCTGCCCCGCCCCCAACGCTTAGCACCCAGAAGGAGCACAGTGTGGTGTGGCAGGGTCGCCAGATGGTCAGACTACAGCAGCATGTCTCTGTAATGCCTGCCTGCTCAGTTCATTCCAATATCTGCCCACTCATGTTCTCCACCAATCCTCGGTGATATTCCATCCTGGTTCATCACATTTCAAGGATAGTCCTCCAGGAAATCCAGTTTGGATCATCAGACAGAGATCGACCAATGGTAGTCTATCTGCCTTCTGAATGACATGGAGAAGGTGGGGCTTGTACAATACCTGGAAATGAAATACAACAGACTAATGGGTCTTCCATTTCTCTCCGTGTTATTTCAATGGTGTGTGTGAGACATGAGAGGAGAGTATGATACATGGAGTAAATAAGAGCTGGATATACTGGGTGCACGTTTGTACGCCTACTAGAGCCTGATGAAATGACACTGAGTGTTACTGTGCAGTCTGTGATTTTTTAGACGAAGGTGCATATTTCTGGTCTTGGCACAGCACTCTGGCAAATTGAAATAGAGTCCAGCAAGTGCAGCTACTTCAGGCAGACTCAGACAACTCAAGACGTACCCTCATTCTTATTAACACTCTCATGCATTTCTGAGACTGCTGCACCCATTTGAAAAGTGAGCTATTTAGGTTGCTCTCCTGCTCTGCCTCTGCAGTAAAAAAAAAAAAAAAGGCTTCTGTCTGACTGCTTCTGCTGCATCACTCTGCAGCAACTAATAAATTTGCCTGTGACACTCTTGCCTGCCGCTAGTTAATACCTCCACCCTAACATCCACCTGTGGGCTGAAAAAAGGCTGAAGCTAGAGGTGCCATTTTTCACTCTTTTGCTGCAAATACAGAACTGGCGATAAAATGTAAAAGGGTCATCGAAAACATGACATATGAAGAAGACAAGCTAGCATAAAATCTTACAAATGAAAGAGTCTACAGCAAGCATTTTTGTCTTGAGGACTACAAGAGTGATCTCCAACTGGATTTATGGATTGTTCTTCAAAACAAATTCTGAAAGACGCGGTAACAACATCCATTTTCGCCATCACGTGACCCCAGTAAGTTCATCGAGACTCACTTTCGTCAATGAAACCCCTACTGTACAGAAGATGACTGACACAGTCACGGGTGAGTGAGTTTACCTGGTACCCAGGTGATTTTCTACTTCCAGCAACGCACGTCACAACCTTAAACTAACATTAATGTTAATAGACAAAAATTAAGCTGACAGTGCCAAAACAGTAAGGATATATTGCTACAAAGGCTGGCAAAATATTCTGCTTGCTAGGTTGTTCTAGTCCACTACAGCCGAAGGCTAACAAACAAAACCTTTGCAAGCTGATCAAAAGGTAACAATATAGAAGGAATGTTGACTGACGAGCTTCATGTAAAATGTATTCTCGTCCATAAAATCCTCTGCTCACATATTTTGGGGTATCAATTCTGCTGATGGAAATGTAGCCAGTTTGCAATACTAGCCAAGACAACAAGGAAGTTTTGTTTTGGAGTGTCATGGAGAGCATGCCCCCTAGACTGCACTGCAGTCAACAGAAAGAGCTTCAGCCTTTGAATTCTGTAACCACCGCAAGGAAACTACTTGAAATTAAGGAAAATGGCGGAGAAAAATATAGTGAACAAGCACATGAAGTCATAAAAACTAAGTTGCATAATCACAAATTACTGGATGCATCCCTTACCCCTACATGTTGCAACAATTATGGGCTTACAACTGCCGACAACTTATTTTTATCATCGAACAACTTTGCAGAGAAGCCAAATATGGCTATTTATGTGTAACCCCATTCATGGCTTTATAATTCAAGATTTGAGCTTCGGGGGGGGGGGTGGCTTAAATGAAACAAGACACTTAAAGTTTTTAGAATTTGATAAATTATGAAAAGAAATTTAAATACTGTTGTAAATAGTACAACATTAAATACTAACGTTCAGAGTAAGGCCTGCTAACACAAAAAATCTTCATGAAAATTCAGCAATGAAATTATGAAGAAAACACTGAGATTTGGAAAACGGCTGGGAGTTAAAACAATACATTTCTGGAATTACAAACTCTTTTGACCAAGCATACTTGATTTGAAAGAGATTTTCAAAATTCTCTCTTTTTTATGAGCCAAAAAAGATAGCTCTCCAAGTGGCTCCCCATGCTGGCAGGGCCCTCAAAATTACACCCTCAAATCATAAAATAATCATGTTTAACACAAATAAACTTTTGACTCATTAGGTTTAATATGAATAAATTGTTTTCTTGGGAAATCTAGCATGAGTTAATTGATATAGGCACGGATGGACATCAATAGTCTCCAGTAACCTCTCCAAGGCAAAAACATGCCTTTTTCCTCCGTTATAAAGTTTAGAGTTTTGTCCATTTCTCTACAAAGCTGCATCATCCAGCGCAAGTAATCATTGTAGGAACTGCTATTTTAACGGCCAGAACTTCTACCCAGCAACAGAAAGCTTGCTGTTTACAATCCCGATCATCCAAGCCTAAAGCAAGCTTGTACAACCGCATTTAACACACTACATAGAGCAAGTATAACTCACAAACACAGCAATATCGGAAATATACCTGATTTCAACATAACAAACATTCCACTATTAGGAAAATTCAGCCGATATGCTCTTCTAGATTGAACAGAATCGGAGCAACGAACAAAGCAGGCGATTTTCCAAAGTCTTGAAGCTGTTCTCATTTTAAATGAAAGAAAACCTACGCATTGTATTTTATTGAATGCTGAATAAATTCTAAAACAGATCCATTTATAGCAGTATTAGCGAAGGCTAACGGTTACTCATAGTAGCTAATGCAGCAAACAGGCTCTGTGATTATCATATACTCCATTGTACTTACTTATAATAAAGATTAACTCTCCATCATCAAATTTCTTCTCCGGGAAAACAGAGCAACAGAGTGTTGTTCCATTCGAAATAAATCCCATTGTCCATGTCGGTATCACATCTCTATCTCGTAAATATAACATCTGGGTTAGTTTTGGAAGTTATTTTTTATTTACTCATGTCATTCAGCTGCGCACAGTTGAAAGAATACAATTTAACCTGCTGTTAGGAAAGGGTTTAAATACTTTTCTGAGGGTCCAAGCAAAGTCTTCCAATAACTGTGGAAAGTTTATACAGTTGTCCTTCCTGGTGTCAAGTGGATATTCACACCAAATTTGGTGATAATCGGTTGAGAAATGTAGGAGAAAAATGTGTACAAACACAGACAGACATACATCGACCTCAAATATATTATAGATACATAAAATGCAAAATGAAGATGGATTGGCAAGGATTTTCAGTCGAGCATATTCACTTGGGCTCAGAATTTTCCAAGTTCTGAGCATGCACAGTCAAGTTCAAGAAGGTTATCAATTTTAGGTAGGCTGAAGCAATCTCTAATTTGCATTTAGATTTCTCATAGAAAACAGTCAAATATCTTGTGAAAAGCAAAATGTACATGATACAGCCCTCATGCGAATCCCCTTCTCATCTCTTCCACTCCAGCAGTTGCACATCTTTTAGATATTTTCACTCCTGTGATTGTTTATGTCCTGCCTGCATTTACTGCCAGCTGTTATGCATTCGGGTTCTGTACTTCCTCACATAAGAGTGGGCATATACAGTCTTCTCAGTTTCAGAGCATAGGGCTGGACTGTTGCATTTGCTATGTGGCCATTAGCATCTAGTCAGTTTCTTCCTAGCATATAATCCATTTCATTATATGATGAAAATGACTCGGGCATTGTCAGGCTTGTCTTTACTGAGAGATTGAAAGCAATGGAATTGCATAAAGAGGTTCAAATGGTCTTATTTCATTAAAACAATTTAAAGGTGCCCTGTGCAAGAATTGAGGTCAAAATATCCAAAAAATGAGCTAGACACAACAAAAGAATGAGAAGAAATAAGGGCAATGATGTCATAAAAAAAGATGACAAGGTATAGTGCTGCAGAGATATCAAACTGAATTAGCATGCAAAATCACAAGCTGCGCACCGTCCTGTGCCATAATACCAGTTTCTGCCATGGGTGGTGGTACGCAGGCAACATAACAGCAAGCCAAACCGCAGTGCACAAATATTTCGCACAGCTTGAGGGCGTACTTGAACCTGATGTCAATTGTGTGGAAGGTACATTAGCTAAGAAGCTTGAAATGGCTTTGATGATAATGAACCCTAAATGAACGCACGAAACGTAACGGAAAACTTTGCATAATGTAATGAAACGTGACAGAATGTTTAGTTGTGACTAATGATACTCGATTTCTTGAAGAGGTCTTGCTAATGAAGACTGCATATCAGGCAAACTGGTTGCATACTGTGAAATTATCATCACGCGGGCGGCATACGTAACATTCAAAAATGATCTTGTCCCTAGTTTTACTTGTACATATGCAGCTAAGATTACTTCATAATTTTGAACTCCGCTATAACTGTTTTGACGACGTACGGTAAAGTGATGGTGAACTAACAGTGGCGATCGACTGGCCAGCTGATTTTGGGATCTTAGACTGGCTATGGTAAAGTCCGACATTAGATTGATTTATTCACAAATGTTGGTTCAGCATTAGTGCTAAACATTTGCTAACGTTACGTTGACGCTAGCTTGCTCAACAGCAGCAAATGTTATCTAGCTATTGAATTTACTTTGAATGAACAATGACACGTAATTTGGACATATTTACTAGATCGGGTGAAGGGGAGTAGCTTGAAGAGGTCATAGTACAGAATCACTTGACATCAACTGACGTTCGTTCATGTGTTTGACTCTAAAACTCTGAGATATAGAGCGGCCCTGTTTGGATTGTAGATGGTCGGCTATGGGGTTGTTGGAAAGGTAAGGGCAAATCATGGACAGTAGGCTTGATGCGGCTAGATGGGAGGAGAGACTGTGCCATTTCTAGATTGTTACGCCAGGGTTAACAAAGTCACATTCTGCAGGTATACTGCCCCCCCTTTTCTTTGGAGTGTGTTGAGTATGAATTTAATTTTTGGCTGTCCATTACACAGGGCACCTTTAAATGATCATGAAACACATGCATTGTCTCCAATCCCTGAGTAAAGTGAAGCACGGGAAGTCCGGAGTCATAATCGCTTTCCATGTTACTTGTGGTGAGGTCCACCTTTATGCAAGTGAACCTGAAACTTCAAAGCACAAGGATTTTAATACCGTGTGAGAATCTCACTAAACGTTCAACGAATAATTGCAAACTACGGTGAATAAGCCCAAAAACTGCGTGAGACCTACGCCGAATGTGTGAGATGTGGAATCTCTGCCAGCCCTAATTAGGGCCCTAAGACAGTTAAGGGGTTAAACTTTAGTTTACTCAAATAATTTTTTTCCCCACACTCAAAACAGTTATCAATCATTCTTCAGTTTTACTCATGTCTGTATTCTCAATAATTGTGTTTCACCGCTGTGTGACTGTGTAATGTCTTTAAACACCAGCCTATTAAGTCCCAGACTGCATTCCTAAGTCCGCAATCATTACCTACAGCTGTTTCCTATTTCTACTGTGTGGCAGTATTTCCTATTTAAAGGAGCTGTATGTCAGTTTGTGGCCGAAACTGGTAGTGCAATCACATTCAAAATACTGCAGAGCGCAGTATCCGCTCCCCCTCTCCCCCAGACGAGAGGTTGCCAGCTAGGTTGCTGGATCCAGCAAGAACGTCTACAGCAAGGAGCTACCATGGCTACATTTCAATATCACCAATGATTTGCTCTCACAGGGTTGTGTTCATTTCAGTTCAGAAAAGATCGAGACTAATGACTAATTAACTTTAGCAATGGTCATATTGGTCAACTTGCTCGTCACTCTTCTATGTGGATAGCCCACTAAAGTCCATACTATAATGTGCATAAAAAATGAATGAGGACTCATTTGACCAATGTACTGTCTCAATTACATTTTACATTACCAAAATGGCTGTGCTAATGTTGGAACGGTTTCCACAGCGTCTAAGCAAAATGCAAAGAAAACGGACTCTAATAATGCATTGCAAATGTTAGCAATGACGAGTCACAGTTTTTTTTCTCAAACAATTTGTCACCTAGTCAATTCGATGACCCACCTGCATACGCACGAACTTACCATGAACGAACATACATAACGTTATTCAACTGTAAAGAATATTTGAAATGTCCATGCCTACATTAAATAGAATTAAGTTAGACAAACTTAGCTGAATCTTACCGGTCCAGGAGAAAATGAGCAACTTCGCCGTCGCTCTTCAAATTCTTCGCTTTCAGCCGTCTCCATCTTTCAAAGGCATGTCCTATACAGATTCTTGTTTTGTTTCTGACTTAGTCACAATGTATTTCGGAATCATAACGAGGCCTTTTATGTTTAGTAATGTCAGACATCTGTATTCCAAAACGCTGATAGCTGTAGCAACCTGGATGCTACTGATTTTGTGATTGGCAGATAGGTGGAGTGCGGTGCAACAGGCAAAAACCAAAATTACAACATCAACATTAGTTGTGGGCCACAACTTAGCTTTTGTAATGAAAATATTCTGGCTGGACTACAGCTGTCAGTGATATAAGTATTTGAAATTTACATCATTCCTTAATGTCTGGTGATATATCAGGGCCATTTCATCATTAATCAACATACATTTCTTACACTCCTTTAAGTCTGAGCTTTGCACACATTCTTAGAAAAGTCTCATAAAGTCTTTTACAAAGTCTGCATAAGCCTCTCAAGCCTGTGTTAACTCTCTAGTCTTGTTTGGACTTATCTCCCGCATTTGCGTGTATCACTAACTTTAACTTCTGCATTGTTACAATTTATGTTTAGTGCTGTAATCAGTATCCCAGAACCTCAATTCAATGTTTATAGTCTTGTTTAGACTTATCTCACGTAGTTGAGTGTATCACAAATTCTAGATGATTTTCTCATTGTCAATCCATCGTCCTCACCTCCTTGTCACAGACTCACTACCCTCATTAAGGCCTTTTCAGATCTTGGAGTCCCTCTTTCCAAAGAAGGCCCAGGAATTCAATTGAGTTCCTTTATATCACTCTGGACTCAATTTCATTTCAAGCATCCCTGCCATCTGAGAAAATACAGACAATCTCTCTACTGCTCTCAAATGATCTCCTCGCAGACAGATGCACTAAGCACCAGCTTCTCGCCCTCCTTGGCCACCTCAATCATGCCATTTGCATTATCCCTCAAGCAAAATCATTCCTCTCAAATCATGTTAACAAAAGCTCCTGCTGTTCCTTCTCTCCATGACAGAGTTGACATAGATCAGGCATGAAAAATGGAATTGCGACTGTGGCAACACTTTCTGTCATCATGGAACGGTATTTTGTTCTTTTATGATGATTTTGTCACTCAACCCGAGGATACTCAGCTGATCCACTCCGACAACACCTCTGTCATAGAGATTATAAATAAAGGTAGAGATCATTCTCAAACCATCATGCAGTCCCTACGCAGACTCACTCTAATTTCAGCTCAACAACAGTTCATCCTCAGTGCCGCCCACATTCCTGGTCATCAGAACCTCATAGCTGATTCACTTTCTCATTTTTTATTTCAGAAATTCTGACTCTTGGCTCCAGAATTGAACACACATCCCACACTGGTCTCACTGTTTTCAGCCACAACATTCAACTGACTTCACAGCTCCAAAGCCTCTAATGCCTCTCAAGAAACCATCCTTAACAGTCTCGCTCCAAGCACCTTCTCAGCCTACCTAACCGGCTGGAATGCTTAAATCGTATCATGCTATATACAATCTATCATTTCCCTCCTTAGACGTGATGTCCATCTGCAATTTCGTCACGTCCAGAATATCCGGGCCTCCACTATCCAAACCTACTTAGCAAGCATACATTTTTTACCAAACTAATCACAGGATCACACTGTGCATCTACCTCCCATTCTCATGTAACCATGTTAATAAAAGGCCTACGGAAACAAGAGCCCATTCTAAACACCAGACGCTTTTCTCTTACCTCCGACTTTCTCACCCTCTGCATCCGTACTCTGCGTTCAGGTTACTTATCACCTACGGTTGACCTAACCCTAGAATGCATGTTCCTACTGGCTTTTTTTGGTTTCCTAAGATGCTCTAAATTTGCCCCATCTTCATCTGTTTACAATTCCTCCTGTCACCCCAGTTTATCCGACATAACCATTCACTCTCCAGACTTTCTCATATTCACACTCTGAAGGGGTAAAACTGGTCAGTTAGGAGTTTCCTTCCCCATTTATATTTTCCACCTCAATTCGTATCTCAGCCTATATGAGCCCCTGATCAAATATACTGAGTACAAATGAAAATGCACCACTCATGAAATCTGGAATAGCTCCACGGATTAATATGTGAAGTACATACGTATGATGCATTTGAGATAATGAATGATTTAAGAAGACATGTAAACATCATTCAATTTCATTCACGATAATGTTAATGCGCGAGAGAGGTTTAACTGGTGTAGGGGTCAAACAGGAAAGTCAATAACGGGTGTGACCACCATTTGCATTGACACGTGCGGTGCACTGACACAGCGGCAAAGATGTCGTCCAATTTCATCCCATAAGTGCTCGATAGGGGAGAGGTCGGGTGACAGAGCTGGCCACTGAAGCACGGGGATGTTCTGCTGTGCAAGGTACTGCATGGACACCCTTGCAGTGTGTGCCCTAGCGTTGTCCTGTTGGAACGTGTGGACATCGTGGTGTTGGTTGAAGAACGGCACAACATGGTTCTGCAGCACCTGGTCCCGGTAGTAGACGCCGTTCACCCTTCCTCTGCAGATATGGAGAGGGGTTCTGTGACGGTAGCTTCTTCCACCCCACACCATAACGCCACCACCCCAACGGTCCGTTTGAACGACACAATCGGCGTTATAACGTTCACTACGTCTCCGCCAAACACGTATACGGCCATCTGCGTTCCTTAAGTGAAATCATGACTCGTCAGAAAAGATGACACCATGCCATTGTCGTAGTCGCCAATTCTGGTGCCTGTTTGCCCACTGTAGACGCTGGTTTCGTAGACGGCCCGTCAATATGGGGCCGAAATAAGGACGTCGTGCACGCAGGCCTGCAGCTCGCAGACGGATCCGTACGGTGTTGGGGTGAATGAATCCGCGTCGTCCTTGGACTTGAGCAGCGTTTCTTGTTGCTGGTAGTGTTCGGTCTCGAACATGATCCCGTACGATCTGACGGTCCTGACGTGCCGTTGTCACGCATTGTTGACCCGGTCGAGGACGGTCCCGAGTGCTCCCTGTTTGCAGAAACCTTTGATGGAGTCTTGCGATCGTTGTGTGTGCGCAGTGTAGTCGTCCGGCAATTTCCCTGGTACTGGCGTCAATTTGAAGCAAATTCAGAGTGAAATTCATTTTTCCCGTGGTGTGCCTGCAAGATGTTGCATTTTTGCAAAAAATTTCCTAGCGTTACAGTTAACTTGAAATTCTCGCATTTCTTGCACCAGGCATGTCGGGTGACGTCACTGTAGTGTTGTTGTTGTATAAAAATTATATTGAAGTTCATTTGAACTTAAATATTGACTTTTTTCAAGTGGTGCGTTTTCTTTTGTACTCAGTATACACGAGCAACAGATATGCAGCAAATGCATCACCTCAACACCCACCCTTCCTAACCGAAACCGGCAACATGGCCACTCATTTCTGGTTCCAGAAACATTTACATCAAGTACTCAGTACTTCAGGCATTTCCCCTCAACATTATTCAAGTCACTCATTCTGTATTGGAGCAGCATCCACAGCTGCTAGATCAGGCATCTCAGACCAAACCATCCAGGTCCTCGGCCGATGGTCTTCTCAGGAATACCGCACCTACATCCGCAACAATCTTCAAGACCTCCCCAAGCACACACTCGACAACGCTCAACTTAATTCTGACTCTTTGGGGGCTCAACGTCAGCTCAGGTGGTTAACGCCAAGACGGAACCCCCACACAGTCTCCTCCACCTGGCCACCTAAATGTTCTCCAGACTAGCTCAGGAACATCCCTCTTTTACTTCACTAACCACCCTCTCATCCCTCAGATCATTAAACCTTTAAACTTCACTCTGTTGTGGCCTGGTCTTTGCTAGTAAATTAATGGACTCAGCGAGGATTCCTCTACCAGAGGATGTGGGAGAGTTTGACGCCCGTGTACCAGGCGCTGGCGGCAAACCCAGAGGCATTGTCAGCACCCATGTACCAGCGCCTGGCAGCAGCCCTAGTAGTAGTGGGCAGTTTATTAAGAACAAGCTCCTGAGCCTTCTATGGTAATCAGGATTGGGACATCAGAACTGTGCTATTCTCCTCAGGGTTCTGTCCTAATGTCAATCATAATGCCATCAATAAACCCAACAACTGCAGAGTGCCTGCCTCCTCACTTGATTCCCCTTGTGTCCTATTAGAGCCAAAATATTAAAACCACTCACAATGCAGCGGATAATGCTGATAAAGTCATAACAAAGGCATATTTCCAGGTCTTTCGACAGATCTCAGATGGTAAGCGAACAGTCAGTTCTCATATTCAATGTGTTGGATGATGGAGAAATGGGAACTGAATGACTTTGACTGAGGCCAAATAGTGATGGCCTGATGAGTGGGTTCGAGCATTCATGAAGTTCAAAGACTTAATATGAGTACTGTAAGACCTCAATAAAACAATACCAACGACAGACATTGCAGCGAGGTGAAGGACTCACGTGTTCTTTTTGACTAACTTTAATTCGAGCATTTTCCTGGCTGGTGTGAATCACAATATAATGGGTATTTTCTCCGCACAAAGACGGGGCATAGAAACGCAATGGTTACAATCAATCTGACTCCATTAAACAATTAGCATACCAAATTTAGTTGTATCCTCGTAAATTATCTGACTCCAAATTAGAATTAGAATTGATAGTTTTGGGACAGCATGCGCGGACTTCGGGGAGATTATCCCCGGACTCATAAATGAAAGCCTTCGTCACTAAAATATATACCCCCGGGTGTCAGTATTATTCCCGCAGCTTAGGTCCGTCGGTAATACCAGCGGATTAGAAGTCAGCCATCACTGCAAGAGCATCTTTTGGCTTGAATTACAGCGAACCCAGATTCAATCCGCTCATGGGCTCCGTTTATATCAATTTTCGACAGATAACCGATGTTTCGTCTTATGGGTTTCTTTCAGGCTAAAAATCCCAGAGCCGGCAAATACGAATGCTTATGTTGGTAGATCCTGGCTGCCTATCTAACTTGATTAAAACCGATTCTCATCCCAAAGCCGCTGATCAGTCAGTCCTTAGTTGAGCATAACCCCTAAGTCTCCGGCGCAACGTAGCTACAAAGAATGTACAAGAGTTAAGAGTCATACAGACCACGCAAGCTAGAAAAGGAATAACAATAATTTAATTACCAGGGCCCGGTTGTTCAATTCACGGTTATTTTAACCACTGGTTAACCCCTAACGGCCGGTTAAATCTTTAACTGGCCGTTAGCTGACCGAACGTTAAATATGCGTTGTTCAAAACATGGTTAGCCACATCGTTAGTTAACGGTACCGTCAAAGTTAACAGTGTGGTTAACGGCACTGGTTAGCACCAACATGTCCCACAATTCTTATATTTTTTTACTTCCGGTTGTGCGAAAAAACTATAGTTCCGAGCACTTCAAGGAAAAAAAGAAGTAGGAATTTTTCTGTCGACGAGGAGAATGTTATTCAGTCAATGGTCGTAGCTTATTGGTCAATCTTGACAGAAAAACAGTCCAACAAGGTGACAAAGAAGAGAAAAAACACCATTTGGGCTGAAATCGTGAAGGTAAATCGTGAGGTAAACTCGAAAAGGGTAGCGCCAAGATCCCTGGTAGAAGTTAAAGAAAAATGGACGAGCATGACTCGTAATCGGTATAATTTCTCTTAGCCTTACAAGATTCAGTCAAAGAAAAGGAAGGAGGACCACCCCCACCCGCACTCAGCGATGCGACAAACCGGATCATCGACATTATGCGTGACTCGGCGACTTTCGATGGAGTCCCAGATGGCCTCGAGACAGAGTGTAGGTAGCCTCGCAGTGTATGCATCCTCAATATACAAAATTACCCCTGAATTGAACATCAATTTTAGAAAAATAATCAATAAACGTCAATGTAACGTGGCTAAGCACATGCTGTTGTTTACAAATTACATCAATTTTTAACTTTTGACCTTGAACTTGATACCATATTTGGCGAGATCTAGCTTGATGTTATTTTCGGCGATGACAGATTTTCGTCAAAGTAGTATCTTTTTTATCCCATTTCATTCTCATTTACTTAAGATATTCCCAGGATTTTCACCCAGAAGATCTATATCCTGTAGTGTCAACGCAAGTGAGCATAGATCTAAAAGCAAAGCAAATCGGCGAAATTGCACGTACGATGCCGAATTTGGAAGAAGGTCATTATTTGAATATTTTTCGAAAATAAGCACACACTGAAGGATTTGGCATGCAGCACGATGTTAACACCATTAGCACACGTTTTATGTATAATGAATGGGATTAAAAAAACAACAACACACAATTAGGCCTATCTTCTAGATGTGTCAAACAGTGAAACTTATACAAACTATGTCTTTATACCCAACCGTGTAGAATGAATAATTACCACCAACCTTTATTAACTATAGGAGCCATTCTTCGTCTACAAAGGTCTCAATGCAACTCACCTATGCGCGTCAGAAAAAAACGAAAAGAAGATAGCCCGCCCCGTTAGGATCTCGTACCCTTAAAGATTCCAAACCACGCCTCCTAACAAGGTAGAGGCCGAATCAGAGTTGCACTCGCAAAGGTGTTACCACCAGGGCAATTGCCCGCGCAAATTCTAACCAGCTTTTCAGGAGCTTTCCAAAAAGAGAGTGAAACATAATCTCAAGGGAAATTAAACACACTCCACTCAACACCTTGGACTCCCCCGAGAATAAAAATACCAAACATGATAGGAATATGTGCTAAAATGATGCAGATGTCATGGAAAAGCCTTAAAATGGAGTATTACAGTTCAACTATGTTATAAATATATAAGTGGTTCCTTTTATTGAACATAAACATATTATGAATTTGACTGAGATTTAGATTGTTTTAAGCAGATTAATATAACTGGGCTTAAATTTCAATGGGACCAGTGATGGAACTCTGAGGAACGCTGGGCAGCCTGGATGCAATGGCTCCGGCTTCCTGCCGTGAACAGAACAAAGGAAGTTTGCAGGCAGGCAACAGAGCATCCAGGTTGTAAAAGCTTACTGTTAGACCAACCAAACACCCAAATTTTACACACGGAATGAGCATGTGTTCCAACAATATGATTTTTGACATATGTGGTGAGCTAAATCAAACTTTCAGGTTCTACAGTACCAACTAACAGTTATCCAAGGAGGGACAAACTAGTAACTGGTGACGGGTTTTGGGCAAAAAAAAGCTTATCGATGCACAAGGGTTATAAATGCTGCACCGTCTGGTCCAAACTAATAGAATGGTGGCTGTGGCACAATTTACTGAGAATTTCAATAATATTTACATCAGGAATGTATCACAACACACTGTGCAACATATACTGCTGTGTATCGCACTTTTTAGCCTGCAGACTAGTCAAAGTGCGTATTCTAAAAGTCTCCACCTTTAAAAGCGCCCTCAATGGACACCTGAGCATCAGAACTGGACCATGGACAAGTTGAAAAAAGCTGCCTGGTCCAAAGAGCCCCATTTTCTTTCAGATCTTTCAGATTTTTGTTGCACCAGGCAAGACAATGGAGAATCCAGATGAGACATGAGACATTCTCTCTGGATAGTACTTTGCGAGAAAATATTTTCTTTTAGTTTTTTCCTTTTCATTTTTCTCTACTTTGTGAAAATTCTTGAGTTTCACAGATGTATTTAAATATAATTCTACACAATATGTGTGCACATTATGTAGTTGCCAGATGGTGGGCACAGAAAAAGCACAATTTTGGGGTTTACCCAGAAGTCTACTCTGGTCATCCAGAGGCAGAGAGAAAAAAATCCAAGCTGAAATAACTTGTAGTTTTTCCTTCCCACCAACGTCACTGGTCACACCAAATGCTGGAGCTGGAGAGGGCCAGTCCAACAGATTCTGCAGCTGATTCCCAGAGACACAGTATGTAAACAGTAGACAAAAACTGCATGTAATTTTCACACTATATCCCTAACTCAGATGCATGGAGAAAAATCTGAAAATTGTCCCTTTAACTATTTTCACTAGAGTTGACTCATTGAAAGAAAATATGACTGTCAAGTTACAGAACAAACATTTTGTGTTAATATGAAGGTATTTGCATTTATTTCAGGCAGCCTTAACAGGACATGCTGCCATTTTATATTTACAAACTGTCCAAACACTGGAGATAGACTGTATTGCAACTTGCTCACCTGTCAAACATGGAAAAACACATGGAACTTTTAAGAGCCAAAGGGTGTTTAACACACTCTGATCACAGTGTCACAGACCTCGGACTATGCAACAGGGTCTTTGACACAGACACAGACACACGCACATACCAACACACACACACACACACATACATAGTGAATTACACTTAACATGCTACACACCAGCATAAATCATGTTATTTGTATGTAGCCCCAGGAATTACTGTCAGAGAGGTCTGCAGTGATGTCATTTATATCCCAGAGATAGGTCACATGACCTACCATCCCAGTAATCGGATTTACCATTCTGCCTGACCAGGATCACTCCCTGCTTTACTGCTGCTGCTGACGTCACTGGTAACCTCGATCTCACAACCCACCGCACATCAGCTCTCAGGGCCATTTCTGCCTAAGGCTTTCTGCCATTATAGCAGACATGTCAGAAAATAAAATTTCAAGTGCATCTCTGTATTTCAGGGTATCTCCTGTGATAGTGAATTCAGCAGAAATGCGCCTCCTCTCCTGTGCACCCCAGGAGCTATTTTTATAGAATTTTGTTACCACAGTCCCAACAGTCTCAGCAACATACATGACAACTGCCTAAAATTCTTTTTCCAGCTAGCCCTCCTGCAGTTTGCCAAAACACTCGATAAGATATACACATACTTTCCGTCCCTTAGTTCCTCTTGTTTCTAATCTTTCCGCGAGAAGTTTTCATCCTCAAGAAGATGGCCGCTTGGGAAAAGCAGTTGCGTGTGCACTGCAGAAGGACCTCTATTCACTACATTCTCACAGCTGAGTTCATTACATTCCTTCTTTCTAAGAACGCATCACAGAGACACTTTCATGATGAGGGCTGGGGAAGGGTTTTGGATGCTAAAGATTCTCTTGTCATTCTTGTCAACCTAAGTCTGCATCAAACAATTTAGTTATATGTTAGCTCTACATTTTGAATTGATTTCTTTCACTGATTTTGATTTTTTATTTTCTTTAGACAAAAATATTGCCAATGAAGTAAAACATTCGGCTTATTGAAAGATGAACGACGAAGTAAAAAAAATGGTTGAGAGAACATTATTTTAAGCTATTGTTTTATTTGAGGGAAAAAGATCGATTTTATTTCTCATTGGACTTGTCAGTATATGCAGCAAAGATGTATATACTTGAAAGCATACCACAGATTTGTGATCCTTCTGGAACATTTTCGCTCTGTCAAAAATGCCCTTTACTACCTGCTACACTGCTGTTTTTATGTATTTTACCATGTAAGCAGCCAATAGAATAGTATAAACCTTCATTAGGAATGCGTCAGAAGCAATATCTGGACCACAAAAAAACTTGGACCGACTATAAAACCAAAGAAAATACTCATTCTGTAAGAAAGGAAAATGTAAAAGGCAGGACACATCAAATCAGACGCAGAACTTCAATTGAATTTGAAAGTGGCGAACAAAATTATACAAAACTTTATTTAGAGCTATATCTTCAAAGCAAGGGGGCCTGTTATAATTTTTTCCCTCATTTTAACAATGTGAAAACTCATCGCAGATGCCAGTCACAGAGAGAGACAGAAAGAGCTGACAGAGTGGCGTGTTTCTCCCCCTTGGGGGCATAATTGGCCCTTTAGTGAGGCGTCTCCTGTCAGCCTGTCCAAGACGCAAAGCTTAGCGAGGCAGCTCTGCTAACTAAACAGGGCTTTTGTCAGCGTAACTCTGTGAGGCTCTTTCCTGGGCCCAGAGCCTGGCGGAGGGCCCAGATTCGCACAAAAGGCTCGGGAATACACGCACACATTTTTGCTAATGACAAGGGAAGCCGAGGAGAGGAGGAAAGAAATAACGGGCAGTGAGTGTCAGTCAGAGAGCAGCCCTGTTCTGCTGTGAAAAGGCTTTTTCAGGAAGAGAGGCAAGTGGGAGGGAAGGTTATCCTGGGGGAAGCCAAACATCCTCTCAGGACCAAACACAAGCAGAATAAACCGCAGAATCAAACGTGCTTTTCACAGAATATCGCGCTCAGGCAGAAAATGGAAACACAGAAATGCTGAACTCAGAAATTATTATTCTGAGCAGGAACAAACAGATGAGCTGCAGCCACATGATTCTCCTTGAGAAGCGACAGATTATTAGGTATACCTGCTTATCAATACAAAATGGCCCTTGAGGGTATGACATACCCTGTTTCCCATTTTTTAAAATATCAGTGACCTGTTTATTCCAGCGTAGGCACATACATCAGCACTACAAATGGCTTTTCAAGGCAGCTTGCTGCGATCAAACTTGTTTTCTTTATCACAAATGCTCACACCTCTCTCAAAAGCCACCTGCTCAGTATTCCAAAGCAGCACTGGCCCCACAGAGACCGTTCACAGATACCTTAGTTGAGCCAGATGGTCCACTCCCATACTAAGCACTCTTCAGTTGTGTGTTGTGCAGCCGATGATGCTGGAGTGTTCCAACTGAACAGCTCTTATAATTATTAATTAAGGCCAAGGACAGTAACAGACGCTGCAGTGGATACGCTGTCCTTCATCCTGCCCTCATGATTATTCATGAAATTTAACACAGCATCTGGCTACCAGAACAAGGTGGGATTTGACAGTAGAGGGAGAGGATCCTGAGCATCTGGTTATAATAGAGACTCTGTGGCCCATGAGGAGCCACAGTTCGACCTGCCTGTTGTAGAAGCAACAGCACCGCAGTCTGGAAAGTCCTTTTAGGGAGTCTCACTTTATTTGTGCTGCACTACTCTTTCAATATGCATCTCTGAGTTCATTTATAAATGATGACCATGTATTTTCTTTCATCCTCCTGTCAGTCTGCATTGCTCTTCTGACCCAGTTTAGATGACTCCACACCCATTTCAATATGACAAAAGCCATGACACAACAGAGGCATTGTGGCAGGAAGGGACCCCAGTTTCACCGAAAAATTCTGGTGCAATTTCACAATCTTTAACTCATGCAATAAATTAATGGTGTTGGAACAGGATACTGAGGTTTAGGGTGAGACGCTTCCAGCAACAGTTGTCAACGCAGTACTTACACCTACAAGGGCTTGTTCTATAGGAAAGTCTATGTCATTTCATCTAAACTGGGTTGAGAAAATAATAGATGTGTCCTGTCGTCACTGGTAGTCCTGAGTTTAAGCTCCATCTGTGTAAATCCATTTGAAGCAAAGCTTATTAATAGCAGCACATCAAGTAATTTTGAGATAACAGCACCGAGTGAAAGAGCATTTCAAAGATGCTTCCTGAATTTTTCTTTCAATTCATTGCTCTTTTTTTACCCGTCATGCAGCGTTCTGTGAGCGCATCTCATAAAATTTCAAGCTATGTCGCGGAATGCAAATCTCATTTTATTACATGGCAGCAATGTTGCACTTGAAAGAACCGGCAATTAAAACATAATGAGAGGACAGGTATGAACACAATAACATTATAAACAAAAACAATAATGTAACCAGTGGCGGCTCATGAATCGGCAGCAGGGAAGCTCAAACAATCCCTTAAAGTTAATGATTGTTCATGACCTGTTTTCAATCATCCATTTAAACTACAATAACAGAAACTCCGAAAACTCAAAATTATTTGATGCGGCAAATAACAAATACCTGTCAACTCTCACGCATTTGGCATGAGTTTAAGTGGCATTTTTACGTTCCTCTGCTGTAGACAGCAATTCTATCAACACGTATGTAAGAGATTTTCGCGTGGAATTTAAGTACTTGTGCATGGAGGAGTTTGAAGCAATGGAATTGCATAAAGACGTTTCAAATTATCTTATTTAATTTAAACGATCATGAAAGAAATGCATTGCTGCCAAACCCCAACCCCGAAGTAAATAAAAGCGTGAGAAGTCTGGAGTCGTAATCAGTATGCGTTATAAATGAAAACTGGCCACATCTGATAATGTAGAGAGTTTTCGGAGTTTCTGTTATGGTAATTTAAATGAATGATTGAAAACAGGCCATGACCAGTCATTAATTTTAAGGGATTATTTGAGCTTCCCCTATTGCCAGTTCATGAGCCGCAGCTGGTTGTTACAACAATCAAATGCATTATTTCAGATATAGATATGAAAACAATAAAGGTCAACCCCACAGCTCTCACAAACTCGATTATCAATTTTGCCTCCCAATTTTACCTTCACTGCAATGAAATCTGATCCTGGATCGGCTCCAATGAGTAGAGATGTAAGGATTCAGGTTTTAGGCAAGCTATTGCCCATTGATGTGCAAAAGGCCAGGGAATTCATTGCAGAGCCTTAGCAAGTACTCAATTTTCGGTCCAATCTGAGCAGAGTAAGCTGTCCCATAATGTACCTCTGCAAAGTCTCAGGGGCTGCCGACTTTGCTAAAACTGGCCTACAGCATCTATTGGACCACTGATTGAGGTCAGACCTGGGTCAAGGGAGGATGCTCTATTGGGAGTTTCTCAAAGTCGGATTGCTGAGTTAGCTGGATAACTGCACTGAATAAAACTAGACTCAGCTCTTTTTACTTCATTCTGTGTTCCAGATCTGAGAGAGTTCCGGTTTTGTGCAGCTATCTTTATATATCTGCCTAGATAAACAGGGTCTAGGGCCAAACGCGGCAGATTCTCAGCCAAAACTTCAACGAGTAAGTGTGAATAGATGTAATTCCAGGTGGATCACCAGTTTTCTCTAAAATGCTTTGTGCTGCCCATAAAATGAGACAATGCTACTGTCCATTAGGGGGCAGTGGCGGCCTCACTCGCAGGTTATTGTGTACTCACCATAGCTGCTTCCCACTCCATAATCATTTTACCTAACCCCACAGCCAGGAGAAAGTCCTTCTTTCTGACATACTGCTGCAACAACAGCAGTCCAAATGGTACTAGATTTTGGGCCTGTAAGGGACGGTTTGGTTGGTTTCTTCATTCCTTCTTTAATGAAGTATTTTCTGTTGGTATATATGGTATCCCTAGTTCAAATATCCACCCTTTTCATGACTGTGGCGTTACTCATACTCTCAGTGCTTGTCTTCCGGTTGATTTGTTTGTTTACAGTTGCATATCTGAAAAAGCCAGCTTTTTAGCCAGCTAAGACAGATGGAAACAAAACAGAGGTGGATACACAGTACGAATGTTCTAAAAAGTCATGAGGATAATTTCAAATCAGTCCCTCACCCATCACTTCTCATGAAGTGGGTAGATGACATGAAACAATGGCCAGATGTTAGCTCCATCAACATAGTTAATTATTAACCTCCACCAAACAAAGTTGGCAGGAGGCATATGAGATTGGTGCAATTTGTTTGTTTGTTTGAGAACCAGATAACTCAAAAACTGACAAACAGATATCTCTGAAATTTTGTGAGTGGGTCACTATTACATCAGGGGTGGACCCTATTGATTTTGGCAGCGATCGGTCAAACAATATGCCCACCACAGCAATCATCACAAAATCCTAAGTTACAGGTATCCAGGTTCTTACAAGAGTGGGCATGTCATATGAAAGTTATGCAACGAGTTGAATACATTTTACATTTGTTGCAAGCTTTAGTGAGCAACAAACCTAAAATTTACTCAACGACTTTCATAACCTTTTCATTCTGTTTATCACGTAACTGAATTGCGTAATTTCATGGAAAGCAAATGTGATTTCGCTTAGCGCAAAATGTATGCTAGCACTGTGCTAGCTACATCGCTCTGCTTACTCATTCTCTGCGTCACAGACATTTGTGGCTGAACGAGCAACGCTTTGTAAATTCAGTCAACTGAGTAGCTAGCTAATGTGAGCTCGCTGGGTAACAAACTAACATTACATATTGGTTTTGAAAAAGTATTGCGTGTACGCGACCTAGCTAAGTAACATGAACGTAGTTATGTCAGTGGCGCTTCACTATCCTCCTGCAGCGCAGAGCCATACCAATTCAACCAAGAAATCATGTAGTCATGCAGCAGCTATTCTACGGAAGGTAGCGTTATTCATTAAGCCAAAGCTCCATTCAATAATTCAAACATTGGAACAATTAAATATATTTACAAAGACATTATTATGCTTTTGTTGCCGAAAATATATATGCTTACGTTCAAAAGTGAGTGGTTAAACGATGAACATCCTATTGATGTCATTATTTCTGCGGTTTTTGTTTTTTGGGCTAGCTGGCTCTGTTTGTTGCTGTCACTGGCATCAAGGCTACCGGACACACAAAACCGGACAGGGAAAGTTCTCATTCTGTCGTGGTAAATGGATTTCCGGAGAAACGTGTGGATAGTTGCTATGGTAAAACTATAGTTGAGTCCAGTTCAACTATAGTTACTGTGGTAAAAATTATAGTTCACTATGATATAACAATCATTGACTATGTTCCAAGTAAGGTTAACATGGCATAACTACAGTAACTTAAGTCAAACTATAATTGAACATGGTGCAACTACAGTTCACAAGATACAACTAAACTTAGTGGGATATAACTACTGCAGTTGAATGAGGCACAATTTGACAAGCAACCTATGGTTGTAACACTAGTTCAGCAGTATGGTAAAACTCTGGAGTGGCTTTGCGAGTCTGCACCACTGCTGGAAATCCAGGATGTAAACAATTCCATCAGGAAGGAAATAGCTCAACTGACTTGACTAGACTAGAAGCTGGAAGAGTCCAATTCAGAGTGGGGCCAAAACAAAGGCTATGATGAGCATAGCCATATTATTTGACATCGCCATAGTCTAAAAGACCACATTGAATGTTCTTGATTATTAGTGTTATTGCAGGTAAGAACCAGAAATAGCTGATGAAAAAGATGCATCTTCATTCTCTCACGCAACCCAACCATGTATCATAAGTACATTCAAAGATGGGATGTCATTAGATGACTTTTCAGCGCCCAGGAACTCCACAGGCCGAGAAACTTGGTTCTGGGGACCCACAGTGTATGCAGGTTTTTGTTACAACCACAATTACAAATGCGGAATCAACAAGGTGTTCATCTTCTTAATTAGTTGCTTTTCAGGCAAAAGAGACATTTTTCCCCTGTAAACCATTGCTACCTTCAGAGTAAAGCCATGTTTTCAACTTCAATTTTTTTGTTTGGATCAGATTTGCCTATCTTGACGGTTCTTGTTTGTAATTTTAACTGACCTGTATCTATTTGTAATGCGAAAGCATCTGCCCTCCAAAATGGCAGGCATGTGCCTATTGATACATGTTTCAACGAGGAGTCATCTACATCAACAGTAAAAGAACTTCTCATTTGTGACCCGCTGTAGTAAAAGGTTCCTCCGAGCGGCGATCATGCTATTGAGAAAAAAAGCGATTTAAATGTCCCACTTACCACGTGGACTGTGTTTACTTCCAAAATGGGAAAACTGCTTCTGATTGTCTCATTCATGTCCCACGTCCACATATCAGATTTGTTTTCGATCTGGGGCCACATATGGAAGTGGCTCAATTCTGATTTGAAGGTCAGATGTAAGATCAAATATCTGTGTCCATTAGATCTGTGTCATATTTAAGCAAAAAATTAGAGTTGAGTCATTGAACTATGTTTAATTATGGATGCAATGGTTAGTACTTCTGCCTCACAGCAAGATGACAGCAGGTTCAAACCCAACCTGGGGCCTTTCAGTGTGGAGTTAGCATGTTCTCTCTATGTTTGCATATGTTTCTGCTGGGTATTCCGGTTTCCTTCCACAGTCCAAAGACATGCACATCAGGTACTTGGAGACAATAAATTGCCTGTTGGTGCTTGTATGTGTGAGTGAAGTTGAGGTACTGTAGTCAAGAGCAGTAATAGGACTGCAGTTATGAACAATGGTTGAACAATATGAACTATGGTGGAAACACACTGAAGGTTATTAACTACAATGGAAAAATTTTCATAACTTTATAGTTTGTCGAAAAAACTGCAGTTTATAACTATTGTTGATAACTATAAGTAAACCATAGCTGTAAACTGTAGTATAACTATGGTTTATTGTAGAAAAGGATGTCACAGTTTAAATGTTTTCAAAACATTTAAATATTTCACAGTTTCAGAGGTGATTTATCAATGCAGTGAGATCACATTAGAATGGCAAAGGGTGATTCTGTAAGCACAGAGAGCGAATAAATTCAAAAGTCTTCATGAGATATGGCTAGTCAGACAAGCTGCCTTTATTGTGGTCGTATTTAGAAGGATATTTAATAAAATAATTAAACACCCAAAACTCATGTGTTTTCATGTGTTACAGCAGCTGATGTCTCAGAATACCTTAGCCCCTTTGCGCAGAAGCCAAATCTGGCTTTTTAGGTGTTACCTGATTTAAGGCTTTATAATTCAAGATTGCAGCTTCACAGACAGAAAAACTTTGGCTCAATTGAGTCTAGACACTTGAAGCATTTAGACTCCCATCGTATTTCAGTTTATTTTTATGATTTTGGTGGAGAAAAAGGGGTTGCAAACATAAAAAATATTCATGAGAATTCACCATTGAAATAGCAAAAAAAACTAGAATGAGAGTTTATAAAGAAACTCTGAGTTTGCATGTGATAGCACAGTTCACTGTGTATTGCGATGTTTATTTTTGCATTGTCCTGCACTCTGCTGTATGAAAAGGTGCAAAGTGTCTTCTTTACTGATAGCCAAGTATAATAAACCATGATGACTGTCCATTGCATGGTCGAAGTGATCAGGACATATTTAAGGGTTAAATTAGTTGTCAAGCTACATCATTGGTATATAGCATTACATAAGTTATTTGGATGATGATAATCGTTATTGTTGTCAGTAATGGTTCAGGTATGTACAACCCTAATTCCGAAATAGTTGGGACAAAGTGTAAATTGTGAATAAAATCAAAACGCAATGACTTTCAAGTCACACCAGCCAGTATTTTATTCACAATAGAACAGAGATAACATAGCAAATGTCGAAACTGAGAATTTTGACAATTTTATCCATAAAATTAGCTCAATTCAAATTTGATGGCTGCTACAGTTTTCAAAAAAGTTGGGACAGGGGCCTGTTTACCATAGTGGAGCATCCCCTCCTCTTTTTAACACAGAGTGGAGGCGTCTGGGCATTGAGGAGACAAGTTTCTTGAGTTTAGCAATTGAAATTTGATCCCACTCTTGTTTAATACAGGCTTCCAGCTGCTGCTGAGTTTTGGGTCTCCTTTGACGGACTTGTCTTTTTATTATGTGCCAAATGTTCTCAATCGGCAGGCCAGTCCAGCACACGGACTCTTCTACTACGAAGCCATGCATTTGTAATCGCTGCAGTATGTGGTTTTGCATTGTCCTGCTGAAATACACTAGGCCTTCCCTGGAATAGATTTCATCTGAAGGGGAGCAAATGTTGCTCTAAAACCTTTATATACCTTTCTGCATTCATGGTGCTTTTTAAAACATGCAAGGGTCCCACACCAAATGCACTAATGCATCTCCATACCATCAGAGATGCTGGCTTTTGAACTGTGCGCTGATAACAGGAGGGGTGGTCTTTCTCCTCTTTAGCCTGGAGGACACAACGCCCATGATTTTCAACAAGAATGTCAAATTTGTACCACAGGACACTTTGCTACAGTCCATTTTAAATGAGCCTTGGCCCACAGAACATGGTACTTCTGGATCATGCTCAACAATGGCTTCCTTTTTGCATGATAGAGTTTTAGGTGGCATCTGTAGATGGTATGGAGGACTTTGTTTACAGACAGTGGTTTCTTAAAGTATTCCTGGGCCCATTTAGTAATGTCAATGACAGAATCATACTGGTGAGTGATGCAGTGGCGTCTTAGGGCCCGAAGATCATGGGCATCCAGTAAAGGTCTTCGGCTTTGTCCCTTATGCACAGAGATTTTCCAGTTTCTCTGAATCTTTTGATGTTTTGCGCTGTAGACGATGAGACCTTCAAAGCCTTTGCAATTTGACATTGAGGAACATTGTTTTTAAAGTATTCCATTATTTTTCTACGCAAGCCTGCACAGGTCAGAGAGCCTCTGGCCATCTTTACTTCTGAGAGACTCAGCCTCACTAAGACATCCCTTTTATAGCCAATCATGTTACACACCTGATGCCAGTTAACTTAATTACTTGCTAAATGTTCTTTTAGCTGATTCCCTTATATATTAATGGCTTTTTTCAGCCCTTTTTTGCCTGTGTCCCCACTTTTTTAAGACCTGTTGCTGCCAGAAAATTTGAAATGAGCTCATTTTGTGGGTAAAAATGTGAAATTTCTCAGTTTCAACATTTGAAATGTTATCTATGTTCCATTATGTACAAAATTGGCTCATGTGATCTGAAAGTCATTGCATTTTGATTTTATTCACAATTAACACTTTGTCCCAACTATTTCGGAATTGGGGTTGTATTTGTTAATTATCTATACAATGGTTTTTCATGGCTATTGATGCACTATCATCTTTATCGACATGTTATTATTCACAGCCTAAGATTGTAATACAACTATTATTTATCTAAGTCTAACGATACATGGCAGACATTTATAATCATTCTGTTGCTTTTATCAATATTGTAGAACAGACATTGCTAAAAGAAGTATTATTATTATTATTATTATTACTTTATAATTGGTTTCCTGACTGACAGCATCACCACCTTGTAAAGCAGCTGCAGTAATTGAGAGGCACTGGTTCATCGGGTGGTGCAGTCAGCCCAGCGAGTTATTGGTGCTGTATTGAACAACCTGATGGACTTAAACCATTTGAAGTGAGAACCCCTGTGAGTGTGAGGTCGACCACCGTGCTGCCCTACTGACTAAGATGAATGATGGGCAACCAAATCTCACTGCTTTGAACGACATGTGGATCTGATGAATCACAAAACTTGAACAATTTGATTATTATGTTTGTATTATTATAGATGTATGATTTTTGTTTGTATTATTTTTGATGTCAAGTAGTACTTGGTAGTACTATTGTAGTACTATTTTTGATTACTATCATATCATGAAAATATTAATATTAATTATGATATTCATATCATGCAGAACCCTCCCCAAGAATGCAAAGTGTTTTTTATAGTTTCTATGATGATAATGACATGATGAATATTATTGATATTCTAATCACCAAATAAAAATAATCAAGTATTGTTGCCTGTTCATTTTTTGAGTCGACACAGATTTCGTTCCAAAGTAAATAATGTGTTACACTCGCCGATTCTGGCTTGGTTCGGGTCTCTCACATTGTTTTTCATTCTAGAGCTGGAAATTGGAGATTTGGAGCAGCTCACTGAGACAAGTGTTATTTTCAAAATAATACGGATGATTAGTTTACCAATTTAGAGTTCTTTCTAGATCGGTTGCTTATTTTAAGGCGCTATTACAGATTATCAGTCAACATTCCAATCATATATGGTCTGCATCGTGTTAGAGATTACCCGGATTCTCGCTGTTCAACAGTGACAATTTAATTTCGTCCATTTTGGAAGATCGAAATATCATTTCAGAGGCAAATGCTTTTATAACTTTGTGTTAAATGGAGTAGCCTAAGTGACGCAGTATGAGTGAGATCGCGCTGATGGTTAGCGGGCCAGAGTCCGTGCATACGACCATTGCCAAATGTTGCGACAGAACATTAAATGCTGATATAGATACTGTGTCCTCCGTCCCTCTTGCATTGTTCTTGCTAGCTGTTCGAACTATTCTTATTGGATAGGAATCGCAAATCTAGCCATTTTTCACTACCCATGCGATTGTAATATGACTCGTGATCGTGATCATAATTATACGGTGTTCTTCGGTGGCTTCTGTGAGTGCTGAGCGCCTCCCGATCGATTTAGCTTTTAGAGCTCAGATGATGGAAAAAATGCTCCGGGTCTGACAGAAACCTGAAATCGGTTTGCTAATTTTTGGACATAAAAATGGCCATTCTGTTAAGAGTAAGAGTATTTCATGCATGACTAATTTATAAACTGTACAGCTGACGATGTTTATACTCTACTGCTATATTCTGAATGCACATGGCAGCGATATTGGTCAACTGCATAGAAAATTTCAATTTCCGATGTTGAAATGAATGTTAACAAAGCATACTGCCTGTTTATATTTAGTGGACAAATATTCGAGTCGTCGCAAATTTTGCATAGAATTTACATAGCAGGTGCGGTCTGTTTGCAAGCCATCTGGGCTCTCTGAAATCACCGACTTTTTAAAAGATGGTGTAACATGTTATATTGTCTTCTGTGTCTAGTTGGCTCCATCTAGCATTTTCTTTTACCTAGCTGGACATAGCTAAGCGTTTTTCTGGTCATTTTTGTTGTATATAATTATTTCGTTATAAGTGTGTAGCTAGCATGCTAGCTAGCTACATGGAACTCCGTGCTGTGACACAGAGCCTCAGAAACTATAATCGCGATACATTTTCATAAAACAACATGCCAGTTGGCATGAAATAATTATGTTTCCTAATTGTATGAGATTTGTTTTTTGTGAAGTTACGATTGAATTTGTGCTTTGATTGCTATTTGCATTGCATTATTCCGCATACTTCCGCTGCATACTGCCCGTTTATAGTTAGCGGACAAAGCGATCGGGTTGACGGGGATCTTGCATGGAACTGTACACAGCAGATGCGGTCCGCTTGTCAGCCATTCTGGGCTTGCGGAATCGCCGATTTTTTAAAAAGATGGTATAACATGTTATACTGTCTTCTGTGTCTAGGTACCTCGGTCTTGCTTTTTGTTTTACCAAGCTGGACATAGCTAAGCATTTTTGTGGTCATTTATGCAGTATAAATGAATTTGACTTATATTACAAGGCAAGTTAGCTAGCTAGCTAGCTGCCCGGGATAAACTATGCCATGCATCGGGGGCCAGCGCGTTGTTCGTCGGTCCTCGTATTAAAATGGAGGCCGCTGCGGCTCGTAGGCCTATTTGCTTGATGCCTGAGGAGCCTGGATTGTCGCATATTATATTGTTTTCTATGTCTGCTTAGGTAATTTTTGTATTATTTTTTCGAAATTAACATTACGTAGAATTTCTGTGAATGTTTGTGCTGTTTGCAATTATTTTGTTATAAGTGTGTAGCTAGCATGCTAGCTAGCTACATGGAGCTCCGTGTTGTGACACGGAGCCCTGTGAACCATAATCGCGATGCATTTTCATAAAACAATATGCTAGTTTGCATAAGATAATTATGTTTCATAATTGTATGACATCTGTCTGTTGTGATGTTACAAATAAATTTGTGGTTTGACGGCTATTTAATTTGTATTATTTAGCATATTTCCTCTCGCATCGGAAGCAAAACAAGATGGCGGCGTTTCAATTTTGTCCCGATGCTGTTTAGCCAATAGGAAAAGAGAAAGAGAGAACGGTCGATGCTGTTTAGCCAATTGGAAAAGTAAGGGAGTGTGGTTGTGCAAGAACGCCTCGCTCCCATTGAAAATGAATGGGCTCCATTCATTGTCTATGGGAATTTTTTCATTTTTAATTGCCAATAATTAATAAACTATAATTAATATCGAGATGATTTTGAATAGCAACGACCTGCACATATACTAGAATAATGTGGTATGCAGGTTGTATGGGTAGTTTGAAAACTGTAGGAGGAGTTAGTGTTTACAAAATGGGAAGAAAGAGAATAAAAATAAAAATAAGTTGAAAGATCCTGAGAAATAACAAGAGTTTGCATGCTTCACATGCAAACTAATAATACTGACAAATGAAAAACTGCTGGGGCTTAAATCTATACATTTCTGGGATCATAAACTTCTTGACCACAAGTACAATTCATCTTGAACAGTACATTTTAGATAACCCGCTTGCTATGAGCCAAATTAGACAGCTACCCAGGTGTCTCCCCAAAGTCTGAGATCCATCAAAATGGTTCACTGTCAAATCATATATTAATCATATATTTAACACAAATTAACTTTTGGGGCATGAAATTCGGCATGAACTAATGGTTTTCTGGTTAAGTTTAGCATGAATTTATCAATATCAGTGCAGTTGAACATCATTGGTCACCAGTTACCTCTCCAAACACAAAACATACCTTTTCTCCATAATAACGTTAACAATATTGTCCATTTTTCTTCAGAGTCCCTCAAGCATTAAATAAAGTGCTGATTAAACAGCTGTAACATTCACGCTGCAATGAAAAGCTAACCGCTCTCACATCCGATAAATCCAATAAGCTCATAACCTTACACCTTATAAGGGTAAAAACTCACTAACTCAGTAATATCTGAATTCTGAAATATACCTTATTTTCAAGGAACAGAGTTTGCATATCAGGCTTAGCTGAGGAGTTTAATTCATGCAACTCCTGAAAAACAGGGATTGGAGGGAACTTCTCCATATTCTAAATCGCGTTTCAGCTCTTCCTGCTTGTGAATATTCAATAGCTGATCCGGGGGTGCCATCTCGTGGTTGAGTACTGTAACTTAGTGCTTAAATTTGCATATCTATAGACGTGAGCGTCTACATCTGCAGAAAGGGGTTAAGGTAGGTCGACAATCCCAAAATAGGCTTTTATTTTTGGAAAAAATTTGTTTTTGAAATTTTCGTAAAATAACCTTCAGTAAGTTCATAGTGTGTGTACTTAATAGGACTATCAAAATATGGACATCTGTTGTCAATTTGGACATCTTTGTCAATTTCTCAAAAAGTTGATTTTGACCTGCCAAGCGTTGCTTCAAACACCATTTCTCCTCTTTCTATCACGTTATCATTGTGAAACTTGGAATATAAGTTCAACAGATGCATGTCTATGGACTGATCAGCCATTTTGAAGAAATCATTTGTGCAACTCGAGATTTTGTGGTAATTAGTTACCCAATAAAGTAAAAATATTTTTTTACAGACATATTATTTCATATATATCAGAACATGCATTATATAGTCATAAATCATCTGTGAAAATTTCAGATTAAAGTAATAAAAAGTTTTAGAGATATCCTGCCTGAGGTACTTGATCAAGTTCCACATTGCGGTAGCCATCTCGGGACCTAATTAGCATAATTTATGTAAATGAGCCATCACTTTAATTCTGTATTTAGTAGTTGATCATATGTTTTGGTACTAAATTGTTATGAATGAAAGAGAATAAATGACTTTGGGAGTGTCTACCTACCTTAAGGATCCTGTGTTGTAAAATTGGCCCTATCTGCTGCATGAGCGCACACTCCACGTTTCATTTATGTTTGAGAGTTACATCTTTCACGAACACAAAAGCAAAGGCGTTTGGCAGTGCTGCTCCATGTCTTTTGTCCATTTGTGTCAAACTGAAGCTGCAAAATTAGCCACACACCCAGGGGCAGGTAGACTGAGCAGCAAGGCTTGTGCTATGTGGAGCATTCATGAGGCACTAATACTTCTTGGTATGAAAAACATATTTATCTAATCCCTCCTTCCATCTCTACTCACTCTCCCACTCGCCCCCTTCCTCCCTCTCAAACTTAGAATTGCCACTTAACACTTTCCCTGCCAGAGTATTTTCTAAGTTGCCAGCAAGCGTTTTTGATAATAATCACAGATCTTTCAACACCCCCAGAATATTCAGTTCTATTAATATGTAAATGAAAAAAAGAACAAAGCAAATTTTTGTTTGAAGATCTGTCACAGCGCCCGCCACCATATACCAGGGAAAATGCTGACTGACAGAAAATCTCATCAATGGCAGGGAAAGTGTGAAGCTGTATTTATCTTCTTTTTGCTTTTCCGCTCTAATGCCTACAGTGTTCAACAAAATTTTAGCCATGATTATACAGGCTGTGTCTATAGCCTGAGACTATGCATTATGTTCCTGGGATGGAAATGCAATACAATCATCCAACTGGTGATTTTGCAAGAACTCTGAAAATCATGTACTGAAATCGAGGCCTAACTTTAATCCATTTAAACAGGGACAGCATAGCATGTGCGCATTTTAACCTTTAAAACCGGGGATGCTGTTACGCATTTCTACCCTTCAGGCCGGGAAAGCGGATACGTCATTTTATTGTTTTCATTACTTTTCCGACCATTTCTGGGGTCATATCTGTTCTTTTACTGGCACTTTATACTAGGGCAGATGCCATAGTAACACTTTAAGACACTTTTTATATTTTATGTTCATTTTATTTTATTTGAACGGATACTTTATCATGCCTGCCACCCAGTAGTGGAGCTACGGGGCCGGGGCAAAGACACGTCCCTCTTAGTCCTGGCTAGATCTCAATCATTTTCCTTTATTGAGGTCTTTTCCAATTATCGTAATTGGCAACTGAAGACATGGTTTCTCACCGAATGCGATCTAACAGCGATGAAATCATGGACTAAATTCAGTGCAGAAAAATAATTTACTTATTAATTGGCCAATGCTTCACGTGATTGAACTGGTCTGTGTTCCAATGAAACGCGAACTTTCACTCTAGATATTTTGTGGGTTGATTTTTAAAAAAAACAAAAAAAAAAAACAGTGGCACTCAGCAGTTAAATAGCCTAGGTCAGGGATGGGCAACGAGGGCCGTATCTGTCCCTGGTTTTCACACCAACTTCTAGGCTTTAATTATTTGATTATCTAAACTAGCCAAACTATTCATGAAATCTGACATCTATGGCGCATTTCTTTAAATTATCATAAATGTCCACCAAAGACTGTTCTTGTCTCCCTACATAAAACATTTTTCTTTGAACAAACCTTCGCACAAATCTATATTTGTGTATGCAACCAATTAACTCAATTATTCAGGGTCATTGATAGAAATAAAAACCAGCATACATACCGGCCCTCCAGGACCGGAGTTGCCCATCCCTGCCCTAGGTTATAACAAGCGTGCGGCTCAAGCCATTTACGTGAGAGTCGACAGGTAGGCTATGCAATTTTGAATAACGCAGATTTAAATACAGCAAATGCGCGTCAAGAGGAATGATTGTCATCTCACCTAATCGAGGAGAACAAGCAGCACCAGTTAAGTGCAGAGCGCTCTTGGAGTGAACCTTTTGTTAATGATGAAGATGACTGAGAACAGGTCAGGATTTATAATTGTTTTAAACGGATGTTTTGTGCAACCCAATTTTCTGTTCCGCCACTGTGCTGAATTTAACCCGTGATTTTATTGTTGTTAGATTGCATGTGGAGAGAAACCGTGTCTTCAGTTGCCAATTACAATAACTGGAAAAGACGTCAATAAATGATTGAGATCTAGCCTAGACTGAAAGGGACGTGTCTTCGCCCCTCCTGTAGCTCCGCCACTGCTGCCACCTGTTCCAGTGAAAGAAAAAATGTTTGTTATTCTCCAGTGCAGAGCTTATACTTTTATTTATTAGGCCTCTTTATTCCATTTGAGTTGTGCATGTTATGTAGATAGAGATTTGTTATTTATTTCATTGGTTTCATTATATTTTATAGTTTGTTCAGTGTTTTAAATATTGTGATGAAGATCTGCACAAATAAAAAAAACATAGTTCTTATGACAGCCACAGGTGTAAGCTCTCAAACACTTTTTGAATTTTGTTTCTATCTGCTACAGAGGCTGAGATATCAGCTTTTTACTAGACGTTGACACCTGGGTGCTGTTTTCCAGAAAACCTCAGGTTTTAGGGGTTCTTTTCAAAATCCCCTAGGTTTTCATAGGCGTTTTCTGAATAGGCCTCAGGCGTAAATGGGTTAAACAATCCATTTTAACCTCAACCCATCCCTGACCCAAGTTCAAAATGCTCTACTATCTTTCTACTTTCATGCTGTTGTCAAGCAAAATATTTAATCAACTTCAATCCCAGAAAACTGAGATGAATCTTAAACCCCAGCACACACACAGAAGTAATAATGTCTTCAGTTTTCAGCAAGCAGCACTCAAATACTCAAAGGAAAGAGGAAATAGTTGCAATATCTAACCAGTGTAACAGAGCGGTTTCAAGAGCTAAGAATGCATAAGAGGTGCCAGCAGCCCAAGAAAAAATGCCGACTAACAATAAAACACAGCAACAGATTATCCAAATTAACCAACTCTTATGAAAGTATACGAAACGATAGGATACACTTTATTGTCCCCAAGGGGAAATTAGTCTTGGACCTCAAAGTGCTCTGCAGACATTTCTGTCTCAAAGAATCAATAAATAGTATGCGAGTTTCATCTGTATACCCCTTCCTGCTGACATCTTGACCTCTTCCTGGTTCCAGGCAATGTTTTAGAACAACATAACATGATTGTTTTGCATGCCTGTAAAAGTAAGATGGAGTTGATCACATTCCTACAGAGGCGTTACCAGGATGCCAAGCTTGGGTGGGCATTTTTCCTCTTTGGGGGGGCAAAAGAAAGAACCTCTAAATCACCATAAAATAAATAAATAGGGCCTATATATATATATACATATATTAGTGGCGGTTGGTGAACTGGCGATAGGGGAGGGACATTAACAGGTGTGGTCACTGTCATTAATTATGCTCAATGGGGCTTTGCCAATCGTGAACAGCGATTTTTTTTTAAGGCGTAGCACCACCACCTGCAGCCATGGGGAGAACATACGAGCTTTCCCTTTTCCTTCATTAAACCCAATGCAGGTTGAACGAAAGTGCGAAACATCTAAGGGCATGTGAAATGCTTCCGGAAAAAAACTTGACTGACATCAGTATTTTTCGGCTACATGGGGCACAGAGCCAAGTAAAGGACTACAGAATCGCCTCATATTAACCAATTGTGCAACTGTCAGAAAAGCAAACCTGTTCCCATTTACTTTGCTTGATTGGCAATCAAATGGTGGATTCGTTTACTTGCTAAGTTGAATGAGTCGAGCTGTTTAGACAGCATGTTTGATTGATGCATTTCGAAATTTAATTGGCCATAGAATAGCAGATTTGCATGAAAGCGATTGTCAATGCCAGGCGATTTCGTGCAACTGATCGTTTATATCCCATTCATGTTTCATCCGCTTTTGGGGAAGAGGAAGATTTTTCTAATTATTCAAACTGGCATTCTTTCAATCTAACACCGTAGCCCAGTTAGTTTTGTCTGCTTTTCACCGTCACATCTTAATCGTTATAGGCCACTGAAATTGTTTGATTGTTATTTAGGCCAAGTACACGGGAGCAGATTTAGGGAAGGGCGGAGCACCTGCAATTTGCAAATCTAAACTCAGGCTTTTTCCCGGCGGCATTTTAAATCGTTTTAAGCCGCTTCAGGTGTGTGTGTTTCAAGAAATTACACACGGCTGCCTGCACACCTCATGACTGTAAGTGGGTCTCATCACACTTAAAAAAAAAAAATCCGCGTTCAACATCGCCACATTGAGAGCATTTCATCTCTCATTGTAGTAGGCTATATTTAGGAGATCTATAATGATAAAATAAAAATAAAGAGATTCGTTATAAAAGCTCCCTGGATTTTAAGCGTCTAGGAAAATGACATCGTGTTCATGCAAATCTGCTGTTCTACGGCCATTTAAATTTCGAAATGCATCAAACATGGTGTCTTAATAAACAGCTCTACTCATTCAACTTCGAGACTAAACGAATCCACCATTTGATTGCCAATCAAGCAAAGTAAACGGGCACAGGCTGACTTTTCTTAGAGTTGCCTTCTTAAGTCCTTAACTTGACTGGCGTAAGTATTTTTCGGCGACGTGCTGCATGGAGCCAAGTGTTCTTCCCGAAGTACTTATAATACAGAATTATTGTTTTAACAACCCAAGTGAGTGACTAGCAACTCCAGACTAGCTGCCTGGGCTCACTCGGTAGCCAACTCTGGTTGTATATATATTGAGTCAATACAGATGCCAAACTAGTACACAAATTACCTTAATGTCAAACAACAAGACTGACAAAATAAGTGGTGGCAGAAGTGGCAATAAAAGAGATATGGGCAAAGTTTTAATACCCCGAGAGAAGCGCAGGGCCGGAGACGTGACCTCAGACTGATGAGTTTCGACGGGAGGCTAAGGGAATGGGAGGGTCCTAATAATTCGATAGTGCCCGTTGGTTTCACAGCAGAATAGACTGGCAAAGGAATCCACCAATCACACATAGTGATAGATAGATGAAGCACACGTAAAGCCCACTCTAAATGGCTGTCTATCTCCGGCTGCGAATCAGTTCGATATCGCGTGTTTGCTGTCAAATTGCAGTAAATCAGTTTTTTATCTTGAGTTTTCATTGGGGGGGGCAGAGCTTTTCTCAAGGTGGGCACTGCCCACCCCCTGCCCCCCCTTGGTAACGCCCATGCATTCCTATATGGTACTGCTTAAGCAATGGGATACCTGAACAAAGCAGCCTCTTCCAGCACCAAAAAAGTGTGTAACTCGTTCCCCTTAACCACAGAAATTTTTCCCCAGAGGCATCTCCCCCCCCTACCCGATTACAACTCCATTCTGTTTTGGGGTCCGCACCTCTGATCTCTAACCCACATTACCTTCCCTCCCAAACACGTGTACCGTCCATAGTCTCCAGTGCACAAGCTCTTTGTGTGAAGTCCCAAACCACAGCAAAACTACTGAAAAATCAAAGACACTCACACCGGATTTACAGCAAATAAGCCATGCGTGGGAGAAGATAAACAGTGCTGCTCATACATACTGTTTCCCCCACAAACCTTCAATTTGGAGGAGGAAGGAGTGTGAGGTTTGAAAAAAATTATGTTAGTAAATAGATTTTTTTTCTTCATGCGTGTGAAAATGACAGGCTTCAGGAAAGGACATGTGGGGACGATGCTGCCACCTCCACTTAATGTGTGGACCTGAGGCCCCAAGGCCTTCTCTCTCTCCTCTCTCTCTCTCTCTCTCTCTCTCTCTCTCTCCTCCCTCCCTCTGGTATACCCCCCCCCCTCCCCCACAGCTACAGTCACACACTGTCTATTTGCCCTCCTGCAGCTCAGTCCCTTACCTAAGATACAGCAGCGTGGTGCTACAGGACAGAGGACACCCTAATTAATAAAACTAAATAATGCTAAATCCGCTAGGGAATAACCGAAAATAATAACCAATACTACTATGAAGGCCATAATATGACCTAAACATTTCAAGTTTCACAAGCTTGTCAGCTAGCCTAGTAATTAAGTCAGACAAAAATATTGGGGGAGATGCGGCTCACTGTCTGTACCATATCAACCGAATTATAGAATGGTAGCGTGTGAGTGAGCTAGCTCTGGTTAGCGGAGCTGCCTTGTGTCAAATACACTGTGAGTCTCTCTGCCAGGTCTGAATTATTTGCTTGTGTCTTTGATGTCAAGTATTTCACTACATATTTTTTGAAAAGACATTATTAAATGTTTGACTGTTCTGGTAAAATGTTAATGTTTATGAAAAGCTTGTTTGTTGCAAGGCACTGCATTGTCCTGCTTTTTAAAGCGCTGACATTGTTGAAAAAATGTACATTACTGCCACTAGCTTGGTTCACATGGCGCCAAATATTCCCATTTGAATCAGTTTAGAAGCCCAAAACGAACAAAAATGCTCCATATAAACCCCTCAATCAGAATAAACAGGCCAACACCAAGCAGAGGGGTAGAATATTCCTTTTCCCAAACCGGTCAAGAGTAAAATTTTATCATGTAAACGGTGAAACGGAAAGTAGTCAGGCTGCGTGCTGTCAGCGCATGCTCTGTCCTGGCGTAGATGCGCAATAACGTTTCTTCACTTGAAAATATGGTGGCTTCCAAGCGCAGCAGACTGAACTGTGGTCTACGGCGGAGTCTTTGTTTTTCATACAAACTCAAAGAGCTGAGAATTATCGCACAGTAAGACGGAAGAAAAAGAAGAAATAGCTGAGTGACCTGTATAAAAGAAGTCCACGAAAAACTCAACAAAGCTGGGATAAACCGAAACATCGAACAAATTAAAACCCCTGGAAAACTCTGAAGACCTGCTACTATAAGCCTAAACAGCACAACAAAATTGGATGCTTTTTTCATCAATCTGTGCATGTCACACAGCTGTAAAACCTGTGTTCTGATAAAGATGTGGCGGCGCATATAAACACTAGATCGCAATAGATCACGTCACGTGTAAGCAGTTGACCTATAATCTTCAATCTGAATGATTTCAATCAGAATGGAAAAAAGTCTGAATGTAAATCAAGCTACTGTCTTTTTACACTGTACAGAAATACATATTGAACATTTGTCAAATGGGTGGCAGTACAGCAATAAAACATTTCCCCAAACAAGCTTGAATTCACAGTAGTTTCGAACATGTACTCACATGCATCCGTGCCTCAATGCATTCACAGACAAACGACCACACAAAGAATCCATCGAATACATGAATGTGTGTGAGTCTGGGGCGTATGTAAATGTCTGTCTATCTGCGCACCTGTGTTTTTCCACAAAGTATGGCCACGTTACATGAATCTGTTTAAAATTTACAGTATGTTCCTTTTTGTTCAAGGCCACTCTCACTGCCACACCCCCTTTTTGCTTATTGGCATGAGCAAATAGCCAGCCATCCTTTAACTCATGACTGACCTTTCCAAAAAATCTTGTACAAGTGAGTGAATCTATTTGGGAGTTATGCACCTTTTTGTGATAGCCCACTTTAATTGCCACACCCCCTTTTAGCCTTGATACAAACACAAAAATCTATTTTCACGCATGCAGACACATGACATGTCAAATTTCGGCCTCCCTGGTCGAAAACTCTGGCCCCCAAAGGGTGGGGAAATTTTTATGGAACAAGCGTCCCACCGAGAGCCAGAACCAGCTGTAGAGCTTTTGGTTGCACCTAAAAAGAATGTGGATGAGGCAAATTGAAGTGCACTACTACAGCCGTTTGGGGCGCATCAGCACACACAAGCTCCAATGTTTCACCAGGGAGATGAGTCATTGAAGGTCAAAATAGGATATTTACAAGATGGACAGCTCCACCTGGTCAGTGCCAAATTGTGACCCCTCTGATAAATCCAAACGCTGAACCTTCCTCCAGTAACCAAAAATTATGCACCCCGCCAAAACTGCACTCCCCTCTGGGCAGCATCATTGTGTTTTGGGATCTGCATCTTGTGTCTACATGCCCCTTTATTACCATCATTACAATTTACAACACACACACTGACTAGGAATGGGCTGCCCATAGCCTCCAATGCACACGTTCTCTGGGTTAAGTCCCATACCACTGGAAAAGAACTGATTCATCAAAAGATTCAGAGAAAATAATCATCATGCAGAGGAAAAAAAACAGCCTGATCATGTGTATTGTTTTGCTGCCAAACCTCCCCTCAGAGGTGGAAAAAAAATGGCTGTGATTTTTCCCTCAAACATGTGGCAGCGTATGGAAGGTGAAACTGCTGTTGCCTCAGACCCAAAAGCCCTCTGCTTTCCTCATTCTCCTCTTTCTCTTCCACGCTCTCTCCAAACTACAAACATAACGCTGCCGAGCAACCCTCACCCCCCAGCAGCAGCGCTGGTATACCTATGCCACTTGCTCTTTCATACTGAATGAGTTATCATGGTGGTGATAGTGATTTAGGCTATTTTAGAATAGGGATGAGACATCACAAGTTAATAGTATCTTAGCTTAAATGTGAATGACTAAGGTCTTGAGGTATTGGTAGTAATTTCTAGATTTTACATTATAGTTGAAAAAAGACGCTTATTTGCAAGGTGCTATGGAAACCCGTTCTACTTCCAAGCCTCACAAAATGTTCTGCAACATTTACCCATGTTGTTCTCGCACCAGGGCACAAGACCCACAAGGCAATGCGAGCTCTGGTCCAGTGCTCTGCTTTTATTTGCCAGGGTGGAAGAAAATCCAGATCAATGCACCCTTCAAACTAAAAATGCATTTTTGACAAAAGAATCATGGCATAAAAGGTCATTTGCAATGAAACGCATCCGCCCTGAGCGAGAGAGAGAGAGAAACAGAGGTCGAGAGAAAAAGAAAGAGAAGGGGCAACAAGTTATGTTTCCTTACAGATTTGACAGGAAATGGGCCGTCATTAGTTATTTACACTCTCTATTGCTTTAGGCCAGTTACATCCCAATTATTATCACCCAGGTATAAACACACCACCATAACTAACAACCACTCAATAAGAGACCACTGAAAACCATCACTGACACCAGCCTCCAGACACTGTTTTATTGACTTGTAAAATAAATAGAGTGCGCGCGCACACACACATACACACACTTCTGTTTCTATCCTTATGACATTACATTGACTTCCTTTCGTTTCTGGGCTGTCTCCATGTTCATCCATCCATCCATTACCTGTACCATTTCTTCCTTACTGGGCTCACAAGGAGCTGGGGCCATATTACAGAACTTCCTATCATAAGTCCTAACTAACTTTAGGAAGCATATCTTACTTCATCCTATCTTATCTGAAGTTAGGAAATCCTAAATACTCAATCCAGCATCGGTATTCAACTTTTATGTCTGTTACCTAGCAACCAACGCTTCTTTTCTCACCGAGCCGCGTTTAAGATTGTACTGGAACTCTTATCAGTTAATCGTGTTTTTTTTTTACTTCATTATTGAAAACATAAAGTAATCAAATGGAGAAAAAATGACAGGTACTAAACTTTAAGACGATGAGTTACAGGTGTTAGTATTATCTGTCGAAAAATACAAAGATGTGCTTTGTGGTCAGTTTTCCAACACACTGACAAAGGAAATAAAACAGGGAGAGAGTGGGAAAAGATAGCTGAGACCATCTCTGCCACATCCAGTATCCAGCGGAGTGTTGATGCAATTAAAAAAAGTTCCAACCCTTACAAGCGATACAAAAAGAAGGCAGCTCTTTTTTTCCAAAGGACAGTAAAAACTGGCAGTGGCTCCTGAGCCCGCTCGCTTACCCCCGCCGAAGCCCGTATTGTTGGTCTCCTCGGGAAAGTAAATTATGAAGTCAGGTTAATAACTGATGCCACCGTTGTTGTAATATTATAACTTAGCAATGTTAATACGTAGTTGCTAGTTTTCTTGTCTTTACTTCTCCTATATTACATTTGTATTCGGATAGTTTTACATATGGGCTTTGCATTCCAAGCTAAATCTCATAGTAAGTTCCGTGACATTGCTGGCTGAGATATTTTTGCCAGATCAGCGACTTCAATCTGAAAATCTCCCTTTGCAAGGGAAAAAAAAACACAGCGCATAGGTAAATGAAATTGCAATACAATTAGGACTGCCCCGTGTCGCCTGGTCGCTCCCCAACGCTGGCCACAGTTGTTCGGCTAAATGCAAAATCATAGCTGGTACCGACTAATTAGCATCTTGTCATCAAAGCTATGCACATCATTAGGGTCTATCATTAGCCTCTCTGTGAATGAGTTTTTTCAGTTAACATTTTGTAGGTTTTGTAAAATCAAGAAAAGACCCCAGCCATAGCAAGTACTGAAACTTAGGACAGCTTATTGGTTATCTTACAGTTAGGAGAGTTCATTTACAATTTTTTGGCAGTTAGGATACTTCTCTAATACACTCTTCCTTTCCTAAGTTCGGATGGGAAATTTGACTTAGCAACTGTTCTTCTGTAATGACATTTTTCCTAAATCAGATCCTAACCCTAATAACCATGGTTACCAATGAGTTAAGATAGGATCCGCAAGTTAAGAAGCTTCTGTAACACGGCCCCTGGAGTCCACCCCAGCTGACTATGGGCGAAACGCAGGCCCGCACTCTGGACAGTTTACCAACCCAATGCAGGGCACACACACAAATCACTAATACACTCATACCAATGGGCACTTTAGAATCTCCAATTAACCTGACATGCATGTTTTTGGCTTTGGGAGGTAACTGCAGTGCCCAGAGGACACGTGAACATAAAGTGAACTTGCAAACTCCAGGCCCCAAGCTGGAATCAAACCCTCTTGCTGTGACGCAAAGCCACTGTGCTGCCCATGTGTATCCTGACAGCCCCTCTCTAATCTGAACCATAAACAATGCATTCCCAACACAAGCTTTCCCTTTACCCTAACTTTAACAAATTTGCCTTTGTAGTTGAAAGGACAGGCTAAAATGCGCTCTTTACATTTTTTGGCCTTCACTATATGTAGCAAGTATAACAACTCACAAAAGAAATGTTAAGTCCATATAACAAATACACTATTATCATACGAAATTGTAAATCTTATTTGCATTATTTTGAGTGGAATTTAAAATATTTGGTCCAAATTACAATGCAACATTTCTGTGAAAGACTAATGCACGAAATACCTGTTCAAATATTCCCACCAAAATGAGAGTACCTTGTCTGTGAATTTCGGGAATTTTGGTGTTATCTGATTGTTTTATTTACTTTTGGGTTGTCACACCCAAATGTGCCGGTCTTGGGCATAAAAAACTTAACAAAGACAACTAAACCCAGGACAAAAATGTCATTCCATTCGTCCACCTCCAAACCAACCAGCCTATTTATACTACAATCCCCATCTGTCTCGTTTGACATACCAGTCATTCTACCACACCAGCATTCTACCAGGCCAGCATTCAGCCAGATCAGTTTCTTGCAAAGGTCATGTTTTCTAGATTGCTCAAAATGACAACTTACCTAGAGGCACAGATTCCACAATCAGGGCCCGTATTCTTGGCGCTAACAGTAGGTCCTAACTGCCGGATTTAGGAGGAACTCCTAAAAAAAATGGGCATGTCGGTCGTAAATTAAGGACTCCTAATTATTTTTTCTAAGTGTTATTCACAAGGCATTTTAGACCTAAAAGTAGCTCCTAAGTCTGGGAGCGCTTAAAAGTAGTCGAGGACTCCTAACTCGCTAAAACTTATTCACAAAGAATTGGAAAAGGTCTGCTACTGTTAAAAAACGGAATGACTTGGAAATTCTGAATGGTGTGTAATAGTTGAAAAGCTATCGTATCGACCGTGAAAGGATTTTATTTGTTGTTGTCTTGGTGATGGAGAGAATTATGTCTCCAACCATGAGAAACAACCCAATAAGCCCCAAAATAAAATGTTTGGCAACACTTCGTTACTTGGCCACCGGAAAAATGCAACTTTGCAACGCGGACAATTTAGGGATTTCACAATCATCTGTCAGTCGCTCAATTCAACAAACAATCAATACACTCTGTGAACCCTATATCATTCGACAGCTTATCCGGTTTCCAATGGACATTCGCCAACAGCAAAGAATCAAACTTCAATTCTTGCACGTCTCAGGTATGCCCGTTATCATCGGTGCTATTGATGGGACCCATATTCAAATTATTTCTCCGACCCTAGATGAAGAGGTATTTGTAAACAGAAAAAAAGGTTGTTCTATCAACACCCAGATAGCAGGCTATTTGATGTCGAATACAATATTTTGGACATTGTTGCAAAATGGGCAGGATTCACGCACGACTCGCGCATCTTAATGGGAAGCTGCTCATGCCAGTTTTTTTAACAGGCATTATGTGCCTGTGGGATGCCACTTGCTAGGGCACAGTGGCTTTGGTGCTGTACCTCCTCCTGCTATGCATGAATCATTTTATTACGCTATTGGGCGAGGGTTACATTTAATAGATCATCATAATAATATCAGCCTATGTCATATTTTGTATGCAAATTTAAACTGTAGGCTTTAAGTAACAAACCAAGCTTAGAATGCCTTCCTATAGGCTGCGATCTCAATTGAAGTGACACTGCGATCACTGCAAAGACAAGTTACTTAATGTTTGAACAGGTAAACTTTGTAATTTTTTACAAATATTAGCTCATTTGGAATTTGATGCCTGCAACATGTTTCAAAAAAGCTGGCACAAGTGGCAAAAAAGAGAGAGTTGAGGAATGCTCATCAAACACTTATTTGGAAGATCCCACAGGTGAATGGGCTAATTGGGAACAGGTGGGTGCCACGATTGGGTATAAAAGCAGCTTCCCTGAAATGCTCAGTCATTCACAAAAAAGGATGGGGCGAGGGTCACCACTTAGTGAATAAATGCGTGAGCTGATTGTGGAACAGTTTAAAAACAACATTCCTCAACGAGCTATTGCAAGAAATTTTCGGGATTTCATCATCTACGGTCCGCAATATCGTCAAAAGGTTCAGAGAATCTGGAGAAATCACAGCGCGTAAGCGACAAGGCCGAAAACCAACATTGAATGCCCGTGACCTTCAATCCCTCAGGCGGTACTGCATCAAAAACCGACATCAGTGTGTAAAGGACATCACCACATGGGCTCAGGAACACTTCAGAAAACCACTGTCAGTAACTACAGTTCGTCGCTACATCTGCAAGTGCAAGTTAAAACTCTACAATGCAAAGCAAAAGCCATTTATCAACAGCACCCAGAAACGCCACCGGCTTCGCTGGGCCCAAGCTCATCTCAAGATGGACTGATGCAAAGTGGAAAAGTGTTCTGTGGTCTGACGAGTCCACATTTCAAACTGTTTTTGGAAACTGTGGACGTCGTGTCCTCCGGACCAAAGAGGAAAAAAATCATCTGGACTGTTACAGGCGCAAAGTTCAAAAGCCAGCATCTGTGATGGTATGGGGGTGTATTGGTGCCCAAGGCATGGGCAACTTACACATATGTGAAGGCACCATTAATGCTGAAAGGTACATACAGGTTTTGGAGCAATATATGTTACCATCCGAGCAACGTCTTTTTCATGGACGCCCCTGCTTATTTCAGCAAGACAATGCCAAGCCACATTCTGCACGTGTTACAACAGCATGGCTCCGTCGTAAAAGAGTGCGGGTACTAGACTGGCCTGCCTGTAGTCCAGACCTGTCTCCCATTGAAAATGTGTGGCGCATTATGAAGTGTAAAATACGACAACAGAGATCCCGAACTGATGAGCAACTTAAGCTGTACATCAAGCAAGAATGGGAAAGAGTTCCACCTGAAAAGCTTCAAAAATTGGTCTCCTCAGTTCCCGAACATTTACTGAGTGCCGTTAAAAGGAAAGGCGATGTAACGCAGTGGGAAAAAGGCCCCTGTGCCAACTTTTTTGCAATGTGTTGCTGCTTTTAAATTCTAAATTAATGATTATTTGCAAAAAAAAAAAGAAGTTTCTCAGTTTGAACATTAAACATCTTGTCTTTGCAGAGTATTCAATTGAATACAAGTTGAAAAGGATCAGCAAATCATTGTATTCTGTTTTTATCTACGATTACGTAGATAACGTGCCAACTTCACTGGTTTTGGGTTTTGTATGATGTAATGTAATGTAATGTAATCCAACTTTGGCTCTGTCTAGCTTGAAAAGAGTGGATACAATAGAATTGTATGGTATTCCTGAAAAAAGAGTTCCAAAAGCACAATAAACAGTATTTACCACCACCATACATATCTGGATTATTGAGAAAACATGCACCAAAAATCTATTTTGACCATCTTTCCGGCAGTTCATTGCACTAACACAGCAAGATTCCAAAGTACTATTCACTGAAATTGACAGTTCTGTTGTACATAATAAAGCATTCTGTGTTGGTATATGTCTGGGATATTATTTTATTCCCATTCCCATTTTCAATTTTTATTGTTATTTCTCAAATAATTCCAGCTCAATAATGTAGTTACCCAGCTTGGTCATTATGTGCTGCTGATGTCTAACCGGACTTGAAGTGTCACGGGTCATGATAAGTAGAGATGCACCGAATTTTCGGCCAAAAAAGGCAAAAAAGATGCATTTTCGACCGAATGACTTTTAACACCAAAACAATACGGCTGAAACAGAATGTTGTGATGACGCAAGCAAAAACTGCGGCCAGCACGCACCTGTCTGTATGTTTTAAATCGGGGGACGCGCACCACCGTCACCATGTTACGGCACTAAAGTCTGCGAGTGCTGAATTGCAATTTCTGTTTGACACTGTTCTGACGCATAGGATAGCAGCTGGTGTTGTGTCCGATTCGGTTGCACATTAAATACATACCACATAAAAACACAAAGCAATTATATCCGTAAAAGGCGAAGAGTATTCATAGACAATGGCAATATATTCTCAAGGCATTTGTGTAACATCAGTATTCCATAATGTAACTACAACTCCTGGAAAAATATGAAATCACCACACACGGATGTTAATTAGCCTTTTTTCATTCATAACAAAGAAGCAAATAACACATGATATAACAATTATTGTTTATCAGCTTGACATGAAGGCGTCATTTAACATTTCACTTTGCCACGTGTTTTGCCTTCACTTCCAAACGCACAAATTGCGGGAGATGGCAGAGTATTAGAATGCATCGCTTAACGATGCGTCATCTCATCTGTGATACCTTTCCCTTTCCTGAAAACAAAATGCTCATCAGCACCCGTAAAGTTATTCTCAGCGCGATTATCGTAGAATATGGGCAGCATAATAACTTTCTCAAGGGGAACTGGGGAAACAGAATTGGACACAACGCCGTTGCTTCTAATTTCGCTACGAACAGGATCATGGACAAAAACGCTTTTCATAAATGCAGTAGCTTCAGTGAACAAACGCAACCTTTTTTGAAAGGTAAGGCAACGCACAGTATATTTATCAAGCTGCCTAAAACAACACACATTTAAAAACCACAATCTGAAGACCTGTTTCAGTGATGGAAAGTGAAGCCTATTTCCTAGCGATCATGCGGAAGCGAGTTGTCTATCCTAGCCAATTCTCTCTGACCAATCAGTGGGCTGCTGTTGTCGTCACGTAACATATTTTACAATATTTCAGCAGCCAGTAATAGGCCAGTTAGTCATAGGCCAGTAGGTTATTTATGAGTGGGGCCAAGTTAAACATTTTATTTATAATTTTATCTTATTTTATATTGTGCTTTGTTGGAATGTCAGTACGAAATAAATATTTTAATAATTTTGTAATAGATTTATTTTTTGAAGCGTGAATGTTAATTTATGCCGTTGCAATGCCTTTGACTTAAGTTAGGTTAAGTACACAGTCATAGCCTTAAATGCAATGGTACTAAAAACTAGCATAATTTCTTTCGGTGTTTTGGTTTTCGGTTTTCGGCCAAACGTTTCTCATTTTCGGTTTTCAATTTCGGCCAAAAATTTTCATTTCGGTGCACCCCTAATGATAAGAGTACAAAATATTTGGTACTTTGTACCCTTAAGTCATGATAGTTGATGTAAAATGTGGTGTCAACAGCTTTTGGACGACAAAACTGAACCACTTTAGTGGCTTCCAGGTGGAGCCACCGGCAGGCCAAGTGAGATAAGGACCTAAAAATCAGGGTTTTTCCGTGACACACCCATATCTACTTATATGCAAAGTTTCATTCACTTCCAGGGAGGTCAAGTGCACACCGAATGTTAATCTCTCACGGAATGGCTCCTAAATATTTAATTGCATTCCATCTTCCAGAAGGTTTACCTCATAAGTACGTGTGACAAATTCCATCAAATTTTCACATCCTTATTAATCCCTCATTTACTCACCTCCTTTTCCCTCGGCGCCCCCGATCTCCGCGCAAATTGTTAAACTGAAGCCTCTGTCTTACAAGCACCATATAGAGGAACTAGACCACACCTAAAACGTCACTCTAATCCTCCACGTCCAAACCAACCAGGCTATTTATACCATATTCATTCTACTATCCTCTTCTGCCTCGTTCAACGTCCATCCCACCTGTTCTCTTCTATTCATCTCTCATCCTTTCACTCTACAGGAATCCCAGGGGACTCAAAGGAGCCATTATGACTCCAAGAAGAGAAGCTATCCCAACTCTGAGTCTCGTTGCTTGGGGCTCCCCGTTATCCTGTGCCAGCCTCCATCAACTTGACTCTATTCCGTCGTTCATCAGCATAAATTCCCATGCTAATCCAATTCCTAAAAGTCCAGTTGACTACTATTTTAGGTGTGCTCTGGAATTCATTAACAGGCTTTAAAAGAATATGTCCATCTTCAAAAATTAACACCTTTGTCAAGCATTTAGTACACATTAGTAAATAATGACTCAAAAACACATGTAAAACACACTCATGCACACACACAGAGACACACAGACATGCTCCCACACATACAAACACAAATGCTCCACAAACTTGAGCGTACGCGCACACACACACACACGCACACGCACACACGCACACACACACGCACACGCACACACGCACACACGCACACACACAAGCTTTGAGAAAAGAAGCATGCTGCCTGCACAGTGAGTCCAGATCAATAACACACTGCAGAAAGCTAGTTTTCCAACATGGGGGGGTTATCTCTCACCTGCACCTGAGACAGTTTATGACTCACTCTGCAGATACCCAGCTTAGGTCTCGGAGCTGTTTTCTCTGTTTCTCCATATAAAATTTATTCTCATCCACTAACAATTGCATCCGATGGTGATGGTGTGGATAATGCCAACGGTGAAGGTGTTTGGTGACTATAACTCCTGCAGTGATGGCGACGACGATGACAACGATGATAATTTGATTATGGCTGTAGTAATACTGCTAAAAATGATGAAGATATTGGTTGTGAATGAGTGGTTGCTGAGTTTTATTATGAGGGCCATGCATGTATTGACTATGGCGATGACATCAGTGACACAGTAGCAACTATTTGTGCCAGTAGCGAGGAGATAACTGCTATATGATAAAGACATCAGCTTATGGTCTTTTTTGGATCAGACTACATTCAGCAGTAGTTCTAGCAGTCAGGAATTTTATGCTCTTTCTCGAAATAAAGCTTTAAAACATATTTCTGCTGCAGATATCAGGAGGCCACTGAATTCCCCCATCGCCTCCAGAGCCTACGCACACAACACATAGCAACCAGAGAGAGCAAGCATCTCCGCTGTTAGTTGAGCCGTAAAACGAGAACGCAATGAACTAATTGCCTCTAAACCAGGCGCTGTCACTCCCCCATTCTGCATTAACAGGTACCACACTTGTGTCACCAATCAGCACAGAGAATATCAAATTTACTGCAGAGCTCGTGCCCGCCCCAGCCTAATTCTTTCATCGGTGTAGTAGTAACAGTGCCACCGTAGGACATCTTCCTTATTCAATTTACACTGGTCTGCTTGTGCAAATAGAATGGCACCACTTCAATCACTTTACTTACCGGTATTTGTTAAAATCAGTCCACCACTGACCTAAAAAATGATTGAGTGCCATCTTTATGCATATACCAGCCTGTTTAGCAGTGAAGTCAACGAACTCCAAATAAACAGATGACTGCGACCAAGGTATATCTGGGTCTTGAAACCACTGACCAAAGAGTTGGGCCAGACAGCTCCTCGAAAGTGTTCATATGGCTCAAACAGTCACCTCCTCATTTGTTCTATTTGCATTCCTTGTCTCAGTGGAAGGTTAGCAAAGCGCAGGTCAACACTATCAACAGACCGACATCAAACATTCGTCAAACATTCACAAACATATTACCGGCAATTTTTTGATTGCAGCTACTTTGACAGATACCTATGAAAACATAATTTGAAGAAAATATGATGTTCAAAGGATTGCGCCAGTCTGGATTCGATCCCCCTTGAGCAAAATGGCATCATAACTGGGTTGCTTTTACTGCTTTCACCTCTACGCCATTGTGCCCCAACCAGCATATGAATCCAGAATAGTATAACTTTTGTCAGCACCAGGTTCTGAGCCACTCAAAAACAACTTTGGAAAACACTTTATTACTCCAGCCTTTTTTCTCGAGGCTGCTGCCCCATTGAGCACAACATTGATAACAAATAAATAGCCTATTTTCAAACAGTGACAATCAAACGTCTATTGTGTCTATTGTGCACGTATACACAGCAGCTAATGTGTTAGTATAACTGAGAACTACATTACTGATACCTACAAAAAGGAAATGTAAGATAAAATGTTTACAACAGAAGGCCAAGCAGGATTCCAACGCACCAAACGCATGATTAAAACAATTTCTTTGAGCGCCACAAAGTGATTTAACCCTTTATTGCATGTTGTCCAATATTTTGGACATAAGTGGGGGTTATTTTCTCTAGGCTCATAGATATCCTGAAAACACAAAATGTGCATTTTACTGGACATTTCCAGATAATAATTTCCTCAATGCGTGCCTCTCTGATTAGTCACATGATTTACCACAAACAATCACAATGGCTGCGGCAAGTTGACAGAAGTCAGAAATAGTCTTATATTGTTCAATTTTTGATCATACTTTTTTCTGTTGGGGAATGGAAATACATTATTTAGCACAAACTGAAAAAACATAACCTACGTAATGCATGTCTATTTGTTGAACTACATCTGAGTCTACACTCTATCAAAAATATTGGACATTATGCATGCAGAGTATATAGCTGAAATAAGCAATGTCCAGAATACAGATAGATCATCCTGCATATCAATGACCAGGTTTCTTCAACTTGACATTATTTCTGTCACTCCGCATGCATTGTGTGCCCCCCCCCCAAGCACACAGAAAGTATTGCACCAAATCCCAACAAACAAATGGTCCAAGCCATCAGTATGTACTTTTGGCTTTTGGGCCATTTTACATAAATTACATTTTACATACATTTGGGCCGCGTTACATAAGTTACGGTTTGGACATGTTTTCTCTACCTAATTTTGATGACAACTTTTTATTTAAAACAGTTTCTCTTTTGTTTTTATGTGCATATTAAATCTAGGTCATTACTCTTTCACAGGACGCAAAAATATTTAGTCCACTCTGAACTGAATTTTTGCTACAGATGAGTTTTCAGCATTACGTAAGTTACAATCACACGGATCTCAAATCAAAATCCTATTTTGTAATTGCAAAAATTGTGTGAAGTGTTGCATCACGCCTTTACAAAACAGAAAGCGTCCGTACCTTAATATTTAATTAAATATCAATTACCAGAGGATGTCTGTGTTACGTAAGTTACAAATAAATGTTATGTAAGTTACGCGTCTGAATTTGGTTGGTAGAAAATTCATTTTTTGACAATAAAAGACATTTTTATGCCTTTTCTCAACTTTTTAACATATTTCTAATGAAAGTGTCTGTTGTGAATGGATTTCTATCATTTCAATTTTAATTTGGTAATGTTTGGCAGCCATTACAATGCTACGACATGGAACAAGCCATTTGTCAATGAAGGCCTTATTGTTCAGAAAACTTTTTTTGGCGATCAAGGATGTCAGTGTCGCAAGGTCTTCTCAATCTCCTTCATGTATAACATTCATGGAATTAAACCCATGCAGAGGCTGTACTCAATGCCATAAAGGAAGAAAAGGATATCCCTGGATCATGTGATTTGAAATTGGTCGACAAGAGAGGTGCAAGAGGTGTGTGTCGCTTCGATGTAGATTATAAACGCTTAATTTTCTTGACTGGATGCTCAATATTTTTACACCTCTGAATCTTTCTCTGGGTATCCAAACATCAAGGTAAGCCGAAGAAGAAAGAACTGATTACTTTTGATATTGGTGGAAGTTGAATACGGAATTCTTTCGCCCTTGTGTTTTTAGCTGATTATGCTGTCCACTGCCTCATACCACGAAAATTTGTCTTACTCATAACTTGAGCTGCAAGACATTTGTACCGCGTCCTGCACGTTGAAATACCGCAGCCACATTTTCTTTTGTTTTTCACGGAACTGATCTACTCTTGTGATAACCACGCGAATGTAACTACTCTAAAATTATTCACTGAATCTCCAGGTTTTAGTGTGTAGTGCCCAGTTGTGATTTTATGTTTTCGTCCGCCTAAATTTCGAACAAGCATTGAATTTCTTCGTTTGAATAGAGAGATTCTTTCGCCACTGTATTCGTTAAAACAAGAGAGCCGTAACACAGAACAATAATCTACCGTGTTAAAGTACAGTTGCTTGGACGTTTAGGATGAGTATGGATGAACCGTGCACGAGTATGGATTAACTGGGCCCAAGTCCACCTCTTCCAACCTCCTTTTGCAGATTATGTTTAACTGCTCATGTAGTACACATGATAGACGTCTCAGCAGTGTTTTTCTGAGCACCACAAATAAAGCAGGTGCAGCTTCATGACATTCTCAACTAGAATGTTCTCGGAAAACTGGTGCCACCGATCCCAGTTGGTATGGTTGGAGCAGGTTCTACTGAAAATGTATTGAATGAATTCGACCCTGAAATACAGCATTAAAATGTTTCAAATGCTGATTCGAAAATGTATCAAGTGATTTTGTGTGCTTAATACAGGCTTAGAATGCACCAGTGTTGTAAGGACAAGTTTGAGAGTAATGCCTTGATGTTTTATACAGCCGTTCGATTTCTGTTAACGTTACGTTACATAAGTTACAGAAGTTTAAATGGATTTGTGTAAAAGAAGCAGCAAATACTCTGTGCTATTTTTGCTTTCTTTGTACCCATATCCTAGCTTTGAATAAGAAATGTTCGCTTTCTGGAGCGTCAAGTTTTCTCTGTATCAAAAGATATTGATAATTTACGTTACGTAGGTTAAATGAAATCTTCATCAAAGTTTACTCGAAATCTACAAACATCTGCAGGAAAAACTATTTTATTCCATGGAGTATGTGTTTGTTTTAATTAAAAACTGATGTAAATGAGTATTTTGTGTTGGAATATTAATAAAGATCTTAAAGTGGATGTTGTGTTGCTTTCTGTTCATGAGAATCCTAAAAATATCCCCGACTTTGATGCCCTAGTGCACACCATCAACTCAATTGCCATAACTGCTGTTGAGCTTTTCCGATAGATTTGATGTCTAACTTTCAAAAGAGATGGATAAAAGCAAAAAAATTAAATAATTTATTTTTCTGCCCCAGGACCACTTTGTGTGGAATGGCCCTTTACTAAAAATAACTTGGAATATGCAAACATATTTATCAAGGTCTTTTACTCAAAACTGTGGACATGTTGACAACAACCTTACAGACCCCTAACGCAACCCACACACCAGAAGACTCTAAAAGACTATTAGCTCACATCTAAAGACTAGTGTTTAGAGTTCTTAGTCCCAGACTAGTCTCAGACTAAAGATTTTACAAAGACTGTGAATCTTGTAGGGTTACTATTTACAAAATTACGACTAGATTTTTTAGCTTTTTTTCCCCATCATGCAATTTTTTCCCATCATGCTCAGCAGAAGTTTTACAAAAATGGAGGAGAAGTACTCATCTATTAGTTGTTGATTGTGTTACGTCACTGCGACTGTGATAATATTAAACGTTTGACATGATCCGCAAGCCCGAGACTAGGGAAAGACTGGTATGAAACGCGGTCGCAGACTGCAGATTACCACCTTAAACTTACCGATCGAGTTGACGGGAGCGCGCCGAGACTCCAGTTAGACTCCTAAAGGCTGTCAGTTTTTAGTAATTGGAGAACAGGCTGTTGCGTAACATCATGTTAGTTGGAAAATTTATTATGGCTATGAGAAATGTAGTTTAGAAATAAGGAAGAACAATCGAAAATTGAATGTCGGAACCTTTACCACGTTAAATAAAATAAAATTAATGTTAAAATTCGGCCGATAACCAACATCAAACGCAATATTCTATTTCGCCCTATGCTGGCACTTGACCTTAATACAGCCCTCTAAAGCGCTTAACAGAAAAAGCGCATAAGCCAGGGGGAGAATACGTGTAAGTGTTTTTTGCCTGAGAAACGCCCGGAAACGCCCCGATTTTGGCCTTGCTCCACCCCCAAGCCCGTAACTGCCTTCGGGGCACGTAATACACAGACTTAAGTCGAGGGGAGAATACGCTTAGGCTGAAAGTGGATAGCTATACGCTTTTTTCGACTTGCGCACATGGGAGAATAGACCCCTCACTGAATGAACTGTGTTGACATTTTTGATAATGGGCTCAGTCTTCCACAGGCTAAAATGAGAGCAGGGTTTTGGTGCATTGGCTTAATCTTTGGCTGACTGAATTGTTGCAGAATTTTGGTTTATCAGCTCAGTCTTTCACTGACTGAATTGGTAGGGCACTTTGGTTCATTGACTCAGTCTTTTCTGTATATTGGTTCAGTTGTTCACTGACTAAATCAGTTGGAGGCTCTGATTCATCAGCTCAGTCTTTCACAGACTGAATCGGTATTTCGTTTTAGTCTAGAGGTTCAAGCTTTCACTAACTGAATTGGTATGGCGTTTCGGTTCCTGCTTTATATGCTCAGTCAATCAATGACTGAATTGGTATGGTTTTTGGTGCAACAGCTCAGTCATTCATTGACTATAATCTATATGGCATTTCGTTTCACAAACCCAGTCTTTCACTGACTTGAATGGATACAGCGCTTTGGTTCAACAACTCAGTTTATCACTAATTGAATCAGTACATCATTTCAGTCCTTGGCTCAGTCGTTCACTGTCATGATCAGTACATTTCAGTTTACCAGCTCAGTCATTAACTGTCTGAATTGGCATGACTCTTAAGCTTATCGGCTTAGCTATTCATTGACTGTATCGACTGGACATTTCCATTCATCAGCTCAGTCCTTCACTGACTGAATTGAATGGCATTTTCGTTCATTGGCTCAGTCATTCACTGACTGAATCAATATGATGTTTTGATTCATTGGCTAGGTCTTTCACTGAATCAGTAAGGCGTGTTGTTTTACTGGCTCTGTCTTTAATGGTCTGAAGTGGTACGGTGTATTGGTTCATCGGCTCAGTCCGTCGCTAACTGACTTAGTACAGTGTTATGGTTTATTCAATCAATAATTGACGGATTGAATCTGCATGGCGTTATGGTGCATAGGCTCAGTCTGACCAAAGCCATGTGGTGTTTCGGTGTATCGGTACAGTAATTCATTGACTGAATCAGTACGTTTTGGTTAAATGGTGAAGTCTTTCACACACAGAATGTGAATGGGGTTTTGGTTCATGAACTTAGTTATTTACTGAATTGGTACAGCGTTTTTGGTTCATTGGCTCAGTCTTTTGCAGACTGAATCTGTATGGCATTAAGTTTCCTTGGCTCAATTGTTCACTGACTCAAGAAGTACATTTCAGTTTATCGCCTTAGTCATTCACTGACTAAGTCAGGAGGACTTCTTCGTTTACTGCCTCTGTCATTCTCAGACAGAATCAGTAAGACGTTTCAGTTTATAGTCTTAGTCAGGGGTGCCGTAAGGGGGGAACCATGGACGATTCTAGGGGGCCAGCATTCACAGGGGCCCCACAGAGGATACTGTTATTATTATGAACATTTGTAAATAAAATATAAGGACAGTTCAATTTTATATCTTCATTTTTGTAATAATGATTTAAAGTGAATTTGTTGTTTGTTTCTCAATTTCCAACTTTTTATGAATAATCTTAGCATGTCGGCCCCCCACCTCTTACTATTCTTCATTTTGCACGGCCCAAGTTACGCTAGTGCCTGAACTGGCTGTGAATTTTTTTTCTGAAGGTCGGTTGGTACCATTACGTACATCAGCCAATCACAGAACGCCTCTGGTACCACTGAACACGCCATCAGCCAATCACAGCTCAGCTGTGTCTCTGACATTTCGAATGGTATAAATTGGAAACGCACACAGAGAGTGAGGACGCTGTCCGACGTTATTAGTGTTGTGTTGCGATCAGTAACCAGATGCGAGAACCAGGAAATGCAGTAGAGCTTGTTTTATTGGTAAAGGGGTCTGACCCCCGCAGGGCGAAAAACAGTACAAAGTCCACAATCCAAAAGTTGAAATCCAGTTGGGCAAAAATAGCATCAAAAACCAGGGCAGCAATCACAGTAATCGTAGTCGGACAGAAATGGGTCTGGTACACAGGAATAGTACTATCAGAGAGACAAGCCAGAATCCACAGGACGTAATCCGAATCGTTACCAGGGCAGCAAACAGATCTCGTAGTCGGGCAGAAAAACGGTCAAAACACACAGATGCAACAGTAATCCAAAATCACAAAGGCAAAAATCAAAAGTCGGGCAATCCAGTCAGAAAGATAAACACTGAGAAATCGAGGCGAGAAACGTAGCACACGAAAACTAGGGAGAAGGATCTGACACTGGAAGTGCTTGAACAGACATCTTCAATACACATCCGGAGAGAGCACATGACAAGGGAGAACAGGTGTGATCAATGAAACAATAATCAGGACTGACACATGAGGAATAATCTAATTACATGAATTTAGCAAATGCCAAGACGCAGACAGGGATCACAAGACAATCCTATGAACAAACAACAGCTCCGATTAAGGAGTACTAAAGTGTATAGTCTAAAGAAAAGGAAAGCAAGCGATATAAGTGGAAAACTGCAGCAGAGATAATTAGGGATAGGCAAGGAGGGCGGAGATTAGAATTGGGCGACTGCTGAGAGATCGTTAGTCAATTAGTATGTGCAGCTATACAATCCCGAGTGCATGTTAGTAAGTAAGTAAAAATATACAATGTTAATCAGGGTTAGTAATTATCGAAAATGATAAACTATTAGTACGGTTAGTAGATAGTAAAAGAGAGAGGAAGGAAGCACACAAGATAATGAAGGAAGATTGAAAACCTAGAAACCAATAAATCATCCGAATGAGTGGCACGCGAGACTAGGGACCGAGGGCAAAGACCTACATAAGACAAGACAGGGTAGACGAAGTGCAATGCATGGAAATGGTAACATGGTATGATAAAAATAAACTAAAGTATGAAAAAATTATAAAACATGAAATCCTAAGTCACCAAAAACACAATACATGATCCTAAGAATATTCAGACATATAAGTGGTCACTAAACATAGAAATCAAAAGACATGGCAAAGCCAGGCACAGAACTTAAACATGGCAAGAGCATAATCAGAATCACAACAATTAGCCCCAAAAACGCAGTCTGCTTCGTGACCGTAGATTGTCCGTGACACAGACCCGTATTTGAGGCATTGCACTGATTAGCATATGGTCGTTGCTGGAGTCCATTGGGGAGGTGTTAGTTTCTGAATCAGCATTTTTGAACAATAGCTGCAATCGCAAAATAGCTGCAAAATACAATTCTACTGACCGCTGGCCAATTATCGGAACCCCAAAGAAAACAGACTATAAATCTAGAAGAACTGCAGCTCTTCTCATCTTTATCGTATTCTAATGAAAATAAATCATCTTGCACTCAGACCAACCAGTCACCGATTTCAAACATGCTAGGTGAATAACCCAGTTTATTTATCAGCCTTGGCTTCGGTGAGTAATACTGCAGAATAACCCAGTTTTTGCCCATTTACGCATGGCTGCCCTTACCATAGTCGGTCAGCGACAGTCCGTGTTGTCCATTCTCAGACAGAAACAGGGAAATAAAGTGCCATAAATTTATACAGAGGCCGGTGCCCACAGTCAGAAGTGAAGAGTTCCTTCTCCTGCTGATGGACAAAAAATGGGTTTTCTGCAGGGGCCGTGTACACGCATGTTTTACTCACATAGACGGCGTCAAACAGTACTTGCGCTCACCCTCAATCGTCTCGGACCCCTGATCTCATGATAAGTTTTGGTTGCTGTCCGGAATCTGTCACGTACATGCTGTAACCAGATGTGGCGCTCTTGAGCAGCCATTGTCACTAGTGGCTGCCCTAAGCAGGGTCGGTCAGCGACAGTGCCTGTGTTCCATTCTCGGATAGACAGCCGACTGATTGTTGAACGGTGACAGTGCAAATAACACAACATAACATAACATGAATGGCAAGAACAGGCCTTTCAGCCCAACAAAGCTTGCCAGTTTCTTTATACTATTGTGAAGATATCCCTTCAGATACTAAATGACTCAATGGTATCTAGCTTTAGGTCAAGCCTGCTCTTGAAAACCCCCAAGGTCTCTGCCTCAACAATATGGTCAGGTAAGCTATTTCACATTGAAATTACTCTTTGGGTGAAGAAATATTTCTGAATATCAGTGCTAAATTTACCTTTGGTCAACTTCCATTTGTGAACCCGAGTTCTACTAACAACACTTGGCCGAAGGAATCTACATGATTCACTTTGTTAATCCCTTTAACATATTTAAAGACTTCAATCAAATCACCCCTGAGTCTCCTTTTCCTAAGACTAAAGAAATTAAGGATTTTCAGCCTCTTCTCGAAGCTTTCATCTTTTATACCTGGAATAAGCTTAGTGGCTCTTCTCTGAACTTTCTCTAGAGCCTCTATATCTCTCTTAAAGTATGGTCCCCAGAACTGTACACAATACTCCAGGTGTGGTCTAACAAACGTGTAGTACAGAAGAAGCATCACCTCCTTAGATTTGTACTCAATACTTTTGGCAATGTATCCCAGCATCCGATTAGCTTTTTTAACTGCTACGGCACAATGGCTAGAACCTGTGAGGGTTTGGTTAACAATCACTCCCAGATCTTTCTCTTGTGCAGCACATTCCAGTTTTAAACCTCCCATGAAGTAATCCCCTCTAATGTTTTTATTACCTACATGTACAACTTTACATTTTGATAGATTAAATTTCATTTGCCACATTTCTGCCCAATTCTGGATTCTATCCAAATCGTCCTGAATCACTTTAGTGGACCCTGGACTATTTGCCAAACCCCCCAATTTAGTGTCATCTGCAAATTTATCCAATCTGCTCTCAATATTCCTATCAAGGTCATTAATGTAAATGAGGAACAGCAGGTGACGCACCACCTCTCGGCGGCTGAGATCTGCCCATAACATGCCAAAGGCTCTTTTTCTCTTTCCTGTATCACAAGCCGTTCAATTTTCTTGATGCAGTAGCATTTTTTTTTTTTGCTGGCTTTATCTAGGCTATTGACCACACCAAAAAGAACAAGTCACAGTACACATCACGAACTGCTCAATGTTATGCTGCCGATCACTAATACTGATCAGCCACGAGTGCCGATCACTGCCAATCACCGAGACCGATCACATGGATTGGCTGTGAATTTTTCGATGAAGTTATGATGAGTGCTACTGGCTACATGATCAGGAAAAAAGGACCATAAAATCATCTTAATTTAGACCAAAACATGTTTTTACTAACTTGCCCAAGAGAAAAAATACTTCTTCATGAAAATCGGCCAATAATTATTGGTGGCCGATCGATTGGAGCACGACTATTTATTTATTTATTCATTTTATAAATTTGGCATCTCCAATCCCACCCCAAATATGGAATGCCCAATTAGCAAACTATGTACACACACAAGCTTGCTAGTATGCGACCCCATGTTGCCATCTCGGGAGAGCTGAGACAGTTTGCGGCTCTCCTCTGTAGCATGCGCCTGTCAGCCGCTGCTTCTTCTTACACTCAGCTTGAAACATATCAAGTTCAAAACGAGGGCGCAGGACACCGAAATATTAGCAAGCTTAGAATTTTACTGATAAGTGCCCGGCTGGCCAACAGGAGGCGCTTGACCAAGGAACAATGCTGTAATTCAATAGCCCTCCTAATTTATTTCCCTGCAGTGCAAAGCCAATTATGCGATGCTCTGAAATGGCTACTGACCACTGCCAGCGGGTATGGGTGCTACTGCTACTGCAATGCGGCGCGTTAAACAAGAGAGCTAAGCCAGTAGCCCGCAGGAGTTTATTTTAATTGAGGTGGTGCCTGAAAGCTGCACATATGACTTGCAAGAATCATGTCTTATCTATTACTAATTCTCGCAAAATAGAATGGAATTAACGTATCCTCTTGTGATGAAATGGAATAATGCGTCAGCTAATTAAATGCTGACATTTAAATAATGCATCCACGCCTGAATTATGTATCCCTGTACTGTCATCTATGTAAATTAGTGTTATCACTTGCAGAAGTACAATAGGCATTGGTAATAAAGTAACTTAACTGGAGGATGAGACTTATTTCTCACAGCCAGCTCTGGCCTAGTGCATTAGCCACAGTAATTCTCAAAACTTTAGTTAACGACATAAGTTGAGCCAAATGCTATCTATTTAATCTATTTTTTTTCACTGTATACACTAAGTTTGGAATATGTATCCTTGGTAACTGGGTGTGAATATTTTTTTTCACCGACGAAGTCTTAAATACATAATTGTCAGATACAGAGCTGAATTTCTAAATGTGAGGCGTTCATTTTTAAACTTTCATTGATGAGGAGCAGCAAAGACATCTTTCTCTAAAGGTCATTGCACATCTGTGACACCAGATATCCCTCCCCATTGCCATCTAAATAACAGTTACCCTAGTTGTATGAGCCAATTTTTAATAATTTCATTATGAAAATTTATCCTTTTGACTTCTGCAATTGAGTTTTGGTAGGCAGTTGCACACAACATCTTGGAAAGAGTACGGCATTGAGAAACTGAACCGCACACAGAACGCATGGGTGTGAAGAGACAGATTTGCAGACTTACCAGCTGTGTTTGGGGACTTACAGCCTACTTCACAAATATTGATTGAAGCCACAGTAGCAGCTAATATCCAAAATGAGACCAGCATGAAAGTTACCAGTACATCAAAGATACTCAGATTACCCAATATAAAATGACCTAATTTAACAGTATGCTGCTAGAGCTGTCTTTACAGTGTACTGCATCTTACAAAACAGTGCACTCAATGATAACATCTTAACCAGTCCCAGGTGATTTTAATAAATTAATCATTATGTGACTCTTGACATAGATATTGTCACCCTGGCCAATACACTGTATTCAGCCGCATGGAAAAGCATGCAGTATCCAATGTATACTGCCACAGGATACAGCATGAAGTGAGCAAGCATGCAATTTTGAACACAGAAATGTTTAGCTCCAATCAACACCCTCCATGTAAGTACTTTTTTTGAACAAAAAATGCACCAAATAAAGACTTTCTTTAACCCCGTCCACCTGAGACTTGCCATTGGAGGGATAATATAACTTCCCGTTAAAGTGCATCACTTCTCCAAACCCATTCCCATTTATGTTTCCTAATCTGAGTTTTAGTTCGTTCAGTTGCGAGTATCAGTAGTCCATTTCCCCTTAGCTTGCATTATTGTTCATTGCAATTATTATCAAGCATTTTCCTACCTACAATAATAGTGACATAAAACCTCAATGCCTTTTGAAGCTTATGATCTCCTGCAGCTCACAAGATGTTTTTTTTTTTCTCAGTCAGTATTCATCAGCTTGAAACACCTAAAAAAAAATGTAAATATGCAGTTTTGCTGACTCGGGTTTGCATGTTAAGTTTGCTGATGTATAAATAAAACACTGTCCACAAGTAGGGCCGTTGCAGGGGGGTTGCGAGGCCCTGTGTTGACTTGATGCGCAAAGCCCTGCTCACGTGCACGCGCATTAATAATGTCAGGCTGCAAGCACATAGCTGTTCTGGTTAAACCTGTTGAAATGACATGCATTTTTAGACTAAAACAGCATTATTGTGGCAATAATTTCAACTATCATTTTTCAGATACCATGAACATTCAAAGGTAAAAAAAAATCAAGTGCACAACGATTGGCTCTTATCATCAAATCAGCTCAGCTTTCACTTTATATTGGCTTGTTGAAGTATGACAGTGCGTCACGAATTACTATTCAACAAGCACTAATTTCTAATGGCTCACACTCACCGGTGACAATCGCTTATTTCGACTCATTTCTATGGAAAAATCTCAGATTAACAAAGGCGTAGGATCCACTGACAAACGCGACAGTTTAACATTTGATTACGATGCAATATATTTTCTCATACTCGTCAGTCACAAACGCTCTGCAGCAATATAACTTTAAAACATCAGATTCCCGCTCACCATTCATTGATTAGGTGATGGTCACTTTCCTCGCCTTTTGGGCCACAAACTCAGCTATTAAATGCTTATAATCCCTCCTGAATGCAGCATCTTTCTCTTGAAAAGCTTCGCCACCCCGATGCCAATTTTTGATATCGTCAGTAAGACCCTGAGAGCAATCTCTCAGTGAGGGAAAGGCGAGTGAGCAGCGAGGCAGAGCATGTTACGTATGACACCATAAAAAAAAAACGTTTTATCAAGATGAAATAGTAAATAATGAAACTGACACAGAATTCTTATTTAAGGAGCATGATGAGTGAACTGCAGTGATGTAAAATATGTAGGCTATTAATTTATGTAAAAAAAAAAAATCACACACCAGCCACGAGGCCCCCTAAAGGCGCAAGGCCGGTGCGGTCGCACACTTCGCACAGCCCTTGCGACGGCTCTGTCTACAAGTGACATTACTACAATGCATGTTAGCTCTCGACCCGTTATCAATTAAAAATTAGGAAAATAATTGAATTAATTTACTCAGGCTGTCAATAAGCTGTGTTACCATTAATTATTAACCCTTCCAGGTCGCTGATCACGCCTGCGTGATGGCATCACGTCATTTTTTCAACACGTCGTAGCGTCATGGACAACTGCACTCGGACTTGACACTCACTCCCAGTTTTGGTTTGATGTTGATAGACCAAATACAGCCAGAGATATGAAATATTGAAAATGGCAAAAATAAACAAGCATAAAATTATGAATCATGGGGTGGGGCAGGCATTATATTTCTTTAAAAATATTTTAAAAATGACGAAGATATTGAAAGAAAAAGAAAAAAGACTGGCAGAATCTGCGGATTCTGCTGTAAAGGATGCATTTACCTTGCAGTTGGGGGCGGGAGCGAACAGCGCTGAAACGGATGCGGAAGTCGGGAGGTCGTTGTAGCGAGTAGGGTGAGAGAGATAGACGGAGATAAGCGAGCGGGATATAATTTAGTGACTAATTACCAATTTGTAGGTTTTGCTGAGTAGTAGGAGAGAGACAGGAAGTTATATTTAGGTTTTATTGTGTTTGTGGATTATCTTGAGGAGTAGAAAGGAGACAGGGAGAGAGATTGGGAGATAGCTAGGTGTAGCTAGCTTCAGGACTCATCGTGATTGTGGAGGAGCAGAGCAGGTGCAGATATGAGGCACACTTTGGATGTGTGTAAAGCCCTCAATTTGTTTTTCGCACTGGAAGAGGTTGGAAATGCAAGTGCTGTGATGTGGCTCTCTGCCTCACTGTGGACAGAAACTGCTTTGAGGAGTGGCATAGATAAGAAAAATGTCTCATCTGCTTGTTATTATATATAGTTGTAAAAACATTAAATTGTATATAGGTTGATCATACCCTTTATGGTACATTTGCACTATTTGGACTGCAAGGCTCTGTAAAATTTTTATACATAACCTGTTTTGAAGAGTGGCAGCCAAAAAAATAAAAGGAAAAAACTAAAAACACCTACACAAACACATGCTTTTTATTAGAAATATTCATATGTACCTTGATTTTATGTCAATTTTATCTTTTATTTGCTACACTGGCACTGTTTGGAAGTATATATTTGTCCATAACCTGTCTTGACGAGTGGTGGCCAAAAAGAGGGGGAAAAAACGCCTATATAAAGGCAGGCTTTTATGAGAAATACCTGCATATAGTTTGAATTTACCACAATTTTAACTTTATACAGCTAATATTTGGAACCTATGTTTACTTTTATAGTCCTTGAAAAGGTTAATTAAGCATGTTTGGGTTATTTGTGCAATAAATTATATAATTTTTCAAATCGGATTTTATATTTATTTGTGTGTTTTTTGGCCCAGTATGTTGATATAGTTGGTCAAAGTGAAAATATAATGAGCAGATCATAAAGATGAAGTTGTGCGAAAAGAAATGATATCAAACATAGATTTTTTTAATGTTGTAAATGGAGGCAGAATTAAAAATATTTAAAAAAACGGCCAAAATAGGCCTAGACTTTTAAGGGTTAAGACATATAGCATTGCGTCAAAGAGGAAGGCAGCAATATGAGACTCCATGGACTGCAATGAACAGAAATTTCTCAAAATTCGACTTGATGTAGAATGTTCCGTAGTAAATGCTGCTGAAGATGATGTTTAGATAAAGCTTATATTTCATATCTAATGAATTTATTAAATAATTACCTCTCATAAAATCTCAGATTGTAACTTTCCTACAACTTACCCAGAGGCTGGACTATAAAGGTCTCATCAATGATTTCGCAGTCATGAAACTTTGACACAAGGCATGCATTTTAGATGATTTTAAACTTTTGTTGAACTTTCACGCTGCACTAATAACCAATTTACTAAAATATTTCATGATCAACGCTTTGACGTAAGAAACATTGGTAATTTAATACATGAATTATTATTGCACTGCAGCAAGGAGTGTGCAACTGTGCTTTCCCAGAAATATAGCCAACTCTTATGAATGCTGAAAACATTTTAAGTGCAAACTCACTATAAATTAGGTTGAACTGCTGAAAAAAATAGCTAAAACAGGAGATGGAATTCAAAGAAATGATTGGATTAATTAATTTCAGTCAGGTAAACTCATGTATTTACGATTGAACAAATTTATTAACATGTAGACGTAATGAAATTTGCTTTGGGCGAAAGTTTCCACTCCGGAGGTGCTCTCTACCATGCATAGCAAGAACATAATAAACAACGACAAAATAAGGAAGGGGGCAGAACTTAAGAATCCCCCCACTGTCAGACAGAGCAGAACCAAACAGGTGGAGGCTGGGGTGGAGGTGGCAAGCGAAATATGTCTCACCTTGCACGAGGCAACAAATTAAGCAGCAAAGGTTTTCATGCTGATTGTGCTTGAACAGACCAAAGTAATAGGTTCTTTGCGTCAGCGAGAGTACTCCAATCACACTGCGGCAACAGCAGACAACCGCATAGGTAATGTAGAATAACCCAAGTTTTCTGCCTGAACTAGTTCCACTTATTTGCTTTTACCCCATCCCTACATCACTATTCAATGCGTTGTCAATGTAACCCTTCAGTTATCATTTCTTAATAACTTCTTAATAATAAAAGGATTATACAATAGACTGGATTATTCAGTACATACACTCACCAGCCACTTCATTAGGTACACTTTGCTAGTACTGGTTTGGACACCCTTTTGCCAGCAGAATTGCCTTTATGCTTCATGGCATAGATTCGTAAAGGAGCTGGAAACATGCCTCAGAGATTTCAGTCCATATTTACATGACAGTATCATGCAGTTGCTGCACATTTCTTGGCTGCACATCTATGATGCAAGTCTCCCTTTCCACCTCATCCCAAATGGTGCTCTGTTGGACTGAGATCTGGAGACTGAGAAAGCTATTTCAGTGCAGTGAACTCATCCTCATATTCAAGAAACCAGTTTAAGATTTGAGGTTTGTCACCGCGTTATCCTGCTGGAAGTAGCCATCATAAGACGTGTACACTGTAGTCATAAAGGGATAGACATGGTCAGCAACAGAAAACTCAGGTAGGCTACAGTGTTTAAACAATGCTCAATTGGTACCAAGGGGCCCAAAGAGTGCCAAAATATCCCCCCCCACAATTACACTGCCACCACCAGCCTGAACTATCGATACAAAGCAGGATGGATCCTTGCTTTCGTGCTTTTTTAAGCCAAATCCTGACTGTACCATCCAAACGTTGCAGAAATCGAGACTCATCAGACCAGGCCACATTTTTCCAATCTTCTTTTGTCCAATTTTGGTGAGCCCTTGTGAATTGGAGCTACAGTCTCCTGTCCTTACCTGACAGGAGTAAGGTTCACACGTATACTGGATTCAGAAATGCTCTACTGCATACCTCGGTTGTAAGAAGTGGTTATTTGAGTTACTGTGGTCTTTCTATCAGCTTGAACCAGTCTGGCCATTCTCCTCAGACCTCTGCCACCAACAAGGTACTTTCGCCCAGAAAACTGCCGCTCACTGGATATTCTCTTTTTCAGACCATTCTATGTAAACCCAAGAGATCGTTGTGCGTGAAAATCCCAGTAGATCTGCAGTTGCTGAAATATTCAGATCAGCCCGTCTGTCACCAACAACCAAGCCATGGTCAAAGTCACTTTAATCACCTTTCTGTGATGTAACGCTCAGCAACCAGTCGCGAGAACCAAGCAATGAAGTAGATGGGATTTTATTAAGCGAGGGGGTAAACCCCCGCAGGGCACAAGGCAACAGTACAAAGTCCACAATCCAAAAATCACAATCCAGTAGGGCAGAATCCGAGTCGTAAACCAGGGCAGCAATCACAGTACTCGTAGTCAGGCAGAAAAAGGGTTAGATAAACAGATGCAGACAGAATTACAAAACAGAGCCAAAAATCGAAAATCAGGGACGGTCCAGTCAGAAAAGAATCAAAAAGAATACGAGGCCAAGACAAGCATGGCACAGACAAACCAAGAGAAACATTCTGACAAGAAACTGCTGTGAGAAGACTGCTAAAATACACACATGGGAAGTCACATGCTATACAGGAATCAGGCGTGGAGAATCAAACTAATTACAAAGGAGCAAACACGAGGAAGAACCTAATCACATGAAATAGGCAAAAGCCAAAACGCGGACAGCGATCATAAGACAGCCTATTGACAAAACATTCAGCTCCGGTTAGGGATTTCTCACGTGCTCGGATAATGAGAGAAAGGACAGAGTGAACAGGTGCGGAGGATCCGCTGAAATGCAGCAAAGAAGATTAGGTAAGGGAAAAAAGGCAGGGACTAGAACAGGGCGAGTGTTGAGAGCTTGTTAATCAATTAGTAAGGTGGAGTTATACAATCCCTAGTGCTCGTTAGTAAGTTAGTATTAAGTAAAATGTTAGTCGATGTTAGTAACTTCAACAAAAACAACAAACTGTTAGTATTGGTTAGTAATATAGAAAAACAAGGAGAAGGAAGCAAACAAGATAGAAGGAGTGGTTGGAAACCCAGAAACCGTGAAATCAACATGTGACACGCAGTACTTGAGGAAAGAGCTGTAGCTCAACACAAGACCAGACAGGGGAGACAAAGTGCAATGCAGGGCAAGAGCAAAAACATGGATCGGAAAGATAACAGGAATGTGGATACTGGCAGAAATACAAAACATGGTAATAACAAAAACATGGAGCTGGACTAAGACAAAACATGAGCAGAACATGACAGAATCATATCACTTTCTTCCCCATTCTGATGCTCGGTTTAGACTTGAGCAGATCGTCTGGTCCCTCTCTACATGCCAAATGCATTGAGTTGCTGCCATGTGATTAGCTGATTGGATATTTGCGTTGACGAGCAGTTGAACAGGTGTGCCTCATGAAGTGGCTGGTGAGTGTAAATTGTGTGATTATTAATCAAGCCATCTTGAACAGGAACAGCATGAAAGCAAATATGCAAAACTCAAAATTTTTAACTTCTGTAAAGTATAAGAGGATGTATTTTTGAATAGTGTTCACTAAAAGAAGAAAAATGCTTTTGGAATTTCTAAGATCCATTGAGCGGTAGCTGAGTAATCAGGATACTTCACTCGTAGCCTTGTTGGAATCAATTAACGATACAACAGTAGTTAGAATTGTTGAACCATTTAATAAGTCCAGTTACCCCTTTTCATGAATAAAGTCCATTTTCTCCACTATTACTGAAGTAATATTCATGAAAATTCAAAAAGCAGTAGTCGGAATAAGATGTGCCCATGCGGCATTGTTTACATCACTGACATCATCACCAGCAAATCACTTCAGCAGAATCGCCCCTCATGATTGGGAACCATGCTGTTCTATTTTTAGAGTGCATAGTATCTCTCATCAGGAAGACAAAGTGAGCTGAATCTGAAGGCCTTCCCAACTTCTGACAGTGATTTCCGCTAGGTTTTAGGGTATATTTCAGAAACATATCTATGAGAAGAAAAAACATTATTAACCAACCTGTGTTTGAACAGTAGCAATCGCTTTTCCTTACTTCCAAAAATTGGCAGTCAACTTTGTAGCGGTGGTCACCCAAGTTAGATTTTTTTTCATTCATGCACCACAGTGAAGGCCCACTTGTTTGGTCAGAAAATCACATGAAAATATTTCGTGGGGTTTTTCCGTGGTTTAATTTAACAACAGGGATACAGAACTGCTGAGGTGAAATTTCCAGATCGCCGCCATGAATGATCAACTGGGAAGCACTGCGAGATTTAAAATACTGTTAAATAATAACTTTACAGGTAATTTCATCACTTTTATACCAAATTAATTAATTAATTTCTCGGCTTTTTAATGGTATATATCTGAATTTGATCAGTTGTTTTGTGGCAAAGTTGTAATGATTTTACTGTAGTAAGTAGGCATCAAAATAGGTATTTCAAAATCCCTGGTAACTCGGGAGTATTGCTTGTTTCAGGGTCAGATGCTCAGAGCACAGCACTGAAAATCTTGTAACGTATGCGTTGCCACTACATCGACGTTGGGATAGAGTATGTTCACATAATAAACAATGCCATCAATAAAATTCTTTGTTAATGGCCACAAAACAAGGGCTATCACCTCAACAACAATATTCACAAAAGTCTACTCCATGAGAAGCCTCCTTTTATGTGTCTACCAATGGCCCAACATGGCGTGACAGTTTTAGTAATAAAGGTGACCCAACCTTTTTAGATGGATCATCACTCTTTTTATCTCGCCCAGGCATTTCATAACTCCTGCAAGCCTTTAAATTCGCACAGAGCAACCACTCCCGCTACAGGATCGTGGAAGAGGCTGATATAGACCTTATATGCATGATAGCCATAACCTAGATCATAACCTTACACTGCCGTTCTCTGAGACACTTTGAATCAGAACCTGACATAGCAGTTCGCCATTACATCCCCTCTCAATCATTATGTAGTCGTTTACTGAGACAGTGTCCAATTCTAACTTATCAAAATTGTAGCAGGAGTATGGATTTGTAGGCGCATTTGATCATATTTTAATTTAGATTTGCGTGCAATAAGTATTAAAATTATTAAATTCTTATTTACGATGACTTTTTTGTCAAAGTTCTGCAAACTACTACTTTTTGTAGATGCTGATAAGACTGAAGGACCTAAATAATGTTATAGTATAAATTAGGTTGAGGTTACACAACTATGGCAGACCTGCAGCTGCTGGCGCCTTTCTCAGCGCTGGCCTGTAAATTAAACCCATTGATTCAGAATCAATTTGTTACTGTCGAGCAGTCAAAAAGAATTGTTTCTTATGAAAGAGTCTGCATTCATATCACTAAGTGCAAGTAACAGTCTGCCATGCCGAATATACAGCATATATTGAACAGTCCCGGCATGGGCGAACAGACACTGTGCAGAATTTTTGCATTCAGGAAACCCATGCATAAATGGGCATAAATATTTGCCAAACCTACATAAGAACCTGGTTTCATTGCGCTAAAGGGGCTATGACAGACCAGGAGTGTGCAGGCACCTACTGTATGAACAAGCATGTGTTTCACCAATAGGCCGACTGTTAAACAGCCGTGGCTCATTCCAGCTCAATCAGCCTGGTGCTAGGTGGTCTCCAGGTGGACAGGGACACAGTGAACAGCAGTGGACAGCTCTCAGTGCTGATCTGGAACTTTGGGGTTCTCTCGAGATGGAAGTGGGGCAACGCACTCCGCACTGTGTTACCAGATGGACAAAATTACATTTAAGAACATAAAAATCTAAATTCCTCCAGTCCGAGAAGCTGGTGACTTTACCCTGGTGAGCTGAAGCCAAGCTGAGTCAAGCACCAGTTTTAACTGCCCTGATATTGAAGGAAAGTAAGAAGAGAAAATGGAGAGGATGACTCATTTTCACTCAAAAAAAGGCCAAATTGCCGCAAAGGAGGAAAAGGTGGTCGCACAAACTATTGACGTAGTATCTAAAACAGTGGTCTTCAATGTCGTTCCTGGGGACCCACTGCGTATGCTGGTTTTTGTTCCGACCGCAATTGTAATTGCAGGATTTTAACAAGCTGTTTTAATGTTTAGAGTTGTTAATTACTCTCTTTAGCCAAATGTTACATAGCAACAAGCATACATGGTATGAGGATTAAAATACGCCAGAACTGGTGTTTATTTCTTTACTGCCAGAAATTTCAACTAATATAACATTTCAAACAGATCAATTTAGAAACTGAGGAAATCAGTAAACCCCAAATGAGGTTGCTGGACACAACTGTTTCAAGTTCTTTCAAAAAAATTCATTTGAACTACATTAGATGAACATAACATAAAACTGATTTGACTTTTTACCATTTGTTTGTCGAATAAATTTGTCATGATGTGCCAATTAGTTTTCACCAATTAGGAGCCAAATACAATGGCGCCTCCAAGGGGTGGCCAGGGGGGCTGCGTCCACCGTGCAAAAATGACTGGCCCCCCCTTTGGCCCCCCCAATCGACGACATTTGTCAATTATTTTTGCCATAGCATAAAAACCATAGATTGTATAATGGGCGGAACAAATGTGGTTTTGTCCAGGTATTTACCGGACACTTCTGTTACCATACACCATTCCCTCGTTTTTGGGGTGGGAGGCGAAATTTTTTTCTGCAGGTTGGTTGGCTCCATTATGTACATCAGCTAATCACATCTCGGCTGTACTTGTATCAATGAGAATGGCAACACATTCAACCTTATCGCTGTCAGGTGAGTTGTGCATGTAAATTTGTAAATGCTTGTCCAACAGTAACAATGTAAGTGCTCCACAATGCACTAAATTACAAGTATACTAGCAGGTCTGCTCCAGAAGTCCAACAGTCTATTTATTAGGCCTTGGCTTCGGTGATTAATACTGCAGATCGGAGAGCAAATTTTGTGACATCAGAAAGTGAGGATGATGTCCGCTGTCATTAGCCCCAAAAACACAGTCTGCTTCATGACCGTAGACTGTTCGTGACACAGGCTCCTATTTGAGGCATTGAGCCGATAAGCATATGGTCGTCACTTGAGTACCAGTAACCAGTAACCAGTTAGTTTCTGAACCAGCATTTTGGACATCTGCTGCAGTGAACAAAATACTGTTCAACTGACCGCTAATTATCGAGACCCCAAAGAAAACAGACTATAAATCTATTAGAACCGCAGCTTTTCTCATCTTTATCTTACTCTATTGAAAATAAATAATTTTGCACCTGGACCAAGCATTCACCGATTTCATTCATGCTGCGTGAATAATCCTCAAAAATGCGGGACTTCAGATCAGAGTGGAAGGCAGCATCCAATTTAATCCATTGTGATAGAAGATAAGAGATTGAAGTTGATACGAGCTATGGATCCATGCGTCCATGGTTTTACTTGGCCAGCTCGTATCAACATCATTCGCTAACCCTCTATCCTGATGGATTAGATTGGATGCGCTCTTCCACTCTGATCTGAAGTCCTGCATGTACATGATTAGCTGCGCAGTATGTATGAAATCGGTGGTTGGTCTGGGTGCAGGATGAAAAAAGCTGTACTTCTTAGATTTATAGTCTGTTTTCTTTAGGGTTTTGATAATTAGCCACCAGTCAGTTGAAAAGTATTTTGTTGACTGCAAATATAAAATAAAATACAATGTGCTAAACATAAATATTTTATCAGCTAATAGTTATGATTAAGCAACTCATGTCCTGATTGGAGGTGATGAATTCAAAATGCTATTTGATGGGTTCTTGAACTGATCTCATGTGATATCATAATATGACATTAATATAATAAGACAAAACTATATGCAATTTTATGCAATGAAATAGTGCCTTTGCATTAATTTGCGTACCGGGAAAATCCTTATGTAGCCTACTTAGTGGGTCACCCCTATGATATTCTCTGGCCCCATCTGCCCCCCACTAAATATTTTCTGCAGGCGCCACTGGTCAACTACATCTTTTACTTTGATTGGTTACGTTGCTTTCTCTCATTTTATGCTGTTATTTCCAATATATCGTGGGTATGGTATTTTTTATTCTTGATGGCAAACAAAGATATTTCTGTTAACTTGCAAATTAAGAGGGCAAATAACTGCTCGAAACATTTAATGCATCTAAGACAAATTAAACAGCTTGTTAAAATCCTGCGATTACAATTGTGGTTGGGAAAAAACACCATACATAGTGGCTACCCCAGGAACGACGCTGAAGACCACTGATCCAAAGGCACTGATGGACCAACGTCTCAACCACGATTGCTCAGGTGACATCAAATGATGCAATTCCATACAGAGCTGTTTCCTGGTTATTCGGAAAGAAAGACTAACGGGTAAAGTTAGTTGATCGTTTCCCAGTTGGAATTAATATTGTTTGACCCATGCCCAGATTGGAACAGTGGGGAATTCAATCGTTAGTATCGCTGGTGTTTCCAGCCAACAAATGTAACAGTGTTGTGCGTGACCCCGATGGAAAAAACAGTCCTACACATATCTTGCCAGAAAAAATTGCTGGATAAATTTAGCGATGTAAGAACTCCGTTCTGTGGGTGCATAATTTTAGTACAGCGCTGATCATAGCCATCTCCCATTACGAATATTTAGAAATAAAACGCAAGGGCTTCTTAACGTACATTGGTTATACTCCCCGGTACCAAGCAAAACTAGGCTCTGACGGTACCGGTGTTCTGATCATTTGTGCTGCCATGTCAAAAAGTGCAACATTTATGCAAAGCGATCGTAAAGTCTTTGTTTTCGCCTTAATATTTCAACATGAATCAGTCTACAGTTATAACTTTGTTATTTGTTATACCTTATTATAACATAAGCAGAAGTAATGAGTTGGATAAGTTTAAATATATGCTGCTCGCCATTATCATCTATCTTAATTTCTGCATTTTCAGGAAAACCCAGCGTGCACATGCAAATATAGCCTATATAGCCTTAGCTTACAGGTCGAAAGGCGCACTGAAAAAAAGAATGTCTTTCTATGATTTTTGAAGATAAATAAGATGTGGGGGAAGAAGCAGAGCCCAAGATTTTAGGTCTGTGCACGCGCAGAACCGCGAGGGAGCACATTCTGTTGGGTAGGCCTAGCAAAAATGAACAGAACATGTGCTAGGTTCCCACTGACTGACTGACTGACCCGATGAGTCTTGGAAACTGGTCATATCGGCCAATAAGTAGCTTATTGCGTGAATCAAAAACCCTAAAGTCAACTTTATTTTGGCCATCGCGAGCAATACTGACCATCATTTTCTCTCGTTCTTAAAGCCATAGAGTAGACACAGTGAAGCGGTCCAATTCGCAGCCCACGCTGGTCCAATTCAATTATTTGCGCAATGAATGTAACAACTGCACATGATTGAAGTCTTGAGCAACTGCGGAAAACCTGCATGAGTTCAGGAGCCACTTTTAAATCTCTCAGCTGAGATATAAAAAGTGCGCCAACCAAGATTCATCAAACACATTAAATGCATAAAACAGTAACAGTATTGCCCATCTTTCTTTGAAATTTTACATTGATGACAGTGTTAGGCTGCAACGTGAAAATTAACCTCTTGACTAGTGCCTGAAGATTTTGTTTTCGAGAGCTACTCAGCTTGAGATCTCTGCTGTATCTCAGTGGCAGGACACGACTTTGATGAATGCAGTTTTGCTACTTCAAGGGAAAATCATCTATGCGTGGCTTAAGCCATTCAAAAATTAACCCCGATTGCATGCGTAATATCACAAGAATAACAAATCGCAACAAAATAAATACTTCCAGTCTCTTTAAAATAGGCTAAAACCCATCCAGTTGCTTTAGGCTACCGCTTTATTTTCTGGCTCAGCCAAAGTTACCAACTGTTTTGTCATGACGATTCAGCCCATCTATCCCCACAGGAACAATTTTTCGTGCAGTGCCACAGCATTTGACATTCATTTTACGTCTGTGATGCAGCTTACAAATGCCACTTATTTTTAATGCAGCCCCCAAATACAAAACCTATCAATTACGTTCACAGTCGCGACCAATCCACGTCTCTTGGCCAACCGGTGGGGGGGGGGGGGGGGGGGATTATTAAAATTTAATTATTCAAAAAATTCGGGATTGACACTTAGCTAAAGAGATTCATCAATGCCACCTTTTTATGGTAGGCCTACCGAGTTGTCGGGAAAACAGTGTGAGCGTACCATTATTGCGGATTGCTGTCCAAGCGTTTATCTCCCCCCGGAGTTTTGCTGTGAACTTACTCTTGAAATATAAAACTTATTTTTTCTCCATAGCCCACATAAAGCAACAAGCACAATGACTCAAGTCAGCAAAGGGAGAAGTGTATGAATACGTCGCGGGTAACGGCGTAGCATCCTTTTCAGCATGGCTACATCGTCAGCATCTATACTTGCGCTCGGGCAACATCGGAGATCCATTTTAAGTCATGGTGGCTACTCTAGAAACGGATACAGACACCGAAGGGGCATCTTTTTAAAAAGAATGGGCATTGTTCGTTAGATGAATTGTTCGAGCCGTTCGCACTTGTTAGCTGAGCCCAGCGCGAAACAAGTGCTCTCTGATGCCCCTGCGCATGATCTTATCAAGATCTGCATCTTTAAATCTTGAGCAAATCCATTAACCATCGCCAGAGAAAGCCTTCAAAGTCGAAAGGCGAGAGTATTCTACTATAAATTAAATGTCAAACAGGTAATTTGAATGTACATTTTGCAGTGTACACAGGTTTAAATTCTGTTTGTCTGGCATTTTATTGATCGTTGTAAATCTTACCTTATTAATATGGCAAAGGAAAAAAAACATGCGCCAACTTCAAATCCAAGAACTGTATCCAAAAATAGCAGCTGTCCTTTAAGTTTTAGTCAGAATATCATCAGTCAAAAGCGTCAGTGGTTGATGGGGTGCTTCTGCCTCAGTGGCTGCAGCACTCCTGTCTGGCCACCCCCTTTATCCGTGTCTTTAACGCACAGTATGCCTTGGAACCGCTTCCATATTTCTTGTTGGGCACTGTGGTGAAACCACCTGAGCAGCTATAATCCTCACGTTCAAGTCCTCGTCCTATCTCCATGCTCTGCGGCACGTTTCTGAATTGAAGAGCGGACCTCGCAGATCAGCTTGTTTTAAGTCGGGCGACGGTGACAGCGCGCATGCTCAGTATCACACAACATCGCATGTCTTCGAGGCCCTCTGAATTGTAGACGTCGGGACAGACGCGACCTGCAGCAGGACAGCTATGCGCGATAACTTTGATGAGATTCAAGTGCTTTGAAATGTATGAATCAGTACTTCAGAGAATTTACTTTGTGGTAATGTGGATCTTTTCCTTATTTTTATGCCGATTTCCGTGGAAATCTTTGGGCTCGTTCGGCTGTTGCGGAATTTCGTCAGAATAATGAAAAAAAATCCCAATACTTTTTTCAGCTGTATGATTACGTATTTTCAGCCAAAATTTGCCCTTTAATTCAAAGTTTTCTTTGGTCAGCTACACAGGGAGAATTTCAGATTGGCCTACACCTTTACCTCTTAAATAAGCTAAATTCTGTTTTTTTTTTTTTTGCGGCTGAATTCCGATGAAATTAAGTAGGCCTAAATATCGGCACTGCCGTTGTCGGCAAGCATGTGCAGGGCAGGGAATTACATCAGGTGGTGCTGAAGTGTTTGCCTTTTCGCCCTGCAGTTAAAAAAAATGTTCGGCTGAATAATGTCTTTTCCACATGCTGAGCATGCGTAATCCATAAAAAGGGGCACCCTTGTTTCCCATACCCGCCCCCCTAAAGGCACTCTTCCTGCCTCCAAGCCGTTTATATTATTGTTCAGTGGAGGCACTCTGGGTACTCGCGGCCAATAAACTCCCCCTCCCCCTCCCACCCCCACACACACGCACACACACACGCACGTGCGCGCTCACACACACACACACACACACACTTTCTTTTTTCCAAATAGTTTCCCTGGAGACTCATAGCTTAGTACTTGTCTCTGCATACCAGCCTGAATTATATAGGAAAAAAATGTTGCATCTAAGTGTTGTTCATTTCCACCTCCCCTGGTTACACTCTCTTGGGCGCAGTAGAGAATAACGATCCACACTGGCATAGGTTAGGGGTCCAGGGCAGTGGCGGAGCTAGAACTGGGAATTGGGGGGGTACAGACACATCCCGTTATGACAAAAATTAGTCCTGGCTAGTTCTCAATCATTTTCCTCTATTGATGCTTTTTCCAATTATTGTAATTGGCAACTGAAGATGCAATTTCTCTCTATATGCGACCTAACAGCGATGAAATCATAAGTTAAGCAGATAAGATCAAATTTTGACCAGAATCGTTCACTTTTCGCAGAAAGCAGGAAACTTTGTCCAGATGTTCTTTACCGTTCATACAGTCAGAAAAAAATGAATGTAAAAATATTGCCCCCCCTGGTGGCCACCATGTTGGATTCCTATATGGCCACCATTTTTCGCATATTTCTGCCCAGAACTCCATAACTATGGCAGATACAGATGTCATACCTGCAATTACCCTTAGGTTTCCAGGGTCAGGGAATGCAATGAAATCATTTTCAACTTCACTCGATATCCGCTGTATTGGATTCCAAGATGGCCGTCATTGTACCACACTCTTAATCATCACTTCATGACGGGACAAGAAGAAGAGTAATTTTTGGGTCGACCCTAATATATTCATAGTCTAGGAATCTACTGAAACAATTTTCATGTTTGTTGGATGTCCCCCATATTGAAATCCAAGATGGCCACCACAATGTTGTCTTCAAGAGCAGGGAAGTAATTTAGCATGGGTAATTAATCAACATGCCATTATATCTCCAGTGGACTACTGTTTAAAAAGGGTTTAGCAAGTTTAACCATGACATTAATTTTTCTCATCAGGTGCACCATAGACACAGGCTGTACCTGAACCACTGCCATCTATTATCAGCACTTTCAATCATCTTAGAACAATGACTCACCACTAATTAACCTTCTGTTCGAACTCATAGTCATCATGTGATTATTTTTTGCTTTTCATCATCTCAGAAGAAAGTAAAGCATATAGAGTAAGTACAAAGTAAATGATAAATAGGACATGTAGGAAGTCTGGGTGTGGCAGAGTGAAAAGTGCCTAATGTTTAACAGTTACAAAGAACTCTGTCTGAAGAAAAGGATAGCATTGGAAATTAATCCAGATAAATGAAACAAATCATAACTCATATCATCTTTGCATTTTTTCAGTCTGGAATACCAAGGAATAAATGATGCAGAAATCGGTCCATCCGAGCTGGAAAAGTCGCTTCGAGTCAATGTTGTGTTTGATGTCCGTCGAAAAGACAGCCTGAAGCTTACAGCTAGAGAGAACAGAGGCACTGGAGCTCGTAGGCGTGTGGCTCCAAATGTACGCTCAACAAAAATATAAACGCAACACTTTTGTTTTTGCTCCCATTTGTCATGAGATGGACTCAAAGATCTAAAATTCATTCCAGATACACAATATTACCATTTCTCTCAAACATTGTTCACAAATCTGTCTAAATGTGTGATAGTGAGCACTTTTGCTTTGCTGAGACAATCCATCCCACCTCACAGGTGTGCCACATCAAGATGCTCATCAGACACCATGATTAGTGCACAGGTGTACCTTAGACTGTCCACAATAAAAGGCCACCCTGAAATGTGCAGTTTGCTTTATTGGGGGTCTGGGGACTCAGAACCAGTCAGTATCTGGTGTGACCACCATTTGCCTCATGCAGTGCAACACATCTTCCTCGCATAGAGTTTATCAGATTGTCAATTGTGGCCTGTGGAATGTTGGTCCACTCCTCTTCAATGGCTGTGCTAAGTTGCTGGATATTAGTGGGAACTGGTACGCGCTGTCGTACACGCCGGTCAAGCACATCCCAAACATGCTCAATGGCTGACATGTCCGGTGAGTATGCTGGCCATGCAAGAACTGGGACATTTTCAGCTTCCAAGAATTGTGTACAGATCCTTGCAACATGGGGCCATACATTATCTTGCTGAAACATGAGGTGATGTTCATGGATGTATGAAACCAATTTAAGCCTGAAATGAATGCTGTGCATTCAAAAATTGAAATGTGACATTAACTCAAAACATTGTATGTCAGCTGGTTCCTTACATCTCAGTTAAGTAACTACTAATTTCTGCCCCAATTCAGAAAAAACTGGGACAGTATGGAAAATGCACATAAAAGCAGACAGCAGTGAATTATAAGTATTTTGTGACATTTCATTGCAGACAGTATGTTGACAGGATATTCAACCCCTCACTGCAGATGCCCAGTCCTTGCCTATATGTGCATGGCCCCTATTTAAGGCTTTATGACTCTGGATTTGAGTGTCTCAGAGACTAGAAAAATGATTTCAATAAAGCAAGATTGTCAGGGATTTCAAAGCAAGAGCCAGACCCAGGTCTCATTTAAAGAAAAGTCGGCTTCTGTATTAACTGAAAAGATTTTACTCAGAAGCACATTAGAAGAATTTTAGTCGGAAAATGGTTTGAAGTCAAGCTTAGGCATGCCAGATTACTGGGGGCGTCTGGAAAGGCGCAGTCGAATGCACTGGTCCGAGCTCAGTAACTGGGTAGGAAAGCTGCAAGAACCAGGGCAACGAAAGCAGATGAAGGAGTTTTCTTTGGAAATTCAAGGATTCAAAGTGCTATTTTTGCACTTTAGCAGAAGGATACAAAGAATGTAAGCTGGTTTGCCATCGCCAGTAATCACAGCATTTATAAGAAAAAGTAATTTTTCTTCTTTTTCTATGATTATTGTGTGTTATAATGGTGTGTAAAAATGATAGTAGTCACTCTTTTAACTTAGAGAAGTAAAAGTAAAGCAAGTACTCTGAAAAGATGAGTGACAATCAAGTGTTCATATGGAAAAGTGAGTGATGTTCATACATGTGATATCGTGAAATATCACATGACCGTAACTAAGCAATCAGTAACAATCCCAAGCTGGTAGTATTTTCCCGACACAATATCTTTCGTCATGAGGTACACATGTAAGCATTTATGATAATGTAAAATGTAAGGCAATTTTTAAGATTTTTTTAAAATATGCGAGTGGTCTTGCAGACAATGAATAAAATATGATTTTAGGGGAAATAGGGAGTTTACGTAGAAATATTGTGCGGAGTGCGGCACTGTCTTTTGCAAAATAGCTGTTGCTTCAAAACTAAACAAATTAATTTTTGAGTTCCTCTTTTTAATACATCAATGCTATTTTACATCTAACCAAATTTGACAATCCTGGACCTAAAATTTACAGCCTAGATTGACTTGCTATGAAATTACTACTGTAGTTGAGACCATCAAATCCAAAAAAAAAAAAAACAAGAGCAACGCAGAGCGTGGCATATGCCCCCGCCTGTATGTTGATTAAGGGTATATTGAGATGGCTGCCGTGGCGGCCATATTAGATATCGCACAAGGCTGGTTTTCGAAAAGAACCTTCCTCTAGCCACTCCCAATACGCCATTAAGAAATGGCATCAATCCGGCAAGGGATTCTATAGTTATCCCACGGAAACAAAAAGTTAACGGACGATGGACGGACATGGAGTCGACATAATGCCCCCTTACCTCTTTGGAGGGCGGGGGCAGAAAAACCTCAATTTGATGGCAGCAACTAATCTCAAAAGAAGGAGAGGAGCAACAAACGGCCGGAAAAGTACAACTTACTTTCATCAAATTCAAAATGAACCAAAATTTTCCTGAAATGGTAAAATGTCTCACTTTCAACATCACATACTGTATGTTGTCTATGTTCTATTGTGAATAAAATGTTGGTTTTTGAGATTTGCAAATCATTGCATTCTGTTTTTATTTACAATTTACACAGCATCCCAACTTTTGGAATTGAGGTTGTTGAAACAAAAACTTTTATCTTAAATTCTCTAGCTATTCCATTTTACACCTGAAGTATGAGTTTCAGATTTCAATTCAATTCCCATCCAACTGTTTTTAAGGTTTCCAATAGAAAAATGAATTAATTCCCTTCAGGGGTATGTTTCCTGACAAGGTTATAATGTCTACTAAATTGCCTCAAGTCATTGTAGAAATTGGTCCCCTTATTGTCAATTGAGACGTAGTTATAATGTGAAAGTGGGCAGTGTATCAACACGGTAAGAACAATGATGATTACGTTTCTAAGTTAAAAATTCAGTTTTCTCAAAACATGCCATGTGTGACAACACTCGTTTTCCCAAGGGGTCTCCTTTTATTTTGAACGCTGGAGAAACAAAACATTTGTAATAATAAAATGTAAGAAAAAGGACACTTTAGTTCATAAAAAAAGTTCTATGCGTCATGGTAACTTGAACCCCCCAGTGGTTTTGCCACTGACCATCACTCAGCAAGTCTGAATCTCTATAAGAGTGGGTGGCTACACACAAGTGAGGTGCTCTGCATTAATGATTCCAGATTAAATATTCCAATTTTAATTGCACTTCGATATAATTTGTGCCTTTGAGCATTAGAAGTGTGCTGAGGTGATGCTGTTTTACATTAAGTTCAATCACAAAGACTTCGGATTGAAGGAAAGGAGATTTATTAACAATGCAATGACATGAAAGAAATTCAGGATTTGGCGATGACTCCGTCCTCAAGGACCCTCAAGCGAAGTGGGGCGCTGATCCGCCAGGGTAGCAGGCAGGGGGGAAGCCATCCCCTGTTGGACAGAACGGATGAAGTAGATGCTGAAGCGGACAGTCTCAGAAGTTGGTGGTGGTGGGGAGGCGGTGGGCGATGCGGAATCTGTGCAACAGCAGACAGGAACACGTCAGAAGCATATAGAGAGAAGATCGAAGGCGCTGATTGGGTAAGTGTAATTGCATGAGAATCCTACTTCTCGTGATTGAACTTTCATTTACACTTCCATTTAAATGAAACCCCGAGGCTTTGAAGCTCTCAGTTAAGAGACGCATGTCTGATATTTTCAGATGGTTTAGAAATCTCAAAAAAATGTGCTGATTCTTCTTTTTGGGAACCATTTCCATGACATACCCCTCCCAGGGTTTGTTGAAATGACCTGTGCCTGTTTATTGGAAGGATCTGTTCTTTACTTTGTGAAAAGACCCCAGTCTCATCCCGACGTGTCATACAATGATGTCACCTGACAAAAAGTTGTTATACGATGCATCAAATAAGGATGCATTGTATAAAACAAACCCTAATCCCTAACCCTTAACTCAAACCCTAACCCTAAGAGTCAAATAAGGACACCAAAAGCTTTCCTTTGCGTCATATATGAATGCTTGGCCGGGTAGCGTTGCTATATGACGAGTCGGGATGAGAATGTGTCTGTCAAGAGGACATCCCAGATTTAGTAACTGAACGGGAAAACAGGGAGAAATCCATATTTGTATGTGATCAATGATGAGACTGCTATTGATGGCATGAATTTGGCTATGACTGGGGTCAAATGTTGGGAGCAGAGAGAATGAGGCATTGCACTGGATGCAGAAACCGTAGTGTTAGTCACGTGATCCCCAAAGTAACTCAGAAAGATGGCTTTGATGGGATGGGAATGCATAGATTAGTTGGCATTTTTCTGTATATGCGGTTGCCATGGTAATCGAGCAAGCTCATTAAATATGCAGAAAACTTCTGGCACCAATTCCTCTTTGACTCTATGATAGAATTCAGTTTTTCTTTCATCATTTAAAAGGCATTGCTTATCCAAATGCAATGAAATAGCCATTCTTTGCCAAATTATCAGTTTTGTGACTTTGGGGCATTTTACTCAAATTTTGAAATTATTTTGAGCAGAATCTGACGAATGCTCAGAATATTCAAAGTACGTAACAGGTAGGGAAATTTTGCCAATGTCATTGCATTTCTAATGAAGTAAAGTACCTGCAGGCAAAATTTCATAGATTTTCAATGATAAATAAAAAAGTTATGGCTGCCACAAACATGAGAAATGTGCAAAAGTAATACCTTGGGAAATCAATGGAAAATTTATTAGACCACATTGAAAAGTTGAGTTCAGTTTTTAATCCTTATTGCAATTAGTGATTATTAAAGGTGGGTTGTTAGAGAATATTTTTATTAAAAAAAAACTTTTGGAAAAATAATTAAATTTTGCCCATTTAACCCCAGATCACCCCTTAGCAAGCCAATCTTTCAAAAGGGCTTCATTATTTTGTGTGAATTGATGGGAACTTATTTTGCTGTATTTTCCAGAGGACTGAATGGCACTATTATTGGTGCAAGCAACGGCAGCACAAGATTTCCCCATTTTCACCATGCTGCGATCAACTTTTGTGTACATTTTGCTTTGGGGATCATGTGACCACCAACAGAAGTTGCAACGACCTCATTCAGAACAGCTGAGAGCCAGGTGAGGTGGGTGGTTGGTGAGAGACTGATCATCATTCCACCAACCGTGATTTGTGTTGTAGATGAGCAGCATGATTGTGTCAGAAAAAATGTAATGAGTTTGATTAAAAACCATAAATTACACCAGGAATTACAATGTAGGTATATTCTACAGCTTTTATAAGTGTTTTTCAAACCAACCAACCAAACTTTTTTTTGGAGCTGTGGTAAATGCTACCACAAATCAAAAACCTGGGAGCACGTCCCCATACATTATAGACAGGGATTTCATTCTTTGAATTTCCCAGGCAGAAAAACGCCATACACACTTGAACCAGGTGAGAAAGCTTTCACATAACATTCTATCTGCTGTCAGGACTGACACACAAGCACACAGATACAAGTAGTGACTGAGAATTATTCTCTTGTGCAAGCATTCAAGGTTTCATTTCAAGAGCCTTTCTTCATTACTGCTTTACTGCCTGGCTTTGTTCTTATTCTTGGCAAGCAAATTGATTTTTAAAGTGCTTGTTCATCCAAAAATAAGATTTGATTCAGATCAAAATCTGAAATATAAATACATTCTTTGAACACCGGTCATTTCAAATTATAATCAGCCCTTACTGATTTATTCGCATTTTAATTATTACAAATCGCAATCATCTCAGAAAGAATTTATCTTTGCCAATTTTCAGCGATAATGTCACGAAAAATATCTAGCTAGTGGAAGAGAACACACTGTCAACAGCATTGGAGTCAGTGATTTGTAATTTTGGATTATTCCCTGGGGAAAATCCAAAATATCTGCCTTGTTTTTGGCTGCAATAATAAGGCCGATGCATCATGGTCCATATATTTTCCAAACACCCACTATTCCGAAGGCGTTGTTGGATTTTGATAAGAGGAAATGAGCGGATTTTGTAGAGCCCATATCAGGATCGGTGATCCGCTCTAAACAATAAATTATGACAGCTTTTATCAGCCAGATCCTGAGCCACACCAAAAGTGCGGATATCACTTGGTTAATAATTACTGGAATCGCAGCTTAAGGTCGGTAGACACTACCAAAATAGGCTTTTTTTTAAATTAAATTTGTTTTTGACATTTTCATGAAATAACCTTCAGTAAGTTCATACTTGATAGGACTATCAAAAATATGGACATCTGTTGCTTTTTGTCAATTTGAATTTGTCCTGCCAAGCATTGCTTCAAACACCATTTCTCCTCTTTCTCTCATGCTATCTTTGTGAAACTTGGAAAATAAGTTCACCAAATGCATGTCTATGGACTGATTAAGCATTTTGAAGAAATCATTCGTGTAACTCAAGATTTTGGGGCAATTAGGTACCCAATAAAGTAAAAAAAAAAAACACTGAATTGCCCATATTTTTTCACAGAATTATTTGAGATTAAAGTATTAAAAAGTTTTAGAGACATCCTGTCTGAGGTAGGGGAGAGCGGGTGCAAACAAATCATTTTTTCGTATTTTCCTCTCTGCACAGAGACGCATTTTTTTTAAGCTAACCTTTTTTTTTGTGAACAACATACATATGTCCTCTACAACCAAGTCTGCTAAGATTGGATAAATGAGTATGACGTAATTGGAAAATGCAGCTTTCCAAATGTGCGTCGATCCGTTCACCCCTGTCTGCAGGGATGAACAGATCATGTGACAAGGTCGAACGGATTGGCTGCATCATTCGACCACAACAATTAAGTACTTCATATTATTTGTATATAACACTTATTTAAGCTTCAGTTGAGTCCTTTGAGCAAATGAAGATGTTGAATTCATACCGTACCAGTTTAGCTATCATGTTGCAAGGCTACATTCTGCATTTTGCTCGCCTTCACCAGCACTCACCGCTTGTGCCTCCTTCAATGGAGGCCTTGCACTGGATGCAGAAACCGTAAAGTAAGTCACGTGATCCCCAAAGATGGCTTTGATCGGATGGGAATGCATCGATAAATTATTACTTATTCATACAAAAAAAAACTTATTTCCTTGCTCTGAAATATGGCATTTATAACCGGATATTGAACCGCAGGGCCAAAATGCTCTGCCTTATTAGACGACGGGCTATGCCTCAAGACCCCCCCCCCCTGGGGGATTTTTGGAGGCAGGTATTTTTGGAAACCTTACCCATTGAGGTTCTCAAATCAGGTTGCCTGCAAATTGCCCAGTGGTGGGTGAGCCAGTGAGGGCGCTTTTTTCAAAATGACCGCCAAAATCCCTTAAATATTTATTACTTGGCTATTGGAGCTCTCAGGAGCATAGGTATGATGTCTATACCTATGTTTTCAGGGTCAAGGAATTTAATGAAATTATTTAGAACATTATGTGTAACAAGGCACATGAGATGTAGCTACAAGGAAGCCACATTTGATTTGGCTGACATGGATACTGAAGGACTTATGTCTCACCAGGATCTCAAATTATCACAAGTCATCAAAAGTGAAGAAGATACTTGCAAGGTTGTTGATGCAGTAAACAACTTCATTAATCTCTTTGACGTTCAAGACAAAGAGGCCCTCTACTGCCTGTCATCAGGGCCCCCGGCACGAGACGAGATTGAGAAAGACCTTTTGCATGCAGATCTAGTTGACTGCACAGCAAGCTTCCATGATCCCATCAAGAGATGCAAGTTGAAAACTTTTGCAAATATGGCCAAGTCTCATAAAGTCACTGGAAAGTCCAAGAAGACCAAGCAGGTCAAAGCAGAACGTAATGTGTTTGCAAAGCTAATGCTTCTGGCAATGAACCATGATATCAGCATACAGAAAGCACTTTGTTATCCTCTAGGTCCCATTTCCTGGCCTCTGGCTACAGCTGACGGAGTACCAGCGAAGACCCAAAAGGTTAAACTGATGCATGCTCTGGAAGGCGATTCTAGTTCCGCAGAAAGGCCACATGGAGCAATTAGCTATGTAATAGATGGGATGGCTATGCTACAAGCCCAGGTGGCCTTACCCAGCACATTAGGAGAACTTGCAGAGAGTCTGTTTGCCCAACTTCCTAAGGTTGAGCGTGTGGACTTTGTGACAGATTCCTACTTTGATCTGTCCATAAAGGGCATTGAAAGGTCGAGAGGAGGAACACCAAAAGCACATCTGATCAGTGGACCTCTGACAAAAGTGCCAAGAGACTGGAAAGCTTTCCTGTCCAGTGATGCAAATAAGGAAAGGCTAACTGAATTTCTACTGTCTGAATGGAAGAAGAGCAAATATGCGTCCAAGCTCAAGGGTAGACAAGTGTTCTTTGTCTGAGGAAAGAAGTGTGTCTGTTTGCAGAGTTCAGATGGCCAAGCAGTTGAAGTTGAAGAGGTAGAAGAGCTGACAGCTAACCAAGAAGAAGCGGATACAAAGATCATCTTCCACTGTCTCCACATCGCCACACATTCTTCTGAGAATTCTTCAATAATCGTCAGGTCACCAGATACAGATGTCTTCATCCTTTTACTCCATTACATGCAGGAGGTAAAGCAGAAGGTTCTCTTTGACACTGGTGTGAGCAACAAACGTCAACTCATAGATGAACATAAAGTCATACGTGATGTAGGCAGTGACATGTGCCATGCTTTGCCTGCCCTGCATGCCTTCAGTGGTTCTGACACTGTAAGTGCCTTCATACGGAAGGGGAAATTGACACACCTCAAGGTTATTAAGAAACACCAGGAATATCTGAATGCGTTTCTGTCCCTCGGCAGATCTCCTGGAATTTCAGATCACATCTACGAACGTGTCGAGGGATATGTCTGCCGTCTGTATAGTCTAGGATCAGATACCACAAACATTAATGATCTGCGTTATAGCAAGTTCCTTGAACAATGTGACATTTCAACAGGAGAGCTGCTTTCAAGTGTGCGGGATGTAGATAAGAGCATCCTATTCCCATGCAGATTCCTTGAAAGCACACATCAAAAGGACAAACTACCAGGCCTTGATCTGGTACGCAGCACATGAAGCCGCTCCAGACATTCCGCAACCCAATGGTCATGGATGGTGTATTGACAAAGGGAAACTGGAGTACGAGTGGACCCAGAATTACTTAATGCCTCAGGAATTGGCTGACATCCTCGTGGAGGAAACGGAAGACGGAGAAAGTGGAGAGAAGGAAGAAGAAGGAGGCTTTGAAATAGACAATTTGAGAGACATTGCTTTTGACGAGGAGGGATAGCTCTTAAGATGAAGTCAGCATTATAGACTATGAAAAACTAACATTAGAATTAGATAGGCGAATCGTCAACATGGTCTAAATGTTGCCTAGTGTATGAAAAATGAACATGATTGTGTTGTATATTGGAGCAAGTATTAGGCATCAGAGAATTTTGAAATTGGGGTGATTTATCCCCTTGCCCTATCAAGGTATATGAATCCAATTCATTTAATCATACTGATATGTCAAGCAAATTTGTCAGCTATTTTGAATATTTATGGTTCATAAAAGTGCAAGTAGGCACTATTGTTAATCTCAACTAGATTCAATCATTAATCATTCCTTGACAGTGAAAGCATGTTTATTTATATCAGAGCATGTTATATGAGTTCCGAAATAGCCAATCAGAAATATCAATTAGGTGGCTGCCATTTTGAATTTTGGTAGCCATCTTGGTATCCTGTTGGTGTTTGACTTACAGTACAGCCGCCGTTAAAACCAAAGAGACGGCGTTAGTTCACGCCCCGTTATCTCGAAAATGTCGCCCTTCTTACCCATTTCTAACCACGACCTAACCAATGAGCCGTATCACAGGACAATTTACCGCCAGTAATAACCACATGTGGCTCCGCGGAACTGAATGTAGTACCGCGTGTAAGTTATAGAATAGAGGGCATTTTTACCGTTAGAATTACATGTATTTGCCGTTACGTATTTTAACATCTTTTTATTTTCTCTTGCAGTGAAAGTGCAAGTGAGAGCTTATGCGACCTCTGGAAAGCGCGTGGCTGATCCTGTTTAAAAAACCTAGCATGAACAAGAAAAAAAAATAGCCTATTATGAGAAATTCGACAGCGAAATATAAGAAATTGTGTTCTTGAAAGAAATTTTTTTGGTATTTTACAGATGTCTTTTTATTGCAGAAACTGTGATTCTGAGAGTTTGTGGGTAGATCTTCAGCGAAGTTTGCCGCAATTGATTTATTGGTTTTGAAAAGCCAGCCGCAATATAAATAAACAAATTGGCAATATACAACTTAATAGCCTGTGAGCTTACGCTCACGTTTTTCTCCGAAATTATGCGTTTTCGGACCTGCAGAGGTATGAGGTTGTCTCTCGCCAAGGAGTCAATCTTTGTCCTAAACTTTGGGGAAATGCGTCGTATCGTGACAGGTTCCACAGTTGTGAATGTGATGTCAGTTTATGGTAGGGCATTTTATAGAAAATTGCTGCCACGCGCTGACCAGGTCATTAATTCTTTAATGGGCTACAATGAGCTTAAAGGAAATATTAGGGTGACAATGAGTGATAAACAGAGATGACACAAACTGAGCTGTATTGAATCAGTGCCAAGTGTATCCGCTTTTAATTCCGTGAATTCAGTTTACGAAAGAGCAATTCAGTTTTAAGTGACAATGTCCTTTGGAGAAAAGATACTGAGCAGATCTTTTTTTAAATTCCGTTTCCTTATTGATAGATATAGAATAAGCTTACTAAACATCCTGTGTAAGGTTCCGCAAATAGTTTATTTTGCTTTTTTTTAGTGTATTCAAGAGTCGTTATGGTCGAACTAAATTGATATTGTACGCAATTATTTTATAGTTGCAAGCTTTGCGAACATTGTGTTTGAGCATCTGAATGGTTATCTGAATGGTTATGAGAAGTCATTAAAACAAATACAACCGATGCAAAACGTTTTGAAAAATTGGTTAAAAATTGCCAATTAGCATTTTAAAACAAAACAGTATATAAATCTAAAGACATTCAAGTTCTTTCCCTAAATGAATTTTACTGAGACGGGGTGCGAGCACTGATCTATATATAAGAACTGGATTGCTGACGTGATATAGAGCTGCGTTCAGAGGTTGAAGCAACCGGAAGTGGTCAAGCGGCCATATTACTATGCCCGGTAGTAAGCAACCGCTACATTGTATCAAGTGGCAGAGATGACCCGGTGTGCAGCTTTCCGATGCAGAACGACATTTTTCAGGGGATGTGGCAAGACAATGCACAGGTGGTAGATTAGTCAGATATACTTAATCAATTTCGATGAATATATTGTCTATTATAAGCCACTGGCGAGCAACCTCAGCGGCAGATAACTTGTCAACGTTAGCCCAGTTAACGGTCAATACTGGAATACTTAAAATTAATGGTCGCTGACCTATCGCCTAAAGCTACCAAGATTACTGAACTTAAGTACACTATATCAGTCACTGTCACACGCTATAAATGAGATAATCCAATAATACGGATGTGCAACGCAATCCACAATATCAGACCAGACTAGCTAGCCAACAAAATCAGGCGATGACTGGTCAAATCGTTAAGGCTAATTTTCGCCAGACCAGCACTAAGAAGGCTAACGTGTCATTGACAATTTACCTTTGACGGACAAATTCAGTTTTGCCAGGTTATCAATGAGGATGTAACGTTAGAGCCACTTAAATAGTGATTCACACTCAATAATTAACGGCAGGCAGTTTTACATACACCTCCGTAACGCATCACTCACTTCACTTCTCATGAGAACGTTGATTTGGCGACTTTGATAAGTTTCCTTTAGCGAACCCACTTTTGCTTCATTAGGAAATGAGCCTAGCTACACGGCAGCCATTCGGTGGAGACACTTTAAGAGAAAACTCAATACGCATTATGCGCTATTGCATCTCACACCCAGAGTTTCTAATATAAAGCCAATGGCTGACGTGACGCTAACACATGGCCAAATTAATTTTTATTTAGTTTTCCCAAGCCCACCCGACAGAAGTACGTTCAAGATCGACGTCCTCTCTTCTTCAGTCAGTGATAACATAATATCTTTGTACTACTGCCCCACTCTGGCAGGATGTACAAAATTCTGTATAGGTTTCATACAATCCCAAAAACTCACTCAGCTGTCGTCCATTGAAAATGTTTCTTTAAAACCAGTTGTGTATGCCAGAGACTTTATTTTGGAAAACTATATTTGTCTTGTTGAAATTTCAGATTCCCCAAAGATCCGGTCAGAAGGAGTAAGTGGCTTCGGAGGCTTAAGAGGGAACATTTTAAACCATCTTCCTACTCATGTCTCTGTTCGGATCACTTCACAGCAGAATGTTTCGACAGGACAGGGCAGACAGTCAGGCTTCATGCACATGCTGTGCCGACAATTTTCAATTTCCCACCACATTTGCAGAAGGTATTCAGAGAAAAAAAAAATTGCATAAAACAGCTTAAAGTTGGTATGACTATGTACAGATAGGTTGAAAATTAAAGGAAACACTGGTTGGCACACCCGATTGAAGTGCACAACAAATATTTGTGTGACACAGTTTGCTTAAAAATGAAATTTATTTAAGCACAGTTCCATCATTATTATTCCACCATTCTTCACAAGGGCCCTGAGCAGCTTTCTCCTTTTTGCCAACAATCAGCAACAGCAGCCATAAGGCACTTTCAGGTGCAGAACTTTAGGGAGAGATAACCAAGAATGAAAGGGAGACAGAACAAACACATTGGTTACACAGATATTTAACATATTGTCTGTAAATTTACAATTTAAGGGTGTGAAATAAAATTACAATGAGCCATGAAAAAATCACGACATTGTTCTAAGAAAATACCAAAGCCAGAAGTTCAGAAAGTTAAACCACCAAGGGCTAGGCACTCAGATGTTTCCTTTAATTTCTCCATTATCAACAGAAGTACAATTCACTGTAGTACACCCAAGTTAATGAGCACTACAAAATAGCAGTTATATATGGGGAAAAAAAACCCTCAAATCTTGTTTTCCAGAAAGTAACAACGAGAAAGGCTCCGAAACCACGACAGCTTGAGGTAGTGACAGACATCACAGATTCGTGTCCAGCTGTCAGCTGTAGGCCTTCATCCCTTGAAGACCACAATTACAGCTATCCAAGTCCAAAGACCCTGACAAAAAGGCTAAAGAGGACACTGCAAGCAATCAATTATTATAGGAGAAAAATTAAATTGGCCAACCAAAAGAACAGACGACTGAAATACCTTAATCAAAAAATTTTCCAAACCCTTAAACAAAAAAATTTACTTTCAGAGAATTGCACAGACCTTCTGGAGAAATGCCCCAATGTCCCTCTTGAAATCCTTAGGAGAGGTCAAGGCAGCAGGGCTGAATAAAATCAAGCTCTCAAGTCATTCGCCTTAACACTGCGGTACTATTCCCCTAAGGAGTATAAATATGTCAGAGACATTCAATTTGGGCCGCCCACATCCTTCCACCATCAGGAAGTGGTAGAGTAGCATCGGTGGAGACCCTGGATTCAGCCATGAGGTTCTAACATCCCTCCTTGCCAAGGCGATTGCTGCTCAGGCTCAAAACAAGCAGGTCCTCTGTGCCCAGATGATAGATGAGATATCCATAATGAAGCATCTTGAGTGGGATGGGAAAAAAATGATTGGCTTTGTCGATATTGGCACAAATATTGAGAATCACAACATGCCTACCGCAACACAGGCCCTGGTGTTCATGGTGGTTTGCCTTCATGAGCACTGGAAAGCTCCAGTTGGCTACTTTTTAATAAATGGAATGACAGGTTCAGAGAGGGCAAATCTGGTGAGACAATGCATACTGAAGCTGGCAGATGTTGGCGTGAGGGTGGTGTCTCTTACATGCGATGGTCCATCTGGTCACTTCACAATGCTAAAACACCTTGGAGCAGAAATGAAGCCCTGTGATTTGGACCCCAGTTTCCCAAACCCAGCAGATGACCAGAGCAGAGTCCATGTGATTCTGGACGTCTGTCACATGCTTAAATTGGCTCGCAACACCCTGGGTTCCTGTGGCATAATTGTCGATGGAGAGGGCAAAAAAATTAAGTGGGAGTATATTGAGGCACTACAAAGCCTCCAACAAGATGATGGCTTGCACCTCGGCAACAAATTGAGGTCAACTCACATTGATTGGAGAAGTCAAAAAATGAAGGTGAACTTGGCTGCCCAGACCCTGAGTGCCAGTGTTGCAGATGCCCTCCAATTCTGCGAAGAAGAGCTCCAACTCCCTCAATTTGGTGGCTGCGCCCCAACATGCAAATTCATCAGAATATTAGATAGGCTTTTTGACATTCTCAATTCAAGAAATCCCATGGCGAGGGGATATAAAAGTCCCCTGAGGCCATCAAATGAACATGCAAACTTTACCTTCTTAAGGGAGGCCTATGATTACATCCAGTCCCTAAAAGAACCGGGCATCAATGGTCGACCACTTGTGTCTACTGGCAAGAAAACTGCCTTTGTTGGCTTCCTGGTGGCAAAAAAGAGCATTACCTCCATATATGACACATATGTAAGACCAAAGAAATCCCAATTATCCTATCTTCTGACTTACAAGCTAAGCCAGGATCACCTTGAGCTGTTTTTTGCTGCCATCCGCTCAGCTAATGGATTTAACAACAACCCCACTGTGAAACAGTTCAAATCTGCATTCAAAAGAATGGTGGTATTTCATTCAATCAAAGCTGTTGGCAACTGTACTCCATTAGATGGAACAGTAGTGCTGGAGGCAACACCAAGCGACCTGCTGATATCTGCCCACTCTGACTCTCAACCTCCTGATAACACAGAAGAGGGTAGCATTGAGAGCACAATTGGCTTAGATCTTCCAACTCTGTCACATTACAAAGATGCAGTAGTTGGTTACATTGCTGGCTTTGTGGTTAACATGGTTAAGAAACGAATACAATGCAGTACCTGCCAGTCTGCCCTCAGTGCAGAGAGCACTCTCCAGGATGAGCTTGGACACAGTCTGATCCGACAGTGTCCTCAGAATATGCCAAACTACTGAGAGGGTGATTCAGAGTAAACTTGCATCCCATCCTCAGGTTACAGAACTAGATGCTAGATTTAAACTAAGTGTCTCCATCAAGGTTCTTGAGACACACGGCACCACTGCATTCCAGCAGCTAGAGGACCACATCTTTGATCTGGAGCCATTCAACAATCACACCCTGATTTTAATCAAATGCATCACAGCCTGCTACACAAACATTAGGATGCATCACATAGCAAAGCAAACTGCTGCAAAGTTGCGCGGCAAACGCTTGCGAAAAACTTTGGGGAAGCTCGCACTTTTTAAAAACCAGTGAGGGGTGACCACGTCCTGCCAGCTCACAGCAACAAATCCTGGACTTATTCGCACCCCGACCAAGAGAAAATAAATGTAAATTCTCATACAAAATGTTATACTCATTTTATGCATTTTTGCAACAATGCTGTACATAATGACCTGCTTCAAAGCAGACTTATCAAGTTGTATGGAGTGATAAGTCCCACACCTGATGACACGGGGGAGGCATTCACAGCCCCGCTGTTCACAGAAAATAAATTCTGTTAACATACAAAATGCCTTGCTTGTTTCATGTATTCTGGAAATGCTGCGAGAAATCAGCTTTGAGTGGTTTTACAGCTCCACACAACATGACAGTCTTAATTTTGGTACCACAGCGGAGAAGTTCAAGCCTTCCACTCAGATAGGCTTCGGCAGGTTCCTGTACTCCAACGAACATCCTCAGGCAGCATGGCATGTCACCACCATCCATCGCAAGCGGGTTTCAGAGCAGCAGCTGAATACGGGTTCTAGTGGAGATGGTAACTTCTTTCTGTTCACTCAGCAATAAGGTAGCACAGTGTTCACGTCAGCATGAATACTTGCGCCTAAAACAAAGGTAAAAATGCATAAACACCAGTAACGCAAAATATCCTGAATTAACTAAAACTGGCAAGAATTCTGTATTCAGATTCTACCAATATTGAATGAAATCAGAACTTTTTTGGCCATGATGTTTCGTTAACCAAAGAATCATTCGGGCAGTTAAAACGTCAAACGTACATCAAGTAAAGAAAATGTTGAGTTGCGAATTAGCGAATGCTAACGTTACCATGTTACATGTGGTAATAGTATATAACAACGGCAGCCGTTGATGACACACCGAGTAAATTAGCTAGGACATCCGGAGCATAGTTATGCATCCGGGATATTACATATTAAATTCTAACACCCTTCTCACTGATAATCCCCCCAAAATATATTGGCGCCCCATTTTAAAATTGCTCCAGAAAGTAAGACGTCGAGTGGGTGGAGGGTTGGATAGCCACGGAATTCTTTCCCTGAAACTATCTGAGAAGCTAGCAAGGTCCTTAGCTACCAATCTCAGCCATAAAAATAATCTCAGCGCATTATCGAAGTCCACAACAATTGCAATAACGTTAGAAAATAAGTGAAAGTCAAATCTCTTCGGCCCAGATTTCAACACCACTCACATTTACGAACATAGCCAACATTAGCGTTATGTCTAGTCATCTGTGAAGACGACGCATCCTAGCTTCAGTCGAATTGTTAAAACATTAATGCTATACTTTGTGAAATCAATCAGCGGCTTAGATATACCAAAGACTTGCTATTTTTAATAAACTTACCTTACTTTAAACTTGCTGTGTTGAGGCGCATTTCGTACTGTGAGGTCGGACAGAGGTGGTAACATAAAATACCGCCTCTTTCGTGTCTGTGAAAAGCTATCTTCTCTCTAAATTATATCATTGGCTGCAACGTGTGCAATGCAAACAATGTTCTGAGAGCTTGTACTTGGGCATACCAATATGGCGGCATGGTTACTTCAATATTATGACGTCATCAGCTATCCAGTTCTTATATATAGATCAGTGGGTGCGAGTAATCTTCAATATACAGTGACCGGTGGACCGGTTCCGCAATTTACAGAAATCAAACTTTTTTTTGCGGGAAAACGACTTCGCTGTCAGCCTTGAGTTTGACACCGCTAGAACGGTAAATTATTGTGGATTTAACTGAAGCCGAATATCTCGAAACGATATAGAGAAATAAATGCCTGATAACTGTTGCTTGCCGTTGCAGCAGTAGGCTACCAAATCAACGCTTGTGATAAGGCGCACTGTGAAGTGTGTGGCCATTAAGCATGTGTATTCCTGGGATTCAACACGTTATTAGTGTCATTATGATCGGAAATTATCATAGAATTGACCTTATAAATCCCAATGTCGTACTAGTGATACTTTTTCATCAACACCAATTGGGAGTGACTGCTTGTCATTTGACTAGTTCCGCAAATGCCATTTTGTAGGTTTTCAAACTTGTTTATTCTTGTTTATTTTTCCTGAAATAATTTGATGAAAGTTTATTGTAGTCAGTGTGAAATAAAACATTTTCCCTCCCACTATAACTGTACTGTTTTTCTGTGGCTCAACGGGCTGATCATGACTCATGTTCTGTGTTATTCTGAACTTGTAGTCTCATCCTGATAATTTTAACGTATACTTGGCATTTACTAGGCCTACTTGAATTGGAAAGAGTAGAAAGAATCATCCATAGTCGCTGATAGCAGTTGAATATCGATGGATGCACAAATCATTGTGAACTGAGGCCAGCGCACGTGGATTCCAGCTGGCACAATGTCGACACATGGTACAGTTAGCCATAAATTTGACCAATTATTGTGATATCCCCTATAGAGTAATGCTGGCTAAAATTGGTGGAAAATACATGTGTCTGTTTCGTTGTGGCCAGGGGCACGCAATAATGCCAATAAACAAAGACTATCATAAGTTCGGCGTGACAACGGGCGCTGTTTGCGAAACTGGAAATTATTTGCGGAACCAATCAAAGGACGTGCCAATGAAAAATGACTGTGCAAGGCTTTATTTCTAATGACTGAAGAAAACTAACTGATCCACAAAAAGCGTGAGTAATTTCCGCAAATTTGTGAACAGATAACTTTCCGCCAGCGAATTCTGTATCGATACCAAACACTTCAAACAAATTCCATTTGCGGAACCGGTCCACGTGCTGTAGGAATGAATAGGCTATACTAAATTTCAGGTTTGCCACAGGAAAAATAATCTATTTCGGCACTTGAGTGTAATATAGGCCTAATAGTACATAAAAGCATGTATTATCTCCAAACATAAAATATTGAAGAAATGATACCTGACAAATAAAATCCTCACCAAAAATAGCATGATATTTAATAATTCAATTGCGTATTAGGCCTATACTGTACTAAAGTTTTAAATAGTAGCACAAGTTGAGCAAACTGTATCGTCAAATATAAAAAGGTTTGGAGAAATGATTACCGGCAACATCACCCCCGCCAAAGCAAATTAATATTTTATGTAAGCTTACGTTACTTTTGCAATCATATATGGAAATAAATCGCCAACAAGCTGTGCCATTATCTACATGTACGGACTACTGTCAAAACGACTGTCCCAACAGCCCTCATGGCTCAGTTATAATCGCCCAGCTACCCCGTGCGCGGTAGGCGGCGGGAGGTCTTCTTTCGTCTTCATGCGCGTCAATACACCGGTCCTTCTGCACGGCTGACGACGAGATTTCCCGGTCCTACTGAGAGTTTAATGCCCCCGTACTGGCGGATTAACGACTTTTTCTTTGGTTTTAACGGCGGCTGTACTGTACTCAAGCTAATCAATTGGATTCACATACCCTACAAACATGGTATACATAGAATCTTTCTAGGTCATTTACTGACCAAGTTATTTTGATTTGAATGATTTTAGTGATTTTGATAGCCCTTTTAAAAAGCACCCTCTCTGGCTCAATTTTGGCTGCCATTTTGAAATGTGTAGGTTGTACACTGTTCTAAATAAATTTATTTGGTTCCTTGACCATGAACACATAGGTATAGAGATCATAACTATTCTATTGAGATCTCCAATGACCATTTTATAAATATTAAAAGGGATTATAGTGGCTCTTTTGAAAAAGCTCCCTCATTGGCGCAATTTTGACAGCCATTTTGAAATGTATAAATTGTACAATGTTCTCAATAATTTCATTGGATTCCCTGAGCTCCAATGACCAAGTTATAAATATTTTAAGGGATTTTGGTGGCCATTTTGAAAAAGCGCCCTCACTGGGTCACCCACCACTGGGCAATTTGCAGGCAACCTGATTTGAGAACCTCATTGGGTAAGGTTTCCAAAAATACCTGCCTCCAAAAATCCCCCTGGGGGGGAGGGGGGTTGGCATAGCCCTTCATCTATATCCACGACTCTACCTCAACAGACTATATATTCACTGGTTGATTAAGCACTTGCATAGCTGTGCTGTTTTTGAACTTGAGCTTATTGATGCAAGGATTCTCAGTCATAAACCTGATTTGAAAACAACAGTTGAATATTTAGCAGTTAATTATCGCAAAAATATATATTTAAAAAAAACAATTTAAGTGATTATACTGCTGAGGTCTTTGAGTGCATAGCATAATGGTGAGGGGACTCTCAGATAGACTGGCTAAAACAATAGCAAGCACAGATTTACCCACAAACAGCTTTTATGACAAAATATCGTAGGTAAGAGAAATTTTTCTTATCTCTGTTGCATTTAAAGTGTATGCCTGCTGTTCTTGGAGAGTGGTGTCAATTTAAAATGACCAGGCTTATATCGTTGGAATCTGTGGACTTTGTTTTTTCATTTGAGGCATCATTTGTGTGCAAAGCACAAGTTCAGTAGAAATGCTTGCGATAGAGATCTGATCTTATTTTATCTAATGTTTTGCTAGATGCGTATTTACTTGCTTGGTAGCCTACTTGAATTGTGTTCGGTTTCGGTACAAACGGTAATCACAAACTTTTCGCCAAGTTTCTTCGCTTTAACTTTCCAATTACCGGTTGCCAAGTCCCATAGCCAAATAGTGGGATTTTGATCCACTGCGATCTAGTTTGATTCGTGCAGACATAAGCAATGGCTTCTGACTCCCACCCACCAAACAGGGAAAAAAAAGCATACATCCGTGCAGCTGGCGCTAGGAATCAAGTGAGACGGCCATTCCATTGAACTTTCATTCACAAAATCACTTTCTCGGAACATGGTTATAATAAAATGTTTGAGTAAGGGAAGCAAAACTTTTATCGACATTTGTTGTTGCTGTTTAAAAGGCCCAAAGCAAAGTGAAAATATTTATTTAATATTAAAGTTATTCATCTAAAGCCGTGTTCTAGACTCGCATTGTTTCAACACTGCTATTATTTCAATCGCCTCAGAGCTGAAACAAAAGGCTTGTGGTTACACATGAAGGGAAGAGAGGGATAATTAACACAACTCTCCAGAATTTTTTTTCAGTTTTGTAGTGGCGGCTGCATGCACAGAGGGGGTGACCGGGCAGTGTCTGCGAACTTCGAGTGGGTGTTGGACCAAGCAATCTCTACCCAGCAATCTTACGGCTGTACAAGGGCGCGTTTTCTATTAAAACCAGCAACACTATCACAAGCAAGAATGTGTTCTGATGTTGCACTTGAGGAAGGTAATCGGGCACTGTCAGAGCAACATACAATTTTCAAAATGAGACATTGGAACCAGAGAACGAATTAATGTGGAATTGGAAAACACTTCAATAAACACTTTGATGACTGATTACTTAATAAATATCATACAGAAGTTGTTCTTGTTCATTAGAGAATGCGTACCATGTCAAAATATCTAGCTAAACAAGACAACCCGTAAGATAAAATGCTTCATTGTCATTTCACTTCACGTCATGAGTCCGAGGACTTACGGGCTCTGGTTTAAACCACTCACTCATTGAGGTTTAAATGTAGCTTTCAGAACTATATCACCAAAATCGCTACAATCCAGGCGCCAAAATTTATCTGATTTTGTTTTTAGAGTTGTATACGTGCCGCTTATCGTCGGTCAGAAGGGATTATGAAGCATCCATAATTTTTTTTCTTCCTTCATCTCGAGTCAAAACACAGTAACGTATGACAGTGTCTCCAATGACTGACTTAAAAATTTACACTGAACAAAAATATAAACGCCCCATGTCAAATATTGATGCCGCATGGAGTTATGCTGACTTTTTCTTGAACCATAGGGATATTTCTCTTGATTTGTGTATCATTTTTTAATCCATCTCTCTGTCAGTGAGCATTTGTTAAGTGATGCAGTGATTTCACTCAGTACATGGGTGTGGCATTTCCAGACGGTGATCAGACAGAATGAGCAGTACCCAGACACTCCTTATACTGGGGACAATAAAAGGCCACCTCAAAATATCAAATTTTGTCTAAAGTCATCATGCCTCAGATGTTTCAGGTCATGCGAGAACGCGCCATTGGCATGCTGGATGCAGGGATGTCCACCGTAGCGGTCTGCATGCAGTTCCTTGAAGCAGAGCATATTCCACTTCTGGACTGGCCTGCGTATTCGCCGGACATGTCACTCTTCAACCTGACCCCCAACGTGTTCTAAGGATTGTCACTCCTTTGCAGATGCCAATATCAAGATGTAATGGACGCTGATCTGAAGATTAGCCTATTGTTACCCTATTGTTAATAAAAACTCAAAAACATGACATGGGGCGTTAATATTTTTGCTCAGTGTATTTTAAATGCCATTCCAAAACAGCAATGAAATAGGCCTATGTTTTACCAATATTCTGATGAGTGTGCTCGCACATCAATGATCAGAATATCATGTAGAACATTCTGACGTCCATTAAATGGACAAAATGTAACAGTAACTTATGCCCCATTTGCACTACGTGGTACCGACTCTACCTACTTTTTTCATTGTTTAAGCATAAAAGGGAGTAGGGAGAAGTCATTCGACGCTTTGTTCATCTGTCCCTGCTGCTGTAAGCTTCAGCTTATATCGAGCCTTGGCAGAGTCATCAAGATGATCAAAATAGATAAATGACATCTCTTGTACCTTATAATAACTCCTGCACACTGTATTTACTAGCAGAAAAGAAAAATCGCTGATACAAATACTAATAAATTGGATTAGAAGTTGAAATTTGTTGATGAGAAAAAACAAGGAAGAACGTGGTTATTTGTCTTCACCAAGTGCCTAATTGGGTCAGCCAGAAGTGACGACACCGGGATTTTCAGAATAAATGTCAACAAAAGAAAGAAGGGCCTTGGTTTTTGGGTTGAGAAGATTTGCAACAGTCACAACTGCAGTGAAAAAGTAAAAACAAATCAAAGTTTGCATTATTCACTTTACATAGATGCCAACAGCAATAGGGCAGGCACTAGGACCATGGGTCAAGTAATATGGGCCTGATAATTTGAGTAAAAATGTATTCTGATAAGCAACTCTTTATATCATAATCATGTTTATTTTGTTGCAAAGTATGCCAATGAAACTGAAATTTTTTTTTTGGTACAAATTTGACCTTGCTTCCAAACTTTTGGCCTGTAGTGTATTTGAGAAAATTCAATAAATTTGCACTTTAAAAATGAATGGATAAAATCTGGATAAAATCTTCAGTTTTTGACCCAAGCATTTTGGCATGCAGGAAGTGCTGGAATGTGGACTATTGAGCTTATGAATGTAAGATGTTGCAATAGATTTTACAGTTTATAAGAAAGGGATAATGTCCAACAAAGTGTTCATTGTCAGGAGATAATGGACGACACAAATGGCCCAGGCTCACAATCCGACACACAGACGAGGACATTTGGCTCTGCAGACCACATTTTGACTCGAGGGGTATGATCCCACTTTTACCATGGTCACTTGCCAAAGGTCAAAAAATGACCAGTCATTTATATTTTTATGCTTTCTGAAATCAAAATACGGGGTTCCCGCGGTCATGAAATTCTTGGAAAAGTTATGAAATTAAATAGCGGTTTTGGAAAAGTTTGGAAAAATACACTTTTTGCCTAATGCTTATAATATGTTCACTAAATCCCCGAAAGATGTCTATAGTTTACTGCAAAAGTACATACTATTATTTAAAAATCGAACGCGACACAGTTAAACATGACGTTTCGTGTTACGCGTAGGTTACATATGCAGCTAGTTGGCTAATAGCGATTTTTTACCCCCACCGGACTTCTTAATACCAACTTTATCTTATTAGCTTACAGCCAATAAGAATCAAGCACATGCTTTTGTTTACCTTACCTTACCTGTATCCTCCATGCGTGTGGTTACTTGGTACGCTGTTCGCCGGAATTTAAAGGGCAGTAATTGTACAGTATAGCTAAGCTGTGTCCACCCAAAAATTTGGCTTGCACAGCGCCCTTTAGTTTCTCTCCGAGTCATTTTCCTGCATTATACACTGTTCAAAAATATTTAATTTCCATCCTGGCATTTTTTTGTTTGTTTGATTACCCTGGTTCGCTTTCGAAACTCAATGATCTTTTTTTCAGCTCGATGAACACTTCATGCACGTAAATTCATCAGACCGCAAAGAAACCCGATTCCCGATTGTGGCAGAACGCAGTGTATGAAAAATATCTACACTATGTGCTTTGAAATTCTCCGGCAAGTTCTCTCATTCGAAATAATATATTTTATGTATTTTTAAAGCGTGTCTGTTTCGACATTATTGCGATGTATGTTCGTATGAACGCGGATTTTTGATTTTCTAAGAAAATGGCACCAAAATTAAAGAAAAGGACGGACCCCAATTCTGGCGTAAAACACATTATTAATTTTTTTCACTAATCACGCAAAATTTCAACATAGTAATTCTATACGAATGTGCGCAACATCTTAAACAATGTAACCTACACTTTCGCTCATGGCTGTGGCATTTGTTACGTTTGAGAAAACTTGCATAAAGTGGTATTGATGATCTTGGGTGGGTGGTGGACACAGTGCAACCGGTTTCACTCCCAACTTCATGATGTTTGGCCAGGAAGTGAGTGAGCCAGTGGACCTGGTACCTGGCTTGCCTCCAGACTCTGGAGCAAATCCTCCAGCCCCTGAGTATGTGCAGAACCTTAGAGAGCGCCTGGAGCTGGCACATCAAATTGCCAGGGGTGCTCTTGGTGAGTCTGTGAAACATGCAAAGAGACAATATGACAAGAACTGCTGCCGCACAGAATATCAGATTGGTGATGCTGTGTGGTACTTCATCAAAGGCACAAAGAAAGTCAAGAACAAGGTCAGGAAGTTCCTCCCATCATATGAAGGGCCATTTATCGTCCTGGGACAGCTGGATGATCTGGTGTATCGCATCTAGAAGGGCCCGAAGACCAAAGTCAGGGTGGTTCATCACGACCAGCTGAAGCCTTATCGCTGCCGTGACCCACTGGACAGCTCCTGGGTAATGGAGCAGGCACAGAGCTGGACACCTACAGACGTGTCACCCCAGCCTTGGATGTGGATCCTGCAGACTCTGGCCTGGGTCTGTCCCAACTGTTCTCCAGCGCTGAGGATACTCCCAGCTGCACCTCAGCAGATTCCACAATGAATATTCCTGAAGCGACTGCTTCACTCTCCACCTTTCCACGAGTGGACTGTGCTTTGCCTGGGGACCTCCAGGCTAGTGGGGGTGGTGTGGCGAGTCAGAACCAGCGGCTCCAAAGGCCGAACCGCCAGCGAAGGTCACCGGTCAAGTATGGTGAGTGGGCGGCTCACTGAGTTCATGGACAGTTCCAGCAGTTTAAGGGACAGTTTTCAGGGTTCCCCATTTACACTATTCTATGCTGTTCAAGCTAATAGTTATTTTCATAAGTTCATTAAAAAAAAAAAACTTTGAGAAGCAGTGGTTTGATCGTGCTACGGGCACTATATATAAAAAAGGAAAACAACAAACTGTATTGTATTTTCTAGTTAAAGGTAATACTTTGAGTAAATACAGAATGTTTAGTGATTGCGCTTCTGAAAGCCAGTTCAGAGCTTAGCCTCAGCATATGCCATTGCTTGTGTAATGGGCATTAGTTATGCCTTTTCCTCAAGGTTCGCTCCACTGTGATGTGTACACACTATATTAATTGCTAATAATTGCATTTGCACTTAAAGCTGCACTTTTGCTACTGCCTCACAAGAGATGAAATTTACAGGTTACACTGAACTCTCTTAAATGAAATGAGAACTGTATATCTGTATGTCTATGCATGTTGATGTGTGTTACTGTGCTGGAGTGGAATTTTGTTGAAATTCGCCATCCAGAGTGGGGCTAGTGTTGAAGGAGTGGCGCTGTGCTGAAGTGTGTATGTGCGCGTAAGGTGGGAGTGATAGAGAAGAAGAGGAGAGAAGGAGCGAGTGAGCGTGCGAGCCGGGTGCGCAAAAAGAAAAGGGTATAGCTTGCCTGCTAGCTAGTGAGTGCAAAAAATTTTCAGTGCAGCTAAAGCGTGTGACAACAATAAAAAGGCCACCGCATCTAAAGACAACCCCGGTGCCCCTGTGTCTGTGTTCCGACTGCTGTGAAAGGTGAAGGGGGTTACCTCCGGAGAGCTGGTGAAGCGCTTCGGCCCAGGAGACAGCTTCTACCCTGTGCTGCCCGACTACGGTCTGGCAGGCTGACAGGAATCCGGTTGACAAAACCTTCTTAACATTCAATTCACAAAAATCTCTTTTCAATCTAACTGTAGCCTACATCTGGCTCATTATTCCATCGTCAGTGTGGTGTAAGATAAGGCATGCTCTCAATTTGATAATTACTGTGCAACAATGAGCAAAATGTGGGCTAACTGTTCAATTGGGAAAAAAAGAAAAAGATTTTCGTGGATTGAATGTGAAGAACGTTCAATTGTTCAATACAGTCGCGTGAATATTTGTGTTATACGCACTAACGCGGTCCACTCATGGTATTTATAGTCAAACAGTGTGATAAAAATGTTAAATGCACTTTAGTGTTCGTTGATTGTCGCAAATGACTTAGACGGTGTTGATGCCTTTCATATTAACGCAAATGAAAGTATTTTTGCTGTATTGTGTGCCGAATGACGCTAAAGATTGTCCAGAAAGGAGTGATTCAAATTCCGATAACGTGACTGAATCTGCTGCAGAGGTGGATAATCCAGGGGTCGGAAAGTAAAAATCCAGCTCGGTTTTTCTCCCCCCCAATGAGCTGATCACTCATATTGGCTCTGTCTCCTGTCAAGAGTAAATCCAGGTGGTTGGAACAAAGTTCTGGGGAGGATTTTTACTTTCTGTACGTGGACAGAAAGTCCACCTTTTTGCGGTACGTGCAAATGTTCGATTTTAGACGCTGATGAATGTTTCTTGGTGAAATTGGTCGCCATTTCACACAAATGAATGCGTATTTTCTCGTACTGAACAGGAAAGGGTGTACAACAAATATATACTATTATTACGATTAGGCCTATTAATTATTACAGCCAATTTTAATATGTTAGTTTTTTTTCTTATCAAGCACATCTCCTATGCTTATAATACCTAAATCTGCCAGATCATCATCTGAGGATCATGGGAAGGTCAAGGGGGCATTTGCTCAAAAAAGGTTGAGAACCACTGCTCTGAATAATAATTTGTAATTGTTCAACATTTGTCTCAGAAAATATTAAATGCCATCTGTTTGTTATGTGATGTGAATATAGGCCACTAGATGGCAGTATTTACCTTTTTTTTTGTTAAGCTCAGACTGGAGTCATGTTTAGACATGTCCTGGACATGTCTGGGGCAAGTCTCAGAAAATTAAAAAAAAGAGGTCTAAATGTGGGTGGGGTCTGCAAAAGAGTATATAAGGAAAAGAATTGAGACAGTAAAGTAGTAGGAAAAATTGCAAGAAGATGACCAGACCTGCCATTCTGTTCAAGACCTGTGACGTTTCTTTTGTGGATTTCTTTGCCTGTGTTTGAGCATTTTCATCATCCAGGACATCACCAAGCCACCCCCACGAAAAGGGATTGTAAATATTTATGTTTTGTACATAATTCAGTCTTGGTCTTAAGGTTAGTTAGTTGTAAATCTAATAACGAATTAGGGCCATAACAAATTGGGGGCTCAAGGTCCGGGATAGACCATTTTGTGAGTAATTTATTGAAAATCTAACATTTCAAATTGTAAAATTGATTTTTTTTAATTGAATACATAATATTGACAACAGCAATGGATGATTTCTTGGCATCACCAACCGTAGGGGTTTTGAAGTCTTTTAAAAAGACAGAACTGCTAGAAATTTGCAGACATTTAGAGCTGACAGAGGTGAAACCAGCCATGTGAAAAGCAAGACTGGCTCGAGAGATAGTTGAATATTACATTGATGAAAATGTGTTTGCACCCGGAGATCTAGAACAGTTTCCAGTGGAAAATCCAAATATAGAAATGGAACTTAAATTAAAAATGCTAGAATTTGAAAGGGAAGAAAAAGAAAAACAAAGGCAGTTTGAGTTAGAAAAATTAGCAAGAAAAGAGAAAATAGAAAGGGAGGAAAAAGAAAAACAAAGAGAATTTGAGTTAGAAAAATTTGCAAGACAGAGAGATTTTGAATTAGAGAAATTCGATAGAGAAGAAAGACTCCAAATGGGGCAACTAAAAATAAAAATTGCAACTGAAAATAAATTTTGTGCTAGCCAGGAGGTAAAACTGGTGCCTCCATTTTCGGAAAAGGATGTTGAAAACTATTTCCAGTGTTTTGAAAAGGTAGCAAAGAGTTGCCAGTGGCCAAAGGAACACTGGCCTCTGATGTTGCAAACTGTCCTCAAGGGTAAAGCTCAACAAGCCTATTCCGCTTTGTCTGCAGATGATTCCTCTGATTATGAGGTTGTCAAAAAGGTTATTTTGAGAGCTTATGAGTTGGTTCCAGAGGCTTACCGACAGAAATTCAGAGGTCTGAAGAAATCTGAAAATCAGACTTATGTGGAATTTGCTAATGAAAAGAAGGTTTGCTTTGAGCACTGGTGTACTTCTATGGAGGTCAAGGATGATTTCAACTCACTAAAAGAGATGGTGTTAGGTGAAGAATTCAAGAACTGTGTTAAAGATGATGTTAAGACCTAGCTTAATGAGAAGCAAGCACTGAATTTGCAATCAGCTGCCAAATTTGCAGATGAATATGTTCTCACACATAAGTCCAAATTTCAGTCTAGCAGTAACAATAGATGGTCCCAATTTCAGAAAAAGGGTTATGGTGATACCCAAGATTCCTCACCCAAAGACAAATCTGGTGATGGTGCTCAGAAATCCAGTAACAGGTCTGATCAAAGTGTGAAAGCTGACAGTGACATAAGTGGTCTAGCTTGCAGTTATTGCAAGAAATCTGGTCATGTTACAACTAACTGTTGGTTCCTTAAAGCTAAAAAAGAAAAAGAAAAGGATACCAAACCAAATGCCTTTGTGAAAACAAGGTTAGTAACCCCTGTAGTAGATAACCAATCTGCTAAATTGCCTGCTTCTTGTGGGGCTAAAAAGCCTGATACAGCTGACTTCGTGAGGGAGGAATTTCTTCCATTTGTGTCAGAGGGATTTGTGGCTCTGAATGAGCACACTACTCCTGTCCCCATATATATCCTAAGGGATACCGGAGCTTCTCAGTCACTTTTGTTGATGGACTCCTTGGAGTTACGTGATGAGACCGCTTCAGGGGATTTCATACTTGTACAAGGTATTGAAGGGAGGACTGTATCTGTACCCCTGCGCTCTATATTCTTGAAGTCAGATTTAGTTACAGGACAGGTAAAGGTGGGACTTATGTCAAGTCTACCTATAAAGGGTGTTTCTCTGTTGCTAGGCAATGACCTGGCTGGGGGCAAAGTAGTTCCCCCTGTACATCTTACTTCACAGCCGAGCACTGAAGATAGGGATGAGGACCCATCTCTGTATCCTTCTTGCGCAGTGACTCGTGCTATGGCCAAGAAGGCTAAAGAAGAAGATGATGTGGTGCCGTCCAGTACATTGAATAGTCAGGACTCAGGTGGTTCGCCTCATGACTCTGATTGGCCTACTATGGTTTCTCCGTTTGAGGACTTATCAGATACTTTTATCAGTTCTCTATTCAGCCAGCCGGATGGGTCTGGTGATTCTGATGTGTCTGGAGACTTGTCTCTGTCCAGAAAGCGGTTGATTGAGGAGCAAACTAATGATCCTGAAATTTGTGTACTAAAGAGGAGAGCCCTTCCTGATAAAGAAATAGACGCAGTTCCAGTTGGGTATTATCTCAAGGATGGTGTGTTGATGCGGAAGTGGCGCCCTCGTGATATCCCTGCCAATGCAGATTGGGCAGTGGTCAGGCAAATTGTTGTTCCGAAGGTCTATAGGAATGAGATCTTAACAATGGCTCATAGTTTACCTTTAGGAGGTCATCTTGGTGTTAACAAGACTGTTGATAAGATCATGAAACACTTCTTCTGGCCTGGGCTTCGGAAAGACGTTTCCAACTTTTGCAAAACCTGTCACACTTGTCAGGTAGTTGGAAAACACCAGTTAGACCCACCTGTAGCTCCATTGCAGCCTATCCCAGCATTTGGGGAGCCATTCTCTAGGGTCATTGTTGATTGCGTTGGTCCATTACCCAAGACTAGATCTGGAAATCAGTACTTGTTGACAATCATGTGTGCATCTACCAGATTCCCCGAAGCCATACTTCTACGTAACATCAAAGCAACTGCAATCTCAAAGGCTTTGATAAAGTTCTTCACGTTGTTTGGCCTTCCCAGGGAAATTCAGTCAGACCAAGGTAGCAATTTCACTTCAGGATTGTTTCAGCAGGTTGTGTATGAACTAGGTGCAAAGCAGATTCTTTCTAGTGCCTATCATCCAGAAAGTCAGGGTGCCTTAGAGCGGTTTCATTCCACTCTCAAGACAATGATGAGGACTTATTGTTATGACCATGAGAAAGACTGGGCTGAAGGTGTTCATTTGCTGTTGTTTGCAGCTAGAGAAGCAGTGCAGGAGTCTACTGGATTCAGTCCATTTGAGCTAGTGTTTGGTCATGAAGTGAGAGGACCTTTGCTATTATTGAGTGAACAATGGCAAGAGGAAGAGCCACACATCAGTCTGTTAGGCTATGTTAGCAAGTTCAAAGAAAGATTGCGTGCTGCTTGTGACCTAGCCAAAGAGAACTTGAAATCAAGTCAGGGAAAAATGAAAACTTGGTATGATAATAAGGCTAGAAGCCGTGAGTTTAAACCAGGAGACAAGGTCCTTGTGTTGTTTCCCTTGCAGTCCAATCCATTGCAGGCTAGATTTCATCGTCCTTATGAAATTCCGACAAAACTCAATGATCTCAATTACATTGTGAAGACTCCAGATAGGAGAAAACCAAAGCAATTGTGTCATATTAACATGCTAAAGCCTTATCATGACAGAAATGCTAGGGTTGCAGCTGTCACTTCAGATTCCCCAATGGTCGAAACGTGTGAAGATGAGGGGGAGTTTCAAAATGATGAACCAAGAATTAAAGCTGAAGTTCTTTCATGTAAATTGTCAAACACTGAAGTGTTGCAAAATCTTGATGTAAAACTCCAGCACTTAGAACCCTCACAGAGAGATCAGTTTGAAAGGTTGATCAAGAAATATGAGGATCTGTTTCCTGATGTTCCAAAGAGAGTTTCTATAGCCTCTCATGATGTAGATGTTGGTGATGTCAAACCAATAAAACAGCATCCGTACCGGATGAATCCTGAAAAGCAAAAGATTGCTGAGAAAGAGGTTGAGTACATGTTAAAACATGATATTATCAGACCCTCCAACTCAGATTGGAGTTCACCCTGTGTGCTAGTTCCAAAACCTGATGGAAGTACTAGATTCTGTACAGATTATCGCAAAGTCAATGCTGTAACTAGAACTGATGTGTTTCCAATACCTAGGATTGACGATTGTATTGATAGAGTAGGGCAAGCAAAGTTTCTGACCAAGATTGATTTATTGAAGGGTTATTGGTGTGTGCCTTTAACTGAGAGGGCCAAGAGCATCTCTGCTTTTGCCACACCATCTGGATTGTACCAGTATGAAGTCCTAGCCTTTGGCATGAAAAATGCCCCAGCCACGTTCCAAAGGATGATACAGTCTACAATCGCCGGATTGCCACACACGGGTGCGTACATCGACGACCTGATCACATGGAGTGACTCCTGGGAAGAACATCTAAAAGATGTAGAGACGTTGTTCCAGCGCCTGACCCAGGCTAACCTGACTGTTAAACTGAGCAAGAGTGACTTTGGTTGTGCTCCTGTCACCTATCTTGGCTACGTCATAGGCCAGGGTAAGGTGGCACCCATAAATGCTAAAGTCCAAGCCATCATGGACTTTCCAGTTCCTGACAACAAAAAAGCTTTGCGCCGCTTCCTTGGAATGATCGGGTACTACCGCAAGTTCTGCAAGAACTTTGCTGAGATTGCTCTCAGTCTAACTAACCAACTGAAGAAAGGCGTAAAGTTCACCTGGGATGATGCATGCCAGAGAGCCTTCGAGCGCCTGAAGTCTCTGCTGTGTCACTTCCCCGTGCTCAAATCTCCTGACTTCAACAAACCGTTCTCCATCGCGGTCGATGCTAGCGACCAAGCTTGTGGATCTGTGCTCCTACAGAGAAGTGACTCTGATGACCTTGAGCATCCCGTGGCATACTTCTCCAGGAAGTTCAATCGCCACCAAAGGAACTATTCCACAATAGAGAAAGAGCTGTTGGCTCTGGTTCTTTCTTTACAGCACTTTTTGAGTAAGATAAAAAACAAGAATCGAAGATTGTTGAATTGGAGTTTGATTTTACAGGAGTTTGACTTGGAAATTAAGCATGTGAAGGGTACAGACAATGTAATTGCTGATTGCTTATCCCGTGTTTGAATATGTATATATATATCACGTGTTTATTTGAATATTGTATGATATGTATATATAGACAAGTGTTCACTTAACCATTTTGTATTGAAAAGAAAAATTTTGCCTTTATGAGTCAAAATTTTTCCCTTTTGGAATGGAGGTGTGATGTGAATATAGGCCACTAGATGGCAGTATTTACCTTTTTTTTGTTAAGCTCAGACTGGAGTCATGTTTAGACATGTCCTGGACATGTCTGGGGCAAGTCTCAGAAAATTAAAAAAAAGAGGTCTAAATGTGGGTGGGGTCTGCAAAAGAGTATATAAGGAAAAGAATTGAGACAGTAAAGTAGTAGGAAAAATTGCAAGAAGATGACCAGACCTGCCATTCTGTTCAAGACCTGTGACGTTTCTTTTGTGGATTTCTTTGCCTGTGTTTGAGCATTTTCATCATCCAGGACATCACCAAGCCACCCCCACGAAAAGGGATTGTAAATATTTATGTTTTGTACATAATTCAGTCTTGGTCTTTAGGTTAGTTAGTTGTAAATCTAATAACGAATTGGGGCCATAACAGTTACCTCTTGAATGTATTTGCCTTCTTGGGCGTTTAAATGTAGCACTAGGTTATTTATTCTGCCCTACAAAGCCCAAGTGCAGGAACTACATCTTGGGTAAAATGTGAGTGACTCCGTTTTGGGCCTGAAAGTATATTGAGGTCAGGATTTATTTGGACAGAAATTGTACCATGGTGAATCAGTTAATCATAATCTGTCATAGAAGTGCTGACTATTCATTTGTTGGAACAGCAAACAAACTCTAAAGCCATTTTTAACTGTTTAAGTTATTGCGTAGTTACGTTAGGTTTGGGCTTAGCACACTGTGGAAGCTCATTATGGCGCTCTTTTTTCGCTATTATTGGCCTTACCTATTTTAAACTAAGTCATGGAAATTAGGTAAAATATTATGGAAAAGTTTTCAAAAATCACTGGTAAAAAAGTGTGGGAACCCTGAAAATATTAAGTTGTGCTGCAGCCATAACTCAGATTCTTGAGAAATAAACTATTCGGGCCAGCTCATAGAACCCTTTGGCTCAGCTATGGGAAAGCGAATGTCATGTCACATCAAGAATATCATGTACGGTTGAAAATAAAGAATAATTTGTCATGAAGAAATGATTTGTGTTGTATTACAAAGAAACGTCAACATTTAATGTCACTTCACAAATTGGCGCAACTGGAAATCCTGATAACTACAGTAAATTTAAAAACATATGACAATGCAATAACACATAGCAGGGAAAAACTAGTCCTTTCTGCTACAGGAAGCTACCTGTCTTATTTTAAATTAAAGTAACCATTTCCATCTATTGTGAAATTCGATTGCTGGAGATATTGGTAAGTCCAGCATAGCAGCCCTTGAATCCGAGAGCAGGGGCAGCTTGTCGTCTTGTTGCAGTAAATTCTAAATGGTTTTGACTGTCTCCACTGGTATGGTTATTAGGCACCTGCTTTAGCCAGCATATTAAGATGAACAGACATCTTCATTTGAACTACTCAGTAGGTGTTCATTTATCAAAAAAAAAAAAAGTATACCCGCCAGCCAATCAGAATAGAGTATTTACCCAAACTGTGGTATAATATATAAACTATTCACATTCTGTGTAATGTCAGCAGTTCTGACCGTATTGGGAGCCAGTACTGGAGCCGCTGAATGGAAGTGAAACATTTTTTCTTTTTCTTATGGCCTGTGGTTTAAAAAGAGGCAATGATGTGAAGTCCAAAAAAGCCCTGCTATCATGCTGTGATAGTCACACTTTAAATTCCTTTCAAAATACTCAGTAAATTACTTTGGGCTGATTAAACTTAGAGTTTAGGTCCAAAAGGGATAAAACCAAGGGCACTGTGAAAGTACATTTTAATGTTGATCATTTTACTGTGTATATAATTATTGGATAGCTGGGCAATTCAGTCAAACCGCACTTAAACAGGCTCTTTTGGTGAAAAAAAAGAACAGAAACTATAAATGACTGTGGTTGGGTGTGAAATGATCCCTTCATGATGAGGCGTGGGTAAACCATCAGGTTTATTTTCAGCTAAAATGGGCAAGAAAGCTGAAGAGAAAGACATGCAAGAAGAATTAGATGCCAGGCTTGTGTTGATTTGTTTAATTAATCAACAAGAAAAAAACTGGTGTTCTGGGTAGTGGCATTTGTTTTGCCATTGGTAAAATGACAATAGGACGAGGATTGTGGGAGCTGAAGAGGCTGTAGGTTTAACACAATGCAAAGCAGAACAAGAGGTGCCTAAGTGGAATGTTGCGATTATGGAAAGTCATTAAATGATCCAATGGGTATGTTCACGCTTAATTTGGTTTTCTCAGCACATTTGGGTGGGGGAAGGGAAGGACTGTGGAGGTTTATAGCCAGAGATTAATTGTACACAAATTGGTTGAGACAGAGATAAATGGGCTACAGCTAGTTGGGGGCAATACATTTCTCCAGTGCAATGGAGGAAGAGAGATGACAGACAGACTTCCTTTTAAGGACACTGCCATCGCATGCGTTACACTCGGGCCTTTGGGTAATATTCCTGCCTGAACATCACATTTTCACATGCAGTCTGCCTGTGTGGGTGGATAGTTAATGATGCATAGCTTGCGAATCAGCCTGGCATTCTCTGAGTAAGATGCCCAGCCCTCGAACCACAGCGCAGCATGCAGTATGCGGAAATGACTGAGCCATCTACGGGTCAGAGCATAGCCAAATAAATCAGAGAGAAAGTGCAGAATTTTTATGATGCAAGTGTTATGGCCCCAATTTGTTAAGACATATATGACAGCAAGGGATGACAGACAAAATTTTAAAATTTAAACACAGGCTGCCGGGTGGCTCACACGGTTAAGGCACTGCGCTGCAGTGCAGAGGTGATCACCACGTCGCGGGTTCGAGCCTCGGCGTACCCACCGGCAGGGGTCGGCAGCTTTTTCAGAGTAGCGCACAATTGGCTATCGCGCTACAGGGTTACAAATTGGGAAGGGACTGCCGGATTTGGGTATTCGATATCAGCCTTGTTCGTTGCTCCAGCGCCTCCTGTTGGCCAGACGGGCGCTCGTCAGGAAGACTCCGGCTTGGTTCATGTCCGGGTATCCTCCGCCCTCGCTCTGAACTTGTGAAGATTCAACCAGCGAGTGTATAAGAATCAGTGGCTGACAGGCACGTGCTTCGGAGGAGAGCCGTGAACTGTCTTCACTATCCTGAGTTGGCAGCAAGGGGTCGCAAACGAGCAAGCTTTGTACATAGTTCCCCAATTGGGCATTCCAAATTCGGGTGGGATTGGAGATGCCAAATTTAAAAAAAAAAAAAAAATTTAATTACAAAACCCAAAACCAGTGAGGTTGGCACGTTATGTAAATCGTAGATAAAAACAGAATACAATGATTTGCAAATCCTTTTCAACTTATATTCAATTGAATACACTGCAAAGACAAGATGTTTAATGTTCAAACTGAGAAACTTTTTTTTTTTTTTTGCAAATAATCATTAACTAGAATTTAAAGGCAGCAACACATTGCAAAAAAGTTGGCACAGGGGCCTTTTTACCACTGTGTTACACCGCCTTTCCTTTTAACGCGACTCAGTATACGTTTGGGAACTGAGGAGACCAATTTTTGAAGCTTTTCAGGTGGAACTCTTTCCCATTCTTGCTTGATGTACAGCTTAAGTTGTTCAACAGTCCGTGGTCTCCGTTGTCGTACTTCATGCTTCATAATGCGCCACACATTTTCAATGGGAGACAGGTCTGGACTACTGGCAGGCCAGTCTAGTACCCGCACTCTTTTACGATGGAGCCATGCTGTTGTAACACGTGCAGAATGTGGCTTGGCATTGTCTTGCTGAAATAAGGAGGGGCGTACATGAAAAAGACGTTGCTTGGATGGCAACATATGTTGCTCCAAAACCTGTATGTACCATTCAGCATTAATTGTGCCTTCGCATATGTGTAAGTTGCCCATGTCTTGTGCACTAATACACCCCATACCATCCCAGATGCTGGTGCTGGCTTCTGAACTTTGCGCCTATAACAGTCCGGATGGTTCTTTTCCTCTTTGGTCCAGATTCTCTGAACCTTTTGACGATATTACGGACCGTAGATAAAATCCCTAAATTTCTTGCAATAGCTCGTTGAGGAATGTTGTTTTTAAACTGTTCGACAATCAGCTCACGCATTTGTTCACTAAGTGGTGACCCTCGCCCCATCCTTGTTTGTGAATGACTGAGCATTTCAGGGAATCTGCTTTTATACCCAATCATGGCACCCACCTGTTCCCAATTAGCCCGTTCACCTGTGGGATGTTCCAAATAAGTGTTTGATGAGCAGTCTTTTTTGCCACTTGTGCCAGCTTTTTTGAAACATGTTGCAGGCATCAAATTCCAAATGAGCTAATATTTGCAAAAAATTACAAAGTTTACCTGTTCGAACATTAAGTAACTTATCTTTGCAGTGTATTCAATTGAATATAGGTTGAAAAGGATTTGCAGATCATTGTATTCTGTTTTTATTTACAATTTACACAACGTGCCAACTTCATTGGTTTTGGGTTTTGTAAACAAAGACTGACAACTAACCTACATTCATACTACTGACCAAGATTGATATATACAAGAAAAAAAATATTTACAGTCCCTTGAGATGGGGTTGTTTGGTGATGTCCTGGGTAAGGAAAATGCTCCAATCCAGGCAAAAATCCACAAAAAGCTTTACAGGTCTTGAAAAGTGACAGGCCTGGTCAAATGTATCCTTCTCCTTGGAATTTCTCCGACTACTTTACACTCTCACTTTTCCTTCTTATATACTCTTTTGCAGACCCCTCCCACCTTTTAGACTTTTTTTTTTTAATTATCTGGGACTTTCCGTCTCAGACATGCCCAGGATATGCCCAAACCTAGCTCCAGTCTGGGCTTAACAAAAGAAAGGTCAATACTGCCATCTAGTGGCTTCTTTTCACATTGCACCTCCATTCCAAAAGGGAAACATTTTGACTCATAAAGGCAAAATTTTTCTTCTCAATACAAAAATGGTTATGTAGACACTTGTATTTATATACATTTAATACAATATGCTGATAAACACGTGATATATATATATATATATACATACGCGGGATAAACAATCAGCAATTACATTGTCAGTACCCTTTACATGCCTAATTTCCAAGTCAAACTCCTGTAAAATCAAACTCCAATTCAACAATCTCCGATTCTTGTTTTTCATCTTTCTCAAAAACATTAACGGATTGTGGTCCGTGTACACAATCGTTGGCTTTTGCCCTGTTCAAACATAAACCTCAAAGTGTTGTAAAGACAGAACCAGAGCCAACAGCTCCTTCTCTATTGTGCAATAGTTCCTTTGGTGGCGATTGAACTTCCTGGAGAAGTATGCTACGGGGCGCTCAATGTCATCAGAGTCACTTCTCTGTAGGAGCACAGATCCACAAGCTTGGTCGCGAGCATCGACCGCAATGGAGAACGGTTTGTTGAAGTCCGGAGATTTGAGCACGGGGAAGTGACACAGCAGAGACTTCAGGCGATCGAAGGCACTTTGGCATGCTTCATCCCAAGTGAACTTTACCCCTTTCTTCAGTTAGTTGGTGAGACTGAGAGCAATCTCAGCAAAGTTCTTGCAGAACTTGCGGTAGTACCCGATCATTCCAAGGAAGTTGCGCAAAGCTTTTTTGTAGTCAGGAACTGGAAAGTCCATGATGGCTTGGACTTTAGCATTTATGGGTGCCACCTTACCCTGGCCTATGACGTAGCCAAGATACGTGACAGTCGCACAACCAAAGTCACTCTTGTTCAGGTTAACAGTCAGGTTAGCCTGGGTCAAGCGCTAGAACAACGTCTCTACATCTTTCAGATGTTCTTCGCAGGAGTCACTTCTTGTGATCAGGTCGCCGATGTACGCACCCGTGTGTCGCAATCTGGCGATTGTAGACTGTATCATCCTTAGGAATGTGGCTGGGGCATTTTTCATGCCAAAGGGTAGGACTTTATACTGGTATAACCCAGATGGTGTGGCAAAAGCAGAGATTCTCTTATCCCTCTCAGTTAAAGGCACACACCAATAACCCTTCAATAAATCAATCTTGGTCAGAAAGTTTGCTTGCCCTACTCTATCAATACAATCATCAACCCTTGGTATTGGAAACATATCAGTTCTAGTTACAGCATTGACTTTTCGATAATCTGTACAGAATCTAGTACTTCCATCAGGTTTTGGAACTAGCACACAGGGTGAACTCCAATCTGAGTTGGAGGGTCCGATAATATCATGTTCTAACATGTACTCAACCTCTTTCTCAGCAATCTTTCTCTTTTCAGGATTCATCCAGTACGGATGCTGTTTTATTGGTTTGGTATCACCAACATCTACGTCATGAGAGGCTATAGAAACTCTCTTTGGAACATCAGGAAATAGATCTTTATATTTCTTGATCAACCTCTCACACTGATCTTTCTGTGAGGGTTCTCAGTGCTGGAGTTTTACATCAAGATTTTGCAACACTTCAGAATTTGACAATTTACATGAAAGAACTTCAGCTTTAATTCTAGGTTCATCATCTTAAAACTCCCCCTCATCTACACACGTCTCAACCATAGGAGGATCTGAAGTGACAGCTGCAACCCAAGCATTTCTGTCACGATAAGGCTTCAGCATGTTAATGTGACACAATTGTTTTGGTTTTCTCCTATCTGGAGTATTCACAATGTAATTGAGATCATTGAGTTTTGTTAGAATTTCATAAGGACCATGAAGTCTGGCCTGCAATGGATTGGACTGCAAGAGAAACAACACAAGAACCTTGTCTCCTGGTTTAAACTCACGGCTTCTAGCCTTATGATCATACCAAGTTTTCATTTTTCCCTGACTTGATTTCAAGTTCTCTTTGGCTAGGTCACATGCTGCACGCAATCTTACCTTAAACTTGCTAACATAGTCTAACAGACTGATATGTGGCTCTTCCTCTTGCCGCTGTTCACTCAGTAATAGCAAAGGTCCTCTCACTTTATGGCCAAACACTAGCTCAAATGGACTGAATCCAGTAGACTCCTGCACTGCTTCTCCAGGTGCAAACAACAGCAAATGAACACCTTCATCCCAGTCTCCCAGTCTTTCTCATGATCATAACAATAAGTCCTCATCATTGTCTTGAGAGTGGAATGAAACCGCTCTAAGGCACCCTGACTCTCTGAATGATAGGCACTAAAAAGAATCTGTTTCGTACCTAGTTCATACACAACCTGCTGAAACAATCCATAAGTGAAATTGCTACCTTGGTCTGACTGAATTTCCCTGGGAAGGCTAAACAATGTAAAGAACTTTATCAAAGCCTTCGAGATTGCAGTTGCCTTCATGTTGCGTAGAGTTATGGCTTCAGGGAATCTGGTAGATGCACACATGATTGTCAACAAGTACTAATTTCCAGATCACGTCTTGGGTAATGGGTAACCCAACACAATGGTAATGGGTAACCCAAAACATAAAAAGGCACCGTGTATTTATAGTCTCATTGAGGGTATCAAGTTTAATACAACAAAACACATTTTGTATAAGAATACACAACTGTTTATTATTGAATGTGCAATAATAGGCCAATTGTGCTCTCACATTTGAAAGGTGAGGAGAATAATATGAAAATAAAAAGTATGGTCGTTGAGGGAGCCCACAATTAACCGGCCAACAGACTACCGATCAAAAAAAGGCACAGTCTTTTTTTAGCCTCATTGATGCATCAAGTTTAATACAAAAAATAATATAGAGAAATAAAAGAGTGAATTTTAATTTAAATAAGAGTTTTGAATTAAAAGCCTACAGATGATTTTCTTGAATTTTTCTGTGTGACACTGCCACATAAATTTTAAGTGTTCTCTTATTCTTTGAATTATTTAACGAAATATGATTGTTATTGCATTTTACAAGTTTCCCGTTATTCTTACTCGAACTAATGTATGAAGCTCTATTGCTCTCTAATGACGTCTTTTGTCTTCATTTTTGCCTCATCATTGCGGGGTACTTTTTTGTGGCTTATTTGGGACTCAATTGGTGGACTGTCACTTTATATGTCACGGACGGAATATTCCAAGGAGCTCCTCCTTGGATTTTTCCCTTTGCTTCACTTGCTACTACTACCTTGCAATAATTGCAAACTAGACCAATTTTGTCACTGTCAGCTTTCACACTTTGATCAGACCTGTTACTGGATTTCTGAGCACCATCACCAGATTTGTCTTTGGTTTTGGGTGAGGAATCTTGGGTATCACCATTACCTTTTTTCTGAAATTGGAACCATCTATTGTTACTGCTTGACTGAAATTTGGACTTATGTGTGAGAACATATTTGTCTGCAAACTTGGCAGCTGATTGCAAATTCAGTGCATGCTTCTCATTAAGGTAGGTCTTAATATCATCCTTAACACAGTTCTTAAATTCTTCAACTAACACCATCTCTTTTAGTGAGTTGAAATCATGCTTGACCTCCATAGAAGTACACCAGCGCTCAAAGCAAATCTACTTCCTGTTAGCAAATTCCACATAAGTCTAATTGTCAGATTTCTTCAGACCTGTGAATTTCTGTCAGTAAGCCTCTGGAACCAACTCATACGCTCTCAAAATAACCTTTTTGCTAACCTCATAATCAGAGGAATCATCTGCAGGCAAAGCCGAATAGGCTTGTTGAGCTTTACCCTTGAGTACAGTTTGCAACAACAGAGGCCAGTGTTCCTTTGGCCACTGGTAACACTAAGCTACCTTCTCAAAGCACTGGAAATAGTTATCAACGTGCTTCTCCAAGAATGGAGGGACCAGTTTTACCTCCTGGCTAGCACAAAATTTGTTTTTAACTTCAATTTTGAATTTTAATAGCTCCATTTGGAGCCTTCCTTCTCTATCTTATTTCTGTAACTCAAAATCTCTCTCTCTTGCTAATTTTTCTAACTCTAATTCTCTTTGTTTTTCTTTTTCTTCCCTTTCAATCTCTAGCATTTTTAATTTAAGTTCCATTTCTATATTTAGTTTTTCCACTGGAAACTGTTCCAGATCTCCTGGTGCAAACACATTTTCATCAATGTCATATTCGACAATCTCTCTAGCCAGTCTTGCTTTTCACATGGCTGTTTTTACCTCTGTCAGCTCTAAATGTCTACATATTTCTAGCAGTTCTGTCTTTTTAAAAGACTTCAAAACCTCTACGTTTGGTGAGGCCAAGAAATCAGCCATTGCTGTTGATCTGTCAATATATATATAGGAAAATTCAAAAATAATTTCACAATTTGAAATGTTAATGACTCACAATAGTCTATCCCAATGAGCCCCCTATTTATTATGGCCCCAATTTGTTATGACAGCAAGGGATGACAAACAAAATTTTAAAACTTAAACACATTTAATTAAACAAAGACTGACAACTAACCTACATTCATACTACTGACCAAGATTGATATATACAAGAAAAATACTAGAGCACTCGGCAACTGAGCACATGTATCCCCCGAAGGCCCCCCAGTTGAGCCCAGATGGTCCTAAAGTACCCAAAATCAATAGGTGTCGTGAACTTACCATGATACATGAAACTGCAAAATTTGAAAAGAATCGGTGCACTTATATGGGCTGTAGAGCGTTCACAAGAAAATCTCTGCGGACGCGGACGCGTGACGAGGCCAAATCCATAGTATCCTCGAACATCGTTCGGGGGATACAAATATTTACAGTTGCTAAATTGTATCACGATATAGAAAATCACCTATCACCTATATAGAAAAGAGTTGATTACGCCACTCCCACTGATGGGTGTGGGAGAACTTCGGACAAATGGGTCCCCAACAGTATATCCACTCAATATGGAAAAGTCCAACGCGCTTCAGCCAAGTTTCAAAAGTGAGGAAAGGTGCTCAGCAGTAAAGGACAATAAACATAGAAAAAAAATTTTACCTGGGTACTTCAAGAAGACTACCCAAAAGTAAAAACACTGGAGCACACTTTACAAATCTGCACGTTTATTGAGGGGAAAAAGATGACTGACGTTTTGACTTGCGTCTTCCTCAGAATCGAGGAAAATACAAGCTGAGGTAGCACAAAGATTTATTCTCTTACAGTAAAATAAGTATATTCATTAAAACACGTACATCCAACTGCGCAGTCTTTACACAATGTTCAGTGACAAATAGTTATGGACACTGCACAGCAGTCAGCTCAATGAATTCTTTGCTGTCCACACTCACACACACACACACACACACACGTGATGTCACACAGTGAAAGGGGTGGTGATAGTATTAGCCTAGACGCCCCCTCCAACTCTCTATACCACTCTCCTGAGCTTACATCTATAAACTAAAAAAATAATAAAATTTAATCGCGCCCGATGCAGAAGAATGCTTCACTAGTGCCTCATAGGCTCTGATAGCTCTGATCGCCTCCCATTAACCATCCCAATAACATCCACTCTGCCCGTATCACCGTGTGACGCGATGCACACTGCCCCTCCCAGAACCAGAAACATCAAAATTGCACCTTGCTAGTACAGCAAATAAATGACACGATACTCTGGATACAGTCAAGGTGCTATAGTACTCTCCACCCACTACACCACAACACAATACCCACAGCACTTAATCACAGCACCAGATATTCCACATAACCCGTCTCCAAAAACACCATTTGATTACACAATCCCCGTAATGTAATAAAATACTATATTGTGCTCCCAGGAGCACCACAGAATTGCACATTCCCCGCACTTTAGTAATAAAACTTTATTGCACTCTGCCCGTCGTGTGCAGACACACAGCCGCCCCACGCAACCCACGGCCCAGTCACGATCCAAAAAAATATACAATCACACAAGTCATAAAATTATACAAATAATTCCAAATAAGAGAAAAGCAGTGATTATCCTTTGCAAGGAACACCAGTCATCCAGGTAACAATGGTTGCAACAGATCCTACGAAACAAAGACAGCGATTAGATTCAAATGCATTGACAATATAATTATAAATACCCCTCCTAACCCCAGCCGCCACAATTAAAACCAGTAAGACAATAGGCATAAAGGGGCCTTGAGTCTAAAGCTGATGTAAAAGCACCATAAGGCCCCCTTCCATTACTTTGCGGAATCTCATTTATACATACAGACTCGTGAAATAAATAAATGGATAAATGCATCCTACTTGCTTATAGCAGTCTGACCATAAGCCATAGAATGGAGCATATTAACTCACTCACACAGAAATAACTCCGAAGGTGGCCACCGCCAGCACTTTAAATTCAAAGAAAGTGGGACAAAAGAATCACCACATACACATAAAAATTCACAATCAAAACAAAAAAGCAAACATGTTACCGGCACGACTCAGTTCTTAATCAAATTCAAGGGCACCACTCGTATGTCATCGCACTCACAATGCATGCAATCCATCACCTCACTACTAAACAACTTGACGCACAATAATATTCTTAGCAGTCCCCACAAAAGTAACCCATTAACGGAGCGTAGTAACAATGGATACTGCAATCTCAATAGTACCTGTACAATAGAATAGCCTGCACTCTTCCAAATACCGGGACAGTCATTTTTTACCAACAAACGAAACCTAAAAACAAACACCGAAGGACATTACCACCACACGCCCATGTACATAGACCATTAAAACAATTTTAGACCATTATTTTTACAAAACCAGCATACCTTTTCCCAGAGCAGGGGCGCTTAATCAAACGATAGTTTGAAAGTTCAGAGCTCGCGAGACCCTGCACCTATCCAACAATGATCCTCTTAAAGGAGCGCAGCACACCCAAAATGATGTGCTGGGTCCTAACGTCCTACGGGTGACATTGAGACGGGGTTGCTTGGTGATGTCCTCGGCGAGGAAAATGCTCCATCACAGGAAAAAATCCACAAAAAGCTTTACAGGTCTTGAAAAGAGTGACAGGTCTGGTCAAATGTATCCTTCTCCTTGCAATTTCTCCTTCTACTTTACTCTCTCAATTTTCCTCCTTATATACTCTTTTGCAGACCCCTCCCACTTTTTAGACTTTTAAAAAAAATTCTCTGGGACTTTCCGTCTCAGACATGCCCAGGACATGCCCAAACTTAGCTCCAGTCCGGGCTTAACAAAAAACCGTCAATACTGCCATCTAGTGGCGTCTTATCACATTACACAAGCTATTGGCAAAATGCGTAGCATATGATCCATATTTTGAGGAAATGATACCATTTCCAGGGCTTCAGCGTCATTTCACCAAAGCCCTGGAAATGCATGTCACTCAGGAATTTGAAAACCCTATTACAATTGTTACCAACTTACCTCTCTCACTCATTATATACGCCATTGTAGGCAAGTAAGCTACTTCAGACAGAACTAGACTGCATTCGGGAAGGCAGTCAGAAGTATGCTTAAAAGACAGCACACATTTTGAGTGCACAGGAGTCAGGAAGCTGACGTGACTTCATTAACCTCTTCCACTCCGGAGTTGCCATCAGGGGGATCCTGGCACTGATCTCTCCTCGCCTTAAAGTCAATTATATTTCTACCTGTTCCCATTAATGCCTTGGTTCCACTGGGGAAACATCGTTTGCGATGTGGAAATAGACAAATTTTCTCCCAATGACTCCCGATGTTTTTGCAAAAAAAATGTAGTTCCATTGGAAATTGCACTTATTAGGCATCGAGGATGGTCTGGTGAACGTTTACTGATGCTTCTGCTATGGTCACAAAGCTTCTGGGAATGTCCCCCGAACAATGCTTGTGAAACATCGGGGATGGCTCCCGATGCTCGGGAAAGCTCTGGGATAACTTCGCCGATAATCGGCGAAGGTGCCTTGGAGCTTTCTCGAATTTGAAACATCATCGGGGGAATATCCCCATAGACTAGGGGATGCATCGGTGAGTAGCCTAATTGCAAACCATCCCAGGTGCCTCGGGGAAGGGTTATTGTCGAGGTATATATTGTAGCGAGTTACAAGGTGCAACCAGCCTCTATAATTATCAAACATTTTGGATGGTGTGAGACGCCAAGCAGGGTTTGGGAAACTTTTTTTTTTACTGAAATATAAATAATATTTTAGCTCGCATTCACTCCACTTACTCCTGCTGCAAGTTACTTTGAACATTATTTCCCCCTCTCATATTCCCCCTCTAGCTTTTATTTTTACGATTTTGTTTCCTTAATTTTTTCTCTTAATTTTCATATATACAGTGCCCTCCATAATCATTGGCACCCCTGGTTAAGATGTGTTAAAAGCCTTAAAATAAATTAAATTTTTATTGCAGAAGCATACTCTCACACTGAAAAATGTAACCTTCAACTCATGTGAATTTTAAGGGGAAAAAAAATCCCTGACTAAGAAATAATTATTTTTCATAAAATCACCTGTTCCACAATTATTGGCACCCCTAACAATTCCTAGGAAAGAAATGCAAGTATTTCTGTCATTTTTACGGTAGTTTACAAAGTTGATCAGAGTATCTAGGAACATTTAATTAGTAATTCATCACTTCCTGTTTCCCTGGGGTATAAATATAATGTGACACAGGAATATTCTTGAAAAAACCCAAAAAATTACTGGTTTTTTGCAAAATGAGTTAAATCCATAGCTTGCTTTTATTGCAAAACAGGTTAAATCCAGTGGAACAAGTGTGTTTCTTTGTTGTGGTGTCGGAAACTCTATTCATTCAATACTGCTGAATAACACAATCACACACTCACAGTCCCGTGCACATTCACACACACACACATGCACGCACGCAAACACGCGCATCTCATATGAAAAAGATTTATATACAACTTGTAATGTTTATATGTGTTTTATGAAAAACATATATGCATCTTATAGGAGATACAATATTCATATAAAATGCCTACAAAATCAAACTTACACAATTTTACACCATAGAAGAGTCATAGATGGCGCTAAACCCTCATGTAATATTATTATAAGACTTTTGTACTACATGACATATAACGCCAAACCTTGTATGAGAGATATAGGCAGACAAAGAATACATATAAAATCCTTAGCAAAGACATGATGAAAGTTCGTCAACAAGTTCAGGGTTGTTTTTTTCACGATGATACTCCAGGCCAAGGTCATTTCCAAGCTGTGGTCAGTGAAGACATGGCGCGTTTTCTGTGGAAAAAGAATTATATTTTAATATATATATATATATATATATATATACATTTTTATTTATTTAACCTTCATTTTACCAGAAAAGTTACATAATTTCTATCCACTAAAATGGCATGTTTAAATTGGATAGTGACACCTCTGTATGAACTCACGTATTATGACCACCTGGCCTATGACAGTTTTTGTTTTTTTTTCACTCACACAGAGGGCTTTTAAAACCCCTGAGCTAAGTCATTCTGTTTTCTAGATATGAAGATATTCATGACCAGAATTTGTATGTTTCTATATTTCAGAAGTAAACACTGATTGGGAGAATTATACATGTTTGCATACTTTATGCTTTACACTTTAAAGGAACACGCCACCGTTTTTCAGTACTGATATATGTTCGTCCCTGCTTTTAGACAAGTTAATGTCGACCTGTCTCGTCTTCCTCCATCTAATCTATCTCGCTAATGAAGGGTGCAAGCATGTTAGCATGTAGCTTAACACAATGCTTTCATTAGGATCCAAGCATGTCTGAAGTTGGAGGCAACCAAGCTCTTCCAACACTATTTAAATATGGTTACCCGAGTTGTTACAAGACCCAGGAACTCTACTTGTGAGTACTTCGATAATAGAGCAGTGGGGAGACATTAAGAGAGAGGGAGACCAATCACTGAGGAAATCCTCCCATAGAAACACATTGCGGCCATTCTGAACGTAAGTTGTGACTTGTTTTGAAAGTAGTCAATCGCATTGTTGGACAAGGAATTTATTACTGGCGGTTAGCCTTTTGTTTACTATCTCCATCACCAGTGGTAGCCATGCCACGAATGTCCAATGAGCTCATTCACATTTGAATTAAGTATGTACAACCCACCAGTCTGGACTTTTGGATATCTCCCCATTCATTTTGATAGGGCCTGGACTTGTTGTAGCTGCCTGCAGGCGTCACCAATATGGCGGCTGAGTGGAGGAACTTGCCCAAAAGGACTTTGGTAATATCACCAAAGGGTTGTTTGGGAGTTAAGGTATCAATGCTGTTGAAGTACTCCCAAGCAGCCTATAGTTCTGCCATACATTATAGTTGTCCTTTGTATCTGCTTCTGAAAACACCCACGGATGCTCTCATAACTGTATTTAAATTGGGGAAACATGGAAGTTGTTGGTTGCCTCTCACTTTACCAATGTTTGGGTCCTAATTAAATGCTAACACGTCTACGCCAGTGTGACAGAGCACGCATGAAGGCAAGACATACGCCTCAACCTGTCTAATATCAAGGAAGAACATTTCAATTTTGAAAAACTGTGGCGTATTCCTTTAAAGTGGTGTCAGTTGAGAAATGAATTGAGATCAGGCATTTCTTAGGGATTTAATTTTCATAAATGACCAGTAACACATACAAAATTTAGGTTGCAACATCATGAGCAGACAAAAAAACTTTCAATTCAATGCATGCATGCAACTGAACATGCAAAAAACATTTATGGACTTTGACATATTCATATAAGAATAGACATTGAAATATGCAAGAAATCTATAAATGTTTGTACACATAACATACAGAAAACATGTATGGGCTACCACATATGCATATATGAATATTAATGGAATTGTGTAAGTAATCTATAAACGTTTGCACATATAAAATACAAAAAACATATATGTCCTTGCAGGTGTTCATATATGCTAAGTAATGGAAATACATAAGAAATCTATGAAATTTTGTACACATAACATACAGAAAACATGTATGGGCTTGCACATATTCATATATGAATATTAATAGAAATATGTAAGAAATCTATAAATGTTTTACACATGTCATACAAAAAGCATGTATGGGCTTTGACATATTCATATATGAAAATTGATGTAAACATACAATAAAACTACATTGTTGTCCATACCTCATATAAAACATTACATGTTTCATAAGCTGACTATATATGTTGGCTTATATGTAATTTATAAAAATCCTTTATGATCTGTATTCCATTCATATATATGAAGTGGGCCACTTTTGTAGCATGCGCCATATATGCCATTTCATTACAGTTTTATACTTATCTTTGTTTTTTATGAATCTTTTTCATATGGGATGCACACACGACTCAACCCAATGTCAGTCTTTGTTCACTGGACAAACACTATGGTCCTGAACACAAATGTGCGTGTGCATGTAGCCATAGATACACATACATATACAACCACACACAGGCATGCATGCACATACACATATACACATGTACACACACGCACACACACATCACCCAACGTTAGTCTTGGTGCAATGGACACACAAACACTGTGTTCCTGAAACACAAACGTGAGTGCGTGGAACAAAAATGCTCACACACACACACACACACAGAGACAAGCACGCATCCAATCGAGCAAATACACACACAAAGACAAAATATTATACACTCATGCAAATAAAACACTAATTCCTTGTTGTTTAGCTGTGAAACTTTTACTCTAAAGGTGGATTTCACCCATTTTGCAAACAAATGGAGGTGGCACTTAAGCCGTTTTGTAAAAAAAAAAAAAACAAATTGCCGATTAAAAGCTCTGAATATATTTCACCTGTCAAAAATCTGATTTCACATCAACTTAAAACTATCTTTCCTCTATTGTTGGAGATAAAAAACAAGCAAAATGTGGATTTGGTGGTTAACCCGTTTTGCAATCCAACTCTTCATATACACTTCGTGCACTATAAACGTGATGCACGCAGATCTCCCTATCGTGTGCAGCACAGTTCACTGCCTCCATGTACGCAAGCTCAAGACTAGGTCCGCTTCTTCTACTTTTAAGGTGTATTTCCTTCTTTGCATTTTGAGCTTCCAAGTAACAGAACTTCACTTTTCTCAAGGAAATTAAAATGGCTCCTGGCTAAGTGGCTACATTGGACATTTAGGTGAAAAACAGTGAAAATGATGTCTTTTCAAGTCTAATCATAATGTCAGGGCTTGCAGACACTTCGAAAATGTCACACGGGAATTTTATGAGAGGAACGCTTTTAATTCAGAACTCAGAGTTTTCAACTGGGAAAGATCCCTGGTCTGACTTGTCTCAAACGCAGCATTAGCATCGCAGCATAGGTTTTGGGCTCGTGGGGGCGGGCGGGGCTGTCATCTCTGGCTGAGACTGCCTGAAGTGGGCGATTTTGACATGTCTATTTCTGCATTAAAAAACTGTAATTTTTGCCAGGAAAAACCATCCAGGGCTGGGTTTAAAACATCAGGGGCTAAAGCCCCGGAAGCCCAGAGCTAACGACGCCACTGGGCTGACCGAATCATTTTCATGGAAAAGTTTTCAGGATTACGTATAGGAACCACAAGCGAGCACCAGAGAGAACAGAAAAGTAAAAAAAAAAAAGGGAGGCTTTATTTCTTATTTCTGAAGGGGGGAGACCCCCACAGAGCAGGCAACAGTACAATGTCCACAATCCAAAAATCAGAATCCTAAGGGCAAAATCCAGAACCGTAAACAGGGCACCAATCACAATACTGAAGGTCGAGCAAAAATAGGTTCAGTACACAGGCCCAGTTATGTCACAGAAGCAAAGCCAAAATCCAGTGGGCATAAACAGAGTCAAAAACCAGGGCAGCAATCACAAAACTCATAGTCGGGCAAAAAGGACTTGTGAACAGATGCAGACAATAGTACCAAGGAGTAGAGCCAAAAATCATAAGTTGGACGGTCCAGTCAGAAGAGTAACGCAATGAGAACAAGGCGAAGACAATAGCAGCACAGGTAAACAAGAGAAACGATCTGACAATGTAAGTGCTATGAAAAGACTCCTACTATACATTCACGGGAAGTCACATGCTAAACACAACACAGGTGGAGGAAGTCAGACTGATTACAAAGGAGGGAACATGAGGAAGAACCTAATCACATGAAATAGACAACAGCCAAAACGCGGACAGGGATCACGAGACAATCCTATAGACAGACATATGGCTCCGGTCAATGAGTTCTAACGTGCATAGATAATGAGAGAAAGGACAGCGTGAGCAGGTGTGGAGAATCCACAGAAACGCAGCAGAGAAGATTAGAGTGAGACGAGAGGCAGAGATTAGAACTGGGCGAGTGCTGAAGCTTGTTAATCAATTAGTAAGTGCAGCTATACAATCCCTTAGTGCTCGTTAGTAAATTAGTATTATATACAATGTTAATTTGTGTTATTAACTCTTGCAAAAATAACAAACTGTTAGTATGGGTTAGTAATATAGAAAAAGGCGAAGGAAGTAAACAAGATTGGAAGGAATGGTTGAAATCCAGAAACCAATAAATCACCCGATAGAGTGGCACGCAACACTGGGGCTGTGAGCAATGACAAGACAAGGGTCCAGACCAGGGGAGAGAAAGTGCAATGCATGGCAGAAACAAAAACATGGACGGAATGAAACTATGGTAAAATACAAAACATGGAAAAACTAAACTAGACAATACATGAACAAATCTAAGTAACCAAATCACAATACATAATCCAAGGCATGGTCAGTCAATAAAGAGATCAGACAGAAAATCAAAAACATGGCAAACAGAGCAGAATCATAACAAAAGTATTTGCAACCAATATGGTAGTCAATCTTCCATTAACTACTGTGACATTGCACTATCAAATTGAAAGGTTAAAGCCATTGAAAACAATTGGAGTGTCATGCTTGCCAACAAATCTTGTTTAAGAAAACAAATACATGGTGCTGGGAAGTAGCAATGCATTATCTGGCAGACAGGTGAATGAAAATGATCAAATCTAGATAGCAAAATGTCAAAACAGCTCAAATTATCGGCTTGGATGTCACCGGGTGACGGTGACCAATCTTTGTCAGACCCCCAACCATTGTTGTCATCCTCCCAGTCTGGCTCAAGTAATTCACGTAAGGGAAGGAAGCAGTCCCAACTGGAGTATGAGGCCAAACCCCCGAAAAACTTTTACCGGACTGGGCGACAAAATAGCCTGGAAAAAGTTGATGGGATGATTTACTGCCAGCCGCGCATCACAGACCGTCAAAGTGAGTTCATCCTCTCATATGCTTCCAGTTCACTCCAAATTTTTCTTCAGCTGGCACTGACTTATAACTTACACTATTTTACTACTCCGCTTATTCATTCAGTAATGTTCATAACAGTTACTTGATTAAAACCTTTACAGTTTTTGAGTTATCAGTAATTCTAATATATTCATAGGCTCAATGATCTCATTAAATCATATGTTAAAGCAAATCATTAAAGAAAAGATAATGATCATGGAATTCAATCATTGGCAGTTTTTATTTTTCTCGATAGTAAATGTAACAACTATTTTAAAAATAGCTTTATAATGTTACATGGACATGGAGATGTCTCAGACCTAGATATGTCTTAGGAATTGACATCCGTAAGATTATGATATCATGCACAAGTTTGAGTCGTCATAATCTATCTGTAAAGCAAGAAGTGTCTGTCTGTGTGTCTATGGGTAGCATATCTCTCTGACTGTTTGTCAGATCGGCCTAAGCTTTCGGATATGGCTTACGCATGGCACGATGGTGTGCATCCTACGGGCACTGCACTAGTTGAAATCAAATACTGTGAAGTGCATTTATGATTAATGATTCAATTAGAGCTTCATTTTTTTATATTATTACTAAGAAAAAAAAAAGAATGAGTTGTAAGTCAGTGACTACATAGCACAGCTGCAAACAATAACTACGACCAATGAAAGTAAAGGCACAGCTAGGATTCAAACCTAGGTCTTCCGCAGCAAAGTTAGTCTTGGATGTTCTGGCAGCTGAACTACCACGGCAGGAAGTTAGCAATGCAATGCTTGTGTTTCATAATCATTTAAATATACTCAGCAACAAAAGTTTCTGTGACACCAATATTGTTAATTATTTTTCATAACGCAATTATGAAATTGTCATACATGGTGATATCAGACTGAAACAGTACACGTAAACACAACATTGAAATGGAAATCATGAAAATGCGAGAAAATGACTTTGCACGTGAAAATGTGCGTAAATCATGCTTGTGGATGGCAATAAAAGAGGAGAATTTTTGGAATGTTCACATTGTGCCTGATGAACGACGGAAGCATCACTTATCGAAAACAGCCATTTCGGATCAGGAACTCTACCCTCTAAATGCCAAGACTGTCTGAAAATGATCGGTGGAGGGCCATTGGGATGATTGAATCCGGAACCTCGCAGAGGGAAGTTGCTCATCGTCTGAATGTCCACCGAAACACAATTTGGAACTTATGGCAGCGTCATCAGCAGACAAGACATGTCAGAGACCGTCCTCGCAGCGGCCGTCCACGAGTAACCACTCCCAGACAGGACAACTGGATTCGAACAACCCATCTCCGAAATCGATTCCAACCTGCAACCATAACTGCAAGAACGATACCTGGTTTGAGGCGACTGTCTGCACAGACAATCCGTCGCCGTCTCCGTCATTTTGGCATTGTCCCACGTCGGCCAGCAAGACGTCCAATACTCACAGTACAACACCGACGACTGCGTCTACAGTGGGCACAACAACATCGACGGTGGATCCAACGTCAGTGGGATCTTGTACTCTTCACTGATGCATCAAGATTCATGCTTAACCGATGTGATGGTCGTTTACGTGTATACCGTCGACGTGGAGAACGTTATGCCAACAACTGTGTTCAGGAATTTGATCGTTTTGGAGGTGGTAGTGTCATGATTTGGGGAGGGATCACGGCTAGAAACAGAACAGATTTGCTTGTTATTGATGGAAATCTGACAGGTCAAAGATATAGCGATGAAGTGCTACGGCCATTGGTGGTACCGTTTTTGATGCAACATGGTCCCGGAATAACGCTGCAACATGATAACGCCAACCACACGTTGCAAGGATTGTACAGCAGTATCTGATGCAACAACATGTCAATGTCCTGCCATGGCCAGCCAGATCCCCAGACATGTCCCCAATCGAGCATCTTTGGGACGAGATGGATCGACGTTTGCGGCGGTTGGATAACCCGCCAGCTACACTCCAGGAATTGCGACAACGTCTACGTCAGATTTGGAATGACATCCCACAGCAATTTCTGGCACATCTGATTCGGTCCATGCGCCGGAGATGCGTTGCTTGCATCATGGCACGAGGAAGTCACACCCGGTATTAAAGTGTGAAGGTCACAATTGGTTAGACGTCAGACAAGTGCTTCATGACGCATGAAAATGACATTTTTCGTTTTGAGTGACGTTGGCACTGAAAAGTCAGTGTTTCTCCTGTTAAATAAACATATTGATTGCATTGAGATCTTTGCGTGTCATTTATAACATACACATAAATGGAGTCACAGAAACTTTTGTTGCTGAGTATAGTTTAAATGAAATAAGATCATCTGAAATGTCTTTCTGCAATTCCATTGCTCCCAATGATCTTTATTTCATTCATTTAACAAAAACGACCGTGAAACACGCATTTCTTCCAACCACTGAGTTCCAACCACACATGCAGAAGGACTTCAATTCCCCATGAGAATCTGTTACATGAGTTGATTGAATAATTGCTGACTACTGCAGGGGAAAGCAAATATGCCACTAAAACTCACACGGAATGTATGAGAGTTTACAAGTGTTTGTTGTTAATGAAAACTGACCACACATGGTAATGCTGAGAGTTTTTGGAACTTTTGTAAAGGTAATTTAAATTAATGATTGAAAACAGGTCATGACCAATCTTTATTTTCAAGGGATGGGTTTGAGCCTCCCCTATCGCCAGTTCACCACCCGCCATATATACAGCGCCCTCCATAATTATTGGCATCACTGATTAAGATGTGTTCTTTAGCTTCTAATAAATTCAGTTCTTTTCTAAATAACACAATGAAAGGACCACAATGAAAAAAAGAGGAAAATCCAACCTTTAATTCAAGTGCATTTATTCAGTGGGGAAAAAATCCCACATTAAGAAATAATTCTTCGACATAAAATCATATGTGACACAATTATTAGCACCCCTGATGTTAATACTTTGCACAACCCCCTTTTGCAAACAACACAGCGACTAATCTTCTCCTATAATGTTTCACAAGATGGGAGAATACAGAAAGAGGGATCTTCAACCATTCCTCTTTGCATAATCTCTCTGAATCATCCATCGATCTGGGTCCTCTCCTCTGCACTCTCCTCTTCAGCTCACTCCACAGGTTTTCAATGGGGTTGAGGTCTGGGGACTGAGATGGCCATGGGAGGAGCTTGATTCTGTGTCTGGTGAACCAATTCTGTGTAGATTTGGCCACATGTTTAGGGTCATTATCTTGCTGAAAGACCCAGTGACGACCCATCTTCAGCTTTCGGGCAGAGGCCACCAGATTTTGATTTAAAATGTCTTGGTATTTCAAAGCGTTCATGATGCCATGCACCCTAACAAGGTTCCCAGGGCCTCTGGAAGAGAAACAGGCCCACAGCATCACCGATCCTCCCCCATACTTCACAGTGGGCATAGGTGCTTTTCTGCATAGTCATCTTTTGTGTTCCGCCAGACCCACTTACAGTGTTTGTTGCCAAAAAGCTCTATCTTGGTCTCATCTGACCAATGCACACGGTCCCACTTGAAGTTCCAGTACCGCTTAGTGAACTCCAGATGTTTGTGTTTATGATTGTGAAGAGCTTGTTGGCATGTAGATAGTGCCTGCTGGTTGTTTTGGAGGGTTTGTGGCCCCAAGATGCTACCATTTGTTCCAATTCTTTAACAGTGAGCTTCGGAGAACTTTTTATTCCTCTTACCATCCTCTACACTGTGCGTGGTGGCAAAATAACCTTGCGTCCTCGTCCAGGCATGTTTACCACTGTTCCAGTTGTTTTAAACTTCTTAATGATTCCTCTGACAGTAGATATGGGCATGTGCAGGCGAGTGGCTATTTTCTTGTAGCCATTGCCTGACTTGTGAAGGTCGACACACTTCTGCCTTATTTGAATTATGTGTTCCTTTGTCTTCCCCATGTTGAAGAGTAGATAAGAGAACTGGCCTCTGTGTCACATCATATTTATACCCCAGGGAAACAGAAAGTGATGAAATACTAACCAAATGTTCCTAGACACTCTGCACAACTTTGTAAACTACTGTAGAAATGACAGAAATACTTCAATTAGGTACATTCAATTCCTAGTAATTGTTAGGGGTGCCAATAATTGTGGAACATGTGATTTTATGAAAAATAATTATTTCTTAGTCAGGGATTTTGTTTTTCCCTTAAAATTCACCTGAGTTGAAGGTTACATTTTTCTGCAATTTTCAGTGTGAGAGTATGCTTCTGCAATAAAAATAGAATTCATTTTAAGGCTTTTAACACATCTTAACCAGGGGTGCCAATAATTATTGAGGGCACTGTTTTCACTGACAGTCAATAAAAATGCAGCACCACTAATGTTGGTAAAATTCATACCCATGATGAACATGAACAAGTTTATGGAGTACAGATGTATCTACTGTGTTGTCAATGGCCTGACCTATGCTTCAGCAGTTACGTAATCGGCCCATTGTTCCGAATTGGATAAATGGTCAAAACAGAAGGATTCACCAGGATGTGGCAAACAAGGTCCAATGAAAGCAGAACCCAAAAACAGCTTCACCTGAGACATGAAATTCACTATGCTGTGATGATCACGCAAACAATATCACATGTCCGCATGCTGCGTGTGTCACCTCTGCGTACCTGGTGGCAGTGATGTGATGCCATGGCCCACATCTTCCCAAGATCTCAGCCTCATTGAGCATGCGTGGGACATCATGAAATGGTGCCTAGCAATACTTCGCTCAACAGAAACCAGTTGATCCAGGCACTGCAGGAAGAGTGGAACTTTTCCCGCGAAGGAGCCTGCGACAACTTGTGGCCAATATGCGGTGTCGATGCACCTTCCGCATCAATGCTGCCAGTGGACACACGCAGTATTCAAGCCTGCAGGAGTCATCCTTCTTTGCCTGATGGGTCAGAACTGCCTAACAATGATTCAATTGCTTGTGTCATGTCTGAATTTATAAATTAAAACTATATGTTATGTCACTACTTGGTGAATGAAAACAAAATGTTTCTGACATAAAGCGATGTGTTTTAATAGACTTACAGTGTGTGTGTGGGTGTATATATATATATATATATATACACACACGTGTGATGTCCCCTCAGGTCGAACAACTAGAGAACTAGAGGGAGCCCCAGCTCCAGCTGGGGGTGGTGCTGGAACAGAGGTATTTCGCTAGGCAGTGCCTGGAGACATGGGGCTCTAATTTCTTGGCGCAGCGCAGGTGGCGTAGCGTGGCGCAGCACACGCAGTGGTAATTACGTCCGGCGCAGCCCGCACAGTGGTAATTTCGTGAGGTGCAACACCGTGCGCAGCCTTTGGTAGACAAACGTGCGCCGAGATGGGTGCGGCGGCGTAGAAGGGGGAGGTGTCACATATTCATCAAGACGCAGTGACAATTTCGTAAAAAAAGTCGCCGCTGGAGTTGCGCAGAAAGTTCGCCAGCTCCAACCTGGCTTAATTTCTGTGCAGTGGTAATTTGGCTGACCGGCGCACAGTGTGCACACGTCACCGAAATCTCACAGGCAGGTTTCCAGAATATCAGGCAAATTTCAATGCAATAAATTATAACAGGAGGCACTAATGTTACTAATGTTTAATGTGACTATCCGAATAAGGACATAAATTATAGGATCTACATCGATTGTCCTGATGTCAGATTAAAGGCACGCGTAATGGAAACTTGACCTGGCTTAATCAACGCAGCTGAATCTGTGATGCAAACTAACGACTTCACATCTTTCTCAAGCAACCACAAACTGGATCTATGCTCAGTAAAGCCGCTTGCACACTGGACACAAAACAAATTTTTCGCACAAAGTCAATGCAAAGACGCAATAGTCAGACAGGGTTATAATATAGCTCTGTGTCTGAAAGTCATAAAAGTTCAAATTTTTCCGATTATTCCAGGAATTATTAGACGTGCAAACTTGGCCATGTTTGTGTTCGACCTTCACAAAATGCAAATTGATAGCTATCAACTTTTCTTGGTCTTTTTAGCCTATTCGTCTGTTTTCTTCCGTTGAAGATCAACAACAGTCTTTATTTGGTTTTTCTTTTGAAAATTAGTCAGATGAATCGAACAGATACACGCTTTACTTCCACACCAGAGATAAAATAGTGCTTGTTGTCAGTGAGCAAATCAATTCCATGACCATTGACAGTGTGAATAAATATCGCATGCACAATCAAGGCTGTCCGAAGCGAAATGCAAAATACTCCATGTCCAGCAGCCAGCAAAAAATATTGATTTGAGAACACATTTATAACGAAATAAAGAAGAAAATATACCACCAACAAATGGAACAACCAAAAAAGATGATCAGCAAATAAATAAATCGCAGTGTTCATTGGATGTTCTATTGTTAAAATGTTTCTCTTTATTCTTTATTTAGTTATCAATCTGTTCTAATCGTCCTATTTTTTTTTTTGTCAGACACAGTGGCATTGTACATTGTCCCGTGCCAATGTCGACTCACTTTATTGAGCAGAGCTTAATTAAACAGAAACATTGATTGAAATTCTCGGTACTCATCTTGAAGAACTGAGCCCTCTTATCAAAACATTCACGTTTAATATCTAAAAGAGTCAGTAGATTTGAAGAAATTAAAAACAATTATTGACCGTCGGACTCAGAGATATATTAAAACCCTGACACTGTGTTCAACGCAATCTGTCATGCGAAAAATTTGTTTCGCGTCCAGTGTGCAAGCAGCTCAATAGTCTACTATTATTGTCACTTTGTTCGTTTATAGCGGGGGAAAGGAATACAGCCTGATTGTTATGATGTCGTACTGAGTTAAGATCACATTTTGAAAATAAATGTGTAACGTATCTTGCATTGTTGTCCATGCATTTAATCTCAATATTTTAAGCAGCAACAGGGCGTAATAATAGAAACACGCTATTCATCGTTTCTCTTCCCAATGAGCAATCGTCGTATTTCATTCCAACTTAATAAGTTTGAATGATCTGACGTAGTTTTGTTTTGAAATTCCATTCAAGTTCGCTAATGGTAATAATTTGCGAATTCCCAAGCGAGCCAGCTAACTCATATTTGTAATGCTTAATATAGACCAGCGGTTCTCAAGTTCGGTCCTGGCGCCCCCCTGTGTATGCTGGTTTTTGTTCCAACTACACTCATCAAAAATATAAACGCAACACTTTTGTTTTTTCTCCCATTTGTCATGAGATGGACTCAAAGATCTAAAATTCATTCCATATACACAATATTACCATTTCTCTCAAACATTGTTCACAAATCTGTCTAAATGTGTGATCGTGAGCACTTTTGCTTTGCTGAGACAATCCATCCCACCTCACAGGTGTGCCACATCAAGATGCTCATCAGACACCATGATTAGCGCACAGGTGTACCTTAGACTGTCCACAATAAAAGGCCACCCTGAAATGTGCAGTTTTTGCTTTATTGGGGGTCTGGGGACTCAGAACCAGTCAGTATCTGGTGTGACCACCATTTGCCTCATGCAGTGCAACACATCTTCTTCGCATAGAGTTTATCAGATTGTCAACTGTGGCCTGTGGAATGTTGGTCCACTCCTCTTCAATGGCTGTGCGAAGTTGCTGGATAATAGTGGGAACTGGTACGCGCTGTCGTATACGCCGGTCAAGCACATCCCAAACATGCTCAATGGGTGACATGTCCGGGGAGTATGCTGGCCATGCAAGAACTGGGACATTTTCAGCTTCCAAGAATTGTGTACAGATCCTTGCAACATGGGGCCGTGCATTATCTTGCTGAAACATGAGGTGATGTTCATGGATGTATGGCACAACAATGGGCCTCAGGATCTCATCACGGTATCTCTGTGCATTCAAAATGCCATCAATAAAATGCACCTGTGTTCTTCGTCCATAACAGATGCCTGCCCATACCAAAACCCCACCACCACCATGGGCCACTCGATCCACAACATTGACATCAGCAAAGCGCTCACCCACACGACGCCACACAAGCTGTCTGCCATCTGCCGTGAACAATGTAAACGGAGATTCATCCTTGAAGAGAACACCTCTCCAACGTGCCAGACGCCATTGAATGTGAGCATTTGCCCACTCAAGTCTGTTACGGCGACGATCTGGAGTCAGGTTAAGACCCCGATGAGGACGACGAGCATGCAGTTGAGCTTCCCTGAGACGGTTTCTGACAGTTTGTGCAGAAATTCTTTGGTTATGCAAACCAATTGTTTCAGCAGCTGTCTGAGTAGCTGGTCTCAGACGATCTTGGAGGTGAACCTGCTGGATGTGGAGTCCTGGGCTGGTGTGGTTACACGTGGTCTGCGGTTGTGAGGCCGGTTGGATTTGTTATGGCCCCAATTTGTTATTTCATTTATAACACAACAGCAACAGCAAGGGATGACAAACACAGTTTTAACAACTAAAACACATTTAATTTTTAACAAAGACAAAGACTAATAACAACCTACAACTAAAGACCAAGATTGATAAATAAGAAAAAACAGAAATAATTACAGTCCCTTTTTGGTGGGGTGGCTTGGTGATGTCCTGGATGAAGAAAATGCTCAAACACAGGCAAAGAAATCCACAAAAGAAACGTCACAGGTCTTGAACAGAATGGCAGGTCTGGTCATCTTCTTGCAATTTCTCCTACTACTTTACTGTCTCAATTCTTTTCCTTATATACTCTTTTGCAGACCCCACCCACATTTAGACCTCTTTTTTTTTAATTTTCTAAGACTTGCCCCAGACATGTCCAGGACATGTCTAAACATGACTCCAGTCTGAGCTTAACAAAAAAAAGGTAAATACTGCCATCTAGTAGCCTATATTCACATTACACCTCCATTCCAAAAGGGAAAAATTTTGACTCATAAAGGCAAAATTTTTCTTTTCAATACAAAATGGTAAAGTGAACACTTGTCTATATATACATATCATACACATTCAAACACGGGATAAGCAATCAGCAATTACATTGTCTGTACCCTTCACATGCTTAATTTCCAAGTCAAACTCCTGTAAAATCAAACTCCAATTCAACAATCTCCGATTCTTGTTTTTCATCTTACTCAAAAACATTAACGGATTGTGGCCAGTGTACACAATCATGGGCTTTTGTCCTGTACAAACATAAACCTCAAAGTGTTGTAAAGAAAGGACCAGAGCCAACCGTTCCTTCTCTATTGTGGAATAGTTCCTTTGGTGGCGATTGAACTTCCTGGAGAAGTATGCCACGGGATGCTCAATGTCATCAGAGTCACTTCTCTGTAGGAGCACAGATCCACAAGCTTGGTCGCTAGCATCGACCGTGATGGAGAACGGTTTGTTGAAGTCAGGAGATTTGAGCACGGGGAAGTGACACAGCAGAGACTTCAGGCGATCGAAGGCTCTCTGGCATGCATCATCCCAGGTGAACTTTACGCCTTTCTTCAGTTGGTTAGTTAGACTGAGAGCAATCTCAGCAAAGTTCTTGCAGAACTTGCGGTAGTACCCGATCATTCCAAGGAAGCGGCGCAAAGCTTTTTTGTTGTCAGGAACTGGAAAGTCCATGATGGCTTGGACTTTAGCATTTATGGGTGCCACCTTACCCTGGCCTATGACGTAGCCAAGATAGGTGACAGTAGCACAACCAAAGTCACTCTTGTTCAGGTTAACAGTCAGGTTAGCCTGGGTCAGGCGCTGGAACAACGTCTCTACATCTTTTAGATGTTCTTCCCAGGAGTCACTCCATGTGATCAGGACATCGATGTATGCACCCGTGTGTGGCAATCCGGCGATTGTAGACTGTATCATCCTTTGGAACGTGGCTGGGGCATTTTTCATGCCAAAGTGTAGGACTTCATACTGGTACAATCCAGATGGTGTGGTAAAAGCAGAGATGCTCTTGGCCCTCTCAGTTAAAGGCACACACCAATAACCCTTCAATAAATCAATCTTGGTCAGAAACTTTGCTTGCCCTACACTATCAATACAATCATCAATCCTAGGTATTGGAAACACATCAGTTCTAGTTACAGCATTGACTTTGCGATAATCTGTACAGAATCTAGTACTTCCATCAGGTTTTGGAACTAGCACACAGGGTGAACTCCAATCGGAGTTGGAGGGTCTGATAATATCATGTTTTAACATGTACTCAACCTCTTTCTCAGCAATCTTTCTCTTTTCAGGATTCATCCGGTATGGATGCTGTTTTATTGGTTTGGCATCACCAACATCTACATCATGAGAGGCTATAGTAACCCTCTTTGGAACATCAGGAAACAAATCCTCATATTTCTTGATCAACCTTTCAAACTGATCTCTCTGTGAGGGTTCTAAGTGCTGGAGTTTTACATCAAGATTTTGCAACACTTCAGTGTTTGACAATTTACATGAAAGAACTTCAGCTTTAATTCTAGGTTCATCATCTTGAAACTCCCCCTCATCTTCACACGTTTCGACCATTGGAGAATCTGAAGTGACAGCTGCAACCCTAGCATTTCTGTCATGATAAGGCTTTAGCATGTTAATATGACACAATTGTTTTGGTTTTCTCCTATCTGGAGTCTTCACAATGTAATTGAGATCATTGAGTTTTGTCAGAATTTCATAAGGACCATTGAATCTAGCCTGCAATGGATTGGACTGCAAGGGAAACAACACAAGGACCTTTTCTCCTGGTTTAAACTCACGGCTTCTAGCCTTATGATCATACCAAGTTTTCATTTTTCCCTGACTTGATTTCAAGTTCTCTTTGGCAAGGTCACAAGCTGCACGCAATCTTTCCTTGAACTTGCTAACATAGTCTAACAGACTGATTTGCGGCTCTTCCTCTTGCCATTGTTCACTCAATAATAGCAAAGGTCCTCTCACTTCATTACCAAACACTAGCTCAAATGGACTGAATCCAGTAGACTCCTGCACTGCTTCTCTAGCTGCAAACAACAGCAAATGAACCCCTTCATCCCAGTCTTTCTCATAGTCATAACAATAAGTCCTCATCATTGTCTTGAGAGTGGAATGAAACCGCTCTAAGGCACCCTGACTTTCTGGATGATAGGCACTAGAAAGAATCTGTTTTGCACCTAGTTCATACACAACCTGCTGAAACAATCCTGAAGTGAAATTGCTACCTTGGTCTGACTGAATTTCCCTGGGAAGACCAAACAACGTGAAGAACTTTATCAAAGCCTTCGAGATTGCAGTTGCCTTGATGTTACGTAGAGGTATGGCTTCGGGGAATCTGGTAGATGCACGCATGATTGTCAACAAGTACTGATTTCCAGATCTAGTCTTGGGTAATGGACCAACGCAATCAACAATGACCCTAGAGAATGGCTCCCCAAATGCTGGGATAGGCTGCAATGGAGCTACAGGTGGGTCTAACTGGTGTTTTCTAACTACCTGACAAGTGTGACAGGTTTTGCAAAAGTTGGAAACGTCTTTCCGAAGCTCAGGCCAAAAGAAGTGTTTCATGATCTTATCAACAGTCTTGTTAACACCAAGATGACCTCCTAAAGGTAAACTATGAGCCATTGTTAAGATCTCATTCCTATAGACCTTCGGAACAACAATTTGCCTGACCACTGCCCAATCTGCATTGGCAGGGATATCAGGAGGGCGCCACTTCCGCATCAACACACCATCCTTGAGATAATACCCAACTGGAACTGCCTCTATTTCTTTATCAGGAAGGGCTCTCCTCCTTAGTGCACAAATTTCAGGATCATTAGTTTGCTCCTCAATCAACCGCTTTCTGGACAGAGACAAGTCTCCAGACACATCAGAATCACCAGACCCATCCGGCTGGCTGAATAGAGAACTGATAAAAGTATCTGATAAGTCCTCAAACGGAGAAACCATAGTAGGCCAATCAGAGTCATGAGGCGAACCACCTGAGTCCTGACTATTCAATGTGCTGGACGGCACCACATGATCTTCTTCTTTAGCCTTCTTGGCCATAGCACGAGTCACTGCGCAAGAAGGATACAGAGATGGGTCCTCATCCCCATCTTCAGTGCTCGGCTGTGAAGTAAGATGTACAGGGGGAATTACTTTGGCCCCAGCCAGGTCATTGCCTAGCAACAGAGAAACACCCTTTATAGGTAGACTTGACATAAGTCCCACCTTTACCTGTCCTGTAACTAAATCTGACTTCAAGATTATAGAGCGCAGGGGTACAGATACAGTCCTCCCTTCAATACCTTGTACAAGTATGAAATCCCCTGAAGCGGTCTCATCACGTAACTCCAAGGAGTCCATCAACAAAAGTGACTGAGAAGCTCCGGTATCCCTTAGGATATATATGGGGACAGGAGTAGTATGCTCATTCAGAGCCACAAATCCCTCTGACACAAATGGAAGAAATTCCTCCCTCACAAAGTCAGCTGTATTAGGCTTTTTAGCCCCACAAGAAGCAGGCAATTTAGCAGATTGGTTATCTACTACAGGGGTTTCTAACCTTGTTTTCACAAAGGCATTTGGTTTGGTATCCTTTTCTTTTTCTTTCTTAGCTTTAAGGAACCAACAGTTAGTTGTAACATGACCAGATTTCTTGCAATAACTGCAAACGAGACCACTTTTGTCACTGTCAGCTTTCACACTTTGATCAGACCTGTTACTGGATTTCTGAGCACCATCACCAGATTTGTCTTTGGGTGAGGAATCTTGGGTATCACCGTAACCCTTTTTCTGAAATTGGGACCATTTATTGTTACTGCTAGACTGAAATTTGGACTTATGAGTGAGAACATATTCATCTGCAAATTTGGCAGCTGATTGCAAGTTCAGTGCTTGCTTCTCATTAAGGTAGGTCTTAACATCATCCTTAACACAGTTCTTGAATTCTTCAACTAACACCATCTCTTTTAGTGAGTTGAAATCATCCTTGACCTCCATAGAAGTACACCAGCGCTCAAAGCAAACCTGCTTCTCATTAGCAAATTCAACATAAGTCTGATTTTCAGATTTCTTCAGACCTCTGAATTTCTGTCGGTAAGCCTCTGGAACCAACTCATAAGCTCTCAAAATAACCTTTTTGACAACCTCATAATCAGAGGAATCATCTGCAGACAAAGCGGAATAGGCTTGTTGAGCTTTACCCTTGAGGACAGTTTGCAACATCAAAGGCCAGTGTTCCTTTGGCCACTGGCAACTCTTTGCTACCTTTTCAAAACACTGGAAATAGTTGTCAACATCCTTTTCCGAGAATGGAGGCACCAGTTTTACCTCCTGACTAGCACAAAATTTATTTTTCATTGCTATTTTAATTTTTAGTTGCTCCATTTGGAGTCTTTCTTCTCTATCCAACTTCTCTAATTCAAAATCTCTCTGTCTCTGTCTCTCTCTTTCTGCTCTTTCCTCTTTCTCTGTCTCAAATTCTCTTTGTTTTTCTTCTCTTGCTAATTTTTCTAACTCAAACTGCCTTTGTTTTTCTTTTTCTTCCCTCTCAAATTCTCTTTGTTTTTCTCTTTCCTCCCTTTCAATCTCTAATTTAAGTTCCATTTCTATATTTGGATTTTCCACTGGAAACTGTTCCAGATCTCCTGGTGCAAACACATTTTCATCAATGTAATATTCAACTATCTCTCTAGCCAGTCTTGCTTTTCGCATGGCTGGTTTTACCTCTGTCAGCTCCAACTGTCTGCAAATTTCTAGCAGTTCTGTCTTTTTAAAAGACATCAAAACCCCTACGGTTGGTGATGCCAAGAAATCATCCATTGCTGTTGTCAATATATATCTAGGAAAATTCACAAAAACAATTTCCCAATTTGGAATGTCAGATTTTCAATAAATTACTCACACAATGGTCTATCCCGGACCTTGAGCCCCCAATTTGTTATGGCCCCAATTTGTTATTTCATTTATAACACAACAGCAACAGCAAGGGATGACAAACACAGTTTTAACAACTAAAACACATTTAATTTTTAACAAAGACAAAGACTAATAACAACCTACAACTAAAGACCAAGATTGATAAATAAGAAAAAACAGAAATAATTACAGTCCCTTTTTGGTGGGGTGGCTTGGTGATGTCCTGGATGAAGAAAATGCTCAAACACAGGCAAAGAAATCCACAAAAGAAACGTCACAGGTCTTGAACAGAATGGCAGGTCTGGTCATCTTCTTGCAATTTCTCCTACTACTTTACTGTCTCAATTCTTTTCCTTATATACTCTTTTGCAGACCCCACCCACATTTAGACCTCTTTTTTTTAAATTTTCTGAGACTTGCCCCAGACATGTCCAGGACATGTCTAAACATGACTCCAGTCTGAGCTTAACAAAAAAAAGGTAAATACTGCCATCTAGTAGCCTATATTCACATTACAGATGTACTGCCATATTCTCTGAAACGCCTTTGGAGACGGCTTATGGTGGAGAAATGAACATTCAATGCCCGAGCAACAGATCTGGTTGACATTCCTGCTGTCAGCATGCCAATTGCACGCTCCCTCAATGTTTGCGCCATCTGTGGCATTTTGCTGTGAGACAAAACTGCACATTTCAGAGTGGCCTTTTATTGTGGGCAGTATAAGCTACACCTGTGCACTAATCATGGTGTCTGATGAGCATCTTGACGTGGCACACCTGTGAGGTGGGATGGATTGTCTCAGCAAAGCAAAAGTGCTCACTATCACACATTTAGACAGATTTTTGAACAGTGTTTGAGAGAAATGGTAATATTGTGTATCTGGAATGAATTTTAGATCTTTGAGTCCATCTCATGACAAATGGGAGCAAAAACAAGAGTGTTGCGTTTATATTTTTGTTGAGTGTACAATTGCAATTCTAGGATTTTAAAAAGCTGTTACTTCGTCGAAATTAGCAGCATTCCATGTTTTGAGCAGTTATTTACCATCTTAAGTCACATTTGGATGGACATATCCATTCCGCTATGAAAAATAAAAAACCTTGAACATACTGTGCTTCATTTTCAATATTGCTAGGATTTTCAGGTGAAAACATTTTTACACAGATCAAATTAGACTCAGAGAAAATCAATAAGCTCCAAATTAGGTTTCTGACTACAGGTGTTTTGAGTTTTTCCCAAATAACCTGCCTGAACCAAATAAAATCAATAGGAAACGCAACAAGTGTGACTCCATTGTTTGCCAAGTAAATTGTCAGGTTTTGCCACCATGTGTCAAGAGTTTCACCAATGAGGAACCTTTTGATTATTTATGTTGATTAAATTTTTGGTTAAATTGTTTCCCTCTGCCAATATTTACAATATATCTCAATGTGGATATTTGCATAAATGCACCTAATTAAAACAAATCATCAGCTTGTTAAAATTTAAAGATTGCAATTGTAGTTGGAACAAAAACCAGCATATACAGGGGGCCGCCAGGACTGAACTTGAGAACCACTGATATAGACGTAAGCGGTGCAGAAAACATGCCTGAAGCAGCAAAGTAAAATGCAACATTAATGCATCATGCAGATGTAGGACAGAGGCTTCTATATTCCAACACATTAAAGGTGAGGAGAGGAGCTCATTTGACTGGTGAAGATTTGACTCGGCTGTGTTGTACCCAAACACGCCTTCTTTGCCACTTGCGCAGGAAGGCGGGACAAAGGAGTACTTGCGCCAGGCTACGCCGGGCACAAAATTGCAACATACGCCTGGACACATCCCATTGGCGCGGCACACCCCCCATTCGCCGCACCTGCGCCTGGTCTACGAATTTAAACCCAATGGAGGCATCCTGTTGAGTCAGATCAACAATCAAGGCACAACCCAGCTAGGTCTGGTTAGCAATCCAGTTGCCACCCTACAAAGAGGGAGAGAGTGCACTCCATGAGAGATTGAGGAAAAACGGGCAACTCAAACAGGTTGCTTGTGGTGGGCTGGAGAACATGAAGAACAGTCTCTTGGGAGCTGAAATGATCCTTTTCATTGTTTGTGCTTTTAGCAGAGACGAAATTTAGTTACTTTTGGGCTCCTTGCTCTTTTCCCCCTTGTTATTTCTAAATAAATCCATTTGTTTAAACCCTGAAAGGTCTGCTCTTGAGCTTCCTTCCCCCACGTATGGTGACGAATGCCGGCACTCTAGATCTCTATGCCCAACAAGGAATAATGGAAGGGGCCACTGCAATGCTGGTAAAAGGCCGGGCTGAACTACAAGTCGCCCTGACAAAGCTGGCCCTCAAGGAGTCCCAGGGCCCCAAGGAGGAACTCAGAAAAATGACAGTAAAGGCATTCTTTAACCTCAAATAAATATTAAATGGGTGTGATGGCACAAGGTCAGTTGTAGCCTCGTGTTGTGATGCGTATTAGCTATGTAAGTTCATAGCTAGGTGCCTGAACGATGACTTTATAAGCCTGGTCTATTATCAAACAGCATTACATATCAATGATGCTGGATTAAGGAAGTTCTGTCATATGACATGGATCTAATTAATAATGTCAAATGCAGTCACAGGGCTGGCATTCAGCAAAACTAACTGCGGAGCAAAAACGTTACGCAGTCTCTAGAAGTCTGTAGCATTTCTCAGAACTGTGTAACAAAAATATTTGTATATGTATTTTAACTCATTATTTACAACTCTTAGAACACTTAGCTAACAGTACTAACACCAATCAACATAGCCTAATGAAAACCAAGGCAGTTGAGTCACAGTAGCATTGCAGTTTTGAAACTACTTGGACTTACCAACTGGGTCCCACTTACAGCTAACATGTAAGTCAGTAACTTAATTGAAATTGAGTTTTAGTTGGTTCTACCTAACCACTTACACGGCTCAGGCAGTGAATGAGTGAATATTCAGGACTGAAGTTTATCATTCAGAATATTTTTACTGTGAAAGAAATTATTACTTTAATTATGAACCAAGATGAACATTTAATTATTTAAATAAAAATGGTCAGGAATTCAGGAATTCGAGGTACAAATACAAATGTATGTGTTCAAGGTATGAGAATTTCCTGACAACAAACACCCATAAACAAAATAATTTGTTCAATAATGGTCGTGCTTGTCGGCTGTGTGACACAAGTCCAGTGTTTTTCATTTTATCGAGTCGCATATACACACGTTGAGCGTTTGATTGCGTTTTGATTGATTTCCCCCGCCGATTCCTTACACAAGATGGCACACGCGTCTCGCATTTTGAGGTTGGTTCAGCCAATGACGTTGTCCACCTTAGCGTTTTCTTTAGCTCTATGTGCGGGACTGGCGCAGTGGTAGGAAAACAATGGGGTCATTCCATTCGCTACCATGGCTTCAGAGTTGCGCTGCTAGGTTATCCATAGTGCAGTGGCAGAGGCCGATATTAAGAGACTGTAGGAGCCTGTTTTTGTTCAAAACTGGACGAATACTATTATTCCCATTATCCAAAGACTGCATCCCAAAATATGCAATGGGAATTTCAAAACCCCGCCGCAGATTGGCGCATTTCATAAAAACTGATCACATTTTCCAATGGCATATTGCTTATCGCCAATCCTGAGTCATGAAACCTTGTGTATAAATTTGGCTGAAGCAAAGAGTTTCTAATTTGATGTAGGCTATTCTTGAGATGGCCAGCTTGACTAATGTTGATTATAGCTAGCTAATGTGTCAAGTTAAGGTAGATTGATAATGGCCAATTAACGTTAAAATATTAATCACAACGTATCCATCTCTTTAAACCCTGTGAATTGTCTTGCCCAATCCTTTGAATGTTTGCTGCGCTAGAAAGATACTCGGGATCAGCCCTGCCATCGATTCAATGTAATGGCTGATTACTACTGGGCAAACCAATTAGGCCACTCGGTTGCTTCAACCCTGCGGTGCAGTTTACTATTGTCAGCTATCCAGTAATTCAAAATAGATTAGTGACTCAACCAGGGGTCTCATTAGCATTTTCAATGTGGGGAGGACATTTTTGGGCAGGGGTCTGAGGATCCTCCCCCAGAAAATTTTGAATTAAGTGGATGCCATTTCCTGCATTCTGGTGCATTTTAACATGTTTTGAGAGATTATTTTTACCTGAAGAAGAAGGGTAAAGCATAACTCAATGGCTAATTCAGAGCCAGCTCCAATAATCAGCACTCATTAGTTAGTTAAACTTGAAGATCTCTTTATGCTTGAATGCAGTTGCAGTGTAGGTTAAATTAATCTCTCTAATGTGTTCAATTACAGTAAATTACAACCAGTCCATATGCATTAGCCTATTTTCAATACGAAATTTTTATCATAATTGATGATTAATCTTATTGATGATGACTCTTATTGCACTGTCTTGTGCCTTTAAAGCTAACTTGGAAGTACCGTGCTTTGCATCATGTTAGCTCAGAAATCGCCAGTCATACTGTGGTAGAAAACATGGCCACAAATGACATGATTGTATGCATCAAGCAATTGTTAAGTCGAAGACTAATCAAACTAATATATACCGTGTAAAGATGCCCTCATATCTGCTTATATCAATGACGTTTACACACCACAGGAATTTACACACCTTGCTTTCCTAGTTCATTATGAGGGGATGACTACTTCCTCTGTTTTACAGGTAAAACTAAAATCTGTGAATATGCACTCCCGCACATGACTGACCGCCTGTCTGATGACATCATTTGGCTTTTCAACTCCGCGGAGACCTGTCAGCCAGTAAAACAGCATTTGGACGTATTTTTCCATAAAACCCCTCTCTGACTGGTCTTTCTTGGCTTTGTTCATTGAAGATAAATCAATATGAAAGTGCTGTCCTGTTCTATTGACATTCAGTAATGTAGTAAACTGCCCAAAGTGAAGAACTGTTTGTTTATTTTATTTATTTATCCATTCATATAAACTAGATGGAGCTAAAGAAAACATGTTTGGGGCTACAGCCTCGAATCCTCCGAGCAGACGAAGCCACTATTTGCCATTGAATTTTTATTCGTCATTAAACAAGTACATTCGCCACTGTGACGACTGCTCATAATTTTCTCCTCGTCACCGATGAATTATTTTCGTCAATGACAAAAATGACGAGCAGCAGCGGGAACCCTGCTGAAGACTGATGCTGGTTAGCTGGCTTTATTTTAGAACATCTCTACAAAGCTAAATCATGCATCAGACACAAGCAGCCTGCATGAGGCTCAGAACCGAAAGACTGGGAACTCCTCCAATGTTTTACCTGAAACCTCAGGGGCCCGTTCCTCACTCACCAGGCTGCCAATCACCCACTTGCCCAGTGGGAAACATATCACAGACAGTCTTGTTTGGCAGTGTGCCAGTGATGAGGACCACCTGGCCACGTCATTACAAACTCCCTAAACACAATATGTCTACTTTTTGGAAATGATATAAAAGGAGCAGACTGGACTTTGGCAAAGTATATTTCAGCGGAAAGTAGAATTCTTTAAGTGTCGAATATGCGTATTTTAATTTGACAATAATCCAGTACAATGCATTTTAAAACCAGCAAGTCTTCAAATTCGCTTCAATATTGAGGCAAACATTTTTACTTAGGGAATCTTCTGATTTTGAATTTGAGCTTCAGAAATCTCATCTTTAAAATCCTTAACTAGAGGCACATCTAGAGTGCAAACTTCCGCCAAGGCAGCACAATCCAAACCTTCATGAGTGGGAGCAAAGTTGAGTTATCGCATGTCATACGATTTCAAGATGGCTGCTGTGGGGGCCATATTGTTTCACTAATCGCGGTGAAAATCAATAGGATCTATCCTTGGGGCTCTAATTTCGTAGACCAGGCGCAGGCGCGGTGTACGGGGGGTGCGTCGCACCAACGGGGTGTGTCCAGGTGTATGTGGCAATTTCGTGCCCGGCGTAGCCTGGAGCAAGTACTCCTCTGTCCCGCCTCTGTCCCGCCTATCTGCGCAAGTAGTAAGAAGGTGTATTTGGGTATACACAGCCGAGTCAAATCTTCACGAATCAAATGAGCTCCTCTCCTTACCTTTAAAAGCGCTGTGAGCGAGGCGCAGTGCAAACATCGTTTGACATGGATGAGAGGGGACACGGCAACCACCCCAGACGGCCAAATTTCAGCCAGGAGGAAACTGATGTTCTGGTCTGGGAGGTTCAAGCTCGTAGTGGTCGTATTTATGGTTGCGCGAGCAGACCTCCACGGGCTGATGATGCAAAAGCAGCCTGGGAAGAAATTTCTAACATTGTTAATCAGGTTTGTCCTGATATACTGAGAACCGCTGCCCAGTGCAAAAAAAGGTTTGATGATGGAAGAAGACAGGCCAAACAAAAGCTATCGCTGCACCAGAGGCAGACAATGGCCACCGGAGGCGGCTCCTCCACCAGCGTGGCCATGAGCTCGGCGGAGGACGTTGCGTCCTCCACCCTCTCAGCCGTCAGTGTCGAGTGCTTTGGTGGGATTGAGGTTGGCATTACGGGTAAGGAAACATATTTGCCCACTAAGAAAGGCACTCATATTGTAACCAACATTTAAACCCTGTGTAATAAAGATAAGTAGTGTGCACAGATCACATCATATACAAATACCATGCGTGACGGGGATGAAATCAGAAGCACCTGTGCGTAAAGGACGCATTGCAATGCGTCCCTTTTTCGCTATATGTATATTTTTTTATTTCCGAAATGAGAGATGCCAAATATGCTCTCTACTCACGCGGTCTGACCCTTGTCACTCGTGTTTGCATGTGAAATGAACGTCTTACCGAATTGAATAATGATCATTTTCAGGCCTACCAAAGAAAACGTAGCCTCAGCACACAAAAACTTTGAAATGCCTACATTAATCGTGGAAATAGCAACAGAAAAATAATACCCCGCTACCGAAACTGCAAAAACCGCAACATAAACTGTTGACTCGTAGCATAAGACTATGAAACTGCAGCATCTTCTCTCGCATCCGTCTTTGCCATTTACTGCGCTTGCGCGTACCGGCCCAGGCTGCTTTCAGAGGCGGAATCAGGCGTGTCTCCTTCGGTTGGTAAGTCAAACTTCCAAATATGACATTATTGTTTATGCAGATGTTTAACAATGAATTGTAAGACATTCATGTTACATCCACATTCTCGTAAATTCGCTTATTTTAGCATGTCACCCTGCCGAAAATGAACGATGCACTGTCGATTTCGCTATAGTCTTAGAGTTGCCAACTTGACGACTTTCTCGCTAAATCTGGCGACTTTCCAAATCGGGATTGTTTGTCCACTCAAGACGTATGGATACGTCTTGAGAAAGTCGTCAAGTTGGCAACTCTAAGACTATAGCGAAATCGACAGAGCATCTTTCATTTTCGGCAGGGTGACATGCTAAATTAAGCGAATTTACGAGAATGTGGATGTAACAGCTACGTCTTACAAGTCATCTTACACATCCTTTGATGGTGGAAAAGATGTTACATAATTTCAGAACGGGCAAGCCATTGGCCTGTATTTAGCAAAGAAAACCATGAAAGACAAAAATAAGCATGAGGAATCATTTTCACAAACAAATTTGCCACCACAAATTCCTGACCTTAAACGCATTAAAAGTTACTGGGATGTGCACAAGAAAGACTACCGAGTGGTTCAACCACTATGTCGAGAAGACGAGATCTCAGCCAAAAATTATGGCATTTCTGATCGAAAATAAATGTTCTGGCATTGCATACAGTTGTCAAAACAATGGCAAGATGAATATGCACTGTAATCAAAGCTACAGGGGTTCCAACTAAATATTTGAATCTGCAACTTTTTTTTTGGCCAGGCAGTGCATATATATATATATATATATATATATATGCGTATATGTATATGTAAATACGCAAACACATGAAACAGGTAAATCCCTAAGACACCGAATATGACATACATTTCTTCGGCAAGCGTCTCTTTTTTCTCATTTGTGTTGAATTTTTTTTTTAGATGAGAAAAGCTGGATATATACGCACTACCTGATGCCGAGGCAGTTTGTGGTTGGCTGAGAGAGATGTGAAGTTGTTAATTTGCATCATCGATTCAGCTGCATTGATTAAGCCAGGTCGAGTTTCCATTACGCGTGCCAATCAGGACAAGCGATGTAGATACTATAATTTATGTCCTTATGCAGATAGTTACATTAAATAGTGCTTCCTGTAATTATGTCTTGCACTGAAATGTGCCTGACATTCCGTAAACCTGCCTGTGAGATTTCGGTGACGCGTGCACACTCTGCGCCGGTCAGCCAAATTACCACTGCACGGAAATTAAACCAGGTTGGAGCTGGCGAGTTTTCTGCGCAACTCTAGCGGAGACTTTTTCTACGAAATTGTCTCTGCGTCTTGATGAATACGTGACACCTCCCCCTACTACACCGCCACACCCATCTCGGCACACCTTCGTCTACCGAAGGCAGCGCACCTCACGAAATTACCACTACGCGGGCGACGCCGTACGAAATTACCACTGCGTGGGCTGCGCCTCGCAACGCCACCTGCACTGCGCCAGGAAATTAGAGCCCTTGATGTAATAGCAATCCACCCACAAAAATTCAGACAAATCCATGCATTATTATTTGAGTTATGTTGTTCACAAACAGACAGACAAACAAACGGGCAAAAACATAACCTCCGCCCCAACTTTGGCGGAGGTAATAACATAAACCTCTTGCAGTTTACATCTCCCGATTAGCCACGGTTGCTCAGACTAATTGGTAAAACCGATGACAGTCTAATTTACTTTTGATAGCATTGTAATGCATTGCACCACAAAATTGATGCGTCGTCTTCTCCGATGTAAAATATCAATGTCTTTATCATTTCAGCACTTGTGTTGCTCATTAAGCTCACAGATCTTCGTAAATTAGTTTGTGAGGCTGTGAGAATCCATTCCATGATGGTAAATGGTGTTTTCCCACTTCTCAGGAAGGCATGCACGCTCTGAGGAAGCACCGACCCTTTTAAGACTGGTTACTATAAATGTGATCTCAGTTACTGCTGAGTATGAGCAAGTTCAGAGTTGAAGACGAATTGAGGTTAGAAGAAAACTGTTTCAAAAGGTGGATGAACAAAACAGCTTGCTTATGGTGGTGAGACTGCTTTTCACTGCCATGTATATGCAACTGTGTATTAATGTACTTAAAAATTATATAATGGTTCCATTAGCTAGCAAGCTGAAGTAAACTAATGAAAATCTGAAAATAATCGTTTTATTGAATTGACTTTTGGTTTTTGCGACAACTTCATGAGCATGCTGCAATAGGCACAGACGTATCCGATAAGTTTTGCAGCGCGTTCATGCATCCCAACTGTACTTTTGGATTTTTTTGGGACATTTGTTAGCTTGCTTGCTAGTTCAAAAGCAATCACTTTCACAGCTAGCTAGTGAAGTTGTAATAACATTGCATAAATTTGACGATCATTCACAAGGATTTCTCAACTAATTACAGCTTGCTAGATGGATTTGTAATCTTAAGAGTCAAGTAATTCGCAATTGCGCACATAACAGTATAATGCAGGGATGGGCAATCCTGGTCCTGCAAGGCCGGTGTGTAAGCGGGTTTTTATTTCTATCAATTACCCTGACGAATTGAGCAAATTGTTTGAAAACGCAAATACAGATGTATTCAAAGATTCGATCAAAGAAAAATGTTTTATTTAGGGAGACAAGAACAATCTTTGGTGGTCATTCATGATAATTTTACGACAAGCACCTGTAATGTCAGATTTCATAAATAGTTTGGCTCACTCAGATAATGAACTAATTAAAGGCCAGAAATTGGTGTGAAAATCAGGGACAGATAAGGCCCTCATTGCCCACCTCTGGTGTAATGGGGTTATTACTAGATGTTATAGGTGTTACATTTACTTTAATCACTTACTTTTTATGTGTGCATTCAATGCTGCGAGGTGTGTCTTGGCATCAAAGAAAACGTGGAGTGGATTTCTGTGAGTATTCTCTTAATGATAAAGTGGAATGGATTTGATAGTGCATCATCAGTCCTCCGCCCATTGATTGCTTCGCTAACATTTAGCGCGACAAATGGTTTGGGGGAGCAAACTAGAGTCCCTTTATACTGAGAGTAGCAACAACTCAGCATTTGAACGGCATGTTTCCATCTTTCAGTGCACGCGCATATGGCACAGTTAGCAGTCAGCTTACCCCGCCCATGCGAGCACAGATCAACGTGCGAAATAGTAACATTAACAATAAGAGTCTTTACACACCAGATTCATTTTTTCATAAGAATAATGCGCACGAAAAAGAAACCGTGTATTTATTTTCTCCATCCTTACGATTGTCACTCAGCTGTGCATCGTGCCTAACAATGCTAAATGAGCCTCGCAAACTAATTTACCCAAATCTGTGCTGCTTCACAAGCTAAACGAGCGCGGAATTTAACTCAAGGCGCTCCAGCAGTGCAAACCTCCGCCAAGGCAGCACAGTTGTAATCTTGCTGAGTGAACATGGCTCTGAAGAAAGTTAAGGTTCATCGCACAACTGAAGTACTTTTCCCATTGCCCAGCTCATGACATATTTTTGATATTACCCTGTATATCATACTTTTGCGAAAATCGCTTTGGCTGAGAGCGTGGGGGGAAAGAAATCGCTTAGCGTTACGTCTCATTGTTTCTACTAAGCCAGACTGAATACCAAGTTTAACGTTTGGTTGAATTGGTATGGCTCAGTGCTGCAGGACGCTAGTTAAGTGATACAGACATAACAAGGTTGATGTTACTTAGATCAGTAGTGTGCATGCAATACTTTTTAAAAACCAATATGTCACATTAGCTTGTTACCCAGCAAGCTAACATTAGCTAGTTTCTCAGTTGACTGAATTTACAAAGCGTTGCTTGTTAAGCCATGAATGTTTGTGACTCTGAGTAAGCAGAGCAATGTAATAAGCGCAGTGCAAACATACACTGGGCGCTAAGGGTAATTACATTTGCTTTCCATGAAATTCCAAAATTCAGATATGATAAACAGTTGGAGAAAGTTATGAAATTGGTTGGTTAAACTTTGGGTTTGTTGCTCAGTAAAGCTTGCAACAAATGTGAAATTTACTCAGCCGTTTCATAACTTTAATAACTGACACACCCACTCTCGTTAGATCCAGTATATGTGCGACATAGGATTTGCGTTAGTTGCTGTGGTGGGCATATTGTTTGACCTATCACCATCAAATTCAATTGGGTCCATCCCCGATGTAATAGCATCCAAAGTTTCAGAGATATCCGTTCATTACTTTTTGAGTTATCTTGTTCACAAACAAATAACTGGACAAACTGCACCGATTCCATATACCTCCTGCCAACTTTGTTTGACGGAGGTTAAAAAGATAGAGGCCTATTTATATTTATGTTGTCATTTATGTACGAAACAAAATGCCTCTGAGGAGGTGAAACTTTCCTTTTCTATCCCTACTTTGAAACAAAATGTGCACTCAAAACTCTTTTTTCTAACATTATTAATTATTATTAAACTTTATTTAACCATTAAAATCACTTGTGGAAAAGACTTTCATAACTGGAGGATAATGATAGAGACCAAGTGTCCTCTAGTGGTACACTTGAAGGCACAACAACCAGTAATTTTTTTCAGTTCTCAAAACAAGAAATGCAGGGATATGGTTGAATTCCTTAGGAAGTAGTAAGAAATGATCAACCTGATTGATTCAAAATGGATCCACTTGCTGCGTGACCAACTTTTTTGGTACCCTCTATGTCACTACTGTCAGAATAAAGCGACTTTAGTCTGAACAAATGTTTCCTTAATGTTAAGGGGGACACCCCCCCACCAAGTGTATGGTGTAGATACTCATGGATTCAACTGCACATTTTGACAGTAAGGCGGCACTTACAGAAGTCAAAGATCTTTTAAAACACTGATCGTCTCTTGTGGAAAATATTAGTGCTATGTTGTGAATTTTGGTAAAAAATCTTTTATTTTTTTTGTATCGCACCCCAGGCAATGCAAGGTGAAATTTGCTTTGTCGTAGGGGAGCTTCTGTGGTGCCATTAGCGATGCGATACCATGGGAAAGATTACCTGTAGGCAGCCTTACCTATGTTTCAACAATTTCAGCTGAAATGGGCCCTGCCCACCAGGGAGCCCCGAACTGCCAGGCAAAAATTTATATCCTAAATCTTGACTTTATGAAAACATGAAGGGGCACACCGCTAGGAGAGGAAAACTTGGCCAAATATTTAAGGCCCACCTAAAAGGCAAATGTTTGGGATCCCCGATAACCACTGAAATTCATACATTTTGCAGTGACCTCAAAAAATCGCATTAAGCCTTCTTGAAGGCACTATAGCGCACCCCCGGCTGATACTCCTCAGAGTTGAGGCGAATGGGGACGGCTTTCTGTGGCCGAAGTTGCTGGTTTTCTCGGTCAGATATATTCGTTGCATGAAGAATGAGCAAGCTAATAAGTGTAGAGATTATTTATCATATGATGGTAGCTAAAGAGCTATGGTAGCAGAAAATGTCATAAATACAGTTGTCACCTTAGCCAATTATGCTAGTGCCTCCCAAGTCGTCAACATTTCGATCACAAAGTGATCTCCTGACGAAGATCACTTTGTGATCGAAACGTTGACGACAGAATAAATTTTTTGGGGAGCATTGTCTTTGTGTGCGGACGTTACCATTTATCTCTTTGCTGATTTTCTTATTGTCCTGCACCTCAGTTGAGTGGATGTGCATGCTATATTTTCTTAATGTCATGATGTCTTGGACACGCATTTACCCCTAGTGATGATAAAAACTCTTTTATTAAAAGTTTCAAGAAAATATTTACAAATTTATGAGCGTAAAGTTTCTTTTTTGACTCAGTATAGTTGGGACAAATTGTAAATGAAATCAAAATGCAATAACTTTAAAATCACACCTCCCAGTATTCACAACAGAACAGAGATAGCAAATGTCGAAACAGAAATTTTACAATTTTATCCACAAAATGAGCTCATTTAAAATTTGATGGCTGCTACAGGTCTCAAAAAAGTTAGGACAGGGGCCTCTTTACCATGGTATTACATCCCCTCTACTTCTTAACACAGAGTGGAGGCGTCTGGGCATTGAGGAGACATGTTTCTTGAGTTTAGCCATTGGAATTCGATCCCACTCTTGTTTAATACAGGCTTCCAGCAGCTGGAGAGTTTTGGGTCTTCTTTGATGGACTTTTAGTTTAACTATGCTCCATATGTTCTCAATCGGTGAAAGATCAGGACGGCAGTCTGGCCAGTTCAGCATCCGAACTCTTGTTCTACAAAGCCATGCTTTTGTAATAGCTGCAGTAAGTGGTTTTGCATTGTCCTGTGAAATGCACAAGGCCTTCCTTGGAATAGATGTGATCTGGAAGGGAGCATATGTTCCTCTAAAACACTTATATACCTTTCAGCATTCATGGTGCTTTTTAAAACATGCGTGTCCCACACCATATGCACTAATGCATCCCCATACCATCAGAGATGCTGGCTTTAGAACTGAACACTGATAACAGGAGGGATTGTCTATCTCCTCTATAGCCCAGAGGACACAACGGCCATGATTTCTGACACGTCTGACCACAAGACACTTTTCCACTTTGCTACAGTCCATTCTAAATTAGCCTTGGCCCACAGAACATGGCGGTGCTTCTGGATCATGCTCAACAATGGCTTCCTTTTTGCATGATAGAGTTTCAGGTGGCATCTGTGGATGGCACAGCAGACGTGTTTACAGACAGTATTCCTGGGCCCATTTAGTAATATCAATAACAGAATTATACCATTGAGTGATGCAGTGGCGTCTGAAGGCCCGAAGATCATGGGCATCCAGTAAAGGTCTTCGGTCTTGTCTCTTACGCATAGAGATTTTTCCAGTTTCTCTGAATCTTTTGATGATGTTATGCACTGTCGATGATGAGACCTTCAAAGCCTTTGCAATTTGATGTTGAGGAGCATTGTTTTTAAAGTATTCCAAAACTTTCTTTACACAAGCCTTCATGGGTTGGAGACCTTCTGGCCATCTTTACTCCTGAAAGACTCATAAGGCTCATGTGGACTGAAAGTCATTGGATTTTGATTTTTTTCTCAATTTAAACTTTGTCCCAACTATTTCGGAATTGGGGTTGTTAATTAAACTCGACTCCCCCATCCTCCCCTGACACATCAAGCATTGTTTTACATGATAATGGCAAAATGAATGGGACAAAATGCGAAATGAATGAGAACTTACTTTGAACATGGCCCCAGTCTTAGGCAACACAACAAAATCGACATCAAAATTAGTTTTAAGCAATGCTTGATCCTGAGGTCAAAATGACCTAAACACCACTGATGCTCACAACATGTGTACAGAAAATATAATAATCTTTTTTTTTTTTAGTTGAATTCATGTGTTACCTGTAAAGTAAAAAAAAAAAAAATTAGCCGAAAAAACGAATGCTCACCATGTTTTTAGAGCCACTTAACATTGAGTCGGGTTAAATTGACCATGAACAGAGGGTTAATACGGTGAACATGCTGAAAAGTATTGATGATTTTGTATACATAATTATAATCATGGCTATAGCAAAGACGGCCCCCCATCACCAACTGTTGTGTAATGGTTATAGCTACAATGCAAATGGGAATTAAGGTCAGGCAATGCGGGTCATCTAGTGCTTCTAAACCTAGTCTACTCAAGCGATATTCAATTTTACAGGTGGGATGTCGAAGTTTGAAGTTTACATCCAAATTTTACCATATCATTATCCCAGTGATTATGTCGTAGAGCTATCCAGAAACCTAATCCCTAAATAAGAAAACAAAGAATAAGTTGGCAATGTGTTGTGTTCTTACTAATGTCCTGTACATGGCACTGTTAAAAACAAATATGCTGCTGCATTCGCGCCATGACTGGTCCTTTATAAATCCTGCCATTTTTGAATTCTCCCGCGCTTCTAATACGCACCTTGTACAGATGCTACTGAAGTATCAATGAACCCAGTCCTCATTAGAGCCTGTTATTTGGATAAGCCATCTCGTGCTTATTTTATATACTTGCAAACACAACAAATTGGATCACGGTTTTGCGATGAATCAGCCCACGACTCCAAATCCAAGTTCTTTTTTGCTGAATTTTTGCAATGGCTTTGTCTGCTCCATATCCGCCGGCTTTTCTTCCCTACCCTGGCGAACCTGCACTGCCTTGAAAGACTTGGCTTCCTGTGTTCAAGAATTACTTACTGGTAATTAATGCATTGGGAAAAGCATGGCCGGAGGCGAGACGGAGAGCTGTACTTCCACATTGCCTGGGAACTGAGGGACAACGCATATTTCATACCTTGCTGAATACAGGTGACAATTTAGATGAGGCCATTAAGGCTTTGATTGTTGACGCTGGGTCCTCGGTGTCGATACTGCCCGGTTCTGTTTACGATTAACCTTTCAAAAGTACTCCACTGACCCATCCCGAGGCGACACTGGTTACTTACTCCAAGATGCATTTTCCTATCTTGGGGTGCCTGCCTGCTACGGTGTCTCGAGATGATGTTTCTATTGCCACTAACTTTTACAATGATTCAGGAACTGCATTGTTAGGGATGGACCTTTTTCAGAGACTGAAGTTGCACATAGAGGGGAATAAGGTTTTGCCTTCTGTGTTGCCTACTGTGCCTACTGCACACACATGCAGGTCAGTCAAACAACTTTCTGCTCACAAAACCGAGTCACCGCTTGGTTATGCCTGGAATTTTATAAACAAAATTAAAGTTGATGAAACGGTCAACCCCAAACGTCATAGTTTGCACCAACTGCCATTTGTGGTGCGGGGACAAGTTTCAGACAAGCTAAACTAATACTTAAGAGGGCAGAATTGAGAGGTGTGATGCGTCACCATGGGTTTCGCCGATAGTAGTGGAAAAAAGAAAAGTGGTGACACACGATTGTGCACGGATCCAAAACAAGCTGTAATTGTTGATTCCTACTCCTGTCCACACCTTGATGAATAGCTGCATCACTGCAAGGTGCTACAATATTCTCTACAATAGACCTTGCAAATGCTTGCCACCAAGTCCCGTTACTTGAAGACATTTGGGACTTGACTGCCTTCATTACGTACGACGGGCTTTTCAGATGGTTTGAGGTACCGTATGGTCTGGCCTCGGCACAGAAAATGATGGCAACAATATTAAAGGGTCAGCCTGGCGTCGCCTAGTACTTAGATGACGTTATAATTTTCGGTTGCAATGCTGAGGACCATGACCTTACTCTGAAAGCAATGCTACAAAAACGAAAAGACGCAGGTCTACAGTTGAATTATGACAAGTGTCGCTTCAGACAGACGAATTTGCGTTTCCTTGGGAATACCATCTCAGCTGATGGTATTCTCCCCGACAAGGAACATTTAGAGGCTGTGCTGAACACACCTGTCCCTACTGACGCACCGCTGCTTCGCTCATTTTTGGGATTACTTTCCTGGTATGCAAAATTCCTCCCAAATCACTCGACAATAATCGAGCCTATGTGTGCATGTGTCAGGAAAGATTCAGAATTTCAATGGACTTACAGCGCCCAAGAAAGTTTTGTCCCAGTCAAACGTTTGCTGGTTGAAAATTCGACCCTGCTTTGCACGCGGTGATTGCCACAGATGCGTCCGATTATGGACTCGGAGCGGTGTTCTCACAAATTCACCCAGAGTGTGCCGAGTGAACAGTAGCCTCTGCATCAAGGACCTTATCTCCCGCTGAACGTAAATATTCAACGGTGGAGAAGGAAGCTTTTGCCTGCATCTGGGCTGTGGAAAAGTGGCGCACATATCCGTGGGGCCTCTGCTTTACTTTAAAAACTGCTCATCAAGCGCTAACTATACTCAGCAACAAAAGTTTCTGTGACACCATTTATGTGTATGTTACAAATGACACGCAAAGATCTCAATGCAATCAATATGTTTATTTAACAGGAGAAACACTGACTTTTCAGTGCCAACGTCACTCAAAACGAAAAATGTCATTTTCATGCGTCATGAAGCACTTGTCTGACGTCTAACCAATTGTGACCTTCACACTTCAGTACCGGGTGTGACTTCCTCGTGCCATGATGCAAGCAACGCATCTCCGGCGCATGGACCGAATCAGATGTGCCAGAAATTGCTGTGGGATGTCATTCCAAATCTGACGTAGACGTTGTCGCAATTCCTGGAGTGTAGCTGGCGGGTTATCCAACCGCCGCAAACGTCGATCCATCTCGTCCCAAAGATGCTCGATTGGGGACATGTCTGGGGATCTGGCTGGCCATGGCAGGACATTGACATGTTGTTGCATCAGATACTGCTGTACAATCCTTGCAACGTGTGGTCTGGCGTTATCATGTTGCAGCGTTATTCCGGGACCATGTTGCATCAAAAACGGTACCACCAATGGCCTTAGCACTTCATCGCGATATCTTTGACCTGTCAGATTTCCATCAATAACAAGCAAATCTGTTCTGTTTCTAGCCGTGATCCCTCCCCAAATCATGACACTACCACCTCCAAAACGATCAAATTCCTGAACACAGTTGTTGGCATAACGTTCTCCACGTCGACGGTATACACGTAAACGACCATCACATCGGTTAAGCATGAATCTTGATTCATCAGTGAAGAGTACAAGATCCCACTGACGTTGGATCCACCGTCGATGTTGTTGTGCCCACTGTAGACGCAGTCGTCGGTGTTGTACTGTGAGTATTGGACATCTTGCTCGCCGACGTGGGACAATGCCAAAATGACGGAGACGGCGACGGATTGTCTGTGCAGACAGTCGCCTCAAACCAGGTATCGTTCTTGCAGTTATGGTTGCAGGTTGGAATCGATTTCGGAGATGGGTTGTTCGAATCCAGTTGTCCTGTCTGGGAGTGGTTACTCGTGGACGGCCGCTGCGAGGACGGTCTCTGACATGTCTTGTCTGCTGATGACGCTGCCATAAGTTCCAAATGGTGTTTCAGTGGACATTCAGGCGATGAGTAACTTCCCTCTGCGAGGTTCCGGATTCAATCATCCCAATGGCCCTCCACCGATCATTTTCAGACAGTCTTGGCATTTAGAGGGTAGAGTTCCTGATCCAAAATGGCTGTGTTTTCGATAAGTGATGCTTCCGTCGTTCATCAGGCACAATGTGAACATTCCAAAAATTCTCCTCTTTTATTGCCATCCACAAGCATGATTTACGCACATTTTCACGTGCAAAGTCATTTTCTCGCATTTTCATGATTTCCATTTCAATGTTGTGTTTACGTGTACTGTTTCAGTCTGATATCACCATGTATGACAATTTCATAATTGCGTTATGAAAAATAATTAACAATATTGGTGTCACAGAAACTTTTGTTGCTGAGTATACTTTGCTTTTCCTCTTTTTGTGAAGCTTAAATTTTGTATTATAAAGCCTTAAGTGGCTGTCCACCTAAGAACGAATAAGGCAAATTTCGTGATTTACCGATTCGCTTGAAATATCCTGTGCTGTTAGGGCATCTATTATGATTATTAAAAATACTATTTATTTGGTTCCAAAGTTTATATATTATTTTTTTCTGAGTCGGGTTTTGATTGACCCCCCTAGAGCGCCGAAATTTCCGTTAAAAATGTACAATTTTAGGGGTAAATTCCAAGACTGCCGTCTCGCCGTTTCTTTGTCGAATCAGCTGATTTTTTTGCTGAGTGTAAAAATAAATTAGCTATCAGAAAACAAAAAAAATAATTTATTTATCTGTTTTAGTTAGAAAAATACGGCAATTTCAGGTCACGGGACCTGGTCTAAATGGGCAAAACCATGGGTAAGGAAAAAATTATTACCAAGAAAGTGGGGCTTCACCTGGATAAACAGCCACTGCAGTACAATAGTACATATGCCTCATGTTCAGTAAAAAAAAAAAATTGTGGCAGTTTTTGCTTTGCGCCGTCGACAGGCCCACAAATTTCTTTAAAAATGCTATACGATATACTGTATGTTTGGAGGGTGGTGCGCATGCGCAGGGGAGCACAGTTTTTTTGCTCGAATACAAGGAAACCGTAATGTGATCGTCGGATAACGTTACTTTTTTTGTTTAAGGCTATTGATGTGCCGTCCTTTAACTTTTGAGGGGGATATTTTTTAGAAAATTCTGCACGGCCCGAAAAAAAAAACTTTGACGACTCAACTCTTTTTTTTTCACTAGATATGACAAGGGATGCGAAGTTCCGAGAAAGTGAATAAATCTAAATTCAGCCACCGACGTTTTCATGATCTATTTTTAAGTCACAAGGATTTCTTTATTCATATTCTAATTAGGGGAGTTGAAGTTTAATTTGCGCACAAGCCACATTTCAGAAGTAGTTTAATGGCTCTGGAATATAAAAAGATCTCGATCTCAGAGTCAAAACCACCTAATCGGGAGCTTGAAAACATCAAAGCTTTGAACAAACTAATTTCTGGGAAAAAATGTTGAATGTAACATGAAATTTGTAATTTGTAATTGCTTTGTTTATGCCGCGGCCTCTAGTTTCTGTTACACTTCTGTCGCCCTGCCCGTAGTTGCAAAAATAACTCACTCCGGCGATCGACCTGTGCTTCGCAAGAGCTGCAATCAATATGTCGTCTTTAGAACACGCCCATTGCTCATTTTATGATATAGTGAATACCGAGTGCGGAAAAAGTAGAGGAGTTGATCACACCATAATTCCCCTGGTTGAATGCAGTGACGATATATCAGGCCATTCACTTGGATGCCACCTGTCACGCAACACGATTAGCGAAGTTGGGCTGATTCTGTCTAGAGCTGGCCTGCTCGGATTTACGAAAAACCAAATCAAATCTTTGAATATATGTCCAAGGCATAGGGATCTACTGGGAAAGTATTGGCGTGGGCCGACTACTTGTCAGTATCCCGCACACACTGGGAAAAGGAAAAAGGTGATGGACCGCGGGGATGTGATCAACATTAGCATGGCTGAGGAAATATTTCAATTCTTTGCGAGAAGTGTTCCAATAGGTTCCCGTGAGTATTACTCTTGATTCAATGCATATGGTAGTAGTGCTTTCTCATGCCGTTTGGCCATGCCTTTAAAGAACGGCATAAACGATGTTCGGTCATTGTATAATTGGTGCGAAGAAAAAAAAAGAGTTGACAATTTTAGTTTATTCAATAACATGTGCTATACAAACTGCTGACGCCCGTAGCTGATCTACTGATTTACAAGAGACATATGAGGACTTCGAGCCCATTGGTCACATTTTTTTCTTAACCGTTCTTGTAATTTTTTGGGAAAAAGGGCCCCTTATAGCGCTAAAGGCCCTTTAATGAAGGGTGTTGTTATTAAAATAACTCTCTTTTATGCGCAGCTGTTTGTAGTTCTTGTCAGGAAAAACACAAGAAACGGCTGACGTCAACAACTGCGCCAGCAAATGAAGATGATGCTGCCCAAGTAGAAACTCCAGAAAGGTAATTAGGCAATGGAGACTACTCTTTCTACCACTGCAACAAGTTAAAAATAAACAAAGAAAAGAACCACGGGTATTGTTGTCCCTAAACATGTAATAGTGCGCTACATAAAGATGCCGAACAGCCGAGCGTGCTTTGTCCTAAGCCTAGCACGCTCATCTCTAAGTTGGAGTTCTTGGTGACGGGGAACAAGAAGTCGTCAACGTTTTACCTGTGGACCTGTCAACTTCTTTAGACTGTGAAAAGCTTTTACCTGTCGCGAAACTCCGTTAAATTGGGGAAAAAACTGTCAGCGCGCATACCTGTGGGGACAAGCAGGGTGCCAGAAACGCACGACCGCAAGGTGAGCGTGAAAGAAAACCCTTTATTTCTCACACTGTTTTTTTTTCCAAAACATTCCGGTTCCTCCAGTCCCATATATACACCTATTTCAAAAAAGGTTACTCTCGGTGATCGGCCATGCGCTATGCGGTTTACCTCATTGACCGCAAAGCATCATGTTTGTGAAATACGGCTCTCTTCTGGGAATTTTGCGTCGCTAAGTAAAGGATGTATATAATGACAACTAAATCA